>OW052068.1:20000-5020000 GCA_932526445.1 Phragmatobia fuliginosa | reverse complement strand
ATACCTACTTCATATATTTATTACTTATTGTTCACTATAATTTTTTTGTGATTAATTATTTAAATAAATGTTAATAGTCACTGATTACTGTTTGTTATTATCATTTATTTATAACATTGTGACATATAAAAAAAAAAAAAAAAAAATGTAGGAAGTGAGTATCAAATTATTTTATGTTAGAGTAAAATGTTTAACTTACTGTAAAGAAAAAGATAAACATAAGACTTAAGCGGAAAACATATTTTAATATTTAATAAAATACCAAATATTATCCTACTTTTTTATGTGTCCTTCATCATATCCTGGATTTTGATTACGTATTTTGGAGAATATATAAGCTATATTTAGATATCTTTAGTATTACTCGAATGAAATAACTCATTTTATTTGTTTTTAAATAAAATGTAATAAGGTTGTAGTATATTTTTCTAATATAAATACTGAAATTATCGGATTTAAAAAACTGGCCACAGCGGACAGTCCTGTAACGGTGTGATTTTATAAAGAATAACACTGTCTTTGGCTTTAACTATTTTTAAGCAATGCCATATTGACAATGTTTTTATCATTCATTCGTTCTTTTCCTTTGAATTAAAACTGAAGAAATTCAATCGTCAACACTTGCGGTCCGTGATGTACGTAACGGGTCTGTTTGTTTGTCCGGTACGAACATTGATTTTGAAAGATAAGACCCACAAATTTTATATACTACTCGTGTTAAATTATAAGTAAATATGTTGTAGATAATGAATGTGTACTAGTAAACTACTATAATCAACTTTTTTTTATATCAAAGAAACATGTGATGACAAGTCCGCGTTATACGTAACGTCCAGGACGTGACGTGATTTAGTATGAAAATAAATGGACATCCTGTACGTAACGCAGCAAAATTTTGAAAAACGCCCACATACGATGTGCAGGGTTGTCATGGCGCACGACAACTGACATGCCAAGGCTCACAATCAGATGGCCAACCTAAGAAGTTTACCTAAGCTAATACTAATACCATGTTGCCTACAATATAATCAGTTAAGTTAATAAAGTACAATAATATCAACCATAATGTTATTACAATTTAGAATAAAAAAAAGTTTTTTTTTAACCCTACCACGTCGTTGTATAACGAGGACAATATAATCTTATTTGGTATAAAGTAGTTGCGACCAAGGTTCTTCTTCTTTTTTTTGATGAAATGGCAACCAGCCGAATATCTTCTATTTCTACCAATTTCAAGTAATTAACGTCTTCAATTGTAAAGTCTTCTAGTCTTGAAGTCATCGTCGTAATGAAATTAATGGTAACAAAGATGTGGATGAGATGAAATGTGGACCTTCTTCGGTAAAAACAAAAGAATATGTTAAAAATGATTATGAAATTCATATTACATCTATCAGTTCTACTTTCAAATGCCTTTTAATTCGAATCTATCTTACTTCCTTAAGGTGCTTCTCCATTAATGGAGGTTGGCCGTCAGCTCTGCATATTCCTTTCTGTTTTTAGCTAGACAAAACAGTTCTTCTACGCTGGCGATCCCAGTCCATTCTCTGATATTTCTGAGCCACGATTTTCTTCGTCTTCTATCTACCTATACATTTTTTTTAAATTTATATTTTAATGTAGTTGCCGTCAGAAGTCCGAACCAATGTTGGAGAAGGATGATTGTGTTCTGTAAATGCAGTTTTTATAGTTCCATCTTGACGAAGAGTAATTTTAGCGGGACATTTCATTCTAATTCTCCTTGAACAATATCTGGTACAATTTGAACGATCCTGTTTCGAAAACGTAAACTTTTTATATAAAAGGATTGACTTTCCATTTAGTGTTATATTCTCGTATGTAGAAACTGTAAATGAAATAAAAAAGTTTCTTATTATTCAGTTGCTGCTACGTTATAGTTGAAGCGTCGGAGTTAGATTTAGCTGATAGTGGGTACGATTTTTTTTTATTTAGTTAGCAGCATGACTAAAACCCAAGAGTGTGGTACAGACAATGTAGCATTGTGGCCCACACCGTGTATGGCAGCTTAGTGAGATGCTCCTGCATTATTGGGCCTCCGGTCCCACACTCACCAACGAAATTCGAGAACAACGAATGCGATCAATTTTAGTTTGATCTTCGTACTGATTTTATTTAACAAAAAATATACATGCACAAAATTTCTGACTTTTCACATCAACCATTTCAAACTTTTTTTATCATTTATTTAATATATTATTTATTTAATATATTTTTTGGCATTTTCAAAAAAGTATTTTAAACTAGCTGTCTCGCGGCGTTACCTGCTGTTATATTTGCAAGTGGCAAGTAACACCGCGGAGCGAAACTAGTACTAAACTAAACTTAAAAATATTCTATTTACTCCTTGTTAAGTTAACAAATAGTTAAGACATGGCTTCCACAAATTAAACCACAATCAAATCGGGGTCACAAATTATACTTACTTGATATATTTATTACTTACTAGCTTTCGCCGGCGGCTCTGCCCGCGTGTATGGCGGTCATCGCGGTAAAAAGTAGCCTATGCCCTTTCCCAAGTGCAGTTTTATCTTCATACCAAATTTCATCAAAATCGGTTCAATGGTTTAGGCGTGAAAGCGTAACAGACAGACAGAGATAGTTACTTTAGCATTTATAATATTAGTAGGGATTGTTTACAATTATTTTTTTGTGATTAATTATTTAAATAAAATTTAATAGTCACTGATTACTGTTTGTTATTATCATTTATTTATTTATTTAAATCCTTGTGACATATGAAAAAAAATGAAAACAAATTCAAATTCAAATTCAAATTATTTTATTGTGGATCATGAAACAAAGATGACTTACTGTTATGTGGGGTGCAAGGGGATATGTAAATCAAACAGCGTCTAAACCAAGATTGATCTTTATTTCAATCGCCGGCGCCTCATCGGGCCTCCTACCCACATATATTTATTATTAGTGTTGTGACCTAATTACATATACCTACAACCCCTTTTCTCAAACAAAGTTTTTCTATTTATTATATTAATAACTATAATTATAATATAAACAATAATAATAATAAACAAATTCAACACTACAAATTATAAACAACAATCAATGTCCCTAATAGAAACGTGAAAATAGTATAAACATGCAATAATTAAAAGTGAAGTGATTTTGCATAAAATCAAAATCAAATCATTACAAAGTAACGTTACATATGTGATAATAAAGGATAATTTACATGCAATGAGATAATTTAAATCTGTTCAGACATACATAAGACATACGAGTACACATAATCATTTAAAAGGGTACTTATAAACAATTATAAGCACCTACAACCTAAACAATCTGTATTATTTTTCCACTCATTTATTCAATTATAGAATTTAAAATAAATACGAGCACATTATACGGATTAAATCAATATGAAATTTACATTTAATACATTTATACTAATTAATTTAAATTTATAATTATGTAAGTAATCAATTTAATTTCTATTCATAATACCACAATCTAGGTTTAAAATATTTCACTTAAAATAACAAACAAACATATTATTTAGCATGGTATTTATAGTTATGATCTAAGACGTTGTATTACAAAATGACAATATTAATAAAACATTCCATTATGAAATCATATCATTAAAATTATATTACAGTTTTAAATAAGTTTGATATACATTTTATTTTCTATTTACATTTCATTTACACTCACCTATGGAATATCTGTTTTTGAGTAGCCCCACCGATCAGGAGGGCGCACTATCCTGCCGAAACGAGTACGATATGCATTAGAACAGTTATCATCAGCTGATTGTAAGACTAGTTCACCGGAGCCGCCAACAGACGTGGATTGAGATGCGTCTAAGTTTATGTCGTCATATGACAAACTGTATTCATTCCGTGGTGATAAGCAAGTGCGGTTCGAATCAGCAATCAAATGTCTTCTATTGCGTCTCAAACTAGTTCCGTTATTCAATAGCACAACATATGATCGCACTCCAAACCTGTTTTTTACAATGCCCGATTGCCAAGTATTGTTTATTCTAACTTTTACTTTCTGTCCTACATATAAAGGTGTTAAGTTCCTTGATCCTCTATCATAATAATATTTTTGTATTTGTTGACGACTTTTAATCTTTTGTGCCGTGTTATTATGTAATGTTGGCTTTAATAATATAGGGTTGCACGGCACGATGCTACGTAGTTTTCTATTATATAGTAACTCTGCGGGTGATGGTAGTTCTTTGCTAATTGGTGTATTTAAATACTCTAACAATGCCAAATTAAAATCCGATTGATCATACGTAGTTTTTCTCATTATTTGTTTTATAGTTTGAATGGACCGCTCGACCTGACCATTGGACTGTGGGTATCTAGGCGATGACGTGACGTGACGAAATTTCCAGTTTCTTGCAAAATCATAAAATGCTAAAGATGAGAACTCGGGTCCATTATCGGACATAACCGTCTCTGGAATACCTTGTCTACCGAATATTGTTTTTAATTTATTTATAACATTTTCAGAGGTCATTGAATTTAATTGTGCCAATTCAATGAATTTACTGTGATAATCCACCGCTATTAAATACGATTTGGAACCTAAATGAAATATATCTATACCGACTTTGCACCACGGCCTATCAGGTATTTCATGCGGAATTAAGGGTTCTTTTATATTTTGTTTTCTATAGGTCAAGCATGCCTGACACTTCGATAAGTAATCTATTAATTGCGTGTTCATGTTAGGCCAATACATGATTTGACGAGCTCGAAGTTTACATTTTTCAATACCTAAATGACTACTGTGTATATTTTTTAACATTTTATAACGCATTGATTTAGGAATGACAACCCTACAACCTCTCCATACTATGCCAAAGTTTACAACTAACTCCTCCTTAGATTCCCAGAAGGGCTTTAATTTATTATCTAGAGTGCTCTTATCAACTGGCCAACCCCGTTTTATGGTTTTGATTAATAATTGCATGTCTTCGTCTTCTGAAGTGCATTTTTGAATTTCCACAAAATGCGTGTCCGTCAATACATTACTAGCACTGATCGAACATACTTGCGCCTGCGCGTCGTAGTGATTACGTGAGTGAACTGAATCGACTGGCTCCGCGCTCGGTGCAACCGCACGCGATAGTGTATCGGCTATGTATAAATATCGGCCGGGCTTATATACTAATGTAAACGTATACGGTTGTAATCTCATTAGCATTCTTTGTAGGCGTGCAGGTGCGTTTGCTAAAGGCTTATTTATGATATTTACTAAAGGTTTATGATCGGTTTCTATAGTTATTTCTGTTCGTCCGTAAATGTATGTATAAAACCTTTCACAAGCAAAGACACAGGCATACAACTCCTTTTCTATCTGTGCATATGACTGTTCGGTCTTAGTTAGTGCCTTTGATGCATAACATACAGGCAAATTACTTTGCAATAAACAAGCCCCCAGACCGTTTTTACTCGCATCCACGGATATTATAACCGGTTTCAGTGGATCATAAAATTGCAAGACCGGTGGATTCACAAGAAGACATTTTATTTCATTAAAACATTGATTATGTTTGTTCGTCCAGTGCCATTCTATATCTTTTTTAAGTAATTCTCTTAATACACACGTTTTGTCTGATAAGTTGGGTATAAAATTACCAACGTACGTAACTAAACCTAGAAATCTCTCCACATCCTTTACGCGGGTAGGAGTGGGCATATTTTTTATTGCGTTTATATGCGAATCGTCAGGGCTTACACCATCTTTGGAAATTTTGTGCCCTAAATATTTTATTTCGGTTAAACCAATCTTACATTTTTCTTTATTTAATTTTATATTAATGACCTCACATCTTTTTAGAACCGTACGTAACCGTTGATCGTGTATTTCTTTAGTTGGACCCATTACTAAAATATCGTCGACAAATAAAATTACCCCCTCAATATCGTTAAGATGTTCATACAAACGTTTATGAAATATTTCTGACGCGGACGAGATACCGTACGGCATTCGTAAAAATTTATATCTGCCAAATGCAGTGTTAAACGTACATAGATCGGTACTATCTTTATGCAGTTTAACCTGCCAAAATCCCTGCTTTGCATCTAAAGTGCTAAAATATTTGGAGCCTGCTAGTTTGGTAACTATTTCCTCAAACGTAGGTAGTTTAAAATGCTCCCGCTTGATTGCACTGTTAAGATCCCTAGGGTCTAGACATATACGCAAACTCCCGTTAGGTTTTTTGACCACCGTCATACTATTAACCCAGTCCGTAGGTTTATCAACTTTAGCTATTATACCTTCTCTTACCATCTCTTCCAACTTAATTTTTACCTGGTCTCGAATTGCAACTGGTAGCTTCCTAGGAGCATGTACAACTGGCTCGACATTATTTTTTATTTGTATTTTGTACTCGCCAGGTAAACAGCCCATACCCACAAAAACGTTAGGAAACTCGTTCAAAATGCTGTAACAAAACTGCGTATCTTGGCTAATTGACATTATTCTCTTAACCAATTGCAACTCCTCACATGCACTTCTACCCAGTATCGGGGATGAAGGCGTATCAACAACGATAAATTGCAAAAAGAAAACATTATTTTTATATTTCACTTTCAAATAACACTTGCCTATCACCGATATAACGTGACCAGAGTACCCACTTAATTTAATTGCTGTTTTCAATAAATCATTCTCTGATAAATTAATTATTTTGAGAAATTTACGAGGTAAAACATTTACGTCGGCTCCAGTGTCTAATTTAAAACTAATTATCGTACCATTTACTATTTCTAGTGCTACTAGCCACTCATTACAATTGCAAATATTTTTGTTTATTACCTGATCGGTGGAGTCCTCCAGTACGGTATGAACTCTGCACATTCTCGCAAAGTGGTTGATGCGGTTGCACTTCATGCACCTTTGACCCCGCGCCGGACACTCGTACCTACTGTGAACTCGACCGCAGTACCCACATCTATTCGCATGCTGATATCGCTGTACGTGTTTAGGCGTGTGAGTTAAGTGGTTCACCGTGTCTTTTCTCGGCGGATGGTCATAACGAGAACGGCCGGGGTTTGGCTGCTGTAATGAGTGTGAACCCTGCCTGGACTGCTCGCGTCGCTGTATCCAATTGATATCATGCTCGCTTATCTTTTCTTCAGTAATCGCGTGTACCCGTCTTTTATATTCTTGGTTTTCCATTTGGTATTTATCCTCTTGCATGTTCCTTGCCTGCATACGTGACATTTCCGCTAATCTGCATATTTCTATGGCTTTTTCCAACCTCATGTTAGGTTCCCGTAATAGTCTTTCCGATAGGGCTATATCCCTTAAGCCACATATTAACCTGCTACAGACAAGATCGTCCCGTAAATCTTTGAATTCACACTGGACCGCCATCTTGTTTAATTCAAAAACGTATTGTTCTGCAGATTCTAACTCCTTTTGGTCCCTCCTGAAAAACTTATGGCGTTCCACTGCCAAATTTTTCTTTGGTATAAAAAAGTCATCAAACTTTTTTAATAACTCTTCCACCGTATTCCACTGTTCATTAAATTGTGCCGCTACTTCTCGACATTTCTCGCCAACAATATGTAGCAAAATGTTAACTTGCGTTTTTTTATTTTTGTTGGATAATTCACAAGCTTCATAATAGATGTTGAATGCAGTCTTCCACTTTTGCCATTCTGTACTCAGATTCCCAGAAGTTATGTTGCACAAACTGTTATCAAATTGAAACGGTGGCGGTGGCTGGAGAACGGATTCCATAATATCTTCTAAATTTTAAAAATATTGCTATTTATTGACTGTCCGATACCTACTTGTCACTTCAATATCTAATTTCCTTCATATTATGCAGTTTATCTTATACCGGCTGCGCCATGTTATGTGGGGTGCAAGGGGATATGTAAATCAAACAGCGTCTAAACCAAGATTGATCTTTATTTCAATCGCCGGCGCCTCATCGGGCCTCCTACCCACATATATTTATTATTAGTGTTGTGACCTAATTACATATACCTACACTTACAAATATAATTATATTATCTTCCACTTTTGCAGTGTTCCTAGCCGGGTATTTTTGATACTTAAAACACGCAATGATTTTAAAAGATTCAAATTATATTTTAGAAATGCTCTTACAAAATAAATTTACATGGCAACTGGCGAGCCAAGGCCTCAAAATCAGGTGGCCAACCTAAGAAGCTTACCTAAGCTCAAACTAATAGTATGTGCCTACAATATAATCAGTTAAGTTAATAAAGAACAATAGTATCAACCTTAATATGTTAATACAATTTAGAATAAAAAAAGGAATTTTTTTTTAACCCTACCACGTCGTACCAACGAGGAAAATACAATCTTAGTTGGTATAAAGTAGGTGCGACCAAGGTTCTTCTCCCTTTTTTGATGAAATGGCAACCAGCCGAATATCTTCTATTTCTGCCAATTTCAAGTAATTATCGTCTTCAATTGTAAAGTCTTCTAGTCTCCAAGACGTCGTCGTAATGAAATTAATGATAACACAAAAATGTGGATGAGATGAAATGTCTCCCGCGATTAAGGTTAGACGGTTAAAAATGATTATTGAAATTCGTATTACATCTATCAGTTCTACTGTCAATGACTTTTAATTCCTATCTGTCTATCCATTTTTTTTTAATAAGTGTTCTGTAATTGCAGTCTTTATTGTTCCATCTTGACGAAGAGTAATTTTAGCGGGACATTTCATTCTAAATCTCTTTGAACATTAACTGGTACAATTTGAACGATCCTGTTTCGAAAACGTAAACTTTTTATATAAAAGGATTGACTTTCCATTTAGTGTTATATTCTCGTATGTAGAAACTGTAAATGAAATAAAAAGTTTCTTATTATTCAGTTGCTGCAACGTTATAGTTGAAGCGTCGGAGTTAGATTTAACTGATAGTGGGTTAGATTTAACGATTTTTATTTATTTTTATTTAGCAGCATGACTAAAACCCCAGAGTGTGGTACAGACAATGTAGCATTGTGGCCCACACCGTGTATGGCAGCTTAGTGAGATGCTCCTGCATTATTGGGCCTCCGGTCCCACACTCACCAACGAAATACGAGAACAACGAATGCGATCAATTTTAGTTCGATCTTCTGTCTAAGGACAGTGCTGCCTAGAACGAGCCGGCCCATTCGTACTAATTTTATTTAAGAAAAAATATACATATATATATCTAGTATATTATATATTTAATAATTATTTTGGCATTTTCAAAAAATAATTTTAAACTAGCTGTCTCGCGGCGTTACCTGCTGTTATAGTTGCAAGTTGCAAGTAACACCGCGGAGCGAAACTAGTACTAAACTAAACTAAAAAATATTCTATTTACTCCTTGTTAAGTTAACAAATAATTAAGACATGGCTTCCACAAATTAAAACTCAATAAAGTCGGGGTCACAAATTATACTTACTTTATATATTTATTTCTTACTAGCTTTCGCCGGCGGCTCCGCCCGCGTGTATTGCGGTTATCGCGGTAAAAAGTAGCCTATGCCCTTTCCCAAGTGCAGTTTTATCTTCATACCAAATTTCATCAAAATCGGTTCATTAATTTAGGCGTGAAAGCGTAACAGACAGACAGACATAGTTACTTTAGCATTTATAATATTAGTAGGGATTGTTTACAATTATTTTTTGTGATTAATTATTTAAATAAATATTAATAGTCACTGATTACTGTTTGTTATTATCATTTATTTATTTATTTAAATCCTTGTGACATATGAAAAAAAATGAAAACAAAAGATGACTTACAAATATAATTATATTATCTACCACTTTTGCAGTGTTCCTAGCCGGGTATTTTTGATACATAAAACACGCAATGATTTTAAAAGATTCAAATTATATTTTAGAAATGCTCTTACAAAATAAATCTACATGGCAAGTGGCGAGCCACGGCCTCAAAATCAGGTGGCCAACCTAAGAAGCTTACCTAAGCTCAAACTAATAGTATGTGCCTACAATATAATCAGTTAAGTTATTAAAGAACAATAGTATCAACCTTAATATGTTAATTAGACCAGTGCTTTTGGTGTTTGAAAACAAAATAAATTATAGTAGGATGAAACCCATTGTAAAAGGAGGAGAATATTGCAAAAATTAAAGGAAAAATAAATTACGGGCGATCTGAGGTCGGGAAGGGGAGAGGGGGGAGTTTTAAGGGAAAAAAATGGCTTAACTCGATTTCCGGCAAAACTACAAGTCCCATGGAAAAAAGTTAAATGGCAAAGTTGTAGGTAATAAAAAGATCTATATCTTTTACATTTACACTTTTTTCACATAACCTCAAATTTATGTGAAAAATTCAAAAAACCAAGGTTTTTTATTTTTATCTTTTACAAATAAAATTATTTTTTAACGAAATTTTGTGGAAACTTAGCTTTTCATGTCCTGAATACACCGTAATTTATTTGATTTGAAATATCTATTTTTCACCTCGTTTTGACTGAATACCGAAAAAAACCCTAATTTTCAATCGAAAATTTGTCCGTCAAAATATCAACGTTTTTGACAAAAATTGGGTGTTTTCTATTCGATGAAATGTCTACTTTCCGATGGTGTAAAAATATATATACATTACCATAGTAAATCTTCTCAGAAAATGCAAAAAATGAAAAAACTCAAATTCGATATTTTTTAATCGTTATTGAGATATTTATTAAAATTTACACTTTAATCACTCGAAAAACGTAAGATTGCATGTTACAATTATAAACAAAAATATTACAAATCGAAATATACTACTATAATTAACAAAATAATAAATAATAAAGTTAATATTTAATAAAACATCTACAATATTTTGAGAAAGTTGCAGAATCTTCTTTATATTATATGCATATGTGCCTGTTTATTATTGTTTTAAGATGATTTAATACCTGAGTGACCTACGAAAACTTTTAGGCCATCAACAGGTATTTCATAGAAAATAACTCAGCCTGCACGTGTAGTTTTATAAAAGATGTCGTACACTGCTCTGTTTTACAGCTGCTACGAAATAGAAAGTATGTAGTAAGGCCCAGACCTGCCTTGCCCACTTCTCTAAGAAAAACCTTTTAATAGCCAAAAATTTTTCATAGGTCACTCAGGTATTAAATTATCTTAAAATAGTAATAAATAGACACATAAGCATATACTTTAAAGAAGATTCTGCAACTTTCTCAAAGTATTGTAGATGTTTTATTAAATATTAACTTTATTATTTATTATTTTGTTAATTATAGTAGTATATTTCGATTTGTAATATTTTTGTTTATCATTGTAACATGCAATCTTACGTTTTTCGAGTGATTAAAGTGTACATTTTAATAAATATCTCAATAACGATTAAAAAATATCGAATTTGAGTTTTTTCATTTTTTGCATTTTCTGAGAAGATTTACTATGGAAGATTTAATATATTTTTACACCATCGGAAAGTAGACATTTCATCGAATAGAAAACACTCAATTTTTGTCAAAAACGTTGATATTTTGACGGACGAATTTTCGATTGAAAATTAGGGTTTTTTTTGGGTATTCAGTCAAAATGAGGTGAAAAAATTGATATTTCAAATCAAATAAATTACGGTGTATTCAGGAAATGAAAAGCTAAGTTTCCACAAAATTTCGTTAAAAAATAATTTTATTTGTAAAAGAAAAATAAAAAACCAAAAACTTGGTTTTTTGAATTTTTCACATAAATTTGAGGTTACGTGAAAAAAGTGTGTATGCAAAAGTTGTAGATCTTTTTATTACCTATAACTTTGCCATTTGACTTTTTTCCATAGGACTTGTAGTTTTGCCGGAAATCGAGATAAGCCATTTTTTTCCCTTAAAAACCCCCCCTCTCCCCCTTCCCGACCTCAGATCGCCCGTAATTTATTTTTCCTTGAATTTTTGCAATATTCTCCACCTTTTACAATGGGTTTCATCCGACTATAATTTATGTTCACTTTTTGTTATTTTAAGAGCGAAAAGCACTGGTCTAAATACAATTTAGAATAAAAAAAGTTATTTTTTTTTAACCCTACCACGTCGTTACACGTCGTACCAACGAGGAAAATACAATCTTAGTTGGTATAAAGTAGGTGCGACCAAGGTTCTTCTTCCTTTTTTGATGAAATGGCAACCAACCGAATATCTTCTATTTCTGCCAATTTCAAGTAATTAACGTCTTCAATTGTAAAGTCTTCTAGTCTTCAAGACGTCGTCGTAATTAAATTAATGATAACCAAAATGTTGATGAGATGAAATGTGGACCTTCTTCCGAAAAAACAAAAAACGATCTCCCGCGATTAAGGTTAGACGGTTAAAAATGATTATTGAAATTCGTATTACATCTATCAGTTCTGTCAATGACTTTTAATTCCTATCTGTCTATCCATTTTTTTTAAATTAAATTTTAACGTAGTTGCCGTCAAGTGTCCGAAATAATTTTGGAGACGGATGATTGTGTTCTGTAATTGCAGTCTTTATTGTTCCATCTTGACGAAGAGTAATTTTAGCGGGACATTTCATTCTAAATCTCTTTGAACAATATCTGGTACAATTTGAACGATCTTGTTTCGAAAACGTAAACTTTTTATATAATAGTATTGACTTTCCATTTAGTGTTATATTCTCGTATGTAGAAACTGTAAATGAAATAAAAAGTTTCTTATTATTCAGTAGCTGTAACCTTATACATAGTTGAAGCGTCGGAGTTAGATTTAACTGATAGTGGGTACGTTTTTTTTTATTTATTTAGCAGCATGACTAAAACCCAAGAGTGTGGTACAGACAATGTAGCATTGTGGCCCACACCGTGTATGGCAGCTTAGTGAGATGCTCCTGCATTATTGGGCCTCCGGTCCCACACTCACCAACGAAATTCGAGAACAACGAATGCGATCAATTTTAGTTTGATCTTCGTACTGATTTTATTTAAGAAAAAATATACATACACAAAATTTCTGACTTTTCACAACGTTATTTTCAATATAAACTGCAATTAAAATATACATATATTGAAATAATAAAGCATGTTCATAATAATTTATTTCATCACGACTAGGTACATATTTTTAAAGACTTTTATATTTAGTTTTTAATTTTATGCCTACCAAAGTAAGAGTTACTAGATGTGAGTAAAATCTAAAAGTAGAGGTCACCATCTTCATTTTAAGTGCTGGCAATGCAGCATGGTGACCAATATGGCGGCCTAATGAGATAATGAAATAATTCTGCATCATTACGCCTCCGGTCTCTTACTCAACAACGATATACAATAGCACAAACGCTGTCATTTTAGGCCAGGAATGCCTTAAGGTTAGAAAATATTTTTTTTAGGCTAATACCACGTAATATCAAGTATTATAAAAATTTCCTCTAGAATGCTGGACTATCGTAAAAGTCTATTTAAAATTACGGCCTGCCATTAACTACAATATAAAAAATTACATAAATTATGACCAGGAAATAAATGCGCTTAGAAAAAGCTGTATTGACATTGGTAAAAGAATAATAATACCAACATAACTAGGTATTTAAAACATTAAAAACCCTTACAATATACAATAGAACGTTGTCCAAAATGAACACATTTCATTAATACAGTTAGAATTAATGTATTAGATAGACAGGTAGAAAAGTTTTTATTTGTTATTACCTTGTTACAGATTTACAATAGAGAATAAAAAAATGAATTAAAATTAATGTACAAAGGGCGGCCTTATTGCCTTTACACATTCTATTCCACAACTATGACTTACACTCTACGAAATGCTTACATTGTAAATGCAGGTTGCCTTTTACTTCACATCAACCATTTCAAACTTTTTTTTATCATTTATTAATTAATAAAAATTTTTGGCATTTTCAAAAAAGTATTTTAAACTAGCTGTCTCGCGGCGTTACCTGCTGTTATATTTGCAAGTCGCAAGTAACACCGCGGAGCGAAACTAGTACTAAACGAAACTAAAATATATTCTATTTACTCCTTGAGTGATCAGCTTTCTGCCAGCGAGAGTCCCATCAAATCGGTCCAGCCGTTGAGATTAGTCGGAACAAACAGAGTGACAGCCAAACATTTTAAAAATTGCTTCCTTGATGTTACCATTTACAATTTTCATACTTTTTACTAAATAAAAAACTGTTAATTTGATGTTACATACGGCACTCCAATTTTATTTATTTCTATAAATAGCACTCCTATGGTCGCAAAAATGGCAAACCGCGACTTCTTCACCAGGAACGAACTTAGGCGGGAATAAAAATACAAATTCTAAATTAATTTACTCTTACGTAAGTACCATCACCCATTTGAACTAGTTTTGGCGGTGGATGATTATGATTCGTGATAGCGGATTTTACCAGCCCAAGCTTGTCTATGGTGACCTTAGCTCGACATTTTGAACTCAACCTTCTAGAGCAATAGTAGTTCGGTTTGGAAATCCCTTGTTTCGAATATGTGTAATCTTCGTATAGTAGGACCGATTTCCCGTTTAGTAGGATCAATGCGGCTTCGGATACTGTAACAACGATCATTGATTTTTAAAAAAATGTACGTCATCAGTGTCATCCATCACTATTTCAGATCCAGCATTTTTCTATCTATCAATAATAATACCATTTGAGCAAGTTTTTACATTTATTAAATAATGTGTTTTACCTATTGATCAAACCATAATCACAATAAAATGTTATAGATCATTATGTAAAATAAAAAACCTCAGCCAAATTGGCCTTTGAGTTTTCATTTTTAAAGGGTAAATTTAAAATAATTCAAAAACAACTTTTATTATTTTAGGGAAAGATCCTTCTTTTCTATGTTATCAAAAATATTAATTCAATCAAATCATGAAATTATAACCTGACACAATTAAACCAGAAACCTAATTTAATTTGAATTTTTTGCATAGACGCTACACATTTTAAAATAATATGATAATGCAAATATAAAATTTACGTAATTAAAATACAATTCACAATCAAAAAGATGAAAATTGTATCACAGGTTCAGAAAGCCTATTTATTTGAACAATCTTATTAAGTAATTATAATTTCATTCTAATTAATACAATAATCTCTTCACCTATTTATAGTCTAATGTAGTTCCCGTCAGACGTCTGATACATTTTTGGTGGAGGATGATTATGGTCCGTGAACGCAAATTTTACGGCTCCATTCTCACCAAGGGTGATTTTACTTCGACATTTCAAATTCGTTCTCCTTGAACAGTAATAATGAGGCACAGCAGGACCTTGCTTAGCAAATGTGTAGTTTTTGAATAAAAGCACCGACTTTCCATTTACCATTATCATTTGTGGTAGTTCTAAAAATATAAATGATTGTGTTTAACGATTTCTTAACATTTTACTAATAGATTTAATATTTGGTTGTGAAATGTCAAGGCGCGCTGTTTGCTATAAAACAGAATGTGTAAAGGCAATTATACAAAAGTTTGGTAACTTTCAGGGATATTTTGTTTGCGATATTTTTTAAATACTATTCCCACTAATTTGGACATGTAAGATAGCTAATATAATGAATATATTGTTCATGTTTGGGCCAGTCACTTTTTCAAGTAGATTCTGAGATACTAGAGGACTGACGAGAATGGCACAGTACTGACATAAATACAATTTCATGAGATAAATATATAATTTATTAATATTTAGCATAAATCTCATAGAATTTTATAATGGCATTTGAGTCTTATTTGAATTAAGAAAGAATTAAAAACTATTAATATATACTACTGTAAAAAAAAACTGCACCTTTAAAACAGCTTTTTGTTTTTTAATAATGTTATATTACTTAACTAAGTATTAGTACTAAGTACTTTAAGTTAGTTAACTGTCCTCCTTTTAACATTATACATTTTCTAAGTAATCAACAAACAGTTGAAACTAAAACATGACTCTTTCTGCCTTAAAGATACCTTAAAGATAAAGAATTAACAAGGAATTTATAACAATATATATGTTTTCTTCATGACTCTTTATTTTAGTGTAGTTTTCTTCTAATTGAATTCTTGTTTATTTTTTCTGTTTGGAACTTCGATTTCTATTTACTACAGAAGGTAAGGAAGTCGCGTTGAACACCAAAGTATTTTTTTATATAAATAAAAGTAAAATTTTAGTTGTTTATTTTTAAAAGGCCTTCTACACGATGGGAACCGACCGCCAACCTTCCTGACCTTGGTCGGGTGGGATATAAAAATGGATAGTGTAGAATCCGGTTGACCTACTAATAGTGCGCGGAGCCGGTCGGCGGTCGGTCGATTGGATCGTGTAGAAGGCGTTTCAACGCTGTGGCCGACGCGAGCGGTTGGTTGGTCGGCGGTCGGTTGCCATAGTGTAAAAGGCCTTTTATGTTTTGGGCATCTGTTTGTTAGTAGCTATACATTACTAGTACGCAACTAGTACACATAATAAATAACAACATAATAAAACTACGTTTAAACGGTTTTAAGCGCGGTATTTTTATTAGATATATTATTATGACCGATCTTATAAAACATAAAAGTCATATCTTCTTTCTCTCGCGACGATCGAAATATATTCTGCACACGTAAATGGATTTCTAGAAAAGCTAAAATATAAAAGGATAGCTAAGTATCTAATGACAGTCCAACAAAAATACACAAAAGCAGCATTTACCAATTTTAACCAACAAATTTTGTACTTCAGTTAACAAATTTTTAAAAATCGACAAAACTACTCCATGCATTTACTGTTTCTGTTAAACAAAAGTTTGTTCATGTGTTGGCAAGCCTTTGTAGCGGTGGTTTAAAAGCGGTAATTAGGTTCAAAATTTAATATTATTTGTTAGTTTAAAGTTTACAAAATAACTTATACTTCATTCACTTACTGAAAGTAAGATACTTCGGCTGTTTAATTGCTTTCGGGCTTTAGGCTTTGCAACTTTTGAATACACACTGCGGCATTGCGAGACGTGTTAGCATTGGCTGTGTTTTAAGTGAACTAAACTAAAATAAGAGCTCACATCTCAAGTGAGCTGTTATTTGACGAGACGTATTTTTGCACCGACCGGATATCTAGGTAGTATTGTTGATCGAAGGTTATACTATACAAAATGATCAGTGGTACGATTCAATTGTTGTTTTTTCTGCCTGTACTTTGATGAATATTTTTTCCAATTCTTCCTAGCTATTCGTTGATCCCGAGGTGTCATTTCTATAACATTTTTTCTTTGTCCCTTCTCCTTTTTTTTCAAGTACTGCAGTACTTGAACCTTTGTTTCTCCTTGTATTCGGCTAATTTAATAGGGTTGCTTTTAATTTTAGCTAAGCGAACCTTTTCGGCTTCTCTTTTCTTTTTTAATATATCTTCTCTATCCTTAGACATTTTCTGTTATTTTTTTAGGAGGCGGCATAATGCTTTGAACTGAAATAAGTAAAAAAAATCTTACACACGCTAACTATCAATACTCTGGAAACACGTCAGTCCTCTGGCGCAATATCAGACAAAGGACTGACGCCAACGGACTGACGAACAACACATAAATTTAAGGATCTCATTATTATTTTATATATTCTTGAATAACACAGGCTTACAAGAAAATAACAACTCACCATAGGACTGACATTTTGACTGGACCGGCACGTGTTTTAGTAACAATTAACAAACACAACGCTGGGGCCTAGGACTGGCACACTAATAGCGATCTTAAAATGGCGCTGCCTGCGGCTAACTTCACTGCCAACGTTCAAATTTAACGCGAATTTTCATTCGAGTCAACAATATTTAGTGAGTAATTCACATTCAAACAACAGTTTTTTATTATTTTTACAACAATGGTAAGAATATTATATTATGAAAGTTGTAACACACATTGTTAACTACTTCATAGATTATAGTAAAACTGTAAGTTTGCTATTCATGGTAATATTTAATACACAACCACTTCATTGAGTGTTTTTGGGGTTGTGACATGCCAAAGTACTGACGTTTTGAGAACAATTTGTGGTAATTTAGAAACTTGCATTTAGTAGCAAATGAGTAGCTGAAATTGAGTGACCAAATAAAAGGTGTTTAATGGTTTAAAATAACATTGAAAATAAATACAAAATGTAATAACACATCATCATTGATGATGATGATGTAGTTTTATTATGTATACTCACTTTTAAAGTCCTTTGGTTTATGGGTGTTTATACAAAACTTGGGTAACTCAATGTCATTAAACAATAGAACGATGTGTTACTTTTATTATCAGGAGTGAAAACTTAATAATAATTTTTAAATAATTTACAATTACCTATTTAACTTTTAGTGTTAATTGAAAATAAAAATTTACATTAGAAAATTTACGTTTTTTATTAAAAGTTAATTTCATTTTATTGTTAATATAATCTTAATAATCTCAAATAATAGGTGAAACATTATAAAATCATGTTGAAATGGTACAATAATTTATATTATATAATATCATACATCTACATACTCGTAACTAAAGTGTATTATCGACAAGTTAAACTGTAACTGTAAACATGCTACTGTGAGCAGTCAACGGTTAAAATAGGTAAACCTAAAATAAATGTAGGATGGACCTTAAAATGGTCGGAGTCATACAATATTATAGTATCATACTAATATATTAAGTATAATACATATTATGTATTTAGAAAAAAAAGGTTTTTGTATTTATATCAGTTATCTAGTACCCATAATACAAGCTCTGCTTACACACACATTTAGACATATGTACAGTAGTAGACTAATTAAGGCATTTCATGATGAAACTTCAAATAATTTCTTTAGAATCGGAAGTATTGTCCATCTTGAGTACAGATAAGTTTAGGTGGCGAATGGTTGTGGTTCGTATCTGCAGATATTAAACGCCCTTGCTTGTCAAAAGATATTTTAGCCGGACATCCGTTGGCCAACTTCTTTGAACAATACTGGCGATATTTTGATTGTCCTTGCCTTGAGTAAGTATAATTATTGTAAAGTATTACATTCCTTTTATTTAATTGTATCACCTTGTACTCGAACACTGCAAATTAAATAACATTTGTAAAGGATTTTATCAAGCCCTAGTAAAGATCACGTCCACTAGCTTTCTTGGATGTTTTCTAGGCAAGACTTTATCAAACTTGGTTTTATGAGGTATGAGGAAAACCAACAAGAGTGGTAAACATCTAAATTGTATTTATTAGTAATTTCACGTATCGAATAAACTGTAAATACAGTATAAGTGATTTGTGTATTACAAACAAGTATTATCACTAATTTTAAAATAAAAAATTTATATTTCTAATTATTCTTTTACGATTATAGATAGATGATAAACATGTATTGTGTTCTCACAGTGATTTCAATATCAAAGATAATTCTAATGATAATTATTTATTACCTAAGCCATAAAGTTATAACAATACTCCATGCTTGTCCCCGTGCTTATTGAAGTTAAAAAATACTTACTATTACAGTTTCAGGAAACATTTTCAACTAAAAATCCAAAGTGATTTTTCGCCTTCACATTATCTTTCATATTTCTAACTTATAATAAAGTGTGTTTTCTTAATCCTATCCTTATCCATAACCTATCATAATTAATTGGGGGTTAGGAACTGACACTCCTTCACACAGGTTACGATGTAACCTAGTTAGGAGATCAGAACTGCATCCACAATAATTGTAGCTAATTATTATTCAATGTTGAATGTATTTTACGTATTAATACGACGTAGAATGTATTAAAATCATATTTAAACGCGAAAATATTTTCCGTTGGTACATATAAGCTTAGGAGGTGGATGGTTATGGTTCGTGTTCGCGGTTCTTATACCCCCAAGTTTATCTAGAGTTATTTTCGCCGGACACTTGATGGTAATTTTCTTTGAACAGTACTGATGACACATTGAAGGCCCGTGTTTTGAAAATGTATAGTTATCGTAAAGTAGCACAGTTCTTCCATTTAATTCTATCATTTTGTACTCCGACACTGAAAAGAAAACACATCTTGTTGAGTTTTATATTACTCGACGTAGACATAATTTAGACGTCACATAAATATTACTTAATTTTTTTTTTGTAAGTAATAATACATACCTACATATTTTACAAATAAAACACCCAAACTCGGAAACAAATAATATATTAGCAGATCATATAGACATTTGGTCCGAACACGAGACCAAACATAGCAGTCGCAGCCGTCACCATTGCGCCACTGAGGCAATCAATTTATCTACTTAATATATTTATATTATTCTAGCTTACTTTTCTAAGTAGTAGTGTGTAGGAATTCTTAACTATTACTACATAAAAATAAACTAATTCTTCCTTTTTAGAATGAATCCAACGCATTAACAATGTTGCGTAACATTAAAGAAGGTGAAGGTTGAATCAAATCTCACGAAAGCTAACTAGGAGCACGAGGGCGAGGTCGCAAAATCGCTAAAAACTGTCACATGTAATTAATGGACGCCCCTTTACCGGAGTCCAAACTAGTCCTTCCATGATTCAAGAGGAGAGTCTCCAATAGCTGTATTGTACTTCTGACTCTTGAATTGCATATATATAATAATTGAGTCTATTGAGTCCAGTAGGTCAGACAAAGGTTATGCTCTGATTCCTACACCATCTTCTCCAGCGCTATTCGATAGTTCTTCATCGCAATCTCGCTCAAGTGGACGTAGAAGTACAATACGTGGACGTGGATGCAGACCTGGTAACGGACGTGGCTCAAATCTTGGCGAAGAAAGTCAACCAACCCAACCGTCAACTCTATCCATCCGGCAGATTGCGATAAGAAATCGCCAAACAAATAATGACGTGCAAGACACATGGACAAAAGATACCTTAGAACCCGAAATTAATGATTTGATGCAACCAGCTTACATACATAATGATTGGTAGTGGTTATAAGTTCTAGGATCAATTTATTGACGATGACATTTTGACAATTATAATTGTCAAAATATGTGTTCAATCAATGAGTCTAAGTTTGAGGGAACTAAAAATATATATAGGAATTACTATGATAATGACAGCATTACACTACCCACAAACTGATATGTACTGGTCTGAAAAATTGAAGAAATTAATTGTTTCCTGAAATAACAAAAAATTCCCTTCAAAAAGAAAAAATGATCTCAATACGATGAAAATTTACAGAGTTACAAGCATTTGAAAAATCCCATTTATTCGATTAAAAAAAGTTGTTATATAGTGAAAACCCGTTTTCTGAGGTGAGATTTTTTCACTTCTTTTCGGGTACATTTTAACTGGTTAGGAATACGATACTGAAGTTTCAACAACATATTCAACAAAAACTATCTCTGGTAGGCAGGAGGATTAAAGTTTTTACGTAGTCGGATTAGAGCTTATCTATAATATAATAAATCTTATCGTAATATCATCATCATCAGCCTATCGCAGTCCACTGCTGGACATAGGCCTCTCCCATTACACACCACTCTGATCGATTTTGGGCTTCTCGCATCCAGCTCCATAACTTATTCCAAATCTATTTAAATACAAGCTGATGCCCGCGACTCCGCTCGCGTTTTAGAGGTATCAAAAATAGATGTTGGCCGATTCTCAGACCTACTGAATATGCATATAAAGTTTCATAAAGATCGGTCAAGCCGTTTCGGAGGAGTATGGCAACGAAAACTGTGACACGAGAATTTTATATATTAGATGTTTTAGATACCTAAAATTGAATTCATACAAGCAAGAAAATAAAGAAAGAATAACTTAAAATAAAGAATAACTTAATATTTACTGTTATAATTAGTAATAATTGCTATCACTACGAAAAAGTATACAAAATGATTTTTATAAAATATTTTTATTGTAGTTTAAGTTTCCAGTATGTTATATTTTTATTTCCCAAATTGTATACGCTATGTAATACGGTTTTCAACGAAATGTAATAAAATGTTAAGGAAAAAAAAAAATACTTTATTATTCTATCTGTTGTCGTTTTTTATTCAAGAACGAGCAAAGATTACTTTTAAAGTTCTTTATCACATTTCCGTTCTTTGAAAGCCAAACTTAAACGCGAATATATTGTCCACCGGCTGTGCAAACAAGTTTAGGTGGTGGGTGGGTATGGTTTGTGTTTACATTCTTTATACGCCCCAGTTTATCAAGTGTAATTTTTGCCGGACATTTGGCGGTCAACTTCTTCGAACAGTACTGATTACATATGGAAGATCCTTTCCTTGAAAACGTATAGTTATCGTAAAGAAGCACTTTTTTTCCATTTAGTTGTATCATTTTGTATGTGTATACTGAAAAAAACGGAATAAATTATGTCCCAGATTTAAGTTCATTTCGTTTATTTTTTTAACCTTTGAATTCTGATCTGAGCGTCTCAGATGACAGTAGTTCCGATTAAATACTGTCATTTAGGTAAAACCGGTTGAACTAGTAGCTGACCCAAAATAATCTGGAGAAATGCTTAGGAACTAGGAAGGAGTTTATCCACTAAAGATCTATATATTTCAAAAGTGCTAAAACTACACCAAACATTTAAGAATCAAAACATACTTTTATGGTTGCTTTTTACATTTCATTTTTTTTATTCGAGTTACAGACAAATACAATAATATTGGTTTATTTAAGAAACATGTACGAGTACATTGTAGTATTATGGCTCTAATAGATTACTGACATACCTTTATGTAAAAATACAATATGCCACACAAGGTCAAGGTCGACAATTGACAAAATGATTCTGGATCTATAAATAAGACGGAGAATAAGGATGATTTAATTCGTGTGATAGATAGAGAATAAAAGAAGATTTCAATAATTTTTGTTATTGCTAGATCCTTACATATTCACCTACAGATGCGGAGGATGATTGTATTCCGTCACCGCAAATAAAATATTACCGTCGAAAAAAATAGTACTTTATTATTCTATCTATTATCGTTTTTTATTCAAGAACAAGGAAATATTACTTTTAAAGTTCTTTATCACATTATCATTAAGATTGGCTTTTTAAAACAAACTTAAACGCGAATATATTGTCCATCGGATGTGCAAACAAGTTTAGGTGGTGGATGGGTATGGTTTGTGTTTACATTCTTTATACGCCCCAGTTTATCAAGTGTAATTTTCGCCGGACATTTGGCGGTCAACTTCTTCGAACAATACTGATTACATATAGAAGGTCCTTGCCTTGAAAACGTATAGTTATCGTACAGAAGCACTTTTTTCCCATTTAGTTGTATCATTTTATACTCATATACTGAAAAAAAAGAGTAAATTATGTCTCAGATTGAAGTTCATTTCATTTATCGGTTAATTTTATGTAACTAGAAAGAATGACAAAAGACTTCATTATAAAAAGCCATATCTCTGAATCTTACACATTACACATTTATGTATATTACATCACTAATCATGAACATATTTGGCAATCGTTATTGTGAAGTCAGTACCCTCAAATATACTGGCAACTAGTTGAACCTTTGAATTCTGTATTGCGCGTCTCAGATTGCAGTAGTTCCGTTTAAACACTGACATTCAAGTAAAACCGGTTGAGCTAGTAGCTGACCCAAAATAATCTTGAGGAAAATAAAGGATAGGAAGAGGAAGAGGGGACAACACTAAAGATAAAGTTTAAAAATCAAAACATACTTTTATGGTTGCTTTTTACACATTTTTTTTCAATTCGAGTACAGACAAATACAAAAACATTAGTTTATTTAAGTAACGTCTATATTGTAACAATACAATACAATATGAAACACAAGGTAAAGGTCAATAATTGACAAATGGATTCTGGATCTATAAATAAGACGCAGAATAATGCTGATTTAATTCCTGTGATAGAGATCAAAAGAGTGATTTTAATTGTTTTTGTTCTTTGCTAGATCCTTAAATATTCACCCGCAGATGTTCTAAGGTACTGTGGGGGAGGATGATTGTGTTCCGTCATCGCAAATATAATTTCACCGTTACCGTCGAGTTTTAACCGAGCATTACACTTTCCACGTCGTTTCCTGGAACATAATAGATTTCCTTTTCCATGGGTAGCAGAAAATGTATAACCCTTGTACATAATTGTAGATTTTGAATCCGTCAATCGCAATGTCTTCAAACCTGAAGAAATATATTAATTTAATAATGGTTGCACGAATGCAAGGTATTAGAGATACGCTGATTTCAGAACGAATGGGCCGGGTAAGTTTAATTTCGTTGGTGAGTGCGAGACCGGAGGCACAGTGATGCAGAAACATCTCACTAGGCCGCTATAGCGTGAGTCACCATGTTGCATTGGCTGCGTTCAAAATGAAGATGTTGACCACCGTTTTTGGACTCTGCTCACGCTTCCCGTTCACTACACTCTATGCAAATGCAGTGTGGCGATGCCAACCCACATTATGGCAGTCAAGATGCTTTTGTGTAGAAAACACGTGAACTTGTAGTGACGTTTTACCGTTTAGTTCTAGTGTGTATTTTAAAACGGTGACTCCAAGGTCAGCACGTGTTGTCCTGTATAGGAAGGGTGGTGAGATCAGTAGGAATAGCTCTTCAGAACACTGGTAAAGGTGATAGAGGACTGCCATAGAGACAAAACTTCTTCGCAACTGCAAAAGCTCGATTATTATCATGTATTTTATTTGATAACTTAGTTTATGAGTAATCTAACAAATATATGTATAGTAGAAAATGTTCTTTTTAAGATAATTTCAGGGTATCTACCGTCACGTATACAGAACAGTTGAACAATAAGAACTTGTGGTGTAACCAATCTTAAAATTAAATAGTAGTATAAAAAGCCAGTAATGTTTATTGTAGAACGAGCAAAGATTGCTTTTTAAGGCCTTTAAACAAAACCTAAACGCGAATATATTGTCCTTTGGCTGTGCAAATAATTTTAGGCGGTGGATGGTTATGGTTCGTGTTCACATTCTTGATACCCCCAAATTTATCCAGAGTAATTTTCGCCGGACAATTGCCAGACAACTTCTTTGAACAATACTGATGACACATGGAAGGACCTTTCTTTGAAAACGTATAGTTATCGTAAAGAAGCACTGTTTTTCCATTTAGTTGTATCATTTTGTATGTGTATACTGAAAAAAAAGATTAAATTATTTACATTTGTCATTTCATTTACTTAAATAACTAAGTTAACACAAAGTACGACAGATGTTTTTTTTTATTTAACTTATCATAGCTCTGAATCTTACACATAATTTACGTATATTATTTCACACCATTAATCGTGAACAAAACAAACTTTGGTAATCGTTATTGGGAAAACAATACCTTAAAATATACTGACAACTAGTTCAACCTTCTAATTCAGATCGGCCTCAGTTTTGCGGAGGTCTGATGCCAGTCGCTCCGTATTAAAACTGATATTCAGGTAAAACCGGTTCAACTAGTAGCTGACCAGAAATCATTTTGGGAATAATACAGGTTAGGAAGATGAAGAGAGGACAATAATAATGACCATATATTTTAAAAGTGCATAGTTCATGAAAGTACCAAAATTAATAAAAGTTCACCAAACGTTTAAAAGAAAAACAAGCTCATGCTTGTTGTAATTATTGATTTTTTAATCCGAGTCACATACACATAAACATTATCACAGATACATTAGCTAAAAAAGTTTATTTGAAACATGTTCATTGTACTATTTACGGCTCTAAAAGATTATTTACAATATTATGCTACAATCCTACTAATTTTATAAGTTACTAGTTGACCCAGCGAACTTCGTACCGCCCAACTTTAAAATTCCAGAACTTGATCGCAGCGCCACCTACCGGGTCCAATTGCGAATCTAAACCATTCCCAGATCCCCTTGAACACACACAAAAAAATTCATCAAAATCGGTCCAGTCGTTTGAGAGAAGTTCAGTGACATACACACTCACAGAAGAATTATATATATAAAGATGTATGTATGTTTGCTGCTCTTTTACCCAAAAACTACTGAATGGATTCTGATGAAACTTCATAATATTATAGCCTACATATCAGAATAACACATAAGCTTTTATTTGCCGCAATAACCTTCACGCGGGCGGAGCCACGGGCAAAAGCTAGTATGTATAATAAAATTTGAAAAACAAGGTCAAGATCGATAATTGACAATTTGATTCTACATCTATTTGTATGATAAATACAGTGAAAAATGCTATTTAAATTGTTTTTGTTCTTTGCTAGATCTTTACATATTCACCTACAGATGTTCTGTAAAACTGTGGAGGAGGATGATTGTGTTCCGTCACAGCAAATATAATGTTACCGTCACCGTCAAGTTTCAACCGAGCATTACACTTTCCACGTCGTCTCCTGGTACATACTAGATTTCCATTTCCACGGGCAAAAGAAAATGTATAACCTTTGTACATTATTGTAGATTTTGAATCCGCCAATGGCAATGTCATCAAACCTGATGAAATAATAAATAAATAAATGATAGTGAATTTTATTCTCTGTAGTTTTTACGATCTGTACGATCAGAGAGTTCAAAGTTTCAATTCAAATTACCCTACGTACTTACACATGAACAGTTAATTATTATGTAAAGAAACCTGCTACACCTAAGGGCCACCGCAGACTAGCTACTTTTAGCATCGGCGATCGGCGATTTGGCGACTGCATCGATGCTGCATCGCGTTTTAGCGACTTCCTGCGTTCGATCGCGGTATCGGAAACGCGCGTTTTAGCGACTGCCCAGATGCCAAATCGATGCTACCGGCATCCGAATGTGTGCGGAGAGTAGCGTTCAGCTGCTGTGTCGCGCTTCTAAAAAGCGACTCGATCGCCGCGTTTGGCGTTTTTAAGCGTGCGGTGTGGAGCGTTCGGTCGCCGTATTTAGCTTCTAAAAAGCGACTAGTTGCCGATCGCCGATGCTAAGAGTAGCTAGTCTGCGGTGGTCCTAAATCATTGCTACTACTTAGCTAAATTAATTATTATTAAATAATTAATTTCGTTACAATTTTATTTTTCTAGTATCTTATTAAACATTTATAAGATCACTCCTGTTACTCCAAAAATGTAAGCAGAATTATATTGAACAACCACTTTTTAGTCGACGAAATCAACGGAGGAGCTTCTCAATAGGGTACGTACATATATACATACCTATATTTTTTAGTATGACCTTGCATAACTTTTTACAGAGTAGTCCGATTTTGATATTTTGTTTTTTGTTTGACGCGGCCATTGCCTATCATTTGATATGAAGACAGGACAGGACATTGTCGATTTCGAAGCAACATTTGTTATTTTTTTTAATAGAAATAAATATTTCCATCTATTCTATTCGTATTATGCTTGGAGAATATAACAATCAGCGTTCACAAACATCATAAGTAAAATTAAGGATTTCAATACCAATTCACAAAATCCTACTAATGTTATAAACGTCAAAGTTTGTGAGTATGTATGTATATTTGTTGCTCTTTGACGCAAAAACGACTAAATGGATTTTGATGAAACTTCTCAATAATATAGCTTACATATCTAAATAACACATAGGCTACTAACCGCTATTAACCGCCATGACGGACTTAAACGCGGGCGGAGCCGCGGGCAAAAGCTTGTATTGTTATATTTTGTAAGGTTCTATTATTTTATTGTGACTATAATTGACTAGATATTTAACAGTACTTACATGAAATCTATATAGATGGTTTGATTATTTCTTGAACGAAGGATATAAAAAACGGAGATCTTGTAATAAGATTGACTTTTATATAATTTTAACAAACAAACCATTAGCGGTCTTATGATATTTCGGTGGGGGGTGATTATCATTGGTGTCAGCTCAAATATTAACGCCTGCGTCGTTCAAATGAACTTTAGCATTACATTTGCCCCGGGTCCGCTTAGATCATCTCAAGTATTTCCTGGTTCTGTCGATAAAGGAAAATGTATAATTTTTATACAGTAAAACTCCACTAGTAACAGATGTTTGCAAAAATATTATCATACTATCTGAAATCATATAAAAAATTAGTATTTTATAAATAAAATTTATTATCAATAGAAACAAGTAAAGCATTATCTATACAAACAAATTGAATTGCACTGTATGGTTGTAATTTCAAGTAAACGTCTTTCGACTAAATGTATTTGAAAGTATTTAAAATAGTCCGTGTGGTGACGGATTAAGAATACAGAGTGTCACCATCCCTATTCATCCCGCGGGTGTCGTAAAAGGCGACTAAGGGATAAACTACGCAAAACAACATCGATGCAAATAGAAGGAAAACTTGAAACCAAGCCGTCTGGCCAGCGTGGTATAGTAGGCCAAACCCTCCTTTCTAAGGAGAGGCCTATGTCCAGCAGTGGACTGTTAGAGGCTGTTGATGATGATGATGATAGTACCTACATCAAAAAAAGACTGATGAAAATTTCACTGGTAGCCAGCTATCTAGCTGATGATACAAGGAGTAAATTCTTTTAGACTTATTTTGCCCCTCGGAGCTATTTGAGTTAGTAAAACAACAAACGCGGGTAACACCGTAGGACTCAGCTAGTGTATTAATAAAAACAAAAGTATTAAATATGAATGTATTTTTAGTCAGTTTGACGACATAGTTAAACTTAATTGTACACTTATTTATATAATTCCTTCACCGACCGCGACATGATTTGATTAGAGAAGTTAGTGCATGCAACATTATTTAATTGTAAAATTCTATTTTTAGTAAATATGTATCTATACACATTTCTCGGGGGAGCCTCACCCCTAGAGAACGCGTCCACAGGTGGCGGATCGTGGAACGCCCGCCTGATGCTCTCCAAGAAGCACCAGGAGGGTAGAAGTGAAATAAAATAGCTTCCGCGGACCAACAGGCCGGAGATGGAAACTCCGTTATCAAACCCCTGTTTCCGGGCTTCTCCGAAATAATTGGAGTCGAGGTCGACAACAGTGCTGTGTATTTGGGCTGGAGTACACGGAAGAGATGGCGGCGGATGAGTCTTAATAGACCAACGGCGGCGCTCATGCTCTGCTATAGAGCGACAGTCTTGGCGTCAGGTGGCAACCGGCCGTAAAACTTAAGCCAAATTACACACCTCCTCGTTCAAATAAAAATGAAAAGTACAACCTTGAGAAACAAGACAAATATTAGGGCGTCCCCCGTAAGCGACGTGGATGCATCCATGGATACGAATACGTTTGCTAATAAGAATGCTAGGGCGTACCCCCAAAGCGACGAATTAGACAAGAAAACGAAATCGTATTCGCAAACTACTCTTCAGAAGCTCAGACTTGCGACGTGGAACCTTGGCTCCCTCAACGGCAGAAGCCAGGAACTAAGCAAGGTATTGAGTGAAAGAAGTATAAATGCATGTTGTTTACAGGAGACTAAATGGAAAGGCTCTAAGTCCAAAAATGTGGGATTGGGCTACCAACTTCTCTACCACGGTGTAACTAACACACGAAACGGCGTGGGCATAGTTCTCGACCCCCATCTTAAGCAACGGGTTATCCACGTAGAGAGGAAAAGTGATCGCCTAATCGCCGTGAAAATTGCCATGGATAAGCAACAGCCACTAAATATTATCTCGGCCTACGCTCCGCAGACGGCGTGCACAGAGGCGGAAAAGGATCAGTTCTGGGAAGACTTCGATGACCTTGTTAACCAGATACCACCCAACGAATCGAAGTATATCGGTGGAGACTTGAATGGGCACGTAGGAGCTACCCACCACTCGTACCCGGGCGTGCACGGAGGTTTTGGCTATGGAACAGTTAATAAGCAGGGTGAGGAAGTTTTAAACTTTGGTGTGAGACATAGCCTCTCTATAATCAATACATTCTTCCAGAAAAAAGCTGAACATCTAATAACGTACAAGAGTTCTGGACATAGCACACAGATTGATTATATTTTGGCGGACAGGACCTCACTGAAAAACTTTAGAGACTGCAAAGTAATCCCGGGCCATGGACTTACCTCGCAGCACAGCACAGGTCGCAAACCTCACATTGCCGAGGCCTATTAGATCCGTAAGAGATAAAACCCCAAAAATTAAATGGCAACAATTATACAATGCTCAGGGTGATGTACTGGTAACCAAATTTGAGAAATACTTGGAAGAAGATATGAACAACGACTATAACAACAGCGCTGAATCAATGTGGTCAAATTTTGAGACTATGTGTCGAAGTAACGCAGCTGCAATCTTGGGCGTATCAAAGGGCGGTCTCAACATCAAGAAGGACCCTACCTGGTGGAACAACGAGGTAAAACAAGTAGTAAAAGCCAAAAGAGACGCATTTAAATTGTGGCAAAAAACGCAGCTCGAGGAAGATCGCATTGGATACAAACAAGCAAAGAAACTGGCGAAGTGTGTAGTAGCCCAATCAATCGCGCAATCAAGAGAGATTATTTATAAAAGACTCGAAGGTGCTAAAAGCGAGACTGAGGTATTTAAATTGGCAAAACAGCGACATAGGTCTACACTGGACATTAGGGTCAATAAGTACATCCGAGACAAAAACGGACAGCTCCTAACAGACAATGCGAGTATCACTAATAGATGGTGTCAATATTACAAAGAGCTATTAAACGAGGAATTCTCTAGCCAACCTTTACCTCCGCTGCAACCCATTGCAGGACCGGTACCCAGAATCGAAGCAGCTGAAGTGAAACTTGCGGTGGCGCAAATGAAAAACCACAAAGCTGTCGGCCCTGACGAAATACCCGTGGACGTCTGGAAACGATTAGGTCACATAGGCATAGAATGGCTTGCGCGTCTATTTAACACCATTCTGACTTCACACACTATGCCAAAATCGTGGCGCCAGAGCTACTTGGTGCCCTTTTATAAGGACAAGGGGGATGTCAGTGTCTGTGGTAACTATAGAGGGATTAAGTTGACATCGCATACCCTCAAAGTTTGGGAGAGGATACTCTATAGCCGCCTTTTCAAACACGCTGTCATATCTGAAAACCAATATGGCTTCACACCGTCAAAATCTACCACAGATGCTATTCAGGCCCTTAGAATCATTTTGGAGAAGCATCGAGCAAGCCACGAAGATGTACACCTTGTCTTTATTGACCTAGAAAAGGCGTTTGATCGAGTGCCGCGGAAACTGGTGTGGCAGGCCATGAGAGCACAGGGTATACCCGAGTTGTATGTGGACTTAATACAGGACATGTACTGCAGAAGCTGCACAAGTGTGAGAAGCCTGGCTGGACTAAGCAAATGCTTCGAGGTCAAAGTAGGGGTTCATCAAGGCTCGGCTCTAAGTCCGCTCCTCTTTAACATGGTAATGGATTACTTAACAAAGGATATTCAGTCTCCTTTACCGTGGTGTATGTTGTACGCAGATGACATAGTCCTGATTGAAAAAGATCCAGAAGTACTCCAAAACACCTTGGAAAAGTGGCGACTTGCGCTGGAAAATAGCGGCCTCCGAATCAGTAGAAATAAAACTGAATACATGGAGTGCTTGTGATGATGGGCAGCAGGTGTAACTCGACTCGATAAAGTGCGAAACGAGCACATCAGAGGCAGTTTCAAAGTCGCACCCATAGCAGAAAAAATCACCGAAAGTCGTCTACGATGGTTCGGTCATGTCATGAGACGCCCTGAAAGCCATGTAGTGAAGCGGGCTCTGGCACTGCCAAGTACTAAGAACGGTAGAGGACGCCCACTAGCCACTTGGTGGTCCACGGTGGCCAAGGACTTAGAGCTTGCCCAAACAGTAAATGTTTCGACAACCCAGGACAGATTGACCTGGCGCCGCAGAACGAGGAGAGCCGACCCGAAATGATGGGAAATGGCTAGGACAAAGAAGAAGAAGAAGAAGATGTATCTATACACATATTTTAGTACACGATTAGGTATAGTTTTTTCTTCATCTTACATTACATAACTTTACATCAAATGATCATCAAAACCCTAATATTATTAACCGCTATTTTTAGTTCACTTCATTTTTACAACAGGTGGTCCCCAACCCGCACTCGGCCAGCGTGGAGACGTATGGCATTCAGCCACTCCTGAGAAGAGTCCCGTGCCCAACAGTGGGACGTTATTGATTATTGTAGTTGTTGCAATAGCTTTGATATCGAGTTTACTAAGACCATGCAATTGCTCAGCATGGTATAGCTAACATATTTAACAAACTTTAACAATCAATATTTTTTATCTTTTAAATCAAAGTTCACAGCATCTCAAATTGGAAAAGGATACCCTGTACATTTCATGTAGAGCTGAGTGAGAGATGAGAATATTTCGAAATAATCATTCGATTAAAACATGGCACCGGCTTTTGACAACATAGAATATTACTATATTAATTAAACAACTACAAAAACCTATAGAAACCAGTATTAGGGTCACGAAGATATATAGGCGGTTTGTGGTTGTGAACATTTACATTTATGACATAGCCATTATCGTCTAGTTTCAGCTGAGCTTTACATTTGCCACGTAGATGTTTGGAACAGTACAAAGATTTTGGATTGCCACGAGATGAATACGTAAATTGTCCATATTTAACTACTTCTCCACGTGAAGTTGCCAAGTATTGGAGACTCTCTGTAATAAACAAAATTGAAAATGATCAAAATATACAATACATTTACACTCCTTCCCGGAACAAAGTTTTAAATAGACTATATAGATTTTATTAAATTATATATTATTATTATATATAATTTTTTTTAATAACATTTATAGATGTGCGATTTTCTCATTAAACACGAGAATGATTTGAACAATTTGACTAATTTTGATCTTAAAATATTTGTGCAAAATCAATGAAGCTTAACAAAAAATATTAAAAACTTTAATTTCATTTTCCAAAACAAACTGCTCTTAACTGTAAAACTTTTAGTCTTTTATTTTTTCAAAGAAAATAAAAATGACATTTGGTTGTATTAATAATATTTATTCAGCGTTCAGCATTTGACTTTTTCTTTCATTGCTTTGTATTATGTATATTATATTTCTTATATATTTATATTTCTTTCATATTAATATGAAGTCCGATCTCTTTGGTCTGTGTAAAAGCTAGTAATACTACTTTTCTAAAGGAAACATACAAAGTGTAAAAGTGTCAGTTTCTATACAAAAAAAAAAACTATATATATATATATATACATATATGTAGGTGAAACGAAGTTCACTTGGTCATCCACTCATCATTTTCTTAGCCTTTATTATTTCCAAGGTTGTTTGGGGTCAGCTACTAATTTAACCGGTTTTACCTAAGTATCAGTTTTTACATAGAGTGACTGACACCTACGTAACCCTGATGGCGAACTGAATTCAAAAATTGAACTTGTCATTATATTTGAGGGCCCTAACTTCTCAATAACGATTGCCATAAATGTTCATGATATCCGGGACCGACGCGCGACGGCTTGCTCATCGAGGCATGGGAAACACCACTATTTTCCAACTTTATGCTGATTGACTGATTCACCAATGCATAGCCTACAACTACAATTTAAAAAAAAATACTGTGGCTATCATTAAAACTTTATATAAAGTAACGGCAAATAAAAAGTATAAGTGAATGTAGTAGAAATATTTTTTTACTTTCCTTTAAGACTTTGAGTTCTGTCTTGATGCCGGTGTAACTATCGGTATGTACATATTTTGTACATGCCAGTACTTTGTCGGCAATATATTGGTGGTTCATGATTGTGATCATAATCAGCGGATATAACGATTCCTTCTTTATTCAGCTTCACTTGAGCCTTGCATTTTCCACGCCATTTTCTAGAGCAATATAAAATATATCGACCCCGATAAGTATACGTGAATTTCTTGAACATATAGACGTTACCCCGAGGAGTTTTCAAACACTGTAGGTGATCTGCAAGAAATGACGTTTATGTATCCCGCTCTAAAAAAATATTTACCATGACAAGAAATTAGACTTTTCTATCCTGTATATTGTAACAATAAATTCCAGTTGAAGCTTTAGAATGTTAACTCTACAAGACATTACTAAGGGAAAATATGTATACTTCTTTCTTACTACAAAACTATTTAAATCAGTACATGTTTCGATCACTGAGGAAAGAAATAGAAAAACTGATTGTAAATTACAAGGATTTTATGCGAACTTGCTTTAAACAAATCAAAACTCTAAAGTGATCTCTTAAGGTGATTTTCGGCAATGAGAATAAAACTAAATATTTTCCTTGTTACAATTCACAATAAAATTAGGTAAACATTTTATTAGAAAGGATATCGGGAATTGGAAAATTGTAAACAGTCCTTAAATTAAATGCATTAATATCCTGAAGCTACCTTAACTTGATACAGCTAGCAGAGAACTGGATTCCATCATGCATATTAGGAGACACGTAAATGCAAATTCATTTGAAATACCCAAAAAAAAAACAATTAAAATGATAGAAATACTTATACTTTTTTATTAGGGAACATAAAAATATACCAAAATGTGACCTCCATCTAGTCAAATAATAAAATATAAAAGAATTTAAAATATACAATAATAAAATATACAAAATATTTCATAATACTGGTATTTTCTTAGTGACATAAAGACGTCGCTTTTTAGAAGCTAAACACAGCGACCACTCCACACCGCACACTTAAAAACGCCAAACGCGGAGATTGAGTCGCTTTTTAGAAGCGCGACACAGCAGCTGTCTCTCCGCACGCATTCGGATACCGGTACAATCGAATTGGCGTCTGCCGAGCACGACTTGACTCTCATCATTTATTTTATTTGTAAAGAAAACCTCAGATTACAGAATACTGCAATATCATTGCAAATCATAGAAATAAGTAATGAAAGTTACAAATCTGAAAATTATAGACAACACTACAGCCGACGCGATCCAGGAATCTGAGCAGTCGCTAAAACGCGCGTTTCCGATACCGCGATCGAACGCAGAAAGTCGCTAAAACGCGGTGCAACATCGATGCAGTCGCAAAATCGCCGATCGACGATGCTAAAAGTGTGCTGTGGTCCTAAGATAAAATATTTTTGTGTGCCTAATACTTGTAGGTATGTCATTATTTTATAATTTACATGGACTCCATTTTTTCATTATTTATGTGAGGTAATTCGGCACAGAACTAAAATTACCGACATGGCCCACAGGATTAGCAAGCTGACGTGGCAGTGGCCATATATACAACCGTAGGGGTAAACGGATTCTTAGTGGAGATTGCGTCGCGGCAACCACCTGGCTTGTGGGACGTCCACAAGACAGTTGGAATAATGACTTGCGCAAAACGGCTGGCAGTAGCTTGATATGAGTAGCCGAGGATCGAACCAAGTGTCGTGCAATTGGAGAAGAGTCTTATGTCCAGCAGTGGCCTGCGATAGGCTGATGATAATGATGGACCTTTATCAGATGAAGCCTTCCTCATTATTAATTCAAAAATAAAATGTTTAGGCCAACCAAACTTTATCTGAGTGAAAACATGAGCAGCACTCAAAAGAATTGGTTACCATTCTCATTGTGTGCACACAATGCAGCATGGCGACCTACACTAGGGCGACCTACACTATGGTCTCGTACTCACCAACGAAATACAACAGCACGAAAGCCGTCATTTTTAGGTTGGTCTTCTGTGTGATATTTCGGTATTTTAGCGCTCGATAGCTCTATCTGCTTCAACATCATTGTTTCATATCATCTCATTAATTCTTCCTTAACATGTTCGTCGTCTATTAATCAAACTAGTTTGGACTCTCGTGAATGAACTGAAAGTTGACGGGGACTTAGGTTGACGGTTGATAGCTCTCTCTATAAAAACTTTTAATTGGCCCTCTTTTTTTCGTACTGAGTTTGTATACTGCAATGAACTAGCTGTAAGTTTTTCTTCAATTATAAAATAAATAAAGTCGAAGGTTTTGGTGATGTTTCTTGTTTTTTGTATGAAGGATTCTGTATGTTTTTATTATTTTGAACATGCTGACTTCTGTGCCTCTCTGGAACGTCGTTATTTTATTATAATTATAATTTATTGTTAATCAAATACTTTGATATAAAATCCACACGATGTCTTGGTGTACTGCGCTGGTGGATGATTATGTTCAATAAAAGCCTGAACTATATTCCCGTAGTCATCAAGTTTCAATTTCGAGGCACATTTTTTTGTGTGTCTCTTGGAACAGTACAAGTAGCGCTTCATGTTCTTCGGGCCTTGGTACGAAAAAGTATAGTTTTGATACATAACTAAAGACTTTCCATTTTGTAAAGTTATTTCCTTGTACTCTGTAAAAATATCATATCAATCAGAAACTTCGATGTTGATCTACAATTTTTTTTAAATGTTATTTTGAAATTTTTAGACAGAACGCTAGCCAATCCCATACCAAGCAGAACGGGTACTAGGTACTAAACAACTGAACCAACACATAGATGCAGGTCATACAAACATTTGGTCCTACCCCGAAATTGAACCCGAGACCTCAATAACAGCAGTTGCGTACGGTACCATTGCGACACCAAGGCACGTATCTATATGTAACATAATAATAACAAGAGTTATGAAACAATGAGAGCAATTTAAGAGGTTTATTTTTATTTCCAAAGAATGCATACAGTCGTATGAATAAATACTTTAGGAGTAGGGGACATCATCCTCATCGTTAATGCAGAGAATGCAACATGGTGACTATTATTCTGAATCTTGGTGTTCATTGTGTCCATTTCTATATTTGTATGCTGTAAACTCTAAACTTTGATATAAAATCCATTAGATGCCTTGGTGTACCGCGTTGGTGGATGATTGTGTTCAATAAAAGCCTGGACGATATTTCCGTAGTCATCAAGTTTCAGCTTCGAGGCACATTTTGTCGTGTTTCTCTTCGAACAATACAAGTAGCGTTTTATGTTCTTCGGGCCTTGGTATGAGAAAGTATAATTTTGATACATAACCAAAGATTTTCCACTTTGTAAAGTTATTTCCTCGTACTCTGTAAAAATGACACATCAATTAGAAACTCCTAAGTTGAATATACCGAATTATTTTATCTATAAATATTGTTAGAAACTTCTTAAACAAAACGCTAGCCAGTCCCAAACCAAGCAGAGCGTATACTATGGGTACTAAACAGCTGATATTAATACATACATACTTTCTTATTAATAAAATGTATGATGTTTGTACTTTTCACACATATGTAGAAACCATCCAAACTCCGAAACAAATATTTGCAGATCATACAAACATTTGACCGACATCCGACCCAGAAATCAAACCTAGGACCTCAAGCACAGCAGTCGCATAGACTACCACTGCGCCACCGAAGTAGCCATCAATATGAAGATAATAATCGTGATAATAGCGAAAGAGAAAAAAACGGCCTTTAAAGATTACGGTACGATTACGGTTTTATTATAATTTTTAAGTTTAAGATTTATAGCAAGTTACAAAGTTGCGATCAAAACATTTGAGTTGAGATCAAGTACAAATTAAATATTTTAAATGAATTAAACTAAAATACAAGAAAAAAATATAAAAGTGAGAAGAACAGAATGTATATAATACTAACTAGGACACAGAAACTTTTTTTTGTATAAATAAAGCTTTCAAAGTGACTCTACTCTGTTTGAAAGAAAGCATGAGATGAGAAGAGAGAGAGAGAGAGCAGAATCCAATAGTAGTGACTCGTGCTGAAATTAGCGTGGTTTTTCTACCAAGCAACATTATAATAGAGATCTAATGCCTAAATCATAAATCTAAAGTGACTAAAATATTGTAGATACATATATTAATACAGATACATACAATAGTGTTCATATTTCAATACACTTATATTTACCAAAAACACTACTATGAGAACTGGTATATCATGTGATTTAATTAAAGTTGCTAAGCAATGTGATTACAAGGCATACAATTATGAAAAATTTGTGAAAGACTACATTTATTTTTTTACTGAGAAAATTTAAGTATTGAGAATGGAGCTTAAAATATGGCTGACTCTTCCGGCAGGATTTTTGACAATTTCTTCTTCCTTCTTGCCCGAAACTGGCTTATTCCGAACGGAACGGGTAACGTTTAAGCTTCTATATTCTTTGTAATATCTCAGAAAACTGGAACTCATGTCTGTAAATAAAACCAACAATTATTAAATTGATAAAGAACGTGTTTCGAATCGTTCAATTAACTAAAAACTATACTCTACAAGGTGCTAGTTTCTAGCTAGTGGTGGTGATATTAGATTTTATATTATAATCTTCCGTTCTAGGTTATTCACAATGCTTTTTGCACCACACTCTCCGTGAGAAAAACGAAGATTGTGTGTGGGACTTCTGAAGATCCGGTCTGCCCACTAAACCTCACGGAATACTACCTCGGCAGTCATAAGGAACTCCAGAAACGCAGCAGCGGCTTCTGGAGCCCCCCCTTCTGTGAGCCCTTGACTGAGGTACATTAGAGGGTGACTAAAAATTACCGTCAGAGCAGGACGATGTTCCGCCTCACCGTTCTACACAGTAAAAGGCGGAACACCGACAAGCCTTAGACGACACCCAGCGGGGGACACTATAAACCTAGAACCATGCATATAGTAGGTAGAAATAAAATAATCATCTGTAAATCAGACTAACTTTAATCTCTAATGTTTATCTATAAATATATGTATACATAGATCAACATATGTATCTAATTATACGGGTGTCCCAGAACTCAACGTTGATTTTTCTCGTGATGGTTACAATCAATTCTGTCACCCCGTTTCGGTTTGACGTTGAGTTCTGGGACACCTTGTATAGAAGTAATAATCATTTCAAATGATTTTTTGAACGGAAATAGGGTTCTATTTAAATAAATAAATGAATCCCTATATCCCTTGGTCACTTAAAAGTAGTAGAGCCAAGCTGACTGGCTCGTTCCACGGTCGACGAGTCATTACGAATGGGCCAACTCGACCGACACTCGACTCACACAGTAGATCAACCTAAAAATAACAGCATTCGTGCCGTCCTTTTTTATTTTAATTTAGCCTACCAAAGTGACTCTACCCTGCCTGATGGAAAGCATGAGCAGAATCCAAGAGTGGGGGTAACCACACATCATTGCCGCACATGCAGACAGTAAAGTATGGCGGCCCACACTATGGCGGCTTAGTAAGATGGTTTTTCACGCCCCGCTTAAAGGACCCGGGATCATCATCCTTTCGTTGGTGAGTATGAGATCAGAGGCCCAATGATCAGTTGCATGCATCTCAGTAGGGTGCCATAGTTAGGGTCACCATCTTGAATTATTTCATTTACAATGAGGATGATGACCCCTATTCCTGAATTCTACTAATTCTTTCCATCAGGTGGAGAAACGTCGCTTTGGTAGACCTAAATACTAAAAAATCCACTTGACCCACACGAAGTTTCGAGGGGTAGTTAGTACTCAATAGTAACTACCCCTCGAAACTCGAAATTTGAAAGCGTTTGCCTTATCAATATAAGGCAAACGCTTTCAAATACAGCTAAGACTAAAAAGCGAAATTTTATAGGTTTAGATTCAAATAATTAATTCTATAAAAGGTTTACTTCAATATTTATACATACTTTTGCAGATTTGAGACGAGTAAGGGTTAAATTAAATTGATTACTTAAATAGACCAGCTTTTACCCGCGGCTCCACCTGCGTTTATGTTGTTTAAATGTATTAAAGAATAGAGTATATCCTTCCTTAAAAATCAAAGTATGTATCTAAATGCTAAATTTAATTGAAATGTAGAAAATAATTGTATACATCATCACTCGAATAATTTAATCAATAGCTCCACATCTCCTCGGCGGATGATTGTGGTCAAACAACTCACTGATGAACTCACGGCCTTCCGATATATATACTTGAGACTTGCAGCCCGAGAATTTCTTGGAACAATACCATCTAGTTTTACTCGTCATTCGGACATAGGTGTTAGATTTATACACCAAGATTGTTCCACCACGCTGACTTGGAACGAAGTGCAGAATTGGATGCTCGTTGAGTTGGGTATCTAAAAAGCAATACATTGAAATTAGTCGGACAAGCTTTTATCTCGTAATGAAAAGAAATCACTTGTTAAACCATTGAAGAAACAACATATTCCAAGCCTTCGGCTACTGGTTCAACCAGTTTTACCTGAATATCAGTGTTTCGACAGACAGACATCGGACGTCCGCAACCCTAAAGGTAAACTGAACTTGAAGATTGTTTTAGTTGTCAGTACATTTAATGGCACTACACTACATAATTATAGCGATTTCCATAGATGTTCATGACAACCGAGACCGACGACTTAACGTGATCAGAAGCACGGGCGTGAAACACCGCCATTTTCCGCACTCCGGTTTGCTATTGAGAATTTATTGTAAGAAACACCCAAATACAAGCCTATCCGCTATTCGAACCCAAGACCTCTTGATCGATAGTTGTATACGTGGACGGCTTCACCAATTAGGCAGTGAAAGAAACATAGAAGTATATTGAAATTATAATTGCGTAGTGTGAAAGAAAGTGTAAAGAAAAGTAAGTCATTTGTTGTACTCATATAATGTATCCCATTCAAATAGATAGTATCTATAACTGGTGATAATTTAATATAAATAGTTTAATCCTTTCAATACACACACTACAAAATAATGCAACTTTATCATCAATAAAGTCACAGTTATATGAATTAGAGGTAGCTTATAAGAAAGTGAGTTAGGCCTGTATTTTAAAAGGTCTTGAATCTGATCTTAAAACGAGATTCATCGATCGATACTCGAATGAGAGATAGCTTATTTATAACAATGTTGTTACACTTTCATGTCAAAATCTTCACTCTACAGATTATGACACGCGTGATCTTTGTGTGAGACAAAATAAAACTAGTGATTGTTAACAAGTTACAACAAGCCATGATTACCGGGGTATTTTTGGAGTAGTTTACGTGATTTATGAAATGCCTGCCGGAACCAAATTATTTGTTTCAAGATAATTAAAAGATATTTAATTACCTGTTACACAAATTCACAGAAATTACATTTCCCAAATAACATTTTTCAAATAGATTTAGCTGCAGGGTTCGAAATAATAATGTTGGCCATGCGGAAACGTTATTTAGAACAAACTGCAAGTTCAAAAAGCACAATATTAGTTTTAAACTAGATGAAACGTGTTCTATAACAAGATCGATGCTTAAGTTTTGATCTAAACTTAAAAATAATTTTATATAATCAGATTTCAACCGATACTTAAGACGTCTTTTAAAATACAAAGACGAGCCTTAATTTTTATTTATAAATATTTAAAAACACGCATTGACACACATATACACACAATATTGTTATTCAGATCTGTTTTCTTAATAAATAAAATATTTATACATACTTATATTTTTTTTGTAACGGTAACACTAACGTGCTTCATATTTTTTTGTCATTTTAATGTTACATTTGCTATTAAATTACTTATTTTATATTCTATCAGAAATATACAATGTACATCTAAATATATCGATGGACCTTAGAAAGAACCAATGGCCATCTGCGAAAGGAAAATCATTTTCTGAACTTATGTATTTGAAGGCCTGTCGATGTTCTTCGTAACAATGGAGGACCATGCGTATGATAACCCAATGATTGAACAAAGTCCCCGTTAGAGTTTGTGATGACTTTCGCACTACACCTGTAAGTAGCCTTCTGAGAACAGTACCATCTTGTCCTGCTGTGCATGTGGAAGTAAGTGTAATTTTTGTAAATTAATATGAAGCTTCCGCGGTTACTCGGCACGTATTCAACAAGAAAACCTAGAAAGAAACCAAATATTAAAAATTATGTACGCTAAAGGTATTAAGAGTATCAAATAAATTTATAAATAATAAATAAATAAATATTTCGGACATTTACACCACAACGCCATCTAGTCCCACACTAAGCAGAGCTTGTATTATGGGTACTAGACAACTAATATAAATACATAAACATACTTTTTTTGTAAAGTCATGCATATTATACATAGGAAATACCCAAACTCCAAAATATTTCTGGATTTCACAAATATCTGGCCCGACCCGCGTATCGAACCTGAGATCTCGAGCACAACAGTCGCATACGCTACCCCTGCGCCATCGCCATAAATGTACATTAGGACATTTGTAAAATGTGCCGAATGTTGATTTTTTTGCTATGGTGTCTCTTCCAAAAAGGGTATTCGCGTCGAGGCGTCCCTGTTAAGAACATAGAACCAAACCAACAACAACCTTATAAACTTTTTTCATTATTATTTTATTACTAGCTTTTACTAGCAGCTGTACTAGCGTGTGTATCTGCCATCGCGGTACAAAGTCTGCGTCCTTTATCAGGATCTTTTAGATTTAGACTATCTGTACTCACAATCTTATCTGCATTTTTAAAAGTCATTTTATTGCAGTAATTTTAATAATTATGTGACATATTAATGATGATGGGTAGAAGACTTCTGGAGTGAAACCGCGTAGTGAAGGACGCCCCCACGCGAGGTGGAGTGACGACCTGCGTAAGATAGCTGGCAGGAGCTGGATGCGAAAAGCCCAAAATCGATCAGAGTGGTGTGCAATGGGAGAGGCCTACGTCCAGCAGTGAACTGTGATAGGCTGATGATGATGACGATGTGAAATATTGTTAATAAAAATGCAACACAGTTATATCCTATAGAGGTACTTTAATTTGAAATAACAACGTGTATCTCGTCATAACAATAAATTGTAGTCAATAAATTTTTGTCATTTTCTCTATAAAGAAATATTTGCCAAATACAATAACAAATTTGAGGTTGTTTAAATTTTTATTTTCTAATAAAATAACACTTAAGTTTTATTATATTACTATTATACTACTATTATATTATTTATTCTCTTTCCGTAACATTTTTATTAAAATAACTTTCTAATTACATATATATATTCACTTTCCGTTTCATTTAAAAAAATAAATTAATATAATAAATATTAATTGATAACAATAGTATTAAAAATAACAATAATAAAACAAATCGTACAAGATAAATTTATAAAGAATAAATTGTCAGACTAACCGCAACAATGTAATTCTTCTATTTCTTTTCTATGAATTTAATATTCAACAGTTATACATAGGACACTTCGAATAGATAAACAATATTATTAGAGTGCAATATCATTTGTGATGAAATATTAAAAATTAAATGTATTACAATAAATTCCTTCATAATTATTTGCAGGTGCGGTGTGCTTTCCGTGTGGCCACAATTAAAAATACAGAGTTTCACCTTCTATTCATCCCGTGGATGTCGCAAGAGGCGACTAAGAGACAAACTACGCAGACTGATATTCTGTTCAGTGTGGACCTATAGTAGGTCAAAACCTTATTTCTAAGTAGAAGTCTATGTCCAGCAATGGATTGATAAAAACTGTTGATGTAATCCTTTACAGCTGGACATCACTCCTTACAAATAAAGTTTTTTTTTGAACTCCTATACCACCCTGGACCGACGAGTTAGTATCAAGTTTTCCTTCTCTTTGCAGCGATGTTGTCTTGCATAATTCATTATTCCGTCACCACGCAGACCAAGTCGTTATGCTTATAGAAAATTCTTATTATATCTTCGCTCGTACTCCTTCCTTATAATCATATACTTCTTTAACTCTGGATGTCGTCTCAAAAACAAATGGTACCACCTCTCGCCTGGAACCCCCCCTTTAAATAGGTTACCCTTATTCTTGTTTCTTAAATACTCACCAATATGAGTAATCATATCTTTTTTACTCCAATAACAACCCTCACTCGTACAGGATATCCAATTTGCTAATTCAGTTTCTTCTTCGGCGGTTAACAGCGTTCGAGGACCTGAAAGTCCTTGCTTTACTCTATATACTAGAGTTGTTCTTGGAATGTTGTAAGTTAAGGCCGCTAATCTCAGTGTCATACCTTTGCTTATTGCTTTTATAGCTTTTTTTATTTGCCGGTCTCGTAGCGTGTTGCGTTCTGCAAACAGTAAATGTCATGTATTGCAAGTTATACAATATTTTCAAAATCGATACAAATAAATGAAATTTAATTGAAAACTATGACTCTAGTAAAATTATGCCTGCCAAAACTCGAACTTATTAAAATTCAATTTCTTACAAGTTCTGAAAGTGAAACGAGAAAATTTCCTTACCACGATAAAATATATCTGTCAATAAACTTTCTACTTTTTTTATCTAATAATTTTTAATCTAAGAATAGCTAGCTGCTAGCTAATGTAGCATAAGATTATTATTACGATCTAGTCTATGGACTAATGAGCAATTTCCCGAGAAGCCTCTCGAGACATTAATTTAACCAGTTCAAAGTCATTATTTTGCATTTATTTTCCTGGTTGTGACAACCACGTCAAAACTTTTTGATGTGAACATATCTTTAAAATTGCTTTCATAATATGATTAGGGATACAGCTTGGAGTTGCAGTTACATACTTAAACAACACCTCCATCAAAAATTCAAGCACACCACTCGATAAAGATCAAATAATTTACTATCTACATAAGAAAAGGACTGCGATGGACGGGGGAAGCGCTGGCATGTTCAGGTAATTTTGCTGCGTATCGAGATTTCCATTTAATATATCTAGACTAGAAGAGGCTAAGTTTAAATCGTCAGATTACATGAAAATGTAACGTTACATTTAATAAACCGTAACATTTTAATGGGAACCTAAAAATAAAGATAAACATATTTTTTATACATGATTCTGCCAGAGACTACTCTGCCTGATGGGAATGCCAATGATAATGTCGTAGATTATCATTGGAGATACGCCAGCGCGAGGGTAATACCTCCCCGGTCGAGACAGTCTATTTGTGTTGAAATCAGTGTTTTTATATTACCTTAATAATTAATCAATCCGTCACCACACGGTATTGGTGTGTGGTGACGGATTAAGAACACAGAGTGTCACCGTGTCACCACCCCTATTCATACCGCAGGTGTCGTAAAAGGCGACTGAGGGATAACCTTAACTATGCAACACAACATCAATGCAAAGAGAAGGAAAACTTGAAACCAACCCTATACCAACGCGTATGGCCAGCGTGGTATAGTAGGCCAAAACCTCCTTTTTAAGGAGAGGCCTATGTCCAGCAGTGGACTGATAAAGGCTGTTGATGATGATGATTGATGAATTAATCAATGAAATTTATTGGAAATATTAAGTTTTAAAGGTTTTATTTTAGAATAATTAACCCTATTATTTATACCCTTTTTCGACTTCTTTCTTTCCTTCTTCTTGATTTTTTCTTCAAATATTTTAAATGTTCTTTAATCTGTAATTGTCTCCATTTCTCGGGATCACTTTTAATACGTATATAACGTAAACGTTCTGTTTCTCTCTTTTGTGTGAGCTTCTCTTCTCTCGTAAGTTTTTTTTTCTTGGTGTGCCTTGTATCTGTAAACATATGAAAAATCATAAAAATCACAGCTTGTTTATCCTGTCTATGTTGGTTGAGATAAGTCAAATAGTTGAAAGAAATAACCATCGACTACAGTCCTCCCATCTAATTAAAAAGAAAACAAAAAAAAATGTAATGAATAAAAATACCTACAAAAAAATTGATTTTTAGAATTTTGATTTTATTCAACGTGGAACATTTAGTTTGAGTACATTTATTTATGAATTTGTAACTGACAATATCAATCCACAATGAATGGTGACTTAATAATATATTTGGCATTATCAGGAAAGACAAAATTTGTTACATAATAATATATTGGTAAACATAGACATGAAACATCACATTTATATATATCAGTAAAGACACTACGATATGAATACAAATAACATACAGACAGACACATATATTTAAAAGTAACACTGACTAGACATTCATGACTGACATTATGGAATTTTAACTGACATTTATTTAACTTACTTGAATGATATTATCGTGTCGAAATTTCACAGAAACGAAATTGCGATCGTTAGAAAAGATGACTATCTTTTTATAACATGGGTATAATAACTAACTCCAAATCAATACATTCACAAAAAATTAAGAACCCAACCAACCATACATCTGTACTAAGTACTTTATGTTTGATAAAAACAAAAACCAAAATATACATATGAAAAATAAACATCAACTTTGATTTTTGACTAATCCTACACATATTACTAAATATTAATCATTATTGCATTTAATACAATTAAAATAGATGTAATAAAGTGTCCAGCTGATTAAACATTTATGACTGACAATGCAATCATCTACTTTGATATGAGACATATATTAAAAGTTACTAAATTGATATTACATTATTTTATGTTAACCTACTACCGATTTATAATAGACATTTATAACTTAAAGTTAGGTGAAACATTTATAACTTTAAGAATTTGGACTAACACTTGCAATGACATAAGTAAAACAACGTTAAAATCGTGTATTTGGACAGACTCACTGACTAGATATACATGACTGACTACTCATATGCTTCGGTGATATGATAACATAAATATGACCATTAAATTTATTTTGTAAAACTATTTATTGTAAGAGGTATACTTCTATAATTTAAATCTGCAATAAATGAACTTTGGAAAACACATTTCTTAAAGATTCATGATTCCTATTGGTTAAAGTCTACAACATTCATATTAGGCTTAAATATAAGCCAATCAAAAGAACCGTTAACTATAAAATGCTATTCAAATACTAAAAAAGTGTTAATGACTTGTACTTACTAAATTTACAATAAAATTAGACTTGTAATATCACATCAAAAATATAGAAAGATAAATCTGATATGCCTGTTTTTAAATAAATTCATCAATATTAAGTAAATTCGACGATAATCTCTTTATGCCGGCTCTACACTCGCGGCGCGAACGGCCGCGAAAGTCCGCGGCAACTGCGAACCACGAGTGTAGATGTTGTTCACACCTTCTTGATCGCGCTTTGCACCGTTCCCCGATCAGTGTGAGGAACAAGCCGCGAACAAGACTATGAAGCTTTGCGAGTGTGAAAGGACACAGTTCTCGCGCGGATCACGCCGTTTATTCACGGAGTGAATTCACGGCGTGAATTCACGGCGCAACGTCACACGCGAGTGTAGAGCGGGCTTTACAAAAAACGTTTAACCTTTTTGTTTGTCCCTGATTGGTCCTAATAATCCCCGTGAATTCGTTTTAAAGAACTGTCCGAAACTTTTTTTTTTTTTATCACTACAGGTGTGATCGAATCAATAACAAATGATTTACATAAATATTAATTATTATATTAATTACCCGACTGCTTCAGAAGGGTGGTAACCTTTTTTTTTAAAATACTTTTACATACGTTTACACATTACACATTTGAAATGTGACATAGAAATGCTAATTAAATTTTGCAATTATTTCGAAAAGTCCCTAATGACACTGACTACGACACGTACACGTATACATACATATATACCTATAGATAAGTCAGAACTAGCAATACCTTACATATAATTTAGAATATTCGCTTTTAGAATTCGTTACATTTTATTACCCTTATACAAAGATATAACAATTGAACTATAGATGCCTGTATATGAATTTGAAAACGGTATAATTACCGTCATGGCGGTAATTAGTAGCCTATGTGTTATTCAAATATGTAAGCTATATTATTGTGAAGTTTCATCAAAATCCATTTAGTAGATTTTGCGTGAAAGAGTAACAAATGTAGATACATACATACATACATACTCGAAACCTTTCGCGTTTATAATATTAGTATCTATTCTATCCTAGGTCAAAATAGAATAGAAATATAAGAGTAATTTACAGATAGCAGTAAAGTTCTAAGAAGAACTTAGTTACCAGAGCCCGGTTCGTATATTCCTACTAAAATTATAAACGAGAAAGTTTGTGAGTATGTATGTATGTTGCTCATTCACGCAAAAACTACTGAACGGATTTGGATGAAACTTTACAGTAATATAGCTTATATATCAGAATAATACATAGGCTAATTTCTAATGCAATTATCGAGATACACGCGGGCGGAGTCGCGGGCGAAAGCTAGTTCGGTTATAAATCTCAGACGATGAAACACAAAGAATTAGGATTTTTGGAAAAATTGTTTCTGGACCGATAATACTGCGTGAACCTAGTGGTCCAAGAGCCCAGAGCGATCAGACATAACTTATTTTCACATGGATGAAACCTTAACTACTCAGTAGCGTCTAGTGTACTTTTAAATACCTGCGTGTTTGTGGAACTAGATCTGTGACACCTGGGCAGATATCAGGTGAGAAAGGTAACTAAAAATAAGAGTTATCTAACTTAAATTAGTATGGCTGATCTTTATATATATTTTGTAGAATATTATTCTAAACTAGTTTCATAAAGTGTCAGACACTTTTCATGGACCAGAGCTTGTGTCAGACGCTTTAAAGATCGACAAAAAATTAATGAACTTTACTTATTTTTACATGTCTGATTTTTTAATATGTTATTAAAGTAACTATTACAAAGTTACATTTCATCAGTCAGACAAATTCGAGTGACCAAACATCCCTTAAACACAAAAATTATTCAGTCGGGAGTGCGATCATCATGCTATTTCAGAGCGAGTGAAACGTCCACAGCAACTTGGATCCCGTTTTTTAGGGTTCCATAGCCAAATGGCAAAAAACGGAACCCTTATAGATTCGTCATGTCTGTCTGTCTGTCTGTCTGTCTGTCCGTCCGTATGTCACAGCCACTTTTTTCGGAAACCATAAGAGCTATACTTTTGAAACTTGGTAAGTAGATGTAGTCTGTGAACCACATTAAGATTTTTACATAAAAATAAAAAAAAAACAATACATTTTGGGGGTCCCCATACTTGGAACTGAAACTCAAAAAAATTTTTTCATCGAACCCATCGAGTAAAAAAAATAAATGTAATTAAAATACTTACTAATTTCAATCTAAGATTTTCGCATTCTTGTTTCAATAACATGGGCTTCAACATTAAGTTGTTAATTATTAAATATTAAAGTGAATTCATTTATTGCATGTATTTGTGATAGGTGAATATATGAGGATCCATTTTATTTTATAAGGAAATATCTTTATATTATTGTAAAAAAGATACCAGTTAGAATAAGATATAAACAAAATATTACCACTACCACAAAAATATCACTATGATTAATTACAGCAAATATCTCCTAATCATCGCAATCATCGACGCAGTCATTAGAATAAATAAATAAATAAATTAAAAAAAATGCAGTAAATTGCAGTTGACGATTTATGACGTATTAAAAAAAAATTACTTACTAGATCTCGTTCAAACCAATTTTCGTTGGTAGTTTGCATGGTAATGTGCAACATATATTTTTTTTAGTTTTATCACTCTCTTATTTTAGAAGTTAGAGGGGGGGGGACACACATTTTTCCACTTTGGATGTGTCTCTCGCGCAAACTATTCAATTTAGAAAAAAATGATATAAGAAACCTCAACATCATTTTTGAATACCTATCCATAAATACCCTACACGTATGGGTTCGATGAAAAAATTTTTTTTGAGTTTCAGTTCCAAGTATGGGGACCCCCAAAATGTATTGTTTTTTTTTTATTTTTATGTAAAAATCTTAATGCGGTTCACAGATTACATCCACTTACCAAGTTTCAAAAGAATAGCTCTTATGGTTTCCGAAAAAAGTGGCTGTGACATACGGACGGACAGACAGACAGACAGACAGACATGACGAATCTATAAGGGTTCCGTTTTTTGCCATTTGGCTATGGAACCCTAAAAACGGGATCCAAGTTGCTGTGGACGTCTCACTCGCTCTGAAATAGCATGATGATCGCACTCCCGGCTGAATAATTTTTGTGTTTAAGGGATGTTTGGTCACTCGAATTTGTCTGACTGATGAAATGTAACTTTGTAATAGTTACTTTAATAACATATTAAAAAATCAGACATGTAAAAATAAGTAAAGTTCATTAATTTTTTGTCGATCTTTAAAGCGTCTGACACAAGCTCTGGTCCATGAAAAGTGTCTGACACTTTATGAAACTAGTTTAGAATAATATTCTACATAATATATATAAAGATCAGCCATACTAATTTAAGTTAGATAACTCTTATTTTTAGTTACCTTTCTCACCTGATATCTGCCCAGGTGTCACAGATCTAGTTCCACAAACACGCAGGTATTTAAAAGTACACTAGACGCTACTGAGTAGTTAAGGTTTCATCCATGTGAAAATAAGTTATGTCTGATCGCTCTGGGCTCTTACTCTATAGGAGAATTCATGAATGATTTCTATGAAACCTATTGTATGTTATATGAACATTTTGTAAAACCCATAACGACGATGTTAGACACCTACACTTACTTGGACAACAGACAAATTGGATCGTGTATGAATTGTGGTATTATGAAACAATGGTGTACTACATATTGTAAAGTGTAATTCTATTATAATAGGATATTTAATTTAATTCGTCAGTGGTACTTGGATGGTTGATATATTTGCACACGTATGAATAAAAATAAATAAATTATAAACAATTGTTTTGAAGTTATCCTACGTACACATTTGATTATATTTAAACATTCATTAGGAAAATAGCGAAAAAAAATGACTAGATCTAATGAGATCATATGAACTACCGATTGATTTCGAAGAAAATACTTAAGTTTTACTTTTATTTCGAAGAAAAATAAATCCTGGGGTATGGAATTGAATATGCCCCCGCCTTCCTAGGCTTTGGAGGCGGATGATTATGCTCTGCGATGATAATCTTCATCTTCCAATCGTAGGTGAATCTAATCCTGGCTTCGCATTTGGTCTTGAACCGGCACGCACACCTCAGCATATGAGCTCTGTGGTTAACCCTTGAGAAGGTGTATCCGTTCAATAAAACTTTGGAGATTCCTCGTTCCGTAGTCATGTCATCCAGAGCAACTGAAATATTGACATTTGTTAGTACTGTCAGTGGTAATTTTGACTGTTGACCATCTTACATCTTTAGTGAAATTAATTCTAGATTTCATTTAACACTTCATAACATGCTCTACATTTCGTTATTTAATAATAGGCTTGGGGCACAGAGGGGCACCAAGGTATTTATAGATTATTTTAATTTAAGAGGTTAAATAAAAATGTATATTTTCTATATTTGGAATCAGTCTTAATTCAAGTTCAAAGCCAGTATAGGAACTATTACATAGTTTACTTTAGTTTAAGTTATCATCTTTTTGCATTCTTTGCAGTTTAGACCTCGAGCACAGCAGTCACATGCGCTACCACTGCGACACTAAGACAATCGAACATATTTATTTGAAGACAACTGGCGCATTCGGAATATACATCCTCTTTCGGAGGGGACTTCATAAACATACATGAAACGAACACGAAGAACACCCATACAAGAACAACAATCTGCGGATCACAGGAAGTGTTCTCCCGTGTGGGGTTTAAACCCACAACAGTTAGCGCAGTAGAAAGTGGCATCATCAACAGCCTTTAACAGTCCACTACTGGACATAGGCCTCTCCTTAGAAAGAAGGTTTTGGCCTACTATACCACGCTGGCCAGACGGGTTGGAAAAGGGTTGGTTTCAAGTTTTCCTTCTCTTTGCATTGATGTTGTCTTGCGTAGTTTATCCCTTAGTCGCCTTTTACGACACCCGCGGGATTAATAGGAGTGGTGACACTCTGTATTCTTAATCCGTCACCACACGGACAAATGGCATGATGAATTGATGACCGTTTAAACCGCTGGGCCAACCATGCAGTCATAGTTGTTATCTATGTATACTGCAGCCGGAGATTCCAAAAATAAAACAAATTTCTTATAATAAATTTAATGAAAAGAAATTATGACTAATTAACAATTAAGTGAAAACTCAACGAAGTAATATATTGGAATAGTCTTAATTGTAATTACACCAATATATAATTTACAAAAATATTAATGAATGCAGCCCGACTCGTGCAACTGTTGAAGTCAATTGCCAGTCGCCGGTTTCCGCCGTCGCTGGTTGCAGCGAACTTGTTACGTCAGCATATTTGGCAAATGCAATGTTGAGCGCTAATGCGATACCTTTTGGGGTTCAGTATGTAACAAAGTGTACACGAACAGAAATGTACAGATTTCTTTGGGCTCTACTTAGTTTAGAACTAGAAGGTGTTGTGTGTACTGCGTAAAGTAAACTCTCTGAACTCTGCAAACGATGTTTGTCAGAGGAAATATGAAGACCAGAAATGAATTGTATTTTTATTTCAGTGTACAATAATATAATACACAGTTCAAGCGTATTTATAAATGTTGATAAGATGATATTGAATTAATTCTTTGTTAATTATATGTTTATAAAACTCTAGTAAACCTATAGGAACACATTTAATATATCTATATAGAATAATATATACTAGTCTTACATAATATAACTAACCATAAAGGTACACTTTATAATTACATAGGTACATAAAAATAACTTAAATTAAGTTATAACAAATCAAATATTTTTAATTTACAAATACAAAAGACAACAATGAAACGCATTTAATTAAATATGTCGGTATTTTTTTTTATCTTACTACTAACAAATGACAAAGCTTAGAACATATTATACGAATCCAAAATTATCAATCGCTATTGAGATCAATAAATTGTATTTTTTTTTTAATTTCTTACAAATTATATTCATATTTTGCAATGTAATGTATAATAAAAAGATACAAAACATTAGAAATATTTTGTAACCCTAAATATTTGTGCATTTTCAAATTTAAATTGAATTTTGATTTAGCTCGTTCAAAAAAAGCAAATTTTTTTGCTTAAGAAGCGATTGAGCGAATTAGCACCGTAATAATATTTTTTACCATATTTTCAAAAGTTTGAGTTTGTTTCCCTTACGTTTTGTTATTACGAGGTCGATTACATCTTGTAAATACGTACTCTCCACTGTCCGTGACATAGAAAATTGGTGGTTCATGATTGTGTATATTGTCGGCGTATTGTATTGTGGCCCCGTCAGGATCCAGTCTAATTTTACCCTTGCATCCAGTTTTCTTCTTGGAACAGTAATAGTGCCGTGGATGCACCTGAGCGAAAGTATAGCCACCGTACATTATAAGTGAGTTCTTTTGACCAGTTGGGATAAAACAGAAGTCTGAAAACAAGTAATAAGTACTTACATCTGAAATGATCTTAAACAATATTAAACCCCAATAAACTGTATTCAAGACCTTTAAGTTATTTTTTGAGTTAAGACCACACCAAATATTTTGTCGATCGATCTTTTTGAGTTCGAAAATCACTGAATTTTTTTACAAAAAAACAAATTAAATGCTTCAAAACTTTTAACAATTTAATTTTATTCGTGTTATGAAATCTAAGATTTTTTCGCAAATTAAACCAATTTAAAGCTGTATTCGCATGAACTACAGATATTAAGTACATTGTAAGTTTTAATAAATTATCTGTTAATTTACAAAAGTCTCAATATGATATGTCTCATTCTCCTTTCTAAAGCATTTAATACTTTGCGGTTATGAGGTTCTCCTCCTGAAGAACATATATTGTCCACTTTTTGTGATATGATAAGTAGGAGGATCATGGGTGTGCACATTATGAGCCACTATGATAGTTGTCTCGTCCGTATCCATATTGATCTTAGCTTTACATCCAGTTTTCTTCTTGGAGCAGTACCAACGGCGCTTCGAAATCGACTGAGCAAAAGTGTAGCCGCCAAGCATCAGCAATTTATTCTTATGACCAGATGGAATCAACACATAATCTAAAAATTATCATAAAGTAAGAAACTCAAAAAATCAATTTTAAAAATTATATTATGAATATAAATATTTATATATATAATATATTAAATATAAATTATAATTATAAATATTTTTCAGTGACGAACTAAAAATCATTTTTTTATTGTCCATTAGTAATATGTTTATTATGCCATACGACAGTAAAGCAATCAGAGTATAATGAAATGTGCAAAATTTAATAAATCACGTCAAAGTACAGTCGGTACAAAAAGCATAATATTTACAGCTGAAAAATGGCATATCTTGTGCATTTAACAATATTCAATCAAAAATGTCGAATGCACAGGACACAACAGCTTTGTGCTGCTATCTATTTACAGTTTATAAAAGAACACAAAAATTACACAAATCTAAGAATAGTGATTAATTAGTTTTTTTAATTATTTATATATATTATATCAATAATTATAAAAAACTAATCTAATTATATCCTTTGGGGGCTGTAGAGATATAGTATGGTAGATGCTTAGATGCGAAGTTGGAGTTGTCGTGAGCGTATTCTCCTGAATTTGATATATGGATTGCGGGTGGTGGATGACTCTGTTCATTCTGAACAAAAGTTATTTTGTCATTAATATCTAGAAACACTTTTCCTTTGCATTTTTTTCTTTTTTTTAGAACAAATTAAAGATAAAACAAATATAGTGATTCTTGTGCATACGAGAAAATGTAATAATAATCAGGAGGTGGTTTTTACGGCCGAAACTAATTAGCTTATAGTCTGTAATTACACATTTAATAGCGAAATAACAGTTTCTGCGTGATGCATACTATGAAAGCAATTATGCATCAACGTACACCTTCCAAAAACTTGCATTTCTAAACTTAAACGAGTGGAGCATTAACACATTTAAACTTTTATGCCGATAACATATGACTCACATTGATACAAGACAATTATTTATATATTTATAATGGACCTCTGACAAGGAATACACCCTTAAGGGCCACCGCACACTAGCTACTTTTAGCATCGGCGATCGGCGATTTGGCGACTGCATCGATGCTGCATCGCGTTTCAGCGACTTCCTGCGTTCGATCGCGATGTCGGAAACGCGCGTTTTAGCGACTGCTCAGATGCCAAATCGATGCTACCGGCATCCGAATATGTGCGGAGAGTAGCGTTCAGCTGCAGTGTCGCGCTTCTAAAAAGCGACTCAATCTCCGCGTTTGGCGTTTTTAAGTGTGCGGTGTAGAGCGTTCGGTCGAAGTATTTAGCTTCTAAAAAGCTACTAGTTGCCGATCGCCGATGCTAAAAGTAGCTAGTGTGCTGTGGCCCTAAATGCTAGTTTTTAACAAACAGAAATAATAAACGGTTTTAATGCTGGTGATTCCTCAATTGTGGTATATCACAACAAGGGCATTACAAAAATACAGACAACTAAGTACAAATAGTGTTCACAAATGCTTCATATAGAAACATGAAAAAATAGGAACGAAATTAATAAAATACAACAATAAAGTTAGAAAATTAAATTACAACATTTTTGTTGTATCTCGACACTATTGGTTTCAACGGTAGCCACGCCGTTTCATACTGCGCCAAGTGTCCGTACAAACATAGTACAAAAATACTATGTTTGTAAAGTTCACTCATTACGTATTTCTCCCAAATCCCGTTTTTTCTCCTCATCGCGTTTTCGTCCTCCTTCTTCGTAACACTTTGATAGATGATACAGAGGTGGAGTATGGTTGTGCTCGGTGTCAGTAAATACGACTACGCCGTTTCATCCACACATTCTCTCAGAGCAGTACCAATGTACTAATCTTTGAGAAAGTATATTTTTGATACATCATTAGGTTGTTTTTGTGTGAAGACGGTATCAGGACGTATGACTCTGAAAATATTAAAGTATCCAAACCTTGTCAGTTAGTCAAATATTTAAAATTATAATCTCTATAAATCTTACGTTCCGCAGTAATGATAGTAATCAGGTTCTGAACTTTTGTTTTAAATATTTTTTCCAAAAGTCCCATAGAAGTCTTGAACTTAAATTTATGTAAAACAAAATTCATATGATAATAAAACTGTAATGTAGTATGAGTGCATTAAAAATTTTATTTTTAAATACACAACCGGAACAAACATTCATTAAACTACATACATGAACTTCGATATTAGTACAAGAAACTGCAAAAACGTCACCTAAATTAAATAAGCAAAGGATACTTTAAAGACTTCACCTTAACAAAAACCCTATTCTTGGAATGTAATCGAGTATACTTTACACAAAAAAAAACATACAAAAACGTAACACAAAATACTATTAATGTGAGACTAATTCACCACAATATTATTAAAATTAATGACTAGTATTTGAAATATCATGAATACTGCAAGTGATATGTTCGAATTCAATTATCTGGTTCACATCGAAAAAATTGTGCTCTTTACAATATTCAGTATTCATAAAAAAGTATAAACGCGTACATTTGGTAAAACTATATTGAAATTAAAATATCTTACAATGACTAGAATAGCTGCAATTGGCAAATAGATTAGAATATAATTCGAGCCTGCTATAAATATTGTGACTAGAGTACCGCTAAAGTAAAGTATTAGAAAATTGTACAACTATAACGAGCATTACATTTATCTAGAAATCTTATATATTATCTATATCATGGATAAAATGAGAGATGTGATTAGATGAAATATTTCCAAACAATATTTTTAATGCCTGATCTTTAGATTAGAAGGTTCTCCTGATGGATAAAATTCGTTCCAAGTTTAGTCTCAATTTTCTCTCCATCGCACAATTATCAAAATTAATTCAGAAATGTTGTAATGTCACAGCAAAAATTACATAATATGGCTGTGTCTCTTGGCTTAAAAACTAAGTAAAAACCTGCAATAAGGAAACCAAGGAGATTCCCTCTCGACTTTTTACAAAAATAGCAACTTTAGTAAAAATAACACAATATACAAACAATTTAAAAGAAAAACAATTGTAAAAAATATTAGATAAAGTAACAATAGTTAGCAAAATTTATATTCTAAGGTTTGAGGTTTGTGTAGTAGTTATGAGGTGTGAGTAAATGTGTATGTATGTGTGTGTGTGTGTGTATGTATCTAGTAGGTGTGTATAATAGTAAATCCTAAGTGTATCCTCAGTCTCATCATAACTGAGGCTCATAAGCCATTACGTTGCAATGATTAAACATTTCTGTTTTGTTTGTGCGAGATAAAAGTAAATAACAAAAGAAAAATTGATTATACTAGATATTAATACAAATTTGATACATACATATGTACACACATAAATACAATATCTAAATTTACATTAACAATTTAATAAATTAAGATGACAGGTAGTATTCTATGACCATTCTTTTAAATGTAGGCACGCTTTATAGTCATTGGCAAAACATTCCATAGACGAACAGCCTGTACAGTATACAACTTATCATAGAACTTGGTTTAATGAGTTAGTACTGTAAGTTCCAGAGATTTCATCAGGGATCATTAATGTGTGTCACTGAGTAAACAAAGCGTTCCTTTACTGCGAGATTATCTTTTACGACCAGAAGCCTAGATCGGGACCAGATTTTTTAAAGAAATACATTATGGTTGCTCTGAGTTGCAACAGGCTTACCGGACGTATCTTGATCATAAACTGCCATATATTTGCATGAACTGGAAATATTCATTTTGGTATTGTTACACGATTAATGTGGTTCTACGCATACTACCGAGGTACGTAATCTATCTATATAATTACTATATGTACACCAACCAAAGTGACAACGACGGAATGTCCGTCCGTAAATATTTGTTTATATATAATTTTTGGTTTATTTTACAAATTCGAGTACTAAATAGCAAATAATATTTATTGGGCACGGTGCGACAAATGATCATGTAATAAATGCCATTATGGTTCGTAAATTATGTTAACGAAATATGTTAAAACCATCCTCATGGCCTAGTAGTTAAAAGGAACTTATTTTTGTGTATATAGATGCCAAGGATATTTATTGCCTTTAAAAAGGAGTGATAATACAGCACAACGACTACTTATAACTTAAATAACTCAAAGTACTCATCTAGTAGTTCCCTCTCCTCACGTAATTCCCTTTCCTGCCGATTTTCAAACTCAACGAGTATTTCTCCCTCAACGTGTTTTACTCTATCGTCATGTTTTTCTCCCTCGTCGCGTATTCTTCCCACACCACCAATTTCTCCCACATTGCGTATTTCTTCCACAGTGCACATTTCTTCCACATTGCTTAAATCTGCCTCATTGAATATTTCTGCCACTTTGCATATTTCTTCCAAATTACATATTTCTCCAGCATCGCATATTTCTCCCACATTACATATTTCTCCAACATTGCATATTTCTCCCACATTGCATAATTCACCCTCATCACGTATTGCTCCCTCACCGCTAATTTCCCTCTCATTGCGTATTTCTCTCTCAATAGGTATTACTCCCACATCGCGTTTCTTCTCCTCAACGCGTTTTTTCTTTTTATCACGTTTTTCGCCTTCTTTTTTCCTCGAATTGCCTTTTTTTATCGGTATATAATGCCCACTGGATGTAATATGATAGCGAGGTGGAGAATGGTTGTGCTCGGTATCACTGTATTCGATTACGCCCTTCTCATCCACGAAAACCTTGGCCCTGCATCCACCCATTCTCTTAGAGCAGTACCAACGGCGATCCGTACCCATCATTGCGAAAGTATATTTCTTATACATCATCAGCTTGTTCTTGTGCGAAGATCGTATCAGGACGTATGACTCTGAAAATGTATGATATTTAAAATAGCTGAACGCGGGTATCTTGCTTGGCCTTTCATACTATAAAATTATTAAAATCAACATCATGCAGTAACAATCGTATTAAAGTTCTAAACCTTTTGCATCCAACAACTAAATTCTACCTGGACGGTAAAAGCGATCGCCACGCCGCTTTCTACCGCGCAAAGTGTTATGGGTTTAAACCCCACATGGGACACGCTTTGTCTGACGTACAAATTGTTGTTTAGAGTCCGGGTGTTCTTTGTGTAAGTTTCAAGTATGTTTGTAAAGTCACCGGCGATGCATGATGCATATTTTTGCGGGAGCTTATATTAAAAATCTTCAACGAAAGCAGTTTTCATAAACCCTCTCATGAGTCAAAAGAAGCGTCCAGTCGTAGACTCGAATCATCATCATCAACATGGGCCTCTCCCATTGTAGACTGGAATAATAATAATCACATAGCTTAAAGCGTTTTTATTATATAATTATATACATTTTACAAACACAACTTATTTACTACACTTTTTAATTTGAGTTTGATTATAAAATACTTTAGTTACTAAAATGTACTATACTAACTACATTAAAAAGATATTGATAAGTTTTCTTTTGTAATATATGTTATTGGTGGTTTAGTAACAAATATTACTAGCTGACCTATGCAGCCCTGTCCTTCTCCTATTGCCGAGAGCGCGATGTTATGCAGCGGGAACAAGTTTCTTTTCCATAAAAAGATTTCAAGGACTTTTATTTAGAACTTTTAAAGAGGAACAATTTTTTTCATAAATTGTTTTAGTAAAAGTTTGTCCGTTTAGCCAGCGCACGCAATGAAGGGTCTCAAAAGGAATAATAGTACCCCCTTTTTCCAAAAAATTTCATTGATTCTCTTCTTTATTGGTTGTATCGCGAAAATTATTTAGCCTATAGAATATTTAAAAAAAGTTAGGAATCCTTATGAAAACTTCGATAATGTTACCAAAGGTGTTAAAAAAAGGTGTTAAAATACCCAACATAATCATTATTTTGCGTTCGCTGCGAAAACTATTAAGAGCAAACAACCGACAACAAACACAGACAATAGATCAAAGTGATGTACTACATATTGATAGAGAACATCAATGTCTACAAAAAAAGTGCATTATAGTTGCCATAATCTACTTTTTCATGGTTAAATTCAATATTTACGTCCGAACAAAGTAAAGCAGGAAGGAAAGAAGGCAGAAGGAGAACAAATAAATCATTTTATATTCAAGTAGGTACATATCATTACCTGTAAACTACTTTTGAATTATTTTAATCGGGCATACCATTCAAAACTTATAACTTATAAGTTTAATATTTTTCAAAATTGAAATTTAGAAAACAACACTAGCGCTCTAAATGTCTAACAGTTTTATCTGCAAGATATAGGTAGGTAACTATATAGTAAATATACATACAATTTGGTTAATGGTTTCTGTATGTATGTATAATAATATTAAAATTATATTTATTGTAATATACTCGGCTGTTCTTAAATTACTTAAATACCCATAAGACCCCGTGTGGAGCCGGATCGGGCGGCTGGTCTTTTAATAATAACGTAATTTCCACTGCTCGTTACGTGGTACGTAGGAGGTGGGTGATCGTGGTCGGCCTCCACGTGAGTCATCTTCCCAAAAGGATCTAGAGTAACCTTCGCTTTGCAGCCAGTCATTCTTTTGGAGCAGTACCAGCGACGGCCGGTGTGCATCATAGAATACGTATATCCTTTATACATGAGCAACTTGTGTTTGTGTCCTGATGGTATCATGATGTACTCTGAAAACAAAATATTAACATGTAAAACCTGCATTAACACACAATCCATTATTTAATATTCAAAATTCGAAAGGAACTCTGTCTGTCTGTCTGTTACGCTTTTACGTCTAAACCATAGTGTGGGTCTACATGCTTTATTATCTTCATTCGCAATCAGTATGATAACTACTATCCTTGGATTCTGCTTATGCTCTCGGGTGGGTCACCATGCTGCATTGTATGCACTCACAATGAGGATCGTGGTCCATACTCCTGGATTCTACTCATGCTTTCCATCAGGTAGTGTAAAAGCACTCTGGTAGGATAAAATATTAAAAAAATGCTAAGTGAACTTTATCACCATATGAAAGTGAACCACATCCAAATCGATCAAGTCACTTCTGAGATTAGCGCGCAAAATACAGACACACAGATGGAAATTCTAAAAATAGATGTTTTGGGTTCAGTTACTTAAATAAAGACTCCACCGTTAGTTTTTCTTCAATATCTTTAATGTATATGGACTTGTTACAGTTTTGTTACAAAATAGTATGCTTATCAATACAAAATAAACTACTTTAAAATGAAAAAAAATAATCAAAAATCTCTCTTATTCTAGTTATTTCTAAGTTAACTTATAAACCAAAAATATTATAAACACTAGCTGCGCCCCGCGGAGTCGCACGCTGTCAACAAAAACAGCGGGAAACACCAAAGAACGAAGTTAGTCGAAAATCAAAGTAGAATTAGCTCATTAGCTATTTACCAGTAAAAGTTCCGTCAACATCGTTCTAGCCATGCCTAAGATATCTTTTTTCTTTTTTTTTTTTCTTTTTTTTATAGACAACTCCCGCATTAGGAATATAAATTCCTGTGTCGCGGGGGGCTTTACAAACATACATGAAACGGACACAAATAACACCCAGACTCAGAACAACAAATTGTGAATCACACAAAGTGTTATCCTACGTGGGATTTGAACCCACAACACTTGGCGCAGTAGGAAGCGGTGTGGCGACGCTTAAGCCACTAGGCCAACCGTGCAGTCAAATCCAGATAAGCCGTAACAAACAAGCAGACACACTATTAAAAATAATTTAAAATAGTTTTTTGACGTAATCCTTTCACTTGCATTTAGTAAAAACTATTAAATCATTTATAACAATTGCTGTTTAAAGTATTATCCCGTGTAGGAATTGAACCAACGACACTCGGGGCGGTAGAAAGCGGCTTGCCGACCGCATTAACCACTAGGCCAACCGTGAAGATGTATAAGTTTACAAACACCAATCTTCTATATCTTCTTAAATTAGAAGGCAAGATGGCAGGCTATTTTATATAGGGTTAATAGGAGGAAAGAGGGGAAGAGGAAGACTGAAATATAGTTATAGCGATCAGATCAGATCAGATAAAGACTGCACGGTTGGCCTAGTGGCTTAAGCGGTCGCCACGCCGCTTCCTACTGCGCCAAGTGTCGTGGGTTCAAATCCCACGTAGGATAACACTTTGTGTGATTCACAATTTGTTGTTCTGAGTCTGGGTGTTCTTTGTGTCCGTTTCATGTATGTTTGTAAAGTCCCCCGCGACACAGGAATTTATATTCCTATTGCGGGAGTTGTCTTTTTCTATAAAAAAAAAGAGATTATGGAAAAAGTGGTGGTCGCGAAGTATTCAGAAGTCATAGAAACGGCTCTTGAATAGGGAAAGCTGGGAAGAGCTGCATCGACAAGAGTGTAGCTCTTTAATAAATGATGATATCTTAGGTGCCTTTAATATGCACGTAGTTTCCATTTGGCAAAATGTGGTACTTGGGAGGCGCGTGATTGTGCTCATCACTTGCAAACGCTATATTTCGATCAGAATCCAGAATCACTTTAGCTTTGCATCCACCTTTCTTTTTGGAGCAGTACCATCTAAGGCTAGTGCTCATCCTTGAGAATGTATAACCATTCAGCATCAACAAGTCGTTCTTTAGACCAGATGGTATCATGATGTACCCTGAAAAATATAGATAACACATGTTGCAGTTATTTGTTAGGATAGCCTAATAAATAGCATTACCTGGACCCTCTTCTTGAAGGTGCAGTAGATGTGTATATCGTTGTAACTTACAGTCATAATTTGTTATGACTGTAAGTTACAACGATGTTAATAAATAAAAATTAAAAAATATGAATTTATTTAGAAAATCAAGGTAGTAGAGCTAATTTATGGTGAGGCCTTATTGGATAAACTTATCGGCGCTGCCTAGTTTTCTTTTAAATTCTTAACATAAAAAGTATTGATTGATACTCGAGAAGTTCCAGAAAAAGTTAAGCTGTCTTGGTTCATGCAATGAAAGTAGTCAAGGAAAGTAGAAGAGTTATAAATATAAACAAATCAAAACTGGAACCCACTGCCAGCTCACGTTTTCCTTCCTACTATGAATCCAAGTCCTTTAAATGGGCGTGAAAATGCCGTCACACTTACTTCGTGCATTCGGACTGAGTGTGGTGGCCCCCATTTCTTTATTTCATTCATGCTTTCCATCAGACAGAGTAAAGTAAGCTTGGCAGGCGTTAAATAGGAAAAAGCAACTCATAGAATGACTTACTAGCTGTACTGACAGACAGAAACTGTAGATATTTATCTTGTAATCTCTGCTCGTTTAATTAACTGGTAACTGAAAGGAGTGGCCGCGAGTTTTTATTGCCATGATCTTTTCTCCGGCTTTACCTATTGTTTGCGAACATGGCATAAATGTACATGTAGAATCTTGACCTGTCACAAGAGATGTATTGCATCCTAATTGAATAAAGAATTTTGAATTTTTTTGAATTTTTAACAATGAGCAAATTAAATATTACTATTTGGTGACGTTCGTTTTTGCATGAGGATGAAATTTATCAAAAAAATGGTCATTATCTTTTTTCATTCTTGTCCCTAAATGTGCTTCAATGCTTAATAAATTGTCTGTTAAAGGGATTTAAAATAATTGAAAAAAGTCTATATTAAAAATTATTTACTTCAACATATATTACATCTTTGCTTCGTGCTTCGTGGTGTACGGACGTGTGTCAGATTGTGTTTTAAATTCTACTAAATTAATTTTACTAAATTCGTGATTGGTGAAGTACCTAGTTCGGTGCCTCTCGTTTCTTCTTGAAGAATTCTTACGTGTAACTCCTCCCAGTGGGCGGCGTAAGCGGGATACAAGATAGAAACAATTGAGTCGTCGAGGTGGTGGTGGCGAAGTCGGTGAGAACTTACTTACAAAATCAACAATTAATATATTTAAATATAAATCCCAAAAAGTGCTCGGAGCGGCCGGGGTTTGATCCGGCGGTCGTCGCACTGAGAGCGCGTGCTTTGGCCACCACACCAACGTGCTAGTGACGCTGCGCTACGAATTTTGCGGTTGCTTTAGTATCAGTAACAGACAGCACATCACTTCGAGACTATTGATTGCTGTGGCTTTGATTCTTGATCACTAATGTCGTCCAAACATACTTGTGCTGGTTGTCAGAACATTATTGAAACCCGTGAACATTTAAAATGTTGCAAATGTCTCAAGTTTTACGACCTACAATGTGCAAATATAGTTGATAAAAAGCAATACACGTCCATGAACAAGGAAGTAAGACAAAAGTGGTTATGTCATGAGTGCAGGAGTAAACTACCTAAGGTTGGGAACAGTAATACCCCTATAAGGAGCATTAGAGAGGATGAGTCGAATACTTCTGGCGGCCATGATGATGGTTCTGATAACGTAACCTCTAGAAAAAAACAGGTTTGCGTTCAACAAATATCTGGTGATAGCCCTATTTCTACCTTGGTGGAGGGTAAAGAGGAAGCATTTCTATCTGCTATCAGTGAGCGAGTTATGAATGCGATCAAAGCGGAGATTCCTCAGATGATCTCTAATATATTACAACAAGAACTTGCTCCAATTAAGAAGGATATACTGGAATTTCGTGAGTCATTGAATTTTCTAAGTAACAAATACGATACTATGATGAAAACCATTGACTCTCTAACAAAGGACAATACTTTCTTAGTCAAAGAAAACCACGCACTCAAAAATAATGTAACGGAACTTTCGGATCGGTTTAATAATTTGGAACAACACTTACGTGAAAACAACCTGGAGATTCATGGTGTACCAGAGTATCACAACGAGAATCTAATTAACGTCCTACAACAATGTTCCCGTGTCATAGGTTATACCCTGAAGGAGGAGGACATAGACAAGTGCACAAGGGTTGCAAAGGTAAACAAGGAGAGCAAACTTCCTCGTAGTATAATTGTGAAGTTCCAGAGTGTAAGGATCCGAGATGAATACTATTCTGCCATACATAGGTATAATAAATCGAACCCTAACGACAAATTGCACACTGCACTATTAGGTATTGCTGGCGAAAGAAAGCCAGTCTATGTAGCGGAGCATCTCTCTCCAAACAACAAGTCTCTGCATGCGTCAGCGCGCAAGAAAGCAAGGGAGTTAGGGTATCGATTTGTGTGGGTAAAGAATGGACGTATATTTGTGAAGAAATCTGTGGACGCTAAGCAAATATTAATTAGAAACCACGAAAGCCTTAATCTCATCTGCTAGTTTTTAAATTATGCGATTAGGATATATTATTTGTATTGATGCGTTCAAAAATGTTTCTAACACTCTATTATCAAAACATACGAGGTATGAAAAGTAAGGTTATTGAGATATACAATACAATACTCTGTAATAACTTCGATATTATTTGCTTAGCAGAAACTTGGCTCGACAATACTGTATTATCGTCAGAGTTGTTTGATGACAGGTACTGTGTGGTGCGCAGAGATCGCGATGCTAGATTTCGATCTCAATTTAACAAACGGTATGGTGGGGGTGTCCTCATTGCTTATTTAAAGAAGATTCAAGTAATAGTAAGGAGTGAATGGAGGGCAGAATGTTTGGAAGATTTATGGGTGCAAATTACGGTAAATAGATCCTTTGTAATCAATTTATGTGTCACCTATCTGCCAGATTATTTGCCTGTTAATGATGTTAGTAATTTCTTTAAAAAATGTAAAGATATACTCAATGATCACTCAAATAAAGTAACGTGCATATTGGGTGATTTCAACTTAGGTAATATCCAGTGGTCAAATAAAACAGGCTGCCCTCTCAACCACGATTGCGAGAAATCAAAATCACTTATTAACTTATTTCAGGAAGCATCTATTTTTCAACATAACCACACGGTTAACAGTAAAGGTAGAATACTTGACTTGGCTATCACTAACTGCCCGGATTTAGTAGAGATTATGCCTGCTTTGCCCATTAGCCGTATGGATGCACACCACCCTCCCTTCGAGGTTATTCTGCGTACTAACATTCCAAGGCTCGTACACAATGCTGCAATAAAACGATTATGCTATAGGAAGACAGACTTTGAGAGCTGTATAAAAGATATTAATAAAGTTGATTGGTCATACCGGGCATTAATTTTGGGATGTAATGATTACGTACAGTTCTTCTACAATAGCATTTACACGATTATAGAAAAACATACTCCAAAGACCAAACTATCAAATAATAGGTATCCAGCGTGGTACTCCAGAGATTTAATTACAGTACTCAAAAATAAAAATAAAGCCCACTCTAGATTTAAACGTTACGGCAATCCCAGGGACTACGATGAGTTCTCCATGCTCAGAGCTAGATCCAAAACACTTGGATATCAGTGTTTTAAAACTTATATAGAACGAACCGAAGACGACCTTCAACTCAACGTTAAAGCTTTCTGGCGCTATACAAAGAGCAAACGTGTTACCAACAGCTATCCTAGCAGTATGTTTTGCGAAGACAAAAAAGCTAGCTCTGGAGATGATATAGTCAACCTTTTTGCGAACTACTTCTCATCGGTGTACTGCTCCAGTTCCACCAACAGCGGCTTTAATCCTGATTTTCCAACATCCAACAGTACTATTGGCAAGTTGCTGATAGACACTTTGTGTGATTCACAATTTGTTGTTCTGAGTCTGGGTGTTCTTTGTGTCCGTTTCATGTGTGTTTGTAAAGTCCCCCGCGACACAGGAATTTATATTCCTAATGCGGGAGTTGTCTTTTCAAGAAAAAAAAAAAAAAAAAAAAAAAAAAAAAAAAAAAAAAAAAAAAACATGGTTTCATCACTGGCAGGTCAACCAACACAAATCTATTGTGTTACACAAATTATATATGTGACTCATTTAACTACAAAACGCAAGTAGACTCTATTTATACCGATTTTTCTAAAGCGTTTGATCGTGTCGATCATTTCAGGTTACTAGCAAAGGCCCAGCACGTGGGAATTCACGGCAATCTATACAGATGGCTTTCGTCTTATCTTGAGAATAGAACACAACTAGTAGCACTCAATGGCTATAAATCTGTTCCTTTTTTGGCCAAATCTGGTGTTCCGCAAGGATCTAATCTGGGTCCCTTGCTATTTTTAGTATTTATCAACGATTTACTGAATGAAATTAAATGTGAGTGTTTGGCTTATGCAGACGACTTGAAAGTGTTCAAAAGAATCTCGAATCATGAAGACTGCGAAAGTCTTCAATCGGACATTAATACTATTACTAACTGGTGTGAAAATAACTCTATGTCCCTTAACATAAAAAAATGTCAGGTCATCACATTCACAAAAAACAAAAACCCGCTCAATTACACATATCAAATTAAAGGTATTGCACTGGAGAGAGTTGGGGTGGTTCGAGATTTAGGGGTAATTTTCGACTCTGCCATGTCGTTTAGACCTCATTACGATTATATCTGCAGTAAGGCAACCCGAATGCTATCTTTCGTACTTCGGCATGCGAGACCCTTCAAAAAAGTTGGCTCATTACTGACATTATACTACTGCTTGGTAAGAAGTTTACTCGAGTACTGCTCGTCTGTATGGATGCCTATCTACAGTGCTCACAAAGATAGAATAGAAGCAATACAAAGGCGGTTTGTGAGATCACTGTGTTATAAGTTTGGCTTAAAACGAAAATTAAAAGAATATAACGATCGACTCAAGGAGTTTAAAATGGTCACGCTGGAGAAAAGGAGGTGGATGAGCGATTTGTGTACCCTACACAAAATTGTAAAAGGTTCCCTGGATTGTCAACTTATTGAAAAATTAAACTTTAAGACGCCAACGCGATCTGTGCGCACACCACAGGTGTTTGTTGTACCAGCTAGCAACAACAATGTTTCACGCAACAATCCACTTTCGCGAATGTGTAGTCGTTATAACGATATATGTTCACAGGTAGATGTTTTTAATGATAGTATAAGCCACAACGGCGGTAGTTGTCATTTTTTTGGCTCAATCGCTTCACTGCGCTTGGGTATAAAAAGGAGCACTTTGTTGTACCCGCACGCATTTCTAACGAATGCGTCGCGGAGTGTGGATCATTGTCTTTGGACAATTAGTACTACTCTGTTAACAGACGTGGAGAGCTGTCTTTGACAAGCTAGTACTGTCTGAATTGCGGTGGGTGCGTGGAAGGCTGTCTAACAGCTAGTACAGCCCTATGTGACCGCCCTTGCTGTATAACTAACTGTAATTTGTTTAGATTCGTTACTTAATTAACGGTTGTTTGTGTTTAATTGCATTTCTAAGATTATTTTGTAATTAATGAAATAAATTGTTTAGAATTAAAGTAAATTGTTTAGAATTATAATTCTTTTTATTATTTTTCACTTCTGGACTCTAATAATAGTATGAATGTATTTAAGTGCTTTTTGTATAAAAGTGAAATTTATAATTAATTTAAATCTAATAATGTAAAAGTGCTGTATCTCGGTACAGTATCCACTTACTGTACTTTAGAATTTTTGTTCTCTTTTTTTCTATAAATTTGTTAACACCTAGACGAAGCTTAATTACTACCATTGGGAATGATGTGTATAGTTTTAATTGGACTTCAGATTTGATATTGTATGTTGCCACTTTTTATTGTGTAAGGAATGATCTCGTTGTCTGTAACTACACCTATTTGTAAAAAATAAAAAAAATAAAAAATAAAATAAATAAATATCAAAAGAAAGACAATGGCAATTTAAGTGAATAAACGACATTATCATAGAGAGAGATTTTTGTGAAACATTTCGAGTATTAGCTGTATCTAGCTCTAGTTATGTTTAATTATACAGTATAAGTCTCTCCATACTTATACTATTAAAATAAGTAAATACTCTAAGAAAACAATATTTTTAGCAATTTAGGAAGAAATTATCAAGAATTAATTATAACTTATTTGGAATTGCAAGCTGTCAAATTATTTATATAATAGAATTCTGATACATTTAACGATTACCTGGAGACTTAATTAAAATAATAAATAACTCTTTCACTATTACTAAAGTATCGCTAAAAAGGTTTGTGTCTTTCCATTTTCAATTTTAAAAAATATGTATATCTATAAACAAACCACAAATTAAGTTAGAAATATGTATCGGTCTGACTTCAAAAAATAATGCACGCACATTAGGAATATAATACACACAAATATATACAAGACAATTTTGTGACATACATGAAACGAACACAAAGAAGACCCAGATTCAGAACAACAATTTGTGGATTAGTATCAATGAAAGTGCTGTCACATAGGCCAACCGTACAGTCTAGCGCAAGATATAGTTAAACCAAACCTGTTAGCCCTGAATCTTGAAACAATATCCACTTTTATTCTTATCTTGCCCATAAATAGGAGGGTCATGATTATGTTCGTCTTTGTGATCTACCAGGAAGGATTCATCTTTGGTCAGGAGTATTCTCGCTTTGCATCCCTTAGATCTTTTTGAACAATACCAAAGTACTCTTGTCACTTGATAGAAGGTGTATTTATTGGCCATTAATAAACGTTTATTGGCTGATAATGCTATAAACGTGAACTCGTCTGCAAAATAAAACAGGCATACAATATTTTTTTATTTGATATATTAGTGAAAGTTGATTTCAACAAAAAAAATATGTTTGTATAAGAAATACAAATCCCTTTTTTGTATTATAAAGTTCGTTTAATGAAAAAAAAATAAGAATAAATAGACTGTAATAAAATAACGATATGATCAATTTTATCCTAAAGCCGAATTTACATTACGAAACTAGTGGCATGAAAATAGTTCCATGACAATAATTTTATCAACAATTTCACGTGTAAACGTCAAGTTTTACACTGCATGCATGGATTTCACGACATTGAAACAATTTCGTGTTACACGCGATTTCTGAAACTAGTGTCATGCAACTAATGTCTTAGCATAAACGCGATGCGAAACTAGTGTAGTCAAAGCACTCAAAGCGCCTGCGCTGATAGGACGTTTGCTTTATAGTCGTGGTAAGGGTTGAAAATGTCAAATCAACGTTGGGCAGCTGATAAAAATATAAAATTCATTAATGAAAACCAGCGAAATGAGTGTCTCTGGGATCCGAAACACCCTCAGTACTAAAATAGACATGCCCGAGAAGCTACTTACAAAGAGATTTTGGAAGTCATGCAGATGGATGCCATGATGTTGGCGGAGTCATGAACACAGACATACTTTATTCATGACACTATTATTTTTAATGAAACTAGTTCCACAGTTACTGCAAGTAGTGTCATGAAATTTTTTTCATCATGCATGAAACTTGTTTCGTAATCTAAATTCGGCTTAAATATTCATAAACATTTTAAAATCAACAAATGCTAAAATTAAGTTTCCATACTTCCAATGTACACATTGCCATTACATCCATTATTACGAATATCTATGAGATTAAAAATCAAAATCTTTTAATATTACACAAAAAAAAACGAGACACTCAAAATGGTTAAACTATCGTAAAAGAAATTCAAGACAATTTCGAGAAAGGGGTGTAAAACTTAAAGTACCTATACATTGTAAAATTATGTAATAAGTGTTATGTATTAATTAAAATTTCATATAATATTAACCATTCATTATATTTTTTTTTTCTAAAATACTTTATAATTATTTACGATGTACAATAAATATGAAAGTTCAATTTATTCTTAAAAATAATAATAAATACATCACAAATAGGTCAACAAAGTAAACCAATATGCAGACACATGTATTGCAAACGAACTCACTATGATGAACACTCACGCCATATCTTTAATAATATTATAAATTCGAAAGTAACTTATCTTTCTGTCTATTACGCTTTCACGGCTAAACCGCTGCACCGATATCAATGGAATTGCGTAGAGTTGTGAAAAGTGTTATATGTCTGATCTACCCCATTACTTAGGATCGTGACTTCCTTAAAAGCCGGTAGTACTTCTCGATCTGATATGGTCCGTCGCCTGAGGGAAAGCTGCGCTGACAGATATCTGCAGCTGTTCAGAGATATGGTTCGATTATTATCTTTTCGAGCTTCGACCTCAGGGTCTTTTGCTTTCTATTCCCAATAACCACCAGTCTTTCCGCGCACGTGTAGACAGGTAGGTACAGCTAAACTGCTCGTATGGGGATACGAGCAGTTTAGCTGATAACTATTCGAAACTTTATAAGGGACTGAAACTGGCCTATAATTTTGAATGTCTAAATTCTAACATACCATCCTCCTGCCACTTGTTTGTAACGTTTTGGAGCATGGCAGTGGACGTTAAAAATACTTGTTATATTTTCTAGTTTGTCCAGTTTAAGTCTCGCTTTGCAGTCTTGGTTCTTAGTTGAACATACCCAAAGGCTGCTATGTGATATTCTCGAAAATGTATACCCATCAACCAAGATCAAGTCTTTCCCTCTCTGTGATTTCACAATATTGTAAGGTGTAACTGCACCTGCAAAAGGGTCTTAGCTATTAATGAGTTAGTTAACATAGGTTTTCTAGAATTAATAATACAGTAGACCTACCTAAAATATGACAGCATTCGTGCTTTGGTATTTCGTTGGTGAGTGCGAGACCGGAGGCCCAATGATACAGAGTGAGAGAGAGAGAGAGGAATGGGCAACTACAATACTTTCACAGTACTTTCATAGTTTTTATGTCTTGTGACTGGGACTGTAGCTACATTTTTGTTTCGACAATTCAAAAATTCCTGTAACTGGCCTACTTGAAATAAATGCTTTGATTTTGATTTTGACAGAAGCATCTCACTAGGCCACCATAGGGTAGGTCACCATGTGGCACTCTCTGAACTCACAAAAACCCATAAATCTACTCTGCTTTCCATCAGGCAGGGCAGAGTTAACATATCTTCTAACTAAGTCTTTTTACTTCAGAAGCCAGTTTCCAATAAAAACAGTAATATAATAGAATCGTACTCACGTTTATGAAATTTCTAACAACAATCAACGGACATGTATGTCAGTACCACTCCTGACCAGAGGGTACTGCACCTCATTTCCACACCACCAGCTGCTTCCCACCAACACCAACGTTAGAGAATACTTAAGGCATTAAGGCCACTACAAGTAAAAGTTGTACAATTACTCCCAAAAAGAGGTATGTTATACGTAACAAAAGTTCCATCTCTTGGTGATTATGCCTCATCTTTATACAAAGTATCTGAACAATACGGAAGTCCTCATAAATAAAATTATTGCAAAGTGTTCATTTAAGATTTATTCATTATTTATTTAAAAGTTAAGTTATTCTAATACAGACCAAGTACACGCAATATAACTGTAACATATTACAGGCTAAAATTAAATAACGTTTAAAGTAATGTGTGGTCTATTCTTTTAATATTAACTATTTATCAGATACCATAATTATTAACTAAACATTTTTATGCAGGCAAACTACTATATTGTATTATGGAGCTGTGTGAATACCCATTTTTAATATTTATAACTCTTTATTTTTATTATACCATTTTTCATTTGCTTTTTGAAGCATTTAAGATTCATTGACAATTGTTAGCTTTATTTATTTAATCATTGTCTACAAAGAATCTCCAATAAAAACAATTACATTCATAACGGCCCGTCTCACTCGATTATAACCTACAACCCTTATAAATAAAACCCTGGTATACTCTAATTTTATTCTAACTATGTATAGTACGTTTTATTTGTACTATACCATTTTTGTTTTATCCAAAAAAAAGGAAATCTTATCTTATCTGAACAAAACTATACAATACAGTGTCTTCATCATCCAGAATATGTGATATATTCCCCGCTCTTTGTTTTCAAATATTTCTTTGGGGCGTGAGAATGCTCATTATTTATAAATATTATGTCACCTTCAGAGTTCATTTTGAGTTTCGCCTTGCACATAACCTTTCTGGTAGAACATCCCCAAGTGTTCTGGTAAAGTTTAGCAAACGTATATCCGTCGATCAGGATAAGATCTTTGCCTCGTTGAGATTTAATTATGTGAATACCTGTGCGACAGAAATAAAATGTAAAAACATTTTAACTTCAGCTAGGAACTGCGAAAATAATTATTGTAATATATATAGGCAGTTTAACCTGAAAAGGAATAAATAAGATAGTAAAAAAAAAAAAAAAAAAAAACTGTACTTGCTTTCGAATTCCATCAGTCTACCGATAATGTAATACAAATTCAAGTCAGCCAACTCAAAAAATATCAGTTATTACTAACGTCATTTCTTACTAATATCTATATAAAAAAAAGTATCCATGTATACTATTGCAATTGAATGGTATATTTAACAAAATAATTAGTTTGTAGATTTTAACAAAAAGTAAAACAATACTAAAATATAAAAAGACAATATAAAAAGTGTTTTTGGGATTTTCCTAGGAAATTCCTAATAACTGCCCGGAGTTTGGAAGTTTGGCGGTGATTCACGCCCGTGCCTCGGAGAGCACGTAAAGCCGTCGGTCCCGGTTGTCATGAACATCTATGGCAATCGTTATAGGGAAGTCAGTGCCCTCAAATATACTGACAACTAGTTCAATCTTCGAATTTCAGTTCTCCCTTAGGGTTGCGGAGGTCCGATGCCAGTCGCTCCGTGGAAAAACTGAAATTCAGGTAAATCCGGTTGAACTAGTAGTCGACCCCAAATAAAATTGGGAATAATGGCTAGGAGGATGTATTACGTAATAAATATCCTAATAAATAAAAGTGAAGTTTCTCTTTCTATTGACTGGTGTGTTGTAGTATCTTCGGGTTTCAGAATCCAGTAAAATTGATATTTAATACATGTAATGTTGATAATTTTCATCACCATGAATCCTTACACAGAAGACCAATCTAAAATGTCAATATTCATGTTGTCGACTTTCGTCAGTAAGTGTGAGACCAGAGGCCCAATCATTCTGCATCATTCTTCCAAAGTTGTTGAAAACAAAGTTACAATCTGTTACACTGATCATTCAAAGCTATATTACTGATTATATGCCTGCACTTCTATTACTCTCACTTAAAAAAACTGTCGCTGTTCCGATTACGTTTCTTAATAGAGTACACTATACTGCAAAACGGGACACGATTCAGAGCACAAACTTTTCCCCAATTCTATCCTCATACGACGTTAACTCTGCTACAGACTATCTTATAACGTGTGTTTACAATATAATAAAAAATAATACTATACGATATAAAATTGGACGTAAAAAAGGAATATTAAGCCATGGATTACTCCAGGATTAATAAGATGCATCCGAAATCGAGACCGAATGCATAAAACTCAAAGAAAGGACGCCAATTAAATAATTTTAAAGCTATCGTACCTGAGATACAGAAATTTCATTAATAAGTTGCTTAAAAAATAAAAAAATCGATTATCAACAGAAATTACCAGAGACTGCCCAAAATAATGTTCGGGATACGTGGAAAGCTATTAAAACAATTATAAACTCCAAATCTAAGACGTTAACCGCTGAGGTTCTGCTTACTATCCAGGAAAACCCTTCATCGTCTGTTAACGCAGTCAATGAATACTTTGCTGGCGTAGGCCGAGAACTGGCAGCTAAGTTAATCACCTCTCACACGCCGGTATCGATATCTGATGAGCGAATATCGTCAATTGGCTCCCAATGTGACTCGTTTGTGCTGCTGGACGTGGATGACAATGAAATTAGACTCCTAATAAATTCCTTATGCAGAGACTGCTGCTATAATACAAGATTCTGCTGACATTCTTACTCCACTAATTACACACATTTGTCAGCTAACATTTTCAACAGGCGTTTTCCCCAACATGTTTAAAAAAGCCATAATACACCATATTCACAAGAGTGGTGATGGAGATAGTGTCAATAATTATAGGCCAATTTCGGTACTATCTACAATATCTAAAGTGGTTGAAAGGGCCCTAAACAAACGTCTGACTAGTTATTTATAATCAAAACACATAATTTCACATAATCAATTCGGGTTCAGGAAAGGGATATCAGCTAAAGATGCAGTGACTTTAGTGAATAATTTAGTTGAAAATTTGGACAATAAAAGGAAGTGCCTAGCCATTTTCTTAGACATGTCCAAAGCGTTTGACACCGTCTCTGAACCCATTCTTGTGAGAAAACTAGAAAGTGTTGGCATACGGGGCATAACTCTTAAGCTGTTTTTGGATTACCTCTCAGATAGAACTCAAGCTGTCAAAATTGGAAGTCATATGAGTTCTGAAGAGATATTGAACTGCAGGGTTCCGCAAGGGAGTATTTTAAGCCCAACGTTATTTTCCGTATATGTTAACGACCTCTGCGAGCTCAATCTCACAAATTACAAAATTTATGCTTTTGCTGATGATACAATTCTTGTAATAAATGGCAATACTTGGGAAGAAACAAAAGGCCACGCTGAAGTTGCACTCGAAAAAGTTCGGACCTGGTTAACAGCTAATCGCTAACACTAAATACTAATAAGACCTGTTTTATGACATTTGCACACAACACCTCTATGCTCCCACCACCGGACACTTATCAGGTTAAACACCACACATGCAGCGAGTCAATTCATAATTGTAACTGCCCATTTATCTCCAGGACCTCTCAGGTGAAGTACCTGGGTGTTTACAAGGATCAGTTCCTAAAATGGAACCGCGGTTGTTAACGCCTCTGAATGAAATATGTTTTTGCAGTATCGATCTATATACTTTATTTATAACTGGTTTATGAAAATAAAGATTATTATAATTATTATTAATTTTATCACCAATTTCACATGTAAACGTCAAGTTTTACACTGCATGCATCGATTTCACGACACTAAAACAATTTCGTGTCGCACGCGATTTTTGAAACTAGTGTCATGCAACTAATGTTTTAGCATAAACGCGATGCGAAACTAGTGTAGTCAAAGCACTCAAAGCGCTGGCGCTGATAGGACGTTTGCTTTATAGTCGTGGTAAGGGCTGAAAATGTCAAACCAACGTTGAACAGCTGATAAAAATATAAAATTTATTAATGAAAACCAGGAGGCAGGAGCTGGATGCGAGTCGCCGAGGATCGAACTGAGTGGCGTGCAATTGGAGAGGCCTATGTCCAGCAGTGGACTGCGATAGGCTGATGATGATAATGAAAACCAACGAAAGGAGTGTCTCTGGGATCCGAAACACCCTCAATACTAAAATATTAAAAGCTGAGATGCCCGAGAAGCTGCTTACAAAGAGATTTTGGAAGTCATGCAGATGGATGTCATTATGTTGGCGGAGCCATGAACACAGACATACTGTGGATTTCATGACACTATTATTTTTAATGAAACTAGTTCTACAGGTACTGCAAGTAGTGTCATGAAATTAGTTTCATCTTGCATGAAACTTGTTTCGTAATCTAAATTCGGCTTAAATATACATAAACATTTTAAAATCAACAAATCCTAAAATTAAGTTTCCATACTTCCAATGTACACATTGTTAATACATTCATTATTACGAATATTTATGATATTAAAATCAAAATCGTTTAATATTAAACAAAAAAATAAATAAATAAAATCAACGCGACGAGACGCTCAAAATTGTAAAATTATCGTAAATACAGTGTAAAATTATGTATTAATGACTATATTAACCATTCATTACATGAAAAATTCTAGGAATATACTTTTATAATTATTTACGATGCACAATAAATATAAAAGTCCAATCTATTCAACATTAATAATACATTAATCACAAATAGGTCAACAAAGTAAACCAATATGCAGACACATGTACTGTAAACGAATTCACTATGATGAACACTCAGGCCATATCCTTAAAAATATTATAAATTCGAAAGTAACTTATCTGTCTGTCTATAACGCTTTAACGGCTAAATTGTGTAGAGTTGTGAAAAGTGTTATATGTCTGATCTTCTTTATAATCGCTCTCCATTACTTAGGATCGTGACTTCCTTAAAATAGCCGGTAGTTCTCGATCTGATATGGTCCGTCGCCTGAGGGAAAGCTGCGCTGACAGATATCTGCAGCTGTTCAGAGATATGGTTCGATTATTATCTTTTCGAGCTTCGACCTCAGGGTCTTTTGCTTTCTATTCCCAATAACCACCAGTCTTTCCACGCACGTGTAGACAGGTAGGTACAGCTAAAATGCTCGTATGGGGATACGAGCAGTTTAGCTGATAACTATTCGAAACTTTATCAAGGACTAAAACTGACCTATCATTTTGAATGTCTAAATTCTAACATACCATCCTCCTGCCACTTGTTTGTAACGTTTTGGAGCATGGCAGTGGACGTTCAAAATACTTGTTATATTTTCTAGTTTGTCCAGTTTAAGTCTTGCTCTGCAGTCTTGGTTCTTAGTTGAACATACCCGAAGGCTGCTATGTGATATTCTCGAAAATGTATACCCATCGACCAAGATCAAGTCTTTCCCTCTCTGTGATTTCACAATATTTTAAGGTGTGCCTGCACCTGCAAAAGGGTCTTAGCTATTAATGAGTTAGTTAACATGGTTCTTCTAGAATTAATAATACAGTAGACCTACCTAAAATTTGACAGCATTCGAGCTTTGGTATTTCGTTGTTGAGTGAGAGACCGGAGGCCCAATGATACAGAAGCATCTCACTAGGCCACCATAGGGTAGGTCACCATGTGGCACTCTCTGAACTCACAAAAACACATACTCTTGGAATCTACTCTGCTTTCCATCAAGCAGAGCAGAGTGAACATATCTTCTAAAGGTACGCGTCCATTGGCCCGCGCCGCCCGCACGGCACGCAACGGATTGTAATGAGTGAAAGTTGTACAATTACTCACAAAAATATGTATTTTCTACGTGACAAAAGTTCCATCTAATGGTGATTATGCCTCATCTTTATACTAAGTATCTGAACAATACGGAAGTCATAATAAATAAAATTATTGCAACGTGTTAATTTAAGATTTATTTATTATTTATTTTAAATATAAGTTATTCCAATACAGACCAAGTACACGCAATATAATTGTAACATATTACAGGCTAAAATTAAATAATGTTTAAAGTAATGTGTGGTCTATTCTTTTAATATTAACGAAGTATTTATCAAAAAACATATTTATTAAATAAACATTTGATGCAGGCAAACTACTATATTGTATTATGGAGCTGTGTGAATACCCATTTCTAATATTTTTAACTCTTTATTTTTAAATCGATATTACTCATTACTTTAATACCATTTTTCATTTGCTTTTTAAGGCATTTAAAATTCATTGACAATTGTTAGACTTATTATTTTCAATCATTGTCTACAAAGAATCTCCAATAAAAACAATTACACTCATAACGACCCTTCTCACTCAATTATAACCCACAACCCTTATAAATAAAACCCTGGTATACTCTAAATTTTATTCTAACTATGTAAAGAACGTTTTTGGCGTACAAGTAAGTTTTATTTGTTACGCCAGCTATAGCAAAACATGTTTATAAGTACTATACCATATTTTGTTTTATCGAAAAAAAGGAGATATTGTGTTATCTTAACAAAACTATACAATACAGTGTCTTCATCTGCCAGAATATGTGATATATTTCCCGCTCTTTGTTTTCAAATATTTCTTTGGGGGGTGAGGATGCTCATTATTTATAGATATTATGTCACCTTCAGAGTTCATTTTGATTTTCGCCTTGCACTTAACCATTCTGGTAGAACATCCCCAACTGTTCTGGTGGTGTTTAGCAAACGTATATCCGTCGATCATGAGAAGATCTTTGCCTCGTTGAGATTTTATTATGTGAATACCTGTGGGACAGAAATAAAATGTAAAAACATTTTAACTTCAGCGAATGAGCTAGGAACTGCGAAAATAATTTTTGTACTACATATAGGCAGTTTAAACCGAAAAGGACTAAATTCGATAGTGACTGTGCTTGCTTTCGAATTGCATCAGTCTACAGATAATATGATACAAGTTCAAGTCAGTCAACCTAAAAAACATCAGTTCTTACTAACGTCATTTCTTACTAATATGTATAAAAAAAATTAAAGTATCCGTATATCTTATTGCGATTTAATGGCATCGTATATTTAGCAAACTATTTATTTTTGTAGATTTTAACAAGAAGTAAAACAATACTCGTGTTTGTATGTATTTAATAAAAATGCTTACACTTCAAGAATTTATTAATAGATAAAATAAATGTGATGTTAAAACATAACACCTAGTACAATGTACCTATGTTAAAATCTTAGAGAAGTATACATTTTAGTTTAATGATATGAACAATAGAATTTTCATCAAATTTATTTTAACACTAGAAAAATCCTTACTAATTTTGTAAAGCTTTAATAAAATATTGCATGTGTTGAAAATAACAATTATATTAATCTTATATAATATATCCTCTAACTAAGCCTGATGTACCTTCCTTCAGCAGTTATTGCTAATTTCCTGGCTGGATGGATATGTCTGTTGAACATATCAATGATGTTCCCTTCGCAATCGAGTTTCAGTTTCGCCTTACAATCGGGGGAATTAGTGGAACAAATCCACCTACGAGGCGTGGTTTGAGCGAAGGTAAAGCCTCCAAATAAAATTAGATTTTTACCCCTTTGCGACCTCACTATTTGGTAGTGCAGTGACCCTGAAATGTTTTTGTTTCAATTGATATTTAATTTAATTTATTAGAACTTATCTTATAAGTAGCTAAAGAAAGATTTATTTACAAACTATTACGTAATAAATATCCTAATAAATAAAAGTGGTTTCTCTTTTAATTTCAAATTACAGCTTATTACCAAATGCATATCAAAGTATAATAGAGCTACTTACATGCAAGAAAACCATTTCTTAATTTTTTGACTGTCTGTCCATTAGTAAACTAATCTCAAGAACGGCCGGACCACTATTGACTGGTGTGTTACCTGTAGTATCTTCGGGTATCAGAATCCAGTAAAATTGATATTTAATAAATGCAATTTTGGAGACATTTTATCACCATGAAGTGAATAGGTAGTAGAGCCACGCTGATTCCAGCACGAATGGGCCGGCTGGACCGGGCGGTACTATCCTTACACAGAAGACAAATCTAAAATGACAATATTCATGTCGTCGACTTTCGTTGGTAAGTCTGAGACCAGAAGCCCAATCATTCTGCATCATTCTGCCGCCGTGGTGTGGGTCACCATGCTGCTGTATCTGCTGTATGCATTCACAATTATGGTGGCCCCTACTCCTGGATTCTACTCATCTTTCCCATCAGGCAGGGAAGAGTCATTTTAGTGAGCTTAAATTAAAAGAAATGTCAATAAGCTTTTAAGAGTATTTTGTCAGTCATTTGATTATGTCGAATACTGAAAGTTTTTAGAGTTCAGTTTGACGAACTAAGAGGCATATATTGTGGCCTATACTGCTATTAATTATTAAAATTTACTCGCTAGGTACTAATATGAGTATATATCTAGGTTCAAGATAAAAAAAATTATAAGGGAGTGCCGGTCGTTTTATGTGAAGTTCCACCGATCGGAGTTAACCCCCTCGCTGGTTAATGTCCGGTTATATCCACCGCAGGTCCAGGTGCTGATGCTGGCTACTGTTCTTTGTAGATGATGCAACAGATAGAGTTTTTATTAAAATACACACTATCGAAAGGTTGGGATATTTTTTATCTATACAAATAAATACAATTGAAATGCAATTCGAAGTTACACCAAAAAAGCAATTTTTAATATTTCGCTCTGTTTGTTCAGGGTAATCTCTGCAATGACTGGGCCAATTTTGACGGGACGTGCACTGGTAGCAAGCTGATGACACAAAGAATTACTAAGGCAGGCTTTTTTTTTAAGTTTAAATATTAAGCTAATTATTTTAAATAATATTCGCGCAATCATTAAAATGCAAACAATTGAAATAAATGTAAAATAGTTTTATTACTAAAAGGTAAAAACGTCTACACTTTAAAACATTTTAAGAAAGGTATCTAATACAAGTATCGAATATAGTGTGACAAGACTTTTTCTTTTCTTGAAGGTCATTGACAGAGGCATTTTTGACATTTAAATTTCTGACTTGACATTTGATGACCACAAAATTCGTATGCCAAATACATGGAAAAACTAGAGTACGTAAACAAAACAAACTATACCTTAAGCTTTGGCAACTAAGATGACAATCAAATGGAAGTACCTTGTGCTGTGATTATATATTTTCTGCATGGATGTGTATGAACGATGCCTCCGCTACCTTCAAGTTATTGGTTACAACTGACACTTTCATTTCCGGCTTGACATTTTAAGGGCCGCAAAATTCTTTCATCACAAATTGCTTCTACATATTTCGAAAAAAGTAGTCTATACAAAACAAAGTATACCTTATACTGTGGCAATTAAGATTATAACCGAATGTAAGTGCCTTGTGCTGTGATTATATATTTTTTGTATGGATGTGTATGAGTTGTCGCCTCCGCAACCCTCAAGTCCTTGGTCAGTTTCAATTTTGCTTTACAATCCGGATAATGCGTAGAACAAATCCAGCTCGTAGGGGTTGTTTTAGAGAATGTGTATCCTTTGTACAATATAAGGTTCTTGCCGCGTTGGGATTGTACTATCTGGTATTCTAGAAATTTAGAATTCGTATTAATTATGGCAATTGGACATTTATTTAGGTACAGCTAAAAAGTACACGCCTTAAAATGCACACTTACTGAAAAACTGATACAATCATTTGGTCCGACCTGGGATTCAAACCAGAGACCTTAAGCACAGCAGTAGCAAACACTACCACTGCGCCATCGAGGCAGTAATAAGTAATAATTTGATGAAGTTATGAAATTATAGATAAAAAAAATTGAGTAGATTGTGTTAAAAATACTGGCACGTCATTTTTACCAGTCACGGTCAGAATTCCAAAAATTGGTCCAAAGTACCTCTACTCTGCCTGATAGAAAGAAGCATGAATAGAATCCAGGAGTAGGGGTCATCATCCTCATTGCGAGTATAGACAATGCAGCATAGTGACCCATTGGGAGTGGGAGGTTTCTGCATCAATAAATGAAAAATGAATGATTAATTTAAAAATTTAAAGGTTTAAAAAGTTAATTTTTTCAAGTGTAATGACAAAAGATGTCATTACACTTGAAAAAATTAATCAAATTAAATCAAATCTAACCATTTTTATTTCAAATACACCAAATATACAATGGCGCTTTTGAAACGTCAAGTAGTCAGTCAGTAGACAGTCGTGAAGCTAATTGTCTGTTCCAATTCGTAGATCCTATAGAGAAGAACATACAAGAAAGTCCATGGACACTCTTTTCCAACATAGATTTTAAAATGTTTGGTTACATTGTTTTAAGCATTTTATTAACAGTTAAATGTAAGGACAATGTAACGATTCTGATATTTACACTGGTAGTTTCCAAAAATGATTGAACATTAATATAATATAGCAGTTGTGAGATGACCAGCCCCGACTGCCGGCGCCCGGCGCCCGCACTAGAAACCCAAATCGACTAGATTTGGAATGTACTCCAAACACCGCTTTATATAAAAATAATTGTTACTCAATGTGTATAATAGTGTATAATAAACTCCCTGAATGCTTCAAGGAATTACCGTTGTGCCATGTTTTAAGAATCGTCTCAAAACATGGCTCTTGGAAAAATCATATTATTCTCTGAAAGAATTCCTGAATTCAAAATGAAATTGTAATAGTTTATTGACTTCATAGTAGCTTTAGATTGACTTTAATTGTTAAATGATGACGATTCGATTTACGATAATGACGATACATATTTTTTAACTTAAGTTTTGACCAAGACATTTTATTTTATTTATATTTTATTTTTTGATTTAAATTTTTTTAATGATTGATAAAATGAATCGAAATTAATATTTAATCCAATTATAATTTAAAATTAATTAACAATTAAGTAATAAATATTCAAATTTTCATAGGCCATCCAACATTTTCACATGCCATCTGTGGCTAAATAGACGAACTATAATGTAAATATTGTAAAAACACCTTTGTACTCTATTTAATGTGAAATAAATCATTTCATTTCATTTCATTTCATTTCCGTATCACGATCCCGAACAACCCGCTACACACGCCACCGCCAGCAGGACTTTTGAGCGAGCATGTCATATTCACAACCGCCAGTCAACAAACAAACATATGACTACAAAGTGCTCACATGTACAATTCAAAATGTTCGCAGTTATACAATAATAAAGCTATTTATAAAAATTGTACTATTTTAAGTGTATTTGAAACATGACATGTCAAAAGTAACTTAATATGTAATGTGTGTACTAACTAACAGTGTCACCATGTAACTTGGGACTTAAAAATGATCTCAAATTAATATACCATAGCAATGGCATGCATAGAAAGCTGATGCTGAAATACAAGCCGCACAAATAATGCTGATACAAATAACACCAAAAATCAGAACAACCATTTGTGAATTACACACAAAGTTTCATCGTTTGGGGTTTAAACAACACCAAACAACATTCATCGCAGTAGAAATCGGCGAGGGGACAGCTTGAATCATTAAGCCATTCAAGCAGCCAATGTTCATGACTTTGATGATTTCTCTAACATATTAGATTTCAATATAGAAAATTAGTAAAATAAACCAAAAAAGATACTCGAAAAAACCAAAAAAAAGTTGATTTGAAAACAGTTTATTATAAATTGTGTTTTTTTTCATAATACATTTTTATTAACAAAATTAATTTAAAAATATTGTTATCATACCTTTCATAAAATCGTTATCCATAACATAGAAAAAAATTTATACCCTTCTATCTAATCATTGAAGATAAATGACATAAATTTTGATAAATAGAAAATAGTGCATAATGCATCATGCATGCATGCATGCAGAAGAAACCTTGAACATTATTAAAGTTAAATTATCATCGCAACATCGTATCGAAACGATCACCTCGCCTGGTTTGAAGACATATTAAAAAAAACTAATTTCTAATTATTTAAAAAAACCTTTTAGCAAAATTACAAAAATATTTTTTATTTCATTTCATTTCATTTTTAGGGTTCCGTAGCCAAATGGCAAAAAACGGAACCCTTATAGATTCGTCAAGTCTGTCTGTCTGTCTGTCTGTCTGTCTGTCTGTCCGTCCGTATGTCACAGCCAATTATTTCCGAAACTATAAGAGCTATACTATTGAAATTTGGTCAGTCGATGTATTCTGTGAACCGCATTAAGATTTTTACATAAAAATAGAAAAAAAACAATACATTGTGGGGGTCCCCATACTTGGAACTGAAACTAAAAAATTTTTTTTTCATCAAAGCTATACGTGTGGGGTATCTATGGATAGGTCTTCAAAAATGATGTTGAGGTTTCTAATATCATTTTTTTCTAAACTGAATAGTTTGCGCGGGAGACACTTCCAAAGTGGAAAAATGTGTGTCCCCCCCCCCCTCTAACTTCTAAAATAAGAGAGTGATAAAACTAAAAAAAATATATGTTGTACATTACCATGTAAACTACCAACGAAAATTGGTTTGAACGAGATCTAGTGAGTAGTTTTTTTTTAATACGTCATAAGTCGTAACACGCAATATACCTTTCATCCAATCAATACACTAGTATAAAAACATCGATGAAAGTTACAACGAACTACAATAACTTTTATATGATGTTACTTGCTGGTACGGAACCCTTCATGGGCGAGTCCGACTCGCACTTGGCCGCTTTTTTTTATTTATTTCTATTGTATAATTATTGTGTAATTTCAAGATATTTATTTCTATTGTAATCGTTTATTCTACTTTTCATTAAAATTTATATTAAAAGAAATTCAAATTAGGTAGGTTATCAGTACATAGCAACAGACCGAGCTCTGTACTGTGCCTTGGGAGGGGCCTATGGATGATAGGCAACTTCAAATACCAAATGACCTAGAAACCCATATTATTGCATACCCAGAGTATAATTACATACCAACCTAACCTGTCAAGGGTGACAGAACTTCACTCAAAACATTATGCATGTGCAAATTATTGTATAATAGTCAAAGCTTAAAAAAATTATAATACAATTTTCCTGTACTTTTAAATAAAATTATTATTATTACTATAAATTGACCAATCACCTTTCAAATAAACAAAACAATTTATTGAGCTTTATTATGTTATGGTATATAACAATAATATAATTCATACGCGAACATACTGTCCATTATGTATAACAAACTCCCGAGCAGGATGATTATGTTCATTCATCAAGCTAACAATCTGTCCATTGTGGTCCATCTTCAACTTGGCTTTGCAGTAGCGGTTCTTTGTTGAGCATACCCACATGTTACTCTTAATTTTTTTACAGAAAGTATAACCATCTATCAGGATTAATTGCCTTCCCATTTGGGACCTGACGATTTGATATTCGTAACCTGCAAAAATATCAAAAAAGTTAACATAAGTGTTGTACCGTAAAACCGACACAGAGAGCATAGTAATATTATGGGGAATAACAGCACTTTTAAGAAATCCAGAAACAAACTCTATAGCAGGACCTTTCAGGATCGATAGGATGAAAAGTATAGACATAGGTCTAGGACTGTTACAAGCTGCTGATGATGAATAATCGCCCTAAAACGGCACATGAAACAAATAGTAACAATAGTATATGATATGATTCTAATAGTATATGAACAACAAATTATGATACAACTACAATACATTTACTTACCTGAAAATTTTTAGACATGTCAAATCATATTTATTTATAGAAGTAAATCTTTCTCAGATATTTTACAGCTAGAAAGAGCCGGCATTTCCATAACTTAAAAACAACAGAGACATCTGTATGGTTTGTTTTGACATTATTTTTCTAGAATGAAAGACTTATTCTCGGATCGAAGTCCGAGAAAATCGATTAAACGAAAACTATGCGATGCACCTGCCTTAGAGGTCTATTTAAATATTGATTTGGTTAAGTCTTAGCGTCGTTCACAAATATTGCGAGGTTAGGTTTGAATTTCTTACGATAAAGAGATCACATGCTCACTTCATAAAATAAAATAAGCCTTAATAAAAAGATTTCATTTAATAGATAGATAGAAAACTCTTTGTGTACACCTTATTACAGATTTAATATAGAGAATAATAATATAAGAGTCAACAGAAACCTTTCAACATTTCTCTTTCTTCAGTGCGGTAATCACCCGGATACCACCTACTAATAGTTATGTGTAACTAAAACCGTAAAGGCCTGGAACTTCAACAGCTGAGGCCCCACACAAGCTTGTCTTGAGGGTAGTCCGCCAGGATACATAATTTTTATTTGCCATTGTCAGCAGGGACAATATTTTATATAACGTTTTAACATTAGGACTATTTGAAAAAGAAATCCCATGAACTATAATTTCTATAATGAAGACATTACTTTAATGTCCAATAAAGACAACATGTCAACAAGTTGTCTTTATTTGAGATGTTTAATTTAATTTAATAATCAGTATTAAAAATACACTAAAACTACTTAATTAACTAAATCACATGCCTGAGAGGTTAGTCGATTTTTTTTTTCAACTTATTCTTATTTACACTAAAACTAAGACCAACTTATAAAAAAATATTCTCATTTGTTTGTGATAAACATCACAAAGATCAACGATTGTGCAGCCTTCGAACAATTGTAAAGAATCTATAAAAAACTCATTTTGGAGGCGAGTATTTCAAAATGTTTACAGAAAAAATACAACTTATCAGGTATTATGTTAAACGCCGCAAAATATTTATTTTAAATTGTGATATCTACAGTAACGGTTTTGACACATCAAATCACCCAAAATAGCAGTTTTATATTTAACTTAACTTAATGTTTAAAAAAACAAATAAAATTATGTTATAGCTAGAAAAGATTATTATAATGATATTCAGACTACGCAATTTAATTAGAAAATTTACTGCTGCTAATCCCTCCCCCAAAGAGCGCCGACCATCTCGGTCTTGGGCACTCTGTTGCCAGCCATTTTATTCAAGTCATCGTTGCGTCGTGCCGCAGAGCGTCCTACACTATGTTTATCTAAACGCGGTCTAATGCCTCTATTCATACATTGATTGTAGTCAAGCCCTACCAAGCAAGTCGACAGCACTGCAACGAGTAGGAAAACCTTCTTTCTGAGGATGTACAGCGGTGGACTATCAAATTCATCATTTGAAAGTCCACTGCAGACAAATAAACATACGAGAAATAAACTAACAACGAACACAAAGATGTTGGCATAAATATTAGCTACTATTGTGTGATGTAAAAATTCCTGTCGAATGTATTGAAATGTAGATCATGATGCAACTGTTCGTCTGTAACATACCAAGGGGCCCCGGTTATCATTCTTAGCACCTTGTCCTGGAAACTCTGTACGATTTCAATGATGGGGTGTGAGGCTGTCCCCCATAATTGTATCCCATAGGTCCATACTGGTTTCAGTATTGTCTTATACAGAAGTTGCTGTGTATTGACAATTGCGATTACGACCTATTAACCAATAGAATTTTCGCATTTGTAGTCCTCCACGTAAGCCGTTTGTCAAGATGTAAGCCTAAGTATCGTATAAAATATAGTCTGTTTGGAGAATCTCGATTTGTTGAGCTTAACTCTCGAGCAGATACCCCTTTTCAAAGTAAGGTAGAGCAGCGGCCCTAGTACGCTACCCTGTGGGATACCTGCTTTGATGCTTCGAAGACCTGAGAAATGCAAAACGGTGGGGCGATTTGCACTAGAAAGTGTGGTTACTATATGACACAGTAAACGTACATAGTGTTGTAGGACGCCCACAGGCAAGGTGTTATGACGACTTGCGCAAGATGACAGGTAAGAGCTGGATACATATTGAATAGCATATTGCAATAGGATAAATATGAAATGACATTCATATTTATCATGATTGTTTATACTTTATCTACATACGAAATATTTGCCCACATGCTGTAATCATGAGCTCTCTTGGTTCATGAGTGTGGTTATTATTTAAGTAAACAATCTTTTTCTCATCGTTCAATCTGAGTATTGCTTTACAGTTATTCTTTCTTGACGAACAAACCCAATAGTTGGACTTTTTAGAAAATGTGTAGTTACCGACGACTATCAGTTCGTGACCTTTTTGTGATATCATCTTCTTATATGGTGTCCCATAAACATCTCCTGTAAAAAAAAACTAAGTTTAAATATGTTTTTGTTTAATACTTATATTTATTTATGTTATGGAGGACTTACAGCTAACATAATAACATTTGCAATCTAGTAGATAACAGTGAGTCAATTACAAGTCCTCACCTGTAGTGATATACTAAACATAAAGCTGTGAGCGACAGAAAAAAAAACAATTCTTGTCTTATTGTTATTACTTTACTTAAAAAAACTTAAGGCTCTGACACTTTTGCACCTTTGAGACACTCATAGAGAATGGATCTATATTGTCATGCTTACAAAGCTCATTAAAAGCCCTACTCACACGCACAATATAGCTGTTCTGTCGATAATTGGTAGATATCCTAGGTACGCTTAATTAATACGCTTAAATAATAAGTCGATATATTCAGAATTCAATTAAATAGAAGTAAAACAGTTTTGTATTGAAAACCTTTAAAATATATTTTTAATAATTACATAGGTATTGATTTTCAAAAATAAAAATAAATACACAAAACATTTGAGCTTTATTTGTGTGTCACAATATAAAATTAAATTATTTGAATAGGTGCATTTTGTACTTTAGCGTTGAAAAGAAAAAAAAGAAATCGTTAGAGAAAATTTATATTCAGATAAGAAACAAATTAGGAGATAGAAACATCGTTAATCGATTTAAAATAATTCTACTTGAGTCTATTCATATAATTTGATTTTAGATGGAAATAAATGAAAAATGAAAAAAAATGAAAGAAAAGGAAAAAAGAGAAGGAAAGAAGTCCGTACTATGTGCTGCATTGCACATAGCTAAAAATACAATCTCCAAATTTATATCCACTATAAAATCCATCGATTCCTAGACCACATTGGAATCTGACAATTGGAAACCAGGTTTCCAAAAAAGAAATAATTCTGTCTCGGAAACTGGTTTGGAAACTCTCGGAAATTTTGGGGACCTTGGTGAAAACGGACGTTGAATTTGAACAAAACATCTAAGGTGCAATGCAAGTATATCCTATTATATAACGACACATCACAACAGAATTCTAAGCAACAAATAAATATATTAATTGTTTCTTACGTAAGAATTACCATACATTCGTAACATGCCATATGAACATGACTTGTCAGTATGTTATTGTTTCTTATTTACACGCGTTATATTAGCTTCACCTGTATGTTTGTTTGTGTGTTTGTTTGTTTGTATGTTCGTAACCGACTCCTTTGGGCGTGATTTTGACCCACTTTAAATGGTCAGATTTCGTTCTAACATTGTAGATTTATCAAGGACCGATGACAATACACAGATTCGAAAAAAAAAGCGTTTAAAAAATTAATCCTTTTTAGTCTAGAAAAATAATATAGATTTAAAAAACTAAACAAACTAAAAAGTAGAAAATAATTTTAATGTAACAAAGCGTGGGGTGCTTTCTGAAAATATTTCAATAACGTCGCCCCACGCTTTGTCATATTAAAATTCTTTTCTACTTTTTAGTTTGAAAGTGTGTTTGTTTAGTTTTTTAAAACTATATTTTTTACAAATTGTTTTACATAGGTATTATATTACATTCTAATATCTTACATAGAAGAAGGAGGTTATAACATACGAATTTCACATAATTTTTAATTTAAAAATAGGCATATTCCTAAAAGTATGCAGTAGCATTATGTAGATCAGGGCTGTCTAAACCAACATGTTATTAATTAGGAGCCTTTAAATAAGAATATTTGTTTCTCTTACATCTTCTTCTTTAGTTCTTCAAATGTACATTTACGCCCTCCAATCTATTTTGTAGTTTCTATTGACTGTATCTGCTTTGTACATCTCTGAGTTAAATCTTTCCAAATTGATTGAATATTATTTATTCTGTATCTCATATTTCAGTAATAAACATTATCAGGGAGTCGTTCTTGCGCCTGCCGATTATTCTGTAGTGGCAAGTGGCAATCTTATAAACCCACCTCCAAGTAACCTAACATATCTCCTCTTAGGATGTATATGCGTTCCAAGCATACTTGTAACCACTCCTTCATCTGACATCTTCATTTTTGCTTTACATAGCGGAGTATGCGTAGAACACACCCAATTGCTCTTGTACTTACAAGAGTATGTATAACCGTCGATGAGTATAAGGCGTTTCCCTCTTACTGAAGTTATCTCTTCATAATATATACCTGCATTAAATGAAGCAATATACTATTGGACAAATTAATTAGTAATTATGTATTACATTAATCTCTATAACCCAATACCTCTTACTGTTAGACGTGCTAGGCAAATTAATAGATAGTGTCAGTTTAGCATATGTAATATAACTCGAACAATTATTGATTAATCGTATGGTCCGGTTGGCCCAGTGGTTTAAGCGGTCGTCGTGTCCGTTTAATATATGATTGTAAAGTCCTCAAAGATGTATAGTCCTAATGTGGGAGTTGTCTTTCTAAGAAAACTTGTCTTTAAAAAAAAGACTATTATTAAAGGTATAAAAAACCTGTTACCATCCATCTGTTTCGGCTTTGTTTAGAAATGTAACTTTCAGACTATGCGTTGTGCTAATAAAATCTTACTTTTAATGTAACTTTACAGGAACATTTATTGTTTCACCTATCAATATATTCTAATGCAGCTGTCCCATTTATATACTTATCTACCTTCTGTATTACTGCGTGGAAGAATAACGCCTTTGCCCCTTTAGTGATAAACCCTCAATAACAATTGTCATCGGTCAGGTGACTGAGCATTTTGGCTAAAACCAAAATGTAGAAATGTACCAAAATGTTTAAAGAAGTCGAAGGCACTCATATATTCATGAAGTTCTCTTAATAAAATGATAATTTTGTTTTACTGTTTCAGTTTAAAGATAGTAAAGGTTACAAGCAATTAAAAATAGTTAACAATAAAAATAAAACGAATATAAATAGTGAAACATGCATTAGTAACTCTAATCATTTATTTTTTTAAATACAAGTTTTGACAGAGACTTGTCAATTGTAAGGTCTTAATATTATCTAGAGCATGAGAGACTGAATCATCAATTGCCTCTGATAGAAGTATCAAAGGAATTTGGTTTTATGTCCAAGAGTGAAGACTCCTGGACATAAAACCAAATACCTCTCCTTAATAACCCAAAAAAGCGGCCAAGTGCGAGTCGGACTCGCCCATGAAGGGTTCCGTAGCATCATATAAAAGTTTTTGTAGTTCGTTGTAACTTTCATCAATGTTTTAATAATAGTGTTTTGATTGAAATAAATCTAAATTGCGGTTTATGATTTATGACGTATTAAAAAAAACTACTTACTAAATTTCGTTAAAACTAATTTTCGTTGAAAGTTTGCATGGTAATGTACATCATATATTTTTTTTAGATTTATCACTCTCTTATTTTAGAAGTTACAGGGGGGGGGGAACCAACATTTTACCACTTTGGAAGTGTCTCTCGCACAAACTATTCAGTTTAGAAAAAAATGAAATTAGAAACCTCAATATCATTTTTGAAGACCTATCTATAGATATGGTTTCGATGAAAAAAAAAATTTCGAGTTTCAGTTCTATATATGGGGACCCCCAAAATTTATTGCTTTTTTTCTATTTTTGTGTAAAAATATTAAAGCGGTTTACAGAATACATCTACTGACCTAGTTTCAACAGTATGGCTCTTATAGTTTCGGAAAAAAGTGGCTGTGACATACGGACAGACAGACAGACAGACATGACGAATCTGTAAGGGTTCCGTTTTTTGCCATTTGGCAACGGAACCCTAAAAAGGAGGTTTTGTCATACTATACCATGGGGTCCGATAAGAATTTGTTTCAAGTTTTTTTCTCTTTGTATTGCTCTGCAGTGTTTGCTTCCGCTATACGTTCTGTTAATATCACCAACTTATACATGCGGATAATAACTCACAAATCTAGGGCTATGAGTATGGCAATCCTCAACTTGCTTGAGTCGGCCATCATTGGCAAGGTGGACATGTGCTCTACATCCATTCCTTCTTTTAGAACAGTAATAGTACCTAGAATCATTTTTTTGCCAATATGTATAGTTATTTAGTAATAACAAATATTTTCCTCTGGAGGTAGGTATAAACTCGTAGTTTATTTCTGTAAATAATTAAATGTCGTATAATATAAATGAGTAAAGTATAGTAAAATAATAAGGGCACAAAACATACGGAATACCTTCTTTAAAGCAGCTAAACTGACTAAAATGTTCGTCTCTTTGCAGTTTTATTTTACAGCGACGTATGTTCCCATAATCGAAACGCTTCTAGTACCTAAATACCGGTGTAAATATAGAAGTGTAACCTATAATATTATAACAGTTATGTATTAATTTGCTCACCTCACTATATATGTAATCATGTCTAATACATTTAGAATATAGATAGATACATCCCCTGTAGTTATTTGGTGATAGAAGTTTAAAAAAACAACAGTATTAAACATATAAACCTTATATAGATCCTTTATTGTAAGAAAACATTAATCTTTAATACTATATCTAGTTACAACAATATGTTTTTGTTAAACAATCGTGTTCATCGCGTTCAAGTTTGACCATGATTACAGGCACGCTGTATACTTAAAATCATTATATGTTATTCAGTCAAAGTTACTAATAAACTTAAGGCCTCGGAGATCTCATTTTGTATCTTAACACATTATTAGTAACGACATAAAACAGACCAGAGATAACCACGATGCGAATTTGTTTTTTTTTATCATTTTTCTTCTCTGTTTAGAGAAACATTCAGGCGCGGTCCGAAGGGGGGGGTCACAGGGGACATGACCCCCCCCAAAACCTAAGGTCAAATTAAATAAACTTGTTCGGATTAGGCATTTTTATTTTCTTCGTATTGTCAAGAAAGTATTTGAATATGGATTGGAGTGGAAATGGGAGGTCACAGAAAATTTTGATACGAAAATTCCTAAGTGTGTAGTTTCTACCATCGAAGCTTGTGATGATGATATACCAAATATAAAGACGTTTCTCAAAATTCTGGCAACGCTTCCCATAAGTGGTGCGACAGCAGAGCAATCCTTTTAGGCCTAGGACCTAAGATACCTATTTTTTATTAGTGTAGTGAGTGACCCCCTCCAAAATTTCAGGCTGCGACCGCGCCTGGAAACATTACGAGGATTTGTGAACTACATAACACCTACGACTTTGAGAACCCATAAGTCATTAGGCTTCTGTACATCACACTGGTTACAAGTAATTGGAGATGAACGCTTGCGTCTGGAATCCCCATACAGCGAACCAAGCTATAATTCCTTCAAAATGTTTAAAAACCCTGCTCAGATACTTATTCAAAATGTTTTAATACAAATTCCTATGCCCTATACAAACCTAACCGAGGTCATTATTACAAATCAATTGCTATTACCATTCTTCTTCTTCTTTTGGCGTCATCGTAGTCAGGTAAAAAAATGAGGATCGTTTCATGACGAACGAAAATGTTTAAGGCAAAGGGGAGTCCTGATGAAAGGGTAAGTACCTCGTTTTTAACTAGACGTAAGTTAGAAGACTACACTATTCGATATTTAATTAACCCTAACATAATTTCCTTCGTTCGTCACGTAATATTTCGGTGGTTTATGATCATGAACCGTGTTTGAAACGGGTAAAATTTGACCATTGTCGTCCAGTTTAATCTTTGCCCTGCACCCAGCTCCTTTCTTAGAACAATAGAAGAGTTTTAATGAGTGTTGCTGAGAGAATGTGAAGCCTCTATACATCAGTAAATGCTTCCCACGTTGATTTGGAATCATTTTGTATGTTGTTGGGTCTGTAAGAATAATCAACTATTAATAAAATTGGATTTTATTAGTTCATTAAAACGTTCATTCAAACTTCTTCGCTATTCACTGTCGATACACGGTCGGTTCGTGATATGTGTGAAGTTATTCACAAGCTCACATGAGGTGTACATGCACTTTCGTGTTGGTCCGCAAATATGGTTGGTGAATTTTTTCCATAGATTGGTTACGCGAGGCAAAAAATTTCTTGAAAAGCACAAGCTAGTGGTGGATTGCCAAGGGTATAAGTGATGCGGGACGGTTAGTTTACAGCGTGGGACGATAACAGAAAGCTACGACCGGTTAATAGCAACGACTAATATAGGAATAATTTCACGGAGCACTCTTCATGATACAGCCTTCAAACCGATCGGAAATATTATAGAAGTCGACGATTCGAGTTATCCATTGAGAAAAGCTGGAATTAGGCCATAATTGAATTTGGTAAAAGTTGAGAGAGTATTCCATGTACATCAGAATTTGCGCTTTAGGCGTTGAGCAGGAGTGAATCACTAACTCAATATATCCAATACACATGGTTTTTCCGAAACTAATTTGATCTAACCCTGTACCTGTACTCTGAAAAATAATCTACTTTCGATACGTCTACCTTAAGAATTCCGAGTTGACAGACCAGTGACAAACTGAGGGTCTTTTTTGTGCCAACGTGCAAACCTGTCTTATTAATATAATTAATGTCAGTCGATGGCAATCAGAAACTTTCTTCACATAAGAATCAATTTCAGACAAAGTTTTTGCTAGTTTGCCTTTACATGTTTGGCTGAGATTATTACCATATATAATATATGTACGAGTATGAAAATAAAAATCTCAACCGTTTAAGTTTAATATAATCCAAATTATAAAAGATCGGTGCACTAGTGCTACACCAGGAACCAGTAGTACACCATTTGTAACTTCACTTATAAATATTAAGCTTCTGTCGAATTTCCTGCCACTTGTTTTACGTTCGATAGCACTGTGGTACGTATATCAAACATTTATGTAATTGCAAATTAAAGCGTTAAACGCGCCATTTCCTTCAGTAAAAACATATCATCAAAAACGTCAATCGCTCACTTCGTTTCCTGCGGCCATTTTAGTAAGCGAGACATCGAGACACAATATATTTTTAATAATTTGTAATCTTTGTTTATGACAATAATTATTGTTGTAACTTATTTTCCAATTAACTGCATAATATGATGTGTAAAGGAATAATATTACGTCTTATTTCATCAAAAAATGCTAGTTTAAATCAATAGTAGTTATTGGTTAACTAATGGAACACGAATTCAATGAGTTTCCAGTAATATTCCATTTGGTCTACCACTGGTAATTAAGCTTTTTGATAATGTAATATTTTTTTCTGTTACGTTTATAATTACTCAATATATTGAAAAAAAAAAATTACAAAAAAAATATCCACAATGTCCCAGTTGTAAACCAGTGGTTTATTACTGGTAATATCTATACTACGAGTTAGTTCTAGTAATTGACCATCTACAGACACAATGGTGCAAAAAAAATCATTTTTCAATTATGAGGAGGAAAATGTCTTAAAAGCAATAGTTGAGTCATCTCAAAAGGCTATATTCCTCACAGTACTGTCATAAATATAATAAAACGTTCAACGAAAAATGGGACCCCCCACTATATTGACGGTTGAAGCAATAGCAATATTTGCTCAAAACTTGTGATGACTGTTACGTACACAATTTGTTAGTATTAAAAATAAAATTTTCTTCATCATAAGAAATCATTTTATTTACTGGCTTACGATTGGTACAGTGCCCGGTATTGCTGGTACAATCTGGTCCACATAAGGCACATTGCGACTGTCCAAATTATTTTTTAATAAAAAGGAACTTAACAGCTATTAAGAAAATAATATTAAACTACATAAACATAGACAAGGAAAGCGTTATTCTTATTTCATTGTTGTAATAATTAAGTGACAACATCAAAATTACTTTTAAAATGTCCCTTAATCAGTTTGTTACTGGTACACTCACCCTCCTTGCACTATAAAATAATATCCAAATTGTAATACTATATCTAGTTACGTCGAAATTCATTTAAAATTCATTTTAATTATTATTACATTATATACTTATGGCTACAAACCAGTTCATTGTTTTCTTTATTACATATCTTTTTTTGTTTAACAAACTTATAATCTAACCACTACTACATACTACTGGCAATTGTATTTAAGGCAGACTGGGCATCAGAACGACTTGAAATTGTAACATGTTACAACATGACTTCGAGTCTTAAGAAACAACAAACAGACGCTCGTCAAATGCCGAAGGCATCTCCTATGGCAGAGAATAAGCTGAAGTCAGCCTGACTTAATTTTCTGATTAAGATATCTTGATATAATGTCCTTGTGGCATCATGACATATTTAGGAGGTGGATGATAATGACACGTGTTTGAAACCGGCAATATTTGGCCGTTTTCGTTCAATTTGATTTTTGCCTTGCACCCAGCGTCTTTCTTAGAACAATAAAAGTTTCTTGACCGGTGTAGCTGAGAGAACGTGAAGCCTCTGTACATCAGTAAATGCTTCCCACGTTTAGTGGGAATCATTTTGTATGTTGTTTTATCTGTAAGGATAGGAATGTATTATTAAAGATGGTCTTCTTTAATTTAAAACAGTCATTCGAACTACTTCGACATTTATTACCAGATAACTGTGTGTGAGATGTGTGATGTTATTTCTATTTACCTCTTATTTATTTATGATAGATGGTAAACGATCAGGAAGTTTATTAGATAGAAAATGACCCAGGGTTCACAAGCGCATTGCAAACTTAAGGTTTACACACACTTTTCTTAGAAGAGTAATCAGTTGTGGAATGCTAAATGTCCGAGGGATGTCTGATGGTTGTAATGCGACGTGGAACGATGGCAGAAAGCTGCAACCAGTTAATGTCAACGACTAATATTAAAATAATTCCTCAGAGCACTCGCAATGATACATGCGAGAGAGAAAGTAGAATGACGCTACATTTCCACCCAACAAAAGGACTTTAATAAGAAATAATCTAGCAATCGGTAGAGAGATCCATAGAAAGAAGCTGGAACTAGACCCATCCTGCAAAGAGATGAGAAAAGTATTTCATGTACATCAGAATTTATGCCTAATAAAATTCAATAAACGAATCAATTCAAGCTCGATCTGTTAAATACACACATTTTTTTCGAAAAAAAATTAACCTTACCCTGTAAATGTCCACGAAACTGATCTCCACTCAACATGTATACTAAAAGAGTTCTGAAGTGAGACTAGTGACAGACCAAGGTCTAAAACAATCTGTTTCATTTATGCACTAACGTGCCAATCTGTGCCTTTTGAAATTAAATAGAATTAATGTCAGCCAGTCTCGGTGTATGATAGATAAGACAAACTGATTGACATTAATTCTTACTTTACTTATTCCTTCTTGTAAGATTCAATTCTAGATCCAAGTTAGTTTCTGGTTTGTCTTGCTATAATCATAGCATTATCATTTAACAATGCATGTAAAGGTTTAAAATAGAAAAACTATAAAATTTAAAATAAACATAATTCAGATCACATTTTATAAAATTATCGCTATTATTTTATCATATATCTAGTTACATCAATATCTTAAATAAATGTCAAAGAATCAGTTGAAATTAAATTAATGATGAATTAATTTTTATTACACTAAAATAATGGCTGCAACCAGTTCGTCTTCTTTTTTAATATGAGCCTGCCAAAGTGTCTCTACTCTCCCTGATGGAAAACATGAGTAGAATTTAATAGTGTAGACATTGCAGAATGGTAGAACCCAACCCTTTGGGGGGCCTATCAAGATGCCTCTAAATCATTGGTCCTCCGATTTCGCACTCACAAATGAAACACGACAACACAAATGCTGTCATTTTAGGTTGCACATATGTGAGGGTAGCACCGCCACGGTCTAGTTGACTCGTTCGTATCGAGATGTGCTATATTACCTTAAAAACGTCATTACATTTTTCTTTGAATTTATCTTATAAATTTATAACCTAACCTACTATTACTGTCAATGGTTTAAGGCAGATCGAACAACAGAATGTTATGTTAAAACATGAATTCGGGTCGTGAGCAACAAAAAACTAATTGAAAAACGAATTCGTATCTTTTACGTGTAGGAAGATACTTGAAATGCCAAAGACAGCCTCTATAGCAGAGTTTGTAACTAAGAAATCTTAATGTAATGTCCTTGCGGCATCATGACGTATTTCGGAGGTGGATGAAAATGAACTGTGTTTGAAATCGGCAATATTTGACCATTGTTGTCAAGCTTGATTTTTGCTTTGCAGCCAGAGTCTTTCTTAGAACAATAGAAATTTCTTGACTGGTGCTGCTGAGAGAATGTGAAGCTTCTGTACATCAGTAAATACTTCCCACTTTTAGTTGGTATCATTTTGTAGGTTGCTAAACCTGTAATGATGATTCAATATTAAAGATTGGGCTTCTTTGTGTATATATTATACGTATATGGGATCTTTGTGTATATACGTATATAATTATGTTTTAATGAATGGTTGCAAACTCTTATTCTCCATTATATTCCCAACTAGGGCAATATTATTTAATTACCTGAAATGCTCATCATGAATTTCTTTGACGATAAGATAAAAGAAAAAAAATTAATGGTGTCAAAAATGTAATAAACATAAAGTGCACTATTTTTACTGAATCCATAAACATTCGATTTTGAATTAAAAAAAACTAAAACCATGTTCTTGCTCTCTTAATATGACGACAATATAAATTGTAAATAATATCAATTTTTCGCAGAGTGTACCTACAGTGCTCATTGAAATTGCAATACGTATTCTAGCCATAAATACAGTTACACGGAATCACACATAATATTTAATGTACTTTTGACTTTAGAATTTGAGAATAAGCATGTCACAAAAATAATGGAATACTAGTCGCTCGCCCCGGCTCCGCACGATTATATTTTGATTGATCTTTTGAGTTAATATATAGCCTATATGACTCACAAATACCGTAGTCCTTCTATTAGTAAAGTAATTTTCAAAATAAAGCCGGTTCCAAAAATAACGGGTCAGTCACATAAACCAATAACGGGTCAGTCACATAAACCCGAATATCTCCCGAACTACGTATGCCATCCTAATGAAACGAAGACTGTTCAATTGAGAATTTAATTATACAGATAAAAAATAAAATAAAACTTAGTTACACCCACAATATTAATCTTAAATTAAAAAAAACTAAAGTAGTCATATTTTTCTTAAGATTACATTTTTTTTATGATTGTTTTTTTGCTGTTTTTCATCACTTTCTTCATTTAATACTTTGTATTGCCTCCACGTGATGAAGCCTCCAGTGATGAAAAACAGCAAAAAAACAATCATAAAAAAAATGTAATCTTAAGAAAAATATGACTACTTTAGTTTTTTTTTAATTTAAGATTAATATTGTGGGTGTAACTAAGTTTTATTTTATTTTTTATCTGTATAATTAAATTCTCAATTGAACAGTCTTCGTTTCATTAGGATGGCATACGTAGTTCGGGAGATATTCGGGTTTATGTGACTGACCCGTTATTTTTGGAACCGAGTGTAGATTCGGTAGATTCAGAGATTACCCCTTACAACGTCAAAAACCTTACCTATTTATATACTATATTAGTATTGATTCCTATATTCTTTATGTTACACTTAAGTGAGAATTGACCAATTTAATATATTTGTGAAATCTAAATATTAATTAGTAGGTATGGAGTATGGAGCATATGCAAAGTTTGTACTAATAATGCAGAGGCATTCGATTGGTATTAGTCAAATGTTTATATATTGGTCTATAGCTAGTGACAACGAAATCTAATTTATGTGTAACAGACAGACAGTGTCTGCGTTTTAACTCATGAATTAAAAAATGAATAGGATTGTATAATCAAAAGAACTTTCTTAACGGTTACACCAATGTCAGAACAATTTGTGGGAGCACTTACCATACAAGCGATAAAGAATATAAGTCACATGTCTACCCAACGTATAATCATGATTCAGGTGATCCAGAGAGAGGGAGATGCTGTTACTGGACTCATTCTGCGAACAGATATTCACCTTACAAAAATTGCAGGTGGTGAGCCGGAGCCGGAGGAGAATTTGTATCATTATACGCGATCCTCTAAATGCTGAAGACAGCTCCTGTGGCAGAGTGAGAGTTGGAATCAGCTTGACTTTGTTCCTCCTTAGAGAAATACATGACTTTTCTTCTTTTTTTTTCAACAATCTTTATAAAATTTCCTTGTGAGCTCATAAAATATTTAGGAGGTGGATGATAATGAATCGTATTTGAAGTTGAAGGCAATATTTGGCCAGTTTCGTCTAGTTTAATCTTTGCCTTACACCCCTCGTCTTTCTTAGAACAATAGAAGTTTCTTGTCTGGTTTTGCTGAGAGAATGTGAATTCTTTGTACATGAGTAAATGCTTCCCACGGTTTGTTGGTATCATTTTGTAAGTTGTTGTGACTGTAAGGATAAGGATAAATGAATGATTAGGTTTCCTTTGTTTTCGTTCGTATGATAGTTATTCATACTGCGTTGCTGTCAATTTATTTTCATATTCGAAGCTTATCAAGTATCACGTCCTTAAATCTAAGACACACTTCCTTCGAAGATACTTTAATTTACTACCCCTGTCTTCGTAACCATGTAAGTTGGCCGAGAATGATTATAAAATTTTAATCGTTAATAAATATTGGGTAAATACATATTTAAGGCTAACACTGCCCTTGTAGCTAGGGTTCGTAATTACTTACCTGAAATGCTCTTCATGGTTTTTTATGTTAAACATAAATAAGACGGTAAAATTATAAGACAAAATAATTGATTGATAATTATATTTGACACAAACATCACAATATTTATTAAGAATCATATTATTACATTTACATCTAAATTATTAAACACAATATTTGTTCGAAAAATGAAAATCGAAATGTAAAAATATTAATGGCAAGAACCTGAATACCTGAATAAATAGCATTACTATGGTGTTGTTACAAATTTATTTTTATGTCAATAGGGCTGAAAATTAGATGCTATCCTACCATGACAACACAATAAAATAGTACATAAATATAGACAATATCTAGCCTTCAATTTAAATAAACATTTTACATAACTTTCTGAAGTAAGAAAAATATTGTCAATTTATTTTCATATTTGAAGCTTATCAAGTATCACGTCCTTAAATCCAAGACTCATTTCCTACGAAGAGACTTTAATGTACTCCCCTGTCTTCGTAACCATGTAAGTTGGCCGAGAATGATTATGAAATATTTCTTGACAGTTGAGAACCTTCTTATTGGCATCTAGCTTAACTTTTGCTTTACAACCCCTTTGAAGTTTCGAACAGTAATATAAAGTGGACGTATTTCTAGCAAACGTATAGCCGTCCAACATGAGTAAATGTCCTCCTCGGCTTGTTTTTATAAATGTATAGTCTGAAAAGAAAATAAGCATCAATTAAAGATATCACTATACTAGATACATATATCTACTAATGGTTGACAAAGAAAGGAGACTTCTGAATACTGTCGACAACAGAAGAGGCAAAATGGTTGGCCATTTGATAAGACAACCTTTTTAAAACCATTCCAGAAGGAAAGATAGAAGGTAGAAGAAAACGCAGACGGCCTAGATTGGCGTCCATATAACAAGTAAAGGAGAAAGTAGGAGTCGTGGCCTATCCAGAGGTCAAACGAATTGCGGAAAATAGACAGGAGTGGCGATTGCTTCACCGACAAGGGACTGACCCTTAAATTGAGAAGAAGAAGAAGAAAGATATCAAGCTAATGCCAGGTCCAGTCCGAGCCTATTTCAATTGTGCTCGTTCGTCACTGGCCATTCGCAACGCCATACGCGATTACCGTCACGATTGGATCGGATGGAATCGACGACGAATAGATGTAATATAAAACAAGTAGTAAAAGTAAAAGTAATAAGGAGTAAACTTTTATTAATGCTATAAGGTGAAACCGGTCAGGTAAAAGTTTAACAATTTATTAAACTCACTTGTATTTCTGGTCAAACTGGTCAAAGCTGGTAATATTTGGCCAGTTTCGTCCAGTTTGATCTTTGCCTTACAACCCTCGTCTTTCTTAAAAGTTTCCCACGCTTAGTTGGTATTATTTTAGGTTAGTCATCTAGTCGCAATAATCCAAAAAATCCAAAAGAAAGTACATAATAGTAGAAAGATGATAATTAATATATCGAACATCTGACACAGAAAGCCTTCTACTAGTAGTCCTGTAGTTCAGGACTACTAGTAGCTTAGTAGCAGAGCTTGTACTATGGGTGCTATGCAACTGATATAAATACATTGTTTTTTTTTTAAATACATACATATTAAGAAAACAACCAAACTCCGAAACAAATATTTGCACATCGTACAAATATTTGGTCCAACTCGGCAATCGTATACGTTACGACTACGCGACCGGGGCAATCAATATCTGTCATTTTTATACGTGTACTTTTTTTGTAAAGAGTGCTTACAAAATCGATTTTCTGTATCATAATTCATCATATAGTCTGATAAAATATTCAATTATTAGGTAATATTGGGCAAATATTTTTTAAGTTACACCTAAGACGGTAAAATTGAAAGTTTTTTTTTTTTTAATTTATTTGACAAACATCACAATATTTTTTATGAATTAGATATATTATTGGATTTACAACTAAATCATTAAACAGTATGTTTGTTTGAAAAAATAAAAATAAAATGTAAAAAACATTATAGGCATTATCAAGTAAGACAGTTGAATAATACATGCGTACCTACCTGAACAAATAAATGAATTTGCAGCACAGCATTACTACGGAGGTGCTACAAATTTATTACCATACGATAGGGCTGAAAATGAGATGTTGTCCTACCATGTCAACGTAATAAAAAAAATACATATATACACAATATATACACCCCTCAATTTGTATAAGCATACATAATCCTTACTTACTTAAAACAAAAAAAAATGTTTGGTGTAACAAAAATATTGTCAATTTATTCTAGTTTTCGAAACTTATCAGGTACACGTCCTTAAATCTAAGACACATTTCCTAGGAAGAGACTTTAATGTACTCCCCTGTCTTCGTAACCATGTAAGTTGGCCGAGAATGATTATGAAATATTTCTTGACAGTTAAGAACCTTCTTATTGGCATCTAGCTTAACTTTCGCTTTACAACCCCTTTGAACTTTCGAACAGTAATATAAAGAGGATTTTTTTTTTGCGAACGTATAGCCGTCTAACATGAGTAGATGTCCTCCTCGGTTTGTTTTTATAAATGTGTAGTCTGAAAAAAAACTAGGCGTCAATAAAATAAATCAAGCCAATGTCAGGCCCAGTGCGAGTCTAGTTCAATTCTGCTCGTTCGTCACTCGCCGTTCGCAACGCCAAACGCACTTGCTGTCACGATCGGATCGCATCCAATCGACGAAGATGTAAATAAAGAAACGAAACGTAAAAATGTAATATAAAACACAAGTAGTAGTACAAGTAATAAGAAGTAAACCTTTATTAATGCTTAAATAGTGAAATAGAAGTTTAAGTGAGTTAAATTTCAAGAATGTATTCAACAAGTACCTCCAAGTAGCGACAATAGAGAATATATTATAAATTACTCGTAGATGTAAAATAAATTCACAGATCAGTTTGAAAAATATATTTGACACAAACACCACAACATTTTTTTATGAATTAAATATATTATTTGATTTACAACTAAATCATTAAACAGTATGTTTTTTTGAAAAATAAAATGTAAAAACATTATAGACATTATCAAGTAAGACAGTTGAATAATACACGCGTACCTGAACAAATAAATGAATTTGCAGCACAACATTACTACGGAGGTGCTACAAATTTATTATCATACGATAGGGCTGAAAATGAGATGTTGTCCTACCATGTCAACGCAATAAAAAAAATACATATATACACAATATATACCCCTCAATTTGTATAAGCATACATAATCCTTACTTACTTAAAACAAAAAATAATGTTTTGATGTAACAAAAAATTTGACAATTTATTCTCGTTTTCGAAGCTTATCAAGTATCACGTCCTGAAATCTAACACACACTTCCTACGAAGAGACTTTAATGTATTCCCCTGTCTTCGTAACCATGTAAGTTGGCCGAGAATGATTATGAAATATTTCTTGACAGTTAAGAACCTTCTTATTGGCATCTAGCTTAACTTTCGCTTTACAACCCCTTTGAACTTTCGAACAGTAATATAAAGAGGATGTTTTTAGTGCGAACGTATAGCCGTCTAACATGAGTAGATGTCCTCCTCGGTTTGTTTTTATAAATGTGTAGTCTGAAAAAAAATTAGGCGTCAATAAAATAAATCAAGCCAATGTCAGGCCCAGTGCGAGTCTAGTTCAATTCTGCTCGTTCGTCACTCGCCGTTCGCAACGTAAAAAGCACTTGCTGTCACGATCGGATCGCATCGAATCGACGATGATGTAAATAAAGAAACGAAACCGAAAATATGTAATATAAAACACAAGTAGTAGTACAAGTAATAAGAAGTAACCTTTATTAATGCTTAAATAGTGAAATAGAAGTATAAGTGAGTTAAATTTCAAGAATGTATTCAACAAGTACCTCCAAGTGGCGACAATAGAGAATATAAATTACTCGTAGATGTAAAATAAATTCACAGATCAGTGCCATTCACACATCAGTTCATTGTGTGTAAGATGTCCAAATTATTTATTTATTTATTTATTTATTTACAAAACAACCTATCACCGTCTGCTGCTGAGCGCTAACACATCATTTAGGCTTTAAAAAAAATAAAAAATCTCAAATCGACTATCTTTCAACGCACATATTGCGTAACAAAAAAATGGTTTTAAATAACAATATTTATTACTATAATGTTTAGAAATTTTAAAAACTTTTAGCGGGTCCCTTATAACCTATATATACTTACTCCATACAAATAAATGAAATTTAAGTTTCTGATTGTGATTTTTAACAGGTTTTCACTTAATTCATAATATGAAAGTGTATACGGTACCATACAGTAAAAAAAACCTTGTTTTTTAATGTCTTTCTGTCTTCCTATTTGTTAAGACCCATTTGCTGATGGACATGTTAAGCGGAGGGACGGGAAAATGAGGCGAAGAAAATGTTGGGTATGGAAACTGAAAGTTACACGGCAATAGGAAGACCAAAGAAAAGGTGAATGTATTGTGTGAAAGAAGATATCTATGAATAGGAAGGGAGTTATAGTGAAATACCGAGTGATAGAGTAGAATGGAAGTATAAAACATGCTGCGCCGACCCCAAATAAAAATTGAGATAACGGCAGGCAGACGATAATGATGATTTCCTAATTATTTTAAGAAGTAATCCTTTGATACTCTCCAGACTTCGTAAGAACGTAATGTGGCCGAGAATGATTATGTTGAATTTGTTCATAGTTTATTACTTTAAAATTTCTATCCAGTTTCACTTTTGCTTTGCAACCTTTAGTAGACTTATCCTTTTTAGAACAATAATAAATATACTCTGAACCCATTTTCGAGAAAGTATAACCATCCAGCATCAGCATGCGGCCGCCAAAGCGGGTTTGCATGAAATGATAATCTGAAATACAAATCAAAGAACTATTTCAGTGCCGCATTTAGAATATATATTTTTTTATATATTGTAAACAGATAATGATTTCTGAGAAACATTCTTATAAAAGGGCCTTCACCAGAAACCGATTACCCGAGACCAAATCTTTCTTTTAATCGCAGTTAAAGTATAATGAGGAAATAATAAAAAAAAAAGAAAATTACATGTTTAATCATGTATGTATTTCAAAAATGCAGAAGATAAGTATCCCTTGTTATTAAGATTCCTACTCGGGTACGAAACTACATCGGAGATTCCAAAACATACACCCGTATAAACTCCGGTCGTTCACTTTTTATAACTTCCCCTAAGTTAAATTCAATAATTACGTAAGTACCTCCTTGGCGAGATTTCTTGAGGTTTAGCTCTACCCTCTCCCCCAATCCTTAATCTCTCATAATATTATTCAAGATGTGTGTATCTAGTGCAAATATTTTCAATTGATTCTACAAATAAAAATATGAACAATATAACAATTGGTTGGTATTAAAAAAATATTTAAGACTAGGCTATAATTATTATTAATGAAAAAAAAAGTAATATTTGCCGAAGTTTTTTCTACCTTCAGTAAAATTAGATGAGGTTTGGCGCAACTCGACTCCCTCCTAAACGTCTCACGTATTAATTGGTTTCCACCTTATTACCTATTATATTAAGAAGAAACTTTTATGTATTCTCCATTCTTCGTAAGTAAATACGTAGGGCGAATATGATTGTGGACTATCCCTTCATAGTTGATTACCCGTTTATCCGCATCTAGTTTGACTCTTGCTTTACATCCGCTCGCCTTTTTGGAACAATAATATATATTCGTATAGACCTTTGCAAACGTATAACCATTTAACATGAGGAGATCGCCACCACGGGATGATTTGATGAATTTATATTCTGAAAATTTAATTAAAATAATTTTATTATGTGTATGTGATAATCAGATCCATAATATACAAATAAGTTAAGGTAATTACAGTTGTCAGACCAGGCTTTATCGTTCTCTATATAACACTGGTTGTCTAAATAAAACAATAATTCGAGCAAAGAAGAGTTACGTTATATTAATTTTCTCTGTCCACAGTAAGATTAGATGAGATTTGGCTCAACTCGACTCCCTCCTAAACGCCTCACGTAATAATTGAGTGCCACCTTATTTAATATTGATATTAAGAAGAAACTTTTATGTATTCTCCATTCTTCGTAAGCAAATACGTAGGGCGAATATGATTGTGGACTATCCCTTCATAGTTGATTACACGTTTATCTGCATCTAGTCTAACTTTTGCTTTACATCCGCTCGCCTTTTTCGAACAATAATATATATTCGTATGGACCTTTGCAAACGTAAAACCATTTAACATGAGGAGATCGCCACCACGGGATGATTTGATGAATTCATATTCTGAAAAAAATATTATAATATTGTTATGAAGTGTACATATATGATAATCAGTTCGGTAATATATAAGACCCCGTAAATACAATTGTTGAACCAAGCTTTGCCGTTGTCTGTACAACAGTTTGACTAAATAAAACAACAATTCCAGCACAACAGAGTTTATTCTTCAAACTAATCTTCATAAGAATTGTAACTTTTCGATACAAAACTTAGCATTGACACAATCTTACAAACCCTATACAATAAATCCTATTTTTAATTAATAAAAAATTTTTTATTTAATAATAATATAGTAAACTTATGGAATGAACAATTTCAAATTAAAAATTTTAAGCGTTTTCAAATTAAAGTATTAAATAAGTTAGTAACATAAGGCAATAAAACCGTAAAATTACAATAAAAATATATCACTATTGATATATGGTGCTAGGATTTTTGGCGCAACTTTGCTTAATATTAAAACTACTGCCTTTCGACTTTTAATTGACCCGTATAAAGACTCCTTGATAGGATGTATAAAATCAACGTTTGAACACATTATCACTGAAAAGTTCATTTTCTAACATTAGCAATTGTACACTTTAGTAAATCTGATTACTTCTTCATCTTTCTATTTGAACACATTTAACAACGTTAAAGGCATAAAAGGCTAACAAACGCACAAAGAAATACATTTTACATTTATACTTAAATAAATATTAGTTTACTCGGTTTTGGGGGCATCGCCTTCTGCGTCATATGTCGGTAATGGGCCCGGTAAACGATCAAATTTGTTTGACAAAATTATGTGTTTGTCAAATTATTTGATCGTGTGCTGCTGTATTTGTCGCGTTTGTCAAACAAATTTGATCGTTTACAGGGCTCTTTTGACGTAAACGTGATGTTTGACCAACAAATTTGCCAAACAAATTTGATCGTTTACCGGGCCCATTACCGACATATGACGCAGAAGGCGATGCCCCCAAAACCGAGTAAACTTAGTTTACTAATATTATAAACGCGAAAGTATGTGAGTATGTATGTATGTTTGTTGTTTTCTCGCGTATTAACTACTGAACGGATTTGGATGAAATTTTACAGTAATATAACTTATATATTAGAATAACATAGGCTACTTTTTACTGCAATAATCGAGAAACACGCGGGCGGAGCCGCGGGCGAAAGCTAGTTAGCTATAATTACTGTCTTTTAAGTAACCATTTATCATCATGTAGTTTCTTAGGCTCTAGGTCAACGGGATCGGGAGAGGGCCGATCCCGAGCGTAGAAGGTTTCGACGGCGAAACCAGCCGTCGACGGGACCACAAGCCGCCAGAGAGTAGGAGGCGATAGGAGGGTATCTTGGCTACAACTAGCGGCCAGGCCACAACACATTATGATTGTGCCGCTAGGCTGGGAGAAGCACAGGCTCCGACAGAATAGTGCCTGAGTAAACACGGTGTCAATTCTGGGGAGGACCTGAAATTATATGGACCGGGTCCCCTCAGACCAGGGCACCATTGGCTCCTGAGTCCCCGAGAAGCCCAAGATCCGAAGGGATTTTCATTTTCAACAAAAAAAAAATTGGCACAAAAAGCAACCCTACTCATGGTATTTACGCGACTCAGGACTGGTTGTTCTTCATAAATTAATCACGGATTTGGTCACTTACTACTTATGTACTAAATTGAAACCAAAAATATAAAAACTAAAGCATTTTAATGTGTGGTAGGTAGGTACCTAAGTTATTTTTGAAATTGATTCTAAGCCCATTAGGTAAACTTTATTTGACACCGACTTCCAGCAAATGTTAGGTACCAACCACATATTATAATACTTCTTTACTTAAAGTAATAAATAATTAGGTCTAAATAAGAATTCTCAGCTAGTATCTAAGCCAATCAAATTGAAGTCAGTATATTTTACGCCTGTTAGCTTTACTTGGATGGATTTTTTTAGATGTTTTATTTGAAGTCAGATAATTAAAAAAAAAACTGGAATGTCATTCAATTTCAAATAGTCATTAATGTTATGACTTGCACAACCGGTATTTCCCGTTTTCCGTAATCGTGTAAACTGGCGGCGGATGGTTGTGATGTATCTGTTCATAATTCGTTACTTCATTGTATCTTCCAAACTTCACTTTCGCTTTACAACCCTTCTTAACCTTGGAGCAGTAATATAACGTAGAGGTGTTTTTGGCAAACGTGAATCCATCTAACATAAGTAAAACTCTGCGGCATGTTGTTTTAATGAATAAACAACCTGAAAGGTAAAAAACTATGATAAAATAAATTTTCAAAAACATAACATTGAGAAAAATAACTTAAGTTTACACACACCACTTAAATATTTAGATACACTGTTTTACCCAGGTAGTATGAGTAAAACCACCAGCTGTAGAGAAAATAGACCTGTGAACCCTGTCGGATTTAACCATCAAGACTGGATCCGTTTTCACTCAAATTTACAAAACACGATATTCTTGCTTTTAGTTTATTAATGAACAGAATAACATGTAATTAAAAATAAGCTTGAATTCAGACAATGTAATTAAAGTTACTATTTAGTTAAGACGTACAATTTTAACAGGACTGATTATGTTTATTACTCCAAGATCGAAGATGGCGAAGACATTGGCAATACTTTTAATATTTCCCCATTACGGCAGAGATCACTTTTTCAAACTCTTTTTTATTTTTCTTGTTTTTTTTTTTAAAAAAAGAAATATAAATTCCTGTGTCGCGGGGGACTTTACAAACATACAAGAAACGGACACAAAGAACACCCTGACTCAGAACAACAAATTGTGAATCACACAAAGTGTTGTCCTACGTGGGATTTGAACCCACGACACTTGGCGTAGTAGGAAGCGGCGTGGCGACCGCTTAAGCCACTAGGCCAACCGTGCAGCATCTTTATTCAATAATTGTTATTATGAAATCGAACTGTTTAAAATAGCGTATCGATACATTAAAAGGATGAGTTACATTTTCACGATTTCAGAACTCAACTTTTTATTGAGACTTTGCAAACACGTTATCTAAACTATAGAAACAAAAAATAGCGGCTTTTATTTCCAATAATTAGTACTTTTTTCTATAGATATAACAAAAACTAGTTATATGGGAATGCAAGTGGAGGTAATTAAACCAGAAGTCATGTTCTAACAAGTTTGTAAGAACATATACAATGGCATGGCTAAGTTTTTGGACTTAAGATATAGATATTATGATTGGTAAATCTTCGTCACTACCGAATGCAAATTTAAATACCAAAATTCAACACAACAACTTTTAAGTGATCTGACAACAATTTCCGAATATTTGAGACATAAGGCCACGTTCAGATGACAAGCGCTAAGCGCGCGTTGAAATTTTGTATAGTGTTCACATGGTGCGCGCTTGTCAGGCGTTAAACGCGCGTTGTCGCGGCCGCCCTGTTTCAATTTGAGTTCTACATTAGTCGAAGATGTCCATCTTCGACTAATGTAGAACTTTAAAAACAATTTTAAGTTCTTAAATTCTTATCTGAATAAACGCTACTTGTATGTATGTGTGTATACTTATACGTATGTGATAAATTAAAACTTGTGTATCCATTTAATTTCGACGACCTAATAATGTTTGCAACTCCGTGTACGTAACATTGGTACCAAAAACTTTGAATCCACTTTTTTTTTTGGATCCACTTATAATGGCATTTTAATATAATTCTTTGTAAGAGTGATCTGTTGATGTTAAGAATTGTGTGTACGAAGATAACTAATATCAAAATGTCCGTTATCGTCTCTCAGACTTTAAAATCATAGATCAATCAGAATAGCAACGATCTGTTTAGTTCAAATATTTAACAAATCAAACCTGAACCATTATACACCTATGACAATTTAGAACCGTCTTAATATTACCATAATAATTATCATTTCAAGCGGGGAAGGTCCATGACATAGTAGCGATATCTCAATGATCCCTCATAACTACTGCAAGGTCTAGGAATGAATTTGGCTCCTGATTAAGAATGTTTCTTTACAGTAGTGTCTTTTCATAACTGATACCTTTCAAAAGTGTAATACTTATTGTAAACAACCTCATTTTTTTTAATATTTGCAAATAATTTAATACCAATAATGTAACTTGCCTAAGTTATTACAGTAGGAAAGCTTGCTAAAAAAATTTTCAATCAAATGTTAATAAAAGTATGTTAGTAAGCAAACTAAATCCTTATAACGCAATATTTATTTAGTTATAACTCGACAAAATAATTTCGCAATATCTTTTTATCCTAACTCCTAGTCATATTTACAAAAACGTTCACGGAATCTATAAATGATAATGCTTGAAATAATTTAATGACCGGCCTCGTTTGTATAGTTGTACCTAGTAAAAATTTAAATAAATTAGGTACATCGTAAGTGTCAAACATTATAAATACGAGTAGATATAATTCCTATAGCTAATACAAAAGCGTATTAATAACATGACTATTCTAAAACAAAAATACTTCCTAATTTTTATTAAATAAAGATTGCACATTGACTTCAAAAATGTGGGTATTCGCGAATAATACTCGGAGGTGTCATAATGCGACTTGTTGTTTTGACATAAAGTCCATTTCCCGTTGACATATAATTTGGTGGCAGATGATTGTGTTCCAACCTTAAATTAGCTATTTTGCCATCAGCACCAAACTTGATGGAAGACTTGCAATTCTTGTACTTTCTTGAACAGTAGTAGATATTCTTTGCTCGGTTGTTCTCCGTGTATGTATAACCGTTGAACATTAATAATGTTTTACCGCGGATTGTTTGTATGAATTTAAATTTCGCAACTCCTGTAATAAGATTCAGCATTAGTAATTTTCGCTTTCATGTAGTCACTATTATTTGGTATCATTTTTTTTCTAACAAACTACTTTCTAATAAATTTTAATTTTATTGCATTTTCTATATTCCCAAGTTCTTTACAATACTGTCCCTGATACTGGAAGGAATAAATGAAAATAGTTATGTATACCCACATTTTTTAATTATTCTGATATGGTTGAACAGATTTATTTCCATCACGTGTTTTATATCAGTAAAATTTAATCTCAACTTCTATATAAAAAAATATATATCCTATGTCATCCGGGCTATTGTTCCGAATCTATTGACATCTCACTTATTTTAATTCGGATCAGTAGTATAGGTGCTACGGTGGAACATTTATACACTGCCAATATTATTACTCAACATCTTGGCTTCACCGTATCCATCCCGTAATAAAAGTGCAAAAACTTTTGTGAAACATATATGCCATAATAAGTATTTGCAGATTTAAAAAACAGTTCAATCAGTACGTACCGTTGGCAGTCCCTACCCAGGGCGACCATTTATTATCATGCAGCTTATAATCTATAATTTTAAATATTTTCCCTTTAAGATCCTGTATAAAGGTGGATGGTGATTATGTTCAGAGTTATAAGAAGTAATTTCACCACAATCCAGTTTAACACTGCTTCTACAACCAGAAAGCCTCTTAGAACAATAGAAAATATTTCTGCCTGCCTTACGTGAAAACGTATAATCGTCGACCATCAATAACGTGGGACCATTAAGAGTTTCTATAAATTTGCATCGCACAGTTTCTGAAATAAAAAGTAAAAATATTTAGGCTCTCAAAAAAATTGCTTCGTTTAATAGATTTGAGTACAGCGAAAACACTAATTATTAATTGGGTATATTGGCTTTCAACTGAAGAAGGGATATCAAAGAGCAGTTATCATTGATTGAAATTTGATACGAAAATTTTCGGCATAATTATCAAAGATTCAATAATAATTGAAAGTTCAATAATTATTGAATTATGGACCTCCCCACCACTGACATAATAAGTAAATAACTAAGTAAGTACTTACTACTACTACTTACTTATTTAGTTATTTACTTACTTAATTATTAAATTAATTAATTATTAAACTTAACTAATAAATAAAATAGAATTAATCATTATATAAAATTATTAAATACTTGATCGAAATTTGATTCGAAAATTTTAAGCATTGGTCAAAGATAACACACCACTGACATAACTGAAGAAGTATAAAATTAAATAAGTACAATAGTTTCTGCTACTTACTTACTTATTTATTTGGTTATTTACTTATTTATTTATAATTTATTTACTTATTGACATATTTAGTTATTTACTTATTTAATTATTTAGTTATATACTTATTTACTTATTTGTAAGATGTTCGTTCAGCTCACTGATAAACCCAAACTAATTGACGACATTAAAATATCAAGAATCTTATAATTCTGATAACAGAAATCAGAGGGACTTTATCCTCTACTTAGTTTGTTTTAGGGTTCCGAAGTTAATAACTCGGAACCCTTATAGATTCGTCATGTCCGTCCGTCCGTCTTCGACTTACCGTCCAAACGGTAAGTGCTAGAAAGATAAAACTTGGCATGAATACGTGTTGTAATTACGTCGACAAAGTGCTACAATAAAATTATTTATTATTTTATTATTATAATGTGTTTAATTTTATTAGTATTAAACAAACCACCTAGGCAGAGGATAAAGTATTTAGTAAGATTACAAATAATGCATTAGTCAGTCAAACTTTAAATAAATACTGTGATTCTTGTTTTACTCTTTTTAGTTAATCACTTCTAAGTTGACGGGTTTTTTATAGACTACATTTGCGGCTTTACTCGCGTTTGTTGTTGTTATCGAAGCAAACAAAATATGGTAACATCGCGGTACTCAGCTTGTCTACTTAATGAAAGAATTTAAATGTATGAATTGTCTCTTCCGTCGCTCTTCTGATTCGAAAGTATATTCCATGAACTTTCTTATATAGTGGTGCCGGATGATTATGCTCCTCTTTCAAGTAGATAATCTCTCCATCTTCGTTCAACCTGACACTGCTTCTGCAACTCCTAGACGAACAGTAATAGCACTTCTTTGTTCTATTGTTAGACGTAAACGTATAACCATTAACCATCAACAATGTATTCCCTAGATCTGTTTCTATGAACTGATATGGTGTATTACCTGAAAATAAAACGACATGAAAATCTTCAGTCATTGAGTGTAAATTTGTATAGGTACAGATTGATAAAAAAAGCTTCTAACGAAAAGTAACTTAACACCATAGTCCGGTCAATCTAGACCAAAAAATGAGAGTGAAAGTACATAAAGTCCTAACAGGCTGAAAATCAGTGAAATTGTTCAAAACATAATTATAAATAATATTTAAAAGTTCCCCGTCATTCCCGAGATCATACACTGCCAGTCAATGATAGAATGACGCTTATGTGCGGTATAATGTGCGCTAGAAGCATGGATGCATGATAATTTTAGTCATTCGACTGATAGAATGACTGTTCTTTTTTTTTAAATTGGAAAAAGCTCAAAAACCCGGCTTAATTCAATACTAAAATCAAGATTCTTAGAAATTTTAGTAGCATAAAAATATACGCGTCGAATTGAGAACCTCCTTTGATTTTTTTCGTCGGTTAAAAATGAAGTCCTTTTTTCATGTCTTACTTTCTTTATTTCTACTCAATTACAAGAAACTCTTGAAAACAATAAACATATTATACATTATTTCATAAAACATTTTACTAAGATTAATGAACGGCTATAAATAAATAAATAATTCTAACATCTGACACAACACCATCTAGTCCCTAAGCAGGGCTTGTACTATGAGTACTAGACAACTGATATAGGTAGAAATACCTACACTTTTATATAAATACAAACATGTTAAATATTAATAACACCCAGACTTCGAAACAAACATTTGCAGGTCATACAAACATTTGGTTCGACCCAGGAATCGAACCCGAGACCTCAAGCACAGCGTTGTGCAAGCACTGAGCTACCGAGGCAGTCATATAACATACGAATAATATATAATAATAACTCCCCATTACATTTAATAGGTACTACAGGAAAAAGTAGTTTATATTTTTCTTCACACTGAGGTAAATAGCTTCTCGAGACATTTCACATTTAAAAATATGACTCAAGTCCTTTTGAATAAATCCATATACAGGGTGAGACAAATCAGGTATCGATGAACTAAAATAGGCTTTATACTTAGATACAACACAACGCTGAAACTTTAAATGGATTGCACCTCTTCTGGCCTGTTTAATAAATTGATCGTTGGTTACTTGAGGTGTTTGCGTCAGATAATTAACGTTTCGCACAGCTATGCGGTTGTATCCTGCTGCTCCTGAAATAACAGGTTACTGGTTAATATAATTTTGATACAGTTTCATTTTGTTTCATAATAATTTATTAATCTAATTATAGTTTTAAAAATAGTCGGATCGAAAATCTTTTCCTATTTTGAAGTTGTTTAAAAAGGTAATACTAAATTGATAAACTTTTTGGCTTTACTATAGTTTTGACTGGCATAGACAAAATCGTATTACAATCATATATATTCAAAATATATGGTCCGATGCCAGCCGCTCCGTGGAAAAACTGAAATTCAGCGAAAACCGGTTGAACTAGTAGCTGACCCCAAATAAACTGGCTATGAGCTATGGCTATGGCTAGGAGGATGAATCATATATATTCAAAAGTTGAAATTCATTGGTTGGAGTTTTCAGAATCTTTTTCATGAATTGTTTAAATCGACTTTCATAGTAATTTAAAGTGAAATAAAATGAATTACAATGCATAAATATTTTATCAGTAGTAAGTATTCATTGTTTATCATTGAACATTAGGATACGATCTAAATCACTTGTTATGTATATATAATTTATTATATAATTTATTATAAAAACTCTTTCTAATCGATAATTACTTACTAAAAAAACATATACGTGACAACACTCACAAAATACTTTTAAATTTCTGTTGGGAACAAATACATGCGAAATTTCTTTTACCGTTAGAATCCCACATTATTTGTCGAGTGTCATGGGTTATTTATCGTTTCGAAAACCGTTTACAGGTATATTCGATATACACACGGGCGGAGCCACTGGTAAAAGTTAGTAAAATATATAAACAATAACAAATCAATATTAACGTATATCAGTACTTCCACTTATTTTTACATAAGCCCCATTAACTAATGTATATACCGGCGCAGAGTGATCGTGGTCTTCTTTTAATTCAATGAGTGCCCCGTCATCGTCGAATTTGACGCTGCTCTTGCATTTTAAGTATCTTCTAGAACAATAATATATACTACTTTTCTTGCTGCTAGACTTCCAATAAGTAAAACCATTCACCATTAGTAACTTGTTACCTTTTCTCGTAGTTATAAATTGATACTTTGATATATCTGAAACCAAAAAAAAAATATTAAAAATACCAAAAAAGTCACGTAAGCCGTTTTAGTTTTCCCTTAAAGTTCAACACATGGAGTCACATCATGAATTTTTGCAGACTTTTTAAGCCCGCGGTTTAGCTTTTAGAGAGGGGGGTACGCCCTCTTTTGATGTCGTAATAGTCGAAAAAATAATAAAAAGTGGACATAAATTATAGTAGGATGAAACCCATTGGCAAAGGAGAATATTATAAAAATGAAAGGAAAAATAATTTACGGGCGATCTAAGGTTGGGAAGGAGGGGGAAGTTTTAAGGGTAAAAAACGGTTTATCTCGATTTCCGGCAAAACTACAAGTCCTATGGAAAAAAGTTAAATGGCAAAGTTGTAGGTAATAAAAAGAACTACAACTTTTGCGTTTGCACTTTTTTCACATAACCTCAAATTTTATGTGAAAATTTCAAAAAACCCAGTTTTTGGTTTTTTATTTTTATCTTTTATTCATTACATTATCTTATTCGGGACATAAAAAGGTAAATTTGTAGAAGATAAAAATATAAAACCAAAAACTTAATTTTTTGAATTTTTCACATACAATTTTAGGTTATGTAAAAAAGTGTAAATGCAAAAATACCTACATTAACTTCTTTCAATACGATTTGTAGTTTTATTAAATCGTATTTTACCCTTAAAACCACTCCCCTTCCCGTCCTCAGATCACCCGTAAATTATTTTTCCTTTCATTTTTATAATATTTTCCTCCTTTTCCAATAGGCTTCATCCTACTATAATTTATTTATTTTTCAAAGATTATCGACCCTGGTTTACAACAGCACTATAAAGACAAGAAAATATTGAAACAATTCGTCTGAGTAGCGTATGAATTTCAACAATTTAGTATTACATATTCGAACTTCGACTTAATTAATACAAAAAGCTACCATACGTAAACTTTATTGCATTGGTATCACCCAATAAAAAAATACAGGTACAGAGTTTTTTGTAAATGATAGAAAAATATGACTCAACATCTGAGAACAAAATGTTGTGTATTTTGTTCTTAGATTTTACATCAATAATTAATACAAAATTATGTATTTCTATAACTAGAATGTAGAACCTTAGGTTTATAAATGTACTATTATTCAAACTTCTAGATTCATACGAAAGCTTTGTCATTGGCAACACTTAATTTCAGAAGTCAATTTTGACGTATCTTCCATTAACGTTTCTATATATAGGTGGCTTATGATTGTGTTCTTCCCGCAACCTAATTATTTTACCATTTGGGGAAAGCTTAACACTGCTCATACACTTTCTAGGCCTCTTAGAACAGTAGTAAAATCCTTTGCTACTTGATTGCCAGTAGGTGTAATTATTCACCATCAGCAATTTCTTTCCCTGCATCGTCTCTATGAACTGAGGTTGACTTGCATCAATATAACCTGAAATGTTACCAATTTTTATAAAAAAAGGGATTAAGGCAAGAATATTGATATCATTAGGCACAATGCACAAAAAGGTTGTTTTAAAAATACTGGTAACAGAGAAACCCTAAGTCTTTCGCCGGGAAGAAGTGCATAAGGTGGCTTCTTGATGTGTTCACATCTTAGCCCCAACAGCTTTAGCTACAGTAGCCACAATAAACTGTGCATTTTAAATCGGTTAAATTTTAAATTGCGCTTTCATTGAAATGCCAGGCTGGCCTGACTTGTTGCTCTTTCAAAAGGTTTGCCAAAAGGATCATACTATTATTTATTGTGAGGAAAAATACTATAACAAATACGAAAATTTGGTTCTAGAATTACCTTGGTCTGCTGTAGCTAGTCACCATACCAATGGTGGCTTAATAACAGGTTTGCAGGGTTGCAGTAACAAAAATCTTTATAGGTACTATATTATAATTACAAGTAAATTAACATAATGCAATCTTAAGATTATTTAATTTAATTAATATTAGAAGTTAAGTAAATCACAATTAGTAAGATGTTAATTACCTACATCGGCCATCCATCCCTAATACGTCGATCCATCAAACCACCTTAATTATCAGAACGTAAGCTCAGAATTGCACTGATTGTCTCGAGTTCTTTTATAGACTTATAATTTACTTCTTAAAGTAACATGGCTTTTTATTGTAAATGTAAACGATAGTATCCCACACTATTCTAGAAATACAATAGAAATATATAAACTGCAATTTTACAACTTAAACGCTTTTTTCGATTAATTTTGAAAAGATTAACCGAATTTTTTTCAGTAACTCTTTTCCGAATCCCAAGAGTTCTACATCAAAAAAATAAACTATTATTATTTCATAAAATGTTATTAGCTTATCTTGATGTATCTCCCATTAATTTTCTTATACAGAGGTGGTGGATGATTGTGTTCTTCTTTCAAACTTACTATATCTCCTTCACTATTGAGTTTTACACTACTCTTACACTTAGATATTCTTTTCGAACAATAGTACCAATTCTTCGCGTGATTATTTTGTCCAAATGTGTATCCGTTAACCATCAATAGCTGAGCGCCCTGTGTCGTTTTGATAAATTCTTTTCGGCATGTTATAGTCGACTGACGGTAGACTGAAAAATAAAAACAATCCTTAGTTCATACCATATTATACCTATTTAAAATAAAATCTACTAAATCATGACGTCAGGTTGAAAGAATATAATATATAGAGTTTCAGAGTCATACCAAAATATTGACTTTTGTTTATTGAAGAAAAAAGTACTCTATTGTTGAGGGTACCTGATGATAACTTAATCGCTATCCACAGATGATGATGTTTGTTTGTCAAATGTTATTGTTAATTACCATTTATTTATTTACCATTTATTTTTATTTCAACGATATTACAATGTTAGTTTATTTTGACACAATCGTACTGTCACGTCTTTTTCATTCATAATTCCCAAGATTACTTTAAGACGGCAACTAGTTCAACTGGTTTTACCTGAATACCAATTTTACAAGAAACGACTAACGTCGTACCTTCTCAACTCTGACGGCGAATGATGCGAGAGCACTGACTTCTTAATAACAATTGCCATAGAAGCCATACATGTTCATGACGACGGCTAATGTCATATGGTGTTCTCAAATATATGCCCACCAAAGTGATTATACTCTGATAGAAAGCATGAGTAGAATCCAGGAGTAGGGGTTACCATCCTTATTGAGACTGCAGACATTTCAGCATGGTGACCCACACTATGGCGGCCTAGTAAGATGCTTTTACTTCATTGAGACTCCGCTCTCACTCACACCAACACAATACTAGTGCGACAGAACGAATGCTGCTTAGGTTGGTCTTCTGTGTGAGGATAGTAGTAAATAACTGTGCCCATTGATTTTATAACATTTATTAATCCAGTACATATTTATTAAATTATATTTATTTAATTTTCACGTATATGCCATTTACTACACTGTATACAGGCGGCGGATGAGCATGTTCTCCTTTCACAGAAACAATGTATCCATTTTCATCCAGTTTTACACTACTCCTGCAGTTATACTTCCTCCTAGAGCAGTAGTAATAATTCTTTCCTCCACTTTTATTATTATAATATGTGTAACCAGACACCCTCAAGAATCGACTTCCATTTTCAGTTCGTATAAACTGACCACGTACACGACCTAAAAGGTTGATTTTACAATTGAGATAGACATATAAAAGTTTAACTACATAATAATAATAATATTGACTTTATTGTACATCACCAAAAAATTAAACTTAGGACGTAAAAGTAGCTATTTATGTGGGTGCAAGGGGGGGCCATATCACTCGGAGGCAATCTCTAACAGGCAACTATGGGATGGATAGTAAACATAGGAGAAAGTATAGGGCAGTGTCTGGTGTGTTAAAAGTAGGTAAGACAAAAAATACGAAATTAAAGTGGTTAAAAATAATCCCGTTTGTGCTTGTATGTGCCAAGTAAGTTACGAGTTTGTTAAGAAATATATTCTTAGTCTGGGACCCATTGAGTCCCATATAGTGGTGTCAAGTATGTATGTATTTATTAAATGGAAAAACTAAAAAAAAAAAAACAAATAAAAAAACTTCGAAATCTTATAAAAAAAGATAGATTTAGATTAGATAAAATAAAATCAGACAGAGCAGTCATTTTAGCTATTTTGTGTATTAGTTTATAATACATTTTATGTTTGAATATTGCATAACTACAATGCATTAATACAATAGATATAAATAATATCATTTAAAGTTAAAAAACAATAATAAGGAACATAACAAAAAAAAATTTTTGTTATTATGTCAATATGTAATTAAATTAAATTAATAAAAATTATTCATGTTACAAAGAAAGACCACCTAAATATTATATATATTATAAAAATCTCATTCACTTATAAAAATATTAGTATTGGGTTTTTCAGTAAAAATATAAATTAAATTCATTTCTATAACTCTCATTTTACAGCCTCCTAATTCTTACATTCTTTACATTAATTTTCTTTAGAAATAATAAAGTAATTCACAACCTCGATTACTATTGAAACTTAATTTATTTTATTTTTTAAAATAGGTGTAGTTACAGGCAACGAGATCATTCCTTACACAATAAAAAGTAGCAACATACAATATCAAATCTGAAGTCCAATTAAAACTATACACATCATTCCCAATCGCAGTAATTAAGATTCGTCTAGGTGTTAACAAATATAAGAGAACAAAAATTCAAAATTACAGTAAGTGGATGCTATACCGAGATACAGCAATTTTACATTATTAGATGTAAATTAATTATAAATTTCAGTTTTATACAAAAAACACTTAAATACATTCATACTATCATTAAAAACATCTACCTGTGAACATATATCGTTATAACGACTACACTTATTACAATCCTTTATTTAGTTATTGATATATTATGAAAAGAAATAGTCTTATCAGATTTAAATTGGCCAAAGTCAACATATTTAAGTGTGTACATAGATAAGTACTTGTACATACTATAAGCATACAAGCGACTTGCACGTGTATGAAAATAGTGACGCATCTAGGTTCAGAAGGCGGATTAAGATTTTTTATTGTTACCACCCATATTCGTCCTGCGGGTATCATGACAAAGTAAAATACGTACGACAAGCACTGTAAAGAGCAGGGAAACTTGACACAAACTCTATACCAGACTTCTGTCCAACGTGGTAGATCTTAACCTTTCTACGGGGAGGTGTATATCCAGCAGTGGGCAACTAAAGGTTGATAAATTTGAGACGCATCTATGAAGTCTCGGTGGATAAATACGTCACTATTGTTTCAACCCGAATAGACTATAGTATTCTTTGAACCATGACAAATTTAGTTTACACAAATATTGAAGAGCTATCACAGATAATACTGTAAACATTAAGAATAACAAAATTTATTTCAGTTGCAATTACTAATTTTTCTTCCAAAAATAAATAGCTCAATGGAGTTTATTAATTATAATCACCATAAAAATTACCACTATCATCGCTCATAATACACATTATTTTTATATACCCAAAGATCTACTTAAGTAAATAGATACGTTTTACAAATCATATATAATCAAATACAATAGTATGTACAAAGTACAAAGGAAACGTACACAGAAATTGCAATTCAGAATCTTTCATGACATCGAGACATTAAAACAAACTGCCACAGCTTAGGACCAAACCCTTTCCCCGTTTGTCAAATTCTGACGGAAGTAAAAACAGTGTTAGTATTCCCTGACTTAATACCTTACCATTATACCAACAAAAAATTAAGTGTATCTGAACTAACTTCCATAATTTGCTTCTACCTTTCCAGGAAATAATAAAGAATTGCGTTCGTGAATCGCAATTATAACTATTATACTCTATATTTTATAATATTTTCCGTTCATCATCACCTTAAATTTAGGTGGTGGATGATTGTGTTCCTCCTTTAAACTTATTATTACACCATCGTCATTGAATTTAACACTGCTGAAACAGTTGGATTTTCTCTTCGAACAGTAGTAACAATTCTTCGCTCGATTATTTTGAGAAAATGTATAACCATTAACCATCAACAACGTTTTACCTTGCATAGTTTCTATAAAATGACATTCCCCCATTCCTGAAAAAGTATTTATATCTATAATAGAACGAATGAAACGTCTTGTGAGTCTTACACTCTTACCTGATGTGTAAAAAACAGAACATTCATTTGTGGAAAACTTACACGTTTACGAATTTTGTGCAAGACTTTTAATCTATTACTAAGTAGATATGTAATTTTGTGATATTTATCAACAGTCATAGGCTTGTCTTTAAAAGGGTTTGTTTCAAGCTTTCCTTCTCTTTCCAGTGATGTTTGTCTCTAAGACGTCTCTTATGACGCCATCAAAAATATAATATCTCCATTCATATTACAATCTTTATTGAAAACACAAATCACAATATTTTGACATTTCCTTCTATGAGTTATAATGTACATTTTAAAATCTGAAGTCTTAACATGTCAATGGTATTTTACCGGCCTAATTCAAAGTTTTGGTGCGTCAGATGCAATCGCAATTCCCAAATTATTTGGGTGTCATTAGATTTACTCAATCAACATTAAAGATTGTTTTTACAATAAGATCACCATTTAATTGCTTACTATACCGTTATACATATATATTTATCTTTAAATTTCGTAACAAAGGGTGGTCGATGATTGTGCACCTCGTTCAAACTCACGAGTTCCCCGTGATCATCAAACTCCACGCTACTGGCACAAGCGGACCTGCCCCTACTACAGTAATAACATCTCTTGCTGTGTTGTGTATATGTATAATAATTAACCAATAAAAATCTTTCATCGCCTGTAGTAGTAATAAATTTCCATTTTATGGTCTCTGAAATAAATCGAATATTTTTAATTCTGATGTTCGAATGGCCTTTTGTTGTTCGATTATCGTATTCATACTTTTTACATGAACTGTTGTCTTCCAAGTCAAGAATTAAAAACCCATGGTGTTTCACTGCTGAGATAGAGTCTCCTCTCAGGAGAGGGTTAAAGCCATACGTCACCACGCTGACCGAGTGCAGGTTGGGACTGATGACAAGACAACATTATAGCTACGTAATCTTGCCCTTGGATGTTTTTAAGCCGCCCGAAGCCGTCCAACTAAGCTTCACGACGGTAATTAGAAATACATGTTTTCTGTTTAATATGTAAGTGAAGAAAAGATACCAAATCTCATTCTGATTACAATCAAGTTACACAGCAACTTTGCATATAAATATTTCTAAATACAAATATATTAATGACAAGTAAGTATATTAGGACATAAAATTTTAAAATTACAATCTAGCTTGTATATATTTGCCGTCGAATTTCATAAGGTGGGGTCGTGGATGATCGTGTACCTCCTTAAAGCTCACAATGAGTCCGTTGTCATCAAACTTCACACTACTCATACATTTCTGCATTCTTCGACAACAGTAATAGCACCTCTTGCTGTACTGTCTAAAGGTATACCCATTGATTAAGAGGAGCGTTTTTCCTTGTATAGTTGTAATAAACTCCCAGTTTCTAACTAAAAAAATACCGACAAAATTATTGCTTCATATGAAACTTCAAACCTTAAATATTTGTATTGTTAATAAACGTTATTATTTAAGTGTTCTTAAACACTTAACTTAATTCTTATACTTAGAAGCTTTTATTTTATTTTATTTATTTATATAAGTACTACGAAGTACTACCACATCATACATATTATACTTATACTAATTATACTAACGTGTGGGTTGTTTCTGATATGCATGACAATTACGGTGTACATAGCATTTACCATAACAAAAGCGATCTACTCAAAAAATAATCAACTTTTACATAATTTACTACTTTATACCTTTATATTTATATCCTATTCACTTACTTATTATACTTATACTTATATTCAGCTTAAATTTGTTTGGTCATGTAATATTTCGTAATTTCTGTTTTAAATACATCAAACGACTGGCCAAAGATGTCAATGCCAGCTTTTAGTTTTCCTTAAAATTACCAAGTAACTGACATCTACCTCTAAAAAAAATTACTCAAAAATGTTTCTACGGCCTAAATTGCTAGGCCACTAGACAAATATTTTTTTAAAAGATGCATTTATGTTAGTGCCCAATAATAAAAGAACAATAGATAATCCGTTATGGAACTCTGTAAAAACATCTAACATCTAAAGTTAAGCTGTGAGCAACAGATTTTAAAACAAGGTAGACGAATAGAACAAACACGTTTTTATCAACGGAAAAAAGATCTTTAGATACAACTTTAACATAATGTCAAATTATATATTTATATGACAATTTACAAGTTTATTGTAATCCATAATACATTTATCTGCTACACGTTACATTTTCTAACAGACAATTGTTGCAGCCGACAATTGTTGCAACTTTTTAGGTTAGTTTCACCAAAGTCTGTTAAAGTTCAGATAGTTATCTAAGATATTTGTTAACGCGGGGAATGCTTTTCGCAACATACCCTCAGAAGAAGGGTGTGTGTGGGACCCGAGAGAACCGGTCCTCCCCCTAAACCCCATGGTAGCCTATCTCGGTAGTCGGAAGAAATTCTAAGAACGTATCGGCAGCTTCTAGTGTAGTCCCTGCCTTCCCTCACAACTGAGGAACCTTCCGGTCAAGGGTGACCATAGTGATAATGTCACCCTTGAGATAAGATACCATCGCAGCTCTAACCGTTCTACACATTAAGGGGCAGAACAGCACCATGTCATAGCCGACCTGGTCGAACCGAGATATCACATGTTGCATTGTCTATATTCGCAATTTGTATGGTGATCACTACTCTTGGATTTAAGTCCTGCTGTCCATCCATCAGAGTACAGTCACTTTGGCAGGCTCATTTAAAAAAAGATTTATTGGTTGTATTCAAGATATTTTAAATCAAACTCTGTAGTTATCTGGCAGATAAGTAAAGACCTGTTTATTAAGGACTTTAATAGCAAGTTGTTAATATTCTTAACTACTCACTACTTTAGTCAGAAAAGTTAATTGAATGAAGGAATACTCAATGCGCTAGTTAAATCCAAATTACAAAGAATCGATTAAAGTTGGCAAGTAGTGAGACAAAGGCAACAGTGTTTATGAATAGCAATTAAAAACAGAAGAAGAAAAAGAGGGAGTTAAAGTATATAAACGTGTACAAGTAATATATATTTTCCGGTTTTTATAAACAACTCCTACACTAAGAATACTGAGTTTACAAACAATAGATGAGACGGGCACAAAGAATACTCAAACTTAGACCAATAACAGAACATCCAAGATGCTGTAATCTGTGGGGATCAGACCCACAACACCCGGCGCAGTAAGATGCGGCCGAAAAGATGACATTTTACACTACCACGCCATCCTAGCAGTCAACTCATTGATCTTTTGATCCTTGAGTCAACTGAACGTATTGTCCGCTCTGGAGTCTCTTAAGAATTGGTGGAGGATGATCATGTGCCTCTTTAAAATATATAATTAATCCATTATCATCTAGCTTGACGCTACTCTTACAACCGGCATGTCTCTTCGAACAGTAGTAAAGCTTTGTGTTATGTTGCCTAAACGTATGTTCATTCAACATCAAAAATGTGACACCTTTGACGGTTTTAATAAACTCCCACTGTAAGGAATCTGCAAACATCAATTAAAATTTAGTTAATACGTTCCATTATTCATTGATATTTAAAATAAATGAACCATATTTTGAAATCATTAAAAAAGATCTATGTATTTAAATAAACGTAAAATTTATTTAATTCATATTGCACTACATCAAGAGAGGATTCACAATCAAAAGAGCGCACAGTTTTTCTGATGAAAACTGTTTTATTTAGGTGATCTACCCTGCAAACAAAATACTTCTAGTCAATAATGAGGTGATCGACTTTGAGGTCCTTCTCCTATATCTTTTTATTTATTTTACTTTTTAAACGATGAGTCTTATTCGCCATTTGCATAGACCACTGTCATCTACGAGGTTATCGTTGTACAATCGTAGATTACGGTGGTGTACGGCAATGACAAAAAATGCAAATGATGAAATCAAAGCCAGATTTCAGAATTCAATTTGTAATTATTGGTCTTAATAATATAATAAACATTTCCATTGGTACAAGTACAAGACTGGTTACTATTGAGAGCCTACGTCTAGCATTAGCAGCCATTCTCTATTCAATAGACCTTGAAGACTATACTATTAAGGATGTTTTGAATACGTAAATTCGCAGACATTTTGTGTCGTAACTCTTGTCTGTGTCGGTGTGTCTAAACGTATCCACAATCCGTTGTGCATTTTCCTGTACATTGGAGGTGGATGATCATGTTCTTCTTTTAAATAAAGTACCGCACCGTCCACATCAAGCTTTACACTGCTTTTACAATTAAAGTTTCTTCTAGAACAGTAATACCATCTGCTGCTAGATTGTGAATACGTATAACCATTGACCATGAGTAATTTCTGCCCTCTTAATGTTTGTATGAAAAAACTTTGTACACCATCTGAAATCAAGAACTGTTTGTATACATTTCCATTTACTCAGATCACTGAATGCACATATATCAAACATAACCATGTATTTTATTGCGTTAATGTGCATGCTGCGATCTGATAGAATCGCAGAAGCAATACGCTTGTTTTTATGATCATTATCAGCAACAATCATCATTTTAAAACTACATAATATATCACTACTATTTTTGGAGGTTTTTTTTAAATTACTGAACCAGAATTGCTACAGGGTTTGTGTCAAATTTTGTAAATTTTTGCAGTGCTGTTGTTCATCGCCATTCGCTTCCTAAGTATGCTCTTACGATAGCAGTGGGATGCATAAGGGTGGTAACACTCCGTATTCTAAAACCATCACCAGGCGGATAGTTATATCGTTATGCAAATATATATTTAACGCTCAAGAAACTAAAATTGGTGATATAATACGAATTAGCTTCTCTTTCTTAATTTTGAATCAAAGATTAAACGCAAAAAAAAATTGTTTGCCAACTAAAAGTAGTTAGCAAGGGGTCTAGAAGAGTGACAGGATTTCTTCAAAATCCAATCGAAAATAGACCTTTATTTTTTTTTCATAAGTTTTATTCTTCTCCACACGAAATCGATATGTCTATTATACTCGTCACAAAATAAGAAGCCCGGTTTGACATTTGTCATCGTGGCGTAACTAATACGATTAATTCGTGTTTTTGAGTGCAATTTTTCAATATCAAGTTAAACTTGATGCTTATTTAAGATATGCGTTGTGATAGTGTATGGGTAACATAGTAATTAAATAGGATTATGAATTTGATTTTTCAATTTCTTACATGCGGCATGTCAAATGACAAATGTCAAAACGGGCTTCTTATTTTGTGACGACTATAAGTCTGTTAAGGGATTTAATATTATTTCCATTTTCTTAGTGTACATATAAACTACTGAATAATATTCAATAATATAATACCTAATTTATATTGTGTATATTTATGGCACATTGTATTGAGTTCCACTACTGATCTACTTAAACCACAGAGAAAATAATAAGTACATAAAGAATTCCTCTTGACGTATATACATAAAGAATTCAATATAAAATGTCAATTCTATTCTATTGTTAATCTAACAGATATAAACATTATATGGATTTAGCGACTACGCCGGGTCCCAGGGCTTTCCTTTCTAAGGTACATCTGGTTCCCCGACTACTAGTACGTTGAGACGGTGTGCGATCTTAGTCGGTTCAAGTCCGACATACGACAGTTCATGGTATCCGAAGGGTTTTTCGCACAGGGAAAAAAAGGGGGTGGAATTAGAACAAACTTTAGGAGCAACGGTGCTAATTCCGTTGTTCCAAAACTCGTTAAACTAAATTTTAAAACTAAACTTAATGTCAAAAATTGACTAAATTACATAAGTACATTAAAAAGGGTCATCTACATACATACAAAATGGCAATTTAAAAATCGCTTTACTAAAGAAGACCAAATAGAAGATAATTTTAGATAAATTTTAGTTTAGTGACGCATCAAATTAATTAGTATTATGATTTTATTAAGCAATTTGTATTTAAATAAAACAACCGATTCGTGTATAATACTGAAGTATGTACGTTTCACGGTTTTGCAATACTTGTTAAATAGTATCTACACAAAACTAAAAACATGACCAACAAAAATAGTAATGTTGAAAAAACATCTTTTTTGGGTTCCTTTAACGCCTCATTCCAGTAACTTAGAAAATTAAAAATCACAAGTTCATTATGGACTTTGTTAAGTACTTACCTCACGTTAAATCGCTAGGCACGTACACATCATAATTTCCTATTATAGTAACTATTTCAAACATCAAACTTTCTCAAACAACCTCCGATTCGAAATTAATGATCAATGTTATTTGAAAACAAATTATATATTACCTAAGCTTTTCTATTACAGCATTTTTTGACTGAATAATCTCGGATCAGAGACAGTTGTCTACACAAGTCTGTAAGAAGTTCATAATCCTAACTAATTAGAGTTAATAGTAAAAAAGTTTTAGAAAGAGTAATATTAATAGGTGTTTAGCTTGATAAGTTGCCCATTGATTGTAGTGGCATATTCCGGTGGTTTGTGGAAATGCACGACGTTAGCGTCACGAATCCGTCCATGTTTGTCAAACTTGACGTACGCCTTGCAGCCACATAGCTTCTTAGAGCAATAGTACGAAGTGCTGTAGTGATCTTGAGAAAATGTGTATCCATTCACCATTAGTAAGTTTTTCCTTCCAATTGGTGACGGAATAAACGTATATTTAAGATCTATAAAAAATAAATTTTATTAGTTCGTGGTTTACAGTCTACGACAGTTTCTACGTCAAAATAACTAAACCCCATTCTTTTTTAGATGAGAGACTACCGACGTGACTAATCTATCTGATGTACCTATATTTGCAGGGTTACTGGTCAAATCAACCTAAATATTTTAAGAAGTAGTAGCCATTTTTATTATTGAATGTTACAATATGAGTTTTGGGATATGGTATTTCATAGCGAAAACTAATAGTAATATCCCTATCTAGATCCACTGAACCAGTGATCCTGCATATAGGCCAATTAACAAGTTAATGTAAACTCGTCGTAATTCATTGCATAGTTATTTTATTTTTTAATAAGTTATCACGTTATGTTTTCATACACAGTAGTCAGTTTAATTACACATACAATTTTAAAATTTACATTTTAATATAGACATTTAAACCATAGAGCACACACACAACACAGTAGGAAGAAGCCATAGACTTTTCCCGCTGTCAAATTATAAGCCCAAATGAGAATACACACAGAAGATGTGGGTGAAATTAGATGTAGATCTTTTTGTTTTAATTGCTGTGTGAGTTCACAGAGAAAAGCGATTGTTTTTGTCTAAAATGAGTATGTGTAAAATATACCCCCACAAAAAAAACAGACTATTATGTATCAGAAAAAATGCTATGGCTACTTCGCGGGCAAGTGTGTAACTTGAACAAAAACTGAAAAATCCAAGTAATGTAGTAAAGTAAAAAAATTGTTATAAACAAAGTATGAATATTTTTTTAACTTTTAGGGCGCGATCTTGTTAAGTATGTATGTAAGAAAGGCGAAGCGAACATTTTTTACGACCATTATTTAAACATTTTGTTAGTTAACAATTGTTTAACTTGTAGAAAAAAAGTAAAAGTTCCAACGGGAATAAATTACTTAATTATAGTGTTCAGAACACACCATAGTTTTTTCGAATTTAAAAAAAAATATTCAATACCTTAAATATATTAACTAATGTACTCGCTTTTGAAGCCACGCGTGCAACCTAAAAATGTCGCGCGCAGACCTATTTTCAGCGTTGAATTAAAATTTTAAATAATTGAAAATTTCCTGCTCCTTCAGAATCTTTTTTTTTAATTTCTTAAATATTAATAGTTTATGAAATATTGGCAAAAAACAAAATGCCATTCTTTCATCTCTAATTGTTTATAACTTTTGCAATTTTTTATTTGCATATACACGCTTTTGGCACATTTTTGTAGGCGTTATTCCGCATCCAATGAGATATCGCACATAATTTTAAGAGCAGTATCTATTCATTTACTACTTAAGTTACTATTACCGGGCTTGTGTTGCTCTATGCATTTAAAATAATGATAGGTATATGTCATATTCACAAATAACATACAAAAAAGCGAAACTTTTAAACATATAATAAGTAAATAATGTGTATCTTTTACGGATATGTGTAAAAATATTGTTGTTGTGGAATCTGAATGTAGCAGCTTGGTTCGTGATTATGGTCCAATTTGAACACTCTCAATTGACCTTGAGCATCTATCGACACTGAGGCTTTACATCCACGTTTTCTGCTTTTAGAACAGTAGTACATTTTACCATGCGAATTTTTTGAATAAGTAAAATTATTCCACAGCAACAAGGGCTTCCCCATTCGAGAAGGAATGAATGAGTATTCTGAAATTATTGTAAGTTTTTTATAATGTCCAAGATTCGTTAAAACTCTACCTAATATATACTTCATTCATTTAGGTAGTGTCGGTACACCTGCATGCAATAGTGGTCATAGATTCAATAAATTCAATCAGGAAACTTTTTTATTATTATTATAATTCACAAAACTAATGATTAATCACAAAAACACAACAAACTTGAGTACATAAATAAGGTTATTTAGATTAACATCTACTGGATGTCAAACATTGTGAAACCAAGTATCTTATATAGTTAATTTGAAATATCATACATATTGCTAGGTTGAGTTATAAAAACAAAACAATACAAAGAAAGTTAACTTCAAGAAGAAGTTAAAATAAGTTTTAGAGCTAAGATGTTACTGAGGATACGGAACCAGCAAATAAATTACTTATTTATTTATTTATTCTTTATGCACAAGTGTACAAAGTGTACTATGTGCAATGTGAGTGTGAATATTATCTATTATTAATTTATGTGACTAACAAAATATAAAGGATGAGATATGATTCTTATACCGGATCTTCCGTTATGTACGCCACAGTAGACTTCTGGTAAATCGCGTCGGCTTTCGACGTCAACGCGATCAGACAAAGGCGACAGTATCTAAACTACTTTACAGACACACATAAAATCACGCTAGTTTCCTCTAAGGAGTCGGCAGAGGCATATTTAACACCAACGTAATGTGAGCCTATTGCCGTTCATCGAGATTTTTTAGAAAGATGATTTCTAAAAATGTAGCGAGTACGAGGAAATCCCATTTCTTTTGACAGTCGCATATGATGTCAATTAGTAAAACAAAATTATGTTGATCAGTATTAAAGGTCTGAGCAACAGGAATTAGGGTCATGTGGCTACGACCAGTCTAACCTGTCAGGCAATTCAAAAATATATTATATTACTAAAAGTTTAAAAATGAGTAGGTACATAGGCAAGTATAAACTAGCTAGAATTGTTATTATACCTAGTCACTTTATTTTTTAGCCCCAAGATACAGCAACTTATAAAACATATTTATCACACACACAAACACAAAACCAAACACACACTGCTTTAGCCTATAGCCATCCACTGTAGAAAAGTCTACAAAAAATACTACAAGTACATTATATACATTTACTCAAAATATTGTCATTTTGTAATATTCACAATTATACTTTAAAAAGTTTATTACTTTTTGTATTGATGAGAAATGCGACTTCTTCATAAGAGGAGGCTTATGTTGACATAAGCTTCCTTCATAAGAGGAGGCTTATGTCCAGCAGTGAACTAATGAAAGCAGTTAATTACTTATAAGAGGATAAATATTAAAGCGGTTTGATTATCTTGATAAAATTTAAGCTACATGAGTGCAGACATTTTCGAATTTATGAAGCGTAAACAAGTCAACATCCAGTTAATTGACACATAAAATACAGTTTTATGTTAGTCTGACATATTGTCCTCTTGAAATCCTGATATTGTGGAGAGGGTCGTGATTATGGTCCGGTTTCACCACTCTCAATTGACCTTGATCATCTAACGTCACTGAAGCTTTACAGGCACGTTTCCTGCCTTTAGAACAATAGTACATTTTGCCATTCGGATTTTTGGAATAAGTGTAATTATTCCACAGCAACAAGGGTTTGCCCATTTGAGAACGAATGAATGTGTATTCTGAAATTATTGAAACAAATTCATTATCTATTTTTTAAATTATTTAAATTATTAATTACTTGTACTACAGGAAGCAAACACTAACTACGGTCGTTTGCAACTCAAGATTCTCACATAATATGTTGCAAGCGTTTAAGATAGGTTAAGTAGGAAAAAAAAGTTTCAGTTATAAATATCGAATTAAAAACTAAGAAAATAACAAAACACTAATTATTGAAATATATGTTTATCCATAAAATCTATACAGTAGAAAAATCACATTTTTATAAACATCTCACAGGTGTAACATAAGAGCAAAGGATTGAATTCGACATACTTATTTATTTATTTATTAAAGTACAGTATCTTACACTATCTTTAAAAATCCTAATGAAGCGATTTGAAACATTGCCTAATTCTTCTTCTACGTAGCCTTATTCCTAATATTATTTGGGATCGGCTACTAGTTCAACCGGTTTTACCTGAATTAGTTTTTCCACGGAGCGACTGGCATCGGACCTTCGCAACCCTAAGGGAGAACTGAAATACGAAAGTTGAACTAGTTGCCAGTAATTTTGAGAGCACTGACTTCCCAATAACGATTGCCATAGATGTTCATGACCACCGGGACCGATGGCTCGTGCCCTCCGAAGCACGGGCGTAAATCACCGCCAAACTTCCTAACTCCGGGCTGCTATTAGGAATTTCCTAAGAAAAACCCAAAAACACTTTTTGGCCCGACCCGGGATTTAAACCCGAGACCTCTTGATAAGCAGTCGCATACGCTATCCACTAGACCAAAAATTGCCTAATTGTAATGATATATTTGTCATTACACAACAAAAAAAATTTAAAGAACTAAGTATAACATTGTTGAAATGACATCAAAATATCTATATCTATGTACTGTACTGTTTAAATTTTAAATAAACCATAGATCTATTGATCGATCAAATAAACAGTAGACTTTAGAATGCGAAGGACTTACACATACACACACACATATATATATATGTACCTATACCATACTAGTAGCTACTACTGCTAGTCTACTGTACCTATATATACCTATGTATATCTGTCACTGTGCTCCATGTGACTGCATATTGAAAAGAAAACGAATGACCGTGGAAACATACTCTTTTTTTTCTTTTTTTATTCAAAGAGTTACATGTGTATACAAGTTTACTTACATTGAATGAATTCACAATCTCATTGGAGATTTACCGTGCATCAAGATTCATCAATTACAATAATTTAACAAGATGTCGCCGTTGACGAATAAGTCTCGGAGGACATCATCATTATCGTTATTATATTAAATGAATAGGTACTGATACACATATTCATGCAGTTTTTTTTAGTGGCGATCCCGCTTACAATTAGATCATTTTACCGAAAATTCATACAAATTAAATTCTAATATATTCTCCCTTAGCCGTAATAGTGTAATTATGAGGTTCATGGCTATGTTCAAACTTCGCTTTTTCTATATTTCCATGTTCATCCAACTTAAGAGACGCTTTGCACCCCATTCGTTTACCTCTAGAACAGTAATATAACCTCCTGCCTTTTAGAAAGTAGGTATAGTGATTCCACAGCAATAGCTTTTTACCTTTTTGGGACATAATAAATTTATAATCTGAAAAAAAAACGTATTTTCATTCTAAATTTTTATACTACAAATATTATCACTAAACCTAAGTAGTTACAAAACTGTCGTTGTTGCTGAGAGCTTTCATCAATTTGGCTCACGTAGACGCTTCCGCCGTTCTCCACAATCATTAACGAAATAGATTTTTTTTTAAAATATTAGTTCCATCTTGATTACAAAGACTTATTGATTTGGCCTTCTTGAGTGACTCTACGATGCCTGATGGAAAGCATGAGTGGAATCCAGGAATAGGGGTTCAAGATCCCCATTATGAGTGCAGACAATGCAGCATGGTGACCCACACCATGGTCCACTTACTCATAGTCAATAGGATATACCGTCAAAAATAAAATATATCAAACCGACAATTTAAAAATTATATATTTAATGTTGTAAGTAGCGTATTAACTTTAAATTCCATACAGACTCGCCAATTTGATTTATTTACCTATTAAGATGTATCTAATGGATAATTTACATTATTGATATATTCTCCCCATGACGTCTGATAGTAACGAGGCGGATCATGATTGTGTACAACTCGAATCTTTTCTACAACCCCCTCATTGTTCAACTTCAAAGCAGCTTTGCACCCCACACTACTGTTTCTAGTACAATAGAACCGTTTCGAACGGCAGTGTTCGTAATATGTGTAGTTGTTGAATAAAATCAATGGCTTGCCTTTCAACGATCGGACGAATGTGTAACTATCTGAAAATAAATTATTTTTTTACTCACAATACAAAGTAAATACCAAAAATACAACAATTAAACACATTTAATTTTAAAGAGTACAGGTCACGTTTATATCAAGTAAACGGACACTTGTGTGCGTTTATTTGATATAGGAATGGAGGGAGGCAAAAATATTTCATACCAATTTCACTATTTATTTAATCTTTTTAAAAATATACATTCATCAAATAAAGAAAAGGTCTTCTTGTATTAATTTAAGCTATTGATAAAACTATTTATTTACAAAAACCTATATTTTGATATACTCGTCCCGATGAAGTATTATAATATTTAGGTGGGTCATGATTATGTTCACTCCTTACTTCTTTTACAATTCCTTCTTTATTCATTTTCAAAGAGGCTTTGCATCCCACACTTCTGCTTCTAGTACAATAGTATCGTCTTGATTTGCGGAGTTCGTAATAAGTGAAGTTGTTGAACAAAATCAATGTTTTGCCTTTCGATGACCGGACAAATTTGAAGTCTGAAATTAAAATGAAATGCACTCACATAAACCCTCAAACTTCGTCAGTTGGAAAAGAATATAAGACAAATAATACTACATTTAAAAAAAATCGGCGAAGTGAAAAAATCGGTCATAGGATAGGGTTCCATAGTCACCATAGTTCAATAGAAAAATAATTATTATAGAAACAAAAAAACTGCTGCTTAACAGCGATGAACTGAAAAGAGAAAAACACGTATCACAATATCAATATCAAATTGGTCTGACTAATGCATTGTTTTTAAGCTTATTGTAGACTTTATGGTGCCATAAAACAAACATGTGACACAAACATTTGGTCCGACCCGGGAATCCCACCCGAGACCTCAAGCACGGCAGTCTCATACGCTGCCACTCCATCGAGGCAGTACAACAATAAATATTCCTTCTTCCTTTTCAAAACTTATTTAGGGTCGGCTTTCATTATGTTTTATTGTTAGAATCCTTGTGGAGGAATCCTCTCCAAGGCCCAATCATTCTTCATCGTTCTCCCGGCCTGTCTCACAACCCAAGTAAGTACCTACTAGTCAAAATCGATGTTCTGTAAACAGACTCTGATGGACTTTTTTGTGCTCTAACTACCGGTAACCACTACTAACTTTAAAACAATTCCAATAAAGTATTATACACTTGTATTCGGAACTATTTTCGCACTACAAAAAATATAAAGAAATTCGTTTCTTTCAAAATTTTAATATTTCAAAAACACTTTTTAATCTAATAAAAATTCATAAATAAGTAAAAGATTACATATTCGATAATATTTCTGATCATGTCAAAAAAATAAGTATATGTATATACCGAGACCAACACTTAAAACACTCAGACTTAACTTTTAAACTGTACAGATAATAATGTATAATCAACTAGCTTTAGAGGCTTATGTCCAGCAGTGGACTGTTAAAGGCTGTTGATGATGATGATGATGATGAACTAGCTTTAAGTAAATGAGCTAGCCCGATTTTTCGAGTTTACATGTGTTCTTCTTTCGCATCACTCGTAGCAGCATTGCATTTCAATACACATTCATTGACATCCCCGTTACTCTACCAGTAACACTTGTTGGTTAGTAGTCGGTGCTCCAACAAAGCAACACTAACTTTAATTTACATATTTCAAAGTAGATTTACGCCAAGTATTAACTATAAAAACAACTCCTCGTAGATCACACAAGTGTTGAAACAGGTCAGGTTTGAACACCAAACTCTAAGCTACTGCAGATTGATTTTTTTTAAAGTATTTAGAATATATGAAAAATACATACATATATATATATCGAAATGTATTAGATAAACAATTTCAAATTATATAGGATATACAACATTCAACATCAACTGTATAACACTCATTATTGTTTGAAAAACCACATTTTTCTAGTGAATAACTATTTGATTTTGATTTTTGTTTCTGTAGAAAAAGACTCAACTACTTAACAAATGTGATTCAAATTACCTATAATAATATTTTCATTAAAATACATTTTCTATCACTATTTTTCTTTCTATCTTTAAAAAAAAAGAAAACTTTCGCCTACGGAATATATTCCTGTGTCGCAGAGGACTTTACAAGCATACGAGAAATTAATACAGAGCACACCCAGACTCAGAACAAGAATTTGTACATCACACAAAGTGTTATGATTTGAACCCACAACACATGGCGCAGTAGAAAGCGTCGTGGCGACCTCTTAAACCACTAGGCTAACCGTGCAGTCAAGTTTGCTAACTATTACTATTACACGTGAACATAATTCAAAGCTCGTCGGCCTCCGGTTTCGCATTCGCCAGCCAAACACGAATGCTGTCATTATATTATGTTGGTCTTCTGTAAAAGGGTAGTATTTTATATTCATTGTACTTTAATGTATTTTCCGTCATCCGTTATGTAGTAACGAGGAGGTTCATGAATGTGTGGGTATCCAGCATCATCCAGGTAACCATCTTTATGAATCTTAACAGCGGCTTTGCACCCATTAAATCTCTGAGTGCAGTAGTACCTGGTAGTCTTATGATTTTGATTGTACGTATATTTTCTCCACATAAGTAATTGTTTTCCTTTTCGAGAAGATATAAATCTGTAGTCAGTTTCTGAAATATGAAAAAAAAATAAGAAAATGTACAGATATCTTTTTTCCTTAAAAAACTAATATAAGATCACAATAAATTAGGAATTCAATTAAACGTATGTCTTGTTTTGTTGTTGTATTTGTTTTCTTTTTGTGAATAGTCATACTATGCTCGTTTTTGCTCGGTTTACAAACCTCCCCCGAATCTAATGGCTGTTTTCACCAGCATCCCTTTGAGGGGCCACTAAGAGAGACTGTTATTACTTAAAGTTAGGTTGTTCTTTAGTGATATTTTAATAACATTTACATTACATTTACACACATAACATTATATCATAAACACACATAAATTTATAATACGATGATACTAATCATATAAAATCAAATGTTGCTGATAGATAGCTAAAGTTTATCGTACGTTACTAATAGTATTTTATATAATATAGGAAAATGTATTTATATATATTTGAAACTTACAGAAATTTTATTAATTTGTTTATTTCTTAAATAATATAAATAAATATGTTAAATATTTCGGACATCTTACACACAACGCCATCTAGTCCCAAACTATGCAGAACTTGTATTATGGGTACTAGACAACTGATATAAGTACATATACATCATTTTTTTTGGAAATACATATACATAATATACATAGAAAACACCCAGACCACGAAACAAGTATTTGCAGATCACACAAACATTTGGGTCCGACCCGCCGCCCGGGAATCGTACCCGAGACCTCTTAATCAGCAGCAGTCGCAACGGGATGAGGGAAATGTTGCAAATAAAGTTAGGAATGGAAGTTAAAAGACACAAAAGAAGATGAAAACCTAAGAAAAGGTGGATGGATTGTGTTAAAGAAGATTTAGCTAAGAAGATGAAGGGGCGAGTGATCGAAAACAATGGAATGATAAAATATACTGCGCAGACCTCAAAAGAAATTGGGATAGAGGCAGGCCAATGGTATGGGAAGGGAGATAATACAAGTTACATTTGATTATACTCATTATTGTTTGAAACACCACTATTTTCTAGTGAATAAACTTTGACTTTGATTTTCGTTTCTATTTAGAAAACGAAGAAGACTCAACGACCTAACAAACCTGATACAAATTATCTATAATAGTTTTAATAAAATACGTACATTTCCAATTACTAGTTTTCATTCTTCTTTTTTTTAAAAGACAACAACATTAGGAATATATTCCTGTATCGCGAGGGACTTCACAAATGTACAAGAAAGGGACACAAAGAACACCCAGACACAAAACAACAATTTGTAGATCACACAAGATCGTCAACGAAACACGAATACTGTAGTATCAGAGGGTAGTAGGTACTTTATATTCATTTTACTTTAATGTATTTTCCGGTATTCGTTAGGACGTAACGAGGTGGTTCATGAATGTGTGGGAATCCAGCGTCATCTAGGTAACCATCTTTATGTAACCTAACAGAGGCTCTGCACCCATAATATCTCTGAGAGCAGTAGTATCTGCTAGTTTTATTGTTTTGATTATATGTATACTTTTTCCACATAAGTAATTTACCTCGTCCAGAAGATATAAATCTGTAGCCCATTCCTGAAATACGAAAAAAATATAAATAATATAAAAAAATATGGAAAGATATTTCCATATTTTTTTATTAAGTACATCTTTTTTCATTTGATAACTAGCAGTCCGGCGTTGTTTACCGTTGTGTGATCGGCGGGCAACACTGCGGGGCGAAACTAGTCTAAAAAAAGTGGCCAAGTGCGAGTCGGACTCGCCCATGAAGGGTTCCATAGCATCAAGTAACATCTCATAAAAGTTCTTTTATTTCGTTGTAACTCTGATCGATTTTTTAATAATAGTGTAATGATTGAATGAAAGGTAAATTGTAGTTTACGATTTAAGACGTATTAAAAAAAAACTACTCACCAGATTTCGTTCAAACCAATTTTCGGTGAAAGTTGGCATGGTAATGGTCATCATATTTTTTTTTTACTTTTATCATTCTCTTGTTTTAGAAGTTAAAGGGGGGGAGACACATTTTACCACTTTGAAAGTCTCTCGCGCAAACTATTCAGTTAGAAAAAAATGATGTTAGAAACCTCAATATCATTTTCGAAGAACTATTTATAGATACCCCAAACGTAAGGGTTTGATAAAAAAAACATTTTTGGATTTCAGTTCAGAGTATGGGGAACCCCGAAATTAGTTTTTTTCTATTTTTGAAAAATAATTTTCACACCAAATAAGAATACATCTACTTACCAAGTTTCAACCGTTTAGTTCTTATAGTTTCAGGAAAAGATGCTGTGACATACGGACAGATAGACAGACAGACAAACATGATGAATCTATAAGGGTTCCGTTTTTTGCCATTTGGCTACAGAACCCTAAAAAGTAGCCTAAATTACTTCTTATGTCATCAGTAGTACTCGCCACTGCACATTTATGAGTTGCAGCAATACAAGCGCATCTTCGTCATCTAAAGAGTAAGACACGTTATAGCCATGAAATCAGCCTATATAATGACGCATCGTGCCGTCACTTCGCCTCTTCTATATAATTTAAATCGCGTCCATGCTGTATCACACACTTTTGAAACAGCTTCATCTCTTAGACAAAAGTCAAATCTTAAATTATAAATCAACACAAACTTGCGTACAATATGGTTTTGGATCAGTTTTTAAATATATCCCAAGATTTACGAGATTAATGGTTACGACTATCAGTCAGACCTACTGATACATAACACATCATAATAAGAAGATTACTCCACCAAAACGCAAAGAATTCCACATAAAATACTTGATTGATTTTAGACTTACCCCGTCTACCCATCTTGTCCATGAGCAATATAACCCATTCAAAACATTGAAATAATAGAAGGTATCATAACCATTAAAAAAAAATTACTTTGAATAAGTCCCACTATACAACAAACACTATGGTGGCAAATAAAACTGTTTTTAATAAAAATCTAAATAGGACACATATCTTACAAATTAGGTATTCCCAAGGAACTTCTTATTACAAATAAAAGTTATAAATAAAAAATAATTTTAAACATTAAATAGAAATTAGAATATATTTTATCTCAAAAACAATTAAATTAGTTTAATCACTCGCACACCAATTTAACCACTCAAGTCACTCAATTAGTATAACTTGGTGGAACATTTACCAATCAAAGTAGTCGTACTGAGCTTGATCAAAATACCGTCTGGCGAAACTATAAATCGTTCACGATAATGAGCGTGGACCCCTACTATGCACTCTATATATTTTTCATCAGGTGTCAGTTTAACCTTGGCCTTGCAACTAGCAGTGGTGCGTCGAGAGCAATACCAGTTAACTTTATCTGATTTACTATATGTGTAGCCATCAAGCAGTATCACAACTCCTCTCCGATATTTTACAAATGTTGGTCGTACTGAAACAAATCCTTGAATTTTAATATCATTGTTAAATAGAGAACAAGTTGGTTAGATTTTATTTTTACTTTTTTACTTCTTCCAAACGATAAAATTGCCACTGGTATGTTAATTTTTTTAAGAAAGTTGCCATTTAGTAAAATCTTTGATATTATTAGAATACAATAAACAATTTAACAAACCTTCAATTACATACAGGAATCAACAGCTGAAATTGAGAAAAGTAGAAAAAGTTAATTTCAAATTACTTAATATTAAATTATCTTTTCCTTTTTATAAAAAAAAACAATGGTAAATTTTAGAAATAAAAAACATACTTTATAAAATATTTTATTTAGAAGTAAATAAAAGATATTTATTAATTTCGAAAATAATTTATTAAACATTTTGAATAATAAAAGTTTAAAGAAACAGAAATTTTGAAAACTTGTATAACTTTTGAACATAATACACACCTGTATAGTAAATTGTGTCACAGCAGCTAAATGTAAATGTTCAAAAGTAATAATTCTTCACATTTATACCTAAAACGGATGGACACAAATGGAACTTGTTGGTGGAAACTTGTCGATTCTTAAAACAAACCTTTCTTTCACTGTATCTTTTCCAACCTATAGCTCCTGTTAAAACATTTGTTAAATTGTACACTTGTACCTCCAAAAAGAAGTTGCAATACACAATAAGCATAATTAGTAAACAAGTTTTCAATGGTTGTAGATACCATCATAACATATGAAAATCCAATGTAATGGCATCATATGGATAATCACCGTAATATTTTTATATAAAAATACACTATTTGAAACCTCAAAATTTACCTACAAAATTCATATAAATACCGTAAATAAGACAAATATGTAAACAAGTATCAAACTTAATATCTATTACTTACCACCCCAGCTGTGAAGATACCACCGTATTGATATCACCAGAACACCACAATCACTTTAAAAACATATCACTACATTATTTTCACCACAATTTTTACTTAAACAACAACAAAACAAATAATTCACATACACTTTAAAGGTTATATTCACAAGTATCCTATATGCAAAAGTTTTAATGTTAATTTATAATTTATGCACGAGCAAACATTGATTTTCGAAATAAGATTTATCAATAACGCAATTAAATATTGCCTGTTTTTCAAAAGAAAATCCTATTTTTAATAGGATAGTGTCAGTAATTTGTTTTGACGTTTGACATTACTAGAATGTTTACAACGAACTAACAAAGCCTTTCACAGAGATGGTTTTTAACATATTGTTTCTCTTGAAACAGATAGATCTTCGCATCGCATTATTCCTGTTGTCCACAATGATTTAAAAAATCATTAATATTAAAGGTTATTGTCAAAATTGAAAGGGAAATCACAAATACCAATATCTGTTGTTTTGTGATTCTACTTTTACATTTTTTAGCCATCATAATGAAAATAGGTCAATATTTTTCAGCGGCGTGGTGCGGCGCTACTTTAATTCATACATTTTGTGTACATTTATTAAATGTGTAAGCTGTTGCATACATAAATGCCCTCATTACGTAAAGTTTAGAGCCACGTACCTAAGACTACGATCCTAACTATCAGACGAAACTGTGTGGTTTGGAAAGATATTAAATATTGGAAAAAGGTTTGTCTGATGATCACGACCCCGCAGTCTACTTAATTATCCGTCCGTTTTTTGTCTGTCAAAATCATTCAAAAGCAAATATGTACCTACAAAACTTATCCTACATCATTTACATCCTTTGTTGCACATTCGTTGTTTGTTCAATTTTCAAAAAACATTCTAAATCATTCGCTTCCAATAGCTTATTCCTGTACTCTGCCTGAACTCTATCGTCACCTGCAAAAGATGATTGGTTCTTGTATTTTATTTTGGATCTCATTTTTAGAAAAAAGTTAACAAAAACTGTATTCACTACATAATATAAAAGTATATGCCTCTGTCATTTGTGTGTAGTGAGAACTTTTGTGCTTAGCATTAAAACAATGTTTTTAGCTATGTGTAGAGCTAAGAGCAGTAATCTATTTATTTATTTGTGCAAAACACGAAATAAGTTTAATTCTACCAACTTAATTTACTATACAAAACTTAATCTGAAAAATATTGTAAATAATCACAAAATCTATTAGTCGACTGTTTCACTATTATAATTAAATTGACACTACGACACTTAAAATGTTATTAGTAAGACGTAGACACGCTGTTTGTTTACTTAGAGATTAATATAATAATCACCTTTTTGGCAGAAGTGCACTTTTTGTGTGTTGTTATCTCTATTGTCGTAGACAGTGACAGTTGACGTTTATTCGACGCTCGTAATAACCTCAAATGATCTTGTTTATTTGGTATTAAAATTAGTTTTACGGAGTTGTTAGGCTTAGTCCGATATTTCAAAGCATAACTTTATTAATGAATTATCTTTTGCTTTTACTCGTGCTAGTGTAATAATAGTACAATTTAGTTTCAATTTAAATAGGTGTTATTTTGTACGTATTCTATTTCCATACAGTTTTCGTTATTGTTTTTGAGAACGTAGCATGTTATTAAGTGCCTAAATAAAGTAATAGTGATGTTGTATAAAAGTGATGTGAAAATATATGAAAGGATCGAGATGTAACAGGTAAACAAGTTCTTAAATATAACCTTCTTAGCGGTTTACCACTTTTTGGGTAAATCAAACTAGTTGAATAGCCAATATTATAGCTTCAAGAGATGAAAAATCAACTTCTATTGCGATTTATTTCTACCAATAATTGATTTTATTATTATTGGTGGTGCGCATACAAGTTGTTGCAAATCAATATTAATATTGAATTTAGCCGGTTTGGTTGAACATACTAATCTTAGGAAGTACCGGTCTGATTTTAACAATTCTTCAGTGTAGTGTCAATGAATGGTGTAAAAACAGGATAGAATTATACTCTTTGAAATTCCATTGCATGTGTTAACATTAATGAATAAAATTTTACAAAAACTGTTTGATATTGATATTGAATGCCTTGTTGGTCTAGTGGTTCGCGTATGCGGCTGCTGATCAATAGGTCTCGGGTTCGATTCCCGGGTCAGACCAAATATTTGTGTGATCCACAAATATTTGTTTCGGAGTCTGGGTGTTTTTCTATGTACAATATGTATGTATTTACAAAAAAAAAGTATGTTTATGTATTTATATCAGTTGTTTAGTACCCATAACACAAGCTCGGCTTACTTTGGGACTAGATGATGTTGTGTGTAAGATGTCCAAAAAAAATTTAATTTATATAATAGAATCCTTTCCTTTTATAAAATCAAAAAAAGTCTGTGACAGTAATGTCTTTCTTTTAAGGTTGGCTTTCACTCGTAACCTTTTATAGTTAATTAATTTAGACTACGGGTAATAAGAGACACAGACAAGGTTGCTCCAGTCACTTAGTTTAAATAATATAATTTGACACAGTCGAGAACAGTCACCAAGATTACGGTGATTGTGTGATTAACAAAGAATTTGACTGTACAGTTGAGCTAGTGGTTTAAGTGATCACCATGCCGCTTCCTACTTGGTCTGGGTGTTTCTTGGGTCTGTTTCTTATATGTTTGTGAAGTCCCTGCGAGAGGATTATATGCTAATGCATGTTTTAAAAAAAACTATATATTGCTTATAAATGCAATTAAATGTGAATAAAAATAGCATAAAAAAAAATGAAAGTCAACGAAGTCAGTAAAGCAACGAAGGCACGATCAGTACCTTGATGGCTGATTGTTTGTGGCATCATATGTTATGAGCGTTTCCGTGATTCAGAGGTCATGTTAAACATCTGGTCGCAGTTATTATAACATAACAGCCATGAAGCTTAGTTAGAAGTCTTCGGGCGGCTTAAAAACATCCACAACTTGCCAAGCCCCAACCCATACTTGGCCAGCATGGGGACATTTGGCCTTAACCCTCTCCTGAGAGGAGACCCAAGCCCAGCAAAGTGACTTTATGGGGAATAAACATATTGAGATTGATTATGAAGGAGACTACCGATTGATACTTTGATATATACGTAACTGATCTCTTTGTATATAGTTAAAATAAAAACCAGCAACAGTGTATTTAAAAAAAATGAAAATTGGTTTTTAAGCAATTCTTCGAATGCTTTGGCACAGACTAGTTTTATAGACTTTGCACAAACTAGATTAGATATCATTAAAAAATCGGCCAAGTGCGAGTCGGACTAGCCCATGAAGGGTTCCGTATCAGCAAGTAACATCATATAAAAGTTCTTGTAGTTCGTTGTAACTTTCATCGATGTTTTTACACTAGTTTATTGATTGGATGAAATGTTACGATTTATGACGTATTAAAAAAAACTACTCACTAGATCTCGTTCAAACCAATTTTCGTTGGTAGTTTGCATGGTAATGTACAACATATTTTTTTTTTAGTTTTATCACTCTCTTATTTTAGAAGTTAGAGGGGGGGGGGGGGGACACATTTTTCCACTTTGGAAGTGTCTCTCGCGCAAACTATTCAGTTTAGAAAAAAATGTTATTAGGAACCTCAACATCATTTTTGAACACCTATCCATAGATACCCCACACGTATAGGTTTGATGAAAAAAAAGTTTTTGAGTTTCAGTTCCAAGTATGGGGACCCCCAAAATGTATTGTGTTTTTTCTATTTCTATGTAAAAATCTTAATGCGGTTCACAGAATACATCGACTGACCAAATTTCAACAGTATAGCTCTTATAGTTTCGGAAAATATTTGCTGTGACATAGGGACGGACAGACAGACAGACATGACGAATCTATAAGGGTTCCGTTTTTTGCCATTTGGCTACGGAACCCTAAAAATGAAAGTCACCGAAGTCAGTAAAGCAACGAAGGCACGATCAGTACCTTGATGGCTAATTGTCTGTGGCATCATATGTTATGAGCGTTTCTGTGATTCAGAGGTCATGTTAAGCATCTGGTCCCAGTTATTATAACATAACAGCCATGAAGCTTAGTTAGAAGTCTTCGGGCGGCTTAAAAACATCCACAACTTGCCAAGCCCCAACCCATACTTGGCCAGCATGGGGACATTTGGCCTTAACCCTCTCCTGAGAGGAGACCCAAGCCCAGCAAAGTGACTTTATGGGGAATAAACATTTTGAGATTGATTATGAAAGAGACTACCGATTGGTACTTTGATATATACGTAACTGATCTCTTTGTATATAGTTAAAATAAAAACCAGCAACACTGTAATTAAAAAAAAAAGAAAATTGGTTTTTAAGCAATTCTTCGAATGCTTTGGCACAGACTAGTTTTATAGACTTTGCACAAACTAGATTAGATATCATTAAAAAATATGTACATTATGAAACTATTATCATACATTCTTATTTTATGAAAATTTTGTGTTTTTATTACAGGTATTGTGAGCCATGGTGTTCAGATTCAGGTCATGATATGGGTGAGTGTGCATTTAAACTCAAAACATTTGTTTAATTATCACTTTGATAATACCTAACTCCGAAAATATTCTGTTCCTTTATTGAAGTAAACAATTATTTTTATCTGTTTTATTCAGTTTCCAATTTTGGTTTCTAAGTAATAGAGATAAAGTATATGGATATCTTTATGTATTGGTAATATTAAAATCTGCTTTTAAAAATTTTGTTTACACTAAAAGAAGCTGTTTAAATTGTTAAGTAACTATCTAGTACTTGAGTGACCTCCAAATATTTATGTAACCAATTGAAATTTTAAATAAATATAAATAAAGAACTGAAAGTGTTTTTATTCCAAAATATCTATCATGTAAATATAATTCTCGTATCACATTGTTCACGTTTTTTTTATTAATGTGTGATTTCCTCGCGCGCCAATGTAAGATAGTTAACATTGCGTTAAAAACAAAGGGAGGCTTGCATGCTTGAAGAGATTCTGAATTTAATGGGTCAGTTAGCAGCAGTAGCTTTCTTATAAATCTATTGCGGGGTAAAACCACAACTAAGAATAAATTCTTTTCTTTAATATGTTATATCCATTCAGCATCTATTCAGATGGATCCATTGAATACTGCTTATTCCGTAAACTTAACGGATGCAGTGCGGTGAACTTTATCATTACAATACGCCCTGTTACAAACAGGGCGTTAAAATTGAAAATTAATGATGTTAACGTTTTTCTTCAAGTTTCCTCAACATTTGAAGAAACGAATTGTTACATTTTAGTTGTAATTTCAATACCTCAAATGACATTCCAGTATTTCCAGTAAATTTCGTGAGAACTGTTCGCGGAGCTCTTCTCATACTACTCAACGGTCTACTGTATCGTCAGCAATGCAGAGCAACCAAGGAGGGAATTAAGACCTGGTACTGTGTCATGTACGGGAGGTTCCAGTGTCCTGCAGTGCTCACCCTGAATGCCTACAATAATATAGTATGTGTTAGAGGCCAACATAACCATCCTGATCCAGTCATATTTGACACTCCAAGAGGTATTGTCCATAAACACGCAAAAACTAAGAAAAGAAAAGTCAGAAAACCCATAATCCGGGCACCTAGTCCCGCTTATATATTTTAGATGTATTTTATGCCGTTTATTTTCTATTAACCATTGTTCTCGTAATGTATGGTGTTATTCTCATGTGTATTTCATAGGTGCCTGACTAATTTCACTCCAGATGGAGGAGGAGGTTTTGTTTATTTGTTGGCCTAGTGTGAGTTTTGAACATCAAAAACGATTGTCTGAACTGCACTGAAACCATCACCACCACCGTCAAATTGCGACGCTGAGAAGTTGTTATAGAAGCGCATAAATATTTAATTAACTTTAAACAAATTTGAGCCATGTCAGTCAGACAGACAGAGCGTATGATAGCGTATACATGAGCGTACAGTCTAGTTAACGATCTAATTTTCGAAGGATAAAGGTCGGTAATACAAGTTGGTACCATATATAAATTTTGGATATAATCGTTTCCTACGTACATTTCCCTTGCGCTACTTTGCTAATTAATTGACGTTCATGATGAGAAAAGTGAGAAAACATTTATTTAATTTTCTCCATTTGACATTTGCAGTTCTTCAGATTTAAAATAAGATATGTCTTAAGTACCTAAGTTAAGCTGTAAATATATTTAACCAGTGGTTTAATCTTCTTTAAATCCATTTAAATATGTTATTTGAAATTTATTGTATTATTTTTAACTATTCTAAAATGATTTTTTTGTTGTCAAAATTGTAATTAAGTAGGCTCTAAAATAAAGGATGATAGATCTATAGAGCATTTCTATGGAACAGTGCAGTTATCTTAATTATAATTATAAGGCTTGATCGTGTAGATAATAAAATATTGATCTTTAACATTACTTCAATTTCGCTTTCTCGTAGAATGTGACTATAATTTTTGAGTTGTCTCGAGAGGATATTTGTTGCTACGTTTAATGTCACATTTTTTCTGTTTTAAAGATGTCATTTCCGGAAACGACACTGGTGACATTTTGACATCTTTTAAAGGTAATCGCACACTTATCAGAGTCGAACGAGCCGAACGAAACGAATTTTAGAATTCTTTATATGAAATCTCATGAAACCTCGCACACTTACAACGCACGAGTACTAATTCTTCAAATGATTTCTTCGACGCGGTCGATGCTTTCGGCGCGGTCGATTCTTCTGGTGAGGATAAGTGTGCGAGGCCTCCTTGACTTCGAGTCGTTCGGCGCGGATAAGTGTGCGTTCACCATGATATTCAGTTCAATATTTTGAAGGATATCTTGTTCCGAGCTGTGATTTAATAGTCCTGTTTAGTTATGTACGTATGCCTATTTGATACAAATATTTGTTTTAATTTTTTCTATGTAAAATATAAATTTACATATCATTTGACTAGTACCCATAGCACTCTGCTTAGTTTGGGACTAGATGGTGTTATGTGAATGTGGTTGATTATTATTATATTTCGTGATAAAAATTGATTTATAAAGGTAGTTGACCTTTCAATCTTTTTAAAATACAATACTATAAAACATAAATAAACTAATTAAAGTAATTTTAATGACCAGAATTTTGACTATGTTTACTTGTATACTGATAGATTAATTTATTTGGCACTAGCTTATGCCCGCGGCTCTGCCCGCGTGTATGTCGGTTATCGCAGTAAAATGTAGCCTATGTCCTTTTCCAAGGTTCCGTCCATATCTATGCCAAAATTCATCAAAATCGGTTCATCGATTTAGGCGTGAAAACGTAACAGACAGACAGAGTTACTTTTACATTTATAATATTAATAAGGATTAACAACGACATCACTACAATTTAAACAAGGTACGTCTTCACAATGGCAATAAATACGTACGCTGTCGCTAACAGCAGACCTGTTCTGTCTGTTTAAGAGCAGTCTAAAACGTAAAGCAGCAGCAGAAAGAGAAGTCGTAAACTTATTTACATCAATAAATCATTGACTTAATGTTTTACTTTTACTAACCTGTAATGAACAGTACTTATTCTTGTCATCGCTCTCAAGCACGCAGGTTATCATAACTGAAGCATTGGATTAATTTATAATTAATTGTCTTTTCGTAAATGTTGCTTGAGAACAAAGTATCGATCTGAAGCACCAAAACTGACATTTATTTATAGTTTTACCTGTACTGAAGTATGCCACTGAATTTGTTTTGTTTTCCAGAAGCACTCGTCATACCTTCCAAAAAGAAAGGAGGTCAAGGCATGTTGGTTTTTCGAAATTACACATATTCATGGCGCAATCACAAGAAGTTCGGCAATTATTGGACGTGCTCCAGTCATCAAAAGAAGGGTTGTAAAGCAAACATCACTACTAACGAATCGAAAGTACCCTTCAGAATAACAAAATTTTATGCTAAACATAATCATCCGCCTCCAGTTATCAAAATACCCACAGATATAGAATATATTTGATAAAAAATAAAGCGTAGGTTTCTCGAAGGAATTATTACTAGATATATACATAAGGAAGTTCAAAGGTATTGAATGTGGGCGTCAGAGGTACAGAGTATGAAATAAAATTTTTACCAACCATCCGTAGTTACGAAATCGCAGAGTTCAGCAATTCGTCAGTCACTACACTACAGGGAGAGAGATGGCAGGGAGATGCTCCTACATGTTACCTCGATACAGATGCATCACAATATATATATATTTATATATTTATTTATATATCCTTAGTTCTAATGTCCATGGAACTATAGACGTGTTTTATTAATATGTATGTTATAACTTTTTTTTTTTAAATGTTAATCTTGTTTTATTTCTTCATTTTCACGTTGCAAATTAAGTTCAGGGTAAAAACACAATAAAATACTTTTTGTGTATTTGTTGCTAAAGATTAGGTAAATATAAAGAAATTTTATTAAAATTTTGTTTTTATTGCAAATTTCCCGAAGAATGAAGAAGTTCCTGCAATTTTATTAAAAACCTTTATTGTGTTTTATTAAGGGACTTTAAGTCAATTACCTAATGGTAATAGTACCTAGTCTTAATAGATTAGAATAAAACAATAGTAAAAACCTTAGTCACAATTTTGAATAATATTTATGAGTAGGCCGAAATGGTCGTGTGGTCCGACTTTTGTCTTTATAACTGACTGTAATTTTACCGCCTCATAAGATGATACCTACTAAAAGTTGCCTTGTTGCAGAAATACACTTTATTACTTCGAAAAAGGGTCACGAGTTGCTTGTTTATGAACAGTACACTTTTGCAAGAAACTCGAAAAGTAAAAACCGAGTCACTTGGACCTGTTCCTCCAGGTGTTCAAAGAAATGTAATGCTCAAGTAACCCTAAGTAACGCAGGTATATTTGGAGTTCTAAATAGTGAACATACACATCCGCCGCCTGTATTTTACGTGAATAAGCAGGGTGAATACATAAGAATGACAAAGAAACAGTTGAGTCAAATTCAGGATGAAGAAGATATTAAATCTCTCATCGATGCAGGTCAAGATTATGTTTAAGACTAGGTCGTACTAAAATCGTCATCATTTCTAACTTTAAAGACTGAGAGATGTAGGTAGCTTAAGTTTCAGCATTGCTTTCAACCAGCCAATAACATAACGAAGAAAAATTGGTTGATACGACGATAGGGTTAAATGTGTACATACCTATACAATGATCAAAAGTCAACAGTAAAAAAAAAACAAACGTTGCTTATTTTGATATACGTTGGTGACGTGGACCCTATTGTTTTTTCTTGCGCAAAACTATCTTTTTTTACTAAAAAATAACCTAATTCCAAAAGTTACATATATATATGTTACACATAGATATAGATAGATGTCTTAGATAAGTAAAGAATTGATATATTTAGGTATGTAATTGGAAAGCTAGTTTTATACTAGTCTCTTATAAATAAAACTTGTTTTAATTATTAGTAGTTTTATTATTAAAATTAAAGCCTTAACTATCTTAGCTTCAATTACCAATTACATCGGTAATTGAAATGTATTTTATGTTATAAGAAGTTTGAAAATTGCTTGCATAATCATGGTGTAACCTACGTATATTTTACTCGTATATTTGACTCAAATTTCCAAGCTAAACACAAATATAATAATAAAAAATATCTTAATAATTATATTGTTTTATAAATAACAAAATGTATACTTTTAATCAAGGGTCATAAATGCAGACCCTTAACAGTTCTAGGCCTATCCCTCTGTATGTGATGTTTCAACCACACACATGTTCTAAATCTGGCTGGAACAACACAAGCACAAATACCTATAGGCTCATTTAGCATAAAAATCGAACTTTACTGCAGGACTGCATTTATGACCCTTGATTGTACTGTTAATACAATTAAGACACCACATTTTACAGGGTATTTAGTGCGATCTTCTCGCGGCGAGCCGATGTTACTGTATCAGGACTACACATTCAACAAAAGTTATTCTGCAAAGAATGATTCGATCACGAAATGGTACTGCTCTTCCAGACGTTCAAGTGCCAAGTGCAAGGTTAACGTAATTACTGATACTAGTAACTTAGTATTGCACTTGCAAGGCGTACATAGCCATAAACCAAAGTCCAACAAGTGGGTGAATGTACAATAGAAAAATATTGGCGCTTGATCTAGCTTCAAGCAAGCTAGGAGTATGTATAATATATGTGTATATATTTAGAACTATATTGTTATAAGTATGTTTCTCAGCAGTCTGGTTACTGTAGTACCTAGTCAGTCAGTATCGCCTAATCCGTATTACCTAGGCTATTGTCATTTAATTGTGCTTGAATGTTATTTTTTTTTTATACATTATAATTATTTTTATCTGGATACATAAACACTTTTAATAAATGTTAATTAAGAATGGTTTTTTTTTATTTTCATGGTATCTTCTGATATTACTAATGTAAAGGTAATCAACGAGTATGTAAAATATCTAACTGTATAACTGCTAACTTACCAACAGTTACAGCTAAAGTTAGCGAATTTAGAGAGAAATACCTGATGGATTTAGTATCACACACTGGCGTTGAGTCGAAATTTGAACCTTATCGATGGGAAAATAGAGAAAATGGTGTTTATATCATATAGTGGTAGACGATGGGTAAGGGAGTTTGTTAACTTTGAATACATCAATTTGATTTTTCAGGACCCGTGATTATTAAAGGTAAAAAGAAAGGACAATATTTTCTTCTATACAACTCTTACACGTACGCCCGAAGCGCCAATTCGAAGAGAGGACAAGTATGGAAATGCACATCATTCAAGACCGAAGAGTGCAAAGTTAGATTGACCACAGACGATAACTTGAACGTTGTTCTAATTAAAGGGGATCATAATCATAAGCCTCCAGAACGCGAAACTAAACCTAATCACGTGTATTTTACAACTTAAAATTGAATTATATTTATTTTACAGTATAAACATACCTAGTTAAAAATAGTTTTAAGATCATAGAAATTATGAGCTATAAATGTTCAGTTAAGTTTAACTAAGTTTCAGTTAAAGACATTCTTATTTAGGTGTATTTTTAGTTAAAAAAAAATGTCCGTTGCACCTGCTCGTCCTTACAGCTGTGGTAGCTCTGGTATCAAAATGATGACGTGTGCTTAGTTTTGAGCACTAAACTCAGGGCATGTATGCACGAGACGACAAAAATCTTATTTTTATACATCCATAATCTAATAAGAAGAAAGAAGTGCTCATAAGATCATAACCAAGTGGGGTTAGGTGCTTTTTTTTCATATTATATTTACTATCAACCTCTTACATTTATAAGAGACCTTATTGCGTTTCTGTGATTCGGAAGTCACATTAAGCAGTCGGTCCCGGTTGTTATCAGAAGATAGCAATCGCGAAGCTTATTTGGTGGCCTTCGAGCGGCTGTGTCTATGTGTGATGTGTCTACGCCGCATTCGCCCAAATATTAGTTATGCGCGCAAACAACAAACATGCCATCCACACTTAAGCCTGGTATGCCAAATAAGCATCAAATAAGGCAAATATGTGTGTTGTAGAGATGTGTCATTGTCATTTTTATGGTGAACGAAACGAATATACTCTCCACACTTCGCCGTATGCGCGCGAATAAACCGCATAACGGATAGCGCATAGCGAGGTGTGGTGCCTGCTTAAGATTACGTAACCACAACGTGCCTTGCCAACCCGCACTCGGCCAGCGTGGGGACACCTATCGCCTGTTAACCTTGTCTTTAAAGGAGACCCGAACCCACTACTAAACAGACAATTTAACAAATGCTATGGTTGCTCGTACGTATCCCATTCAGCATTCCACACATGGATGATGCAGCTTGAATGTCTACGTATATGGATGGTTTTTGCTGTTTGGATGACCTAAATAAATAGCCATGAGAATGAATCCCACGTTTAGCCTATTGTGTTCCACTGCTGAACGAAGGCCTCCCCAATAGCGCCATCCCGGTATTAGGTAGTGTAGTCCGCATCCATCCGCTGTCAGCCACGATGTAAAAAAGTTAAATAAAATCTTAGAACTTAAGTTGAAATTTATACTAAAATATATGTTTTTTCTTATGGTAATGGTAAGCAAATAAGTGTTTTTATTATTATGTTATTGGTTGGTTTTATCCCAGCAGTTCCATTTATCTAGGTCCTTATGGAACTTTTGCTACCTTAAAAATTATATAGATTTTGTACTACTTTTACACTAGACTTTAGTTTTTTTAATACAAAGTAAGTCAGAGATCAAAAATAATAAAACAACAACCCCAGGTAACACCGCGGGGCTCATCTAGTTCTATTCTAAAATTTATATACTAAATAGCAATAATGGCGACACTCATACGGACTCCAAATGCTGAGAATCGCCTGTCTTACAGTGTAAAAAAAATACTTTTAAAAAACTAAACAATCACGCTTTTAAACTAAAACGTAGAAAATAATTTTAATGGAACAAAGCGTGGGGCGACGTTATTGAAATATTTTCAGAAAGCACCCATCGCTTTGTTACATTGAAATTATTTTCTACTTTTTAGTTTAAAAGTGTGTTTGTTTAGTTTTTTATAACTATTATATTTTTTTTCTAGACTAAAAAATACCATTTTGTTTATACATTTTTTTATAAGTTCTATTTTCAAATTAGTGTATTGTCATCGGTCCTCGATAAATCTACAAAGTTTGAACGAAATCTGGCCGTTGAAAGTGGGTCAAAGTCGCACCCAAAGGAGTCTGTTACAAACATACATGTGAGGCTAATAAAAAGCGTGTAAAAATAGAGTAAAGAAATGGGAGAAATTCGCATTTTTAACGATACGTCAGTACCTTGTAAAACTGGCTTCATGAGACTACTGAGAATAGACCTCCATATCAGATACTCAACATATTTATTTCCTCTAATTCCATATATGAAACAAATGGGTTGTAAATTTCAGAAGTTACATAACCAACTGGCTAAATGGAACAGTGGGCAAAAACCTTTTTTTTAGGTATTCGGTGGTAGTATTTATGTTTTAAGTAGGTCCTTTTAGTTATAAATTTATAGCGTGTTAAATCATGTTAAATCTAATAGCGTTATCGGTGCCAGCCATCAGGTCCTCCTGCGTGCAGGTGTCTGGACACGCATGGCAGGATGCAAGGATAATTTCAATTAGGTATGACAGCGTTCTAAAAGATATAATTTTTCCGACATGTAACGTTTGGCTTCGAAACGCTAATAAGATGATGTTAAATCTACCTCAATGCATTCATTGAGGTGTTTATCTTCAATCATAAACATTTTTTCTTTTTTTTTGAGATAATATTATTAACTTTGTCTTCTGGGTAAAAGATCACAGATGTATTAGATCATCATCAGCCTATTGCACGCCACTGTGATCGATTTTAGATCACAATAGGTACCTACTATATTTCTGACAGTACAAAATATTTTTGGTAATAAATAGTAATAATGAATAAAAAATAACAATGAATTATTTTAAAATTCACATTTGTTCTTAAGTATATGAATTGAAGATGGTCATGTAAAATATAGTGATGTGATGACGCAATAACGTTACGAATCCCGCTATTTATTTATAAGATATAGTTATATCTGACATTAGTACTTTCTTGACTGCATCTATGTCTGATGAGGGCTCTGCTTATGTGACGAAAAATATTGCAGGTTGGTATTTTTCGTCTTTTAATATTTACAAACTTTCAAGATACAAAATCTTTGTTCGTCATAATTATATGGATATATAATTTTCAAAGTTCGCCCTCAGAGTGGCCATGCCAGACGCTCTGTGTAAGAACTTATAGGTAAAACCGGTCGAACTAGTAGCCTACCCCAAATAATCTTGGGAATAAATAATAAAGGTTAAGAAGTATTTATGTTTTCATATAAAACTAGCCGCCCGTCCCAGCTCCGCTATGGGACATAAAGGAATAGAAAAAAAAACAGAAATCCTTGTGGGCTCATGCACAACACTGCTGAAGATCATGACATGATCAAATGCATTGTTTACGATTCTATAAAGGACATACATGCAAACATTCATTTTCATATTATATGGATAACTTTACTATGTAAGTACTGACAACAACAAGTACTGCAAATTATAACCTTTATTTGCAGTTCTATCTACAACTTTTTATTATACAATTAGCATAGTGACCCCCTACTCCTGGATTCTATTCATGCTATCCATCAGGCAGAGTAGAGTCACTGGTAGGCTTAAATATATAAAAAAACTAATAGTTTAGTACATGTATTTGTAAGTCAAAAATTATTGGTATTAGAATTATAGGGTCTTGTGTGCAAATAAAAGTGTGCTAACATTCGAATGTTTTATTATAACTTTTTTTACTTTTAGTGACAAAAGAAATTTTAAGTTTTGACAAAGTGAAAGTTATAGTCAAGTGAACAATTTAACGACCCGTTTACGACCTTACCGCTGTGAGCGGCAGCTAAAAGCGAAACGCCGAGCGATAATATCAAAAGTATAAAAATGTACGAGGCACGCCACGAGTCGCCGTTCATAGCTAAGCTCATAGGCTATGAGCTTAGCTATGAGCGGCGACTCGTGGCGTGCCTCGTACATTTTTATACTTTATTTTTATACATATAGCTAAGCTCATAGGCTATGAGCGGCGACTCGTGGCGTGCCTCGTACATTTTTATACTTTATTTTTATACATATAGCTAAGCTCATAGGCTATGAGCTTAGCTATGAGCGGCGACTCGTTTCGCTTTTAGCTGCCGCTCACAGCGGTAAGGTCGTAAACGGGCCGTTATTTACGCTACGAGGTCGTTTTAAGATACGTATTTGAAGCTTAATTTTCCACGTCTATCTATTATGCGCTAAGAGTTCATTCTTAGAAAGATGTCATTATTTCGGCAGCTAACACTAAAAAAAAGTTTTATGGCGTAATTTAATACTTTAATTGTAACTCAACAAGCTCACTTCATTTCGTATGCAGTTATGAATTGTGGAAACAGAATCAGCTGGGTTTTTTTTCAGTTTACATAAACTAACAAAATCAGCTTGGATTAAAAGGAATAAATTTATAAATTATCTATAAATATAGACGTGACAAAATTATGGCCTAAAACTTGCAAACAATACATTAATGTTTATTTCTATGCACTCTTACAAAGTCCCGAATACATTTCTATGTAACACGAAGTTTTGTCACCAAATAAACTTTCCAGTTGCTCATCAAGTCTAATCAACTTGCAGTGTCAGTTGTGACAGCGGTCGATGGAGCCACTCTTCTGATGCTAAACGGATACTCCTTCACAAACCCTTCACCCATGACAGGAGGCGAACGCTGGTACTGCTCGGGACGGGTCAGATGGAAATGCAAAGTTTGTCTGCATGTCAATGACGATTATGAACTTGTTTGTATTTCCAACGAACACACCCACAAAGCACCTGTGTATGAGCGCACTCCAGATGGCTTGTACGTGCAAGCTTTTTCTTAGTATTGCCATAATTTTTACTATTTTAGACATTTTTTGTTGCCATTTCAGTGCCACAAAAACAATAATGTCATGACGTGTGTTTCTAATGATTGAAAACTAGAAACATATTTTTTTATGACTCCTATATAATTTATATGAATATTCTAAGAATAGCTAAGTATTAATATCTAGAACATTCGACAAACAAAAAGACTTCAAAGTTATTACCCACGTTAGGTTTAAAAAAAAGTATTTTAATTCCAAATTTAAAATATTTTTGGACGAATCTGAACGGACTTAGAGTGAAAGGCTTAAGAGTTAAAGTTAATTATTTTATCGTGTACCTTACTTATACTTATAATCGAATTATAAAATAATTCGTCTCGGCAATTAAATTATGATCTCTAAATATTGTAATTAAATGTAATTGTGAAGTGAAATTTATCGTTGTGTGTTTTATAAACAAAATATGTGTTCAGGGTATCAAAATTTTTTTATACATTACATTAATTGTTAATATAATAATATGTTTTTGTGTATCACATTACTTTTATCACATGTGAAATGAAACGTTATTTCTACTTCATAAGTTGTTTTGTTTTAAATTAGCTTATTCCCATTGTAACGTTATGAGTAACATTTATTAATTGGTTAATTTGTTAAAATCGTAGTTTTGCAAACTTGCGAGTTTTAAAGAAATTCTGTAAATTTTTTGGTTCCCGCTAAAAATCAGCGCTATGATGACCTTCGGGACCGTAGCATAAGCTGAAGGGGCTCTTTAGTCACACACGCAGATTATTTGACTGTTTTTTTATATTGTATGTTTGTATTACGTTTGTTGGTTGTTAAGTCTTGATAAATGTTTTTTTTTATGTTTTTATTGAGTGTGTGACTAATAAATTTACTTTTTCTACATTTTCTTTTTTGCAATTTACTCTTTTTTAATTTGTCACTAGGCATTATTAAGAACATATTCAAGCAACGGTAGTATAGGGACTAAGGCATTCTTCCAACTTTCTCCATAAAATATATTCGTTAACTGTTAAGGGAGAAATAACATTTAGTTATATGTCTTTGCATATTGTAGACTAAATTAAGTTACGAGCCATCTATTTCTTTCAGATAAGTCGGAGAATTGTCACGTATTTACTGTTACCCTCGGTGCTACTCAAAATGATAGACGAAGATGTGTGATGTGCTACAAGATATGTTCACAACTCTTCGGTTCGCGTAAGGCTAAGAATAAAACTAAAAAAGTCAAAACATATTGTGCACAATGTCCTGGAAAGCCATATTTGTGTTTGAAATGTTTTTCAACGAGGCATTCTAGATAATATAATATTCCCTAATAATCTATTTTCTATTCTGTGATACATCCTCGTACATAGAAATGTTATTAATAAAGACATTATATTATTATATTTAAAGTTAAAAAACAAATAAAATGGAATATTATTTATATTTACGAAGAAAGTAATGCACGATATTACGATTTCGTGATTATTCCTAGATTTTTAACAATACCAGGAGTCATGCTATCCTGATAGCTGTTTTCCCTATTACAGGGTAACATTAGCGTATTTTTAATAATTTTCAAATAAAAAATTATTAAAACATAACCTGTTTTCATGTATATTTTTTCCTCTTTCCAACTTTATAACGATAAAAAAAACTTATTTAAGTACAATAGATAAAAAATACGTCATAATTTCACTATTCTCAAAATACATTTCCAAAAGTATATTTTCAGATTTGAAATACCATTTCATACCATCGGGCCGAGGAAAATATTGTCTCCTGATGTTGGATAATCATACGTTCAGCCAAGTTAAAAAGGACAACAGATATTGGAATTGCTCCAAGAGAACCACAAGAGGATGTAGGGCTAAGGTCCATTTTGATAAAGATCTGAAGATTGTCAGTTATGTCAGGGATCATAATCATAGTCCTCCTAAATATTTGTTGAAGAATGGATGCTACTTTAAGTTGAGCTAAAGTAATAACCACTTTTTAAAGTTTTATAAATATGTGAAGTGTCGTATTCCAGGACCTAGTGTGAGTTTATTTCACACCAACTCGTTTTCTAGTACACCCATGCGTCATCCGATTGGTAAACATTATAGTACGGGCCAATCCGAATTGCAATCACTATGCAATAAGCTCAAACTAGGCCTTCATAATACTTTCTGAACCCGACAGTTTCAGTATTATGGTGCTTGGCACAAAAACTAGTATACCTACAGAATGAACCATAGTTCATTAGCTTCTTTATCGTACCTGGTAATGGCTTCGTAGATCTATAGTAAAAATAGTAAGTAGGCATAGTAAAAACAAAAAAAAAACTGTTGTTTTAATATTACATGAATGAATAACGTGTAACTAAGAATCTCGTCTATTGTAAATATAAATGTTTTTATCTAAATTAAATGTAAAATACATATTATAATCTGGTCACTATTATATTGCATGTTTGACCGTTTTCTTTGTTTTAATTTTTATATTATACACACCTTCGTTTTCGACATTTCCGCTTCGGCTCTGTCACAAATCGCAGCGCAACCTCATTTTTCTATAAACAGGTCCTTATTTTATACGTAACCCCCCAAGAAGGGACAGCAGGCACATCCTTCCAAACGAGCCGATCAATGAATAATTTAATTCAGGTTATTGAAGTATTGAACAGTTGAGCTCTTTACAAATTCTGTCAAAGACGTTTTAAAATAAATTTAGACTACTAAATTATTAATCAGTTGTTCATGCTTTTATTGGCCAGTTCCACAATTTGTCTTGTCAAATTTTATAAATATTTGTAAATATGTGTGTAATTACCATTACCATATTTTAAGGAATGTGTCTTAAAATACTTTTTGTCTAGGAATATGAATAAATTGTTATCCTAACCCTCACCAAAATTATTATTATTATGTTTTGCTTAACCGTAGAGATGCCAAATGTTCCACCTGTGGTTTTTGAAACGCTGTTTAGCGCAAAATAAAACCAAACAATCAATAAATGTAGATGTTTCTAAAAGTTTGATGATGCATTTTGGCATTGCTTTCAATGAATCAGAGGGTCTAATGTGAGTTCATTTCACATCAACGTGCTTTAGACGTATTTGGTGGTCCGTTTCAGTGCAGGCTACAGGCTGCTACGCCCCGGCCGCTGCGCTGAACTCGGTCACCGTCACTATCAAGTAGATGTGAAATCAACTCGTTGTAGATACGAATAAAACTATATATTATTTGGCGTCTAAAAGGCTGGTCTTCATTTGGTTTTTTTTTATTAAAATGTAACTTAATATCTGTCACTTGAAAACTTATGTTGAACTTTTCTGGAAAATTGTATCATTTATATTAGTATATTTGTAATATTATTATCATTATGAGGTAGTTAATGTATTCTGTACTTTTAGTTATATAGTGCCAGTTTGTAGAAGTATTTGTGGGTAGTTTGTATCTTTAGTGTTTGAATAAGTAGGTACATTTTCTGATTATAAAGGCCGCTGCATACGTGATGGGATTTAACACGGACGGAACGGGACGGGAAGTTTTGCAAACATCTTTACATACAAAATGTATAAGGAAATGCATACTTCACGGAGACGCGGAACGTGGCACGCACGGGACGTACTAAATATCGTCGCCGACGATGTTTAGCACGTCAATAGCAATTAAAGCCAATTCTTGAAATGAAAAATACATGTTTCCTTGTTCACAACACTAACACGTTAGATCCGAGTCACAGTCACGGTGCGTATGCATTTAAATAACGTTCCCGTTTATAACGAGGCAACCACGTCCACGCCCCGTCCGTGTTAAATCCCGTCACGTATGCAGCGGCCTTATAATTGGGTTTCTCAATTATTATTTTTGATATTACTTATGTTAGAATCTGCTGATAAATCAAGTTTTAGTTATAAAACACCTTGATTTCATACTCTAAGAACCCTCTAAATTTGTATTGTATGTGTGAACTGGCCTTTGGTATGTTTTTTTTTTCTCTTCAGTTACAGTGGTTACATTGTCTACCGGTAGGATTATGCTGATAGTCAATGGGTATACTTTTAAGAAGGAGTCAAGCTTTAGTGATGGGACACGTTGGATTTGCAACGAGCCAAGCCAATGTAAATGCGATGTTTATGTGCACGTCAATGAGAAATACGAAGTAACATCAATCGTAAACGTCCATACACATGATCCTATACTTTGTAGGGTATTTCAGAACAGAATTATGTGATTGTCATGTTTCTCTTGCTTGTTTATTGTATTGTTAAATTTATCGATCTCATTAATCTAAGATTCTCAATCAAAAGATCATTAAACTGATTTGTGTCATTCATGTTTACTTGTTTGATGATAATTTTATTATTTTAATAAAGTTGTACACTTTAGAATATTATTTTTCATTATAAAGATCTATTTATTAAAATGTATATGTTTTATTCTGTTAGTATTTACAAATAATTAATATTTTGGATAGGAAAATAAATGTTGTTTTTTCATTTACAGATTTTCTTTACAATCTGAAGGCAGACTTGGATCAAATTGACTACTCAACAGATTTGATATATGAAGAAGAGAAAGAAGATCCAACAGAAGCGTTATACGTTAGATCTCGCAAAGGAACAGCAATTCTACAGTACAAAGGTCATAGATATAGAAGAGTCTATAAAACTAAGAATGGCACGCGATGGAATTGTTCTTTGAACAAAAATTGCGGGGCATTTGTATGTCTTAATGATTATGATGAAATCTTGATGTCACATGAAGAACACGACCACCCCAAGAGGACTGAAAATCGCAATGCAATTGACAAAAATGGTAATTATTTTTAATAGTATGTAATTATTTTGCATCAGGACACCTATTAGTATCTCATCTCAGTCTTGAAATCTTTTTGTACACAGTACCTAAGTAGGACGCAAGGTTTTTTTGGGAAATAAGGTTTTTTTAAACTTGTAACTTTATCAGTAAACTACAAATCTCACCAAGATAATTCTATAACCAGATTTATCACGATTTTGTTGAATCCATCTAAGTTTTTATTATAAATATTGTATTATAGATACAGCAGTAGTGATCACATCTCGTAAAGGTAAAGAAATGCTACTGTTTCGTAAGTACACTTATCGCAAGCAATACGACAAAGGGGACAAGTCTCGCTGGATATGCTCAACCCTCAAGAATTGCAGGGGCTGTGTGTTTACAGATAGTAACAACTTAATCATTTCGGCTTTCGAAGAACATTGCCACAACCCTCCTAAGTATTATTTGAAACCGGATCACGTCCTCAACGCCTTGAGAGAGCCTCTCATCATAGAGACAGATTAATTAAAGTCATGTATAAGAAGGTGGAATAAGACGGGGTCTTCAAAACCATTCGTTTTTAATTGCACAATGTAGGAACTCTTCATTCTCAACACACAGTAAAAATAAATAAAAATACTAAAAATCTAACAACAGTTCAGATGGCATTAAAATGAAAGTTATTTTTTAGTTTAGCTATAATATAGCATGTTTTTAAATGGTTCCCATCTTACCTCGCTGCCCCTTCTTGCTCCTCCTTTCCCTAAATAATGTAATTTAGGTATTTTGAATATATTTTGTTACATATGTATCGAATAATTTAATAAAAATGTTAAATAGCTAATCTGATTTTTTGCATTAATTACATTTAAAAATATTCTCCTCGCGTCGTTATCCTCATTGCTGAGGATTGATTCCGTAGTTGTGGAACGTTTTTTTTCCGAATAGTTGCTCGCCACCTGTTTCTCTCCCTGGTCGTATGAAGAGCAGCATGCAGATTGGTATCCAAGTCCGATCAGACCTAGTCAGTCTACCTGATAAGACTACTTCCTCTTGATCTTTTGCCGTCAGACTCGGCTTTTAAAACCATTAACTTCAATATAAATCTTGGTTTCTTTTCTTAAATCCTTATTTAATTTTCAGTTTACAAAATAATATCAAAGCGTGGAAGACCTCTAATCGTGTATAAAAACTACACATACTCTCGGTATCCATACCCTTTGAAGGTCGGTTGGCGATGGTACTGTTCCAGGGTGAAGAACTGTAGAGCGTGCATCCTGACCACAGACGACAACGATTTCATAACAGCAACAGGAGAACACAACCATTTACCTATTATTTTTAAGTAGTATTATCCGGACTTGTGCCGGATATCGGATTAATTTATTCATAGGTCGCAATTTGAAATATTAATATACTAATTACTTACGTAGTGATATAGATGCAAATATTTTTTACGTTAACTATGTTTACAATTACATTGTAAACGAAGATAATTATATTCTTTTGATTTTAATTTTTGTTGGTTGTCTCGTTGGTCTAGCGTTTAGCTTATGCGATAGCCGTTCAAGATGACTCGAGTTCGATTCCCGGGTCGTACTGAAAGTGTTATTGAGTTTTTTCTTACAAGAAATTCTTATTAATAGAGTAAGGAAGTTTGGCGACGTTTCACGCTCGTGCCTTGGAAAGCACATTAAGCCGTTGGTCCCGGTTATCATAAACATCTATATCAATAGTTTGCCAGCTGGGAAGACTTTTGGTTCTTAATGTTTGTTATTAAATAAAATATACATAATTATGTTTAAGAGTTAAAAACAATATAGGTTATAAAATAGGGAAGAAAATAAATTTAAATATTTATTATTTTTATAAAAATAAAATTATTGTTTTCAAATGAATGTAATTTGAAATAGAATACAGTACCTGCCTTTAGATATTAATAGTTTTGATTATAGAAATGTCAATATAACAAATAAATGAATTTGTCAGTTTGTAATTTCAAAATAATACTTGGTCTTTTGGTTTCCGGCTAATCTCTGGAATCGCTTGGCTGATTTTGACTTTTATGTATGTACACAAAGTAACACGTATGCCATTTTTTATTTGTAAGGGCTGGAAGATCTGTGAATACTTTTAAAAGATGTGTGTATGCATAAGTTACATGTTCCGACTCGTTATAATATAACAGACATTTATGCCACCAAGCATAAGTCGACTGTTACTTCTAATTAGATATAAGTAAATGGGTATAATGATTTCGTAGACGCTGATGGGTATAATGATAAGTATGTGTGTGTTTGTTTTTCTGTAGTAGTTATTATCTAAGGGTGCCTTTGTAATGTAGTGTAAAGTGAATTTGTTAATTGATACAAATGTAACTAAGAAATCAGATTGTTTATATATTTATTTTGATAAAGTATCCTAAACTGATAAGTTTTTTATGATCGTGACGAATTAAGAATATGTCACTGTCAAGGTATGTCACTACTTATATTACCCCCGCGGGTGTCGTATGTGTAGACTAGGACCAAAGGGAATGAAAACTTGACACAGGCCCTTTTTTAACGTGTAGAAATCCCAACGGGCGGTCGAAATGGTATTTCGGAATCAAACCGACTAAAACCACACAGTGTGCCACTCTGCGCCAAAAATAGGAGGAATCCGGCAACTACTGTTCACGTACAGTAAGTACACTTTGACATCGCCTCCTCGCGCCTGGCTACTGAATCAGATGGAGTTTGTACCGGACCGGTTTGCTGGCGCGAATTGAGCACGAGTGCAGATCGGTCGTTCTTCCGGGCTTCCACGCCGATTCCTTCTGCGAAATAATGACTTTGAAAAAGGTTGCGACCGTAATAGAGCAGTCAAGAACGCATGGCAGGATCTCCTCCTATGACTATAGTGATAGCCCGACGATGACCTGCATTAGTCGAAAGGAAAAGGTTCTGTGCCGTGCCCACTTGACGATGGCCGACTAGAACCTCCAAAAAAAAGATAGTGGCACAGTAGCACGCGAAGTCTCCAGCCGTGATGACCAACGAGTACTCGTTGCTCGACGGGCGGCCTCACGCCAGTTGCTAACTACATCGAGCGGGGGCCAAAAGCGGCTCTCTGTGTAGAAATCAGCCGTCTGCCTATAAATTTCGGCGAGCATTTTCGCCTCCTAATCTAACGAGAAATATTATTTTACTAGTTAATATGTTCTACGTGTGTATTAAAATTATGCTTAAGAAAGAAAAAAATTGTGTTTTAAAAAGAAATTTCAATAAAATTATACATTAAAGTTTTTTTTTTACCTACCTACGTTATGTTTTTTTTGACATACCTAATATTTGTTGACAATTTGGTTGGTGCTTTTGTTTATACCTTTATCAGACACACATAAAGCTACAGGAACGCCTGCAGTTTCTTATCTGTTTTCTTTATTGGCTAACAGTTAGATCCATGCAGAACGGCAAGTCTGACGATCGTTCATTCTGCATTAATTCGATGACGTACCTACTTATAGACCTTTTTTTTTACGCGGGGTATGCTTTTCGCACCATACCCTTCGTGGGGTAAACGAAGGGCGTGTGTGGGACTCCCGGGCAACCAGTCTACCCACTAAACCCCGCGGCGGCCTACCTCGGCAGTTGAGAGGAACACCAGGATCGCGTTAGCAGCTTCTGGTGTCCCCCCTGCCATACCTCAACGTCTGAGGTACATCCCGGGGTGACTAGTTCCACCCCCGGGGCAGGATGTTATTGCGCCTCTCACCGCTCTGTACAGAAAGATGCAAAACATCAACCCGCCTTAAACGACACCCCCGGCCGCACCGGGGGTGTCACCTATCTCGAGTCGTTTGCAGCGGTCACATTTCCCCAGGATGTGACCGCAGCGACCCTTAAGCGACGATTGGGTAGCTAGCGGCCTCTACCGCGTCCCCTTCGCCGCCTCCTTCGAACGGGATCAGCCCTTTCCCGCTCTGCGGACTCCTTCTGGAGCATAACATTCTCACAGAAGGAGACCGCGGCTTCCCATCCCTCGCCACTCGCCAGCATTGCCGCGATCAATGCTGGCGGTGACAGGTTTCGTCCGATCTGTCCGACCAGAACTCGACGCTCGGACTCCCAAGCAGGGCAGTCCTTCAGCGTGTGCTGGGCGGAGTCCCGGTCAGACCCGCAATGGTGGCATTGTGCTGTAGCCTCCCGTCCTATTCGATTCAGATACTCACCGAAACAACCGTGCCCGGTGAGAATCTGAGTCAATTGATAGGTGACACAGCCGGTCTTCTTTACCCACGCTTCGAAGTTCGGCAGAACGGCTCCGACAGCACGTTGGCTAGCACAGCCCTGAATTTCGAGCCGTGCCTGCCAACACCGCAGAGCTTAAGCATGTGCGTTCCGCCGTAGCATTCCGGGCTCTAGATCCCTAGGCGCTGTCCCCTCGCCGTCCCGACCGATAGAACGAATTTGGTCATAGACCATCGTGTACATATCGGCCAGAATGTCGAAGGGTGGAGATCGCGCCAAGACCGTCGCTGCCTCATACGAGATGGTGCGGTAGCCCCGTACGATCCGTATGGCCATCAGCCGCTGCAGACTCCTAAGTTGAGCCTTACAGCGGGAGGAACTCTCCAGGTCCTCAGACCAAACGGGTGCCCCATAGAGGACCATGGATCACACGACGCCCATATAGAGGCAGCGAACTTCCTCCCTTGGTCCCCCGAGATTAGGCAGCAGACGATGTAACACCCCTGCTACCCCTCGAACTCGGGGGACTAATCGCCCGAAATGCTCTTCGAAGCTCCACCGACTGTCCAGGGTGAGGCCCAGGTACTTCATGTTCTGGCCCACCTGGACTTCAGTGTGACCCACCCGGAGGCATGAGCTGGGTGGTTCCTCGCGCTTACGCAGGCCATGGAACCATATCGCCTCAGTTTTCTGAGGCGCCACTCTCAGGCCCAGCACACGAATCTTTTCTACGAGACAAGCCACTCCCTGCTCGGCGAGCAGGAGCACCTCCCCGAAGCATGACCCTCTAGCCAATATTAGAGTGTCATTCGCATAGCAGATGACACTTAGGCCAGAAGGCAGACTCGTGCGAAGGACCGCATCGTATGCGAGGTTCCATAGCAATGGGCCCAATACAGAACCCTGAGGAACCCCGCAACACACCTCCCTTCGTCTTTCCATCCCATTCCGATCAACAAACTTTACCGTCCTGTCGCGCAGGTAGGCCTCTATGACAGCCCGCAGATAGGGCGATACCTCGTGATATTCAAGGGCCACCCTGATTGCCCGCCAGGGGAGGGTGCCAAAAGCGTTGACGATATCTAGGCTAACTGCCAACGCCACCCCCCCTGATCGGACTGCCGACTCCGACAGGAAGCGAACACACCTAACAGCGTCCACTGTTGAACGCCCCTGTCGGAATCCCAACTGGCAGTCCGACAGATCAGGGCCCACTCGCGACAGGTGCCCATTGATACGGTCAGAGATAACTCTCTCGAAGAGTTTACCCGACTCGTTCAACAGGCATATCGGTCGGAACGCAGAGGGAGAATCTGCAGCCCTTCCCTCCTTTTTCAGGAGCACTAACCTCGCTTCTTTCCAGTCGAGGGGAAAGATACCGAGGTTGAGACAGCTCGTGAAAATCTGCCTCAGTTTGTCCCCCAGTACCGACAGAGCTATCACCAGTGCCCGGCCTGGAACACCATCAGGTCCAGGCGCGGTGTTGCGCGATGATAGCCGTCGCACGGCTCGATCCAGCTCTCCCTCCGTCACCTCACAATCGTCGGACCACAGTTGGCGGTCCGAGTGTGGGGTCCGCGTCCGCGGAGGGGTCGAAGGACTGTCCTGGTCCCTTGGGAAGAGCGTTTCCAAAACTCTTCCCAGAAACTCCGGGTCCAGGGTTTCCGTCAACGGAGGGACCCATGGTCTGAGCTTTCCCAGTACCATTTTATATGGTCGCCCCCATGGGTCCCTATCCAGTCCCGCGACCTACCTATAAACCATTATAAGGCACCACCGAATTCCTACGACGGTGGCCGACTTCCTACCTATAGACCTATCCATTTCTATAATTTGAAACTTAGACCGTGGTACTTGAAATAGCTACCTACAGACGGGAATCGCTGTCCATTCAGTGATATGGTAACAAGAATACAGAGAGAATATGTTTATAATATTATCATTGTTCAGTTTTGTGTCTGTTGGTTTTCAAGTCAAAATTGTCCAGTCTTTTCTGCGATGTTCCCAGTCTGAAATGAATCCTTCATTAGGATGGAATCGGCCGACTTCCTATTCACCGGCCAATAAAATGTCATCTGTGAATAATAGCTTGTTTCGACTATATTGTTGGTATCTGCACGCTATCATGTACTATTGTGCCTCTACCTATACGTCCGATGATATCTCTTCCTGTTGATAATGGATCCTCTCCTCTGTCATCTGTCAGCCCAAACTAAGAAGCGATTAATGGTGTATGCCAACAGAGATACTGTTTTGGCCGAGGTTTCCTTCAAATATTGATGACACTATTCAATACTCTGCACATAGCATGAATCATGATTTTAAAAATAATTATTGATATATAGATGTATATTAAATTTTTTCTATTTTTTTTGACTGGGTCAGTACTACCCTCACACAAAAGACAAACTTAAAATGACAACATACTACGAAGGTCGTGAGAAACAGTATTTTATGCACTCACATTGAGGATGGTGGCCCCTAATCCTGTATTTTACCCATGCCTTCTATCAGGCAGAGTACTTAGTCACTTTGTTAGATTTAAACATAAAGAAAAATAAAATACCATTTATTTCACATACTTGACATCTACCTAGTTCGTGCAAAGCCCAACTCATTATGTATGTACCTATGTATAATATAGGTTTCAGGATTGATACCTTTCTTCTTCTGTGGATTTTAACACAAAAGAAAAGCAGAATGTACTAAGACATTTTATTAAAATTGTGTGAAAAATAAATTCATACAAAACCCATTGAAACATACAAATTGAGTATTACAATCAGTCTTAATTTAATTTTTGTCAGTCAATAAGAAGGAATATAGATTCTTAACATTCACTTAAATAAAACTTAAATCTAAAATTATAATAAGTACCCATAACATCCAAAATTTATAACTAAATTAAAAACAGGTGAGGTAGAACATTTTTATTTAACTTAAAATTACTTAATTAAAATTCAAAGATCCTTGTATAAGATTTTGAAAGTAAAAGATACACAGTTTATAATCATATATAAATAAAGCTTAACAAAAAGTTATGAGGTAGACAGTCTTACTTCAGTCTTGAGTTCAAAATCCCTAGCTCAAGTATGTATAGTATATTTTCTAATAGTAAAAAGAAAAATTACTTGATTTATCATTACTATTATTTATCAGATAAGGATAAAAAAAATTGTAAAACCCTGTCCTAAAAAGTTTATGGTTCATCAAATCAACCTCGCTAATAAATAACAAATGTCAAGTACTCATACATAATGTTCATCTGCAAAATGAAATATGTTAAACTAAATGGATTTCAATTTTATAAATGCCATATTTGTAAAATCAACATGCCCCCTCCGTCTAAACTAAACTAAAATGTAACAAAAATATATTATACTAAGAATCAGTCTTCAATTTTGTTACACCTGTACATTGTATTGAGATTGTATACTGATTGTATATGATGGTACATTAATATTAAAAAAAACAAATAAATTAAACAACTTTAAAAGAACCATCACTACGACGGTAGAATCCATGGGCTGGATGATTGTGTTGATTGCGCACTCTTTTGATGACATTACCGAGACGATGCACAACCGTTGTTACATCCACATTGCAGCCTGTCTTTGTTCGTGATGTGCAGTACCACTGCTTCTTTCCATAAGCAAGTTTATTCTTTAGTCGAAATGCATACCCTTCGTGGACCAACAGTAAACTCCCTTTGCGCGTTGGAATAAAATTTGCCACTGAAAGAATATAAATTATGTTAATAACTGTTGCACTACTATAAAGTTTAACTTTTTGCTTTTTAAAAGAAAACAACAATTCAATTTTTCTATTTTATTGTGAGTAACAAGTACATAAATAATTATTCATTCATATACATGTCTTATTTTTAGTGTAACATTTTATTTTTGAGGATTTTTTTTTTGTTTTTTTATTTGTTTTACGCTTCTGTTGTTACTGTGAAGTGAATATCGTAGTTTCACAACTTTCTAAGACTATTCGCGCGCATATAACCTTCAACACTTAATCTGTCAACTAATGTATACACAATATTGTCTTAGATGGAGAAAAAAACATAACATTTATTATTTTAATAACATGCTTTCATAAATACTTAAAAATAACATAAACACTCTGTTAAAGAAGATTATTTCACTCGTAATCATCAAAAACTTCACGAAACACGAAACACAGACGCGGTTGTTTTTTGTTTATCTCAGTCTATGAGTCTATGTTGTCTGTGGTTTTAATGTTGTAACTTGTAACATCAATAATGTAGTAATCTGTACTTGTTATTAAGCGTATTATGGCTTCACAGATTCATAGTACTTGGCACAACTTAAACGAGTAAATTGTCAATATTGTATGTATATATTTATATATTATCATTATTGGGTTTAAATACTAAATTGCCAATTTATACTGATAATCTACTCTCTATTCAGAAGTGCAATATTGTATTTAGATAGAAGTCTAGGGATCTAGATTCCCCAAACTGTGTGAAAACTTTTTGTACTGCCTCTTGGCATTGAAATGTTTAAGAAATTTGTCTACATCACGTAACAATGATAGTCCGTTGGTTAGGCGAGTACGAAGGATGACGTATGGTTTCCAACAGCAGTTTCTGTGAGGTCTTGTATCATATCATCATAGAGCTTTAAGTAATGGTGAAGATTGTTTCACAAATCGGAACTGTTCAGTTTCGCCAGCAAAGTTGAGCTCAGTAAACATCTGCTGTTTTTGCTTGACGAGTCTTGAGAAAGCTATAGTGAATAAGACCATGGACACACCAAACAGTCGCCTTTACCTTTTTAATGGTAAACTTTGCTTTCGAGCATTGTTGCGTTGTTTGATCTAGCTTATACCATGCTATTTTTTGGTATCGTTTATCGTAATTGTGAATTCTACTTTTTGCCATGTGACAATATATTACCCAATATTCCTTAATTTTGTATTCTGATTCAACAAGGCAATCAGTATCAGATTAGTAAAATCAAAAGGCACCCATTTTTCATATGTTATATTTTAGCATACCTAATTGACTTGATGCAAATGAGACAATGTTCAGGAAACGGTAAACCATGCCGATTATTTCTGGCTGGTTCAAACCAAAATGCACAGTTCGTTCCGCGTCGGAACTTGTACTGAAAGAATACAAGATTTTCGAAATATCCATTTTGTCCTGTCTAAGCTAACTCCAAAAAATCTGAAAATCGAATGTTGCACATTGTATGCGATTTTGGAATAATGATTAGTATTGATTAATTGATTTCAAGTATTTTCTAAAACACAATAACATAAATATTTATTTCTATTAATGTTATTTGTATACTTTGTCTATAATATTATTTATGAAACTCTGACGGCCTCAGACCGAAGGAGGCGTAAATGGCTGCGAAACAGTTTTTTTAACTAATGCAGCATTTTCGAATATATTGTTACTGTCTTGTTCTTCTAGTTTAAATAAAGATTTTATTTATTTATTTAATATCGTGATTAGAATTACCTGCAACCACACCCGCAACAACAGAATCTATGAATCTATACCATTGAGAAATGACAACCGTCACTGTCACAGGTTGACAGTTTGACTAACGTGAAGTAACGTGTTTTGTTGTAAAGAAAACAGTATGTAAGCGTAGTAATAAATCATTTTTTTAATAAAATTGTGATCAGTTTGTGATATATGGGCATTATATAATGTGATTTGTACTGAATATTACCGCTATTGTTTCTTTAAAAAGTTTATGTACTTGTAAATTTGATAATGTCAGTTTAAAAGTTGCGTGATGTGTAAATAAAGTTCTTAATAAAGAATAAGTTGTTGTGATCATAGTAATAGACGGGTATAAGTTATTGCTTTTTAATGTTTAATAAAATTTGTATTAAATTTAGTAAACAAGGTAATTTTTATTAATCATAAAGGGAAACCTATTAGTAAATCTAAATGTAGATGCAGCTACCAACCTACCATACTACATACTTTGAAAAAGTTTTTTTATCAAACATGCATACATCAAAAATTTGAGTATTTATGAATTGTTTCTTGTAATGAAGGATATAAAATTTTCATCAGGTTTTATATTATATACAATTGCCTGCAAGTCCTAGCTTAGATCAGTTTTAATGAAAATTGAAGCGGCACCCAAAAGCACTTAAATTTGTTTAAGGAAATTTATGCCTCATTTTTGAGGAAAAAATTTTTAGTCAAATGTATATGAGATTAACTTTAGTATAATTACTTATGAGTAATCTAATCTTAATTAAGCTTAAATTAAAAAACTTATCATTATAAGATAACACTGAGCAGTTACCTCTATTTGAATACTACTAAATGTGTCTATGCTGGCGTTTATCAAGATAAAATCTACAATTGATTATTTCATTGATAGATATTAAGATATATATTTTTAACTAGCGACCTGCACTAGCTTTGCATGTGTGTGTAATGTAGCTATACAAATAAATAATATTGAAGTGTGTGTATGCAATTTCAATTTAACAACTAAATACATATAAAAGTTTATAAAACAATTTAATTTGTTGTATGTGTTTTGGCCGATCTCTGTACAGGCTTGCTCTATATTCAAGCTTCAGCAAATAGCTGATGATATAAGGAGTAATTTGGGCTATTTCAATGTTAGAAAGCTACAACAATAACCTCTGGTTACCTCCCTGGTGTTGCCAGAGTTAACACCGCAAGGCACAGCTGCCTACATAAAAATGATGGTAATGAAATCCATTGTTGGGACGATGTAGTTCCTCGGTGACAGTGTCCTTTTATTTAAAAAAAAATCCATTGCATAGTTTGAAAGATCTGATCTTAAAGGACAAGAAGCGACTTACTTTTCATACATAATGACCTTAAAGTTATAGCTCAACTATTATTTATGAATACACCAGCAACATATTTTTTGTAGTCTTAAATGTACAACAGGGATTATTTGAATTAAAGCCTTTTCTTCATTTTCAACATGTAAGAATCTTTTAAAGATTTCTAAAGAAATATATAAATCATAACTGTCATCTTCAATTTCGTAGAAGTACTTATTAAAATTACATCAGTTTTTTTTATAGAATATGTTTCATACATATTTGTTATGAACTGTTTTACTTGGACCAGGGGGGTGTCACTCCGCAGTTTAGGTATAGTCGGCCGGCTGCCTGCCGGGTGAGACACGCCGGTCGAACAGACATCGTCAGAACAGTTCAGAGTTACACGATAGAAAGAGACGCAATTGTAGGTAAATATAATCGTAGTGATTCGGCGCTGTGCGATCTGAATTGAACTTAATCTTTTGACACCGAGGGTATCTATAACTTTAATTTACTTTTCGGAGTGAGTCTTCTGTGCTGGTACTATTATGTATTCTGTGCTTGGACCTTAAAATACCAATTTGATTTAGGTTTTACTCGAAATTGAGATACAGCTTTTGTTCCAAGCCCTACAAACAAAAGCAACATTTTCAAATCCTTTTCAAAGCCTTTCATTTTATGTTAAATATACTTACATACTTTTACTTCTAATACGCTTCCAGTTTCCGCTTCCGTGTTATCTTGTCCTTAACATTTTCAATTACCTGTTTCTAATTGAAACTGTAGATAGTCTTTACTTATTACCACTGAAATGTGTAACATGACATGTGTGAAAAAAATGCGACTTTTATTATGTAAATACTGACCTTTGGTCCATAATTCTAAAATAATTTCCTGGTTGGAGTTTAAACAAACCTCTTTACCAAATATTGTGATAAATTGTTGTTATTAAATTGTTAGCCACATATTATTTGTTTGATTTTCCTTCCTCTAGTTTGTAAGCTTAAACCCCACAATTGGCTATGAGTTACATTTTATTTTTATTTTCAGGTATATTTATAAACACCAGAGGGAACTCTAAACTTTTTATATATCAGAATCATACGTTCCGGTTCATGTACAAGAAGGCATATGGAAGTCAGCTCTGGTACTGTTGGTATTTCTTCAGCCGGTGTTGTCCAGCTAAGCTACGGATAAATAATGCTGGGAAAGTTACAGAAAGCATTGGCAGACATAATCACGATCCACCAACAGTTTGGATGACTCCAGATGGAAAGTCCTACAATCTCCCACCTCTTCCTGACAAAAACACGTCCAGTAATGCATAGTGAATAAAAAGTATTTTGAAACATTTTCGTTTCACTGCCTTTATTTTGTTGTGAAATAAACGAACTGCCTCTATATTTCAAACAAGATGAGATTTTATTTGTATTTTATGGAATGTTAAGTTTATGTCAAAAGTTTAACTCTTAGACATATTTTAGTTTAGTTTTTGAAACCCTTTTGAGAAGGGTTACAATACTATTACTAATTACTTGTATGTATCTGTGTGTTGAGTGTTCTGATGAGCAACTATGTAAAAATGACATGCACGGTGTTAATGTAACTAGTTTTAAATGTTTGTTCAACATGTTCATTAAGTCTGCATTATGTATCTACTCATAAAGATGTTATTGTTTATTGTGAGGTTCAATACTCTGAAATAATTTATGATACTTCTGTAAGAAAATGTATCAATGTAATGAGTACCCACCAGTTTTGCTGGAGGAACTCAATTATGACTCTTTGAGTTGCAGGTATCCAAGGATGGCGGTATTCATTCAACGTCACGTACCTATTCCATCTTCGTTGTTTGCCTTCTATGCCATATAACAATTTGACAATAGCCATGGACAAATAAACAAAAAAGCTGAATCTTAGCTTAGATTATTTTTTTTGTAAGAAAGAAAATTCATGATAATTAGAAGGTTCATGTCATTCAATCATTGCTTGAATATAAAGGAAATCTATATCCAAAAGTTGTGTCTAATGTTAACTAAGTAACTTCAAAAACATTGCATTTAGTGAAAACCTGTCGTGAATCTAGGAAATGTAGTTTCTCTGAAAATTAAACATACCTATTTGAATTATTTAGTATAATTTATCAATGAAAATATTTAATAATATCACTTTTAATTTCAGACAATATACCTAGTTATATTTTTGTTACGTCTATATACATTTTGATACATTATATAAACTTTTCTTCGTGATTTTTATGTTTATACCTATAGTTAAAATTTCTGATTTGTGCAGTCTTTAAAAGTTTTTTTACATTTTTGTAAGAAAATATATCTATCACTACTATTTTTATAGCATACACACCTACGCTCAGAGCAGTGCAAAACATCTTCATCTAACGTGAATTTAATTCATCCCTATGTGTTCTCGTCTTTGCATTTAATGTTGTTATTTAACGATTCGAGTATTTTGCACCACTTGGCGGTAGTTTTATGAACAAAGACATTTATGTATAAAATTTATCTAAGTAAAACAAGTTTTTATTTTTACTATTATTTATTCAGTCAATTTTCTAGTTAGAATCTGGTTTAAATGCCAATACAGTTAAAGCGGAGACATCGAAAAAGATACCTATATCCAACTACCAGCCTACTGTCGTATAAATATAGGTATATACGTTTAAGTCTGTCTATGACAAAGTCTACTTTCATTGAAAATAGATGAGATTATACATAATATGTAGGTAATTAACACCTAATTTTAAAAAGAAAGTTCCATTTGTATTATAAATACCTACTGTGCCTTTAAGAGTTTTTATGTAAACCAAATATGAAATATATTACGTACCTACCTACCAATCTATTATTTTTTTAATGCATTTACTATTAATTTATATGTATTGACACACCTGTACATTGCTTTTGATTTGATACCTTGCCTGCCACTTATAACTTAATGGGACTAAAATTATTTTAATTTCTCTCATGTACTGAGACTTATTTTAGTCAACAAAGCATATTTAATATGACTGTCTAGTTTATAAAGGACGTTGACCCTCAGAAATCAATTAACTGTCATTATTAGCCAAAGAAGACAAGGAACTCGAGAATGATTATGGTTCCATTTTTTATGAAGCAAACCAGATTACGATTCGTCTAAAAGAAAGTAATGTCCGCTCATAGAGAACTGTGACTCCCATACCTGTGGGGGTGCTCGTTTAACTGAGAGTTGAAGATCGGATTGGCCAAGAAATGTTCCAGACTATGGTTCAAGACCATTTATTTTGTACATTACTGTTGCTTTATCTAGTATTCCATCAAAATAATTGATCTTAAGAAAGGAATATACACTATGGGTCATTTAAATTCGTTCGTCGGTTCGTGCTGTTTTATTTCGTTGGTGAGTTTAAGACCCAATGATGCAGAAACATCTCACTAGGCCGCCATTATGTGGGTCACCATGTTGCATTGTGTGCACTCATAATGAGGATGGTGACTACCACTTGGATGCTGCTCATGCTTTTACATCAAGCAGAGCTGAGTCACTTTGGCAGACATAATTTTATATAAAAAAAATCGGCCAAGTGCGAGTCGGACTCGCCCATGAAGGGTTCCGTATCAGCAAGTAACATCATATACAAGTTCTTGTAGTTCGTTGTAACTTTCATCGATGTTTTTACACTAGTTTATTGATTGGATGAAAGGTGAATTGCGTGTTACGATTTATGACGTATTAAAAAAAAACTACTCACTAGATCTCGTTCAAACCAATTTTCGTTGGTAGTTTGCATGGTAATGTACAACATATTTTTTTTTTAGTTTTATCACTCTCTTATTTTAGAAGTTAGAGGGGGGGGGGGGACACACATTTTTCCACTTTGGAAGTGTCTCTCGCGCAAACTATTCAGTTTAGAAAAAAATGTTATTATGTCATAGATACCCCACACGTATAGGTTTGATGAAAAAAAAAATTTTGAGTTTCAGTTCCAAGTATTGGGACCCCCAAAATGTATTGTTTTTTTTCTATTTTTATGTAAAAATCTTAATGCGGTTCACAGCATACATCGACTGACCAAATTTCAACAGTATAGCTCTTATAGTTTCGGAAATAATTGGCTGTGACATACGGACGGACAGACAGACAGACAGACAGACTTGACGAATCTATAAGGGTTCCGTTTTTTGCCATTTGGCTACGGAACCCTAAAAATGAAGATCCTTTAATATTCTCAGCTAGACATATACTTTTTAACCAAGAAAAAATATGTCAAAATCAGTGTCAGGAAGCCGTAAAATTTGTAAATTCAGATAACTTTTACCTTTATACCTCACATGCCTTACTTACATGTATAATGTAGCTAAAGGAATAACGCAGCACAGCACAATATGTCATCTCAAAACTAACAATGTCAAAGCATTACCTACCTAAAGTATCAAATATACACGATGATATCATGTAATTGAATCCCAATAAAGATTTGAATGTCTTTCAATAAAACCAGACGGAGCTACGATTGATTAATAAAACGAGATCAGTAGCAATTGATATTGAATTGACACTCTCCCGCAAACTGATGGTAACAATTAGATAACCATACCTTAGAATTATAAATTTGACTCTTAAACGTGTAATAAAGTTCACAACTTATTGTTAAATATCATAAAAGTGCCTTGACCACGTTTTCGATAAAGGTTTGACATTTTTAGCGCTACCGACTCGCCCTGCGAGTTCACGTCTATTTTATTCCAGTACCCACCGGTTACTTCAGGCAGATCCTTGTGTTCCGCTAATATTTGAGATTTCAAATCAGAAAAACTATCACATTTTAATATAGTTAGAACAGAATTGTTATTTTCTCAGAGAAAGAAAAGATAAAACCATATTTGCGATGGAAAATTATCCTGGTCATACAACTCACTCAAGATTGTGCTTTGAATGTTTTAGAGACAACCATAAATATATTGAGAGGGTATACCCATCACTTAAAAAGTGGATAGGCCTTCGTAAAAGCTCGTCTTTTTCTATGGCATATAATGGACAATGGACTACAAGAACGGCGCAGTGGTTTAAACGGTCGCCACGCCGCCGCTGTTCACATGGGATAAACACACACGAGTTGTGCCAGTGATAGTCCCGTCAAATTCGGTCCAGCCGGAACAGACAGACAATTTTTATAATAATTTAATATGCACTTTGTTAATAATTGGCAAACATTTGAAATTATAAACAAACATTTCATTTATTTGTATAAATTAACATAATGTAACTATTACCATAATCGTTATTTTTAATGTTAATTGCTTTTACACGGTAACTTTGCCAATAACGTTACCTTTGTATATAACCGTTTTTGTTTCGAGATTGTCGGTATCGGCTTTAGGCTAACCTGTGTTGTTATAAACTAATTGCAAATGTCAAAACTATACGTAGAACAAAACTATATAAACAATACGTAGAAAGCCGGCAAGGCAGGAATTTATAATTACCTACGAATGCGTCATAGTCAATGTGCAATAGAGACAATCGTCATATTACCTGAACTGCATACAAGCTTTAAAAAGACTATTTATCTAATCATCTATAAAGTGGAACATTATGGGTTCATAATGTCCCACTTTTGGGCACGGGTGTCTTAGGATAGAGATTAAGGCTTTACGTCTCCACCCTGGCCGAGTACGGAATAGGGATTGGCAAGACAACGTTTCCACGTAATCTTACTGTTGGATTTTTTTAGCCGCTCGAAGGCTTCATTAAAGGTTCATTACTGTAATCCTAAGAAAACAAACGGGACCGACTGTTTAACCGGGCCGAGTGCGGGTTGGGGCCGGGGGCAAACAACGACGGCGCGGTCAGTACTTAGATGGGTGACTATTTGTGGCATGATATGTTATGAGGGTTTCCGTGATTCGGAGTTCAGGTTAAGCAGTCGGTCCCGGTTGTTATCATAAGATAAGTCGTGAAACTTAGTTGGAGGACTTAAAACATCTTTCTTCTTCTTCTTCTTTTCTTTTTTAAAGACAACTCCCGCATTAGGAATATGTATTCCTGTGTCGCGGGGGACTTTACAAACATACATGAAACGGACACAAAGAACACCCAGACTCAGAATAACAATTTGTGAATCACACAAAGTGTTATCCCGCGTGGGATTCGAACCCACGACACTTGGCGCAGTAGAGAGCGGCGTGGCGACCGCTTAAACCACTAGGTCAACCGTGCAGTCAAATTGTATAATGTATTGTATAAATGTATTGTATAAGTAGTCATCCAATGACTACTTATACAATTAAATCCCTACATTAACTATAAGTAGGTAGTGTTATGCGTAACTTACATAATTTCGGAGAGGAAGATGCCACGAGACCTCGTCTCCGTGGCTATCCCTACAGGACCATACCCAACTCCTGACCTGTCGCTGGCTGACGGGCGCTCCTCAGGGTCCCCACCCTCTGGAGCTCGACCTCGCTAAAGACAGGAGGTGACGCAAAATAAGTCCCGGGCGTATCTAACATGTTGGTAGCCAAGCGGGATCTATCCGCAATGGCTTGACCTCGTTAGAAACGCCCCCACACCGGACTGACACTCCGAAAATACCAACAGGCCCAGACGGGCCAGACTCAGTGACCCACCTGTAGTGGCAGGCGGCGCGGAAGATTACTTAGGCAGGCCGTAGACCTGGTAAAGTTACCCCGAGACCTCCAGCTGGGGTCTACGAGAAGAACCACGAGAGGAGAGGAAGAGTTATACTTTGGGCACATTTCTTCCCTTGTATAGCTGCTTCAGGGTGCAAAGAATACGTAATTAATTGAACGAATTTACTTTAGGGATCGTTCAATAAAAACAGCTTATGTTTGTTAAACTTATCGCTGTATAAAATCAAATTATTTAATATATGCATACCACTGTCATGATTATACATTCTGAACTGTTATATACATATGTAGTTTCTAAGATATTTATTTGTAACCTTGGTTAATTGCGAAATTTATAAAAATGTATGCCGTTCTATTCTGCTTAAAATATCGGAAGAACTAAATGACTGTGCGTAGGTATTGTAGATATGGTCAATCTAGATTTTGTATGTATTTAAAATGTTAACACGGTACATTTATTTAATTTGCAGAATGTAAGTAATGATATTTTTTGCTAGATGGAAACGTGTAAGCTGGATAATAACGTACTGCTGTAAAGAATACAAAAAAAAATCCTTTCCAATACAAAAGAAAAAGTGATCTTTTGAGTAGTTGACTCGGAGGAACCTCCTGAATTTAAGCTTTCCATATAAACTCCCGCTTACTCCTGCTTTATGACTTTCAAACTATCAATTGATGGTCTTTCCGCAGGAGAAATATACAAATACGAAAGAAACGGAAGAGACGAGCATGTGACCTTTTGAGTCTTCAATTTAACCGACAGGACCTCTTTGACTAATCATCAGTATCTGCCTACACTTCACCTAATTTTTATTTTTATATTTGATCCAGTCTATCCGCAGTATTTCTACGAACCCAAAAATGCCGAATTTAAAAATGACATCTGATGCAGTATACTATGAGGATATTATGTCAACTAGGGTGTTATTAAGTACATCTGGGCTATTCACGTTATAGAAATCGAATATGGCTTCTTTATGATTAATAGGGTCGATATACCTATGCTTATTTTTACATATTTTGTACTTTTGTGAAGTGGATTCTTTCAAATTGTCTTCTGATTAATTGCGTTATTATGTAAAGCAATCATTGCACGCGTTTGATAAAACAACAACACGTCATAGATACGAAGCTGATTAATCCTGATAGGCCAGAAATACTTAAATAAAATAATAAAATTGCAATTTATAAAATGATGTGTTTACGTACAGTGATGACACGGTCGGGGTCATGATCACGATATTGTTGCCACTGTGACTATATAGGCAATTTTTCTAATTATTGGAAACAAAGAAGACTATTTTTAATAACCGAAATATGGTAGTTTCGCGATGTTTCACGCCATCGGTGGAGATTACGTTAAGCCATCGGTATTCGGTCCTAGATGTCATGAACATTTATGATAATCAGCAATGGAAAGGCTATATATATACTGACAACTAGTTCAATCTTAGAATTCAGTAAGTCTTCAGAGTTGCGAAGGTCCTGTGCCAGTAGCTCCATGGAAAAATTGATATTTAAGTAAAACGGGTTAACTAGTACGATCGTAGAACAACGTTGATTTTAGCACGATGGGACCAGGGCAGCACTACCCTCACACTACCCTACGAAGAGTAGAATCACTTTGGTAGGCTTAAATATAAGAAAAAAACTATATAGTAGCAAACGATGATGATTTACTTTGTGATATTTTATCATAGCGACTTAGTTCTCTTTATCGCCTAACTCAATTTTATGTTGCAAACATGAACGAGGCGAGTTCTTAAATTACGTTCCTATACCTAGTTTTCTCTTTACTTATTTGAAAAAAGTTTATTAAAACTTAATTCATTAGAATCGTTTCAGTAGTTTAGACGCTATGGCGGCACACTTGTGTGTGCCAAATGTCACTTGTGTATGTCAATATACCCACATAAAATAAATAAAAGTAATAAAGCTTTTCCACTTTACTCTTTACATTACAGTCTGATTTGGTTAGTAATTGATTACTTTAATTACTGTCATCATCATAGTAGACCAAAACCTCCTTTCTAAGGAGAGGCCTATGTCCAGCAGTGGACTGTTCAAGGCTGTGGATGACTGTCATCATATCATATCATACTGACATAATCAGTTTACCACCTGAATCATGGAGAGAATTGAGCTGAAGGTGCTTAGCCGCCTGAAGGTGTAGTTTTTTATATTTAAACTTACCAAAGTCCCTCTACTCTGCCTGATGGAAAGCATGAGATGAGGAAAAGAGTAGTGGCATGCAGCATGGTGAGTGACTCACACTATGGCGGTCTAGTGACATGCTTCTGCATCTTCGGACCTCCGGTTTTACACGAATGCTGTCACTTCAGGTAGGCGTAAGGGTAGTACCGCCCCAATCCAGTAGTAGTTCGTGCATAAATCAGAGTGGCTCTACTATTTTGATGTCATGTCCATGGGCATGGCAGATGTCCATTGACGGTACCTTTTACTCCTTCACGATAAAAAGGAAAGAATACTGTTTAATACTTCACAAATCATTTAAAAAAAGATAGTAGAACTTGAGCATCAAAATCCATACTAATATTATAAATGCAAAAGTTACTATGTTTGTCTGTCGCGCTTCGAAGCCATAACTACTAAAACGATTTGGTACCCACAAAGCCTAGAGCCTGAGAAAGTACATAGGCTGTTTATTACCGCGATATCGTACACACGCGATCGGAACCGTGGGCGAAAGCAAGTAAAGTTCAAAAGAATTTCATGAATGAATCACAGTTCGATTCCAAACGACCTTGTACCTACTAGTCTGACAAAGTGCTAAAAATACTAAACACTACGTTCAAGTCATAAACATCGTAAGATACCTACGTATTACATACCTACACTGTTTGACCTTCAATGTTAGTAGCTGGAAGTAAAATCTGATAAATAAACACCGATAAGTAACGATAAGTAGTTGAGGAAATTGTTGTTTGTTGGACTCAGTACAATCTTGGACAATTGTATTAAGTTATTAATTCTTAATTACGCTCGTTTTCACTAACTTTATTTATACCGTCTCCTTATTAGGTCCCTGAACGTAGGTAGACCCTAAATTTTAAGAGATATCTAAGCACTTAGGTGTCTCCAAAAGGTTATTCAAAACGAAAGTATCTCTAAGAGTTACTTCTCTCTCAGTGGCTCCTTAAATTTAGGGGACGTGGGTGAATATGTACCTAGACTTTTTCGTCTAACAAAAAACAGAAAGGAGTAGGCCAACCTCCATTAGTGGAAAGGCACCATAAAGAAGAAGGTGAAAACGGCCATTAATTGCTGTCTGGAAGATATTGTGTTTAGCAGTAAGGCCGTCAATTGTACATACCTACATGTTTACATATAATATTCAACTGCGACAATGTAACTGGTGTATGTTCAATAAAGTATAGCCTATTCTATTATTTTGCTAAAATGCTTGGCGATTTACATTACTTATGAAATATATTAAACTACTAGCCGAGTCCCGTGGTGTTACTCGCGGTTATTATTCTAATTCGCGAGCAACGCCGTGGAGTGAATCTTGTCGAAAAAAATTTGCCTAAGTTATTCTTTATATCATCTGCCAATAAAAGTTAAATGAAAATCAGTCCATTAAAGTGATTACCCGGAACAAACAGACAGACAGACAAAAATTAAAAAGAATTAATATTTAATCTCTGTAATGTATATATATACATACAAATAAAATTGAGGGTGTCTGTTTTTAATATCATAATATAATTATATGAACAGTTTTGTTTCTACGTTCATATGAAAGTGTTTACAGCACTAATTGCTGACTTTTTGCTGATGTAGAAAAGTTACTAAGTTACACCAGTAATCACAAAATGTCTGCCAATTTCAGGAATGCTGATACAAATGTCGTCTGGCTCGATCCTTATGACTTTCGACGGATTCACCTTTTGGAAAGAATGTAAACAACGCAAACATATAAATGATGATGATCAACTGCATTGGTATTGTTCGTCTAAAAGGCAATGCAACTGCAAAGTGGTTCTTACTTGTATTGGTTGCCGTATTGTTGAAATGCGCGGTGAACACAACCACATTAGGCCAACACTTGTCGCAGATCAGCACGGCCTATATCACAAATTTCATCCAAAAAAAGGATAATGAGAATGTGTAACATTGATAATTGAATGACATAGTTATTCTGTAATAACATGTTTATTTAATAATTTTAATTATATTTGAATGAATAATACTTGAAACGGATTTTCTATTTTAATGTACCTCTAGCGCCATCTAGTTGAGACAAATTGCAAAAGACATAAAACTTAAGAGCTTGTGCAGGACTATCGTTACTGTTTTGTGGGAGAGGGCTTACTGGCTACTGCTCAGCATTATTAAGAGGTAGCATTATCTATGGGCGGTTTTCAAAATTTTGCTCAGGACTATTTTGCTGTGTCCTACGAGTTTGACCATTGATTAAAAGGCAAAAATGTAGGAAGTGGGTATCAAATTATTTTACGTTAGGGTAAAATGTTTAACTTACTGTAAAAAAAAGATAAACTTAAGACTTAAACAGAAAACATATTTTAATATTTATTAAAATACCAAATATTATCCTACTTTTTTATGTGTCCTTCATCATATCCTGGATTTTGATTACGTATTTTGGAGAATATATAAGCTATATTTGGATATCTTTAGTATTACTCGAATGAAATAACTCATTTTATTTGTTTTTTAAATAAAATATAATAAGGTTGTAGTATATTTTTCTAATATAAATACTGACATTATCGGATTTAAAAAACTGGCCACAGCGGACAGTCCAGTACGTAACGGTATGATTTTATAAAGAATAACAATAATATTGTCTTTGGCTCTAACTATTTTTAAGCAATGCCATATTGACGATGTTTTTATCATTCCTTCGTTCTTTTCCTTTGAATTAAAACTGAAGAAATTCAATCGTCAACACTTGCGGTCCGTGACGTGCGTGACGGGTCTGTTTTGTTTGTCCGGTACGAACATTGATTTTGAAAGGTAAGACCCACAAATTTTATATACTACTCGTGTTAAATTATAAGTAAATATGTTGTAGATAATGAATGTGTACTAGTGAACTACTTTAATCAACTTTTTTTATACCAAAAAAACATATGATGACAAGTCCGCGTTATACGTAACGTCCAGGACGTGACGTGATGTATTATGTGGACTAAAAACGTTACGTACTGGACTCGTAAAGATGCGTTCATACTGTCTTGTGCAATTTAATATAAATTAAAAATATAATCCACCCAGAGAGGTAAACTCATTACCTTTATAGGATCTAGTCACCTCATGGTGAGCAGGTTTCCTTATTATGTTATAAATATCCTATTTAGACTAGCGATAAAGAGGGTGAACCCTAACATTCCTCACATCCTCGGCACTTCCTTACAAATTAATTTATTCCTACTCAGGTAAATTATGCCGTTGACTGGTGCCGAGAGAGACAAAAACAACGGCGATATGGACAAAAACAAAGAAAATGAAGAAAAATACAACAAACAAATATAAAAAGAAAGAAGTCGAAAGACTGAAGAACATAAACTCAAGGTAAGTGAACTAAATAAGGAAGAAAAGGAAAAAAGACGGAAAATTTGGAGATAACAAAAAAGGAATAAAAGGGAAAATAAAAAAGTAAATAATACTAAGCCAGCTGTTCCAGTGACAGTGCCAGAGATGCAAGATAATACAAAATTGAAGAAAAAACAGTGATTGAATTACCAAAATTATAAAAGATATCAAAGGACATTAAAAACTTGTGAAAGGTTAAAGAAAGTTATTAGTAGTTTAAGTAAAAATAGATTTCGCCTAGAGACTAAACACAATAAGATGATTGAGCTATTGGAAAATGAAAAAGTTACTCTAAAAGAAGACCAAACAATCACGCAGAATTACCTACTTATTGGTTCCCTATTTTATTTTTGTTACTACTTATTTGACATTTTTTTGTATCTGTTGGATTTTTTTGTAAGTTAAGAAGTATTGTTACCTACTCAATGTGAAAATGAAACTGAGATAGACTTGAATCCCCTAAGTTTTTTGTAAAATATATTTTTGAAATGCTCAAATCAAAACAGTCTGTGATATTGACTAATTTTATAGAAATAAGTACAGTAAGTGATGTGACTTAAATAATATGTCACATCACGACGTTTTTGAAATGTTGAATAATATTGTATTGTTTCTAAAATGACTAGAAATTGTGCTCGTTGTAAACATAGCTTTAGAGTTCCTAAACGTAACGACTGTTGTCCACATACGTAACTGTCCTGTTTTGGCTGTTATAGTTTTTATTTTTTTATGAAAAAACCTTTGGGAGTTATGTTTTTGTTAATATATATTAAATGTCTTTTTGTTATTTTTTGTATTTAAAAAAACTTACCTATAATGTTAGTCTTTCAGAATAGTTATTTATTCACAAAGTTTGATAGTCCAGAGTGCCATTTAGTTACGTACAAGACATATTTTATATTTTAAACAGCACTAAGAGGCAAGATATCACAAAGTGGTATTAAATTTTAGAAGGTTTTTATGTTGTTGATTAATTATAAATAAAGCTGATTAACTTTGATATGATTGAGTTATTATTTACTTTGAATGAAAATGTAACTTGTACGTTACATTTTCATTGTACCCTCTATTGTGTTTACTGCTGCGGCCCGCCACGCCTAAGCGCGCGGTGGCAGAATCTGCCCGCGGCACGCGCTCACGCGCCTAAGGGACTTCACACACTGGCCACGCGCCCAGGCGCGTGAGCGCGTGCCGCGGGCAGATTCTGCCACCGCGCGCTTAGGCGTGGCGGGCCGCAGCAGTAAACACATTTATATACGAAATTGAACGAAGTATCGCGCCTGTTTTCGTGCTATAAGGACTTGTTCACGATGGATCTGGACACGGATACATTTATATTCGAAATTGAACAACGCCCAGCAATTTGGGATATGAAAGGACAGGCGCGTAGGCGCGGTAAAATCTGCTCGAACGGGCAGATCTGCTCCACCGTCGCCGCGCGCGTGATCTGCTGCCACGCGCCCACGCGCGTGAGCGCGTGGCCAGTGGGTTAAAGCCCTTAACCAATATAATCATCGGTGGTTGGATTAAATTGATTTCTGTTGTAGCCAACTAACCCCATCTAGTTTTATAAACAAAGAAAAAATCAAGATTCCGTTTTTCCTGTCATTGCAATTTAGAGAAATGCTAGTAAAATTTACATAATATTTCAATATTGTCGTATTTCTAAAATGTAATGTAAATAATCCTTAAGTTGTTAGTGACTATGTTGTTGGTTAGTGAAATGTACATGCTTAGTGCATAAAATGAATCGTGATTGTCACTTAACCTAAACGTCAATTTGATTTGACAGTTTTGTTGCGTCATTTCATTTATTTTTACTGTTTTCCCACGTTTATTTTAGTGTTTAATACATCACAAATATTTGAAATGAAGCACGGAGTTTAAGTTTCTTTTCTGTTTTACTGTTTTATAAATTCTAATGATTTTTGTACACCAATCCGGAATGTTTTGTACAAACAAATATGTTGGCAGTGTTCAGTTGTTTTGATTCAAGTTATTTATATGAATGTAAATAGAGGTTTCATGTAGTTATTATTCAGAATAACAATGTTTATTTTGCAGGTGACGACTTTGTGCAGTGTGTGCCGACAAAGAAGGGACACCAGATACTTTTCAAGGGTTACACTTATGTTTTTAAAAGTAGGTTGCAGTGCGGCGCCGAACAGTGGATATGCTCTTTCCGACAAAAAACTGGTTGCATATCTGTCATTAATATGCAAACTTATGGCGTTGAAGTTGTTAGAGATTTTCATAACCATAAGAAACCCATGTTTTCAGATTAAATATATATGTAGTAAATGCTTTGTTTTTCAATTCTTTCATTATGAGGCAATGTAGTGTCTTACAATGAACTACACTTGATTACTTTTAAATAGTGTAACCTATTATATGTGTATACATTGTAAATTATGTTATATACATTTATAATTCTCAAGGTTATTTAGGGTCTGCTATTGGTATATTGTATTCTTTGTAATTCAGACTGAAATAAATATAAATATAATTAAAAAACTTGACTTTTACAAATATCATTTAGACAATGTGATGATAATTAAAAACATTGAATCAAAAGGCATTAAACTTTCATTTCACCTTTAAATGATGAAAATTATTGTTCTCATACTTTATAATATGTTTACTATTTACTGTAATTTTTATTGTAAATGATATTTAAAAGTAAATAATTTTTAATCTTAAATTATTTACAGATGAGACACAATTACCTGAGTGGGCTTCAATTTACTTTGTAAAAGTTACAAATAATGAAATGAAATGTAACCTGTGTGATGTCAACTTAAAAGTGGATGAAAAGTCTCTGGAACTATTAGAACATTTGAAGACTCTACATAAAGATATTTATGACCTTCACAAAGAAAATCCGGAAGCAACAGTTGGTTTCCGTATTGAGTTTTTGCACTTAAACATGTTGAAAGATGACATAGACTCAAAGACGCAGCCTGTTATCTTGGGAGAGGTGTGTGAAGCTACCACTGACCCTATAATGACGGATGAAACGGCAATACAATTGACGGCTGAGAAGGTTGATGAGATTATTCAAAAGGATGTTGATACCAGCATGCACTATGTTTTGATTGACAGTAGTAAAAAGAAAACAAGAGAGAGCACTGGTAAGCATTTTCTAACACTAATTTCTACATAACTCAGTATTTTCCATTTTTAATATATACTCTTGAACAAGATGTTGTCTTGCTAGCTTATGTTAATTTCAAATAATTAATCAGTCAGTCGGCTAATAGTTCAACTAGTTTTCTCTGAATGAATTTGGAGGTTGAATGAGTTGCCAGTACATTTGAAAGCACAGACTCCCTAAAAGGCGATTGCTATACATTTTCATGACAACTGTATCCAATAGCATAACATGCCCGTCGAGGTGTGGGCGTGAAACACTGCCAATGTTCATAATTTTTGGTCGACACTGGAATCGAACCTGAGATCTCTTGATCGGACATATTTTACTATATACAATTAATTTTGGTCCAGAGGAAAATGGTGACACATTAAACATCAGTCAGTTACCAAGATTGATTTTATGTTAAATTTCAAAAATCCATTGACCTCATATTTTGTTACGTACTCCATATTGAATCAAATAATAATACAAGTATGATAACTAGGTACTTACATTACAAAGAACTAACTTTTTTTTTTTTAATTTATTTAATTGACACTCAAAACACGTTTTACAATCCTAAAGTCTGCCAAACTGTACAACAGTTTGTCGGCAGAAGTTTTGCAAGCTTGTATTTCAGTTTTTGTTTTGTAAAGATCAGCCTATGACCTTCCTCAAGAATCTAAGTATCTACATGCTAAATTTTATTGAAATTGGTGTTTTAATGGTTTTTATGTAACAGACAGACAGAGTTATTTTCGAATTTATAATATTAGTATGGATGTAACTATCATCTGTTATTATGACTGCACCGTTGCTTTGAATGGTTTGGTTGGTTCTACTGCACCACATATTGTGGGTTCAAATCCCACATAGGACAACACTTTGTGTAATCTACAAACTGTTGTTCTTAGTATGGGTGTTTTTTGTTTCCAAATCATGTATGTTATTAAAGTCTCACAGGATGAATATTTCTAATTGTTGGTTTTAGCAGTAGCAGGCAATTCTTGCATTTAGGTAGTTTTCCCTAAAGAGATCCTACTGTTTATCATTCCCAATTTTCTGATTTAATTTCAGGTCCTCGTAAAAGGAGCTGGGTATGGAAGTATTTTGACAAGTTGAGTAATATCATCTACCGTTGTCGTCTGTGCAATGTGGTGCTGTCCATCAAAGGCTGCAACTCCAACAATATGAACCGTCATGTAAGAACACGGCATCCTTTAGTGTTCAAGAGTGAGGTGACCAAACGGGAGAGGGTTGACAGTGTTAACGTAGTCACCAGCGAAGTGGACACACCTTATGCGATAAAGACTGAGGAGATATATGCCAGTGACAAAGACTATGAAGAGATAACTGGTAAGAATGTTATTTTTTTACATAATCATTATAATCATCATTAGCCTATTGCAGTTCACTGCTGGATATAGGCCTCTCTGATTGCACGCCACTTCAAATAAATAATTAATTACTTTAATACTTGTCCAGATATGAGAATATATGAAAACGTATCATCATCATCATCATCATCAGCCTTTAACAGTCCACTGCTGGACATCGGCCCCTCCTTTGAAAGGAGGTTTTGGCCTACTATACCACGCTGGCCATTGATGTTGTCTTGCGTAGTTTATCCCTTAATCGCCTTTTACGACACCCGCGGGATGAATAAGGGTGGTGACACTCTGTATTCTTAATCCGTCACCACACGGACAAAAAACATAAGAGACGGGTAAGAGAAGTGGACAGCACAGAAACATTAATTCGCATGACAGATGCAAGGGGCAGATACAGACATATAGTCGCCGACCTACATGATGGAGATGCCACCTAAAGAAGGAGAAGATATGAGTAGTAAAAACTTTATGTGGGTACTACTGTTGCCACTATAAAAATAATAAATAAATAATTTGGACAGCAGAACTTTTATGAAAGCTAGATTGACTGATAGAATACTTATATACTTCTTTTGTAAATACATACATATTATACATAAAAAAACACCCAAACTCCAAAACGAGTATCTGTAAACAAACATTTGGTTCGACCCAGGATTTGAACTCGAGTTAGTAGTCGCATGTATGACCTCTGCGCCACCGAGACAGTTATAAAGTCAACTGTGTACAAACTGTCAACTGGCTACAAATGTCATTTATTATTTACTGCTTCCAGAAAGTCCAAGTCAAAAGCTCCGTCGCAGCTGGATATGGTCTTACTTCGATCGCGTGTCCAGCACACAGGCGCAGTGCAAGCTGTGCAAGCGACACATCTGTCATGGCGGCAACGCCACAGGAAATATGAACAGACATCTCAAGATGATACACAAAAAGACAGCCTGCTCATGTAAGTTGACATTTTACAGTTATTAAAATTGGAAATACCTGGGCGATCGAGATTTGCTCGGTTAATACTATTTATTGTTTAACAACGCCATCTATTCTCTAGTAGCTGTAGTGTTTCTGTGTTGGAGTACCAACCATCAACCAACCAAGTGTTACTGAAAGAGTAGTATAGATGTCGCTAGTAATGCTAAGATTATGCTAAGTGCGAAAGAGACGCTTTTTTGACCTCTCGAAAACCCACAAATATTGAATCACAGCAAAGTCGTTACTGCCATTTCCGAGAGCACAAATTTCGAAATATAAATACATATATATTTATAAATACAAGAATTGATCGTTTTAAGATATTAGATACAGTTTCTTTTATTACAGTACATGGCATGCCTATTTTCAAAAATTGAAACACCTTTTTGCCAAAGAAGTCTCTGCAGCAATCAGTACCAATCTTCTTTTGATTATTTTTTCAAACTCTCTAGAGTACTTATGAGCACTATAAAAATACACCAATTTCGAGTTTGTATTGTTAAACAAGTTCTTTGGGTAAACCAAGAAGTTTGTTATTATGAAGTTACAATACGGAGCGGAGAAATGATCTCGATGCCAAACGGGATGAGCTCAAGGCCCGACCAGCGGCGGCCATTTATTACAATTATATTGGGGGGTGCTGACTTGCAGTGAATGTAGACGTACATTCACTGCGAAAATTGGATATCAGCCACCTGAGAGCACATGAACGAAGCTCACGCTGATCAGTTCCAAGTCGCCGTGGCCGAATACGGTCTAGATGGTACTACTACTACAATACGACCTTGTGCCCACCCACTGTCACTTAAATCTGGTACTCTGGTCAATGTCGGTGACCTAATAATTATAATTGGTCATTGAAATTCAGAATAGAAGGAGAAATTTTTCGCCCATACAATGATTTACCTATATTAGATGATGTGATTTTGTTGTTGCCCATATAATTACAAAAGGTAGGTACGGAAAGCGGCCGTGAAAATTATGATATAATAATAATAATAATAATAAATTAGCATCAAAGAAATGGCTTAAACTAGGACACCTTTTCCCTGAAACCGAAGGCTTTATCATAGCGATACAAGATCAAATCATCAACACTAAAAACTACAGAAAATTTATCATTAAAGACAATACTATCACAAACGACAAATGTCGCAGATGCCACACTCAATCAGAAACCATACAACACATAACAGGAGCATGCATAACCCTCACACAGACAGACTACACTCACAGGCACAACCAGGTTGCAAACATCGTCCATCAAAAACTAGCACTCAAACACAGTCTCATACAAAACACTAGCACTCCCTACTATAAGTACGCGCCACAAACTATCCTAGAAAATGACACACATAAACTGTATTACGATCGCGCTATACTTACGGATAGGACCATCCATTATAATAGACCAGACATAACCCTACAGGACAAAATAAGAAAAATCACTTACCTTATAGACATTGCAGTTCCCAACACCCATAACCTACAAAAGACAATCGCTGAAAAAATAAGCAAATACGTTGAGCTCAAAGAAGAAGTTACAAGAATTTGGAGACAAGATAAAGTTTATATTGTTCCTATCGTTCTTTCCACGACAGGTGTTATCCCTAACCATCTCCTCCATAGCCTAAAAGTAATAGATTTAGAAGAATCCCTTTATATCAATCTGCAGAAAGCAGCCATCCTAAACACATGCAGAATCGTTAGGAAATTCATGCAGTCAGACGAAAGTACAGTATCTAGATAAAATTCACCACACGCTGTATTTACTTGACTTTGGCCCGTAAATGTAGCAAAAACCAGCCTTAGAGCTGAGAAAAAAGAACAATCCCGATAATAATGTTTATTTTCAAGAATACGATACAAAAATGTTAACATTTACTGTGACAGCCACACTAGGCGCAGCCTGTGTTGTGGCTATCAAACGATAAGATTATCTTATGCCTAGGACTTATATCTACTTGTCAATACCAATAATACATCTATTTAAAACAATATTATAAATCCGATAGTAAAAGTAGTAGAGCCGTGCTTATTCAGCACAAACGGGCCGGTTCGACCGGTGCAGTACTACTCGAAAGATCAGCTAAAAGTAGTCTTCTGTGGAAATAGAAGACTAATCTAAAATGACAGCATCCATGCCGTCGCGTTTTGTTGGTGAGTGCGAGACCAATAATGCAAAAGCATTACTAGGTCGCCATAGCGTGGGTCACCATACTGCATTAACTGCGCTGCACTCACAATGATTTCAGCAGTCGCCAAACCACTTCCTACTAAGTGTTATATGTACCTATATGGAACAACATTGTGTGATCCACAAATGTTCCAAGTCTGGGGGTCTTTGTGATCGTTTTATCATCGACAGCCTCTAAAGGTCTACTGCTTGATATACGGGGAGTAGATATAGTATTCCTCAGAGAAGAAGTTTTGGTCTATTTAACCTTGCTAGCCAGATTGTTTCAGTTTTCCTTCTCTTTTTTATATTGCCGTTGTTCTGCGTAGTTAGCTCCCTTAGTTGGGTCTTGGGATATCCATTGGTTGGAAAGTGACCCTCCATTCTGAACATGAATGTAAGGTCATCCGCGGCAATGGAAACATTCCTACTACGGGACTTCTCATTTAAATGAAAGAAAGTTCTTTCAACTCTTATTACCCTCCTAACCGTCGACTACGACGATTAATCCTCACACGAGAATAAGAAAGAAAATTCTTCAAAGAAGCTGTATTTTATATTTTCCAGATGACAAGAGCATGAACTCCTGGGTATGGAAAGTGTTCGAGGACTCGGAAGATGACTGCTTCAGCTGTAAGATATGTCAGTACAAGTGTCTAAAGCAGACGGATTTAGAGAAAAGCATGGATCTAATATTAAACCACCTGAAATTAGAACATGGCGTCGTGTCTGGTGATCAAATCATCACCGGGACCGATGTCGAGGGCGATGATGGTGATCTAATGTAAAAAGTATCTGTAATGTAAGATTTTTAACTATTGTCTGGTATTTTCTTATTTATTCAAGTTTTTGGAATACATTACTGCAAATGTTTGATCTTTATTGAAGCTATTTGGTAGTACCACAGCAGTGCAGTTAATCAATCAAGAAGTTCGTTAGTTGAAACATCAGAACTGTTGCTATAACAATTTATATGTGGTTTTCTACGTGAGCGACGAATATGATGCGTTGCTACAGGCAAAAAGGGTCATTCTAATTTTTAGTAATTACCTATAGAATCATAGGAAAGTACAGTACAACTTTACTTGAAAGTTCATACTTAAAGTACATAGTTTAAAAAAATATATTAAAAAAATAAGATTATAATCAGAAACTATTCTAAAATGTCAAAACAATGTTATGGGAGTATTACCGTATACTTTTGATTACGTTATTGCTGAATTTCTATTAAAAACAACAATATTACAAACCTACTGAATTAAGCACTGAATTTCGCGTCTCATCATCGTTTTCAAAGCCTCTATTATTCGCAATTTCAATTGTAATAGGCTTTATATAATAATAATAGTAATAGAGGTAGTAATAGTAGTAATAGGCGAATAATAATAGAGGGTCGGATATTAGTTCAACCGGCTTTACTTGAATATCAGTTTTTACATGGACATGACTGTGAACATGCCTGCACAATCCTGATGTAGAACTTAATTCTGAATTAGTTGTCTATATGTCTGAGGGAACTAACTTCGCCATAACGATTACCATAGATATTAATGACTCCGTCAAATTAAGTATTCGTCGTTCACCTAGGACACCCCATTAATGAAATAACGTTAAATGTTGCTAATGTGTTACAAATTTACAAATGTTAACTATTTTGTCAAAGAAGTTCGAACGCGTTCGTGTTCCTTATATATATTTTTACAACATATAATATAAAAACCAATTAATAGTCTAATAGCTTCAATATTTTAGTTTTGATTCTTATCTAATTCGTTTATGTTTCAATATCATCTCCACAATTTACATTTCAAGTATTCCACAGTGCTCGATAGATAGGCGCTAAGAAATCAGCTTTGATTTTTGATCGTATTATGGTTTGGGGTCCTAATTATTCCAATATTACACGATCATTTTATTTTTAATTTAGTGTTAACAATTCATATATACTTATTAATTCTTTCTTTTCTTAATTTAAACTGATAAGATACACATAGTTACATCTTAAACATGTATATACGTATTATATTTTTTTCTGATATGAGCCTGCCAAAGTGACTATTCTTATAAACAGCCGGAGTAGAATCCAAGACTAGTGATCAGTGGCGGCTGGTGGGTTATCGAACTGGTGGTGCACTTTACTAAAATATTAAAATTTGAAAATGCAACAAAACAAAAATTGCTTCTACACACAGAATCTAGCTGATTACGAATGTCGACCGTGCCTAACACAGACAAACTCATTACATTTTGTACTTGTGAAGAATCCTGTTTTTTTATTTTTTCACTCAAATGCGTCAAATCCTTGATACCTGTTTCTGTCCAATTCGATTCTCCGCCAAAAATAATGCAAGGAAAACAAAAGAATGCATTAAGACGCTCACATCCACACAACCATTTCTTTCTATTATACATCTAACTTTTAAAACTTCGCGTAAATGCTTTATTTTTCGATTTGCACTCTTGTTTTAAATTTAAAAAGGGCCATGGCGGTCCGGCCAATTTTAAGTTCACTTTATTTTGAAAAGTTCTGTTATTTTCTATAATATAATCAATGTTTATGCTCATTTTCACTAACACCATACACAGTATAGAATAAAAGTATAAAATAAATAATCTAAACAAAAACTAAAAACAATTACGGTAGGTAATATAGATAAACATTAACGTACGCGTCGTACGCCCATGCCGGTCGGCCAATTCGTCAAACATCGGGTCCGGTGCTCTCGGCAATCCTCGCGCACCCGTGCGGCGCTCGAAAACTCATTCATTACTCGGTACATTTCTATGAACTATCTTTTGTTTCACGCGTCAAGCGTATTTACTCGTATCTCCTACAAGTTGTATTAGCAGTCCTCGTGCACTCGCCGAAGCGCACGAGAATTTGTCTATACAGGAAATTAAGTCTTATTAATTTGGTGAAGCGCTCAAACTGTTTCACCATAATTAGAGATTTAATTTTTTATACGTTTTGTATGTTTAAAAATAACTAATAAAATGTTAATTTAAAAATAAAGATGAAGTATTTTGTGATTTTTAAATCTTTTGAATTGGTGGTTCAGCGCACGAGCGCACTTAAGGTACAGCCGCCACTGCTAGTGATCATCATCATCATCAACATTGCGAATGCAGAGAATAGGTACAGCATGGGGGGGCCCACACTATGGCATCCTGTTGAGATCGTGGAGAAACAGGTGGATTGAGTTCCTCCAACACAAAGGGAGGATCCTCCGACCAAGCAAGGTGATCATGCCTGGCGGGTACTGTCCAACAGTTAATGGTGGGATGTTGTATTTATGCTAATCGGCGCGAGAATTTCTCTATCGCGATTCAGGATTAGTAGTTACTCTGATAATAGTTCATTCCGTGTTTTCTTCGAGGTTCAGGGTTCCTTCGCTAGATGGCGCTGTTGTATGTTTTTCGCTTGCGCTGTATGTGGAAGTCGCCACAAGATGCTTCTGCATTTTTTCCGTTGTCTGAAAACTTAAGCCCTCAAAAACATGATAGTTATTATAGAAATTCGTCATTTCAATAATTCTATACTACCCTAGAAAGGCATTCTCAGGTTATCCTTTTCAGTTTACGCCTTAAATTGGTTTATAATAAGTAACTTATTTGCTTAATTTCTTTTATACTGGATTGAGGTTGACTTGTCGAGCGACAACATAAATCATTTAATACTTACTGTTTATTCAAAAATAGTATGTTCAAAACATAACCTCGGCGTTCTAAAGAAAAGCCCGTGTTTAGCAGTGGACTGTTTAAGGCTCCTTTAAAATCTTATGCAATGAATATAAAATTAACATTCTTTCTATTTGTATATTGACTTTTATTTGTAACTAGCGGAGTCCCGCGGTGTCACCCGCAGTTATTGTACTAAATCCCGAGTAATGCCAAACGAAGGTAGTCTTAAAAATTGCTTAATTTGCTCCTTATGTTATTATCTTTCTGCCAACGATTTCCCGTCAAAATCAGTCCAACCGTTTCGGAGATAACCAAACAAACCGAAGAAACATACAGACCGATAGACAAAAATTAAAATTTGTAAAATTGTAATGTAAGTTTAGTTAAAACGGTTTATTTGTTAAATAAACTGACACTTCGATTTTATTTATCTGTATAAATGGGCAAACCAATGATGTTTTTTGGATTGGTAACCCTATTGAAACCCTTAGCACAAACAAATAACAAAGGGTTTAGTGCTATTTCTACTCGCAGTAAAATACAGAGCCAAATTATTTTATTATAACTTTATCATCACCATCATCAGCCTATCGCAGTCCACTTCTGGACATGGCCTCTCCAATTGCACGCCACTTAGTTCGATCTTCGGCTACTCTCATCCAGATCCTGCCAGCAGTCTTGCGTAAATCATCACTCCACCTGGCCCGTGGACGTCCTACACTACGTTTGCTAAGATACGGTCTCCATTCAAAAACCCCAAAGGTTGTCGGTTCTGCGGATAATATGACCAGCACACTGCTACTCCAGCTTGCTAATCCTGTGGGCTATATCGATAGATTTAGTTCTCTGTCGGATTACCATGTTATTTATAACTTGGCATTATAAAATACGAGATTTTGCATCTTCATCTTCCTAGCCCTTATCATTCCCCATGTTTTGGGGTCGGCCACTAGTTCAATCGGTTTTACATGGATATCAGTATTACCACTAAGCCACTGGCATCGAACCTTCCCAACCTGGAGAGCAAGTGATCTCGATATTTGACCTACTTGTCACTATATTTGAAAGCACTGATTTTTCAGTAACGATAGCCATAGATGTTCTCGAAAATTATGACCGGAGGCATTACGTGCTCGCCTAGGCGCGGGCGTAAAAACACCTTTCATACTCCGGGCTAAGGATTTCTGTTATAGAAACGTATAACTATTTGTTTTTGCCTTGCCTTGTTGGTGTAGTGGTTAGCGTATGCGGCTGCTGATCAAGAGGTCTCGCGTTCGATTCCCGAGTCGGACCAAATGTTTGTGTAATCCGCAAATATTTGTTTCGGAGTTTGGGTGTTTTCTATGTATGTATGTATTTACAAAAAAAGTATGTTTATGTATTTATATCAGTACCCATAATACAAGCTCTGCTTAGTTTGGGACTAGATGGCGTTGTGTAGAAGATGTCCAATTTATTTATTTATTATTTGGTTCGATTCGGAAATTGTGCCCGTGACATCTTGCTCGACATCTGCATACGCTAGCCGGAAGTCCAATGAGACAAGCTTTTTCATCTTTGTAAAGCAAAAACCTCTTTCAAAATTATCGATTTTGTAAGGTGTGTAAAGAATTACAAAAAGAATTGAAGAAAATTTTGAATTGGCAAACCAAGTTGTAAATGTGTTCAACTAGTATCAAATTAAATCTTTCAATGTACGTTGTGTATTATAGAGCTTATTTACATTCAAGTCATGTATTTTTAAAGTTGCACAGTCACACAAAATGAGGATCAATGTCTTAAGTGACGTATGGATAGCGAAATGTTTGTTGATTTATGAATAAAAATGTGATTAAAAGTCTTAGGACCAGTTTCACTATTTCGTATAAACTCCTTGATATTACTATTTTGACTATTTTGAAAATGTCTGCTAGATAACTAAATATTTCGGTTTGTTCAAGTCTCAGATATGCGTTTACACAGCGCACGCAATGGAAGCGAAGAAAAGGAAAAAAAAAATCGTCCGTTTCCTCAACAATTCACTTTGATCCTTTTGGTCTAAGCGTGATTATAGATAAGCCTATACCCTTCCTCGATATCTGGGCTGTTAAACATTCAATGAATTTTTCAAATCGGACCAGTACCATCTTGAGATTAGCGCGTTCAAACAAACAAACTCTTCAGATGTCCAAATATTATTATTAATATATATATCAGAAACCTTTATCTGTTAAATAGTAAATTATGTTATCTGGTAAATAACTGTCAGGAACTAGTGCAATTGTTTTGTTATAATCGCATATTGCATAAGGCCTTATAGAACCCGGCCATACGTTTGAAAGAAAATAAATGGTTTTGGTTATGTTTAAGGTATGATGGTTCGCCTTAATTAATTTATTGGCCATCTGCGTTTCTACAATGGCTCTGTAATTCAAACATATTGTGCTTGCATTGATGAGAAAAAAAAAGTGAAATTTAATAGAATTTGGCACCCGGCATTATCAGATCACAAAACTGTTTAAACTATACTAACAAAACTCCCCTTTCTTTTGGCTTCACCGTAGTCAGGTAAAAATAGACAAAAACGATCTTTGAATCAGAAGTTTTTTGAACTTTGAAGTGACACAAACCAAAATAACATTAAATACACTCGTTTGTAACGATCATACGGCTATATCTAACTACTCGATAAACTCTTTTTTACAAACAATGTACGGAATTGAGATCATATCGGCAACTAAATGTATGCCACTGACCAATTTTAGGACTTTTTTTGTGTGGTTAATGCTGTTAAAATCCTAGGAATTAACATTTATTTAGAAAATGTTTATTTTGCTTAGTAAGGGAATCAATAAATATAATTTCACTAATATCTTTTCTGAAAAGTCTTTTGAAATTTAAAAAACTCGAGTTTGAATTTTTTTTCAACTCATGTTTTTTGTTTGTCAAGTTGTTGTCTTTTGACAAAAACTTACTTTTTTGTTTTTTCAGATCTATCTGTTAGTTATAGATTGAGATGTCAGTTTTGATTTTTGATAACATTGAATGGTTTCGATTTAAAAGGCTCATAGTAATTAAAAAAAAATCATTTGTAAAATTCATATGGAAACAAAAATCTTACCACAGATTAGGGCAAAAGAATTTTTTTTTGCATATACGGCCTTAATCTGTGATAAGAAAATATGGAAAGAGACATAAGGTTAAACTATACGTCAAATAATATGTTCAGTATCATTCATTTCTTCAATTGTGTATTTACGTCATAAGCCATCCTCCATTTTGTATTTATCACCAAATTATTAACGCAATAGTGATTTATACAAGAATTTACTTTTAATTTCACGTTTGTTAAATGAATAGGTAGCATATTGTTCGTTAGGATGTTTTATTAATTAAATATTAGTTGTGTATATAGTTAGCGTTTATAAATAAATATGGGTATGAAGTCAATTGATTTTATTTGTCACTAAGTTATACCTATCGTCGAGTGGCACGGAGTAATGGTTGGGCATACAACGGGCGGGGCGAGACGGCGTCGATATGTGAAATGTACTGTCTTGCCCCGTTCCCTATCCAACTCTGCCTTGATAACTTCCATTTTGTTTTTATTTTAAATTTTGATTGAATTTTATTTTAAAGTTTTGTTGTATGAACTTAGTTTTATTTTCACCCAAGGTACCCAACACATGGATGGCTAAAGTTATAATTTCTATTTTCTTAAATGTTAAAGGTAAATTTGATTATCGATGGTAATCATAAAAGGTTTTGTAAAGGTAAGGTATATTGTTTGTTTAGGTATTGGGTAAAAGGTAAAATAAACAAATAAAGGGTAACAGTTATGACTAGTTTATTTTCTTATACCAAACATCGAGTCACATCGAGTAATATCTACACAAATTTGGCAAGTATTTCACTACCATATGTTTACAACACACAACCACGCTTAGACGTTACAATTGCTATTACATATAACCTAAGAGGTAGCCAATTATAGTTTGTCTAAAATACATTTGGCAAATAACTCTCGCCCGACTGTTAAGTATTCCGATGTTTTATGTTTCTCTGTGAAAATTTTAATACTTTTATGACATAGATTTAAAATCTCATAATATACAAAAAGCAGCATAAAAATATATCTCAGTGAAGAATTTAAAACGATATAAACTCCGAGATTTACATATAGTGAAGATGATAAGTCGCTTAGTGTTTAACAAACCCTGTATTCGATCCTATATGAGTGAAGTGCTTAATACACTACGTGTCGTGTTATATACACTTTCAGTAAGTGTTAAATACACTTAAGATTTCTCCTTAATTATGATATTTCCATCGTAGCATTTATTTTTCATTAATTGTATTATGTAGGATAACACTGTATTTTTACAACATGGATATTTTTCCTTAAATTTTGTTATTGTAAATAAAGAGATACGGTTTTTACTGTATAATTTAAAGACGTGATACCGTATATCTTTATAAATATGACTACATACTGCTAATTCTATTCTAATATTAAGTACTGTACTTGTTACAATATTTTACATTCAGTTAGGAATATTTGTTAAACCTTATACTAATTTAAGTAGACGATCTAACGATTGTTTCAAACACGGAGCAAATACAAAGAAGAAAGATTTTAAGCACGTATGCACTGTGATTTCAACTGGGCCTTTTTAACAAAATGTTTGAATAACACTTATTTTACACGAAATTTTATTTTAAAAAGTCAAACACATAATTTACTATGTAAATGTGGGTACATTTCGTATTTTTCTTCGTATAAACATTAGTAATAAAAATAAGAAAGATAGAGAAAACCGAATAACTGTTATGACACTAAAGACTAAATGTAACTTTTAGAAATTTCCATCTGCTTAGTATTAGTCAATTGTTTGTGTACGGGGCTTTTGGGGCGTACAATGAAACTTCTATTTGCGACAGTACATTATAGAGGGTAGAATAAATTATATATAGTAAAATAATTCGAAGAAGAACGAAGCGCAGAACTAAAAACAGAAAGGAGTATGCAGAGCTGACGGCCAACCTCCATTAATGGAAAGGCACCATAAGGAAGAATAAAATAAATAAATCCAGAAATTTTGAGTATGTACGTCTCGTTCCATTCTACACCCAGTGTGAGGTCAGAGGTGTATCTAGCCCTCATTAAAAGTATCGCGGCAGGCGCATCGGAACTCCTACAAAGCGAATCGCAAGTATGCACTGCCCACCGTGTACTCTGTGCTCTGGCTCTGTGCCGTATATCCAAACTACACAGCTCGACGACAAAATACTTATCGATCCATGAAGATTAATGAGTAATTTTACTATTGTTTGACATATAGAAAACAGTGAAATAGGTGGAACTCTTCACCACCCCGCACATTTAATGGGATCAAACTAATAAGGACACTTCCTCTTTGTATTTTCTCCGTGTTTACACCTCTTAATGGTTAATAATACTTTCACCCTACTTTGTAAGTACACTAATATTTTGAGGTATTTTTCTTTTATTAGAATAGTAGTATACAAAATTGATACTTATTGCTTAAACATAACCCATATTTCCAAGGACGGTAACTATAAATTACTGTTTTAAAATATTCTTGATTTTACAATAATTTTTATTGCACATTTCATTTTTTTTCATGGAAAATTTTCAATATTATTAACTTTAAAGAATGTACCAATAAAATACATTTATTTACATTTCATTCACAATTTTTCAGTTTTGTGTCACTTTTGTCTCTACGTATAATATTAATTCTCGTTGATATACTGTCTAAATATTTGTACTATGTATTCCTGCATTCAGTACTTATAAAGATTTGTGTCTATACACGTTTTAGATACAACTAGACACAAAAGAAATATAATAAAACTGCGGTTTTCTTTTGAAATTTCACATACTTAAAACAAGTTTTTACAGTAAACTATACATACATATATTTATTTATAAGTTTATTAAAAGTGTATTAGACGTAACATTCGCCAATAGAAAGATCATCAACGATTTTAAAAGTTCATAACAACTACTACAACAGTACTGGTAGAGCCTGTATGCGAGTATCCATAAAATGTGTATAAAAAAGAAAATAAATTCCGATTTCACAATAGTTTTCAATAAATTTGTTGTATAAAAGTTTTAAGTTAAGAATAAATATAAAAAGGATTATTAAATAAGTTCAACTATGTTGAAATAGGTAATTGATTCTCACAATAAAATTAATACCATATAATATTTAACACTGTTTTGTAAAACAAATTTGTAACAATATCTTTATCTTTATACAACATGGTTGTATTTTTTATAAAGTTGGTGGCTTGGGCCCACAGTTGTGTGTGCTTTGTATGTATACTATTCTCCCTCTGAACGTGTGAAGTGCAGCTTTACACCAGGGGCCTCGGGAACACCGCCATCGGACTTTACCGTTTCTCGCGCAACCGTTGAATCTGAACCTGTACCCTCCTACGTTGATGCCCATCTTGCCCTGCTTGCTGAGGCAGTACGACGCGAAGCATCCCGTACCGCTCAGACCAACTGTAACAACAAACACGAACATTATAATATCTAATAAAATATATACCTCTGCAGCTTTGTAATTAAATTAAATTATCTAAAGAAATCAGGGTTATGTAATAAAACGCATGATTCTTGCAATTATTTGTAATTAGATATTAAATAATGACGATTATACACGTGAGCATTCAATAATTTATAAAATATAAATTTATACTAATTAAAAATGTTTTTCATTCATTTTTTATTTCAAATTGTTTTTGGTATATTTTTTTTATCTTTTGTTATTTTTTTTTCTAACAAAAACGTTCATTTTCAGTCCGCTTCGGTTTGTCGAATCGTGGTCATCTAGTGGTTCACGTTGGCGATTACAAGTTTATCAAACACGAATGCTACAAGAAGAAAGTAAGATGGACTTGTTGCAAGCGGATACAACTTGGATGCAGAGCCAGCATCACCACACATGACTCTGTCATTGTCCGATCGTTCTTAGATCATAACCATTAAACATAAGTTAAAAATTTTTGGAGGAAGCGTGTGATTCATACACTTAACACTTTACATTTAAACAATTTAAGGCCGCTGCATACGTGACGGGATTTAACACGGACGGGGCATGGACGTGGTTGCCTCGTTATAAACGGGAACGTGATTTAAATGCATACGCATGGTGACTGACTCGGATCTAACGTGTTAGTGTTGTGAACAAGGAAAGAAGTATTTTTCATTTCAAGAATTGGCTTTAATTGCTATTGACGTGCTAAAAATCGTCGGCAACGATATTTAGCACGTCCCGAGCGTGCCACGTTCCGCCCCGTCCGTGTCTCCGTGAAGTATGCATTTCCCTATACATTTTGTGTGTAACGGTGTTTGCAAAACTTCCCGTTCCGTCACGTCCGTGTAAAATCCCGTCACGTATGCAGCGGCCTTAAATGTTACAGTGCACGAGACTTTTAAAACTACCCACGGTGAAGTTAAAATAATATTAAGTTTATCTTGACGATTTTATAAGAGAAAATGATGTTTTTATTGATGTTCTAATTGAAATTATTTTAAGAATGAAAGATACATGAAATGTTTAAAATGATAACATATCCGTCGTAAATAGTAAATAAGTAATTCTTAATGTGAGATGAAATTTTAAATATTTTATGGAATATGTCAATTTTGAACAACTTATTAATAGAGTCTACAAAGACTGGAAACGAAAAAGGATAGCAATATCGCTAAAATCTTCGAATTCTAATTCACAAAATATTTGGATTACAAAATAAAAGATTTTTATTATAGTAGCGGTGTTAAAATTTTACCTTGGTTTAGTATTATCGTATATTTTAAGATAACTTTGCAATCATTCCCTAATGACGTAGATTGGATACTTTTCTATTAATCAGGGTCTTTTTGAGGATTGAATTTGTGTAAGTGACCTGTCTCTAAGTGCCTTGTTAGCTTGTCCACATAAGCATTTGAAAAGTGATGCATTTGATGCACGCTATATTTCAGCTTTAAAAATAACGTTACATAGTTTTGATATAAATAAACCTTTTGTAGTTTGTATTTGTAATTATAAATCATTATTTTTGTATGATGTTGACACATTTGATATTAAAACAATTATTTTTATGAAATGTTTTTATTTACCTTAAATAAAATAAAGTAATAAGTACATTGTTGTAGTGATTTAAAAAAATCTGTTTTGGGTACTGGATATTTTTGTTCTTTTTTTATTTAACTTCTTCCTAGCCTCATTCCCAATATTATTTGAACTTATTTGGATTTGCTACTAGTTCCTTTTTTTATGTTTCAAATTCATAAAAATAAATATTTTTCCAACCTCTAATAAAATTAAGGATATGAAAGAGAAACGGTTTTTGTGACTGTGTGTGTGTATTGAGGTAATCATCAGGTTAAAAAAAATTATATATATTTTAATTTCACAAATTACTAAGTAATCTTGCTGTCAAAAATGTTTTATGTTTCGAAGATTAAAAAAAAAGTATCAAATTTTTTTGATTTCCACAGCAACACAAATATTTTTGATTTTTTTTTAATCTTCGTAACAAAGTTTCCATCATAAGAAGGAAACAACAATGTAGTAGGCATCAGATGGAACATGAGAATGAACACTAAAGTATCTTGGATGCTATATTTGCGGTGTTTGTTTTGTTATTTGGTTTTGTATATATCTATATATATTTTATGGGTCTAGGGGTTTGAGTAACAAAATATTATGGATACAATATAACAGAAAACTACACGATAAAATGGGGTATATGAATCCTGGCTAATCCACATAAAGTCTGCGTCTCTCAAAAGCATTAAATTTTCCGTGTTTTTGGTGGCATGGTATGTAATAATATAGCCTATAAAATCGTCCTGGATTAAAATGCTATGTGACACTAAAATATTTGTTGAAATTGATACAGCCGTTCACGTGTGATGCCGTGACCAAGGAAATAGGCATTCATTTATTGACTGCCTTGTTGGTCTAGTGGTTAGTGTATGCGGCTGCTGATCTAGAGGTCTCGGGTTCGATTCCCGGGTCAGACCAAATATTTGTGTGATCCACAAATATTTGTTTCGGGGTCTAGGTGATTTTTCTATGTATAATATGTATGCATTTAAAAAAAAAAGTATGTTTATGTATTTATATCAGTTGTTTAGTACCCATAATACAAGAGCTCTGCTTAGTTTGGGACTAGATGACGTTGTGTGTAAGATGTCCGAAATATTTAATACTATTTATACATATATGAAGGTATGTGTATATTTATAGAACATCACATGAACATTCAAAATCCATTCACCGTCCGTTAGGCTTAGAGTGATTAAATGAGATTTGAAAACAAATCTTGTAAGAGTAATTAAAAAAAAAATGTTTTTCCAGATGAATTTTCAAGTAATAATTCGTCACGGAGAAAACGGCGAGGCACAGGTTGGAGTCAAGAGGATTTGGTTAAAGCCCTATTTGATATTGGTAGTGGCAAAATATCACAGAACGCAGTTGCCAAAAAATATAACATACCACGAAGAACTCTTAGAAACCATTTAAAAACGGGCAGCACAGAAAAGATTTTGGGAAAAAAAGCTATTTTCACAAAAAAACAGGAGAAGGATTTCGTAGAAAGTCTTAAGAAAAATTTATCAAAAGGCACGCCTTTAACTCCAAAAATGATACGTCAACAAGCTTTTCTGTACTGTAAAAAGCACAACATTAAAAATAATTTTAACAATAAAACATCAATGGCTGGAAGGGGGTGGCTAAAAGGATTTCTAGAAAGAAATACTAACACACCAATAGGTGAAAAAAACTGATTTCAGACAAATTCTGGTTATTATCATAGGAAGGAGGAATAACTATTGTCAAACGACAATATGTTTTGGAGGAGCAAATGCTGAGTAGCTTTTATTTTAAGGCCAGAAGACATGGAAAATTTTAAGCTTTCAATGATTCAGAGAAAAAATTTACGCATTACCAAAGTACTTAGAGAGAGAGATATATGGTACTAAATGGGTCAGTGCATTGTACAGAAAATTCGGTAGATCATAGAGAAATCTTTTGGTGTAAATCCCAAGCCGACATGTAAGCTTGAAAATCAGACACTAATATAACAAAAATCTCACTAGTATCTGATAAATAGACAGTATCGATCCAAAAATAGTAGTCTGCAAAATAGTACAAATGAACACAAATAGGTAATTCTAAAACAAAAGTTTTCACTTATGTAATGAAGACTCTTTATTAAGTTCATATTTTATTGTACACTCAACCAGACCTTTGTTTTGTGGGGGCACGCAGTGCTCCCAAAGGAAATACGAAAATATCGAACAATTGTCATAAACACTGAAAAAAATGAAATATTTACACAAAAAATCAATTTTTACACGTCTTTTTTTTTGTTGTAAACGGGACTTAATCGTTTTGAAATTATTTAAAAATCTTACGATACAGTCTACCCGACCCCGTGACCACGAGCGGTACAAGCCGTTAGAACGTCGAAATGTAGATGGTATTATAACTTTTTATTAAAATTTTACCGCAAATAAGTCCCGCTTACAACAAAAAAATATTTTTTTTACGACTTGACGAGTTAACAACGGTCACGGATATTTAATCTTTGTTTATTTTGTGTTGTTACCTAATTATGAGATGAATTGCCCAGTGAACTTATATTTGTAGGAAGGTTTTGAAGCAGTGATTTGACATTTTCAACACCATTATGAATTAAGTTATATGGAATTATCAAGTAAAATTTTGGAGTTTAATTTAAAAATTACCAATAAAATGGAGCTTCGCAAGAACTTAAATAACAATTAAAATTTTGAGTGAAAACAATGTAATTGTTATTTAAGTTTAATTTTAAAGAGTTTAAGTTTAATTGTTATTTAGGAAAAAAATTGAAGTTAAAAAAGGCCTGCATATCACTACGGCACATATTACATGCACCTAACGTACTCCTGAAAGAAAAAAAGAGATTGGTGTTCAATAAACTTTATTCTACTATTTTCTAACATAAATATGGCATCGACATAACTACAACTACACAATCCACACTCCTACAAAATATACAATACGATGCGTCGCGCACCAACCCCTGATACATGTAAATAGTTGGTAAAAGTGTCTAGATTTAGAAATATATATAACAAATTTAAAATTTCCTAGTAAGTATGTGTAGGTAAGGCAACTGACAATATTAGATTTGACAGCTTAATAAATATACACCTAGTTCATCCGTATTGCTTTGTTATATTGCTTACATACATATATAACTATGAAGCTTCTAAATATAAAAAAACATATTTTTATTCACATTGTTTTCATAGCAAAAGATATAATAAAAAGTTTTCTTTATATGTGGGTAGCTGAAACCCTCACTCTGCCAGATTAAATATTTCCTATGCTAATATGAAATGTTGTGTTGCTTATATACAAATACAACTTGCTTTACTGTTCTTTTTATAGTATCTATGAAGGTACATAAACTGTAACGAGTCCATTTTTTGTTTTCTCTTTGATAGTTCAAAAGGTAATCGATTAACCCGTCAATTCCCAGGGTCACCTGTGGGCCTAGCCAAGTTGCAAACGTTTTTCGTTCTGCAATCGCTGACGCCTCTATCCTCTTGTTTGATTTGCTAAATATTTTGTTTTGATCACGTGACTCAGTTACATTGGCCAATCAAACAAGAGAACTTTTTTTAAAACTTACTTTTTTTATATATTTTGAATACACATACGCTAAGTAGCTCTGAAAAATGATTTTTATTTCATAGATGGTAGCTTGATAATTAAAGAGTTAACTGATTGCTTCCGAAGCCCTAATCGATTGTATATATTATATTAAACATTTATTAAGAAATATTAAATCAATTTTAAAAAGCAAAAGTAATTTACATAAACAATTTGTAAAATAAACTATTTACTTAACTCAATTTATTGATAAAAAAGCAAATTTTGATTAATTATTTACTTTTGTTTCTTTTGACTCAATCTTGACTGACTTTGAACTTTTGAATAAATTAATTTAATGCTGTTTTGTGTCACTTATTTTACAGAATATACATTTATTTAGTTATTTGAAACTACTAGTTCCGCTTATTATGTTATCGAAGATCATTCGTACCTAACGATAATTTTGTTTTTAATTTAAGGTAGTATAATAAATGTACCCTTTCTAGAGGGAATAATAGGAATAATGATTATTATTTATTTAAACAAAATTTGTTTACTATATACATATTTTAAAATCAAAAATAACACTATTTAATGTGAACAATATTTTAGTATACATATATTATGAATTTATTATTTATTATATTATGAATTATTATTTTTAATGAGACCAATTATCACAATATATAATATTCATAATTTAAAAATATCGATATATATAAAAGACTAGAAAAATGACACAGATTTTGTATTCTACCACAGTGGTAGATGATAAATAGATGCAAACTTTACTTAATATACAAACACCATGTACATAAGTTCGAGGATACAGGTTTAACAGTAAATCACCCAGACCCGGCCGACCAAGAACATCAAGAGATCCCGAAAACGTCGAGCGTGTAAGAGCGTCTATTCGTGAAAATTTCTCTCTACTTTTGAAACGGTCTAACGCCTTAGGCGTGCCCAGAACGTCTTCGATTCGTATTCTTCACAATGATTTACAATAATATTCGTACAAAATTCAAATGGTACAGGAATTAATGCCTCAAGATCGCGCTCACAGGTTCCAATTTGCAAATTTAGGACAAACAGTGATATCCAAAGGAGGTGCGATTAATTTGCCACCTCGTAGCCCGGACTTATCCCCAATGGACTTCTTTTTTTGGGGAGCCCTTCATCAACAGCCTTTAACAGTCCACTGCTGGACATAGGCCTCTCCTTGAAAAGGAAGTATTGGCCTACTATACCACGCTGGCCAGACGGGTTGGTATAAGGTTGGTTTTTCAGATTTTCCACACATAAAAAAAATTAAATAAAAAAGTGTCCGACTGCTAAACACAGGAAGCAACGCTTAGTGCGACTAACTTCGATAATCCATTGAGTAAAATGAATGGATTTTCAATAAAGATATTAATGGGGGTTATAGAGGGTTATAGTATGAAATTACCGTTTTGTTTTGATAGTTATTTCAAATTGACATAGATTGAGATTTTTGAGTGAAACTTTACAAATCATACCTAAGAGGGTCTTCTTTTAAAAAATGTGCACCATGCGATTATCGACTTTCAGTTGTTCTTTTTATTCAGCTCAGACAAGAAAGATGGATACCTTGAAAATTCGAGTGATTTTTGAATACGAGTTTCGACTCGGAACTAACGCTGCAGAAACAGCCGCAATATCAATGTTGCGTTTGGAGAAAGGACTGCTAATAAACGCTCCATGTGATTTTGGTTTAAACGCTTTCGTGATGGAAATTTTGATTTGAAGAACGAACCACGTGGAAGGAAACGTGTGAATAAGAATGAATTGAAAGAGATGGTGGAAGCCGATCCGAGCCAAACTACCCAGGAATTAGCGGCATAGTTAAACGTTACCTTCACAACAATATTGACTCGTTTGCGTCAAATCAATAAAATAAAATGAAACATGGGTGCCTCATGATTTGACTGATCTGCGGAAAGAAACGCGTGTTGAAACTTGTGTTGCCTTGCTGAATAGATACAGAAAGGGAAGGAATATTGGATCGAATAGTAAAATGTGATCAAAAGTGGATTCTTTACGATATCCTTAAGCGAAAAATGCAATGGCTGACCCCAGGTCAAACGCCGCAATAGTTTCCTAAAGCAAAGCTTTTTTTTATGTAAGCCCACCAAAGTGACTCTACTCTGCCTGACGGAAAACATGAGTAGAATCCAGGAGTAGGGGCCACCATCTTCATTGTGAGTGTAGGCAATGCAGCATGGTGACTCATACTATGGCGGCCTGATCAGAAAATTCATATGATAAAAAGGTAATGGTAACTGTTTGGAGGTCTCAACATGGTGTTTTCTTATATATTAAATTCTCGGGTCACAATGTTCGTTCCCATACTCCTCCGAAACAGCTTGACCGATTCTTATGAAATTTTTTATGCATATTCAGTAAGTCTGAGAAACGGCTACTATCTTTTTTTTCATACCCCTAGGACGCGAGCGGAGCCGCGGGCATCAGCTAGTTCACTATAACTTTTTCCGATCTGGTCAAGCAATAACGGTAAATGTCTACTGTGCCGAAATCCGAACAATGATAGCTTAACTTGCAGTGAAACAGCCCCGACTCATAAATCGATGTTTACCATTATTATTGCACAGCACGAGAAACCGTTTTAACTCTTCCGAAACCAATCGTCACCCCCGTATTCGTCAGACCTTGCTTGAACGGACTGCCATTTTTTTCGTGATTTGGACAATTTTCTACGTGATAAAAAGTTTTCATCCCAGGAGGCAGTGCAAAATGCTTTCACACAATTTGTAGAATCTAGATTACTAGAGTTCCATCGCAAAGGCATAATTAACCTTCCTATTAGATGGCAGCAATGTTTAGATAATAATGGTAGATATTTTGATTAAATAAATGTTAAATGAAAAAAAAAAAGAATTTCAATGATTCAGTACAAATCGGCTATTTCATACTTTAACCCCTAATATTAAATACAATACAAATATATGTGTGAAGAGCACGGTTATTAATTTGATTGTAATGTACTTATGTAGCAGTTTGGCTGACAGAGTCCACGCCAAGTTTGCAATCAGACGTCCTATCTTCAATCATACTGTGGTCAAAATAAATAATTGTACTACTTAAAACAGAAATCTTAAATATTTAACAAATTATACTATCTACTTAGGTAATTAAAAATAATGAAATCTAATAAGATATATTTAATTATTATCTATTGATTGAAAGTCCAGTCTCGATATCGTTCATAATTCTGCATCAGAAATTGGGGATTTCGGCAGGAATGGTGATAGTCCTCGATAGGTCTTACTATCCTCCCATCCACAGTCCTTACCATGGCTTTGCACTTCCTACCATTTCGATACCGGCAGTACCACAGCTGCACTCTGTTCTGACGATAAGCATTATGAGGTCGGTAGAAGTATCCTTGATAGAACAGTTTGGGATGTCCACTGCTTCGAATTATATGAGCTTTCACTAAAAATAAAAGAAATTTTAGTTAGTCGAGATTATATCGTTACCTATTCACATGATTGCCTTGGTTACTATAATATATTTCCAAAATGACTAATGTCTAATATATATTTTATTCAATTTATATAATAAATATATGAATGAACTATTCACTTTTAGTACAAATAGAACTGTCATCATGAATTCACGATACTTTATTGTGTTGTAGATGTTTTCAAGGAAGATTTAATAGTTTTTCACTGTTTCTAAATTTTTCTATAAGTGTATCTGTAATAAATTCAATTAATTGTTGTGTCCTCAGTTATTGTTGATTTCCAAAATTAGTTATAAAAGGCACATACCTGACTATTTCTTCCATATTGCTTGGTTTGGATACAGATACTGTAGGTAGTAGAGCCATGCTGATATCAGCACGAATGGGCCGGCTCGACCGGAGCAGTACTACCCTCACACTGAAAACTGTCGTAATAGTGACAGCATTCGTGCTGTCGTATTTCGTTGGTGAGTGTGAAACCGGAGGCCGCCATGGTATGGGTCACCATTTGTCACTATTACCGGTATAAAAAATCGGAAATAAGTTAATTAAGGGCCACAGCACACTAGCTACTTTTAGCATCGGCGATCGGCAACTAGTCGCTTTTTAGAAGCTAAATACGGCGACCGAACGCTCTACACCGCACACTTAAAAACGCCAAACGCGGAGATTGAGTCGCTGTTTAGAAGCGCGACACAGCAGCTGAACGCTACTCTCCGCACACATTCGGATGCCGGTAGCATCGATTTGGCATCTGGGCAGTCGCTAAAACGCGCGTTTCCGATACCGCGTTCGAACGCCTGCCGTATTTTAAAAAATACAACATACTAACTCTACACTCTCTTTACATTTTTGAAATCGTAACGTTCGTTAAGTCTAATCCTAATTTGTTTCCCCGTATGGCAGACGTAGTACCTAGGAACAGGCGCAATAATGCGAAGCTCTGTTTACATAGCGCTAGAACTGCACTTATGCGCAAAAGTGTCTTTTGCATGGCTCCGGTAATTTATAATAAATTACCTCATAGTTGGCACGATCTAACTATGGTTGACTTTAACCCTAGAAAGATAATCATATTTTGTAGTACGGAAAAGATACTCATGCGTAAAATTGACGCATATGTTTTAATTAGCTGTTGGGCGAAGTATATTGGTTTATTCGAATAAATCGAATACGATTATATATTTACAAATATATTAGAATTAGTAAAACTGCAGATAATTTAGTTTATACTCATTTGTTTATTGAAAAAAACAAACACTTTAAACTTTGTTATAAATCGACGAATTTTTTTAACAGTTACTGTTACATATCAAAACTAATTTTTACTACAATAATCAGTATTTACTTTAAGACAAAATCAACAACCTAACATATCTACTATGAGGAAAATATACAAAAATCTGTTACAAACACCTTTATCACATCTCAACGTTTTGCTCACGACATATAACTTTTTTACATTTTTCGCAGGACGCATTTGCCTTTCACCTTATTTTGGATTAGCAAAAAGTACAATAAGTACGTTTTCTTACTACTGGCTCATCAATATTAACTTCTGATGTGCTAGGTACTTCATTTGGTAACATATCCGATATATTATCTCTCAAATATCTCTTCAAGATAGGTGCTTCTAAACCTCTACGCATAAACGAAGAACACAGACCCAAGCTAAGATTTTTCATTCCTTTTTGCGACTTAGAGGCTTTTTTCTTTGTTGTTAACGTTGTGACAGTATATTTTATATGCGTTTATACGAGCAATGTTTGTCATTCCATACAAGAAAGCCATAGGCCGTCTATTTGTTTTCCTACTACAGGCCATCAGAGAACACATTTGATCTATATGTCTACCTCGGCTTTTGTTTGTCTATACGACCTTCTTCTGTGTCGCTCTGCACTTCATTTTCACTTTCATGGTCCGCTACTTTACCGTTGGTAACCTCACAGGGAAGCTCGTCGTCACTTTACATAAGAGCTACCTCCTCCTACAATGGGGAGAAGACACTTGGAAAAAGACCATATGTATGGTCTTTATCTAAGTTTCTACTCCCCATTTTATTATATTGTTGTCTATGGATCTAGAAAACTAAATAAAAATATAAGTTATGATAAAAAGTACTTATATAACCAAAAAAAAAGCTATCATATATCTAAGTAAAAATCATAAAAGTCACGTAAAAGATAATCATGCGTCAATTTGACTCAAGTGGTCGTTATATTTCAAAATCGGTGACACTTACCTTATTGAAAAATATGCCACGCGTCAGCTCCCAGCATAGAATGAGATGTCCCAAAAGCACAGTTATGGATTCGCGCTATTTAGAAAAAGAGAGCAAAATTTCGAAAACGTATGCGTCAATTTGACGCAGACTATCTTTCTAGGGTTAAGAAAAGAGTTAAGTTGTTTTTGGTCAAAAAAGCGTATTATAACGTCACTGATTTTTTACAAGAGTGTAATATTAAATATATTTTTTTTGTAATTATTATTATTTTCTTCGCTTCTTTTTATTATTGTATTCTATTTTTTGTCATGTATGTATAGTTTATACTCTTAATTTTTTTAGCAATATTTGCACGCCAATTTATGTGGCAAACATGTAAGAACCTTTTCAAATACCTTTGTAACATCCTACATGCCTTGAACTGTATGTACACACATGTTTATGCAAATAAATATTATCTTATCTTATCTTATCTTATCTTAACGCAGGAAGTCGCTAAAACGCGAAGCAGCATCGATGCAGTCGCCAAATCGCCGATCGCCGATGCTAAAAGTAGCTAGTGTGCTGTGGCCTTTAAACAAGATCATATTATTTTTATACGTATACGTAACGTGACCATTTTTTTTTCGTGTCAAAGCGGGACGCCTACGAAATTTTGTATATTTAATAAATAAATACATTTATAGGGTACATCGGTGTAATTATATATAATATACATTATATATATTATAAAAATTATGGTTTAAAAATGACTTAAAATAATTTATTGTTGTATCTTATCCTCACTGGCACGATCTAAATTCTTACACCAACTTACCCTGAAAATAATATTTATAAATAATTTCGCAACAAAAAACTACCTACTTGCTACAGCAAAATCGGTTCCACGGCTTAGGCATGAAACATAATGACCAAATTTAGAGTTACTTTAGTAAGTATTTTTAACCGACTTCAAAAAAGGAGGAGGTTCTCAATTCGTCGGAATCTTTTTTTTATGTACCTATGTTCAGCGATAATTTCGTCGTTTATGAACCGATTTCAAAAATTATTTTTGCATTGAAATGGGCGTAGCTTACAGGTGGTCCCATCGTCATCATATCGGGATCTGATGATGGGATCCCTAGGAAATCGAGGAAACTCCTCTAATATCATAGGCACAATTGTCGCGATTTGGGTAATCGTAATAGTTTTTGTTTAAAGTCGGTTCCTTTTTATTAAAATTATGTATTATAATAAGGAGTTGGGATAAGCAAGTATTCAGTAAGTTTCTAAATAACGATATGATGCACAATAGATAAATGAACTATTAATATATTTATTTATTCAAATATAAAGTCAATCTTAACTTTTTCTTAAATTAGACTGAGATATTAATTTAGATTTATAGAGGTTTATTCGTAAAAGCGGGACAATTTTGTTCTCGTTGGGGACAGCGGGACGGACAGCTTGAAAGCGGGACAATCCCGCCGAAAGCGGGACGTATGGTCACGTTACGTATACGCCGCTACGTTTCGCTGTTAAACAATGTGGTTAAATTGATTTGATAAGAGAATAACGAATAGAAGGAAAACTTGAAACAAACTCTACAAACCCGTCTCGCCAGTGTATTATAGTCGTAGGGCAACACTGGAGGGAGTAGAAACACGCAAGCGTTTCTGCCAAAGCATAAGTGGGCAAGTCCATTACAATGTTAGGACACAGTATGTATTATTGTGTGTGTGTTTTTACACGCTTTTTATTAGCTTCACCTGTATGTTTGTTTGTATGTTTGTAACCGACTCTTTTGGGCGCGATTTTGACCCACTATAAACGGCCAGATTTCGTTCAAGCTTTGTAGATTTGTCAAGGACCGATAACAATACACTAATTTGAAAAAAAAAACTAAAAAAATGATTTTTAGTCTTTCTAAAAAAAAAAATATGTGTTTTTTTTATTTTAATTGCCTTGTTTGAGTTCATAGTAACAGGCGATTGTTATTTATGTGAGTTAAAAACTGTGTATGTGTAAAGATTTACACCGCAAAAAATGTTTGACAGACTGTTTTCCATTCTCTGTCGCTCTATGGTTATAGTAGGCCCAGCAGTGAATTGTTAAAGGCTTTTGATGATGATGTTAATGAACAGGAACTTAGTAAACGCTGTGTGGTGCAGATGTGGAAGAATGATATGAGTGAACTTCTCACTTCTTTATCGAGATAAGATGATGAGAATGAAAATTACCGAAAGACATTCAGACTCATTTATTTTCTATAATTAAATAAATACATATAATTTTTTTGATATTGTAATAAATATATTATTATAGGACTATATTTATCAATATACTTTGGTGGTTTGAAAACTTTCCGACCTAACGATATAAGCAAATTAGTTATTTTTTTATTTTTCTTAAACTCTATTTAGATCTCCCAGCCATGTACAAAGTAAATGCAAAGATGTACGACATTATAAAAAAAATATAAGTTTACCAAAGTAACTATTCTGCCTACCAGTCCAAAAGTCTACCAAAGTGACCAAACTTCTTGTGAAGGCAGCATGGTGACACACACTATGGTGGTTTATTGAGATGCTTGTGCATCATTGGTCCTCCGGTCTCGCACTCACCAACGAAACACGACAATTCACTAGGTTTTATTAACGAATGCTACTATCTACACGTTGAGGTCGGTAAATTTTCAGACCACAAAACATCTTAATGGTTATGATCAAATTTATATTTGACTATTGTTTCCTCAAAAGTCCATATAATAGATTTGCAATCGTGTTTGTTCTGTTGACATCGCCAGCGAGTCATACCATTGCTGTTGATCAGGTGGCGAACGTAGCACTGATTCCCCACAAACAGTAGCGGTCTACCGTCACTTGAAATATCCAGGCGAAAATCTGTAATTATCATATCAGTATTATATAAAGAATCACATCGGCCTTTGTCAGTCCACCGCTGGAGATGTCTCTCATAGTAATGTACAGAATGATTCGAGCAAGTTTGAGAGCAATCTCTTTTTAATTTGAATAACAATTATTTTTTTCAAAATGTACTGGCCAAACGAAATTAATTTTGTTTTGAGACAAAAAAATGCCCTTACAAGTAGAATAACTCGCAATAGTATACCCTAATCAAAAAATTGTCTTAGCAACATCTTCATATTTTTAAAAACGTATCTAATGATACCCCACTTGATGAAGTAGGTAGACGCGAGAAAAAAAAAACCCCACCTTACTTGTACACCCTACCCCAAAAAAATATTTTTCGTAATTTTATTCAAGTATTTTGTCGACGTGATAAAAACACATTTCCATGCAAAGTTTAGTCTTTTCTGAGGCCTATTTACAAAAGGGGACCATTAAAGATTGTTGATGACAATTAAATGATTAGGAAAGGAAATTTCCCAAAATCGATCAGAGTGGTGTGCAATATATAATAGATAGGCTGATGATGATGATACTGGCTTCTGCTCACGGCTTTGTCCGCGTGTATATGCTTTTTAAATATAATAATAATAATAAATATTTTGGACATCTGACACACAACATCATCTAGTCCCAAGCTAAGCAGAGCTTGTGTTATGGGTACTAGACAACTGATATAAATACATAAACATACTTTTTTTTTTGTAAATACATGTATACATATTATACATAGAAAACACCCAGACTCCGAAACAAATATTTGTGAATCACACAAATAATATTTAGTCCGACCCGGCAACCGAACCCGAGACCTCTAGATCAGCAGCCGCATACGCTTACCACTAGACCAACGTGGTAGTCTAATATGTTTAATAATCCACCCCAAGAGACTACTCTGCAGATGGAAAGCATGAGTAGATTTCAATATATTAAGGGGAGGGGATCAAGTCTCATTTTTCTTACTGGAAGGCTGGGAGGAAGTCTTGATAGTTCTTGCGTAAGAGTACGAAAAAGGCTAAGACTAATTCTATTCAAATGATTATATCCAAATTATTCATTTATTCCTTTAGATTCATACGTAATAAATATTAGAAAAAGAGGGGACGGGTCCGCCTATTCTATTTTTAATATACTTATACAGGGGAAAGAAGGATTTAAAAACTAGTTACAACCGTAAATATATATTAGCGTTAAAATCATTGTGACTTTACTATCTTGAAGTATGGCCTACGAGTATGTTGCAGTTAAAAGTAGTCTGTGTTATGCTGCTACTGAATTACTGCAGTGTCATATGAATTCGTTCAATAGTTTTTGAGTGAAAGTGTATGGAACATCCATAGGTAAATTCTCGCACTTATACCTATTTCGGAGATCTGAGATACAACGCTAATAGACCCAAACTAAGCAAAGCTTGTAAAATGGGTACTAGACAACTGACATAAATGCATAAACATACTGTTTTTTTATAAATAGATACATATTATACATAGAAAACACCCAAAATCCGAAAGGAATATTTGGTCCGATTCGGGAATCGAAACCGATACCTCAAGCACAGCAGTTGCTTACGCTCCCACTGCGGCACCGAGGCCGTCAAACGAGGCATTAATTAATTCAAAGCATGATTAATAAATAGGATAGGGTGTTGTAATTTATTAACCTTCGTGTATGTCGGAAACTGGTTAGAAATAAGATTCCTCTTCAGTTTCTCCTCTTCCTCTAACTTTTCAGTTAAAATTCATAAGTTAATAATACAAAAAAAATATTAGGCGCATAATCATGTTATATTTTATTAGTACACAAATACAACAAATGTTTCTAATACTTAGGTACAAAATTTCTAAGTAACTAAAGGCTATGTACAAGTGTACTGTTAGTATTACCAAAAAACGGCTATTTATTAGTTATTTTACCTTCTATTACGCTCTTAACCACAAGAGCAAATTAAGCCGTCGGCACCGGTATAGTCGTTAAAGCGTAACAGACAGATAGACTGACAGAATGACTTACTTTCCAATGTATAATATTAGTATGGATCAAACGAATGATACAGTACACAAATTCTGAACATACTCATACAGTCATCTACTCTATTGCTTTTCAAATTTAAAATTATCCAAAATCAATGGAGTAGACCCGTTTAAACTAAGTTTAATATGTTAAAAATTTCTTAAAATTTGTTAGCATAGCTTGGTCTGCCTTTAATAATTATGGAGGGCCAAGACAAGGAACGCCGGGCCAAGACAAGGAGCGCCATCTCCCCATGAAAACGATTACGAGGGCGGTTCAAATATGAGCGAGTTTCTGAAACGTTTCTCTCTCTCTCACTAGTTACGAATTTCGTCCACCTTTCCAGATGCTTTTTGATGCCGGTATCAAAGAATTCCTTGGGCAACTCGGACAGCCATGTGCTCACTAACTCCTCTACCTCGTCGTCGGTGTTGAATCTTTGACCTCCGAGGGCTGTTTTCAGTATTTCAAATATGTTGTAGTAGTGATAAGTCCGGGCTTTAGGGGGGTATTCCAGCACCTCCCACGCCAATTTTTGTATTGTATCCAACATAAGATGTATGGTATGAGGGCGCGCGTTATACTGGAGAAGATACTAGTGCTTCTCCGTTTCAAGCGATAAGCAGGTTTTACAAGTGTTTTCAGAAGCTTTGAGTAGTATGCAGCATTGATGGAACCTTGAGGGCGCAGTGCGCCTCCAAAATGAGTTGATCTACGCGGAAAATGTTGTCAACAACAACTCAAACCCTGACCTTTACAATATACATGCGCGGCATCTACAGCGTTTGTCTCCATCAAATTTGAACTGCCTCCGTAGAATTAGATAGAGAAATAATATATTTACCAAAACATTTTAAAGTATTTAATTAGTTGAGGTTCTGTATACTGGCATTTTAATATTAATATGAAGCCAGGCATTAGCCTGGCTTCATGTAGCAGGTACTGGAACCTCTATTTTCAGTATACTTACGAGTATACTATTCAAATTTACCCCTAGATAAGACGGTGCTCCTTGGCTCTACCCTCCATGCCTTTAATAAAGTAGCAATTTAATAATGGGTCAGAAAGACTGTTTCTTTAAACATAGTGGGGGCGGTTCTTTTTGGACGTGAGGACGAAATTATAGTTAAGACTAGCTGATGCCCGCGGCTCCGCTCGCGTTTTAGAGGTATCAAAAATAGATGTTGGCCGATTCTCAGACCTACTGAATATGCATATAAAGTTTCATAAAGATCGGTCAAGCCGTTGCGGAGGAGTATGGCAACGAAAACTGTGACACGAGAATTTTATATATTAGATAATTAGATTACACTTAACCTATCATGGCAATTGATTGGGGTTATTTCCACAATTAATAATAATTACGACTAGTCAAAACGTTTTTCAAGTATTACACAAGATTAATTTTATTCACTAAAATATAATCATATACTTAAATAATTATTATAACAATAATTTTGTCTATGACAACCATTCAATATACTACTCAAACGATAATACAAAATAATGCTTATTATGCATACAATGAAGGTTCTCATTTGTATGGAACAAGCTTCTCAAAAACAATAGTAAACCGTATACCTTTATGAATATTATTACACATTAGATTCCCAGTAGAGTAAGTACCCGTTATAAAGATTCTCCATAAGCTTGTACTTACTAAAATACTTACAATTATATGTTAGGGAAATTACTTAAATCTAATGATAAAACGAAACATTAAAAAAACATTTACAAACATTGCATAGTACATATACTCGTAACTTTTACTAATAAAAAATAACATTGACAGATATTGGAAGACTAGATAGGACTAAAACGAAATTTCTTTAAAATATTTAATATTTCACTAAGTTCCACGTCACTAAGTGAAGCACCCCGCGGTTTATGTTCAGTTTCAATATTGTTCATTGGTTCATCAGTTTTCATTTTTAACCGACTTGAAAAAAAAGGAGGAGGTTCTCAATTCATCGTAATCTTTTTTTTTTTTTTTTTTTTTTTTTTATGTATGTTCAGCGATAATTTCGTCGTTTATGAACCGATTTCAAAAATTATTTTGGCATTGGAATGGGCGTAGTTTACAGGTGGTCCCATCGTCACCACATCGGGATCTGATGATGGGATCCCAAGGAAATCGAAGGAACTCCTCAAATATCATAGGCACAATGTCGCGATTTGGGTACTCGGAATAGTTTTTCATTGAAGTCGGTTCCTTTTTGTTAAAATTATGTCTTCGCGTATCTAGTAGCCTAAGTTTCCTAATATAACACCAGCTGTCTCCAAGTGAAAATTCCGCCAGTATCGATCCACTTGTTCCCAGAGATTAGAAGGAACAATCAGACGGATAGATATACAAAAAAAAGATGTCTGATGAAAGTACGGCAATTCTTGCATATGAATTTAGTGAAAAGTTGTTAATTTATTAAATACAAACTTACACTTGACTTTATGTATTAGCATTGATTTGATTCTCTGAACTGACTCTGAATCTGAATTGACTGAACATCAATCTGTTTCGTTGCAAAGATCCAAAGAAAAAAGTATGAAACTTCTAAAAATTCGTAGAACTAAAGTAAAATTCTCTAAAAGTATAACTTAGTAAAAGTAACTTAAGTATTATACTTTTACGGTTGGTTATTTTAGACATTTAAGTCACAAGGCATTTGAACAGCTTAATTCATATTGGCGTGTAACTACATGAGAATATAACAGTAATCAGTTTGTCTATGGCAACTCTAGAATCAATAAAAAACAAGACTGTTCCTTTAAGGATGATTATGTAGGTCAGTTAATTTGACAATTTGTGTGCCGTAAGTGATTGCGATTGCTCTGCACCTATTGAAGGACTTGCAACACCGCCACCGGATTCTGCCGCTCCGGCTGATGTAGTGCTTCATGAACCGATTGTGGCCGATCATAAGAACCTGACGACCATTAGATTCGGTTAAGCTAGCTGCCCGAGGGGCACCAGTAACTACCGTACCTATAAATTTTAAATCATGTTATTACCGATTCATCTGTAAGTAAAATCCATTTTATTCTGTTAATCAGAATAATTCCAAGAGAACATAATAATTTTTGAAAGGGAAATGAAAACTAACTGATGCAATCAACTTTTATTTTATTATATTAAAAGTAATAAAATGAAACAAGGTTTTTGTAAGGTTAACGTACAAAATATGTACTTATTAAGCACACTTAAAATTACTAGCATAACTTACTTTGGTGTTTCACGTAACAGATAATCATTAATTTCATACATTTATTCAATCCTACATTAAGTCGACGTAAGCACACACATAACAAAACATCAACATTGCACAAAGGTGCATAAAAAGTTCTAGATGTGAACTTAAGTTTTATAAAAAATAATCGCTTTTCATTGCTGGGGAACTCAAAAGCAAAAAACTGGAATAAAACACCGCTTATAATCCCAAAATTAAAGTAATAAATTTCATTTTCTAATCAGAGGCCTACCTCGTCTCCTTTCTAAATCTAGTGAAAATAAAACATAAGAAAAAGAAATAAGAAAACAAGTAGAAAATTTAAGAAAATTTGAACAGCAAGTTATTCATTACATATATCTATCGGCTCTATGTAAAGCAAGGAAATAAATGATAATAAAAAAGATCCATATTTTTTAAGCCAATAAATTCTGTCTACTGGTCACAGTGATGTGATTTCCACATCAGCCTCTCAGTTACCTAGATTTAGAATCAGACTCTCTAGAGGCTGTTCTGAACGAACTTGTCTAATTCAACCCATAAGCACAAAACGAAAGCGAGCCACATGTCTAACATCTCAGGTCCCACATCTCCGTGGCAATAATGCTCGTAGAAAATGAAGTACAGAACAGATAAATAGTTGCAATTAAAAGTACATCGATATTATCACCTTATATACAATACAATAAAACTATGTCTACGATAAAATTCAAATAACATTGTCAACAATTATTATTGCACTTAACTTGGACCTAACAACTCTTTACACATATGTGACCAATTATATAATTATCAATTTACATCCTTAAATTTTAATAAAGCTCATTTTCAACTTTTCTCATCAGAACTATCTTCTTCATCGTGTGTGTGATGGCCATTACATTTGAGTAATTTAGATCCAACAGTGACTGCAGAACCCTTGCATCCTTGATGTCTCCTAATACACCTCCAAGACATCCGATCACCATGGATATAATCCTGACGGTATTTGTAACCTTCGTGTATCATGATGAGTGCACCCCGTTTGCTCTTAGTGAGTATAAAATCTCTGTCATCTGGAATGGATATTCAATGGAAAAGACATTAAGATCCCAGTTAAGCATACTCACATATATGTGTAAAGAGGGATTGGAATTCGCGCCTGTTTTATGATGAATTGTAATAAATGTATTCTTCTATACTGGGTTCTTCTTCAAATCGAATGAAAAGCATGTCTCACAAATGAAAATAATAATTAGATGACTACTAAAAATAGTTACGAGTATATTTCTAATTTTCATTTGCACTCATTGACAGACCTTGCTTTTATTCAATAACTTATAAATAACTTGGTATCAATTCGCAACCCAAGGAAGTTTACATTTATTATAGAGAACTGCATGCTAATACAAAATTCGAAAGTAACTCTGTCCGAAAGAAAAAACATTTTCTGCGGGATTTGCGATAAACGAATTCCATGAGGACCAAGTCGCGGGAAAAGTTAGTTTGGTTATGGTAATTTTAATTGTTCAAAACTAACTTCTCTGTAAACTATATTGGATGTAATGTTATCATTTGGTAGCAAAATATATTGTCTATCAGGAGTTCCAACCCGAGATAAGCCAACATATAGCTGCCCATGGGAATACTAATATTCAAAAAACTACTTTCTGTAACTTAAATATAAAAGTTAGACATATGCTGTCGTTGACTTTTTTGTAGGCATTTTCAAGCTCCACATCTTTTCTCTGGAACTCAAAAATATATCATTCATAGTTAAGGCAGCGTTCGTAAGAAACGCTTTCATTCGACAGTTTTTTCTCCGATTCCCTTTGCAAATCGGACTACCACGTGAAAGCCTTTTTATTTATCGGTTCTTTATATAACCTATGACACTCGGCAATAATGTGGCTTTCTATTGGTGAAAGAATTTTTAAAATCGGTTCAGTAGATCCCCAGATTACCCCTTACAATTTAACAAATATACAAACACACAAACTTTTCTTCTTTATAATATTAGTATAGACTAAGTTTTGCTCGCAGCTCCAGTGTTACATTCAAATTTATAATATTAGTGTGGACTAGCTGAGTCCCGCGGTGTTACCCGCGATTATTGTTGTAAATCGCGAGTAACGCCGCGGAACGAAGCTAGACTAAAAAAAATGCCTTAGTTACTCCTTAGGTCAGCAACTTACTGACAGAGAAAATTCCATCAAAATCGGTCCAGCCGTTCCAGAGATTACCCGAACAATACAGACAGACAGACAAAAATTTTAAGAATTGCATTTTAAGAAATAAGGTGTAAGTAACGTAACCATACTTTCATTTGAATTTAGCAAAAAACTGTGAATTTAAATATTACATACTTTAATTTTTTTTGTTTGTATAGGTAAGTATGAATGCCACATAATTTTATGTTTGAACTGCTATAAGTTGCTTAAAATACTTATTAGATACATTTAATTAGTCTCCCGGCCCCCAGAGGCCCCAAGAATAACGCAGAAATATCTGACCAGGCCCCCTTGTTATGGGTCAACATGCGTACCCTCTCAATGAGGATGGTGAACCCTACTTCTAGATTCTGCTCATGCTTTCCATCAGGCAGAGTAGAGTCACTTTGGTAGGGTTAAATATAAAAAAGTAAGAAAGTTAAAAATAATACTTTACTATCCGAATGATTTGCCATTAAACTCTTTTAATATGCATAAGTTTTTGTATAAATAATATACCTAACATGATATATACAGGTAAATTAGCTTGGAGAATTTTTTTCGTTTGTAGTAGTGTATAGTCACGTGGCACCTGCGGACAGCGTAAACTGGTTTATTCTGGTTTTGTGCGTGTTTACACTTTCCACTATCGTGACGATTTTTTGCTTTAGATTGAAATATCTCGAAAACGGTGCATCCTAGGCCAAAAATAACAAAAATTTTGACCCCCCCGTAGACCCCCCCCGAGTTTAAAAACCTAGATGAAAGGAAAAAAAATATATATATATCGGTCTCTCCTCTTTGAAGTTTCACTTCTGTCGTGTGTGAATCGCACACGCACCTTTTTTTTTTATAAAGTCAAAACCTTTTTCTTTTAAATAAAAACTTGTTTTTATTGAAAACAAAAATCAGAGTGTTGCTAGGGATTAGTATTAAATTAAATAGTAATGTTAGGATATCGAAACATTTTTGTATAGGCCAGAACGATGTAGTGGAAACGCGCTCTAAGATTTGTGTAATATGCACACCACTACATATGCAAAAATTTCTCGAGAATAATTTCACTGTACATTATTAATCTTTGTAGTGGATTGCAAATACACAACAAGTATACTCGTAGATAGGTTTTCTCATTAAAATACATGAGTTTTCCCCAGTGTTTCAGTTTATTTAAAACAATTTTTTTTTGAGAATAATTAGATATGCACTAAACAATAAAGGCTTGAACTGGCTGCCGTATCAGGAATCGGCTGTTAGGGTCACTATTACGAAACCACGCTGTTGTTTGCACAGCATTGTGAAATAGTGCCAAGAGAATCATAACAAAGAAGATACTTCAGATGTTCTGATTTCATATGCTCTAATTTGGTGAATGTGAATGGAAAGTTGACTTAATAAGGATAGTTCCAACAGTCACTGCTACAGCCTTACACCCCTTGAATCTTTGGGTACACCTCCAAGTCACCCTATCTATGTGGCAATAGTCTTTATAGTACTTGTATCCATGGTGAACCATGATCATTCCTCCCTTGTTACTCCTCAATAGTGAAAAATTTTCACCTCCTGAAAGAAACGCCTCTTTTTACTGCATCACGATACAAGGGGATATTAACCTAATTTACATGAACCTAAATTTAGGCGTTGTTCTTTTGGGTAAAAATAAAAGAAAGTTACTGGGTTAGCTAAACCAGTGTAATTTACCGTCTACACAGAGTATATCAATCACACACAATTTGCACACCTAATATACAATATTTTGTATTAATAAAATGGCTTGGTTACTTATTGTCTGCCTCCTTATAACGCGACTCTACGACTGTACGTATGGGACCGGACTCCTTTGCTAAGCGTGGGAATGGCCGATACATGACCAAGTACGTATGACGTACCTAGCCGCGCACGAGTGTGTCCCTACAACATTGCCCCTCTATCAAAAAAAGAAATAAATTAAAAATAATATCATAAAACTAAATAAATAAAACAAATGCAAATATTATTAAATACTGGTACAATTAAACATGTATTCAAATATGTAGCTAGTTCATTTTATTTACCTATTTTACTACAGTGCAATGACACAAACACACAATAAGTTTACTACACAAAAATTCAGATACAAAAGCTATATAGGAATGTAATTCGAACCAGCAGTATTAGGGGCAGGGGTGGCAGATGGAGGCTGAACCGTCTACCACAGGTGGACTCATACCCGCCACCACGCTCTTGTCCATCTGGTGCCGAAACCGAATCTTAACACGGCGATAGCATATAGCTCGAATGACGTGTAACACCACTGCCGTTATAATTGCGGCCAGGGCAATCAACAGAACATTAAATTTCTATCTGTTGGCTCATTTCGACTTGGTTGTTGACCTGGGCCACCGCCACATTGTCTTTTGCTTGGTAATTCCCATTATCAATGTCTAATTGTACTGAGTACTTGGTTCAAACTAATTTAAATACAACAAAATATAATAAAATAATTTACATGATTAATTGCAAAATTAGCATTGCAACAAAACTGTTGCTGCATATCTGAGTAATCAATATACATGCGTACTATGAAGCATGTCGCAACGCTTGTGTTTACATTAGGTGCATTCCAGACACTAACTTAATTTTAAAATAAATCAATATTAGTATTATTAAAAAATGCATTATATCAGTAACCATTTTGCTAGAACTTGACGTATCAATAAATATACTATGATGTATTGTACACAAGTTAACATGTCATTTTTTTTACGTGTAGAAATCCCCTCGGACCCTCACCCCGCCGGGGTTTGCGGCAGATTTTAGGAGGAGTCCAGGGAACAAATCTTCTGGACTCCTTTCAGCGCCTGCCCGCACTGCGCGGGCGCCATCACCAAATAAACTCTCAAATTGAGCGCCGTCCGGCACACGCGGACTCGCTCCTCGCGGCTGGCCACTATAGCGGGTGGAGGGTAAAATCCGTCCTGTCCATCCGTGGCCACACTCAGTGCGGCATTAAGCGCAGATGTGCGAAGTTAACATACCAAAACTTACCTAAAGAGTGTAAAATATGTGGTGTCTAATATATAAAAGATTACAACAACGTTCTCACGCACCATGCGAGTAGGTACAGCAATAATTAATGGTTTTGTTATGGTTCGTACGGAATCCTAAGTAACTGGCCTTGATAGCATGCATTATAACGCGAACCGCACGGGCGGTCGCATTACACGCCCGCTCCTAGAAACATATTGCTTACCACGCAGTTGCTGCACCTGTGCTGGCAACTGTGACGTATTGTTATCGTGGGAGTTGAAATCTAAAGGTTTTCGAATTTCTTTCGAGAACTTTAAATGGTCCATCGTAAGGTTGTTTGAACGATTTATGGACAGTGTCATCTCTGATAAAAACATGAGGACATTTTGCTATAGCTCGTTCACGAAAATTTTTTTAGGACTGACCTTATCTCTCGTTGGGCGATAGTGAGCGATAGATTCGCGTATTTTCTCTACCAGGCTGTACAGATCACTAGCATCCGGGTCCTTAGTACCATCGTAGAATTCGCCAGGCAAACGTAAAATTTTACCAAAGGCTAATTCTGCGGCACTTATCTATCGGTACATATTGCTGCGCGAAGTCCAAATATAGCAGTTGGTAACTGCTCTACCCACGTATTGGTGTATAACCGAGTCATAGGAGCTGCTTTCAGAGACCTATGCCACCTCGACACTGCACTATTACTATCTGGATGGTAAGGCGCAGTGCGAATTTTGTGAATGCCCAAAAATTTCATCAGTTTTGTCATGTACACAAATTGGACTCAAACTGACGACCCTGATCGCTAGTGATACGTACCGGACAACCATACCGTACTGTCCAACCTTCATAAACAGACTTAGCGACTATGTCAGCAGTTATTTCCTGCACCGGGAATGCTACCGGCCAATGAGTATATCTATCAATAACAGTCACTAAATACTTATATCCTTGTTGAGACGTTTGTAAAGGACCACCAATGTCCACTTGAATGTGTTCAAACGTTCAAAAGCTTTGGGAAACCTACCCAACTCAACACCGTACACAATCCTTTGCCTAGCGCCCTAAATCCATGTTCATAGTCGGCCAAAAGAAACGTTTAGCTAACATCTTCCGGGTTGTGCGAATTTCAGGATGACTTAAACAATGAACATTTTCAAAAATAGTTTTCCTAAAGTCGTCCGTTATATAAGATCTAATAGAGTCATTTGAAATTTCGTAATACACTTGTTTATTTCAATTAGGTAATAACATGTACTTAAGTTTAATGTTATTGAACATTGTAACATGCGGAACAAATACTCGTCTTGCATTTGTGCGTCAGCAAGTGCATCAAAGTCGGGTACAGTTGGGCACCAAATTGTTTCGACTCGCGACAAAGTGTAGGCCACAATATTATCTTTTCCACTAATATATTGTATATCAACAGTAAATTTACTTCTAAATAGGAGTTGTCGCCGTCCTTCTTGGCGTTTCTTTATTGTTATTACTAAGTTTTGAAAATGTATACCACAAGGGCCTATGGTCTGTGTACACTGCCAGCGGTCGACCTTCAAATAATTTACGAAAATATCTAATCGCTGTTTAAATTGCTGACAAATCAGGTCATAAGTAAAAATACTTTTGTTCGGTGGGTGAGAACTTCTTCGAGATAAAGAATAACGGTTTCCATGAATCCTTAACTAGCTAATGTTCCCTAAGAATTCTAACCGCGACTGTCCAAAACAACACTTCGAAAAGTTGATAATAATGTTATATGAATTAAAACGTTCAAATATCAACCTTAAATGTTCTCAAAGTAGTCTTATTTGCACTGGCAATAAGGACATCGTCTAAACAGTTATTTAAAACATCTAAACCTTGTAAGACTGTTGTTCATGAAACGCTGGAATGTCTGCGCAGCGTTACGCAATCCAAACGTCATGCGGGGAAACTCAAAAAGGAAAGGAGTAATAATCGCGGTTTTATCTATGTCATTATTTGGCGCTACGCTAATGCAGTGATAGGCACGATTAATGTCTTATTTCAAAAATATTTTGTTAGCTAAAATGTATGTAAACTCGTGTAATCTGGGAATAGGATATTTACCGGGCTTCGTAATAGCATTCAACTGACGATAATCGCCACACAGTGGCAAGTCGCCATTCTTTTTAGTGACTACGTGTAGCGGGCTAGCCCACGCATTCTTAGGAGGCAACAGATTTTAAGAATGGTTGTTTGATGTTTTCGATTGACGCTAAAACATGTACATCGGTAACTTGATCTATAAGTTTGCGATTACGCATGTCGACTTAAATATGCTGAATTGCAGCGGTTTGTCGTTAGTTATGGCGTTTAACAAACTATTAAAACAAACGTGACTAGAACGCTTATTATTAGGCACAGTTTTTCGCGATCAAAATGATGAAAGCCCCTAGAATTTCAGGGCGCTTACATGTTTCGATCACTTCACTGTATGAATAACAGCAGTTGGGGTCTTGTCTCTTCTCAGGAGTGGGTTAAGGCCACATGTCTCCACGCCAGCCGAGTGCGGGTTGGGGACTGGCAACACACGCTGTGGCACGCAATCTTAATTGAGTAGTTAATAAAACAAATCTGAATCATAGAATGGTCACCCATATAGATACTGACCGCTCGTTGCTTACCCTCAGTGATCGTTTGCAATCACCTATAGCCATTTGGCTATGAACGCTTCAGAAGAAACATTACTATCGAATATTTAAATTTATATTACTTTTAGTTTAAAAATGTACAAATATGTAAAAATTGACCCACGCAACCGCATCTGCTCTTGTACGTAGCTTAATGTTTTAACAGTGTGATCAAATTTGTTTACTGTTAATAGTTACTTGTATTTTTAATAGTTAATTAATGGTCAGTCAAAACATAGTCTAATGGGCCCTGTAAACGATCCAGTTTGTTTGACAAATTTGTTGGTCAAACTTTACGTTTACATCAAAAGAGCTCTGTAAACGATCAAACTTGTTTGACAAACGCGTCAAACACAGCAGTACACTATCAAATAATTTGGCAAACACGTAAATTTTTCAAACATATTTGATCATTTACACCACCCTTAATGGTAATTAGAGATTAACAACACACAATACAATATATATCCACAAGCCAGGTGGAGTGATGATTTGCACAAGTCGGCTGGCATGAGCTAGATGCGAGTAGCCGAGGATCGAACTAAGTAGCCTTAGTTCTAAAGATAATATACCCATATGTTATCTAGGATGCTCTAAATTCTTCGTCTTTTTTGTACGCCGCAATAATATCCGATCGCCGTAGGTTTAGTTACTTCTAACCATTGAAAGACAAAACAATTGCACCCTGATTGCCTCTCTTTTATGTTTAATTTTCCTCTGCAACAAATGATGGGCATCACGGGTAGTTATAGTTTTTTAACTTTTCTCGTCATAAGTTCTTGGTTTTTGAGGTAATATTTATACCCATATCTATATATGTATAATATAGTCATTGAATTTGAATCGAAACGTATCAATAGTTTCTGTAAAGTGTACCAATATTCGCGTATATGCCACGGAATTAATTACTGACTTGGAAATCCATACCTATACAAATAAAAGAAGTTGATGTGTCTTTTTGCAATATCAAATTCTAAATGCATATGAAAATAAATGCGGTACTTGCATCAAAAAGTAAATTAGCTGTGTATTTGTTTCGGATAATCTCTGGAACGGCTGGACCGAATTTGACGGGACTTTCACTACCAGAAAGCTAATAGGTACGTTAAGTAAGAATAGCGTAGGCTTTTACAATAAAAACCACGCGAAAATAAAGACGTAAGTAAACAAAAAAACTTTAATTGGTAAGTATTTATTAAAATAAAGTGAAATGGCTTAATTCCTATCTAGACAACACTAATAAAGATATCAACTATTGAATTACATTATCAATCAGTAGAAAACTTGGGTACAGCAATACAAAATAATACATATTTTTGAGAATATTAATAACGTTTACAATATTGGTGTTTGTGATTTGTATACATATATTTTCATCTAATTCATTCATGTAACAATCAACAGGGCATTTATATTGCTTTATGTTATAAGCCGAAAAATACTTTTAATCACTTTATTGCAACTTTTAGTCAGAGAGAATTCAGTTATCTTAATTATATCTCAGTAAGCAGATCAATCACATGACATTGTCCTATTCAAATTACATTCTACAATTATAACATATTTGCTACTGATGCAATAATTATCGCTTCTGAATAAAAAATAGCCCTATATTATTTTCCTTCATTAACGTTTTCTATAGTTTTTTCTTCAGGAACTTGATCGGTTGCCTTCTCATCAGCAGATTTATCATCAACTGTGTCATCAGCAATCGAAACGTGACCAGTAACGGCTTTATCAGATGGATTTTGATCGTCTTTATTGTCAACAACTTCTTCATTCCCTTCAACTGGTTTGGATTCAACTTCGGGATTATCGTGCTCTGATATTGGAGGATTAGTATCTGGTTCTATTGGTTCTATTTTATTATTATCTGATTGAATACAACCCAGTTGATTTAAATCGGACACGAAGTTAGACCAACTGTCAGGCTGGTCTATGTCTGTTACATTAACGTAATGGTTTTCATCACTTTCATCTTGATTCGATTTTGATTCTTCAATATTGTTCGTGTTTAAGTGTGCAGATGGTACAGCATCATGAGGCGATAGTCTCAGGCTTCTTAGAGGATCACCAATAGCGATCTCTGTATTAAGCGGATCGCATGTTTTATTATCTACACCAGGATGGATATTTGCTTGAGGTTGTATTTCGGAAGAAAGCGATGTGAAATGAAAGTTGTCAACTATAAAATTGGCTAACACCTTGTCATGTTGACTTTGTTTAGCTTTCTCTAACTCCAGTTCTTCACCGTCTGAAAGTATTTCTATTGGAGCTTCGTCACGTACTACTTCAATAACATCATCGTCAGACATGTTATCCACTTCTATTTCAGATGCAATGTCATTTATGTTCAAATGCTCGATGCCTTTCACTGGACCTGTCAAAACGATTCGTAATTAAAATAAGAACTTCTCCCTAGATAAAAATGGTTTGCATGCATCTACTATGAGTATAAAATATTGCTATTAGGTATATAGAGATTTTAGAAACCTTAAAAAAATAAGGATTTATTGCAACTGGGTGCACAGAAATAAAAAAAGATGTTACAATATATATTTTATTGAATTAAACAGCTTTATAAATTAACAATTGGTCATGACGTTGCTGATAGAATTTAAAATATTTATATATTTTTATAACTAAGCCCGCTAAAATAGCTCTACATTGCCTGATGGAAAGAATGAGTAGGATCCGAGTGTCATAATTTTCATTGCGAATGCAGACATACGGCGTGCTTTTTTACAATATGCAGGTCTAGTGAGATGCATCTGCATCATTTAGCCTCCCGCCTCGCTCTCATTAATGAAATACTACAGCATAAATAATGCGTTAATTTAAGTTGATCTTTTGTCTAAGGGAAGCATCGCCCTGGTCGATCTGGCCCGTTCGTGCTGAAGTCAACGTGGCTGTATTTACCTTGTAAATTTACTCTGTTACTAATAATTTAGTAGTACATTTTCAATACGTTTGATTTTAAATTAAAACCTTTTGTAAATCAAGCTTATCAATGTTTATTAAAATTTTTGAATTTGTAATCACTGTTTATAATTTAAGTGCTGGTCCGACTGCATGAATGGCACAGTGCTGTAACGATAACTAAGCCACGCTGATTTCAGCACGTACGGGCCGGCCAAGGCGGCACTACCCTCTCTAAGAAATCTCACCAGGATGCCAAAGTGTGGATCACTTTGCTTATTATTATTACTTAAATAAAAAACAAAACAAAAAAATCTCACATTATCTGAGTTTAACTAATCTATTAACAAGTTTTAGGACTCTTTTTAAGGTCATCATCTACGATATGAGAAATATTCGTAGTATGGGAGTTGTCGTTTTTAACATTAAACAAAAAGAAAATGACGGACAACCACAATATTGTTGTAAGAAAAAAGGAACAAACTATGTTCTGTAACTAGATCTACCGAGCGGGTAGAACAAGTTTTAAGTACCTAAATTAAAAGGAGAATTCATGAACTTACAGTTGTATATTAATTTAGTTTATAATTTACATATGAGTATGTTCATTTGAAACCAACATTCTACCATTAATAATCCTAACTTTACATTGACAGCGATACGAAGCTCTTTTAGAACATCGCCAGTAACTTCTAAATTCGTTTCCATATTCCCTGTGAAACCTTTGACCATTGAGAATTAACACTTGACCTCCTTTCATTGTGGTATATATGTGACCCGGTGAAGGTATACTGAACTCTGAAAAGAAAAAAATATTAAATGATTCCATGCGCATTTTTTTTTAGAAATTAACATACAGATTTCCTGTTAGTAGAATGTTACCCTCGCCTTCCTTGTATTCTAGATGCTTCTTGCTTTACGTGCTTGCCTAAAATGTATTTAATTCAGAAACTCTTCTAGGTACTTACGTCATTCAATCCTTCAATTAAGCGAATTTGATTAATTTTAAGTTCTTTTCTACTATATCTTAGTTTGTGTTGAACAAAGTTAAATTAGTAATATGAAGGTAGTTTTGTAAGATACTTAAAATCGTGTACGTACACAATCAATAATATAGAATAATTACAAAAAATAAAATTACTAAACCTAAAGTTGCCTGGAGAACCTGATGCCAAAGACTGCACCTGTGTCGTTAGTAATAAATTTTGCAATGCCATGCTTCAAACTTGTTTGACAAGGTTTCATGGATATTATGTCACTAATAGTATTAATCTATAAAAACAAAGATCTAAAAGCACATATAACATTATTTTAATCTTCATAACAATCAAATCTTTAACATTACATTGTAAAGGCACTTAACATGCATGTAACTTACAACAAAAGTCACTTCACATATTAATTAATTGACATATCATGTGACTAGTAAATATTAAGAAAAACGTTTTCCTATCTGATATGTTGTAAAAGTAACTTTAATGTGTGTGATCACCTACTAAGGCGATAACTTTTTCTCCCATGGTATGAACTTTAGCCCTACAAATTGGGTTCCCATAGTAAGAAGTGCAATACCAGGTCACTTTTTCACCCGAGGTCCACTTTTTGTTATAACTGTAATTTCCCACGTACATTATTATTCCGCCTCGTTGAGATGTCGAGAAATGAATGCTTTCTGTAAAAAGTTAATTGATCTGATTAATATTGATGACGCAAATAAAAGATCAATCATTATAATTAGTAAGATTACGTGGTTGTCATCAACTGATATACCTATCGTGTACCTACATCACATCAACAGATTTCAATACTTTACTACTGGATATAAGCGTCTCTTTCGAAAGGATGTCTGTTACTATGCTGGCTAGAAGGGTCGACATAGAGTTTATTCAAGGGTTTTAGTAAAGCAACACTGATTTCAGAACGAACGGGCCAGTTCGACCGGGGTGGTACTATCCTCTCACAGAAGACTAACCAAAACTGACAATATAGACATCGGTGTTCGTATGGAAGGTTTTTTTTCATAGTGTTTCGTTAGAGAGTCTAAAACCAAGGGCCTAATGATGCGGAAGCGACTCACTTGGCCGCCATAGTAAGGATTATCATGACGAATTGTCTGCACCTTCAACGAGGGTGGTAACCACTAATCTTAGATTCTACTCATGCTTTCTATCAGAGTAGAGACCACTTAGTAACTATGGTGGGTTTAAATATATTTACCTTTTTTTTGTAGTTATATTATATGTCTTAGTTGTCTCTTACGCTACTCGTGGGATGAACGGGGGTGGAGAAACTTAATATGTAAATGTCCTAGATGAAAGGCAACGGTTCAAGATACAACATCACTCCTTGCAGAAGTTTACTTATTCTCTATTAGTCAAAACAACCATAGTCTGCCTATCATGAACGGAAACCGACAAATTTGGCACAAATATTTTCGGGTGGTGGTTAAAATCTTTGATGAGGAATGTGTCACGCTTTTCTTTAAGCTTCTGGTGGAGTTGGTAATAGATACTAGGATACTAGTCAAGAGACTAGGAGACAAGATAAAAGTAGGACAAACCCTGACTATAAATTGGTTTATAAAATATGATAAGGTTATATTCAATAAAGACAAAAAAACTTGTAAAATAGACAACAATGATTTAATCTTATTTCTAAAACCTATCGTCAATTAACTAAGTTAAAATATGATTGCAAATTTAATAAATTCCATTTTAATGCAGCCGGATGATTGTGATCATTATTTATATTGATGATTTCATCTTCTATAGTGTGAACTTTGGCAGTACATCCTGCATGAGTTGCACATTTCCAGGTTTTTTTGACGTGATTTATGCAGTAAGTCCTGCAGATAAATGAATAGCCATCCACAATGAGGTGCCGAGTTCCCCTGGCTGATGTTCTAAAGAATACTGAAAAACAGATTTTCCATTATTACCGTTTCATGGAAAAAATGTTTTAATTAGTACTAAATAACCTTTATTTCATAAATAAAACAGAACGACAGAACAAAGATTTATTCTGGTACAGTTAAATAAAAGGCAAACAGATTTACAAACTTATTAACTAACATAAAATGTTAAAAATATGCTAGGCGCTTAGGAATTTGAGGTTTTTTTACAGGTCTTTTACAAAAATGAGCACCCGCAAAATTTACTCTTGGTTTATGTGTAAAGTACAACTTTAATCACAAATTTTATCCAATAATCCAGTTTTGAGACTTTAGACTATGTACCCCCGAAGTGCCTGATTATGTTCAAGTAATGTACCGTTCTTACAAACTTTATTTTCACTAGTGTAGCTAAATTGTAGCTTTGCAACTTTTTCTGTCCGAACAATGCCAAAATACCAAAGTAAGTAAAAATAAGCTAATTATTTCTTGTGAACGTGTCATAATTGGGTCGAAACACCATTGGCTAAACCTGTTTCATCTGACACACCTGGCCAGCGTTTATCAGGGTCAGAATTGGTCCCCGAGTTGTCTGTAATGTCATGAATACTACAGTCAATTCAAGTATCAATGAAATGTAATAATTCCGATAGAATAACGCACATAAACAAATGTTTTTTTGAAGTCAACTCCTGCATTAGGAATATCCATCATGTGCCGCGGGGACTTTATAAACATACATACATGAAATGGATACAAAGAACACCTGGGTGTTCTTTAGAACAAAAATTTGTGGATCACACAGTGTTGTCCCATGTGGAATTTGTGGGTTTATAAAAACTACTTTTCATCAAATATCCATCTTCCAGTTTTTGTTCTTCTCTGTGGAGGTGCGTGGTTGTGCGTGTCACGTAGGTCCATTTCATTGCTGGTTACATGGCAGGTAGCCTTACACCCCTTATGGACCATTACACATCGCCATAAGACCTTACCCTGTCGTTGTTCTTTAACTCGTTTGTATACTTGTTTTTTAATAACCATGATGGGATATTTTTTGCCAGTTGCCAAATATTTGATTTCTAAAAGAAAATGACTTCAATAAGCAGATTTGTTCTGACCTGCGTTTGTAAAAACATTCATAGCACGTGGATTTTATTTTTCCCCCTACTTTAAATGGCATGTTGCCACTTTCCGTTACACAATCAGCCACTTAAACTATTTTGTGTTTAATACAACAAAATGAGTACTTTGAATCCGGTCCGTCTAAGACTTGCTATGCTATTTATTGTGTATAGGGGGGTTGTATAAACACCTTTAAATAAAATAAAATAAATAATATTAATAGCAACCTAAACCGTTTCAAAGTTTTTTTTAAGTGGGAACACGTCTCTTAAAGAAATTACTTAGTTAAAATAATAATTATGGACCTTTAAATTTTGTTTATTGCGTTTTTATGTATTAAGGTAATAAAATTATTGCAGTGAAAAGTAGCTTAATGAAATATTTATTATGAGGAAGAAATGTTCGGTTTCCACTTACAAAATCTGAATGAAGGTAGTAAGTCAAATATATTTAGATCTATTATTATAACAGACCTATCCCTTTAAAACGATCATGTAAGAGTTTCGCATTTCGACTTTATTTTTAATCAAATAAAATAAAGGAGGGGATTCTATGTTTAACTGTATGTAATTACTTTTAAATTAAAGTTTCTGAATTAGAACCTGCACCAAAAAATTAAAAAGAAACATATTATTACTTTAGATAATATTATAGTAGTACATATTTATGTAAATTACTTTGATAGAAATACTTTAGAAGTTATTTAAAAATCCTAATGTAATCAAAAAAAAAATCTTGTTACCTAGTTTTACTCTTCAGTCGAACTAAAAGATGGCATAATTAAAAAAAAAACATTATAGTTATGGCATTTAAATCAGTAAAATTTGTAATTATTAATTTGGACGGACATTTACATAATTATCTTTTCTTATATTTTTTCTCTTCTGTTTTCTCTCTTACAACTAGGCTTCTGAAATAGCGGTCCATTTCACTGGTCTAGAATTATGACAGTGGATGTTGTAAGCCGATGTGATCACATCTATTTGATCTGGTAACGTTCTAACAAAGGCCTTGCAGCCAGTCCTGGTTCTTCTTGAACAGTGCCACAGAACTCCTGACGATGATTTCACCTTGAACCCAAACGAATGATTCTTGTATAGCAAGAGAGGATTTTTACCCTTGCCTGATGGAATAAGTATTGCTGAAAGTTAAGAAATAGTTCAGAAGGTTTTATTTTGTAGGCAATTTATTCGTGTGCCTCCTTAATTTGAAACTATAGTTGTAGTTTGTTGAATCTTGTAACTCATTGTAGTTGTATTTTAAAATTATTATTATTAAATATGTTTTCTGCTGAAACTTTTACTTATACAGAGCTTTCAGTTGCATGTCAAAGAATTTTGTTGGTAGCTAAAAAAATATCAGGAACCTTTAAGTTTACTAGTTATATTAAATTTAATAGTTATATATTTGTTATGAGTTTCGAATTTACAAAAGTTATATGAAGCGAGTAAGTCAAACGTCTGTTAACATTAACACACCCATCTTATTAAACCGTAGTTCGTGTTTTTTTTTAAATGTTTTTATTCGGAATCCACACCTAATCATTAAAACCCATATTGAAATAAAAAAAAATCAACCAAAGTTTGAAGTCCTTTGAATTGTACACTATGATTTCAAATGCGCTTTTTTAAAATTACGAGGACAAATATTGTTGATCATCTCTGAAATGTGTAAAAGTTTATATTATATTAAGCAATTAAATAAAATTGACATTGGTTTTTAATATTATAATATAAAAATATAAAAGTCTTACAAATAATGTTATTTAAATATAAAATTAAGACAACTATTTCGACATGTCATACTTGTCCTAGAAATATTTGTTAAGTTGTTAAAGAATGTCGACTTAATCCAAATATTTATATTTCTAGAATTAATTACTTATTAGATTACTCTTCAGTCGAATTAAAATAAAAGAATCCATAATTATAACTGTAAATTAAACACAGTGAAATTTTTAAATGTAATTATTGTCCCTAAACCGTCACCGAAATATCTCCTTTCAAACAGCGGCTTATTTCACTTGTCAAGGATTATGACAGTGCAAGTCGTAAGCCAATATGATCACATCCATTTGATTAGGTAACGTTCTGACAAAAGCCTTGCAGCCAGTCCTGGTTCTTCTCGAACAGTGCCAAAGAACTCCTGACGATGATTTCACCTTGAAAGCAAACGAATGATTCTTGTAGAGCAAGAGAGGGTTTTTACCCTTGCCTGATGGAATAAGTATTGCTGAAAGTTAAGTAATAGTTTAGAGGATTAATTTTGTAGATAATTTCTTCATGTGTCCAGTTGACTTGAAACTACAGATGTAGTTTATTAGACTGATTTCTCATGAAATATAACTGCATGCAAATCTTATACCATAGCATTACCTGTATTTATGAACCACAGCTGCATAATGCATACACGAGGAAAAGTTTTTTTTTTTATCAAGATCAGCTTAAGACATCTATAATAGTAAAAGTCTTGAATATATTTGAAATATATTTGTCAAATATAGTCAGAAATAAATCAGAACTTTATAGAGGCAGTATAAAATAAGACAAACTATAGTTTGAAAAATCATTGTACATTTGATTTTCAAAGTTTTTAATATCATCATTTTTTATATAAACTACATTTACATTTTTTTAAATACTATCGATAATTATAATAACCACGCAGTTTATGACAATAAACACAAATAGTCGTAAAATGTCTTAACACTATGTATGTACTAGGAACCAATACGAGGCAAAATACACGAAAATATCAACTGACAAACGATTACACTAAATAACTGAGAACGTTATAAAAACAACTTAAATTACTACAGGTTAGGATTCATAATTAAATGGCAGCCTTATTAGAGAGATTGGAGGGTACACCTCTATTTAGAGTTAAATAAAAGTCTTTGTTTCAATAGGGGACGATATAAAAGAATATTCTTGCCGCGTCGTTCGTTTGGTTAGCACGTGCGTCTAGAATTCTAATATTTCTTTAGTGATTTTGTGACTATTGGGTCTTTTTTTTTTTTTGATTTTGTGCTGTTGTATTGGTTACGGTGTGTAGTTTGTGTATATATAGTCAATATTACAGGTAAGTTAACATGAGCGGGAATAAACCGCCCGATCCTCCCGATATATCTACACCTCCAGTAACCCCTCCATTCTCCCCCTCTCCTATCCTACCCGATCAACCTTCAACCCCTTCAAACCCTCTAGAACAGTTTGCCAATGTAGTCTGCAACGCTACGGTGGAAGAAATCAGGCAACCCGCTTCTACCTCACGAAAACGAAATGGGAACAATGAGGTAAGTGCCCCCCCTCATAAACGACTCCAAACTCAAACAAATACCTCTATTGGTCGTGACAAATATACAATTAACGACAGTGGTCCCTACATAGTACATGTTTCTCGTGTGGAGAGCCAATTAGGCTCTGGTACAACTCTCCACCCTGTTTCGTTTGGGCTTTTTCTTTTTAAAAATAATATAAATAATATTGTCAGAGATGGTATTAAAAAAGTTGGAAGGAATAGAGTATCTGTACAGTTTTCATCCCCTCAGGATGCTAATGCATTCTTAATTAACCCCCTCTTAAATATTTGTAAATTCACTGCCAACATTCCTACTTTTAACATTACTAGAATGGGTGTTGTATCTGGTATCCCTACTGACATGAATGATGATGAGGTAATTAAATTTGTGACAGTGCCGCAGGGCTGTGGGCAGATTATTAAAGTCAGGCGTCTTAACCGAAAATCATTTAATGAAGGTATCTTGGAGTGGAAGCCAACAGAAACCTGTGTCCTCACTTTTGATGGCCAGGTTCTACCTAAACGGGTTTTCTGCTGCTATAATTCTCTTCTTGTTCAGCAATATATTTACCCCACCGTCCAATGTAGGAAATGCTGCAGGTTTGGTCATGTGGAGTCTATCTGCAGATCTAAGCCTAGATGCAGCAAGTGCGGACATGAGCATCCCAGTAACGAATGTGAGGTAACAGAAAGGGAGGCCTTTTGTGTCCTATGCTCTGGTGGTCACTTTGCCAACAGCAAAGCTTGCCCAGAGTATGGCAGACAGAGGGCCATTAAGATCATGATGGCGGAAAAAAACATTTCCTATATGGAAGCAAATAAAGTGGTCCCTTCTACTACTCGCAGCTATGCTGACACCCTAAAGACCCCACAATTTACCCAATCCTCTCTGCCCACCCAATCCATCCAGTCTACCCAGTCCCTTCAATCTACCCAACCCCTTCAACAAACCCAGTCCTACCGAAAAACTGTTCTTCGGCAGCCTAAACCCCGCCCTATACTATCAAAATCCTATGATACCGCTGCACACCAATCTATCACTCACTCTCCCCAACCTTCTCAACCTAACGGTTGTGCTCTTAACTCATCACTTGAGACTTCTACTATTGATCTTATAATACAACTTTTGACTTCACTATTAACCTCCAATTTACCTCTATCCCAATCCCCTTCTAGTATACCGTCCAACGTTGCTAACACACTTATCAACTTACTAACCAACTTTAAAAATGGCGTCCCAACAAGTATTCCTACAATGGAATGTGAGGAGTGTGTTTCATAAGAAACATGACCTCATATTCCTGTTGAATAAATACAAGCCTTTGGCTGTTTCTCTTGCTGAGACTTGGCTTCTACCAAGTCTCAACTTTCATGTTCCGCATTTCAACATGCTGAGATGCGACAGGTCTGATGGTTACGGAGGTGCAGCCCTCCTTATAAATAACAGAGTCCCTCTATTACCCCTTCCCCTACCCCCATTCCCAGATGATATCAGCATTGTAGCAACAAAAATCAGTGGTGTATCCGTGCTTTCCATTTACATTGCGCACCCCCATCGAAGTTTCCTCACTGTATTGAGGGACTTGCTACAGAGCCTACAGAGCCCAATATTAGTTATGGGAGACTTCAACTGCCATCACTTTAGATGGGGATCTGAGCACTGTGACACTTTTGGCATTGGTTTGGTGGAGATCATCGATGACTTGAACCTCTGCGTTCTCAATAACGGCTGCTCCACTCGTAGAGTCCTCCCGGGTCAAAACAAAAGCTGTGTGGATTTGACCATTTGCTCCCTGGAAATTGCTGCTGCTGCTTGCTGGCAATGCACTGATTTGTCCCATGGTAGCGATCATTACCCAATATTATTATCCCTCCCTAGCTCAACCCACCTAGAAAAATCATTTCCTCCCCTCTTAAAATATAACCTCTCGGAAGCTGACTGGCGAAATTTCTCTCAAATCCTCGAATCCAATGTTCATACCCTCCCTAGTTTTGACTACAGATCCCTATCCTATGATGATCGCGACCATGTGACGAACTATTGTGATGCCTTTGTGGATGCAATGAGGTCGAGTGCAGACAGCTGCTTTAAAATCAAGAATTCCTGCAGGGGCAAAATTCCCTCACCCCCTTGGTGGGACAGTGAGTGTACTAATGCCATTAAGCTAAGGAAAGAGTCCGAAAGGAGATACAATGCTCACATGTCAACTCAAAATTTATTAAATTATAAAAATGTTTTTGCGTCTACTAAGCGTCTCCTCCGACGCAAAAAGCGCATTGGTTGGATTAACTTCTGCTCATCTTTGTCCCCATCTACTCCATCTTCTATCGTGTGGAAGAACATAAATCGGTTCCGGTCTGGATGCTCTCCCTCAGTGTCTTCCCCTATCTCCACAGACACAGCTGAACTCTTCCTAGACAAAATTGCCCCCCCTTATGTTCCGCATCTAGATGAAGTTTCCCAACCAAGTGTTCCACCTCAGTCGCTAGGTACCCACGACGAGCCTTTCTCCTTGGAGGAGCTGAACACAGTTCTCCACAGTGTGCGAGACTCTGCTCCTGGCATTGATGGTATCCCATACTCTTTTATAGTCAATGCTAGCTCTAGTACAAAATGTTACTTTCTAAACATCTTGAATTTTTGTTATACCAATGGTTGGGTCCCAGATAAGTGGAAGACTCAAATAATTATTCCCATTTTGAAACCTGGCAATTATGCAGGAGACCCAAATAGCTTCAGGCCCATTGCTTTATCCTCAATTTTTTCTAAATTACTTGAACACCTTATTAAAAACCGTCTTGAATGGATTGTAGAATCAAAGAATTTACTACCTAATTATCAGTTTGGCTTCCGTAAAGGCCTTAGTACCATAGACAGTGTTGCAGTATTGGTTACCGATATCCGCCTTTCTCTGTCGCAAAATGCGTCCACAGTAACATCTTTTCTTGACATAACTGCTGCATATGACAATGTCTTACTACCCATTCTCAGGCAAAAACTGCATCAGCTGAGACTTCCGGTTAGAATGATCCATTGCATATGTGCAATGCTTATGTCTCGAACTCTAGTCCTAAGGATCTTAGGTGAGGAGTTCGACCAGAGAAAGACATGGAAGGGCTTACCACAGGGCTCTGTGCTGAGTCCTCTATTGTACAACCTGTACACTGCAGATATGGGCTCATGTTTAAACAACAATTGCGGTATACTACAATACGCCGACGATCTAGCATTGTATGTATCCAATCATTCCATCCAAGATGCAGCCACATCACTCACAACCTCCCTTAATTCTCTGTGGCAGTGGTTATCTTACCACGGCCTTAGTCTTTCTACACAGAAAAGCGCAGTCGTTGTTTTTACTAGAAAGAAGACTCTGCCACAGATTGATGTCAAAGTTCAGCTGCAGGAAATTCCGCTCGTTAACAAACATAAATTCCTTGGGGTATATTTAGATTCTAAGATGACTGGCGTTCACCACATTAACCATCTAGCCTCGAAATGTGAACGAACTATTCCAATTTTAAAGGCTCTAGCTGGAGTTTGGTGGGGAGCCCATCCATACACCATGAAGCTAGTGTACAATGCCTTAGTACGCAGTATATTGGACTATGGTGTTTTCTTATTAGTTCCGTGCAATAAAGGCGCATTAGCAACTCTGGATAGGATCCAATCTAGGTGTCTTAGAATTATTACTGGTTGCATGAAGTCTTCCCCTATTAACGCATTACAAGTTGAATGCACAGATCCACCTCTAAAATTAAGAAGACAATATTTTGCTTCATGCTTTGTTTTGAAATTTATTTGTAAATTGACCCACCCTCTTCTCCCAAAAATTACTGATTTAGACATAACTTGCAATACCTCTAATTACTGGACACATAAAGAAATTCCATTGATTCTACAATCCTTTCGCTACTACTATCCTTTTACGAATTTAACTGTTAAATTTGACAAACTTCCACTTTTTGCCTTCGAATATAGTATACTTAGTTTTAAGCCGAATGTTTTCTTAGATGTGGGAATTCGTAAGGGATCTGCTTCTGCTGTTTCCGCCTTTAACGCTTATGTAGATGACCACTTGGTAGGGTTTGAGAGGTTTTTTACAGATGCATCCAAACTGTCAAGCGATAGTTACACTGGAGCTGCTGTGTACTACCAAAACTCCAGAATCATTTTGCAGTTTAAGTGCCCAGAAGAGTCTTCTGTATTTACGGGCGAGTGTGTCGCGGTACTGGAGGCATGTCTATATGTTGAATCACATAATATCTATAAGGCTGCTATATTTACTGATTCTCTTAGCTGCCTTAAAGCCTTGCTAAAAGATCCATACCATAGCAAACTATATAGCCCCTTGATCCTTGAAATTAAAAAAAGCCTCTTCAATTGCTCCATTAATGACAAATTGGTCCGATTGGTATGGGTTCCCAGCCATAGTGGCATTTTGGGCAATGAGAGCGCAGATTCGTTGGCCAGAAGTGCTGCTACTTCCTTATTGGCAGATCAGAAACATATGGTTCACCATCACTATGACCTCCTAAGACTGCCTCAAAGAGAGCTGAGGACATCCTGGCAGGTGGAATGGAACAGGTCCTCACAACTTAAAGGCCGGCACTATTTTTCAGTTCAGCCATGCATTCCTCCAAAGCCTTGGTTTTTTAATTTTAAAAAGGTGTCCAAACAAGTTGTCTCTACCATATGTAGGCTTCGTATTGGCCACTGCAGCTCACCTGTCTTCTTGAACAAAATCCGGGTACGGGACTCGTCGCTATGCGAATGTGGCCTGGATGAAGGCAACTTGGACCACATCTTCTTTAATTGTTGCAAAAATAACCCATCCATAGACCTTTACTCATACCTAACCAAATTGAAAATTCCCATCCCTATTAACTTTGCATCCCTACTTACCTTTTCTTCCCCAAAACTTATACAAGCCTTGATGTTTTTCATCCGCTGCAATGGCATCAAACTTTGACCTGTGTACATAATGTAATGTTGTAATGTTTATTTGTGTTTGTCTACTAACTATCTTTTTATATATCACATACATACTTTATTTATTCGTATATGTCTGTTTGTTTCAGTGTACTAACCACAATCAAAAGCCCCATATGCAGTCCACCTGCTAATTTTGGAAAAATTTAACGGTTGCAAAATTCTTTTTTATGTATTTCTCTTAACCCACGTATTTCCATCGCACTTGACATTGGCAGAATTGTCGTCATCGGCACAGTTTGCCATATATTAAGAAGAAGAAGAAGAAGATATAAAAGAATACATAATGGTGTAACAACAATTAATAATAAAAAATATAGTCTGATATACAAAAAATCAGATATACTGAGTGGTGGGGATCTATCTTAATCTTATTGGCAAAATAAGTAGTTCATCATCTTCCTAGCTTTTATTATTCACATGTTTATCGGGGGTTGGCTACTAGTTCAACGGGTTTTACCAGATTATTAAGTTTTACCGCTTCTATTATTATTCTGGCATTGGAATTCGAAGGTTGAACTAGTTGTCAGTATATTTGGGTCCGACGGCTTAACGTACTTTTCGCGGCACGGACGTGAAACACCGCCAACTTACATACTTCAAAGAATATCATGTCAGAAAAACTCAACAAAAGGTTAGCCCGACCCAGGAATCGAAACCTAGACCTCTCGACCGGCAGTCGCATATGCTAACCATTAGATCAAGAAGACAGTCTAAACATAAATTATTATTACGAGATAGAAATAGCGATGTTGCTGTACTCTTTCGCTTTCATAACGGGTTGTGTTTATGAATAGGATGTGTTCAATAATTAATAAATTTATATAAAAATACTTATAAAAATACAAGTACTTACGTACTATTTAATAGGAACAAAAATTTATTTTATTTAAATGCAACTCATGAGAATAATTTAATCTTATAAGTTCTAGAATTATTCTCCAGTTTTTATTCATAATCTTATCTTATATGTAGGTTATATATCTTATTACTAAGTAATTTTAATTTAGATAATAGATAGCCAAATGCCCAAATTACGCCTCAACAAGCACAGAGGCGTGATAAGTAATCTGACAGTTATCTATAAGGGCCACCGCACAGTAGCTACTTTTAGCATCGGCGACTGCATCGATGCTGCATCGCGTTATCGAGGGGTCTACTTTGTACTTAACTGGCCGATGATCTATTAACTTTACATAAACAAGAAGTTAATACTTAACTCGCTTTTACCGTTCATACGACATTGTCAACTGTCAGATTATCTAACTCGCCACTGTACTTGTCAAGTGTAAATCGGCCAAAGCGACAAGAAATATTTACAGGTTAAAATTTAAATTTCTAAAGTATTACTGTTAATATTAAAGTAATCAATTTTAATGAAAAGAGAGGCAAGAAATGACGTTTGAAAGGTTAATGAACCAATAGTGGATAATCATCATCATCATCATCATCAGCCTATCGCAGTCCACTGCTGGACATAGGCCTCTCCAATTGCACGCCACTCAGTTCGATCCTCGGCGACTCCAAGTAGACTGGTGGATAATACTGACCTTTAATGAAGAAGACGAAGTATAATATAATAATAATTATACACATTATATTATCGTTAAACTACACTCAACAACTAAGCAACTTATGTTACAGAAATAAAAAACTTTAACAAAATGGATTACAAATAGACTTCTACGTTCTATCTTTACTAGATAATTCATTAATGGTCGTTTTCACCTACGTTCTCTAAATTTAAAGGACAATTTAGAAAGGTAACCCTTAGTCGTTTTCGCGAATCTTTAGGGGACACCTTAGAACTTAGATGTCCTCTATAATTTAGGGGCTCCCTACGTTAGGAGGCTCTTAGTATGGAGGCGGTTTAAGTATGAATGGTGAAAACGGGCATCAGATCTACATCTTGGTTCATCGTTGCATAAGAAAATCCACAAATAATTCAAAAATTTGTGCCTGTTTCCATGCTCTATGCAAAACGAGAAGACGCTATTGAGGAATGAATGTCATGGAGGAGGCTCTTACCGGCAAGGAGTCCACACAAAGTTCTAATTATTGTATTTTATTTACCTATCTTTGTAACGTGGCTATACTGCCCCGTTCCCCGCGAGCAGGCGAGCGTCTCCCCGCTACTCCGCGCGCGGCTATAAGAACAGCGCGCGCCTCAAGCCCAGCCTTTTTCTACTGCGTCGCTGCCCAAGATAAGTGTCTCCTATTTCTGGAGGCATCACCGACAAACTCTCAAGAGCCCACGCCCTAACGTGCTCGCGAACTAGCCCTTGTATTCCGTTTATATCTATCTAATTGTATTGATTGTTAAAACATTAAACTTCTTGTAAACTCTCGTGATTTAGTATATTTCTCTTTCTCCTATCTATCGTGCACAAACCGGCGACTAAAGCCGAGTTGCGTGACATCTTTATTCTACAGTATCTCCAATGTGCACTACAAAGTAGACTTTAAGTGAATTATTTAATTTCACGTAGTGTAACTTGTGTGGAATACAAGCTTTATTATTATTATATTATTATAAGTACTTTACGTTCTATCAAATTCCTTCTTTCTCTCACTTTTGCTTTTATGTCATTGTATTATCAATCTACAATACCTATACAGGTATTAAATACTTTCATTTTTATTTTGTATGTAAGCCATTTAGATACAACAATTATACTTATAAATAATTTATATATAGGAATTAATGGCTTAGCTTGGCGGCACGTCTGAAGGACAATTCTCGAAATAAAATTCATTCAAAATCTACTCTCTAACTCACAAATGTTTCAAAAGATATTTTTGTAAAATAGCAATGAAGACGTCCTTTGTACATTATTTTTTGTTTATTTAAGCCCGCCAAAATGACTCTACTCGGCCTGATGGAAAACATGGGTAAAATCTAAGGGTAATGATCATCATTTCATTGCGAATGCAGACAATGGCAGCATGTTGACCCACACTACGACCGACGGCATAATGAGATAGGATAGCAAGAATGCTGTCATTTGAGGTTGGTCTTCTGTGAAAAGGTAGTACCTGATATTTCAATGTAGGTACTCTCTGGTACCTCTGTAATAAGTTGTACAAAAAAAAAGATTCCGACGAGTTGAGAACCTCCTCCTTTTTGAAGTCGGTTAATAAAGAGTTTTCTATTTGTTCAATATTAACTGTATGAGTAATGTAGGTTTATAGTATTATGAACGAAAGTTGAATCGGTATTCTACTAGTTTTAGCCATATTATGAAAACAACTTTTGTACTATTGGAGAGAGTTCAATTTGGAATAAATATTTATTATTAAAAACTTGGTCTAAGCGTCATGCATTCAAAGCTATATAGGTTAACCTTATATGTTAAACTAAGCAATAGTTCATCCTAAACATTTAAGAAACTACTAAATATTCTATACATGACTACAATAAGTATTCCTTGATTAATACTATTTCGGTAATAAGTCTACAAAAATATTGCGGCATTCAGTACAGTTTACATTGCTTGTATTACGATATTTGTAGGCTATTTCTGTTAAATATAGATTAGCTTATTCGTGAGATTATACACCATATATGTTATACCATAAGTATTATGATGAGTTTAAACTTAATCTTTTAGTTCTTTGTGGCAAGTATAGGCTGTGGTCGTTTAAAACAACCATTCAAAAAGGAAGCACTATTCTACCGAAATTGTTTCATTTATGCTAATGAGTATATTTTATTAGTAGGTTTTGGCTCCTTTCGGCTTAATATCTGAACTGTCTCATAATATATTTGATCCTATATTATATCTAGAGGAAACGGGAAAGAGTTATATTGTGTTTCTGTCACATTGTCGGGTAATTTAGGCGGTGGGTGATCATGGGGCTTGTGAGTGTCCCACGCCCTTGTGCCAATACTGATTGCGGAAGCCCTACAGCCTTTCAATCTTCGAGAACAATACCACGATATTCGTCCATCAGCATTCTGTTTCTGGTAGCTGTACGTGTACCCACCGAGGAGTAGTAGAGGATGTTTTCCTCCTCTTTTTGTCCAGAGAAATGTACCTGTGAAAGAGTATTATGTGAGTATCAAATGAATTTTTAATTACTGTTTTTAGACCTTCGCGACTTTTACACATACTCATGTTTTTACTGTAAACGGGAATTATTCGCGATAATATTATAAAGGTTACGATACCTTCTATTTTCCGACGTTTCGAACGGGTTATACCGCTCGTGGTCACGGGTAGACTCACGTTCGAAACGTCGGAAAATAGAAGGTATCGTAACCTTTATAATATTATCGCGAATAAGTCCCGTTTACAGTAAAAACAATTTTTAATTAGTTTAAATCATGCGCTAAGTAGGGTTAACTAATAAATTGTTGAAACTTTTTCATTCTTATAAACGTGTATTAAACATTTAAATTGCAAACATAATATGTTATACTCATAATAATTAAAAAATAATATAATTAATGGTTGAAGAGCCAGTTTCACAAGTTCTTGATAAAGTTTCAGATACTTGACTTATAATGCTGTATGACAGATAAAGGTCAGTGATATGTAGTTGGTTATCTGATATCTTTGTCTCCGAAACTTGTGAAACCAAAATTATATGGCAAATAAGTTCAGAATGAATATATATATCTGGGACTTTTAGCAAATACTGGAAGTGAAATTGGAACTCAATTTTGCAGTTTAACTGCCCACTAAAAAGACAAAAAATATTACACAATCCTAAAGTTTCTTTCCATAACATTAACTTTAAATAAAATAACAGTTCAGTTAAATATTTATAAAGGCACTAATTCAGTCGTTTCACATAACCATTTTAAAAATAATAACAAAACATATCTTATCTCAATAAACAACGATAATTAACGGATCAGTTTGCTTTGGTTTTCGTAAATCTTTTTTTTATTTACAGACATCACTTACTGTCGATTGATAGCGGGGTACTTGGTGTCGCAGCGGTTAGTTACTAAGATCTATATCAAGCGAGACTATAATCAGTATTGGGTACATGAGCAAACTAACGGCTACAAAGCCTTAGCCATTTGTGCGATGATGTTCGACCGTCTTGACAGTCCACGACAGTCCGTAATAGCTCTAACTTATTTAAAAAAAACAAAAATCAATATGCTCTGACTAAGACATTATTCCTCTTCACGAACCTTGGTTTCCTATGGTTATGAGTACCAGAACAATCAAGCACTTCGTATTGCTTACTTGTGAACAGTTTCGCTGTGCATCTTTTAGCCGTGCCTGGCTGCACCATGGTGCACTTCCACTGAGCTACATCATTCTTGTTACTTTGTAAACTATAGGAGTAACTCTTGAAGATTAGAAGAATTCCTCCTCTTTGAGATCGAGCAAAAGAGACTGAAAATTATTGGGGAAATTACCACTAAACTCTGCTGTACCCTGAATTATTCGCGAAGAAATTTATAATTCTCTAAACTGCCCTTGATAGTCACACCTTAAAAACTATCATTGTAAGTATCTAGACAAGAGTATACATTTACATTTATTTTCAAACTAGGCGAAATATATCGCTATCCATTTATTCTTGGTTTCGTCGCAAGAAGACAATAAAATTAGTGTTTGTTCGACCAAATAACTATAAATATAGATGGGTAATAATATTCTCATTGTACAGAAGGAAATAGTTTTATTTCTAAATATATTTGTACATATTTTAATAAATTTTTTTAATAAATATTTTAAACTCAACTAGGTATATGAAAATATAATTTAAGGTAAGAACAACATGACCATGTCCCTAAATATTCGGGAAACATTTCAAATATTTAAAATTTGTCATTATTAACTTAGTATAAAAAGTACTTTCAAAATGATATATTATAAACCTTTAATATACTTTTTAAAGTAAATTAAATTTATATATAAAACTTAATGTTTTTGTAATGGAAAAGTTGTATTTAATTGAGCAATGACATGCTCCAGGCGTGCGCGACACTTTAACTGGAAGAGTATCTTACATAATAATATAGAAAAAGTTAATTGTATTTATGTGAGTACCCAGATCCCCACAGGCGTTCCTTACACTTTAACTGGAAAAGTATCTTACTTAATGGAAAAAATAGAAAAAATAGTGTATTAGGTGTGTCTAGCCGCCCTACGCAATTTCTAAACTTTCTCTTTCCATAATAAAAAATAATTGCTGCGTGACCATTAGCCCCTACTTTAACTGGAAAACCCACACTGGTGTAACCCACACTTTAACTGGAAAAGTATATTACTTAATGGAAGAAATAAGTTCTGAGTCGAGTGTTTGGACGCTCTGGATTTCCCCAAATTTTTACTGGAAGAGTATCTTACGGAATAGAAAAAGTGAGGGCCTAGTTCCTCTTTGGCGTCCCCTACGCTTTCTCATAAATAAAAGAAAAACGAAATTGTACTTACACTGGAAGAGTATCTTATAAAAAAATGTACTTAGACGAGTACCTTGACAAGCCCTACAATTTCACTGGTGTTCATTTCGAAGTAACATATACTTTCTTTATACATGCTGCATATAAGCCTATAAAGGACGTCCTTTCAAAGGAGAGGTTTATATCCAGCAGGAATCTGATGGCTATTTTTTTATTAATATATTTCGATAAAGACACAAAACGTTATATGATTTAAATTAATCTAATTTTTTAAAGGTTCACTTTCTTTTGTCGATATATCAACTTTTAAATTTTCAACTTCTATCTCTATTTTTGATAGCGATTCAGAAGTTTTCTCTTGTTGATTACCTGATCTCATACGGGAATAATTACGGTGTTTGCTAATCTCGTGATTGTGTTCATTACTCATTTCTTTCACAACGAGATATTCACCATTTTTACTAACACCAATTTTGATAAAAGCTAAACATTTGTTGTTGACGACTTGAGTTATTTTACATTCAGAACTTTTGGAATTCCTACCGCCATGCGTGCATGTATATTTTAAATTGTAATACTTTAAACGTTCTTTGATAGGCTTTTTAATACCCTTTTTTCTGCATTGTTCAATAGTTACAGAATCTCTTCGATAAAATACACAGTTGGTTGTTTCTTGATATTTATCAACTCTCTTTTTTAAGTGTTTAAATGATCTGAACTTGTCACCAACATGTATCATATCATCTTCTTTACTTTCTTCTTCATCTTCACCTTCTGATGATTGGCGTAAATCTTTTTTATCAATCAGAAAATATTCATATTCACTATCAGCACCGTGTGAGGAATTATCTGGAAAGTATGAAAATGAAATTAATATATTTAGTCATTCAGGCACGTTAGAAATATTGCCCATTTCTACCCAAATTATTCTTGACTTTTGCCTGAATGTCAGCTAAACGAATGTTACCCGAAGGTGGTGCTCTTGGCCCGTGCTATTGCGGGTAGTACCAAGATAGTGTTCCGATGTTTCAAGTCCAGCTATTTATAATATTTATCAGCAGCTCAGTCTGATTACAATAGTACAGTTTCTGCCTAGTATAATATTAGTCAATCATGTGCAACGAGTAAAGATATTAAATAAAGATATTTCCGGATTTCTCGTATTCCAGTGCAGTGAGTCAGAAACACATGGACTTACCGGTGGGATGACGCGGCTCGAGATAATACACGGAAAAGGTAGTTTTATGAATAACTTAAATTTAAGAGAAGATAAATTTTTAATAAAAGGTTCAGATACCAAATGTGTTAAATTCTTTTAGGTGATCAAAATTGAGGAACGTATTCTCATTTATTTATTTCAATTTTTCTTTGTAACCGACGATTCTCAATTCGATGCGTGTATTTTTTTCGGTATATGTCAAAGTAATCAAGTGTTCCATAAAAATATATATTTGGTCATTACTATGTTTTTTAGAGATGGATGCGAGTAGCCGAGGATCGAAAAAAGTGGCGTGCAATAGGAGATGCCTATGTCCAGCAGTGGACTGCGATAGGCTGATGATGATGTGATGTTTTATTATTTTTTATTGAATAATTGACTGATTTTTGAAGCCCAAAATCGATCAGCCATTTTAAATTGGTTTTCTGTGGGAGGGTAGTACCACCCCGATCGAGCCAGCCCATTCGTGTATATTAATATGTTTTATTATTATTCTTAACTGATTTTTGAAGCCTAAAATCGATCAGCCATTTTAAATTGGTTTTCTGTGGGAGGGTAGTACCACCCCGATCGAGCCAGCCCATTCGTGTATATTAATATGTTTTATTATTATTCTTAACTGATTTTTGAAGCCTAAAATCGATCAGCATTTTAAATTGGTTTTCTGTGGGAGGGTAGTACCACCCCGATCGAGCCAGCCCATTCGTGTATATTAATATGTTTTATTATTATTCTTAACTGATTTTTGAAGCCCAAAATCGATCAGCCATTTTAAATTGGTTTTCTGTGGGAGGGTAGTACCACCCCGATCGAGCCAGCCCATTCGTGTATATTAATATGTTTTATTATTATTCTTAACTGATTTTTGAAGCCTCAAATCGATCAGCCATTTTAAATTGGTTTTCTGTGGGAGGGTAGTACCACCCCGATCGAGCCAGCCTATTCGTGTATATTAATATGTTTTATTATTATTCTTAACTGATTTTTGAAGCCTAAAATCGATCAGCCATTTTAAATTGGTTTTCTGTGGGAGGGTAGTACCACCCCGATCGAGCCAGCCCATTCGTGTATATTATTATGTTTTATTATTATTCTTAACTGATTTTTGAAGCCTAAAATCGATCAGCCATTTTAAATTGGTTTTCTGTGGGAGGGTAGTACCACCCCGATCGAGCCAGCCCATTCGTGTTGAAATTAGCGTGGCTTTACTATTTTATGTAATGGGTCTTGTTCAAGAATAAAAGTATTTCCATGTCAAATTTGATTTGAACCGATTCAGCGACTTACTGTTTCTTTATTAAACAGAGTTACTTTCACATGTTATAGCTAGTGATGACATTCTCCAAGTATTTTGTTACAAGTTACTCTAAAGTATATGCCGTTTTTAGACTTATGATACTGTGGTCGTTGATGGTTGTGATCACTGACACTCTTGAGGAACTTGCCGTCTACCGTCAGATAGAGCCTGGCCTTGCACCCTTGAGTGCAGCGGTACCGAAGTTCTGTACTGTTCGGTGACGTATACACAGGAGCACCATAGGTATATCCTTTCCACATCTTAAATATCTTGCCATTACTCAAATGTATATCTATCACTGAAATAACGAGAATATTTATAAATAACATAAAAATTGGTTTATTATTAGGGAGGGGAAAGAATAATGGCAATATAATTACATTTTTATCAGTAAAAAAACCGGAGGTCCAATAATGTAAAAGCATCTCAAGAGGCCAGAATAGTGTGGGTCACCACACTGCATTGTCTGCATTCGCAAAGAGTAAGATGACTCTTGGATTCTACTCTTGCTTTCCATTACACAAAGATGAATCTCTTTGGAAGGCTCGTAATCATAAAAAAAGTATTCGTAAAACAGCAAAACTGTTCTGCAGACTTAGCAAAGCTTGTTTAATTTATTTTTTTAATTTAGCCTATCATAGTGACTCTACCCTGCCTGACGGAAATCACAAGCAGAATGCAAGAGTGGGGGAAGCCACACACCATTGCCGCGAATGCAAACAATAAAGTATGGCGGCTCACACACCTGTCTCAGTCCCCTTTGTCGTAATACCCCCGCGCCCCTGTTACCGCAGGCGAGGACTCAGATAAACGGTCAGCCTATAATGAGATGCTTTTCCACGCCCCGCTTAAAGGACCCGGGATCATAGCGGGAAGGAAACATGTACTATGACATCTAGATTGAGCTACATTGCATTCACAATGGTGACCACCACTACTAGATCTGCTCGTGCTTTCCTTCAGACAGAGTAGTCCTTTTAGCAGGTTCATATATAAAAACTCAAACAGGAACTTGAAAATAATCACACACTAAGTTAAATATCTTCAGGCAAGTTTCTTTAAAATCTTTAATATAATTTAAAATTTACTTCTTAAAATAGCTCACAGCACTTATCAATATAAATATAATGTCCCAAATTTTAGCAAAAATAAAATAAGGAGAATCAAAATAATACTTATTAAAAACATTATGGGTTAAAAGTAAAAAATGTTATACACACTAGGGTAGTTGACTTTACAGTCAAATTAGTTACTCCTTGTGTCAACAGCCTTCTGCTAGTGAAACTCCTGTCAAAAGTGGTCAAGCGGTTCCTGACAATTAGTCGGAACAAACCGACAGACAGACACACAGACAAAAATTTTAACAAATGTTTTATGATATTAGTAATACCGGCTCTACACTCGCGCGTGACGTCGCGCCATGAATTCACGCCGTGAATTCACGCCGTGATCCGCGCAAGAACTGTGTCCCTCCACACTCGCAAAGCTTCACAGTCTTGTTCGCGACTATGATGGACGACGACGTGATTTTTGCTGCTAATGTGTCACTGCTTGCAATTGCGTATTATAATTACCTTTGTGTGGTTAAGAAGCACACAAAAAAAAGATGGAGAAGAAGACGTTGGTGGATGACACGAATCCATCGCAATAGAAACAGGTAAATTTTTCATTTTGGAGCATATTTTATTTTTTTCTGTATATTCTTAATGCTATAAATACTTTACCTACCTACTTTATTTTTTCAGTGCAACAATGGATGAACAGCTGAGTGAATTAGTTGCTGAACCATCAGGAGAATTTCATAAGTTTACGAGAATGTCTCAGTCGGATTTTGATAACTTATTAGGCAAAGTTTTACCAATGATATCCAAACAAGACACTCAATTAAGACCATCGATCCCAGCTAAAATACGCCTTGCCATTACATTGCGATATTTGGCTACTGGAGATAGTTTCGAAAGTCTCCACTATTTATTTAAAATCTCACCTCAACTAATATCGAAGATTATTCCAGAAGTATGTCATGCTTTGAATGAAGCCCTAAAGGATGAAATCAAGGAAGTTAAAAACAATTTATTATTAAAATTATATATTATTTATAGTATTCATTATCGTATTGTATCGTATAGTATAAAATCAGAAGTAATCATTTGTACTATTTATTAATCAGTCTTTTAAAAATCTAATAATTAAAAAAATCAAGCCTTATTGAACGCGGCGTCAATCTTATTTTCATCATCATTTTTGTATTCTTGAGTAGCCGTTCGAATACATTCATTTGATGTTATGATGATCTGTGAAGCAGCACGAGTTGGGTTTTTTTCGGGAATATGGATTTCTAGAGGTGACAAGTAGTAGTGAATTCATGGTTCGGAGTAACTACTGTGTGAAGTATGTGCTCTATGGAAGTATGATGTAGATGGTTCCGAATTCGCTCTGGTTTGTGACAAGTGGTGGTGCATTGATGGAACGGAGTAACTGCTGTGGGAAGTATGTGCGCTCTGGTATGTGGGCGAAGGAGTTGGAGATGCAAGAGAATATGGTTAAAATGATGCTGAAGTACGTTGCTCATATTTAGGTCAATTACCAACGCACGCACAACCACTCCCTACGATGTCTTGTGCGCTACTGCAAAAAACTGCGAGTGTGGATGCGTTCACGTTCGCGTGCCGCGAACCCTTTGTCGCGGGCCAAAAAACCGACACCGATCGGGGAACGGTGCGAAGCGCGAACGAGAAGTGTGAACAACATCCACACTCGTGATTCGCAGTTGTCGCGGGCTTTCGCGGCCGTTCGCGCCGCGAGTGTAGAGCGGGCATAACAAATATACTTTGACATACAGACACATAATCTTATTTATTCATTTGTATAAATTAAAATTTATAAAATAACTAAGTTATGCCTGCGTGAATGACGGCTTAACAAAATTGCCTTTGACACTCACAAGTAATGTACATAACTTTCTATTAGTTTAGGAATTTACATGATAGCTTCAGTAGAGAGAGATTACCCCCTCACAAACTTAATCTCTTCTTAATTATCTTTACAGTTAAATTAATTAAATAATAGTTTTAACTACATAATTATTTTGGTAAAGAGATTTTCATAAAGAGTAAACGTAATCACATTAAAATAGAATGGAATTTAATAACAACACTAGTCTTATTTAATTTATGAAAAAACTTTAAAATTATTTTTCATACTTAACGTACATACACATAATTTACATACGAATAAAACGGTATTAATACAAGTAATACAAACTAATCATTAAACAACGACGATCAACAACGAGAGGAAATTGTGTATTGTTTGTTATTAAATTATTTTCTTTAAAACGACTATTCTTTAAATCAAAATTTGAATAATAAGAACTGGACACATTTCAAATACTGTCACCTGATTTCAAACCAGGCCGAGCCTGTATTATGGTAACAAGAGATTCATTAAGGTAAACGTGTAATTATTTGTATCTCTAAATTTTTACATGTTATAGGTAACTTACATTTACACAAAACAAATTAATAAAAAAATAATATTTTCATACATCTCACTCACTTTTCAAATGATTGTGCTCTTCTTACAATTTTTTGACAAATTTGGCCAATAATTTATACCACTTTTAATTTTGGCTTCATTGGCAGTGATTCTAGTGTTAATATCACTAAATTTAGGTCAACTAAATTTGTTGTTGGATTATATACTATAATCTCATTGACTTCCAGTCCATTAGGGTTCCGTAGTTCATGAACACTTATAGATTCGTCATGTCCGTCCGTCCACCCGTCGTCGACCTACCGCCCAAACGGTTGGGGCTAGAATGTTGAAACTTAGCATGAATAGGTGTTGTGGTGAATTAAAAAAAAATTAAAGGGGGATGATTTTTTTCTCGTATCTACCCCATCGTGTGGTATCACTGGATAGGTCTTTTAAAATCATTTTTCGATTTAGCTATCTGTTTGCGAGTTATTCAACTTTAAAGCACATTTTTTTGCAAAAGCTTTTGTATAACGTTACTTGGTGCTACGGAACCCTTCATGGGCGAGTCCGACTCGCACTTGGCAGCTTTTTTTTTTAATATTGCACGCATGGATGTTTAGAACCAACTAAAAATTCATCACAAGCTTGTTTATTAGTAAAAACCTTTAACAAGCATCTATATTTTCACTATAATAGGAATAGCTAGAAATTGAGACATCGAAAAATGGACTATAAGGCATTGAACTTAAAGTATATAATTAAAAAACTAATTTTAGTTTAGGTTAGATTAGTGATGGTAATAACAGAATCACGACCAATGCCAATATACCATGTCTCTGTTTTAATTCTATAACATCTACCTTATTCCTCGTTGGTCTAGTGGTTAGAGTATGCGACTGCTAATCAAGAGGTCTTGATGAGGGTTCGATTCCCGGGTCGGATCAAATGTTTGTGTGATCCACAAATATTTGTTTCGGAGTTTGGGTGTTTTCTATGTATAATATGTATTTATTTACAAAAAAAAGTATGTTTATGTATTAATATCAGTTGTCTAGTTACCCATAATACAAGCTCTACTTAGTTTGGGAACTAGATAGCGTTATGTGTAAAATGTCCGAAATAATTATTTATTTATTCTCAAGTACGTTCCATTTGCGGTCACGTAGTAAGTAGGAGGCGGGTGACTGTGGTCACCCACAGCTTGTATTAGGTCTCCGTTCAAGGACACAACTACATAAGCCTTGCACCCCGAACTGCATCTCCAACGTTGGCCGGTCTGTGTGTTGAACCAGAAACCGTATGTATATTTATTGTACATGTAAAACGTTTTTCCATTAACCAATTTAATTATTTTGAAATCTGTAATAAATATTAATTGTATTAATTAACATTTTTCAATAAATGTCTCTAAATGTTAGCAATAGCTTTGTTCGTCAAGCAAATCAATTACTATTTTTTTTGTTATTTAGTTTCGGGTATCATGACAATGAATAGCTTTTAATGACTTCAGGTTTAATGATTTGAGGTTCAAATTGGTTCAGCTGTTTCGCCATTAAAGCAAAATAAACAGACATAGAGAGAGATTGAGTTATTTTCTCATTTCTAATATTATTATGGACATATTTTAATTTTATAATATCATTATCAGGCCTTGAACAGTCATTGTGAGATACACTGCCGACTATGTGGCAGACCAGACGGGTTGGTTTATTGGTTGTGACAAGTTTTCAATTCTGTTGTCCTGCGGAGTTTGCTTAGAGCTCTAGAGTTGTACTCTGTATTCTTAGTCCGTCACCACACCGATACTATTACTAAAACAGTGCAACTTGATAAAAAGAAACAGGCAATCCAAAGGTAAACGAAAATATTGGTATATTTGAACATTTATTGTGTTTATTAATCGTTTCTATAAACGATGAAATACAAGCAGAAGCATTGCATAATTATTAACATACTAGCTTTCGCCCGCGGCTCCGCCCGCGTGTATGTCGGTTATCGCGGTAAAAAGTAGCCTATGTCCTTTCCCAAGTTCAGTTCTATCTTCATACCAAATTTCATCAAAATCGGTTCAGCGGTTTAGGCGTGAAAGCGTAACAGACAGACAGACAGACAGAGTTACTTTCGCATTTATAATATTAGTAGGGATTTATGGCACAGGACATTGTATCTCTGCTGTAATATTGTCCTATGTCTTCCTATATTTCCAACCCCATCATTGTGTGGGATCTCCCCACGTTTCATTTCAACCTTACATAATGTCCTGATGACGTTTGATGATAGATGGGATGTTGATGAGGGTGGTCCCAAGCAGCTTTCAAAAGTTTACCTTCCGAAGATACAAGTAAATACGCTTTGCAACCCGAGCTGCATTGCCAACGACCTCCGATCTTAGTGTTCAGTTGAAACCCGTAGGTATATTTTTTGTACATGTAGAATTGCTTTCCATTAACTAAGGTAATTTTTCTGAAATCTGTAACAATGATATATAAATTAAAAATGATATGTAACTGATATACGTGCTCTTAAAAATACTGAGAATTGTTACAACCTTCGAATTTCAGTTCACCTTCACGGTTGCGGAGGTCCGATGCCCGTTGCTTCGTGTATAAACTGCTATTCAGGTAAAGCCGGTTGAACTAGTAGCTGACTCCAAATAATCTTGGGAAAAAAGGCTAGGAAGAAGAAGAAGATGTACTAAACTGGCATATACAGCCTGCAGCAGTCCACTGCTGGAGCCCTATTCTTAGCAAGGAGATTTTGTCCTAATATACGACGATGACCAGATGAGTAGGTATAGGGTTTATTTCGAATTTTGGTTCTCTTTGCAGTAATGTTGGCCTGCGTAGTTAGTTTCTTAGTCGTCTCTTACGACAACCATAGCAAAAATTGTATCTCTGGTGCATTTCTTTAGCTGATAAACGTCAACCATAATAAATTTTAGACCTGCCCCGCTAGCCAAGGCGCAAGCGTTTATCGTTTTAATATTTTAATTTAATCATGTGATTGTGTGACATTAGCCAATGAAACAAGAGAATAGAATAGAAAATGAAATGCTTGCAATTTGGCTAGGAGGCTGGCCTGATTGACCTTATGTATACGGTACCCTCCAAAAGTTAGTTGAAATGATAATGTAATAGATATGACAAAATTATATTATAATCCAATGAAAGAACTATTTATTAAAATATAATCTATTTAGAATATATTTATCAATTAGAGAACTATAACAACTTAATATTTAAATTATATAGATATACAGTGAAATTGCGGTGCCCTAAATTAGTTGAAGTTGTTGAACAAAATATTTCAAGGATTTTTATGCTGTGCTCATGTCAATATTTTGTATGACCGGCATTATTCTGTAAGACTGCTTTATGTCGTTTAGGCTAAGGCTATGAGTGTAAGTAATTGTCTATTCTACAAGATTTTGTAATGTTTTGACCGATATGGTCGAATATGTTTCAAGAATATTGTATGTTAAGTATACCGTTTACTCGTGACCACTGCATAAGCCGTTAGAAATGTCAGAATAAAGAAGGTATATATAGAAAGAAGGAAACTTTTTAAATAATAATAAGTCTCATTATATAACAAGAACTATGCGTAAAAGTCGCAAAAATCCAAAAATAATGTTTTAAGTTATACATAAATGAAACAATGTGATTCAATTAAAAATAAATTTTATTAGTAAACCTTTGGACATAACTAAAAAATAACATTTAATTAGTTTAGATTCTTTGAAGACTACAACAAGTTTGGCAATAGAAAATAATGATTGATTACAGATTTATTGGTAAAATCATGTGGAATTTTTCGCAATTCTACCACACCTTTGATTTCTCAGCATAATTGCAAATATTCATGTAATTACACAGCCGTAGCGTAGTTTTTCGATAGTCTAATATATTGTCCATTATATAATTGACGTAAAGTTGCACTTCGATGGTTATGATCCCCACCAGCTTTAAGTAGTTCACCTGTCATCGACACAATAATGTACGCTTGGCATCCACGGAGTCTTGAACTGCACCGCCAACGAGATCCTGCTTTGATGTGGTGATGAAACGAATATGTATACTGGTTTAACGCATATTGTGACTTTCCATTGGTAAAAGTGATCATTCGAAAATCTGGAACATGGAAGTAATATAGGTATAAAAATTCAGAAAAAAAGGTTTTAAGAAATACTTTTATACAGAAGAATAATGATACAGTAATGATTTATACGGGATTTATATGGGATAGAAAAATAATATCGTAACTACATGGTGGAAAGTAACTATTTTTTTTTAATTTCACGTAGCTTTCACTGTTTTTATTACGGGGAATGCCTATCGTGGCAGGAGCAAAGGGCATGTGTGGGACGGCCGGCAAACCGGTCTAACCACTAAACCTCGCAGTGGCCTACCTCCTCGAACTACTGGCTAATGCTACGTGGAATATTGTTTTTCCCATCTAGATTTCTGTACAGCTATTACTGTTATGCCTTGATCACACGTACCGAGTAAACGGGCGAAACAGTAAAATGTTGCTCGGCCGACACAGTTATGTAAGCAAGTAGCTGTTCACACGTGTTTTGAAATTAGCACCACAGTTCGGTTCTATTGAGACTTTATTGTCTTGATCACACGTACCGAGCAAACGGGCGAGACAGTAAAATATTGCTAGGCCGAGACAGTGGTGTAAGCGAGTAGCTGTTCACACGTGTTTTGGAATTAACACAGTCAGTTCAGTTGACACTTTAATTCGGACACGATGGATCGTAAAAAGATAATTAGAAAATATACAAAGATAAACATTCTACTATTAAATATGTATAAAATAATAATATATATAATTTTAAAATTAAAGGAATTGTTGGAAAAAGAGCAACTCCGGATTTGGACAAGATCATGAATGTTGAGATCTGATTTTGGTGCTACACACGATAATGGTTTGGTGGACACTCGGCCTAGTAAGTAGAACGGACGCCGAGCTACTGTCTCGCACTCGGCCGAGCACTCGGCGCTATGTTTATACGTACCGAATACTCGGCCCAGAGCACTGTCTCACCCGTTTGCTCGGTACGTGTGGTCAAGGCATATGTTTATACGCACCGAGTACTCGGCCGAGAGCACTGTCTCGCCCGTTTACTCGGTACGTGTGATCAAGGCTTTACTTTCACAGCATTGTTACGTTTTAAAATAAAGTTACAACAAAAAAATATGAAAATTTAAAGTATTACTTATTAAATGAATAAAACAAGTATTAATAGAAACATTTTTTATTTGATTAAAATTAAATGTCTTGACTTGACATAAAACATTAGACCTGAACCGGATTAAAAGCTCGGATTTGAGTATAAATCGAATTAACGATTCAGTGAGATAGCTTAATGAAATCAAATTAACCATTAAAAGCATATTTCCCTTCACACGTAATAGAACTACATTGATTTTAGCCCGTTGGCTGGCTCTACCGGGCGAATAACAGTATTTGTGTTGTCGTCTTTCGGCAGTGAATGTGACCCAGTGAGCAGTAGAATTTCAATAGGTTGCCATATTGTGAATCACCATGGTGTATTGTGTGCATTCACAATGTTAAATATGGTGGTCACTACTCTTGGATTCTACTCATGCTTTCCATCACTTCGGTGGGCTCATAAATAAAAATATTAAAAACGACCACAGAACAGCGAAACTGTTCCTCAGAGCTTGTACTAAAACTGCTAGATTGAGTAAAATAATTTACAAATCACGCAAACATTTGGTCCGACCTGGGATTCGCCAAGAATTCAAGTACGGCAGTAGCATTTACTTTCAACTGCACCACCAAGGCAGTCAAAGCCTTGCTTTTGGTTATCATTTTTTCTCATTAAAAATAACTTAATTACAATCGAATATATCCGTTAGAAGTTCGATGTAAAGTCGGAATCTCATGAGTGTGGATCCCTTCTGCTTTGACAAGTTCTCGATTAGCAGACACTATTAAAAAAGCTTTGCATCCACGCCCGCCTGCATGAGAACTACATCGCCAACGATACCCAGATTTAATGAGTTGATGTAACGCATATGTGTATTGTTTGTACACGTAGAACTTCTTGCCGTTGGCCATTGAGATAAGCCTCAGCTCTGTAATAAAACTTTATATATAATACCGTACAATTGCTATACACACTTGACATTCAAAGGGTTAAGTGTACAATTAGTTTAGGTTTGTACACTTTTAGATACTACAGTATCACATTATACAATATTTTTTTAACTGAATATAACTTTTATTAAATAAAACTAAGGATAACAACATATAAATTTGTTTGTGTATCATATTCTTGAAGGCGAAACGATTTGATTTTTCCTTTACTTTTACATACTTTTGTAGCGACCAACTTAACTCTTTGGGGGTTAACTGGTTAATGTTGTAATCCAGAAGGAGAAAACAGTTCCCTGGACCCCTACTAAAACACAGGCGCACACACCACCAACATATACCAGGCATATAAAAAGACAGATAGCCTGATGTGAGACGACAGTCAGTAACAAATACGTCTTTTGCCTTGATGTAGGAATACGTTCTTTTCTAATACAGATATTCATTTTGTGATCCCGTTTCTTCTTCGTTGCAGGAGACTTTACAAACATACATCAAATGAACACAAAGTGCTTCTCAGACTCTCAGACTCGATAACAATGTATCACACAAGATGCTATTCCCTGTGGGATTTGAACACAATACTTAGCGGCAGAAAGCGAGGAGGTGACTACTTAACCCTAACCGTGCAGTACTTGAACTATTATGACGTTAGTCTTACAAATTGTCCACTGGCTGTTTGATATAATTTCGGATATGGATGTAAATGAGTGTCTTCTGCTTTGATTAGTTCACCACTCTTGGACAGTATAATATGTGCAGTGCATCCATGAACTCTGGAACTGCATCGCCATCGACATCCAACCTTTGTAGTGCAATGGTATCCATAGGTATAATTTTTATAAACGTACAGTTTATTCCCATTTAGAAATGTTATCAATTTCAACTCTGAAAATGTTTAATATTCAATAAAATCACCAGAAAGAAAATATGAACCGCATTTCGTCATCTTTATATATATAATTCTTCTGTGAGTGTGTATGTCACTGAACTTCTCTCAAACGACTGGACCGATTTTGATGAAATTTTTTGCGTGTGTTCAAGGGGATCTGGGAATGGTTTAGATTCGCAATTGGACCCGGTAGGTGGCGCTGCGATCAAGTTCTGGAATTTTAAAGTTGGGCGGTACGAAGTTCGCTGGGTCAACTAGTGTACTTATATTAATATATAGTTTAGAGTTTATATTTATATTAATATATAGGTTAGATTTTCAAAATGTTATCATATTAGAATGAAATATACAGATATGTTATTAGTACGCTAATGAAACAATTCCTTCAATACTCCAACTGAGTTTGCCAAGATTCATGTTCTTGGTTTCACTATTATCTGTGAAATAAAATCCCGCATTGGTTTTATTTTTATTGAGTGTATTTTATTTTTATTTTATTCATTATTTTCTATGTATGCTTAATTTGGATATTTTAAAACAAAAGCAAATGAGTATGACTAGATTATACAGAATTCATTAGAAAGTTTACAAACACTTCAAAAGGTGTACTTGTCTGCTCGAGTATGAAGTAGAGAGTATATACATACAAAAATACGCATATACATAGCGTATCTAGAAAATAAGCGACAATATGACTAACACATATATGTATATCCTAAGGCAATACAACACTTCTATGAACGGCATATGTTTTTCATCTGGACTCGACTTGCTAAACAATGAAGTGTGACGGCGAAAATAAACTCTTAAAAATGATCTTAATGCGTTTTCACATACGCGTGCTTTTAGGGTTGTCAACATCTTCAAATTCGTCCAAAACTTAATACTACTTCGTGTAAATAATATGATACGTTATTATATTTTGATGTACCCTCCGGATGTTTCATGATAATGACGAAACGGGTGTCCGTGATCCCCCGAGGCATGTAGGATATCTCCGCTCAAGGATACTGATATATACGCTTTACATCCCCATCTAGTGCAGCGCCATCGATTACCTGTCTTTGTGCTGAACTGTAGACTATAAGTATACTGCTTGTACAAGTAAAACTTTTTGCCACTGGTCATTGTGATAAGTTTTAGATCTGTAAAAGAGTTAATTACATTTGAGAGACGTAGAAAACTGAAAACATTTTTTTTTTCTAAAATATCACTTTAAAGTAATTGATAAGAAATAATTAAACTACATTTAGAAATGAACGTTTTTGTACTTCATCGCTGTAAAAAAATATCCACGGAAGATACGTGCAGTGTCTAATATTAATTGTGTAAGAATAGGGTGCTTTAGCTTAAGTAGTTGGGTTCAAGTTTTCCTTCTCTTTGCATTGATGTTGTATTGCGTAGTTTATTCCTTAGTCGCCTTTTACGACATCTGCGTGGGATGAATAGGGGTGGTGACACTCTGTATTCTTAATCCGTCACCACACGGTCAAAAAATGTGTATTGAAAATTAAATCACGCGGATGAATAATAATATCATCAACTGGCCGACACCTTGCTGCATTGCCTCCGTACGCAATGAGCATAGTGACATCTATTCTATGATTCTACTCATGCTATTCTGATAGAATATGTGAATGTTACACAGAAGGACGGTTGACTTTTTTATAGTAATCGCACTATGATAAAGTTTAGTTATTCGTTTATTATTTATTCTTTCTACTTAAAATAATTACCATTTGATTTTATAAAAAAATAATGCATATTAAATCAAATCTTAATGATTAGCGGATTATTCTTCTTATATATAAAATTCTCGTGTCACAATGTTCGTTCCCATACTCCTCCAAAACGGCACGACCGATTTGTATGAAATTTTGTGAACATATCAGGTAGGTCTGAGAATCGGTGAACATCTATTTTTTAAATCCCTAGGACGCGAGTGGAGCCGCGGTTATCAGCTAGTAACTATATATACTTATCTACATTTGGCAATTTAAACATACATATGTTTTTATGCAGGTATTTTCATAATGATCATCATCGTTATCAGCCTATTGCAGTTTCCTACTCGACATAGCCCTCTATTTGCATGTCACTTGGTTTGGTCCACGGCTTTTTACTTCCAGTTCCTATCAGCCATCTTGCATATCTCAAATAAATAATGTACGTTTAATTGTACAAAAGTAATATAATAATTTAAAAACAATGTGTTATCAATTGAATACACAATTTTAGTGAATATACGTGTAAAAATGTGAAAAAATATTTTTTATAAAAAAATATCGTCCAAAAAGTGATTTATGGCAGCGGTGGGATTCGAACCCACGCCTCCGAAGAGACTGGTGCCTTAAACCAGCGCCTTAGACCGCTCGGCCACGCTACCTACGATAATATTTTTCAAATAGATAGTCCTATTCACATAATGTATAGATATTTATAGCTGATGCTAATAATGGTGTTCAAAGCTAAGATTGTTTTTCTCATTGATAATTTGAAGACAATCATGCTCAACTAGCGTTCCTTACTAAATAACCGCTCTACAATTTCCAAGATTTAAATCGAGCGAAGTCTTTTTAACCGACTTCAAAAAAAAGGAGGAGGTTTTCAATTCGTCGGAATCTTTTTTTTTTTTTTTTTTTTATGTATGTTCAGCGATAATTTCATCGTTTATCACGTTGCACGCTTTACGGCCCACCGGTGAGCCTAGTCTACTATTCCATTGGGGCCAAGGTAAAATCATGAAGTTGCTATTTTTTGTCAACTTGAAATTTTCATTTCTACGTTTATAAAATGCGTAATTTTGTACAGAAAATTAAAATTAGCAATTTCTACCGCCTAGTTTTAGAGATATAGCAAAAGGCTCACGGGTGGGTCGCGTGGCCTCCTACAAAGGAATAAAGATTTTCCGTCGGCGGGGGCCGCGGGGGTCACGCTACGACTCACCCGCGCGTACGCCACTTGTAAAGTGGTATAAGAAGATTTTAGATGTATTACTTAATAGTGCGATAGTGAATGTTCTTACTTTGTATAAATCAGTGACTATAAAAATATACAAATAATTGATAACAGGAGGTTTATATTGATAAAACTTTGCGGAGTCTACCGCCGCTCTGACCGAAAAGAGTAAAACACACCTTGGAAAAGAAAGATGGTATGGCTAGAAAAGTTAGAAGTACATGTCGTAAATGTTACGCAGAAAACGTGTCAATCATGGGTAGCAAACAGGCTAAGACAAAAACCAAAAAAGTATCTACTTATTGCGGAAGTTGTTCAAGTAACCCTTACTTTTTGCTTACAGTGGTTTAACAATTTTTTTTTAATTTAAATTTCTTTAGTTATATGAATTATTACAGATTAACTATTATTCTGATAAAGAAGATAAATAGTGCCATTCAAATGTGATTATTAGATTTCATGAAGTATGACATAAATTTGTTGTAATGTTCGTAAGCGATATTTTAATTTGGAGAATAAAAAGTTATAACTGTTTTTAGACTTTCGCGACTTTTACACATACTCATGTTTTTACTGTAAACGGGACTTATTCGCGATAAAATTATAAAGGATATATATTATAAAGGGAAAATAGAAGGTATCGTAACCTTTATAATATTATCGCGAATAAGTCCCGTTTACAGTAAAAACATGAATAAAAAGTTATGTTCCAGTATTTTAAATACTATATTATATTGTTTAATAATATATAATATTTTCCTGGTTTTATTGAATTTCATTATAATCTGTAAGAGCAACCCTAGTGTCGTCATTACAAGTCTTAAAATTACTACAAATTTCTGAAGGATTTAAAAACCACGCCGTCCGGTTAGGCTACAGGGCCACGCGGCTCACTTTAATATGCGATTTGTTCGATAGCTACAATACTTGGCTTGTGAGAAACGTTTTCGTTGAACTTAACACTCGGCTCACCGGTGACCCCCGTGGCTTGAACGGTTCAGCAAGGGAAGGCTCACCGGTGAGTCCCGTGGCCTATACGGAAATACTCAATTTTTCGCGTGGCGTTTAACGTGTTATGAACCGATTTCAAAAATTATTTTTGCATTGGAATGGGCGTAGCTTACAGGTGGTCCCATCGTCACCATATCGGGATCTGATGATTGGATCCCAAGGACATCGAGGGAACTCCTCAAATATCATAGGCACAATGTCGCGATTTGGGTACTCGGAATAGTTTTTCATTGAAGTCGGTTCCTTTTTGTTAAAATTATTGTTTTAAGATTTCGCATAGTTATGAAATAGTTACATATTTGAGATCAATATCGGCAGAAATTATTAAGCACAATCCTATAGGGTCTTTTACTAATACATTGAAAAAATAAACTCTTCACATTACTCAGAAAATAATTCTTTCGTCACGTTCAAATAAGTATTTTTAATGTCATTCAGTTTAAATTTATTAAAGTTTGAAGTCATATCGCTTTAACATTGTTAAACCATTTTGTGAACTTTTAATTTTTAATTTATCTACAAATTGAAAATGTCACAAAGTTATAAAATTTATTGTAACAGCGTATTCAATCTAACAAAAAAATGTTTATGTTATGAGAGACAAAAATAATAATTGGTTAAAAAAAAATGGTTTTCAGCATATATGGGACAGTCACCACTACTTTTGTATTTAAATAAAATATATATTTTGACTGCACGGTTGGCCTAGTGGTTTGAGTGGTCGCCACGCCGCTTGCTACTTCGCCAAGTGTCGTGGGTTCAAATCCTACGTGGGAAAATACTTTGTGTGAGTCACAAATTGTTGTTCTGAGTCTGGATGTTATATGTGTCCGTTTCATGTATGTTTGTAAAGTCCCCCGCGACACAGGATATATGTAAAATAAAAATGAAAATAAAAATGTTACTTTACTATACTCTGTCCATTCGTTTATTATCTTTTTGACAGTTCAACAAATTTCGAAAATAGTGACGCCCTCAGACGTCACTGATTCGATTTGAAATCAAAATCAATCGATATAATATTCTTTAAGTCAGTATTGTAAATAAATAAAAAGTGCACTATTATGATATATAATTGGACCAGAACAAAGAAAGCATCCTAACACAGTCACTTGAAGGTCGGTTTAGTAAGTATTATGTGATTTTTCGAATGTATTTTCTCATAACTCTGGATTTAAACGTTGTTAACCACGCGTTTCAAAGTTAAATTTTACTAACACGTGCATAGTTACATTTTAAGTCAGTGGTCCAAAAATAAATTAATTAAGTTATTGTTATTGTAAGAGTAATTGTTCTTTATGCTAAGTTCGAACTTAAATTCCAAAATTTCAACTTATTTCTTTGCAAATAATCAATCTTGAAGTCATACTATTTTAATTTCCTTTTTATTTTATTAAATTTACAGAAACAATACTTACATGAAGTCAAATTATTTTGATCATTATAATATGATAGATTATTTTAATCGTTTAATCGATTCATCGAATTTCAAGAACTGTTTATTATGTTATTTTTAGGTATGCACACTGCCCACTTACCTACCCGTTTATAAAGTACGACATTACTGTAGTACATTATTACGAAAAAAAATACCGGTAGTTTATAGGCGTGACCTGTCAAAAAGACAATAAACGAATGGACAAAGTATAGTTTCGTGGTATAAGGAATGTTGATGTTTTTACACCCCACAAAATTTCAGTTGCTGACCGTCATCAGACCTTACTATACAAGCAGGGCATTTCGAGCTGAAAAAACATCTCCATCGACTTTCGTTCTTCGTGAGATTACGAAACCCGAAGGTATATTTTTTGTACATATAGAATTTATTTCCATTAGCCAATGTTATAAGTTGAAGTTCTGAAACAAAAAACTATGACCCGAGTGCGTAATTATTGTTGGTAAAATTTATACGGCCTTTATCAGTCGGCCTATTATTAAGGGCCACAGCACACTAGCTACTTTTAGCATCGGCGATCGGCGATTTGGCGACTGCATCGATGCTGCATCGCGTTTAAGCGACTTCCTGCGTTCGATCGCAGTATCGGAAACGCGCGTTTTAGCGACTGCTCAGTGTGCTTAGTGCGAGTTTTTTTAACTACTCGACCGCGTTAAAGTAAACTCCAATTTGTACTGAATTGGATCAGCGCCGCCTAGCGGAACGTTTGTAAGACATATTTTGTGAGTGCGAGATTGTTTGTTTATATTACGATCGTGACTGTCGAGTAACTTTATCGAAGTGAGTATTTAAACGAGCTCGAATGACGCTTTTGTGAGTGTGAGTTGCAACGTTAGTCAATTTTGACAGTTGTATTGTTAACTCCTTCACTTTCGAGCAAGTTAACTTTGTCACTTAGCTTTTGGTAGTGAGAGTGAAAACTAACAAAGTTTTTAAGATAACTTTTGTGTTGATGATGTATTGATATATATGATATTAAGATCTTATTAGATTAGCCCGATTATAGGTTCATCCACCTTGTTAAAAGATATATTGATAATGCGATAAAAAGAGTTCCGTTAAACATATTATGGGAAGGATCACTTATCACCATGAAAACCTTTTTCCACTTTTCTGTGGTTTTTGTATCACCACTGCCATCACTGTTAAGCAGTGATGTAAGCTCCTGCCAATGCTGAATGGCCACGATCCTACCTCTTGCATTTCTTATCGGCTTACTAAGGTCTCCATGTCTAGCCAAAAGAAAACAATAACACAAAATATATCACAAGTTTACTTCAACAACTCGCATTCACTATTATAAATATCTTGATTAGGTACTTACTCTTCCATAAAAGTTACTAATAATTCAAATTGATATTGATTTGTTTACATTTTATTTTATCGTTGAGTTAACAATAACAATTAATGCTCGCATAGATTGTTTACACAAAAATGAACCAAATCAAACAAGTGACGCCGAGCGTAACCCGACTATTTTTGATTATACAACGCCTCTATTGAAATAGCGTTCGAAAATCATTGTATTTAATTTAGTTGGTTTATCGCATGGACTCTATAGTGCTGCCAACATTGACAAAAAAGTTTACGTTCTCACGGTGAGTTAACGCCGATCGACGCGAAAGACTTAGTAAGCACTCACACTCGCGAGTATTCGCTCGTCGATCCGTTTGCCGTAAACTCGATTAACGTGGTGGTTAAGTCATTCGATTTGTTTATTGAAACTCACACTAAGCACACAGATGCCAAATCGATGCTACCGGCATCCGAATCTGTACGGAGAGTAGCGTTCAGCTGCTGTGTCGCGCTTCTAAAAAGCCACTCAATCACCGCGTTTGGCGTTTTTAAGTGTGCGGTGTAGAGCGTTCGGTCGCCGTATTTAGCTTCTAAAAAGCGACTAGTTGCGGATCGCCGATGCTAAAAGTAGCTAGTGAGTGGCCCTAAAAATCTGTTGAATTCATTCATTAAAATCGGTTCAGTACTCAAGAGCTACATGACGGAACATATGAGTACATACAGACAAAACTATTGCGCTTACGCATGACGAGAACAAGTAGATTTTGAACCAGGCGTATTTTTTGAGATGTAACATGACAGTCTGTGTCTGAGATTGTCTGTATGAGAATGGATTCAAAATACGAAGTGTTAGTACCGCTATTTATCCCGTAGGTGTCGTAAGAGAGCAAACTATACAGAAGAACTGGAATGCACAAAAAAACTTGAAGCATACTCTATAGCGTGATAAAGCAGGCCATATCTAGCACCGAACTTAGTAGGTATGCATCAATATTTAGCAATCTTAGCATGCAGCGATATCTAGCACTGACCTTGGTAATAATTTTGTATCGAAAAGTATACTTAGTTAATGTACATTTAGAGTTTCTGTTCTTTTCATTAAGTATTTTAGCTTTAAATCTGTAATACCTTTATTAAAACGCAAATTTCCTTTTTCATAAATATAAAACATTTATTACATAACACTACTACATTCTATCGTACGGTAGTAGATCCACGTTGATTTCAGCACGAATGGGCCGGCTAGACCGGGGCAGTACCACCCTCACACAGAAGACCATCCTAATAATGATAGCATTCTTGATGTCGTATTTCGTTGATGTACACACAATATCCAGTACTCTAAGGTAGTGGTACCTAATAATAGTAATAAATATTTCAGAGTAATAAATAATAAATATTTCGGAGATCTTACACACAACGCCATCTAGTTCCACACTAAGCATAGCTTGTACTACTGGTACTGGCTGGCTGGAACTAGACAACTGATATAAATAGATTACCCTTTTTTAGCAAATACATACATATTATACATTTATACAGAAAACACAAACTCCAAAACAAATATTTGATGATTATACAAACATTTGGCTACACTGGGGAATCGAACCCGAGATCTCTTGATTGGCAGCCGCACACGTTAGTCACTAGACCGTCAAGGCCATAAAACACATTATTGGCCATTTGATATAAATATATGAAATTTTTCTTGTTTCTTCTTATTTGTTTTTACAGTAAGAGCGGTTTCGTAAACGTTCGATTCGAAACGATTCGAATGAAAATTCGGACATTGTTTATTATTCATTGTTTCGCACTACTAATTGACTGAATTCCTAAATTGTTTATGCACCTTACGATCTTTTCTCCTAATCCAAACTATTTAGGGGTCATACCTTAATATTTTAAGCACAGTGTAAGTCCTTTCGATCACAAATTTTGTGAATTGTTAAAGTATGTACAAACGGAGCAACCAACAAAGAATCCTATCGGATGATGGCGATAACGGCAGTCGGACCTACACTACTATAGAAATAGTTCTACATTTACCCCCGACCGGATATTTTCAAGGGTTCAGTTCGGATTCAGTGCAAAACTACCTAAAAAAGCTTCCTAGCTAAGAATATAGGCATATTGAATTACAATACAGGTATTTATTGAAAACAAAAGATATCTTAAACTGGAAAATATGTCGGTTATTACTTCGATTATATCTTAATATATCCTCTGAGAGTTTTTAGATATTTAGGAGGGGGATGGGGATGTTCTCCTACTGCTTTAACAAATTCCCCATCAGTGGACAGTATTATATACGCTTTGCATTGCGAGTTGCACCTCCATTTGGATCCCGTTTTAGTGTTAAACCAAAAGCTGTAAGTGAAGTTTTTGTACATGTAGAACTTTTTTCCAGTGATTAAAGTTATTGTCTTGAAATCTGAAAAACGTAGAATTGCTTTAGTGACATAATGGCCTGTTGCTAATTTGGTAACCAAATACTTTGTATATTCCAAACCACTGCCAACAACGCAGTAATGTATCGATTTAATCAACTAAACCGATATTTTCCTACGTTCAATATTTTATGTTTTAATGATTTTTCATGTTATTTGATTTATAATCATTTATTCAGATGCAGTACATCTACATGCAAAAAAAATATAAGGAAAATAATTGTCATGTGTGTTGATCTGAATCAGTTATCATCTCTACTGTGTGTTACGATGACTCTCGGCTTTGGTTTTCAGATGACACCCTACGAGGACTTTACTTACCTTTAACTGAACTTAAGTGATAAGAGAGGTAATCAACAAATGAAAAACAAATATACAAGCAGTCTGAGTCTGTATGACTCAGACTGTTTGTATATTTGTTTGTCACAACATGAGAAGAAATTTTAAGAACGAATAAATTATATTTCAATAATGCTGAATGAACGACAATGCGATGCACCACAGACGCAATACCCATGTATAATACCGTTAATGTTTTTTTATATACTACTAAATGTATATTTAGGCCTACTAAAGTGAATCTATTCCACCTGATGGAAAGCATGAGTAGAATCCAGAAGTAGGGGGTTACCATGCTCATTGTGAATGAAACAATGCACTCACTATGGCGGCCTGTTTTTCGCGGGGAATGCTTTTCGCACCATACCCTTCGTGGGTAAACGAAGGGCGTGTGTGGGACTCCCGGACAACTAATCTACTCACTAAACCCCGCGACGGCCTACCTCGGCAGTCAGGAGGAACACCAGGATCGCTTCATCGGCTTCTATCTATCTACATCATCATCTTCAGCCTATCGCAGTCCATGGCTGGACATAGGCCTCTCCAATTGCACGCCACTTGGTTCGATCCTCGGCTTCTCGCATCCAGCTCCTGCCAGCCGTCTTGCGCAAATCATCACTCTTCCTGGCCTGTGGACGTCCTACACTACGTTTGCCGAGTCGCGGTCTCCACTCAAGAACCAGTTTACCCCAACGGTTATCGGTTCTACGGCATATATGGCCAGCCCACTGCCACTTCAGCTATCTACATATCTACAAATAATTTGTTCGGAGTTTGGCTGCTTTCTATAATACCTATGTGACTTTTAAAAAAGTACTTTATTAGTCAATCTATGTAGCTTTAATTGTACAAGCTTTGTAGAGTTTAAAACTAAATGGCATTGTATCAGATGAACAAAAATATTATTATTATTCCCAGTTTTATCCTTTGGTGTTTATATGCAGTTGATACTGGTGCGTTTTTGTAGCTCAGTAAAAGGTATTTTACAGGGTCGGAACCAACCACCAACCAACAACAACGTGAGCCGACAGCGTTCCAGACAGTTGGGGCCGACCAATTTGCTTGCAAAGGCAGACAGCGCACACTTCAGTCTGCAAACTGCAGTCGCAGTCGTTAGTAGTGGATATAACATACGCGGTATATACTATAGCGTTAGAAATCGATGTTAATACAAGAAATACAAAATAAAATGTGATACTTCTTTGGCAGAATATCATGATGAACGTTTCAAAAGAAGTTTCTTCTACTTTGTCATTGTTATTTCCGAATGATCGAAGATGTATGTTGTGTGCCATGCTCAAAAGCATGGAGCAACATAGTAGAGAGAAGCCATACGCAGAAGTTACTTGGGCATGTGCATTATACACACTGGTGGTACACTTGGTTCCTCGGCTATTGGTTCCTGAGATGGCATGCGGTTTTGGTCGGTTCGAGTCCGACATAACGACCAACGGTTACCGGTTAACGAGGGTATTTCCGCAAAGACAAAAAAGGGATGATACTATTCAAGGACCTACTTTTTTTCGAAAATATATACTAATAGATAGTCGCCAAACAGAATACCTACTTAATTCATCAATAAAAGAAAAATACAATTACATTTTCATATCAACATTTATTTAGGTTTTAATACATTAATATCAAACAAAATCCATGACATAGCAATCTGTATAATTCGGTATTCTATACAATACCTAGGTACTGTATACAATACCGTGTAGGTATGTATGTGAATTTGAAATGTTTCATTTGCCCGTCATTATATAGATCTCACATATTACTGTTCTAACCACCTACATGATTATTAAAAATGTTTCGTTTGCCTCTCATTTCATAGAGACTTATTGATAAGTACAGATAAAAAAATGGATATTTTGCAGTGGATGGAATATCAGGTACTCTATAAAATCCCTAGGGGTTGTATAGGATACTTAGTTAAAGTATTGGACACGGATATTCATGATATTACGTTATTAGCCTGGGCGCCCCAGATAAATAAAAATAAATCTTTCGGACATCTTACACACAACATTATCTAGTCCCAAACTAAGCAGAGTTTGTATAATGGTTACTAAAAGACTGATATAAATACATAAATATCCTATTTTTTTGGTAAGTATATACATGTATAATACATAGAAAACACCCAGACTCTGAAACAAATATTTGTGGAACACACTAGTGTATCGTCACCGGTCCCCGATAAATCTACAAAGTTTGAACGAAGTCTGGCCCTTTAAAGTGGGTCAAAAACGCACCCAAAGGAGTTGGTTACAAACAAACAAACATACAGGTGAAGCTAATAAAAAGCGTGTAAAAACCATTTAATATTTTACAATTCTATTCTTGAAATAATACCAAAGATGATATATTTCAGCTTCCTAATTACTACAAAACATACTACAAATAAGATTTAGGTTTGCTACTATAACGTAGTTTACCTAATTTTTTCACAACTTTCAAGACGTCTGGCAGAAGTAATGGCCCACGGAAAGTGTCTGGCAGTAATGAATTTTAATTTTAAATAAGATTCTTGAAAAAATATGTAAATACTAGCTTTGCACCTTTAACGTAGGTAAGTTAGGTTTTTATCCATCTGTACTTCGCGCTACGCTTACATCTTAACAAGACATTGTACTAATAATCCTGAAAATTTCAGCTTTGCAGAAATGACGTAGGTCTGGCGGCTCTGGGATCTTGGACTATCTTTTGAATATTAGCAAAGAGTTTTTATGTCAGACAGTAAGTGCCAACTGCTTAAAAATGCCAACTGGCAACGTAATAATCAGTTTTACAAATTGTTCAAATTTTTATAACTGCTTTAAAAAGTAATTAAAGATTTATTCGATCAAGAAAGTACGAGTTTTATTTATTTCCTCGCAAATATATTATAAAACGTCGTATGACATACGTGCGCTTTGATAATTACAGCCTTATAGTCCAAGATCCCAGAGCCGCCAGACCTACGTCATTAGTGCAAAGCTGAAATTTTCAGGATTATTAGTACAATGTCTTGTTAAGATGTAAGCGTAGCGCGAAGTACAGATGGATAAAAACCTTACTTACCTACGTTAAAGGTGCAAAGCTAGTGTTTACATATTTTTTCAAGAATAATATTTAAAATTAAAATTCATTACTGCCAGACACTCTCCGTGGGCCATTACTTCTGCCAGACGTTTTGAAAGTTGTGAAAAAATTGGGTAAAATACGTTATAGTAGCAAACCTAAATTTTATACATATTATCTAAGGTGGGTACTATTTTAAGACCCATTGTATGCGGCTAGACCAATCCGAAGGGCCAATCATCCCCCCAGACACCTTTAAATATTTGTAGTAATTAGGAAGCTGAAGTATATCATCTTTGGTATTATTTCAAGAATAGAATTTTAAAATATTAAATGGTTTTTACACGCTTTTTATTAGCTTCACCTGTATGTTTGTTTGTTTGTAACCAACTCCTTTGGGTGCGATTTTGACTATTATTTAAATATTCTTGAAAAAAATATGTAAATACTACCTTTGCACCTTTAACGTAGGCAAGTAAGGTTTTTATCCATCTGTACTTCGTGTTACCTCAGAAACGGCCCCGCTTTCAAGCTAATGGGTACGCATACATTTTAACAAGACATTGTACTAATCATCATCATATTCCGAGCCTTTATTCTCAAGTTTATTCGGGGTCGGCTACTAGTTCAACTGGATTTACCTGAATTTCAAATTTTCCACGGAGCGACTGGCATCGGACCTCCGCAACCCTAAGGGAGAACTGAAATTCGAAGATTGAACTAGTTAGTAAGACATTGTACTAATAATCCTGAAAATTTCAGCTTTGCACTAATGACATAGGTCTGACGGCTCTGGGCTCTTGCTCTATTAGCTTTCTTGTATCAATATCGCCTCGGTTGTAATTTTCAACTTACCGCACTTATATCATAATGTACTAATAAATACATAACTTAGGTATTATATGTATAGACTACCTGAATTACACAGATTGCCGATAACATATACGCATTCGAAACATTTTAGATAGCTACTAAGTGTGCGTCCACACTACGAGCCTAGCGCGGTTGCGACGATGGTCGCGAAGTATCAAACATATGAAAAGCGCCTTTGCGTCCGTACTGAAGTGGCTAAGGCGGAAGCGTAGTGCAACGAGTCTGAGTGACACAGCGCGCGTAGCTTTCAAACGCTCTTGTCCACGCGTTCTGGCCACACTACGGGGCTAGTCAGCGAGCGACTCAACGCGCGGCTGGCGGGGGTAACAAACCAGTTCGGTCTTATCGCTCGGCGATTGCGCGTCTGTTAATTGTTTGTCGTAAAATGGCGGTAATTACTGATTTATTAATATATTATGGCAAACCAAAACATCAAGCATCATAACAAGAAAGTGATGGAGTGAAATAACAAGAGCAATTTCTAGTGTTCAACAGCTCCCATCTCAGGATCGGACTATCTAGTAAAAATAGCAAATCCTCATCCATAGTTTGCAACACCTGATATAGGTCGAAACGCTGCAAGAGCTCGCGCGTCACTGTGGCCACTCCAAGCCCCCGCTCGCCTAGGCTCCAGTCACCGCGCATTCAGTGTGGAAGCTCACTTACATACATGTTCATGTGTGTAAAAGATGGGGCTCAACTATTATTAAGACATTAGTCCTAACTAACTAATACTAACTAACCTCAAACCATCAAAAGGTCAACTATCAAACAATATAGTTATGAGATTGCTCATAGTAAAACAATCTACTAAAATTGGTTTTTCTCACTTTTTTCGATAGGTATTATATATTTGGAGTTCTGCGGTGTTCAGTATCACAATTACGGGTAACGCCGCGGGACACGGTTAGTCTATAAAAGTAGATACTCCTTATTCCTACTAAATTACTCCTTACTTCATCAGATATCTGCTGATGAAAGTCCCGTCAAAATCCGTAGAACCGTTCGCGAGATTAGCCGGAACAAACAGACAGAACGACTAAATTTCTTACTGATGTTTTTTTGTGACTACCGTATAGAGAGTGGGTATGACAATACGACATTAGACAAAAATATTAGTCGACGTCACAGGGGACCGAAGAGCTGGCAGCTACCTCGGACAAAGAATTAGTGTGGCTATTCAAAGGGGGAACGCTGCCAGTATCTTCGGAACCTTGCCTAAAGGGACTCCTTATAATAATATATTCTAGTTTTATTATGATTTTTAAAGTTTTTAGGTTCATTGTTCATGTATATTTATCTTTATTGTTAAATAAAATTTTATAGGACATTTATTTGAATATGACATATCTACATAATGTTACAAGTCCACCTAAAAATTTTCACAATATCGGTTCACTAGTTGAAGTGTGTCGTTTATGAAATTTACTACACGATGTATCTTATGAAATAATATGATCAATGGTAGGTCCCACCACTAATAATTACCATTCTAAAATGCCTTATATACTTACACCTTTGGCGTTTTACGAGACTGCACAATAAAAATCTAAAAGGATTGCTGGTTTCACTTCTAATATTACTTACTCGTTTTGAGTAGTGTTAGGGTTGCAATTGGTGATCTTTTGACATTGTGATAGTGCATATAATCCGATGTCTAACAATAAGCTACAAATTTAAACAAACTACATATAAGATATAAGGCGAATGATTTTGAACATTTTTGAAACAGTTTTATTTTGGAAGATCTACGTAAAATTAATATTTTTATTTCTTAAACTTTAATGTAAGTTCCATCTTTTTTTACGTGATATTTAGGCGGCTTGTGAGCATGTCCCCCGAATACGCTATGCAGTTTCCCATCCAAGGTCACCATGATATAGGCCTTGCATTCAGATGTACTGGTACACCTCCAACGTACCAAGCCACGGGTCTTAAAACCGAATGTATACGTGTAGGTGTCATACATATAGTATTTCTTTCCATTGGGTAGTTTTACCACCTGGAGTGATCCTGAAAATTATTTATACAATATAATAAATGTACATACAATGTCTGTCTATTTGTCATGAGCTTGTATGTCATGAATAGTGATAGACAATTGAATTTTTTACAGATCATTTATTTCTGTTACCGCTATAACAACAGAGTAAGAAAAAAAAACGGCACACCTCCTAATGAAGGATAGGGAAAAAAGAAGCACATTTATTAGGTTTGCTGAAAAAATTTGCACAAAAATCATTGCTAAAAACAAATAACAAAAAGTAAACCAAAAAGTTAAAAAGAAAAATATGAAGAACAGCAGCTAAAGACTCTTGTCATGCAAGAGGAAACAGTATTAAATTATAAAAAAAAACAACAGTAAAATAAATATTTTCAAATTTGCTATTGTGAACAATCGTCATTTATTTCCCGTTTTTTGCTCGACTTTAATAACGGCAACAGGTAGACGCTTGAAATGTATAGACAATGGTACGGAACCCTTCCTGTGCTAGTGCGACTCGCACTTGAAAGATATAAAATATATATATAAAGCACAGAAATAGACAGGGAACCAAATATAACAAATACTTAGACATGAAATTCATTACTGTTTACACAATGTAAGTCTGAAGACCAATTACAAATAAAAAAGATGATAAAAAATTGTTTTAAAAACTACTACTTATTCGTTTAAAAGCGTGTTTGGTTTTTAAACTAAAAAGTAGAAAATAATTTTAATGTAACAAAGCGTGAAGCTAAAGGTGAAGGTGAAGGCTAATATAAAACGTGTAATAAAACAGAAAATATTTTTAGACACACACCATCATCCAGTCCCAAACTAAGCAGAGCTTGTACTATGGATACTAGACAACTGATATAAATACACATATACTTTTTTGTAAATACATGTACTCATATTATACATATGAACAAACAAAATCTGAAACAAATATTTGCAGATCATACAAACATTTGGCCCGACCCAGGAATCGAACCCGAGACCTCTTCATCAGCAGTCGAATACGCTTACCACTAGACCAACAAGGCAGTCAAAAAAACAATAGAGAAGAGAAAAAAGAGTCACAGATATTATATAATAATTTTATTGATAGCAAAATAATATAGTTATTATGATAATACTGTCAACATACATTGTTAGGTACCTATAAATATTGTATTAAAATGTTATGAAAATACCACATGCTTATAATTGTCAATTTTATTCCTACACAATATGCAATGCACCAATTGGGAGATATAGACGAGTATAGAAAATGTTATATTATTTTGAGTATGTTTAACAAGTTAAATTATTTCTTGAATTATTGACTAGATATTACAAGAATCACGACGTATCTTCTTCTTCCGAGCCTTATTCCCAAGTTTATTTGGGGTCGGCTACTAGTTCAACCGGTTTTACCTAAATTTCAGTTTTTCCACGGACCGACTGGCATCGGACCTCCGCAACCTTATGGGAGAACTGAAATTCGAAGATTGAACTAGTTGTCAGTATATTTTACTTCCCAATAACGATTGCCATTGATGTTCATGACAACCGGGACCGACGGCTTTAAGTGCTCTCCGAGGCACGGGCGTGAATCCAAACTCCGGGCTACTATTAGGAATTTCCTAAGAAAAACCCAAAAACACTTTTTGGCCCGACCCGGGATTTGAACCCGAGACCTCTTGATTAGCAGTCGCATACGCCAACCACTAGACCAACGAGGCAGTTGACGAAACGATGCGTATACGAGTACATAAACACCCATGGAAGTATGGAGCACCCTGTTAATATCACACGTATATATTAACAGCAGAAAACAACTATTGTTTATATACAAATTCTGCGACTCCAATTTTCAGTAAAATAAATAGTATTTTTATGCAGGCTTAAGTAAAAATCTTGTATACCGACCTTTGTCAAAATGGGGACATAGAATTTTATACAAATAAGCTATATTTAAAACTGATATAAATAATATAATTTCTTTTTTAATATTACCCATAAAAATGAGCTATCGTAAGAGTGCTCCATATTCTTAACACAACATCATCTTATTTAGTTTCTTTGGCATTGGCTTTGGCTCTAGGTTTTCGCTTTTTGTAGTACCTTCCATCTGCAACCCTTACGTAGACATGTGGAGAATGCGTATGTTTACCTTCTACCCACCATTTATTTTTACACAATATTAAATGTGCTTTACAACCAATAGTGCACTGCCACCGTTCTCCGTTGAAACCTTGATAAGCCATGCGGTAGGAATAATTTTGATACAAAAAAAGTTCTTGACCCGTAATAGTCTTAATCCTTTTTGGAATGCCTGTGGGTTACGTTTTTATATTAGTCATATAGTATTATATTCATCAAATTTGTACATTAAAATGAATGTTATTAAATAAAAAAAATGGATTGTGATAGGTCTTTAATATCTAATTTCAATCAATGAAAAACAAGTTTAGAAATGTAACTCTTTGAAATACATCTATCGTTACATTTAAAGCATGTTTAGGATTATTTTAGAATCTATAATAGTGGGTACTAGTAAATAAACAACTCAAGCATTTCGTGTTTCGTTTCGATTGGTTCAAGAGTTTAGGTTAATTGATAGAGTCTGTAGTTGTATTTTTGTCTTAGTTTCTATGGGTGTAGGATAAAATTACCTGAACAATGAAAAAGCAACTTAATGAAAACTCCTTTATTTCTAAAAACTAACATTACAATACAAGGCCGTTCTGGCGGACTTAAAAAATTACGATCAGTAGTATAGTAGTATACTTTTAAGAATATATACGAAAGCAAAATTTAAGCTATTTAGGAAAACAATCTTGAGTCGTAAGAGTAAGATAAACATACAAGTAATTTCTATAACTCTTTAACTAATAGTTCGAATATAATCCAACTAAAACTGCCCAATTTTTATTAGAATTGGCCATGAGGCCAAGTCTTTCACTAACTACTTTTATATAGCGACGTTAGAAATTAAAAACATCACACATACAATGAAGCAAATGATTACTAGAGTATCAATTCTAAAACCGAAAAGTCTAAACTAAGATCTAAGGCATCTAAAAATAACATTTTACGTACGAGTGTGATTTTACTTTGCAACAATTAAAACTGTATTATTTTAAGTTTGCAACAAGTAAACATACATAAAACGGAAACAAAGAACACCCAAAATTGCCAGCACAACAATTTGAGTTTGAGCAACGAGGTGGCCACTTTTACTTTAGAATTATATATATTTGTATTTATATGAATACATTATTACCAAACGGACGCTTCAAATAAATTTACTTAAAATAAAGGGCTTTTAAAGAGTCTTGAAAATACACAATTAAATAAAGGCTTTATTGTGTGTTTAAAATTTGACAGATTTTTTTAGGGTGCCGGGGTTTACGTTTTGGTACTTTTATAGTTTCATCTTTTCCGTTCGTAATGAAAATTTGTATGGGTATATGAATTTATGATATCGACAAAGTGCGAAAATAAATTCATAAATAATATTTCTTTGACGTAGTTCCCCAAAACGTAAAGTGGGGTATCATTAATTAGGTCATTTAAAAACATTGGGAGATTGCTAAGATGATTTTTAGATTAGGTATCCTTTTGTGAGTTATTCAACATTTCAATTGCGCTTACGAGGAACAGAAATATAACGAAATACTAAGGAAACATGGAAAATTAAAAATTAAATTAGCGCCACTGGATGAAAAGTTGAGAAGTAATAGGTTATCTTGGTATGGACATGTTATGCGGAGGGATGAGGAAAATGTGGCAAAGAAAATGTTGAGTATGGAAATTGAAGGTTACATGGTAAGAGGAAGACCAAAGGAAAGGTGGATGGATTATGTGAAAAAAGATATGAATAGGAAGGTAGTTAACAGTGAAATGACAAGTGACAAGAGTAGAATGAAAGGATAAAACATACTGCGCCGACCCTAATAAAATTGGGATTGGGGCAGGCAAAATAAAAAATAAAATAAAAAATAAAATCACAACATACGATTTTTAAATTCACGTGCTGTGAGGCTACGGAACCTTCTTTTAAGAGTGGTCACGCACTTGGCCGATATTTTAACACCGCATTCACTGAAATACTTAGTCATTTTCAGTTTACCTTAAGATGGTGAAGAACATAATTAAAGAAATTTAAAAGTTACCAGGAGATATTTGTTTAAGTGTTAAGTCACGATAAGATACAATTTTCAAAATGAAACCTTTGTTTCAAAACGTTCTCTCACGGTGTTGAAAAGTAAAATCACAATTATTTATGTTACTGTACATGATCCTACTTTTTCTTTATTTTTATTATTATCTAACTTTTACATACTACTTATATTCTATTTGAAACTAGAGTGATCACCACTCAAAAGACGCTCTTTTTTTTCTTTTTGCCAAAATGAAAAAAAAATGGAGGAAGAACCTTTAATACAATTAAGAAAAGGGTACGAAAATGTTCATCAGTTTTTCCTATTTGAATATATATTTAAATCTAGTTATGCGTTATTAACTAATTCTGGTTAATCTTCACTAAGTCAATATGATACGATGAAAATATTATTTTCAACTACATGACATGTAATGTATATTTTTCAAGAAAACTTAAGTTTAAATACATACACATAGATACCAAAATATAATATCTACATAACTACCTAAATCCGTCAAACTAATAAAAGCACACGTTTTCTTGAATTATTTTTAATGTTGAACGTATTTAAGGCTGCCATTCATTATAGCCAGCCTTAATCCATACACAGATAATTAATTATTATCAACTATATAAGATAAAGTAAATCTGACCGTATTAAGACAATGCGTACTTACTTACTAAAATTATGTGATTGTATGGGATGCATGATTTCCTCCAGTGGGTCATAATAAAATTATTAATGAACCGGAATCACTGATCTCATAATACAGGTTAATGAAATGCTTGCAAGAAATTATTCTACTAAAAATCAATTATTATGAAAAAAAAGATAACGAAATACTATCTGATGGTTTAGTGTGGCTTTATTTCACATCAACTCAATTGGCACGGGGCTCTCACTCGACTTTGCTATCAGCCAACTCAGTTTTTTTTAGTTATATATGAGCCAGCCAAACGGACTCTATTGTGTCTGATGGAAAGGATGAGTAGAATCCAAGAATAGTGGTCCCCATTCCCATTGTGAACGCTGATTATGCGAGGCGACCCACAGCATGAAGACTTCTCCATCATTGGGCCTCGCACTCAACGAAATACGACAGCCCAAATACTGTCATTTTATTTAAGTCTTCTGTGAGAGGGTAGTACCGTATCGGTCAAACCGGTCAGTCCACGCTGAAATGAACGTGTCTCTACTACTTTCATATTCACCAATCGCAACGCTCAACGCGGTCGCCCTTGAGAAGAAGTTTATGTAAAATAAACTCACACCACGCTACAATATTAAATCTATTCATATTCATAAACGATATAATCGCATATTTTAGAATTGCCATCTTTTAGAAGTTTGTATTTCCCATCTTCAGTTTCAACGTATGTCTTCGGAGGATGCATATGATCGCCAGGTTCTTTCTTAATAGAGAAATCGTTGTTTACAATGATACCCACATAACAGTTGTTCGTATTAATGCACCTCCATCTCTTCTTCAAGTAAGGAGTCTTAGAGTAATAATGTCCTTTGTATTTCAAAAGCAGTTTGTCTTGCACTGTCGTGATGAGCTGCACTGAAAATAAAATATTTTTTATTAGACTCTGTGGGGGAAGCATAACAATTTCTTCTGAATAATGCAAAAAAATGTCCCATCATCATCATCATCGTCATCAGCCTATCTCAGTCCACTAAAATGTCTATTAATTGTAAACCAGTGTAAACAAAGACTATTGCACAAAGAAAAAAAAATTGATCAATCAAAATGCTACAACAAAGATTTCAGATATTATTTTCACTGCAAGTGATTTTAACACTTTCACTGTAAATCACTTACAGTGAACGTTGATGTTTACCGCAACACTGATCCAATAGGTGTGAATTGTTATGTAGAATTTATTGACTATTTTTCATGTTACCGGTATTATTTTGTATTATGATAGCTAAAAGAACACGTTGTGTGGATCACGCACGTATAAATATTGCTCAAAGCAGTCACAGTAATGCTTGAACAATCTAAAAAAAAGTCTTGTTTATATTAAATTGTATTTATTCAATTGAATCATCATTAGTTAAATGTGTTTCACTGTCTCCTGTCCTCGTGTTCTCCCAAAAGAATTTTTCGTTAGTAGTGTATGTTCCGTTATTGGTTCTGTGGAAGTTTTTGGGTGGATGAAGATGGGGTTTAGGTTTTCTGTACACATTCAGTTTGCTGTCAGCTAGAAGCGTACTGTAACAGTAACTGGTGTGTATACACCGCCAGCCGAACTTGGATCTAGGAGCTTTTGAGTAGCAGTATTGCTCATACCTCAATAGCTGTTTCCCGTCGGCCAAAGTTATCATCTTACCTGAAAAAATCGAACATCTTGCAAATGGTAAATGGTATAAATTTATAATCACAGTTTTATAGTGATAAAACTTTTATATTTATTGCTTATTAAAAATTAAAAAACACTTAAGAAGTATTAAGCTCAGGGTCGAACTGAATGGGGTGCAATTTGAGAGGCCCATGCTGTGATTTGCAATAGGCTAGTGATGCTGAAGTAAGTATTGTTATATTTGATCCACAATAGAAACTACTACAGGTCTAAGGTACTTTGTTTTTTTGGCCAGTATCTTTCGTAATAGAAAAATAATTGTTATAATAATGCCGACATAATAATTATTGGCATTAATGTATTGCCTTGTCTATTTCAAGTAAGGAGTTTCCGAGTAATGATGCCCTTTGTATTTCAGAAGCAGTTTGTCTTGCACTGTTGTGACGAGTTACACTGAAAATGCTCATTATGCTTATCAGACTGTAAAAAAAATATCTCCTGAATCAATATTCAGGAGATTTTTTTTTTACAGAATCTAATTTTATCAGATTCCAATGAACAATACAACAATCTGATAAAATTAGATTTTAATTTACATTGTATATTATTCCTGCGTCATATAATGTTTAAAGTAATTAATAGAATTTATAAAACAGATAAGCATGTCCATTTGTAACACGGTCCCAATGAGTGCAAATTGTTATAATAATAATGTACGCTCTCTCTTTATTGCTCCAATTCTAGATACTAGTTACCTGAAATTTTAATAGATAAAAGGAAACATTGTGTGAATCACGCACTGTTTTATTGTAAATTGCTTCTAAGTAAGTAAGTAAATAATGTAAACAAAAATCATCAAAAAAATCTAGTTTACGTCAACTTGTATTTATTCAATTGACTTCATCCTCCAAAATAATTTCTTATCGCTTGGTTAAGTAAGTTCCATTCTTAGCTATGTAGAACTCTCTGGGTGGATGAGTGTGGGGTTTAGGTTCTCTTAAAACAGTCAGTTTGTGGTCAGCTAAGAGCGTACTGTAACAATAACTGGTGCACATACACCGCCAGCGGTGCTGGGATTTAGGAATTTTTGAGTAGCAGTATTGCTTATATCTCAATAGCTTCTTCCCGTTGACCAAAGTTATCATCTCACCTAAAAAAACCAAACATCTTGCAAATGGTAAATACTGTAAATTTAAAATCACAGCTTTATAGTGTATAATCCAAAAAAAAGGTTGACATTTAATATTTGCAATTAGTTTTTTGGGCGGTGTGCAATCATAGAGGTCCATGTCCAGCAGTGGATTGGGATAGGCTGGTGCTGATGTAAAAAGTATTGTTAAATTTCACCTACATTAGAAACTACTACCAGTCTAGGCTATCATTTTTGATTTTTGCCGTGTTCTTTTTTAACAGGGAAATCATTTTTAGATTGCCCTACTCGGAAACTTTATAGTTAAATCACGTGCGTCTATCCGCCCGTTCGTCCTCAACTCACCATCCAAACGGTTAGTGCTAGAGAGATAAAACTTTGAGCTTTGAGAGCTTAAATGAAATGACAGGAAGGTAGCAATTAATCCAATAAACATAAAATTTCGCTAATAGTAAATTATTGTTAAGAAACACATTTATGATGTTGCTATGTAGATAAACAATTGATACATCAAATGTAACAACATAATATTATTAATCTACATAATGGACTACATTGATTAATAGTTTCACTGTAAATCATTTAGAAATTTACCATAACAGCGTCCCAATGAATGCATGTTATTATCGATGTTGAGTATTTTTCATACTGGTAACCAGCGTCTATTATTTTGATAGGCAAAATGAAACGTGTGAGCACGCACTCTCTAATTTTAAGTTAACTTACTATAGCTTATGTTGCTCACAGCAATGTTCGAGCATTAAAAAATCTAGTTTATGTTAAATTGTATTTATTTAATTAAATCATTATTAGTTAAATATGTTTCACTGTCTTTTGTCCTCGCGTTACCCAGTGTAAGTAATGTCCATTATTGGCTATGTGGAACAGTCTGGGTGGATGATTATGGGGTTTAGGTTCTTTGAACACAGTCAGTTTGCTGTCAGCTTGGAGCGTACTGAAACAGTAACTGGTGTGTATACACCGCCAGCCGAACCTGGATCGAGATTTTGAGTAGCAGTATTGCTTATACCTCAAGAGCTGCTTACCAGTTTCTAAAGTTATCATCGTACCTGAAAAAAATGAACAACTTAAAAATGAAAAATTGTATAAATGCAAAACCACGGCTTTACAGTGATTTGATAATTACTTTTTAATGTTTTATCATACTTAAGTAAGTATTAAGTAGAGAATCGAACCAACTAACGTGCAATTACAGATACCTATGTAGAGCAATGGTCTGCAATACGCTGGTGAGTAAGTAAGTATTGCTAGATACTATTTCGTTTACAATTTGTAGTAATTCTCGGGTTTTGGGTACAATTTGAATAGGTTATTAAGTAACTCTCTCCGTAACTATGGAGATTCTTTTATGCTTAAGGAATTATATAGGAAACCGAACGCTAATGTTATACCGCGGAATCAACATAATAATGACAGCATTCTTGCTGTCGTATTTCGTTTGTGAGTGTGAGACCGGAGACCTAATCATTTTGCATCATTCTCCCGTCCTCCGGAGGCCGGGAGAATGTTGCATAATTATCTGAGCAGGCCGCCATGAAATGGTTTACCATGCTGCATTGCCTACTCTGACGATTAGTATGGTGACCCCTACGCCTGGATTCTACTCATATTTTCCGTTAGGCAGAGTGGAATCACTTCATTTGTGATAAAATGGACACGTAAAGAATGAAAATATAGGTAATAAAAAATAAAATCAATCGTTAGGTTACTATTCGGTTATTTAGCCATCTGCCAGAGAGAATGTAGTTCTACTAATTGTACTAACCTTATAGTCAGCCGATTGTAACACAGATGCATATAAAAATGGAAACACAATACTCTTCAGACTAATTTACACATATAATATAAATAGTTACAATTATATCGACACAGACAAACATCACAAACATGTACCATTAAGTTATATGTTCAATTTATACAGAGAATAAATACTATGGACTAAAATTGTATTCACATCTCTTGACGACATCTCTTACAATACAATAAATTACATAACATAAACATGTGTATTAATTTACATAACTATGAATAAAAGAACATTTACCATTTAAAGGGTACTTCATTCTTGAAATTTTATGAATTTAGTTCATATAGACTTATTGTTTTCTAATTTGCAATATTCCTAATTATATAATACAGATAAGACACATTAAAATAAATACCTGAAGATCTGAAGAATGGTTGAAATACCATTTGTTGTTTCAAATAAAATCCAAAGAACGTTACAACATATAATTATATAAAATACTGACTCGCAAACGAAACATTAACAGCGAATGAGAATAAGTTACGAAAAGAATTAACGCTTGACTTTTACACATTCTACTTATTTTAAAAGAGAGCAATCATAATAAGTATTGGGCAATTCCACGCATAAGTCTACTATAAATGAAAAAAATAAATATCTGATTTTGATAGTAAAATACTTGAGTATGGTGGCAAAGTTATGTGTCTTTTAAGTTTTTATAGTTGCACCAATTTTTAGTTTATTTTTTTCTATCAGCACTGTCACTTACGAGATAGCGTCGTGAGCTCAGCTGATAGTGGTTTTTTGTGGTGTAGTTTTGATTTAATTTTCACGGTGTCTTTTAAATTATTGTTATATTTTGTTATATACTGACTGATCAAATGATGACGCATTGATAAAGAGTTCGTAATTCATGGATTTTTTTTTTTTTTTAAGAAATATTAGGTTTGTAAGATCACAGTGTCAAGGTGTAGTGTCGGTCACAGAATAGACATACTTTTCTCTCTAACTACTGTAAAATTACTTCAATATCACGAAAATAAGTATTTTTTCCTACTTGACGGCGTTATTGAAATGATGCCTACAATAAAAAAATATTTTCTTTTTTTATAATGCCTAAACTCTTAAAAACATTTTTGTAGTGTCTGTCACAGTGTAGAGTCGGTCACGTAAGTCACAGCCCATATCATCATTAAAAGTAGCTTTTTGTTTATTTTTTTTCTATAGATGGCGAAAACAACTACAGAAAGGAAGTGCAAGCAAAGAGAGAAGTTGAAAATTAAAGGATTATTCGAAGAATTTTAAAAAAAGGAGTCCGAGAACAGGAAACTTAAACGACATTTGATAAAACGAACATCATCTATTGACGTGATTAAAGCCTTTCGAGGAAAAAAAACAGAAGAGATGAGAAGGTACAGAAGTAAGATTAAAGAAAGAAAACTGACGTTAGAATCATCTGAAACACTTGCTAAAGATGAGACTCCTTCTAAAGCATTTGCCTCAAAAAGCTCATATGGAAAAGCGGTCGTAAAAGTTAAACGGAATCTGCCATTCAGTCCATCGAAGTGTAGAGCAGTTGTGCATACATTAGCAAGACAAATTACTCCTGAAATAATAACGCCTTAACACAAAAAAACCGAAGAAAGTAATCTGTGCTGACACAGTTGAAAAAGTAAAAAAAAAATATGTCCGTGATGATATTAGTCGCCAAAACAGTGGCATTAAAGACACAACAATAGTCCATCTCGAAGATGGAAAAAAAATGCAAAACAGGCATTTGTTCAGCAATGTTCTCGAAACATATGCTCAGTTTTGTGATAAATTCAGAACGATTTATAGGCAAAACTAAATTTGCTGGATTACGACCAAAACATGTTCTCCTGAGCTTCCAAATACCTGAAAATGTTTGCCTTTGCAAGTATCATGAAAATTACATATTAGCTGTAAACGTGTTGTCCAAATATTGCTAAGACATCCCTGGTTACGACAAAAACTGTTCTTTTTGATTGTAATTTATATTCTAAGGTTTCATGTATGGTCTATGTTATGTAGGTCGGTTTCTGCACTTAGTTCTTTAAGTGGACCATTGTACGTGTGCATTTCATGTAAAAATACTGACTTTTACACTACACAAAGTGAGTGTAGTGTCGGTCACGTTTTGGGCTGTAGTGTCGGTCACAATTTATGTCACTAATAAATATTTTTTTAAACAACTTAAAGCTTTTATTTCACTATTTTATAATAGTTTATTTCATGCACTTTCGATAAAAACACAAATAAAAGTTATTGCGCCAGAACATAGGAAGATTATTCAAATTCAAAAACACTCTCGAAATTGACTTCCTTTTGCATGTTATGTCACGTTTATATTTTACTAAATAAATGATATTGCAAAATAGCAAAATGGTAGCCAGTTTTTCTCTATAGAATAAGTGTTAAAACTGCTACAAAGCCATGTGTAAATTGTAACTAAAAACATAGTACTAATCGTAATATAAGACAAAACAAAACACAAACTGTGTCAAATGTAGAGTCAGTCACATATGGAATTGCCCATTATACATTTTGTCACTCTAATAAAAATATATTCTAAGTAATTGGCCCATGAAATTATTAAGGTGATAAACTCAGGGATAATAGTAAACATTTATCAAACTTTATAAATATTCCCCTTCGCGAGTCCTATGGAAACCTTGAGGTGGATGATCATGAACCCTAGATTGTTTGATAACTGTGAACTTATCATTAAGGATTATACTGGCAAAGCAGGAGCTAGTCCGCACACATCTCCATTTTCTTTTACAAAATGGCGCTTTCGAATAATAGTAGTTGTTGTATTTTAAAAAATGTTTCCCTCCTGTGCTGGTCACGATTTCCACTGGAAGTAAAGCACTCGTTTAAAAATTTACCTACCTACTTAAAAAAAAAACTGTATACATCATCATACATGATTGTTACTAATTCTACTGAGTTTTATCTAAAAAGGGTAGGATAGAAAATTGAGAGCTAAAGGAATCAAATATTTACATACCTTAACATTTAACAAAACAATTTTTAATTTGTAATAGGTATTCAGTATTTTTTTATGTTAAAGTTATTTTCTCATTTAAGTTAACTGACTTCAAAATAGTGAAAGGAATCCTGTGTCCTATTAGATGCTGATGGTAATAGCACGGCCATGGTCTTTACATCAGAAGTATGTGGTTATAATTTGAAAATTTAACTGCATTATATTACAAACCTATTAGTATCTTACCTAAACTTTATATCTTTTCAAGTATTTATCCATAACTTATTAACTATTAAACGAACGGTTCCTTTTTCAAACATTTATATTTTCTTCTAACTATTAATAAGTATTTACGTCTGATATATACGCAAACTAAGTTGAGCTTGTACTAAGGGTTCTAGAAAACTGATATAAATATATTTATACTCTTTTTTTATAAATACATACATATTATACATAGGAAACTAATTCTCACATAATTACTTGTGCATAATTGGGTCCTGTGGTCTTTCAATCACCAACGAAACATGACAGCACTAGTGCTCTCGATGAGTTTTAGGATGGTCTTCAGTTGTAACTTACGATAAAAGGACTGGACAGGACAGCGTGTTTCTTAAACGTAGTTTTTCCAAAGAACGTTAAAATCCGCTCGTGTAGCGTAACCGACCCGCCTTACTAGATGTCTTTTTTAGGTGTGGAAACCCCCACGGGTCGAGCCTTGCCAGATGTTTATACTAACCATTTATAATACAAACGTGAGTTCAATTATCTCAAATTTTGATGATGATTTGATTTTCATGTCTGATTGATAGATAGTACAAATACGAATAGGTGTTTAAATAATATAATTTCTCAAGATGTGAGTTGTCTGTAAAGCTCAAAAAATGATAAATTAAGCTTTCATTATAATTTATTTTTCACCCATTAATTTCAATCGTGTCACGCTCCTGTTTTTAAATATGGGTTAACTTGAAAAGAAAAAAAAGCATGGAACAAAATAGTTTACACAAAAACTCAATTTATAGCATAGAATTAGCTTTGGTATAAGCTGAAGGGTGAATACGAATGAATAGCAGCAGCCATTCTCGTTAGTCCGGCGTCTCTTAAGAGGTACATTTTCAAATCATTTCTTCTAAACTCGCATATATCGCCCATCACCTAACCGCACAAGATCTTTGCTTCTATGACTGTGGTCATCATTCTTGTCGCGTACAATCAATTTATGATCCATTACCAGGAATGCTTGGCACGCAGGAAAACTGGTACAGGACCATTTGGAGAAACCTCGTTTACGCCTATTCCGTAAGTAGAATGTGTAGTTACGGTATATAGCTAATACTTTCCCATTCACCATGTTTATCAGTTGTGCTAGGAAAGAAAAAAACATGTAATTGATGTTTTTGGATTTAAAAACATTATCAGTAAAGGTTCATAATCGAAATTAATTTAATTGAAATACAAAGTCTCTTTGACAAGGAGAGGGTTATAATGTATACAAAGTCTCCTTGACAAGAAGAGGCCTTTAATGTCGAGTCAGACTCAGATAGAGACGGGGAGAGTGGAGCGTAATCGAGCACACAACCATATTTTGTCCCTTGAAAACGTATGAATATGGAAATCGAAAAATAACGTAATGCATTACGTATTTGAAAATTCTTTTTAATCACATGCATAGTGTAAAAGTGGGTAGGCACACCAAAAGTTGAATACATGTTAAAATCCACTTACAATATTATTTACCTCAATTTATAATATAATTTACAATTTTAATTTGATTTATTATAAATGAACAAATATTTCGGACGTTATATGTATGTACATAATATAAATTACCTGTTAAAATCAACTTGCAATTTTAAATACTTCAAGTTATACGTTTTCAATAAATTGATAAATATTTAAAGAATTTCAATTTTATTTACTTTATTACATAAACAGAATATTAAAAAACAGAGTTTTTACACAAACATTAAAAAAACCTATGAGCTTTGTAGACAATGCTCATTGCTACTCTATTTCGCCAAATTATTTGATAGTATAAGAGATAGATAGAGAACTCTTTATTTGGAGACCGTGTTACAGTTTCGTCTACATAAAATGTCAGATATTTAATGAACATATGGCGGCAATATTGCCAAAAGAAATCTATTCCCGGCAACCTTATTGTGTTAACTAAAGTTTTCAAGAAGCAAGATTTTAATTTATATCTTACATTTTGAGGTATGATGTTATCCTCAGTACGGAAATGGGAGGGTAGAACGTCAATATATCAAATTGAACTAGTTCAAGAGTTCAAGTTGAAAGATGTTCTACGGCTAACGAATATAATCTAAATTAGTATATTCTTCGCTGAGGGAATTGGGCTTAAAATATGTTTGAAGTATATGTTCATGAAATAAATATAACATAAAATATTTAGGTATACGTACGGGTATCTTGTATAACTAGTTGTGTAAGATGTCCGAAATATTTATTTATTCAAATACTACGATTCTATATACGCATGTAAGTTCCTACGGCAGTCTTGAACAGAGTTTTTCTAGCATGTCGATGATCGATATTAACTTCACGAAAATACAATGACTCATCCGTAGTAACATAAGACTTGCAATTTGGAAAGTTTGTACAGTACCATTTGTTGAAGCCCTTCTTTTTACCCATTCTGTAGAACGTAAAGCCTTCCAGCAGTATCAACTGCTTACCATTAACCATTGTTATTACATCCGCTGGAAAATAAAACACACTAGTAAGCTTTCTCAAAAAAATCTTAGTATAAGTTGACAAATGGCTTCGTACGTTCTAGAAAATAATCAAAGTAATATCTATACATCATCAACATCACGGATTAACGGACGAAATAAGCAGCTAACATCACTGTCAAGAGTAGGAAAACTTGAAACAAACCCTTTACCAAACCATCTGGCTAGCGTGGAATAGTAGGCCAAAACCTCCTTTCAAAGGAGAGGCCTATGTCCAGCAGTGGACTGTTACGTTAAGTTTGTTCCGGGTAATCTCTGGAACGAGATTCATTAGCGGAAAGCTGATGATCTAAAGAGTAACTCAGACTAATTTTTCGCGACTAGCTTCGCGCTACGGTGCTACTCGCCATTTACAACAATAACCGCGGGCAACACTGCGGGACTCCACTAATCTCTGATAAAACATTGCCTATCTTTCTCCTATAGACAAAAGAAACTTCAGTTCACTACCACCGCCATCAGTGGTATACTCGTATTACCGAAAATCATGAGGAGTAATAAAGTAAAGTAGTAGTTTACATGAATAATGTATTTCTTGATACAGATTAACTTTAACTTATCTCGACATGTTCATCTTGCGTTTTCACTTATCAATACATACAACTCGCGAAAAATATAATGTTACATTAATTGGATTAAATTTCAATCCAAACGGCAAAATTGCAAACAGGAATCTGGATATTCTATGAAATGTATTTCTTTGTACTTTGGTCAGATTTATAGAATTTTTACAGCTAATACTTAAAAAAAAGAATGGTGATATTATTGATCGACTAGAGTACATTAAAGCAATTGCTAGACTAGTCCTGAGACTAATCTAACAATTCCGCATTGAGCAAGACGCAAGATGGTCATGACACATACTGGTCTCTCATAGATGGATACAATACGAGTAAGTACATCTATAACGTCTTAAAAATGGGTTCATTTATGTTATTATTTAATATAAATAATAATTATTAAATAATTTAATATATCTTTGATTCTGTTCTTGCTTGAGATCTTTATCTTGCCTTGCTTTGTTCCAATGCATGAAACAACTTACTAAAAAGGCTTTTTCCAAAACAAATCAGTCTGTCATTTTCGCGGGTTATCTTCACACATACACATTTCAGACGCGTATTCATAAAAAATCGCCCGTCGTTATGAGCTAACATAATAATTAAATTAAAAAATTCATCATTGCATGCACAACATTATTTGAGTAACTTTTATACATAAACCTTACTAACGTTATAAATTCGAAAGTAAATTTGTTTGTCTGTCTGTCGTGCTATCACGCCTAAACTATAGATCCGATTTAAGTTAATAAAATTTGGTACACAAGTATTTATATCAGTTAAATAATACAATCCCTGATTAATTTGGAACTGGATGGTGTGGTGTAAGATATCCTAATTATTTATATAAAAATATTACGATTCTAAATACGGATGTAAGTTCCTTCGGCAGTCTTGAACAGAACTTTTTTAGCATGTCGATGATCGGTATTCACTTCACGAAAATGCAATGTCTCATCCGTTGTAACATAAGACTTGCAAGTGGGAAAGCTTGTACAGTACCATTTGTTGATGCCTTGCTTTTTACGCAGCCTGTAGAACGTAAAACCGTCCAACAGTATCAACTGCTTACCATTAACCATTGTTATTACATTTGCTGAAAAAAAACACACTTGTAAGATATCGCAAAAAAATCTTAGTATAAGGTATATGACTTTCTATTGATTAACACAATTGTACATACTACTATATACGATCCTGTTACTACTATGTTCCTGGAAAACTTTATCAACATAAAAATCATTGAACTAAATATTATTGAGAGTATTACTACTACGTGCTAACAAATTACTTGGTATTTTCCAGAAAATAATCAAAGTAAAATCTATACATCATCAACAGCCCATAACGTCCCATTGCATGGCTCGCCTCTCCTCCTCTCCTCTTAGATATCAATATCTATAGAAGTCAATAAAATTGATGTGTCCGTATGTAACATTAAATTAACTATTTATTTTTAAATGCATAATATGAAAGTATTAATACGTAATAATTTATTTACGTTACTTACTCCAAAATAGGAATTTTTAAATTTTTTGTTTACCTGTGTCAGTTTGTTCCGGGTAATATGTGGAATAGCTGGATGTATGTTCATGGGACTTTCATTGTCAGGATTCTGATGATCTAATAAGTAACTCAGACTAACTTTTTTTTAGATTAGCTTCGTTCCGCGGGATTCTGCTAGTTTCTAATAAATCATTACCTAGAAGTATCTCTCTCCTAGAAGACATTAGCTAGAAGTATCAACCATCACCACCGCTATCAGTGGTATATTTACCATAAAGAGTTGATTACCGTAAAACATAAGGAGTAATAAAAAGTAGTCAATTACATGAATTGTATATTTCTTGATACAGATTACCACTTCATAATACAAAAAACTTGAATGTCTACATAAACATGATTTTATGTTCATCTTGCGTTTTCAACTGTCAATAAAAATATAATTAAATCAAATATAATGTTACATTGATTGGATTAAAATTCGCACAAGCTTGTCCAATACGAACGGCATAAGTGAAAACAGGAATCTGGATATTCTTTGAAATTGATTTCTTTGTATTGGCCCGATTTATTTTATCAAAAGTATCAGAATTTTTACAAATAAAATACGTACACAGTTAAAAAAAGAATAGTGATATTATTAATCGACTAGAGTACACTAAAGCAATTGCTAGACTAGTCCTGAGACTAATCTAACAATCCCGAATTGAGGAAGACGCAAGGTGATCATGACAACGTACTGGTCTGGTATAGGTAGTTACAATACGAGTGAGTATATCTATATCTTAAAAATAAGTTCATTTTTATTATTTACATTAAATTTAGGAATGCGAATATAAATAATAGAAGCTACAACTGGTTCATAATCTCGTGATTTTAATCATGCGTCCATTTTCATATATTCGATTCTGTTCTTGCTTGAGATTTTTATCTTGTCTCAACAACATAAGTCCTCGGATCGGAGGTATTCAGTCATAACGTCTTTTTCAATTACAAAGCTGTCTGTCATTTTCACGGGATGTAACCTTAACACATACACATTTCAGACTTGTATATATAAACAATCGCCCGACCTTTTAAGCTAACATAACAATTAAATACACACACAAACATATTGTGTCTTAACAGTGTAATGCATATTTGGACTTGTTGCTCTATATTCCAATAGAATTGAAGGCAATATTTAAAGACGAATGTATCGGCCATCTTGAGTTTTATGTAACGCTTTTTTACCGTGTAGGTGTTCACTTACCACCATAACTATATTCTGCCGTTGATTGGTTAGTACGTGGGACTTGCAGTTGGGATTAGAAGTGCACCGCCATTTATCGCAACCTCCTTTTTTACCTAACTTATAGTAGGTATAGCCGTCGTGCAGTATCAATTTCTTGCCATTAACCATTGTTATTATCTCGGCTGAAACGGATTTATTATTTTAGATGAATAGGTACATTAATATTAATTGATGGAAATGAAAAAAGAAAGATAAATTTATCAACTGTGTTTTTTCTACCCGACTACGGCGAAACCAAAAATAAGGGGGTTAATTTTGGCAGTGTATGTTTTTATGTAGCGTCGAAACCATCGCATGCGTAAGTAGCAACCTTAACCCACATACGTACGAAACAATCAACAGTTGATTAATGCACAGTTGACACTTATTTTATTCCATCTACTAACATTTTCTCCCCTTTTTATACTATCTTGACAACTGAAATCTAATTAGAAGCTTCGATTAGGTAGACGTTTTGCAATGTCTATTTGCACTTTAGTAAAAATAAGACACAAATTGTGATCCTTATATTTTTCGGTGATTTATTTTTAACTTTAACCATGATATTTATTATTATCTATAACTTTATACAACTAAATAAAACTGAAATTTCCATTTGTAATTCTTATTTAGAGTTTTCAATTAAATGCAAATGAAAGTATTAGTAAATACGGTACTTATATCAATAAAGAATTTGTTAAAAGATTTTGCTGTCTGGCTGGAGTAACTATATATAAGATCAAAAATATCTAAGTATCTATCGGGACGCTCAAAATAACTTTATAAATATGTGTATGTTTCTAAGGAGAGGCCTATGTCCAGCAGTGGACTGTAGAAGGCTGTTGATGATGATGATGAAGTGTGTGTTCATTCACTTGATATATTTCCCGTCTTGACATAAATGTAACTTCTTCATCTCATGATTATGTATGAGACAACTATTCATTATTAAATTATTATCGTCGACGCAGATATATCCTTTACACCTGGGGTAGTTAGTACACACCCATTTGTGACCTGTCTTTAATTTATACCTATAGAAAAATGTATAGCCTCCATACAGCAACCACTTTTTCCCACTAGTCATTGTTATCATTTGTGCTGAAACAATACAAGTATTAAAAATCTTTATTTGAATTGAATTGAAAAACTACATACTTACTTCAAACAGTTAGTCTCAGGCACTATGTGAGCTTATCTTATAAATGTCGTTTTAACCACTCGTCAGTTGATGTACACACAGCTGACGTCACCGATTTGGATAAATCTGTTGAGGTCAGCTCTGTGGACGTAAACAGGGTCGACAAATTCCACAGCCACACCGGCCACAAGAGCGGTAGTACCGGCTAGGTTGAGCCGGCCCGTATCGTGTTTAAATCAGATTGGCTCTTTTACTTAGACATTGATATTTTCATTATTTTTATATTTTATAGAACAATTTATTATTACTAGATAAATGTAATTAAAAATATATCATTTAGTTTCTGCGTCATGGCCATTTGCTCCAGAACAACAAGGGACAGTGTAGACTAACTTCAAGCCTGTTAATATTTTGTTTATTAAGTGAGTGAGGTACTTATGAGTGAGTTAGCTCTCTTTTTTGTTTGTGAACCTGTCGCTGAGATTGAAAATGTCACATCTTTTCAAATATGCTGTTGTCAAATTGATCATTGGCAGTTGAAGCAGCAGCATATGAATATAGTCAGCAAAGCAATATGATGACATACAAGACACGATCCCATCGCTTTATCAATTAAGTTAGAGGATGGACGTATAACAAAGTCCTACATAGTTTCGCCAGCAAAAAGGTCTCTTTAATTATTTTTTTTACATTGAAGCCAACCAAATTGACTCTACTCTAATAGATGGAAAGCATGAGTAGAATCGAGGAGTAGGGGTCACCATCCTCCAAGGCGGCCTGGTCAGATAATTTTGCATCATGATCCCGATCTCGGTAGGCTGCGAGAATGATTCAGAATGATTGGGCATCCGATCTCAGACTCACCAACGAAATACGACAGCAAGAATTCTGTGATTAGTAGGATGGTTTTCTGTGTGAGGGTAGTACTGGCCGGGTCGAGCCGGCCCATTCGTGCTGAAGTCAACCTGGCTCTACTACCTACTAGAGTAGGCCAGCTTGTTGTTAATGCAAACCGGCACGCATACATTCATACAATAGTAGAAAAGTATCGTCCCGCTCGAGGCGGTCTCTTCGTGCTGAAGTTACTACTACTTAGTCGTCTCTTGTAACGATTACACAAGAATTTGGTATGATGGTTTCATTTAAATAAAAATAATGTTCTTGCCTCCATAAACAATGTACTCATTTATTAACTCTTTTATTAAGTTTAATGTAAGTGCCATCTAAACAGCAATGGAGTTGACAGATTGGGTGATTGTGCGTGTGCTGAGTATGGAGTATTGTGTTATTATCGCTGAGCAGTATCCTCGCTTTGCACTTGGGGAACAAGGTACAGCACCACCGGTTACCATTGGAACACTTATAACGGAAAAAGAAGGTATACCCTTCATGATACAGGTACGATTTCCCACCAGTCATTGTGATGAACTGAGCTGAAAAAAATCAAATTAAAGAAAAATTAAATCAGATTAAAAAACTTTGGAGAAAAAAGTAGAAAATATAACACCTCTTAAATTTATGCCATCACAATTAAGATATATCTAGTAAATTAGCATATGGTTGTAGTATTGAGCAAGGAAATAAATTAAAAAAACATTTTTTTATTATTTTTATTTATTTAATACTAGTTTTACAATACTGAAGTGAATGTTAATACGAGTATTAATGGATATCAAGCACGTATTTATTAGTTACCCCGTTAACAAAAAATAAATAAATACTCTTACTGTAAACTGTACTGTTACTAAGACAGTTTCACATATTTCCCATCGGACATTACATGATACAAAGGTTTTAGATGATTGTGCCTTTCCACAGATTTCAAGAGAACTCCTTGATGCGACAAAAGAAGGTGAGAACTGCATCCTTGCGTACAACTCCACCTATCTCCTTCTCTTAAAGGTATGTGTTTATAAAATGTATAGCCATTTTTCATCACGTACTCCTTTCCATTTTTCTTTAAAACTATTCTTTTCACTGGAAAATAAATTTTAACTTTAAATTACATTAAAATAGTACAACTTCAGTTAAGAGTAATTGGAATTACTTATGCGACAAGAGACCATACACATGGCAAAATCGAAATAAAGACTTTGTGTGTGTTGTGAGACAATAATATTATCTTGATTTGGAATGTGTATGGATTGGTTTCTAGTTGTATGAGTAGGCCCAATTGTTGATTGTTTATTTTAAAACTTAAGTAAGCCAGGGTTGAGACCGCGATTAGGCAAACGTAGTGCAGGGCGCCCTGCGGCACGACGGACCGACGATTCGAGGAAGGTGGCTGCCGGCGGATAAATGCGGACTGCCCAAGACCGGGATGATTGGATTTCCTTAGGCGAGACCTTAATTCAGCAGTGGACGGCGATAGGTTGCTACAAAAAGCCAGTGATTGTGGATTGGATTACCACCCATAAATTTCAGTCAGGGTGTAACGTATATATAATAAATGTATTTAGAAATATTGAAGTAGACTTTTCGGCAGTCTGGATAGTACAAGCTATACCCAGTTTAAAATATTAATAGTAATAAGTCATAATAAATACTTAAAGGTATTAATATAAAATATTTAATAAGTAATAAATGAATATGCTTGGACATCTGACACACAACATCATCTAGTCCCAAATTAAGCAGAACTTGTACTACAGGTACTAGACAACTGATAATAATATATACTTTTTTTGTAAATGCAAACATAGAAAACACCTAAACTCCAAAACAAACATTTGCTGATCACACAAACATTTGGTCCGACCCGGAAATCGAACCCGAGACCTCTTGATCAGCAGACGCGTACGCTAAACATTAGACCAACAAGGCAGTCAAGTTTGGAGTCAGACTGTGAGACGTATTTGGTGTTTATTATTACTATGGAAGATTTATTTATTTATTTAAAAACTTACAATATTTTAACAGGATTCATTTCCAAAACAACATTGCAAGCTTATTATTTTATATATTAAGATGGTTATTTTACTTCATGGTTTATGCTCTTGTAGATGTGAAGGTACTGATTAAAGTCAGTCAATATTAAATCTCAGTCTCCTAACAAATTGGAATCTAAACTTAAAAAAAATAGATAGGTATTTAATGTCTCTTTATTCTAGTATACTCATACACACCCACCGTTTTAAATTTGAACTTTTTAAAGTTAAAATTTTGATTTTGTAAAAAGAGCGGGATCTAATGATCAGGGTCAATAAACCCACTTACACCTTCATCAACAACCCATAACGTTCTGGGGCTCTGCTCTCCTCTCAGAAGAGAGTTAACGTCGTACGTCCCCACGCTGGCCGAGTGTGTGTTTACGACTGGCAAGACAACGTTGTGATCTGGCCGTTGGATGTTATTTAACTGCCCGAAGGCCTCCAACTAAGTTCCACGATTGCTTTCCTATGATAACAACCTGGACCGACTGCTTAACGTGACCTCCGAATCACGCAAAACGCTCATGGTATCACCTACGGCATCGTGGCCATTAGCGCTTCACTAAAATTAAACCTTTATGAAATGGTAATTTTATCAGCTTCTGATACAGTTTCAGTGTAGTTATCTATCACTAAACTTAATTTAAGGGTTGATAATCTGAAGTTACTAGATAAGTTCAAAATTATCAGAAATTTTATCATGAGTGGTGAACCTGGAACTAGTAGGCATTACAAACCATTGAATTAACTGACGTTTCAAGCAGCAAGCAAACTACTTTCGATATCAAAGACAATTTCAGTTCCAGTCATTGTCATAGATTAGTATTGTGCTTTCTGTGGGTAGGTATGAAATTTCTTTGTCACTTATAGCATCAGTCAAAGGCTGTTATAATAAATAAAAACACCAACTTTTATATAGACAAATATATTAAAAATCAAACATACCTTTGATAATATAGAATAGGATACACTTTATTGTACACCAACTACAATAGTATAGTTGAATATTAATATAAGTTACTAGTTAATGCCCGTGCCTCCGCTCGCGTCCTAGTTGTATGAAAAATAGAAGTTGACCGATTCGAAGACCTAAGCGACATGCTTAGGTCTGCGAATGCACAAAATTTCATTAGAACCGGTCGAGCCATTTCGGAGGAGTTTAATTAAAAACACCGTGACAGGAAAATTATATATATAACAAGTAAAGTGGGCGGAGCCAGTGGTAAAAGCAATATCTTCCAGGCAACAATTATCATCAATTACATTTTAAAATATGTTCCATCGGGACCAACCAAATATTTTAATCTTTCGTGGTTATGGTCTTCGACAGCTCTTATAACGTGACCTTCTTCTGAGACGAGGAGATGAGCGCGACATTTGGATGATCTCGTGCAGCTCCATCTAATTCCTGACTTCAGAGCCACGTGTTTGGAGTATGTATACCCGTTCTTCATCAAGTATTGCTTACCGGTGGAACTTATGGTTATTAGTTTCGCTGCAAAGCATTAAAATGAGACAGGAGATATTAATGCGAAATCGAAATCTGTTCATCAAGCTCAGTGGACAATGAATTATTGTCAGATTTGTTGTTCAGGCCTGCGTTTAGTTAGAAATATAAAATTATGAATAGCACTTTAGATTGTCGGCACTCGGTGGAACTGGAACTTGTTAAAATACATTCTTGAAATTAATCTCACTTGTACTGCACTATTAAAAAGTGGAATAAAAGTACAAGTGAGTTTAATTTCAAGAATGTAAAATTTATATTAAAAAAGGCTAAGATCACTCAATACGTATTGTCAGTTTTTGTAAACCGATTTCTGTAACCATTTTCGTTATCATATCATAATTATTTCTTAATCATATCAAACAACAATCCATTAAAATTGAAATTTATTTTATTCATTTAGAATTACATTTTATTACAATGTTTTGATCATTAAGTCATTCCTATTATTATCATTAATCGTATTGCATAGTTATATATATAATATATTAAATTAATGTTTCATAGCCCATTCGGTGATGAAAATATTTCAAAACATGCTAAAAGACGTAGAGATAAGAAAGCACAGGGTTCCTTCGAAGGATATTTTTTTTAAATATATATTCTTTTCTCGAGACATGAAATGTCACTTTTGCAAAAGCAAAGCAACAAACAAAACTAGTAATAAATAAATCAATAACACTTCTTATCATTTCATTAACGCATTCTTGAAAATTCCTACATGTTCATCTTTGCAGACAAAACTACCGAAATGCTCTTCTTGCCGCCGAATGAATGCATGCCGCATGAAATTCATAAATAAATAATAATAATATAATCATGACGCATGTACTTTATTATTACTAAAAACGAAGAGAGTATAAGAGTCAGCATACTAGTATGTCTATATTAAGTTAATTTAATGATTCAATTTTCTAAATCTGCTGGGGACTGAAAATCAAATGTTAAAAATTAAGATGAATTCAACTACTCTATCAACGATATGAAAGTATCAAAATATAAAATCTGTCATTTGCCATTTGTAAAATTTGTCACTTGAAAAATTGTGTAAGGCCCTGCGCGCACGGGAAACTTTTGTCACTGTGACTGTTTTGTCACTTTCATGATGGCTGTAGAATTATATGGAGATGCGCGCACGTTGCGACGTGACAATCGGATGACAAAACTGTTTTGTGCCTGCGAAGAAGCCTGCGACAAAACTGTCACCGCGCCGCTAGATTTAGATACAAGCGCGCGCACGAGTGACGAAACAGTTTCTGCCTGTGCCCTAAGCCAAAAGCGGAAAGCGGAAAGGATTAACTTTTTATTTATATTTTCAGACAACTTGAAATAGCATTGTAATCAAAACAAAAGTGTCTCCTAGCGTTCAATCACCACATTATCATAAAGGGTCTAAGCAGTATGCCTTGAATTTGTTCTAATAAAATATTCAAGGTTTTTCTTCGAAATTACTAGAGCTTGAATTATTTTTAGAGAAAATGAAATATGATATAATTTGTGTAGGTGAACACTGGATGAAAGATTATTAGATGTTATTTAATTTTGAGAATTACAAAATAATCGAATAATTAATGTTAATTGTTATAATCGAATTCTTGAACTAAAAAATCGATAATTTTACTGATAAGAGATCACACAGATTGTTTAATAAATATTTTTGTTTTTCATAAAATGGATTTATATTTATATTGTAAATACAGAAAAGATTTATAAATCGATCTTTTAGAAAATGATTTTTATTAATAATCGATTCTTCATGTTCTATTCTAATCGAATCAAAAATCCCTACAAAAAGTTTATCCTGACGCCATTTTCCGTGCCCCGCTCTCCGCTTATGGACCAAGAGCCCAGAGCCGCCAGACCTACGTCATTAGTGCAAAGCTGAAATTTTCAGGATTATTAGTACAATGTCTTGTTAAGATGTATGCGTACCCATTAGCTTGAAAGCGGGGCCGTTTCTGAGATAGCGCGAAGTTCAGATGGATAAAAATCTTACTTAACTACGTTAAAGGTACAAAGCTAGTATTTACATATTTTTTCAAGAATATTATTTAAAATTAAAATTCATTACTGCCAGACACTTTCCGTGGGCCATTACTTCTGCCAGACGTCTTGAAAGTTGTGAAAAAATTAGGTAAACTACGTTATAGTAGCAAACCTAAATTTTATACCATTATCTAAGGTACTATTTTAAGACCCTTTGTATGCGGCCGAAGGGCCTATCACCCCCCCAGACATATATTTGTAGTAATTAGGAAGCTGAGGTATATCATCTTTGGTATTATTTCAAGAATATAATTGTAAAATATTAAATGGTTTTTACACGCTTTTTGGATTGGTCATACAAAGGGTCTTAAAATAGTACCTTAGATAATATGTATAAAATTTAGGTTTGCTACTATAACGTAGTTTACCTAATTTTTTCACAACTTTCAAGACGTCTGGCAGAAGTAATGGCCCACGGAAAGTGTCTGGCAGTAATGAATTTTAATTTTAAATAATATTCTTGAAAAAATATGTAAATACTAGCTTTGCACCTTTAACGTAGGTAAGTAATATTTTTATCTATCTGTACTTCGCGCTATCTCAGAAACGGCCCCGCTTTCAAGCTAATGGGTACACATACATCTTAACAAGACATTGTACTAATAATCCTGAAAATTTCAGCTTTGCACTAATGACGTAGGTCTGGCGGCTCTGGGCTCTTGCTCTATTACTTTTGATTGCCCGCTGGCGATAAGCAAATATATATAGTATATAGAAGAAGTGGAAAGAAGACCAGTACCTTAAGAGAAAAGATTAAAATAATATTCTGACATATGATAAATACTAGGCATGCCTTTTAAGTTCTGTCGTTTCCATATTTAACGGCAGTTTTGAATTTGGAACAGTTCTATATTCGAATGTGTTTAAATTTTGAATCTCAAAACATTTTTAACACCCCAACTTTAAAGTGGAATAAATGTTATAATTAGTGTTTTGAGCGAAGGGAAAAGTGTACTAAACTATGTGGTGAATACTTTGAACATATGCAGTAATTCATTAAAAGTTTCTACACTCATTCGAAAACTTTTACGCCGTATGTATTCGCAAATAATGACTGTCTCTTCCAAATGCATATCGTTAAATGAATCATGGATTTACAAAAATGTTTCGTGACTGTCACTCCCCGTGTGCGCACTCAGATTTTGAGACGCGACGCGACACGACAAAAACTTTTTTGTCGCAGCGACAAAAGTCACCCGTCAGCGCACTGCTTAAAACAGCAACTTTCTTAACAATTTTTTTATCAATTTTTAAAGGATCTAAAAATTTGCATGTGTCAAGGGTCAATGACAAAAACAAAAAAAAACATAACGTTTGAATAAAAACCAAACAAAAAAAACAACATAAAATAATTGTACACAGCGTCGGGTACTTGACATTAACGTTAGGAGATTGTTAGCATTTTACATCTATACCTACATAAAAGTAGTTTTTATAAAAATATACATAAAACCTTTTTTAAATAAACATTTTTTACACACTTTAGTTCGATTTGTATTAAAAGATACGTAACTAATTTTGTTTTTATCTTATTTATGGCCTTTCATACATTACACTTTGCTACCAAAACAAAAAGTGTCTCTTGTTTCAACAAAAAATATTCTTGTTATTTTTCATATTATGCACTAGAAAAAAGACACAGCTATAACTTCTATTGTTCTGCTACAAAACGGAGAGCTTAGATATTATCAACGCTTAAATTAAAACGTTTTATAATGTCTGCATTTACGGGAATGTGATTATGTTGTACGTCTTTATCCAAAATTTCGTTGTTTTTGATCGAAATAAAAGCTTCACACTCGGTGACATCAGAATTCGCACATTTCCATATGGTAGTTTCATCTGAATCTGTTTTCTTTTCGTGATATAAATACTTTTTAAGAATCAAAACTTTTCCACCTGTTTCGTTCCGAAATATTCCACCAACTATTCTTTTTGGTTCTGAAAAAATATAAGTTATTTCATGTGCAAAACTGCCTATGAAACATCAAAATTTATGAAAATGAGTTTTAATTTGTTTGCTATTCATACTCCGTGCTAAATTGATTTAAACAACAGATTTCATAATTTTATTTTATATCTGTGGAACACGCGATAAATTTTTGCTATTTTAGGATAACTCTTTCACCTATAACTTACTACTACTGTATCATTAAAGGGAACAGGAATCTTTTTACTATAAACTACTCATTGCTGAAATAACATTTAGTATCTTGATTGAGCGTAAGAATAGTTATTTTAAGAGGGGTCAATATTAGCCATCCATACCATGGACCTTTACTTTTTTGCCAGCATACCGTGATATTAAATCTCGTATTTAACGACTAGAACATGGCCGTAGATAAGGTATACTTTGTACATCAAAAAGACCACATTATATTTATAGCACAATTTATTAACACGCGATTTTAAATACATACTATTACATATATACATTCAGTCCAGCGGTCCGTACTACCTATTAAAGGTCACAGAAATGAGGAGTAATGTTATAAAAGTTGACCAGAAAAAAGAGTAAGAGAAAAGTGGTATTAGTCGGACTTTGTGCAAATTATAGAATACCCTTTATGTGTGATTAGAGAACAAAGATAAACTTAAGTTCAAGCAGGGTTTCAGCAGTTAATCATGATAAATAGTATAGACTGGTTGGCCGCTGCCAATCGAAGATCCATTTTGGACTATCTTAGGTGGTGGGTGAGAATGTTCGCCGGTCATTCTTAATATACTGATTTCATCTCTATCCAGCATAACGAAACATTTACAGCCTTTTCTTCGGGATGAACACCTCCATCTCTGCATGTTAGGTCTTCCATGGCCAGATTTGTGGAAAGTATAGTTGTTGATAACCAAACGACGAGTGCCACCAGCAGTCCAGATGAATTCCGCTAGTAAATTAAGATAAGATTTTATGTAAATAATTGAGTATAATTGACTGGAAAAAGGAAGCGGATCGAACAAAGTGGCATGCAATTTGAGAGGCTATGTCGCTATAGGCTGATGATTATAAAAACAATTGAAACTGTGTCGGTTAAGCAGTAGACCTGCTTTGACTGAAACTGTATTGTAATCACACTGAAGTGGGTCGTAAAAATAACTAGAAATAATGATGACATGTATTTATACGAAATTCTTACTTGAACCACTTATGAGCACTTATTCAGTGACTACTAGCTTTATAAAATTTGTTAAATGGGCAAATTTTCTTTCATTTTTTTTTAATCGTGATCAGGACTAGAATTTTATTTTGAATTAAAGTGGATAATAGCTTCAGTTGCCACAAACATTATGGAAGGCTAATTTACAGCAGTGGACAGTCTTACGATGATGATAATTGAAATAAAATACACCAAAAGAAAATACAAAAGAATATTCACGAAAACTATGGGTTGTTTATTCTTTGATTGTTGTTCAATAATTTTAAACCTTAATATACAGTCCGTTTTTAGTTTTTTTTAATACAGGCCGTTCATGTGGACAATGGATAAGGCGATGTCTAATGATAGTGTTTTGGTCGTCACTGAGAATCACAAAAGCATTGCACTTTTTCCTCAGAGCAGAACATCTCCATCTATTCTTGCGGGCAGATGTTGCTTGATGGAAGGTGTATCCGTCGATGATGAGCAAGCGGTGGCCTGAGATCAAGGTGATGAACTCATGTACTGTGGAAAAGTTAGTGTTATTTTTTAATACAAATGTTTATAGTATAATAACAATTCCAGGTCTCTTAGGTACTTTTTCGGGCACTGGCTTTCCACTAAAAGATACCAAAGGTTACCTTATCCAACATAAAAATAAGTAACATGTATTTTTCTTACATGATCCGTCCAAAGTAACATTATGGATTCGAAAGTAACTCTGTCTGTCTGTTACGCTTTCACGGCCGAACTGCTATATTATATTGATCAAGCCAGTTTTAGTACTTATTCAATTCGAAATGAAATTGATTACATTTTATGAACTGAGGATCAAATAGAGGAATAAGGATATAGCAACACTACCCTAATCACAATACATTAAAATTTAGAAACTCATAGAAAGTGTGACATATATTATTTTTAATCTCGTAAGTACCTCTCATAGATATAAATATACAAAATATAAGATTTCAATTTATGACTATCTTTACATAAAATTGTATTTTAGATCAACTTATTGTTATTCTAATAACATCAAAACGAAAACAAACAAGAAATTACGAATAGAAAATCTACAGTACAAAGAATTATAAAACTAATTTACGACTTCATATAGACGTAGGTAATCTATAGCAAAAACTTTGTACCCCTATTTACGAAAATAGCATAAAATTTCGCACACTTATAGTTTAAGCGGAGGAGTGCAGAAAACTAGTATACCTAAGTCATATAGTGTTTGAAGTATAATTGATAGAACTTATCCATAGATAAGCCTGGCCAGCCACCTTGAGTTATTTAAGATATGAGTCTATTATCGATCACGTAAAATTCGGACAGTCTTTATCTCTGAGATTAAGACATGATTATACGCATTGTAGCGATAGGTTTTTGGATATATATGTAGCTGTAAGTCGGTACCAATAGCCATACCATATTAGTTAACATTAGAGTAAGAAACCCGTGCCTGATTATAAATATGGCTCCTATTGTGTATACCGTGGTTTTTATTCGCACACAAACGCATACATGTTAATGATTTTTACACTCACGCATTGATACTCTTTTGTCATGTTTACATTAATGTAGCGTAGGGTTTGCAAAATCCGTGATTAAATAAAACCCTAATAATGTTGACATTTATAATTAAAATTAATTTATGATCGAATTTGGACCACTTGTTTTAATCAATTATCCTCGTAATAATTTTTTATAGTCTTCTAACTGTCACCTCTAAACATAATGTAACTTACCAAAAATGATATTTTTGATTTCAAACGTCCCTAACCTGAACTCGGCTAGCGTGAGGACGTACGACATTAAACCTCTCCTGAGAGGTGACCCGACCCCAGGAGTGGAACGTTATGCCTTGCCGATAGTCAAACATCATTCTAAATGACAAAGTATCAAACATGAATTAACATTATTACACTAAAATTATCAAAAATACATTTTATATTATATATAAACTTGTTTTAAAATAAGAGAATACCATATAATTTTAGAAGAATTTTAGTTTAACGAGACAACAACTGAATTAGCACCATTGTCGCAATTATAATTCAGTCGAACCATATTATACTGACAAGAACATCTATGAAATTTATAACCAAACTATTTGCTTTCTAAGAATTGTATATTAATACGAATATTCTACTTTTGAACCAACAATTATAGTTCTATTGTAGGGTTCTCTTGATCCAGCCAGAGTGCAACATATCAGATCAGCCTTTAATTGTCCATTCCTGAACATAAGACCACACCTTAAAGAGGAGATTTTGGTCTACTACAGTATGAAAATATGCTCCTTACGCCTTTACATATCGTCCACAACTTGTAATTTTAATAATAGGACGTTCATGAGGACAGTGATTAAGTTGCTGACGAACAATGAGATGCCTTTGTTCACTCAGCACTACGTAAGCATTGCACCCTTTCTTTCTAGCTGAACAACGATATCTATTTTTATTGATTGTTGAATCTTTATGAAAAGTATAACCATCAATCATTAATAAACTGTGACCATTCGTTAGAGTGATGAACTGCGGTCCTGGAATAAACATTATATTATGTCATTAAAATTACAATTAAAGTTAAGTAACTCACACATTAAGCACAATGTAAAATGAATACTAAAAACTACTTTTTAAAACTCGTTACCTTTAACTCCAAAGGAAAATATTGATACAAAGTAGAATTTATAGAAATACACTTTATTTCATTAACTTGTTATATAAACTGATGCGTTAAAAAGTTACAATCAAATTATATGAACACACATCGGTGCACAGCTTAAATAATATTTTGCTACTTTGCAATGTTAATTATTCTACACACTATTGTTAAATATTAAAACTTAATGTATCATTATATTAAATAGTATAAAATTAAGTCACTTCAAATTGTTATACGCTTAGATCTAACAAACATTATAACGAATTTAAATTTGGTTTTCACCAATAGATATATATAGGTATAATACATGTATGTATATAAAGAAAGTCCGAGAACTTAAAGATTTCTGTGCGAAGCCGGGGCTAGTCATTAGTACTTAATATTATATAGCAGGAAGAGAATTTGCAGATTTTTATTTCTTGCTTTGCTTTCTTGGCAACTGTTGCAACAAGTAAGACGAGAGACATTGAAACATGGCGAAAGACACGGTCTGAAGCTTAGGTTATGTTATATATAAGATGCCGTTTAATTTAGACCGAATTCTTATTCTGGCCGACAATGAAAAGAATAAATAAGTACTTTCAGTTTATTTGCGGAGTTCCTCTAGAACCATATCTAACCCAAAATTTTTATAGTACTCTGTTAAAATTAATGTAAGAGAATATTTTTAACTTTATGAGATGTTCGCGTTTCAACAATTGCTCGTAACTAACGTAAGTAAAGAGTAAGACACTTTGTCATTGCCACCCAAGAACCATCTATGTCATCTATTTATAATTAAGACTTTATGTTATTTACAATAGAATACTTTTTGATTGAATTTGATCAATAATTGTAATTTGACAAAATACACTTCTAACATTATTTTTAAAAGACATATACAGGAATAAATACATTCTTCTTTACCGGGGACATTCAAAAACATTCAGTACATAACGATATGAAGAATACAAATTATACATATAACATCACAATTTAATAAAAAACTCAAAAAAAAAAATGTGATACATCATAAAAATTGCTGTGCCTTACTATAATATACTCGTAGGTACTTAATATGAATCAAATTTTGACGTACTGCCCATTACCGATGATTTTATACACAGGTTTATCGTGAGGGCAGTGAATAAGATTTTTTCTGATAATCATATGATTATCATCGAGGGCGACGAAAGCACGACACCCCTTAGCCTTTGCAGAACATCTCCACCTGCTCTTGCTTGCGCTTCTATCGGCGTGGAAGGAGTAGCCGTCTACCAGGAGTAATACGTGACCAGACGTTAACGTGATGAATTTAAGATCTGCAGGAAAGGTACAACATGTAAATATATTATCCGTATTCATATTATATCTGTTACGCTTTCACGATTAAGCCGCTGAATCGATTTAGTTCAAATTTACATGGGAGATTTACATATACGCGGTAGAAGCCGCGGACAAAGCAAGTTAGATATGTATAATACATGTAATTGATGATTGCCAATGTATGGTGAGCGGCCTACCCCTACTAAATTTTTTTTTTTAGATGTAGTCGACGTTGAATCTCTAGTATTCGTGTTGTGTTATAGTTTTGTTATTTGTTTTGGTGGGTATTTTGTTGTTATTATGTTTATTCTTTAACAATTTCATTTGTTAAGCAGGCACCACACTTCGCTATGCGCTATTCGTTATGCGGGTTATTCGCGCGCATACGGCGAAGTGTGGAGAGTATATTCGCCAATATTCGCTTTATTCGTACGCATCGAATAGCGAATGCACATATACGTCGACTTGTCGGTTTTTTGACACACTTCAAAGGACACGAATAAGGCGAATACACGCATCGACTGCCCACACTTCGGACGGGTAGTGAAGTGCCCTGTGCATAACTAACAATCATAGACTATAAAACAGTTTTTGAAATAGATAAATCAATTAAACGATTAAAATAACCTATCATTTGATCAAAATAATTAGACTTCATTTAAGTATTGTTTTTGTCAATTTAATAAAATAAAAAGGAAATTAAAATAATATGTTTCGTTCGTTCATTGACCATTAAAAATGACAATGCCCTGTGCTTAACTAACAACCATAGACTTTAAAACAGTTTTTGAAATAGAATAAATCGATTAAACGATTAAATTAGTTTATTATATGATCAAAATATTTAGACTTCATTTAAGTATTGTTTCTGTAAATTTAATAAAATAAAAAGGAAATTAAAAGAATATGTTTCGTTCGTTCGTATGGTTTCGTTTTGTTCACCATAAAAATGACAATGACACATCTCTACAACACACTTATTTGATATACCAGTACGAAGTGTGGTGGCGTGTTTATTGTTTGCGCGCATAACAAATATTCGGGCGAATACGGCGTAGACACATAACGAATAGCGAATAACGAAGTGTGGTGCCTGCTTTACAAATAATTCATTTGTTTTGGTACTGAGGGTGGGGGCAAATATTACTTGGTCGTAGTACTTTGTAATCCCTTGCCCGTAGGGAGGGCAAGGGATTACCGACCAAAACTACATTTATTACCGCATGCGGCACCCTAAACTGTTTAGCACGCCAATTTAAATATGAATTATGATACTTATTTTTCTCTTGTCCGTTTATTACTTTTAAGCAGTCGGATTCTGTGTCTTTAATAATTAATTTTTAGAAATAGAGTATTGAATTAGTACAGGTTTCTGACACATCATAAGCTACAGTCATTTTGCTAATCTCGTTCGTCCACCGATCCTTGTAGTACATTATGAATGGTATACTGCATTAGAAACAAAGATCTGTTTTCTGAAATCAATATTCCCTTCTCGTATGCCTAGGCCAACACGGTCTATCAACAACCCATAACGTCCCACTGCTAGGCTCTGGTCTCCTCTCAAGAGAGGGTTAAGGCCATACGTCCCCACGCTGGCCGAGTGCGGGTTGGGGACTGGCAAGACACGTTGTGGCTACGTAATCTTACCGTTGGATGTTTTTAAGCCGCCCGAAGGCCTCCAACTAAGCTTCACGACTGTTACCTTATGACAACAACCGGGACCGACTGCTTAACTTGACCTCCGAATCACGGAAACGCTCATAACATATCATGCCACATACGGTCACCCATCTAGGTCTGACCGCGCCGTAGTTGCTTACCCTCGGTGATTGTTTCCAATCACCTAAGACCACTCGGCTATGAGCGCTTCCGGCTATGAGCGCTTCGGTCTACAAAGATTCAATTTATTCGACAGGTCTTTACAAACATACATGAAAACACACAAAGAATATGCAGATACAGAATAACAAATTGTTGTCCCTTATGAGATTTGAATCCATAACACTCAGCGCAGTAGAAAACGGTGCGTGGCGACCGGTTTCAACGAGAAGTACTAACAATATATGAACTAAAAATATGAAGTAAAAAACCTCTCACCAAGCCCTTATATATAGTCCATTGCCGATATAGTTGTAAACAGGGCGTTCATGGTCACTATGGTTAAGCTGCATCCTCTTTATACTTTGTCCATCCTCACTAACAACAACGAAGGCATGGCATCCTCTCTTTTTCGCGGAACACCGCCATCGGTATGTTTTCTTGTCGTAAGTACAGCTCTTGTGGAAGCTGTAACCTTCGACTATAAGAAGAACATGTCCTGACAGTAACGTGATAAACGTTGGATCTGAAAAATAAATGTAAATTGTCAAATCTGAATGTTGGGAAATAGCGTAAAGCATGGAACTATATATGTATGTAGTCACGGTTTTACCCACGGTATTTGTTGTAAGTCAACATCAATCGAGGGTAATGCCGCGGGGGTAGGCTAGTCTAAATAACATTAGTCTAAGTTACTTCTTATGTCATCATTTGAAGTCCCGAGATTGGCCGGCACAAACAGACAGATTTTTGATTTATATAAGTACCGTATATATATACTTTTATACGCGTTTAGTAAGTAGTTATTAAAATGAAACAACAAACAGAAACTTAAATTGTGTTTATTTGTATAAATGTTTATAAAATAATATTGTTTCCAGAATAAATATTTATATCATTTAAAAGATAATTGTCCTTGTGGTGACGGATTAAGAATACAGAGTGTCACCACCCCTATTCATCCCGCGGGTGTCGTAAAAGGCGACTAAGGGATAAACTACGCAAGACAACATCAATGCAAAGAGAAGGAAAACTTGAAACCAACCCTATACCAAACCGTTAGGCCAGCGTGGTATAGTAGGCCAATACCTCCTTTTCAAGGAGAGGCCTATGTCCAGCAGTGGGCTGTTAGAGGCTGTTGATGATGATGATGAAAAGATAATGAACGTGCGTAGACCCTAGAAGGTGATCCGATGACCTGGTGAAGGTCGCGGGAAATTTATGGATGCTGGCAGCACAGGACCGGCTGTTATGAAGAGGCTTGGGAGAGGTCTGGGACCAGCAGTGGGTGTCTTTCAGGTTAGATGATGATGAATACTTAATTAGGATACCTTGACGTACATGCCTTCTTGAACACATGTGTACATAGGACGTTTAAGTGAACTATGAACGAGTTTCTCATGAATAATAACGCTCCCATCTTCGCTTAACACAATGAAAGCATTACATTTTTTACTTTTCGCAGAACACTGCCATCTGTTTTGTTTGGTTGAGCTCCGAGAGCATTTATGAAAGCTATATCCATCGACAATCAGGAGAACAGTTCCTGATGCCAGGGTGATGAAACAAGGAGCTGCGGCAAAAAAAAAAAATGAAATAATTATGGTCTTTAATATTAATGTAATACGATATACATGTTTTGTAAATGAAAACAAACATTAACGGAACAAGTGTAATAAATAAACTTAGACTTATTTCTATTCACCACTTATTTAGTGAATGAAGTGAGATTTAGTAAAATTTCTTCTGATAAGAACATTAAAAGAGATTTTTTTTCTATCATTGCTCAAGTTTGTTCCTTCAGATTAATATTCTAAAATAATCATTTTTCTAAGGAGAGGCCTATGTCCAGCAGTGGACTGTTAAAGGCTGTTGATGATGATGATGAATCATTTTTTAAGATCGAACGATAGGGTTGTATAACTATTTTGTACTGTAAGAGGGGAGAGGCCCAAGCAGAGAGTCAGCTGATGGCTTACCATCACCAACATCGTCGTTACTTATAACTATGTAATATTATTATGTATAAATTTAATGTGCGTATTTTTTAACGGAATGTTTTAGTCATGATATCGTCTTTTCTGGCCCGTCTGGCCAGCGTGGTATAGTAGGCCAAAACCTTTCAAAGGAGAGGCATATGTCCAGCAGTGGACTGTTAAAGGCTGTTGATGATGATCGTCTTTTCTTGGTACGACATTTCAATAAGCATCTAACAATGAAATATGGTTTACAAAGGTAACTTTACAATAATATTCTCGTCAACATATATTTACAGATGGGTCGTGATGATAACTACTAACGTGATAACAGTCTCTGTCTCTTTGATAAGAAACAGTTAACACTGACACCCGTATTTATTTTTTGGGCAGAACTACCTGACGCCTCATGCCCAATTTTGCCCCATTTCTATGGAATGTAAATCCATCAATTCCCAATGTTATTTTTTCCAAAATTTTATACTGTAAAAATTCTGTCTTGCATAAAAAGTAACGGAAAAATAAGTAAAAAAACATAAAAGACAAGCCCCGCATTACTATTTCATTTTTTCTTTTAACTTATAAGAGCATAAAACAAATTTAGATACTAACTTCACAATAACCATTTTTATCTACATTCTGAACATTTGATGAACAAGATCACTTGTTCCATGTCTGGATGTAAATTGTTTATAATTTGTTTTTATTTTCATGTATTTTTTTTAATACACGCATTTAGAAATATATCAGTCTGGTACAGGTACATTATACTCTTGACCGGCTGTGTCACCTACCGATTAACTCAGATACTCACCGGGCACGGTTGCTTCGGTGAGTATCTGAATCGAATAGGACGGGAGGCTACAACACAATGCCACCATTGCGGGTCTGACCGGGACTCCGCCCAGCATACGCTGGAGGACTGCCCTGCTTGGGAATCCGAGCGTCGAGTCCTGGTCGGACAGATCGGACGAAACCTTTCACCGCCAGCATTGATCGCGGCAATGCTAGCGAGTGGCGAGGGATGGGAAGCCGCTGTCTCCTTCTGTGAGAATGTTATGCTACAGAAGGAGTCCGCAGAGCGAGATCGGGAAAGGGCCGATCCCGCTCGAAGGAGGCGGCGAAGGGGACGCGGCAGGGGGGACACCAGAAGCCGCTGTTGCGATCCTGGTGTTCCTCCGAACTGCCGAGGTAGGCCGCCGCGGGGTTTAGTGGGTAGACCGGTTGCTCGGGAGTCCCACACACACCCTTCCTTGTCCCCCCCAAGAAGGGTATGGTGCGAAAAGCATTCCACGCGTAAAAAAAAAAAGGTACATTATACTCTTACACATCAGCTAGTGACATCATAATACATTTACTGAAAAAAACATTTAAAATAAAATTTAAAAAAATACAATACAAAATACATAAGCATTAGAAAAATGGCACTCGTTAATCTACTACGGTAAATAACTCTCTCAAAGGAATGTTTAATCCTACTATATAAAACATAGGCCAAACAAGATAATATGATTTATAACTTATGATAAACGTCACCACACAAGTAGTACTTTGGCTGATCATGATTATGTATACCCATCAACTTGACAATGGTTCCTGTATTTTCATCCAGCACAATGGCTACATGGCATCCTTTATGGTTGCTGGAACAAAGCCATCTGACGCCACCGCTGCTAAGCTTTTGTCCGTTTCTATGGAAGGTAAAACCATCCTTCATAACCAGTTGCTTGCCGTTCGCTAGCGTTATGAATTTTGCTGCAAAATTGAAATTTTCACACAGTTCAAAAACACGTTTTAAAAGTCAGCAAATAAGTATGTTTAAAGAAATGTTATATGGAAATTTATATTTGCATAATTCAAACAAGAAATGGGTGTGTTAATTTATGTATAAAATATAATCTGTGTAAACAAATTTAAATTTAAATACTAAAATACTAATAACATATAAAATTACGTTGTATATTTTATTGTCTTCTGGATTTAAACGTGGCAACAATTTCACAGGCTCTTTTTCCCACCGGTGTTTGAGCGGAGAGGTGTGTAGGAATCAGATCGACTAAAGCCACACAGTGTTCCACTCTGCGTCTGAAGTCAAGGTCAAGAACTGCTATTATTACGACATCAGGACCCCTCCCATCACCTGCCCGCATTTACGGGACGCACGGACGGTGAGGGAAACCCGTCCTGTCCAAATATATGCACGCCTCCATCGCCCGGTTCACTGGCGACGGATTGGGTTCGAGTTGGGGGTCGTCCTCCCGGGCCTTTTCCCACGCCTCCTTCTGCGAAATTACGCCTTCGCAGAAGGTTGCGGTAAAATAACTGTCTTTACCAGCCATAAAGCGTATGACAGCCAGTAGCGAGAGATTTCCTCCGATGACTGCAGTGAGGGCCCGACGCTGCGTCATTTAGGCGGAGTAAACCACTGTTAGCGTGTGCTGTACCGAGTCCCCACTGCAATCGCAGTAGTGACAGGCGGGGCTCAGTTTCCTTCTAGCGACCGAGTGCAGGTATTTCTCGATGCAACCGTGCCCGGAAAGGACCTGCGTCAGTCGGAAGGAAAGGATGACGATAAAGCCAGCACGCGGAGACGCTAACCAGAACGACGCACGAGGGAGCGAGGAGTAAGAAGATATCCTAACCTGTTAAATAATTTCATCGTAAATAAGTACCGCTTTAAAACAAAAACTATGCATATGTCTTCACATTTATTCATCTATGTTAACTCTCTGGTCTATCACATTTTAAGGCACACTTACAACATACCATCATATTGTACTCGTATTTCGGTTTTTTCAAAAAAATATATATCAATATTACCTTATTCTAGGTAAGAAACAACTCTCTTATTCTATTACTTAATATATCAGTTGTAACAATATGCCGGGCGAACCATATAACGGAAAAATGGTTTGTGAAAGGTTTTTTCTGAATGAGGTCTGGTGGTGAAATCACAATCATTATCTTCTACTTTTTGTAAAATAATAGTAAATAACGTTTACACTTTATAATTCTCCTTCTTCGAACCTATAGTCCAGGATCCCTGGTTCATTTTTAAAAATGATTACTATCAAGCTAATTTTCCGTGAGTAGCTTCGTTCCGATGAGACGCCCAACTTTTCCGGTGCGAAAATTCTTGGTTGTGGTAGGTAACAGCGATAGCAGGGATAAAATATGTTGATTTGATGATTCTCAAAAAATTATTACTAACAGGATTTTCTTCGGTTAAATCTGATGATAGTTATCTAAATTATTCAAAAAAAAATTTGTCCTACAAATTATATGGTTTGATCAAAGAGTACCCCTTCTTCCAACATGTATCGATAACGAGGTCACCAAAAATGATTACTAGCCAGCTGTTTTTTTTTTCTTTTACTTAGTTGATATTTATTTAATTTAACGATTTCATTGTCCTACAAATTGCGTGGTAGGTTATCCCCGTCCTACGCTCAAAAGTAGGGTACAAATCCTAGATATAAAAATAATTACTATCAAGCCGAATCTTCGTGAATAGCTTCGTTTCTATGAGACGCCCAACTTTTCCTGTACGATAATTCTCGATTGTGGTAGGTAACAGAGGTAGCAGGGATAAAATATGTTGATTTGATGATTCTCAAAAAATTATTACTAACAGGTTTTTCTTCGTTTAAATATGATGATAATTATCTCAATTATTCGAAAAAAAAATTGTCCTACAATTTATATGGTTTGATCAAAGAGTCCCCCAAAATGTATCGATAACGAGCTCACCAAAAATGATTACAAATTTTTTTACTTAGTTAATATTTGTATAATTCAACAATTGCATTGTTCTAAAAATTGCGTCATACGTTTTCCCGGTCCTCCAATAGAATACCTATTTTAAATTAAGGAAATTAAAAAGCAATTTATTTATTGTATTTTGCTCATTGATATATAATATACTAGATCTGTAATTGCGTACCAAGAACGTTAAAACCGCGTTAAGGATTTTCTCTAATTCAAGGAAAAAGTCATTTTGGTGATGAGAGGAAAACAAAATGACCAAATGTGTAGTGAAATTATGCGATTCTAAGTGATAAATGTATTGTAAAGCAACCAGAAATACTTTTCACAAGTAAAGATATTGTTTAAGCGTTGATATTAAAAGAAATGGTGCTAAAATCAAATTTAAAAAATAATAAGTGCAACACATATACAGTGTTACCATAAAAACAACTTTTTTCTTTCCCAAACTAATGGGAGAATTTGTAATGTATGAAGTAAATTGCTGTGTCCAGTTTTGAATTATGTTGACATAGTAAGGATTAATATTGGATTAATTAGTCTTTCAAACCCAATTATGATTGTTTAGTAATTGACAATTTAACAATGAGCGTAAAATTTCGTGAACGTATGAATGATAATTTTTTGCAATGTCGTCACTTCACACGTTAACATTTTATATTAATTAACTATCTGAACCCCACTAGTTGTAAGTCTAAAAGTAAGTCTAAAAATAAAAAATGATATCAATAAAGGACGGTATGAGTTGTTTGAAAAGGGGTATAAATCAAAAAATAAAAATGAAGAAATTTTAAGACAAAAAATCGTAGGATATTATCCTTTCAGTTTGCCACCAACAAATCAAGAATTGTTGCAACATATTAAAAGAACCGTGTTCATCTGCAATGTTTGGTGTAATGCACACATGTGATGCCCCACGGAAAAATTGCTAGAAAATTTTGGATGGACAATAATTGATGGCGAATATCAATATTATTGGTTTGATAGTCCCCAAAGTCCATCTTTTGAAGAATTATCTTCTGACATACAAGGTACTCTATTAATACTATTGTTATCTATTGATTCATCACTACATAGTATAAAACAAAGTCGCTTTATCTGTCCCTATGTATGCTTAAATCTTTAAAACTACGCAACGGATTTTGAATAGAGTGATTAAAGAGGAAGTTTTATGTATAATACATGCATAATAAACATGTCGTAAATAAACCCATTTTTTACGCTTACATTGCAAACGCTGGCTGTACCCTACTAGATGGATCAAAACAATGTACTACAGTATTGTACACCTTAAAAAGGTCTACAAAAAAGTCCGTCATGTTATATGTCTATCTCTTATGGATAACTCACAATAACCATTTTTTTATTTTTTCTTTATACGAGAAATAATGGCTTATTTACGAAGCGATTTTAAGCAATACAGTATTAATCCCTATCCAATTAAGTACCTTAAATACATTGTGTATTTAATATAGATTAATATGGCCCTTAACAGTATGAAATTTAATTTAATATTTTTGAAGATATTACAGATTTAAAATGCAGGTACAAAGTGATTGGTGGCGTTAACGGCCAGGGCCCGTTAGTTGGCGCTGCTGTCGATTTGTCACTATCAGTTAATAACTAAACACAATACTTTATTAAGAATTAATATTCTAAGGCGGTACGAAGTTCGCCGGGTCAGCTAGTTATTATATAATTTACTTAATTTTTTCATGTTATTACAGAGACTGATATCACTAATGAGGATGAAGATAACAGCGATAATAGCGAAGATTTATCAGATGAATCTGAAGAAGATTATTTTATTTTTATGTATATACACAATTATTTACCCATCTTACTAAAAAATTAAGTTATTAATATTTAAAAAAATGTTGTTTTCACAGTATCTTACGTTACAAACGGGAAAACGAAAGAATGACAATTCTTGTCGGACTAGTGATACATACCTGTTTTTTTGTAGGACATTGTTTCATTTGGGTAGAGAACACACTAACCTATCATGTAATATTCTTGTCCTACAGTTAGTAATGAGAAAAAAAATATTGTGGTATTAACAATTTCTGAGCGTAGGACCGGGATAACCTACCACGCAATTTGTAGGACAATGAAATCGTTAAATTATATAAATATCAACTAAGTAAAAAAAAAAAAAACAGCTGGCTAGTAATCATTTTTGATGACCTCGTTATTGATACATGTTGGAAGAAGGGGTACTCTTTGATCAAACCATATAATTTGTAGGACAAAGTTTTTTTTTAATAATTTAGATAACTATCTTCAGATTTAACCGAAGAAAACCCTGTTAGTAATAATTTTTTGAGGATCATCAAATCAACATATTTTATCCCTGCTACCCCTGTTACCTACCTCAATCGAGAATTGTCACACAGTAACAGTTGGGCGTCTCATCGGAACGAAGCTACTCACGAAAAATTAACTTGTTAGTAATCAAAAGTAAAAATGAACCAGGGATCCTGTACTACTACTATTTAATCTCTCGGTTTTATTTCTGTGCTCGGGGCTCGGATCTTAATCTTCGAAACTGAATTCACATATAAATTATCCGTAAAAAATATATATTTTTAGTGCCTCCCATGTGGTCCGTTGATAAAGAAATCAGGATCTGATGATAGGATTCGAGCGAAATCGAGGGAACTCCTGAAATATCATAGGCATACCTGTTGCGATTTGGGTACTTGGAGGAGTTTTTCATTGAAGTCGGTTTATTTTGTTAAAATTATTGTCATTCATAACAGCGCAATCTATGGGGTAATTCTTAAGTTTCGTTTCAAATCCCCTCATACTTGAAATAACACGGTTCTTCTTCTAGATGCATTTTCTTTCAAAATGTACATCCCATCTGTTATGTTTTATTTCATCATTATATGATTTCTTAAAAAAAATATCAATGTCGAACGACGTTACAGTCTTATTTTCAAGAAATATCCATCAGAAGTAAAGGTATATGCAGGTGGGTCGTGGCTATGTGTATTGTTCATCTTCAATATTTGGTGTGTCTTCGACATATGCACATAAGCTGCACATTGCTTTGACAGTCGGCTGCCACAAGCGTATCTGATGCCGCCATCCCTTACTCGTCCGTTTTTGCTGAATACATGATCTTCAACTAATAACATTACGGTACCAGTTCTTGTCTTGACATACCTAGCTGAAATTAAATTAACAGTTTATTTACGAGATTTTTTTTTATTCTGATAATTTTGTGGTTTTAGTTAACAGTTCAGTAAAATATATCGAAGTGTCAGAAAATCTCGTGTCTCCGTCCTTTCTTTATTTGTTATTAAATGAAGTCTGCCAAAAGTAAAATCCAAGTGTGGGTGCCACCATATTCATTGAAAATGCAGCATGTTAAAAAATATCTGTTTCTATTGCTTCAATTATGATACCAACTATTCAAAAAATTAGAGTTTAACTAGATGTACTTTATGCAAAGTGAACCGTGAACATCTGTAAGTACTGATAAACAATACAAGTTATTTACAATTCGATTGAAATAATGTGTATTATTTATCATTTAATACATTGCATTACAGTTAATAACATTTATTTTATTTTAGTATTACAATAGTACTTTGCTGCTTAACGAAATTTTAATAACATTTAATATTATTTGAAGGTCTATCTTAATTTGGGGAGATCAAAAAGAAATATCGGGGTCGTAGGTGGCCCGAGGTACGTCTGGGTTTTAGGGGGCTTTTTTTCGAGGGTATACCTCGCCCCATAGTACCCCAGACGGCGTGCGGTTTTAGTCGGTTCGATTCCGACATAGCCACCAACTGTTGGTATCCGTATGTCAGTCGGAAGGAAAGGATGACCGGCTGGAGAGTCTCTACAGCAAAGCCAGAACGCGACCAACGAGCCACTGTGGTTCGACTAGCGGTTCCATGCCACTCGAGTATCTGTGCGGGCGGAGGTCGAAAGCCGCTCTTTGCCCGCAAGTCAGCCGGCCGCCGATAAACTTCTGTTAAAACTTTCGCCTCTAAAACCACTTAAACTACTAGGTCAACCGCGCAGTCAAAGTGTTAAAGGTACACCGCTCGTGGTCACAGATAGACCCTCTCAGGGGACGGGGAGTAGACGGTATCGTAACCTTTTAAATTAATTTATTGCAAATAAGTATCGCTATAAAACAAAAACTATGCATACATATTCACATTTACTCATCTGTTAACTTTCTGGTCTATCAGCTCACAAGTTAAGGCACACTTACAATATACCATCCCATTGTACTCCATTTCCCATTGTACCCATTGTACTACAATATGTCGGGCCGGCCATATAACCAAAAATCATTTTAGAAAGGTTTTTCTGAAAGAGATCAGGGTGGTGGAATCACAATAATTTCCTTAACCTTTTTGTATAATAATAGTAAATAAAGGTTTTCACTTTATAATTCTCCTTCTTCGAACCTATGATTTACTACTGGGTTTTATTTCTGTGCTCGGGACTCGGATCTTAATCTTCAAAACTGATTCCAAATATAAATTATCCGTAAAAAAAACTAATTCAAAAAGGAGGACGTTCTCAATACGACTGTATTTTTTATGTTTGTTCCTCAGCATTTTTGTTCTTTATATAGTTCTTTTTTATTTGAAAGCTGGTGTCTCCCATGTGGTCCAATGATAAGGAAACCATGATCTAATGATAGGATTCTGAAGAAATCGAAGGAACTCTTCAAATATCATAGGCATACCAGCCGCGATTTGGATACACGGAATAGTTTTTCTTTGAAGTCGGTTTTTTTGTTAAAATTATTGCCCTTCATAGTAACGCAATCTATATGAGGTAACTCTCGTAGTACGAGCGATTGCTTTGCTGAAACATTTCAAATCTCCGCATACTTGAAATAAAACGGCTTTTCTTCTACTCGTAGATACATTTTCTTATTTCTATCTATTATTATCTTCCAATATTTACATCTCATCTATTATGTTTATTTTAAACATAATAACATTATATACAAATTTATGAGTGGCGAATGTTAGAGTCTTATTTTCAAGAAATATCCATCAGAAGTAAAGAAATCGAGGGAACTCCTCAAATATCATAGGCATACCTGTTGCGATTTGGGTACTTGGAGGAGTTTTTCATGGAAGTCGGTTTATTTTGTTAAAATTATTGCCATTCATAACAGCGCAATCTATGGGGTAATTTTTAAGTTTCATTTCAAATCCCCTCATACTTGAAATAACACGGTTCTTCTTCTAGATGCATTTTCTTTCAAAATTTACATCCCATCTGTTATGTTTTATTTCATCATTATATGATTTCATAAAAAATATCAATGTTGAATGATGTTACAGTCTTATTTTCAAGAAATATCCATCAGAAGTAAAGGTATATGCAGGTGGGTCGTGGCTATGTGTGTTATTAATCTTCAATATTTGGTGTGTCTTCGACATATGCACATAAGCTGCACATTGCTTTGACATTCGGCTGCCACAAGCGTATCTGATGCCGCCGTCTCTTAGTCGTCCATTTTTGCTGAATACATGATCCCCAACTAATAACATAACGGTACCAGTTCTTGTCTTGACATAGCTAGCTGAAATTAAATTAATGTTTATTTACGAAAAACATTTCATAATGATAATATAGTGGTTTTAGTAAATAATTCACTCAAATACATCGAAAAGTCTCAGAAAATCTCGTGTCTGCGTCGTTATATGGGCCGGCCATATAACCAAAAATCGTTTTTGAAAGGTTTTTCTGAAAGAGGTCAGGATGGTGGAATCACAATAATTTCCATAAGCTTTTTGTATAATAATAGTAAATAAAGGTTTACACTTTATAATTCTCCTTCTTCGAACCTATGATTTAGTCTCTCGGTTTTATTTCTGTGCTCGGGACTCGGATCTTAATCTTCAAAACTGATTCCAAATATAAATTATCCGTAAAAAAAACTAATTCAAAAAAAGAGGAGGTTCTCAATTCGAATGTATTTTTTTATGTTTGATACCTCAGCATTTTTGTTTTTTAGATAGTTCTTTTTTATTTGAAAGCTGGTGTCTCCCATGTGGTCCAATGATAAGGAAACCAGGATCTAATGATAGGAATCTGAAGAAATCGAAGGAACTCTTCAAATATCATAGGCATACCAGTCGCGATTACGGTACAGGAATAGTTTTTCTTTGAAGTCGGTTTTTTTTTAGTTAAAATTATTGCCCTTCATAGCAGCGCAATCTATTTGAGGTAATTCTCAAGTTGTTTTGTAAATGTTTAATTTAAACATAATAAAATTTCATACAAATTTATGAATGTCGAATGATGTTAGTCTTTTTTTCAAGAAATATCCATCAGAAGTAAAGGAATGCGCAGGTGGGTCGTGGCTATGTGTGTTATTAATCTTCAATATTTGGTGTGTCTTCGACATATGCACATAAGCTGCACATTGCTTTGACGTTCGGCTGCCACAAGCGTATCTGATGCCACCGTCTCTTAGTCGTCCATTTTTGCTGAATACATGATCCCCAACTAATAACATTACGATACCAGTTTTTGTCTTGACATAGCTAGCTGAAATTTAAATCAAGTTTATTTACGAAAAACATTTTATCATGTTAATATAGTGGTTTTAGTAAACAGTTCACTCAAATACATCGAATAGTGTCAGAAAACCTCGTGTCTGCTTTGTTATTTCTGTTTTATTATTTATTGAAATTTATCTGTCAAAAGTAAAATCCAAGTGTGGGAGCTACCATACTCATTGAAAATGCAGGCAATGTAGCATGGTTAAAAAAAAAGAATATTTGCGATTCTTTCACTTCTATTGCTTCAATTATGTTAACAACTATTCAAAAAAATTAGAGCATATTTGTGATTAGAGTTTAACTAGATTTACTCTATGCAAAGTCAACCGTGAACATCCGTAAGTACTGTTAAATAAATACAAGTTATTTGAAATTCGATTGAAATAATTGCATTGCATTTAATAACATTTCTTTTATTAAAGTATTACAGTTTTTAGTGTTACAATAGTACTTAATTGCTTAACGAAATTATATTTGCAGGTAAATCTTAATTTCGGAAAAACAAAAGGGAATATCGGAGTTTCTACACAGAAGTGGGCCGTCTACAAGCCGTACCCGAGGTACATCAGGGTTTCAGGGGGTTCCATTCGAGGTATACCACATCGTGTCATTCCAGACGGCGTGCGGTTTTAGTTGGTTCGATTTCGACAGAACCACAAACTGGTGGTATCCGTGGAGATTTCGGCACGAAAAAAAGATATTTGAATTACAAAAAATTTTTTTTTTTTTTCGTAACATGATTAGCTTCACGAGTCTTATTCCGAGTAGATGGTGCTAGTTTTATGAAATAAGTATGCGTATGTGCGTATAGCGCGGTACTTTATAAGTCATTCGCACACAGTAAACGATCTTTGTTTGATTCTTCAAAGCTATCCTTTCGTTCTTCTGCTCTTCTGATGATTTAGTTTATTATTTCGGTTTTCTTGTTGAATTCTTCTTACGTGGTACACTTGATGATGTTGACTGTTTTGACGCCCTTATGGATTCTTTACAGATGTATTCATTTCGACACTCAACATGCACATCCATAGAAGGAAAGTTTGCCAAGAAGTATAGGTTGCCGTCGTTTCTTCTGATACTAGCATTTTTTAGAGTTGACATCGCACGCACATTAATAACATTACCTTCCGAAAGCGACTTATCACAGATAAAACAGAAATCATCCACCATTGGCGAAAGTTTAAGTCCGTCGCTACCGAGATCTGAAACGGGAATAAACTCGGTGATGAATATAGAAACATATATTTCTTATATATTGTAAATAACCCGCTATGAAGTGGTCTGAATTCTCATGTCGGGTATAAATGCTATTGAAAAAGTTAACATTATGGGGTCCTGCTTAAGTTAAGTTATAAGTATACCAGAAAAATGTGTTTGATATCATATCTTTAATAGGCCTAAGTCAATTTTTAAAAGATATCTATGCGCTATGCGGCACACGTAGTAGGTGTTTTGGTACTTACGTTCTGTATAAGAACGACAACATGGGACACAATTTTATTTTTTTTATAAAAACACGTTTAAACAAAAAAAGTATCGCAGAATCTAAATCTTCATCGCATGATGAAATTGCATCGCAGCATCGCACGAGCAATGGCAATAGGACGGTGCCTTAGAAAAGCCTAATATGTATGGCGCCTTTTGGCCAGATGGCGGGACGACTTCTGCAAGAGGACTGGCGGCGACTGGATGCCAGAAAGCAACAGACGGGGCACTGCATTGTGCCTAGGTACATGCCTATGTCCAGGAGCACCTATGAAGCACGACTCTTAAAGCTAAACTTTGTTCAAAACTTCGTTAATTGCCATTTACTTGCCATACAACAGTTTATGGTTTACTCATTTTTTGATAAAGCGTCCATCTCCAGTTATAAGAAATTATGGTTACTCGTGATTGTGATTAGTCGAGGTTTTTACAACTTTTTTATTATTAGAAGAAATGTGAACGTAGGCTCTATAGCATTTTTATATTAATGTCATTTCAGATCACTTGCATTTAAGAATTACAGAAAACGGTTGTGGTGTTATTCCGACCCAGATGCGTGTTTAAAAATCAAAAAAATAAAACCTTTTTAGTTATTTTATTTAGAAAAGACCTTCATGGCAACATTTGTCGTTCACAAGCACAAGTATTAAATAAAATGCAAAAGAGAATACGGCTTATGTTATGTAGTCACTAAATATGTAACAGACACTAATAATACTATTAAATTGGTTGTACATATTACTTACTTAGGTATATGAGAATAAAAAAAATGGTATACTGATAATAATGCATTAAATCCAAATTCAAAATTGCAAAATTACAAACTAAAAAAATAAAAAAAAATAAAAACTCTTTGGTTTTTTATTTAAAAAAGACCAACATAGCCAATATTTGTCGGTCGCAAGCACAAAGTATTAAATTACACGTAGCACAGAATACTAGAAACAATATTATTAAAAGTATTACATATATAAAGACTACGTGATACAAGCCGTAGCTTATATATCACGAAGTCTTTATATATGTAATATACTAATATATTTTTTCTTTTTAATAAATATTTCAGACATCTTACACACAACATCATCTAGTCCCAAACTAAGCAGAGCTTGTATTATGGGTACTAGGCAACTGATATAAATACATAAACATACTTTTTTTTGTAAATACATACATATTATACATAGAAAAACACCCAGACTCCGAAACAAATATTTGTGGATCACACAAATAAATTTGGTTCGACCCGGGAATCGAACCCGAGACCTCATGATCAGCAGCCGCATACGCTAACTACTAGACCAACAAGGCAGTCTTCAATATGTTCATAGTTCTTCAATATGACTATTAAACTGGTTGTACATATTACTAACCTAAGTATATGAGAATAAAAATAGTGAGTACATATTGATAATACTACATTATATTCTAATATTAAATGGCGAAATTACAAACTAAAAAAATTCAAAAAAAAACTTTTTGGTTTTTTATATTATTTAAAGACCTTAATATCAAATATTTGTCGGTCGCAATCACAAAGTATTATATAACACTATCAAATTATGGCTTATGTTTTGTATTCATAGAATAATAAGACTATTAAACTGGATGTACATATTACTAACCTAAGTATAGGAGAATAAAAATAGTGAGTACATACTGATAATACTACATTAAATCCTAATATTAAATTGCGAAATTACAAACTAAAAAATTAAAAAAAAAAACTTTTTGGTTTTTTATATTATATAAAGAAGACCTTCATATCAAATATTTGTCGGTCGCAATCACAAAGTATTATATAACACGTATCAAATTATGGCTTATGGTTTGTATTCATAGATTAACAAGACTATTAAACTGGATGTACATTTTACTTACGTGTATGAGAATAAATAGTAGGTACATACTCATTAGCATTCCCCGCGAAAAAAAAAAAAAAAAAAAAAAAAAAAAAAAAAAAAAAAAGGTACATACTCATAATACTGAATACTAATTTTCGAAATTACAAACAAAAAAAACATAAAAATATCTGGTTATTTTAAACCGACTTCAAAAGAGGTTCTCCATTCAACTGTATTTGTTTTATGTCTGTTACCTCAGAACTTTCGATTGGGTGAAACGATTTTGATAATTCTTTTTTCATTTGAAATCTGGTGCTGAAAGCTGGCCCATGATAAACCAGGATCTGATGATAGGATCCTGGAGAAATAGAAGGAACTCCTCAAACATCATAGGCATACTTGCCGCAATTTGGGTACTCTGAATAGTTTTCTTTAATAGTCCAGTCAATAAAAGCTTAACTTTGCCATTTTGGTTGAACACCTGCAACCAACGCCAAAATTTCCGTAAGTCTTCGTAAATTAATATACTAAAATTGCAGGGTGCTGCAATACCGGCAAAGGGTGCAAATACATTGCAAAAGGGTGCAAAAACAACTTTTTCGTCTATATCTCGCGATTGGCTGGAAAAATAAAAAAAGATCCTACTACAAAATTGTAGGAAATTAATTCCCCTACAAAACCTTGGAAACGTATTTTCGCGTATCTCTCATAGTTTTTGCACAAAATGTATATAAAGGTGCAAAATTGTAAAAATATTATTATTAATCTTTTTTTTTCATTTTGAAGCGATCCTACATGTTTCCTTGGGATTTAATTAATAGTTTTGTTTACTTATTTATACCTTTTTTGATATGATATTTTTATTTTATATTTTTTTTATTCCATCGGATTCAGCGTAAATTTTCAAATTTGAGAGGATGGTCATCTAATGAACGGGAGGCATGTAATATGCGTGATAGAAATGTTATATACGATGGTGATACAAGAGGTGAAATGCCTAAACATAGTTTACTAGGATCTGCATAGGTGATGTTTTTAATCCAGAAGGCAATCTCTCATCATACATCTCATCGGTGATATCTGTTGTAGATGCTAATTGCGCTGCAGATTTTTTTACAATTGATTGGAGTTCTTTTATATCAAACACTACTTGCTGGTGTGTACACTGCTATGGGGCCTAAACAATGATAAGTCTCCTGAGTACTCCTGACTACCTGAGGTTCTTATACAAGGTGGGCCAAAAGAAGTCATCCGATGTTGTTTGGCTCTCATTTTTTTTCTAAATGAAAAACTTCGATTTTGTTTTTTGATTATGTTTATTTGAACCTTTAGATTTTTATTAGTGAAGTCGAGAAAATGATATCGGCCAAATGGGCGCAGCCACAATCAATTGCTATACGGGCTCGTTTTATGGCATTTTTCATTACTTCGGGCGACAGATTCTCACACTCGTGTCGAATGTTGCCCTTGAGGGCTTCCAGGGTCTCGGACTTGTTCACATAAATACGGGACTTCAAAAAACCCCACCAAAAAAGTCTGGAACGGTTAAATCGGGCGATCTTGCGGGCTAGTGCAAATCGCCAAAACGAGAGATGAGGCGACCCGAGAACGCCGCCTTTAGGAATATCAGTTGTGTCTCGCGCAGTGTGTGCCGTTGCTCCGTCTTGTTGAAACCACATGTCCTCCGGTCCTAATTCATTCAATTGTGGCAGAAAAACTCGGTTAACATGTCCATATAGCGCGCACCGTTCACTGTTGTCGTTTAATCAGCGGCGTCCTCGAAAAAAAATGGATCGATGACTGTTTCAGCTTGAACAGCGCACCATACAGTCACTTTTCGCGATTATAACGGCTCCTCGTGCTACACTCGTGGATTTTCGGTGCCCTAGAAGCGATAGTTTTGCTTGTTCACGTACCCGCTGAGGTGGAAATGAGCCTCATCGCTCATTATTATTTTGGTCGAAAAATCGTCTACTTCGTCCTCGAGATTGAGAATCGCATGGGCGTAGGCTACATGCGTTTGGTGATCGACAGGCAGCAGCTGATGCATGGACATGCGCAGGTCTTTGACCAAAATTCGCCTTAGGGACGACCGGCTGATGGCTAATTGCGAGGCACGGCGTCTGCTCGATGTTTCTGGCGACAGCTATATTCTTATCAGAATAGGCGCTCCGGGGCCGGCAGCCCTTGGCAGCATCTCTTGTGGTCCCTGGCCAAACGGCGAAGTGTTTGCGCAGTTAGTGCCGGACGACCGGGGAATCGGCGATGGAATTCGCGCTGCGCCAACACCACAGACGAATTGTTACGCAAAAGAATAGACACGATTATTCCGATTTCCGCGGGGAGTGTATCGCTCCATGGCTTGTTCACTTGTATTCTACATCTGTCTAGTTTACAAATGTCAAAACCGCCATTTGCAAATATAATAGCATCTTTCAATAGGGTGATTTCTTTTGGCCCACCTTGTATTACGGTCAGTATTATCAAAGACATATTGAAGGAAAACATCAGTAATTATAGTCTTCTGAGGTTAAATTATTGATGAAGCTTCATGAAGCTAAATAAAGGTATGATGTGCAAACACAAAGTTTGCTTAGTAGATTGATAACTAACATCGATTCTGTTTTTCGATAAATGTATGTCTCAACAGCTAGTTGAAGAAACGAATGAAGGATTTAGGACGAAGTACTGAAATAATACTATAGGCAATGGTATCTATTTTTGGGATAACAGGACATCTCACACGATATTTTCATCATTTAATAATAATTTATGTATGAAGCAAGTTAATAGTGGAGGTATTTCTGATACAACGTTATCAGGGAATTTGTCCGGTAGTAGATAACTTTTTGTTTCGTAACGAGTTTATTTAGTCCTGTAAAATTTCTGCACATACAGTGATATTTGTTTTCTTAGCCATTTCACTGAGGTCCTCACTTTTACCATACCAATCACTACAATCAGTATGCAATCCTGAGAGGATTGCATACTTTTCACAACAATTGTTGCATCTTATACAAATAGAAGTTCTTCATACAAATAGAACATAAAAATGAAGGATTCATTGTTTCCTTTAAATTGAAAACAGTGAATCAAGTTTGTTTTGTAAAAAACACTTTTGGACAGACGCACAAAAACGAAATATCCCTGAAACGACAGTTTGGAGTATAGTGACAGTAAGTGACAAACACTTAATTGAGCATTTTCTGCTGCAGTCTTACTCATTGCACTCAGCGAGATAGAAAAACAAGCGCATGTGTGTGTGTTCTCAATGGTACTATTTTCGTCGAGCGCAAGGTTCTCATTTTTGTCTGAATCTCTATCTCTTTCGCTCTTGTTAGGAAACGTATGGTCTTATTCGAGCACATGGGTATTTTTCGATCCTATCCTATAGATCTTGAATGGGACTATTTACGTCGAGCGCAAGGGTCTCATATTTGTCTTATTCTACCCATTCACTCTTATATTGAAGACTCTTACTGTAGAAAATTGGAATCAGTGGGAGCAAAAGAGTAGAATAGTAGTAGAAAGAATAATATAAAATATACCACGCTCTTTCTCCGCCAGTGATATATTATTATAAGCGTCCCCCTGAAATTAAATTTATAATAGCTCAGGTAAATGGGAAGATAATATATACTGCAAATATACGTTTCAAATGCAATTTTGCTCTGAATCCAATGCAATAAAAAATAAACTAAAATTAAATTATCACTACATAGTATAAGGCAAAGTCGCTTCCACTCTCTGTCTGTCCGTATAAATGCTTCGATCTTTAAAACTACGCAACGGACTTTGAAGCCGTTTTCTTTACTAGATAGAATGATTCAAGAGGAAGGTTTATATGTATAATGCATGCATAAAAGTAGAGAAACATTGATAATTTTAGAGGTTTTTAATGTGATGTCGTAAATAAACCCATTTTTACGCTGACATTGCAAACGCTGGCTGTACCCTACGAGATAGATCAAAATAATGTACTGCAGTATTGTACACTTTAAGAAGTTCTACAATACTTTCTGTCTTTTTACTAGAAATAATGGATTATTTACGAAACGATTATAAGCAATACAGTATTAATCCTTATCCAATTAAGTACCTTATATACTTTGTGCATCTAATATAGATTAAAATGACCTTTTACAGTATGTCATTTAAATTAATATTTTTGAAGATATTACAGATTTAAAATGCAGGAACAAAGCGATTGTAGCGGTACCGGCCGGGGCCCGTTAGGTGGCACTGCTGTCAATTTATCAGTATCAGTTAGCTAAGCATAATATTTTAATGATTATTCTGAGGTGGTACGAAGTTTCCCGGGTCAGCTAGTCGTATAATATTTTTTTTTTTGCCAACATTATTAGGTAATTGAAAAAAGGTGTAAATAAATAAAAAAAATGCCCGAAACATATCATTTGAATCAAAATGAAACATGTAGTATCACTTCAATATGAAAAAAGAAGATTAATAGTAATTTTTTTTTCATTTTGCACCTTTAAATGCATTTTGTGCAAAAACTATGAGAGATACGCAAAAATACGTTTCCAAGTTGTTGTAGGGGATTTAATTTCCTACAATTTGGTAGTAGGATCTTTTTTTATTTTTCCAGCCAATCGCGAGATATAGACGAAAATGTTGTTTTTGCACCCTTTTGCAATGTATTTGCACCATTTGCCGGTATTGCAGCACCCTGCAATTTTAGTATATTAATCTACGAAGACTTACGGAAATTTTGGCGTTGGTTGCAGGTGTTCAACCAAAATGGCAAAGTTAAGCTTTTATTGACTGGACTAAAATTAGTTTTTTTAATATCAAAATTATATTAATAGAAGTCCTTCATAGTAAATATTTATCGGTCGCAAGCACAAGTATTAATTTATATGTAGCAGAGAATACGGTTTAAGTTATGTACTAGCTATATATGTACTAATAAGATTAGTAAACTGGTTTTACATATCATTAACTTAGGTATAAGAGAATAAATAGTAGGTACATACTGATAATACTGCATTAAATCTTAATACTTATTCTTCAAGGCTAGGCCTTTATTTCTAATATTATTTAGGATCGGCTTACTAGTTCAAGTGGTTTTACCTGAATTTCAGTTTTTGCACGGGACGACTGGCATCAGACCTCCGCAACCCTAAGGGACAACTTGAAATTTTGAAAGCTTGAATGTATATTAGTCCAAGATCTCATGAACGTTTTGGCATGTGATTACTACTAAAGTATTAAATACTAGAGAATAGTATGAGATCAAATGTACAACTTTTTTTATCTACAAAAATGCTCGATTGTGGTAGCTAGGAGGTATAAAATAATAATAATAAATATTTCGGACAATTACACACAACGTCATCTAGTCCCAAACTAAGCAGAGCTTGTATTATGGGTACTAAACAACTGATATAAATACATTTATAAACATCCTTTTTTTTGGAAATACATACATATTATACATAGAAAACACCCAGACTCCAAATATTTGTGGATTACACAAATATTTAGTCCGACCCGGGAATCGAACCCGAGACCTCTTGATCAGCAGTCGCATACGCTAACCACTAGACCAAAAAGGCAGCCGTTTTGACGATTTCTAAATGGGACTTTTTAATTAAATCTGCTGAAATATTTCACAGATTCACTGCAACAATGAGAACAGTAGTCAACGCAGGAGTGAACCTTACAAAGAAGACACAGATTCCGCGACGCTGTAGTGATGTTCTCAATGTAGTTAATATTTTCGTAATTTAACAGCCACATTGTTCTACAACTTGTGTGATACGGTATTCCATTACTACTTACGTTCAGAAATGGCTAATGCCAAGTGGTTGTAAAAGTGATCTTACTTTTATTATAACTGTAGGACAAACATATAACACAATCGGTTAGTGTATTTACAGGTATGTATTACTAGCCCGACAAGATAAAAATATTTTGTTGTATTATTACGGTTTAAATTCTTTTAAATTATGATTATCACTTCATTATTACAAATCTAAATAATTATATTTTCTTGTTACAAATTACATTTGTGTGACTAGATAATAGTAGAGTATAGGTAAATTACAAACGAATAGTTGTGTTTTTAAATATTGCAGAAATATCTTCAATAGATTCATCCGAAAAATCTTCATAAAATTCATTTGGATAATCTCCATCATATTCTGGTAGATCTTCATCTTCGTAACTAACGTCAATCTCAGCTTCACCTCTTTCATTTTCATCATTCACATCAGATTCTGTAAAAAAATATTTTAATGATAAATAAATTCGTTTGTCTTGCTAAAACTGAATGACTGGACCAATTTAGCTAGAAATACTTGTGGAATAATATTTCATCATTATACTAAGCTTTATTATTGATAATATTATTAGAGGTTGGCTACTAGTTCAACCGGTTTTACCTGAATATCAGTTTTTACACGGAGCGACTGGATTTCCGCCTGAACCCTGAGCGCGAACTGAATTACCGGACCGAAGCCGGTTTAATGTGCTCTCCGAGGCACGGGCGTGAGACACCGCCAATTTGCATACTCTGGGCACTCATACTTCTTACTTCTTCATACTTTTTATATTATATTCTTCATACTTCTTAATCCCCAGAGTCTGGGCTGCTATTAAGAATTTCTCGTAGGAAAAACAGAACAGAACGCAAGACTACTTGATCAGCAGTCGCACACGCTAACAACTAGACGAACGAAGCAGTACATATATATATATATATATATTATATAGGTCAATAATATAAAAAAACAAAAGATATATTTGCTGTCAATTATTTAATACATAAATTACTAATGATCGTTTTTACAAATGTCCTCTAAATTTAAGGCGTCACTTAGAGAGAGTTAGGTAACGCTTAGCGATATTTCCGTTTTCATCAACACTTAAATGTTATAATTACTTACATTTAAAATATAGGGGCTACCTACGTTAGGGGCTCCTTATGAGGAGACAGTTTAAGTATAGTTGCTGAAAAGCGGCATTAGATTTTAATATATTGGCCGTTGTTCAATTTAATCAATGTACTAGCTTCATGATTATGTTCATTTTTCAACTTCAGAATTGTGTCATGAGCGCTTACGTGGACGAAAGCCTTACATCCTTTTGAACATAAACTGGAGCACGAATACCGAAGGCCCCCTTGAGCTATTTTACCAGTCTTGGAGAATGTAAACCCGTCTATCAACACCAACTTTTTACCTTGATTGGTAAAGATGTAATTTGCTGAAATCAAATTAAACTTATGACATCAAATCACATCAACAGCCCTAATAAGTCAACTGGTAAAGGAGTAAACTGCACAAGTAACTATTACAACAAATCTGCAAAGAGAATTTAAACTTAATACAAACCACATATCAACCCATCTGGCCAGAGCAGTATAGTAGGCCAAACCCTCTTTAGAGTCCGATAACTTTAAAGTTGAAAATTAATATAAAAATACCGACTTCAAACAAAACAATCATATAAAATGTTAAAAAATAATGACATATTCTCGCGTCTACAATGATTGTAATTTTTGGAGTCGTTCCAGTCAACGTAAGTATATATTACAATGTACCTATTACACTAATTTTGCACACATATGGAGTTCATCAGCGCGGGTGGTCGCAGTACGCGGGAAGTTCAAAGTTGGGTGTACAGTTGTATATTTATTGTGTCATTGACTTCATAGTTTAGGTATAATGGTATCACTAATATTTGGTGAATTATCGTTTTTCCTTAATGGATATATCCGTTCAGTGCATTTTTTGTTTTAGAATATTTGTTACAAGTCATAACTACTTGTAGCAAAAGAAAATTTAGTTTATTTCTCGACTATTAGTAATAAGTACCTAACTTTATGTACCTAAATACGAGGTCTTAGTAATCTGTTGCTCATATGAGACAGTGTCGCCGTTCAAATAAGACCAAGAAAGGAAACACCGCCTATCGATATATATGTATATGTACGTAGGTAATCTAAGTGAACGGCTTATCTCCTATCCTATCTAAAACCAGACAATTTTCTTCGGGACATTTCAAAAAACCGCTTATTAAGAACGCAAAAAATGTGTTTCTACATTGTAAACTAATGTAAAAATACAGTTTTAATGTTAAGATAGAATTCTGAAGTTCAATCAATCACTGTCAGATCAAGAGTTGTTACGTATTTTGTTGAGTTTTACACTTGCACAATATATGGTATTATGCTTTACTTTATCGAAGGTATCCGTCGGAACGTCACAGACAGATTTATTTATGAAAAGTTTTTATTTTTCACACACTCTCAGTACGTATTAACTATCGCTATCGCTGTCTCAGTATAGACTGAACACATCTGCGTACCCCTTCAGAGGGTACAGAAATGATGCTATATTGTATGGTTGTAAACTAGGGTGGGAAATCGTTGGGCTTTGTTCCCGGGAAATCAAGCTCGAGAAAAGTCGAGAACTCGAGAAATCATGTACCTATATAGAAATTAAATCGCCGTTTGTTATGTTGCTTGGAGGCGCGGGCCAAAGCGCAACGGCACCCTTGATCTCGCTGCAAGCGTTTTACACGATAGTTAACGTAGTGAGTGTTTCACAGATTACTTGATAAATTGAAATCAAACAGGTAAGTCTTTTCACTTTTATTGACACATTATGGCTTTACTATTCATATTATTTTTATCAATAATATAATCTAAATATGAACTTCAATTTCACTAGGTACGAGTAGGTACCTATGTGTTCTTTTCTATTATTTTTAGTCAAACTTTAATACATAAAATAACTAACGATACATTAATTATACTACTTAGTCTTATTACATTTCCTATTTTTATAAAACAGCAACACACAAGCTTAGTTTTTAATTATTCTGTTATGTTTTCTGTAAGTAATTTGAAATTAATTGATGTGTCATTTTAAATTTGTTAGACGAATATTGCCAATAGTGTTGTGTGTGTGTATCACATATTATTCCAAGAGCTTATTATTAATTTGATTTGCGTTTGTTATAGATTTTACCAAAATGTCACTATAACAGTAAAGATGGAAGGATCAAAAGTATGGAAATATTTAAAAAAAAGAATCTGCAAATGCGCAATGCCTAAAGTACCCAAAAATCATTGCTTGCAAAGGTTCAAATACTAGCGGGTTGGTGAGACATTTAGCACATGTGTATAAAATCGATATTACTAAATGCGGGACTCAAGAAGAATCCGAATCTGAAGCATCTACAAGTTCAGGTGTGAGTGCACCGAAAAAAAAACAGGCCTGGATATGAAAGTATGCAGCAACAGAAACAAACTAAACTTTAAAACTCGTCCGAAACAATCATTGGGTGAAATATTGGCGAGGCTGGCTGCAAAAGACGGCTTCACCATAAATGGAATCACCAAAAGTGAATTCATCGTGATTCACTTTCTGTTGGTATGGTGCTGTGATTGTAATTTAATTATAAGTTATAATATTAACGTTTTCTTTCATGTTGATTTTTTGTTTAGTTTATTAGAAGCTACTTTTGTTTATAAGTTCTAAACAACAAAAATTAAATCGAGATCAATTATATATTACACAAATTTTTAAAACTCATAACATTAATCTGTAATAATCAAAGTACCTTTTATAATAACAAAAAGGAGTTTTGAACTTGGCGTAGATAATAATTCTATACCTAAAACAGGCTTCTACAGGAACATTAATCATCAAATGATTATTGAACATAAAAATAATAATAATCTATCTCTCAATAATAAAATACCTCTTAAAGGTAACTCTTTCTTGCCTGCATACAGTCTACTGTACTTGTCATCTTCCAAAAATGTTTGATTTATATTTTTTAAGTATCTTTTTTATTGATTTGCAGCCTTTTTTTACTTTGTTTGACTCCACATCTTTTTATAAATTTAAACCTTGTTAAAAATAATTTGTTTGCAACTTTATACTCTTGACGACGCTTCATATTTGACATATTATCAGATTGCTGCTGATTTGCTTTTCCAACATATCACCTAATAAAACCCTTTTGATGACGTCTACTCGTGTCGTCGGATCTTCAGCAAATTTGGTCATTGCGGTTTTAGACGTGGCATCTCTTTTTATATTTGCTAAGTTTTTTTCAATTTTACTATTATCCCTTATGACGCTGCTTCTGTCGTCGTTCTTGGGCTGATTTCAATCTTAGATTTGGCTTTGGCAATAATGTTTGAGGCACATTTATCTCAAAATTAACACGCTGAGGTTGTTCATGATCACGGAGTATTTTCTCTAACAAATTGGTTCTTCATATTAGTTATTAACTTTTTCTTTTTATAGGATTTGTCTGAGTATTCTCTCCAAATTTTGCGAGCTTGCATTTTTTCACGAGCTGTCATTTCAGAAACTACTTTTTTTTTGCCTGTTTCACGCAGCTTTTTATACTTTTGCTTTCTTTTTTCTTTTTCAATCGCTAATCTCTGAGAGTCGTTCTTAATTTTTTCATATCTATTTTTTTCAGCTATCCTTTTCTTTTCTAAAATTTCTTCTTTGGTCTGTTTCTTTTTTGGTGGCATTTTTCCTGTGTAGCAAAATATAATATCGATAAAATGTTTGTTATTTTATAGTTTTAATCTACCGTTTCGAAACAATTATGTATAAGAATACTTTTACTGAGAACAGCACCAAAACTAAATAACTGTATATTCACAAATTAAGAGAGTAAGTTCAATTAATTTAGTAAATTATTTATTTGTAGTTTAAAGTTTATGTAAAAAAATACTATTATTGCACAGAAACAATATTTTCAATACGATCTGATCAGGATCCTGGATGGTTCTCAGTATCCTGGGCCCCGATTGAACTGAATTCTGAGGCCATGTTCCTAATAATTTCTGTCTAAAAAAATTTAACACACCAATTTATACCTTTCAACAAAAATGAGCCTAAACTAGGCCTATGCGCTAGCATCTTGCATATCAATACGCTAAAGTAAGTCATATTCATTATTTATTTCTAATTAAAAATCTTACCAGGATTATGTGAGCTCCACTGATTACGACACGGAAGACAATACTTTACTCGCCGAACGCACTGGGCTTACAGGCTTACTAAACAACGTGCTAGGTGAGAATAGATAGATGACATTCTATGCCTCTTTCGTACTTAGGTACCATCGACTGAGCGGAACGGTAAAGACGCACGGCAAATAGTCTAGTGAATAATTGCTAATTCAACAGCGAACAGGATACTAATTTAATATAAAATCGTGGGGACAAAATGTAAACAAGATTTATTCAATATTTTTTAAGGAAATACTATTGTAATTGTTCTACCTAGCTAGGAAAAATAGTATTTTTTTAATTTGGGATTCTTTTAAAATCCTAATGTAGAAGTAATTGTATCACGAAGCACTTTGAACTAAAATTTGTACGAGGGAAACGGTAGGATCCTGAGAATTCGGCACTTTATACAGTAATTTTGTTCAGAAAAAAATTGTGAATCTTAATTATTTTTAGGGACCATCTAGAAACAATTGTAACTAATAGTATCTCATTAAAAACATTGCTATTGTTTTGGCTAGACCGCCAAAAAATCCTTAGTTACGAACTACCCGTATATGAAATTGCAGCCATCACGACTGATTGTCTGGCATTTAATGAAGAGTGTCGTTGTATATCTCCAACGAAATTCATCAGCACATTACCTAAATAGAAAGGGATCACCTCGAAATACTTTGACGCTCTTCTAAATAAAGTATAGTATCCAGTTTTTTTATTCATTTCAAACACCAATTGAAATAAAAATACAATATAACCAATAACAAGTTATGACAAACACAAAAAAACTTGACAAACATAATCTCCATTCACACGAAGGCAACTATTTAGTCATTATTAAACTAGTAGTTTTACAAAATTACATTAATTTTTTATAAATAGTAATTAAAATTTCACATAAGTGCCGTCACTCATTTTTAAATATCTCACAGGCTGATGATTGTGGTCAGTGTTTACTTTAATAATGACGTTGTCAACGCTGACGTGAACAAATGCTCTGCACCTTTTCGAGAAAGCACAGGAACATGAATAACGACATCCTTTCTGAGCAATATATCCACTTTTAGAAAAGGTGTAGCCATCCAATAAAAGCAACTTGCGACCGCCTCCCGTGCAGATGTACTCAGCTGGAAGTTTACCAAGTAAACACTTAGATAATGCTATTTATTATAAACTTGTGTTAACTATATTAATATAACACATATAAATATAAGTAAAAAATATCTTGAAATTGGAGGGAAAGTTTTATTTAAAAATTAACGAGTACACATACTTGAGATACAACTAAAATAATACAGCAGAAATTTATGCAAAAAATTGAGAATTATTAGCAACTTGACACACAAGTTTTTTGCTACTACTTATTGTTATTATTTCATTGTTTCTTGATGCATTTAAACTAAGGGAATGTTTTATCGTAAATACAGAGCATAGAACAAGACCACTCATTGTATAAGATGTTTAGTTAAACAGCCTTTAAAATTTTAGGTGATAGGCAAATATTTTAAATTTAAAGTGCATTTTTATAACAATGTATTATGTATATATGTCTATATATTATATATACACATAACAACCTGCTAATTTTGCAATTAAGTTTTAGGAATGTTGATGATAGAAAAAGTTATAATTCACAGCTTTTGCGATATTCATATACAGAAATATGGATTCAAATCTGTAGGCCTTAATAAGCAATGATAATTACAAACCAAAGCAAAAAATGAATGTCCTTGAAAGTTTAAGTAGTAATATTAACTTGATATAAAAACTTGAATGTTTACCACTAACTATCAATCAACCAATAAATGGTATTAGCGTTATCATCTATATTGCTAGTAACTGTCATTGGACCCCACGTCATTACTGTCATAGGGCCCAATTATGTAATCAGCGTTTTTATAGTCTTACGAAATGAGGTATGAACTGATCTGTGTCACATTCATTATTATTATTCCAATTATTATCCCGACATTAGAATATTTTCTTATTTAGAATTAACAAGCATTATAATAATAATAGCAAGACTCTCTGGTGTTCATCCGATTTACCATAATCACGAACGATCAACCGAACGGTTTGCGAGAAGCCTCCCGCGACATTGATCGAATCGATGGACCATTTTGAAAAGTGTCTACCCGAGTACCACTGCGTATTACAAAACGCAATTGAAACTTCAGAACTCATTAGTGTGTGTGTGTCACACACACTGCCACTTAAGTTCACAATTATTCGGACAATGTCTATTTAGATTGAACCAAGGTCACAGAAGACATCTTCATTACCGATTTGATCATGCACACAAACTCCGAATATTGCCCTATACATTTATCTTTGGGTGAATACTGTTATGCTCAAAACCATAACGAAGTATGTATGGTTTATATAAGGTATGACAAACATTGCATGCACTAAACTTTTAAGGAACTTTGTCTCATTGTCTATCGCATCGCTCAGGAAACTATATTCTCTCTCTGAAACCTCGAATTGAATGGAATCAATATTGGTTTTAGCATTAATTTTTAGGAAGGTTAGTACCCATGACTCGAAGAAGAAGCACCAGGCCTGAAGAGCGTACAATCTTCAATTTCTCTAGTCTTCATCTTAAATTAGCGAATATCGGAAATTTAAACACATATAGCACAATACACATACACACATACAAGCCCACCGGATTAGCAAGCTGAAGTGGCAGTGGGCTGGCCATATTAGCCGCAGAACTGATGGCCGTTGGGGCCGAAGAGTTCTTGAGTGGAGACCGCGTCTCGGTAAACGTAGTGTAGGACGCCCACAGGCGAGGTGGAGTGACGACCTGCGTAAGATGGCTGGCAGGAGCTGGATGCGAGAAGCCCAAAATCGATCACAGTGGTGTGCAATGGGAGAGGCCTATGTCCAGCAGTGAACTGCGATAGGCTGATGATGATGATGATGAAACACATATAGGTACAACACGATGCAACATCGGAAAATGGGAATCACGTTTTCTTAATTGTCATTAAAACGAGCTTGAGAAGTACTTGAAATTATCTTTGTATAGGCTAGCAGCTAGTGCTTACTTTAACTGTGATATAAATATTTTTAGTCAGACATTTTTTTTTAAATCGATGCTGTTGTATCGTGTATAAATCGATGACTTTAAATCACAATTTTTTTCCTAGTTATACTCTGTCCATTCCTTTATTATCTTTTTGACAGTTCAACAAATTTCGAAATTAGTGACGCCCTCATACGTCACCGATTCGATTTGAAATCAAAATCAATCGATATAATATTCTTTAAGTCAGTATTGTAAATCAATAAAATGTGTACTATTATGATATATAATTGGTCCAGAACAAAGAAAACTTCCTAACACAGTCACTTGAAGGTCGGTTTAGTAAGTATTATGTGATTTTTCAAATGTTTTTTCTCATAACTCTGGATTTAAACGTTATTAACCACGCGTTTCAAAGTTAAATTTTACTAACACGTGCATAGTTACATTTTAAGTCAGTGGTCCAAAAATAAATTAATTAATGCACAGTTATTGTTCTTTATTCTAAGTTTGAACTTAAATTCCAAAATTTCGACTTAATTCCTTGTATATAATCAATCTTGAAGTCATACTATTTTAATTTCCTTTTAAATTTACAGAAACAATACTTACATGAAGTCAAATTATTTGATTTTTATAATTAGGATAGATTATTTTAATCATTTCATCGATTTTTCGTATTTCAAGAACTGTTTTATATGTTGTTTTTAATATGCACACTGCCACTTCCCTACCCGTCTATAAAGTACGACATTACAGTAGTACATTATTACGAAAAAAAATACCGGTAATTTCTATAAATTACCGGTATTTTTTTTGACACGTCATGCCTATGCATGACCTGTCAAAAAGACAATAAACGAATGGACAAAGTATAGTAGTTCTTACTAGTTTGTATTATAACACGAATAATATAATAGCAATATTTCCTTAATAGCGGTAAGTTCGGCAGGGTTTTCTAAAAATGCTGTTTTTTTAACTTTATAAATCCCTACTAATATTATAAATGCGAAAGTAACTCTGTCTGTCTGTCTGTCTGTTATACTTTCACGCCTAAACCACTGGACCGATTTTGATGCAATTTGATATAAAGATAGAACTGAACTTGAGAAAGGACATAGGCTACTTTTTACCGCGATAACCGACATACACGCGGGCGGAGCCGCCGGTGAAAGATATTAAATAATATATGTACACCAACTTCGGATATTCGGAAAGCTGTGATTTTTGCAAGATTAACAGAGCTTCAATAGTTCGTGTCTATTCATTAAAAATAACAATATGTGCAAAACAACAACAACAATTAAACTATTGTGACTAGAATTAAAATACTAACAGTACCATACGAGTTAATTAACTTAAAAGTATTTTTTAATGTGTCTGAAATATAACTAAGGACTAGATAAAGATACATTTAGTCGGAATGTTTAATTCAATGTTGTTTGTAAAAAAACTAATAAAATAATAAAAATATCTGTACAGTAACTACATCAGTAGGAGCACAAGACCTTGTGTTATCTTCGTGCTTCACCCAGGTGGAGACCCTAGGTGAAGCACGGGTCCATCCTCAATAAGTTACTGATTAATTTGAGATAGTAGACTTAATATTTTAAACGAATCGATTATTGCAAGTTACTTAACGTAAAGTTTTTTGGTGTAATTTAAATAGTATAAAAATCTTAGTGCAATATACTAATATTAATTACTTTCATTTGCGAACAGTGACTTGTGACAATGAATGTCACAAGACACAGAGATACTTAGTTAGTTTAATTATTATTTGTCAAACATTTGTTTAACAATCACTATGTATATATATATCTATCTGTATTATGACTAGAACAATATTACAGACAAGGCCTTTATAACATACAGTAAATTTTTATATTCTTAAATATAAATTAATAATGTTGCAATCAAACATTAATTTTAAACTATAATTACAATTCTTATATTATTATTGACTAGCTGAATTAGGCAACGTTAATATTGATTGCAACACTCTAGCTACTTACAAGTTAAATTGTTTATCGATAAAACAAACATATAAGGTATACAAATAATACATATATGGAATGTCAATATATAATAAGCTCTATTACGTATGCTATAAAGTACATATCACACAAGATCTCTTGAGATCACTCGATTTATGTTCGAGACGATTTTGTAATCGATAGAACCTTTTGAAGTAATAATTTTAAAATAGATAATGTAGTAGTCCAGTTTTTTTGTTGATATGATATTTAAAACGGCCACCTCATTACATGTAATTTATATAAGCATAATAAAAAGTGGACTTCTACTCTCATTATTGTCGTTTAATGAAGCCTTGTAAGTTCAGGCCCGAATGGGCTATGAGTGTGGGTCATATTGCTCCTTACGATAGTCATATCATCGGCCAGGTGCATGTACGCCTTGCATTTATGCCATCGATTCTTGGTGCATCCCCATCTAAAGCCCACCTTTGTCCGACTTTGTTTATAGTAGGTATAGTTATCATAGATCAACCTCTCCTTCCCTCGGGCGGTCATGAATATGTTCACTGGAAATGGTATATTTTATAAATTACATTATAAGATATAAGAGAAAGTTAAAAATTCTAATGAGCTTCGGTACAAATGTGAGATAAGTATACTTACTTGCTATTCAAATGAAATAAAAAAACGATTATTTGAGGACGAGATTTATTGAAGGAGAAAACAATAATTCTAATGCCTAGTGCTGTGTGTTGGCTCTTTTTTTGTAAGCACAGAGTAATTATTTAAAAGTATTCCACTTTACGGTATGCATTTAATACCAGGTATAGCAGTAAGGTATTGAATACTGGATGAATATACACTAAATCAAATCAACGAGTACTCTGTAATTCGAAAACTCTCGCCTGGTTCAATAAAAATTCAGATTGATTAAAGAAAATGTCCGATGATAAATGATAACGGACAACATTTTCTAGAGGTGCAGAAATATTTAGGACGTAACTGCAAAACATTTTGAATTCCTCATCTTTTCACATCATTCACACCAGATCTGGTGATTGCGTATGTGACATACACACTCATCTTCTGGAACAATGAGTGTGTGTGTATGTTATGTACACACTCATCAGAACTTTCATCTTTTAAAATATTTTTGTTGAGAAAACAATTTCTGGCTTACAAAACTTTTCATTTTCAGATGATTAGAAACCCACCTCACGTCACTAAGTAGTAGGTCATTCTTAATAGTTCAATCACAACTATCCTGACATAATTAATATTGACAATTATTAGTTGGTGTTCCATTATGGTGAATGGATTAGTCTACTACTGATTTATGGTGTTTCCAGATCCTATATTTAATGTACTCGTAATTCTAGCATTCAGCGACTGGTGTGGAAGTAATTCAACGAGAATGTACTGCTAGTGAGTGTTCATGATTTATACGAATCTACAGCGACGTATAATTTCCCTAATTTCAAATATTTCGGTGGCTTGTGGTCATGACTTTTAACCAATGAATGTCAAGATCTAAAGACATCACTAGGTAGGCCTGGCAATCTTCTTTGGAGCATCTCCAACGACAATATTTTGTGAATTTTATCCAGCTGGTATTAAAATAAGTATAGTTTTTGTACTTTATTAACGTTTTTCCAGTCGATAAGGTAATGAAATAAAAGTCTATATATCCATATTACTTTAGTTTTATCTCTTAAAAAATTTACTACCTTAATGTTACCTGCGTCACGACTGCGACTAGACCTTTCTGTAATGTTCTGAGCTATGATTGGACGTGTTTAATAAATTCAATGTCAGAATGGAAATATTTTAAAACAAATCTTACATTTTCTTTATTAATATGAATATGACGACATACTACAAACTAGAAAGTGTTTCTAAGTATTCGTTAATTTTATAGATATTAAATATGTGGTCATGTCCTGATCGAACTATCTAATATACTTAAACTTATTCACGTAATAGAATTTTCTAATAAACGCACACAGATACGCACAGCACACATTAACAAATTTCTCAATGAGCAGTATAATGCAACAGGAAGATGATGATGATGATGAAAAGAATGAAAAGAAGAATGAAAACAATACATATCCAGTTTACATGTGTACTTTAGAGGGCTATGCTCGTGGTTTATAATTTCCTAGCGTGCCTGAAGTCCTTACGACATAAAGCTTTTTATTTTATTATTTTTATTAATTTTTATTACATTATTAAACGTAGTTTTTTTTAATTAATCGTGGACTTCATCAGAGAGACAGAGAGAATAGATGGACAAGAGAGTGATAAGGTGAGAGTGGTAAGTACGTTAAATTGTAATTTAACGTAAGATATTCAAGATAAGATATAAGTAATAATGTAAGATATACGGACGGTATTTCATTATTAATAAGTAGATTTATAATGAAATAAAACAATAGAAAGAAAGTTAATTTTTTTTCATCATCATCATCAATTTGAAATGGGAAGATCATTTATGAAAAAGATGATGAACTTTTATTACGGAAATGTGTAATATAAACCATCGGAAGTCTTGTGAAATACCCTTCCAGGATGACTGTGACTATTTTCCGCCTTAATGACGTTTAAATAATTGTCTAAGTGAAGGTAAGCTAAGCATTTGGATGCATTGGTGCATGTCCATCTGGAACCTCGCTTCAAAGTGGTTTTTTTGTAGAACGTATAACCATCAAGAAGAAACACATGCTTTCCGTTAGCCAGTTGAATCAATCCTGTTGAAATTGGAGAAAGATTAAAAAGTCAATAATCATACTTTGACATTTATTTGAAATGCTACATTTACTATTACCATGTGCTATTCCGCCGTTTTTAATTTTGCTTGATCTTGTTTCCTAAACATTTTATAACAATAAACAACTAAACAGAAACTAAGAAAATTTTAATATTTATCAAGGCGAATACACCAACACGAATTCAATGAAACACAGATCAGGGCATGTAACAGACATACTTATACAACATGATATAATTATACAACAATACATCAGCCGCAGGATCTAATAAGATTTTAGAATAATAAATTATTATTAAACTTGAAACAAACCCTTTACCAACCCGTCTGGCCAGCGTGGTATAGTAGGTCAAAACCTCCGTTCTAAGGAGAGGCCTATGTCCAGCAGTGGACTGTTAAAGGCTGTTGATGATGATGATGATGATGATGATGAAAATGTAGACATTGTAATACACGTGTAGTCTATTGCCTAACATAAAAAGCATTAAAAAACTTGGAATAGACCTCCTAATTTTGAATAAGCCAGACAAAGTTTCATGAAGTACAGCCAAAACCCGGCCAAGTTAAATTAGTATACGTTGTAAAATATTTTACCTAAAGAGTATTTAATGCAATTATAAACTTAGAACCTTTACAATAGTTAAAACTATTCAAGAAACATAACATTGCTTTTTTTTCAAAATCTGTTACAGCAACAGAAGATTTAAGGTATTCGTATGTATTTCCCACACAGAGGCGATCTTAAGAACTTTGCTGGTGGATGTTCATGTGTTTGTTTCATGTAGAGGATCTTCAAATCGTGATTCACACGCAGGAAAGCATTACAATATGCCTTGCTACAACACCAACGAGATCCATCCTTCGAGAGTTGCTTCCTGTAGTGGGGATAACCGTTTACCAAGAGGATAGTTCTACCGTTTATCAACTCTATTAATTTCACTTGAGGGTTGCCTGTAAAATTTAAGGTACCTAATTACTTAGCAGTACTTGGCTACTTATAGAGTACTGATGTTTTAAAGAATATTATAGGGATTTTAATGATATTGTTACATGTTCTGTAACGCAAGGACGCTTACTTTATTTTTGCAATTAGAATTTTGGTAGAAGGAATCTGAATATCCCAAAATATAATAGAAGTAATTCACGATATCCAAATTAATAGTCTTTTAAACAGAATGGTGGTACTAAAATCCAAGTGAGGATGCAAGTCAGAAAATAACAAATTATCAATATTAACTACCAGAATTATAGTTTTAAAAATACAAGTTAGTATTAATCGAAATTGAAAGTTTAATAAAAAGCCAATAAAAATACAAGAGGATGGTGATATTACTTAACATAAAACACAGATATTGATATTTAAAATCAAATACACAAAGAATGCAAAGTTGTCATTCAAAAATTCGAGAAAATAAGTTAGAGCTATGTAAAAGTATCGCATACCGTAAATAAGTCTACGAATTTAGGAGACAGTCTATAGCACAATAAAGTCTCCAACAAGCAAATGAGATCCAGAATTAAAAGATGCACATACATCATAAGTATCACATATTTAAAAGACACAATACATTGTATTACTACTTTTAATAACATGAAAGTCAGTAATATAGAGGCACAAATTACTATTACGCTAAAACAGTTTTAGTAAAACGATAAAATCGTTTACGTTTTGAGGTACCACTTGATAAAATATTTTTTTTGTTCTTTTAATTATACACACTGAAGTTTTAAAACGGTCGGGCAAAAAGTATTTTTGGGTTTTCTTAAGAAATTTCTAATAGTAGCCAGGAGTTTGGAAGTGCCTCGGGAGAGCACGTAAAGCCTTCGGTCCCGATTGTTATGAACATCTATGCCTACGTACTAGTTCAACCTTCGAATTTCAGTTATCCCTTAGGGTTGCGGAGGTCCGACGGCAGTCGCTCCGTATAAAAACATAATATTCAGGTAAAACCGGTTGAACTAGTAGCCGACTTCAAATAATATTAGTAATAAGGCTAGGAAGAAAAGAATTAAAGAGACTAATGTCTTACATTAGTAAGTAGTACGATATGCCAAAATACTACCTCATAATTTATAAAAACTGTTGTAAGGATTCAAATTATATCAATTATTTGAGAAGTTATCTCGTATACATTTCAAGATATCTTATTTGTAGTACAAAATATTTAAGCATTTTTGCCTTTTCATTAGATTTGTCTCCTGTCTTTATTCTCTACACAGACTTATGTAAATTATGCAGCTACAGTGCTCTAGGTACTTAATGGTTGTCCTTAATATGGCACAACTAGTCATGAACACTAAAATTATGAAAGAAAGCTCTAGAAGCTCATAAATACTATTATAAAAATACATAATGACGTATTATCTACGTAATTTAATGTAAATGGTTAATACAAAGAATATTATGCAAATCTCTAATCGATTGAAAGGCAAATATACCTACGATTAGATAAATTCTATTAAGTTATGGATATGTTATAAAAATAGACATGATGTGCTTCAAAGATATTGAGACTATTTCATTATAATACTATCCATGAATAGTTCTACATGACACTAGTTTAAAAAATACACACTACTTCAATTAATCCTAATATAATTGTTTCAATCACAATTTTTAATACTGTTAACAATAAATGCAAATAATATCACACAGGTCATAGCAAAAACAAGTTATGTCTAATCTTCGTGTTACCTATATCTAGTTTTTGTAAAGACACATTCATTAAAAGGCACTTTTCATTGATATTATGTATATCTTCTACAATAAGAGTTATTATTACCAAGGAATATACTAGTTAACTTAAAATTAAACACTGTGGTTATCATAATTGTCAATGGTAGTTAAAATACTATTGATTTGCATTACACTCGAGTTAAAAACATTAATAGGAACAAATTTTATTTTAAAATAACAAAAAGAGATCGCATTTTCATCAGTTTCACATATAATAAAGTTTAACCACAGACATTTTAAATCTAAAATATAATGCAGTACATGTTTACCATAGACATACATGTTACACATTAAAATTAAATTAAAATTACAGTCTTAACATTTAGAACTAACGTTCGAACTAACGACTTTTTATCATAGTCGATTTTTAATTAAATTTTTAGTTTGAAAATCGACCGGCGATTATAAGTCAAATGCCTCTTAACCTAGTAGCTGTCAAAAACGCTATGAGCCGCCAAATAATTCTGAAAGGGTGTCAAAGTACGATAAAAAGCAGGATCTGTCCTGACCTGTATTGGTTTCAGAGATTCTTGCGTTAGATTCTTCTTAATTGCCTTTAGTAACGGCACCTTTGCTTCTTTCTTCATGCTTGGAGGATGACTGTGAAGGATATTTGCCTTCAAGATTTCTAGCGCGTCGGTGATGATCAGGTGGGCCTTACATTTCCATTTTGACCCGTAGGCAGTACAGCTCCAGCGGTGAGCGTTGGTCCTTGCTTTGAGATGTTTGTAAAATGTAAAGTTGTTCAAGCGAAGATTAACTCTTCCGTTCGGCCGAAGGTAGAATTCAACTGTGGGGAGAAGAATATTTATTATTAGTAATGGGTTTGAATCCGAATCAAAATACTGGTGTTTTGGCAATGGATATACTCGTATAAAACTTGCAATTGACTATTCCAAATTTCAAAATTCACCAAAAAGAATTGATGTGGATGAATTTTGAACGTTACCTCTTTGAAAGTCAGAAAGTGTAGTTTGTTGGTGTAAGTTTATTTTTCGCGTATTTCAAATATAGACATTGAAGGAGTAAAGAAAAAGATTTTTCATAGAACCAAAGTATAATTTTTGCAACTAATATAAATGTTAAGGAAAAGGGTAAAATAAGACCTAAAACACGTTGAATAATATTAGCGTTGATTGGCATTTAATAAGCAATAAAATATAAAATAAAGTTTAAATTCATCCAATACACATTTATATATTTAAAACTAATAAACTAATGCTATCAGTAACGTTAAAAACTACTGCAGGAAAATGTTACATTTTATAATATCCAGTTACTAACACGAATTAACATGGGAATGAGCCAGTCAGCCTGTAACCACGGCCATTGCAACCTGGTCGAAACGTAAGGCAATCAGAGGTATGTAATACCTTTAATAAGTGATCGCGTTAATTCCCGTTAAAATAATATTTAATAACCATTTACGTCAGCAAATAGAGTTGTACTGTGTGAATTATATTTTTTAATGCAATACATCATACAATATACACGCAGGTATAATCTAGAACTATGACTGATAAATATAACACATCATTGTCGTATATAATGCATACAATGAAATTTTATTCTAAGGATATTACTAAAAAGGTTCATTTTAGTTTAGCAAGGTAAAACGTACATTAAAAAAAGAACAATTTATAGGAATCAGCACTATCGAATTTCAAGCACGACTCGAACTGACTGACCTTGAATTTCACACAATTTTTTGTGGGCTCTTTATAAGTCTATGTGTAATCTGTATACAAATTAAACTTGTTCTGGCAAACTAGACATGTATATTTTTTGCTGATATTTAGGCTTTGTAGGGGTTTAGTGATTTAATTAGTAGGTTTTGTCAGACAAACGACTTATATATATAGGTTCTGTACTCTAAATCGAATCCCGATTTCTCGGGAACCTCAAAGGAGCAGGGTGGGTTTTAGTCAAATGATCAAAAGCGGGAAGGTTATAAAATTTAAAGGGATTATTTAATACACCTAGGTTTATTTTACTGTTAGTGCACACATATATGAATATTAAAATTTCCAACTAACACTGACTGAGGCTTAGTTGACAAGATCGACAATTTGTCAGAAACTACTTACTCAGAATTTTATTTCCTACACACCATAACATGTTCGTAGAGTACATTCGTTACATAAAAACACAAGTTAATAAAAAAACAACCAACTTAAATACTTATTAAACATAAAAGTACCAATTGATAACTTGTATCTGATTATAGTATCAAGAAGACACTTATTTTCTATCGTTACAATTATTAACATACTTCGCAAGACATAAATATTTACTAACAAATAATACTACATTTAACATTTTTTTGCAAGGAAATCCAAATACCTAAGGACATAAAATTCTGATTGCACGATTATTATTATGTATAGTGCCCTCTTAGAAAAAAAAGCATCAAAAAAGCTAGCACAAGTAGCATCTGCAAGAGGCCAACTAATGCATGCTAAACTAGTGCTAAGTATAACTATCCAAATCCTCGGTGAGTTTATAATTGCTATACTCTACATCTAGAAGTATAGGTTGCCTTGCTAAAGTACGGCTATGTTATGAACCGAGTACAAACTCGATCTAAGCAAAAATAATTATATTTATAACCTTGGTACTAAGTTTGGAATTTCACGCATAATATATATACATAACATATACATGTCGTCCTATTTTTTTTTTAATTTTCTTATCTTGATATACAAATTTCTTATTTCGTTAAATTTCTAGTTCTACATAAAACTAGAGTTATATCAGTGTCGTAGTAAGTGAAGATCAACTGTCTGTGCCGACCCTTCTGGGAAAAAGGCGTGATGTTATGTATGTTTGTATAAACTTACAGTGCATTAAACTTTAAGCCCAGTTCAGAAAGTAGAATATGGTATTAAAGTTATACAGACATATTTTGTTTAAACAATTAACAGCTATAACTTAAAAATACTTCCTAACTCTGTCCACATATTTACTAAGTTTATGTGCCAAAAGCAAAATGTTTTGTGCAAGATGATTTGCATACTTCAGGGCGTGCTTCTGAACACCCTATGTTATTACTTTAGTCTACATCATCAATAACATAGTAAAAACATCACCCCAGTTAGTGATGGACTAAAATCGTAATTAACTGTAATTCGTCATAGATTTACTGTTCATCATCATTACCAGCCTAATGCAGTCAATTGCTAGACACCCTTTACGATTGTACGTCACTCTGATCGATTATAAACTAGTCAAATTATAACTTTTTTGATTATTATTGTTTTAATACTATTAGTTTAATAGGTAAAATAGACACCTTATTTATCGAAATTTATAGGCAACTCGCGGGTAAATAGCAACTGTAACCAACGTAAGAAGAAATCACATGATCAATCACAGTTGACTGTGAGTCCCCAACCCGCACTGGGTGGGGTCATATGTTCTTAACCCTCTCCTGAGAGAAGATCCAAGCCCAGCAGTGGGACATTATAGGTTGGTGATGATGATGACTGTGATTTTCATCCATCACTGATACTAATCCTCTCTCAGAAAACTCTACGCCATAAATAACACTGTCTATATTACTACATATTCGAATAATCTAAGATAATCCAAAAAAAACGATAAGAATTCTCAATTATATTATAGTAAGTTGTTTTAAATACAACATCAAATTCACGACCCTGTACCATGAAACTTGCATTTCTACTCAAAATAACCAACTATATCGACGAATACATTAAAATTTTTCTCAGGTTCACGTAGTTATATTATTTATAAGGATATACGATTAGGGGTACTAGGGCATCTAACAATATCATAATAGATTTACAGATCCTATAATAAAGGTGATGTTAAAAGCTAGAACGCCCATGGATACCAGCAAGTTTCAATGCTAATGGATTCAGGGCTTCTCTTTCGGATGATCTTTTAGTCTGCAACAAGAAAAAAACATTACAAAATGAAATTATTCACTTTATTTTGAAAATATACTAGCTATTGAAATATTATGGTATAAAATTTAAAAAGCATTGTAAAGAAACAACTTACGGTCATTTCGTTGCTTCCGGAATTTTTGATCTTAATGGACTTTTTAGTGTTCTTCAATAAGTAAGTCGATGGTGGATGAGTATGCTGCGTAAACGCTCTGACAACCATCATCTCACTTGTAACATGCAAGAAACCACGGCAGGATCTAGATCCCATCTGTGTACAGCTCCAGCGGAATCCATCCCTTAAGATCTTGTGCTGGTAGTAAGTGTATCCGTTCAGCATCAGCAAGTCTTTACCATTCCGTCCTTTGACCAGAAGCACTAAAAACATACTAAGTGTTAATAACCACTTTGGAAAAAAATAAAATCATATCCTAAAGAGTTAAATCGACTTAAAATATTACCTTGAAATACAAAAACTGTGGCTTGTTATATTGCCAAAATGTCAATCTACCAGTTAAGTTAAAAGGTTTGGTAAAATAATAAAAACAAAAAAGTATTTATTTGAAACAACAAATCAACACTTATAATTTAATAGAAGCTGTAAAGAAGTTAACAATTTCAATAAAAGCATCGCCAGCATTGCAAAGCAGCAATTGGTTTTGTTACGTTTAGTACTAAATAAGTTCTTCTCTGGCAAAACTGCCATTACCTTTTTGAAGTTTTGCTGCAGAGGCATAACAGAAAATTAATTGATTTGAAAAACAATGTGAAACGTGAAAGATCATAAAGCAGTTTGTGATCACGTTAAAAAACGACTTGTTATACTTTCGGATTTCGGATGTTCCACAAACTGTTCTTGTTCGGTGTAATATCATAAGGCATTTAAGGACTCTGAACATCATACATACAAATCACTCTTATTTCCACGTGGGTAGGCAGAGACAATTGATATCCACTTACATTTGGGTGTGATGTTTCTATATTAACTTACGTAGCTCGTAAAAGTTGTATTATATGAAGAAGAAATTTTTTATGCATGCTGCGAGACATGCCTGTCACTTATATGTTGTTGCTTTTCTTGTAAATGAGTTCTCGTGGCAGACGATACAGGTCCGTTTTCAGTTTTGGATATTTACTGGCATGGAACATAAATAGTTAAAAACAAAATTTGTTCTCTTAGATTCCACAGGAAAAAATGCATTGTCCCCAAATTATCTTCATAGTTTGCTCGATATTAGGTGTCGTATTGATTGTGTTACTTCCCTTAGTGTGTAAAAATTTTTGTTGCCTAATTGGCATGAACTAGCTATGTAGTTTTTCTTGTATAATGAAACTTATACGAGATAACCCTCCTTGGCGAACGAGTAATATAATTAATTATACTAAAATATTACGATACTTTTTGAATCCCGACATTTCAAACAGATTCTAATTCATTCCGCGCGTGGACAATTGTAGACTGTTCTATCGCAAATAAATATTATCTTGGTCTCCTTATGTATAGGGTCCTTATCTCAATTTCGGCATATGTGTGGTTGGATTCCTTATTACGTAAGTAGATCCAAGTTGTAGTAATAACTATGAATTTATTAACCTGTAACTGCAGTAACTAAAACAAATAATACAAGTATAAACAAATGAATACTAGTTTATTTTGTAATAAACACCATCTCTTGTCTGGTACAATCCAGGGTTATGAGTGTGAAGATCATTCTTTTTCAGAACTTGTCCTTGAATATCCAAAATCAAATAAGCGCGACAGTTTTGAGAGAAATGTTTTGTACACTGCCATCTTGTGTACCCGTGTTTAAGAGGATAGTGTTTGAAATAAGTGAACTGCTTGTACATTGCGTATCTTTTACCGTTATGTGTTATGATGAACGTTGCTGAAAATATAAGGGTCATGAGAATAATATTACTTCAGAGAATTGTTATGTGACAATGTAAAGTGTCCCAGAATTAAAATTTATTTAAGAACACACTTTGATAATGTTTTATTGAAATGGGGATAGGGAAAGGATTAATATAACTTACTAGCTTGAATAGCCTATGTTTGGTTGTGATGTGTAAACTTTATTACTTCATACATCCATCCACCCAAATTTTTGGCGGTTTTAACATTAGTAGGATAAGTAGGTTAGGAAGTTAGCTCATTATTGTTCTATAAGTATAACATTCTATTACTAATACATATTATATACATTTTGTGATCCTTAATTTTATCATTGATGTAATTTCAAATACTCCGTCAAATACTCCCGAGTGAAAGGCCAATAGCAGCATCTCAACAGGCCGCCATAGTGGGGGATCACCATACTGCATTCGCTTTAAGTATGGTGACCATTACTCTTGGATTCGACTCATGCTTTCTATCCGGTAGAGTGAAGTCATTTTAGTAGGCCCAAATATATAAAATACTAAAGGCCGCTGCATACGTGACGGGATATTACCTCGGACGGGACGTGGACGGGACGGGGACCTGGTTGCCTCGTTATAAACGGGGACGTGATGTAAATGCATACGCACCGTGACTGTGACTCGGATCTAACGTACTAGTGTTGTGAACAAGGAAAGATGGATTTTTCATTACAAGAATTGGCTTTAATCCAATTCTTGTAATGAAGCATCGTCGGCGACGATGTTTAGCTCGTCCCGCGCGTGCCACGTTCCCGTCCCGTCCGTGTATCCGTAAAGTATGCATTTCCTTATACATTTTGTATGAAACGATGTTTGCAAAACTTCCCGTCTCGTCCCGTCCGTGTAAAAACCCGTCACGTATAAGATAAGCGGCCGTATAAGCGGCCTTAAATATAAGAATTAAAGAGTAGAAAAACAAAATATTTGAACGGACAACCTACAATGTTCATAATAATGTATTTAAATGAATAAGAACGACGAGGAGTTTCTACTGTCGTAATTCTACCTACTATCCGAACTTGATAAAAAAATAGATTAATTTAAATCACTTTATTTTTTATAACTTACAGTAATAGCCATCGCTATTTTTATAATACGTTCCAGGCAAATGGGTGTGATCTAAATTAGATTTAATTATATAACAATTAAAGTCCAAAACTAAAAAAGCATTGCATTTCTTTGAAGTGCGTTGAGTACATTGCCACCTTACACCGTTTTTTAAAGCAGTGTGCTTGCAATACGTGAAATTATGATGCATTATTTGAGTTTTGTTGTTCGATGTGCGAATGAAGGTAGCTAGAATTAAAGAAAGTATCCTTAGAAGTACATAGGACTTGAAGAAGAAGAAAACTAGAAATAAATAGAGTATTGCCATAATAACTCAGTTTAACAAATGAAATAGTATCGGGATGTCGCCTTGCAATATTATATTTTCATGATACTACTATGCAAAACACATTTAAAAAAGGGAACTTACATTAAATTTACGCTTTATTTTTTATTAAAGAAAATTATAACAGTGGTAATATGAATTTCTATTAATTAAAACGGAAGAAAAACTGCATTACAAACCATATTTATAGGTAAATTTTGCCTGAAATGATTAAATTTCACAATCATACTACACTGAATCTTGTGCTATTAGGGAATCTGGGTTTGATCTTTCCCAGGTCGTATTGTTTAGCCATCATCGGATCGTGAGAGTCGCAATCCTGAAGCATCACCTTCAAACCTTCTTTAGTTCATAGCTGGACATAATCTTTTCCTTCGAAAGTAGGTTCTGACCTACTATACCATTCTGGGCAGAATAGTTGGTATTTGGTTTGATGTTTGATGTTGTCTTGCGTAGTTTGTTCCTTTAATATCCTCTTACGAGACCCATGGGAACAATAGGAGTGGTGACACTATGTGATAAATTACACACATGGAGAATATTAGCGCTGGGATGAAATATTCAAATCTTTCTTCAAAATTTTTATTGCACAACACACAATTTATCTCAAGCTCAAGTATAAATATATTTACAAACCTGGTAAAAATAAAACTTAAACTAGCGTAAAGGTACATAAATGCCATCTTTAGTCACATAATGCGATCTAGGGTCATGTGTGTGTATCGTAATATTCTTCAGGATGTTATGAGAGCTATTATCCAATATGAAGTAAGCATTACATTTCTTTGAATTTTTCATAGTGCATTGAAAACGAGTGCCGATCTTCAGATTGCAATGTTTCGAAAACGTGTAGTTTTCATACAAAGCCAATAGCACACCAGTTGTTGTACTAACGAATTTCACTGAAAAAATAACATAACAAAGTAACATAAAATCTAAAATAATATTACTTTTAAAGTACGTACAAACATTAAGTATAAACTTTATAACTGTTATTTATATTTTTTTCCCAGGCCTTTTTGTTCCCAAGATTATCTGAGGTCAGTTACTAGTTGAACCTGTTTTACCTGAATATAAATTGTTGCACGAAATGGCTGACTGACCGCCGCAATCTTGAGCGGTGAACTGAATACAAGGGTTGACTTAGTTGTTAGTATATTTGAGGGAACTGACTTCCCAAAAACGATTGCCATAAATGTTCATGACAACCGGGACCAACAGCTTAACGTGCGTTCCAAAGTACGTCAAAGAACAATTATTATATTTACATGATAACTAGGCATAATGAAATCAATAGTTTTAGGAGCTATTAAATATATATTTATTTTTTAAACAAATATACGTAATACAAAAGGAAAAAATCGACAGAAAAAATCAACTAAGTTTTAGTATATTAAAACAACGACGGCAAAAAAGTTAGGTAAGTATGCTAAAACGTAAACGGATAATAAGAGTTCGACAGAGAAACCGATAAGTTAAAAATAAAGATAAAAGATACTAGTACTACACTGATAAAAAGTATATGTAGTAGTCAGAAACTAATGGTCTTCTTCTTCTTGCGGTGCCTCTCCACTACTGAAGGTTGACCGTCAGCAAAGCATATCTCTTCTTGTCCCTCGCCAGACGAAACCGTTCCTCCACGTTGGTGATCCCATTGTCTAACGTTACGAAGCCAAGACATTTTCCTTCTTCCGACGCGTCTTTTCCCCTCAATCTTTCCCATCATTATAGTCTGGAGAAGATGGTAACGCTCATATTTTAATAATGACCCAGATAGGCTACTTTTCTTCTCTTTATGGTTCTCGGGATTTCTTGACACGCCGAAGTACTTCTTCATTTCTGACTCTTTGAAGCACCGGCGTATGCTTCAACTAGAACTAGAACTAGAACCACATTTCTAAGACTTCTAGTTTTAGGCGCATGTGCTCTTTAATCGTCCGTCGTTAAAACTAATAGTAGCACAACTAAAGATAGGTGAAATCGTTTTTCGAAATCTTACCGACTTAACTTCACCCCAGTTTACTGTTTGTCAATGACCCAGAGACTGACGATTGCTTTCCCGTAGATAGTACTAAGTACTAGACAGTATACATTAAATTAATATAAAAAATAACAGTACTTTAAAATGAAAGGAAAACATATACCAGTAAACTATAATTACATAAGTACGTATTTTATAATTCTTATCGATTTGTCTCCATTCAAGGGTTTTCTTATAGCGATAAGACCACCCCTTGTACATATCTCCTTGTAATATTTATATATCATATTGCATTGGTATTAAAGCGTATGTTATAACAAAGTTCTGAAGCGATCTTTAATCCTGGTATAATTCCCGTTTTCGTTTATCTGAAACTTTGGCGGCTCATGATTATGAACAGCGTTCTTTTTAACTATGACATTTTCTTCAGTCACTAAGTAAGCGTTACATTTCGCGTTTGACTTCTGCGAACATTGCCAACGAGTTCCTCTCTTTAAGAAACACTGTTTGCTAAAGGTGTACGATTTGTACATAACTAATTGCGTTAATTGCGTTCCGATGTACGCCTGAATGAATTTTGCTAAAAACAAGACACGTATTATTTATATGTGATACATTTTGCTCGCCTCGGATAGTCAACTATGGTAGTAATTCCGTTAATCTTGAAATCTCTACAAATGAGATTTGTCCTGTCAAATGACGTCCAAAATGTCAAACTGTTTGAATAAAATTAGATATTGCCCACTTAAAATAGACGTTATCTGAATACATACAAAATAGCATTTTGGAAATCTCTTCACTTAAAAAGATTTTAGACAAATCGTGGTTTAGTTTAATAATCATTTATACGAAGAACCATTGGATAACGTGCCTATACTTTGATTAACTTAGGGCAGGCAAACTAGACATCACAGCGACAAATTGATCAAATTAACAATTTGTTACTAAGTTTTCACTAAATCTAAACTGTTATAAAATAAAAGAATTGTCAAAATATAATCGATATATTTTATTACTACGAGCTAAAAACAGTCCTCATAACGTGTATAAATACGTAGAAAGGTTACTCTAATTATATGCATTCATTATGTTAAACATAAAATCAATCAATTAAACATAATTTAGATATGACTGAAATGATTAACAAATTGCCTTCTGTTTGTTAAAAATATCGCACTATTATTTCTATTAGCTAATCAGCCTATCGCAGTTCACTGCTGGATATAGGATCTTGCATCGTACACCACTTGCTTCGATCCTCGACTTCTCGCATCCAGCTCTTGCCATATATTTCTATAATACTCTTTAAATTGACCGGACTGAAGTTGGCGGCGATTGGAGTCAATAAACATTTTTGAATGTCAAGAAAAGGATGAGAGGGTTAGGCAGTTTTTTATATCTACAAGATATCGAGGGATGCAAGAATAAGGAACAGCACCATGTTCAACCATCCAAAAGCCCCAACTTTAACCAGATCAAATTATTGTATTGTTACAATTGATTGTAACTGCCCTTGATTTTTTCCTTATTTCTGGTATCATCTTTTATGGTAAAACGTCGTCAGTTTCTTTTATATTTAGAGTCATTGGCAAAGGACTTCCATAAGGATCTGATAAAACGTTAAAAATATATGCACTCGTAGTCACTACTAAAATGGGGAAAGTCGTTTGACGGACTCTTACCGAATAAACACCCGCTGTTCTGTTTGTCGGGGAACGCCAATACAATTTCACTCTTCCACATAGGTGGTAATAGAAACATTAACACATTTAACAAAGCAAGTTCGCTTGACTATAGCTGCTAAATTACAGCCAAAATTAAAATAATATCAATGCTTTAAAATGAAAGGAAAAAATATTTAACACAACTATAACTAAATATCTTATAATTCCTATCGATTTGGTTCCGTTCAAGGCTTGTAAGAGTTTGCTTTTACCGATAAGGCCGCTCATTGTATATACCTATCTTCTTTTAATATTTACCTATCATAGTAATAAAGTATATTTTACAACAAAGTTCTGAAGCGATCTTTAATCCTGGTATAGTTCCCGTTTGCGTTCCTTTCGAACTTCGGCGGCTCATGATTATGAAAATCGTTCTTTTTAATTATATACCCATTTTCATGGATCACTAAGTAAGCGTTACATTTCAATTTACGTGACCTCTGCGAACATTGCCAACGACTTCCTTTCTTCAAGAAACACTGTCTGCTAAAGCTGTACGATTCGTACATAACTAATTGCGTTACATGCGTTCCAATGTATGCTTGGACGAATTTTGCTAAAACAAGACACATATTAGTTTTTTCTTACATTATATTATATGACAAATTTTTGGTCGCCATCTTGGATAAGCGATAATGGTGATAATTCTGTTTGACAAAATATTGCCTTTCATGTACAAAAAAGTAGAATTACTTATATCATTTATTTTTTTTGCACGTCAAACTTAGCAGGTACTTAAAAATATGAAACCTTAAAGCACTTTCAACTTTTACATTTTAAAAGTAGGTAAATGCATTCTTTCTCTTTTGAAGGAGATGTCTCTTGTTGTCGATCTCTCTTTTATATTTTCTAGTAATCTCTAGATGCTTTAAATTCCAATTGATCTGTTGATTGAGTAATCTTTAAAACAGGGAACCCTAAGATATCGTTATTGTACTTTGATTAACTTAGGACAGACAAACTAGACCTATCATCAAAAAGATCTTTGGATACAATCATATTATAGTTTGTGACCAAGTTTTTACTTAATCTTAATTTTAATAAAAATAAAAGAATTTTTAAAAGGTAATTGATATATTTTAGTACTACGAGCCAAAACACAATCCTCGTAACCTGTATAAATACGTACAAAAGCTACTCTAATTATAAACAATGCATTAGTCATGTTTAACATGAAACCAATAAATTATACATAATTTAGTACATAGTGCCCCGGAGACAGTAATTCGCAATTGTAAATTTTTACGTCATTGAAGTACCAAATGATCGTTTAAAGAGGCAATTGATGATATTGTCATTCACAACTACACGATTGAAGGTGAATGATGAAAGTTTTGATTGAAGCTCATTGAAAATCGCAATGAAGTAATAAATTTAACGTCTTGTTGTGGGATTGACCGCTTTCGGTCATTCGCTAGTCGAGAAATATAGCGGTTATGTCGCGTCAAGCCAAAAAGTAAATGTAGGCAAGTAATTGACGATTCGTATGAAGCTCCACGAATCGCAAATAAAACGGTCAATGACGTAAAAATTGACAATTGCGAATGACTGTCTCCGATTAAGTGTTCGGGAGACAGTCATTATCAACTGTCAATTTTTACGTCATTGACGATTCATTCGCATTGTCAACGGGCTTGAATCGAAATTTTCATCATTCACCTTTAATCACGTAGTTGCGAATGACAGTGGCTTCAATTGCCTCTTTTAAACGATCATTTAGTACTTCAATGATGTAAAAATTGTCAATTGCGAATGACTGTCTCCGGGGCACTTTATGACTGGAATGTTCGATAAATTTATTTCTGTCTGCAAAAATACCACACAATTATTTCTGTCATCTACATCATCAGCCATCCTCTGCTTCTCACATCGAGCTTCTGTTATATATTTCTCAAACACGTTTTAAGTTAACTGGACTGAAGTTAGCGGCGATTGAAGGCAATAAACATTTTTACATGTGAAGAAACGGATGCGAGATTAGGCACTGTCTTTGTGTGAATATGAGAGATAAAAGGACAGCTGCATGTATAACTCTCCGGAAAGCCTAACTTCAACCCAGTCAAATTATTCCTAATTCACGTAACGCCCACAGTCATCTTCGAAAACGTGCAGTAAGAAGCTATATGTTAATAATATGGATAAAGTTATTTTGAGTCTTAAAAAAAACAAGCAATGTGTACTTATATAAAAGATGAAATAAATTCTATGAATTTGAATATAGGCGAATAAAGTTGAGATGATTTAGGATTTAGTCTTTTGGCGTTACATACAAAATGATTTTAAAATACATATAATAATAGCAATAAAATTTTAAAATTAGACCGTCAAAAGACGAAGAGAAAAAGCCACAATAGATATTGCTTCTGTGTTACTTATATTAAAGGTAATCGCACACTTATAAGAGCGAACGAGCCGAACGAGCCGAACGAAACGAATTTTAGAATTCTTTATATGAAATCTCATGAAACCTCGCACACTTACCCGCGTCGAATCGTCCGCATCTTTAAGAACCCAAGAAATCCTAGACGAATTCGGATGATGTCATAAAATTCGGCGCGGATTATGCGGTCGCCTCAATCGATGCGCTCGCATTCTATCAGTTGCGTATGACAGAGCAACGCACGATTACTATTTATTCAAATGATTTCTTCGAAGCAGTCGATGCTTTCGGCGCGGTCGATTCTTCTGGTGCGGATAAGTGTGCGAGGCCTCCTTGACTTCGATTCGTTCGACGCGTTCGGCTCCGATAAGTGTGCGTTCACCATAAATACTACTTACTGGCAAATCGTTGGTAGATTTGTATGTAATTAATAAGAAACGTACCTATACTATGAGACCCGTTATTTTTTAATTTTTTAACCCCCTTCTCCTCTCTGGAGACCACCCACAGTATTATATTTGTTAACCCCCGAGTTTAAACGTAGTATTGGCAGCTAGTAACTTAACTACTCGATTCACTGACAGTTTTAATATGCCTAGTTAGAAAAAGTGTGAAATGTATTACATTACGAAAATCTAAACTAAAACTGTGACCTAGAGTGGTATTTTTAAAGATCCCTTCTCAACCCTGAACGGGTCACTTAGTATGCGCATGTTCCCTTATTAGTAGAACTCTTCTGTTGAATCCAATACCCCTGAATAAAGCCCTATAATATATTATCTTCTACTCGACTTTGTATTAAGAATTAAGTATACACTATAAGATGCCTGGCCGTATATACGGACACGACTGGAGTATAGAGTACCGCAGGTACAAAATTTTGTATATTTAAGTAACAATTTGGCACAAGTTATTGCAAGAGAAACATACATGACTAGGTAGACAAGGCATACAAATGCCTACATTTTCACTAACAACTTATAAAACAATAACGTAAGCATATGTGAATAACTTTAGGACTACTAACGCCATCTCTGCTCATGTGATATTAACTAATACAATACTAGTCTATAAATATTATATCTAGTGACCACTAGGTGGTGTTATATGCCTATAAATACTACAAAATGACAATTTTTTACAACTCTACAAACTATAAATGCAAAGTAATCCTTTCAAAACACCGCTAATAAGATATCGTTTCAATATCTCTATGCAGTAACAATCATAATAACTTTATAGTAAGTACATTTGATTACATAAGTTTTAATTATATTTTTAATGTATATTATATAAATGCAATATAGGAAGTTCATTTCAGCTTAAGAATATGACCAGCAAAAGCATTCTGTTGATCAGTGAGCTGATATTAAACTTTCGCATATCTAGTGATCAAAAACCCTGTGAGCCTAGCCAAGTTGCAAATGTTTTTCGTTCTGCAATCGCTGACGCATCTATTAAAATTATATCGTCACTCAGTCACGTGATCATCATAGAGACTTCAGCGATTTTAGAACGAAAAACGCTTGCAAATTGGCTTGGCTCTCTCTGAGAGCAAGATAATTTACTACATCTGTCACTTAAGTAATGTAATATTAACAATATTCAACTCATTATACATTATCGTGATTTATTGTTTTAAACTTTCGTGGTCATTAACATTAAAATAGAAATCTGCGGGATTGCTACCATGTACCTTTGCGATCGTAAAAAAAGACTGCGTAAGAGGGTAGACCGATATGTCTGCCAATAACATCCCACCAGCAAGATCTTCAGTTACTCCGTGATCATGGCGCTTGCAACAGCGCCGGAATATAGGATACTCATTAACAAAAAGGTACATGGTAGCATTCCCGCAGATTTCTATTTTACTTATGATTATTCGGATTACACAAAAGTGATAGGCACATCATGTCGACTTTTAAAATACTAATTTGCTATTTTATTTTTTATTTGCTAACGAACATTAAGTTTATTTTTGATCAGCAAAAGAATACAATATCACTGAAACTACTCTTGCAAGCTTACAACAGAAGTAATAACTGGCCACATATGAGCTTGACATCAGTCATTGAAATTATACTTTGTGTAATTATCAGCATGATTATGGAAACCTTTATGCTTGATGTACCTTCCTTCGATAGTGGTTTGGATGCAGCTGTTGCACCCAAGGCGTTTGCGATCCCTGCAGGTCCAATTGATGGTATTTTGGTATCTGTTGTTGATCCAGTACTTGTTATCATTGTATATTAATACCATACTGCCTGTTCTATGCGACGGTAGGTAGTAAATTCCTGGAAAATAACTTCAAACTTATTACCTGGGATTAACATCCTTTATAGCTATCAAATGAACGGAGACTACATTTTCAACAGAAATAACACTTTATTTGTACATAGATCATTATTGTCATGTTACAAAAATTATTTTTCTGCATTTTCTTATATAATTCGATGACTAAAACACTTGGGGTAAAATTAAAGTCATCTTGTCTATTACAGTTAGTTAATTATATGTATCTCTATAATGTATAAGGCATATCAATAAAAACAATACACGTTAATCAGAATACTGTATTTCCTAAAATAGTCACAATAAACGTTTATCTACTTACTAGCAGGTCCCTACATCAGAAACATGCGTTAGAAGAACACGATTTACAATAAGTACATCACATTTCTATAAAATAATATATAAAAAAATATCTACTTTAAAATAAAAATCTAAATATCACTTGAGTGACTGTCTATTGAAAAAATATTTTTCTCTTATAAATCTACCGTCGTGGCACTGACGCAAACGAGGTGGGTCGTGTATGTGACGGCCACGGAATATTGATATATAATCTCTTCCATCTATCCCTCTGTATGTGATAACATCTGCCCGACAACCATGAACATCTCGTGACGAGCAGTACCATTGCTTCTTGCCATGCGCTTGATGATTCTTCATATAAAACGTGAAGCCATTGAGTATTAAAAGACCAGCGCCTGTTCTCCCCGGTATAAACTGAGCCGGAACTGTGAGCAAAACCAGAATGTTTACCTTTTTTATTACCTTGGGAAAATAAAACACCATTACCTTTTTATAAACTACTTTATTTGTGATAGTAAGTACATGCTTTCTTAATTTCTATGTAAATATTTATATTAAGAAAACATGTACCTAATCTTTATGCCTTTGTAATTTAAAGTAAAAATATAAGTTTAAGGCAAGGATAAGGAAAGGTTAGGTAAATAAATACACAAGACACCCCAAACATTTTATTTGCCCCATTGTCCCCCAACTGTTGTATTTTATTTCTTTATTTATAAAAACTTTTTACAAAAATTTCCTTACATACTAATGAAGAAATCACTTAAAAATTAAACAAATTATTGGAAATTATAACAAATATTTTCTTAAAATACATAAGTACTTAATAGAATAAAAATAAATTGTTTTTTTGTGATATAATAAAAATAAATTTATAGTTTTTTTGTAATATAATGGCATCATGGTTATTAAATTAACAAAATTTCACTTTGTGAGTGAAGAGTGAGAAGAAATTCTGAACACAGAACAGATAATTCATTAAGTCATGTATGAAAATGACTTGAAGACCTATTATTAAGAATTTAAAATAACTTCCATATAAGTGTTTCAGATAGATAAAGAAGCCATAAATATTATTCTTATTATGAGACTCGAACTCCATTTTAAATGTCAATAAACATAAATCATCATCACCATCATCTTTATACAAACACAATGCTTGATTTGTTTATTATAACCATATCACATTGACACTTTGAGAAAGGGATTTAAACCACATCCTTTTAAAAAGTTACTAAATAATTGTTTTATTTTACTGTTCATCATCATCAATATTATCATCATCTTTCATTATCATCAATATTATCATCATCTATTACCATCATCCTAATGAATCTAATCAACATCACCAACTTATACATTGCTATCATAACAATCCACTTAATGTATATGGCTATCAATTAATATTTATTAATAAAATAATTAATACCAATGTCACAATCATAATTATTGTTGCCATGAAACATTGATATCATCATCACCAACATTGAATATATACACATATACAATACACATATTATTCATCATCATCACCTTTGTAATCATCATTATCCCCTTTACAAACATCCTCATCATCACCTTTATACCATCATTATCTTACACCTACTAAGATTGTATACTTAAATGAATGGCTAATCAATATTGGAACCATTATTAAAATTTACTGTTATCAGTTTTAAATCATCCTATTATTAAGCTCTTTAAGTTCATCATCGCATTTGAAACTGCTAACTTTAAGTCCCTTGAGCCATAAGACACAGTCATCATCATTTGTGAGTATCATCATCATTTAAATCACTGCATCAGTATGTTTTCTTTGCTTATAAAGTGAAATTGTATGAATAAGTTTAATTTCCTCATCAATTTCCATCATCATCATTCACCATTATCATCATCATCATCAATCTCTATGTTCTTCTGCCGATAACTGTTCACAGGGCTTGACCTGTTACTTTTTAACATATCTCTACATTTTTAATATTGGATTTGAACCAATAAAATCATAGACTTTCATTTTAACCACTACAAAGAGCCATACTGTACAACTTTGCAATTGTAAGTAAACCTTTATGTCTATACTTTCTTATTATTTTAACTTGCAGGTATGACACCACTTATCTAAGGCCTCGCCAAACACCTGGATGTTCCCCTAGTCGATTACAGACACTGTAACTGGTCTCAACGGAGACCAGTCAACTATATAGAAGATAATTAAGTGCACAAAAGTGTACAACGTAGGTGCATTTTTCCCTGATTTTCATAATGTGACAGGATGCCTACCCGAGACAACCTGAATACCTTACTTTTATGCTAAATTCCATCATAGTTGGAGTTGAACCAAGTACCTACATATTTTCTTTATAATGGAAAATATGTTAAATCCACCATTAAACATTTTAATGACCATGCTGATGGTGATACAGTTAATTTGAAGATGGTTTTATAACTATCAACTAAATATAAGCATTCCCTTTAAAAAGACAACATGACTTTATTCAGAAATTTGTTCTAAAGAAGATAAAATTCTTATATGGAAGTTTATATTTTAATATTATTTAAGTATTGTAATGAAAATAGTTCAAATACTTTTAACCACAAACTATACCTTGCAACCAGCGAAATGGGTGAAAACAAATTCTAACAATAAAAAACGTGGTTGTATTAATAATAAGTTGTCCTACAATATAATTATAAGTCATTTTCATACATGGAATCCTAGTTTAGACTCAATAATGAACATCTGTATCTGATATGTTTGATCAACAAATTTCACTTTATTAGACTCCAATCTAAGACTTTGGTATAAGATTATGGTGTAATACCTTCAGAAATCCTTCGATAGTAAACTTAGACTCTATTACTCACCAATCTGCAGCAGGGAATCAGTGGAAGAGGCTCATATTAGCGGGAACAAAAACTAACCTCACCGATGCACTTGACACCATTATTTCTTGATGAACACACCATTATTAACACATTTCCTTACCAAATAGGAGAACTACACTAATGAATAAAGGGTTGTAATGATTTTATATGAATTTCATAGAAGAAATTTACACAAAACACTAAAAAACAATTTGACATTTTCACAAGTAGGGATTTTATACGTTTTATTTAGGAAAGGTTGGCGCGGCGAGCAGCCTTTCACAAGTAAACAATAAGTAAACGCGATCGCGGTTAACTCAATCTAGATGCCTTCAAGAAAATTATACTAAATAACAATATGAAAACAACAATAGTTACTTGGCATCGAGAGAGATATTTTGACGTTTATTTATGTGAAATACCGTCACAGTCGGTGCTTATTCTGCGCACTAAGTCAACGTTCAATTCATAATGGGATTGCTTCTCTCTTTTTAACACATGCTCCTAGGCAACCATTCAGAGAGAGATGCATGACTATAGAAATCACGCATTCGCAATGCTATGTTTAGAATAGGTAGCAAACTAAAACCAACTTTTTTCTTTTTTATACCATGGCAACGATGCTTACTTGCGTTCTGCCTAACAAATATAACTGTAGAAAACAACGACATTATACATTAACTATACTAAATTAAACTATATTAAATATAACTGTAGAAAACAACGACATTATACATTATTATTATCACAGTAGGTTTTTTGATAGGACAGCTCATAAAATATATTTATAAAAATCCCTTTAAAGTTCATTAAAAGCCTAATAGTTTAAAAGGGTGATTTTGAATGTATCGCAGAGTAAACATATTTTCCATTTTAATTACAGAAGTCGTCTAGCGATAAAATTGTTAGAAATACAATACATATCAAATTTCTGATTTTATTTTATTTATATTCAAAATACAATCTAATTTTAGTTTGGGTTAAATATTGCTACTCTATGTAAACGGTTTAGGGCTTTCACACACGCCTAAGGGACTTCACACACTGGCCACGCGCCCAGGCGCGTGAGCGCGTGCCGCGGGCAGATTCTGCCACCGCGCGCTTAGGCGTGGCGGGCCGCAGCAGTAAACACATTTATATACGAAATTGAACGAAGTATCGCGCCTGTTTTCGTGCTATAAGGACTTGTTCACGATGGATCTGGACACGGATACATTTATATTCGAAATTGAACAACGCCCAGCAATTTGGCGACAAAGCCGGCAGGCGCGTAGGCGCGGTAGAATCTGCTCGAACGGGCAGATCTGCTCCACCGTCGCCGCGCGCGTGATCTGCTGCCACGCGCCCACGCGCGTGAGCGCGTGGCCAGTGTGTGAAAGCCCTTAACCACGGGTTTAAAGCCGGCTGTACACATGGGGCCAAGGTGTTGGGCCAATGTGTTGGGCAAAAATGATGGAAACCAAGATTCCTGTTCACACATTGGCTTACTGCTCATTCTGCATTGGCGCTTCAAAGATGGACGTAGAAGTTCTTGCAGCCGCGGCAATTTATTTATACAGTGCGTTTAATTATTACGTACATACATGTGCACCAAAGTAGAGCGACTAAAAAGAAATGGCGCAAAAGAAGGTGGTGGATGGTGACTATTCATCGGAATAGAACGAGGTATATATATGTGTTATTAGTTATTATTGATATACAGGCTGATAATAATTTTGCAAAAAGTAGGAGGTCAGTGTCACATTTACAATAGGTAACTTTCTCTATGGAGTCCATGTATGTACCACATAGAAAAATTAAACAAAATAAAAAAAAAAAACGATACTGTCTCCGCTGACGAGTAACAACGAACTGAACAAGACACCAACGTGTGAACGCTGTTTGCGGAGCGCGCCAAAATCCTTTGATGTGTGCACTAAAAACCGACACTATTCGGATGGCCTGCCAATGTTGGCGCCAACTAGACCAATTAAGCCAACATACCGCCAAGTAGGTCTCTACACGTTGGCCCAACACGTTGGCCCAACACCTTGGCCCCATGTGTACAGCCGGCTTAACAAAGCACATTTTGACGTCATTGTGCCAATATTAAGTTTACCGCTGGGCAAAAGTATTTTGAGTTCTGGTTTACTTAGAGCTAAAAAAATTGAGAACGAGAGATGGAAAGTAAAAAAATAATGACTTTAAAAGAGACTGTGATCCCTGAGTTTGTTTCGTCCTTTCTTCTCAGGGCTAGTCCATTTATGAAAGGCCATGCTCATCTGTAATTTCATAACATAAAGTAATAAAACGATGTCTGTCTGACTGTCCAATAAATATAAATAATAATAATAATAATAATATACTTTATTTGCTTAAATGTGGTACAGATAAAAAAGGTGGTAGAATATGATAGGCACGATACACATTTCGCCAACAGGCATGCAAATATAGAGTTACAATATCTTGTAAAGTAGTAACATATAACCATTAAATGCTAAATTAAATAGTAATTAATAAGCTAAATTAGAGTCAATAACACAGTGTAATACTTTGAAAATACATCTAAATAATTATGAACAACTACAATGCATTTCTAAAATGATATGATGGACACGAGTTCTTTTGAAGGAATTCCATAACGGAATAATAACAATTGTCTACCAACCATTTCCTGAGCACAGCACAAAATTTTTTGAGTGGTAGATCAGTAATCCATTTGGGTATTGTATTATAAATAAGGGGAGCCATATACACGCAATTTCGTCTAAACAGTTCGATTCTGGGTATTGGCATATTTAATGGAAGTTGTGTTGCTTTACGTTTACTGAAGTTAATTTTAGATTCAAAAAGTGAAGGGTTATTTTTGACAAATGTTGCAATTTCATATATATAAATACAAGGAACAGTCAAGAGATTGTGATCTTTAAATACAGGTCTGCAGGATGAACTCCATTCCATATTAAAAATTGCTCGAATACATTTTTTCTGGACTATAAAAACTCTTTCAATTTCGGTAGAATTACCCCAAATAATAATACCATACCGGATCAAAGAAGTAACATGAGCGTGGTAGACTGTTATTGCAGTTGACTTTGATACCTCACTACTCAATACTTTCAAAGCGAAAACAAACCTACTAATTTTCATACATATTTCTTCAATATGGCTTTTCCACGTAAAATGTTCGTCAAGTGTTACGCCCAAAAATTTTATTTTATTGACTTGCTCTATCACTTGATTTGTGTGTGAAATTGTAATAGGGAGATAGTCACTTTTTGGGGTTTTAAAGTTTAATAGTTTAGTTTTTCCTAAATTAATATTTAGTGCGTTACACTCTAACCATGCAATGATCTTATTTAAGGTGGTTTGTATGTCTAATTCGTATGTTTCCTGATTCTTACAATCAATGATAATCGTGGTATCGTCAGCAAATAGGATACAATTTTTGTTCACTGCTTGTGGCAGATCATTGACATATAAAAGAAAAAGAAGAGGGCCCAGGATACTTCCTTGTGGGACTCCAAAATGATTAAGTCGCGGATGGGAATCATAATCTACAATACTATTAAGTTTAGCGTCAAATTTAGTTATTCTAGTTATCTGAGTTCTATTTTCTAGAAAAGATTTAAACCATTCTAAAGCTGAACCTCTTATGCCACTTTTTTCCAGTTTATCAATGAGAATACTATGCTTAACAAAATCAAAGGCTTTACTTAAATCAAGAAATAGCGCCGTAGTTTTTATCTTTGCATTGATATTATTTGAAACCAACTTAAGTAGATTATATATTGCTAGTGAAGTTGATTTATTTTTCCTAAAACCATATTGTTCTGTGGTAAGAACATTGAATTTTTCTAAAAAAGAAACTACTCTCTTATAAATAATTCTCTCAAAAACTTTTGACAATATCGGAAGCAATGCTATGGGTCTGTAATTATTTTTATCCATTTTGTGTCCTTTTTTATGCAAAGGTTTTATGATAGATATTTTTAGTTTGTCTGGAAAACAACCCTTTTCTAGTGATAGATTAACAATGTATGAAAGAGGATTAGCAATAAACTGAGATATATTTTTTAGAAGGTCTGTTGAGATCTCATCGTACCCCGACGATTTTGTATTTTTTAATGAGTAAATTTCTATCGGATTGGTGGGTTCTAAAAAGATGCTTTTGTTGTTATGTTTGATATTTAGATTTCTACTACTTTTTTTATTTATATTGCTTTCTATAACATCAACAAAATAATTATTGAAGACGTTAGCAATCTCTGCACCCGTTGTAATTGTTCTATTGTTGTCGACGATACTGTCAATACCTTCTTTGGGCTTATCAGTACCTATAGTGCGTTTGACTATATCCCATGTAGCTCTTCCCTTGTTTTTCGAATATGCGATGTGTTTTATATTACATAATGATTGCAGATTGTAAATACATTTCTTTAACATATCGGAGTATGCCTTAAACTTCGTTTTATTTTCGTTTGTTTTATTTTTATAATAATTAAATCTTAGTTTCCTTTTATTCTTACAGCTGATTTTAAGACCTTTTGTTATCCACTTTAGTTTATTATGTGTGTACTTTTTTTTTACCTTTATAATCGGAAAGCATAGCTTATAAAATAGAGTGATAGTGTCATGAAAATTATCAAAAGCAGTGTTTGCGTTTGTACTATTGTAAACTTCAAAAAAAGATAGTTTACTTATATACTCGATAAATTTGTTGATATTGTACCTACTCATGTCTCGCACTGACATAAAACAGTACGTTGGCATCGATTTTAAGCCATAATCAAAAGTAATAGTCTGCGCAGTATTATGATCTGACAAACAGACATTATGTGTTCTACCTATTACACTTGGAATATTACTAATAATGTTATCTATACAAGTATTTAGCCTGGTAGGCTGTTTAATGTGATAGTCTAAACCGTAACTTACAATGAGCTCCTTGAGTTTTGTACAATTGTTGTCAGTGCTAAGAAAGTTTATGTTAAAGTCATTATATAAAGTATAAATTAAACAAACATGAAGTATAATAAATAGTTTAGTCAAAAAGTATGATTCTATATTTCAAATTCTTTAGATTTCAGATTGGCTAATGGCAGTTAGCGAGTTCTTAACTGATTTATGGTACTGCCATCTAGTATGAAATATTGAAACTAAGGTAATACTGAAAGACAATAAGTGTAGTTTTGAAGTACAAGTACTTAGCTTTTTCAAAAGATGGCGCTTTCATTGGTTTTGATATTTGTAATAATTATGAAATCCTACTATAATAGTATAAACGAGAATGTTAGTGAGTATGTATGTATGTTTGTTGCTTTTCACGCAAAAACTACTGAATGGATTTTGATGAAATTTAACAATAATATAGCTTACATATCGGAACACATAGGCTACTCTACTATTTACCGCTATGATGGAGCCGCGTTAAAAGGCTGGTAATTTCAAAAGAGAAAAATAGTTACAAAAATGGGTATTCAAATAAATCGTTTTATTTAAAATAAGTATATATTATGTAATAAATAAAAAGTTTGCTAATAAAATAATATTTTATTAACCCTATTTCAAGACACAAAATCGAAAACCTCTTCTTCGAAATCTACGGTATTGGATTGTAATCTAAATATTGAATAAAAACCTAGTAGGTATAACTCGTTGCGACCTAAGATGGCACCTGACTCAAATGTCAGTCGTTTGAAGTACTGAGTGCAAGAAAAATATAATTTACAGTAGCTTTTTCAAATTTCAACATTTATTTTGCTTCAAGTAGTTTCTCATAACACACTACTTTATCTTATGTGGTACTTTACTACCTGAGTCAAGAAAATACATATGCATACCAATAGGAAGCAGGCCTCATTCATTATTTAACCGAATGCATTCTTCGTGAAGTGATTTAAATAATATTAGGTAATACCTAATATCATTTTAAATGAAATTAGGAACTGAAATATGGTTATAAAATACAATTTTAATAATACATGATAAGCCTTTTAATCGAAGTCTTTAAATATCATGTGTATATGGATATTCTTTATTTTAAACTATTGCGTCTCATATTCGTCATGCTGGTTTTTTTTCGTGTAACCTTTCTTAAAACAATTTATTGTGTTATCCAGACGAATCTAATGATATAATAATAAAATAAATTCGTGGAGTGATTTAAATGATATTAGGTAATACCTAATAAACTAAAATTATTATGGAGAGATTCGTGCAACGGTAATAGTGATGCTAACGCTACTCGCAAGATGACAGAGGGGTATTACGCGGGGGAACGGTATCATGTTTCGTTTTGAGCCAGGTGCCATCTTAGCTCGCACGAGTTATACGCGTTGGCTGGATAGAACCTCTCACGATCGGCACCGGAACGACAAATATCCGCTTCAATCAAATTCACTGTACCAGCAGTACCAGTGTTTGGATTTGTTCGATATAAATTTAAACTAGGTATGGTATGAGAGAAAAGTGGCACATTTTATTATGAGGATCTATTTTTGTACTGTCCACCTCACTGCTCAAACTGAAAATCTTTAGAACACCTCTCCTTTTTTTGTCTATGCGGAATCCACCGGACTCCACCAGTCGGTCGATATGTCAAACTCTTACCGACTAAAACTGCACGCCGTCTCGGGTACTATGAGTCGAGGAACCAGGTATACCCTCGAAAGGAAGTCCTTGGAACTCCGAAGTACCTCGGATACATAATATATTACTATATATTAAATAGATCCGTATATCGGCTTAGATTGCCCTCTCCTATGTGGAAATCCCCATGTTTCCTTACTGTCTCCAACAAGGAAGTGACTCCAGGAAGTATAAATAAACAAATATGTGACTCTGCTCTGCCTTATTGAAAGCATGAGTAGAATCCAAGAGGTCATTACACTGAATGCGAATACTACAGTACAGCATGGTGAGCATCGCACAATGGCGGCCTAGTGAAATGCTAGTGCATCATTGGGCCCACGGTCTGTCAGTCAACAATGAAACATGACAGTACGAATGCTGTCATTTTAAATTGACCTTCTGTGTCAATACTGCCCCGGTCGAGCCGGCCCGGTCATGTTTAAGGGCCACCGCACACTAGCTACTTTTAGCATCGGCAATCGACGATTTGGGACTGCATCGATGCTGCATCGCGTTTTAGCGACTTCCTGCGTTCGATCGCGGTATCGGAAACGCGCGTTTTAGCGACTGCTCAGATGCCAAATCGATGCTACCGGCATCCGAATGTGTGCGGAGAGTAGCGTTCAGCTGCTGTGTCGCGCTTCTAAAAAGCGATTCAATATCCGCGTTTGGCGTTTTTTAGTGTGCGGTGAGAGTGTTCGGTCGCCGTATTTAGCTTCTAAAAAGCGACTAGTTGCCGTTCGCCGATGCTAAAAGTAGCTAGTGTACGGTGGCCCTAAATTAGGGTGGCTCTACTACCTTACTAGTTTTTACTGACTTAACTAGTTTTATTCAACAGCCAGTATTCATCCGTCTTCATAAATTTTTTTTAACCTTCTAGCAATGTATTTACATCTGAGTGGTATTAGTTAGTGCGAGCAGGTTGGGGTAGAAGAGTTCTAGAGTGGAGACCGCGTCTCGGCAAACGTGGTGTAGGACGCCCACAGGCCAGGTGAAGTGACGATTTGCGCAGGATGGCTGGCAGGAACTGGATGCGAGAAGCCCAAAATCGATCAAAGTTGTGTGCAATGGGAGAGGCCTATGTCCAGCAGTAAACTAAGATGGGCTGATGATGATGATGATGATGATGATCATGTATCATCCACTAATATATCTTTATGAATGAAGTATTGAACGTATTTTTGATAGCTTCTAAATTTTAACTTTTAGAGAATTTAAAATATTCAAATGTAGACCGTTTTTAGGGTTCCGTAGTTCATGACTCAGAACCCTTATGATTTCGTAATGTCCGTCAATCCATCCTCGATTTCATAAAGCTGGGAACACATCGGACGCGGCGGGCGTAAGTCGTCGACGACGACTGACGAGTCCTCAGTTGGTCTTGTGCCAGATTTCTGTCGGACGTCCGAACGCTCTAGGTCAGTCAAAGGTGACGTCCACGACTTACGTCCGATAGTTTGCACAGCTCAGTGTATGTTCATACGATCACGGCTATCAGCCGCGTCCGTCAGCCGCGTCCGATAATGTGTTTCCAGCTTTACCGTCCCAACGGTTACTGCTTGAAAGACGAAACTTTGCATGAATATGTGTTTCTATAACGTCAACAGTTTTAAAATAAAATCTTAATAAATATTTTTATTTAGGGTATCTCCTATGCACGTAAAGTGGGAATGTTTTTTTCTCGCGTCTACCCCATCGTGTGGGATATCATTAAATAGGGCTTTTAAAAATATTGCTAGAATGCTAACACCATTTTTCGATTTAGGTATCCGCTTGCGAGTTGTTCAATTTTAATGCGCATTTTTTTTTGTAAAAAAGGACGTCCTCCCCCTCTCTAAAAGCTGGCTGGCTACGACTGGCTCAAAAATGTAAAATAAAAATCATGATAGTAGTCCATCTACGCTAAAAGAACTGAACTGATTTAAATGAAATTTGAAACATAGATAGTACTAGCTGACCCGGCGAACTTCGTACCGCCTTAGAATACTAATTCATAATAAATTTTTGTGTTTAGTTATTAACTGATAGTGCCAAATCGACAGCAGCGCCAACTAACACGCCCCGGCCGGTACCGCCAGAATTGCTTTGTTCCTGCATTTTAAATGTGTAATATCTTCAAAAGTATTAATTTAAATTACATACTGTAAAGGGCCATATTAATCTATATTATATACACAGTGTATTTAAGGTACTTAATTGGATAAAGATTAATACTGTGTTGCCTATAATCGCTTCGTAAATAAACCATTATTTCTCGTATAAAGATAAAATAAAAAAAATGTGAGCCGTCACGGGACGCCTGGCAGATTTGAAACATCGCCATTATTTTGTAAAAGTAATATGCAGAAAAGAACATATTGTAATAGGAACTAAATATATCATAATGATAAAATAAAATATTACTAATTATTAAAATAGTACGGTGTGGCGTATAATTATAATAATTATAATTAAATAATTATATTATAAGTATAATTATAATTATAATTTACGCCACACCGTACACACTACTGCATATAGACTGTATATATACACCATCGTATAGCGTGCTGTGGCTACGCGTCGCCAGGCGTCGCCAGGCCAGAAATCTATTTTACGTGCGCCTATAGATGTTTCACATCAAAAATGGTTATTGAGGGTTATCCCTAAGAGATAGATATATACCATCGCAGACTTTTTTGTAGACCTTTTTAAGATGTACAATACTGTAGTACATTATTTTGATGTATCTCGTAGGGTACAGCCAGCGTTTGCAATATAAGCGTAAAAAGCATTACATTAGAAACCTCTAAAATTATTATCTACTATATTATGCATGTATTATACATAAAAACCTTCCTCTTAAATCACTCTATCTATTAAAGACAAGGGCATCAAAATCCGTTGCGTAGTTTTAAAGATTTAAGCATACAAAGGGACAGAGAAAGCGACTGTGTTTTATACTATGTAGTAATAAACATATATTTCGCTATCTCTATCAATGACGCTATTATTACCATTAAACTCATCAGACGGGAGGCCCTGTATCACTAACTAATTTGCTATCTACAGACACCTATCTACTGCAATTATTCTCAAGATGGCGAAGTCTTCACACTACCGGTTCTGATATCTCCAGGGAAATTACAGACTCGATGGTAATAAAATATGATTATAATTTTACACCGAGACCGTTTTGTGAAGAAATGAGTGTTATACCTCAGTAAACCGTTATGCATTTTTATTTTTCGAAGATAACCAGTTTTTAGTTTGATTGGACATTAAGAAACTAATTACTATTGAGGATGTTTCATATTGAGTTGACTGCCTCGCTGGTCTAGTGGTGAGTGTATGCAACTGCTAATCAAGAGGTCTCAGGGTCAAATCCCGAGTCGGGCAAAAAAAGTGTTGTTGGGTTTTTCTTACATCAAATTCCTAATAACAGACTCCGGGCTCTGGAAGTTCGGCGCCACGCCCGTGCACAGTTATTGGGAACTTAGTGCCCTCAAATATACTGACAACTAGTTCAATTCTCAAATTTCAGTTCTCCCTTAGGGTTGCGGAGGTCCGATGCCAGTCGCACCGTGGAAAAACTGAAATTCAGGTAAAACCGGTTGAATTAGCAGCCGAACCCAAATAAACTTGGGAATAAAGGCTAGGAAGATGATATTTCATATTGAAAAGGCAACGTAAGAAAAGTTAATGAGATTCTCGTAAGGAATAGGTGATGACCTTAGTCTATATTTGGTACTTATTTTATAGACAGACTAGCCAAGTCCCGCGGTTTTTGTTGTCAATCGTAAGTAACGTCGAGGAGCGAAGGTTTATGCTTAATGCCAGTGAAAGTCCTGTCATAATCCAGCCGACCGACAGACAAACGGACAGATTTTTTTTTCAATTGCATGTTTGGTGTAAGAACCGTTTATACTTCCACATGCATTTAGTATAAAACTGTTAATTTGATATTACATGCAGATACTTCAATATTATTTATTTGTATAGAAGATTGCTTACAGAAACTTATATTATAAACTAGCTTTCGCCCACGGTTCTGCCTGCGTCTATATCAGTTATCGCGGTAAAAAAAAAATTTTTTTTTTTTTTTTTATAAAAAGTATCATAATTTACTTCTAATACCTCCAAGAATATGTGTACAAAGTTTCATGATGATCGGTTGAGTAGTTTTCGCGTGAAAGCGTAACAAACAAACTTACATTCACATTTATAATATTAGTAGGGATTCGGGAGTAACTCTGTCTGTAACGTTTTCAGGGCTAAACCACTGCACCATTTCAACAAAATTTAGCGTGGAGATACTTTGACTCCCGAGTAAAGACATGGCTACTTTATACCGCGATAAACGCGGGCGGAACCGCGAGCAAAAACTACCTACCTATTTTATGTAGCAATTTTGTTATTTTTTATCTCAAATTAGCAACATTTTACAAATCGCGTCGTCCATCTTTTTTATTACACACTTGTGAGCAGTTATCGGTATATCCAATCGTATCTAGGGACATACCTTACATTCTATAAATCTAAGTTTACCCTCAATAGATAACACAGAATAGTGACCTTAGAAGATAGGTATAATATAAAAAAAACGGTCAAGTGCGTGTCAGTCCTCGTATTTAAAAGGGTTCCGTAGTCATATAGAACAGAACAGAACAGAACAGAACAGAGCAGAACAGAGCAGAACAGAGCAGAACAGAGCAGAGCAGAGCAGAGCAGAGCAGAGCAGAGCAGAGCAGAGCAGAGCAGAGAAGAGAAGAGAAGAGAAGAGAAGAGAAGAGAAGAGAAGAGAAGAGAAGAGAAGAGAAGAGAAGAGAAGAGAAGAGAAGAGAAGAGAAGAGAAGAGAAGAGAAGAGAAGAGAAGAGAAGAGAAGAGAAGAGAAGAGAAGAGAAGATACTTTATTGCACACCAAATACAGTTTTTTTTTACACTTGAAAGTTTCTACTATGCCTTACTTGCGGCCTTATTGCTAAAAGCAATCTCTTCCAGGCAACCTTTTGTGTGTCTAACATGTGTGCTTAATATTTCGTTAGTTTTGTACAAAGTGTTCCAATTAAGCGTATTTTAGAAGTGAGACCTCTACTAGTATAGCTCCTGAACTAACAAATTTATCTAATTTATCTAAATGGGCACATATATCAAACAATCGTCTTAGTAATCTCTCAACGTTTTTAAAAGACCTATCTAATAATACACGCTGTGAGGGATTTTTAAAAATACTCTGGATTAAATACTTCATATGTACACACATTTTATTATTTCTTTTCTTCTGGTATTCTCGAAGTGTTCCCAAATAGAATCGAATACTACTAGCGTCTACTATCTTTCATTTGGCTACACAAGACATCAGTACGAGGCATGCCTTTTAAGTTTTGTCGTTTGAAGAAAAAAACACAACTAGAGTCTGGCCACGCTAACTCTGCAGTGGCATAAATGGGCAACCCCAAAAAGTTTTTTATATGGTATACTTTTTCTGATGTCACTTTTGTGGTACGTGAGCTGTCACATTGCATATGCGGTTTGTTGTTTTTCATATATTTTAAAGAAAAATAGTTAAACCTATTAAAAGTGGAGTGCGGAAGTTATTAAATAACATGATAAGTAAATTCCAAAATGTGAAGGCACAGTGTGATGTCGTCCTTAGCCAAAAACGACAATGTTTACAAGATAACGAAAAGATGACGTGTAAGTAAATCTACTGATTTTGATACTTCGCCGTTTTAATTTACCATTAGATGTATCTAAGAACATTTTTTCAAATACTCATAGCCTGTTCATGATGCTAACAAGAAGCTCGTGTAATTTTAACGTCCAATTTCAATAACATATCTACCTATAGATTTGCTTCCCACAGATAGGATTTAGGTCTTAAGCAACTATTATATAAATTATAGATACTGAACTCTTATCAAGTATTTATTTTTAGACATTCCAGGTAGTATAAGTGATGAATTTAAACCTCATATTCAAGTTGCCCTACGGATGCTGAAGGCTCTTGAAGAGTTTACCATCAATAGTGAGAACCAGTTTATAAAAAATATCGCTTCAATGACTGGTAAGAATCTGTTACTTACGTATTTATTTTCTAAAATTTTCGTTAGATTATTGAAGTAGGTATACAACGTACATCCAATACATATTGGATTGAATACAAGTTCAAATTAAAGTTTATAAATGATTTATATTTATTTCTACAGGATTCAGCGATCTGGAGGGTTCCTGGCAAAAAGCGTGCAGCACGGGCAACGAAAGTTAATATTGATCATTTTGACCAATGCGCCAAACGAAATACAATATATCAGTGTAATTTGACCCGAAAAAAAGTTCCTACTCTGCGTAAATTACTACTTCAATTGAGGCAATCAATTGATTTTACTGGCTGCAGAGAAACCTTACGCAAAATATTATTGACGAACGGACAGTCCTTATGGAAAAACATGATGTGGCGGCATGGAGCCTTATGGCCAGATTCCATAATCTATATACATGATAAAAATTTTGTTAAGAAACGAGCCTGTAGAAACAAAAAAAACTAATACATTAGTTTTTTTTGTTTTGATGAAACCTAAAAATAAATTATGTTTATCATTCAAAAATCTATTGTTATTTTTATATTGTCCTTGAGTTGTTTCATAGATCTTAAAGTAAAGTTAGCCTTTTATTATTATTAATGTGTAGATAAACCATAGCCTCAGTAGATTTTTAAAAGTTAGGAATCAGAATTATTACAACCTGTATTGTACCTACTTATGACCTCAAAAACTGTATCAAATCGACAATGCATCGTGCTGAAGTCATGAATATTCTTAACCAAGAAAAAATCAGAATATAAACAAAATAATTTGGCTAAAATAAAAAAAACAACTAGTATCAAATTAGTTTTTCGTAGTATAGACGGTGTTACCATCTATAGATTTTCAAATTCTATAATTTTTTTCGTTCTGCAGAGTTAGCGTGGCCAGACTATAGAACCTTATAGTTTATCGTACGTTTTATTGTTTTTCAAAGTATTCACCATGCAGCTTAATACACTTTTCAGTTCGCTCAAACCAGTTATTATAAACATTTATTCCACTCTAAAGTGGGGGGTGTTCAAAATGGCTGACTTGAAAGTGTCGACTGCTTCTTCACCGGGCTGGAACCTTTGACCACAAACACTTTTCTTAATTTTAGGAATTGTAAAGAAATCGTTAGGGCTTAGGTGAAGACTGTATGAAGGATGGTCAAGAATTTCTACTTTTTCCTGTTTAAAATACTCAATCGTTTCACGAGCGCTGTGTGCGCTTGCGTTGTCGTGGTGTAGCATGATGCGTCGCTTTGAGTGAGATTTTCGAAGTTCGGCGATGACTTTTGGTAAACAAACTATAGTATACCACTCTGCGTTAACCGTTCTACTATCTTTAAGTGCAATATTCGCAACATGGCCGGTTTTTACAACGAATGTGGCCAACATGTTCTTTGAAGTGCTTCGAGAACGAATCCAATCAAATGAAATCAAATCATTTATTCTGCAATTAGGTTACATGAATACTTTTGCAAGTTATACTTTTTTTTTGAGCAGATGGGTTCGGCTTTTCCTAACTGGACTAGCCCTGAGAAGAAAGGACGAAACAAACTCAGGGATCACAGTCTCTTTTAAAGTCCAGACAATATTCTTAAATACTATAACAATATTCTTAAATACTATAACCACTTTACTCGGCTTTGGCTCGTCTTGAAAGACCCAGATTATAGATTGTTGTTTGGAATTTCACCTTATCTTAAAACAACCGTTTAGAAGGTTCTAAAACGTGGACAATGGAACCCTAAAAAAACTAACCGATTTCGGTAATAAATGTATGTTCTATCATCATTTGTGGGTGTAGAGTTGTCGCAGTCATCAATCACAATTACCTTTGTGGAATTTATGTAACACACAGTGGATGAGGTAGATAGTGTACCTACGCCTTTCGAAATGTTACAACTACGGTCACGACTCAGATTGAGTCCTGTTTTTACGTTTTTAGAGCTTGTTATTATAAAAACAATACTTCAAAGTTCAGATGTTCCAACCATCCATCCTTATTACTCTGCCATTGTGTGCTTTTCAAGGAACTTTATGAAAAGTAAATGATAGGCAGGTATTTTGTATTTTACATATGAACCTGCCAAAGTGTCTACACGATCGAAAGAAAATTTCAACTTTAAAGGATTAAACTAAAATTTTGTAGTTTTTATAGGAAGTGTCTCTATAAAGTGTAAACGCTCTATTAAATTGAGTAAAAGTGGACAAAATCTTAGGTAAATGTGGTAAAAATAATGAGCAAAAAGAATCTGCATCGGCCGGGAATCGAACCCGGGCCGCCCGCGTGGCAGGCGAGCATTCTACCACTGAACCACCGATGCTTGGTAATATATTCACAAAATAACTATCCTAAGCACTGATAGGTATGACCAGCTGCATTTCTAGTTTACGTAATATCTGTCTATTTGTAATAGCAAATGAACAGTCTGATTATGAAAGTATTCATAGGTCTTACAATTTTATATATTTTTGTCTCTCTGTCTGACTTTCCGTTTGTCTGTCTGTCTGTTTTTCCCTTGTAATCTCTCGAACGGCTGGATTGATTTTGATGGGACTTTCACTGGCAGAAATCTTATAACATAAGGAGTAACTTAAGGCCGCTGCATACGTGACGGGATTTTACACGGACGTGACGGGACGGGAAGTTTTGAAAACATCGTTTCATACAAAATGTATAAGGAAATGCATACTTCACGGAGACACGGACGGAACGGGAACGTGGCACGCACGGGACGAGCTAAACATCGTCGCCGACGATGCTTAGCTCGTAACACTAGCACGTTAGATCCGAGTCACAGTCACGGTACTCACGGTGCGTATGCATTTACATCACATCCCCGTTTATAACGAGGCAACCACGTCCACGTCCCGTCCGTGTAAAATCCCGTCACGTATGCAGCGGCCTTTAGACTATTTTTTAACACACCGGGTAACCCCGCGGGACTCAGTTAGTGTAAAATAATAATTTAATGTTTTGCGTTATCAGCCTATACGTATGAAAACGTGACTTATTGAATTCAATGATAAAGCAATATTTTGTTTAACTAAAGGTATGTCAAGTAATTTAAGCAAGAATTTACAGTGAAGTAACCACATTATTTGACTAGTTGAGTCGAGCAGTGTTACTCGCGATTATTTTTTTAATTGTGAGTAACGCCGTGAGGCGAAGCTAGTTTATATAATAAAAAGCTGCCAATAGCGAGTCGGACTGGCCCGCGAAGGGTTCCGTAGCAGCAAGTAACATCATATAAAAGTTCTTGTAGTTCGTTGTAACTTTGATCGATGTTTTAATAATGGTGTATTGATTGAATGAAAGGTAAACTGCGGTTTACAGATTACATGTACTTACCAAGTTTCAACAGTATAGTTCTTATGGTTTCGGAAAAAAGTGGCTGTGACATACGGACGGACAGTTAGACAGACAGACATGACGAATCTATAAGGGTTCCGTTTTTTGACATTTGGCTACGGAACCCTAAAAAGTAACCCAAGTTACTATTTGGATTATCAGCTTCCTGCTAGTCAAAGTTCCGTCAAAATCAGTACAGCCGTTCTAGAGATTAGCCGGAACAATCATACAGACAGACGGACAAACATACAAAATTTTTATTAATTGATTTTTTGGTGCTAGTACCGAATATTCTGTGAAATGTTTAATGAATAGTTGTTTTGATTCATTTTACGTCCCATCTCGAGAAAAGTGATCAATCATCGAGAGCCGTATTTGACGCTGAGAGACTGCGATAGGCTATGATGATGATGTTGATGATGAATTTGCGGTTAAAAAATAATCGTTGGGCCGTGGCTCGCCAGCCACGATCTCTGTTGCAGATTCTCGCTTTGCCTGCGCAAGACAAATGATGTTAACACCGATTGAAAAGCACCCATACAAAGTTACGGATGATGTCTAACTGTTGAGAATTGATCAAATTGACGCTAGTCCAACCTTGATATAATCCTCTTTATTGATTTAATAAAAGCCAATTAATAATTCTATATTCGAAAGTATTCTTTTTAAATGTCTATTGAAAGGGCATATAATAAATATGTCTATTGAATTGAATAAGTTTTTGTGAATATTTTTCATGTCAGAACGTAAGAAGTATTGAAAGGGCAAATGTGTCCTGAATTGTTATTTAAATAAAGTATTGAACAACAATCCGTTGATTGTATAGCAAGAGTTTTGTTGAACAAAACTAAGCCAGAATATGTAAAAGGTACCTTTTATTTTATATTTTGAAGCATGTATGAAACTAAACAATAAACGGAATGTTTGTCAACTAAAGGACTGTATTTATTTGCAACAAACCCAAAACCCACTGAATGAAACAACACTAACAAATATCAGTAATTAAAAACACGGGCTTATATGATTGGTTTAGAAACACACATATCAATGTTATACCTATCTACCTACGTTATATAATATTTTCTACCATAGATCTTCATACATACGATGATAAGTGATATTTATTTCGGTAAATAAATCCTTACAGATACATACATACAGCATATGGGCCCCAGCCAACGTGTTATCCAACCGGTATTAGTCAAGATCAACAAAACGAGGCGCGTCTCTCCGTCAGAACATTTTTGTAGGCTACGGAAACACTTAAAAATCATCAGAAAAGTATTGTATATGAATTAATACAATAAGTCTAGACTTGACGACCATACTCAGATTTACATACCTACACGAAACAATATTTATGTATTATACTTCAACTTAAACGTAATATGAAATTTTACTACTAAAAATTTACTAATTGACTAACTAAGCTAAATGCCAAATGTCTGTCACTTTCAAACACAACAGATATAAATGTGGAAGTGAGCAACAACATTCCCAAGCAAAGTAATTTAAATAATCCGAAATTGTGGAACAAGCTTTTTCACAGAGCTTCTGTTCCAGTGAGAATTTAAACTTGAAATTTACTTAGAATTTTATTGTAGAGGCAAAAACCCTGATATCAAAAGTCGCTGGTAAAACGAGTTTATTCATATTTCTAGTGTTGATATCATGATCGTCGATAAACTTTGCTTCGCTATAATAAACATTTTTATTTCTTTACATGCAATAAATTATCATAAATGATGATTTAAAATAATAATAGGTATACCACCTATGAAACTTTAAACATTTTTATATAAATATGCGTAGTATCTTCTTAGGAATGGTCCTAGGCATTGATCATACTTAGAATGGTTTACTTATAATTGCTTTCCACTTGGATAAATTAAAACATTGTGCGCTGTGTGGCGACTTCCACATACAGCGCAAGCGAATAACATTCAACAGCGCCATCTACCGAAGAAACATAATACGGAGTAACTACTGACCCTGAACCACGAAAGAGACATTCTTGCACCGATTAGCATATATACCACATCTCAACATCAACTGTTGGGCAGTGGCCCGCCAGGCATGATCACCTGGCCTGGTCGGAGGATCCTCCCTTTGTGTTGGAGGAACACGATTCCCGTTCCTCCACACGCTGTATCCGAAAACTTGCACTTTCATTCTGTAAAACAAAAGTTAGATCTACGTTTAATAAGATCGGTAATGTTTTCCAAAGAATAACAAAAGATACTTACTTAAAGGCTACCATAAAGAGGTAATGCGCAAGTGACTCTTAAGTTGCTTTTATTTATCTTTATGTATTACAGCATTTTCGTTAGAAGAAACCTCATTAATTCATAGAAGACTAACTTAAAATGAGAGCATTCGTGCTGTTTAATTTCATTGGTGTGTGCGAGACCGGAGGCACAATGATGCAGAAACATCTCACTAGGCCGCCATAGTGTAAGTCACCATGTTGCATTGGCCCGAATTCACAATGAGGAGTAACCACTGCTCTTAGAATCTACTCATGCTTTCCATCAGGCATAGTAGAGTCATTTTCGCATAATCAAAAATGTTTATAAAAAAGTCTGTGATGTTTAATTTCTGCTGATTAAAGCCACTAAAAAATGTAAAAGTTTGTTGTAAAACTGCTGACAAGCTTCTTATACTTACCTATTATATATTACTATATATTATTATTATATACAAGCTGAGGCCCGCCGTGTTACCCGCAGTAATTGTTGTAAAATCGATCAAAGTGGTGTGCAATGGGAGAGGCCTATGTCCAGCAGTGGACTGATATAGGCTGATGATGATGATGATGATATGATCAGACAGTTTTAAAAAAAATTGAAAATTAAAAAACATATTATTATCAAAGTACTGTTAAAATGTATTTCGAAGATTTGGCATATTATCCTTTCTAATATTATAAACGCATAAGTTTGTGAGTATATATGTTTGTTTTTGTTGCTCTTCCACGCAAAAACGGATAGCTGTATATCAGAATAACACATAGGCTACTTTTTACTGCAATAATCGAGATAGACGGGCAAAAGCTAGTAAGTAATAATGTTGAGGAACAAAAATAGTACGTACCAATAAAATTATTTCTCTTCAGACTAATCAAGTATTCATATCGCTGAGCAGCTGTAGCGTAAATCAGAAATAGCATAATAATGTTAATACCAGGATGTGTTTGATAAATGTTAATAACAGCAGGAAATTACGAATGTGACGTAATGGGGCCTATATCCATTTATCACAATAAATGTCATCACTAGCTGGCCCCGCGAACTTCGTACCGCCTAACAGTCGATTCAACGTCACTCAATGTTTTTCTCGGAACCCCTGCAATAAAACTTATCAGATATTTTTCTTATATTTTTTTCCTAAGAACCAACTTCGCACTTCAAGGTATATTATAAAAAAAAAGCGGCCAAGTGCGAGTCGGAGTCGCCCATGAAGGGTTCCGTAGCAGCAAGTAACATCATTTAAAAGATTTTATAGTTTGTTGTAACTTTCATCGATGTTTTAATAATAGTGCTTTAATTGAAAGAAATGTAAATTGCGGTTTATGATTTATGACGTATTAAAAAAAACTACTTACTAGATCTCGTTCAAACCAATTTTCGTTGGAAGTTTGCATGGTAATGTACATCATATATTTTTATCATTCTCTTATTTTACAAGTTACAGGGGGGGGGGGGGGGACACCATTTTACCACATTGGAAGTGTCTCTCGCGCAAACTATTAAGTTAGAAAAAAATGATATTAGAAACTTCAATATCATTTTTGAAGACCTATCCATAGATACACGTATGGTTTTAATGGAAAAACATTTTTTGAGTTTCAGTTCTGATTAGTTTTAGTGTAAAAATATTAATGCTGTTCACAGAATACATCTACTGACCAAGTTTCGACAGTATAGCTCTTATAGTTTCGGAAAAAAGTGGCTGTGGCATACGGACGGACGGACGTCTGTCCGTCCGTCCGTAGACAAACAGACAGACATGACAAATCTATAAGGGTTCCGTTTTTTGCCATTTGGCAACAGAACTCTAAAAAGACTTAGCGAAATCGGTCCAGGCTTTCACGCGTGATGGCGTGACCAAGGGAAATGGGGATTCATTTTTATATATAGAATAAATAGATTTCGCGTATTTCAGTAAGTAGTAGAGCCACGCTGATTTCAGCACGAATGGGCCGGCTCGAACCGGCCAGCACTACCCTCACACAGAAGACCATCCTAATAATGACAGCATTCTTGCTGTCGTATTTCGTTGGTGAGTGTGAGACCAGAGGCCCAATCATTCTGCATCATTCTCCCGCCCTTCGAAGGCCGGGAGAATGATGCAGAATAATCTAACCAGGTTGCCGTGGTAAGGGTAACCATGCTACATTGCCTACCCTCACAATAAGCATGGTGACCCCTACTCCTGGATTCTACTCATGCTTTCCATCAGGCAGTGTAGAGTCACTTTGGCAGGCTAAAATATATATAAAAAAAAAAAAAATGTGACATGTAATATTACAAGCGAGATGTACTATAATTACGCTGGATGGTACAGCAATAACAGTCTGCTCCAATTTCAAGTACTTTGGCTCCCTACTGCAATGTGACGGTGAGTTCGATCGAGCTGTACAGCACCGAATCAATTCGGGATGGGTCAAGTGGCGGCAAGTAACGGGGATAATCTATGACCCTAGTTTCCCATTGAAACTTAAAGGACAGGTCTATAAAACTATCATCAAAACTGCCGACCTATATGGTTCTGAAAGTTGGCCCATTAGGAAAGCGAATGAAAGACTCCTGAACGTTGCTGAAATACGAATGCTAAGATGGATGTGTGGTGTAACTCGGATGGACAAGGTCAGAAATGAATACATACGAGGAAGTCTGAAAGTAGCGCCACTGGATGAAAAGTAAAGAAGTAATAGGTTATCTTGGTATGGACATGTTTTGTGGAGGGATGAGGAAAATGTGGCAAAGAAAATGTTGGGTATGGAAATTGAAGTTTACATGGCAAGAGGAAGACCAAAGAAAAGGTAGATGAATTGTGTGAAAGAAGATATATATGACTAGGCAGGGAGTTAACAGTGAAATGACGAGGGATAGAGTAGAATGGAAGGATATAACATACTGCGCCGACCCCAATTAAAATTGGGATAAGGGCAGGCAGATAATGATAATGAAGTGAAATAAAATATATAAATTAAAAAAGATATTTGCATCGGCCGGGAATCGAACCCGGGCCGCCCGCGTGGCAGGCGAGCATTCTACCACTGAACCACCGATGCTTGATACTGGTTAGATGAAATTAACGACTCTGTTAAATATTTTAGAGCCAGTAGAACATCTGCCTTTCTCTATTACGTAATTAAAAACAATCTGTGATGCATACTCATTGTAAAATCGTTTGACGAAGTAAAGGCATTTTAAGGTTTACTGTTTGTATTTTACACACACAAGCATCGGTGGTTCAGTGGTAGAATGCTCGCCTGCCACGCGGGCGGCCCGGGTTCGATTCCCGGCCGATGCAGACTTCTTTTTTTAATTAATTCTACTATTTTTTCTTCCTAGCCTTTATTCCCAATATTATTTGGGGTCGTCTTTTACATACATAATAAGATACAATTACTACACATATTGTCTTGTAAAATATTTCTTTTTTTATTAAATTTATTAAGTTAGAATACGCTTGTCAAGAATTTAGTTCAAATTAGTTATTACGCTTATGTAAAAGATTAATGACTTCAACAACCATACAAAACTGCGTCATCACAAAATACGTAAACACTATTGTAAAACTGCTGACAAACTTCTTATACTTACTTATTATATAGTACTTTAAATTATTATTATTATATACAAGCTGAGGCCCGCGGTGTTACCCGCAGTAATTGATGTAAATCGCGAGTAACGCCTTGGAGCGACGCTAATAAAAAATAGCATAATTTACTCCTTGTGACATCAGTTTCTTGCTAGTGAAAGTCTCATCAAAATCGGTACAGCCGTTCCAGAGATTAGCTGTAGCAAACAGACAGACAGACAAAAATTAAAAAAAATGGTTTGTTGATGAAAGTGCCATATATACTTTGTATTCTTAATCCGTCACCACACGGATGTGTTACGACCACACGATCAGTTATTACGATCTCGAAAATAGAAATATCATTTACTCCAAGATAACTCCTTCCTCTTACCGGTTTTGCTAACGTGAATTTTACTCTTAAGGTGATGCATGATAAGGAGCACTGTAATTAAGGAGACATTTTCTGTAATATAATGCTACAGGCTTGCTGATGCAAATGAAATGATAATCACTGCGGCTAAAAGTAAAGGAAAAAATTAAATTGCGCTGTACTTTTCCGTATTATCATAGATTCTGTCTGTGTCTGTTCGTCATCATCCAGTCCAGCGCATGATTACTATTACTACGCCATTTTGATCCATTCATCATCATCAACAGCCTTTAACAGTCCACTGCTGGACATAGGCCTCTCCTTAGAAAGGAGGTTTTGGCCTACTATACCACGCTGGCCAGACGGGTTGGTATAGGGTTGGTTTCAAGTTTTCCTTCTCTTTGCATTGATGTTGTCTTGCGTAGTTTATCCCTTAGTCGCCTTTTACGACACCCGCGGGATGAATAGGGGTGGTGACACTCTGTATTCTTAATCCGTCACCACACGGTTAACGATCCATTCTAACTTTGTAAAAAATTGAATTGAAAAATCCAAAGAAATCGTAATGCGAATAACGATTAATCATATCATTAATAAGTCGCCGAATGATAAAGAGGACAGTTATAATGATTAATGTCAAAATTGGGATTAAAAAGTGATGATAAGAGTGATACGAAGTTCACCAGGTCATCCATTATAGATATAGTAAGACGGAAAGTATACATATATATCCTTACTATTTGGATTGGATTTGACTGCCTTTTGGTCTAGTGGTTAGCGTATGCGGCTACTGATCAAGAGGTCTCGGGTTCGATTGCCGGGTCAGACCAAATATTTATGTGATCCACAAATATTTGTTTCGGAGTTTCATCAGTTGTTTAGTACCCATAACACAAGGTCTGTATAGTTTGGGACTAGATGACGTTGTGTTTAAGATGTCCGAAAAATATTATTTTTTATTTTATTTATTTATTTAATATTATTATAAATACGAAAGTAGCTCAGTCTGTCTCTCGCGCTTTAACGTCCAAACTACTGAATACCGCGATACCCGACATAAATGCGGGCGGAGCTGTGGACGAAAGCACGTATTATTTTTTTTGAAAACTGAAAAGCATTAATTAATTTTAATTTCAGAAGGGGAACGCAAAATGTAAACGAGTGGGTGGCATTAAAATTATAATTCAAATTAATTTCTGCCACAATTTAATATTTAAAATGAAAGTATGGTAATTTGGGACATTAAAACGGTCCATTACATTCATTATAAAGCAGGGAGGCCTTAGATCTACAAAGATATTAAAAAAGGAAACAGAATACTTAAATATTCAGTAGATTGGATACTCACCAATTTACGGCGTGTGACGATGTAACTGAGTTGAAATAAAAAAAGATTTATTATTATTATGTATTAAATTATTATGTAATTATTATATATATATATATATATAATATTAAATCATTCTGTAAATCGCGATTTACGATGCGGAGTAAAAAAATAGAATAAGTTACTCCTTGTGTTATAAGCTTTCTGAAAGTGACAATCCCTTCAAAATCGGTAAAGTTGTTCCAGAGGTTAGCCGGAACAAACAGACAGACAGACAAAATGCGGTAGAATGCTCGCCCACCAAGCAGGCGGCTCGGCTTCGATTCCCGGCCGATGCAAGTTTTTCAAAAGATCTTAATGTGTGGTACACACAACATTTGTGCGAGTGATTTTTGCTGTCTTTTGTTACTTTATAGCTGAAAAGTTTGTGTCTTTGTTTAAATGATACGTTAATCTCATGAAATATTGGTCCGATTTCCCAAAATCTTTAAGTGTTACATAGAGCAATTCCGACCGAAAGGAACGGAGTATTTATAAAGATATTATAAATTGGTCAATTATTTCGTTTAAGAGACTGGGTATAAAAAGTAGCAGCCCCTTATACGCACCAGAACTAAATATGTCGACTCTTCTTACCTGTGCCGAGCAGTCAAAAACTGAAACTCACTACCAGCTCACGTGTTCCCTTCCCACTATGATCCCGGGTACTTTAAACTGGGAGTGAAAGCATCTCACGTAGTGTCGCCAGACTTTATAGTCTGCATTCGCAGCAAGTGTGGTGGCCCCCACTCTTGGATACTGGTCATGCTTTCCATTAGGCAGGGTGAAAAAATAAAAACAGAAAAAAACCGGGATTTATGGCGTTCCTTCCATCACGTGCGTCCGTGGCAATGTATGTCTTTCTTTTAAGCTTGGTTCACTATCCCTAACTTTTGATAGTAAACAAATTTGTTCACGTTTTTATAGTACCACACTACCGACAATAGCACACGCAGATAAAGTTGCGTTGGTCAGCTTGTTTCTTATAAAACGCTTTGTCTAAAACAAACGTAACTAAGAAAGATGAAAAGCCTTGAAAATCCATTCCACAGCAGTATAGACTCTTGCAGGATTCTGTTCAGCGTTCATGCATTTTCCAAAGCCGCACAAAGTCCAATGAAGACAAATAACTGCAAAAGCAAAGGCGAATCAATAGAAAGTCTTATCGATCTTGTGATACATATAAGTGGGACTGCGGACAGCAAATTGCGATTTAGTACATAAATTATGACTTGATGTAATATTGCAGTGTGAGATTAGATGTAAATTTCTTATCTTATTTTTATGTTTTTAGAAATATACACGGTTAGTTTTTAATTACCATAGAAAACCTAGGGGTACATAACGTATATACTTATATAAAACACCATAGAACAGAGACCCAACACATAAAAAAATTAAGTTATTAAAGTTTTAAAAATGTGAAAATATGTTCATAATTTATGGACTCTGCCTAATTTTATGTTCAGTATCAAATAGTCTTGTGTTAGTGAGTGTTTTTGCACCATTAAGTTCGTATAGTCGTTCCAATACCTAATCGTTGTTCGTCTAAACGTCGCGCAAGCGTGACTGGTACTTAACTTTAATTGACTTTAGCTAAAGTTCAGAGTATTCTCTAGAGTGCTCCTGAAAACTCTAAGGAATTAATTCTCTATGTATAGACGTAAATGTACGAAACATTAGTTTTAAAATGATGAGATTATTGATTGTTCAGTATAATTCTGTTTGTATTTAAGTTTTAAGTATTTAAGTTCTGTTTTTATATACTGTTTAAAATGATGCTTTGGCCGTTGCCGGACAACGCGATTGGTTTTATGTTTTTATTATTTACCTGTTTTTTTTAGGGTTCCGTATCTCACAAATATTTGGTCCAACCCGGAAATTGAACCCGAGACCTCAAGCACAGCAGGCTCATATGATACAACTGCGCCACCAAAGCGAATGGATGATGGATAATGGCTTATTCAAGCTACAAACCTACGACACGATGGACAGGTTGACAAGAGATCTTCGTTCATCAGTAGACGGCGATAGGTACCATGATATGCAATATTTATTATTTATTATTTATTATGTTTTAGTCAGTTTATCATGTTCAACAACCCATAATATCCCACCGCTGGGATAGAGGTCTCCTCTAATGAGAGGGACGTATGGTTAGGGACTACTAATTTTGATAAATTTTACTAATGGGTGATTGTTTCCCATCACCCATTGGCAAAATTACATAGCAAAGTAAGCAACAATGCCACGGTCAGTACTTAGATGGGTGACTGATTCACGACTGTCATCACAGTCGTGAAACTTAGTAGGACGCCTTCGGACGGCTAAAAACAATCCAACGGTTAGATTGCGTAGTCACAGCGTATGTTGCCAGTCCCCAACCCGCACTCTGAGGGACACAGCACAGCTGAGGACGTATGGCCTTAACCCTCCCCTGAGATGAGACCCAAGCCATTGCTGATGATGAAGAGGCGTAAGCGATTGTATGAAGAGAATTAACGCGAAACATTTGTTCGTGGCTAAAAAAAGTGAACTGAATAATTTACAAGAGTTACCAATTAAAGTGTACAGAAGTTACAGAACAAATATAATTAAATAAATAGTAAAAAGAATTCTGCATCGGCCGGGAATCGAACCCGGGCCGCCCGCGTGGCAGGCGAGCATTCTACCACTGAACCACCGATGCTATACAATAACAGTTCAAATATTAAAATACATGCGTAAGTATTATATAATAAATGTTTAGTGAAGATGAACCAATGCACACCTTTCACCTTTAAATGACCTCGATTCGATAAACCGTTAGGCACGTTCGTGTTATTGTGTGAAATATCACTTAATAACGAAATCTGATGACGCTACCTATGAATTATTAAATTTTATCCATACTTACGTATAGCTAACCCTGTGGTTTTGGTTGCACCTTTGCAATAGCGACCGCGAGTGCAAAAATAGAAGTAGCTGTAGGTAGTCTATGCTATTCCTTATAATATCAACAATCAGCTAGTGAACATTTCGACAAAATCGCTTCAGTTGTTACAGGAATTGGCTGTGACAAACAGTCAGACGGACAGACAAAAATTTGATTTTAAAATACAGAAAACTGAAAAATATGTCATGCTTGACTATGCCAACAACAACCAACACAACACACTTGAACAAACAAACACTTGACTATGTATACTTATTTCTAGAAAGTAATGATACATTGTGGTAAAAAAATATAATAATACCTGGAGCAAAAACTTTGTACCTCTTTTTACGAGAATTACGCGAATACGAATACGAATTATGAAATTTCGCATCCTATAAATATATATTGGAACGAGTTTTTCTTTAAATATGCATAAAAAATACATTCAATGAATAAATAAAATGTCACAAATACCATGTAATTGACACATACTACGCATAGATACACTTTTGATATATTATATCACAGGTAACCCACCTCTCAATTTAAGGGACAAATAAGCACTTAGGTGTCCCTTAAACGTTGGTGAAAAGGAAAATATTACCAACTCAACCAACTCTATCTAATTACCTCTTAAATTTAGAAGACGTTGGTAAAAACGTCCATAACATTTCTTATAGATGATAGCTTTATCAATAACCCACTAGTTTCATTCTCAAAGTTTATTGCAAGTTGCTTCGGAAGCCAGTCCAAGTTTTTAATGACATGCTTTGAGTTGCCGGTACTTGACTAGAATACTGTTCGAGTGAATCGACGCTTCGGAGATCGTTCTGCAGTAGAGTACTTATCGATACGAGCACTTGCTTTTTTATTACTATACAGTTTTCTATAGGGTTGATACACATTAAATTGCATTCTATTATACACGCTCATCATCGCCTTAGGTCATCAACAATTAAATGAATCACAATTAACTTATGTAGTACATATGTGGCCTGAGAAGTTTTCGGACCTAACGATGATTTAAGAGACCATAGAGCAACAGGCCTGCGGACTGTAGGGGAGTAGTCATAGCCATCTTTTTCCGATACAAAACAGTCTAATAGTATTTTCAGGTGGATATCTTCATACACACATATTTAAGACTTACAAAAACTACTATGAAGTCGCACATACATACCAATTTATACTGAAAAATTGAAAAACGTTTTTTAGTGTTCCAAAGTTTATGACTCGGAACCCTTATAGATTCGTCATGTCCGTCCATCAGTCCCTCCTCGACTTACCGCGCTAGAAAAATGGAATTGTGTATGAATATGTGTTGTATTAACGTCGACAAAGTGCTACAATAAAATTATGAAAAATGATTTTATTTATAAACAAAAAACATCCACACTTTACGTGTAGGGGAGGTATCCCCAACACGTAAAGTGTGGATGTTTTTTGTTTCGCGGCTACCCCGTCGTGTGGGATATAATTAGATAGGTCTGTTAAAAATTTTAAATGGCTTCTAAGACAATTTTTTGATTTAGGTATCCGTTTGCGAGAAATTCCACTTAAAAGGGCACTTTTTTGTTAAAACAGGGCGTCCCCCCCTTTTAGAGGGGGGGGGACGCCCTGTTTTTAAACTGTTGCTAAACGGTTGGCTCAAAAAAACTGGAAAAATTACTATAAAGGCTTAGATGACTTTGTTAGTTAAGGAGTTATAGAAGCTTAACTTTTAAAGTACGTTCACTTGGAAAACGTCATACAAAATTGACGCATTATTTAGGTAAATAAACATAAAACATTTATCTATTGGATACGATTTTAAATCCACGTAACATTATGAATGACTGAGGACCCTTTCCTTGGCCGATTTTTTTTCATTTAACATATTTGTTTAATCAGAATATCTACCATTATTATCTATACATTGCTACCTTCTAATAGGAAGGTCATTTATGCCTTTGCGATACAACTTTAATGATCCAGATTTTACAAACTGTGTGAAAGCATTTTGTACTGCTTCCTGGGAAGAAAACTTTTATTACGGAGACTTGATTGTCCAAATCACGAAAAAAAATTGTAGTCCGTTGAAGCAAGGTCTGGTGAATACGGAGGGTGACCAATGGTTTCTCATTGCAGTTCCTGTAAAGTTAAAACGGATTCTCGTGCTGTATGAGGTCTCGCGTTATCATGGAGATGAAGTGAATCAAGATCATTTTATTGGTTTGACGCAAATGAGTCAATATTGTTGGTATGGTAAAGTTAAACAATGCTACTAATTCCTGAGTAGTTTGGCTCGGATCGGCTTCCACCATCTCTTTCAATTCATTGTTATTCACATGTGTGGGCGGTGTTCTACGTAGTTCATTCTTCAAATCAAAATTTTCAACACGAAAGCGTTTAAACCAAAATCGCACGTTGTGTTCATTAGCAGCCCCCTCTCCAAACGAGCTGTTTCTGCAGCGTTAGTTCCGCGTCGGAACTCGTATTAAAAAAGTGAAAGTCGATTATAATCGAATGTTGCACATTTTATAAAAGAAGAACCTCAAAGATACGATTTGAAAAAAGTTCTACTCAAAAATCTCAAACCATGAAGATCCTATGTCAATTCGAATTACCTATTACAATACAACAGTAATTTCATACTTTAACCTCTATTATTATTGCACTATTGATCAGTTCAGTGATTTTCAATTCTCGATTCCGACTTTAAAACTTTAGGTAGGTAAGTTAACTTAATCTATACAAGTAAATATATATTGAAGTGTCTTTTTGTTATTGAAAAGTAAAAAAAAATAACTAAATGCATATAGAAGTATATAATTATGGTAGTTAGACAAAAAAGTATTTTTAATTTTTTTTTTCTGTCTGTCCTTCTTTCTGTCTGTGCCGACTACTCTCTTGAATGGCTGCACGAATTTCGAAGAGACTTTCACTGGCAGATATCGGATGGTATAATAAGTCACTTATAATACCACTTTTTTATCACAATAGCTTTGTTCCGTGGCTCCACCCAGATTTGTTTCTGTAAAAATACCACACAACAGCGAGTAACACCGCGGGGCTCAACTAGTATTTTATAATCTGTCTCTCTCCCACACACAAAGTAAATAGAAAAGACTTTTATTATATTAAGGTCTTTATAAAACTTTTGCAAAAACTTTACGGTCTTATTACTCGTAAAACCTAAACAAATGAAAGTTACTTTTACCTTTATTCAACTTCACTGTTAGACTTTTGTAACCAGAAAAATGCGGGCTAAGGGTACGGCCACAACTTTGTCATTGTCAGCGCTCTCGTTAAAATGATGATAATTATAATTTGTGTTCTAATCTTCACAAGTCCTTACATTCCAAATCAGTCGACTGCCGTCCACTGCTGAACGAAGGCCTCTTCAAGAAGCGCTAATCATCCCGGTCTTCGGCAGTCCGCATCCATCCGCTGCCAGCCATTTTCTTAAAGTCGTTGTTCCATCGTGCCGCATTGCGTCCTACACTACGTTTGCCTAATCATAACACATTTCTAATGTGACTGCCTCGTTGGTCTAGCGATTTGCGCATACAACTGAATGTCGAGAGATCTCGGGTTCGATTCCCGACTCAGGTTAAAAGTGATTTTGGGCATTTTTTATAAGAAATTTTAAATAACAGCCCGGAGTATGAGTGTTTCACGCCCGTCAGTGTCGGTTAGTTAGTCATTTCATGGAAAACTGACATTCAAGTAAAACCAGTTCACCTAGTAGATGACCACTAATAATCTTAAGAATATTATAAGCTTGGAAGATGAGGATATTTTGACATAGTTTAACGTCGTTAAGTCTAAACCCGTTCTTTTCTTGCGGATAAATATACAGAAGGACGTTTGTCTTTGAAATACGTTAAAATAGGTCGCCTTTCGTTCACGCCTTTGTATATTTCTTCTTTTGTTTAACGTCTACCTTCGAATGCTTTATATTTGCAAGTAAATATTTTCTTGTATTTTGTTACTGGCGTTTCCTTTTGGAGAAAATAATGAATTTGCATAATTTATTCGAGTTTTGAGGGTCAAATTATAGGGCTAGAATTTCAGCGTGTTTATTTAATTTGCTGTTGTTAACTTTGATTATACATTTTTTTTTTCTTTTTTTTTTAAATTAACTTAAGTTCTAATTTTTAATCACTATAATTTGCATCAGTCCTCTAACATGGTGTATAGTATATTAGTGGCAGCACCTTACCCCCATATCAGGTTTATAAACATTAAAACTATGTAAACATTGGCGATTTGAAAGGAGTGGCCGCGAGTTTTTATTGCCATATTCTTTTCTCCGGCTCTACCTATTGTTTGCGAACATGGCATAAATGTACATGTAGAATCTTGACCTGTCACAAGAGATGTATTGCATCCTAAGTGAATAAAGAATTTTGAATTTGAATTTGAATTACAATATTAGTTGAACTGTTATGAAATGTAGAAGTAGTAAGGCCATGCTGATTTCAGCATGAATGGGCCCGCTCGAGCGGGGCAGTACTACCCTCACGCACAGAAGATCAACCTAAAATTACAGCATTCGTGCTATTGTCTTTTATTGGTGAGTGTGAAACCAGAGGCCCAATAGAATGATGCAGAAACATCTCACAAAGCCGCCATGGTGTGGGTCACTATACTGCATTCACTCATAATGAGAATGCTGGCCCATACTCCTGGATTTTACTCATGCTTTCATCATCAGGCATAGTAGAGTCACTTTGGTAGGCTTAAATAGAAAATATATAGAGAAACTCTAGTCTTTATATTCTTACTACTAGTGTGTCACAAAATTATTCAACCGATTTAGGTTATATTATTAGGCGCTTGAATTATTCTTCGACATTCGGGGGGTAGTATCATTTAAAGTAGTCCCCATTTGATAGAACGAGATGCTCATATCGAAGTTTATCATAGCACTTTTAAAAGTCCGAATTTGGAATCACTTTTGGTGCCTTTGTGACACTAGTTTCAACAGTCTCTTTATCGTCGAATCGAAGTCTCATAACTACAGCTTGCAACATTTCAATAACTTCTACCGAGATTAAATCAAAGCGAACGCTAAAATGTCTTTGTGAACAAATACACGATGCGCAAAATCCAAGGTGTTTCATCGATATCTTGGGCTACTGGCTACGAGAAGGTTAGAAGTTGCATACGTTCGTACCCTCCAGAGGTCGTCTGTGTCTCTGCGCGCGAAGATATGAATTAAATACCATATAAAGTAAAAAAAAATGGCCTAGTGCGTGTCAGGCGACGCATAGAAAAGGATTCCGTAGTCACCCATAGAGGTAGATAGATTTAAAATCGTGTCCAATAGATAATTGTTATGTTTACTTGTTATTTCTTTATTTTCGTACGATTTTTTCCGAGTTCATTTTACAAGTTAGGCTCTATACCTCGTGAAATTAAAAGTTAATAATCACGCAGTGTTATTAAAAGGGATATTTAATGACACCACACACGATGGGGTAGACGCGAGAAAAAAACATCCCCACTTTACGTGTAGGGGAGGTGTAGGTTGATAATTTTATTGTAGCACCTTGGCGACGTAATCACAACACATATTCATGCAAAGTTTCACCTTTCTAGCACTAACCGTTTAGGTGGTAAGTCGAGGATACGAGTCGATGGACGGACGAACGGATATGATGAATCTATAAGGATTCCGAGTCATGAACTACGGAACCCTAAAAAACAGTTACTTCGAAATTATAAACAGACACTTAATACTTACGAAATACTCAGAGCTTGAACTTTTCTTTTCATCAAAGTGCATTGCTGTCATAATCCGGACGTGACTTCAGGACCACAGAATCTGATCGAACCGTTAACGAAACTTGTCCATACCAGCACTTCCGGCTAAATTTGGATGACCATTCAACGTGCAATTGGTGCGCTGGAAGTCAGTGCTCACGTACATCTCAGATTTGGGGCCCCAGAAACTGATGACACTGACATCAAAATTTGTAAGGGTGTGTATATTGTTTTTGAGATTTTTTATGGTTCTCATTCTCATTTTCACGAATACACAGGGATTTGTTCTATTGTTTTATTGAGATTCGCAATTAAGTAACATTTTACAGTTATTGTAGAAATAAATGGAGAAGGTTAGGTTACTTCTAATGTGAATGTTTTGTTTTCTATATTTTACATTGATAGTTTTGATCCTAAAAGAACCTGCGAAATTTTCTTATACAAGTAGTAATAGTAATTTCCACAATATAAGACCTCATGTGATGCCCAAAGTTATCGTTATTGGGAGGTTAGTGCCCTTAAATACACTAATAACTAGTTCAATCTTCGAATTAAAGTTCTCCCTTAGGGTTGCGGAGGTCCGATGCCAGACGCTCCGTGGAAAAACTGAAATTCAGGTAAAACTGGTTGAACTAGTAGCCGACCTCAAATAAACTTAGGAAATGGCTAGGAGATGATGATGTGATGCCCAAAGTTTCCAGCCCATCAAGGGATCATCATTAAGAAATGAAGTAATTTTCGCTGTCAACTAAATAAATAAATAAATAAATATTTCGGACAATTACACACAACATCATCTAGTCCCAAACTAAGCAGAGCTTGTATTATGGGTACTAAACAACTGATATAAATACATAAACATACTTTTTTTTTTGTAAATACATACATATTATACATAGAAAACACCCAAACTCCGAAACAAATATTTGTGGATCACACAAATATCTAGTCCGACCCGGGAATCGAACCCGAGACCTCTTGATCAGCAGCCGCATACGCTAACCACTAGACCAACAAGGCAGTCAAAATAAAATAGATGAATTAGATCAGTTTAACAATCCATTAACCTAAAGAAAGATCACTATATTTATACACATTACGCCTACCAAAATGACTTTACTCTGCCTGATGGAAAGCATGTGTAGAATCCAGAAGTAGGGATCACCGCCCTCATTGTGAGGATAAGTAATGCAGCATGCTGACCCATGTCATTGCCAGATTTTTTTTCGACGTTCTTCCGGTTTCTTCAAGTCGGGAGAATGACGCAGAATGGTTTGGCCTCCGGTCTCACACTCACCAGCGAAATGCAACAGTAAGGATGATGTCATAGGATGGTCTTCTGTATGAGGGTAGTACTGCCTCGGAGGAGCCGGCCCAATTGTGCTGAAATCAGCGTGGCTCTACTTACTTATATTAATTCATGTTTCTCATTTTTTTTACACGTGTAAAAGAATATTATTAGCCGACCCCAAATAAACTTGGGAATAACAGCTCCGAAGATGACGTGTAAAAGAATATTGCTTTTATTTACATTTTACTCACACTAATTAGATGTACAATAAATAGGAACATTCACAGTAATAACACGAATGACATCTCTTCATTTATGTTTATGATGAAACGTGTTTAATTTTGGCAGCACTACAGTTTCATTCGGTTCCATGTTCGCGGTTTTTGAGGCCGCACACATGCGGAGTTGACTTATTGAATAATGTATGCTGTACATGGTCTCCGAGAACTTCGGTTATTGCTAAATGTTGGTCCAATTTAATTAAGTTTTGGTTTAATAACCGAACTTATCGCAATGCATGTTTAACATATGTGTAATTTATTTAGGATCCGTTATACAATTCTAGGTATTCAAATTGCATAATTTACTTCAATTCTTAGCATTAGTGAAGATATTTTTTTATTAAACATTGTTAGATACTAAAGTTTCATCCTACTCAAGTTATATACCAACGCTATTTTCTCTTCTACACTTCTTATGTTTTCATAACTTTTTTATATATCTCTCTCTATATTTAAGTTAAAATACGTGGTTCATTTAAATTTAAAAATGTTATAATGCAAGCTCTTTTATTCGGATTTTGGCCAACATTAATCGGTATAATTGATCACGAGCCAAACTTAGAATATTTAACTTAAACTCTGTGTATATACACATTTTGACACGTTACTTAAAATATAATAATTGTTTATATCTAATAAAATAATTATTCAGGCGTATAGTTGTGTGCTCTCGTATCTTATTGCTACTAGTATTTTAATTTCTAATTTAATTGAAAATTTGACACTGAACTACCAAGATTTAAAAAAAAAACATCTTTAGCCAAAAGTATTCTATTGCCCGTAGAGTAATATTATACAGCAGAAATAAATTTGTTTACCATAAAAAAATTATATTGTGAGCTAACTTTAAAAGATAGAACTAGGATTTTTTTAAGAGAGCTTAGCTAAGAACTTTCTGTGAAACTTTGACCGTTTATGCAGCGCACGCAATAAAAGCTTTTAAAGCGAATCATGTCCCCCTTTTTTGAAACATTTTCCTTTGAGCTTAATTTGAAGTTTTTAGTCATTTTGGAACCGTTCAACTAGTCAGTAATGTAATGTTTTGAAAGTGACTGAAAAGGCTTGCTTGTTTATTTATCGTATTGATAAATGGCCTTCTTAGATAACTGAGCTATCGATAGCTGATATTATAATTTTTCAAATTGGACCAGTACTTGAGGTTAATTTAGTTAAGTATAAGTACAATCCTGTTTTGTTATTATTTACGGGAAAATGATATTGGTTTCTTCGAATTTACATGTTCTACACATATGCAACACATGAAACAACGATTTCCCACGTAATTGAATTCACAATTTCTTTGTTCCTCGTTACTCTTACATCAGACAAAAATAAAGCTATTACTACACAGACGTGGCAAATCTCGAAATAGATGGTATCTTTTAGGAACCTCTTCGTTGTGAACTCACTCGTACGGAGTAAATTGAAAAAGGTTTTTTGTAAAAGTCTTAGATATTTTTTTTTCTTTGAGATGTGTATTGAACTGTTTATTGTTAACTCTTATTTATTTAATTGGGGAAAACTTACTATGTAAGAACGAAATAGTCATTTTTTTTTGAAAAGAAGTTTAGAAAAATATATGGTTTTGAAAAGAAGTTTTATATGAATAGGTAAGACATATCGTTACTTACGTTACCCGAGTAAGTGAGTTTACCAGAACTAAGATTCAAACGCACGTCTATTGTGAGGACAAATAGTAATAATAATACTTATATATTCTACCACATTCAGTACATTCACATAATGCCATCTAGTTCCAGGCTAAGAAGAGGTTTTAAAATGGTACTAAACAACTGATCTCAAAACATATAATTTAATAGACGTAGAACATAAAACATATTAGTAGAGACCATCTAAACTTCGAAATCAATATTTCCAAATCATACAAACATTTGGTGAACCCCATGATGTGAACCCGAGACCTCAAAAGTTCAACAGTTGCATTTCCTAACACTGTGCCACCGAGGCAGATAAGCACACCATATAGCAGGTTCAATGAGAGTCGCTCCGTTTAAAACTGATATTTAGAAAAAAATTGTTGGACTAGTAGCCGGCCCCAAATAATTATTAAAGTCTAGTCTAAATGTCTAATTTCCTTACTCGTAGCTCTCGAAGAGCCGTCGACCTTACTACTGCCAGTCAGGCTTATGACGAACGAAGGGTAGGTGCTCTGGATCAGACTAATGTCCCACCACCTCTGGTTAAATCTAGCGGTGGAGAAACATTCCACCCTCTGTTACTCCTCACTGTTTGTATACACGAGTACTAATAGTTAGTTAGTTAAGCCATGTTACTTCTATAAGTCAATACGTGCACTTTCGGAACTGACGTTAAATTAACTTACTCAAGTTACTCGACGCTTGTTAATAAGTAACTCGGTGTCGCAAACAGAACCATATTACGTTATATAAATACTTCGGACATCTTACACACAACGTCATCTAGTCCCAAACTGCCTTGTTGGTCTAGTGGTTAGCGTATGCGGCTGCTGATCAAGAGGTCTCGGGTTCGATTCCCGGTCGGACTAAATATTTGTGTAATGCACAAATATTTGTTTCGTAGTCTAAGTGTTTTCTATGTATAATATGTATGTATTTACAAAAAAAAGTATGTTTATGTGTTTATATCAGTTGATTAGTATCCATAATACAAGTTCTGCTTAGTTTGGGACTAGATGATGATGTTGTGTGTAAGATGTTCGAAAATATTTATTATTTATTTATTAACTAAGCAGAACTTGTACATGGGTACTAGACAACTGATATAAATGAATAAACATACTTTCTTTTGGAAATGCGAGTACATACATATTATTCATAGAAAACATCTAAGTATTTATGAATCACACAAACATTTGGTCCGACCCGGGAATCGAACCCGAGACATCAAGCTCATCAGTCGCATACGATACTACTGCGCTATCATGGCAGTCATTATAAAAACTGTATGTGGTTATGTTCTTTCTAGCAAGCCATTGTAATGGCATTAATTTAGCATTACCTAATGTGTGTAAGGCTTATGAAGTTTCATCATCATTATCATCATCAACAGCAGCCTTTAACAGTCCACTGCTGGACATAGGCCTCTCCTTAGAAAGGAGGTTTTGGCCTACTATACCACGCTGGCCAGACGGGTTGGTATAGAGTTGGTTTCAAGTTTTCCTTCTCTTTGCATTGATGTTGTCTGTCGCCTTCTACGAAAGCCGCGGGATGAATAGGGATGGTGACACTCTGTATTCTTAATCCGTCACCACACGGTGTGTCCACACGGTATGAATTTTCAAAAGATGATAAAATATTATCATGTAATTTGGAGTCTCTATTATTCTTCACTATAATTTGAAAACCTTTTTGACATTACCTAGGGCAATTCGTTTTCAATAAAAATATTTTTTAGCGTTGCGATTCATTGAATAAGTAAAGAAATAAAAGTTTACTGAAACAATCCTAATCTAATATTATTCAGATCCAAATTTATTTATTCACTTACTAATTTTTGTTTACTTTACATTGCGTCGCGATTATTTAAGGGTATCGTTTCCATAATTGCTCGAAAAAGCACTTACGGTTATGACAAGAGAAACAAATTAATTCATTATTTGACAGTAAAAAAAATATCTCAGTTTCTTAATAAATCAATCTATAGAGAAACCGAGTAAAGTTACTAATACGATTATTTATTTTCGAGAAAAAAATCATCAACAGTGACTAAAATCACCGAAATCGACCTTTTCTGTTTGGAATCAATCTAGTATTATGTTGCTTTATTTGAAATAAATATTTTATTAGTTGCAAGAAAAAAGTACAAAAAAGAGATTAAGCATTTAAGGTTTCTATTAATTCTCACCAGAAAGTCATAATTTAATCTTAAACATCATTAATTTTTAGCGGCAAAAGTTCCATACATTTTAGTATGGAGAAATAATTTGCAATAAAACAGAGTTCACGCGATCCAAAAATTCAGTGTTCTCCGAATATTCAAGGCGAGCGCACGCTCGTTTTTAGCTCCACACGCACTGTCACGCACACAGAGATTTGATTGTTTACATACGACGACGTGACTGTGTGTAACTTTTGATAATATTTGGTAGGTCTGAGAATAGACACACCAATCTTTATATTTTAAATTATTATTAACCAACTTCAAAAAAGGAGTATTATTTGTGTTTTTTTTATTGAACATTCATTGATTACTCTGTCAATTGTGGACCGATTATTAAAATTCATTTTATATGACTGCCTCGGTGGCGCTGTGGTAGCATATGCGATTGAGGCCTCGGGTTCGATTCACGGGTCGGACCAAATGTTTATGAGATCCACAAAATTTTTTTTTTTAGGTGTTGGCTGTTTTCAGTGTTAGTTCATAGGGAAACCCTAAAATTTTATAAGCACGTTATAAATAGTTATTATATATTTTTTTATTTTGTAATGCTATTCCAGACGCAATATCTGAGCTGGTAGCCATCATTTCGTAATGATGAGGGCAGTAGTAGCGCATGCGACTACTTTGCTTGAGTAAGGATTCAGGTTCGATTCCCGTGTAGGACCAAATATTTGTGTGATCCGCAAATATTTATTTCGGGGTCTGGGTGTATTCTATAGGTAAGCAACAAAAAAAGTATGTTTATGTATTTATATCAGTTGTCGAATCAATAATATAAGCTCTGCTTAGTTTGGGACTGGATGATGTCGTGTGTAAGATGTTCGAAATAGTTGTTTATTTATTATTGTAATATATCATACTGCCTTGTTGGTCTTGTGGTCAGCGTATGCAACTGCTAACCAAGAGGTCTAGGGTTCGATTCCCGGGTCGGACCAAATTTTTGTATGATCTGCAAATATTTGTTTCGGAGTTTGGGTGTTTTCTATGTATAATATGTATGTATTTATAACAAAAAAGTATGTTTATGTATTATAAACTGCGAAATAAATATTTGCGGATCACACGAATATTTGGTAGATGATATTCTGTGTCATTCGTCTGAAATATTTATTTATTGTTATTTATTATAAAATAGCTTTCTGCCCGCGGCTTCGCCCGCGTGGAATTCGTTGATATCACACGACATGGTAAGGGTAGATTAAACAATCTTACCTGATTTTATGTTTGATAATAAGGAACTTCGACACAAACTTTCGTCCCCTATTTCAAACCCTTCTACCTTTATTTTCGCAATAAAAAGTACCCTATGTCCTTTCCCAAGTTCAGTTCTATCTTCGTACCAAATTTCATCAAAATCGGTTCAGTGGTTTAGGCGTGAAAGCGTAACAGACAGACAGACAGAGTTACTTTCGTATATGTGTGTTACCTTTAGTCGTATCTTTCAAGATGTTCAGCTGATGATGGAAAGTAATACTACTCAATGGTTTGGTCTTGGATGATTAGTATTTCACTTTTATACGTATGTATAAACCGCTAGTCGTATTTATGTTTTACTAGCTTTAGCCCATGGCTCCGCCCGCGAGTGTGTCGATTTTCGTGGTAAAAAGTAGCCATGTCCTTTCTCGGGGTCCCATATATCTCTATACTGAAATTGATCAAAATCAGTTCAGCGTTTTACGCGTGAAAAGGTAACAGACAAACAGACAGACAGAGTTACTTTCACATTTATTTTAGTAACATTATTGCGTAAATAAGCCGTTTGCATTAAATATATTAAAAAAAAAACACAGTCCTCTGCCTCTTCAACCTGTCTATTAAACTCAAAACATAACGTAACTTAAAAACTACTGCACCAATTTTCATGATGTTTGCAGCAATGGATAGATTGGTTTTAAAGGAGGGTATAATTTGTCAAATTTTAAATGTTTTTTAAATGCCTATAAGACCATGTATCGTTAATCACACATTATTGACATAATAAAATCTTACACTGAGAGTCACTAGTGTAAGATTACGGCCAATTACGGGTGCGACCTGGATGAACGCTCTGACGTATTATAAAATATTTATTTAAATAATATTGTGTAATAAACAATTTTATTCTACATATTTCATGTAGAATAAAATTGTTTTAAATGTCTACAGTATTTATTATGATAAGGATTAATATTACATTGTTCCAAATTACTTTGAAATTATTATTCACAAATAAAATAATAAAGAAATATTAAAAAAGTATAATTAAAAAAGTATTACTGTAGGTTATTCCTAATTTATGTAACTCGTAAACTTTTGTCAATATTGGCTTTATTTATGTGTTCCTTTAAAATAATAAAATAACATTAATAAATCTTCTTTAAAAGGTAACCTTAATTATGATGAAAACCGTATTTAAATACCTTGCGTATTTAAAACGATCTGAGTTGACAGACAATGCACGCGAGCAAATTTATTTTATACTGTGTAAAATTATTTTATAATCTTTGACCATTCGATTGGTATACAGAAAGTATTATGACTTTCTGTACTGAATGAATCCTACGGGCTTTACGTTATGGCAAGATACATTGCGTGCGTTGTAAGACATTAAAATACGTTCTACAAAGGCGAACAGTTGATGGATATTTAACATAAGCAAAAAACCGAAAGTCGGTGATTGCTTGCTACGGTATGTATGCGACAGTGCGCGATGCGTCTGTGTGCATGTAAAATATGTATGTGGGTGTTCAATCACAAATTCTCACGCTTGGTGTCGCGGGCCTTAAGGCAAATGAAATTCCGAAGATGCAAGACAAGCAAAAGTCGAAGTTACCTAGAGATTTAAAAAGTGTTAACATAAAAATAAAAAGCGGCCAAGTGCGAGTCGAACTCGCCCATGAAGGGTTTCGTATCATCAAATAATATTTTATACAAGTGTATTGATTGGATGAAAGGTAAATTGCGTGTTACGATTTATGACTTATTAAAAAAAACTACTCACTAGATCTCGTTCAAACCAATTTTCGTTGGTAGTTTGCATGGTAATGTACAACATATTTTTTTTTTAGTTTTATCACTATCTTATTTTAGAAGTTAGAGGGGGGGGACACACATTTTTCCACTTTGGAAGTGTCTCTCGCGCAAACTATTCAGTTTAGAAAAAAATGATATTGGAAACCTCAACATCATTTTTGAACACCTATCCATAGATACCTCACACGTATAGGTTAGATGAAAAAAAAATTTTTGAGTTTCAGTTCCAAGTATGGGGACCCCCAAAATGTATTGTTTTTTTTCTATTTTTATGAAAAAATCTTAATGCGGTTCACAGAATACATCGACTGACCAAATTTCAACAGTATAGCTCTTATAGTTTCGGAAATAATTGGCTGTGACATACGGACGGACAGACAGACAGACAGACAGACAGACTTGACGAATCTATAAGGGTTCCGTTTTTTGCCATTTGGCTACGGAACCCTAAAAAAGGTGAAGAAATGAATTATTTACAAAATAAAAGTGTACTTCATTCAAACTTCAAACTTCATTAATAATGTGCTACTGAAGGATTATTTCAACAAATTTAGTCGTAAGCAGAGTGGCGCAGTGGAAGCGTGCTGGGCCCATAACCCAGAGGTCCGTGGATCGGAACCACGCTCTGCTAAGAAATATCATAACATTTTGCATTTTTTTTGTTTTTGATATTTTGCAAGAGGCATTAAACTTGTAATGGTCTTTTCCAGGGGGAGGGGAGGGGCAAAGAACCCTCTTTGGTTTCCCTATCTTGGCCCATGCTTTGCAGTATTTTTGCCCTGTATTCAGTACCTTATGATTAAGAATGCAAACGGAATACAAATTCCTTGTGAAGTATAGATAACGGCAGGAGCATTTATAAACTCATTTTAGGATAGCAGATATGTGTTTGAACACGTATTCCTTAAAACGCATTATTATAATTTATTGTAGAAGCATTTATATTCCCATTGTAGTTCTAGTAAAGTTCTACTAAAGCTTGCCGCAATGAACTAACTTGTTCACACTAGTTCTGTACTACTTTCTTATATACCAAAGCTTAGGGAGGTTTACCTTTTGTTAAAGGCTTGTAAGTTTACCTCACACAAAATGAGATATGAAATAAAAACCTTTTAATGCCTTTAGGAGTTTTTGTAAGCCAATATTCACAAATTAATTCAATTACGAAAGGATCGAAGCCAAGAGGTTATTTAGGGTTCAATTTCAGTAACTTGTTATGCTACGAAAACTTTTAGTGGATTATTTATAGACAACAGTATTATTTTCAAGAGTTTTCATCAGTCTTAATTAGTAACGACTTTGTGCCTTACAAGGCCTTACAGTTATTAAAACCTTTACTTCAAATACCCACTTTACTTATTTGACTGCCTTGTTGGTCTAGTGGTTAGAGTATGCGGCTGCTGATCAAGAGGTCTCGGGTTCGATTCCCGGATCAGACGGATTGGATATGGATATGGACTACTACTAAACCAATAAGATGGCCGAAATATTTATTTATTGAAGAGTTTGCCAATCTTTGTTTTAATATCAAGTCATTAGAATTCTATTATTAATAGTCATCTGCTCATTTAATTCCAGTACTATAAAAATAAACGTCTATTATCCGGTACTAATAGAATATTCGAGTTTCAGAACAAAACGTTTTTCAGCGAGTTCGATTTTACGGTTTCGTTTTATTCTTTTGAATTTATTCTGAAATACTCTAGTTACGGAAAGGCGAATGAGAATAAAACTTGTGAAGTTTTTTGCATTTCATTTCAATTTTACGTATGTTTAAATTTGAAGTATTTTGAAATTACGCTGTTTATGGAGTTTGAATGATACCACTCAGATTTGAATACCATTGATGATAGGCACTGAGGAATAGAATAAAAAAATTATGCGCACTGTAAAGAAAAACTCCATTAGAAAATCTTTTGAAGAAACTTCATATTTTCTCATCTTCGCTGTCTCATTGTGTCATCTCACCATAGTCTCCTATTTTTTTCCTCTAAAATTTATAAGGTTTCTTAGAAATTGATTCTTTAATTCTTGATTTCAAGTAATATAAGGCTCTGATGTTTAATAGGTAGGACTTAAATAGACTCCATAGTATACTGCATTACTGAATTGCCACAACAAATGTATTCTCAGCACGACTAATTCCATTTTGAATAGGAAGTTAAGCTACCGTTAAACGAACACACAAAACAGATAACTGCGTTCCGTTTTTGGCTCGCACTTGATATTGAATCCCCACAACATTACAGTTGACGATAGAATAAAATAATTTATTTAAGAGATCTCTGATTTCGATTTCATTATAATATTTGATAATTCTTTCCTAGAGGGGGATGAAAAAGGCAATATGAAAAATAAAATTAGTTTGACTCGAAAACTGTTGAAAGGACTAAGTCCAAACTTTACAGTAATAAAGCTTTATACATCAGAATAATAAGAATGTGCGAAGCCGGGCGCAACAGCTAGTTCAAGAATTAAATTATACTACTCTAAAATTATACACAACTATTAAATTATACACAACATTAATGAGAAGTCGACAGGATTTTACAAATGGATTACTTCATTATTTTAGCAAGTGCGACTGGCTAATTGCGACGGGCGTCCGACGACTACTCTGATTCAATTAGCGAGCCCCTAAGGTAACAGTATGAGGGACTTATTCTTTCGTTATTTCCGCGGACTTTTTATATATTCATTCATCAAAAGTAGAAATCCCTATCCCCTTCTTTTCCTTCTCAACTTCACACTTTTTATCATCAAAACTAATCACATAACAGTCCACTGCTGCACATAGGCCTCGTCTTAAAAATATGGTTTTGGCCTACTATACAACGCTGGCCAGATGAATTGGAAAAGGGTCTATTTCCAATTTTTATTCTCTTGACTGTGATGTTGTTTTGCGTAGTTGATCCCTTTGTCGCCTCTTACGACACTCCCGGAATGAATATGAACAGTGACACAAGTGTTCTTAATCCGTCACCACATCACATGCAGAAAATTCAGTTAAAAGAAAAAAAAATGATTTCCACAATTTATAATTTCAGTTCTAAAACACAAATCACTCTACAGCTGACCTCACACAAAATTTTTAATCAAATATTCTACAACATCTTCCAGTGACTAGAAATATGTCGTCATTATCGTTTGGGTACAAAAGTGCCATTTGGGTACTAACATTTTAAAAAGTCTTTACTTTTATGACCTGCAAGGAACAATCTCATTACTCAGATGGTTCCAGCGAACCCGACATTCCATTAAACGAATTACTTAAGAAAAAAATTGCATTTCGACTACCAAAAATCTAATTATGTAGGTAATAGGGATTTTGGAGGAAACCGATACGTTTCATTATCTCTTATAATAGTCAATACAACCTGATGGGAAAGTTAGGTAAAGTTCCGTGGGTTTAGTTCCAGGTTAATAAATTTCTTCGAGAAATTTTATATAACCAGATTAGGTAAATCCGTTATGGCGACCTCCACCATACAGCGCAAGCGAAAAACATACAACAGCGCTATCTACCGAAGGAACACTGAACCACGAAGAAACACGGAATCAACTATGCAGAGTAACTACTAATCCTGAATCGCGATAAAGAAATTCTCGTGCCGATTAGCATTTATACAACATCCTAACATCAACCATTGGGAAGTAGCTCGCCAGGCATGATCACCTCGCCTGCTCGGAGGATCCTCTTTTTGTGTTGGAGGAAGATGATGCCCGTTCCTCTACACCTTTATCCTTTAACTTCGTATAGTTTTTAGTTATTTAAAGTGTTTTACAAAGGGTAAAAGTGTGGTTAATTATATATGATAAATAAATTTTCAGGTATGCAAATGGCTTTTTATTGAAACAACATGATTCTTCTTCTTTCTAGCCTTTATTATTCCCAAGACAATTTGGGGTAGGCTATAAGTTCAACCGGTTTTACCTGAATTTCATTTTTTACACAGGCATTGGACCTCCGCAACCCTGAGGGCGAACTGGTATTCGAAGAATGAACTATTGAACAAGATAATTATTCAATAAACATCCGCCTGCCTGAAAATGAATATATAAATACAATAATTCAAGTTTACAGATGTTATTTTAAGTTTTTTAATTCCAATATATCCATTGTCACTATCACATTTCAAACAATTCAACACCTCTTAAGCCATAGCCTGTCAAGCAGTTTAGAATACAGAGCGTGACAAAAATAACATTGGAAAGCATAACTTTCCATTTGGCCTATCTACACCAGGCTCGGTCGCAGCCTGAAATTTTGGAGGGGGTCACTCACTACACTAATTCCTTGACATGCAGAAGGCCTTCGACTGTGTTCCTCGTATGGTAATATGGTGGGCTTTACGTTCCAAAGGGGTTCAAGAGATCTATATTGATGTCATCCGAGACATGTACCGTCATTCTAATTCTTTGGTTCGGACCGCTGTTGGCGGCAAGAAACCCTTCCCTATCACCGTCGGGGTACATCAGGGATCGGTGCTCAGTCTTTTTTTGTTCAGTGTCATATTAGACGTCCTGCCAGATAGCATCAAGGCCCACATGAGCGACCACCTGAGCTGATGATATCGCACTGACGGACATAGATAGTTGATACGACGCGTGAAGGTGTGGAAGGAGATGCTTGAAAGCAGCGGTCTGAAGCTTAATATGGCAAAGACTGAATATTTGGCCTAAAACACAACAGATCCCACACCCGTCCGCATAGGCGATGACTTGGTCGAGCGCACGGACCAAGTTAAATACCTGGGATCTATATTTCACCCATCCGATGACATCGATTGCATCGTCAGGGCTCGCATTACTGCCGCGTAGGCCAAATGGCGTGACATGACTGGTATCCTATGTGGCCCTAAAATGCCAGTCAAGTTGAAGGGACTGGTATATAAAACCATTATTAGGCCTGTTCTTTTACGTGGCCGTGAAGCGTGACCTTTAGTAGAGCGACACAAGCAAGAGCTGCATGTCACGGAAATGAACATGTTGCGGTGGATGTGTGGAGTCACGCGGATTGACTGTGTGAGGAACTCTTGCATCCGCAGTAGTCTTCGTGTCCGTGACATTGCGAACAAGACAACCACCCAGCTACTTGGGTAATAAATATTTGGCCATGCCACCTCCACCGGGCCCCGGCAAAACGGGTATACCCAAGAAGTGCTGGCTTGACGTGGTAAGGGATGATATGCGTGCCAATGGTCTTACAACGCAGGATGCCGAAGACCGTGCCAAGCGGAGGAAGAACAGTCGGAAGGCAGACCCTGGGCGTCCCCAGACGCAACCGGGAATAACGCTCGGATGATGATGATGACTCACAACACTAATAAAATAGGTATCTGTAATGAAATTAACATTATTGCACAAGACACAATTTTATTTTATACATTACTTATTTAACAAATCGAAGTCAATCGCTCTTCTAACATGTTAGCTCTCAACCACGTTTTACACGCATAGGCGAAGAAAAGGATTGCTCTGCTGTTGCACCACTTAAGGGAAGAGTTGCCAGAATTTTGAGAAATGTCTTTATTATTGGGGGTATCATCATCACAAACTTCGATGGTAGAAACTACACACTTAGGAAGTTTCGTATCAGCATTTTCTGTGAGCTCCCGTTTCCACTTTGTAATCCATAGCTGATACTCTGTAACGACAGTGGCAACAGGGACATTTACAAAAATCGAATATAATTCAGATACTTTCTTGACAATAAGAAGATATTTTTCTGTATATTCAGATTTCGGGATAGAAATGCCTAATCCGAACAAGTTTATTCAATTTGACCTTAGATTTTGGGGGGGGGGGGGTCATGTTCCCTGTGACCCCCCCCGTCGGACCGCGCCTGATCTACATATTACATTGGCTTATATATATTTAATACAAAATGCAAGTTGATTATACCAATCAACTTGCATTTTGTATTTTAAACCTCCAATCGTATCGTTGAAGTTTCGCAATGTTTTTGTTAAAGAGGATTAAGGCAAGGCCTCGAGCTGTTTCAAACTTCAATGAAAATTGTGAAGAACAATGAAACATTCCTTTTTAATTATAATTTAGAAATTGTTAAACTTTTTTATAGAATAACATTGAAACTTTAGAAAGGATCTTCTATTCCAACTTAGTACCTTGTTGGCATATCGTAGTGTCTCAGTGTTTTTAACCATACAGAAAATCGCAACCTCGGACGCACCATACATTTCTCGAAGTCATTGAGGACGGTTTTGATCTCTCTGTAATTATGTGTTCGTGTTTTCTGCCCTGAACACAACAGGAAACAAATTGGTGGTAAAACAATTAAGAGTTGCTTAATTTTTAATTTTTATTTAGGTAATATCATATGTATTCTTAATCTTAATCCGTCACCTTACGACACCTATGGAATGAATAGTCCGTGTGACTATTCATTCCATGGGTGTCGTAAGAGGCGACTAAAGGAACAAAATAAGCAGCTAACATCACTGCCAAGAGAAGGAAAACTTGAAACAAACCCTTTACCAACCCGTCTGGCCAGCGTGGTATAGTAGGCCTATGTCCAGCAGTGGACTGTTAAAGGCTGTTGATGATGATGATGATGATAATGAATATCATATATTTAGGTTAAATTTATATAACCTCGTCTGAGTCTCCTATTGTCCGTAGCTTGATGTTATAACATTGGACAATGGCAGCTTTGTATTGGATGTTTGTACTGTCTGGCATATCTCTTGGTAGGTATTGTTTTTGTATTCATTTGGCTGCTAATATCACCGACATTAACATTTTAAATTTCCTGAAGTTTCCGTTATAAAGTTCATTTGTTTTACCATTTTTGAAATCAAGATCATTCGTTCACGATTTTCTTGATTCGTCAATAAAATGTTTCTTTTCTATTAAAAACATCAGTAACCTTCAGGTCCAATCATTCGGAATCATTCATTCTGGCTTCCAAGGCCGGGAGAATGATGCAGAATTATCTGAGCAGGTCGCCATGGTGGTCACCATGCTGCATTGCCTACCCTCACAATGAGGATGGTGACCTCTTCTTCTGGATTCTACTCATGCTTTCCATCAGGCAGAGTGGAGTCAATTTGGTAATCTTGAATATAAAAAAAAGCTCCTTAATAAATATCGATTCAAGTATTTCATCGTTTTATTTATTTGATTTAAATTTGAAAATACATTAATATTAAATATTTTTTTCAATCCAACACACAGTGCCATCTAGACTTCAAATAATGTACCTAGACTATAAGCATTATCATGTTTAGAAAACTTACGTTTGCGTTTTGTTACTGCACTTATAAACACTTTTTGAGCAGTATTAAAGTTCGCTTAGCATACTTATAAGAATATGATAAGATTATAGTGAGCAAAACATAAAATAAGAAAGAGGAACAATTCTTCCTTAAGAACATTGTTTTTGTGAAACATAAACCATTTACGCAGCGCACGCAATGGAAAAGAATTTTCTCTCGTTTTTGTAACATTTTTCTGTACGTACGGACTTCTGTAAGTACTTTTTGAGATTTCTGAGAGAGGTATACATATATATAATTGCTACATATACTTTTAAGAACAGGAATTAATGTAGCTTGAAAAATATCTCTGTATAATATTTTCCAATACCTCCTTTTCAAGGAGAGGCCTATGTCCTGCAGTGGACTGTTAAGGTTGTTGATGATGATGAATAATATTTTCGTTTTAATTACGCAAACTATTTCTCGCCATTAATTAAACCATCAAAATTGGATGTTCTCATGTTTAAACTTTGAAGTACAATAATAGGTTTTATTTTATTAATTAAGATTTTCATGTATTCTATTTTATTATCCTATTCTTCTTGACTATCTTCGTGCCTATCTTGAACTATTAACTGTGCTGTACTATCTACTCACTATTGCAACTTCTGTACTTAATTTCTTGTGTCTGGACGAAATACATAGTATTAACCTAAGTTATGCTTTTTATTTCTTACCAGCACACAGAAGACCAGTAATAACCACTAGGTTCCACAGTTTCATTCCATTTACGTTTTAAAACAATCGCATCCCACGCCACGCACACATAATAATCAAAACTTTTGACCTACATTACGCACAGCCCTAAAGTTTCTCATCAACCAACCTCCGAGGCTCATGTAGAACAGATTTGTGCCACAAATGTTCAAGACGTGACCTGTGCCCATTACATGAGGATCCGGGGGCACATATTAATGTCACATTCACATTTTATTGTCCGTTTCATTCATGCATGTATTGATAGAAGAATACATGCAACCTTTTCCTTTATCAAGCCACATCTAAAAGTAACTTTAGTGTACTCATTGTAGAAAAAATATTAGACAAGTGTATCTTGACTTGAAAAGTTTTATAACAACTAAAAATACTCAAAATTGATGATGTATGAAATAGATGGGTGGTCAGCAGGAAAACTAAAAAGGAAGTCTAGCTTAAGTACTGTAAAATCAAAATCAAAATCAAAATCAAAATTACAAATCAACACAGGAAAGGGTTCCTAAGTCACCCATAATGGTACGTGGATTTAAAATCGTATCCAATAGATAATTGTGTTTACGTGCGATTAATGCCTTAATTTTGTATGAAGTTTTCCAAGTGAGCATAAACAGTCATCTAATCCGTTATAGTTTTCCTTCAAAGTTCATTATATGGACCACCATTCCGTTTTTTTTAAGCCAGCCGTTTAGCTATTAGAGGGGGGACGCCCTATTTTTACAAAAAAAAACGGACGGACAGACGGACATGACAAATCTATAAGGGTTCCGAGTCATAAACTTCGGAACCCTAAAAACTGTTCATGTAATGTTACACAAAGATACTTCAATATAATTAATTTGTATGTAGAAATCTATTTAAATTTGTCAGCAGTTTTACAATAGTGTTTATGTACTTTGTGATGAGATGACACAGTTTTGTGCCGTTTTTGAGGTTATTATTCTCTTTAGGTACTTTAACTTAGTTGTGTTAAATTTTTACATAATTCTAGACAAGCCTATCCTAACTTCAAGAATTTTAACTAAAACTATTTTAAAAAGTTGTTGTATACAGTAAGAGTACAGTAAGAGGCCTATGTCCAGCAGTGGACTGAGATAGGCTGATGATGGTGATGATGATGATGTTGTATACAGTAATAGCAACAAAAATTAAAAAAGAAGTCTGCATCGGCCGGGAATCGAACCCGGGCCGCCCGCGTGGCAGGCGAGCATTCTACCACTGAACCACCGATGCTTGTGTGATTAATATGCAAATAGTCAACCTTAAACATGTTTCAACTTTTTCGAACGATGTTTTAGTAATACTCATCATAGATTATCATTAGTTACGTAATAGAGAAAGGCAGATGTTCTACTGGCTCTACAGTCTTTAGTAAAGTCATTTATTTCAACAATGTTACTATAAGCATCGGTGGTTCAGTGGTAGAATGCTCGCCTGCCACGCGGGCGGCCCGGGTTCGATTCCCGGCCGATGCAGATTATTTTTAATTTATATTCCCAATGACATCAATTTAATTTTTCATGAATTTTGAAGATTTATAGTTTTTCATAAAATTATTCAAGTCAAAATATGCTTATCAAAGATTTTTGATTTTTATCTTTGTATGACTGTTTACTACACTTTATGGCTAAACCGTTACACCGTATTCAATGAATTTTGGCGTGGAGGCGTGTGATTTTTGATGACGGACAGGCTAATACGTAGCGCGGTAACCGAAATACACGCTCGTGGAGCCACGGGTAAAAGTTAGTATTAAATATAATAAAATAATAAATAGTAATATATTAGAATAAGTATACAATAACATATATAATATTGATTGGATATATATTTTTTTCTGAAATTGTAATAAGTTTTTTTTGCTGCTTGTTACTTATCGCGGTAAACACTCATTCCTCGGAGTGCAAGTGTAGCCGTTGATCCCAGTTGGCATAAACAACTATGGCAAAAATTATTAGGAAGTCAGTGCCATAAAATAAACTGACATCTTATTCTATTTTACAATACAGTTCGCCCTCCACAACCCGCGGTGGTACGATGCCAATCGCTTCGTGGAAAAATTGCCATTCAATTAAAACCGCTTGAATTAGTAACTGCTCCGAATAATCTTTGGATTAATAAAGGAAGATAAGTGCACTTTAAAATATAGTACGAGTATTGCTTCTTTAATTATTGTCATTTACTAAATTGCCCGCACAAAGGTTGTCGGTAAGAGATCGCCATGAGCGATAAGGCCGCCAATTGTCATGTTTTATATTGTAACTCTTGTTTTCTTGTTGTAACTCTCAACGCCATGTAGTCCCGAAACTAAGCAGATCAGATACTAGACAACTGATATAAAGACATAAATATGCTTTTTTTTGTAAATACACCCATATTATACCTACATAGAAAACACTCAAAATCCGAAACAAATATTTGCGGATCACTCAAACATTTGGTCCGAGCCGGGAATCAAACCCCAGACATCTAACGAGGTAGTCAAATTAGTAGGTATGTAAACTAAAGACAAATAAAAAAATTGTAGGTATATAAATTCTAAAAAAACGAAGAGCTTTAGAACTTCACCCAAAGCAGGATTATATTTCCATAACACGCATGTTTGTTTTAACGCAAGTCTCCAAATTTACATGAATATCGATCGCAATATGAATAATGCAACATTGATCTTCGAAATGTTATGCCTTTCTTTTACTAGCTGTTTTCCGTGACTTTGCGTGTAAAACTTCTTGTTTCGTGTCTATAACTTTCAACATTACCAACTGCCATATCTACGAGTATATCGCTTCCACTCTCTGTTTGTCCCTATTTATGCTGAGATCTTTAAACTACGCAACGGATTATGATGCCGTTTTCTTTAATAGACAGAGTGATTCAAGAGGAAAGTTTATAATTTTAGCAGTTTCTAATGTGATGTCGTAAATAAACCCATTATTTATCACCGTGTAGTTTCTACAAAAGTTCTGTATTTAGTTCGTGTTCAGGGCATAAAACCCAAGCAAGAAATTACAGAAGGGTCAAAAACGTCATGTATAGCTTCGAGATCTGCTTTATGTATTTTAGATAAGGCTAAGGTACGATGATGCCAACAAGATACTAAATTGAGCAAAAAGTTTGCATGCTCTTCCATACAAACACACACGATTTCAATTTTTATTGCAGTTTCAAACAGCTCGAGGCCTTGCCTTAAGCCTCTTTGCCAAAAACATTGCTGAACTTTAACGATACCATTGGAGTTTTAAACATGAAAAATGTAAGTAGATTATCTCAGAAACCAGAAAGAAGGTTATTCTTATCGAGTGTAATTGTTTAGGGTTCCGTAGTTCATGACTCGGAACCCTTATAGATTCGTCATGTCTGTCCATCCGTTCGTCCTCGACCTACCGCCCAAACGGTTTATATATTCACCTTTTAAACCTTCTCTGGACTTCCACAAATAATTTAAGACCAAAATTAGCCAAATCGGTTCAGCCGTTCTCGAATTTTAGCGATAGATTAGCGATATATAGATTTTAGGGGCTATCGTTGTAAAAAGTAGCCTTTCTAGGCTCTCTCTAGGACTATGTGTGTAAGAATAGTACATTGTGAAATCTAAGATACAACACATCAAAATGCCGCTCCGACACCCGCCCCCACCAGCCTCACCCGTTCTTGTACCCGGAAATAATCATCCTCCAGGAACAACATGTGCATCAGATGTGGATGCTACATCTGAGAAACTTGGCAGGGCTGGAGGCAATGTGAGGCAAAAACGTAAACGTGATGATGAGGACCTAAAGGAACTGAAAAGTCTGATCTCTTGTCTGTCAATAAAAGTTGACGAAAACTTTGATGATATTAAGAGAAAAAATGAAGAATTAAAGGAAAGCCTACAATTTGTTTCTGATCAATATGATACGATTATCAAGACCCTAGAAAGAATAGAATCGGAAAGACATGAGGATAGAAGGACAATACAGAGGTTGGAAGAGCGAATAGAATTCCTTGAGCGTAAAAATAGGTCAACTAGTATAGAAATACGTAATGTACCACTAATTCTACGTAATAATAAAAAGTATGAATCGAAGGAAGATACCCATGAAATAATCAAATCGTTGTCAAAAACTATAGAAGTTGAATTACAAGATTCCGACATAAAAGACATCTACAGAACTGCGACTCATAAAGATGGAAATAAACCAATTATGGTTGAGTTAAACAGTGCCATAAAGAAGGAGAAACTTATACAGGGAGTTAAAAACTTTAACAGAAACAAACAAATCTCCGAAAAGTTAAATACTGGCCACCTGAACATAACCGGTACCAACAAACCTGTATTTTTGTCAGAGGCTCTAACACCTAAAGCTCAAAAACTCTTTTATGCTGCTCGTCAGTTCTCACGTGAAAATGGATATTCCTTCTGCTGGACTTCTCGGGGCTTAGTATACTTGCGCAAAGTGGAAGGAGAACCCTCAATTTGTGTTGACACCGAGTCAAGTCTTACCAAACTTATTAGTAAAAAATGACTATGTCGGTCATATATCAGAAACTCTTTCGCTCATTTGTTTATTTTAAGAAATCATATAATTGATAAACCTTTTGTATTAAACTTTTTACACACATCTAACCCTTACCAATCCAATAAGCAGACACACAAAATCCTCATCACATCACACCACACACAAAAAAATGATAGTTACATTTTTATATTGTATTTACAACCATACACATACAACATAATACATACACAAAATTTCAATAGCACAAATAAAACAAACGATAACATACACCAGAATATTTATTTCAACTTACATATATCAACAATACTACACAACACTATCACGAACCAATCACTATCCCTGATCCGCCATTGTTCTACGCTTTACCATTCGATATTATAAGTAACAGTTTTAGTATTATTGATAACTTCGAAGTATCACAATCTTGCAGAAGTGAACCAGAAGAATGTGTAAAATTGATAGGAGCGAATAGCCTTAAAATACTAACACAAAATATCCGAAGTATCTCAGCGAATATAGATGGGCTGCTAACTCTTATAACAAGAATTTCTATGCCACTTGATATTATAATTCTAACTGAATGTTGGTTAGCTTGCAACCCTAATATCCCAACGTTAGACGGCTTTAGATATTTTAAGACCATTAGATCTTTTAATAAATGTGATGGAATTGTGGTGTATGTCAGGAGTAATCTGGCGAATGTTGCTGTGATTGAGGTGAACTTTATGGATGCCAATTGTCTTCAATTAAAAATAGGAAGCGAAGTGTGTATATTTGCTATATATCGACCTCCATCTTTTAAAGAAACCACAAGATTCCTATCATCATTGGAACAGGTACTGTCGTCCGCGGCTTCATTTGGAAACCTAATGATTATTGGTGACATCAATATAGATATTGTAAATGGAAATAACGACGCAAAAGCGCAGGAATATCTAAATCTCACTGCTGCTCTCGGTCTCTTATCGGCGCACAACCTTCCCACCCACGATAAAACCTGTCTTGATCATGTTTTGATGAGGACTAAACTTAATGCTTTAACCATTATAGTTGAATCCACAGTCACTGACCACAATGCCATCCTCCTTACACTCAATGATGTAAAAATGCGTTACAATCGAAAAACACAATACACAAAAACTGATTACACCCAGTTGGATATTTACATAAAAAACATAAATTTTTCGTATGTTCATGACTGTAGGGACGCCAATACCGCACTCCAATACCTTGTGGACTCGATAAGTGAAGCACTGAAACAGAGCTCTAAGACATATACGGTGTCCCATCGCTTAAAAATCCTTAAGCCTTGGATTACACCAGGCTTACTAAGATGTCTAAAAAACAGAGACAGAATGTATATTAAAATGAAACGTTCCCCAAATAACGAAATTTTAAAAGTCACATTTAGGAGATACCGTAATTTTTGCAGCACCATTTTAAAAAATCTCAAAAGACAGTATGAAAGAGAAGAATTAAATAAATCAAAGTCAAATCCCAAAATGATGTGGAATATTATAAGAGAAATTACGCACACTAAGAAAGAAACAACATCGGCTGATGCTTTACTTAAAATTAGAAGCTCCGTCGATGAGTCTATAAACGAAGTCAATCAAACTTTTATCAATATGGGAAGGGATTTGGTCAACGGAAATAACAAAATAGCTGGTGACAGTATAAACACAGTTACACCGCCGTATCCTTCTAATCCACATTCACTTGTATTGTTGGAGACAGATGAGTCCGAAGTCGAACGCTTAGTGTTAACGTTACGGTCTGATTGTGCAGCTGGAATTGACGGTATTTCATCAAACCTTCTTAAACAGTACAGAGAAGTTCTCATACCTCCTCTGACCCACATTTTCAATCTCTGTATACAAAACGGTGATTTCCCACATCTCTTGAAAAGGGCTCTCGTTCGCCCTATATATAAGTCTGGGGATAGAGACCGTGTCATAAACTATAGACCGATTTCGGTGTTACCAGCAATATCTAAGATCCTTGAACGAATTATGGATAGACGTCTCAAAAAATTTCTTGATGCTCATAACATATTGACGGGAAATCAGTATGGCTTTCGCAATAATGTCTCAACCAGTGATGCAGTTCATGATCTTACTGAATCTGTTGTGGAAGCATTAGATAGTGGGGACAAATGCATTGGCGTTTTTCTAGACTTGGTTAAGGCATTTGACACGCTCTCTATCCCTCTACTAAAATTAAAACTTGAAGGAATTGGTATCAGGGATAGGCAGCTTAAGTTGTTCCATAGTTACCTTACCAATAGAACACAATGCGTAAAAATAGGCGAACACACAAGTAACTGTCTTCACATAGATCACGGCGTCCCCCAGGGTAGTATACTTGGCCCTACGCTCTTTCTTATATACGTGAACGAGATGTGTAAAATTAAATTGGAGCATGGAAAACTATTTGCGTTTGCCGATGATACAGTTATCCTTTTTAGGGGCAAAACATGGGAACAAGCATTTAACGCAGCACAAATTGGCTTGAATAAAGTAACCCACTGGCTAACACTGAACTCATTGTCACTTAATGTAAACAAGACAAAATACCTAACATTTAACATTAGGAAACCGACAGTCACCCTGGATGGGGGTAGACATTGCATCACGGCACACAATCATACAACAAATAACGACCTTACCACTACATGTGACTGCCGGAAAATAGAGAATTCTGGTACCATACGGTATTTAGGTGTTGTCCTGGACGACAGACTAAGTTTTGTACCCCACGTAGATCTTTTGTCAGGACGAATCCGTAAGCTGATATTTGTATTTAAGCATTTAAGACATGTTGCAGATCCCGATGTGCTTAAAAAAGTTTATTTTGCTCTCTGTCAGTCCTTGCTATCATACTGTATCACTTCCTGGGGTGGAGCATCAAAGACCCATATAATACAACTGGAACGAGCCCAGAGAGCAGTGTTGAAGGTATCCACTTTTCAACCATATCTATACCCCACCAAGGATCTTTATGAATATTGTGAAGTTCTTACGGTTCGTCAATTGTTTGTCTTGCAAATTGTATTGAGACAGCACACATACCTCTCAAAATCCCGTCAAATTACACCGAACTCTCAACAGGTTGCTAAGCGTCGTTTCAAAATACCCATTAATAATAAACACCGAACATCCTTTAGCCAACGATTTTTCTACTTTCTAGGACCATTCGTCTATAATAGGATAAATACGGCTTTGCGAATTGTTGACAGAAGCGGACATGAGTGCAAGGTTGTGGTAAAGGATTGGCTCCTACGTCAGTCTTATGGTGATACTGAGAAGTTAATACATCCAATAAGTTAACGCATCTATAACAAACATACACAAACACGCACTCATACAAACACACACACACACACACACACACGCACGAACAAACACACACATACACACACACACACACACACACACACACACACACATACACACACACACACACACACACACACACATACAAACATGCGTGCATACGAACACAAGTTTACAAATTGCTCAAATTTTAATTAATACTTAGCTTTATGATGTTTTGTTGGTTTGTGCCTTTATTAAGTTAGTTAAGTAAATAATGTAGCAAAGTTAAAATGTGTCATTGAAAGATTGCTGGTACTTATAGCTCAGGTCTCCCTATATTAAGTGCCAGCGGTACAAATAATTGTGAATTACTTGTATACATTGAAAATTGTACTCCAAAAGTTGTAAACATTGTGTAGCAAATAATAAATAAATAAATAAAATAAATAAATAAAATTGTTCACTAAGGGAGGAAAGGAACCGATTACTAGCGAGGGAGCAGTTTGTGGCCCGAAGGCGCAGCCTAGGGCCACAATACTCCCGAGGTAGGAATGGGACTTTCACCCGAGTGCTAAACAGTGCTTTATACTACACCTGTGAGGAACATTTAAAGTATTTATAAAATATAATCAAAACGTAAGACACCATGTAACACACGATTTAGCTTAGAATTTGACATAATATTTATAAAATATCGCGCTTCTTTTGTTTTTTTTTATTCTTCACAAAAGGATGTCAGTGGCACGGAGATTCCATATTTAAATTATATGAAAACTCCTTGGGCAGACGCGCGCCATAGATATAATAACACATGAGAAATGAAAATTCATACAACTTTCTCTCCCGCTAAAACACGTTAGAAATGGATTTTCATACATTTTTTCCTCCCGCTTATTTAGGTCAAGGAAAAGACTAACTTTCTCTTTTCATTTTCAGGGAATAATGAATACTGTTCCGATCAGGTGTAGTATAAATTTCATTTACAATGGTTCGGTGGTTTTGTCGTGAAAGTGCGACAAACATACAGACAGAGTCGGACTCGCCCATGAAGGGTTCCGTATCAGCAAGTAACATCATATAAAAGTTCTTGTAGTTCGTTGTAACCTTCATCGATGTTTTAATACTAGTATATTGATTGGATATATATATATATATATTGTATATATATTTTTTTTAGTTTTATCACTCTCTTAATTTAGAAGTTAGAGGGGGAGGGACCAACATTTTTCCACTTTGGAAGTGTCTCTTGCGCAAACTATTCAGTTTAGAAAAAAATGAAATTAGAAACCTCAACATTATTTTTGAAGACCTATCCATAGATACACGTATAGGTTTGATGAAAAAAAAATTTTGAGTTTCAGTTCCAAGTATGGGGACCCCCAAAATGTATTGTTTTTTTCTATTTTTATGTAAAAATCTTAATGCGGTTCACAGAATACATCGACTGACCAAATTTCAACAGTATAGCTCTTATAGTTTCGGAAATAATTGGCTGTGACATATGGACGGACAGACAGACAGACAGACAGACAGACAGACTTGACGAATCTATAAGGGTTTCGTTTTTTGCCATTTGGCTACTGAACCCTAAAAAGGTACAATTATGAATTGGATTGCGGATTCCACCTTTGTAAAAGACTGGTGCCTGTAACAGATTATTTAGTTTCACTCACTTCTTCAGTAAATTATACGCCAGCTTATTTAACTAAAGTTGCTGCGTAATTGAATTAGTGAAGTCACTCTCTCTACATTAGTCTGTAATTGTCAGCTTAGAGTGAAGGCGAAATACGCAAACACATTTAAATGTGAATAAAATGTAAACCTTATGTCATTAAAGCAGAGCTGAAAATTATATGCAAATAGAATAATGTAGTCCTCCGGACAGCGCTGTCCGGTAAGTATACGTGAATATTAAGGTCTCCTTAAGTCTATTTCGGTGAACATCACAGTAACGCCTAGCTCTTAAAAATAATACAATTTACAACATTAAATATTTATTACTTGACACCTTGCTTGACTTGCTTTCGCCCACGGCTTGACATTACGGCTTGACATATTGATGAAATAAAAAAAAACAGATTATTTTAAAACTAGCTGCACTTCGGGGGTTGTTTACCTTCACATCAAGAACTAAGGCGAAAACGTTGCTAGTCCGAAATTAAAGTAGTCTATATTATTAGTTATCTGAAATTTAAAGTCCCGTAAAAATTGGTTTAGCCATTCTAGAGATTAGCCGGAACATACAGACTCACAGTTTTTTTAAACGTAAGTGCCGTTTATATGCTGCACTTAGTGAAAAACTGTTAATTTTAAGTACAAACAGAAACTTCAATTTTATTTAGTTGTATTTTTATGTATTGACATATTATACAAGATACTCAAATTGCATTTTTAAACTCAAGTAAGAAATCGCGATGTAGCAAATTCATTTTGAACGAAATATTTTTTATTTTCGTCCACGTAATGAGGTCGCGTCTCGCGCGCGGTTAGAATTCCAATTCCAAATGAAATAGCATTTTGTATTTTAAAAATTGAATGTATTGATGATTTGTCTTTTTTTTTGTTGTTGTTAACGATTTGTTTTTGTATTCAGTAATAAGAATATTTAATTGGCGCGTAAATACTTTTGACATTGTTTTAATGATAGTCATTCAAAATATTTTCTAGCTTCGTTTTGAATTGATTTAGTTAAAATAATTGGAAAATGTAAACAATAGCGCAATTAAACTGTAAGTAAAGTCAAACAGAGCAATACAAAGATGTATAATACTTTATTTTCTTTGGGGAGTTTTATTGGTATTAATAAAAAGAAAATTACAGGCTTTAGTAGGTAAATGAAAGAAATATAAATATTTTTATTGACAACCAGAGTAATAAATACTGAAACAATTTGTAATTAAGGGTTTAATGACAATATCATAAGCTTTTAAAACCTTTAGTGATATTTTTATTGTGAATTAATTATTTTATATTTATTATTTATTAAGATCCACTATGCAAATATTACACATATTAATTAAACAAATCGTTTTATTCACCATCTAAATTCACCTACATTTAAATCAATCTTCAATAGTACATAGTTCTACACCAGGTGCGCAGAGTAAACTTTTGAATTGCGACTCCATTTCATAAGAATGGAGGAATGAATCAAAGATTTGAAATTAAGGCTATTCGTCCTTGAATCGACTTATTAAATTGGTTTTTAAATTGCTTCTAAGTCTCTTAGGCAATTACACAGAATATTTTTATGTGATTAGACAAATTACATTTTTTTTGGAACGTTAATTATTAAATTAAATTCGAAAGCAACTAAAGTATACTATAGTGCGATTTCTGGTGTTTTTGAAAGTTTGTGGTCATAATCATTGTATTTTAAATTGATACTAGTAATAAATAATATTTTTGCGGTTTAAAAAATAAAATTATTATTTAGTCACTACTTTCGGTTTCAAGAGGGACTGAGTTTCAGGTGTATCAGGAGTTATCCCAGTAGTAAAACGATGTCCATTAGTGTCAGTTCTTACCTACCATCATAAAATAATCAATCTTTCGGGCATCTTACTCACAACGTCATCTAGTCCCAAACTAAGCAGAGCTTGTATTATGGGTTCTAGACAACTGATTTAAATACATAAACATTCTTTTATTTTTGTAAATACATATATTAGAAAACACCCAGACTTCGAAATAAATAATTGCGGATCACATAAACATTTGGTCCAACCCTGGAATCGAGACCTCAAGCACAGCAGTGGCATAAGCTACCACTGCGCCACCATGTGATTAAACTGTTCCTTTGCCCACTATAAATCTTCATTGTCTGTATTATTCTGAAGAATATTTGACTTCGGTTACTAGTTCAAACTATTTTACCAGACCAATACACCACTAGAAAAGTTGTTTTGAAATATTTTTTGTTTAAAAAACGATCTGAAAAAATCAAGATATTTTAATAAATCGTGTAGGTACATACCTAAAGCCCATGAAAGTGTATTAAAACTTTGAACTTTATCAGGAAACGCTGCCGCCATAGTGTGGGTCACCGTGTTGCATTGTCCACATTGGTAATGAGGACGGTGCCAGTTGGATTCAGGCAGCATCATTTCGACACTTCCTACGTATAATATCGTAACTGTATTTGATCAACTTTACAGTATCGCAATTCAAAGTTATGCAAACAGTTTATTGATGATAGTGATGTCAAATAAGCTCATTTAGGAACCAAAATAGGCATACGGCTATATTTTTAGGAATGGAATATTACGTACAAAAAGGATTATTGAAATTGTTATTATAATTTCTTAAAAGTCACTTACGGATTTCTACTATGGAAAATATCAGTGGTATTTGGTTGTATGTAGTATTTACTATACTTTACGTCGATATTAATGTAGAATTAATTAGCGTATGTTACACATACCATAACTTACTTTGGAACTAATAAAATGATAATGTGTCGTAGGTTACAGTTAAAATAATATACAATGGAACATAAATGTTAATGCGTATCGTAAGTGCTTTTACCGGGGAAAATTAAAATAAAACATCACATCTATTATTCTGAAACTTATTGTATTTTGTAATCAAAAAAGTCCAAATAAACATTCTGTGTCAGGGAAAAAAAACTTAAAATATTTATCAACTGTATTTTCGATAAATTAGTATTTTATTATAGTAGCATTTAATCATTGACACCATGAAATAAAATCTTTATCATCCAAATAATCATTTAATCCAAAGTACCTAAATAGTATTTTGTTAAAATAATACCCGCATTTAAAAAAAAAGAAATAAAATCAACAAACTTAACAACATCAGTCTCTCAAAAACTTAAAGTCTCACTATGAATTCTTTACTTATTCATCCATAGATTCCTTATCAACTTAACAAAAACCTCTTTCACAAACTTAAAAAGATAAACTTTACTTGTACATTCATAAAAACATAAATCAAAATTCTTCAGTCTTTAAAAATCAGTACAAAAATTAAAAAAGAAATAAATTAAAACTATGCATTTTTTTTATTAGTCCGAATCTGAATCCGGAATAACTTCGTTACCAGTTTCAGGTAGGTTTTGAAAAAAATCATGGTGAATAGTGGGTATGATTCGAGACTTGCACATATTCATCAAATCGTCTTTTTTCGCCTGAGGTATAGGCAGACTATTTGTATACAGTGCATCAATATTATGTACACATTGTCTCCTGGTAGACGCTTTAGTACATAATATATGATAGTCTTCGACAGCTAGATCATATTATATAAGTTTTGTCGCGATATTGCCGTTCAGAGCTAGCTTTTGAAGAGTACACAAGTGTGTCGAACCACTCATTATATAAATCGAACAATCGATGAAAATTCAGGTCTCCATCTAGGTAAAGTTTACTACTTCTTTGGCGAGTGTAGTGAGATTCTACAGGCTTAAGGGATTTTATATGATCACATACACTTTTAATAATACCCTCAGTTATTACTTTGCGATGATTAGAATGACGCCCTCGCAGATCCGCCTTTATCAAGCCACTTATGTTATCTTTTTTTTCTGAAGATGTATAGACAAACTGTTCACTAATTGAAAATGTGTTTAGAAACATCTTTTTGCACACAGTTAAATAGTTTTCCTGGTCTTCTACATCAGCCCTTGGTAGTCTATAAATATTAAAGTAAACTTACGCCTAGATTCCATATCAGTTAAAACCCTTCGTTTTTTTTGTTTGACGACCAAGTTTGCAATAAAAGCCCATTGCTTTTCACGGTTCCCTAAATCCCAAAACCTATTGAAAAGCAATATTCTTTCATCATTACTTATTTTCGCTGAACATTTTAACCTACAGTTCATATGACACATAGGACCCAAACTTTTACCATGCCTTACAGTGCCATCACGACTCATATACTCCTTGCCCAAATTTCTAAGCATTTTCCTTTTGTTGTCTTTCCATTCGGCAACATGGCGACGTCTGATATTTCCCTTGTCCTTTCTCGGTTTGGTCTTCCGTTTTCTGGAAGCTTGTGGTGTCGCTTCTGACATCGAATATAGAGAGAGGCGTGTTCGCTTGCGGAGTATAAACTAAATCAGTGAAGGTTGAATTAACCGAATATTGTGATGGCGGAATATCTTTTTCAACAAACCAGGGACAAAAGTGATTTTCACAATCAAAATCCAGATGATTTATCGTTGTGCAGTCCGGAGATGGATGTCGTGTTATATTCTTATCAGCTGATGGAGATTCTTCACCGGGGTCTAAAATAAAGAGTAAATAGTTTTATAATAATATTAACTTCTGTTCGCAGCTTTGACCGTGTGCCTAAAAAGTGACCTATGTCCTTCCTCAGGGTTCAAGGTACCTCAATATAAAATTTAATCAAAATCCGTTTAACTGTTTAGCCATGAAAGCGTAATAGACAGACACAGTAACTTTAGCATTACTTTATAATATTAGTGTCGATTAATTCAAACTCAAAAAAAAATTTAACTTACAATTTTAAGACTCATAAATTAATTAGAAATTTTAAACTTTAGGTATAAACGTTAGACACAAACTATTATTGTATCAATACACTGTCACTTACTTTGCTCCTTGAGTGAAATACTATGACGTATTTCATCTGACTCGGTTAACAAATCCATTAATTGGTTTATCTCATCACTATCTGCGTCAAAAGGAAGTGGCGACTCTGTAAAATAAAAACAAGAATATCTTTTTATTGAGTTTTTATTAAAAGAATACTATAGTAAATTATGTTTCATATCGAAGTAAAATATCTCAAGTGCAACATAGGATATAAAAAGAGAAAGAAATACCAACGAAAACTATCGTAAGTACATATACAGAACACAATTATATATTTTTTCCATAGTAAAGTATCGTAACTAGTTACTTACGATATTTGAGAAGTATCTTTAATCGATGTATATTGTCGTAAGTTATACTTACGATATTTTACTATGGGTATTAAACCATTTCATGTTATTTATACAAGTATTTCATTTAATCGTTATTCATATTACAAAACGTGTCACTTACCTTCTATCCTTGTAGCATCTTCCACAAAATCGTTGGACGCACAAAAATTATCACTAAAATTTGAATTATAAGCGTTTACCGGTATAGGCGAATCAAACGTATCATATTGTTTTAACGGTCGAATTACTCCATCAATCATTCGTTTCGACCTAGATGACATGGTTAATAGCAAGAACAGTCTATTATAAGTATAACATAAACCACAACAAAATTTAAAAAATGCTACGAATTATGCACAACTCCCGCGTACTCAATCGGTACTGATACTTACAATTCGGTCGCGAGACGCAGCGGCCCCCCGCGCCCCGCGTACAGTCCATTAACTGCATTATACAATATTTTACTACGCTAAAGATGAACATGCGATAATATGCAGTCTCAGTATCTTTGGTTCTATTGTAAATTTATATTTTTTTATTAGTGCAAACAATAATCTATGTTTTAAAGTAGTTGTAAATGTAAAAAAATACTTTTCGTTAATTTCATAGTTACGATAACATACGTTGGAGGTGTCGATTTAAAAAAAACAAAAACAGAACGTCTTTTAAGAAAGTCTAGAATAAGAACGATGCAATATCGTTGATGTGTTTCTAAGTTTAAAGATTTTGTCGCCATTTGAACTGGCTAACTCGTATATTGTGTTTCAGACGCGCTTAAACTAAACCTTGTATTACATTTATTTTAAGTCACATGGCACTTTTTTTACTTAATGGAACTTTGATTTAGTTCGATTCTTGTTGTTGAGACGAACAGGTTGTGAGGCACTATCATGTAAATCACTATTATTATTTAAGCTGATTTTCAATATTCATCAGTTGAGGTCCAGTCTACTGCTAGATATTGACCTCTGTAATTACTTTTTTTCTTCTTTTACTTCTTCTTTCTTCTTCTTTTAAAAAGACAACTCCCGCATTATTAATATGAATTCCTGTGTCGCGGGGGACTTTACAAACATACATGAAACGGACACAAAGAACACCCAGACTCAGAACAACAATTTGTGAATCACACAAAGTGTTATCCCACGTGGGATTCGAACCCACGACACTTGGCGCAGTAGAGAGCGGCGTGGCGACCGCTTAAACCACTAGGCCAACCGTGCAGTCAAACTTTTAAGAGTACTGATTAAAAAAAAAATTGTCTATAGTGGTAATTCCTCCAAGTTTCGTTCGAAGGACAGTTTTGTGTAGTTAAGCTTTTATAATTATTGCGAACAATATGAACAATAAACTTCAAATCAAAAGAAAACTGATAAAAGCCAAGGTAAAAACAAGTAAAGCTAAAACCACCTTTTAAAGGGGAGGCTTATGTCCAGCTATGGTCTACTAAAAGCTGTTTAGGATTGATGATCATAGAGCCCTATCGATATCCCAGCATCAGCTAAACTACACACTACCTACCATGAACTATACAACTATTTCATACATTACTATTTATCATAACCTACTACACGTACTGTCCCGTGAGTAAAATTGCTATAAACTGTGCACTATGGGTGGTCCACAGAAGCTTATAACGTTCCCTAATATTTTATGCCTAAAAGTACCACTACTAATGTTTAACGGTTTTGTTATACGTTACTGGTAATTTATGGTACAGGTTGCGTTAGTGTCCTTTAAGATGATGGACAGGCGCTGGTAGGGGTCCAGATGTCGTAATAACAGCAGTACCTGGACCTCTCCAATCACAGGAGCAGAGTGGCATACCGTGTGGTTTTAGTTGATCCGATTCCGACAAACCGCCGCGCTGCAAGTCCCGGTGGGGTGACGACTCGTGGGTGTCTCTAAACTTTAAGCCCTTTCATATTCTTTGTATCGTTACATGCATGTTTATAAAGTCCCTCGCAGTACAGGATGTTTTGCTCACCATGAATTTCTAAACTATCTTACAAATTTTTAAGTTTTTTATATGTATTTTTGTGCCATGCCCGTGTAAGATAGGATAGTAAATGTAACATTTGACCCATAGGAGTCGAGCGTGAATGAAAAGAGAACTTGATGAAGTTACATGAGTTGGCTAGTACAGTTCTTGCCCACGATGAACCTTGAACTATCTATCCGATTGTGTTTTGCTGGTGTGCCTAAGATGGGATAGTTAACATAATGCACAGACTAAAAAGATCCGGCCATGATTGAAAAGAGAGGAAGATGCATGGTTCAGTTAGTCATATAATAAATGTAGATTTATTTTCAAAACATCAATCAAAACAACAAACCAACGGTCGTTATGAATTGTTGATGAATCGTGGCTTAATAGTGAGAACTACCAACTACTAGATCAACATATCAACTTGACCTTGACAATTCATTATTTTAGTAATTAGTAATTGGGGTTAAAGTATGAAATTACCGTTTTATTATAATAGATACTTCGAATTGACATGGAACCTTCATGGTTTGAGATTTTTGAGTGAAACTTTTATCAAATCGTACTTACGAGTTTATTCTTTTAAAAAACGTGCAACATTCGATTATCGACTTTCAGTTGTTTTTTTTATTCAGCTTCAACAAGAAAGGCGGATACTTCAAAAATTTGAGTGATTTTTGTTTTCTTTTCTTCAAAGTTTTCTTCCCAGGATCCCTTTTAGATCACTAGAGTTCTATGGCAAAGTTTTAAATGATCTTCCTATTATTTCCCAGCAAGGTATAGATAATAATAGTAGATATTTTGATTAAATAAATAGGTTAATCGAAAAAAAAACGAATGTCAATTTTTCAGTACTAATCTGCAATTTCATACTTTAACCCTTATTATTATCTCTAGTCATATTTTCGAGAAGAAACCTGGTGATAATTTGGACCACAGTAGGGGTTTTGCCCGTACGCCTAAAACTATAATGCGAACTAAACATCGAGTGGAAACTCATAAAAAATTCCCACAGATGGCGCCACTTTATTCGCTATAACTTTGGGCCATAATTTATGCCGGGTGTTAAAGAAGAGGAGATCGATTGTACTATATTTTTTTGGTCCCATTTTTCTTTTGCTACAGAACCATTTGTTCGTGGAGGGAATATAATTTCATTTGTCGAGGATTTTTGGTGAAATTATGTTGTTAACAGCAACCATCGAAGAAAGTAGTATCTTTCGTCGATGATAGTAAGCATTAGTCAACTGAATGGTCATTGCAGATAAAGTTAGCACTTGGATAAATTACATTAATCTTTACAAGTATATTTTTACTACAGATATTTTTAAAGGTCGGTTAATGCAGCTAGAAGGCCGTGTCGAAATCACAGAGGTTTTTTTTATAAGTTCGTGAGCATTAATTAATTAAAAACTATGTGAGTTCAGTGAAGTGAAGACGTGCCTGTCCACTGTCTATACAGACTGCATAGAAACCATTGTATTACCTAATCGATAATGGTCAAGATTAACGACCCGAAGCGCAATACTACACATTCATATACACCCTAAAAGTAGACTTATTAGAACAAGCTTTAGATTGCTTTCCATTAGGCAGAGTAGATCACTTTGCTGGACATAAATATAAGCTAAAAGATAGATCAATAAAAACATTAGTATTAGAAGGACGTTCATGAAATTACCAGAGAATCTACTAATGACTCAGAGAGACGAAAACAATATGTCAGCGATAGCTGACCTACAACAATCTTGCCAAAATCAGTTCTTACTTCTTAGCAAATATTTTGCTGACAACATCGTTCATCTATACCTACATACAAATAAATTAAATTAAAGTGTCTGTTTCTACCATCAAATGAATAGTTTTTGACTTTTTCAGCTATTTGTTCCGATTTTGAGGGTACTTTTAATAACCCCATGGCCCCCTAGAGCTGGCTGACTAATTTTTTAGACTACCTTCGCTCCTCGGTGTTACTCGCGTTTAATAATATGGGACTCGGCTAATTTTATATTTATCTTTTCACGGTGTAGACCTACAGTCTCTACATATAAACACACACAATTCTTTGTTCTCATTTGCCAGATTTGTCGACTTTTAGTTCACAGTACGATGTTTTATTTTATTAAAAGCTTTAGAAAAAGTATACTAGGCATGCCTTTTAAGTCCTGTCGTTTCCATATTTCCCGGCAATTTTGAATTTGGATCTGTGTTTTTTTTTCTGGATTCGAATGTGTTTAAATTTTGAATCTCAAAACAGTTGAAAGTATTAGGATTAATGCTATTGTTTAGTCACAGCGTCAATTGGAATCTATCAGGTTACGTACGAAAATGAATCTTTCTAAGAAAAATGGTCGTGCAATAATTTTCTACAACTTTAGAAGAGGCCTGACACGGCTTCAGGGTTTTGAAGAGCTAACATCTGTGTTCAGTGAAGAAGCTCCATGTCTGCGGACTGTCGAACGCTGATATTTAGAATTCCAGCTTGGACATACTAGTGTTAGTGACAAATCTCGCAGAGGATGCCAAAAATCCGCCTTCCCTAAAGGTAACATCATTGCTGTGAGACACCTAATTCTTGAAGATAGTCATATGACGTATCTAGAGATAGAGGCTCTATCAGGCATCTCAGGGACAACCATTTGGAAGATCTTGCATGAAGCGCTTGGTGTAAGAAAGCTAGTTTGACGTTGGATACGGTATCTGCTTTCCGACGATCACAAGGCGGCCCGCGTCAGATGGTGTAAGAAAACTCTGCAAAGGTTCAACCGAGGAGAAGAAGCAGTCGACACTTTCAAGTCCGCCATTTGGAACACCCCCACTTTAGAGTGGAATAAATGTTATAATAAGTAATAAATGGTTTGAGCGAATGGAAAAGTGTATTAGGCTACGTGGTGAAAACTTTGAAAAACACTGAAAAGTACTATAAGGTTCTAGTTGTGTTCTACAAAACTTAAAAGGCATGCCTCGTATACAAATACTAAATAGTATTTTTAAACTCTAGTAAGAAATCACCATGTCAATAAATTTGATTTTGAACGAAATATTTTATTAATTTCGTCAGCGTCATGAGGCCGCGTCACGCGCGCGGAAAGAATTCCAATTCCAAATAAAATAACATTTTGTATTTTAAAAATCGAATGTCTTGATAATATTTCAATTGTCTTTTTTTGTTGTCGTTAACGAGAAATAAATTTGTTTTTGTTTTCAGTAATAAAAATAACATTTTGACATTGGTTTAACGATAGTCTTTAATAATTCAAAATATATTTTCTAGCTTCGTTTTGAATTGATTTAGTTAAAATAATTGGAAAACGTAACGAAAATTCCCTAAGCCTATTTTTGAGATGGTACGCACGGTTTTGTCCCATAGTGCGTCGTGCAATATATATAGTTACTCAAATACAAAACTTCCATTGTACCTCTTAATAAAAACAAAATATCAAACAATTTGCAAATCCCTTTGAAGTGACAGGGCCCTATTAAAGTATGTTTATATCAAAGAGCGGTGCCAAGACGACAATACGGGTCGAAATCACATTCTATATCACTTTGCCCTATAAATCTTTGCCCCACATATTCGTATTCGACCCACAAGGAACTCGGTTCAAAAGGTCTTCAATGAATGACTTAAGATTACGTTGTACGATAACTTGGAGTTTGGAGTTAGGGTATTAAAATTGGGTACCCTGGTTGTTGGGACACTTAATGCGTTTTTGGTTTATAGTAGATATTACTCATATTTTGAATTCACGAGTTTATAACATACTAGCTGAGTCCTACGGTGCTACTTACTTACGATGTTATTTATTAACTGCGATTTACATCAATAACCTGATCGCTAGTCTAAAAAAAAGTCCAAGTTACTTAGTAGGTCATCAGATTCCTCGAAGTGATAGTCCAGCCGTTCTTGAGTTTACCTGGAACCAACAAACAGACAGACAGACAGAAAAAGTTTTTAAAAATTGCATTTTGAACATCAGTAAAAAATATCGTAAGTTACTTCATGTGTCAGTGAAAGTTGCATCAAAATCGGTCTATCCAAAGCGAAAGTCTACTTTCATATGCATTTAGTATAATTTTAACAAAAAGGAACCGACTTCAATGAAAAACTATTCCGAGTACCCAAATCGCGACAATTGTGCCTATGATATTTGAGGAGTTCCCTTGATTTCCTTGGGATCCCATCATCAGATCTCGATATAGTGACAATGGGACCACCTGTAAGCTACGCCCATTCCAATGCAAAAAGAATTTTTGAAATCGGTTCATAAACGACGAAATTATCGCTGAACATACATAAAAAAAAAAAAGATTCCGACGAATTGAGAACCTCCTCCTTTTTTTTGAAGTCGGTTAAAAAGAGACTTCAATTGTATTTATTTGCATAGATTAGTCAATTTGCTAAGTTTGCCATTTCTGTATCACAAATCAAACATTTCATCACAAAATAATTTCTAGGCTAGTCTATCTAGCATTCTGCGAGCTTTTAAGGGCCTTGCCTTGCCAAGTCACTCGTTCTTGCGTCCGTGATCAAGAGACCGCAAACTGCGATTACGCCGTCTACAATACTACTGACTCTTTGTGTTTCTAATCTACTCGTACATTTGCAGCGTTAATATTATGTCGCAAAAATTTCATAAATATAAAAGGAAATTGATAAAATCGTGTAGTTATTTTGACATCTTCCGTTATTTCATTAAATCACTTAGGAAATTGATGATATCTCTGATTTATATTGTACTAGCTTTCGCCCGCGGCTCCGCTCGCGTGTATCTCGAATGTGTTCTTCTGTACATATAACAGTATAGTTTCATCCAAATCCGTTCACTAGTTTTTTCGTGAAAGAGCACCAAACATACATACAAACTTTCGCGTTTGTAATATTAACAGGATCTCTGCGATACTTATAATAACTAACTTAAGCCCGTTAATAAATATATAATGTTGATATTTTTTTTAATGTTGTCGTTATGGCTTCAGGAAACTTTTTACGGACAGCAAAAACGAAAAAAAGCGAAAAAATAAAATAAAAACAACCCTTTTTTTTACGAAGCATAGAGTACGTTAAAACATGTGTTCGATTTTGGCGGGACTTTCAGTGGTAGAAATTATAATGATATTTTGAATACCTAACTTTGTCTACTTTTACATAAAGCAACAATCACGGGTAGATGCGTTGTACGCTATGAAGAAAATCAATCTGTCTGTCTATCTTAAAAGTGCATCTCCACGTACTCGCTTGAAACGAGCTTAGATAGTTTTAGTACAGGAAGCAAACAAAGTATCCTTACAAAGTAAGTACATTGGCGAGATACACGGGTGTGTTGTCAACTTTGTTTAAGCTTTCTTTGTTGTCGGCTGTTCAGTGCCAATCGTGTTATTTGCACTACAGTAGTTTGCACTAAGTTTATTTGGCTATCTTCCAACGCCGCCTGTCTGACTGATCTAGTCATGTATTCACTATACATAACAGGGAATGTAAGTCGATCCCCTTCAAAAAATAATTTAGTCACTAGGTTACATCCGCGGCTCCGTGTATCTCAATAATTGCAGTAAAAGTAGCCCTTGTGTTAATCTGATATATAAGCTATATTACTGTAATGCTTCATCCAAATCCGATCAGTAGTTTTTGCGTGAAAGAGCAATAAACATACATACATACATACATACATAATAAAATAAATATAAATAAATATTTCGGACATATTAGACACATCGTTATCTAGTCCCAAAATTAGCAAAGCTTGTATTATGGGTACTAGACAACTGATATAAATACATAAACATACATTTTTTTGTAAATACATACATATTATACATAAAAAACACCCGAACTCCGAAACAAATATTTGCGGATCACACAAACATTTGGTCCGACCCGGGAATTGAACCCAAGACCTCTAAATCAGCAGCAGCATTCGCCAACCACTAGACCAACAAGGCAATCACACATCTACATCGGAATACACATACTTACATATACACATATATACTTATATACATACACACAAAAGTTCGCGTTTATAATGCTAGTAAAATCGAATATTTTTAACTCAATGTACTCGTATGTATAAATTTGTTTCGGTGTGTGTACTAATGGGATTGGTAATTAGTTTGCAGTGAAAATAGAACAAACACACAACGACATCTTACAAAAACTTGGTTGCCAACGGTTGGACCCTACTATTCTGTATGCACATATTTATATGATCTCAATTAGCTTATGATTTAACAAATTTTTCGCAATCCCCTTGAATGGTCCATAAGAGTCAATGTAAATAATACCTTTATATTACGATTTTTTTTTACGAACAACCTCTTTGTAACGAATTTTCAACTAACAAAAAAAGTGTAAATACCTCTAATTAACGAATTTTGTCATCTCAAAACCTCTATATAACGTTTCCATCAATATGACCCATAATAACATTGTATGCGATTCAGTCGCAACAGGTTTTTTTAATACATTTTTTTCGTAAAAAATCTAAGTCATTTGATGGAAAGTAGTGTTAACAGTGCTGCTCGGCACTGTTGTTGAATATTCTAGTAGTAATGACTCAGAAACGTAAAACGTGTTCCTTATCAGTCGCAGAAAAGCGAAAAATCAACAACTATGTTGACAAAAATCCTACAACGAAAAAATTAGACATAGCTAATAAGTTCAGGATTCCTGCAAGTACATTGACTACAATTTTAAAATTTAAATATAGGTTTTCGGAAGAAGAAAGTTGAATGTTTAAGTAGAATAAAAAATTGTTTTTCACCTCCTTAAAACAAATTTTAGACCAACCTTACCTCAAAATAACAAACCTCAGTTTAACGAATTACTTGATAAAACGAATATTTACGAGTTCCCATCGGATTTGTTATATTGAGGTTGCACTGTATTTTTTATTTTATGAGACTGAGTTTCGTCTCCCGTCTTTTTTTTTTTATTTATTCATTGATCCATAGTATTCACATATAATATTGGAATGTAAGAAATGTAACTGAATTCTATACATAAAAAATGAAGAAAATGATGTAACTACAAATAAGTAATTGGTTGAATAAATTATTTTTATCATTTCTAGTGTGGAAGTTGTCTTTAAATAAAGTTGGTCAAGTGCCAGTTGAACTCGGAAGGGTTGCATGTCATTTTCTATACAATCTATAAAATTCATCATAAAGCGGATGCTTTTTTTGCTCGATATTAATATCGAGCAAAAAACGGGTAAAAATTAAATTTCTTGATATAGAAGCTTCCCATAAACATTTGTATTATTCTGTTTTTAATGGTAGTGGTAAACAGAAAATAATAAAATCATCTGTAAAAATATCAACTATATAGCTATCACGGTTCACGAGTCCCAGCTTGGTGACGGACAAACAGACGGACGGACAGACAGATGGACGGCGGAGTCTTAGTAATAGGTTCCCAATTTTACCATTTGGGTACGGTTTTCTACAACGCTAAAGTCACCTGTAAATCGGACAAAATATTGAAATAAAAACAGCTTCATTACATACTACTTTCTTTATTTCCCAATTGTTACTATGTTGTAAAATATACTGTCGACCTTGAATGTAATCTTCAATTGTCCGTTTTTGTATTTATAACTAAAAGCACTCAAGCGCCATATACATATATTATAGTCTTAACATTTAGTCTGTCCACTGGTTGGTTGATTTACATAAGTGCTGTTTAGTTTAAATTTTAAGAGGCACGTTCCGTTTGACTTGTGTTTTGTGGTAGTGGTCGGATTTAAAAAGAGTTATTTGTGTCGCAAGTAAGGTCAAAAATGTTAGGTGAGATTAAGCTGCTGTTGGATACAAAAAGTTATCTTAAAACTCCGTTCGTTTCATCCTTTGTTACATATATTAAACTTTTGACGAAAAAATTAAACCGTAGAAAAAACTGCATGCAAGGAAGTTCTAAACTATATATTTTTAGACGTCGGACTTTATAGCTAGAAAGAGCCGGCAATTCCTAAGATAACCACAGATGTGTAACCACAGAGGTCTAACGTCTGTTTTTGACAAGGCGAAGACTCCATTTTAATTTGTCAAAAGAGTAAAAATAATAGAGAAAGAAATTTAAAATACATGGTAGTGTGTGAAATGTTTTATTTTTGATTTAATTTGTTATTTATGCACTGTGGATGAACGGGTGTCGTGTTCATTACTAAAGGAGGATCCTCCGACCAGGCGAGGTGATCATGCCTGGTGGGCCACTGCTCAACAGTTAATGTTGGGATGTTGTATATATGCTAATCGGCGCGAGAATACCTCGTTCGCGATTCAGGATTAGTAGTTACTCCGTATAGATCGTTACGTGTTTTTCTTCGTAGTTCAATGTTCCTTCGATAGTAACGCTGTATGTGGACACGATAAAAAAAGCATTCTGCACTTGTCTTTCTATTTAAACTGTAAATGTGCAAAATTGCATATAGACCAGGGATTTTACCTCTTAAAATAACAAAAAGTGAACATAAATTATAGTAGGATGAAACCCATTGTAAAAGGAGGAGAATAGTACAAAAATTAAAGGAAAAATAAATTACGGGCGATCTGAGGTCGGGAAGGGGGAGAGGGGGGTTTAAGGGAAAAAAATGGCTTATCTCGATTTCCGGCAAAACTACAAGTCCTATGGAAAAAAGTTAAATGGCAAAGTTGTAGGTAATAAAAAGATCTACATCTTTTGAATTTACACTTTTTTCACATAACCTCAAATTTTATGTGAAAAATTCAAAAAACCAAGTTTTTGGTTTTTTATTTTTTTCTTTTACAAATAAAATTATTTTTAACGAAATTTTGTGATAACTTAGCTTTTCATGTCCTGAATACACCGTAATTTATTTGATTTGAAATATCTATTTTTTTCACCTCATTTTGACGGAATACCGAAAAAAACCCTAATTTTCAATCGAAAATTCGTCCGTCAAAATATCAACGTTTTTCACAAAAATTGGGTGTTTTCTATTTGATGAAATCTCTACTTTCCGATGGTGTAAAAATATATATTTATGACCATAGTAAATCTTCTCAGAAAATGCCAAAGATGTATCTAATTTCACCTATTTCACAGATGCTACACAAATAAATTCATACTACAATTGCATTATAGACAGACAGAACAAATGATCGTGGTATTCACGCAGTTATTTTCCCTGGGTTGGTATTTACAATTTCTACTGGACTCAGCAATTAGAATCGGTAATTATTAGATTAACAACAAAGGAATCAAAACGTTTGCTTATTTATTATTAAGTCACACAGCTAACGCTGTAAATCGTGAGTATCGCCGTAGAACGAAACTAGTATAAAAATTGCCTAACAAATAAATTTTTCGGATATCTTACGCACAACGTTATCTAGTCCCAAACAGTGCTTGTATTATTGGTACTAAACAAGTTATAGTTTTTGCTTTGCTCGGTGTTGGAGTGCATATTCCACTTTTTTGGGTTACTAAACTCTTTCTTAACATTGATATAGAACTTTCTTCATTGTGTACAGACCGCGTGTCCAAACTAATCCCACATTATGTGGAGGTGACTATAACTATGATCCCACAAAAACTTCTCGGGCAAAAGTAATTTTCGTCAGTTCGGCAGCAGTTGTTTCCTCAAAGTTGGACAAGTTATAATGACAAGGCACTAAGCTGACTGTAAGAGCTGTTTCTATTGATTTTTTTGCGAGTATTCCCTGAGGAAATTAGAAAGAAAAAGAAAAAAGGAATAATTTGTTACTTAACGCGACATTTTTCACGTCTGGTATAAAAATAAAGGCGAAAGGAAAGATAATTTCGAATAATATGATAATTTCATAATCCCTTGAGTCAAAGAAGATAATACCATTTCATTATAAAGAATTGTTTTTCTTTAGGTACTTAGTATTGTGTTTAATTTGATAGACACTTTATATGTAGGTTACACGAGGATTAAGTGTATTTCAAAATGTTATGAAGATATTTTTTTTTTAAACGTAACTTCAGCACTCCTGTGTCGCGGTAGACTTTACAAATATGCATGAAACGAACACAAAGAACACTCAAATTCAAAACAATAATTTGTGGATCACACAAAGTCTTGTCATAGCACTTGGCGCAGCAGAGAGCGACCGCTTAAACCACTAGGCCAATCTCGCAGATTTATCGGTTAGTTTAACTACTTCAACAGTCTTTAACAGTTGACTGTTGATCGCATTGGGTAGTTAATATTCGGTCTAATATCTATCAATTATAGAATCGCAACTTGTTTTATTTAGCTATTTACCGGGTGGGTCAGAGATGGAATAGTTATCGAGGAATCGTAATTCTTAATTTATCCTAGTTTTACCCTGCTAACAGCCCAAAATCGATCAAAAAGGTGTGCACCGAGAGAGAGGCCTATGTCCAGCATTGGACTGCGATAGGCTGATGATGATGATGATACCCTGACATAGTGTAGATGAACGAATATCGTGTCCCTCTAACTCAAATTGAGGATCCTCCGACCAGGCGAGGTGATCATGCCTGGCGGGCTACTGCCCCACGGTTGATGTTGGGCAGTTGTGTGTATATGCTAATCGGTCTCTCCGAAAGGTCTATCACAAAGAATCTCCATATCGTATTCAGGATTTGTTACTCCATGGTTCAGTGTTTCTTCAATAGATGGTGCTATTGTATGTTTTTCGCTTGCGCTATATGTGGATAAAGGTTTAGAACGTCTCAAAATTTGGTGTTAGAATCTCCATATCGTGATTCAGGATTTGTTACTCCGTATTTCAGTGTTTCTTCAATAGATGGTGCTATTGTATGTTTTTCGCTTGTGCTGTATGTGGATAAAGATATAGAACGTCCCAAAATTTGAGCTAAGTCGGTCCAGATCTTGATATGCAGTTATGCATGTATGTAGATAATATTTTTATTCTACATGACATAGATGATTAAAGTATGTTCGGTTTGGATTACTCCGGATACATGTAATTACTAGATTGTTAGGTTTTAAAAAGGTACTCAAATTGTTGATGTAAAGTAGTCCAGGTCTCTCAGAGACATATTTTTAAACAGTCCAGGGTTTAATTAAGAAATACATGTGAAAAACTAATATACATTCTACTCATTTTTTATAAAAAATACTTACTAATTAATTCAATATTTAGGATATTAGCCATTTTAATACACTCAAATGTACAACTGTCGAATGTGCCCACTTAACAAATTTGGGGCGAGTTAATGGTTCGTGTGGTGTACAACTCTAAAACTTTAGACAGCTCTGCAATGGACCACTCAAAGCGTTATGCGTTAGTTCTCTAAATGCTAGTTTAGTGTTGAGAATAATTTCTAAAACATCTAAAAAGGATATTTTGGGTTAAGTTTGTATGCCATTAAACGAGTAATAGACTATACAATTCTCTATTTAAAACCTTGGTTAAGTTTCGTGTTTCCTCTCGAATTTACAAGTATAAAAGTAATTTAAATCCCATCAAAATAGGTCCAGCCGTTCCAGAGATTAGCCGCAATGAACAAACAGACGGACAGACAGAATAAAATTTAACAGTTGATTTTTGATAAAAGTACCGTGCATACTTTTATATGTATTTATTGAAAAATTGTATAGTTGATATGAAATTACAAACAAACACATTTCCTTTATTTGAATAAATTTGTGCTGTGTTACTGCCTCTTAACAGTTTACCGGAGCAGGTTCAGCTTAAAATTTAATAATACTTTAGTTTTGAAAGAAACTTCATAAAATATATCTTCTTCTTCTGTAATATGTGAATAAAAAACATATTTCGAAAACTTACACGTTATTAAAAACTGAAATAACTATTTATTGGAAGAAATTTACAACATATACAGATTTGCGATAAGCATAAGAGTTCTTAAATTTTTAACTAATTAAATATATTTATTTTTTATAAATAATTATCTATCGTATTCTCTCAACTAAAATCAGACACAGATCATAATGCTTCGCAGAGCCAATAAGACTTCATAATGAATGTTCTGACTTTAGTTTTGCAGAATTCTAGTCATCTCGTTGATGACAAATGTATTTGACCATATCACCTGTATTTGAACTCCTTATTACATAGCTATTTATTGATCTTTTCTTTAGTAATTTCAACCACTATTCCACAGTACTTTTACAAACGTACTCTAATATTGTACTGCCTTATCGTGAAAAACAATAAGTAACAAGCAAGCAGTAGTACAAAAACTAGACAGCGTTTACTCTAAACCATTAAATTGTACTATTAATATACAAAAATTTTATGTATACTAATAGTACAATTTAATGTTCTAGTTAGATCTAACTACTAAACCTTCTACACGGTCGGAACCAACCGCCGACCAACTAACCGCTCTCGTCGGCCAACAGCGTTCCAGACGGTTGGGGCTTATCTCGAGGAATGCGATCTTTGCATTTGGCACGAATCTGGCATTTTGGCTGGAATTTGGCATCTTCGTCACCATTTGGCACGAAGTAACAAAATTGGACGTAGATACAAAAATAAAATTAGTACGTTCAGAAAGTTATAATTATCGTGCTCTTTGTATATTTGTAGGCTCTTCGACACTTCTAAATCTTAACATGGCATAAAATGAAGTCGCTTTGTTCGCTTAAATCTTTGTGTGATTCAGAAATTGTTGTTATTAGTTGAGTGTGCTTGTTCTTTGTGTCCGTTTCATGTATGTTTGTAAAATCTTCCACGACACAGGATTTATATTTCTAATGCGGTCTTTTTTTAAAAAAAAAGAAAAAGAAGAAAAAACTACTCTACCGGATTCACAGCAATGTTCAGCAATGAATAGAGCTATTCAAGAGGAAAGTTTACAATATATGAATTTCACAGTAGTCCGAGAAATTCAAAGATTTCCGTGCGAAACCGGACCGAATCTCTAAGCATGTATATTTTTTTAGATCAGTAAAATAATCTCATTGTGATTCTAACTTTGTATAGTAAAAATCCTCTAGTAGTAAATTTACATTACTGCTAAACTTCTTTATGTTCGTTGTTCACAGCTACGAAAGAGTTGTAAAGAAAAACTGCAGAATGGATTTAAGGAGCTTTGAAGTAGACTGTAGCGTGTATTACAGTCACTACATACATTATAATATCTTACGTTGGTGTATATATATTTAAGGGGGAAACGATTTCGCATTTCGCTAATATTAAGATGCCTGTTTTTCTTAAGTTTGCAACTGAAATAGAAATAAAATGAAAATTGTCTTGGTCTGTCGTTGATAAGAGCTTATAGAAATAGTTTTTATAGTGAATGGGACTTACAAACTGAGGTAGGTACCCACCTAATAATAAGTGATTGCCACCCACGGAACTTGAAGTTCTTCTTTTCTAGAATTAGGGATTTCCCTTGATTAGGGATTGGTTTGGTCTTTTGCTGCCTGTGTGGACTGCCTTGTTGGTCTAGTGGTTAGTGTATGCGGCTGCTGATCATGAGGTCTCGGGTTCAATTCTCGGGTCGGACCTAACGCTTGTATAATCTACAAATATTTTTTTCAGAGTTAGGGAGTTTTCTATGTATAATATGCATGTTTTTACAAAAAAGTAAATGATTATTTATATCAGTTGTCTAGTACCCATGGTACAATCTCTGTTCAGTTTGGGTCTAGATGATGTTGTGTGTCAGATGTCCGAAATATTTATTCCTATAATTTATTTTTCTGTGAAGATTTCCAAATGCTGTTGATTCCAAAGCATGACTCTCCACTGATATAACTGTTTTTGATAAGTTTTCGGTATTGGCTTTAGAACCATTAAATTATTTTTTTAAATAAGTTTTTTCTATGGGCATAATATGTGTAACTCAAACTGTACTCAAAATAAATTACTCTAAAACAAAACTAGTTACATTTCATTCACAAAAAAAAAACACAGTTGCATATTGATTTTGCATGTCGAGACACTAAAATTGAAAAGGTACATGAATTCAGTTGCTGGAACTGAACATAAACACAAATATTAACTGAAAACCAACCATACAATTTTTTTTTTACAAAACTATCAATATTTTGTGCTATGCTTTTCGAGAAATTAAAAAAAAACTGACGTCAAAGCTGTTCTTACCACCTAGTATGCCCGTGCATACTTATGGTTGAACTACAGCATCACGTTATAGGGTAACAGCATAGATGCGCCTTTGCTTTTAGTTATGCACAAAAGGTCGTCCCCATAGTGGGAAAATTTGTCAGATTATGTGGTTCTGAGATAAACGCGATTTAGTGTTTTGTGAGAGAATTTTTAAGTTAAGGTAAAATTCAGCAACTCATGTTATTTACCTTATTAAACATTTAACTTATCATTGACCACAGTTATTGATTTATTTACTGAATTATTTATTTTGCATTCAAAACAATAGTGTTAGTCTGAAGATTATTCCATCTGTCCGACAAAAATGGCTATATTTTTGGAACGGAATACGATACGAAATGATTGTAAGGCTCAAATATGCGGCATGTTTTAGGTGTTTTGAAATTAGGGAAAAGTCAATTTTGCCAAAACCGGACTTGTCTAATTTTCCAACTACGGGGACGAAGTAAGGTTAACATTTTTGAGCTTATTCTTCTTTTTTTTTTTTTTTTTTTTTTTTTTTTTTATATTAGCTGCCAAAATGACTCTGCCCTGCCTGATGGAAAGCATGAACAGAATCCAGAAGTGAAGGCCACCATCCTCACTGCCACAACGGACAGTGCAGTACGGTGACCCACACTATGGCGGCCTAGTAAGATGCTTTTTCACGCCCCGCTTGAAGGACCCGGGGTCATAGAAGGGAGGAAACACATGCGCTGGTAGAGAGTTCCAGGTTTTAACTGCTCGGCACAGAAAGGAAGAGCCGAACCGTTTAGTTCGAGAGCGTATGTCAGCCACTCTGAAGCGGTGGCTTCCGAGGCCGGCACGTGTTGTCCTGTATAGGAAAGGGGAAGGGGGGACCAGTTGGAACAACTCTTCAGAACACTCTCCATGATGTAAGCGATAGAGGACTGCCATGGAGGCGACATTTCTTCGCAGCTGCAGGGGCTCAAGGGACTCGGTGACTTCGTTACTGTCGATAATGCGGATTGCTCGCCGCTGCAACCGATCGAGAGCGTCAAACAAATACTGGGCGGATCCATCGCAAAGATGAGAGCAGTACTCCACGCACGAACGAACCTGGGTCTTGTAAAGAAGACACAGATGCTCGGGCGCGAAGAAACGTCTCACCCTATTCAGTACGCCCAACTTCCGCGATGCCGCCTTAATGACGCTCTCAATGTATTCACGCAGGTTGAGATCATGACAGATATCCACCCCCAGGATACTGAGCCTATCCTGCAGTGGCAGTTGAGTGCTCTGAAAAGTAGGGAGGGGAAGAAAGGGAGACTTCTTGGTAGAGATCGCGCATACCTGTGTTTTCTTGGCGTTGAACTCGACCAGATTCTCATTTCCCCATTGAGAGATGCGGCCGAGAACCCGGTCAAGCTCAGCGACAAGCTCTCGCCGTTTTTCCTCAATGTCTGCTAGCTTGGCTGTAGGGTGTCCAAAATATCGCCCATGAACTGTGCTATCGTCTGCATAGCAATGTATGTTGCCAAGGGCTAACATATCATTGATATGCAGAAGAAACAGTGTGGGCGACAGGACGGAGCCCTGAGGTACACCAGCGTTTACCTGTCTAAAATCAGAGGCCGCGCCGTCGCAAAGGACCCTAATGCGGCGTTGGTGCAGGAAGGCGGCGACCCAGTCGCAGAGTTTGCGGGGCAGGCCGAATGTGGGAAGTTTGGAGAGAAGCGACTGGTGCCAGACCCTATCAAAGGCCTTGGCCATGTCGAGGCTGATTGCCAATGACTCGCCATGCCTATCAATAGCCTCACCCCAAAGGTGTGTTACATACGCTAAAAGATCACCCGTAGATCGGTTCGGCCTAAATCCATATTGCCGATCATTTAGTAGGGAGTGATCTTCTAGGTACTTGACCAATTGTCTGTTGATGATCCGTTCGAGCACCTTGCAGAGAATGGAAGTGATGGCTATTGGTCGGTAATTGGCCGGATCGGAGCGCTCGCCTTTTTTGGGGACAGGCTGAACATTCGCCTCTCTCCAGGCCTCCGGGACAATTCCTGAGGAATAAGACAGCCGATACAAGCGCGTCAATACTGGAGACAACTCTGGGGCGCAGTTCTTGAGAACCACCGCTGGGATACCGTCGGGTCCACTGGCTTTCCGAACGTCGAGTGACCGCAGCTCTACAAAGACATCCCTTTGCCGAATACGAATGTCCCGCATAGTGGAGTCGCAGATCGGAATCGTAGGCGGATGCACGCCACGGTCATCGATTCGGGAGTTAGCTGCAAAGAGATCGACAAGCAACTGCGCTTTCTCTTGCAGCTCATGAGCAAGTGTTCCGTCGGGATATTTTAGCGGCGGTAGCGAGGGCTGGCAGTGGTTAGCTTGCACAGCTTTAGCCAGTCGCCAGAACTTACGGCTACCCGTAGGGTGAGAAATGAGTTCCTGGCCAATCTGTGTGAGTGTAGTACCGCACCGGCCCATTCATGTTTAAATCTGTAAATGTAGTGGAGCCACACTGATGACTTAATTAATCTTCTATGTGAGTGTAGTACCGCACCAGCCCATTCATGTTCAAATCTCTAAATGTAGTGGAGCCACACTGATGACTTAATTAATCTTCTATGTGAGTGTAGTACCGCACCGGCCCATTCATGTTTATATCTGTAAATGTAGTGGAGCCACACTGATGACTTAATTAATCTTCTATGTGAGTGTAGTACCGCACCGGCCCATTCATGTTCATATCTGTAAATGTAGTGGAGCCACACTGATGACTTAATTAATCTTCTATGTGAGTGTAGTACCGCACCGGCCCATTCATGTTTAAATCTGTAAATGTAGTGGAGCCACACTGATGACTTAATTAATCTTCTATGTGAGTGTAGTACCGCACCGGCCCATTCATGTTTATATCTGTAAATGTAGTGGAGCCACACTGATGACTTAATTAATCTTCTATGTGAGTGTAGTACCGCACCGGCCCATTCATGTTTAAATCTGTAAATGTAGTGGAGCCACACTGATGACTTAATTAATCTTCTATGTGAGTGTAGTACCGCACCGGCCCATTCATGTTTAAATCTGTAAATGTAGTGGAGCCACACTGATGACTTAATTAATCTTTTATGTGAGTGTAGTACCGCACCGGCCCATTCATGTTTAAATCTGTAAATGTAGTGGAGCCACACTGATGACTTAATTAATCTTCTATGTGAGTGTAGTACCGCACCGGCCCATTCATGTTTAAATCTGTAAATGTAGTGGAGCCACACTGATGACTTAATTAATCTTCTATGTGAGTGTAGTACCGCACCAGCCCATTCATGTTTATATCTGTAAATGTAGTGGAGCCACACTGATGACTTAATTAATCTTTTATGTGAGTGTAGTACCGCACCGGCCCATTCATGTTTAAATCTGTAAATGTAGTGGAGCCACACTGATGACTTAATTAATCTTCTATGTGAGTGTAGTACCGCACCAGCCCATTCATGTTTATATCTGTAAATGTAGTGGAGCCACACTGATGACTTAATTAATCTTCTATGTAAGTGTAGTACCGCACCGGCCCATTCATGTTTATATCTGTAAATGTAGTGGAGCCACACTGATGACTTAATTAATCTTCTATGTGAGTGTAGTACCGCACCGGCCCATTCATGTTTATATCTGTAAATGTAGTGGAGCCACACTGATGACTTAATTAATCTTCTATGTGAGTGTAGTACCGCACCGGCCCATTCATGTTTATATCTGTAAATGTAGTGGAGCCACACTGATGACTTAATTAATCTTCTATGTGAGTGTAGTACCGCACCGGCCCATTCATGTTTATATCTGTAAATGTAGTGGAGCCACACTGATGACTTAATTAATATTTTATGTGAGTGTAGTACCGCACCGGCCCATTCATGTTTAAATCTGTAAATGTAGTGGAGCCACACTGATGACTTAATTAATCTTCTATGTGAGTGTAGTACCGCACCGGCCCATTCATGTTTAAATCTGTAAATGTAGTGGAGCCACACTGATGACTTAATTAATCTTCTATGTGAGTGTAGTACCGCACCAGCCGATTCATGTTTATATCTGTAAATGTAGTGGAGCCACACTGATGACTTAATTAATCTTCTATGTGAGTGTAGTACCGCACCGGCCCATTCATGTTTATATCTGTAAATGTAGTGGAGCCACACTGATGACTTAATTAATCTTTTATGTGAGTGTAGTACCGCACCGGCCCATTCATGTTTAAATCTGTAAATGTAGTGGAGCCACACTGATGACTTAATTAATCTTCTATGTGAGTGTAGTACCGCACCGGCCCATTCATGTTTAAATCTGTAAATGTAGTGGAGCCACACTGATGACTTAATTAATCTTCTATGTGAGTGTAGTACCGCACCGGCCCATTCATGTTTAAATCTGTAAATGTAGTGGAGCCACACTGATGACTTAATTAATCTTCTATGTGAGTGTAGTACCGCACCGGCCCATTCATGTTTAAATCTGTAAATGTAGTGGAGCCACACTGATGACTTAATTAATCTTCTATGTGAGTGTAGTACCGCACCGGCCCATTCATGTTTAAATCTGTAAATGTAGTGGAGCCACACTGATGACTTAATTAATCTTCTATGTGAGTGTAGTACCGCACCGGCCCATTCATGTTTAAATCTGTAAATGTAGTGGAGCCACACTGATGACTTAATTAATCTTCTATGTGAGTGTAGTACCGCACCGGCCCATTCATGTTTAAATCTGTAAATGTAGTGGAGCCACACTGATGACTTAATTAATCTTCTATGTGAGTGTAGTACCGCACCGGCCCATTCATGTTTAAATCTGTAAATGTAGTGGAGCCAAACTGATGACTTAATTAATCTTCTATGTGAGTGTACCGCACCAGCCCATTCATGTTCAAATCTCTAAATGTAGTGGAGCCACACTGATGACTTAATAATTCAACTAGCTAAAATCGATAACAAAAAATAAATCATTTCTGGTATATCCATTACATGCAATAATAATTAACCCAAAAACTTTTATACATTTCGTATTCTGGCTTGTTTATTTGATTTTTTTATTTTATTTTATTTATTGGAACAAAAAACAGATACATGTTACATTATAGCTAGATACAAATGTGTACATCAAATTTATAAACATGTAACCCACACCATTGTTCACAGGTTAGCAACAAGAATAATAGGTCATGTTACTCGTTAAATTCTAAGTTTATAGATTATACTAAAACAAACAAAGAAAAAAAACAAACATTTATAGGACAGTCAGCTGGTCAATTTATGATTAATCAGCGTTGACAAATCCTAGTGGGAAACACGCAGAAGTTCAATGGCTTGCTTTTTAAATTGATAGCTAGTAAGAGCGAATATGAAAATTGATACATATAATAGTATCAAATATTTTACCCTTACTGTACTTAAACCAAGCTATGTAGTACCTATTTTATTTATTCCAGTCGGGAAGGAATAAGACAGGGCAGTATTGTTAGAGGTACTTCGACGATCCTCGTTGCAGATATTTATAGGGATCTAGTTTGAAATGAGCTCGAGCAGAAAATACTTCGTTATTGGTTTGCTCGGTTAAGCCAATGTGGTTGAACTAGTTTTAAAGTATTTGCCCTGGTATACGTACAGTGGGTGAAGTTCTATTAATGGCTTTCTTTTAATTGAGGATCCTGAGGAGTATATTATGGAGTTAGTGGATCCCTTAAACACATTATACCTGTTTTCTGTTGTCATTTAAAGGGACATTTATTTAGTCGTTAGCGCAATTGATTGCAATTGTTTAACATGTGATAGTGCGTTTAGGATTATAATACGGGCTAGATTATTTGCTTGCTGATAAAGTCCCTATCAGTATATGTTAACTTATATAAATAAATAAATAGATATTATTGACATGTAACACATAACGCCATCTGACTTCAAACTTATCAGAGTTTGTACTTGATTCAACTGATAGAACAGTTATGTACTTTTTTAATACATGATTATAAAATTAGACATGGAAAATACCCTAACTCCTAAAAAAATATTTGTTAAGACAAACATGTGGACCGATCCAGGATTTGAACCCGAGACCTTAACAGCAGTGGCAAACACTGTCACTGCGCCAAGTAGGCAGTTTGTCCGATAACTAAATACTTTATCGGTAAAATAATGCTTATGTCAGATAATTATCTGAAACTTTACAGGAATAGATGAAACTGGCCCTAATTCTATTTTAACTTAGAATCTGAACTTCTAAGTTTAAGTAGAATTACTTACCTAATTAATTAGAGAAGTTTACATACCTAAATACCATACTGAGGGTCTTAACGAAAGAGTATACAGTACTGTATAAATTGAACACTTGAATATATATTTGAAAACTGCATTTTGTTCAGACTTGGAATGGAGAGATTCTATGCTACGAGTACATTCAGAACTTTATTTTATTTATTCTTATACAATATTCCGGTATTCTTGATAGTATCAGAAACTTTCACCTCGTCGATAGAGTTTTGCTACTGCTATTTATATAGCACATACATGTTTATTGTATTTTGTTTTTCTTTTTGAAATATCTTTTCACTTTTAAAATAAAAAGTAATAATGACTCGCCACACCCACATCATCATCATCAACAGCCTTTAACAGTTCACTGCTGGACATAGGCCTCTCCTTTGAAAGGTGGTTTTGGCCTACTATACCACGCTGGCCAGACGGGTTGGTAAAGGGTTTGTTTCAAGTTTTCCTTCTCTTGGCAGTGATGTTAGCTTCTTATTTTGATCCTATAGTCGCCTCTTACGACACCCATGGAATGAATAGGGGTGGTGACACACCCATATTTATAAGTCAAATGCCAAGTTTAATAAATGATTGGTAGTCATTATACATATTTAGAGAATAGATAGCAAATAATAATAATATTGATCTTTGGTAGTAGAGACACTTAGGCTGATATACCATAAAATACTTTTTTATATTCTAATTTCCAAAAGTTCATTACAATTTCTTTGATTAACTTCCTAAATAAAATGAATAAGAACTAAATTTTAAACTCTTGGGTGCTAAAATCGATTCATAAAATATAAGAACCCGTTCAAAAGCAACCAAGTCAAGGCAGTTTAATAACTCTTCTAGTTTATTACCTCATTGAAGGGCAAATTTAATGATTCACTTTATAGGCACAAGGAAAGCTCACGTTGTGCTACGGTTGATTTATTTCCCTTCGGTTTTTCTCTAATTAACTCGTCTTAGAACTATCACTGGGTAGCAAAGGTAGGAGCTAGGAAAGCCAATCAATCTGAATTAAACAAAACCACAAACTAAAGCGCGCTTATACATAGGTTATTTATGTTAACCTATTAATACTCTTTGCTTTTTGACTTTCTGTATCAGTGGCGCAATGGTAGCGAATGCGAATGATGTGCTTAAGGTCAGGTCTCGGGTTCGGTGCACAGGTGCAAAGATTTGTTTCGGAGTTTGATTGTTTTCTATGTATAATATGTATGTATTAGCAAAAAAAAATGTTTATGTATTTATATCAGTTGTCTAGTACCCACAATACAAGCTCCGATTAGTTTGGTGCTAAATAGCGCTGCGAGTAAGATGTCCGAAATATTTATTTGTATATTTTTTTCAAAATGATAAAAAGAGGTAAAATAGTTATAGGAAGTAATCTCTGAATCTACTGATCTAATTTTGAACATTCTTTTACCAATTTATAGTCACATTATTTGTGAGTGTAATCTGTTTAACAGTAGATGTGGCTTCGATTACTTTATTCTCATATTTTCCTTTCTTTTATTGAATTCACATAATTATTGAGCTTGCGGTCGTATATTCAAATATTGTCTGTTCATGTTTTACGAAGATAACTCACTGTTTATGTACAAAGAAAGTACTGAAAAATTAATATTCATTATTTGGATGTAACGTTCGAAGGTATTTCGGATGTTTACAGTTCATAGACACGCTCTCGACCGAAGCGAAGATATTTCATTCTTTTAGGTTTTACGGAGTAATTTGATATTTACTGATATTTTCCTGGTATTCTAGAGGCTACCGTCTTTTATTTTTGTTTTGTTCGCCTAATAAATTGAGTACACAATGCCCTTAAGGAACTTTGTTACTTCTTTCTAAATTGTATATGTTGAAGAGGGACAAATTACATCATTCAATGAACCATAGATGAACAATTAAAGGACCATAGTGGAAAGCAAATACGTAAGCTGGTAGTGAATTCTAGTTTTTAACTTCTCGGCACAGGAAAGAATAGCCGAATAGTCAGCACGTGTTGTCTTGTAGAGAAAAGGAGGAGTTGTCTTCCTATGCGTAGTATCTTTACACCGACGCCACGTCACCACACAAGGTAAAATACCAATAATCCAACATTTAAATATTGAGTGATACTACGGCCTTTTAATGCTACCGGTGACCAGCAATTATTACATTGCTGGTCACCGGGTGACAGGGGTGGTTGATAATCATAAGTTAACGAATTGTAAGTTCCCATCGGCGTTGCTGATTAGGGATTACTTACCGTAAAACATCTCCTGAATGTTGCGACTTCAAGGTGTAGAAAGATCATAAATATTGGCCAAGACGTAAAAAGTCCAAGTAAATAAATATTACGATGAAAGCACGTCATAGCTCAGATCTTGGTCATATTTCATCATGTGTCCAAATTGGGCCTATATTTATAATGTTTGTACACATCAAAGTGTGTGATCGTGTACGTAATAAATTATAATGACGTCACACTCTGAAACGCTGAAAAGTAATGGCTGACCGTTTCCTAAGGCTGTGTTCCAATGCGACCTATAAATATTAGCATAAGCTGTTAATATTTCTTATTCCCATTAATTATGGGAATTGTAAATGAAGGAATCAACGGGAACCTGAACGGAATTGAAGAAGTATATATATGGAACACCGTTTGATATAAATAAGAAGCACAGGATCGTTTGGGGTTTGAGTGCATTGGTGAAGGCCTATGTCCAGCAGTGGATGTCGTTCAGCTGGGATGAAAATAATGATGATTGAAATTATAGGGATTCAGAGTATTGCAGTTACAGATAGATTTTTATAATTATGGGTGACAGTGTACGTTGACTATAGAGTATACATATGATGCAAATTTAAACATTAAGATTATTTATGAAATAAAGACATTTTGACATTAACTTTGAAAATGTCGCGCATCTTCGATGTCGTGAGATAACTTTTCTATTGATTGCTGCTTAAATTTTGAAAAAATAAAACATTTCATAATCGTAATCAATTTAGTTTTTTCTATTAAAAAAGCTAACTGGCTGGTGATTAAATATCTCAAATTTACGAAGAGTTAACATTCACAAAATAATAAATTGTTCTATTTGGTGAAATGGTTCATTATAATTTAGTTTCAAATTTAAATAAATTTAATGGTATTTGAAGCCACTAATCACGAAATAACAGTGTTAGAAGTGCTACAGCCAATAATATTCTCTAATTGTTTTGCGGTGAAGTTGCACTTGCCAGTTATATGTGTGTAGCTAATTTTATGATGAAAATGAATAGCTTCGCTGGTTGTGGAATACAATCACTATCTTTTGCAAGAGAGGTTTGGGTTGTATAATATAATATTTATGTATAATCCTTATATTAGTCCTGCTATTTGTGTTGTAGGGAAACCTTAGGGGTTATTTTGAGGATGAAGGGTATTCTGTAATGCAGAATTGGCTCTGCAAATATTTACTAGGTTCTGTATGATTACAGGTTTTCTGAGGATATGATGCACATTAACCCTTATGTAATATTTTTTGGGTTCGACCCAAATTGAAATGCTCATAGCTAAGTGACCTTAAGTGATAGGAAACAATCACCGAGGGTAAGCAACGACGGCGCGGTCAGTACCTAGATGGGTGACCGTTTGTGACATGACATGTTATGAACGGTTCTGTGATTCGAAGGTAAGCAGTCGGTCGTGGTTGTAATCATAAGATAACAGTCGTAAGCTTAGTTGGATGCCTTTGGGAGGCTAAAAAAAGCAATCAAGGACAAGATTTAAGTAGCCACAACTTTCTTCATCATCATTAACAGCCTTCAACAGTCCACTGCTGGACATAGGCCTCTCCTTAGAAAGCAGTTATTGGCCTACTATACCACGCTGGCCAGACGGGTTGGTATAGGGTTGGTTTCAAGTTTTCCTTCTCTTTGCATTGATTTTGTCTTGCGTAGTTTATCCCTTAGTCGCCTTTTACGGCACCCGCGGGATGAATAGGGGGGGTACACTCTGTATTCTTAATTCGTCACTACACGGTGACGGATTAAGAATACAAAGCTACAACTTTCTTGCCAGTCCCTAATTTGCACTCATCCAACGTTATGACGTATGGACTTACCCAATCTTGAGAGCCGAGCCCAGCAGTGGGACATAATGGATGTGTTGATATTAACTTTTAGTTTGATGTTTAGTTGTTGATATTCATAGAAAAAAATATAGTTATAAAAAACTAAACAAACACGCTTTTAAACTAAAAAGTAGAGAATAATTTTAATAAGTTTAAAAGCGTGTTTGTTTAGTTTTTTAAAACTATATTTTTTTTCTATTCTAAAAAAAAAAAAATATACTTTTTTTTTTCAAATTATTGTATTGTCATCGGTCCTCGATAAATCTACAAAGTTTGAACGAAATCTGGCCGTTTAAAGTGGGTCAAAATCGCCCCCAAAGGAGTCGCTTACAAACATACAAACAAACATACAGGTGAAGCTAATATAAAGCGTGTAAAATTACATCACTTTTGTAACAGTTTTCCCAAGTTTCTGTTTGGCTGTATACTTCCCGAATAAACCTTGTGTAATATGTAGACTTAATTAATCACGACTTTTATGGTCACAAAGAAATATATAAGTACGAGTAAATTGTACAAAATAAAAAAATATACAGTTATTCAAGTTTTACCTATGCTGTTTCTAAAAAGTTTAAGTGAGTAGAGTTTGTTATAATAATATTTTCCGTTATTTGTGCCTTTAAGGTTTGCCTATGAGTTCCCTTTATTCAAAGGTAAAGTCGATAAGTTTCCAGCGATTTATCAGACGCCGGAAGCTCGTGGATGGGAACCCCAGCGTTTTTGTTGTATTGTGTGGTGGTGCCGTACCCACATTACGCACACAATACAACAAGCATATCTGTAATAATACATAAAAAATTGGCGTGATATGTTAAATTGATGTAATAATAAATTTGAACTCTAGCTAAAGTTTTCTGTTTTAGTCCAATCATTCTGGAGGCTGGGAGAATGATGCAGAAACAGCTGAGCAGAACGCCATGGTATAGGTCACCATGCTGCATTGCTTACCCTCACAACCAGGATGGTGAGTCCTACTCCTGGATTCTACTCATGCTTTCCATTAGGCAGAGTAGAGTTACTCTGATAGCTTAAACATTTAAAAAAAACGACATGAATTTAGTGTCTAATTCAGAATTCACCTATCTACATAGAAAGAGACGTTACATTTTTATTTTAAAACATTTTATCATAATCAACTATTACTATATCATCACTTATTCTCCCCTGTTCCTGATATGAACTTAAAAATCTCGAAACGTTATTGAAAAGAAAAGAAAGTCATAAAAAATATAAATTCAAAGTCCCTCGAAGATTTTGTACTTAATAGTATTCCATTAACCCTGTTAAATAACATTCAAAACTCAAAGACTTTACTGTTAGTTTGATTACTCTTTAAGTAGTACAGTAAATCTAAATAAATTCCGAACCCTTTGATTTCGGTCAACAATTTTAAATTCCGAATCTCCGATATCGGCCCCGAGATTATATTTGCCAACTACCATCTACTAAAGTAACGAAGCTTTATCAATTTCAAATATTTGAATGCAAATACAGGAGGCCGAACGTAATCAGTATTCGAAGTTGTTCAAATATTGTCGATTGCTAGCAGGTATAAATGTTTTTTTTTTTTAAGTCCATACTTATTAATATTATAAACTGCGTTTGTCTTTCTGTTCCATTTTCACGGCTAAATCGCTGAACCGATTGTGGTGAATTTTAGTATAGAGATAGATTGAACCTTGGAGAAGCACATAGACTACTTTTTGTTGCGTTATCCGAAATACACGTTAAAATAGAAATCTGCAGGTTTGCTACCACGTACCTCTTTGATAACGAGTATCCAATAGCTGCGAGTTACTCCGTGATCATGGCGCTTGCAACAGTACCCAAATATTGGACACTCATTAACAAAATGGTTCATGGTAGCAATCCCGCAGATTTCTATTTTAATGTTACTGACCATGTAAGTTTAAAACAATATATCGAAATACACGGTTGTGGAGCTGCGAGCAAAAGCTAGATAATTACATAGGTACGTATTATTCATAACTAATTTGTTTATCTTTGATGAATAATTTTTTAAATATATGCTAGGCAAGAAATGATCATCATGTACAGCAACAATAGAGCTGGTCAATACACAGATTAAAGCACACTGAATTTCAACCTAAAATGCCAGTATTTGAGCTGTCGTGTTTCGATGGTGCGAGACCGGGGGCCCAATGAGGAATAAACATAGCCTGCCATAGTGCGGGTCACCATGCTGCATTGTTGCATCATCTATATTCGCAATAAGTATGGTGTCCACTACTCCACTTTTTGATTCTGCGAATGCTTTCCGTCAGCCAGAGTAGGTACTTTGGCAGGTTCATACAAACATATGTAAAACTCTAGTTGAGCCTAAAGAACTCCCATTAGTTACCTTTCTTATATGATAGATGATATTTATTTTTGAAAGTAAATCTTTTTCAGATACTTTTACATGCCGTACTTTACTTACAACTAGAAGGCGCTAGATGGCATTGTGTAACATCTTATTCATTATATATTTTATTGATGTTGTTTTTAACTAGTTTGTATTAATAATTGAACAGGAAGGTATATTTTCAGAGGACACTAACAGCAGCCCAAAAGACAATAACTTCTGAATAGTAAATTTCCAAACCGTGGTCCCGAATATATTATACTACTTGCCATATACTGAACCCAAGCCTATTCAAATATCAATACGGATGTACAACAGAGAATTAATGCCATATTAGTTTGCCTGCTCTCTAGATTAATTTCTATCTGTTTGTGATGTGTATATTATATTCTATTATATAAAGATGCTTGTGTATAACGATATATGTTATTTAAGGAAAATATCTGCTGACAGACGCGGCAGAGGACTTATTTTATAATATGTAGTGATGTTATGTCAATTTTGTCACTAATTTAATTATATAAAAGAAATCTGCCCAGTATCAGCAGAAGCCTTGATTGCGCCCAAGAAATTTCAACTAATACTATAATAAACGAACAAAACCACAAGCAAATGCAATAATAAGGAGAGCCAAGATTCTTGCGCCGTTATATAATCGTTCGTAATGGGAGGTCTAGTTTTATTATAATTAGACTACAGACTAAAGGTAATCGCACACTTATCAGAGCCGAATGCGTCGAACGAGCAGAACGAAACGAATTTTAGAATTCTTTATATGAAATCTAATGAAACCTCGCACACTTACCCGCGTCGAATCGTCCGCATCTGGAAGAACCCTAGAAATCCTAGACGAATTCGGATGACGTCATAAAATTCGGCGCGGATGATGCGGTCGCCTCGATCGATGCGCTCGCATTCTATCAGTTGCGTATGACAGAGCAACGCACGAGTACTATTTCTTGAAATGATTTCTGCGGCGCAGTCGATGCTTTCGGCGCGGTCGATTCTTCTGGTGCGGAGTGTAGAGCGGAAGTGTGCGAGGCCTCCTTGACTTCGATTCGTTCGACGCGTTCGGCTCCGATAAGTGTGCGTTCACCATAAACCAGGCCGCTAGCAAACTGCATTATGCTGATTGTCAAGACTCGTTAGTATTTAGTTAAGTGTGTTACTTAGACTTTTCAGAATTAGCCATGAAAATTGTTATTTGAATAGATTAAAGCGAATCCTATTTCTTTTAACAAAGCAGAGTAATACTACTTTTATTTTATAAAAACTTGACATGGATATTTAATTGAAAATAAAAAATCAGTAAAAAAAAAATCCGTTATCTATATGTGCCTACCAAAGTGACTCTATTCTGCCTGATAGAAAGCATGAGAAGAATCCGAGAGTGGTGACCACTATCCACATTGTGAGGGCACACGATGTAGCGTGGTGACCCACACCATGGCAGATGCCTCCACATTATTGGACCTCCGGTCTCACACTCACCAACGAAATACAACCGTCGTATTCTAAGCCGGGTAGTACCGGTTCAGTCGATCCGGTCCATTCGTGTTGAAATGAACGTTGCTCTACAATCTTATTAGTCGGATACGAATATCCGTGCGGTGATGGATTAGGAATAAAGAGCGCCGTCATCTTTGTTCGATTTTCGCGACTTTCAAGCGCAGTACACCAGCAGTTCAAAGAGAAAGATTAATATTAAGGCATTACCTTCTCACAAAAGAGTAGCCTAAAATAAGTGCCTCTTCACTTTTAAAGTAAATTTAAAAAACTCTTTGCTTCATTTACGTAACATTATCGTTTCCATGATGTTACGGCATGCAGAATGAATAGGTGTTAAATGTGATTTATTTCTAGAGCCTGGTAATAAATGAGCGTAGAAAGAAAATGGTGGTTGGTACCAGGAGGTGTGCCCTGCACCATTTATCAAGTGACACCTTCTAATTAAAATGTGCTCGTAAAGAAACATGAACTGGAACTAAATTCAGGAAATTTGCAGTTTGCACTTCTAACATGGTCACAATTAAATTATAAGTTATAGTTACATTTGATATCATCAACAACCTTTAACAGTCCACTGCTGGACACATGCCTCTCCTTAGAAAGGAGGTTTTGGCCTACTATACCACCCTGGGTTGGTTTTAAGTTTTCCTTCTCTTTGCATTGATGTTGTTTTTCCTAGTTTATCCCTTAGTCGCCTTTTACGACACCCGCGGGATGAATAGGGGTGGTAACACTCTGTATTCTTAATCCGTCACCACAAGGACATTTGATTAAGATGACATTTGATGAATGACATATTGAAACAAAGTTTCAATAGAACCTCTCTGCATTTTTAGATTAATCCTAGGATACATCAATGTATTAAATATGTGGTTGTAGCTGTATCGATAATTATAAACTATAAACTTAAACAAACAAAGAGGCATTTTATTTAACGGTGCCCTAAGAAAAGACTAAAGACTTGAAAGTGGATGGTCTGTCTGATTAGTAGTTTTTTTATGACTTGATATGTAGAATAATGCTTGTTGGACACAACTATTTTAAGATATTATATATGAATAATAAAGTGATTACACATTGTTGTATTTTAAACTTGTAAATTTAAAACGATTTATTAATATAAACTCACAATTATTGATCCATTGCTTTGATTAATGCACATTCATGAGAAATTCACAAATTTTTAAGTACTTATGTCACGACTGTAAGAACGAATTAAACAAACCTACAAATGATTGGCACCCATTTTATAAATGATTAGTTGCATAAAGTTTTATAGCAGAATTTATTTTATTTTCTCGGGTATTGACAGTAAAAATAATTGTTTTTCAAAGTAAATAAATAACCGCGAAGCTGTTAAAGAAGAATTATCGGAAAAACATACAACTTTAAACTTTACTAAGGTCATCGACATAGCCCACCGGATTAGCAAGCTGAAGTGGCAGTGGGCTGGCCATATTAGCCGCAGAACTGATGGCCGTTGGGGCAGAAGAGTTCTTGAGTGGAGACCGCGTCTCGGTAAACGTAGTGTAGGACGCCCACAGGCGAGGTGGAGTGACGACCTGCGTAAGATGGCTGGCAGGAGCTGGATGCGAGAAGCCCAAAATCGATCACAGTGGTGTGCAATGGGAGAGGCCTATGTCCAGCAGTGGACTGCGATAGGCTGATGATGATGATGATACAACTTTGAAATGAAAAATATCTAATTTTGTTTGATAAGCAAAGTTTGAATTTTTTCAAGCTCATTTATTTTATCTTACATTCCTTTCTTAGCATTTTACTCTTATTTACATATCTTATAAACTGAAAGAAGATTATTTTTACAAACATTTGCTAATTTGCTTACTTTACTAGGTACGGTTGTACTTGCTTGCACCTTTCTTTCGGTGCGGAAATCCCCCCGGATACCATCAGTTGGTGGCTATGTCACTGACTGGCTCGGACCGATTAAAACTGCACGCCGAAAACAGAAGTAGAAGCCGAAGAACCAGGGGTACTCTTGAAAAGAAATCCCTGGAATCTCGACCACCAACGGTTTGTAGATGGGCCTAACCTGTGTGGGAACCCTCGTGTTCCCTTCCTGTCCTCAAGAGGGCGCGTGCGCTCTGTAACACTTGCGCTCACACCTCGGCTCCTCCTACGCCGTACGTTCTGCCAGCGTGTGGAGAACCGTATCCACGGTGCGGCCACCACAGCGGTGGTACTCAAGCGTTGATTCCTTGCAGATCAGACAAGGATAATCTCCAAATCATCCTTTTCCAGTAATCACCTATGACAGACGGTATGAGAGGCTGCCGTGATGTTTCTTTCCACCGCAATAATAGCGTGCGTAATGTACAAGTTAAACTGACAAAAGTCTTGTTTAATTAAAGAAATTTAGGGTTGGAATTCTAAATGATTACCTAATTTGGTTTAGTAACTTATCTGTTGTGTGACCCAATATTACTATCATTCATGCAATCTCCATGTTCTCTTCTATTCTGTTCTAACTCCTAAAGTAACCGATTGATATCAAAGTCAACAAAATGTAAGCAAATCAAGAAAACTGTTCTTCTTGCACACTTAGAATTCTCTTCCAAATACAAAAACAAAGAACTCATTCAAACAAATTTTCTGTTTAAAAAAAAAAAACACTACGCTTTTGCTTCGTTAATACAAAATTGAAGGACCTGTACAAGTATAGAGGAAAGGTTCAATATGTATTGTATTAGCAGAACAACAACGAAAAATTTTGTGATATTTTCCGAACCTTTCAGAGTCTTTGAAAGGAAAGGTCCCTGATCGAAGATAAGATGGAACTTTTGGGAAATTCTCCAATGTTCGTAAAAAAAATCTTCTTTATCTTACAGCGACTTGAACAAAGTTAAATAAGTTGTTTTATATCACTTACACAGCGAACGGTTCATTGGGCAAACACTATGTTTCATTAAATAGCGGACGGTCAGAACATTTATCATTGTGACGTGCCAACCCTGTTGATAATAATGCCACCTTTTTAACGAAAAAATACTGCTCGCTGATAGATAATAGTTATTTTGTTTCAAACATATGAAACCACAAGTCGTAAACTAAGCAGAGTTTGTACTGTTTACATAAATAATCAGTTAACTACTAAATTCAGTTCATTCGATCTAGGCATTCTATCTAGGCCGGAACGAACAGAGAGACAAAAAATTTAATTTTTTTATTTTTTGTAAGTACCTTATATACTTTCATATGCAGTTTATCTGTAATATCAGATACTTCAATTTAATTTATTTATATAGATATTATTATATCGTTATTGGACAATCAGTGCCCTCAAGTATACTGACAACTAGTTCCAACTTCGAATTTCAGTTCTCCCTTACGGTAGCGGAGGTCCGATGCCAGTCGCTCCGTGGAATAGCTGATATTCAGGTTAAATCGGTTGAACTAGTAGCCGACCCCAAATAATATTGGGAATAAGGCTAGGAAGGAAGAAGAAGTATAGATAAATAAATTTAAGTGTTTGGTCCGTGATATTAAAATTGTGGTGTGATATCTCTGTGCGATATCCTGGTAACTTCAATCAAATAAATATGAAAAAGTAAAAAAACTGTAACCGGATCTTTGGATAAAATACATAAATAAACGCAGGTTCATACATAAAAAACAACGAGAAGATATTTGTGAAATGATTTAATCTCTAATCTCTCTAATCTTTAAATAATTATGACACGGAAAACGTTTGAAAAATATATTGCACGCCTAGAAAATTCTCACAATGAATTATGCATAAAGTGTATTTCTGGTACATTACTTCGCTTTTCTGCTCACTGAAGCTTCGAGTTCGTTTACGGAATGGTATTGCACAACAACAGCGATTAAAAGCTTTCTCGATTGAGTGATTTTTTTTTAAATTTTTGGTTAGTATAAATTTATTTAACGGAATGCAGTTATTGAATTTAAATTTGTACTAAAGTTAATACACATCATTATAGCACTTAAAGTGATTTGAAACAATCATCTAGGGTAAGCAAGGATAGCGCAGTCAGATCTAGATGGGTGACCGTTTGTGGCATGATATGTTATGAGCATTGCCGTGATTCAATTCAATTCAATTCAAAATACTTTATTCACTTAGGATGCAATACATCTCTTGTGACAGGTCAAGATTCTACATGTACATTTATGCCATGTTCGCAAACAATAGGTAAAGCCGGAGAAAAGAACATGGCAATAAAAACTCGCGGCCACTCCTTTTCGGTCGGTCACGGTTGTTATCATGAGATAAGGGTCGTGAAGCTTGTTGGAGGCCTTCGGGCGGCTTAAAACATCCGACAGCAAGATTACGTAGCCACGACGTGTCTTGCCAGTCCCAACCGCACTCGGCCTTCGTAGGGTCGTATGACCTTAATTAACCCTCCCCTGAGAGGAAGCCCGTGCTCAGTAGTGGGACATTATGCGTTGTTGTTAATACATATCTGTTGTTGACTTAAAGTACCTTCACAGCAATACGATCATCACCATTAATAGCCTTTTAACAGTCCACGGATGGAAATAGGCTTTTCCATTTAAAAGAGATTTTGGTTTTCTTTCACCTTCAAATATCCTGCACAGTATATTATACACACTAGCTTTTGCCCTAAGCTCCGCCTGCGTATATGTTTGCTTACGTGCTTTTTCAAAAATCAAAGTATCTCCTTGCCATATTTCACTAGCATCAGTTTAGCCGTACGAGAGTGACAGATAGATAGTGAGAAAGAGAAAGTGAATTTAAAATAAATAATATTAGTATGAACAAGCTGAGTCTCGCGGTTTTACCCGCGGATATTGTTGTAAAATGCTAGTAACGACGCGCAGAGAAGTAGTCTAGAAAAAAATACCTAAATTACTATAATACTTAGGTCATCAGCTTTCCGCCTGTGACGGTCCCGTTTAGATCGAAATAGCTGTTCTAGAGATTAGCCGGAACAGACAGAGGACCAGGCAGGCAAAATTAAAAAAAAATGACTTTTTGCTGTAAGTACCATATGAGACGAACTTCTTAGCATTCCATGGATTCACCGTGTGGGTGCCGGGTCCATCGTGTGGCAGAGGGAGAAACCCAGAGCAGTTCTCAGGACTTGCGACCTAGGCGTAGGAGCGAGAGGTATACTTTGATACGCATTTAGTAAAACGCTGTTCATTTGACATTACACACAGACTCTCCAATTTTGTTTGGTTGTATGTATAGACTTGTATAGTTAGTGGAATTGTTGACAAATAAAAGTAGTTTGTATCAAATCTATCAAATAAATCATACACGATTTTATTTGTTACCTTTATTTGTACAAAGTGGAATTGTACCTATACCTTCATAATACTCGTAATCGAGAGCGTTCTGAGAAGTCGGATTCGTAAGTGTTTGCGATTCCTTTGATATTGTACTTGCTTGCTTCCATCAATCTAACACTTGTGTGCTTATTTTAGCAAGTTGAAATGTCTTTATTTGATAAAACATTAAAATTTTTAGAGCAAAATATAAAATGGCGACAATATGTTTTGTCGCTTAATTAGCAAAATGAATCAAACCAATATATTCAAATAATCAGCCGTTCTAAGTGCAGTAAAAAGTAGCCTATGTGTTATTCTAATATATATGCTGTTACTGTCAAGCTTCATCTTAATCCCTTCAATAGTTTTTGCGTGCAAGAGCGACAAACATACATACATACAAACTCTCGCGTTTTTATTATTAGTAGAAAATTGTAACGGAGCTCACGGTATTTTTTGAAGATCTATATCTGTGACTTGAAGTAAACAAATATGAACCAAGTTTTATTCTTCTTACTCAGGTGAAAGAAATTTATTTCAGTAAATTTTCTTTTTAACTTAATTTATGGGGAGTAAAACTGAATCTTAATGTTGAAAGTTTTAAAGCTCTTTAAACCTCATTCCAACATTAAAGTTCAAAGACACAGAGGTAAAAGATATAATCACTCATTTCAGAAAAAGATTGCAAAGAAAAATGTTTCCTTTCGCATTTATGGTATAAGAGACATCTGTCAAACGAAAATTTAAATATTTTTGAAGTTATATTTTTTTTTTAGGGTTCCACAGTTCATGAGTAGGAACCGTTATAGATTCGCCATGTTCGTCCGTTCGTCCGTCAGTCCTCGACTTACCGTCCAAACGGTAAATGCTAGAAAGATGAATGCTACAATAAAATTATGAAAAATATTTTTATTTGGGGTACCTCCTATACATGTAAAGCGGGGATGGTTTTTTTTCTCGCGTCTACCCCATCGTGTGGGATATCATTAGATTGGTTTTTTAAAAATTGTGAGGTTTTTATAACCGTTTTTCGATTAAGGTATCCGTTTATGAGTTATTCAATTTAAATGCAATTTTTTCTAAAAACATGGCGTCCCCCCGCCTTTAAAAGCTAAACGGCTGGCTGAAATCTAAAAAAATTCATGATAGTAGCCCAATTTTTATATATACTATATACTATATTGAACTTTAGTCTATTGGACACGATTTGAAATCCACCTACCATTATGGGTGACTACTATTCTATGCGTGGCCTAACACCCACCTGGCCAATTTTTTTTGTTTTTTCCGAAGACAGAAAAAATGAGAATGAGATGAAATGGGGACCCCCATTTCATCTCATTCTCATTTTTGTTTCATGAAACTCAAACGTTAACTTGAATACTTTAGGCTTGTGTCATGGCATATATAACTGTAATGTATCTTATTTTTTGTCTGACACGAGATCAATGGCATTAAAATATTTTGAGAACCAGTCAAAAAAAGCAATGTAAAAATAAAAAATAATAAATTTCCATCGACCTTTAGAAATTGACCATACTCATTTCGAAATCAAATTTATGTTAACCAACGTTGGAATTATCAAAGCCGGTGGATACACCACCCGCCCCAGTTGCCCAGACGAATGGCACACTCAACCCGAATCCATGTTTATTGCTTTTAAGCACACAACAAGGTTTTGTAGCCTTGCCACCTTTTGTAGTTTACAACATAGTTATTTTTTTCTTATTAGTTTTCATGATCCCCACGCAGTTCACCTAGCTATATACGATGCGAATAAAAAGATGCACAACTACATTCACTAGACTTTACTAACGAATGCTTTATTGATTGTGGCGAGTTCCACATACAGCGCTAGCGAAAGTCATACAGCAGCGCCATCTACTAAAGGAACACTGAACCACGAAAAAAACACGGTATGAATTATACGGAGTATCTTTAATCCTGAATCGCGATAGAGAAATTCTCGCTCCGATTAGCATTTATACAACATCCCAACATCAACCGTTGGGGAGTAGTCCGTCAGGCCTGATCACCTCGCCTGGTCAGAGGAATCTCCCTTTGTTTTGGGGGAACACTGACACTGGGGGAACACATTGGAATATTTTTATAGTATAGGGTAGTGGTGATAAAAAATGATTTTATTAACTCGCAAATGTCAATAAGCATGGAACCAATCTAAGAGAACTAGAGTTAGGTCGTAGCGCGGACTTAGTTTTATTTTGATTATTTTCTAGCACATAGCACACAAAAGAATTGGTATTTATTATTTATTGTACACACCAAAAACTTAAATATACAAGGTACAATGAAGTATTAGGTACTAAGGCGAGCTTAACACAAAATTGAATTTTCTTCCAGATAATCCTGAGTGAATACGGGATAAAAGAGAAACATAAGGGAGCAGTCATGCATACTTAGCATCAGAAGAGAAACGAATATAATCAAAAAAGTAATGATGGTGAAATAGACATTTGTATAGCAAATTATTGATTGCGGGCAGATAATAATTCTCTTTCTGAACACACTCGGAGAGAGCTGTAGCGTATTGCATGAGTAAAGCATTCCATAGCGAATTTAGTGTAACTTACAATTCATAATTATAATATTTTGAATGTTTGCAGTTTTTTTTTAAAAATAAGTAATTATTAAATTTGTAAGTATGCATTTGTAGTCAAACCTGTACAAGAAGTGAAATAATTGGCGACAAATAGTAACTAGTCTACGAAGTCCGCGTGTACAGAAACCAGTTTCATTTTACTGTGAAAATTGAACGAACTTCACGCTTTCGATTGTAAATTTACCCATTCCTATACCCATTGGTTGAGTACCGAAATGTGTTTTCGTGTGTGTTATTTCGATTTGTACAAATAATCTAGCCGTGAAGTGCACCGAATCGGTAATTATTTTCAAATAAAATAAATTCAGAAAATGAGTTTCTGCATACGAGTTAAAATTCAATAACCTAGAAATTTATATCTGAACCAATTTAGTTAAATATATAAAGAACTAGTTCGTTCTGGGATCTCGCATACTGATATGAATTATATAAATTTATTGTCTATTCCAAGCAAAGAACAACTAAGCCCGGTGGGTCGTACTCAACTCAACCTCAACTTATACTTTTGTAGTGTGTCTCACACTAACATTTTGACTGCACGTTTGGCCTGGTTTAAGTGGTCGTCACTCTGCTTTACACGTCGTCAAGTATTGTGGGTTTAGATCCTACGTGGGACAACCGCTCGTGTGATCCAGAAATTGTGGTCCTGAGTCTGGATGTTCTTTGTGTAGTCAAGTATGTTTGTAAAGCCTCCCGCGACACACATACAGATACAGAAAAAAAAACTACCTGAGGGTTACATAATATTAAGTAACGTCTGCGGCCCTTGTCTAGAACTCAATAGCCTCAAGTGTGCATTTTAATCTTTCTATTCCTCTTCCCAAAATCAGAACGAAGTATGTGGGCTTTAAATATTAAATAATGAGTCAGCTTTTTGAGAGGTCGTTCTATGACTCTAGTCGAGGCTCAATGCCATTTCATAGACCTTCTATGACAAATTGTTATTACGCCGACCGACAATATGTATTACGCTGTGTTATCATTACTGTTTCTATTTCCTCGACTGCCTCTGTGGTGCAGTGTAGTGGCGCAGTCATTTATGTTTTGTATTGTGAATCTGTATCAAGATGTACAAATAAACAGTTTTCAATCGATAGAATCGATTCAATCGACAGATAGATAGGTAGATACTAGATACTACCTAGAGGATTTCTTATTTTTACAGGAATTAATAAAATATTTCATTTATAGGTTACTAATATATTTTTTAAATTACGTCACTAACAAATATAACACATACATTTCAAAACTTACATCGCTATACTTAATCACAGAGTACTAAAATGATTCGGACAAAAGTTATCACTTAAGCAAACTTATAGTGCATTGATAATCGTTTTAATACTTATCAAAGTTGACAATACCAACATAATGTGCATAACGTGCAAAAACATACGAACAATTTCTATCTTTCTCTCTCTCTTTCCATCTATTATGTTGATATCACTTTAACCTACTTTTACCCAGGCTTTTACGAAGCCCTCACAAGCTCTTGTCCCATTAATTGGACCAGATTCCCCAAACTCCACTAAGGCATCTTCTATATCACTCATCAATGGTTCTGAAGGCACCCTGGAGAAGACTACAACGTCACCTGTGTTACAGTCCCTCATTAGCAAAAGGTTTTTAACTACCAGCCACTGATCTGGACTCTCCTCGTGAAGAACAGACGTTGTGTTACCTATGGAAAATAAGGACAAAAGGCCTTTTAAAGCAATAAATAGGCTGCCATTACCTTTTTTATTTTAGAAGGCATACTCCACATAGTTTTTAAGACCACAGAATCATAATGATATCTAATTATTTCAATTTTATTTGATTTAAGTAGTCACACGAGAATATTTTTCTGCACGTCCAAATCCAAAATGAATCCCGATTATTATATAAGTCCCCATGGCTGCTTGCCCTGATTATTCATACCAGGTGCTTTTGGAAATTTCTGTTGTTTCTTTAACCTGGTTATATAAAAAATGTTCAGGATCTTATATAAGCAGTTCGTTAAAAAGGGTCAGGGTCATACCACCTCATGCAGAATTGTAATGTGAAGGCAGTAAACTGTCAAAGATACTCACAGAATTCTTGTATCATTTACATATTATGGAGAAAATGTACACACAACAAACGATTGTGCTCGTTACACATTTTTTCTCCTGAATAGAAATTAGAACCTTTGATTTATCGGACATGATCGCCACCCGTTATATTAAGACCACGACGTGATTTTTTTATTTTAACGGATAAGTTTTTACAAACTAATGTCAAGTAAACGAAAAAATAGTGTGAATGTAAGAATTTGGCAATTATCCACAGAGACGGGAGAAATCCTTACCGTTACGTTCCTGATCTATAATAATATTCTCCAGTACACCATTTTGTAAATCAATCTTTTGAAGAAAATGCCTTCTTTGCACATCAAAACGCTTGCTTTCACTGGTAGTTATTTCTAAGACGCAGTTCCTCCACTTGACTCTATCATCAAAGTCACCATACGTAGCCTCATATCGCTTCTGGTCCTGGTAAAGAAATTAGTTAGAAATATAAATGCTCGTGAGGTGATGAATTAAGGTTAGTGTCATTGACCCCTAGTCATCTAGTGGGTTTCGTCGTACCTACTAGATGTCTAGGGGCACCAGCAAAATAAAGGAAAGGAGGTCTTGAAACAAAATCTCTGTACTAATTCATCTGATATTGGTATATATACTGTAAGCTTGAGTAGTAGTGAGTAAAAGACCATGCTGCACATATCGGCCAATTCGACTAGGCTACCACGACAGCTTCATAGAAAACTGGTACCAAACAATTCTGTTTTCCTCGAATTATAGTGATCTACAACTCAATGGTAACGTACTTATTGCCTCTTAAGCTAGAGACGGTAATTAGTCTGGTCACCCGTGGTTAAAAATATGAAAAACTTACCTCCATTGTGACTTTTTTTATGTGAAGCCTGAAACACTTGAGTGTAGTAGGAATGGTGTAAAACGTAATCTTCCAAACATCAGCTATCTTGCTCACATCATATAGTTTCGTTTTCTTGTATTTTGGGCAATCTCCGATCTGATCCTCTTTGCTTAAATCCTGTTTCACAGTTGTTTTTTCGCTCACTACGGTATTCATATTTGTCACCAAAGAATTAGAGCTAATGTTATGTATATAATTCATAATCATAAAGTTATCAACGTTATAAGAAGATATATTATTTATAGGCGTACTTGTTCTGAACACTGAATTTACACTTTTCGTGGGTATTGTCATATCATTTATCTCTATACTTGTAATATTTACTTCTTTGTCTATGCTATTAATTTCTGTAGAAGTCACGTTAATCATAATAAACGTTGTACTTAAATTTCTTTTTGCGTCTATATCAGTTGGTTCTGGATCGATTAAAAATTCCAATGATCCGTATTCATCGAGATGAAGTTGTCTTTTCTCTTTGATGTCTCCAGTTTCTCCTTTCAAGCGGGTGGGTGACACGGTAAAATTACTATTGGTACATATACAACAGATTGAGGATTGCACAATCGCTATGAAAAGTAGATTGAATATTGAATAATGCCACATTTTTCGTAACTGTCAGCAGCCTTCTCTTTAGAGTGATAATTGAGAAATGAATAATGTCTGACGAGTAATTCATTTAAATATCTATTCTGTTTGTTATGAAAACTATATTAGATTCAAGTATAGCGTTTTGTTGGAAAGAAAAGATCTTTATAGTAAACATCTCTATTGTTTCACACATCTGTTACTATTGCTTACGGTATTGTTAACGGATAAGATCTTGATTGTGTCATCTGTCATTATTTGGGCTATTATGTATTGTTCTACCATTTTACGGGAGTGGTAATTTTTTTTCGTTCATTGTGCGGGAAAATGTGAAACAAACATATTTTGGAATAGTTTTGATTATGTTCTTAAATGTGACTAATATTCGTGTAACTCATTTATTAAGATTTATTAATATGGCAAATGTTCAAATATTTATTGGTATCTAAAAAGCTATCTGATATAGGAAGCTGTTAATGTTTTTATATGTTAAAAAATTAATGACGTTGACTATAACGTTGGTAAATTCGTTTACATCAGAATTGTTGTTCACTTTTTGAACAACTTAGTAATAGTTTTATCATCTGATGTAACTGTTGCGTCTAATACTAATCAATAACAATGCGGTGTGATGCGAGGACCAATTATGGGTCTCGCACTCACCTGTATTGTTATGTAAGTACATAAATTAGACAGGTATAAAATGAAACTGTGTCGTTGGTCTAGTGGATAGCGTATGCCACTGCTCATCAAGAGGATTATAATCCCGGGTCGGGCCAAGTGTTTTTGTATTTTTCTCAGGAAATTCCTAGTACCAGTCCGGAGTTTGGAAGTGATTCAAGTGATGATTTGCACAAGACGGCTATCAGGAGCTGGATGCGAGAAGCCGAGGAACTGACGTTTGTAGGTTTTCCTTCAACCGGGCTAATACGGAAATCAGCATGGCATTACTACATTTTCCATTTATAAAAATAAAAATAGACAAGGACCGGAGCAAAATGCACTTTATATTAGCATTCTCAATTACCTATTTAATGATTTTACCTAATTTTGGAGTTTTTTTTCTGAAAAATGCATCAACATCTTTTGCGTTACATACATATTAGTTTTATCCTTGTCAATTTTTTTTATAAAAAATAAGCCTAAGTTACTCCTTAGGTTATCAGCTTTCAGCCTGAAAAGTTTCGTTACAATCAGCCCAGCCGTTCCAGAGATTAGCTGGAACAACAGATAGACAAACAGACAGATCTTTTTTTTTATTGTCGTTTTTATGTTGGTACTGTAAATATACTTTGTTATGCCATCATTAGAAAACTGTTTATTTGATATGACATACAGAAACTCCAATTTATTTATTAGAAATCAAGAAAGTCTACTTAATTTTGCCCTGCTCTAAATAATTAAGGCACAAATATCTTACGATACGATACAATACGGATAGACTATGTGCCTTGTATATCTCATATACAGTTTTCAAAAACATAAAATGTTTGCCATAGATGAACATATCTTTATATATAATCCCACTACTTATGTTATTAAACTTACAAACTGTTGCTGAAGGCAACCCACTCGATGTTGGCAGAACATAAACGAAGTTTCTTGTGTAACTTTATAGGAGAGTGGTGCAGTACTTATTATATTGTGGGATAAATATAGATACTGCATTGCTTGTGTATTTAGTTCATAATTCTAAATCTATACAAATAAATAAAATTAAAATGTCTATACGTAATTTAATTAAAACATTTTAAATTTCATTTAATTAAAATTAAAACGGTACATATGCCAAAATATTTTTTTACAATGTTTGTCTGTTTGTTCCGGGTAATCTCTGGAACGCCTGGACCGATTTCGACGGAACTTCCACTGGCAGATAGCTGATGATTTAAGGAGTAAGGCAATTTTTTATAGACTTGCTCTGCCCCTCGGCGTTGCACACGGTTACAACAACGAATGCGAGTAACACCGCGGGGCTCAGATAGTAAATAATACATATGTGTTTACACAATGATATGATATGATTACTGTATAAAAATTTAAGTGTTCCCTTTTCTGACAATGTGTAGTGAATCAAAGTATTATTTTACATATTCCGTATACATATATGTATTTTGATTTTCTTCTAAGCACGGGCAGAATAAATTACAAATTAATTCTTTTTTTTCATCTAATTTATAATGTAAGTGATTGACAGACTATCGGGAGAAGGCAGATCACGAAAGAAGAAGAGGTCAACAGCGGTATGAACCGTTGACTGGGTGCAGGCGGCTACAGAGTGGGAATCCAAGAGATAACAAGAGATACCTTCGTCAATATACCGCTATTATTAGCTTATCAAACAATGATAATTTATGATTCAATTAAAAAAATAACAACGAAACGTAAACGATAATAACCAAAGAAATCGCCTCTCTCGACTACTAGTCTTAGAAAAAGTTCGGAAAAAAGAATTAAATTTGTAACCACGCAGGTGCGACAGGTAGCCACATTAATGGTGCTACCTTTATGACGTCACGTAACGTGGCCGAACGATAAAACATGTCCAGGCATTGATGAATTCAGGCTCAATTCAGTATGCTTCAATATTATGTAACTGTGCCCGACATGTCAATTTATTATAGGTGAAATATGCAATGTATTATAAGTTCGTGTACGTTTCATAAACTAGAATAGTCCTGTATCACATGGGCTTAAGTCTTAATAGAATGTACTAACTCAAATATTGTGTATCAATTTTTTACATCAGCTTATAGGTCACTCCGTATCGTTAATTCATAAGTGTGGTGACGTACTAAGAAGTATATAGTATATTAATTCCGCGGGTATTATAATGGGTGACTAAGGAACTGCAAAGAGATGGAAAATTTCAAACATACCCTATACCAAACCGTCTTATCATCGTGATATAGTAGGCTAAAACTTCACTTCTAAGGAGATTTTTATGCCCAGCAGTGGATTTTTAAGGCTTTTGATGTGATGTTGTAACGTCAGATTTGTTCCTCATTTCAGTCAATGCAACAACGTGTGACAGCAAAACAAACTAGAGTTTTTTTTTTATATTCTTTACATGTTTTCTTAAAAATATTTAACTCTAATTTATTATTCTTTTTAACAAAAAGAATAATAAATTAGAGATGAGATTTTGTTTTTCTGGAGCTCGACTGTCAATGCGGAATTACACATTTTTTTGTTTGAAACATCTTACGCATACTATACTAGTACAGTTCTTCGAAATTGTGTACCTACGTTATCAATTTTGTTTAATTAAAACTAAGCCCCTCTTTAGGAGGCCTTGAACTACTTGAACGCTCCCTAGACGAGTGAGCATAAGATTTTTTGAAGTTTTACTTCTCATTGCAGTACTGTTGTATTGCAGAACTACCTTTCTTAGGTCATCCACGTAATTAATGGGGATGATGACACTCAGTATTCTTAATCAGTACCTAAGTATATATTATAGATAAGAATGGAAGTAAATATTGCGATTTTATGAAATTACATTTTCAATTTAGCCCAACCAACAGTCAATAGAAAATGATATGGCAATGAAACAAAAGCGTTGGTACAAAGAGCGTTGTAGCTCGTAAAAAATAATGTCATATTCACAACATGTTTGCATTTACGACAGAAATTGCTTCAAAGCCAAGATTTCATTTTGCTTTGTTCTAACATGCCAACAGCTTGATACTTATAGACACCATTTTATAGCATTAGGGCCAGACTGTAAGTCTAGCTACAGTGGCATCTAAGCTAGGGGCTAACATTTACAAGCGTTTATTTAGTGTTGGTTGCAAGTTAAATTTGAGCCACTTCCCGGTTTCCGTTCAAGCTGAAATTTTGCATGTATATTGTATATCTATATTACGTCACAATACAATATTATGATGATGGTGCTGGTGGAAATAGCCATAGGAGCTTCGTTTTATTTAAATATAAATAAGAACTTTTTAATTAGATTTTTATTTTACGTCACTTTTATTCGAGGGAATTGTTAAATTTTAATTATATAATTGTTTAAATTTCTCTTATTATATTACGTTCCTATACAGTTTAGTATCTATGTATTGTGAGAAATGCTTATTTGAAATAATAATAATAGAATTTCATGTGATAAACACAGTATACTAATTTAATTGCCATTTTCCAAACACAGTAAACAATAATGAAGAACAACATTTTTGAGGCTTGTAGCATTTGATAATGTCAAGTCCAAAAGATGTGGCATTAATAAATTGATATTGTGTATTAGGATGTGCTTAAGTAGTAAATTTTGTAGGGAAAGTTTTACAAACAACTAAGTCTAAATAACAAAAGTAAGATATGAAACAGAACAAAGCAGTTAATAAAAAATATAATCCGGTCCTATTTCACGAGAGACGGGAAGTTATCTGCATTGATTAGATGAACAATAGATTCAATTGTATAATGTGACAAGAAAAACTTAGGATAGCACAGATTAAAACGGATGTGGTTACTTTGTTGAACCATACAAAAATATTTTCCCAACTACGAAGGATACGGCTGAGAACTATAGTAATGTGTTATAATTAGATACGACACGTACTTGTGTGTATAAAAAAATTAAATGGTACTAAATAGTTTTAGTTTGCGCAAAAGCTGCATACATAAATGAAGCCAAACTTTGTTAAAGTACCATAAATGTGAGTGCTTTTAGCAAACACAAAGTTGGATAAACTCAAAGCAAACTTTCTACTTTGTTAGTTTTGTTTGCAGTTTCATAGAAGTGTTGTTGTGTGTTAATATCTAATTGATGCTCTTCTTTGACCTTAAGGTATGAAATTCACTATTAGCGTCATTTCTTAGTCCAGAATTTTTCTTAACATTTGCCTCAGTTGGATCGCTCTATTTATTTATTCTTTACCTCAACTTGCAGACCGCTTTTCTGAGTCAATTATTAGGTTTAGGAAAACAAGATTTTAAGGTAAAGGGGGAGACAACACTAGGGATTACTCAAACAGTGGCAAGTCTCCCATGTCTCGTACTTAGCAGGCGTCTCCTACTTTTACATTATACATCTCATACATATTCAATGACTGGTAGGTCGTCTGTTCGCTCACCTTCTTCATCCGTCATCCATGGTCATTGATAGCCTTGTTGGTCTAGTGGTTACCGTAGGCGGCTGCTAATCAAGAGGTCTCGGGTTCCATTCCCGGGTCAGACCAAATTTTATTTGTGTGATTCACATATTTGTTTCAGAGTCTGGGTGTTTTCTATATATGTTTGTATTTACAAAAAAAGGTTGTTTATGTATTTATATCAGTTGTCTAGTAGCCGTAATACAAGCTCTGCTTAGCTTGGGACTAGATGATGTTGTGTGTCAGATGTCCGATATGTCCGAAAAAATAGTCTTTAATAGTACACTTCTGAACATATGTCTCTTCATAATAAAAAGGAGGTTTACTTTACCTTACCTTTGTAACGTTTGCCTTAATTCCAAATAGGATTGAAATAACGGCAGATACATAATAATGATGATGAAAATTTGTAGTAATAGTTCTATTTATATAACCTCAGTCTGATACTGTTTTACGTTTCATAATTTCGTTTATGAAGGGAGAAAAACGTACCCAGACGCCATTATCACCGTTTATAAAGAATATATTATGAAGGTGTTTCTGCAATGATGCCAGGATGTGTAATTATCTAAATAAAAATTCTTTATTTCCATGTATGTATACGTAAAGGTAAAATGAGAATTACCTATTTAATTATCCTTTTTTTGATTCCTTTTTATTTATTAAAAACATTTCAGTTACTGTTCTCAATCTATTCTAATTATTATTATGCAGAGAATGATAAGCAGCGATTATCATGAGAACATTATAGATTGTAAAGCCACACTGACTTCAACATGAATGAACTCGGCCGGGGCAGTACTATCCTGAACAAATCGGCTAAGTGCGTGTCAGGCAACGCAGTGAATAGGGTTTCTCGGTCATCCATAATGATACGTGAATTTAAACTTTTAAAATCGTATCCAATAGATATTTGTTATTAATGCGTCACCAAGTAAGCGCATTTTACCAGTTAGGAGGCCTACTCCTAAATAAACTATGTCATGTAAGCCGATAGTTTTCCTTTAAAGTTCATCGTATGGACTACCATCATGAATTATTCCAGATTTTTTGAACCAGTCGTTTAGTTTTAGAAGGAGGGGGACACCCTGTTTTTATAAAAGATGCCTTTCAAAGAACCTTAAACCGGATACCTTAATAAAAAAAAATCGTCTTAGAAACGTCTTAATATTTTTAAAAGACTTCGGAACCCTAAAAACGATAGCAATTGTGTTTTTGTATTTCGTTGGTGGGTGTGAGACTGGAGGTCTGATGATCTAGAGCCATATCACTATAGTGTGGACCACAATGCTGCATTGTCTGTACACACAATAAGGATAGTGACCCCTACTTTTGGATTTTACTTATAGTTTTCATTATGCAATGTAGAGTCACTTTGGTGGACCTAAATAAAAAAAAAGTCTTTGTTCTATTGTCTATCTATCTATCTATATCTATGTTCACATCAACTTAATATTTTTAATGCTCAAGCCCATATGTCATTGATATATAAACGCTGCTCTACTTACTGACTCACATATTAATTACTATTTAATATTTGCTATCTATCTAACTGCCTCGTTGGTCTAGTGGTTAGCGTATGAGATTGCTAATCAAAGACATCTCGGGTTCAAATCCCGGGTCAGGCCAAAAAGTGTTTTTGGGTTTTTCTTAAGAAATTCCTAATAGCAGCTTTGAATGAAATTTGAAATTTGGCGGTGATTCACACTCGTGCCTCGGAGAGCACGTAAAGCCGTCAGTCCCGGTTGTCATGGACATCTATGGCAATCGTTATTGGGAAATCAGTGCCCTCAAATTTACTGACAACTAATTCAATCTTCGAATTTCAGTTCTCCTCGATGCCAGTCGCTCCGTGGAAATACTGTAATTCAAGTAAAACCGGTTGAACTAGTAGCCGACCCCAAATAATATTGGGAATAAGGAAGAAGATTTTCTGTCTATCTTTGCACGAATGTGTACACACATACGCATCTGAACGTTCACATAAATGCATAATTTTGACATTAGTAAAAACAGATGTAATCTGCAAAATGCAATTTTATAACACATTCCTCTCTGTAAAACAAGTTTCGCTACAGGATTACGAACATTTCGCGTAAGCCAATTATATGAAATTGTGTACTTGCTAGACAATATCTAACTTCTCAGGTAATTTTAAGTTCTTAAACAGACCTGGGTGCTTTGGGAAGCTTGGCACATGTTACGTGGTGAACTTTAACTCAAACTTAAGCTATCATTTTGGTAATGCGGGTTTACATAGCAAACTGCAATACCCTACCGCTTTAACAGTTTTATAAGTAAATTTGCTTAGGTCTTATTCGAGCTTTGCACTATGCAAAATTTTGGGAACATTAAAATACGCTATTGATTCATAATCCTAATTTTCATTGTATAAAATATAAAAATATATTCGTATTAAATGTTTCAACTAGAAATGATTTTAGAAAAATAGATAATACTCTCTGACTGATTGCGAAAAGTATAAAATTATATTTTAAATCATTTTTTAACAAATCCTTGTTTATATGATTTCACTGTTCGTCTAAAGGCCGCTGCATACGTAACGAGATTATACCTCGGACGGGACGTGGACGGGACGGGGACGTGGTGCTTCCGTGCATTTCCGACATTCCGTGCGTGCCACGTTCCCGTTCCGTCCGTGTCTCCGTGAAGTATGCATTTCCTTATACATTTTGTATGAAACGATGTTTGCAAAACTTCCCGTCCCGCCCCGTCCGTGTAAAAACCCGTCACGTATGCGGAGGCCTTAAGGTATTTTATTTTCATCGTTACTAACAAACTCTGCAACCAACAGAATAGTCTAAATCATAAGATAGAAATTATTAACTGAGAAATAAAATAGTATTCGGGTAAAATGTACAAGAAATTCAATTTTGCGGGAAGTGCAGCTTCCTGTTGCTGGTTTCACAATTTAATATAAAGAACGATTTTATACAATTTGTAATATTTCACGATGGAGCTAAGCTAAATATTTAATACTGAGTCTTAAAGCTACCAATTTCTTTGAATTGAATAAATGATAAATTCACAAATTACGTTGCATCAAAATCAAGGAATTTGAAATGTGTAGAACACTAAGTCCTTTTAAGTTCTCTCACTAAGTTCCTCAACTTAACGTTCAAACGGTAAGTGGTAGAAAAATTTAACTTTGCATGGGGACGTATTTTTACCACGTCGAAGTGTTATAATAAAATCACAAAAAATCTTTTAAACCCCCTACACGTAAAGTGGCAATGTTTTTTTGTAAATCCGTCCGAGGGGTTGCCCCCTCCCTAAAAGGTTTGACTGACTCGATTTGTAGTCCACGTTATGGACTTTAAAGAAAAACTATTAACGGCTTAAATAACGTTTTTAGTTCAGGAGTTATAGAGGCCTTACTTATAAAATACGCTTACTTGGAAAACTTCATACAAAATAACGAAATAATAGGTAAACATAACAATTGGACACTATTTAAATTCACGTTCCATTAAAGGTAGCCACGGAACCCTATTCTATGCGTGGCCAATAACAGGCACTTGGCCAATTTTTTAGGGTTCCGAAGTTTATGACTTCGAACCCTTATAGATTCGTCATGTGCGTCTGTCCGTCCGTCCGTCCTCGACTTACCGTCCAAACGGTAAGTGCTAGAAAGATGAAACTTTGCACGAATATGTATTGTAAGTACGTCAATAAAGTGCTACAATAAAATTATGAAAGATATTTTTATTTGGGGTATCTCCAGTACACGAAAAGTGGGGATGTTTTTTTTTTAATCGCGGCTACCCCATCATGCGGGGTACCATTAGATAGGTCTTTTAAAAACAATAAAGATTTTTTATTTAGGTATCCGTTTGCGAGATATTCCACTTTAAAGGGCACTTTTTTATAAAAACAGTGCGTCCCTCCCCCTCTAAAAGCTAAACGGTTGGCTCAAAAAATCTAGAAAAATTCGTGATGGTGGTCCATTTGATGACTTTGTTTGTTCAGGAGTTATAGAGGCTATTTTTAGGGTTACGTAGCCAAATGGCAAAAACGAACGGAACCCTTATAGATTCGTCATGTCTGTCTGTCTGTCTGTCTGTCCGTCCGTATGTCACAGCCACTTTTTCCGAAACCATTAGAACTATACTTCTGAAACTTGGTAGGTAGATGTAATCTGTGAACCGTATTAAGATTTTTACATAAATATAGAAAAAAAACAATACATTTTAGGGGTCCCTTTACTTGAAACTGAAACTAAAAAAATTTTTTTCTTCAAACCCATACGTGTGGGGTTCGTACCTATGGATAGGTGTTCAAAAATGATGTTGAGGTTTCTAATTTCATTTTTTACTAAACTGAATAGTTTGCGCGAGAGACGCTTCCATAGTGGAAAAATGTGTCCCCCCGCCCTGTAACTTCTAAAATAAGAGAGTGATAAAACTAAAAAAAATATATGTTGTACATTACCATGCAAACTACCAACGAAAATTGGTTTGAACGAGATCTAGCAAGTAGTTTTTTTGTAATACGTCATAAAGCGTAAACCGCAATTTACCTTTCATTCAATCAATACACTATTAAAAAAACATCGATCAAAGTTACAACGAACTACAAGAACTTTTATACGATGTGATTTGCTGATACGGAATCATTCATGGACGAGTCCGACTCGCACTTGGCCGCTTTTTAGGGTTCCGAAGTATATCACTCGGAACCCTTATAGATTCGTCATGTCCGTCTGTCCGTCCGTCCGTCCGTCCGTCCGTCCGTCCGTCCGTCCTCGACTTACCGTCCAAACGGTAAGTGGTAGAAAGATGAAACTTTGCATGAACATGTATTGTTATTACGCCGACAAAGTGCTATAATAAAATTTTGAAAAATATTTTTATTTGGGGTACCTCCCCTACACGTAAAGTGGGGATGTAAATTTTTTCTCGCGGCTACCCCATCGTGTGGGGTATCATTAGATAGGTATTTTAAAAACAATACAGGGTTTCTAAGACAATTTTTTGATTCAGGTATCCGTTTGCGAGAAATTCCACTTTAAAGGGCACTTTTTTGTAAAAACAGGGCGTCCCCCCCCCTCTAAAAGCTAAACGGCTGGATCAAAAAATCTGGAAAAATTCGTGATGGTGGTCCACATAATGAACTTTCAAGGAAAACTATAACGGATTAGATGACTTTATTAATTCAGGAGTTATGGAGACTTAACTTGTAAAATGCGCTCACTTGGAAAACGTCATACAAAATTAACACATTAATACGTGAACATAATAGAGCAAGATCCCAGAGCCGCCGGACCTACGTCATTTGTGCAAAGCTGAAATTTTCAGGATTATTACTACAATGTCTTGTTAAGATGTATGCGTACCCATTAGCTTGAAAGCGGGGCCGTTTCTGAGGTAGCGCGAAGTACAGATGGTAAAAAACCTTACTTACCTACGTTAAAGGTGTAAAGCTAGTATTTACATATATTTTTTAAAAATATTATTTAAAATTAAAATTCATTACTGCCAGACACTTTCGGTGGGCCATTACTTCTGCCAGACGTCTTGAAAGTTGTGAAAGAATTAGGTAAACTACGTTATAGTAGCAAACCTAAATTTTATACATATTAACTAAGGTAGGTACTATTTTAAGACCCTTTGTATGCGGCCAGACCAGTCCGAAGGGCCAATCATCCCTCCAGATACCTTTAAATATTTGTAGTAATTAGGAAGCTGAGGTATATCATCTTTGGTATTATTTCAAGAATAGAATTGTAAAATATTAAATGGTTTTTACACGCTCATTTATTAGCTTCACCTGTATGTTTGTTTGTTTGTAACCAACTCCTATGGGTGCGATTTTGATCCACTTTAAACGGCCAGATTTCGTATACTTGTATATACTTGTAGCTATTCACAACATCAACGAAATCTGGCTGTTTAAAGTGGGGTCAAAATCGCAACCAAAGGAGTTGGTTACAAACAAACAAACATACAGGTGAAGCTAATAAATGAGCGTGTAAAATGGTTTTTACACGCGCTTTAATATTTTACAATTCTATTCTTGAAATAATACCAAAGATGATAATGATAAATGACGTAGGTCCGGCGGCTCCGGGATTTGGAGTATAATAATTATCTATTGGATACGATTTTAAATCCACGTGACTGAGGAACCCTTTACTGTGCGTGGCCTGACATGCACTTGGCAGTTTTTTTTTTTTTTTATTCAATCTGCAATCGCTGACGCCTATAATATTCTCTTGTTTGATTGGCTAATGTCACTCATTGATCAAAACATTATCTTAAAATGCGCATTTCACCAATGTACACATTTTCAAATAATTTTAATTTAAGATCACTGATATTTCTAATTCTATTTCTAACAGTAAGTGGTTCATATAAACCACAATAGCACAATTAGAAAATCAAAATGTCTAAAATCCAAATACACAGGTCTATTAATTTCATTTGGTCCTTAGGGCATACCACTTCAACCGACATGAAAGCTATGTAATAAATGTAACCAAATCTTGTTTAACAAATTGTCTGGTTGTTTATCTACAAGTTGAATCGTAGTTTCATGAAATAGTAATTATCTCAACAGCTATTAATTATTCAAACAATCCTAGAACGTTTGTAGGTTATATAACAGTTTAGCATATTTAAGCTTTATTTCTTTGAAATTTTAAAATGTACTGTTTTATGACTGCTATAAAGTACCATTTATAATTCCAATTCGACTTTACCAACCCATAGTATTACCTAGAGCCGGCACTGACTATCGACAAAATTCATTAATAGTTCGCGCAAGTAGATTACTGACAGAATTTTGTAAAAAGAATGAAAAGTATGCGGTGTTTTATTTGAAGTCATCACAGGTGAGAAAAATATATATTATTGTTGATATTACATTTATATTGTATTTATACTGCCTCGTGGTCTAGTGGTTAGCATACGCGACTGCTAATCAAGAGGTCTCGGGTTCAAATCCCGGGTCGGTCCAAAAAGTGTTTTTGGGTTTTTCTTAGGAAATTCCTAATAGCAGCCCGGAGTTTGAAAGTTTGGCGGTGATTCACGCCCGTGCCTCGGAGAGCACGTTAACCCGTCGGTCCCGGTTGTCATGAACATCTATGGCAATCGTTACTGGGAAGTCAGTGCCCTCAAATACACTGGCAACTAGTTCAATCTTCGAATTTAAGTTCTCCCTTAGGGTTGCGGAGGTCCGATGCCAGTCGCTCCGTGGAAAAACTGAAATTCAGGTAAAACTGGTTGAACTAGTAGCCGACCCCAAATAAACTTGGGAATAAGGCTCGGAAGAAATTACATTTATATTGTGGTAACACTGGCGTGAATGTCTATAGGTTATTTAATCTATGCTCTTCCTCTTTGCCCTACTGAAGTAATGGTGAGAACATATCTGTATATAAAATATATAATAGTTATTAAAAGTGATAAATAAAACTTAATCTCTCAAGTAATATGTCATTATTAAGAATCACAACTGAGATTTTTGACTCCGGTCCGAATATAAAAAATATAGAATTATATTTGCCCGCGGCTCCCCCCGAGTGTATTTCGATTATTGCAGTAAAAAGTAGCCTGTGTGTTACTCTGATATATAAACTACTAGCTGATGCCCGCGGCTCCGCTCGCGTCATAGGGGTATGAAAAATAGATGTTGGCCGATTCGAAGACCTAACCGATATGCACCCAAAATTTCATGAGAATCGGTCGAGCCGTTTCGGAGGAGTTTGATTACAAACACCGTGACTCGAGAATCATATATTTAATATATTACAATAAAGTTAAGTTAAAAAACCGTTTTAATATTCATTAAAATAATAATCACCTAACACACTTCACACATGGTCATCTGATTCCAAAGAACACAAGATTTTTGCCATTGTATCCAGTCTGTTCAAATTCAGAAACATGATTTCGAACCAGATTCATATAATAATACGTATTAATAAACTCGGGTCGGACGAAAAGTGTTGTTGGGTTTTGGAACGATTTCTTACAGGAAATTCTTAATAACATTCTGGGGTATGGAAGTTTGGCGGTGATTCACGCCCATGCCTCGGAGCGTTACAGTTAAAGTTTGTATGAAGGAGAAGTGCAGAAAGCTAAAAAAAGAAGAAAATGAATTAGGTCGAATTTCGACCTAAGAACGTTATTAATATAGAACACCTAGATATACAGCAATTAATCACACTGATAACTAAATCTTTTGAACGGAATGAGAATCCTTTCGGAGGAGCAATTAGCGTTACTTACCACTTGACGAACAGACCTGCTTGATGATTTATCATCATCATCATTAAAGACCCGTTTCAGTCCACTACTGCATCCAGTTACCGCCAGCCCTCTTAACCAAATAATTCCACCATCTGGTCAGAAACCCAGGAGATGGATGATGAAAAGAAATGAATTAAAGAATAAATTACGGACAATTAAACGAAAGTTCAAACCTATGAAAATAATTATACAACCAAAAATATATGAAATTATTCTGCATAAAGAATGAGACGATTTCTATAATTTATTGTATAAAAATGTTCGTGGGGAGATAAACGTGTGTCATTTCAATCAACATTTATTTTTATAGCTTTAATACTTTTAAAGAGATTGAAATTTCTTTCTGTAAATTTTGATTTCCATTTATTGTTAACACTAAGCCAACACCTGTTATACTTTTAAGAATTTTTAAATTGCGGTGTCAAAGGTCTCGGGTTCGACTAGGGTCTGAGACGAAAAGGGCCGGGCCCTTTGAGCGGACAAAAACTTTGTGTGAACTGCTAATATTTGATTCGGAATTTCTGTGTTTCTTATGTATGTAAAATTATATATGTATTGCATCAGTTAATTTAGCTTTCATACTATTTCATAGTATAGGTTCTGCTTTGTTTGAAACTACATAGACAGGTTTTGTGTGTCAGATGACCGAAATTTTCATTCATTACTCTAAAGTAATTTCATTCAAAAATTAGTAGTTTTATAGTGTAATGGGGTTCAAACTTCAGTTTTTTAGTTAATCGTAAGGCTGACCCCATAACCACATACAGCAACACAGGCCCGCGACCGGTTCTAGTACAAATAGCGTCTTCCGAAACAAAATTGGCTGTCTTTTTTTACGAGGGCAATCTCTACACACACTTTTAGACTCAGACAAAAACAATACATGTACCTACTAGGAACACACACATGACAAATGAAACAAATATATTCAAAATTTCAGACACACATGAACATATTCTTTGTCATAACAGTTTTGACGGAAGGGAACGTCTGCGTATGGGTGCACCCTACCGTGATGTTCTAATCATAACCATAAAAACTATCAATAATAATAATACATCTCTTTATTGTACACCAGAATAATAACATACAACGGTAGCTTATACTAGGAGGTACAAGTGGCGGCCTTATCGCCCGAAGGCAATCTCTTCCAGACAACCATGAATCAAGGCCATCAAAACTAAAGTATTCTTCTCTCATCATAATACTAAACCTGAAACAATTTAACTAATTTGAAAACAATGAAAGAATAATAAGATGATTCTTCACAAACGCTTTGAGAGAAAATTAGTTTTTCTGTAGCTTGCCCTTTTTCCCTTTTACCAAGCTTTTATTAACATACAGAATGTTTGTTTATTTGTAACCGTGTTTTGTAAGCATATTTTTATGCTCCTTCATTGGTCTATCGGTTAGCGTGTGCGACTGTTAATCAAGAGTTTCGGTTTCGATTCCAAAAGTGTTATTGAGTTTTTCTTATAAGAAATTTTCAATTACAGCCCGGAGTGTAATAGTTTAGAAGTGTTGTATACCCATACCTCGGACGCACGGTTTATCCACGTTGCCACGAACATCTATAGCAGTCGTTATTGAGAAGTCAGTACTTTCAAATATACTTCGAATACAATTCTTCCTCAAGATTGCGTAGGCCCGTCTCCCTGTGGCAAAATTAATATTCAGGTTGTGATTTTTTTTTTCGAATTTATATTTTCAGTCGTTTTTGTTAGACCTCTTTGTGAAATCAATGTTATCTATGTTATGTGACTCAGTAGGGATAACGACGTGTAATACGTTTGCCCATTCCAAGCATAGTTATTCCACACATTTACTGACAAGCTTTATCTTTTTGTAATATTAGTATAGACTTTAGGCCCTATACAATGGGGACCTCGGGTAGCAAGCTCTTAATTACTGCGGCTGGAGGTAGGAGGGTGGCCTGGTTACTTAATGTGATCAGGCCGCCAAAATACACTTTGATCGGCCAATGGGCATGAGGGAGCCTCTGTGGCTCCTTCTAGGACAGAGCCTGGATAGGCGTGGTGCCGATTCTGAGGAGGACCTGAAATAACATGGTGAAATGAAATGAAATGAAATTATATAATCTGCAATTAGGTTACATGAACACTTTTGCAAGTAAAACTTATTTTTTTTGAGCAGATGAGTTCGGCCTTTCCTAACTGGACTAGCCCTCAGAAGAAAGGACGAAACAAGCTCAGGGATCACAGTCTCTTTTAAAGTCCGGGTCCTCCTCAGAGCAGGGTGCCTGAGATAGGCTGTCGGGGTGTTTTTTTTAGTGGAATCACCACATACTCCTGGTTTCTCATTTGTCCCCAAGGAGCCGGAGATCAGAAAGGATTTTTTACACCCCGTCAACAAAAAAAAAAAAAGGCCCTATACAATAGTTTTGACCTTAACGTAGGTAAAAGGAATTTGCAGTATAAACGGATGAGTTTTAATGTAATAGCAGCGACAAATCTGTAGTTTTAACGCTTGTGCAACCGCACTTAATTCACTTATCGTCTATTTTATACATTGTGTTTCTCATTACTGGACCACTTACTACAAATGGGACTTTGTTAAACTCTTTATAACAATGTTCATTGAAAAAATACTGTACACTTTAAAAGATAAGGTTGTTTTTGGCATTGCATGCTTCAAGAGTTTTTAATAAAAACAGAATTGCACACGATGTCGTGGTTTAAGTGTCTCATTGTGTGATCTCGCTGTTGTGCTTGAAGTGTGGAGGCAAGTAATTTAGCTGATAAGGGAAACTAGAGCGTAATTTTGTCTCCTCGGTGTAGAGAGCAATGACTATGGCTATTTGTGTGATAAGAGGTTAATGTTTTTGAAAAGGAAAGCCTAAGGTAATGAATATAATTGTCATTTCATTTCGTGCAGCATTCGCGAGAATCATAAGAACATAAACATTCATCCTATACAACGAACCAGCTTTTGACAGCGGCTGCGTCTATGTGTAGGTCGGTTATGGCGGTAAAGAGTAGCCAACGTCTTTATTTAAGAATATCTATGCCAAATTCCATTGAAATAAAAAGCGTGATAGGACTACATACTTCTAGTAGAATATTCGTCATTCTACGTCATGGAAAATAATTAAAAATAAATAAATATCCCGGACATCTTACACACAACGCCATATAGTCCCAAACTAAACAGAGCTTGTATTATGGGTACTAGACAACTGATATAAATACATAAACATACTTTATTTTTGTAAATACATAGACAACACCCAAACTCCGAAAGAAATATTTGCGAATTACACAAACATTTAGTTTCGATCGAATCCTAAAACCTCAAGCACAGCAATCGCATACGCTACTGACATATTATATGTTAATTGTCGTATTAAAGTTATATAAAGTCTCAGTTCCAAAAGCAACATAAACTTTCTCGTAAAACTAAAACAAGCTGGCAATTACCGTGAACATCGTTTTGCGACTTCCCCACGTACTTGACAAACTCTTGTTACAAAAGAAACATTGTAGTGCACATGTTTTTCAGTTTATTGCACTGCTCACCGCCGTGTGTTGTTTTAGGGCTGGTTTTTATTGCGAAGGTATGTTTAAATGAAGGGAAAAGTTATAGAAAAGTATGTTAAAAAAAATGGCCCAGCAACATTTAACTGGTGTAATCTATGCAACACTAATAATTAAATTGGCGTGTGTTTGTAATATGAAATGGACAGTTTTTAGGGTTCCGTAGCCAAATGCAAAAAACGGAACCCTTATAGATTCATCATGTCTGTCTGTCTGTCTGCCTGTCCGTCCGCATGTCACAGCCACTTTTTTCCGAAACCATAAGAACTATACTTTTGAAACTTGGTAAGTAGATGTAATCTGTAAACCGCATTAATATTTTCACATAAAAATAGAAAAAAAAACAGTACATCTTAGGGGTCCCCATACTTGGAACTGAAACTCGAAAATTTTTTTTTCATCAAACCCATACGTGAAATCTATGGATAGGTGTTAAAAAATTATATTGAGGTTTCTAATATCATTTTTTTCTAAACTGAATAGTTTGCGCGAGAGACACTTCCAAATTGGAAACATGTGTGTGTCCCCCCTGTAACTTCTAAAATAAGAAAGTGATGAAACTAAAAATAATATATGTTGTACATTACCATGCAAACTACCAACGAAAATTGGTGTGAACGAGATCTAGTAAGTATTTTTTTTGTAATATGTCCTAAATCATAAACAGGTATTTACCTTTCATTCAATCAATACACTAATAAAAAAACATCGATCAAGGTTACAACGAAATACAAGAACTTTAAATGATGTTACTTGCTGATACGGAACCCTTCATGAGCGAGTCCGACTCGCATTTGGCCACTTTTTTACTAAATAGATATTAAAGTGAATATGGAAATTATATCAAACAAGCAATATTTAAAAATGTTGTCTGTCTGATTGTTCCGGGTAATCTCTGAAACGACTGGACTTTCAGTGGCAGAAAGCTGATGCCATAAAAAGGAGCTTGGGCTAATGTCTGCATCTCATCAAGTTGGTTCTTATGTTTATCCTGAACTAGTTTTGTCACGTTGCTCCGACGATGTGTGTGTCGGTTATCGCACTAAAGAGTCATCAGTATCTTTCCTCGAGCCTCAAAGTATTTCCATGCCGAATTCCATCGAAATCGGTTCAGCGGTTTCACTTTGAAAGCATAACAGACAGACCGATAGACAGGCAGACAAAGTTACTTGCGAATGCTCACACCAAGGGACTCAGCTAGACTGCCTTGTTGGTCTAGTGGTTAGCGTATGCGGCTGCTGATCAAGAAGTATCGGGTTCGATTTCCGGGTCGTACCAAATATATGTGTGGTACACAAATATTTGTTTCGGAGTCTGGGTGTTTTCTATGTATAATATGTATGTATTTACAAAAGAAAAAGTATGTTTATGTATTTATATCAGTTGTTTAGTACCCATAATACAAGCTCTGCTTAGTTTGTGACAATGTGTGTAAGATGTCCGAAATGTTTATTTATTTTTAGTATATATAGTAGCTGAGTCCCGTGGTGTTTGTTGTAAATCGCGAGTAACGCCGCGGAGCGAAGCTAGTCTAAAAAATAGATTACTCCTTAGCTCTTCAGCTATCTGTCAGAGAAAGTCTCACCAAAATCGGTCCTGCCGTCCTAGAGATTACCCGGAACAAACAGACAACCCTTAGTACCGTATGTACCAACTATATAACTACTATAACTATAACTATAACTATAACTATAACTATAACTATAACTATAACTATAACTATAACTATAACTATAACTATAACTATAACTATAACTATAACTATAACTATAACTATAACTATAACTATAACTATAACTATAACTATAACTATAACTATAACTATAACTATAACTATAACTATAACTATAACTATAACTATAACTATAACTATAACTATAACTATAACTATAACTATATATGACTATAACAATATATGAAACTATAAATTTGATATCACAAACACACACTCATATTTTATTATTTTGTATGGATATACAAAAATACAGATGGTCATCATACCCTTTTTTAGTAAGAAGTGAGAAAAGCTTATGAAATATGACTACAGCTTTTTGTTCACGTGGCACAAAAAATGAACTCAATGGGCAACTGGGCTATAACTTTTGTTGAACATCATTTGTCCGAAAACCTTCCTCCCGTTGGCATTACTCTTCACGCCTCGATAAGTTTTAGAACGCCTGAAATTACTCTCAAAACAAAATACATTTTTTCCTTGCTCTTTTTTATGATAGAATATTTAATTTAGTAGTCACCTTTAATTTAATGAAACCAATTTAAATTGAAAACTGCTCAAATTTTTTTTTAAACAATACTTTTTTCTTACCAAAAATATAATGTTTGTGACATTTGTCGAATGGTCAATGTTTTGTAAGATAGTGCCAATTTCGTAATTTAGTAAAATGCATATTTTTGCCATCATTTTATTTATTTCATGACTCAGTAGTATTAATTCTTAGTATCCTTACTACAGCTATTTATAATTATTACAATTTAAGGACAAGAATCCAATCCCAGATCGAATCTATTGAATCTATCCAGGGGTAATAAAGTAAATATTAAAATAAATTATTGCGATTCCATAGTTACTACTTAATCTGTAAAAAAGTTCTGAAGTCTCTGCCTATTTATATGAACATTCTATCTATTTATTTATTTACGTTTACTGGTGGATTTTTTTTAGATCACAAAACTGTATTGCTTTTTTTCTGCTTAGAAAATAGTCTACAGAAATTCCGTTCGGTTTTGCGCTTTTATCTTCCTGATTGGAGATCAACTGTTCCTTGGGTATAAAAATATAACGACACAGTATATTGCTCCGGCCGGGGTCTGTACAAGATTACTTTTTTACGGGCTGTTAAATGTAAATAACAACACCTTCTGCACTGTAAATGTTTGAGGAGATACTTCTGCTTTTAGAAGGATGTAGCATTGGAAAACTACTCTAAAGAAATTAATAATCATAAAAGTTGATGTACATTGTTAATCCAATATTGCCTTCTTATATGGGTTGACTGACATGTTAGTTTTAGTGTATGCTGTATATCGAATACAATGAAGCCATGAAGAAGTGGTGTTAAGCATTCATTATCATACTAACTTTTGACTGCGGTTTTGCCCACGTTCATGTTGGTTATCGCGTTAAAAAGTGACCTATATCCTTTCTCAAGAATTAAGGGATCTCCATGCCAAATTGCATTAAAATCGGTGTAACGGTTTAGCAGTGAAAGTGTTACAGACAGGCAGACGGAGTAACTTTTGAATTTATGAAATACCAGATAATAGAATTCTTGAATATAATACGCGTATATGCTTGGGTTCCAAGTGGATCTTCTTTCTGCTTTTCTTCGCTGTCTAGATGTAAACATAATAGAAATATAATAAATTTTAGTTATAAATTACTAAAACAATTCCATTTTAAATCCGATTACGAACTGCTGGCAATACGAATCGTCTAGGTAGTAGGAACTTGGCAACCCTACTTGTTACTGAACTTCGTTGAAACTTTTGTTCATACGATGCACTAACAAATAGTACTACTGGCCCAAAGCCAGATGTAAAAACTTGAAAACGTGCATAAAGTATTTACTGCATTGGAAAATATATTCTCGTAATAAATCTGATGGAATGATTTTGTAATGAAGAATTAGTTACAACTTACAACTAGCTTTCGCCAACGGCCCCGCCAGCCTGAATGTCGGCTATCACGATAAAAAGTAACCATATCCTTTCTCAGACTCTTGACTAGACTATATGTGCCTTATTCCTTTTAAGTAGTTTTGACAAGAACACGCGTTAGACAATGACAGAACTACTTGTGCATTTATAATATTAGTAAAGAAATAAGGATTCATCATCATCATCATCTTCTTACCCTCTTCCCAAATTCAATGAATTTTCTTCTACCATTCTTCTCTATTACTCGTTAGTTCACTGTTTATTCCTTTTCTGGCCATATCCTCTTTCACGCAGTCCATTTTTTCTTTGGTCGCCCTCTACTCATATATCCGTCAACTAAAGCTTTCTTCACTACATTTTGCTCCTCTTTACGCATTACATGTCCATACCAAGATAATCTCTTGCTTCTCAACTTTTCATCTAATGGTGCTACTTTCAGGCTTCCGCTAATAAACTCACCTTGTCCATTCTGGTCACATCACACATTCGAATTTCAGCCACATGCAGGCGTCTCTCATCCGTTTTCTTTAAAGAAATAAGGATTACGAAAGATATAAGTAGGAGGAAGTAATCAAGCTTCATGAAGTTGTATCAGTCTCTCATCCCTCTCTGATTCAACGTACATGATGTCTATAGCGTTGTTACAGCCTAGGGCTCATACTGAATAAGCGGCTTTGTGATGCAATCTCGAATTCATAATGTAAACTGAATATTGAATATCGACGCGTACTCGAGGCTTTAGGGCCAACAAGTTCATGTAAAATATTTAGCGCTCACGGTATGGGCTTTAGGTGATTGGAAACAATCAGTGAGGGTAAGCAACGACGGCACGGTCAGTACCTAGATTGGTGACCGTTTGTGGCATGATGTGTTCTGGGCGTTTTTGTGATACGGAGGTCACGTTAAGCAATAGGTCCCAGTTGTTATCATTAGATAACAGTCGTGAAGCTTAGTTAGAGGCCTTCGGGTGGCTTAAAAAATACCCAAACAGCAAGATTACGCAACCACAACGTGTCTTGTCAGTCCCCAACCCGTACTTGACCAGCGTGAGGACGTATGGCCTTAAACCTCTCCTGTGAGGAGACCCGAGCCCAGCGGTGGGACGTTATGGGTTGTTGATGATGATAATGATTTAAAATATTCAATTATATATATTCTGTTTACGAAGTTTTAATTAAAAAAATCGTTTTTAGGAATAATCTAGTCCGACTTTTAAGCTGTGAGGAATATATCAGTCCTGGGTTTCTTATTGTTCTGCATTTTACTGTCTCGTTGGACTAGCGGTTAGCGTATGCGAGTGCTGATCAATATGTTTCGGAATTGATCAGAGAAATGCCTCGGAGAGCACGTTTAAGGTGAGCGTCCATTGGCCCGCGCCGGACGCACGGCACGCACGGTACGCAACGGATTGAACGGATTTACCTTGCTCAGAAATGCCGGCGTTCGGTGCGGGCGGCGCGGATAGTGAACGCAGCACTATGTGAAATCATACAAAGCAAAATAAAATCCGTTAAGCGGCTCTACTCTGATGGAAAGCATGAGTAGAAGAATGGTGTTGACTCACCATGCTCATTGCAAATGTACATAATATAGCACTGTGACGGAAACATGACAGCACGATTCTGTCACTTGTCCCCAGTCGACCGGCGAACGGTCGCCAAGTTCCTGTTAAAATCAGGGTGGCTCAACTACCTTTAGGTAAATGGATGAATTATTATTGATGAGTCATATGACTTAAACGCAAGGCATCCAGGACAAGAAAGCAGGACTGATTGATTCTGCAGTTTTAGACTAATTGTTATGAATTTGTTACTAATCGCTTGAATCGATTAAATAATAATTCAAATAGTATTCGTTATTAAATCCGTGGAGGAACAATGGGTATCGAGTTCCTCCAACACAAAGGGAGGATCTTCTGACCAGGCTAGGTGATCGTGCCTGGCGGGCAACTGCCCTTACGTGCCGAGCGTGCGGTGCGTCCGGCGCGGGCCAATGGACGCGCACCTTTAACCTCCGGTCCCGGATATCATGGACATCAATGGTAATCGTATTTTTTTTTTTTTTTTTTTTTACCTTTTTTTACCTTTTTACCGTATGTATCTAGTTCTATGTATCTAGTTATGTTTGTCTGTGTCTAAAATACATATTAAAATGATTTATTACCGTACAAATGTATGGGAAAAGTTTTTTTGCGATTTCTGACATTTCTAGTACTCAAACCTCAGTCGGTCCAGTAGAGACTTTTGATCCTTATAAGAAACATAATCGATTGGCATCATAAAAGTTTTTGTTTATAATGACCATTTTCTTGCTGGCTGTACATTTTTTCGAAAATCTATAAATGCAGTTCAGAATATATTAAAAAATTATGGATAGTCTCCTAAAAGCGTTTTCATGTACCTATAACGGTTATGGTACCTACCCTTACTGTCCCGTCTTAAAAATTCACCCTGTATACACTACTCAGATGCAAAACTAAATTACTTCAAGTTTAACGCTAAATTAAAGTAATAGCATTTTATGCAGAGAAATAAGCTCATCTTTAAAAAAGTTCTTTTTACGATTTTAACACTGAAAACAGTCGGTATGAAGTTTCATGAGAATTAGCTCAGAGTACCCATAAAAGTTTACGGTTACAGGTTTTGATGTGCCATGGAGTTAAAATGCACAAAAAATAACTACGAACAACAGCAGACATAAATAATTTGCAGGTAAGATAAGTAATCACCATAGTGATACAATATGTATAATTGAATATTTTATACATAATATTATTTTTTTGTATATTTTCCATTCCTTTTGTATCATTACATAGAGCTCTGTTTTCATTTTTTTTTATTTAGTTAGCAATAAAATTCAAATAAAACTAATCGACAAAGAACTAAAGTACGCGACATCGTACGGTGAATTAGTACGAATCACTAGAATGTGGCTGACGACCTAAGGAAATTGGCTGGCAGAGGATAGGTGGCTGGATGACGGAATGGGCATTCTAGAAAGTCTAGAACTGAGATAGTTGGTGCTCTTTCGGGGTGCCTTCGTTCAGCACTGTAGACGGCAATAGTCTGAAGAATAGATCACAGTCAAAATACATTGAAACATTGAAAAAAAGATTTTATGGTATTAAGTTACAAACTATTACAAAATATTTAAAGTACAAAATTTCAGACATCTTAAACACAACGTCATCTAGTCCCAAGCTAAGCAGAGCTTGTATTATGGCTTCTAGACAACTGATATAAATACATAAACATACTTTTTTGTTGTACTGTGAAACAAATATTTGCAGATCACAAAAACATTTGATTTGACCCAGGACCGAACCCAAGACCTGAAGAGCATACGCCACCACTGCGCCGCCGAGGCAGACTGTACATATTTGTTGTTGTTGTCTAAACAGTTTCATCTATCACTTCACTCAAGTGTACTAATAATCTAAAATTACATGAACAAACTTACCTAAATACACAAGGGGTAAATTCCAATCAGGACTCCCTCTATAAAGTCATAACAATGTTAACAATAATTAACAATAAAAATTAATAATTTAACAAGAAACTGGCTCATGAACTCAAGAGCTTTCCTCTTCCCGACTTTTTATATTTAACATTAGTTAAATGAATGTCAGAAGGAAGCGAGGTGGGGCGAGGCGGGACGAGGTGAGTCGCAATTCTGACGTGGATAAATGAATGAACACCTGCGACTTGAGAAGCTTTTCTTAAACCTAATGGTTCAGGAGTCAGACCCATTTGTATTGGCATTATAAATAATTTTTTTATTAATTTACTTTGGTAGAGAGCATGGAATCAGCTTTTTAGTTAAGAACAAGTTTGGTTTTTATGTGAACAGTTTTCTGAGCTACAAATACACACATCAAAAGTGTCTAGGGATCAACATATATTTTTGCAATAACTTTTCTCCTGATTGATATTAATTAAAAATTTCTTTAAGGATTCATCAAATAAAGTGTTTTCGTTTGTCACAGTAACGATAAACCAAGTCACCTTTGCATTAGTAAAGAAATTTGCCATTTTCCTAATAAATCCCTTTATTTTTGACATTTTTGACATTTGAATTTGAAAAAAAAGTTCGAAAAAAAGACTGAAATAACAGTTTTCTTTAAAATTTTATTAGGTAACTTAAACAATTAATAATCCGTGTTTCTACCGCGAACACTAACAACACAAGAACATCGGTTTGGCATACTCAAAATGAGTTCATCCAAATCACGCTGTGGAATGGCCGCCCATGTTCGTTGCAACAACAAAAAAAGGTCTTCTTGCGACTGGATACCCTCCATATTCGGCAGAGCTCTTCTCTGTAGCATATCCCATGCATGCTCAATCGGGTTCAAGTCTGGCGACTGAGCAGGCCAGGGCAGGACATTGATGTTAGCTGCGGCGAGAGTCTGTCTTACAACTCTTGCGGTGTGCGGTCGTGCATTATCATGCATTAACTGAAATAAGGGACCGATTTGCACTTGTAGAGGAACGATGACGTCTGATACAATCGTCTCAGCATAAATTTGAGCGTTGAGGTTGCCTCTGATCCAAATCAACTCAGTTCTTCCGCCGATCCAAATACCCGCCCATACCATGATGGTTCCACCACTATAAGGATGGACTTCCTGGCAGGATTTTAATCGCTGTTGGCGTCCAGGGGTTCTCCAGTGTCGTATACGTCTTGTATCCGGTCTCATACCAAAACGAGACTCATCAGAAAAGCACACGAAACGCCATTGTTCTTCTGCCCAATTTCTGTGTTCAAGAGCCCATTGATATCGAATCCTACGATTGTGCATTGCTATAGGTGGTACCCGTAGCGGTCTTCGGGAATGAAGGTTCACTTCATGCAAGCGGTTTCTGACTGTTTGGTCGCTAATTAAGTTCCCTGAAGAGTGATGAAGCCTCACGGCTAACATCATGGCGGTTATTGTTGGAGCTCTTCGAGTTAAGATTTGAATGTATCGGTCTTGTCTCCGTGTGGTGCAGCGATACCGTCCTCCATGGCGCTCAGCCACGGTACCAGTGCTTCGGTAACGTGTCCAAAGTCGACTGATAACACTCTGACTTGTATTCAGAGCTAAAGCCACAGTACGTTGCCGGGAACCAGCTTCTATCATTCCCACGGCTCTGAGCATTTCTTCCCTGCTTAAATGACGTCGCCGCTCCATAATAACGTTGGTTTTAATCAGTAGTAGGGAAACAGTAGCACTAATAATTTCTTCAATGCGTTGTATGTTTTTATAGGGAAAATATTGGCAGCTGATTTTCATCTTTTACTCGAATTTGATTGACAGTTCCTGATTCAAATTATGAAATGCACCAAAAAGGATCCATATAAATTTATAAAATCATAAATTTATTACAAAGCCACATCTCAATCTCAAGAAATCCGCATAAAAATGCTTGATCCCTAGACACTTTTGATGTGTGTATGTTTGGTAGAGAGTATTAGTTTCTGTCTAAACAAAATTAGTTCTCAAAAGTTTTTTAAACAGTACTTTGACATTCCTATAGATTTAAATCCATCAAAGTATTCAAAACACAGCTATTATTTATTATCAAATCCTTAAGGTTTTATAATAAATGATATCATTAGGTAATCAATTCAATAGTTTTGTGAGTTGAATTTTTATTGAATCGCCTGACAGGACACAAAAATGCCAGAATTGAGGTTAAAATATCGTTAGCTTGTTAAATGCTACAGTTAGTCGCATTGATACATTGTTAAGTACGACAAAATTTTTATTCAAAAGATACAATAAATTTTCTTCTTGTTAGAATTTGTACATATTCAAAAAATAAACTCTTCCCTTGTCTTTAAATATCAGTATTTTATTTGTTTCAGAGACAGGTGTACCTACACAAGTTTTACTAGAATAAGTATAAATTGAATGGGACTTCAAACTAAAGGGTTCCACCTGCACTTTTCTAGAACATTTCAATTTCATCAGTTTTTACTTATTAGAACTTTTGTGATACTTCAGTAACAAAATATCGGTAATTTATGGGAAAAGAAAATTGCACAAGAACAAAAAACAGTCCTACAATTATACTTACATTAAAACAATATTTGGGTATAAAAAGGTAATGTTTTATAGGCACACTTTCAATATATTAAGCTTTTAAATAATTTCTTTCATCAAAAAGTGAAATTTTAAAACAACCCCTAATAAATCAATGGAAACTTTTGATTGATAGCCAGTTTTATAAGAAAAAGGACTCCTGTCGAAACTTATTGCTTAAAAGTGTTGAATGCTTACTATAATACTAATTAATTTTCGAAAATAAAATATTATTGAACATAGTAGGTATTTTAGTTTTTTAAAGGATTAATGAAAACCATTTAGTTACAAAGGAAGTGCTATAAAAATTAGGTTAAAACTACTAATACTGCCTGCTTTAAATTTGTAATACATCATTCACTAGGGTTTTTTTTTAATTTATCATGTTTCTTTGCAAAAAGGTACTTATTACATTTTAATTTAAAATTAAACAATATTTATGGTTTCTGAAGTCGACAAAATAATATTTATTTCAGTATTAATAATTCGCGAATACGATATCTCATCATGATGGCATTGACTACAAAATTTTGTTTTAGGTACTATTTTCAAATACTGTTTAGTACCCAAGTGGCGAGTTCTCAATGTTTTAAATTCAAAACTTTAGAAGAACACTAATTTGCAAAAGTTTTCCTAATTAGAATTCTCCGTGAATTTTTGTAAGTCAGAATAGATTCCGACTAAATTTTGCATTTTACTAAGTATTTAGAACTTAGATCATCCCTTAGCAACTACCACTAGATAAACTATAGTAGATGATTTGTCTATATTTGGTATGGAATTATTTAAGTTTTCAATAGATTCTGGTGAAAAGAAAGCTATAAAAAGTTTATGAGCGTGACATTAAATAGCTGTACATAGAACCATGAAAAACTACATTAAAATTCAATAACAGTCGAACTTTATATTATAAGAACGATATTCACGCAAAGGATATAGAGTATTTTAATGTCATATTTATAGCCGTAAAACAGAAATGGATAGTTATTACAGGTCTACATGGAAGACCTTTCTAAATATTTATACAAGTATCAAATATTACAAAGACTTTATCAAGTAACACAAAATATTTGCTCAATTATGGCAATATATACTCTTATTATTAAGGTATAAGTCTAAGTGACTCCATTCTGCAAGATGGAGCTCATGAGTAGAATCTAAAAGAAGTGTCACCATATTCTTTACGAATGCAGACAATACAAATGCTACTGCATCATAAGGTCTCCGGTCTCTCACTAAACAACGAAACACGACATCACGAATGCCACAATTTAAGTTGTTTTTCTGTGAGAGACCGCCCATTTGTACTATCTTTAAATTTACCACGAATGCGATTTTAGTTACATGTTGACATATTCTAATAAAAGCATTTTTTTGTTATAGGGGGAGACGTATCATTTAATGGAAAGTTACTATCGTTGTCCATGAATAAATGTGATTCAGAACTTAGAAGAACGCTCTTATAATAAAGGTTTAAATTTCGTATTCGTCTGGTACTATTGCAGGACATGATTTGTACAGGTAGCTTATGAATTCCGACATAAGGCTAGTGAAGTGTAACTCTCTCTGTAAACAGTATTAATCTAATATAGAAAAATATTTATTAAATATAAAGGTCCCATATTTATTTCCTAAAATATATAAATGTGAGTGTCAGGCTGTCGCTAAGAATGACACTTTGTAGAGATAAGCGTAAGGAAAATCCAATTTGAAAACAGTTTGACGATGATCAACCTACAGGTTAGACAGTGTGGATGGCGTATTGGTGTAAGTATTCACCTCACAGTTTTTTAATGTTTTTTTAATTTTTCACAAGTATTGTGGTTTAAACCTGCGTCTTGGAGTGCTATGTGTCCGTTTCTTGTTTGTTTGTAAAGTCCCCTGCGACAGGGCAATATTCTTGGTGTGGAAGTTGTTAGATAACAGAGGAAGAAAAATAAGTTCTTTTCAGAACACATGGTAATTGACTAGATGTTAAAACGTACAACATAACACTTTACACAAAGGTATAAAAACGCAATTATTGCAGAGAACGTAAATTGAATGGCAGAACTATTAATAATAACTCGATGATGAAGTTGTTATGGCTTTCGCGTAACACATACCGGAGACAAATAGCCGTCACACATCTGTGTCGTTTCGACAGCTTTATATACATCCTCTGCTTAGGGTTGGTGAAATTCGTTACAGCAGGGTCAAAACAAATTAATGAAACTTTAAGCCTATTGCCCCATATGATGAGATTTCTAGGCTTAGGCTTAAATATTAGTTTAAATTAAACGAGTTGCTCATAGAGTTGTTGTTATGGCTTATATTGATTTTGTGTTTGTTGCTAATCTATTCGCTCTACGTATAAATTAATATTTTACTTGAATATCCTGTGTTAATAACTATGCAAGAGCTATGACTGCTGACTAAGAAAAAGAGACATTTTGAAACACCATATCATCTTTATATATAAAAATCTTCTGTTAGTGTAATTTCTTCGAAACGGCTGGACTAATTTTGATAAAAATTTTTGTGTGTGAACAAGTAGGTTTATGTTTGCTATTGGACCGGGTAGGTAGCGTTGCCATCAAGTTCTGGGAATAAAAATTGATCGGTACGAAGTTCGCCGGGTCAGCTAGTATGTAATTTAAATTATAAAATATTTCTGTATCTTGACAGCATTACCTGATACTAAAAGGATATAAAAATGTGATTTCAAAATAGGAATCTATAAACTTTCTAGGTTTTATCACTCCAATTCTTAATCAGAACAGATCGGGGTTATATGTGACTTTCATGTGCAGATAACTAAGACATTAGGAAGGATTAACTTAGGACGTCTAGTGGAAGTTAGATTATCATTAGAATTTCAATAGCTTTCGTATATGTTGAACAGCTCCCTATGGGACTAAACTAAAACTTTGTTTCTCCATTACTATGTAGATTCCAAACTTAACAATAAGACCTTTGTAAGTCGTAATTTATAAAGAATTTCACGCACTGAAGGAGTGTACTACATACTTAGTTGTTAAACAGAATTCAATACTGACTCAAGTTTAAATTAAAGTATTCACAACCAGATTATCATAATACTGGGACGTTTGTTTTTATTGGACTGCAGTTTTGTTGTTGCTAGGGCGAAATTAATAGCTGTGTTGCACAAATCACAACTATTTAGTATAAAAACTAAATAAAACTTTTTAATATAAACTAGTTTTCGCCAGCGTCTCCGCCCGCTTGTATATCAGCTGTGGGGTTAAATAGTAGTTTGTGTCCTTTCCTATGCTTGAGACTATCTCTACAGATACTAAATTTCATTTAAATCGCTTTAGTAGTTTTGTCATGAAAGCACGGCAGACCGACACGAGTTACTTTTGCATCTGTAATAAAGTTTTTTTTTTTATAAATTATATTCATATAGATTGCAATTCGCCTGAAAAAAAAAACGATCCAACTCATAAAACCACTGTACAAGATACTTCCAGGTTTTTAGGCGAGTCAAATTCCGACTATTTTTTAAATTAATTTCAATTTAATAATAATCCTGCATTGGCATAACAACACAAATGGTTTCAGGAGTTGTAATTGCGTCATTAAATTAAGTGTGTATAGCTAAAATAAGTTTTGGAGAATGTGAAAAAATTAATTAGACTAGAGAATACAAAGAAAAGTTTTCGAATTATCCAATTAAGAAAAAAATAGAAATTTATAGAAGATACTAATAAATTTGTATAAAAGCCTTCAGGGATTGTTGGTACATAATAACGTCCCTTTGAAGTTTGTAGTAAACCATGCTATGTTAATACATACTAATATTATAAATTCTGTTAATCTGTCTGTTGCGAATTACCACGGCTATACTGCTTCACCGATTTCAATGTAATTTGGCCTGGAAATACTTTGATTCTTAAAGAACAACATAGGTTTACTGTTTACCGCGGTAACAATTTTATACACGCATGGTTTTTATCTTTTTTTTTAGCCTTTGAAAGTCACATCTTTGACAGTTTTATTTTCAATTCAGCCCACTATCTTTCTCGCTCTTATTCTAATGAGAAGTTCGCTGCAATAGTCATACATGCAACTTTCTAACACTGATCGTTGGAATGGAGCCACGGTTGTATTGTCTTCAATATAATTTAAAAATTTATTATATTTCTATGTTTCAATTCTACATGTCACATCTATAAATAGTATAACATATACTCGTATTAAAAAAGGCATTCAAAATACATTAATTTACCAAAAACTTTATAAAGTAACTGGCTTTTGTTCTCATGTTACCTACGTGTTATTCTGAAATATGAATTTGACTGCCTTATTCACCCCCTCAGGAGTGAAATTTTCCAAATTACTCTCTTAGTGCTCGACTACGCTCCTCAATGAACACAAATTCCAAGTTTCACCTTTCTTATGTTCTAAACTGTCTGTGTACCAAAATTCATCAAAATCGGTTAAGCGGTTTAGGCGTGAAAACGTAACAGACAGACAGACAGAGTTACTTTCGCATTTATAATATTAATATAGCAGGGATCTAAAGTAAATGTACTTCGTTTTTCAATAGAAACCTTCAACCAAAAGTCTAAGGTAAAAAAAAAACTTTGCTTAAATATCGAAAATAAGAAATATATTTCTTTGTTCAGTTTTAATAGAGTGAGTGTGTCACCCATGTGTCACCCCTAACAAAGAAGTATGTAGTCTGGAACAACTAATAACTGTGTGGCAGTGAACATTGCTAGTCATGCACGTTTTATTACTTTTGCTTCTTTCATTATAGACTTGATAGCGTTTGTGTGAAGAGGGGGAAATTCCCTTTTAATTTGCGATAGTCCATCGTATTTGATAAGGGTTATTGCTCACTCTATGGGTTATTGTTCATTATTATTATATTTCTTTTTATATAAGACATCTCTCCTATTAAAATATACATCCTATGTAATGAGGGACTTTACGCACACGCAAAAAAAGGACACAACGAACATTTAATACTGATGAGCGAAGCTCGTCTAAAAATTAACTTAAGTTACTTCTTATGCCATCAGGTGAAAGTCCCGTCGAAATTGATCCAGGCGTTCCAGAGATTGGTTGGAAGAAACAGACAGACAGACAGACATAAACGAATTTTTTATGTAAGTACCATGTATACAAAAAACTGTTGATTTGATACTACAAACAGAGAGGTCATTTTTTTTGTGTATAGTTCAATACTTTGAATCTATGATTTGTAATGTAATGTAAGGTGACGTTACATAAAATACATCCTTCCAAATTTCTTGTATCATTAATTCTTTTAACAGTACCTATCTGTTTTTTATGCAACCCTTTTCTTGGTGTACTGTATGATGATTTGTACCGTGTGTAAACTACTGTACTAATCGTGAAGTAGCCGACAAATACTACCACTATTTTTAATTTCATAGTCAAGTCAACATAAATCAAAAATTCACAAGATTCAAAGATTCTTGCTGTTTATTTTAGACCTCGGTTCGATAGAAATCGAAACACGATATACACTTCTATGTTAAGCGTAGCCAATGTTTGAACAAATATTTATCGAGAATTTGCTGAACAAATATTGGGTACTCACAAAAATTCATAGCTGAATATGTGATTTCAAAAGGTTTTGTAAAGTATGTTATGAATAATTTGTGTTTTAGTGAGCAAAGATAGTGAATAAAGAACGTCTAATAAAAAAGGGTTTTTTATTCGTAAATGATGGTTACATCTGACTACTCTACTGGAATAAAATAATATGTAAAGTATTTTTCTTAAACATAACTTCTCTTACACGAAAGAAAACTCAGAGGTGCATAGCTCAGTTGCCCTAGAAACAATGACCGAAGGTTAGCAACGAAGGTGCGGTCTGTACCTAAATGGGTGTGCTTTTGTTGCCATGAGCGTCTCCATGATTCGTAGATCATGTTAAGCAGTTGGTCCCTGTTCTTGTCATAGGATAACAGTCGTCAAGCTTAGTTGGAAGTCTTTGGAAGAAAAAAGATCAAACGGCAAGATTACGTAGTCTCCAATGTTGTCTCCTGCCAGTCCCCGAGCCACACTCCATCTGCTTGGAGACCTTACTATTCCTTCAAGTTTCCTCTCAGTGATCAGTCCTCCTCTCACCAGTGGAATGTTTTAGGTAGTTTACGAAAGGAAAAATGTGCTTGCGAATAGGGATTTCAGGGCCAGGTCATAGTTACCTAATATAAATATGATACTCTTAATTATTTTGAACATTTAGTATCATATAAGCATGCGTCAAAAAATTTAATAAGCAATGAAGTATCATTTGAGCTATTCTTTCAAACAGTATAAAAATTCTTATTAGGTCGTTTACAGTTTTCTCGAAAGTTCTGCTATTTCTACAAAGGTGGAAAGGCGCAGACAACCTAAGGAAACATTAAACACATTGGCTTCGAATGTCGATTATTCAGCGTGATCTGAATTCTAAGAGCTAGTTAAAATGGCCCACAAAGTTAATGTTTTCGAAAACCTTCTTTATATAAATGCATTGAAAGACACTTTTTGTTTGTGTGGGTGAATTTGAGTTGGTTTTTTGCGTTAACTGGTACAAGTTACTTTTAATGGTTCGTGCAATATATCACTCATAACTTTTAAATAATTACTTTTCTCATTACTTTTTCGTTTTAACCTAATTGGATTTTAATGTTTTTTAACTTTTTGCTTCCGCTTGCGAGCAAAACATTTTTAATTTTCGGAATGAAAAAATAGGTGAAATAACTTGATCTTAAAGTAGATCTCAGTTCATCTGAGCATCAAACTGCCTCATCATCGTCATCATCAGCCTATCGCAGTGCACTGCTGGACATATGCCTCTACCATTGCACACCACTCTGACCAATTTTGGGCTTCTCGCATCCAGCTCCTGCCAGCCATCTTACGCAGGTCCTCACTCCACCTCGTCTGTGGGCGTCCTACACTACGTTTACCGAGACACGGTTTCCACTCCAGAACTCTTCTGCCCCAACGGCCATCAGTTCTGCGGCTAACATGGCCAGCCCACTGCCACTTCAGCTTGCTAATCCGGTGGGCTATGTCGACGACCTTAGTTCTCTGACGGATGACCTCATTCCTGATACGATCTCTCAGAGAAACGCCCAGCATAGCCCTTTCCATAGCTCGCTGAGCAAGTTTAAGCTTATGGAACACTGCCAATTTTTGAATATTTGCTGATCAGAATACTCTTACTCGTGGTATCTAAGAGTAGAGTGATGGTGACTATAGACTTTCAACCAGGTTACAGGGGCCATAGTCATAGGCTTCATCATCATCATCATCAACAACCCATTACGTCCTACTGCTAGTTCCGGGTCTACTCTCTGGAAAGGGTTAAGGCCATACGACTCCCTCTATAAAGTCATAACAATGTTATAAAAATAATTTAACAAGAAACTGGCTCATGAACTCAAGAGCTTTCCTCTTCCCGACTTTTTATATTTAACATAAAGTTAAATGAATGTCAGAAGGAAGCGAGGTGGGGCGAGGCGGGACGAGGTGAGTCGCAATTCTGACGTGGATAAATGAATGAACACCTGCGAATTGAGAAGCTTTTCTTAAACCTAATGGTTCAGGAGTCAGACCCATTTGTATTGGCATTATAAATAAATTATGTTCGAAAAATTACTTTGGTAGAGAGCATGGAATCAGCTTTTTAGTTGAGAACAAGTTTGGTTTTTATGTGAACAGTTTTCTGATCTACAAATAGGTTGAGAGTATTAGTTTCTGTCTAAACAAAATTAGTTCTCAAAAGTTTTTTAAACAGTACTTTGACATTTCTATAGATTTAAATCCATCAAAGTATTCAAAACACAGCTATTATTTATTATCAAATCCTTACGGTTTTATAATAAACTAGCTGACCCCGCGAACTTCGTACCGCCTAACAGTCGATTCAACGTCACTCAATTGTTTTGAATTCTCGAAACCCCTCCAATAAAACTTAAACCTTATGGGATGGTTTCAAAGTTCAATTTGACTTTTGAGTATTTTTGAGAATCTTTTGTATGGGAATATAGAAAAGAAATGTTTTTAGACTTTTTCAGACAATTTTTTTAATTTTTCTCTCCGTAAGAACCATCATCGTACTTCAAGGAATATTATAAAAAAAGAATTATTAAAATCGGTCCAGCCGTTCACGCGTGATGCCGTGACCAAGGAAAACGGGTTTCATTTTTATATATATAGATGATATCAATAGGTAATCAATTCAATAATTTTGTGAGTTGAGTTTTTGTTGAATCGCCTGTCAGGACACAAAAATGCCAGAATTGAGGTTAAAATATTGTTAGCTTGTTAAATGCTACAGTTAGTCGCATTGATACATTGTTAAGTACGACAAAATTTTTATTCAAAAGATACAATAAATTTTCTTCTTGTTAGAATTTGTACATATTCAAAAAATAAACTCTTCCCTTGTCTTTAAATTTCAGTATTTTATTTGTTTCAGAGACAGGTGTACCTACACAAGTTTTACTAGAATAAGTATAAATTGAATGGGACTTCAAACTAAAGGGTTCCACCTGCACTTTTCTAGAACATACTCAATTTCATCAGTTTTTACTTATTAGAACTTTTGTGATACTTAAGTAATAAAATATCGGTAATTTATGGGAAAAGAAAATTGTACATGAACAAAAAACAGTCCTACAATTATACTTACATTAAAACAATATTTGGGTATAAAAAGGTAATGTTTTATAGGCACACTTTCAATATATTAAGCTTTTAAATAATTTCTTTCATCAAAAAGTGAAATTTTAAAACAACCCCTAATAAATCAATGGAAACTTTTGATTGATAGCCAGATTTATAAGAAAAAGGACTCCTGTCGAAACTTATTGCTTAAAAGTGTTGAATGCTTACTATAATGCTAATTAATTTTCGAAAATAAAATATTATTGAACATAGTAGGTATTCTAGTTTTTTAAAGGATTAATGAAAACCATTTAGCTACAAAGGAAGTGCTATAAAAATTAGGCTAAAACTACTAATACTGCCTGCTTTAAATCTGTAATACATAATTCACTAGGGTTTTTTTTTTAATTTATCATGTTTCTTTGCAAAAAGGTACTTATTACATTTTGATTTAAAATTAAACAATATTTATGGTTTCTGAAGTCGACAAAATAATATTTATTTCAGTATTAATAATTCGCGAATACGATATCTCATCATGATGGCATTGACTACAAAATTTTGTTTTAGGTACTATTTTCAAATACAGTTCTCAATGTTTTAAATTCAAAACTTTAGAAGAACACTAATTTGCAAAAGTTTTCCTAATTAGAATTCTCCTTGAATTTTTGTGAGTCAGAATAGATTCCGACTAAATTTAGCATTTTACTAAGTATTTAGAACTTAGATCAACTACCACTAGATAAACTACTTTAGTAGATGATATGTTTATATTTGGTATAGAAAGATTTAAGTTTTCAATAGATTCTGGTTAAAAGAAAGCTATAAAAAGTTTATGAGCGTGACATTATATAGCTGTACATAGAACCATGAAAAACTACATTAAAATTCAATAACAGTCGAACTTTATATTATAAGAATGATATTCACGCAAAGAGTATTTTAATGTCATATTTAAAGCCGTAAAACAGAAATGGATAGTTATTATAGGTCTACAATGAAGACCTTTCTAAATATTAATACAAGTATCAAATATTTAATACAAAGTATTTATCAACTAACACAATATATTTGGTCAATTGTGGCAATATATACTCCTATTAATTTATGTAAGAGTGTCCATGGAGTTTCTTGTCTGTTCTTCTCCATAGGATCTACGAATTAGAACAGACAACTAGCTTCACAACTACTTGACGTTTCAAAAGTGCCGTTGTATGGTTTATTTGAAATAAAATGGTTTGATTTGATTGTATAAGCCTAAGTGACTCCACTCTGCCGTATGGAATTCATGAGTAGAATCTAAAAGAAGTGTCACCATATTCATTACGAATGCAGACAATACAATATGACCCACACTACGGCGGCCTATTGAAATGCTTCTGCATCATTAGGTCTCCGGTCTCTCACTAAACAACGAAACACGACATTACGAATCATCATCTTCATCATCTTCCTAGCCTTATTCCCAAGTTTATTTGGGGTCGGCTACTAGTTCAACCGGTTTTAGCTGAATTTCAGTTTTTCCACGGAGCGACTGGTATCGGACCTCCGCAACCCTAAGGGAGAACTGAAATTCGAAGATTGAACTAGTTGTCAGTATATTCGAGGGCACTGACTTCCCAATAACGATTGCCATAGATATTCATGACAACCGGGACCGACGGCTTTACGTGCTCTCCGAGGCACGGGCGTGAATATCACCGCCAAACTTCCAAACTCCGGGCAGCTTTTAGGAATTTCCTAAGAAAATCCCAAAAACACTTTTTGGCCCGACCCGGGATTTGAACCCGAGACCTCTTGATTAGCAGTCGCATACGCTAACCACTAGACCAACGAGGCAGTTCAAAACACGACATTACGAATGCTACAATTTAATTTGTTTTTCTGTGAGAGACGGCCCGTTTGTACTATCTTTAAATTTACCACGAATGCGATTTGAGTTACATGTTGACATATTCTAAAAAAAACATTTTTTTGTTATAGGGGGAGACGTATCATTTAATGGAAAGTGACTATCGTTGTCCATGAATAAATGTGATTCAGAACTAAGAAGAAAGCTCTTATCCTAAAGGTTTAAATTTCGTATTCGTCTGGTACTATTGCAGGACATGATTTGTACAGGTAGCTTGTGAATTTCGACATAAGGCTAGTGAAGTGTAACTCTCTCTGTAAACAGTATTAATCTGATATAGAAAAATATTTATTAAATTTATAGGTCCCATATTTATTTCCTAAAATGTATAAATGTGAGTGCCAGACTGTCGCTAAGAATGGCACATTGTAGAGATAAGCTTAAGGAAAATCCAATTTGAAAACAGTATGACGATGATCAACCTACAGGTTAGACAGTGTGGATGGCGTATTGGTGTAAGTCACCTCATAGTTTTTTAATGTTTTTTTAATTTGTTCACAAGTATTGTGGTTTAAACCTGAGTCTTGGAGTTCTATGTGTCCGTTTCTTGTTTGTTTGTAAAGTTCCCTATGACAGGGGAATATTCTTGGTGTGGAAGTTGTTAGATAACAGAGGAAGAAAAATAAGTTCTTTTCAGAACACATGGCAATTGACTAGATGTGAAAACGTACAACATAACACTTCACACAAAGGTATAAAAAAGCAATTATTGCAGAGAACGTAAATTGAATGGCAGAACAATTAATAATAACTCGATGATGAAGTTGTTATGGCTTTCGCGTAACACATACCGGAGACAAATAGCCGTCACACATCTGTGTCGTTTCGACAGCTTTATATATATCCTCTGCTTAGGGTTGGCGAAATTCGTTACAGCAGGGTCAAAATAAATTAATGAAACTTTAAGCTTAATGCCCCATATGATGAGATTTCTAGGCTTAGGCTTAAATATTAGTTTAGATTAAACGAGTTGCTCATAGAGTATTGTTATTGATTTTGTGTTTGTTGCTAATCTATTTGATCTACGTATAAATTAATATTTTACTTGAATATCCTGTGTTAACAACTATGCAGGAGCTGCGACTGCTGACTAAGAAAAAGAGACATTTTGAAATACCATATCATCTTTATATATAAAAATCTTCTGTTCGTGTACCTCCTTCTAAATCGCTGGAGTGTTTAAGTGGGTTTGAAAATGGTTTAGATTTGCAATTGGACCGGGTAGGTAGCGATGCCATCAAGTTCTGGGATATCAAAATTGGGCGGTACGAAGTTTGCCGGGTCAGCTAGTATAGCATGAAATTTAAATTATAAAATAGTTATGTATCTTGACAGCTTGACACTCCAATTCTTAATCAGAACAGAACAGGGCGGGTTTTTATGTGACTTCCACTGGTAGATAACTAAAACATGAGGATAAACTTAGGACGTCTAGTGGAAGTTAGATTATCTGTAGAATTTCCATAGCTTTCGTATATGTTGATGAAATTTAACAGCTCTCTAGGGACTAAATTAAAACTTTGTTTCTCTATTACTATGTAGATTCCAAACTTAGCAGTATGGCCTTTGTAAGTTGCATTATAAGGAATTTCACGCACTAAAGGAGTTTCCTACTACATACTTACTACTACAGAATTCAATATATCTGACTGAAGTTTTAATTAAAGTATTCACTACAAGATTATCATAATACTTGGACGTTTGTTTTAATGGACTGCAGTTGTGTTGTTGCCAGGGCGAAATAAATAGCTGTGTGCACAAATCGCAGCCATTTAGTATAATAACTAAATAAAACTTTATAATATATACTAGTTTTCGCCCGTGGCTCCGCCCGCTTGTATATCAGTTGTGGGAGTAAAAAGTAGCTTGTGTGCAAATTTCATTTAAATCGTTTTATTAGTTTTATCGTGAAATCACGGCAGACAGACACTAGTTACTTTTGCATTTGTAACAAGATATTTTTTATAGAATATACTACTAATATAATAAACGCGAAAGTTTGTGAGTATGTATGTTTGTTGCTCTTTCACGCAAAAACAACTGAACGGATTTGGATGAAACTTTACATTAATATAGCCTATACATCAGAATTACACATAGGCTACTTTTTACTGCAATAATCGAGATAAATGGGCGAAAGCTTGGTGATTATAAAAATTCATTAAATCGTAGATGTCAAAATGTATCACTGTTTATCTCCTGTCAAAACTTCACAGGTTGCTATGGATAAAACACTTGCATAGCAACCATAATGATACGCGGGTAACACAGCAGGGCACAGCTAGTATTCATATAGATTGCAATTCGCCTGAAAAAAAAACTTTAGACTCGTAAAACGACTGAACAAGATACTGTCTGGTTTTTAAGTGAGTCAAATTTAGACTATTTTTAAACTTTCGCATTTATAACATTAATATAGTAGGGACTAGTAGGGATCTAAAGTAATTTTATTCCGTTTTTCAATAGAAACCTTTAACCAAATCGTCTAAGTTAACAAAACAATCTTGCTAAAATATCTAAACTAAGAAAAATTTCTTTGTTCAGTTTTAATAGAGTGAGTGTGTCACCCACGTGTCACCCCTAACAAAGAAGTATGTAGTCTGGAACAACTAATAACTGTGTGGCAGTGAACATTGCTAGTCATGCACGTTTTATTACTTTTGCTTCTTTCATTATAGACTTGATAGCGTTTGTGTGAAGAGGGGGAAATTCCCTTTTAATTTGCGATAGTCCGTCGTATTTGATAAGGGTTATTGCTCACTCTATAGGGCGTTCATTATTATTATATTTTTTTTTATATGAGACATCTCTCCTATTAAAATATACATCCTATGTAATGAGGGACTTTACGCACACGCAAAAAAAGGACACAACGAACATTTAATACTGATGAGCGAAGCTCGTCTAAAAACTAACTTTAGTTACTTCTTATGCCATCAGGTGAAAGTCCCGTCGAAATTGATCCAGGCGTTCTAGAGATTGGCTGGAAGCAACAGACAGACAGACAAACAGGTAAACCGACAGACAGACATATACGAATTTTTAATGTAAGTACCATGTATACACAAAACTGTTGATTTGATATTACAAACAGACAGGTTAATTTTATTTTTTTATGTATAGTTCAATACTTTGAACCTATGATTTGTAATGTAATGTAAGGTGACGTTACATAAAATAGATCCTTCCAAATTTCTTGTATCATTAATTCTTTCAACAGTGGAGATGCGGTTTAGTTAAATATCCAAGCAGGATAGAATGCGGGTGTTGAGATGGAGGCCGTTGTTATATCAAATACAAATACAACTCATTCAAGGGAAGAGCACTCACCTTGAACTTGCCAACTCGCTCGCCTAGCAGCAGCAGCAACGTGATGAAAGGCACTCCACACAGCGAATGTTAAAACGTAAAATATTATCACAGCGGAACAGAGAAATTGTAAAAAGCGAGATGCGAGCCGTCAACGATACACTTTCTTGACGGAGAAAAAAGTTCAATTGTCTTATTGTTTGACCGTTGTCATGGTAACGCGCCTCAAGAGGGCGCTGCGGTGCGGTGGCTTGATGCGCATGCGAACTATCATCAGGGTCGCTTATTGGACAAGCTAGGATTGTACTCCACCCAAGATGGCCGCACTTATATTTAAAATAACAAACGGCGCAACCATTCTCCCCGGCTTGAAAAACCGTAGGGTTTTCAAAAGATATAAATGCGAGCGGTGCTATAATGCTTAGTCAAGTTATAGTAAACTTGCAAATAAATGAAATTGAATTTAATGCGAAGTATGAAATGCGGAATTAAAGGGTAAAAAATTATATGAAATTATGAATAGGTAAATATTTGCGAATATAATTGTAAACTTAACAAAAGCTAATGGATTTTTTTTTAAATTTATAGTCTATTGCGATGGAAGAGGACACAGCTTTACAACTGGGCGTTTAAAGGTGCCAGTTGTAGAGCGCACAAGAGCCATTCGCGTGACTCCGTCCTTTCCCGGATATATTTGTTCAATAATGCCTGTGGGCCAGCGGAGCGGAGGCGTGTCATCCTGATGGATAAGCACAAGCGTACCGGGTTCAATTGAAACACCTGGAGTATTCCATTTTTGTCTCAATTGAAGCGTGTGCAGGTAGTCAACGTGCCACCTTTTCCAGTAACTCTGAACAAGCCTATCTAAGAGTTTTTTGCGGTTGCACAGGCTCGTTGTGTGATCAACCTCATACGCGGGCAACGATTGCAGCGGGGTAGTATTTAAGAAATGAGCAGGCGTTAAAATGGTATGAGGCTGCTCGGAAAGGACGCAGAGTGGCCGCGAGTTCAGTAGGCATTCTATTTGCGTTAGGACAGTCAGCAGTTCCTCATAACAGAGTAGCTGCTGTCCGATCGTGCGGTATAACAGTGACTTGACTGACTTTATATTCGCTTCCCAAATTCCACCCCAGTGGGGGGCGCGAGCGGGAATTGTACGCCACGTGATTCTATGGCCGTCCAAGGCTGCTTGGAACGCGTTAGTTGTGTCCTTCGCAGCTAGGAACGTGTGTAGTTCGTCGAGATGCCGTTTAGCACCAATGAAATTAGTAGCGTTGTCACTGTAAAGGCACGAAACCGGGCCACGCCTAGCGAGAAAGCGTTTAAGAGCGTCGATAAACGTGTCTGTGCTGAGATCAGATGCAATTTCTATATGTATTGCTTTAGTGGTCAAGCAGACGAAGAGGCATATGTACGCCTTTTGACTCTTAACGCCACGTCTGCGAGTGAGAGTTATGTTTAACGGCCCAGCATAATCGACGCCCGTGTGAGTGAAAGCTTTCGCTTCTTGCACTCGCGCGGGTGGAAGACTAGCCATCATAGGCGTTGGATGTGTGGGTGCAACTTTAAAACAAAAGTTACACTTGCGGATGCGTTGTCGGATCAAGTTTCGAGCGGAAATGATCCAGTAGCGTTGCCGCAGCAGCGACATAAGCAAATGCGAACCTGTGTGACAATTAGATCGATGGCAGTCGTCGATGATAAGCTCGACCACGTGATCGCGACGCGGCAACAGTATTGGGTGCCGGTTTTCGTATGGTATATTCGCATTAGTGAGCCGGCCACCAACGCGCAGTAACCCGTGGCTGTCTACGAAAGGATCAAGCTTCCTCAACGCAGGCGAAGGTAAGTTGCCCTTTGCTAAAGCTTTGATTTCTTCCGCGAAATATTTGATCTGGAGCTCATGCAAAATTAGGTTTTCAGCAGCTTGCAGATCTGACGCCTGAATGGAAGCCGAGCGTGGCAGCTTACGTGCGAAGCGTAGGACGTAAACGATTATTCGTAGCAGTTTCTTCCAGGTCGAGACCCGGACGGCGAGTTCTAGCAGCGGTGAAGCCTCCACATCGGATATAGCGGTAAGTGTCACTGATGGTTTCATTTCAGGTATGGCCTCCACACGGGACGGTTCGAACGGCACTATGGGCCATTCATCAATTGGACAATGAATCCAGTGAGGGCCACACCACCAGAGCTGGTGGTTTACCAACTGCGAAGGCAACAGGCCTCTCGATACGCAGTCACTGGGGTTCTCGTTTCCGTTGATGTGGAAGAAGCGGTCAGGAGAAAGAAGCTCCTGAATTTTACTGACACGGTTGGCAACAAATGTTTGCCAACGGTGCGGCGATGCGTGGATCCAGGACAAAGCGATCGTGGAGTCCGAAAATGCGAAAATGTTTTGAATAGGATAGCGTCCATGGAATGCAGTATAAACTCGCTTGGTAAGCTTAGCCAAGAGTAACGCAGCGCATAGCTCAAGCCTTGCCAAAGTCACAGTTTTTAGCGGAGCTACCTTTGACTTTGAACACACTAAACGAACCGAAATGTCGCGGTTTGGATATGTCACGTGTAAGTAAATGACGCAGCCGTAGGCTTTCATACTGCTGTCTCCGAATGCGAGCAAGTTTAGCGTGCAGCCCGTAGCAGTACCTAGGTGCCGAGGTATTTGCAGTTTCGACAATAAGGGAAGTTCAGTTTTGAATTTGACGAAGCATTCCTTCAAATCTGCAGGGGGCTCTTCATCCCACCCTACCTTTGCGAGCCAGAGCTCCTGAAGCAAGAGCTTGGCATATAGAATCACAGGCGCTGCAAACCCCAACACGTCAAATAAGCGAGCAATGGTCGAAAGTATGGCACGTTTGGTACAAGCTACAGACGCGGCGGATGTAGTAAAGGAGAAAGCGTCCGTAGTAGGTGTCCACTTTATGCCTAACACCTTCAGCGTGTCACTATCGTCGGTGAATTCAATCGGCGCGCGATGAGATTCTGGCAAATGTGCAAGAAGCTCTGGCGAGTTGCTTGCCCATTTAACCAGATTGAATCCACCGGCTTCGAACAGAGCGAGCAGCTGGTCAGCGAGTTGTATGCCATCAGCAGTAGACGGCACTGAAGTGGTTAAGTCGTCCATATATAACTCGCTGGTTGCAACCGCTGCAGCAAGAGGGAGACGAGCGTGCTCGTCTTCAGCTAGCTGCCGGACGGTTCGCATGGCGAGAAAGGGACTTGAGCGAAGACCAAAAGCCACAGAGTTGAATTGAAAGATGCGGAGTGGCTCGGTCTCGTTGAAGCGATATACTATTTTTTGATATTTACGATCACCTTCCGATAATAAAATTCTTAGGTACATTTGTTGTATGTCTGCGGTTATTGCTATTTTAAAATAACGAAAATTCAACATGAGAGAGAATAGATCCGCTTGCAGATTAGGGCCTGTATGCAATAGATCGTTAAGGGACGGACCTGTCTCCGTCTTAGCACTTGCGTCCAACACCACGCGTGTTTTTGTCGTCGACTTGTCTGGTCGAACGACGGCGTGATGCGGTATAAAGTAACCTTCGGTTACGGTAGCGGCGGAGTAAGGCAACTCCGAAAGATAGCCCTTCTGTATGTAATCGTTGATTACGTCGTTATATGCTTGGCGTAATGTGGGTAGCGATTTAAATTTACGCTCAAGTGCGTTAAACCTACGTTGTGCGGTAATAAAAGAATTGCCCAAAGTTTTGGGATCCCCCTTGAAGGGCAGGGATACGATATAACGTCCGCAAGAACTTCTCGTGACTGTGGACGCGTACAGCTGCTCGCAGTCGTTGTCTTCTGGGCTCCCAACAGCATGCGACTCTACCTCTTCCAGCTCCCAAAACTTAACGATTTTATCGTTTAGTTCGTTTACTAAAGGACCGAAGGACCAGGCCTCACCATCAGAGCAAGACGTCGATGTCTCGCCCATGATAATGTAGCCAAGCGTAGTCTCGAGAGCGTAAGGTGCAGAGTGAGAAGCCTGAGAAGACTGCGCGATTGACGGAATTATTTTTCCCCCAAGTAAAATAAATGGAAACAGCTGAGCGCCGAGAATTGCATCAATGTTACCGGGCGAGCCCCACTGATCGTCTGCTAGCGGTAGTTTGATAAAATGTTCCATGACGGAAGCTTGGATTGGACGCGTAGGTAACTGATCGGTAATGTGATCAACCACTAGCAGCGTCACTTTGTAACTCGCATCCGAAACGCGCGATTTAATTAAAAGAGATACGTAGCCTCTAATCGGAGCGGATATTAACCCCACTGTTTTTATGCAAGAGTTAATAAGCGGACAAATTTTTAATTTTAATTTTTCGCAGCATGAAAGAGTGATTAAATGATTCTGAGAAGCGCTGTCAACTAAACATCTAATTGTATATTGCATTCCGTTGTTCGAGACGTCTACCTGAGCAGTAGGTAAGATAACAGTCTTATCATATTGAACCTTATTGTAAGCGTGGAACGCAACAGGTTGAGAATTCGTTAGCGTAGTGCACGGAATGACATCGTAGCAGGCAACCGGTATGTCGTTGTCTATATTATGCGTATGCATACATAAAGACTGTGGAGACACAGATTGCTGCGCGGCTGACTTATGCGCTACGGTCGTAGCCGCTGCTGAGCCAGCAGAGCTACAAGCGGGCGCGGGGTGCACGGGCGTAGGCGGCGGCAATCTTGCCGCGTGCGGCGAGGTGCGTGGGGCGCTGCTCGATGACGAATCGAAATGCAACAGAGTATGGTGTTGCTTATTGCACTGCTTACAAGTACTTCGAGAAGCACACTTGCTGAGCGAGGAATGCCTTGAACTTAAACAATTAATGCAGCATTTATTTGACTTAATAAAATGAAAGCGTTCGTTTACGGGCAACTGTTTGAATGCAGTGCATTCATATAGTTGAAAATGATGTAAAGTCTTACAAAAAACACAAGCGGGTTTAGTTACATTATTTTCAGTAACAGCGAAGGTGTGCGAGACCTTTGGCGCGCTATTATAACGCGACCGGTTGGCGAAGGAGCCCTGAGCGTGCGGCAGTGAAGTACTTTTATGAACAGCGGAGGTTCGCTCGAGCACTTTCACATGATGCCGCATAAAATTGACTAAGTCTGTACTCGTAGGTATCTCCTTATCGCGGACAGATAGTTCGAACCTTTGTATCAGCTGTGTGTCTATCTTACGTGAAGCGATATGCGTAAATATAAAGTCAGCCAAGTCGTCAATACCCAGCTGTTTTAATGCAGACCAAGACAAATGAACACGCTCGATAAAATTATTTAATTGAGCAGCTGAGTCCGAAGTAGATTTTATGTCAAGTATATTATTTAAGTACATTGACCCTAGCAACTTCTTATCTTGATACTTCGATACTAAAGAAATCCATATCGTAGCGTAGTTCGATTCGTTAGGTATAATACCTGCGAATACGTTAAGCGCAGTACCACTTAATTTACCTACTAAGTATTGGACGCGCTGACCATCAGTTAAATTTTTATTTTCGTGTACGTTTGTTTTGAAACATTGGTAAAAAAGCGGCCAAGATTCTGAATCACCAGAAAAACTTATTAACTCTAGCGGAGCTAAACGGAAGTAACTGGGATGAGCGGTGGATGCCTTATTAATATCAGCTGACGAAGTATCGCCGGCTGCACGGCGAGATTCCAAGCATTCAGTGCGTGCTTGTTTGATAAAAGAAAATAACGTTTCGAAAGACGTCCAATTATCAAAGTTAAATTTATAATCAGGATTTTTTTCTAATTCTAATTCATTATGCTGATCACATAAAATATTGAAATCCGAATATAATTTGTCAATGTTTGAAGAAGCAGCTAAAAATTCAAGTTTATTTCTAGTTTCTTTAACAGACGGAACAATTTTCTTAGCGGTGTTGTATAAAGAAATTATATGCGAAAAAATAGCTTCTTTTTTAGCAATGACCAAACGTAACTTAGCTTCTAACGACATTTTTGAGCGTTACCGTTAGTAAATGTAGGTTATGAATAGTAAGAAAAAACCGTAAAAACTGTAACTGCGTAAATTACGTTAAATGTACAAAACAAGTATTGTTGAACAAATATAAGCGTTGTATGCGATAAATAAAAGAAAAATATGAAAGTATATTGCGAAACAAATGCGAGAAATATAACGAAAAATGAGAAATTATGCGAATATATGCGATGCGTGTACTTTCGGGTACCGGTTTATAAATGAAGAACAAATTATAAACGCAAATACACGAAATAAAATGCGAGATAATTCCTACGATAGCACCAGGCTGGTGAAATCCGGCTCTTTAAGGCCAAAAAAATTATGGAGATGCGGTTTAGTTAAATATCCAAGCAGGATAGAATGCGGGTGTTGAGATGGAGGCCGTTGTTATATCAAATACAAATACAACTCATTCAAGGGAAGAGCACTCACCTTGAACTTGCCAACTCGCTCGCCTAGCAGCAGCAGCAACGTGATGAAAGGCACTCCACACAGCGAATGTTAAAACGTAAAATATTATCACAGCGGAACAGAGAAATTGTAAAAAGCGAGATGCGAGCCGTCAACGATACACTTTCTTGACGGAGAAACAAGTTCAATTGTCTTATTGTTTGACCGTTGTCATGGTAACGCGCCTCAAGAGGGCGCTGCGGTGCGGTGGCTTGATGCGCATGCGAACTATCATCAGGGTCGCTTATTGGACAAGCTAGGATTGTACTCCACCCAAGATGGCCGCACTTATATTTAAAATAACAAACGGCGCAACCAAACAGTATCTGCTTATGATTACTTGGTATACTGTATGATGATTTGTGAACATAAATCAAAAATTCACAAGATTCAAAGATATCTTCTTGCTGTTTATTTTAGACCTCGGTTCGATAGAAATCGAAACACGATATAGACACTTCTACGTAAAGCGAAGCCAACGTTTGAACAAATATTTATCGAGAATTTGCTGAACAAATATTGGGTACTCACAAAAATTCATAGCTGAATATATGATTTCAAAAGGTTTTGTAAAGTATGTTATGAATAATTTGAGTTGTAGTGCCCAAAAATAGTGAATAAAGAACGTCTAATATAAAAGGTTTTTATTCGTAAATGATGGTTACATATGACTACTCTACTGGAATAAAATTATAAAGTATTTTTCTTAAACATAGCTTCTCTTACACGAAAGAAAACTCAGAGGTGCATAGCTCAGTTGCCCTAGAAACAATGACCGAAGGTAAGCAACGAAGGTGCGGTCTGTACCTAAATGGGTGACCTTTTGTTGCCATGAGCGTCTCATTGATTCTTAGATCACGTTAAGCAGTTGGTCCCTGTTCTTGTCATAGGATAACAGTTGTCAAACTTAACTGGAGGTCTTTGGAGGAAAAAATATCAAACGGCAAGATTACGTAGTCTCCAAGGTTGTCTCCTTCCAGTCCCCGAGCCACACTCCATCTGCTTGGAGACCTTACTATTACCCTCTTCTGAGAGGAGACTCAAACCTGGGTTCGAGTTTCCTCTCAGTGATCAGTCCTCCTCACACCAGTGGAATGTTTTATGTAGTTTATGAAAGGAAAAATGTGCTTGAAAATAGGGATTTCAGGGCCAGGTCATAGTTACCTATTATAAATATGATGCTCTAAATTATTTTGAACATTTAGTATCATTTAAGCATGCGTCAAATAATTAAATAAACAATGAAGTATCATTTGAGCTATTCTTTCAAACAGTATAAAATTTTCTTTTTAGGTCGTTTACAGTTTTCTCGAAAGTTCTGCTATTTCTACAGGAATGGAAAGGTGCAGACAACTTAAGGAAACATTAAACACATTGGCTTCGAATGTCGATTATTCAGCGTGATCTGAATTCTAAGAGCTAGTTAAAATGGCCCACAAAGTTCATGTTTTCGAAAACCTTCTTTATATAAATGCGCTGAAAGACACTTTTTGTTTGTGTGGGTGAATTTTAGTCGATCTTTTGCGTTAACTGGTAGAAGTTACTTTTAATGGTTCGTGCAATATATCACTCATAACTTTTAAATAATTACTTTTCTCATTACTTTTTCGTTGTTACCTAATTGGATTTTAATGTTGTTGTTTAACTTTTTCCTTTCCCTTGCGTGAAAAACATTTTTAATTTTCTGGATGTAAAAAAAATAAGTGAAACACAAAGTAGATCATACTTCATCCGAGCATCAAACAGCCTAGTTCTGAATATTTGCTGATCAGAATACCCTTATTCGTGGCGTGCTAATAAAGAAAAGAGTGCTGGAGGATTAATACCTATAGATATCGAATAGGTATCTTTTAATTATTTGACGTTTCAACCAGGTTGCAGTAGCCATAGTCATAGGTTTCATCATCATCATCAACAACCCATTACGTCCTACTACTGGGCTCGAGTCTACTCTCTGGAAAGAGAGGCCATAAGTCTCCAAGTTGGCCTAGTGCAGGTTGGGAACTGGCAAGACACGTTGTAGCTACGTATCTTGCGGTTGGATGTTTTTAAACCACTCGAAGGCATTCAACTAGGCTTCACGACTGTTATCTTGTGATAACAACCAGGACCGATTGCTTAACGTGACCTCAAAATTACGGAAACGCACATAACATGTCAATCAATAAATGGTAACCTATCTAGGTACTGATCGTTGCGATGACTGACTGCGTTGGTGGCGAAGTGGTAGCGTTTGCGACTGTTGTGCTTGAAGTCTCGGGTTCGATAATCGCCTCAGACCAGATGTTTGTGTGATTCACAAATTTTTTTTCGGAGATTGGGTGTTTTCTATGTATAATATGTATCTATTTACAAAAATAGAATGGTTATGTTGTCTAGTACACATAATACAAGCTCTGGTTAGTTTAGAACTAGAGGGCGTTGCGTGTAAGATGTCCGAAATATTATTATTTATTTTAATATATCCCTTATTTCAGGTAAAAAGCTGAAGATGTTACAGCATAAGTCCATTTCATTAGTTGAAGTAAATCATTGGATTGTTGATGTCTGACTTTTGAGTAAAGAAATGTTCAACATTTACACTACCTATATAAATGTTTCCTAAACTTTTCTCTACCCATTTTTTATTCGTCTGTGCTCGAACCGCAATCAGTCGAAACAGCAAGAAAAATGCCAGATGAAATCCATTTGAGAGGCGTTCTTGCGTACAACAAAGGTGTACACATCAAATAAATAAATACTTCAATAGGTATAGAAGAATAACTGTGTACATAAAAGAATTCTCAACGACATTGGGACTTTGTGACTTCAGAAGAATTCCGCTGTAGAGGATAGCACACAGATGACACGGACACCACTTAGTTTAATGAAATAAATACTGTTTGATTGTTTCGGTGGCGCTGTGGTAGCTTACGCGATTGCTGTGCTTGAGATCACAGTATCTGTTCCAAATGTTTGTATGATCTGCAAACATTTGTTTCGGAGGTTAGATGATTTCTATGTATTTACAAAACCAAAGTATATAAGTATTTATATCAGTTATCTAGTACCCGTAGTATAAATCTCTGCTTAGTTTGGGATTAGTTGACGATCTGTGTAAGATGTTTGAATTATTTTTTCGGTGATACCTTTTTATGCTAGTGTAACCGTTTGTATGGAAACAGATTACTTACTGTTATCATACATACCATACAAAAATATTACAAAGTGTGACCACTCTTTTTCATCCCATGGGTGTGTAAGACTAAGAGCCGAATAAGGAAGCAAACTATGCAGGACTAGAACGATATAAAGATAATGAAAACTTGACACAAATCTCATGTCAACCTCTTTATCTAACCCCGGCAATGGAATTTGAAGCTGTTGGTGTGAAGTACATAATATTTCATGACTAATATAAATATTGCCGGATAGCTGACACACAACTTCAAGTTAAACTGATCTACTATGAAGGTTAGTTTGACGAATAGAAAATTATCCTACAAATATTATAAACGCGAAAGTTTGTGAGAATGTTAGTATGTTTGTTGCTCTTTCACGCAAAAACTACTGATTGGATTTTGATGAAACTTCACAATATTATAGCTTACATATTGGAATAGCAGATTAATGAATTTTCTTGAAGATCTATCAACTGATTTCAAACTTTAGGTTGGATTTTAAATCATTCAGATTTTAAACGTAGTTTTTCCATTAGGTATAATAACTTGTTTCTATTCTTCTATTCTAACATGCTATTCTGAAATTCGGACAGCAGCTAAAGAAATTGAAATAGAATTTGTGCAGAAGTGTTTGAAAATCGCTTCTACTCAGATAGTTCTCAACTAAGTCCTAACCATAAATACTAGATTAGTACGTGGACGTTTCATGACTGGAGTAGATAAAATATTATTATTTTTTATCAATGTTTCCAATAAATAAATTATAGCTTTCTTAACAACGAAATATTTTCGAATAGTTTATCATTTCGCTAGAAATATTAAATTTTGCGAGGATATCTATTAGGTTATAAGGAAAGCTATTAAAACCAGGCTTTGAATTTATTGTATTATAAATATTGTATAAATAGATAAATATGGGGTATGGATAAATGCACAAGCAGAGTTCGTTGTTTTTTTTTATTATTTCTAGATTTAAAGTTTTTAAACATACATATATCCCATCTATATTTGAAAATTAATCCCCATTTTGCTTGATTACAACATCCTGCGTGGACTTCTGCACCAATTTAAATAAATCTTTTTTTCTTGAATAACCCGTAGTGATGATTATAGGCTATGTAACTTCAAGTTACCGCCGATAAAGCCAACCGAAGATCAATTAATAGAAAATGTTTTTAAACGGGAATTTATTATATTTTTCGAGAGTTAGTGGTTGAAAATAAACATTTGTTTAGTTCTTTAGATTGATTCTTAACCTTAATTTTAGTAAGTGTAAGTAGAAAAGAACTCACATTCTTTGCACTGTTTCATAGATTTATAGATCGATAACTCTTTATTATACAAGAACACAATTTTGTAAAACTCATCATAAAAAAAAGTTGTACAAATATTACCTAATGCGATTTCTTCTAAGCAACCGCTGGATGGAGTTGGAGACACAATACAAAATTGAGGAGTTGCGAATTGCAGTATCAATAAATTGTCTGTGGTAATCTATTTGCCATTACATGATTTAAAAAAAAACAGAAGCACAGTGAACACATAATATATTCTATAGTGTAGTGTATAGTGATATATTATTATCAAATACATACATATCAAAACTATACGGCGGTTATCAAGATCCGTTGTCAGATTAGATTTCCGAAATGATCCCTGATTTTTTTTTATAATACACCAATAATGGAAAAAGGTAATGATGATGACCATTGTCTATCTTTTCTAAAAGTTCAGTATAAACCAAGTATCAGTATATAGTAAAATAAATAACAATACAAAGAGATTATTCAGGAATATTCTAGTATTAATATGCTCTGCGACAAAAGATATCCTAACTTATTACTCCAAATAAAGCAAGCTTAGCTCTACAAGATGTCTGTTCTAGTTATTCAGTACTTCAGCTCTGTACATTCCTCCAGCAGGCGATAGTATTCCTAACAATATTAGCCCGGATAGTCAGACTCCATTATTAGGTACGTTTGCGGTCTGTTCTTCAATTGACTTGCAAATGAGTTGTAACATTTCCAGCTTTTGTCGCCTAAAGGAGGTGAATATTAGAACAATTGTGACTTTTTTCTAATTCTAGATTGGCTAAAACGTAATGAAATTTAGGACAGTATTTTGAAACATATGTATTAATATTCTTTTTATTATTATGTTAAACGAGTATGTTCATATGCATCGGTACTGCAGTTTATGTAGTTACATTTGTGTTCATAAAGTTTTCCTTATTAGATTAAAATAATAACGTTCTTTTGATATAATAGTTCAGTCAGTGCTCTTTGTATCTTATTGTGCAAAAGTTTGTGTATTTTAAGCAATAAGCTATTATTATTAATACTTCAGTTACATTAATTTTGAAAAAATTATAATTGAAGATGTTATCAAAATTATTAGATATTTCAAATTCAAAATCACTAATTATTATAAAATGAAGTCACCGATTTTAATAAAATTTCGTACTCAGATGGTCTAAAGCCTGAGAAAAACACAGGCTATTGTATACCGCGATAACCGACACAGACGCGTGTACAGCCGCGGACGAAAGCTAGTATTAAAAAAAAAAAACAATCCTTTTTTAAAACAACCGTAAATACCTTGAATTCCAGTATGCTGTGTAACTTATTTTGAAAGAGAAGAAGAACTTTCTCTATTATCAGGTTTTTAAAGTTTTCTCGGTAAAATAAATGTAAGAACAGAATATCGCATTGAGGAAAATAAATTGTGCACATATTTCAACAAATTGAAACTTGGAGTCGGTTACCACTCAGATCGATAAAGAACATGTGAAAGTTACGTAACATCCGGTAATTAGGTCAAATGTAGTTTAGAAGTATGCGGTGCTTGGTTTGTAAAGTAAATTAGGTTGGGTAGAAGCAAATTGTTGTACTTCAGATGTACGTGTGCTATTTGACTGTAAGGGTAGTGTAACGTTCGAAACATTGATAAGAAAACTTGGGCAGGAAATAATATCTAACCCTGATACGGGGTTCAGAAGACAACGTGTAAGATTATTATTTACCTATTTATGGCCATACTATATGTGTTATTTATTTATTTTTTAGATGTTACAAATAATTACAAATATTGTATCGCTAGTGGGTTTCAATAAGTAAATATGTGTAAGGATTTTTTTACAGTTTATTTATTTATTATAAAGGTGACAGCGTATCAATTATTTTAGCTGGCAACACTGCTGAGTGTCTGAAGGTAAGACACTGACGCAGCACCGGGCAATGGAGCGTTCGACCGATGACTGCAGGGATGGGAATCATTAACACTTTAAAATAATAATGACTTTAAACAATAAAAATAAATTGAATGATAGCTTTTAGTCGATTACTGGATCACAGGTGACAATGAATTTATCCCATCCCTATATGATTCTTGTTCGTTCATGAGCTCCTTTAAAAGGGAACGCGGTCATGGAGCGGGAAATAATTATTATGGATCATCTCGTGTGATCACCACGTGTTCTGTGGAGTGTCTTATTTAAATGGGCTGCTATTCAATGTCCCAACTGTATTTCGTGATCGAGAGTTACAATAAAGTGATTGTACGAGAATATTCTCCTCGCCCGCTAACTAACGCCTACCCTCAATTAGAAATAAGATGCCTACTAACGTTCCCAGTGGATTCAAGATTCTACAAATGCTTATAAGTGACATTTTTAAATAAATACTCAATAAAAGTAATACTTCAGGATTTTATTATTCAACGTGAATGAGAATTCTATCTTTTTTTATTCTAAAAATATCCTAAAATAATTAGGGACACCTAATTCTCTGTAGACTTTCTTAGAAAAAAGAAATAAATTATCGCCTTGAGACAGAACTAGATAAAGAGCAAATTCGTGTAAAGTAGGCACAATTACAAATTAGAAATATCTTAGAGATCCTAGATTTTTTGCTGGCTATATTTATATACTTTGATTAGAAGACTGTTATACAGCCCCGGGACTTTAAAAACTTAACAATAACGTCAAATTTATTAGCCTATGAGAAAGTTTTTAGTTAAATGTTGATTTGAAAATATAAAGTTGAAAATATGTGAAATGAAACAAATAAAAATGAATAAAGAGATATCTTTAAAGTGAATGGTCACGCACCAACAGCAGCACCATCTACCAGTTTCAATTGTGTTTTCAAACTATCCAGAAACCTATTGAAATATACACAAAATTTCACCCAAATTTTTACAGCAGTTTGTAAGGTGGTAAACTAAAGTACAGAAGAATTTTATATACATATTAACTGATTGAAATTTGGAATCGACGATTTGAGGAAGGTAACTAACTGCCTGCTGATGGATGCAGACTTCCCCCCAGACTGGAATGGTTTTCCCAGAGACCTGCGTTCAGCAGTGGACGGCGATAGGTTAATATTATGAATTTGATATAGTATACGTAAATTTGATATACCTATAGAACATAAAACTTTCAAACAGTCGATTCAAACATTAGGTTTCATAATGAATTTTAACAGTTGTAATAAAATATTTTACGCCAGTCAAGCACGTTGATTTTGCGCAAATATTAAATGTGCACGGTTAACCGTTTTAGAGTATTTTCGTCCGTCTAATATTTATAACTAAACATTTTTCCTATGTCTCTATAATAATACAGTTTTTTCTCATCTTGTTCAGAGGCACCCAAAGCCAAGTTGCCTTGGGTGATTAGAACCAGCAACGGGGGCACGGTTAGTACCTGAATGGGAAATCGTTAGTGGCATGATACCATGACTATGTCCATGATTTGGGAGTAACGTAAAACATCCTTCCAAAAGAGAGGCCTATGTCCAGCAGTGGACTGTTATAGGCTGGTGATAATGATGATGATAATGTAAAGCAATCGGTCCCAATTGTTTTCATAGTATAACAGTTGTGATGCTTAGTGGAAGGCCTTCGGGTTGGCCTTAAGAGGTGCATACTACAGTTGTGTACCCGATCCAGTCCTCAAGAATGGTCGTGTTACGTATTAGGATCTATTTATTATCACAGATATTATTTTTGTTTCCATTGGACTTAATATTGTGATGATATATCGATTAGAGCGAAATGATTTCGAAATGATTGTAGATTACATCATTCCTCAGGACGAGAATCTAAAAAGTTAAAAATGAAAAATAAATAAAAGAAAGACTAATACAAAATAATACGTATATTATTAACACCAAAATTAAACAATTAGGTTAGATATTTTAAATTTTAAACAAATATTTTTGGACACGTAACTCAACGCCATCTATCTTCAAACTAAGCAGAGCCTGTACTATTAAAGCGAAATTGACTTATAGAATACACAAATACTTTTTTTTGGAAATACACACATATTATATATCTACATAGAAAACATTCAAACTCCGTAACAAATATTTGTAGATTATACAAACAATGGATCCGACCCAGGATTTGAACCCGAGACCTCAAGCACAGCACTACCACTGCAATATAGGGACATTATGACATTATGACTGTCTTCTTGGTCTAGTGGTTAGCGTATGCGGCTGCTGATCAAGAGGTCTCGGGTTCGATTCCCGGGTCAGACCAAATATTTGTGTGATCCACAAATATTTGTTTCGGAGCCTGGGTGTTTTTCTATGTATAATATGTATGTATTTACAAAAAAAAAAAAAGGTATGTTTATGTATTTATATCAGTTGTTTAGTACCCATAACACAAGCTCTGCTTACTTTGGGACTAGATGATGTTGTGTGTCAGTTGTCCAAATATTTATTATTTATTTATTATTATAAAGTAATAGTTATTGTCCACATTAAAACTAAACTTGTCTTATGAACACCAATCCCACTCTCAACTAAAATTTACATGCATTATATCTTTTATGTGCGAAAGATATGAAAGGATGGATCGAGTCGTTTCAGCCATTGACAAAAGGCCTTTGTCAGGGTAGACGCTTATTGGTTTTCACAAATACAGAGTTTAGTTTCAGACATCTTAAGGGAATAAGTAAGAGCCCATATTGTGATGAATGTGGCATTGTTAACGATGTCTATCACTTTTTCATGGAATGTATCAAAACTAGAGCTGAGAGAGAGACCTTGATAAATAGGCTTAATGTTAATGTTAGAGATGTTGGCATGTTCCAAAGTATATTGTCGAAGCCTCTGTCAGAAGCGGCGTTGTTAGTATTTAAGCTTTATGAACTGTAGTCTATAATGCACTAAATATCTTATTTTTACTAATATTTAGAGATAGTATATGGTAAGTTTAGGGTACGATGGGGCTGGTATGGTCGTATATGTGATTACAAGCCCCTAAGTAAATAAAGATAACTAAAATAAACAGAGTTGAGGACTACACTATTTGTTTCTAAAAAATTGTTCCAGGGCAGATGCGTCGCCCCGTCGCATTACAAGCGGTTGTAGTTATAAATGTATAACAACAAAACCGAGTAACACCGCGAGATTGAATAGTTAAATACTAATCACTGAAGGCTCTCTTAATCCAAACTATATGGAGAAACATAAGCACTCTGTCTGATGGAAAGCAAGAATTGAATCCAAGAGTGGTGGTCACCATATTCATAGTGAGTGCACACAGTGCAGTTAATGCAATATTTACATGATAGATAAATTACACCAAGACATTGAATATACTGTCTTCAAAATATTAATGTATATTTTATCTCTTCTGTGTCTCACAATTTGCGCAAAGTTTAAAATGAACAATTAAACTTTCCTTATCACATGTTAAAAATCTTGAATACAAAACGAACTTTTAGAAATTCATTTCTTAGCGGGTTATTCAAGTATTTCAAAACGCGTGAAAAAATTTCTCTGCGAGGTTAGGACAAAGTCAGAAGAGGCCTCTAGGGTATCACAAATACACGCATGACAGATTCTACTCAATTTTTGAAAGACAAATTGCCCTTTTCAGTTATGTTGTGTCAATAAAAAATATGAAATTGAATATGTCAATAAAAATATGAACGATGCTGATATATACTGTGTAAATATCAGCATCGTTACATTGTCCTCACATTTAATAAAATGCCTTAAACAATGTAACCAAAAATTGTAAAAACAATGTTGGCAAAGAGTGTCCATGGAGTTTCTTGTCTGTTCTCTTCCATAGGTAGTAGAGCCACGCTGATTTCAGCACGAATGGGCCGGCTCGACCCGGCCAGTACTACCCTCACACAGAAGACCATCCTAATAATGACAGCATTCTTGCTGTCGTATTTCGTTGGTGAGTGTGAGACCGGAGGCCCAATCATTCTGCATCATTCTCCCGCCCTTCGAAGTCCGGGAGAATGATGCAGAATAATCTAACCAGGCTGCCATGGTAGGGGTCACCATGCTACATTGCCTACCCTCACAATGAGCATGGTAACCCCTACTCCTGGATTCTACTCATGCTTTCCATCAGGCAGAGTAGAGTCACTTTGGCAGGCTTAAATATATATATATAAAAAAAAATAGGATCTACGAATTGGAACAGACGATTAGCTTCATGACTGACTACTGACTGACTACTTGACGTTTCAAAAGTGCCGTTGTATGGTTTCGCCCGTGGCTCTGCCAGTGTGTACATTGGTTAACACGGCTCTGTGTACCAAATTTCAGGTAAATCGGTTCAGTAGTAATGACGTGAAAGTGCGACATACAGACAGAGCTACTTTGGATTTTATATTATTACCAAGAAATAATTATTTCAATCAACAACACATAATGTTCTCCTGCTGAGATCGGGTCTCCTCTCACGAGAGAGTAAAGGCCATACGTCTTCACGCTGGTCGGGTTCTGGTTGGGGACTGGCAAGACAAGCTGTGTCTACGTCATCTTACCGGAAGTTTTTAAGCCGCCCGAAGGCCTCCAGCTATTCTTTACGAGTACTTTTGAAAAGAACAGTAACCAACTGCTTCAACCGAATCATGGAAACGTCTCGCGAAATATTTATTTAAATAATCAACTTCCTCAGGTAAACCAGTGTAACTTTACTTTTCATATGATGATTTTAGCAGAGTCATTATCTATGTATACTATATAGCTATTCCTTTATCAACATAGTCATTAGCTGACAGAGTATGCATTGAACAAAGGCATCGATCTTTGTACTACCATTATTTAATATATCATCCATCACCCTGCCAAGGTTGGTTAGCGAGCTCACGTATAGAGCCTCTCTCGTTTTAAAGGTACGTTATTTTTCAAACAAGAGCATATTATGAAAACCTTTGAAAGGGTTTATTAGTATTTAATTTCAGTTATTTTTTAAATAAAATGAAAACATTGATTCTGCAATTAGCTTTCGCCCGCGGCTCCGCCAGCGTGTGGTCGGTTTTTACGGTAAAAAGTGGCCTATTCAAATTCAAATTATTTATTTCGGACCTTGAATCCATATTGTGTTAGTTACAGTGACTTAACCTAGTGTTAGTATATAAAATATATATAAGTACATACATTAAAATATAACATATAAGTACATACATTAAAAATATAACATTATACATACATACATGTCCTTACTTGTCCTTTCTTAAACTCTAGAATATTTGTGTACCAAATTTCATTTATATCGTTTTAGTAGTTTTGATGTGCTGGCTCAGCAGTCAGACAGCAGAGTTACTCTCGTGTACATATTATTTTTAGTAAATAGACTAGACTAGGTTACATTAACACTTTCATGTTTAGCAAGATGAGTTGGGCCTTTTCTAACTGACCCAGGAATAATATAATAATAATAATAATATTTTATTTCATTGACTAATTATAATCATACATATGTTACAGTATAGGACATTTAATATAAAAATATTTATTAAGGTATTAAATGTGCTAAATTACATTAGCGTAAAATTAACGAAATCTATTAAAAACATGCTTACATTAGTAAAAAATGTATATTAAGCTCAAGGAATGAGAAGAATAGACGCTACAAACTCAAGGATCACCGTTTTTTTTAAAGTCCAGACAATCTTCTTAACATTTAAACAATATTCTTTCTATACAAATAAATAAAATTGGAGTGCCGGTATGTAATATCAAATGATCAGTTTTTTTTACTAAATGCAAATCAAAGTGTATGTGGTACTAACATTAAACAAGTAATTTGTTGTCTTTCTGTTTGTTTGTTCCGGGTAAACGGCTGGACCAATTTTGCTTTGCTTCGCGCCGTTACTCGCGATTAACAACAACAACCGCGGGTGACACCATGGGATTGAGCTAGTCAGTAAATGAAAGAAAATAAAACAGATAGGAAAAAAAAGACAATAACTGCTACAATTAAGTTGTATCAAACTATGAATTGTCGTCACATTAAAATAAGATAAATTTAAAGTTAAAAAAAAACAATATAATTATATACAGAATGGGCATTGAGATGCCCATCCAATACGATAAATTCTGCTGTATTATACCTAATACCCCTTAGACATGAATGTATACTTGTAGATATGAAGAAAGTTTGTGAAAGGAGATTCTAATTATGAGAAAAGAGATGTTTTTTTGGAACATCTACCTTCTCAGAATTAAAAAAAATTCTCATAATTACGTAACATTACGAATCTGAAAGTCAAATATTTTATCTACATAAACTTTGACTCTAATTCATATTAAACATCTTACAATGTCTTATTTTTTTAATACTAGCTGACCCCGCGAACTTCGTACCGCCAATTCAACTTCACTCAATGGCTGTGAATGACATTGACATTCGTTACGCGCGTTTTTTTAAATATGCAAAATTAAATATACATTCTTCAATATTTCTGAGAGATTTTCTTAATATTTTTTTCTTCTCCTAATAATAACAAATACAACAAAAAAAGAATTAGTGAAATCGGTCCAGCCATTCACGCGTGATGCCGTGACCAAGGAAAACGGGTTTCATTTTTATATATATAGATAGGTATATTTTTATTACATTCACCCGTGCGTGCACGTTTTCCAGCAACGATGAGTTACAAGAATGGCTATGATTATCATATCTACCCCTTGAGAGCCATAAGTAACTTGTCGGTTACTGAATTCTCAATTTTATCAAAGTTGACTGCACGCTTGGTCTATTGGTGTATGCGGTCGCCACGCCTCTTCCTACTGCGCCAAGTGTTGTGGGTTCAAATCCTACACAAGATAACATTTTGTGTGATTCTTAAATTGTTATTCTGAGTCTGGTTGTTCTTTATGTTTGTTTCTTGTATGTTTGTAAGGTCCCCGCGACACAGGTATATATGCGCAAGTTGTCTTTTTTTTAAAGTGGTAGTGTCGGAAATCTTGCATTATTGAGTTACGGTATAAGTTTGAGTACATCTTGGTATATATTGCATAATAATAATAATAATAATTAATAATAATAATTGTATTTTATTGTTTCTCTAACATAGTACAATTTTACATCATGCATTACAAAATAAACTTACATTAGACATATTGCCATGCTCCTATGTGAGAGACTGGTATCTGTACTAGGACAGGCCTGTGTGACGGATTACCAGCCTCTCCCAACTCTGAATTTGTGCAGTTTTAGATGTCACGTAAGTGTTATTATTGGGAGTGTTTAAACACTATTTCTCATTAATAGTGTTTAAACACTCAGTGGCAGGCAAACAGGCAGTGTGTAAATATATGAAAGTTGAGAGAGAGTGAGCGTGTGTGTTCGTGTGAGTGTATATGTATGTGAGTGTGTATGTTTGTATGTGATTGTGTATTGTGAAATTTATGAATGAATATAATGAATAATATTAGCTTTCACCCACCGCTCAGCCCGCTAGTATGTCGGATATCGCGGTAATCATTTTTTGGGATAATACTTACGACCCTCATCTATATGCTTGATATTGGAAACAGAATTTACTAAATCGGTTCGGTAGATCCTAAGATTACTCTCTACAACGTCACAAACTTACAAATTTTAATTCTTTATGGTAGACCACTCTACAATACTGAAAACTTAAAAACGATACATACTTTTGAATATTAAAATTTATGAGTCGACAAAAGAATATTATTATAGAGAAAGTGTTACCAGATAAATAAAAGAAAAAATATTTTCTACCCTTATACTTTAAAAATAAATGTACTACAATTTTATTTCTTAATAACCAGACTAATTTAATTACAGGTAGTAAGGATGTCTCGTTAAAAGAATTCTCTAAAAGGATTAACAAAATCTCCCTTACCTCGGTACAAAGTCTTTAAAATTATTCATTTCACTGGTATCGATTTGGCGTTAACGACGCTCTCAAAGGGCCCTTTATTAATAAGCTTGGCTAGCGGTTGTTATTATATTTTAGGTGCCTATTCAGAAGCTTACTTGAGTACAACTTTTAATTAAAGTGTTATCGGTGTATGAAGACTTTAGGGCAATGAATAGAAAATGCGCCGTTTTAATTATTACGATATTAGATTTAGTAGAAAAGTTTAAATCTCCAAAGTACAAAATACATTCAAAAAGAAATCAGTGTTTAAAGTTATCTACTCGTAGACTAATAACTGTAACTTAATATTCTACTAACAATGGCCTAAATTTAAAACTAAACCACAATTATACATGTTAAGTCAACTTTACCACAATACATACGTGTTTGGAGAAACTGCATCAAAATTGATGATATTAGTCCGCACAAACACATCGACCAGCAAACAAAAAATCTAGAAACTGTTGTTTTCAATTGATGTACTTTTTCAGTTAATTTTTCTTCAATGTCTTTAAGGTACAGACATCGACCTCTTACAGTTTTAGTGTATGTGAAGATTGCAGAATGATGACCAGCTAGTAATACATTTTATGTCATACCAATAAAAATAGTAGTTGTAAGGCCAAGTTCGTGAACATATAAAGAAAAATGAATACATAGGGATGGTATGCACATTTGAAATGAAATCAAATGAAAATGAAAAAAGTTTTATTGTTGGCCCACAGAGATGTTAATAACATTTATAATACAGTACTGAGCTTGAATGGGTTACCATCTCAGCAAAATGCTACACAGTGTCCGTGCAGCTCTGGTTTTTAGATGGCTCATTTCCGTAAAAAGCTTTCGGCTTTATGTTAAAGCTTGGTTATTTATTAAATAAGGAAGTATCGTGTGAAAAGTCGGGCCAGTGACTCGTATTCAATCCCATTTTTTCCCTTAAGCCTTCAATTTTTTCTACCCAACTTGTAAATAGACCGAGGGAAACATTATCAGCGTTTTAAAGCGTATTCGGTTAAACATCAAACAGAGACCTCACGTCGTTTTTGAAATTAAAACCGTTGACGGTATGTCATTTTTGCACCCGCCATCTTGGATCACACGTCATATGAAGTCATTAGGAAAATGAAGGTCTTGCTTCGTAATGAAATAAGAGGAGGTAGTCTATAGAATGTGTTTCATGAAAAGTTGTAGAAAGCAATGTTTTTGTATAGTAATTACTTAGTTTTTTTTCTAATTTATCGCCTACTAAAATTACTTTGCTGTGCCTGATGGAAAGCATGAGTACTGACTCACTGCGAATGTAGTCAATATCGCGATTCACACTAATTCGGCCTAGTGAAATGATTTTTCACGTCTCGCTTAAAGTCCCGGGTCGAGAAGTAGGAAGGAAACACATGAGCTAGCAGTGAGTTCCAGTTTTTACTACTCGGCACAGAATTGAAGAACCTAATCGATTAGTTCTTTCTAAATGATGACTTCCAAAGATAGCACGTCTTTGCCTGTAGAGGAAGAAAGAAGGTGAGATCAGGTGGAGCTCTTCAATACAGTCCCCATAGAAGAGACGATAGAGGACTACCATTGAAGCAATATCTCTTCACAACTGCAAAGGCTCGAGTAACTAAGTCATACTGAGTCAAATTTGTATCCAAAGCCTTAAACTTTGCATTTAGATAAGGGTTACATACGGAACATACAGGCAGCTATTAATAGTATTGACATTTGACAAGGGTATTTGTTTGTGAGATTTCTGAAGCGCTTTTTATGATAATGGTAGCAGCTAAGATAAGTGTAGGCTATTCAAGGTATCAAAGTAAAACTTTTACAACAAACGTACGTAATTTAGAATTATAAACCATATGTTCTTCGCATCAGAGTAACAAATCCAATGTAAGGTTACATAGACTGTACTATGGTACATTTAAACAAAAAAAAACATTCACGTAGTCTCACAAAACATTAGCCTCAATCCGAAATCTGGTAAAGTATGTGCTTTTCTTTGTTACCTGCCTTCTTTTTTTAACGTGTCCGTTAAACTATGTAGAAGGGTAAATGTATAGGACAATCATCAAACCTGCCATCTTGAATGTATGCGTCCACAAAACGAACCGTCGAAAGACGAGTGTACGTGGCTAAAATACTAATGTGAAAAGTAAAATTGTCTTGACTGAAAAGGATGGAGACTCGCTTTATTATAGAGAACTGAAAATTGGATAGAAGTAAATTTTGTCGGAAGAATGTTTTTGTACCGAAGTTAACGGTGCCAAGAGTAAAAGATTCGTAAGTAAATGGAATGTAGGGCGTTCTTTTTCTACGGTGAAATCTGAATGTCGAGTTCAAATCATAAAAGTTAATATATTAATCCTAGTTATTTTTAAGCGTATCCTCATGACGGTCAAGGCTAATGATGATCGATCGAATCGCTCTCAATTGCATCGTGCCAGCTCTGCATGACGGTAGAGTACTAATTTCCCCTGCTTTTTAAGTAGATAATTATTACTGGGGTATGAAAAGTGAGCGAGTCGAAACATCATAAGATCATATAAACCAGAGGAGATGTTTTGATTTAAAGAATCTTGCAATCCGAAATTCCAGCATTTAAACCCCAGCCAATTATTTGTTCTGTTCGCTGCTCACACAGGACAAATAATTATATGACCAAAACAATTCTTCTAATCTAGATTTTTCGTATAATGACTCCACTCTGTCTCAAGAAGACCATGAGTGAAATCCAAGAGAAGTGGTCAGCACACTTCATTGCTAATGCAGATAATGCAGTATATTAACCCAATGGCGGCTTATTGAGATGCCTACATCATTGGTCCTCCGGTTCCTCAGTCACAAACGAAATCAATAGCTGCCATGCTGCCCCGATCAGCTGATATAAGCGTGGCTCTACTACCTTTCTTCAGAAATTTATAAGTATGTTTACTAGCAGTCTGTCATGCTATAGGTTCCACTTAGTTTGTAACTAGCTGACCCGGCGAACTTTGTACCGCCTTAGAATATTAATTCATAATAAAGACAAGTATTGTCTTTAGTTATAGTTAATAACTGATAGTGACAAATCGACAGCAGCGGCAACTAACGGGCCCCAGCAGGTACCGCCAAAATCGCTTTGTTCCTGCCTTTTAAATCTCTAATATCTTCAAAAGTATTAATTTAAATTACATACTGTACCATATTAATCTATATTAAATACACAATGTATTTAAGGTACTTAATTGGATAAGGATTAATAAAGTAAATACAAAAAATAAAAAAATGGTTATTGTGGGTTATCCCTAAGAGATAGATATATACCGTCGCGGACTTTTTTGTAGACCTTTTTAAGATGTACAATACTGTAGTACATTATTTTGATCTATCTCATAGGGTACAGCCAGCGTTTGCAATGTAAGCGTAAAAAACATCACATTAGAAACCTCTAAAATTATTTTCTACTATATTATGCATGTATTATACATAAAAACCTTCCTCTTGAATCACTCTATCTATTAAAGAAAAGGGCATCAAAATCCGTTGCGTAGTTTTAAAGATTTGAGCATACAAAGGGACAGAGAAAGCGACTTTGTTTTATACTATGTAGTGAAGATGCTTCTATTTAACTTTGTACCAATTCTTCAACTTCTGTACACAAATAATATCTTACACTACCATTAAGAGCTACACAACTGTTTAAGTAATTATTTGAAAGCTTTTTGTTTTCACTCGTCAATCGATAGCATTTAAAGAACCTTGACACACTGAATCGAATATGGGTAACATATTTTTCCTTTTACATGCAAATGTGCGTGTGTTTCCGTCTTATTACACAAAAATTTCTCTGTATACGAAATTTGATTTTATTGGAACGAATAAAATATATTTCTATCAGGACATGATAACATGCATGGAGTGGATGTGTACCTTCACATCGTAATAATTTGATATTCATTATTGGTTTTTAAAAGCGAAACTGTTTTATGTTGTGTGACGCCTAAAACATACATTTTGACTTGATGTAGGATTTTAGGCGTGCAATAATTATTTATTACTAGCTTTGTACACGTGTATGTCAGTTTTCGCAGTAAAAAGTAGCCTATATCCTTTCTCAGCCTCTAGTCCATCAGTGTACCAAATATCATTTATCTTGTTTTAGTAGGTTTGGTACAACATTAGTAAGGATTGCTGTTACAATTTTTTATTAAATAATAAAATCATAATGCGGTGCGTTCGTGGGTCACTACTGTTTGGTGTATAGGAATAGCAGCGATCGGCGTGTGACATGGAATTGTTTCATTTCAAGATAATTCATTTTCAAAATAACTTTACTTGCAATTGTTAAAACTATAGTAATGCAGAATTAACTGAGTTTAAAGACTTCCATTAGGTAACTGACTTATTGACTTCCATTAAGATTAAAACTTAGGTGGATATTATAGAATCTTTTGTGATAAAGTTAAAGCCATACAAGATTTACTACAGATGTTGTACTAAAAGTTCATTGAACGTTTCGATTCTATTTAGAATAGCAGAGACACGCTTTATTGACAATAATCAATTCCCTTGTTTTATGCTTTCAATCTATATATCTATCAAAATTTTAACTCAGTGGCGCAGTGGTAGCGTATGCGGTTGCTTTGCTCGATGTCTCGAGTTCGATTGCCAGGTAGGACCAAATGTTTGTATTATCTGCAAATACTTGTTTCAAAGTTTAGATGTTTTATATATACAATAATTACCTATTTACTACAAAAAGGTATTATAATATGTACTTATATCAGTTGTTTACTACCCATAGTAAAATATTAGTTTGGGATTAGATAATGTTTCGTGTCAGATGTTCGAAATATTTATTTCTATAATATTTATAGCTAAATATTACTTTTATTTAATAAATTTAATAAATCAAGTTTTGCTGGCTTTATTGATGTTCCTGAGATAATATAGTTAACATCACGCTTAGACCAATAGGAGCCGAGCATAATTGAAAAAAGATGCAGACAAAGTTGCGTGGGTTAACTAGTTTCTCATAAAACAGTTAGGTCAGTAAGTGAATCTCTGTTTAGAATTCAGCAGAGGAAATGCTGATAAAGACGTTCAATTTCAAGTGAGTTGTGTCTCTGGGGATTATGTGCGTCAGATCAGAACAGGATCGAGATTGAGGAAACATGCCTCTGAAGATCTATTCCTGTTTTATTTAGAAAGATACGATATAAGTTTTGTTAGAAGTAGACAGCAATTTTGTGTCTTTTTTAAACTGCCTTGATGGTCTAGTGGTTAGCATATGCGGCTAATGATCAAGAGGTCTCGGGTTCGATTCCCGGGTCAGACCAAAATGTTCCGTACCGTTTCGGAGGAGTATGGCAACGAAAACTGTGACACGAGAATTTTATATATATACATATATAATATGGTAGGTATGTACTAAAAAAAGTATGTTTATGTATTTATATCAGTTGTCTAGTACCCATAGCACAAGCTCTGCTTAGTTTGGGACTAGATGATGTCGTGTCACATGTCATAATTTTTTTTTTTTGTAAAGATTTTACTGTAGCGTATTATGTAAAACTATAATACTATGAATACTTACTATTTTTTGTAGTACACAGGCCACGTGGAATGATGATGTATGCAGGGTGGCAGAAGCTGACTGCGAGAAGCCGAGAATCGAAATGAGAGTCTTGGAATTAGAGTGACCTATATCAAACAGGGGATTGTGTTCATGATAAAATGTAGAAAGTAATGTTTTAAATAGATCTTAAATGTCATTTACATTGATGCCATATTTACCTCGCTACTTGTAGACATATTTCAAACCGTGTACAGTGTAAGGCCGTGAAGTTACGGCTACACACACAACATACCATATAGTAGGCAATAGAACCACGCAGATTTCAGCATGGATAGGCCGGCTCGACTGGCGCAGTACTACCCACACACAGAAGACCGTCCTAATAATGACAGAATTCTTGCTGTCGTATTTCGTTGGTAAGTGTGAGACCGGAGGCCAGAAGAATATTTATAAATGATGCAGAATTATATAAATGATGCAGAATTATTTGACTAGGCTGCTATGGAATGGGTCGCCATGCTGCATTGCCTACCCTCACAATGAGGATGGTCTTGATTTTGCTCATGCTTTCCGTCGGGCAGAGTCACTTTATTAGACTTAACTATATGTAAAATTACATTTAACTGCTTTGAATTAGATTTTCGCACCACAACTGCCAGCTCATTCAAAGCTCCGTTTACAAATAAGCCTCTTTGCCTCATATTCCATAAGCCATCCATTCAGCATCCCCTTACAATTTGGCGCACGATTTATTTGCGAGACCCTTTGCAGGCTCAGATTTTATAAATTGTCACCTGTCACTTACTCGTATGTACATTTTCTGTTTTAAATTTGTTATACGGCATTACGTTGTATGAAAGAAATGTAACAAAAAATCATTTTTTGGCAATGGAAAGCATTCGATAAAATTCTAACTTTATATAATACTAGCTATGACACTATGTGAGTCCAGCGGTGTGACCTATTTTCTTTACATTTCATTGTTTCTTCATTTATTTACAGTTAAAAGTATTTTCATCAATTTTATCACCTCTTTTATTTATCTATATGTTTGATACATCCTTTTTAACTAGGTTTTTAAAATTAACTATCCGGAATATAAAACATCTCGGAAGATTAAAAGCAGTATAGAATTTAAGTTTTGTCGTAAAAGAGGTATAGTGCAGACACATCTCGAAATTGACTTAATAAAGCTTTCTATAAAGGGGTAATCACGAGTGAAACCGCATTAAATCAGTCGTGCCATCTATGTTATAAAACGAATAGGTACCATGAGAATTGTTCTCACAGCTGAGGACATTTGTACGATAAAAGCATCGACTACTAGAAGATATTAAAATAAAAGCTTCTTATACGTCTATTATGGGAAATATAAAATTCAATTTCAGTTTGAATTCTTTCTTATTATTTCTAGTAGCTTTTAGGTTTTGCCGTCTAGTAGTACAGTTGTTGTTGTCCCCATCTTGTGTATTTATACATCCGGTTGTCTTTTTATCAGCAGATACATACGCATGAGCCGAGTTCGTTAATACTAAAATGTTATACTGAAACCTTTTAAGGGTGGGTTCTGAAAAGTTTAATAAAACAGTCTTATAAGAAATCAATCATTACTGTTCACCTTTGTTTGATACAGGAATAACTAATTAAGCTTGAGTTGATTAACTGTCTCGGTGTTAGCGCAGTGTTAGCATATGCTACTGGTGTGCTTGAGGTCTCGGGTTGGATTCCCGGGTCGGACCAAATGTTTGTGTGATTCGCAAACATTTGTATCGGAGTTTAGGTGTTTTCTATGTATAATATTTATGTATTTACAAAAAGAAGTATGTTTGATCAGTTATCTAGTACTAATAATACAAGCTCTGCTTAGTTTGCGAGTAGATATCGTTGTGTGTCAGATGGCAGAAATATTTATAGTTTATTTATTTAATCAAAATAATAATTTCACAGTGTTGGAGGGTAGTTAAGAAAAGGTATGTCAATCTTTACGAAGTCTCACTAATGCCTTTTCAGGACTGTGGCTAACTTGTAACTATGTTATATTTTACTTGAAAAAAGGCAGTTTATGAAGTTCATACATGAATATCGTATTTACTATTATTATAAATTTTGTGACCATCTATATACAAAAATAATTTGTATGTAATATCAATGTTTGATATTTTTACGCATGTAGATATGTGTAGGTTAATTTAGCGATTAGGATAATCAAAATTAAAATAAAAAAGTTTTTTAAAGTATTTCCAGGCACTTTTGAAATTTTATATTAATGACTAATTACGGAGAAGAAGTGGCAATATATATTAATCGACGGAGAAGAATAGGCAAGATACTATAAAACATTAACAAAGCAAACGTTCTAGCTAATTGTTAAAAATATAAATAAAAAATCTTTTAATTTTTAGTATATTTAAGCCAACCATAGTGATTCTATTCTACCTGATGGAAAGCATTAGTAGAATCTAGGAGTAGGGGCCTCTATCTACATTGTTAATGGATACAATGCAACAACAGCATGCTGACTCACCATGGCGGCTTAGAGAGAGAGTGAAATGATTGGGCCTCCGGTCTTACACTCGCCAACGAAAAATTGAATTCTCTCATTTTAGGTTGATCTTCTGTGTAGTAGGACTGTATCGGTCAAACCAGCCCATTCGTGTAAATCAGCGTGGCTTTACTACCTACACAATTAGCATATTCATCTCATTAGCAAATCATAAAATAAAACCGTTTGCTTGCACTTAGTGAAACACAGCCTTTATTATCATGAGTATGGCAGGGACGTTGATAAACGACCTCTAAATTTCTCATACTTATTACCTTTTGGTACAATGCGAAAGTCTACGGAAGGGTTATAGTACTGCTGATAGCTGACATTATTTAATGTCACTGCAAGTAACAAAGTATTCGTAACTGTGACAAATTTTGCTTATTTTGTCGCAACCTTTTTGCGTAAGAGGGTTAAAACTTTGCATAGTTTAGTCGTATCACGACACAGTCCCTATTTGACACTTGAAATAACACAGAATATTCATAAATGTGTATTATTTTTAAACTATACTTCATTCATTGTATAATATGTAATATTTACAAACAAATTAGTATGTTTATGTATTTATATCAGTTGTCTAGTACCTATAATACAAGCTCTGCTTAGTTGGGAATTAGATGACGTAACATGTCCGAAATATTTATTATTTATTTGTTTGAATACATATTTGAATTAATTTGGTTGAACTAGTTGTCAGTTTATTTGATGGCACTGACTTCTACTGACGATTGCTTGATTGTTCATGACAAACGGGACCGGCGGCATAACGTGTTCTCCGTTAACGGGCGTGAATCACCGCCAAACTTCTATACTCCGGACTGCCATTAAGGATTTACTGTAAGAACACATAACAACAGTTTTTAGATATACCCGGAATTTCAACCCGAGACCTCTTAGCCAATGTTTAAATGAGCTAGTTAAAAATTTGGGGATTTAGCCATAGCAATCTCACTCACTCAGTAAAATATAATAAAATGGTGCTTGCCACTAGATTTCGTTCATTTGTTCTGGAGGATGAATATTTAAAAATTAATATTTGTATATGTTCTGTTTCGGCAAGAGCTTGAGATCTCAAATGCAGTATCCTCATACGCTATTACTACATCACCGAGGCACTCAAACGATATAATGTTAATTTCCAACATATATATTTTGCTATCCAAGGCCTGAAATACGTAAGAAGCTTAAAGTACACTAGAGATAGCTTTCTTAGTAATATTAATGACATTTACGGTGCTTCCGTATAGCTGGTCGCTGCCTGGTCCGTTTAATTAAACACGAGATAAGCGTTAATGTTGGCAGGGCTATTGTTGATGGTCCGCATTAGTTAGAATCGTTCATTAATTGATGACCATTTACGTTGTTTTACTGAAGTAAAATGGTTGGAGTTAAGGTACAAAACTTGACATAGAATCCAGCTTATGTAGATAGATAGTCACATTTTCAAGTTTCCCTGACAGTAACGGGCTAGTAGAATACAGCTAAACACTTTCACAAGAAATTCTTAAAAGCAGCCTGGAGTGTGGAAAAGGGCGGTATTTCAAACTCGTGCCTCGGAGAAGCATGTTAAGCCGTTGGTTCCAATTGTGAACATCTATGGCAGTAATTATTGGGAGATCAGTGCCCTCAAATATATTAACAACTATTTCAAATAGGAAACCGGCTCAGGGAATGTCTTACGGACAGTTCTGACAGATAAAAACGTTTCGACGATACACAACTCATCATCAGAATTTCGAATAAAATAAATGCTTTCAATATCCAATGTACACAACACAAATCGAAAAGAAAGTAATATAAATCTTTGCATAACTTAGGCACTAAAAACGAAGTAGTTATGAAAATACGAAACTGATAAATTACAAAAACATTTGTTCTTTGTCGACGGAATTACCTGTCGTGTATAGTAACAATGTATTCAGAATAAAACCAGCCCCTCCAATTTCTTCAACAAATTAGTTCAATTTATCTTCCATAGAGAATTGGTTGTGAAGGTTCCCTTTCAAGGAGTTTGACTAACAGTAGATATAAAAAGGCTGCATCATGATTTGTTACCGTTGCATTGTTATAATAAATTGGGTGACCTACATCACAACGAATTTGGAGGGTCGAAAGTCAATTATGAAATTCAAAAATTGAATTACCAAATTGAAATGTCAGTGGAATACAAATTTGGTTACCCTTTTTGTTCACTGATTTTAGGTTACGATTGATTAATAAGATACCTGCGGTCTTACTCTGTAGTTTAACCCCTGGTCCTGGAACCTACATCATTTATGAGCTTGGCAAAGTGACTCTACTCTGACTAATGGTAAGCATGAATCATAGAATAGTGGTCACCATATTGCCAATGCAACATTGCAACATGGTGACTATCACTATAGCGGCTGAAATGCTTCTTATTTTATTACAGCTGAAATAGAATAGGCGTAGATCAAATTCTACGAGGAAAATATTTTTTATAGGCATGCCTGAATTTAAGTACTTCAATGTGAAAACTTTTATGCGTTATTAGTATAATTTAATGGTCATTGCAATTAATTTTATTTTAGACTCCACCTTAGATCATTTACGAATAATAAGTGGATATGTAAATATGTCATTATTAAAGTTAGCGTTCTAGTACGTAAACGTCATTCAACGTCGTTCGGGAGTCCTTCAGGGAGGGAGTGAAAGACTTCCTTATGTATGACTTCCGTGTGACTCAACAAAGTTTAGGTACATCAGCCGCGAGAGTTCCAAAACCGATAAGCATGAAGCAAGGCAATCCTACAGTAAAATGTAGAATGCCTATCCATTACCTTTTACGATTACGGTTTACTAAGCTATGTGTATATTAAAGGAATCACGCACAATACAAGTAAAAAGCTATAATTTATTAAAAACGATTACGATACAATCAAAGTTTATTAACTGTAGATTTTTTCATGCTTTTTATAACATGTGTATGTTTATACAACATTCACGTACTTACCTAAAATGTGTTTATAAATAGGCGTCTATGGCGTGGTTACCTACTATTTTATAACGCAAATAACCTATTATATAAAATCATTAACATTTTAACATAACAAATTAACAACATATGCTTCAAGGTTTCATTTGTTTTCTCTCGTGTTGTGTTAGATTTGTAAGCTGATCTTTTATTGATAAAGTGTAAATTACCTAAACACACTAAATGGAAATTTAGTTACAGAAATAACTAAAATATCTATAAAAATTATTGCTTTACAAGTATAGCGAGAGAATCACGTTTTGGCAAAAATAGCCTGGTTCACCCGTATTAAATATCATACTAGCCACCCGCCCCGGCTCCGCACGGGGACTTATAGGTATTTAAAAAAAAATTAAAATGTATAAATTATAACACACTCTTGGCAAACTTTACATGCTTAAGCAGGCACCACACTTCGCTATGCGCTATTCGTTATGCGGGTTATTCGCGCGCATACGTTGAAGTGTGGAGAGTATATTCGTTTCGTTCACCATAAAAATGACAATGACACATCTCTACAACACACATATTTGCCTTATTTGATGCTTATTTGGCATACTAGTTCGAAATGTGGATGGCATGTTTGTTGTTTGCGCGCATAACTAATATTTGGGCGAATACGGCATAGACACTTAACGAATAGCGCATAACGAAGTGTGGTGCCTGCATTAGAGCAGATTATACTTTGTCTATACGTTTATTATCTTTTTGACAGTTCAGGAAATTTTGAAATTAGTCATGCCCTCACACGTCACCGATTCGATTTGAAATCAAAATCAATTTTATTTAAGAAGAACTTTCAATCGATTTAATTAAAGATTTTTAGTTTAAATATTAATTATTAGTTTTTATAATTATATATGAAATGTATAAATACTAAATATGATAAATCAATAAATTACAAATATTTGTACATGAAACAATACATCCGAGAATTCAACTGACTAGTCTAGTTTAAATTATGAAGAATATTCGGATGGATGAATGGATTGTAATAATTTTATATTACATGATTCATCTGTATACCCAATTACCCAGTTTGTTAAGTAATTAAGTAGTATGTCTTTTGGGAACGCTATCAGTAAGCGATGATGCGGGAGAATATTTTTGATGCTTGTATTAACATATGTACTTATATTGTAAATATTATTTATGTCAATATTGTAATTAATTAAAATTGCATGATTATGATATTTAATTGGCCAACAACAAAGAAAGCTTCCTAAAGGTAGTATGTGATTTTACAAGTGTATTTGCTCCTAACTCTTGATTTAGACGTTATTAACCACGCGTTTCAAAGTTGAATTTTACTAACGCGTGCATAGTTACATTTTAAGGCAGTTGTCCAAAAATAAATTAATTACTGCACAAAGTTATTATTCTTTACTCTTATTTTGAACATAATTTCTTCCAAGATTTCGACTTAATTCCTTGGAAATATAATCAATCTTAAAGTCATATTATTTTAATTTCCTTTTTATTTTATTACATTTACAGAAACAATACTCAAATGAGTCAAATTATTTTGATCATATGATAGATTATTTAAATCGTTTAATCGATTTATCGTATTTCAAAATCTTTTTTATAGTCTGTGGTTGTTAGTTATGCACAGGGGAATTCACTAACGTTCATAAAGTACGACATTACTGTAGTACATTATATCGAAGAAAAAAAAACGGTAATTTATAGGCGTGACCTGTCAAAAAGGCAATAAACGAATGGACAAAGTATAAGTCGGTTCTGTCTGACAACACATCATTCAAAACCATCCATTTGGGAATTATGACAGATATACGTTACACCAACCGTCACACTTTGTGTTTGGGCTTAATAAAAAAAAGCGGCCAAGTGCGAGTCGGACTCGCCCATGAAGGGTTCCGTATCAGCAAGTAACATCATATAAAAGTTCTTGTAGTGCGTTGTAACTTTGATCGATGTTCTAATAATAGTGTATTGATTGAATGAAAGTTCACGATTTATGAGGTTTAAAAAAAAAACTACTTACTACATCTCGTTCCAGTTTGCATGTATAATGTACAACATATATTTTTTAGTTTTATCATTCTCTCACACACATTTTACTACTTTGGAAGTGTCTCGCGAGCAAACTATTCAGTTTAGAAAAAAAAAGATCTTAGAACCTTAATATCATTTTTGAAGACCCCCATTTTTTTTTCTATTTTTGTTTAAAAATATTATTGCGATTCACAGAATACATCTACTGACCAAGTAACATCAGTAAAGCTCTTAAAGTTTCGGAAAAAAGTGGCTGTGACATACGGACGGATAGATAGACGGACAGTAGTAGAAGTAGATAGTAGAAAGGATATATTACCATAAGGTCTTTTGATATGTGATTTTTGCTTTTGCACTGAAGTTTTCAAGTTCCAAAAATATTCTAGTGTAGGTAATTCTATACGAAATAGATTTTCAGAAAGAAAATTTGTATTAAATATGTATGTGCACTGTTTAATGGGGTTCTCTTAAATAAAATGTTGTAAGTTTCAAAGTTGAACTTGTTTTAATTACAAAGTATTAAAAATGAAACTACGTATGTACATGTTTAATGAAACATGAAATACACGTCAATAACGTAAAGTAATGTAAAAAGTTGTTGATTGAACAAGTTATCGGAACGTTAATTAAATCGCTGCGAAACGTAATGATCAAACCTGGTAGTTCATTAACGATTGAGAGCACGTCGCTTTTGTGAGAGATATATGTCTCCTTATATTATGATAAGGTATAGACTATATATAAGTAGACAAGTAGACTTGGTATAGTGATTAGCGTATGCTACTGCTGATCAAGAGGTCTCGGGTTCAAATCCCGGGTCGGTCGAGCGAAAGTTTTTCTGACAATGCTTATTATCAGCTGGGAATATGGAAGTTTGCCGGCAATTGACGGCCGCGCCTCGGAGAGCTTATTAAGCCGTTGATCCCAGTTGTCTTGAACATCTATGGCAGTCTTTATTGGGAAGTCAGTACCCTCAATTATACTGACAACAAGTAAAACCTTTTCATTTTAGTTTTCCCTTGAGGCTGAGGAAGTCCGATGCCAGTCACTCCGTGGAAAAATTGATATTCAGATAAAACCGATTGAATTAGTAGCCGAACCCAAATAGTATTGGGAATAAAGGCAAAGAAGAAGAAGATATAATAAAGGTATACCATTCTAAACACGTCTGATAGACGATATAAATAACGCTTAGAACTAAAAAAAATAAACACTCGCATTGAATTTTCAAGTGAGAGCTTTTTAGTTGATGGAAAGCGTGAGTAGAATTCAAGAGTGGTGGTAGCCATCCTCATTGTGAGTGCAGCATGGTGACCTAGGGCCGAGGGGTGAAGTTTTGAACCCTAAGTTACTTCTTATCACATCAACTAACTGTCAGTTTAATTCTTCTCAAATTTGGTTCAACCCTTTCAGAGATTAGCTTAACAGACTTAATTTGAAATTATAAACAAATACTTTCATCAACAGTCTCCTCGCAGGAGAGGGTTAAGGCATTACGTACCCACGCTGGCCGAGTGCGGGTTGGGGACCGGCAAGACACGTAGTGGTTTCGTAATCTTGCCCTTGAATGTTTTTAAGCGGCCCGAAGGCCTCCAACTAAGCTTCACGACTACTACCTAATGATAACAACCGGGACCGACTGCTTAACGTGACCTCCGAATCACGGAAACGTTCATAAAATGTCATGCCACAAACAGATGCTTTAGATATATATATTTTTTCCACGGAGTGACTGGCATCGGACCTCATCAGCCCTGAGGGAAAACTAAAATTCCAAGGTTTTACTATATTTGAGGGTACTGACTTCCCCATAACGATTATTTATATGTATAAATTCATAAATTTCTGTCATTAAATAACATTGGTTTTAAAATAACTAACTTTCGCCCATGGCTCCGCCCGCGTCTATGTCGGTTATCGCAATAAAAAGTAGCCTATGTCCTTACTCAGGTTTTAAACTATCTGGATACAATTTTTTTTCTAAATCAGTTCAGTGATTTTTGAGTTTATCGTGAACTGACAGACAGGACTTTTTTCATAATATATAGTGATACGTGATACTACTCAGTCGTTTTAACTCTAAACTCGTTGCTTTAATAATCTAAAACAAAAATGCGACGACATGAACACTGACACATTTACGATATGATAATACCGAAGGATCGGTCCAATACCGGATATTGATCCGTCATAAGGCCGCACGTTCCGTAATTTACGGTTTACGTACCTACGGTTGTAATCATCGATGTTTTATATCCACGTGGCAATTTTATTGTCGCTCTTTCAGGTAGATAGTTCTTTCGGAAAGGGAAACAATTTTCTTTGTGTAATGTTTTATAGGTTGATGTACGAGTATTTTGAAGGTGTGGAAAGTTTGACCTGAATGACACTATTATATCAAAACAAGAGTCGCTGTTTTTGGAAGGTAGTGGTTTAAGGTGGATGGCTCTTTTCTTACTAAAGTTAGTGGGTTCAAATCTCTCATGGAATATCACTTAATGTGGTTGTTGTTCTGAGTATGTGTTTCATATGTGTTTTTAGACTCATGGGGAGCACATGAAAAAACAGATATAATTAAATTTATTTGGTGGAGCTTCTGTGTTACTACAACAACCATCTTCCTAGCCTTTATCCCCAATTTTATTTGGGGTCGGCTGCTAGTTCAACCGATTTTATCTGAATTTCAGTTTTTCCACGGAGCGACTGGCATCGGACCTCCGCACCAACGAGGCAGTGTTACTACAACAACCAATTCTGCATAAATTTAATGCTAATGATATTGAATCAGAGGGACAGCATACTTGTATTACTCGAGTTAAAGGCTCCATGACAGTTAGACATTATACATGAGATGACCCGTCCCATGTAATTCAAATTCAAATTCAAAATTCTTTATTCACTTAGGATGCAATACATCTCTTGTGATAGGTCAAGATTCTACATGTACATTTATGCCATGTTCGCAAACAATAGGTAAAGCCGGAGAAAAGAACATGGCAATAAAAACTCGCGGCCACTCTTTTCAAATCGCCAATGTTTACATAGTTTTAATGTTTATAAACCTGATATGGGGGTAAGGTGCTGCCACTAATATACTATACACCATGTTAGAGGACTGATGCAATTTATAGTGATTAAAAATTAGAACTTAAGCTAATTTTAAAAAAAACAACAGCCTCAGTGGGTACAACATAGTAGGAGCATCTACTTATAACAAAGGTAAAAACTATATGTGCTCAAATATTGGCCAAATTACTGGTAACGAAAGATTAAATATAAAATATTAATTTTAAGATCAAAAGAAAGAGAAGAATGGCCTTTATTCGTCACGTAGAATCTTTACTTACAAAATGTACGTTATTACAAAACGAAAAAAGTAAAATATAATAACTTAACAATGTATTTTTTTTTTAATTTAAACAGTCTATACCCGTTTACAGTCCTCTAATGCAAATCCATTAACACGTCATTTATTGGAAACGGTATATTAGGTTAGGTATTACGGTACAATATACATATGTACATACACAGACTGCCAAAACTATAACACTTTCTTTTGGTTTCCTGGTCCGTAGTAGGTAGTCTTCTTAGTTCTTTGTCTTCCCAGCAGGGTACGGCGAACTACATAGGCCCGAGGAATTTAGCTTACATATATTCTAGCAGAATGTTTATGTAGGTATGTAGTCTGTATACAGTTTTTTATTTATGTTTTGTTTATTTTAATACACATATACTTTGATTAACCATTACATTGTACATTATATTGGTTGTATGTGTTTTTTATATTTTCTCTACTATATTCTATATCAAATGGTAATTGTTTGAAAGTTTTTCAAAAAATACAGCTGAAGCTGTTGTATCTGTAAGACAATCAATACCTATTCTAATCAATCAAATCAAATCAAATCAAACCATTTTTATTTCAGTCATGAAGCGGATTGTCTGTTCCAATTCGTAGATCCTATGGAGAAGAACAGACAAGAAACTCCATGGACACTCTTTTCCAACATTGTTTTTACAATTTTCGGTTACATTGTTTGAGGCATTTTATTAAATGTGAGGACAATGTAACGATACAGATGTTTACACAGGTAGTGTCCAAAAATCATTAAACAATAATATAATATAGAAGTTGTGAGATGACCAGCCCCGACTGGCGGCGCCCGTATCACGTTTCAGAAGAGTATGGTTGCTAACATTGTGACACGAAAATTTTGTATATCCCTATTAATATTATAAATGCGAAAGTAACTCTGTCTGTCTGTCTGTCTGTTACGCTTTCACGCCTAAACCACTGAACCGATTTTGATGAAATTTGATATGAAGATAGAACTGAACTTGGGAAAGGACATAGGCTACTTTTTACTGCAATAATCGAGATACAAAGGTGGTTAAAAAAATACATAAATCGTAGGTATCAAAATGTATCACTGTTTATCTCCTGTCAAAACTTCACAGGTTGCTAGGCATAACACACTTGCATGGCAACCATAATGATAGTTTGTAAATGACATATAGACCAGTAGACCAGCGTAGATAATTTTTGAAAACAAATAAAATTATATTAGGATGAAACCTATTGGAATACGAGGATAAAATTTATAAAAATTAAAGGAAAAATAATTTACGGGCGATTTGAGTACGATCGGGAAGGGGTAGGGGGGGAGGTTTTCGGGTCCTATAAGCGCGGCGTGAAAAAGCATCTCGGGCCGCCATACATTATTGTCTGCATTCGCAGCAAGTGTGGTAGCCCCGACTCTTGGATTCTGCTCATGCTTTTCATCAGGCAGGGTAGAGTCACTTTGGATGGCTAAATATATAAAACAAAGTGTAAATAACGGCTTATCTCGATTTCCGGCAAAACTACAAGTCCTATGGAAAAAAGTTAAATGTCAAAGTTGTAGGTAATTAAAAGATCTACAACTTTATAGGGTTCCGAAGTTTATGACTTCTAACCCTTATAGATTCGTCATGTCCGTCCGTCCGTCCTCAACTTACCGTCCAAACGGTAAATGTTAGAAAGACGAAACTTTGCATGAATATGTATTGTAATTACGTGGACAAAGTGCTACATTTAATTTATGAAAAATATTTTATTTAGGGTACCTCCCCTACACGTACAGTGGGGATGTTTTTTTTCGCGGCTACCCCCCATCATTATATAGGTCTTTTAAAAACATTACAGGGTTGTTAAGACGATTTTTTGATTTAGGGATCCGTTTGCGAGAATATCCACTTTAAAGGCAACTTTTTTTATAAAAACAGGGCGTCTACCCCCTCTAAAAGCTAAACGACCTGCTCAAAAAATCTGGAAAAATTCGTGATAGTGTTCCATATAATGAACTTTAAATAAAAACTAGAACGAATTAGATGACTTTGTTAGTTCAGGAGTTATAAAGGGCTTAACTTCTACAATGTGCTTACATGGAACACGTCATACAAAATTAACGCATTAATACGTAAATATAACAATTATCCATTGGATACAATTTCTAATCCACGTACCATTATGGGTGACTGAGGAACTCTTTCCTGTGCGTGGCCTGACACGCACTTGGCCGACCTCAAATTATACAAAAACCTTTTTTATTTTCAACAGAGTTTTTATATAATACGTACGGTACCAGTTGACCCACGAAACTTTATTGGCGTTTCTTTTCAAGCATACTCTGTTCCTATTAAATAATAATCCCTATTAATATTATAAATGCGAAAGTAACTCTGTCTGTCTGTCTGTTACGCTTTCACGCCTAAACCATAGAACCGATTTTGATGAAATTTGGTATGAAGATAGAACTGAACTTGGGAAAGGACATAGGATGCTCTTTATCGCGAAAATAAAGGTAGAAGGGTTTGAAATAGGGGACGAAAGTTTGTGTCGAAGTTCCATAATATCAAACATAAAATCATGTAAGATTGTTTAATCTACCCTTACCGTGTCGCGCGATATAAACGAATTCCACGCGGGCGAAGCCGCGGGCGAAAAGCTAGTTGGGAATAAATTAATGGTAATATTATTGCATACTTAAAGAGAAAAAAGATATACTTTAACTCTAGTAAGAAGATATATGGTCGGCATATTTTATGAAATAAGTCAAACGATGTTTGCTCACACAAGTGTCTTGGAGTTTGCGAGTATGTCGAGATGATAAATAATGGTGCTAAACTGAATTCAATATTCATGATTTACTGTTTCTATAATGTTATTACCATTCGACCAGCACAGTATAATGGACCAAGACTATTTTTAGGGTTCCGAAGTTTACGACTCCCAACCCTTATAGATTCGTCATGTCCGTCCGTCCTTGACTTACCGTCCAAACGGTAAGTGCTAGGAAGATGAAACTTTGCATGAATATGTGTTGTAATTACGTCGACAAAGTGCTACTATAAAATTATGAAAAATGTTTTTATTTGGGGTGTAGTACCTCCCCTACACGTAAAGTGGGGAGTTTTTTTTTTTCTCACGGCATACAATCGTGTGGGGTATTTATCTTTAAATCGTTATATTTATCTTTAAACCTACCAGGTTTTATAATTATAAAAAAAAGATGTAAGTAGTAATATTATATGTGTAACACACAACGCAGAAAAACTGCACTGCAAAGAAACGAGTAACTCGAAATAGGCCTTTCATCACTTCATCTTGTCAGTAAAATATAGTAGGCCAAAATCCTATTTCTAAGGAGGAGCTTATATGTAGCAGTGGTCTATTGAAAACTGTTGATGTTGATGAAATGTGATGTCATAGATAAGATGATGATATTAGAGACTATATGACACAGTAATGGTTTTTTTTTTCATTTTGAAGACTAAATTAATGATAGTAGTGACTCTACTCTGCTTGATGGAAAGCATGACTAAACTCTAAGAGTAGTCCATCCTCATTGTGACTGCAGGCAATGCAGCATGGTGACCCATAACATGGCGGCATGGTTAGATGTTTCTGCATTATTCTCCCAACCTCCGGAGGCCGTTCGAATGATTCAAAATTATTGGGCCTCCGATCTCATACTCACCAACAAAAAAAAACCAGCACGTATGCGGTTATTACTAGGTTCTGTGTTAAGGTAGTACTGCCCCGGTACAACCAACCCATTAGTGCTGAAATCAGCGTGGCTCTATCATCTACTACTTCTACTGTTTATTTGTAATTTTTATTTAAGTATATTAATTTTACACTCATATGATATGCCTATACTCCTGCTTGTCTATGGTCAGAATCTAGCAGCTGTTTAAAAATAATGCAGTAATTTTACAGCTTACTACAATTCCTGTTCTCTTTTGTAATTTTTTTTTATATTTAGGTATAGTATTTACTACAAAACCATTTTTGGTTTTGAAAGGGCTACTCCAGTCCTAGAAATACAACCTTCATTGAGCTAAAATATACACGATACGAATACAAAGAACATTAAGACTCAGAGCAACTAAATGTAGATTACACGTACTGTTGTCCCATGTAGGGAACGAACCCACAACAATTAGGGCAGTAATATAACGGCTTAAACTACTGCTTCACCATCCTTGCAATCTTTTGATGGGCCGTAACAGTTCCCAAAACTATCGAAATAAATATTTATCAACATACCTACATTAAAATCTACTCTCACATATCATTTTCATCCAATCGGTCCCGAGAGTTCTCCTGAATTTGTTTTTCCCTGGATACCGTATTGTATATAATCGCTACCAGGGGAATACGACTGTGGTATTTTATTACCTGACTATGAACTCAGTGACGGTATCGTGTGAAGGGGCTATAAATTGTATGGTAAACTTCGAATCCCCTGCTGAATTTTATGATTATTGTTTTGGCCAAATTTCAAGTGCTACTCAATTTTAATATATAGTTACGAGTCATTCAGTTGGAAAGTGACTGTAAAAGTAGACTTGAAGATGTCTTTTAGTAATTGGGTAATGCTTAAATATTTGGAGACAATGGACATTGGAACTTTATTGGATAAATTTGTTAGAATACCGGTGAATTTCTAAATTATGAAATTTTAAGTTGCTTTTTGGTGTTCCGTAGTTCATGACTCGGAACCCTTATAGATTCGTCCCCTACACTTCTTTGTTTGTGTGGGGTATTACAAAATAGGTCTTTTAAAAATATTGCGAGGTTGCAAAAATCATTTTTCGATTTAGGTATCCGTTTGCGAGTTATTCGACTTTAAAGCGCATTTTTTTATAAAAACAGGGCGTCCATATACATACCTTTAAAAGCCAAACGGCAGGCTCAAAAAATCTGGAAAAATTCATGATAGTAGTTCATATATTGACCTTTATAGAAAAATTATAACAGATTAGATATCTTTGTTAGTTTAGGAGTTATAGAGGCTTGACTTATAAAATGCGCTTACTTAGAAAACATCATACAAAATTAACGCATTAATACGTAAACAACAATTATAATCTATTGGATACGATTTTAAATCTTCGTACCATTATGCGTGACCGAAGAACCCTTTCCTGTGCATGGCCTGACACGTACTTACCCGATTTTTTATATTTTGGCCTACCATAGTGAGTCTAATCTGTCTGATGGAGAACATGAGTAGAATCGAAGAGTAGTGTCCTTACACATGTGTACCATAGTCATTGGGAATCCAGATATTGTTATATGGTGACCCACACCATAGAGACATATGGAGATGATTCTGCATCATTTGGCATCCGGTCTTTCTTTTAAAGGCGAGTTGGCGGACATATTCGGATACATTAACTTCCCTTGTAGACATTATAACAAATACTATTTCCAAAACCATGTGTTGTTACAATGTTATTCAGTTCTATGTTGGCGTATGCGAATGATAATCAAGAGGTCTAGGGTACAAATCCCGTGTCAGGACAAAAGTATTCTTGGGTTTTTTCTTAGAGGAAATTCTTGATAACAGCCCGGTGATTCATGCTACTAGTTCAACCGGTTTTACCTGAATTTCAGTTTTTCCATGGAGCAACTGGTATCGGACCTCCGCAACCCTAAGGGAGAACTGAAATTCGAAGATTGAACTAGTTGTCAGTATATTTGAGGGCACTGACTTCCCAATAACGATTGCCATAGATGTTCATGCAACCAGGACCGACGGCTTTACGTGCTCTCCGAGGCACGGGCGTGAATCACCGCCAAACTTCCAAACTCCGCCGCTATTAGGAATTTCCTAAGAAAATCCCAAAAACACTTTTTGGCCTGACCCTGGATTTGAACCCGGGACCTCTTGATTAGCAGTCGCATACGCTAACCACTAGACCAACGAGGCCCTCAAATATATACTGATAAACTAGTTCAACATTCGAATTTCAGTTCTCCCTCAGGGTTGTGGAGGTCCGATGCCAATTGATCTGTGGAAAAACTGATGTTCAGGTAAACTGGTTGAAGTAGTAGCCGACCTCAAATAATTTTGGTAATAAAGGCTAGAAAGAAGTTCTATGTTGGCAATCTTATGAAAAGTAAGTAGAGAACAATGGAGTGAAATAAAATGCATTAAGTTATTTACATACATTTAATCATTGTCTATTACATCTATAACATAGCGACTTAACAAGATAAAACCTTCTTAGATTCTGAGAGCACAAAACATTTGACTAGAACAATGTATGTTATAATAATGAAATCCTTATTTAAAAACACAATTATATAATATTATACATAGACTAAAGTTTTCTAAACAGTATATAAATACCACAAACGAGTAGAACAAAGAATTTTGAAGACATTTGTTTTTCACATATTGTTGTAATCTTTTCAATTCATAAGAACATTTATAACTAAGCAAGGATAACAGTCGCTTGATATTTGACAAACGATTTTAACTCGTTCTATTTTTTTAATAGTTTACATTGCATTTTAAGCCCAAAATGTTCAGACTACATCAGAAACTTGTTCGACAATGCATCACTGCTAATGTGATATTTTCATATTATCATAGTAGATTTCTAGAGTTCTTTGTGTATAAATATCAGTGACTAATGTTAACGTTTGTACAAAATTCAAGCTGCTGTTAATAATTCGGTTATACCCGCCAGAGAAATTTGAAGATCACTTAGATACGTCTACAAGATATGCTATATTATATTGAATAAGTGAGATATTCGTTGTTAGTAATAGTATCTAAAGATTGAAAAGTACTAGTAAATTTGAGCTTTAGTCATAAAACGTGAATTGGAAATTGTTCCACTATTAAGAGAAATATATAAGAATTATTACTATTCATGAACACATACACACGTAAAATGAAAATGTTATTATTAGCTGTTGATCCACGAGCGAGAATTACGGTCTTTCCTTCCAATGACACTATGAAAAATGCAATTTAAAGTTTCATTGCTTGTAAATATTGATGGTTTTTACAAGCATTCAAAATGTTTGCTATGCCTCGTGAATGGATCAAAAGCCAGAATATTGACACAAAAGGGGTCACGTGCTAGAGCATTGGAAACTTGGTTCCATTGGCAGTACTAAAGCCGTCCTGTCAGACCCTCGTATTAAATCTATATTGGAATGTTTGAATGTTGACGAAATCTTCATTCTCTCACTTAAAAGTGGTTCAATGTGTGCTGTGAACATCTTTTGGGATGTTTAGAAGCTAGTTCTCCCAAATATGAAATTGCCAGGGGCAGTTGGGTCTTCAGTGGAGAAATACTCCTTCCAAAGCTCCTGGAACTCTTCCCATGAAACGCTGCTCTTACCCTGTTGGATGAAAAAATAAAAATCAAAATACGGGACACAAAGAATTGAAATTGATGGGACCTATTTGCGCGACATAACATTTTTAAATTCCATTTTTTGAAGCAAAAAAATATTTTTAGAAGGAGGTGATATACATTTGGATGATGATGATGATAATTTTATATTTATAGGTATGATAAACATCTAGAAATCTCAAAATAGGATCATTCGCGCTTGACTATATGCCATTACATGTAAAACACCATATTTAATTGCATTCAATCGATTTTTGTCAAATGGTCATCCGATTGTGTGGTAACATAACCTGAAAAACAGATACATAGCCTAGAAAACTGGATGTGGTAACCCTGTGGGTATATAGTTTCTATATAATGTAGAGGCATTATTTGACACAAGTGAGATAGTTTAAAAAAATAAATGTTTCACTTTCATTTGGATTTAAAAAACTAATAAAGTCTTACTCCAGGATGTGGGTAGTTTATTAAATAAAAGCATTTTACGAAAAAAATATTTCACGATACAATTTGTGACTAAATTTCTCAGTGTCGTATGTTAATCAGATAACATTATGTAAAGGAACATCGCTAAAGGCAGTCAAATAAAAATACTCTTTACAAATTCGTAATAAAGTATTTGTCTCGTTAAACAAAAATCCTTTTTACTTTAGGAAAACAGTAAAAACAAATTTATGTACAACAGTCACGACATCATGTCAGTTGATCATCAATTTTCAAAAAGAATATCTAAGTGAATGTATTCAATGTAGGTTTGTACTTACAAAAACGTTCACGACCAATAATGAATCGAAAAATATAGATACGACGCACGCTATTCAATTGTACCGTTTTACTGAATATCTCGATCAGTAAGCAAGTTTTCGTTACAACAATGTAGAACAAACTACACTTACATAGATGTTCGTTATGCTAACACCTATATCTTCGACGGTACAAGCAAAATAAATTGAGTACTTGAAACACTCTAGCACTTTTTAGGGTTCCGAAGTTCATAACTCGGAACCCTTATAGATTCGTCATGTCCGTCTGTCCGTCCGTCCGTCCGTCCGTCCGTCCGTCCGTCCGTCCGTCCTCGACTTACCGTCCAAACGGTAAGTGCTAGAAAGATGAAATTTTGCATGAATACGTGTTGTAATTACGTCGACAAAGTGCTACAATAAAATTATGAAAAATAATTTTATTTGGGGTACCTCCCCTACACGTAAAGTGGGGATGATTTTTTTTTCTTGAGGCTACCCCATCGTGTGGGGTATCATTAGATAGGTCTTTTAAAAACAATAAAGGGTTTCCTAGACGATTTTTTGATTTAGGTATCCGTTTGCGAGATATTTCACTTTAAAGGGCACTTTTTTGTAAAAACAGGGCGTCCCCCCCCCTCTAAAAGCTAAACGGCTGGCTCAAAAAATCTGAAAAAAATCGTGATGGTGGTCCATATAATGAACTTTGAAGGAAAACTATAACGGATTCGATGACTTTGTTAGTTCAGGAGTTATAAAGGCTTATATGGTAAAATGCGCTCACTTAGAAAACGTCATACAAAATTAACGTAATAATACGTAAACATAACAATTATCTATTGGATACGATTTTAAATCCACATACCATTATAGGTGACTGAGGAACCCTTTCCTGTGCGTGGCCTGACACGCACTTGGCCGATTTTTTAAGCTTTTAAATAGTGTCAAAGCTTATGGACCGTACGTTTTAGGGAACAGGTATGAAAATGTCAGAATGTTGATGAAAATTGTAGCTAAGGTAATAAGGATGGAGAATAGTTTTTTTTAATTTTAGGAGGAATGTATATAAGAATATCTCTGAGTTTAACGAACACAATGCATAATTTTATTTCTGTGTTAGTTATATAAACACAAGAAGGGAAAAAGGACATTAGCAATGTGTCACATCCGTGTAATGTATCCTACTAATATTATAAATACTAATATTATAAACGCGAAAGTTTGAGAGTATGTGTGTATGTGTGTATATTTGTTGCTCTTTCACGCAAAAACTACTAAACGGAATTGGATGAAACTTTACAGTAATATAGCTTATATATCAGAATAACACATAGGCTACTTTTTACTGCAATAATCGAGATAAACGGGCGAAAGCTAGGTGATTATAAAAATACATTAAATCGTAGATGTCAAAATGTATCACTGTTTATCTCCTGTCAAAACTTCACAGGTTGCCATGCATAACAAACTTGCATAGCAACCATAATGATGCGCGGGTAATACCGCGGGGCGCAGCTAGTCTTGAAATAAATGAAATAAATCTGTCAACTAGAATTTAGATCAGAATATTTACTCTGAGCAATTTATGTTTGTGTCCAATAGATATTCGAAATATTAAATTGCGTCTATGATCAGCAGTATACACTGATATTAATCTAGATTATTGTATGACTAATCTAATATTGAATCACAAAAAAATGCTAAGCTGGATGCGAGAAGCACAAAATCGATCAAAGTGGTGTGCAATGGGAGAGGCCTATGTCCAGCAGTGGACTGAGATAGGCTGATGATGATGATGATGATGAATCTAATATTAAGGATTTTGTAGCTTTCGTGACGGTAATAATAATTAAACTTTATGTGAAAGGTTACTAGCAATTCAAATTAGTCTTATTACCTCCTTTTTAAATACCTCCTTTAAAATTGTAGCTAAAATACAGTATAGTTACAATGGAAAAAATTAAAAAAAAATGACAAATACATTTTACCAACCAAAAATAACCGTATTACAATGATGTAAAGAACGTTTTTAATCTATAAAACATCAGTTACTACAATTTGTTGTTGTATACTTATATGCCATCATAGTGAGGAAAAAACTGAGCGCGGTACCATTTCGGTAGAAATAAATTTTGTCTTACGTTCCACAAGTCATAACAGAATTAAAATATTAACCTCAGACGCGTAAACAGTTTGTGCTTAGAGAACAGTTTCTGGGAACTCGTAATAATTAATTTCGTGCATTGAAGGTCGTAAAGTGCGTAAGCTTGTTCCTAATTAAAACCAGCTCAGGGTATTCTCCAAAGGGAGTGTTTAGGTTTATGACAATCCTCCCTCTTTGTTTACTCAGCAATCGTGATTGCGATTAAATTTGAGATAGGAACAGTCGCTCAAAGTTGTAGTCCTTGATAGATATTATAACATAAGCAAAAACTACTATGGCGTCTATCATTAATATTTCAGAGGTTATGCTACAGTGAATCGGTATTTTCTATAAAAGGGTTACTATGGAAGCTTTAAAACTATAACTCAGGTTTTCAAGACCTTTTTCAAAAATTCGGTTAACACTCCAATGCTTAGAGCATTTAGGTATAAAGCACTTCTTAAGCGAAATGGAATGTTATAATGCACCTATTGAGATCTGTAAGTAAAAATTAATGTTATATCTCTAAGTATATATTTTGACCATAATATTAATAATAGGTTTATACACATAACATATTTTATGAATAGGCTTTCTTATTTTACTTTAATTCATTAATATGAATTGTGCTAAATAAAAAATTATAATGGTGTCCTTTCATACAAGTTAACGCAGGTGATTACTAGTGAAGAGTGGTTTGAAAACTATGGCTCGGAGCCATGTTTGTGGCCTTGGTACGCCGTGAGAGTTCGCGGAGTTCCGTTCTTCTGAGAGCAAGTTATGCTTGCAAAGGAAATGGCAGACCAGGAGATTTAGAATGGGCCAAGGAACCACCAGAGATCGTAGAAGAATCTTTGTCCTCCATAAGCACAAGCCTGGGAATAAACGATAAGGTCATCTAGCAGAAGCAGACCGGGGTGGCAGTGCGTCGTGCTAGAGAGTTATCTGCCAGCCGTATATATGTAATGTCCACGCCTTGCGCAGACACAGACACTACAGCGACGTGAGGGGAGTTTAGATGATAAGGGCTGGGAGCTGATAGGTACTCACGTGTACCTACGGCTACCTACGGCTTTGGCTTGACGTATATATCACAATAAAATACTTTTCGAGTTTCCCGAAATAACTAGACTTTTAAATCTTTTAGATTATTTTTCTTAGCTTTATTTATATATTGTTTTCTTTAAAGTATTACAATTTTGTTGTAAGTATACACTCATGAATCAACCAATAACTGACATGCGGTTTTGCGTTACCGGAAAGCTGTTATTTTTCCAGTTTTAAATTAAACAAAACCATTTATCATGATGGTGTATTACCAGTTGATAGAGATTTTAAAGATTTCAAGTGATTCGAAATTTATTTGATACTAATGGCGCTAATTGTTTGATCCTATTGAAGTAATTTGTCTATTGGTTCTAAGATTTGTAACATTAATACACACGGTGTTAAAAATAGTATTTGTTGTATGTACTTTGCTTTAGAAGTAAACTGTATTTTGCTTTTTGTCTATGATTATTTAAAAATATTTATTTATTTATTAACTTTATTGTACACCACTTTACAGTTCAAAAAATATTATATACAGAGATCGATATCTGGTTTTACAATAGGCGGTCTTATCGCTCACGGCGATCTCTTCCAGATAACCTTTAAGTAAGGATATTTTATAATAAAATTATGGATTGTCAGTGACGTACTTTTACAATAATTTGTCATAGAAAATACATAAAGTTATATATATCATCATACATACCACTAATACACATAAGTACTAAAACAAAAGCAAAAAATTCTAATAGTAATAAGAAAAAAAGAGTAACAAATTAATGATATTATTACTACAATTACACACCATCACCACAGATTACTGAATAGTTCCATCACCAGACTCACAAACATTTACACACAATAAATACATAGAATACCTACACACAATGTTTATAACAATGACACATTCACTACAGTAATCAGTTCCCTGGCAGCTCCTACACACCCAAGTAATGATTGGTAAATATACATGCGTCCGTGTATTAAATTACTACTTTATTGTCAATACCATCCAATATTTTACAAAAGTAGTTATACTAGGCCACATTAGAGCATGATTGTGAGCAATTATAGACGATGTGCATACCTCAATCAAAGGTAATGGTAACCTTACCTAGTAATTATTGCCTAAATATGTATACATATACATATATGTGTAAAAATACATATTGATATGTACATTTACTGGAATGTATGATTGTTTACATGAAGCATTAGATATAATGGAAACATTTTTTATATTTTCATCGTAAGTGTTACGATACGTTGAATTATAAAAAGAAAGACCTACATATATATATATAAATATATATATATATATATCAACTATGATATTTCGACTTCATAATTGACTTTTAAAAGAAGTGGATTCTAATTTTGGTTTATTTTTTATGTTTTTATCCACGCAGCGTATGAGTTATGTAGCGAAAACTTGTGAATTAATGAACTTGTGCGTTTACTATTTCAAATAGTAAACGCACAAGTTCATTAATTCAACATTTCTGCAACAGAAGTATATTTTCCCTCATTCAAACAAGACGAGAATACTCAATACAATCTCAATTGTCAATAGCTTCTGTGTTTAATTTACTCATTGGTTTGCTTAACATTATTCACAGAAGATACCATATCATAATCCAATGTCTGGTATCGTTTTCAACAAAGTAAAATAACATATTAAAAGCTGTGTACAGTTGTAATTGGACTTCAGACCTAAATATTGCAAACTGTAAATAGTGTAATATTGGTGTGTCTTCGGTTTGTTGTCTGTTTCTGTACCTAATAAATAAAAAAATGAGCATGACGTCTAAAAGAAAAGTATGCTAATAAATTTAGGTAATACAAAATATTAATAGCATTCTCACCTTAGCCATCTTAGTGAAAGCCACCTTGCACTCTTGAGGGTCGATACCGTAGGAAGAGCAGACGGTGGTGAACTCATCGCTGTCAATAGTCCCGTCAGCGCTGGCATCTTCCAGTTTGAACATGAAGTGGGCATACAGCTGCTGCCATTTTAGTGCAGCTGACGGATTCTGGGCATAATCATTCCACATCGAGTTCCATTCTTCGACGGACACCTGGTAGAGAAGTAGTAGCAATAAAATCTTATTAACATTATGTTTTTAATTATCAACAACCTTTAAAAGTCCACTCTAGGAGTTTTTTGGCCCATCCACCACTTGGCGTCCACTAGTTTCCATGAATGAGCATGATAACATGCCGCTTACGAATATTTTACTTATGATGTGAAAATGGTAGTTCTAGACAAGAAATATGCTATTGCTATGTCATTATAAATTTATTTATATTTCTATTTTTAAAAAGACAACTCCCGCATTAGGAATTTAATTCCTGTGACGCGGGGGACTTTACAAACATACATGAAACGGACACACAGAACACCCAGACTCAGAACAACAAATTGTGAATCACACAAAGTGTTATCCTACGTGGGATTTGAACCCACGACACTTGGCGTAGTAGGAAGCGACGTGGCGACCGCTTAAGCCACTAGGTCAACCATGCAGTCAATTTGTCAGTGTGTTAAGAAGTCACACTTAATGAACGTTTACTAATAACCTATACTTTTCAGATATGTTAAATTTTAAAATCACTTCTTTTATCTATTTGTTGAACCAATTTTTATGTATATTAGTGTAGATAAGTAAAAATATTCTATTGAATTTAAACATTTAAGCGATAAAATAAGGTATCAAAGCTTTATGGGAGACCAGTGATCCCTCAAGTTTAGGGATATAAGGAAACTATTATGTTTATTTTATAGTCAAGCTATCACAGATACCGGGTACTCTACACATTCAATGATAAAAGACCTTGAGGATTTTATACATAACGCTATAAATTTAAAAAAATGCATGAAAGTTTTATGGTTCATTCACACCGAACAGCAATTATACAACTTAATAACACTGAAGTATCACATGATTAAATCGTTGGGGGAATAGAGGCCGTCGTAAGAATTCCTGACACGACAATATACATACACTGTGACCCTCCGAACAATGCTTGCCTAACGTAGTACAACGGTATATGAAAAAGTGTGAATAACCTTAGAAATTTGTTATAAAAGCTTTTGAAAAATTTATGGCACAAAAACTCGACACGTTATTAAGGTTGTTTGATATTGCATGAATACCATAATTGTGATCATGTTCCCTTTGTGTTTTTGAGTGTTGATTAAAAATATTCGAGAGGAAAATTTAATAAAGGTTGTGTTTGTTTTTTTACCGATGTGATGAGCCGGGCGTTTTATTTAGTTACGTTGCTTTTAAAATGTCAGTGATTTTCGTAATGAAAATTCATGGACTTTTTTGGGTTTACTTTCTCTACAAATTTTTGGAGATATTTCCTCTTGAAAATTACATTTGTAGTTGACACTTTTATATGTATTTGTGTCCAGTGTTGTTCTTTAAACTTTTTAGACTTCTTATTAGACCACCTAACTGTAGAATCAAAAAGTTATTTGGTATAACAAATATAAGTAAGTCTCGATTGTAACATTTAACTTCAATAAAACCTTACTTATTTGTACATGTAAATAAACAGTTCTCATAATCATATGATTCTCTCTCTAAAGATCTCAATATCATTCAAACAATCAATCTCACTCTAAAAATACTGATAGAATGTATAACGAAATCTATTTGTGAAGGAGTTTACATTTCAAACAGACAAATCAAAAGGCATTATGCAATGTAGTGATGGACAAGTTAAGATCGAAAATTGTATACAACAAACGTTTTCATCCAACAGTATGAATTATTCTTTAACTAATTTAGTATTTTTTAATATATCGAAATATTAATAAACCGAATCGAATGAATAAAGCGAAATAGAAAAAAAACAATCAAACTAAAACCTTCATTTAAAAAGTTCCGGGCAACGAGCGCAAAACAATCAATTTTGCAGAAAAAACAATTTCAATACTAAATTGAGTTAGAGCTTTCGTTGAATTCAGCTGTGGTTTCCATTTTGAATTTATTTTCTGGTAAGACAGCAGTAATATTCATCAAAACAATTTATTCTATTACTTTTATAATATGACTGGCTGGGTGGCGCAGTGGGAGCGTATGCGACGACTGCTGTGCTTGAGGTATCGGGTTCGATTTCCGGGTCGGAACAAATGTTTGTGTGATTCGCAAGTATTTGTTTAAGAGTTTGGTATTTATATATGTATTATATGTATGTATTTTTAAACAAAAAAAGTATGTTTATGTATTTATATCAGTTGTCTAATACCCATTATCTAGCTTTGCTTAGTTTGTGACTGAGATGGCTTTGACTGCACGGTTGGCCTAGTAGTCCAGTCAATGAAAGCTTAACTTTGCCATTTTGGTTGAACACTTGCAACCAACGCCAAAATTTCCGTAAGTCTTCGTAGATTAATATACTAAAATTGCAGGGTGCTGCAATACCGGCAAAGGGTGCAAATACATTGCAAAAGGGTGCAAAAACAACTTTTTCGTATATATCTCGCGATTGGCTCGAAAAATAAAAAAAGATTCTACTACAAAATTGTAGGAAATTAAATCCCCTACAAAAAATTATAGGCGTATTTTCGCGTATCTGTCATAGTTTTTCCACAAAATGGATTTAAAGGTGCAAAATTAAAAAAAATTACTATTAATCTTTTTTTTTCATATTGAAGTGATACTACATGTTTCATTGGGATTTAATTGATATGTTTCAGGCATTTTTTTAAATAAATTTATAACTTTTTTCAATTACCTAATAATCTTGGCAAAAAAAAACATTTAAATTTTATTATATGACAAGCTGACCCGGCAAACTTCGTACCGCCTTAGAATAATCATTAAAATATTGTGCTTAGTAATTAACTGATACTGATAAATTGACAGCAGTACCACCTAACGGGCCCCGGCCGGTGCCGCCACAATCGCTTTATTTCTGCATTTTAAATCTGTAATATCTTCAAAAATAATAATTTAAATTACATTCTGTAAAGGGTCATAATATTAATATTAATATTATTAATCTATATTAGATGCACAAAGAATTTAAGGTACTTAATTGGATAAGGATTAATACTGCATTGCTTAAAATCGTTTCGTAAATAATCCATTCTTTCTCGTAAAAAGGAAGAAAGTATTGTAGACCTTTTTAAGGTGTACAATACTGTAGTACATTATTTTGATCTATTTCGTAGGGTACAGCCAGCGTTTGCAATGTAAGCGTAAAAAATGGGTTTATTTACGACATCACATTAAAAACCTCTAAAATTATCAATGTTTCTCTACTATATTATGCATGTATTATACATATAAACCTTCCTCTTGAATCATTTTATATAATAAAGAAAACGGCGTCAAAGTCCGTTGCGTAGTTTTAAAGATCGAAGCATTTATACGGACAGGCAGAGAGCGGAAGCGACTTTGGCTTATACTACGTAGTGATAATTTAATTTTAGTTTTTTTTTACTCCATTAGACTCAGAGCAAAATTGCGTTTGAAACGTATATTTGCAGTATATATTACCTCTCCATTTATCTGAGCTATTATAAATTTCATTTCAGGTGGAGAAAGAGCGTGGTATATTTTATATTATTCTCTGTAATAGAGACTTCTATTCTACTATACTACTCTCTTGCTCCCACTGATTCCAATTTTCTACGCATGCGCATGAAGAGAGCATGCGTGCGAGTGAGACCACAATTATTTCAATGCGAGCGTAAGAGATAGAAATATAAGAGTGAATAGGGAGAATAAGACAAAAATTAGACCCTTGCGCTCCACGTAAATAGTCCCATTGAAGATCTATAGGATAGGATCGAAAAATAGGACCCATGTGCTCGAATAAGACTATACGTTTCCTAATAAGAGCGAAAGAGATAGAGATTTAAACAAAAATGAGACCCTTGCGCTCCACGTAAATAGTCCCATTGACGATCTATAGGATAGGATCGAAAACTAGGACCCATGTGCTCGAATAAGACCATACGTTTCCTAATAAGAGCGAAAGAGATAGAGCTTTAGACAAAAATGAGAACCTTGCGCTCGACGAAAATAGTACCATTGAGAACACTCACACATGCGCTTGTTTCTCTATCTCGCTGAGTGCAATGAGTAAGACTGCAGCAGAAAATGCCCAACTAACTGTTTGTCACTTACTGTCACTATACTCCAAAGTGTCGTTTCAGGGATATTTCGTTTTTGTGCGTCTAACTGTCCAGAAGTGTTTTTTTTTACAAAATAAACTTGATTCACTGTTTTCAATTTAAAGGAAACAATGAATCCTTCATTTTTATGTTCTATTTGTATGAAGAAAACGTAAGATGTAACCATTGTTGTGAAAAGTATGCAATCCTCTCAGGATTGCATACTGATTGTAGTGATTGGTATGGTAAGAGTGAGGATCTCAATGAAATGGCTAAGAAAACAATTATCACTGTATGTGCAGAAATCTTTCAGAGCAAAATAAAGGAAACTCGTTATGGAACAAAAAGCTATCTTTAAAACTTTTCTTTAAAACAACCGGACAAATTCCCTGATAACGCTGTATCAGAAATACCTCCACTATTAACTTGCTTCATACATAAATTATTATTAAATGATGAAAATATCGTGTCAGATGAATGTCCTGTTATCCCAAAAATAGATGAATGTCCTGTTATCCCAAAAATAGATACTATTGCCTATAGTATTATTTCAGCACTTCGTCCTAAATCCTTCATTCGTTTTTACAACTAGCTGTTGGAACATTCATTAATCGAAAAACAGGATCGATGTTAGTTATCAATCTATGAAGGTGAGGGTGATAAACTGGGTGTTTGCACATCATACCATAATATTCAGCTTCATGAAGCTTCATCAATATTTTAACCTCAGAAGACTATAATTCTGATGCTTTCGTTCAATATGTCTTTGATAATACAAGGTGGGCCAAAAGAAATCACCCTATTAAAAGATGCTCTTATTTTTGCAAATGGCCGCCAATGTCAAAGACCTGTGCATGTCCGTGCATCAGCTGCTGCCTGTCGACCACCAAACGCATGTAGCCTACGCCCATGCGATCCTCAATCTCGAGGACAAAGTAGACGATTTTTCCACCAAAACCATAATGAGCGATGAGGCTCATTTCCACCTCAGCCGGTACGTGAATAAACAAAACTATCGCTTCTGGGGCACCGAAAATCCATGAGTGATGCACGAGGAGCCATTAAACCTGTGAAAAGTGACTGCATAGTGCGCTGTTCAAGCTGGAACAGTCATCGGTCCATTTTGTTTAGAGGACGCCACCGGTCAAACGACAACAGTGAACGGTGCGCGCTATATGGCCATGTTAACCGCGTTTTTTCTGCAACAATTGAACGAATTAGGCCCGCAAGATCGCCCGCTTTAACCGCTCCAGACTTTTTTGTGGTGTTTTTTGAAGTCCCGTGTTTATGTGAACAAGCCCGAGACCCTGGAAGCCCTCTAGGACAAAATTTGATACGAGTGCGAGAATCTGTCACCCGAAGTTCTCGCTGTAGTGATGAAAAATGCCATAAAACGAACCCGTATAGCAATCGATTGTGGCTGCGCCCATTTGGCCGATATCATCGTCTTGACTTCACTATTAATATTCTAAAGGTTCAAATAAACATAATCAAAAAACAGAATCGAAGCTTTTCATTTTAAAAAAAATGTAAAGCCAAACAACATCGGATGACTTCTTTTGGCCCACCTTGTATAAGAACCTCAGGTGGTCAGAAGACTTTTCATTGTTTAGGAGGCATAGCAGTGTATACACCAGCAAGTAGGGTTTGATATGAAGAAACTCCAATCAAATGTAAAAAAATCTGCAGCGCAATTACCATCTACAACAGATACCACCGATGAGATTTATAATGAGAGATTGCCTTCTGGATTAAAAAACATCACCTATGCAGATCCTAGTAAACTATGTTTAGGCATTTCACCTCTTGTATTACCATCGTATATAACATTTTCTATCAGGCATATTACATGCCTCCCGTTCATTAGATGACCATCCTCTCAAATTTGGAAATATGTAAATTTGCGCTGAATCCGATGGAATAAAAAATATAAAATTAAAATATCATTTAATAAAATTGAAATGATTTTTTTGTCAAGATTATTAGGTATATGAAAAAAGGTATAAATAAGTAAAAATAATGTACGAAAAATATTAATTAAATCGTAAAGCAACATGTAGGAACGCTTCAAAATGAAAAAAAAAGAATAATAATAATATTTTTACAATTATGCACCTTTAAATGCAATTTGTGCAAAAACTATGAGAGATACGCGAAAATATGTTTGCAATTTTTTGTAGAGAATTTAATTTCCTACAATTTTGTAGTAGGATCTTTTTTTATTTTTCTAGCCAATCGCGAGATATAGACGAAAAAGTTGTTTTTGCACCCTTTTGCAATGTATTTGCACCCTTTGCCGGTATTGCAGCACCCTGCAATTTTAGTATATTAATCTACGAAGACTTACGGAAATTTTGGCGTTGGTTGCAAGTGTTCAACCAAAATGGCAAAGTTAAGCTTTAATTGACTGGACTATAGTGGCTTAAGCGGTCGCCATGCCGCTTCCTACTGCGCCAAGTTATCCCACGTAGTATAACACTTTGTGTGATTCACAATTTGTTGTCCTGAGTCTGGGTGTTCTTTGTGTCCGTTTCATATGTGTTTGTAAAGTACCACGCGACACAGGAATTTTCCTAATGCGGGAGTTGTCTTTTAAAAAAGAAAGAAAGAAGAAAGATGGCGTTTTGTGTAAGATGTCCGAAATATTTATTTATGTATTATTATTTAATATAAAAATAGTTAAGAAAAGATATTATCTTTCAAAATCAAAGCATTTATTTCAAGTAGGCCAGTTACAGGCACTTTTGAATTGTCGAAACAAAAATGAAAATTAAATGTAGCTACAGTCCCAGTCACAAGACATAAAAACTGTGAAAGTACTGTAGTTGCCCATTCCCTAGCGTAGATCTCTATGGAGAAGAACGGGCAAGAAACTCCATGGACACTCTTTTAAATAACAATGTTTTTTACAAAATCTTGGTTACATCATTCATGTTGAGATGGTACATTATGTGAGAATGTATGTATGTGAGAATGAATGAATGTATGTATATACGAGAATGTAGCAAGACGTGCACGTTAAAAGATTGATGTATGGACACATAGTACAACAAAAATACAATTCAAAATTAAAATAATTAATTCAAATAAGCCGTGGCAACTAAGAGATAACCAGTCACAACTGACAGCGCCCGTTCACGAACATGACGCATGGATCAGCACCATTCACCTCAACCATTTTGAAGGGAATTAAATGATCCGACACACGCGCCACCATCAGCGCGACATTTGAGTGAGCATGACATACTCTCAACTTTACTAAAGATATACTCGTAGAAAGTTGTTTTTTTACTAGCTGATCCCGGCGGTGTTATCCGCAGTTATTTTTGTTTCTTTACAACGACAACCGTGGGTAATGCCGCGAGGCGATACTAGTCTAAAAATAGGCTAAGTTACTTCTTATATTATCAGCTATGTGCCAGTGAAAGCGCCGTCAAAAGCAGTTCAGTCGTTCCAAAAATTATTCGAAGCTAACAGACAAAAAAATCAAAAACATTTTTGATTAAATGCCGTATATACTTTCAATTTGCATTTAGTGAAAAGCTGTTAGTATGAAATTGAAAACAGATACTTCAATTTCATTTACTTGTATTGATATATAGATTACTGTACAATTTCTATACGAGCTAATACTACACGTAATAGTGTCTAAGTTAAGAAAGATATATATATATACCTTTGTAATGTTGCTGCAAAAGCTTTCAACTAAATTTAATTAATTAGACCTTGCTCTTGCAGCTTCTGTTACACCAAATCTACTCTAAACAAGTTTACACATTTACTTCCTGCTTAGATATAATTAGTACTGAAATGCTCCTTTCGTAAAACTTCTCCATACATTTCAAGTGCTTATAGTTGGAGTAGTGTGTAGCAGTTATAATAAACGAAAACCTTTTATTTCCTACTGGTTCCTGTCAGGAGAAGCTGTCAAGCTTTTGAAGAATGTTATCCAATGACTTAGGAGCAAGAAGTATGTGGTATTTCTATGTAAAAAATATCACGTCCAACGACTGTGTGATTTCATTTTTTTCCGGAGCCATTGCCAAAGTCCCCCAACAAACCTCTCATTTCTATGCGCATATATATAAATAAATAATAAGTATGATTTTAATAAGGTGTGTATTACCTGTCCATCTTTGTTCGAGTCAGCCCTCTTCCTGAGTCCATCCCAAATCTTGATCATGGTTTCGTGGGTTTCAGTGTTCTTGGGGTCGCCTGGCTTCCAGCCTCGGAGGTGGCAGATTTTCTATATACAGGTAAATCAGGTTAAAATTCGGATTAAGGGTCTACTAAAAAAATGTTTTACGAAATCAAGTTCGCATTCTTTTTCCATTTAAACGTTAAACTTATATATTTTTTTATAGGTAGTAGAACAACCTGAATTCAGCACGAATGGGTTCACTTGACCAGAGATCAACTTAACTAAACCTCACACAGAAGATCAACATAAAATTGTTATTTGGTATTGGTATTATTTGAACCCCAAACTTACCATTACAGGTGAGACCGTAATTGTATGTAGTATTGAATACTTTAAATTTGTATATTAAGACGGATACAAGGAGTTTTTAATACGTGTTAACATTTATAATACATAAATAAATGTCGTAAAAGGCGACTAAAGGATAATAGCTTATGGGATAATTGCGTTTACTACGCAAAACAAAATCAATACAAAGCGAAGGAAAACTTGAAACCAACCCGTCTGGCCAGCGTGGTATAGTAGGCCAACACCTTCTTTTCAAGAAGGGGCCTATGTCCAGCAGTGGACTGTTAAAGGCTGTTGATAATGATGATGATGATGAAGTAAATTAGAGAAATACGGTATGTTGTTTCAATTAAGTAGAAATATAGTTTTAAAAATGTAATCCTAAAGTCCCTTTCCATAGCATTTAGATTCACATCATTGTCACGACGATACTAGAACAGTTTCAAACTAAAACTTATAATTACCAAACATATTACTAAACTTCCCTACGTAAATCAGAATTAACCAACAGTATTCCGTGTTCAATGTTCGTATAACAATAAACTATGTTCTACAATCGGTATTCGGTAATAGGATTGCACAGTTTGCAATGGATCTACACAATTGCCTACAGCGGTATACTGAACATCTGGCTATGCTGAATCTCGATTAAACATCGACCACATATGGTTCTAGTGCAGTCCCACATATCTGTTCTTGAAATGTATCCTGCGAAATATCGTTAATACTACTGATAGTATTATTGTCAAAGCTTCATTTGTATTGTGGTAGTTTTGTGAATTATGGCCCAAATTTCCGTTTGAATTCGTCTAGTTGATGTAATTTCAAATGTAAAGTTCAATCGATTTTAAATTTATCTGCATCTAGCGGTAGTTAAACGTTACTTAAATTATAAACGCGAAAGTTTGTGAGTATGTATGTATGTTTGTCGCTCTTTTACGCAAAAGCTACTGAACGGATTTGGATGAAACTTTACAATAATATAGCTTGTATATCAGATTAACACATACGTTACTTTTACTGCAATAATTGAGATACAGGCGAAAGTTAGTGTGTTTATAATTAGAAATAGGAAAATTACTTCAAAGTTGTACGTATATTTGAAAAGTATTATGTAATTTTGGTCTTCTACAGATAGATGAGTTTAAAATCTTGTTTTTGTCATATTTGGCATTGTATTACATTACATGAATGCTTACGCTTCAACATATCTAATGACAAGAAATTCGACTGACTGCCTGTCAGCACCGGATTACAAACTTCTCTTGCCCTTATATATAGTTAACTAGATTTTTAAAAAATACTAGCTTTAACTCGCGACTTCTCCTGACAAAAGAGCAACAAATATCCATACATTCATTCTCAAAAACTTTCACATATATATACGTAATATTAGTAGGATAAAATTGCTAAGTATACGAGAATTTGCTAAAATGAGTAACATTGATTCATTTTTTGTTTGTGAATTTTTGTTAGGGGCGTATATATATAGACGTTTTAAATTTAGTAGGTGAAAACGGGCATAAGTATCTTGAGAACTAAACGTTTGAAATCCTTACACATACATATAGATAGGAAAAGTAGTAGTAGTTGGCATATATACCATAAAGTTGACAAGAATATTGTAGATGTACACTGAAAGCATGTCTATACCTTATCAATCTCATTTAAATGGAAGTTATCTCATTTGTATGCATCACATAGCCTTTGATAATGTACGAGTATATCACGGATTTTTTTGAGGTAAAGAAATTCTTCAACAAATTCTGAGGAAAAAGGGATGATGTTACCTAACCCAAGAGGGAAATAAGTACATACTTTATGTCACAGTATGATCTGGTTACCGGTGCTTGGTATTAGTTTGGTGACATACTTTGTTAAAAATATAGCTCTTCGTATACCTAAGTTTTAGTAAATCTACGTGTATTAGATAGGTTAGAATATATATTTTAATAACAATCAGCGTTATATTTTATTGTAGTCTTCTAAAAATAGTGGGTATAGTGTGCTCAACTGATTCGTCATCATCAGCCTTTAACAGTCCACTGCTTGACATAGGCCTCTCCTTGAAAAGGAGGTTTTGGCCTACTATACCACGCCAAACGGTTTGGTATAGGGTTGGTTTCAAGTTTTCCTTCTCTTTGCATTGATGTATTCTTGCGTAGTTTATCCCTTAGTCGCCTTTTACGACACCCGCGGGATGAGTAGGGGTGGTGACACTCTGTATTCTTAATCCGACACCGCACGGAGAGAGAACTGATTCGTAAATAATATTTATTGTAATAAATGTATGTCTTCCTAAATGAAATAATATTAAGTTGGTATGTGTACGGCTTATATTTTGATACCATGTACACCCAGATACAAAGATAATACTCATATATTTATTCATGATTTGTTTTTTTAGTTTCTCCTCAACTACAATATGCCATCGTGAATAGACCGTATAGTATTTTGTAAAATGTAGGGTAAAATATATATCTCACCTCCTTGGAATATATAATATTTGTTTATGTAGAATTGTACAGTTGTATATAGAAAATGTAGAATACAAAAAAAACAGAACCTTTTCCTTAACAAGAAGTTGAACTTCATCGATCCCATCATATTCAGATAAACATCTCGAAAAGAAAAACTATCAAAAGCCTTATTCATAACCCGGTCTGACACACTGATTGCTCCCAAAATAACTAGCCACTAATATCAGTAATATTGCCACCATTTGGTATTACTGTTGAACAGTAATCAATCAGTCACCACGTGTGTGAATTTGGCGAGTTATGTCGTAATGAGTGTGCGAATAATGTACATGAACGATAAACAGCCGACAGCGGGGAATATTGAAACAGATGAATCATTCCGGGGCGTTCTCTCGTATTTTTTTACTAAAATATTTATATAATTACGTAATCGTTTTGTAATTAGAGAGATTAAGAAATGTGTTAGATACTTTAAAAATATCTGCCATTGATGGTGGCTGAAATTAATTGATTCATTTGCTTATTATATTTATTTGTAATGCTGTGTTTGTCGAATGGTTAGCGTATGCAGCTGCTGATCAAGAGGTCTAGGCTTCGATTCCCGGGTCGGACCAAATGTTCGCACGATCGGCAAATGTTCGTCCCTTAGCATCAGTAAACTCTTGAGATCGTGTAGGAAATAAGAGATGATGGATCTTATCAATTGGTTGATCCATAATTGGGAGCCCTTTCACATTTGGGCCCGGTTTTAATAGTGATATTTAAACTAAGATTTTCATCATCATCATCAGTCTATCGCAGTCCGCTAATTCCCATAGGCTTCTCCCATTGCACGTCACTCAGGTCGATTTTGGACTTCTCGTATCCAGTTCCTACCAGCCAACCTGAGTAAGTCGTCACTTTTTCAACAATTGACAAACCACATTTTACCTTTTCAAAATTTTTCTCATCCTAATACCAAACGATTATCTGATTCCCAATGAAAGGTCATTGAAAAATAAATAATTTACTTACCTCAATAGCCAACTCGAAATCTTTGCGCTCTATCGTGCCGCTCTGATTGACATCTGAAACAAACGCAATTCTTTTGAAAAAACCTAGGGACAAAGTTCGCTATAATAAGAAACTTCAGAAATAAAATCAATTCAAGGTACTGAATCGTTGTCTCTTACCACACGAGAATAAATTATTCATGGAATTGGGCATTTTGACTTAAGAATTTTTTGGAATTCAATTTATTTTTGACTGAGACACACCAACCATAATTGTTTAATAGTTATGGTCAACTGAATAGATGGCGTTCTACCGTTTTCTGAATCGCGATATTGTTTGTTACCGAGTGCATATTAAAATATGTAAAAGTTTTAATGAAGCGAGAGCAATCTAGGACCTACCTGATTTACCAGGGAGCTATTCGCTAGATCAGAATAGTGGTTATGACTTTTTCTTATATAACTTCTTATACAAGAAATAGGAACTTATGATTTCTTCAACGTCTAAAAACTGTTTTCAAAGTTTACTTACCAAAGAAAACGTTGAATACATAAAGGAGCTTCTTCCGCCTGAATTCGGAGAGAGACATTTTTGAATCTGAAACAAAAATTAGATTTAAAAACGTATTACTTGCAGTAAGTGACTTTTAGAGGCAATCTTGAACATTTGAGATAAAGTTTACGGTACAATTCTCAAGAGTTTAAGATCAATTTAGAGTTGTTTATAGTTTTTTGCTCGACAATTGAGGTGTGACTGTGATCAAGAACACATAAGTAATTTTATTAAAAATACTATTCACATTACAACATTATAATCTGAATTAATGTGATATTAAACTTACAAATATTATTACTGTAAAACCTATAATCCCTACTAATATTATAAATGTGAAAGTAACTCTGTCTGTCTGTTACGCTTTCACGCCTAAACCACTGAACCGATTCTTATGAAATTTGGTATGAAGATAGAACTTAACTTGGGAAAGGACATAGGACTTTTTACCGCGATAGCCGACATACACGCGGGCGGAGCCGCGGGCGAAAGCTAGTATTGTATAATTTAAATACAACTTGAAGAAACTAGGATTGAAACGATTTCATTTTTAACTCAAAATTGGAGCTTAATTAATACTTTTATACTTTAAACACTTTAGATAATACAATTATATCTGATACTTTTAGTAACGTAGTCTATCGTCTGATTCCTAGTAATTGTTTATTAGCTGTCATGTATTTAGAATTAGGTACAACCCCTTAATTGATTGGTTGAAAGTCAGCGCTCAGAGGTTTTGTAATAAATCTTTTTATATGAATGTAGACTATATATTCTGGAGCTGTATAGACATTGTCTTGTCACTAAATTGCAGTAAATCTTACGATACTTGATTTATGCAATATAAACCACAGTTCCTTCCTTAGGAGGCAATTAATTAATTGTCATTGTCATCACTGCTTAAGGAAGTAAATCAATTGAATTTATGAAATATTTCAAAGACATTATATCGGGTATAAATTTAATTAGGCTGACTTGTGATTATTTGGGATTACCTAATATATCTAAGTATCATAGTACGAGTATATGTTTTAGGTGGTACAAAACAATTTCATTTTACAGTATTTACAACTTACAAAAACTTAATATATAATGTATATTTCTAAAACGTATTACAAACACTATTTTCCATAGAATTACCATATGACTTATCTCTAGTTCTATTAGATTTTTTATATATGCATGTATTTTTAGGCTCTCTGTCTGTAAAGTATACCTCCCGGGTGTGTTTAAGTTCAATCCTATCCTAAAATAATAACATTTTATTTGCAAAAAATGTGGCTGTTACAGTAGGTGGCTTACAATATTTAAAGAGCGAGATTTCGCTATATTTAGATAGCATGTAAATATGCTAATTGTAATATTAAAGATAAATAATAATAATAATAAATAATAAATATTTTGGACATCTTACACACAACATCATCTAGTCCCAAACTAAGCAGAGCTTGTGTTATGGGTACTAGATAACTGATATAAATACATAAACATACATTTTTTTTAAATACATACATATTATACATAGAAAACACCCAGACTCCGAAACAAGTATTTGTGGATCACACAAATAATATTTGGTCCGACCCGGGAATCGAACCCGAGACCTCTTGATCAGCAGCCGCATCCGCTAACCACTAGACCAACGAGGCAGTCAAAAAGATATTTTAAAAACACAGTTTTTGGAATGATAACATATTTAATTAAGTGTAACGGTTTTAGTTTGAACTTGACAATAACAACAGGTAATACATTCCGATTTATTATTTCTTTACTATATGTCTATCTTCTGACACATATTATTTACTGCGACAGGCAACCACGCGGGTGCAGCCAAGGGCAAAATTCAGTTTGCAATATATCGAAAATAAGTAAAGAAATAAAGAATTTAAATATTTCGAACATGTAACACACAACGCCATCTAGCTTTAAACTAAGCAGAGCTTTCAAAATTGAAAACTACATTGACTGATAAAATAGTTATACACCTTTTTATTTAAATACATACATATTAACCATTAACACCAAAAATCCGTAGATCATAGAAACATTTGGTCCAGGCCAAGCTTTGAATCCAAGACCTCAAACACAGTAGCCGCATACCACTGCAACAACGAGGCGAATACTATCCAAATTGTAAAACCAATACACAATTCATTTTCTTTTCTTATAACTGTTTATTATATAGGGCCCATTAAAGAACCCAACCAAATATGTATTTATTCAAAAAAGTTATATTTTAGTGTAACAAATTATTCAAGGAAAAACATTACAAAGAAAATATGACTTCATTTGAATAAAGTTCATAATAAGATGATTGTAGACACTGTTTCACAATAAAATCCCTACTCCCTACTAATATTATAAATGCGAAAGTAACTCTGTCTGTCTGTCTGTTACGCTTTCACGCCTAAACCACTAAACCGATTTTATATAGAACTGAACTTGGGAAAGGTCATAGGCTACTTTTTACTGCAATAATCGAGATACAAAGGCCAAAGCTAACTGATTATAAAAATACATATATCGTAAATGTTAAAATGTATCACTGTTTATCTCCTGTCAAAATTTCACTGGTTGCTAGGCATAACACACTTGCATGGCAACCATAATGATAGTTTGCAAATGACATATAGACCAGGGTAGATAATATTTGAAAACAAATAAAATTATAGTAGGATGAAACCTATAGGAAAAGGAGGAGAATTTTATAAAAATGAAAGGAAAAATAATTTACGGCGATCTGTCCCCCCCCCCCCCCTCTAAAAGCTAAACAGCTGGCTCAAAAAATCTGGAAAAATTCGTGATAGTGGTCCATATAATGAACTTATGAACTTTAAACGAGAACTATAACGAATTAGATGACTTTGTTAGTTCAGGAGTTAAAGAGTCTTAACTTTTACAATGTGCTTACTTGGAAAACATCATACAAAATGAACGCATTAATACGTAAACATAACAATTATATAATTGATACAATTTATAATCCACGTACCATAATGGGTGACTGAGGAACCCTTTCCTGTGCGTGGCCTGACACGCACTTGGCCGATTTTTTATTTACACATTTTTTCATATACCTAACCTCAAGTTATATGTGGAAAATTCAAAAAACCAAGTTTTTGTTTTTTTATTTTTATCTTTTACAAATAAAATTATTTTATGTCCCGAATACACTGAAATTTATTTGATTTGAAATATTTATTTTTCACCCTATTTTGACTTAATATCGAAAATTCACCCGTCAAAATATCTACTTTTTAAAAAAAATTGAGGTGTTTTCTGTTTGATTAAATATCTACTTTTTATCGCGAAAATAAAGGTAGAAGGGTTTGAAATAGGGAACGAAACTTTGCGTCGAAGTTCCTTATTAACAAACATAAAATCATGTAAGATTGTTTAATCTACCCTTACCGTGTCGCGCGATATAAACGAATACCACGCGGGCGAAGCCGCGGGCGGAAAGCTAGTATAATATAATGATTAAAAAATGATTGTGTTCTTCAAATTTATTAGTCAAGAATGGGAATTGAATTCACTACCTATGCCTTAGCCGTCAGAGTCACTGTGTAACAAAAAAGTATTTTTAAAATTTTGTAGTTTTGTAATTTAATAAATACCTGTATATCTATCTATATCTATATCTATATATATATATAAAAGAAAGTCGTGTTTGTTACAACACTTATAACTCGAGAACGGCTGGACCGATTGCCATGGTTTTTGATTTGTTGGATTTGTTTCCGTCCCGAATAGCAGAATACATCTTAAAAATAATGAAAATTCGATATGTGTAATGAATACATAATCATTTCAATACATGCTGATTTGTTTATTACATGTCAAACATTTGCTGTCCAATCCTGTCAAATAGTGTCACAACTATTTTTTTTTTGGAGCTTATGGCCTGGTTTCTGAGACCTTTATTGTTTGTTTTAGACATTAATTTTCGAAAATTATTTATTAATTATTTAATTTATAGATCGGAATTTTTTGAGCTGACGCGAATTCGATGTAAAATATCTTCTGACATGTTATCTTTGTATTTGTTCCACAGGTCACGTGGGTTCGACGGGTAGCATGTTGAAATGATGATAGCAAATAATGTGCGTATCTGACTTGGAGATGCGGAAATAATTGCTTCAGCGATTGTCGTGTCCCAATGAGTATCGTTTTCAAGCAAATTTAACTCTTGACATGCTGCACGAAATGTGGGGCACACGATACCATTAACAGATTTTAACGTACATGTCAACGCAATATTGTTGTAGCAGTCGACGAAATCGCAACAAATAATTGTCAGAATTTTCACGAATCATCAAACGATATGCGTAATAATTCATCGAACTAACCTTCTTGGTAGTTTCCTCACCTGAAACAAATGCATTAAAAATTGTATTTTAGAACCCGTAATAGGTTAACGACTCTTACAGCTACTCTCTACTAAATTAGAAATTACAACTTTTTTTGAGCACTGAAAGCAAACAGAATAAAATGTATATCAAGTTAAAATGAAAACAACAATTTTGATCTCACCATTCAATGGATTAATCATTTTGATATTAAAGTTGCTTGCCAAAACATCAGCGGGTATTGTAACGCGTCATATGAACGGTGTGTTTCATATATTCTTTGTAGTTGCCCAGTATTACGTCGTGTAAGTACAATATCACGTGTTTCCAAGTTTTCACCAACAATCGAGATTGCCACTTCATCGATTGTTGGAGCATTATATGTACGTTCATGTGTTCCAGCTGGTCTTTTATCTGCTCTGATCACAACTTTATAGTCATCACTTGGCATGCGCTCTAAAGCAGTCTTGAACAGCCTGACCAATGCATGATGTTCATGAAGCATTTGCTGCAGATCTTGGAGAATTGCTCTTTTCGTAGCTGTGTTGATCCCTTGACAATGATCCCTTGATAATAACAGTGCCTAAACTTTCGAGACATAGACAATAGCTCAAAGAGTATATAACCACTACGTATGAATAGCTTATCAAGAAAAATCATAGACAACCTATAAAAAGACATTTACACTTTTGTTAACCTGTAGATTTTTTTCCTTAATCTTATTCTTACCTTTACCAACTGATTTTTCATTTCCGATGATTTTATGTTTTTACTGTAGAATAAATCTTAGGTATTATTTTCGGGAATTAAAAATTAAATAATTAATAAATAATTTTCGAAAATTAATGTCTAAAACAAACAATAAAGGTCTCAGAAACCAGGCCATAAGCTCCAAAAAAAAATATAGTTGTGACACTATTTGACAGGATTGGACAGCAAATGTTTGACATGTAATAAACAAATCAGCATGTATTGAAATGATTATGTATTCATTACACATATCGAGTTTTCATTATTTTTAAGATGTATTCTGCTATTCGGGACGGAAACAAATCCAACAAATCAAAAACCATGGCAATCGGTCCAGCCGTTCTCGAGTTATAAGTGTTGTAACAAACACGACTTTCTTTCATATATATAGATTACCATATGAATCATGTTACCGTTTTTGGCCGACCTCCAATATTTCAATAAACCACAAAATGTCGTTACGTCAACCCATTGAACAGCATCGAGCAATTTATAATCAATTCAGTTACAAGGACCATTGTCGAAGAAAATCTGATTAAATTTTAGAAATGACAAGGAAATGACTTTTCTAACTAAGTCTATATAAGATAAAGTATTTTTTTAATCTGTTCAAAATTTGATTGTTCAAAAAAGTAAAAGAAGTATGAATCCTTGCAGTTATAAGCTCACCCCTAAGAATGGGGCTCAGATTCGATTATCGCTTCTTTCAAGTTCTTGCATGCACACAGTCATCTTTAGCCTAAGTAATTCTATATATTGCATGTATACGTATTTCAGAAGTCGTAAAATTACTTCTGCCTTACCAATATCTAGATAGTGATATGTAACATTATATATCAAACAGAATGTTAAGTATATTCAATTTCACGATCTAGGTCTTATATCGCCTAATATCTAAAATTACTGCATACGACCCTAGACATAAATATTAAACTTTTGGAAAGGGTTTGGTACGGGTAAGTTTTCATCGTAAAAAATAATGAAGGGATTTTAACATCTTTGGTTTATGGAAATAAGTTATTAGTATTTAAAGAAAACTTTAAAGACAAGTGAAGTAAATATGTCTAGAAAAAAAACAAAAGGTTACCAATATTTTACTGTCATTGGTGATGGCTTATAATCAAACTGTTTGCTCATCAATCAAACAATTTGTGTGGAATAATAATGGCCAGCGTGGCCAAAACCTCCTTTCAAAGGAGAGGCCTATGTCCAGCAGTGGACTGTTAAGGGCTGTCGATTGAATCTTCTACATAAACATAACTTTTATTCCTTTCATTATACGCGTTCGCTTTATTTCGTTTAAACGTTATATTATTCAGCCCATAAAGACTTAACCATGCGCAACGCATTTATAACAATGAAATAAAAACACATAAATTAAAATAAACCATGAGCTCGGATATCCGAATCCATTATCCATTTTTCAACAGTCTTACTCGGTTACGGTGTAACCAACCAAAAATATAAGCGTAGACACACTTGATAAAGTGGAGTGACGGTTTTCTTCTCAAGTTTCAAAAACAATATATTTTTATATGATCCGCAAAAAACAAGGTAATCAAATAAGAGGTAGTTCTCTTAATATTGATTAACTTATGTACCGATAAAGTTTTTTTTATATTTGGGAGGAGATAGTTTACGTTTATATAAATTTCAAGAAAGAATTTAACTTAAAAGAGTGTACCCATTTACCCAATCTCATAAATACGGCATTGTACAGAAGTGAAAATGTCCGTAATAACTTATAAATTGTCTTTACAGTCTATTCTCTCAACATTTGGCAACAGATTGTATACCTTACCCACAGCTGTGATAAATTATACAATATGCCAACGGTACCCTAATATTTTGACATCATACCAATTAAATTAGTTGCTTTGAATGACAGACTGTATCACTAACGCAGTGCTGAAAACCGTGACTGCTGCAAACGTTCGATTTTCGCTACTAATGATTACGTAGAAAAGATTTTTAGAAATTTCACTCTTAAAGGGTATTCAAGGGTCAATTGAACCATAGAGATTGAACGCTAGATTACACGCTAATAAACGATTAGCGTAGATTGAATTTCAAAGTTATTTAGTAAGTTTAAGATAATATCTAAATCTGATATCTATATAAAAATTAATAAGTCACAGAGCCATTCTTCCATAAGTAAAACTTAATTTTCAAAATAAATTTTGTGATTTTTATTACAATAGCAGAAATACTTAAATTGTTGTAAATAATGTCTTAATTAAAGTATAAGCATGGTGACCCCTACTCCTGGATTCTACTCATGCTTTCCATCAGGCAGAGTAGAGTCACTTTGGCAGGCTTAAATATAAAAAAAAAAAAAACTCTTTCAAAGTTTGTAGTTTTCATTTCACTTTAGTTTGTTTGAATTTGATAGACTGGATTTAATATGAAAATTGCTTTGAAATAATTATTTGAGAGAAAAAGAACTTTTTCTTTTAGGTGAAATGAAAATAATATTCTCTTTACAGTTAACACTTCGTTAAGTCCTATGGGCTCAAAGTAATTATGAACTACTAATTATCGTGATTCAACAATAATCGTTTTAAGAGTTGGTGCTTTACCCTGTCAAAGAGACTATGATACAACAAGACTCAAATTTATGAACTAGAAATAAACTAGATATAGACGTGTAGTTAGTTCTACGAATAATGAATCATTTTATACCCAAAATAGGCATAATTGAACTGTGCCTAATAGCCAAATGCCTGTGAAGCGTTCATAGCCAGGTTACCCTAGGTCATTATAAAAAAATCACCGAGATTACGTAGCAACGACGGCATGGTCAGTAGGTACCTAGATGGGTGACCGTTTGTGGCATGATACCATGAGCGTTTTTGCGATTCAGACGTCACGTTAAGCAGTCGGTCCCGGTTGCTATCATAAGATAACAGTTGGAGGCCTTCGGGCGGCATAAAAACAACCGATGGCATAATTATGTAGCCACAACGTTGTCTTGTCAGACTCCAACCCGCCCTCAGCCAGCGCGTGAAGACATAGTAATACCCTCTTCTGAGAGGAGAGCCGATCCCAGCAGTGGTACGTTTTAGGTTGTTGATGATGATGAATATTTTTATACTACTTAGTAGAAATTATATGAACTAGACTCTTGCACCGTTTCTAGCCATTTTCATTTTGATTGAAAAGTATAACTCCCTCGAATAGTTTTAATTGTAAACTAATTGCTTATTGATAAATATACTAGCAACATCAAGTGTGAAAAAACCTATATTTACAATTTATAAGTTGATGTTTTCAATAAAAACAGTAAATGTTTGCGGTATAATGTCTAGGTATTATCAGTATCTTTGGTATGGTATAAAAGGTACATAACATTTTATATTCTGCTTCTCTTTCTGTTATAAATGGGTACCACTTTAATTACAAATTTATACAAATAGGAAATATTTATGCACATAATGGAAGGGTTAATATAATTGAATGTAAATTTTGGGTAATGGATGAAGTGGAATTTATAAAATCACAGAGAGGGAAAACAGAGAGAGATGAATAGATTATTTGTGTTTTCATTCGGGAATTTCAATCATGCTTAACTCCTATTGGTCTAAGCGTGATATTAATCTGACTATCTTACAACAAAACACGCAATAAAGAACAAGTCATTATTTTATTATAATGTCAACATATTGTCATTTTTACTTTTATTTTAAAGGTCATGTTGTGTTACTATTGCCACCAATGGATACCAAAAATCAGAAAATAGAAGTAATTATTCACACTTCTGATGCCCTCCACTCCCCAGTCACACCCCTGAATAAGTTTTAGTCCTTCGGGAACCTCCCACAGTCAGTGAAATGCCGATTTTTTTTAATAATGTTTTTTTAAAAGACCGAAGTTTCATAACAGTGGAGCTCCTCTACTCGACCGATGCTCGAATCTCCCAAGAATCGAATCGAATGCTTTAAAGTGATTTCGTAATTGGTCTATTATGTTCTCCTAGCTGATTTTGGCCATGGTGGCAGGACACAACAGAGACCAGCTATACGAGATATAGTGCCCAAGTGGGTGTATAGATACAGGTACGGTGTGTTGCTGATGTAAAGTGTATTTTTTTACATTTAGTGCTTTACTGAGTATAGACTAGTGTAGACTTACTGCTTACGTGAACAAATGGCCAAACCTCCTTTCTAAGGAGATGCCTATGTCAAACAGTGGACTATTAGAGGCTGTTGATGATGATGATAAACAAATGGCAAGATATCACTTGGAGAATACTCGTAGATAGAGGATTAGACCCTCAGTATTGAGGATAGCGACAGAAGGAGGATCTTAGTGTAGGTGATTAGTTCTGTATAATAAATAAATAAATATTTTGGACATCTTACACACAACATCATCTAGTCCCAAACAAAGTAAGCAGAGCTTGTGTTATGGGTACTAAACAACTGATATAAATACATAAACATACTTTTTTTTTGTAAATACATACATATTATACATAGAAAAACACCCAGACTCCGAAACAAATATTTGTGGATCACACAAATATTTGGTCTGACCCGGGAATCGAACCCGAGACCTCTTGATCAGCAGCCGCATACGCTAACCACTAGACCAACAAGGCAATGTTTTGGTATTATATTTACACAGGTATTTTTACTCATAAATACTACTAAAAACAGGTGCGTCAGTCTATATTTGCCGATCCTCGCCACCCCAGGCGCACAGCATTATGCAAATTACCTCATTTTGCTTATAGTCTATTTAGAGAGAAGGTACTTAATGAATTAGGTGGCTCTAAGTTGAATGAGTGAAGTTCAGTGAAGATATTTTCCTTCCGAAGGCAGATACTATGAGTATAGATCGTGTTATAATTTGCAATTTAGAAGCTGATCTTTCTGAAGTGACTTAAGTTATAAAATTATGAAAGTGTAGTTGCAGCTTTCAAAAATACACTTTATATGAAATTAGACGAATGCGCTCTCAAAAACTCTATTAAATCAGTCTGCAGAAACCGGGCATTGATCAGCTGAAACGAGTGCATTGTCTAGTTTTAGTAATTTACCGCTTAATTTTCCACCTGCGGTTTCAAGCCCCTTGTTCATTTTGGGATTAAATCGAGAAAGGACTGAGATTATTGCGCACGTACCCGCGTCAAAGTGATAGACGGACTAAATGGCGCGGCCGAGTTCTGATGTTCTAATTCAATAAATTTTTTTGGGACTGTTTCAAATTTAAAAAGTATTACTAGGTATTTTTTATTTTTAAAATGGCTATAAATATGTTCGTTTCGGTTCGTTTTTTTTTATTTTATTAGAGATATGTGTAGGTATATCCTTACAATAATGATTATCTCAGTGAAAATTAAGCCAAGAAGTCGGTGTAATATTTGTGTAGATTGCATCATCATCATCTGCCTGCCCTTATCCCATTTTTATTTAAGGCGCAATATGTTTTCTCCTTCCATTTTACTCTATCCCTCGTCATTTCACTGTTAACTCCCTTGCTAGTCATATCCTCTTTCACATACTCCATCCACCTTTTCTTTGGTATACTCTTGCTATGTAACCTTCAAAAAATATTAATCTACACTTTTAGTAGTGTAGATTAATATTTTTTGAAGGACAGGAACATAAATCACATCGAGAAGGATCAATTCATAATTCGCTACATCATCTTTCATAGAAAGAGATTTAAAGACAGAAACCTAATACTGGACTAAATCTAAAAAGAGTTTCAAAAAACTTAAAGATATAAGCTTAAAACAATTTTTGTTATTCCGTACAGATTTTATTTCAATGGTGGTATCTCTCTATTACAAACTGAATTTAAAGTAAAGGTATTTCCCTGCTCGCATTCATTTTTACGTCACCACTTTACTGAACGTCAGCGGTTAGGAGACGGCCAGTTGGAAGTGACACCGGTCTACGTATGATTAATATTGAAAGTGAAGTTTTGCTGTAATAAATAATAGTTGTTTATGTTGTATTTAAGTTTAAACCTCAAATCAGAAAGTAATGCAAAACTAGTCACTTTGGAAGGTCAATAAATAAATGTTAGAGATTTATATTTCGTAAGATCATAGACTAATGCTTATAAATGATAATTATTTTTGAAAGTAAATCTTTTACAGATAATTTTAGAAATCAGACATCACAGCCAGAAGGAGCCAGCGTACAATTTGACTCACTCTGGTTAGAAATACCGAAACAAACAACAGAGGAATAATTTTTTTAGTCCTAAAACAATGATTAAATTAAAGTAACCCCGTTTTTTAGGGTTCCGAAGTATATCACACGGAACCCTTATAGATTCGTTATGTCCGTCTGTCCGTCCGTCCGTCCTCGACTTATCGTCCAAACGGTAAGTGCTAGAACGATGAAACTTTGCATGAATATGTGTTGTAATTACGTCGACAAAGTGCTACAATAAAAGTATGAAAAATATTTTTTGTTAGGGTACGTCCCCTACACGTAAAGTGGGGACGTAAATTTTTTCTCGCAACTACCCCATCGCATGGGGTATCATTAGATAGGTTTTTAGAAACAATATAGGGTTTCTAAGACGATTTTTTGATTTAGGTATTCGTTTGCGAGAAATTTCACTTTAAGGTACTTTTTTGTAAAAACAGCCCCCCCCCCCCTTCTAAAAGCTAAACGTCTGGCTCAAAAAATCTGGAAAAATTCGTAATGGTGATCCATATATTGAACTTTACAGGAAAACTATAACGGATTAAATGACTTTATTAATTCAGGAGTTATAGAGACTTAACTTGTAAAATGCGCTCACTTGGAAAACGTCGTACAAAATTAACGCATTAATACGAAAACATAATAATTATCTATTGGATACGATTTTAAATCCACGTACCATTATGGGTGACTGAGGAACCCTTTTCTTTCCTGAGGCCGATTTTTTGTCCAGAATATGGTTGTCATAATAAAAAAAAATCTGTTCCGATATTTTCCGGTCTTTTATTTTAGGTAACAGGTGTTAGCATCACACTAGTATGTGTTAAATGTTTGTATTTAAATAACTTCTCTTTTAAATAAAGATTTTATAACAATTAGTTACCTATGATAAATAAACGTACTTAGTAGAAGGGAATCCCAAAAGACCCTTTGACAGGATGGGTCTCGTAAATTGCCGTAATGGAGCCCTGCCTATTAAGTGGAGGGCTCCAAATATTAGTTTCGGAAGTTGCTTTAACCCTTTGGCTTTTGTAATGACCTATAAGTTTGATGTAATTTGGATATTTTAGGAGATCTTGTAGATATTAGAGTGAAGAGATTTTATACAAGAATATCATCATCATCATCATCAGCCTATCGCAGGCCACTACTGGATATAGGCCTCTCCAATTGCACGCCACTTGGTTCGATCCTCGGCAAAGACGAATAAGACAACAATATTAACGGTATAAAAATATAATTTGTGAATACAAAAAATATAATTAGCATTGCCATTTCATTTGCCAGATTTTTGAGAACGCTAGGTAGAAGCAGGCAGTAGAAAATAATGTATAGGTACTTTTTGACGCTTTTATTCAAAATATTGGAAATATTTTCGTTAGATTTGTATTTATTTGTAAACTCACATTGTTTTAAAAAACGAATCAAGGTTTTGCGACACATTGTTAGCGGTAAAATTCGAAATAGATATATCAGCATCTTGAACTATCCTTGTCTTATAAGGCTTACAAAGTATAATAAAACAAAATATTTTAGTATACTTCTTAACGAAAGTAGTACATATAAACTTCAATAGCTCAAGTAAGCCATTTCCTAGCGCCATATGTTGAATGCAATAAAATAAAATAAGGTTGGATAGCTTATTGTTCTTTCCAATACAAAAAATATCGGCGGGTTATTGATTTATAATATAGTTGTGTTGTAGAAATAGGTGAAATTTATCAGTTGTTTCATATCACCTTCAACTTATTTTTTTATTTAATTATTATTTTTCTGCATGATCAAAGTTGTCTAAGGTTTAAAATTACATACCTACCGATAGGACGGTCGTTATCGACCAACTTTTGCTAACAAGTTAGTCTTGAAATTTGTACTTTAAAAATATCGGGAATCAGCAATGTATGCCATAAATTCAATGAAAATATGACATAGAAGGCTATGTACATATAGAAGGATATTTAATAAAACTGATTTCTCGAATACACTATTTTTATTTCAATCACGCATACTTTAAAAGCACAACCAACATTTATAATGATGTAAGATTACGCTGTACCCAAATATCTTTCTTATAACAATTTACACTGTTCTAAAAATATTACACGAACCTTTGAAAATATATTCAAGTTAAATTTTATCATCGAAATCAATACAATGAACTATTTCTGTTATTCGTGTCAAATCTTGTCCATGACCTAATATCTCTGTTATTCCCATTCTGACTAACATAGAATAAATTTTTGAATAGAACCATTTATAGATATGAATGAAAAGTTCTGTAATATTTTACAACATTTGATTCACATTGAAATTGAGAAAATATGAATATGCATTTCTGTTGCACGATTTTAATATCTGATTTCTGTAAAGGACTGAAGAGTTTTCATATGGATGATTTCACTCATACAATTTATACATGTAAATTTAACGCAAAAAGATATTCTTATACGATTTCTTAGTGATTTTCATGTCGTCTAAGTTTGGAAAAATAGGTTCATCAATGACTTTATTTCAAGACTTTTAAGATTTTTAAGATTACTTGTTTCGTTCGTGTGTATGGTCTCTGTGTGTGTCTGTGTATTGCTCTAAACATAATGTTAACTATGTATCTTATATTAGGTACAAAAGAAAAACACAGATTCATTAAACCTGAAAATCGTTTTGATCGTTTTCGAGTTCATCGCGAGTTCCTTGTCGGTATACGTCCTATATTGTTTTTTTTTGACTTGAAATTTAGACTTTCATTGTCATTATACTGCACGAAATATCTTTATTTATTTTCAAACCTATTTTTGTATTAGATTATGATATAATATTTTCGGACCTTTGATACACAACATCATCTTGGTCCAGACTAAGCAGGTCTTGCAGGCCCAACTAGGTAGTACACAACTGGTATAAATACAAACATACCTACTTTATTTAGTAAATGTATACATATTATCATAAACACCCAAACTCCGAAACCAATATTTGCAGATCATATAAACATTTTCCAGGAATCGAACCTGAGACCTCAGTCACGGTAGTCAGATATGCTACAACTGCAGTCTAAACTAGTCTGAGTCTGCACTACAGGGACTATATTACAAACACACAAACTTATATATATCTAAACGTACATATTACATATAAATTACACTCAGACATAGAACAAAGTTGTGAACAATAAATTTACATAGAATTTACGCCGTAAATAAGAAAAGTACTTAAACACACACATTACATATAAAAATATACATATGTATATAATAAATATGGTATGTTCTAAACAAAATTAGGCAGTTTAATAAACAAAAATCACCCATAAACAATACACACGTATACACATTAATCCCGAAGAAACAAAAACATGCTAAAAGATTAAGAACGGAAAATTGTTCGTGTTTCTATATTTACTAAAATAACATGTCGTTACGGAAAGCGATCTACGTATCAGGTGAGTAAAACGAAGGGCTTAACCGTCTTAAATATTTGCATAAGAAATTATACCTGCTTTGGTGTAAAAACACGCACAGTGACATTAAGCTTGGTGGAACAGCAACGTGGTTTTCAAATTGCTTTGAATAACACAGGTTGGTTGGTTATGTAATTTTAATTTGGTTTTGGTACAATCATACCAACCTATATACCTACATCTCTAAGCAAACGATGGATACAAATCGAAAGTACGGGTGTTGAAAATTATCATATCGTGAATCAAAAATACAACTAATAAGAGAAGTTAGTAGTTAGTGAAGTCTTAAGCGTGACTGTTTGAAAAAAAAGTAGTAAAAATATTATGATAAACAAATTAAAAAGAACAACAACATTTTTAAAAAGCCCCTTCTTTGCTTGTACCTATATATATATTATATATTTATTGCTATACTCTTGTACTGTTCTTGAATGATTTCAAATAATTGGCATGGATTTTAAGTAGTACGCGTAACTCTGTCCGACAGAAGAAAGCCGTTAAAATAAACCATTTTCTAATACCTCATAATCTTCTTCTTTTTCTTCCTAGCCTTTATTCCAAAGATTATTTGGGGTTGGCTACTAGTTAGAGAACTGAAATTCAAATGTTAAACTAGTTGTTAGTATATTTGAGGGCACTTACATCCCAATAACGATTGCCATTGATGTTCATGACAACCGTGACCGACGGCTTAACATGGTCTCCGAGGCACCGGCGTGAATCACTGCAAAACTTACATACCCTGGGCCGGGTCAAATATGTTTTTGGGTTTTTCTCCAGGAAAAGGCAGTTCTTCCTCGAGAAATGCAGTAATATCTCAAAATCTAATGTTATGAATTCCAATTTCATTCTCTCTGTCTACAATTCTTTCAAAACCACGCAACACGCAAGTGGAACCGCGACCATAAGCTAGTCATTACATTTTTATGAACGTTGTGCGGCTGTACATGATGCAATATTAAAATCCACTATCGTTCTATAATTATACTAAAATAAATAGTACTCTATTACTTTCCTGAAATAAAGTTTTGTTTAATAAAGGAAAGAAATGTTGATTTAATTTTTCAAAGCAAGAAATGTTTGTTTATGCAAACTTAAATATATTTAGGAAAAAAAAAATTGTTCACCTTTTTGGAACGAACGCTATTGAAACAATCCATATTGTATTCATTCGAATTTCAAAAAATACTCTTCATTATTATAATAGGTATGCATAAATTAAATAAACAAATGCTTACAACCATAAATCATACGTAGATAAACAAATAAACATCGTAATCCCTAAAGGTGCGCAACACAATCAAACATTTCATACGCGGTTTCATAGGATTTGCCCAAAACCCGTATCTCGTTATACCCGTATATATCCGTCCGGATATCCTTCGTTTGAATGGAATTCGAATATTTGAAATAATTTATTTCCTTTTATATATTTGGTCATAGAGACATAATCAAAAAGGTCACGTAGTGTGTAAACTTGTTTTTGTTTTAAATAAATGTTAAAAGTAGAGTACTTTGAATGTAAATCATACAGAATATTTTTGTATTTACTATTTCTCTTTTTGATTCTCAGTTCGGGACAAAAAAGGGTATTTGAGTTTTTCTAATGATAGAAATGCTTAACTCTGAATTCGGAATTTAGGGTCTTAACCTCCGTTCATACTTCCATATGCATTTAATGAAAAGGAGTTATTTAAAATCACAAATATACACGTAAATGTTATATATATACTTAGATATGCACACATATCGTCTACCTTTCAAAGAATTAGCAGAAGGTTTATTTCCCTCTCCAAGCATTTCTTTTATAAGTCTCTTTCTTGTTGTTCCAGAACGATTGTGAAGCCCTTTAGCAACTTTTTGAGAGCCCTTTTACCGCATAATGATATTCGGGTCTTTCGCATATTGTTTGGTTTTTGTTAGGTTTAATATTTTCGTGAATACTGCAGTACTGTGTGTTTTTTGGAAGAGTATAATGTATCAATATGTTTATGTTGCAATAGTTAGGTTTTGTTTCATACTCTACAAGGAATCAATCTTTATTGTAATTTTACGAATACAGGTACTAGAGCCATGCTAATTTCAGCACGAATAGACCGTCTAAACCGGGCCAGTACTACCCTCACACAGAAGACCATCCTAATAATGATAGCATTCTTGTTGTCGTATTTTTTTGGTGAACGTGAGACCGGTGGCCAAATCATTCTGCATCATTCTCCCGACCTCCGAAAGCCGGGAGAATAATGCAGAATTATCTAACCAGGCCGCCATGGTATGGGCACAGAATACATAATAGTACCTGTACAGAAGACTCACTCCGAAAAGTAAATTAAAGTTATAGATACCCTCGGTGTCAAAAGATTAAGCTCAATTCAGATCGCACGGCGCCGAATCACTACGATTATATTTACCTACAATTGCGTCTCTTTCTATCGTGTAACTCTTAACTGTTCTGACAATGTCTGTTCGACCGGCGTGTCTGACCCGGCAGGCAACCGGCCGACTATACCTAAACTGCGGAGTGACACCCCTCTGGTATGGGTCACCATGCTACATTGCCTAATCTCACAATGACCATGGTGGCCCCTACTCCTGGATTCTACTCATGCTTTACATCAGGCAGAGTAGAGTCACTTTGGTGGGCTTAAATTAAAAAAAAATGCTTGTAAGATATAAGCTTAAAACAACATTGAAGCTGTGTTAAGGATATTTCTGCTGTGGCTGTTTAAATTTCTGCATTTGAAATATATTTCTGTCTACTCGGAGGTTTTTAGATAAACGCTGGCAATTAAAACTGTTTTCATTTCTGTATTTCATAAATAGTAATTAAAATACAATATACAAAATGTATACTCATCTGAAAACGGCCGCCGGATCCCAAAATAACAGAGCCTACAAAAATATAACGAATGGGGCGGCTCGACCGGGGTGGTACTACCCTTTCATAGAACACTAACCTTAAAATGACAGCATTCGTGCGGTTGTATCACAGAATACATAATAGTATTGATACAGAAGCCTCACTCCGAAAAGTAAATTCAGATCGCACAGCGCCGAATCAACTACAATTATATTTACCTACCGTTGCGTCTCTTTCTATCATGTAACTCTTACCTGTTCTGACGACGTCTATTCGACCGGCATGCTCGTCCCGGCAGGCAGGCGGCCGACTATACTTAAACTGCGGAGTGACACCCCCCTGGTTGTATTTCGTTGGTGAGTGCAAGACCTTAGGCCCACTGATATAGAAGCATATTACTAAGCCGCCATGGAGTGGCTCACCGTGCTGCATTGTCATCATCATCAAACATCATCAACAGCCTTTAACAGTCCGCTGCTGGACATAGGCCCCTCCTTTGAAAGGAGGTTTTGGCCTACTATACCACGCTTTCCAGACGGGTTGGTAAGGGTTTGTTTCAAGTTTTCCTTCTCTTGGCAGTGATGTTAGCTGCTTATTTTTTTCCTTTAGTCGCCTCTTACGACACCCATGGAATGAATAGGGGTGGTGACAGTGACAGGAGTGGTGGTTTGTATTCTTAATCCGTCACCACACAGACTGCATTATAAGCACTCATAATCAGGATGGTAACCTTCACTCTTAGATTCTACTCATGCTTTCAGGCAAGTTAGAATCACTGTAGCAGGCTCATATAAAAAGGATATACGTATTAACCATGAATTAATTATCATCAACTCATGGTTAAAAGTTCTAATGTCAAACGAGGCACTTGACGCATAGCTTTATTTCATCCTTTGCTAGAGGGATTTTTATAACGCGATGTTGTATTTTTATTATTATGTATATACCAAGCTTCCTTGTAATTCGGATCGAAAAACTGGACCATGAAAAAACAGTCCCAGATTCGTTTTACCCGGCTTGTTTAGGAAATTAAAGTTCAAAATGAAACAATTTATATTCTATTAGGTAAGTCAGTAGCGAAGACTTTACAAATATTGTGTGAAAACGATTTTAGAATTCAACTGAAATTGGAATGTAATGCTTGTTTTCAATTTGTTAGGGATATTTGTGATTGTCTTTATCATTTCTCAATCGTGTTAAATTTTCAAGTTTTAGCATTTCTTCATGACATTTTTTATAAAAGAAATATGCTCAACAACTCACGGTATACTTTTAAGATATGATATATAAGAATATCAACGATTTACTTGGTAAATCAAATCAAATAAAATCAAACCATTTTTATTTCAAATAAACCAATACAACGGCACTTTTGAAACGTCAAGTAGTCAGTCAGTAGTCAGTCGTGAAACCAATTGTCTGTTCCAATTCGTAGATCCTATGGACAAGAACAGACAAGAAACTCCAAGGACAACTCTTTTCCAACATAGATATTAAAATTTTTGGTTACATTGTTTTAGGCATTTTATTAAGCAAATGTGAAGTACAAATATATGTGAGAACAATGTAACGATACTGATATTTACACAGGTAGTGTCAAAAAATAATTGAATTAAAGGCTTTGCCTCGAAGACACTGCAAATTTTGTAACACACCAAGTTTGCAACTTCAACAGTATCCTGATTAGCAAGCTGAAGTGGCAGTCGGTTGGTCATATTGACATGTTAGCCGCAGAACTGACAACCAGGCTAAGTAGAGTGACGACTTGCGTAAGGTGGTTGACAAAAGCTGGAAACGAGAAGCCCCAAATCAATCAGAGTGGCGTGCAATGGGAGAGAACTAAGTCCAGTACTTGACTGTTATTAGAACGGTAGTAATTTTAGTGTAGTGCCTACCACCACATTCTTCACGAGACTAAAGAAAAGACAATATTGTTGTGCTTTTTACTAAATTTATTAGAACAGTTGTTAGTATATATATTAATAAGTTCCGGATTCAAAATATTTATTAAAAATAATAGAAAAGTATTGTTACTTAGGCGTAACTGAGAACAGACGTTTTTCAAAGACAAAACAGTCAAAACAATATCTAACGCAGAATTTTTCACAAAGAAAACAAAAGTTGTTATTCATAAAATATATTTTTTCTGTGTAAGAACTGCGGTGAGAATAACTGTGAGAGAATAAGTAACGCGTCGATAAAACATCTTTATTTCTATATATGGTAGAACGTCTTTGTAGACAATATTTTATATTGTAATAAGAATACGCTTCAGAAAGTATGTAATGTTACGTAAAGGTAATCGTTATCAACATACATCGCTTTGTTGCGGAACGTTTTTTCTTTAATCCAGAACTTCTTTGACATGTTTTTGGATGTCTCGATAACAGAAAATACTTTGATTCACTGTTTTTCCATCTCGAGAGAATTATACTAAGCTTGAAATCAAAAACTAAAAGAACAATTTTATTTAGAAAATACGTGGCTATGGCAGATATCAAAGTAAAACATTATAAACTTGTTTAGAAGATAGTAACATACCCCAATCTCGTTTGAATCATTTTATAGATTAGTTCAACGAGGCCAAAGCCCCCTTTTTTCCTTATGGAAATACCCACTAATACCACCAGTTCGTGGCTACGTCGAACCGACTAAAACCGTCTAGGAAAAAAAGTCCTACCCCATAGTTGTCAAACTAGTGCATTGACCCGATAGATTAGATAGGTGGCCTGTTGATGTTAAATAAATTTGGATGTACGAATTGAAAGTTATGGCACAGAATACATAATAGTACTGGTACAGAAGGCTCACTCCGAAAAGTAATTTAAAGAAATAGGGTGTCAAAAGATTAAGTTCAATTCAGAACGCACAGCGCCGAATCATCTACGATTATATTTACCTACAATTGCGTCACTTTCTATCGCGTAACTCTTATCTGTTCTGACGATGTCTACTCGACAGGCATGCCTGCCCGGGCAGGCAGCCGGCCGACTATACCTAAACTACGGAGTTACACCCCCCTGGGTATGGGAAGCGGGCCCTGGTCAACACAATATAAATAGCATATTGTCGTTTTTGTTGTGAAAGAGGATTGCGCCCGCGCCTCCAGACCATGCCATAAATGGTCACCCACTAGGTGACGCGCCACCACCATATCTATTGTGTTACTTTAACTATTCGCCATTTGGCACACGTTCTGGCCACATCTCTTCAGTATAAACTGTGTCAAAGAGAAAAAGTAACCTGTTGAACCTCCCGGCGGCATAATAAATATAGAAAAAAGTTTTTGGAAATATAATTTTAATTTTTTGTACTAAGTACCTTTCAAAAACAATGAAACAAGTTTTTATATAAAGCTTTAGGCAGCTTAACGTTCTGAATTATAATCAAACAACGAATCTAAAAAGTTTTACTCAATGGGCAAATTCTCGGTATTCTTATTATATTATCCGGGGACTGTTTTATATTAAAAAATATTCCAACACAACTTTATTTTGGTGGTTTTAAGCTTATAGTCGATAAAAATCAAATTTTAGAATTACGCTAGCTTTGTAAAGTAAATTAACAAAGAAAAAAAAGTACTTCGACCTTACGGCCTATTCGCAAAATTTAAAAAAAAAGTCGCTCTATTGTCAACTGAGTTATCGCTGTTTGGACAAAAGAACTGCTGCTACTGAAATTTCAAAATTAAAAATTGCACTGTCATTCGCTTGCAAAACGACCTATCACTTTAGTGATATGGTGACAGTTAATTGTAGGATAGTTGTTTTCAGTTCTTTTTTGATCTGTGAATGTGCTTGAACATAAAATATTGTGTTATTGTGAATCTGACTAGGATTCGGTATAAATTTTACGTAATAATAGAAAATAGTTATTAACGAAAGTGACGTCATAAGAGATAGTGTACAAACAGGCTATTTTTTTCATTGTGCTTTTTCTATAAAATACGTTATATATTACATAAGCGACTTGTTTTTCACATTTATTTATGCAGATATTTTCATAACAAAAACAATCTGTAAGTTCAATTTATTTTAAAACAGAACTCGTGTAAATTCATGATTTTATGTAAATAAATTGCATTCGCAGCAAGTGTGGTGGCTCCCGCTGTTGGATTCGCATCAGGCAGGGTAAGAGTCACTTTGTTAAGCTAAATATAAAAAAAAGCGGCCAAGTGCGAGTTGGACACGCCCATGAAGGGTTCCGTATCAGCAAGTAACATCATATAAAAGTTCTTGTAGTTCGTTGTAACTTTCATCCATGTTTTCATACTAGTGTATTGATTGAATGAAAGGTAAATTGCGATTTACGATTTATGACGTATTAAAAAAAACTACTCACTAGATCTCGTTCAAACCAATTTTCGTTGGTAGTTTTCATAGTAATATACAACATATATTTTTTTTAGTTTTATCACTCTCTTATTTTAGAAGTTAGAGGGGGGGGGACACACATTTTTCCACTTTGGAAGTGTCTCTCGCGCAAACTATTCAGTTTAGAAAAAACTGATATTAGAAACCTCAATATCATTTTTAAACACCTATCCATAGATACCCCACACGTATAGGTTTGATGAAAAAAAAATTTTTGAGTTTCAGTTTCAAGTATGGGGACCCCCAAAATGTATTGTTTTTTTTCTCTTTTTATATAAAAATCTTAATGCGGTTCACAGAATACATCGACTGACCAAATTTCAACAGTATAGCTCTTATAGTTTCGGAAATAATTGGCTGTGACATACGGACGGACAGACAGACAGACAGACAGACAGACAGACAGACAGACAGACAGACAGACAGACAGACTTGACGAATCTATAAGGGTTCCGTTTTTTGCCATTTGGCTACGGAACCCTAAAAATATATATAAACTTATCTACCTATACAAATTCTGTGTATAGGTATTAAGTTTATTTCTCAAATGAAACGACATATCTATACGTGTAATGAAACTCTCTAGAAGTCACAGTTCAAGTATGATCTAATATATCATAATATCATACCTACTTGTTTGTACTACGCAGTGTCAAGTTTTGCTATAAATGTCACGAGACGAAGCCGTAAATTCAAACGCAGTTAAAGCTTATTAGTTGTTCTAACAAGTTATTCGAACATTTAATAAGGGGTAGTAAAATTGATAACTTTATTTTATTCAACAACAAAATTAAACAAGATAGAGAAGTAGTAGAACATAGGCTTGTATATTGACTGATTTTGACTGATGGATCCGAGTTATGACCGATTTTGAATACAGTGTCAGCAATACTGCAAAGTGAAAACATCATACCAGGGGGGTGTCACTCCGCAGTTTAGGTATAGTCGGCCGGCTGTCTGCCGGATCAGACACGCCGGTCGAACAGACATCGTCAGAACAGTTCAGAGTTACACGATAGAAAGAGACGCAATTGTAGGTAAATATAATCGTAGTGATTCGGCGCTGTGCGATCTAAATTGAACTTAATCTTTTGACACCGAGGGTATCTTTAACTTGAATTTACTTTTCGGAGTGAGTCTTCTGTGCTGGTACTATTATGTATTCTGTGATCATACTAAACAATAAACTCATCAGATGGGAAGCGTGGTCTTGACACTTTACTGGAGCGATGATCTGAGGAAGATCTACACGTGCAAAAGAACATTTTGTCTAGTTTCTGATCAGACGAACGCTTGTAAGATCATTATTACTGTACTGTTTTCCTGTATTTTAAAACCGTGAACTAGATCGCGAGAGGTATGTCTACGACTTTTTAGGAGTTCCTATAGTATCATCAGATCCTGGTTTCGTTATCATGGAACTACAAGGGAGGCACCAGCTTTCAAATAAAAAAAAACAAAATCGGTTTAACCAATCTAAGTTTAGAGGTAACACAAAAAGCAGTTGAATTGAGAACCTCCTCTTTTTAGGGTTCCGTAGCCAAATGGCAAAAAACGGAACCCTTATAGATTCGTCAAGTCTGTCTGTCTGTCTGTCCGTCCGTATGTCACAGTCAATTTTCTCCGAAACTATAAGAGCTATACTGTTGAAATTTGGTCAGTCGATGTATTCTGTGAACCGCATTAAGATTTTCACATAAAAATAGAAAAAAAACAATACATTTTGGGGGTCCCCATACTTGGAACTGAAACTCAAAAAATTTTTTTTCATCAAACCTATACGTGTGGGGTATCTATGGATAGGTGTTCAAAAATGATATTGAGGTTTCTGATATCATTTTTTTCTAAACTGAATAGTTTGCGCGAGAGACACTTCCAAAGTGGAAAAATGTGTGTCCCCCCCCCCCCCCTCTAACTTCTAAAATAACAGAGTGATAAAACTAAAAAAAATATGTGTTGTACATTACCATGCAAACTACCAACGAAAATTGGTTTGAACGAGATCTAGTGAGTAGTTTTCTTTTAATACGTCATAAATCGAAAACCGCAATTTACCTTTCATTCAATCAATACACTAGTATAAAAACATCGATGAAAGTTACAACGAACTACAAGAACTTTTATATGATGTTACTTGCTGATACGGAACCCTTCATGGGCGAGTCCGACTCGCACTTGGCCGCTTTTTTTGTAGTCGGTTAAATAGGTTACAAATTTCTTTTAGCTCCCAGATAGTATTAAAACATCCAACCATTCCTCTACCCTAAATAATATTTTTATTCTTCCTGTTCACGCACATTTCTCTACGCAAACAATTAAGTTTCCTCATTCATTAGTTCTCAAAGGCTCGTCTAATGCCCTTTGTTCTATTATTTACGCGCATCACTTATTTTTGTTAGGCGAAATACTCAACTTTTGTTTATAAGAATGGCTTACAGTAAAAGTAATGTGTTTTTATCATTTTGTTCTTCATGTTCTACACATTTAGGTCTACTCAAACTTATTTTGATTTGTGTGCTAATATTGCAAAGGTAGGTACATCATCATCATCAATCATCAACAGCCTTTAACAGTCCACTGCTGGAAATAGGCCTCTCCTTTGACCTTTCAAGGTTTTGGCCTACTTAAGGTAGGTACACGCCGTAGGTATTTGTGAGGTCTTGAGTTAGTGACAATGTTATCTCTAGATACTAAACGGTCTTGGATTTTTTCCCAATAAATAGAATGCCACGTTATTTGCGAGAGTTATAGGCTATATTTATAATCAGGTGCCATAAAAAGAATCGCTTATTTTATCGGAGGCAATTTTAAAACTGATGTTAAAAGTGAAACATATAATTTCATTATTTTTTTTTAACTACCATAAAATGAACTACAAAAGATATCTGCACTCATGATTATAACTAGATTACGATTTATTCTTAACTTAAGATTAGACATTTAAATAGCAATAACAGTAAACAAAAAAAATAATCTATAAGTTTTAATTCATACTAAATTATTATAATAACTGAAAATAAATCAACTCATAGATCAAAGCCAAGTCTCATAAATATTCAAAAGGCTAAAACTATAGGCTTTATGAATAGTATTCATAAAGTGTAATCTCTAGCCTCCATTTATTAGGTAATCCTACTGAATATTGCACGAACTCTCCTCATCACAAGAGACTTAAATAATTGTTAAATAAATCAGTCTCCTTAATCATCTGCTTTTGTAATTAATGATTTAGAACTGTGTGTACGGTGTGTACTGAAGTATTTATATTAAACTAACTTTAACTCGCCGCTCTATCTAAGTATATATTGGGTGTCCTAGTAAATGGTCTATGGCCATTTTAAATTTTCAATCTAACTATATTCCAAAGTTCATTCCAATCGGTTCAGGGGCTTAGCTTGATTTGATTTGATTTGATAAGAAAGACAGATGTAGTTACTTTTAAATTTACATTGTTAGTATGGATTCCAAAAACTATAATTAAGAATCTGGCTTAACTTAAATGGTAAATATAAGCGTTTTCTTTCACAAATATTTTCATGTGATAGAAACATTCTTAAACACGTGACATGAAATATTGACAAAATCAAGAGCAAAATAGTGAAAACAAATCTCATGCAGATTATGCGTACACAAAAGATTCACTACATGATCTATTTCTGATCAAGGAATTTATAAAAAAGAATCTATTTCTATTAATGATAACAGTAATAAAACAAACAAAAATACACATAAAATGCACATTACATTGACGTTATCTGTATTGTCAAACTTACATTACGTTACGCTCTCTCCGTTTCGCTCACGTACGCTCACTTACGCTCTCCTTACCCATCCTCCATATTCTCACTACGCTCCTTTACATATCTCTTTTGTACTCCCAGATTAACCAAAGCCAGTACATAATGAGTAGGACTAATTTACATTTCAAATTGGTCCCTTGTTTGAGGGGCGACATTTACAAGCCGAGTATTCAGCAACTTTGTACTGAAGTTATTTATTTGTGTTGATAAACTCAGTTGTTCGGCTTGGGTTTTTGTATTATGAATGGATGTGTTTGATTTAACTGTTCTCTTTAATGCTAGTAAATTTTGGGGGTTACGGATTACATATAAAGAATATTTAAGATAAAATCTTGGTGGAAAAGGTTTCCGTCCATCCGTCCGTCCGTTAATGTTGTTGTGTTTCTTTGCATTGGCAGTGTGCATCGCTAGGAAAAACGTGTGAATTTCAAGGAGACAATGTACCTAAAAAAGAATAAAATGTGTTGTATCTTTGTTACTAACATATTACTATTCAATTAATGATGCTCCCTTTTGTCCTTTTTAATTTTTTTATCCAAGTTTTTGGTTATTTCTTTCATTTTATACAGTTGATCCGTTTGTCCAATTCTGTCGTCGTCATTTGTCCAATAGTCAAATCTGATTCAGCCGTCGTATGATTCTGTTCTACTAACGTAGAACAGACTCATACGATGGCTGTCACGGCTAACCAGTACCTGGGTGTCATTTAAATTATATTATATTCAAATGTATCAATCGCTTTCGATGTATTACTTTATTTCTATTCCGTCCATTACGTTTAAATTAGTTAAATCAACAATTCTATCAAGTAATTTTCGAATCTATTATATTTAAGAATAAGAAAAGTTTTCCTATTATTACTGTGAAACATTTGTATCTACAAGCACGTTCACATTGTCGTTGAATTTATGGTTGTTTTCTGAAGCAATATACGTTACTTGATTCAGATTTAACCACAATATTAATTGATGTATCATTCCAACTTTGTAACAAGAATATCACTAATTAATTAGTAGGACCACGAGATAGCTCATGTATGATATGAATTAATTTACGACACGTCGACTAAGCTATTCCATTTTGTGGGTATTTGAATATTGAGGAAGACGACTCAAAATATCATTATTCATGTTCGTAGAACCATTTAAAGTAACCGTAAAGTTACAAGCAAACTTAACGCTGTGTAAAACTATAATTAAACTTTGTCCATAAATCTAAACTATCAACATTCCCTAAATACGATCAATCGTTCTTTCCTTTGACGTGATTTGGTCCTACGAGCTTTAAGGCAATGTTGTTTGTTGTCGTTTAGAACAATTTAATATTTACAGCTTCATGTATTACATCATATTATTCGTATTTTATAATATTCACTTTACGGATAGTAACTTATAGGTTATCTATTTCTTAACACCCATTGTTTTTTTTTCTACGAAAATCTTAAGTGATATTTATGTAATACATAAAAATGGTCCTTTTTTATTGATATTCCATTGTTTAAAGCTGATATATTTCCTAAATGTAATGAACATAATGTAGGTTAGTCACGTAAAACAATAATCCAAAGCATTTTCTCCATTAATATGCGAGACACTAATAATAAAGTCGAAGGCATTACTGTTATGTCTTCTTCGCTTAGTAGTGATAATAAAAAGGCGACTGAACGGGGGCGAATGTGAGCAAATTTTATCGTGCGGGATTCAGAGCTATTTTACGTGCTCCCGTGACAATTGGAAAAACTTTTGTACGTACAGGTGAAAATAGCATAGATAAATAGTATTACTTTATAGGAATGTTAATGTTTAGACGTGTTTTTTTCGTAATAAACGTTAATGTTTTGGAAAAGTAATCAATTCGAGCAGTAGAAGGATATGGTTCAGAACTAACGGGGTGGTATGAAAGAAGTATGATAGAATATTATCTTACAGAAGGCTTTTATTAAGTTGATTCTTAGATTAAGACGACTGCCTTGTTGGTCTAGTGGTTAGCGTATGCGACTGCTGACCAAGAGGTCTCGGGTTTGATTCCCGGATCGGACCAATTATTTGTGTGATCCAAAAATATTTGTTTCGGAGTCTGGGTGTTTTCTATGTATAAAATGTATATATTTCCAAAAAAAAAGTATGTTTATGTATTTATATCAGTTGTCTAATACCCATAACATAACAAGTTCTGCTTAGTGTGGGACTAGATGACGTTGTGTGTAAGATGTCTGTAAAATATTTATTTATTTATTATTCCTTCCATTCTGTCAATGTGGAGGAGGATTTTTTATATGGAATGAACAAGCCTGGAGTAGGGGTCAACAAACTCATTGCGAATGTAGACAAGTATGTGTGTGAGTAGTATGGTGACCAATATGGCAGCCTATTGAGAAACTTCTGCATCATTGTGTCCCCGGTCTCTCACCTACCAACGATTTACGACAACGTGAAAACTGCTATTTTAGGTTGGCTTTCTGTAGTAGATGGTGGTGTGACTACTACCCCGATCGAGCCGGCCCATTGGTGCTGAAACGTGGTTCTAATACCTTGAAAAGGCGACAACACGACTGTGACTTTTCAATTGTAGACTTTGACTGCCTTGTTGGTCTAGTGGTTATCAAGAGGTCTCGGATTCGATTCCCAGGTCAGACCAAATATTTTGTGTGATTCACAAATATTTGTTTCGGAGTCTGGGTGTTTTTGTATGTACAATATGTATGTATTTACAAAAAAAAAGTATGTTTATGAATTTATATCAGTTGTTCAGTACCCATAACACAAGCTCTGCTTACTTTGGGACTAGATGATGTTGTGTGTAAGATGTCAAAAAAAATATATTTAAAGAGCGTTGGTAATCTTTAGGCAACCTGTTTGTTTATATATAAGGTACATTAAGAAAGATTGACATGACATTAAAAGTTATTCACGTAATACCTAATTAGATCAATGTTTTACTGTAAAACTATAGTATTGATTAAATCGAGTCTTAAAGTTGTTTGTAGACAATTTCTAATACACTTTTTTTCTATCTAAAAGTACGTCACAGCCCGTAAAAGCATTATTCTTGATTTTATCAGTCTTGTTAAAACTTAATTTTATGCTTGATAGGGCTTTTTGTCTTCTTTTGAAGAACTGAACAAGCAATAAATGTATTCTGTGTCGGAATAAGATCTACAAAAACTTTCTAGACAAATAAATAATGTACGGAATGTTTTACTATATGTTGTATTTCTAAGAAAGCTTAACTTTTCTTAAGAGATAAGTCAATATTTTCTTCGCGTATTGAAGAGCAAATGTGGGCTTGAAGGCAAAACTGTATACTAAAGTCGAAATGTTGGCTATAAAACCTAGAAGAGTATGAATGTTTTTCATAGCTTTTTGCTTAAAAAGAAACCGTTTAGCTGAGTCATGTAGGCAAAGATAAAATAACGATATCGTATATCTGTATGAAAAACACTTTTTGCAAAGGGACGGTCAAATAATATGTAAATTTAGCAAGAGGCTACATTTCTATTGAATATTATGAAATCTTGAAAGTTAAATTTGAACCACTTCCCGATACCCGATCGAGCATATGTAAAATACAATATTATTAAAACATGGAGCTTATCTGATGCTAGAGATGCAAGGTTATCAAAGGGATTAGGATAGCAATAAAACAACACTGCCCCATCGATTTGAGGCTCGTTTGATTGCCTTGACGAGTATGTTGATGCTGCATAGCAGCTTAGTGCATTTCAACAAAAGCTTGTACTTAAAAAAGGTTTTCTTTTAATATGTTTCTATAAAATAAATTTTGGCTGATTTATCAACACCAAACCTAAACAACTTTTAACTAAGAAAATGCACTTTGAATCGAAATTTCTGCAGTAATCATCCAGTCGTAAAAGGGGAACAAAGATTGTATTTAAATTCGTCAATATCATTACGTTTATAAAAGAATAACGGGAGCAAAACTGCGGGATAGATAGCTAACTTAATTATATAATTTAGTATCTCCTGAATGTTGTAAATATACATAACAGCTCTGAACTTTCACGCTTACTACTCAAACTATCAAAATAATTTGAGCACCTCGACGTAATAGCGACATAGTTTGCGCACCTTAATTACTCAAACCTCCAGAGCCTGCACTAAATTCTGTATGAAGTTGGAAAATTGAAAGCCTAGACTTTGAAACCGAAACAGTTCGTTAGCTAAATTTAGAAATGTTTTTCTTTGAGAGGTAGTAACATAATTATAAGTGCTAAATGTCGAAATTCAACTACGTTTATATGCCTGTTTTTAGGACAAAAAACTTTTGTAATCACCATGCGTCCTTACGAATAAACAAGAACAAGTTTTTACCGAGATACGACAAAATGAACATTTTATTATACACTGAATGATATAGACATACTACATCATCGTCATCAGCCCGTTGCAGTACTCTGCTGAACATACGTTTCTCCCAAAGCACATCACAGAGCTTGTGTTGTTTATATGCATAAACTGTTTGCTGTATCCTTTACAATAATTATTAAAACAAACAGGGATAAAAGCTCCCTAAATTAATCATATTTTCGGACATCTTACACACAACGTCATCTAGTCCCTAACTAATCAGAGCTTGTATTATGTTACTAAGACAACTGATATAAATACAGACACATACCTTTTTTTTTTGTAAATAAATACATATTATACATAGTAAAACACCCAGACTCCGAAACAAATATTTGTGGATCATACAAATATTTGGTCTGACCCGGGAATCGAACCCGAGACCTCTTGATCAGCAGCCGCATACGCTAACCACTAGACCAACAAAGCAGGTCAGGCAAGGCAAGTAAACAAGTAATTAGAAACAATATATACATATATCAATATGTTTATCTTCCTAGTCTCAATTATTCCCAAGACTATTTGAGGCCCGCTACTATAAATAGTTTAATGTTTATACATACATGTTTCGTAACCATAAAAAACAAATTAACAAACAATATGTAACATTAGTTGTGTGAAAAACAGATAACGCCGTATCTACATGTGTTGGTCTATAAACACTAACATTGAAATGGTTTTTACTATCTCATTTTACCACGAACTTGACAGAATATTTGAATGTGTAGAGGCTAAAGCTGAGATCACACAATAGTAAAAACATTTAATAACGGTCTCTCAATGATATTCAGTCGTGTCTAGTAACCTAGATCAGGCCTACTCTCACAAAAAGGTCTACCTTTAGTTGAAGGCTATGAAAGTAGGGTTATGATGTCAATATTCCTTTGTTGAATAAATCCTTTTGTGGAATAAACCTCTCTATAAAATCCCTAACTAGCTATAAGTTTTTACAACACAAAGTTCCGCTATTCATCCTTGAAAATGAAACTAATCAAGAGAAGCTTTTTTATTATTTTCTATTATCTCAACTGAAACACTGTTAATTAAAATACTTGTCGGTTCCTGTTTTAACAGCTTTGTTATTCTATTACGTTGCTCGATTAATCAGTATCTTTTCTATTTTAATTTCATCTATATTATTAGTAATTGAATACAACCCTCAAATCTCCGCCCGCGCGTATCTCGATTGTTGCAGTAAAAAGTAGTAGTATGTTTTATTCTGATATATAAGCTATATTACTGTAAAGTTTCATCCAAATCCGTTCAGTAGGTTTTGCGTGAAAGAGCCACAAACATACATACTCACAAACTATCGCGCTTATAATATTAGTAAGGATTTAGATACTAATCGATTTTTGAGATTTGAACGGCCTCGTTGGTCTAGTTTTTAGCGTATGCGTATAGCGAATTACGTGTGTTAAGGCGCAATTCCACTGAGGCAACACTGAACGACAAGTCGCTTGATAATTGTTCCCTAGTGTTGCCTACTGTAGGCGTTCGACTTTGTGGCAGAAAATTCGAATGATGTCGCATGCGAAATTTGTTGCCCCCTGTCGCATGAGCGTTGTCGGACTTGAGTGTAGCATGCGTCTAAAGCAATTCTATTCAGGCAACTTCAGTTTAGTACTTCATGTCACTACAAACAGTCGCGGCGGCTGCTCAATAGCTCATAAGCAAACCATTTCCCTTTTTTGCTAGGAGATGAGCTGCTCTTTTTTTCCTGTAGTTTTTTCGTTCGCGATGAAAAGCTGATCGCAAATTCTTTATTTTTTTCTTCAGCTCCATCGATGTACAATCATATTTTCCTATTTAAAAAAATTAAAAAAGTAAACCAATGATTTTTAACCTTCAAACACGCAAAATAATTATATTTACCAGATAATTGTGTCAACTTGTCATTTCTCAGTTTAATGTCCTTATACTCAGGGGTTTTATTGTTCCATAATTCGGGCGAATTATGGTAATCCTCTATAAAAGCTACGGTTTCATCATTCGACCACTCCATGTCGCCTTCTTCAAGCCGCATGGATCCGTTGACTTTTGGATAGACGGCGACACTGTTCGACACGTCCAATCGTGTCGAAAGACGACGCAATCTACAGGCAACAACGGTCAACTCGTAGCATGCGGCAAGGAGACATATTTTTGTCGCTTAGTGTTCCTTCTATAAAAAGACCGAATGTAGCATGCGTCAATGCCGCATGCTACATGTTGCCTAAATGTTGCCTCAGTGGAATTGCGCCTTTAGTGTTGTTCTTTATATTTAAAACCGACTTAAAAAATGGAGGAGGTTCTCAATTCTACTTTTTATGTTTGTTACCTCAGGACTGATAATTCTTGTTTATTTGAAAGCTGGTGCCTTTCATGTCGTCCCATGATAAGGAAACCAGTATCTGATGATAGGATCCTTGAGAAATCGAAGAAACTCCTCAAATATCATACGCATATCCGACGCGATCTTGGTACTCGGAATAGTTTTTCTTTGAAGTCGGTTTAAATATTAAAACTATTATTATTATTAGTCAACCATGTAACAACATTGAAAAGTTTTGTTCTATTATTTTTTCTTGTAAGTTTGTGCCAATCCATTCCAATATTTGACAAACATAATCAGTCATAATCCTAAATCCGGCAGAACCTGTAGTATAGTGCTAAACTAATAATAAACATGCAAATACTACAAAATACATGCATATTTTGGATTCAGCTCAGAACGAAATTATTGGTCCTGGTGGGAATTGAACCCATAGCCCCTGACTTAGCAATAAAAATCACTTATCACTAGACCAATAGGCTAGTAAAGTCATCAGCAAAAACAATATTCAATTTCAACCAATTTTATTATTTCGTAACCAAAAGGCTGGACTTTTACTATCATAGAGAGTTAGCATTGCCATTCAACGTAGCAATGCTGCCCGTCTTTTAGGAACTTCACCAATAAGCGATGTTGCGGGGAAATTTTTAGACGCTTGTATGTAAATATTGGAAATATTGTTTGAGTTACTATTTTTATTAACGAATCTATCAAATCTATCTATCAAAATCCATAATCGTTTGACACTTTGTTTATAACGTTCAAAAATTTGCATTAGTTTAGGAAATAGATGAATAGCTTATGCAGCTGTTGGCTTGTTTCCAGTTTGTTCAAGAATATCTTAGTGCATATTTCATGTTTCCTTCGCCAAAGAAATTGTACACTCCAACGCTATTTGCATAAATGAGTAGGCAAGGGTTTTTGGGAGCTGTTCTTATTGTTGTCACAGATTGAAGTAATGTTTGTTTTTTAATATTTCGATATTTAATCTCGAGAAAATATTATATTGCTATTCTTGTTGACATATGTAAGTCTACAAGTACATATGTCTATCAGTATTCATATAAATAGTAATGTATTGTACAAGTAAATTTGACATTAAACTCAATTAGATTGAGTCGCTTTTGCAACCTCGTATTAATATTTAATTTCTCGATTATCAAGCCCTATATTTATACTATAAGACAAGTACACTAACGTTTTAAAGGTTTCTTTTATCTTAAAACATAATATTTACATTGCCTAATATTTAAGTACCAAAAGATTTGTTTAACTGTTTCATGATCAGACAAACACAGTGAAACTAATTGAAGTGCTCCACATTTGAATATACAATGTATAATTCGCCAGCCCTTTATATGATTTAATAAAATCGTAATACTCACAATAGTAGTACATAATATAAACATTGATTAATGAATGCTTTTCTATACTCGCTGACTGCTAATGGATAATAAATGATTGTTTAATCTACTTTAACATATCTACAAATCATTATTTTATAATTAATCATGTGGATTTTCCTAATTGTTTTTAAATTGAACGAAAACACCTTTCAAAGTTGATTAATCATTTTAAAATACCAGTATATTCAATTAGTTCGAGTGTTCTCAAATATTATATTAAATAATGGAAGTGTGAGTGTTAATTAGCGATGAGTTATTTTGTGAAGTGTATGAGAATCTTTGGAATAAAGATTGTGAAGGTAGCTTTTGCTGTTCAACAACAAAGTTGTCGCAATAATTTACATTATTTACTTTTACACTTTTATTTAATATTTAAGCAAGACAATGAGCCTTCAAAATAACGATAATCTGTGGACAATAGTGTGGGTTATATGTTTTAAACACAATCTGTTATTTATTTTTTTGTAAAAACAATAATGTATAACTGTTTTTTGTCCCAAATAAATAAAATAAAATCTGCCTGATAGAAAGACTGAGTGGGATCCCAGAGTAGTAACGATTTTTCGACTATTAACCTATCAATTTTTAAAGATTATGGGATGATAATTATAAAATTAGTTACTTATAAGGAAAGCTATTACTCTTATTTACGTCTTTCTTACCACAACCTGAGCTACCGGTAGCATTTTTAAAAACTATAAATTCTATACTAAGTATTTGGTACCTACGGAAAATGGATACAAGGGTCCACTGACAGTAAATTACTAACGCCGATCGTACACACCAGAGCTCTAGGGATAAATGTTACGCGTGTTCTCTGCAGGGCAGTGGTATTACTGAGGATGAACTGCTGGTCCATACATAATTAATTATGGTTATCTCACGAATACTTATAATTAATTGTAAATGAAACTAAAAAGAGCTACACACCAAAGTTAGCTGTCGAACAACAAACTATTTTAACGACACATAATTCGTAAACTTTAGGCGAAGAAACTTTAAATTAAACAACTTCTAGTTAATTGATTATCCAACACGGTTTCTAAACTATTTTATCTATTTACACAGTAATTTATGTGTGAACAGTAGCAATACGTGCGAAGGACCAAGTTGTAGACTACTGTTTGGTCCTTCGAATTAATGTCACTGTCCAGAAAATTCATAGATTTTTTAGATATAATATAAAATAATTAGTACAATACACTACACACAAAACACTATCGCTAATATCCACGCTAATATATGTATTTTATCTAAAATCAAGAAATTCAAGATTGCCTCAACAATATTCTTGTTAAACATTATACTAAGTTTATGTTTAAAACATAATATAATAACAAAACGATATGATAGTTACAAAGTACTTACTTGTTAGTTCTTGAACTCTTCGAGATTAAAGAAGACCTAGAACAATCAAAGAACAGAATTATTATAATTGACTAACACTTTGAGCCTAGTTTCAAATAATAAATAAACAATTTGCATATAAATTTGATAAGACAACAAACGCTAGTAATTAAATATGTACTTGAACAATACAGTTAGATTTTTTTTTTAGTCCTCATAATTATTGCTTTGGTGGCGCAGTGGTAGTGTGTGCGATTCAGATTCGGGATTAAATCCTGAATTATATCAAATGTTCGTATGATCTATAAATGTTATTATATTAAATATTAAATAATGGAAGTGTAAGTGTTAATTAGCGATGAGTTATTTTGTGAAGTGTATGAGAATCTTTGGAATAAAGATTGTAAAGGTAGCTTTTGCTGTTTAACAACAAAGTTGTCGCAATAACTTACATTATTTACTTTTACACTTTTATTTAATATTTAAGCAAGACAATGAGCCTTCAAAATAACGATAATCTGCCTGATAGAAAGACTGAGTGGGATCCCAGAGTAGTAACGGTTTTTCGACTATTAACCTATCAATTTTTAAAGATTATGGGATAATAATTATAAAATTAGTTTTAAGGAAAGATATTACTCTTATTTACGTCTTTCTTACCACAACCTGAGCTACCGGTAGCATTTTTAAAGATTAAATCCTGAATTATATCAAATGTTCGTATGATCTATAAATGTTTGTTTCGAAATTTGGGTGTTTTCGATATGTAACATGCATATATTACCTAAAAAAATTAAAATAAGTATTCTAATAATCTAACTTTCATAGTACTAGCTCTATTTAGTTTGAAGCTTGATGTTGTATGTTATATTATGTCCAAAATCATCATCAACAACCCTTATCGTCCCACTGCTGGTCGGTCGATTGGGGACTGGAGGGAAGACATGATCATACTTATTTACTTTTGATCATGCACATTTTATGCGTTGCCGAACCTAATGCTTACGGCATTCTCTACCAATAATTTCGGAGCTTTGTTTGAAAAAATGATTTCAACGTTTGAACATAATAAAATATTACATTTGAAACTTGTCCTAATTTTTTTTTCTTTATTTATTATAAGACTTTTAAATAAACAAACACAAATTTATGTATGATATACTTGATTGTACAATTTAATAGCTTTTTAATTTAAATAATTATGATGTTTGTATATGATAACTTCTGTAAAGTATGTTCAATTTAATTAAAAACTTGTGAACAAAAAATCGGTGGCAATATTGAAACATCGAGTTTCGAAAGCCTTATTAAAGTAAGTTACTGTTTCGTACGAAATTTTCATATCGATTTTGTACAGGAAAATTTTAAATTCTTTAAGGAAAGGCAGGTTAAGGAAAAATACAGATAACTTTTAAATATTGGCACACATATATTATAAATACATTTTAGTAACTAAATTATCGTCTTCCAGTTTTAAAGTTTTACTATTACGAAATTTTGCTCATAAATTTACAAGGATACAGAAGTTATACTTTTCACCTTGAGAAGAATGATTCAATACAACTTATCACAACATTAGTGCAAATGAAATCAGATCTAAGTAAAAAAAAATGTTTCACAAAAACTTCATTTACTGTGTCCCCAATATTCTTATAGAACCCGATGTACGTTTTATTATATACCAGGCCTAACATACTTCAACAAGTTCCAATCTAGATAAACTAGACAACTCCATTAGAGTTGAACGATCGCCAATAAAGTTCCCCGTCATTGAGGTTTTATGTTCAAACTTTAACTTACTTAATTCAGTTCAGTCATAATTATATTAAATCAAAGTCAAATATTTTGGGGATTATTAAAAAAGTTACGTATTAAATTGATAAAGATTTGGAACAAAAAGAGATTTATGATACGATCCAGTTTCATTACCAACTTAAGGGGATTCAGAAACTTAAATTTAAAATGTCCTTTATTTTGTCACTAAGTTAAAACATGTCGATGGAAATAAAAAGTTGGTGGCCAGTAATGCTGTCCAAACTTTTATTAATATTGTTTCTAACTAGTTGCGTTCTGTGGTTGTTATAGTTTATTGTTCATCCCACAGGAATACTATAGACTTTTCTGAAAGAGAATAAATAGGTCATGTGCTATTCCAGGCTATAATCCGTCTGTGCTAAACTTCTATTTAGATTCGTTCATTCGTTTTTGTATTATAGAGTAACACAGGCACTTTACGGTGCACCGGTGTGGGCGGCGGCTCTGACATCTGCTGCTAACTTTTCCTCATCTTCTCTCTTACAATTGTTAAGGGATGAGTCATAGTGATTACACTCCATTTTCATAATCTGCCACCACAGGTATGACATAGTTTATTATTATGTAAAAATTTGAGACAAGGTTCATAGAATATGCGTCTCTAAAGAACTTGTCCATAATTTTTGGTATCCATAATAACGGGTACCCTTTTGCTATTTTATGTTCTGAATATTGTCAACATGGAAAATTCTGTACGTAGTATCGTAATAAATTTAACAATTCATAAGTCACTTTGATAATGTTATCTTTACCAATATTTGTACCAATTGACTTCATATTTTTTGGCGTTTCTAGGAGACCTCGAATTTATCAAACTGTAGTAATATTTCATCCCATATTTTTCCTTTACGTGATAAATTATCCTTCGTTTAAATGGAGAGGTGAATTATGGTGTCTGTGCCTATGAATATGACCACTTAAAGTTGTTTTCGATCAAGGTTGGATATTTTTTGTGGTGAATGCGTTCATTTTCTTTTCATGTTTAAAGGTTGACCGTAACAGATCGTAGGCATCGATAAAGCTGTTCCTTGCACTATGGTTTTTAATGGATATTGTGAGCCGTATTTGCTGTGTCTTACAGTATTTATCGCAATGGTATCTTATTCTTAGTGTGTTAAACAAAGAATCTATCTAACTTACCAAAGAAATTTAAAAAGTCAATTAATGATGCTTTGTATTCCTTTGTTCCAAAGTGCATTATTGAGGGTAATATACTTGATAATAATAATTTCATACATTATACTGTTTACTGAATCCTAGTTTTGTAATTTTTTTCATATTTAAATTTTAATATGCACTAGATATCGCCCGCGGCTGCGACCGCATTTATGTCGGTTTTCGCGGTAAAAAGTTATTTTTATCGTAGGCTTTAGACTATCTCAATACAAAATTTCATTTAAACCGGTGCAGTGCTTTTGAAGTTTCTCGAGACCACACAGACAGACAGACGCGTCGGAGGACTCTATAATATGTTATGATATTTTGTAGATGATCTTTAAAACTTACCTGGATTAGATAGATGTTTCATACAATAATCAGACTGTTTAGCTAAAAATGTAATCACAGCAAAAACACAAAACTAATAAGCATAAATTACGGTTTTATTTATCACCTGTTTCTACAAACTTCCAAGATCACGTGCTGTTGCTATTACTAACAAGAATATATTTAGCTCCAGTTCTTAGAATTCAAAACTTATTACAGAGCTACATTCTTACAAATAAATCTGAATGTACGACGAAGGTAATGACTCTGGTGAATAAATTGAAAATGTAGATGCAAAAATCTCATTCGAGAGCTGCGGGATTTCAACGAATATTGAATAGAGCGAATTTGAAATGGACTTTAAAAATGATGTTATTTTTATCTGATGCCCCGCTACAGTGCCTGCGTGTATGTCGACTATCACGATAAAAAGTAGCCTATAAACTTCATCCTTCTTTGAATATCAACTTACCACCATGGCCTATTTTTAATGCAATCGGTATGGCGGTTTAGCTGCTGAAGCGTAACAGCGAATTTATAATGTTAGTATAGTTATGAAAGTATGGATCAATCTGAAACTCGTTATTTATCAATCAATCAACAACCCATGGGGTCTGCTGGGTGGGTGAGTGTGGGAGTAGGAGATCTGAACCCAGCGGTGGGTGGGTCCCACTGCTGGGTTCAGATCTCCTCTTAGGAGAGGGTTAAGACCATACTTTATACATTTAAGTACAAATTCAAATGAAAAAAAATATCATCACTTTTCTAAAATAGAAAAGTGATGATTTTAGTATTATGCGATCAGCACCAAGTTAAATAACATTGCACATTTGTCTGGTTATGAGTTTGTATGGTCAGATTTCGAAGGCCTGTCCTCCTTGAGACGGATCTCGGTTTCACATAAAAGGATTAATAAAATTCTGGTTCATTGTAAATATTTATAATATTTAAGTTTGTTAAAATCGTCGCTCAAATAGCTTCCATTTTTTTTACAATTAGTGTAATCACGCGTTGTTACTCGTGGATGTTGTTGTAAATCTGAGTAACGCCGTGAGGCGAAACTATTCAAAAAGAAAACCTAAGTTACTCGTTAAGTCATCAGATTTTATCCAGTGGAAGTCCCTTCACAATCAGTCCTGCCGTTCCAGAAACAGACGTACATACAAACATTAAAAAAAAAAATTTGGTATAACTACCGTATATACTTTCATATGCATTTACTAAGAAACAAAAGACGACCACTTACAAAAAATCTAAAGCGATAATATGACAAGCACGTGTGAAAAATATGTGAATACTTGATACTATTCCACAAGTCGTTTATTGGAAGCAGTGACCCAAGTGTTCAATAAAAAAAGAAAAAAAACTGAGGAACATTATCACAAAATGTTATTCTTCGATATTCTGTGCAATTAAAATATTTGGTGCTTGACTAACATTATTCTATGTATTTATAGACATATAGTTTTCTGTATGCCTTGCCCCTCAAGAAAGGATGATAAACTCTCATTATTATTTACGCCCTAGGGATGAACAAACATTCTAGCCTGTAAGATGTAAAAGGAATCCTCAGAATGAAACATTATTACCCCTGAAATTTTTGACTAACATTAATTGGATCAAGAAAAGAGGAAAGCACATTGCCAGTATAGAAGCAGCTAAACAGACACATGGCGATATGATGTCATTAGTTTTTATTATTTTCCTACGTAACTGTCTGTACCAAATAGGGACCTGAACGATAATATTAAGTAATTGATTAGATTAACTATATTAGTATACTCGTAATTAACCCAGATTATTAAAACGACAACTGATTATTCAACTTACTAATACTAGCGTTTATGTACATGATGCACTCTGTTATCAACCTACTAAATCAATCAATAATCTCATACGCACTCTTCACTATCCTAGTGTGCGCAATAGTGCCGCAGAATATAGTTCCAATAGGGTCGAAAAGTAAGCTCACCTTTGAAACCGTAAAAGGACTTAGGCCGAATCCTGATTGATCACAAGAACCTACTAGCGTAAGCCTTTTGAGTTTATTCAAACCAAAGAACTACTTTGTAAGGTTACATTAAAGTAAAAATATATTTCAAGTCAACGATTTAGTTCTTAGACGAATAAGAGTTTCATGGATACGCAAATTGGTGAAAGAAAGATTTTATTTAAGTTTTAGGAAAAATCAATTTTATACTACACCTGATCGGAACAGTAGTCAATATTCCCTGAAAATGAAAAGAGAAAGTTAGTCTTTTCCTTGACCTAAATAAGCGGGAGGAAAAAATGTATGAAAATCCATTTCTAACGTGTTTTAGCGGGAGAGAAAGTTGTATGAATTTTCATTTCTCACGTGTTATTTTATCTATGGCGCGCGCCTGCCCATGGAGTTTTCATATAATTTAAATATGGAATCTCCGTGCCACTGACATCCTTTTGTGAAGAATAAAAAAAAACAAAAGAAGCGCGAAATATTTATAAATATTATGTCAAATTCTAAGCTAAATTGTGTCTTACATGGTGTCTTACGTTTTGATTTTATTTTATAAATACTTTAAATGTTCCTCACAGGTGTAGTATAAAGCACTGTGTAGCACTCGGGTGAAAGTCCCATTCCTACCTCGGGAGTATTGTGGCCCTAGGCTGCGCCTTCGGGCCACAAACTGCTCCCTCGCTAGTAATCGGTTCCTTTCCTCCCTCGGTGAACAATGTACTATTTTTTAAGGCTTTTTTTTATTTGAATATGAATTGAAGTGGACTTGGTAGTTTTATTGAATGAATACTTTATCCTAAAATATGAATTATTTAGCATTAGAATTATATTTCTGTTATTTAAAGTAGTCTTTATGATACAAAAATATTGGTACAGAAGTAAATTTGAAAAAAATCATAATAACAACTCTTTCACTCGACTTTACAAACATACACAGAACGGACACAAAGAACACCTAGACTCAGAACTACAATTTCTGGATCACACAAAGGGTCCCACGTGGGATTGGAACCCACGAAACTTGGCGAAGCAGAAAGTGGCGTCTACTTAAACCACTAGGCCAAACATGCACTCTCTATTTATTTATTTTATGTATTATTTATAACTTTATTGAACACAGCTTTACACAATAAAAAATATTTACAGACATCTTTATCTGGTTACACAATAGGCGGTCTTATCGTTCACGGTGTCCTATTCCAGACAACGCTTATTCGGATATATTTTTTTCTTAAATAACTTTATTTTAATTTTAATTATTATTATTATCACCAGAGCCTACATCATATAAGGCAAACGCATTATTTCTAAAAATCTCGTATCATATTCTCTCAAATTCAGTAAATTATAATTCAACCCAAATAGTTTACACCTATTTAATTGAAAAAGACATAAAGCATTTCTAGATTTTTTAAGTCATAATATAATTTAATTACAGTAAAAGCTCTTTTTTCCATAGGTGATATAAAAACTCATGAAAAGACAGAACTGTTTAAATAATAATTATAAAGGCAAGAAAAAATACTTTCATTGAAATAACTGCTTTCTGTTTCACAACATAATTAAACAAAACAATATCACTACTATGACAATTGCATAGAATACCACAAAAGACTACATAATACCACAAAGCCGTAAAATATAACAACGCTCTGTATCATCCCCCATTTCCCTCATAAAATGTCTAAATCAAAACAATAATTACAAGATATCTTACACAACTTTGTATTGTTCTAAAAACCCTTTTAAGCCTTATTGCGTAATCCGCCCTAGAAGTACCTAAATGCATTGTCACGGAAGGCCTAAAATTTGAGTCCCTCGGGCCTTAAGTTTGCTATGTGAACGTGAACAACGCAAGAAACGTGACCGAACAGAGCTGACACGCCAACTTTAATAAATGATTTTCAACGAAAAAAGAACTATTAAGATAGACTCAAATGCTTTTAGTCACCAAATTTAAAGTAAAATATTATATTTTAGTTAACTTGGGTTTTCTGTAAACTTCAAACTGTTACAAGATCTTATAGATAAATAGGGATGCAGATGAAAAACTGCCGCAGGGTGTGTCCATCTTGACTTTACATTCATCATTCATTTTTATTGCCCATTTCTATTGATAAATTACGTTTCAAATTTTCTACGTGAGCGCGCATTTTCACTTCGAATTAGCCGTTTAAAAGCTCCGGCAAAAAGTTTATGTAAAGTCTTAACAGTTGCGAAACTTTGTTAATCGAGAATAAAAATATTATTTTATGTATTTTCGATTTAAAACACAAATTTCAAACGTTTAAAAGGGCGGTATTTATAAAATAAACACTTATTTAAGTTTTAAAATGAATCAAAAGCTCAATTTTAAATTGAAATATTTAAAAAGTAATTAATCAATAAATTTATGAAAGTTTACTTTGAAATGGTATCCTTAAACTTTCAGTTCTAAAGGAAATATATTAAAATGAAATGTTCACTTTAGAAATATGATCGAAAGACACAGGAGGATATGGTACCTACCTGGTTCGGCGAGTAGCGGCAGCGAAGGCGCGGCGTCGAATGCCGTGCGGCAGCCAGCTCTTGAACTCCTATACTTGTATCGCTGCAGTTGCAAAGAATTTAAGCCCCCAGGATTGATCGTCACTCCCCCAATGCTCTAAACCTCCGATTTACGTTTAAAATTGACTCTGTGGTAACTTCAAACGATGTTTGCACACCATTATGTAGAAACGCTTGGTGTACTGATTAATTGCATTACATACATTTTCTGGTGGAAAACGATTAAAATTTATACGCTATTCTTGTATCCTAGAGGTTAACTATATTATACATGTACATAATTTCTTTGTTAACCTCTCAATTATATCTAGTAATACGTTTTTGTATGACAATGCTTTTAATAAGTATGCGTTTTGAAATTAACTTTTGGTTTGAATAAATTGTATGTATACTGCAAATGTGCGTTTAGTATTTTATTTTCGGTTGTGTTAAAATATTATAAGGAAACTTTAATAAAACGTATTTGTACATGTCTGGTTAATAGCTGTGGATGATGATAAAATAAAGAATTTTATAACAGCAAGTGAAAATTTAATATTTAAAATAAACCAATGTTTTTTTTTGCCGAATCTCAAGCAAAAAATCGAAACTTACAGTGGCAACGCTGGACGAAGGTCTCCCCCAGGGAACGCCAACCATACCGGTCTTGGGCTGTCCGCATCCATCCGCCGCCAGCCACCTTCCTCAAATCATCGGTCCATCGTGCCGCAGGGCGCCCTACACTACGTTTGCCTAATCGAGGTCTCCACTCTAGCACCTTTCTGCTCCAGATAATACATACTTAATTACCAGAGATCGGAATTGGGTGTGTGAAAATACCTAAAGTTTGCAGCGGGACATAATATGGAGCTGTTACAACCACTTAAGTCAAACCGGGTTTGAATTTTACCGGTTTAGTTTTGTATTTTTTTTTACATGTTCCTTACCTTTGAAACACCGAACTATAAACATTTACAAGCTGCTAATACAGTTCTGAATAAATTTTTGTTTTGTACTTTTCCGGTTAAAATTCGGCCTTTTAGTCCCAATTGTTCTTTGTCGGTCAAACACAGAATTTTATATATCTGCAAAATGCTAATGCGGTTTTAATTTCTTTTTTTGATCTGTATCTTAAGTTAAAAAGTTTTGCTACAGGTTGATGCAAGGAAAACGAACATTTTCGCGTCTTTACATAGTTTTGAAGTCGGCTTTTTTTTAAATTATTAAACCTGCACTGCATAAAAAAAAAAAATTAAAAACATTTATTTCAATTGCAAGAAAGTTGTGCGTAAACTATTTTCGACATTCAGAGTTCGTAACATGCAATAATATTAGTTTTTTTCCTAGAAATGATAAATATTGGTTTAACTTAAGTGGTTGTAACAGCTCCACATTATTATTGCAAACTTCTGCAAACTTTAGGTATTTTCACACACCCAATTCCGATATCTGTTAATTACACTCAAAAATGACCATCTGGCGTATTCAAATAAAAAAACAATAAAGTTTTTTTGTTTTCTAACGATCAATACATATATTTCGATACGCAATCGGCACACTGTATATAATATAAGTATTGAATAGTTTTATTATAAAGAAGTAATAGGATGTTAAAAAAATATTTTTAATTACGTTACGAGGCTAAAATATAAGATCTTAAATCTTATAAAGTGATTGGTGTGGTTTTTAATCTAACGTGCGCTCGAGTTCAAAGCACAGCCATCTGGCCTATTTCTTAAGGTGAACATACGATGTATGTATGTTGTGTTTTAATAGACGGTTATTTACTCATCACTTTAATGAAGATAAGATATAGATTTTACTCATAGATTACTTTTTATATAAGCATTTTTTATTATTAAGACAATTTTTTTGTAAGTTTCCAGAGTTTTAACTGGAGTTTATACGATGCGATAACGGGCAGTACGATACAAAACAGTCTATCATTTTTTGGGGAGGAAAATCCTAACACATACAAAATGTCGACTCGTATTGAAAAGAATCGCCTGTCACTACGAACTAACACATAAAAATTAAAACAAAATAATCCAAATTTCCCACACACATAAACACATTTCTGTGTCATAACAGTGTTAAGAATATTTTTATGCCCATTTGGACTTATGCTTTGACAGAGGGGAACGCCTGCGTATTGTCAATCTCTGCCGTATTGCTTCATGACATTTTATGATCATAAATAAATAATAATAAATAAATAAATCAATATTTCGGAAATTTTACTCACAACGCCATCGAATGTCCAATCTAAGCAGAGCTTGTATTATCGGTAACTAGACAACTGATATAAATACATAAACATATTTCTTTGTAAATACATACATATTATACATAGAAAACACCCAAACTCCGAAACAAATATTTGCGGATCACGCAAACATTTGGTCCGACCCGGAAATCGAATCCGAGACCTCTCGATCAGCAGTCGCATAGGCAGTAAATGGCAAAAAATTGCATCGTTGGTCTAGTGACTAGTCTTGATTTCAAATCCCAGTTCGGGCGAAAAATGTTTATGGGTTTTTCTTAGGGAATTCCAAATAGCAGTCCGGAGTTTGGAAGTTTGACGGTGATTCACGCTCGTGCCCCGGAGATCACGTAATGCCGTCGGTCCCGGTTGTCATGAACATCTGTGGCAATCGTTATTGGGAAGTGACCTCAAATTTACTGGCAAGTAGTTCAACCTTCGAACTTGGTTCTCCTTCAGGTTTGCGGAGGTCCGATGCCAGTCGATCCGAAAAACTGATATTCAGGTAAAACCAACCAGGAAGAAGAAGACATGACAGAAAATTGTAATTGCGCTATTAATTAAAATAGAAGTGAAATCGCGCAAGCGTATACAAATCAATCATTAATAAACTCGTATAAAAACATAATATGCGTGAAATGGTAACATAAAAAATAATAAAACAGAAAATATGACAATGGTTTTATTTAAATTTCGTTTTAATATTCTTGCGCAAAGGTAGTAAAATCTCCTTGGTCATAAATCGTCTATGTATATAGCGATGAAACCTGAACATCTGGCTTATACCCGACACTAATTTAGTTTCCATTTTGTTTCGTATTCGAAATCATTTCTAATTTAAACTTTTCTACCATTCTCTATATCAGATAGAAAACGAAATGAAATTACTTTTGAGAATTACGAGGCTGGGCGTCGGCAAGCGTGTCCGTTTAACTAGATTATTAGTTGGCTGGGTCCAACTTGGCTGTGTAAAATTAATTGGTATTATAGTAAGTAGGTATTCATTCTCTCCGACAACAAGACTCAGTGGGACAAGGACAGATTTTAAAGAAAATGGAGGGTGTATTTCTCCTATTGAGCTATCATTATTGTGCATTAAAGATAAGCCCATTAAACAATTCACAGTGTTTAATTTGTTTATGCATACACTCATGTTTTTTGCAATAAACGGGACTTATTCGAGATAAAATAAAGAAAAGTTATAATACCTTCTACTAGAAGCAAAAAACATGATTGTGTGTAAAAGTCGCGAAAGCCTAAAAATTATATAGTTTACGCGTGTGTGAACACGTGTATGTAGTATCTATAACTTAAAAACTATTAGATGAAATAAACTAACTAAGGGCCACCGCAGACTAGCTACTTTTAGCATCGGCGATCGGCGATTTGGCGCCTGCATCGATGCTGCATCGCGTTTTAGCGACTTCCTGCGTTCGATCGCGGTATCGGAAACGCGCGTTTTAGCGACTGCTCAGATGCCAAATCGCTGCTACCGGCATCCGAAATAGTGTGGAGAGTAGCGTTCAGCTGCTGTGTAGCGCTTCTAAAAAGCGACTCGTTGCCGATCGCCGATGCTAAAAGTAGCTAGTCTGTGGTGGCCCTTATGGATATAATAAGTTATTCGCTTTTAATCACGGCTTCGCCCGTGTATATTAGTTATCGCGGTTAATACTCGTGATGGCCTGTGTTTCAACAAGTATCTATTTATTTATTTTTTTATTTATTTATTTTGGAAAACCAACAGCTACAAAAAATAAAATAAACAGTTTAATATGCAACATCAAGCCAATTATAGGTCTTCACGGATTACGACATAATAATATAATGAAAGTTCTGGAACACTAATCATCAACGTAGACACTACACCAATACAGTAAATGAGAAAAAAAGGAAACTAAAAATTCAAGAGTTAAAAATGTTAAAACACCGTCACTCAAAAAACTTATGGTTTAGCATCTAAATGTGAAATTTGATTGAAATCGCTCTTCCTTACAAGATATTCATAATAACAGCCCGTTGTGACGATGTTTCAATCCCGTGCTTTGGAGAGCAGGTTAAGCCTCGCATGAGTCTCGGTTATTACCAGCATCTATGGCAGTGCCTCAGTTACACGCACCCACAATTTTCCCCGTAGTATAAACTGGCTTTCAGGTAATTCCGATTGAACTAGTAGCCTAACACTAAATCCTAAATAAGCCGAAATTCGATGTTTTGAGTTAATTAATAAAAGAAAGAGGTTCCCGTTAGTCATGAATACTTTTCCTTATTGATTCCGAATTCCTCTGACCTCAATAGGTACTAAGAGAGGTGCATGCTTACCTTAAAAACATTATACATTGATGAGTCTTGACTGAAAGTATGTTTTATTTTTTCTCTTGTGGTAACTCTCTTCAATAAGTGATGAAGTCACCAGGGCTAACGCCAAAGTATTTTAATATTTATACGTCGGCTTCTAACCAAAATCTTATCCACATATGTTCAGTCATCACTTACTAACAGTACACCTATCACTGAATATAGAGAATATTTGTTTAATGAAACGGTCGTTTACCTCTTCTTTTCAATCTGCTCACCTCTTATAATACAAAAATGCCGACTGAACAAACGTTACGAAATCTTTTATTTCTTCGCCTGAAATTAACACCTAATTTCCACCGATCTTGCGATAACTTTATGGCTATGCAGTATAAAATTCAAGGTAAAGTTGTCGACTAGTAATAAATATACTTTTATAGTCGATTGAGAACTTTAGTTTTGTTAGGCGATTGTGAGTTTGGTATACAATTTTATACGGAAATTTGAATAAACTTGTTCAGGTCAATGGGGGTTAATTAATGAACTAGCTTTTGCCCGCGACTCCGCCCGCGTGTAGGTCCGTCATGACGGTAAATAGTAACCTTAGTGTTATTCGGCTATATTATTATATTATTGTGATGTTTCATCAAAATCCATTGAGTAATTTTTGCGTGTAGTTTTTGTAGAGCAACAAACATACATGCATACTCACAAACTTTATAATATTAATGGGATTTGAATCACTCAGTCTACCCTTTTATGATATGGAGGCTTGAGGTTACAAATAAATGTACTGGTAATGGTTTGACATGTTAGTTGTAAGTTTACCTTGATATATTTATTTAATGCGTTATAGTCAACCCATAGATGGCATTGTTAGGGTTGTCTGAATCGCGCTATCATTTGTTAACCGCAATTATTACAAACACCTTGGTGTATATATAGCAAAGCGAGAGACTAAAATTGAAAAAAGTAAGTGATTACCTCGATAAACAGATTAACTAATTAGGCAATAAGTAAGATAACTAAAAATAAGGTAAGGTATATAAAAATTCTAGTTTGAATAAGATATTACTGGCAGATAGCTGACAACCTGTAGTTGTGTAGCACCGCAACGCTCATCTAGTTTGCAATAAAGTCTCTGTAGATAAAAAATAGATAATAAATTTAATTTTTCAATAGTTCTAACATAGTTTCGATAAGGTTGTGAACTGGTGCATCGTTTTGTAATTTCGTCATAAATAATATAATAAACTAAGTATAGTCGTCACAAAATAAGAGGCCCGTTTTGACATATATCATTTGACATGCCGCATGTAAGAAATTGAAAAATCAAATTCATAATCCTATTTAATTACTATGTTACCCATACACTATCACAACGCATATCTTAAATAAGCAACAAGTTTAACTTTATATTGAAAAATTGCACTCAAAAACACGAATTAATCGTATTAGTTACGCCACGATGACAAATGTCAAACCGGGCTTCTTATTTTGTGACGACTATAATAACAAAGAGCAAATGAAGCCACCTTGTCGTATAACTGGAACACTAACTACTTTTATGCCGTTCTAGACGTGGCTATAGGTAATTTATTATATTACGTCTAGTGATGTTCTGTTATCGATATAAAACTATTTAGCAAAACATAGAACCACCAAAAAAACAACCTAATACCTAAATAATCACCAGCATATACAGGGTGAATTTTTGAGACGGGACAGTAAGGACAGGTACCTTAACCGTTATAGTTACAGGAAAACGGTTTTAGGAGACTATCCATAATTTTTTAAGATATTCTGAACTGCATTTATAGATTTTGGAAAAAGTGTACAGCCAGCAAGAAAATGGTCATTTTACACAAAAAGTTTTTTTGATGCCAATCGATTCTGTTTCTTATAAGGATCAAAAGTCTCTACTGGACCGACTGAGGTTTGAGTACTAGAAATGTCAGAAATCGCAAAAAACTTTTCCCATACATTTGTACGGAAATAAATCATTTTAATATGTATTTTAGACACAGATAAACATATACCTTAATTTTAAAGAAATAAGAGAATCAAATTTACATAAAAGAACGTGTCATCACGCTTTACGTAATTAACGAATTTTCTTGTTTGACGGCGACTTATAATTATTTAAATATACTTACACTAGTTTCACGCTTCGCCGCCCGTGTGTATTTCAGTTATAGCGGTAATAGTAGGCTTTGCCCTTCCTCGATCCTCAAGAATTAAAGAATCTCTATGCTAAATTTTATCGAAATCTCTGCAGCAGTTAATCTGTGAAAGCGTAAGAGACAGAGTTACTTTCAAGTGTATAATATTAGTCTAAATAAAATCACTTTAAGTAACAAAGTTTGAGTGCAAAGAAGGTTTGCTTCGCCGGTTTTATCGAAAATTGTTTGCAAAGTCTAATGTTCACAGAACTTCTAGTAACACAAACATCAGTAACGAATACCTCACGTTAATAACAAATAAGTCTTCTACAAGTAAATAACAAAGAGTATATATTTATACTGGTATTAAATTACTTTAATACAGTACATGTTTGTGAAACTAATAATTTATTTCATTCTTTGTTTAATATTCATAGTTCAGTATTCCCTTGATATGAAATTAATTTTCCTATGTATACTAGTTGTTATATATGCAAATGGCAATAGCAAATTTCTTAGAATAATAAAATTGTATAGAAATCAACCATATTTGTTTTTTCGCTGTTGGCATTCTCTTACTTTAAGATCATATAATATGCTAGCTTAAAGCGGATTAAAAAAATCTGTAATGTTATATTTCATTACAGTTTTACTTTATTTCAAACACATATTAACACGTGAATTGGTAAAAAAGTTTGATGAACTTTATAACATACTTTATTATAATACCACGAATATTCTGTGGCAACGACCCCATTAAACACAGAACCTGATATGAGATTCAGTGCTTGCGGGATTGGACCATAAATAGTGCATAGTAGACTACACTTTTCTTAATTCAAGTGTTGAGTATGTTTGCAAGTTTGTCTAAAATACTATTTGCTAGTACTACTAGCAAATACTAGTTGTATTTTATTAAGTAATGGTAAACTTAATGCATGTCCTAAGGAACTAGTAAGAGCTGAACCAACTTTATGAAACGTCAACTACAGCAGGGTATTGTAAAATCATTGTTAGAATCGTTAATATAATTCTCAACTGTCGTTGCCTTGCTAGATCTTTACACACTCTAAACTATGGCCTGTGAAGAACGGGTATCCGTTGAAACAAAATATATGTTAGTGTTTGATAGTCAATTAATTTGAGAAAAATATGGTCTGTTAGCTGATTAAAATGAAAGACAAGAAATGTATTAATGAAAAATATTTGTTGCTTTTGGGAGAAGGAAAATATTTTTCTTGCAAAAATTTATTTAAATAAGGCTTTATTATATTGACTACACGGTTGACCTAGTGGTTTAAGTTGTCGCCACGCCGCTCTCTACTGCGCAGTTTTGTGGGTTCTATTCCCACACGGGAAACACTTTGTGTGATCCACGAATTGTTGTTCTGGCTCTGGGTGTTCTTTATCCCCTGCGACAAAAGATGTATATTCTCAAAGCGGGACAACTCTTTAAAAAAACAAAGAAAGAAAAATATAAATATGATTTTGAAATGACTAATAAAGTCTTTGCAAGCAGCTGAGAGTGCGTGAGAACTACGGCATATGGCGTCACGGAAGCAATCATTCCCCAAGCCCCCAACTAGCATTGGTCCGTGCGTGATCAATAATAAGTAAAAATATTTATTTATTTGAATGTTTCCATTATGGAATAAGGTCAAATAATATGATTGGTTTTGTACCTTTAACAATGTTTATTTATGTTACGACAGAACGAAAAGGGGTTGTAACACTCTATATTTTCCATCCGTCACCACAAGAGTAAGTATGTATGTATTAAAATAATAGAGATATTAATTTTGAAATTGCCACAAGTGATACGTATGAGAGACGCGTTAGATAAAAAAACGAATGGCACTCGGGGACTGCCGCGGTTAAGCTATTGCATAGCATTTTTTATCAACTTATGCAATCATAATTATTTATTTAACTTTTATTTATGCTGTTTTTTTTTGTTTCTTTGATATTAATTCAAGTTTACAAAATAATATACACTGTCTTTTTACCAACATACATTTTAACAGTATTAATACCAAACAATATAATCATCCAATTAACCGAAAGACAACGACCACTAAACAGGGAACATAATAATAATATGAGCATTTCCATGGAATAAAAAAACACTAAGATTCAATCAGACGGTACTGGAGGACGCGCACGCTATGTATTGTGCCTACGATATCCTTTCTATTTGATTAATCTATGACGCATGCCAGGCGCCCGTTATTTGTCCTTGTCGCACTGCAGTTACAATCATATTCTCGATCCTTTTTTTACACGGGGTGTTAGGTTTTATTTTCGTTACGGAATTTATTGATTCGGTCGCCGCGCTCAAATGCCCGCGATAAAAGCTATGCAATAGTTTAAAAAGACAAACACGCAAAGAACAGATGATTGTTCTCACAATAGGTATTGGTAAAAATTGAATTGACAACTTCTGACTCAGCAGTTAGTTTAACACACAGACGAAAAAAGCAGAATAGATTTTTCGTCTATTTTTTGTACTTTTTAAATAAAATATCGTTTAACTATTATCTCTATCAGTCGTGGTTAAGAGTTAAGGAAGTACTTTTTCGATGAAGATGCAATTAGTGGTGAGAATACTTCACAGCTAGCGTTGTAGCACGTAGATAATTCGTTTCATCTGGGTCGAATAGCCTGCCGTAAAGTTTTATATGTTATTAGCTTCACCTCTGTTTTATAACGTAAATTTTGATGTGTGTAGAAGTAGTTCTAGCCAAAATATGTGGCACCGAAAACTATTTTTAGAAAATGACCCAAGCCGTATGAACCACATCCTTCTTTATTTTTATTTTTTTGGATTTTTATGAATGAACAATCATTCATGCAACAATATGGAACTAATGCGAGGATGGCGTAGTGGCGTGAGCGGTCATCTCGCCGTTTTCTAATGCGCTGTAATGTTGTGGATTCAAATTCCACATGGCACTAAGCACTTTACGTGATTCACAATAATTGTTGTTCTGAATCTGAATGTTCTTTGTGTCCGTTTCATGTATCTTCCTAGATATAGAACTGCTTTTTTTAAAAAAGATGACCTCAAAGATACTTTCACCTATTTTACAACCAAAATGCAGCTACTATAGGTATAATATCAGGTAGGTAGGTATAGTATATCGAAGGAGTCTATAATAAGCTATAAACAATATTAACCATTCAGTCTTTTCGCCTACAATTTTGTGCAAAAAACCTCTTTGCTAAACTACCCAATTTAAGGCTGTTGAACCCGTCCGTGCTGTGGAATATAATAGCTAACTTTAAAGGCGATTTCGTAATAATCCTTTTCAGTTAAGATATGATAATACTAATAAGTCTATGTTTTCATCAGATTTAAATTTAAGTAAAACAAAATGAAAATGTTTAGCGTCTTTATAATTCCAAAGTTCTCGGGACGGTATCTTAATTTGCTTGCATAAGTTTGCTTTTCAAGCGTTAAATCACGATCGTTTAACTTTCTCTCTTGGAAGAATTTATTTGAATACTGCTTTTAAATTTAGTGCATTTATAGAGGTTTAAATTATTTCTTACTTGACTGTCCAGTGTGTCCCGTAAAATAATGCGAGATAGACAGAAAGCTCTTTATTTGCACACCATACAGAGTTACAATAAAGTATATTGAATGCCAGATGTCTAGTGTACAAAGCGCGGCCATATTGCCAAAAGCAATCTCTTCCAGGTAACCTTATGATAGTCTAACCCTGTCATACATAGAGTAAACAAACGTCTAAAGTTTTCCGATTATATGTAATTTTAATCTTACTTATATATGCTCCTAAATGCATCAGATGGGAATATTGAGAATAATTTAAAGGGTAGATATGATAGCAATAGCTACAGCACGTCATCAAATTAGGTGTTACTGTAAAATCAGAGCTCTATAACCGTTTCGTAAGTATAAATCTTTTAATATTTTTTTCGGAATTTATGGCTAGAAGGTTCTGGAATTCCATAAGACTCGGTCTTTGAAAAAAATTCGAAACAAACCATAGAGGTGATATTTTTAAGGTGCATGAACATTGATTAAACTACACGTCTGAGTTGGTCTTTTGAAGAAAGAACCATCGTTTGAGTCAGCTAGACCAATCAGACCAGACCCAGACATCGGTACCTAATCGGTATTAGTCATGATTAACAACCTTGATCATCAAGACATTTGGGTAAACAATGGATACGCTCAAAACTGCTAGAAAGACACTAAGTATGTACTAATAAATATAGGCTATATTCACATATTACAATTATTATTAACCTTTCATGTAAAAGAAAAAATAATAATATAGGTACAAACAAATATTACCTACTTGTCTAACACATTCAACTACTCTCAAGTTGCTAGACTAGAAAATGCCTACGTAACTACTAGCTATAAAAGAATTCCTCCAGGTCCAAGTAATTTAGATCAACATTATTTGATTACTTATTTAAGCTCACTAGAAGTTACTTACACATTTTATTTCGGCTAATGTTAATGTCTAAGATAATTAGAATATATTATATCCCTAGGGGATTGGCGCTTATAATCGAAATATAGGCAAGGCCTAGTTCGGTTACAGATGTTAAGTTCTGTAATCCTAAATTTATTATTTGAGAAATAAACATTTATTATTTTTAACTTAAAGACCCATGTACTAGCTGACTGTAAAAATAACAACACAAGTGAAATTTAAGGATCGTGGAATATTTTAAGGCACGTGTTATGGTAAGTGTTATAAATACCACCGCCACTTCCCAACTCACATATTGAGGGTAAGATGGGATCACTTACCAATATAAATACAAATAAAATGGTATGCGGTAACCTTTTTTATCACAGAGTCAGCGGCTTCACAGTTTACTGAAGACTGCTATTTACACGAGAATGTATCCTTACATTTAGTTAACATGATAAAGTTCAATTATATTTAAACTAGCTTTTCGTGGCTTATGGCCTTCCTGAAGAAAGAAATAATATATTTCCATACATTTTTTTTTTTTTTTTATGTTTGTACAACTTACACACAACATCATCTAGTCCCAAAGTAAGCAGAGCTTGTGTTATGGGTACTAAACAACCGATATAAATACATAAACATACTTTTTTAGGGTTCCGTAGCCAAATGGCAAAAAACGGAACCCTTATAGATTCGTCAAGTCTGTCTGTCTGTCCGTCCGTATGTCACAGCCAATTATTTCTTGTAAATATATACATATTATACATAGAAAAGCACCCAGACTCCGAAACAAATATTTGTGGATCACACAAATATTTGGTCTGACCCGGGAATCGAACCCGACACCTCTTGATCAGCAGCCGCATACGCTAACCACTAAACCAACAAGGCAGTCGAATTGAAATTGGTGTAGTGGTTTAGTAGTGAAAGAGTCACAGACAGATGGACAAACAAAATTATTTTAGAATACTACTTTGTAACTAGCCGGTTTATAAAATTACGCGGACATGTCGGTTTTCGCGTTAAAAAGTAGCTTATGTCTTTCCTCAAGAGTTAAAGTACCAAAATCAAATTCCATTGAAATCGTTGCAGCGGTTTAGACGTGAAAGCATCACAGACATACAGAGATACTTTCGATTTTTTTATATTAGCATGGCTTTAAGTCCTTCACTATTTGATAAGGTGTTAGAGGATGCAGGACGAGAATCGACGAAAAACACTTGAAACATGTACATATGGTTTGGACAGAGACGTGCTTAATAGTTTGGGCAGAAACATGCGGTATAAATAAGTCATACACACGTATATTAGACTAAGTACTGTGATTGCTATTGTTATTAATCGTGAGAAACGCAGTGGAGCGAAGCTTGTCTAAAAAGTATACTAAGTTGTTTCTTATATCATCAGCCATGTGCCAGTGAAACTCACATCATAACCAATCTAGTTGTTCCTGATATTATCTGGAACAAACAGACAGACCTTGGAGAGACAAAATTTTTTTTTGTAAGTACCGTATAGGTAAGTGAGTACCGTATACTTACATTTACATTTAATTAAAAAAGCGGCCAAGTGCGAGTCGGACTCGCCCATGAAGGGTTCCGTATCAGTAAGTAACATCATATAAAAGTTCTTGTAGTTCGTTGTAACTTTGATCAATGTTTTTATAATAGTGTATTGATTGAATGAAAGGTAAATTGCGGTTTACGATTTATGACGTATTAAAAAAAAACTACTTACTAGATTTCTTTCTAACTAATTTTCGTTGGTAGTTTGCATGGTAATGTACAACATATATTTTTTTTAGTTTTATGACTCTCTTATTTTAGAAGTTACAGGGGGGGGGGGGACACACATTTTTCCAGTTTGGAAGTGTCTCTCGCGCAAACTATTTAGTTTAGAAAAAAATGATCTTAGAAACCTCAACATCATTTTTAAACACCTATCTATGGATACACACTTATGGGTTTGATAAAAAAAATTTTTGGTTTTTGTATGTGAACCCCCAAAATTCATTGTTTTTTTTTTTGTTTTTATGTGAAAAACTTAATGCGGTCCACAGATTACATCTACTTACCAAGTTTCAAAAGTATAGCTCTTATGGTTTCGGAAAAAAGTGGCTGTGACATACGGACGGACAGACAGACAGACAGACAGACATGACGAATCTATAAGGGTTCCGTTTTTTGCCATTTGGCTACGGAACCCTAAAAAAGTGGTTAATTGAAATTCCGTACAAACACTTCAAATATATTTATTTCTTTGTATATCTATAGATTTGTATAGAAATACATAATATTTTCATTTTGCCCAACTGCAAAAGTGCAAACAAAATATTTATCCGTTTACAATCAACCCGAGCTCGTTTATTTTCTGTTTTTATTTACAGAGCACAATCATTTTGTTTGTTGACCGAAAAACTCACCACTTTTTGTCAATGTATGCACTTCAACAATGTTTCTGTTGAGTTTGTAGAATTTTGTTCAAATATTTCAATTTATCGAGAAACGAGACATCTGAACGAATCGAAATGATATTTCACAGTCCGAATACCTATAGTCGGATTTTTAATTAGACGATATCCACTGACGTTTACTGTGTTGTCAGTTTTGATGAAATAAAAATAGTGTTGTGACAAAGTGAATGATTGAAAAAACTCTTGAATGAATGAAATTAATAAAAATTAATAAAATTAAAATTAATTAATAAAATTAAAAAACAATCCTAAACATAAGTACACAATTAATTATGTGCCATTACAACCAGTGGACTCCCAAAGAGACCTCGGAGTTATCATAACACTTAACCTGAAGTGGGATGAGCATATTACAATGATAACAAAGAAGGCAAACTCATTGTTGTATATAATTAGAAAGGCATTCTGTTTTTTTTTTTTTTTTAATATTTAAGCCTGCCAAAGTGACTCTACTCTGCCTGATGGAAAGCATGAGTAGAATCCAGGAGTAGGGGTCACCATGCTTATTGTGAGGGTAGACAATGTAGCATGGTGACCTTACCATACCTTACCATGGCAGCCTGGTTTGATTATTCTGCATCATTCTCCCGGCCTTCGAAGGGCGAGAGAATGATGCAGAATGATTGGGCCTCCGGTCTCACACTCACCAACGAAATACGACGTTATCAATAAAGAATTATTTCTCAGCATCTATTTAACGTACATTAGACCCTTGCTGGAATTCGCCTTTCAAATATGGAATCCATATTAAAAAAATGATATTGTAATGTTGGAAAGAGTACAAAAAAGGGTAACTAAAATGGTCTTCTCTTTGAAAACCATGTCCTATGAAGAACGTCTGCTATAACTCAATCTACCAACACTAGAACCTCTGTTCTAAAAGTATAAACAGTTCTGTTCATAAACAACAAAAAATACTTTTTTATTTATAATTATAAATAAGAAAGTATTTTTTGTTGTTTATGAACTCTTTTGTATTTTCTATTAATACAAACTTATATGTCATGTTTTCATTGACATAACTCAAAGCCGGAATTTTCTAATGAAAGAAAAAATGTGGTATGGGGAAGGGGCCCGCCCTCGTAAGACTTTGGTTAAAACCTCATACCTAAACATTTCTTTTGGAGGAACGGGGGTGAAGCACCATGGAGCCGTCAAAGACCCATGTTGCCACTTTGCCTCAACAGGAATTAACCCAACCTGTTGAGGGATGTCAGTCTGGGCTCCGACCAGTTGACTTAATGCAAGGAGGACAAGAGGGTGCCAACCTTCTTGTTGGTATGTGAGTGGCAAATTATGAAGCTGTGCATAGCGCCTCAGCCATCAGATACCTAACAGAATATCCTTGGTATCCGATGACAGTAACTCTACATACAATATTGGTTTGAGGTAAAGAGATCATAAGAAATTCGGTGCTTCCAATAGGCATGCTATCCGGACAGGCTGGTGAATCTAGAAATAAATTTTAGAGATATGACCGGGAACACCATGCCAGAAAGTCAGGCCGCGAAAAACACATGACAGATCTATTTAACAGGGCACTTGTGTCGTCTGACCCCTACATTTCTGATGTAAGAGTGAAGAAGAGGCTACAAAAATTAGACCGTAAGCCACTACCAGTGAGGGCTTTAGAACTGATCCAACCATATCAAATACCAACATCAGATTTAAATGAACCAGATGTAAATGATCTCTTTGAAGATTGTGAGGATTTAATTTTTACATCCGACTCACAATTGATTATTTTTTAAAATTTGTATAAATAGGCAAAATTTTCTGTCTGTCTGTCACTCAATTCGATTCATTTGTTTTTAACATAAGTGCAAGAAAGTACAACAAACAAACAAACAAACCAAAACAATAGAGCAAATCTATAGATGTTCAGTAATTTAAACACTAGAGTGAAATTTATTGACATGTATACTGCCAATACCCTTCCTGTTTGCTTTGCATTTGCCCACAGACGAGTAATATCTCTATTAACAACCTTAAAACCAAAGAAAAAAGTACAAAACTCGAGAAGCTTGTAACTTAAAGATCCTGGATGATTAGGATTTGTTTTTTTTTTGTATTACTGGTACTATTGCAGGCTAGTTATTTATCAAGGTTTTGAATCCAACTAAGACAAGCTAAAGCTGTAAAAAAATAAATCCTGAAATAACATTGTTTGTTTTTCTCTCCCGTATTTTTCATGTTATGGTTTATATTTTTGTGTTATTTGTGTATGTTAAAGCCGCAAAGAAGGACATTAGTAGATTTACAGAAACTCATATGGGATCTAAGATTTTATTAAAAATTTTTTGAATACTTACAAAAAAAACATATCTTTTGATCAAAGCACATTTGAACATCAGGAATTCTCGTCTTTCTTTTTAAATTAATTTATCTATTTAATAAAAACATAATAAGAGGATGGTTGTTTTTTGGGTCAAAAACCATAATGCGCGGCGTTGAGCCGTCAAAAAACTGATTGTTGTTACATACTACTAGTATCTTATATCAGAGCACTTTTATACAATTTCATTCTTAAATAGATATAATTTTCTTTTATAGTTTGTAATGATTAACTATTTACACTCATTGTTCATTCTTCTGATTGAATGAGAACTGAACGCATCACTATTACTTTTAAATATGGCAGCATTATTTTACTAAGTGACATTAGCTACTGTCAGGTAGCTTCGTCTAATTAAAAATACGACTAATAGATTTTGACATGACATTTTTGATCCCTATTGACTGTTAGAGTGACTCCAACTAGCCGTATCATCATTATCATCATTTAGCCTTTAATAGTCTACTGCTGGACATAGGCCTCTCCTTTGAAAGGAGGTTTTGGCCTACTATACCACGCTGGCCAGACGGATTGGTAAAGGGTTTGTTTCAAGTTTTCCTTCTCTTGGCAGTGATGTTGGCTGCTTATTTTGTTCCTTTAGTCGCCTAAGAGTATGGTGAGGGTTAATCCCTCACCACACGGCCCCTTTCTGAGAATTTGTTTTTTTAAAGTCTACACCCGCATTAAGAATAAACACCTGTGTTGCGGGGTTTTTAATAAACATACACTCGTACATATGAAATGAACATAAGAACACCCAGTGTGAATCACACAAAGTGTTGTCCCACGTGGGATTTGAACCCAGAACACTTGGCAAGTATAAAGCGGTGGCAATTTAATTGTATTCAATAGGGGAGGTAAGAACTGTTTTTACGATATTATTACCTATCAATTCATTATCATACTGTTTGTTAACTTTTATTACACTTAGCTCTGAACTGATTAGTCGTGTACTTATTATAGGTACTATTCCATTATTTTAAAAATCATATCAGCTTACCTTTAATAAACTCACAGTAGCTTACCAGCTCTTTGCCATTCCGTATATATATGAAGACTACCACAATTATAGTCTAAATACATATAGACGTGGTAAACTCCCTATAGTGTTGGCTTAGTTCCTTTCAACCTGCAACAACTAAACACTGGCTCGATAATGCCCACGTATTTAACTCTGCTCTGAACTACGCTTTCCCGCGCAGTGCTACATCTCGCCATGGGCTAGTGACATAGATAGATAGTGACAGTTCTCCCGGCAGTGTTGCTAACCCGTGGCACACGAGACAACGTATGTATGCTGTTTGAGTTACTCGAATAATCGCATACATTACAATCCCACTACGTAATATTCTCTTTGGCAGATCTCATTTAAAAACTACACATTTAGAACTCTATTTCTATTCAAATCATTACCACTATAATTGAACGGAGCTATCCCAGCCACACTACATGTCCCTTGAGAGAACCGAAATCTTAGAACCCAAGGGATCTTATCGACCTTACAAGCCAAAATAACTGCGACTATTGAATTTCTTTACGTTTCTTTTTAGTGGCCTTGTCACGTAAACGTAATATTTATTCCAAACAAGGATATAAAGATATTCACAAAGTTTATTTTCATAATAGGAAGCCAAACGCCGAAAAAAATTAAACATAAAATACATGTGTGTTATGAAAAAAGAAAAAAATCCCACGGCTGGGATCGAGTCTCCTCTCAGGCGAGGGTTAAGGCCATAGGTCCCCACGCTGGCCGACGCGGGTTGGGGATTGGCAAGACACGCTGTGGCTATGTGATCTTACAGTTGGATGCTTTTAAGCGGCCTGAAGCCCTCCAACTAAGCTTCACAACATTCGTCTTTTGATAACAACCCGGAAAGACTGCCTAACGTGACCTCCGAATCACGGAAACACTCATAACATATTATGCCACTAACGATCACCCATCTAAGACTGACCGCGCAATCCCGCAGGAAGGGTTCCGTAGCATTATCTACTTACATTTTAAGCGTCTACTTGTTGTCGTTATTAATTTAAAGCCGAAACGAGCAAAAAACATGTTTGGTGTATTTATATTTATTTAGGGGCTGTCATAATTATTGAGGGGGAAATTTTGATCGGTCTATCACGGCTCATCAAATACAGCCTAGTGGCGAACGGACAGACGATCAACGGAGTCTTAGAAATAGGGTCCCGTTTTGCCCTTTGTATATGGAACCCTAATAAAATGGCCCAAAATTTTAATCATAAAGGATTTTCTTAAATTTTCAGATACCAAAACTAGTACTGTCAAACTCAGCACTTTTACACTAATCTATTCACTATAAAATAATACTTACAATTATTTTATTTCTTCGAAACACAGTTTAACAGTAGTTTACCTTAGTTCATAAAATAAAATGGTAGCCTGCCAAAAGTTCATTATAACAATTAACGCTTACAAGTGATTGTGGGAACGCCAATTAAATGCCAAAAACACGCAGGTTAATTTAAAACTGGCACGACATAATTGAAGTACCGGCAATCAAATTAGTACTGAAATCAATATTTATATAATGAGGCTGATTAACTTTTTTTGTTTGTACGTTTCTCAGGAATTACTGTCCGATTAGAAGGAAACTATAAGGTTACATGACGTCACGGTATGATCCCAGAATTATTATAAAGTACTGTTAAAGTGGGTCAATTTTCTGCTTTTGATAGACAAGGACGAAAACAGCGTGAATCGGGATATATCCCATTGGTGAAGTTTTCACTATAGACAAGATAATAAATCAATTAATCGCCGTCTACTGTTGAACAAAGGTCTTTCCCAAGGAGCACCAACTATCCCGGTTTTGGGCAGAGAAAAACATTTTTAATAGTAGTTTTCGTAAAAAAATTCACGTAACACAGTTAATGATTTTATTCCTAACTTTTCATCATCATCCTATGCGGCAAAATTTACATTACTTTTTTGCATTTCATTGTGCATTTTTAAGAAACGTTATATATACCTCACACACTCAATCTGTGGAATAAATTTTTGACTGCGATATTTCAAGACCGATAGGATTTGCATATCCTTTACAACGTACTCCATCCTTGAAGGCTGGCCTACATTACGTCCTTGTGTGCCAGTAATCGATTTCCATAGGTAACTTGTATACTTTTTTGCCCCTATACAAAAAAAAAATTATAGGCAGGAGTAAATCTTTAATACCTGGAATAAAGATAATTAACTTAGGAGGTTTCAAGTTATGAGGTAATCAAAATTTCAGCATTCTCGCTAGGCCGCTATTATGTGGTTTAGAATGGCGTCCCTCACTTTTGGATTTTACTTCCATCAGGCATAGGCAGTTAAAGAAAATAAAAAAAGAGAAGTTCTTCGAATAATAAATTAGAAGTTAGTTCACGTTTATCAACCAGCCAAATCTAGCTCAACATTGTTTTGGAAATAAATTTCTATTCGCTAGAATTCCCAAATGTTTTCAATTGCTGGAAATTTCCTGATATGATCTATTCCTCTAATAAGATCACAACTCTAAAATTTCTGAGAAGTGGTACTTTCCAGTCGTCCATATTCTTTGTGCTAGTTCCCGATCGATATCGACATGAATAGCAGTTTTACTGGAAGTACGTGTTTAGACACATTATACATACAGTTTTATCTCATGTAATTTAAATCTAAATAGATTTCATCTTGCTGTCGAAGTAGTTTTGTTACTAGCAATTTTTTTTCTTACATATTCTAAAATGTTGAAGAATCATGTTTTTAATTTCCTTTACTTGAAATTATTATTTTTGTTTAGCATAAGTCATTCTTAAGATAGTTTTATAGTGATATTACAATTATTTTCATTTAAACAACTTGTTATAATAAGAACTTGCACCTTAAAAATTCATTTAAAAAAATCCGAGTATAAGTGTTTAATACACTTCTATAACTTTGGCAGCACAGAAACCGGAACGGCGCGACTGTGAAAAAGCAATCCGTGAATTTGAGGAACAGTGTTTAGCTGACCTCGACTCGCCATGAGCTTAAAGCCCGTCCACTTGCCGCCATTCGCCATAATTATGAGATCAGTAACCTCACATGCCCACTTTGTGCAAGGGAGTTTGCTGCGAAAATCGGCTATATAAGCCTTCTCCGGACGCATCAGCGCCAAGCCATATAAGGGGTCTGTACCGGCTTGTGTCGGTACTTAAATTTTGTTTATTGGGTTCTTGGTAGCCCGCGTGCTGAACTGAATTTTACGTTTTTTAGGTGATAAATGAAACAAGTGTACTGTAGAAAGGTAAGTCGATTGTATTGCGAATAAAATATTTGTACATAATTCGAGGAAAGTAGGGAGGTAGGGAACAATAATTTGACCAATGGGAACAATGTTGTATCACGTCATCCCCTGTTGGTCTGATTGGTGACGACGATTGTCCGTTTACGAGGTTGGTTATATGCGTGAACAGGGTCAAAGTGGACCACATGACCGAAATCGGTCAGATTGATTGATTGATTGATATGCAAGGTTGATTTGAATTAATGTGTCTTTATATTAATGAGCTTGCCAAGTGACATTAAGCTGCCTGGGGGGCAGCATAATTTTCAGTTTGAAATTTTAGGTTGAACCTTGAAAACCTAAATTGAACGTAAAAAACAGAAAAATAACTTCAATATTCGTTCCCATTGAAGTTATAAAATATTTCAATAAAGCTTGAATACACGCCAAGTTTACGTCAAAAACTTGAACAGATAAAAAGCACAATTTTTACTTTACGTCTGAACCGTCGGAAATTTATCTTAGCTGATAAAAGCCACGCAGTGCACTGCAGTGTATACCCATATACTCGTAAAGTATCCGGCACGTAAAGAACTATTGTACCTATACTTTTAATCTTAAATTTTTCCTAGTTCTATATTATTGCTAACTTCTATCGTGTGTGTAGTTATCAAACCATATTTTTTAAACAATGAAGGGAATAAGTTTGATTGAATGTATCAGTAATTATAGACAACTAACATTTACCCGCTTCTCCGCCGGCTTGTATCTCGGTTGTAAGAAACACCCCACACTATTTGTGTACCAAATCAATGTTTTGGCATAAAAGTTTGACAGACAGATTATTTTCGTATTTAAATTACTTGTGCTAAATCGTAAGCGTGTCGGTCTCTTTATTCTCTTGTAAATAATTCATCAGATTCAAAACAGACACTACATTCTTTATTACATTTATAAAGAAACAAAAAGGAGCATAACTTGAACAATAAAAGAAGAAAAAGGTCGTAACTTTTTATTCAATTTATGGAAAAGACTGTCGACATGGAGTGGCAACATGAAATGCTGTAATCTAAATACTGTACTCAAAAATAGGATGTATAACTTTATATTACATTATACAGCCCCTTCGCAAGTCGCTTTATATGAGTAAAATATTGCCACATAGTTTTTGTTGTAAAGCGGAATTTATTCAGCGATTAAATTATGTAAAAGCATAAGATACCTTCTTTGTGACCACATAATGTGGTTATTGTTAGCGTTCGAAACGTCGGGAAATAGAAGGTATGGTAATCTGTTAAGATTCGATTTTACCTTGAATAAATTTGGCTAATAAACAAAAATATATTATCAATAATAAAATATAATAAATAAACAAAAAATCGTAAAAGCCTTAGGACACACACAGTGAGTAATTTTTGGAGTAAACTCCGTAAAAAATCACTTTTTTTGGAGATGCTTCAGAACTATAAGAAAAAAAATGAGGAATGCAAATTTTCCCACGAAGCTCTTTTACACTGTGTCTGAATATATTCGTTTAGTTATCCTTGCAAAAACCTTTGAAGTATCTGCATTCTTATACTGCTACTCACATCAGATTATGTAAAATGGCATTTAGAAATTATGCGGTAACATTCTTAGATACCGTACGTGTTTTAAGTCTCAAAGTTTCCCTAAAATTAAATTCATCCAACACAATTGACAAAGGTTGTACAAAGGCACATACTGAAAGCTTGTCATAATTTATTCATGGCTGTATGTCAGTGCAATCTGCTGCATTTTTGGTATGCTTGAATTTTTTTATTAAACTAAATTTACGTTTTATACTACTGCTACTAACTATCATCTCATTAATAATTCCTTTAGTAATACCCATATTAATCTCGCAGGGCTCATTTTAACGACATTTGTGTGGTACAGTTGTGAAATAACGAAATCCCTAAGCTCCTATTTAGGTGTTTAGCCTCATAGTAATATTGAAATTTTTAAAATAAAATGATAATAAATAGTTTATTATCAAAAGCCTTAAACATTTTTTTTCATGTCAGTCATACATTATTATTGAGATAAAGTGAACGTGGTTTTTTTGTTAACATCACCATATTTACGTCGCCTAAAATTTGTTGTTGGATTAAATACATTAATCATTATATTTTTGAAAAAAATGAACTCCCTGACTTACAAACCATATTTATATACCTATCTCACGCATGGATTTTTGTTACAGTTGAGTTCGGAGTTCAGAACGTCGGAGACTCGTTTATTTATTAGTTAAAAGCCTTTAACAAACAGCTGCTGAAGATTGCATGTTATTAACAGTACAATTTTCGCTAAATGTATAGCACTTAAGAAATGATGATTCACATGAGTGTGATTTTGATTAATATAAACACAGTAATTGAAGAAGTTCTACATTTTTTTTTCATTTTTTTTGGTACAAAACAGTCATTAATACAAAGCAATATATAAATGTACTTAACAGACAGACAAGGAGTACCCATTAATAAATAAAAAAAAACACAATTGACAGAGCGTCAGCTTCAAGTAACTTGTAGAAGTGACACAGGAAATGACTAATATACTGTAATGTTCAAACAAGTACAGAAATCAGAATAAAGTAACAATAATAACTAAGTAGATATTAACAACTTATGCTTAGACATGTTTTTGACAGTGTTCAAAGAGTTATTAAAGAGATCAATGCTGTGGAAGTCTTTGTTTTAGGAGTTTAGTTTGGTTTAGTCGGCATGTATTTACATGATGTTTAATTTGAGTGCGATACGCGTGAAGCAAATACTAGCTATTCCTGTTTAAGCGTGAAGCCGAGTGTAAACTCGGTTACACGATTTAACCTGGTTAAAGCTAGTAAGCATTCGTGCTCAGTAATGTTAGTGAGTGTAAGTTTGTATGAGTGTGATTTATTAATTTAAACATTAACAATAAAAAAATCACATAATATTAATTTTCAACTGCTTTGTATACTGTTATACCTCTATATGTTATTTTTAAAGACTAGAGCTTACATTCTCAATTTAATATGTTTAAGTAAATCAAAGAGAGTAGTGAACAGTTCTTTGTTAAAGTTTAATCTAGTGTCTCACAGAAAAGGCCCTTTATTCCTTTGCTACGTTTGGAACTCAATACACATAAATGTCTCTCTACAAGTCTTTGTGCTTGCAAAGAAGATTACTAAAAGCATCTTCATTTAGTTTGTTAGGTTAGGTAGACTAGCTGAGACCTGCGGTGTTACTTGGGGTTATTGCTGTATATCGCAAGTAACGCCGCGGTGTAAAGCTAGTCTAAAAACATTAGCTTAAGTTACTCCTTATGTCATCAACTTAATGGCAGTGCAAGTCTCGTCAAAATCCTGACATTAATTAATGTTCCTGAGATTATCAGGAAAAAAAGACAGACAAAAGTTTTAAAAATTGCTTTTTTATCGTTATAAAAGTACCGTGTGGCGACTTCCACATACAGCGCGACGAAAACAAAAGACAGCACCATCTAGCGAAGAAACATGGAACTACAAAGAAAAAACACGTAACGATCTATTAGTAGTAGTAATTACTAATCCTGAATCGCGAAAGTGACATTCTCGCGCCGATTATCATATATACAACATCCCAACATCAACTGTTGGGCAGTGGCCACCAGGCATGATCACCTCGCCTGGTCGGAGGATCCTCCCTTTGTGTTAGAGGAACACGTTACCCGTTTCTCCACATACCGTATTTAATTAGATTTGAATTTATCAAAAAACTATTATTTTGATGTTATATACAGACACTTCAATTTGATTTACTTGTATATTTTATTTCTAAATAAAATATACTTATATACATATTACAGATAAATTACACCCAAACTTAAAAAAAAAGATCGTTTTCATCACACAAAGATTTGTTCTTAGAAATCAAACTCACGGCCTCTATGTTGGAAGTCAAAACAAGGATATTTATAAATATATATAGTTTACTATAATCAAATTTAATTCAACAATATTTTGGGACATTTCATTAAATTTCCGTCCAAAATATATCTTACACCACTGAGTCCTGAGACGCACGTGTGTTAAAGTAAAAATATGTTGAAAATTCCTTTGTTCGTTAAAAAACTTCATCAACGTCAAAGATGTTTCATTTACCAACTGAAGTAATCTCTCTTGCAGGACAAATTCACTTTGAGAAATCGCAATAAAATTGAAGTGGAATCGGGACGTGGTCCGGCATGGTACTGGTTAATTCTTTAAAGTGGATATTTTCGATTGAGTGACTTTAATAATAGAATGATGCTTGCTTTGCTATTGAGATTGATTTTCGATAATTGATTCTGGGTGTACTCTTTTGTTTTTATTTAATATAATTTGGTTTATTGGGAATGTTACCTTAAATCTTTTGCGAGAATTATAATAACTGTTTTTATATAGTAAAACTGCATTACTACGTGGTGTCACCGGCGAGTAGAAGAGTAGTGTTTACCATATCCATTGTGACTGTAGACAATGCAGTATAGGGAACCACACTATAATAGCCTATTCAGATGCTACTGCTTCATTGGGGTTCCGGTTTCTCAACAACAACATACGACAGAACGAATGCTGTCATTCTAGGTTGGTCTTCTGTGAGAATATAGTACCACCCCAGTCACGCCGTTTGTACTGAAATCAGAGTAGCTCTACTACCTTCTAAATAATAAATAAGGTTAAATAATAATTATAATATTAAATGTCTGCACCGACGGTCAACAGTCATTTTTCTGCTTCTTCCTTACCTAAGAATAGTAGGTTCCATTCTCATATGTGCCAACACTTTGCATGCTCCAAAAATTGTCGTTCTCTGTGAATTGTAAGGTATTCTTTGTGTTTATTTTATATATTTATATTTCTGAAGTCCCCTATGATATATTCTCATTGCGTTAGTTATCTTTTACTTAAAGAAACAAGAAAACCTTCAAAAACTGAAAACCAACTACTCGTACGTAAAATTTTCGATAATTTATATAGGGTTTATATCACCCGGAGTATTATTACGAATCTATTGATACTTATTCATTGAAACCAGTTCGTTAGTTCAGGCGCTACAGTAGAACATACCTACATAAACTGTCAAAGATATTACACTAGTACTCTGCAATAAAAATTCAACCTGATCTAAATCACGATTCAAGATCCAAATTTCTTACCTAATTTAATAACCGTTATAAAACCAAAGCAATAATTTTCGAGTTTATATCTGACACACACGGTTAATTATACCAGGTATATCACGTATCATTTCCTGGGGCTCTAAACATAACACGAATATTAAAGATACCTTTTGTTCGAGTAATTACAAATTTCAATTCATACTGGTTTCAAATCAGACCCCTACTACTTATTTTTAATCAATCACTATAGTAGGAAATCTCCGGAGCATGCAGTTTTTTTTTCATTTATTCATTCAAAGAGTTACATACAAGTTTGCTACCATTGAATGCATTCACAATCTCATTAGAGATTTACCATGCATCAAGATTCATCGATTACAATAAATAAACCAGTAAGTAAACAGTTATATGGTATGTATATCATCCTCATAATCATCAGCTTACCGTAGTCCACTGATGGATATAGGTCTCTCGAATTACACGCCACTTAGTTCGATCCTCGGCAAATTAATAAATAGTAGGGTGGATGAACGGGTATCGTGTTCCTCCTACACATAAGGAAGATCCTCTAACCAGGCGAGGTTATAGTGCCTGGCGGGTCACTGCCCAACGGTTGATGTTGGGAAGTGGTATATATGCTAATCGGCGCGAGAATTTCTCCATCGCGATTCAGGATTAGTAGTTAGGTACTCCGTATAGTTCATTCCATGTTTCTTCTTGGTTCAGTGTTTCCTCGGAAGATGTCTCTGTTGAATGTTTTTCGATTGTGCTTTAGGTGGAATTCGCCTCAGTAGTATGTACGGTAAGTCAAAAATAAGTACATGATAGTTTGAATAAATCTCGAATTTGAAGAGTAAAATTTCTGCCTCCTTGCGCTGTGATCTAGTTATTGCTGAATATCTGCGTATAATTCGTATTTTTAAAGCAACCAGACGATATGTGTAAGTCACTAATAGTAGTTAAGTAGCCAAAGGCTGTAAGGCATCAATAGTAGCCCGAGATATTTAGGCGCACGAGCGCAGCGAGGGCGCCTATAGTTCGAGGGTGCAATTTGTGCTTACACCCGAACTAACTATTCTGCTTTACATCTCGATTGTGAGGTAAGTAGAAAAAAACCGGCATTGTAAAAATAAAACCCGCCTTTTTTCATTAAAAAGATTCAAGTAAAGAACTTTAAAATATTTTTTTTATGAACGAAATTGAGCTTCGCCGTTCGATATTTAAAATTGATGACTATTATACTCACACGAAGACAAGGCTGAATAGCAAAGCGACCTCTTTGGTCATTGGGCTGAATGCATGATGTCCATTACCAGTTAGATGTACGCGAACTTTTTGAAAGAAAGAAGTGTTTTTTTTTTAATTTCTTACCGCTCTAGGGCTTTTCTAGCTACATTATTAGTCACCTACAAGCCCCATTTGGAGGTAATAAAAACCTACTTACCGAACATGAGTGATGTAAAAATATATTATTGAATTTTTATTTGACTGAGTGTAGTTAAAACAATAGTAGGGATTCTCACGCATGAGAAAGATAAATTATGTTACACGAACGCCTTTGGTACACCTGGTGAAATGAAGTTGTTAAGAGTGTGCGTATTACTTTGTATGGTAATGTACTTAATTGGTGAACTGTATTATGTGTGAGGTAAGAGCATATTTAATGAAGCTTTTGTTAGATATTGTATTTATCGTTTGATGAAGATAATATACTGTAAATAAATTCCAATAATATTAGATCTGTGCTTAGCATGTTTGTCTAGCTAGGTGGTTAAACTCTGGCAAGAAATGCAAACCCAAGGCTGTAAGAATATAATAAGATTATTGAAAGAAAGGTTAGGAAATAAAATCTCACAGAATGCGCTTACACTAATACCACTCGGGATATAAGAGCTACAAGAGGGTGCTAAACGAAAGAGGACGGGAGTGGAAGGGTCAACTTCCGTCCTCTAGCATTGTGGGGAGTAGAAGAGTTGAGCTTTTCTGACGTTACTTGCTCAGTAAAAAGCAATAAAAGAATTTTGAATACCAGTTTCCTTTGAGAATACAGTACAGGCTTTAAACGTGCTGAAGAATGATTGTCCTACGGTCATTTTTTTTCAGTCAGGTTCGGTCAGGTTTTTAAAGATGAGAGCAATGGTTTAGTAGATATTTATCTTACTTATATAAATATATACTTACTTTAGTGGAGACTGCCAAGTTGATTTAGTGGTTAGCGTATGCGGCTGCTGATTCAGAGGTCTCAGGTTCAATTCCCGGGTCAGACCAAATATTTTTGTAATCCACAAATATATTTTTTCGAAGTCTGGGTGTTGTCTATGTATAAAATGTACCTTTGTTTACAAAGTTTAGTACCTATAATACAAGTTCTACTTAGTTTGGGACTAGATGTCGTTGTTTGTAAGATGTTGGAAATGTTTGTTATTATTATTAATTTTTTATTGAACTCTTACAAACGCATATATAAACGTACACAGTATTAACAAAATTTATGTAACAAAACCCACAGAGCAAGTGGAGAACAACAATAAGTTTGTTTAAATTTAATGAACACTTGTTCAGAAATTGAAATATAAATATAAATAATGGCTTAAATTGCATGTACTCTACGCAACAGTTTATTCTCGTTTATTCTACGCTACAGATTCAGGGCAAAAAATCATTATCAGATAACATTATAATAATTAAAATATAAAATGTAAAAATATCGTTTCTTGATAAATAAAACACAGATTTTAATTACACTATCTGTTAATTGGGTTAACGTTTATGACTTTAATATATATGTTTTTAAACATGGAATAAATTATGGTGGTGATATTCCGTGTTCCCAATCTGGTACGATGGTCTGACGATTTGAAGAAAGTGCTGGCAGCAAATTTACGGAGAGTGCCCAGGACCAAGAAAGGATTATTGGCGTGTCCACTCTTACGTTAAGGAGACCTTCTTTCAGGTGTGGACGTGGACAGACTATTGAAAAGAAACCGTCATCACACAGATATGAGTGTGTAACATCCCATGGGTGTCGTAAGAAGCGACTAAGTGAGCAAGCTCTGCACTTCAAAGAGAAGGAAAACTTCAGACAAACCCTATTCCAACTCGTCTGGCCAGGCCAAAACCTTCTTTCTAAGGAGAGACCTATGTCCAGGCAGTGGACTAATAAAGGCTGTTGATAATGATAATGATATTTTCACATATTCAACCAGAGGACGTTCTCTGTTCGATAGGACTGTCACTTGTATATACCATTTAGAATAGGGATAGGTTTATTATTTATTTAAGGGAATTTCAAATTACTATCATAGCATATTTTCATGTGATGACGGATTAAGAATTATGCATGACCAAAGCACACCAAAGAGTAACAAAATCTGAAATGAATGCTTGGAAATTTATCTGGACATTGAAAAGACCTTATTTGTTATGCTATAACATTCTAAAGCGTGACTATTAATCTTGACGTTCAAAAATAAGTCTGTTCAAAAAGAGATTCTACTCGATAAGACAACAATACGGGTTGGGTTCAAACCAATTAACGAGAGTGTTACAAGCTTCTACAATACTCGTATATTAGTCTTATCTGTACTAGATCTACTGCCGTCTACTGCAATGCAGTTTACATGGAACGAAGACGCAGTTTATATTTTTAGTATGAAAATCTTAGTAGATAAGATGCACACAACAACTGCTTAACATCAACCGTTGCGCGCCAGGCACGATCACCTTGTCTGGTCGTAAGATTCTCCCAAAGTACTGGAGTAATGTGCCATCCACTCCTCCACACTGGCACACCACACTAGCCAAACAAGGTCACAAACCAACTGGTTTGTGACCAATTTTCTGCTCCTGAATAATGTTCTCAAATCAATCTCAAAATTTCATCATTCATAAATGATGAAATTTTTCTGAATGATGATTTTTTTTTTCCTGATGTTTTCTTGCGTAGTTTATCTCTTAGTCCGATGACACCGTAAGTAATGGTGGTGACACTCTGTATTCTAACACAGTCGCCACACGGAATACACACGCCAAGCATTATAAGGCTATATGATATCGACGAAGACCATTCTTCGAAATTAGATCACGTACCGTCAATTGTGCACATAACTGGTCACGAATATTACGAATTTGCAAAGTGTCGTCATAAATGCAACTTGAGTACCACGCGCCAGTCACGTTTTGGCAAACCTGAGTCAATCTCTACTTGAATATGTCTTAAAATTTAAAGCTGGTTAAGATCTTCAACGTATAAAAACGTTTCAAAAATTCCCTATGAAAATTAGAATTAAAATTTCTTTTAGATGCTTTTATGTTTAAAAATTAAGTTAACTTTACACTTGTTTTTATGATTCTCTTTGCTGAGATAGAGATGGACAGTTTGATATTTCAATACTCATTAAAAATAATTTCATTCTGTCTAGGTGGATTTAATCTATAATATAGAATAATATGGATGTTTAGAAATATGTTAGTATATTTATCACTTGCCTGATTACACTAACTAGATATTGTGTGTCAGATAACAATTTCAAATTAAAAATCCTTTTACGATAATTATCACTTATTCACATACAAGAACCGAAGAAAAAACTAGTAAAAAGGAAAAAAAGGAATTTACCCTGATTTAATTCCATTGTTCTACTATTTTGTACATAGTTTATGTACAAAGTAGTAGAACAGTTTAATTATATATAATAGTGGGTTCGTGTATGTGAATAAGTGATAATTACCGTAAAAGGATATAGGATAGGAATAAACATTGCAAAGATGATAATATAATTAAGTTTAGGTCTTCGTTTTACTACACTAATAAGAATGCAGTTTCGCTCAAGACAATTTATTAAACCTAGGCATAAGGCGAGCCACGTCTTGATAAACTTACTTTAGTTGAGAAGTAATGCAGTATATTGTTTAGGGCTAGTTTAATCAGTTCCTGATAAAGTTTCAGATAGTTAGCTGCCGTATACAATTAATTAATGTATAAAAGATGCTGATAAATTTGTTTTTATAGAGATAAGTTGACATTAGACTATTAGGTACTTCATCAGCTAGTGTTGAGTGTGACCCTTAATATTTTCTTTCTGTTTTCTTTTGTTAATTCAAGAAACAAGTTCTATAAGGTAAGTTTTAGATGTCACACATTATTTCAGGGATTAGGCCTGACTGGAACTGAATGCGAGAAGCCGAGTATTGGTCTAAGTGGCATGCAATTGGAGAGGCCTATGTCCAGCAGAAGACTGCGATAGACTGAAGATGGTGATGATTTCAGGTATTGCAATAATACAAACTAGTAATACAGCTCTAGTTAGTACGTTCTGTAATTTCTAACTTCAAACTGTGGACAAGCCTTTCACTGGAAGAACATTCTCCCACTCTTGTGGCAAGGAATAGCTTTGTGTAGCTTTTTGAGTGCTCCTTTCAATTTGTTTTTATTATTTTGTTTTTTCTTCGTAAGCTATTACTCTTTTCTGGACTGATTTTCGAGAAACGTTATCATTTCCACTAATATGCATTAATACACGGGTGTCGACATTGACTAATGGTGATGCTATCGCAAATGGAACGGAGTAATCGCTCATTTTAATCGTTAACTGACAGAAGGATCAATAAGAAGCTTAAACGATAAGATCTACGCAACAATAAATTGTAGTGACGGTTTTAAAATTGTAAGGATTTAGATAAAAAAATAAGTTTAAATTTATTATTGAGGGTGTAAGAAATAGATAAATAGGTGTTGATTAAATGTAAAATTGCATAAAACAAAGATTATAAAGAGTATACATATGTTACAACTTCCACATATAGCGTTAAAATGATACTACAGCACCATCACAGCACAACACCTGAAATGTACCACTGTAAATCCTATATCGCGTTATAGAAATTCTCGCGTCGAGTAGCATGTACATACACCGCGACCCAACATCGGCCATTTTTTAAAGTATCTAGAGTATTGATCACCATACTTATGACGAATGCAGAGAATGCCTGTCTTTTCTGACATATTTGAGAGGTCATAAGTTTTTAGATTTCTAATAAATTTTAAATGGTTTTGATAAACTGCTAAATTACATCTTCTTCTTTTTCTTCAGTTTAGTTCGACTGAATTGCAAATTATGATAGGCATTATACTTCCATGTTTAAAACTACCAGTTCAATCAATTTAAAATATTATAGTATTCATTTTTATACTGGCTTTGCTATCTTCATTACAACTATCACTACCGTATGCGATAAAAGCCATTTCAAAGGCACTTTGTAATAATGTGTCTATTATAGTATCGAGTCTAGAATTTCTAATGATTGAAATTAATGAGACAAAGACTTACTTAACAAAAATCATTTCCTTTATATATTCTAGATAATACTTTTAAAATATTTTTTTATACAACGAAGTTAGTTTATAAGAATTGGATTCAGTAGTGATAAACTTAGAATAAAATAGACTAGACCACTTGAATATAAATTTCATTATACTATATTTTACATGTCTTTGAATTCTACTGACTCGTTGGTTTAGTAGATAGTGTATGCAACTGCTAATCAAGAGGTCTCTGGTTCGAATTCCCGGTCGAGCCAAAAAGTGTTTTTGGGTTGATCTTAGGAAATTCCTCATAGCAGCCCGGAGTTTGGAAGTTTGGCGGTAATTCACGCCCATGCCTCGGAGAACAGGTAAAGCCGTCGGCTGTCATGAAGATCTATGGCAATCGTTGGGAAGTCAGTTCAAATTTATTGACAACTAGTTCAATCTTCAAATTTCAGTTCTCCCCTAGGGTTGCGCAGATCCGATGCCAGTCGCTCCGTGGAAAAATTGTTATTCAGGTAAAACCGGTTGAACTAGTAGCCAGCCGACCCCAAATAATATTGGGAATAAGGCTAGGAAGAAAAAGAAGACTTGTATCAGAGGTATTTTTTTTCGAGCTTTTCACTGTATTTTATTTAAAACATAGTTTTTATGATAGAGAAGTCTGTACTCTGTATATATGTATGTACATATTTGAACATACTGTTCATATATGAACAGTATGTTCAAAGATGTACATACATAACTGTTCCGTAACTGAATGACTGACAGATAACGCACAGCCAAAACTACTAGGCGCATGTAGTTGAAATTTGGCATGTGTGTTTCTTGAGAAGCGTAGGCAAGCACTAAGAGAGGATTTTCGAAAAAGGCAATCAATAATATGTAGTCGAAATTGCGGGAAAGAGCTAGTACATCATAAAATAGGATATGACTACAGTACTAAGTGAATTGTGGTCGTAAAATAAGTGAAAAAAAAATCTAATGTAATATTTATAGTACGAGATAGTATGTAAAATTAGCGTAAATTATTAGACCCTAAATCCAAAGCCGGTACAGAATCTATAACTCGTACCTAGTCGTGATTAAAACTAAAATAAAACAACTAAACAAAACCTAATTAAAATGTGAGTCTGAATAATTTTATTCGCTCCTCAAATGGAGGTTTACTAACGGTCTAACCCAGATGTAAATTGTCCGAGGTAAATGTTACTCTAGGCAGCCTTTATAGCAAGGTTCAGGGATGAAATTCAACTGTGTGCCTCAGAATAATTTGTTTGTTCTTTTTTAAAAAATGTTTATATTTGCATGCATTTTTGTGATTTCGTGATTGTTTTGTTTTTGTATCATTGATTGTCATTCTTTTTTTATTTATGCTTTAGCTTGTAAGCTATCACCCACGGCTCCGCCCGCGTGTATCTCTGTAGAAGTAGCCTATGTGTTATTCTGATACAAGCTATATTACTGTAATGTTTCATCCAAATCAGTTCAGTAGTTTTTACGTAAAAGAGCAACAAACATACATACATATATTAGTAGGTAACTTTACTCTACCTGATGGAAAGCATGAATAGAATCCAAAACAGGCAACAACTTTCAACATGGCTGATTATAAAAAGAGTGTATTTTATACAAGGATGATGATTAGATGTTTTTAACAAAATTATTCTGTATATCATCTCAATTATTTGAATAATTAAAATCATATACATAAAAAATTCTTAGTAAAAAGTGAAAACCGTCTATCAATAACGACTCTTCGTCATGATTTTCATCTTAAAATAGCATTAAAAAAAAGTATTGGCTCCATATTTTTTACACTTTTTATATATTCAAATAGAAATTAATTATATCAAGCGACATTTTTATACTCTAATGTTATACAGAAAATTTTATGCCATACAGAGAATCAAATGTCCCCAAGTAGCATTCACAGTAATTTGATTTGACCGACACGGAACGAGCGAGCGACGAACGGCTGATTTGACACTGAAAGTTTAATGATTCTGCTTTTAAACGATGAGCAGTCAGAGCTAAGACTTATCCCAATAACTGCAATGCTATCATTTTTGATATAACGATTATGGTGCTATGGAGACACAAGCTTTTCTGTATAGAAAAAATATTATAGAATATCACTAGCTGACCTATGAATAAGTCGTACAATGATAACTATTTAATTGTAAATTTCTCAAATCATACTAATTTCCACCTGTATTTTCATACATACATAGAAAAAACCCAAATTCCCAAACAAGTATTTGCAGTTTATACAAACATTTGCTCCTACCCGGGAATGAAGCCAAGACCTTAAATTCAATAGTCGTAAACACCACCACTACACAACCGTAGTCTAAATAAACATTTGAGTTTTCCATTTCAAACTGTATTTTTTTAAACTTATAATTAATAAATATTAATAATAATAATAATCTTTATTTCTTATAAATGGTTGAAATTGTAAAGATAAGCATAAAAATGCAAAGAAAATACCGACTCATACTCGTAATTCATATTTTTTGACAAACTGTCAATTTTTTAAACCCATCTGTTATGAGATGTGTTGACATGTTCATGCAGTATCTCGTCGTAATTGACAACTTATTTGTTTGACAGTTAGATTCTCATTCTTCATTTCATTTTTTTTCCAAAGTGACTGATATTTATATTTCTTATATTTCAGCGTTAATTGAAATGACAAGTACCAAAAAGTTGAAACAAAAGTATAAATATTTCGAACATCTTACACTCAACTAAGCATAACTTGTATTATGGTTATTAGACAACTGATAAATATACTTTTATACTACACCTGATCGGAACAGTAGTCAATATTCCCTGAAAATGAAAAGAGAAAGTTAGTCTTTTCCTTTACCTAAATAAGCGGGAGGAAAAGATGTATGAAAATCCATTTCTAACGTGTTTTAGCGGGAGAGAAAGTTGTTTGAATTTTCATTTCTCATGTGTTATCTTATCTATGGCGTGCGCCTGCCCAAAGAGTTTTCATATAATTTAAATATGGAATCTCCGTGCCACTGACATCCTTTTGTGAAGAATAAAAAAAAAACAAAAGAAGCGCGAAATATTTATAAATATTATGTCAAATTCTAAGCTAAATTGTGTTGTAAATGGTGTCTTACGTTTTGATTTTATTTTATAAATACTTTAAATGTTCCTCACAGGTGTAGTATAAAGCACTGTGTAGCACTCGGGTGAAAGTCCCATTCCTACCTCAGGAGTATTGTGGCCCTAGGCTGCGCCTTCGGGCAACAAACTGCTCCCTCGCTAGTAATCGGTTCCTTTCCTCCCTCGGTGAACAATGTACTATTTTTGTAAACACATACATATTATACACAGAAAACACCCAAATTCCGAAATCAGAGATCTACCACTGCAGTTGCATTCGCTACTATTGAACCACCAAGGCAGCCGTAGTTATTATAACAATCAGCGAAAGAAAGTTGACTATAGAGAGAAGAGTAAGTACATCATCGGCTTATATCGCCAGTCTACCTTTGACCTGTGCCACTCTGATCGTTTTTTTTTTTTACGATTGGTACAAAAACTACGTACCTATATATAAAAATAAAGTGCATGTAGTTGACCTTTCTCATCGTTGATAAAGTTTTCCAATTTGTATTTGAGAAATCAGCTTACTATAATTTTAACAAAAAGGAACCGACTTCAATGAAAAACTATTCCGAGTACCCTAATGGCGACAATTGTGCCTATGATATTTGAGGAGTTTCCTCGATTTCATTGGGATCCCATCATCAGATCCCGATATGATGACGATGGGACCACCTGTAAGCTAATTCGCGCATTCCAATGCAAAAATAATTTTTGAAATCGGTTCATAAACGACGAAATTATCGCTGAACATACATAAAAAAAATAAAAATAAAAAAAAATCCGACGAATTGAGAACCTCCTTTTTTTTGAAGTCGGTTGAAAATAGTAAGGAAAAGTCATTTTGTATGTATGCATAACTGTAGTATATTTTATAGTTTAGCTGCCAAAACGTCTGTACTCAGCCTGATGAAAAGCATGAGCAGATTCCAATAGTGGTGATGATCACCCTCATTGTGGATGCAGTATGGTGAGTAACCCACACTATGGCCTAGTGAGATGCTTTTACACGCCCCGTTTGAAGGACCCAGGATCGCAAAAAGAGGGAAAAACACGTGCGCTCGTAGTGAATTCCAGGCTTTAACTGCTCGACACAGGAAGGAAGACCCTTATTCGGGAGTGTATGTTGACTACTCTGAAGAGGTGACTATAGTATTATTAAAGAAGAAAGTTGTCCCGTGTTCTAAATATCTGTTATGACCTCCTTGACACACATATGTGATGACGTAACAGTACGCCGCTAGATTCTTCCGTATCATTAGCAACGCACACACGTACACGATTTAATTTAGCTGACTGTACGCACTTTATTCGTTTGTTTTATTCCCTCGCTTTATATACGAGATCTTAATAAATTCCAAGTGGTAATAAAAGGTTAAATAAAAGTGTTTAAACGTTTTCACATGACTTTTCTAGTAACATTTGCGAGGCATTTTGGATTCAATAGTACATTTATAACCTCTTATGTCTAAAAAGTGATGTCTATTCTAAAAATTTCTTAGAAAAAAAACAGGTTCTATAGAAGTAATAGATTATTTGTTGTATTTAACTAGTGGTCGCCATGGGGTCGAAATTCGACTAAAATTAATTTAAATTATAATATTACGTGACAACATTATTAAAGTGCTTAATCTTATGGTCTTTCAAAGACATATTCTTCGATCACGGATTACGCATCAATGTTAATTTGAAACAGAGTATCTCTGCGTGTGTGTGTCAAATATATGGTAGTATGTGTAATGAAACATCGCTTGTCCATGAGATTTTTTCCACATTAAACGCTTTATCTAAACTAAATCTAAACCGATTTGCATGAATTTTAGTATAAAGATAGATGGGACTTTGGAAAAGGAAAAAAAAGGCTATCATGGTGAATTGTAATGTGTTGATTTTCAATTTTTTTTTGTTATTCATTACTTAATGTTTTAGACTTAAGTTTATTTAATACTGAGTCGGTGTTATCATCCGTTATTGATGTAATTCGCGAGTAACGCCACAGAGCGAATCTTGTCTCTACTCCTCATGTCATTAGCTACCTACCAGTGAGTACGTTCAAAATCAGTTCAGCTTTTTAAAAAATAAAATGCTTTTTGGTGGAAGTACAGTCAGCTTCAAAATTATATGTGGTTTCTAAGTGGTCAAAATGTATATGTATTAAAAATATCAATTCAATTTTATGTTGGCTAACTGAGAGACTTTTTGTCGCGATAAACGATTTATAACCAGCTGCTTTTTAACCAGGTAGTAGAGCCACGCTGATTTCAGCACGAATGGGCCGGCTCGACCCGGCCAGTACTACCCTCACACAGAAGACCATCCTAATAATGACAGCATTCTTGCTGTCGTGTTTCGTTGGTGAGTGTGAGACCGGAGGCCCAATCATTCTGCATCATTCTCCCGCCCTTCGAAGGCCGGGAGAATGATGCAGAATATCTTACTTGCTACAATTTACTTTCTTATCAATGACTAGCTTTTGTTCGAAGCTCCGTCCGCTTATAAATCGTTTATCGCGACAAAAAGTCTCTCAGTTAGCCAACATAAAATTGAATTGATATTTTTAATACATATACATTTTGACCACTTAGAAACCACATATAATTTTGAAGCTGACTGTACTTCCACCAAAAAGCATTTTATTTTTTAAAAAGCTGAACTGATTTTGAACGTACTCACTGGTAGGTAGCTAATGACATGAGGAGTAGAGACAAGATTCGCTCTGTGGCGTTACTCGCGAATTACATCAATAACGGATGATAACACCGACTCAGTATTAAATAAACTTAAGTCTAAAACATTAAGTAATGAATAACAAAAAAAAATTGAAAATCAACACATTACAATTCACCATGATAGCCTATTTCCTTTTCCAAAGTCCCATCTATCTTTATACTAAAATTCATGCAAATCAGTTTAGCAGTTTAGATAAAGCGTTTAATGTGGAAAAAATCTCATGGACAAGCGGTGTTACATTACACATACTACCATATATTTGACACACACACGCAGAGATACTCTGTTTCAAATTAACATTGATGCGTAATCCGTGATCGAAGAAGTGTAAGTCTTTGAAAGACCATACGATTAAGCACTTTAATAATGTTGTCATGTAATATTATAATTTAAATCAATTTTAGTCGAATTTCGACCCCATGGCGACCACTAGTTAAATACAACAAATAATCTATTACTTCTATAGAACCTGTTTTTTTTCTAAGAAACTTTTAGAATAGACATCACTTTTTAGACATAAGAGCTTATAAATGTACTATTGAATCCAAAATGCCTCGCAAATATTACTAGAAGTCATGTGAAAACGTTTAAACATTTTTATTTAACCTTTTATTACCACTTGGAATTTATTAAGATCTCGTATATAAAGCGAGGGAATAAAACAAACGAATAAAGTGCGTACAGTCAGCTAAATTAAATCGTGTACGTGTGTGCGTTGCTAATGATACGGAAGAATCTAGCGGTGTACTGTTACGTCATCACATATGTGTGTCAAGGAGGTCATAACAGATATTTGGAAGACGGGACAACTTTCTTCTTTAAGAATACTATAGTCACCTCTTCAGAGTAGTCAACATACGCTCCCGAACAAGGCTCTTCCTTCCTGTGTCGAGCAGTTAAAACCTGAAATTCACTACTAGCGCACGTGTTTTTCCCTCTTTTTGAGATCCCGGGTCCTTCAAACGGGGCGTGTAAAAGCATCTCACTAGGCCGTCATAGCGTGGGTCACTCACCATACTGCATCCACAATGAGGGTGATCATCACCACTATTGGAATCTGCTCATGCTTTTCATCAGACTGAGTACAGTGGTTTTGCCAGCTAAACTATAAAATATACTACAGTTAACCCTCGTTCACTCGCGCGGTTTTTAGCCTCGTGAGCACTCGCGGGGTGCTGTAGCCACCCCACACACTCAATGTACATTAATATATATATATTATCAGTTAATCGAATTATACCAGCATTTTATAATTTAGTGTTGTATGACGTATGTAAATTAAAAACGTAATTTTTATAATGTTCTTTAATACTATTGTACAAAACACTATAGTAATCAGTCTTTTCAGTTACAATATTGAGATCTTTCCTCAAAGAACCAAAAAAAAAGAAAACTTCTTAGTTTTTAACTTAAACTTTCTCATTGTAAATCAAAAATATAGGGATTTATTAACAAAATTAATTAAAAAAAAACTTATTTTTCGTAACAAGAACTGCAAATTAACATCATGTGTTGTTGAGCCACCGTTTGTTTGCAAAAATTGCAGTGACTCAACGTTTGGAGCGCGGACAAACTATACAGCGCTGGTTTTTGTTGGTGTCATTCCTTCGGTGCTTGATCTATGAGCATTCAACCTCCTCTTGAGTGGTTTGGGTACCCCTAGCTGTGAAGATCTTTTTTCAAGGTGACCCTGAAGCATGCTCAAACCCAATGATTCCAAAAATTCAGGACTTTTCATGTCAGGTTGCGATTGCGTTATATTCCAATCGTAGATAACTGAAATTGTGACTTCTAATTGAAGTACGACCCTTGACTTTGTGCCACTTAGTAACTGTACCTTTTCCGATGTAATCACGTTGATGATCCTTGGTTTCAGACTTATTATAAAATAAAATAAAATATTATAAAACAACCTACAAAAAATGTGGAAGCTAACCAGTGTTTGTACATATTTCGAGCTAGGTTATTATAAAATGGAGTTAAATGAAATTACATTTATATGCAGCATACATAAACTACAAATTGAGGTTACCAGCGTGCCTTGCTTCGTGACACTGTTGATGCATTTTTAATGAGTCGTCTTAGTAGGAATAAACATAGTTGTACACTGCATCAACTGACTCTTTCTGACATAGTATATTTTCGACAACACAATATTCTGAACAGAAATTAGAGATTGAAAATTTTAGTCATCTAACCTGTGAATCTAAATTATTTTGTGTTTTGTTACTGTAAACCTGTTACTGTGTAGAATCACGCAATGCCAACAAGCTGCATAAGACGTAATATATTTATTATATTGTTAATTTACTAGCCCTGCCCTGCGTCACTTAGCTGTAGGAATAGAAATTGGTTGCATTGATGAGAATTGAAGAAATAATCTGTCGTTATTAGTAAAGACAAATAATGTTTGAAGCTGATTGTATTTTGTGTCATAATTTATTTTAGTTAAGTTGGTACAGAGTTTCTATACAATCAGCTATTCCGCTACGAGTCGTGATAATACGCTGAATAACCACTTGTTCGTGGAGATATATTGGAGTATAGAAAGGTTTCGATTCTCTGGAAATGAGTGCAAAATAAATGTACTGCTTTTTGAACTATGTTGACTTTTGAAATATTCTTGCTTTCGCATAAGCAAAAGCGTAGAAAAACATGCTCAACACTGACTTTAAGCAACGGAGCGTAATTAAAAACTATTATGTATGACTTGGCGCTCATAGACAATTTGCTCTAGGTGTATAGAAACAATCACCGAGGGTAAACAATAACAACGCGGTCAGTACTTACTTGACCGTTAGCGACCGATAATGACACTTAGTAGGAGCCCTGGGGTGGCCTAGAAATGTACAACGGCAGGAAAAGCCACCTTGTTGTTTTACTAGTCCTCAACATAACACACGAGCCCAATAGTGGGACATTATGGGTTGTTGATGATGATGTATGACTAAATATTGCTAATAATATAAGAATTGCTTATTTAATTACAAGACAGATGGCAAATTTATAAAGATCGTAGCTTTCATTACATTTGAAGAGTTTTCAGCTGATAGTAGAAGACGTTCCTTAGCTGAAGTGATTATATTTATTAGTTACTAGCTTTTGCCCACGGCTCCGCCCGCGTGTATGTCGGTTATCGCGGTAAAAAGTAACCTATGTCCTTTCCCAAGTTCAGTTCTATCTTCACAACAAATTTCATCAAAATCGGTTCAGTGGTTAAGGCGTGAAAGCGTAACAGACAGACAGAGTTACTTTCGCATTTATAATATTAGTAGGGATAGAAAATTTCAGCAAACACTTTTCGATCATTCGCAATTTTGAATATGCTCAAATTTCGATTAAAACACAGCTTTACAAAAAGTCATGATTCTGTAAATATAAACGCAATATCATGAAAAGGCTTTCTGAATTTCCCTGACGTCTGTTTTCTTACCGTCTCCGTACTAATTAGTGGTCTCGGTGTACCAAGACTTCCATCACTGTAATTACGTTGGTAACGTTCGAAATAAAAGGCTGTACACGAGATTAAGAGCATGTTTATTTTAAACATCACATTGCTTTACTGATTAATATTTACTTATATTTTTATTACAAATTTGAAAGAGAATTTGTTTGTTTTGGGCAAACAAGTCATACTATATTTTACATACAAGTATACGTATAAACATAATATTATAAAATCAAAAGTATATAGAAAAAGCTATTCTGTTTTCCTATAACACTTTCATGAATCGTTGAACTAATTTCAATGAAATTTAGAGTTCTGATCGTAAGTCGCACTGTAAGCTCAGTTCTTTGAACTAGTTATTAATAAATTCATTGACCCTTCATTTTGGTTCATTACAACTGAAACCTATGGCCTTACGTACCCTCTAATGCATGAGTGTGATACATTACATAAATTGTTAATAATTTTAGTTAAATTAAAATAACCCGATAGCACTTTTCAGCCCGACTAAGGATTCCAACGCGAGAGCTCGTAATCGGCAGTCGCATAAGTTCACCAATTGACCAACACGGATAATCAACTACAGTTTATTTATTTATTTATAACTTGGATTATCAACAGCTTTGACAAGTTTACGTAACACAAAGCATTGCACCACTAAGCGAACTATGGATAATCACGCTTAGTTCAGTACATAATAGTTGCTTCAAAATACAAAGAACACAAACTTAAAATCAAATGGCTATACACAAAGAACACCCAGACTTAGAACAACAATTTATGGATCACACAAAGAGTTTTCCCGCGTGGGATTGGAACCCACGACTCTTGGCGCAGTAGAAATGAGCAGCTTTAAGCACACTTAACAAAATAGTTTGATCAATGAGATAACCAATGAGAACATGGGTACATCGTCATAACAGTTTAGACGTATATAATGATATTGATTTCAAAGAGTAAATATAAGTATTACTTTAAGAATATTAATAAAAATAAAACAAGGAAACGTTAATAAAAAAAACATTAAAAAAATATAAAGACAAAATCAAGACATAAATCTAAGAAGAGAAATCATTGCTTATTTTGCGTCTTGTCACTGTGGTGTTTATAACTATAATTGTTTCATTAACCTATCATTATACAGAGAGTTCAAATCATAATAGAAATAACCAATCAAAACTTAATGCATGGCTTTAAATTGGCGATATCTAGGAGTATAAAAAACATGAGACGACGAATTCATTAATAATACAAAATACGTTTTACATTATATGTTAAGTTAAATATAATAAGTTATGTACTAAAATGGTTTTCAAAACAAACTTCTTTAAGTGCTACTTAAGAAATAAATAATCTTCTAAATATAAAAGGCTTTAAGTTTTCGCAGTACTTCTTATTTTCTATCCGCTTGAAGATAAAATGAGTGCCCATTAGGATCTACACATCTTTAATTCAGGTGGGTCCTTTTGAACTTTAAAAATAAGCCAGGTCTAAATCCAATAGATTTTTTTTTAGAGAAGAAAATTTTACTAACTATATTTTCTTATAAATTTTCATTTAATTTAGATACATTTGAGGTAAACATAACCTGTTATATTAATAAGGGATACTTACGCGTCATTCAATATTAAAAGTTAAAATTTAACCGTAGAATAAAATAAACAGCAATATTAGTTTCTTGCCCGTTCTTCTCCATAGAGATCTACGCTAGGGAATGGGCAACTACAGTACTTTCACAGATTTTATGTCTTGTGACTGGGACTGTAGCTACATTTAATTTTCATTTTTGTTTCGACAATTCAAAAGTGCCTGTAACTGGCCTACTTGAAATAAATGCTTTGATTTTAATTTTGATTAATGTGCACGAACGGATGTCGTGTTCCTCCAACACAAAGGGAGGATCCTCCGATCAGGCAAGATGATCGTGCCTGGTGGGCTACTGCCCAACAGTTGATGTTAGGATGTTGTATATATGATGATCGGTGCGAGAATTTCTCTATCGCGATTCAGGATTAGTAGTTACTCCGTATAGTTCATTTCGTGTGTTAGTTCATGGTTCAGTATTTCGTCGGTAGATGACGCTGTTGTATGTTTTTTGCTTGCGCGGTATCTGGAAGTCGCCACAATTAGAAGTATAAATAAGTAATATAGAATTCTGTTAATTTGTTAAAAACTACAATCTATAGCTTCTATACAAATAAATAAATTTGAAGTGTCTGTCTTTGTAATCTGAAATTAAATAAATAAATAATAAAATGAACAGCTTATTACTAAATTAATGTTCTGTAAATCTGTGTTACTTACAATAAAACATATTTTTAAGTTTTTGTCTGTCTGTTTGTGCCCACTAATCTATGGAAAGGTCGAGGCGACAAAAACAATACAATTTTGACGTGACTTTATGGCAGAAAGCCAATATTAGGACTAAAATTAGACTACTTTTTAGGCTGTCTTTGCCAGCGTTGCCAGCCATATTTATTTACTTAATGTCTTTAAGTATATACACAATAATACAAGAAAGTAAAAGACAGTTAAAATATTTAGTATAAAAACACTATAACAACAGTGGGACATTTTGGGTTGTTGTACTAAAATCTATCGGATTATGAAGACATTTAGAAATAAATCTTCTTAGACTGCACGAGTGTTTCTGGTTTGATTGCAGTGGTTTGAGCAATCAACTCGTAGTTCAATAAAAAAAGAAATATTATTTCTTTTTTTACCCATATCAAGGCCATAAATCGCTTTCGATCGATTGGAAGAGTGAATTTAGCAAAATCTATATTCATTCGTACTCCAACGTATAAATATCGATTTTTAGCTGAGTAAACGTATAACACCAAAATAAGGTTGTCTTAATATTGAATTGAGTTGATTAAAACTAGATGTCGCTTTACAAGCATTGCGAATACACCTACATGCAATGTAGTTACGCTGAATCCGTCGTAGCTTATGTAGCACTTGTAGATAGTCGTAGCAGCACTTTGCACTAGATGGAGTTATTGAGCAAAATGGTTAGGATGTACATGGGCAATTTGAATGAGTTGAACATGTATGTTAAAATCAGTTTTAGAAATGTTTGGTTATTTAGATAGATGGCGTTTTACTTGCAAAAACATTTTATATCAATTTAATATAAAACGCACTTCTCAATTAATATGCAACGGTTAACTGTTTTTTTTTTCTGTTGTAAACAGGATTTATCTAAGAAAAATCTTCATAAATAAGTTAAAACTTATTTAAATCGAAAGTATAACGACTGATTTACATACTGTAATTCTTGAATACATTGTAACTATAATGTTTTACGTTCACTTCTAATTTATAGAATAATATACCTACGTGTTATAATATATTTGATAACATATCATCGAAAAGCTCCATCTACGAATGCTACTACGAAATTCTTCGAGAGCTACAGAACTACGATACTAGCTTAAACTCCTTCAGAACATACGTCTGTAGCATTCATTAAGATACGAAGAAAATCAAAAGCTAAAATAACTGTTAATTAATCGGGTATCCCAACCACAAGTTTTTTACTAAGGATTAATTAATTATTGCATATTTTCGATATCACTTAGTTTTTGGGTTGTAGAGGTGTAATGATAGTCGCTTCACGTAAAAGATCGAATTTCAACCTTATTAAAGTAGACTTACAGCCAATCCCTTCCTACTTTAGAAAAAGGTTTTACAAAAAAGTTTTTTTTTTAATTTTCAAAGTGACTCTACTCTGTGTGATAGAAAGTATGAGTAGATTCCAAGAGTGGAGATCACCATACTTATTCAAATGCATACCTTGTGAGTATGGTGGTCTAGTGAGATGCTTTTTCACGCCCCGCTTATACTATGACTCGGTATCACAATAGGAGGGAAAAACGTACACTGGTAGTGAGTTCAAGTATTTTTTACTTAGACCAGTTAGTCATACGCTATGAATAAAATTAACGCAATAGACGATTCATTATGTTCCTTCGTTTATTATTTTCTAATGAAAAGTACTACTAAGTACAGTAATCTGTTCCGCGCCAACTAAGACATGGCAAGCAAGAAATCAGATATACACCTGTACAACATCAACTTGTACTTACAACTGAATCTTGAATAAATTATTATTTCAAATTTTAATTCAAATAGGGTGTTGGAAGATCTAAAGTAATTGTACATAGAGTCTTAAAAAACATACATTTATGTTTTATAATATTTTATAGTAATACTAGCTTTCGCCCGTGGCTCCGCTCGCGTGTATCTCGGTTATGTTAATTTTATTTTTCGTAAAACAATATTATTATTTTTATAAAAAGTATCCTATGCTACTTCTTATACCTCCAAGAATATGTGTACGTGTTTCATGATGATCGGTTGAGTAGTTTTCGCGTGGAAGCGTAACAAAAAAATTTACATTCACATTTATAATATAATATTAGTATTATAAATGTCAAAGTAGGGATATTATGTCAAATTGTTTTTATAAAAAAAAAATTGGTTATAAGCATTATGTAAATTTAAATAGATACACATTTCTTTTTGTTTTTATGTCATGAGTTTCAAGGAATTTTATGTTAATTACGTCAAACATGACACTACAATACCCAAATATTTTGCAAAGCTCTTTACCCCACTTCCAAACAGTCGTAAATTAACGTCAATATCTATCAGTGTTGTCAGCATATAACCTTTCCCTCAATGTCGGGAACCAATTACATATGTGTTTTTTCTGCATATTTTATGATGACATTTATTTTATATAATTTGTAAATAGTAATTCATTAGTAATTTCATAACTTAAACTTCGTCGTTTACTATTCAAACTGCCTTATGGTGATAGCGTAGTAACGGTGATAGCGTATGCGACTGTTTATTTATTAAAAAAAAAGGTTCACCAACTACTGTTCCTTAGACTAATACATGCTCATGTTATTAAATTCAGCAGTTATACTATAAAAATACTATAAAAACCTTTTGAATGCCTCGGTGGTAGTGTATGTAACTGCTGTGCTTGAGGTATAGGGTTCGATTCCCGGATCGGACCAAATGATTGTATGATCCGAAATATTTTTATTTATTTTATTTATTTATTATAAAATTAAATAAATTAAAACAACAAAAGTACACGTATTCCATAATACACATACATTTAAGTATAGCGTTACTTTCATACCAAACCATCAAGCACGGACTGTTTCTTACTAAAGGTATTGAAATACAAATTAATGAGATCGCTGTAGTAGTCAGAAGTATCCAAAGATACTCCTGACCGAGCAAATGTAAAAAAGAGCTTTTGTTTTGTTGTTGCGGAAACCTCTACAGTTTCCTTGATGAATTTTCTTTGTGATATTACCTAAATGTGATTCAAAAGTCAACATTTATCAAAAATAATCCCCAAATCCCGAATAGTGTCAACTTCATTTATTCTGACATTGTCTGTTTAATATATTGTGTTAATATTATTTAGTTTACGCGTGAAAGTTTACGTGATAATGGTTTTTTTTTAAGTTAAGTGAAAAAATCATAGCCATCCCCCCTTTCTTCATATGTGGCCGCAATTATGAAAGTTTATATAGCATATGTAATAACCACAAATCTAAAAAAATCTAGGCCACCTCATATGTCAAAATCTATGCATAGCATAGAGCATGCCAAAGAAGTAGACATACATTCATACTACATACGCTTGAAAATTATTACCCTCCTTCTGACGCGGTCGGGTAATTAATAAGCAACTGGCAACACGCTTACGTCAAGCACGGGTTGTAGGCATACGAGATGGTCGTAAAATGGTATGTATACTCAATAAATTGATTAACTATTACGTTGAAGTGTTTGATTTGGGAGTTTATCTAATTATTTATGGCTGGTCTGAACTTGCTATGGGATTTGTAAGGTCACGATTTAGTTATCATTCTCCTTAACATGATTGTAGTATTTAAATTAAAAATACAGGCACACATGCATTAGTAGTCGGATAAAAACACTATGTTTTATTTAAATTTGCTTGCTTGAATACGTTGTATTAAGTGTACAAAATATTTCACACTGATTCAAAGTTAACGCAACATCGGTTAAACCGACCTTTTGACCTTGAGCAAATTCTTTAATGACTACCGACGGCTGCTTATTGCCTTCCCTCCTTGAGAATATAGTTATTTTAAGATGGAATATTAAAACGTTAAACACTTTCTTTATCTAGAAAACAGATAAGTACTGCATGCATCTTATCTTTTTATATAATGTTCTGTTCGTGTGTTTGTAATTGAACAGCTCTTCTAAGCGGCTGGACCGATGTTGATAAAAAATGATATCTGTTTTCAAGTGGGTTTGAGAAAGGTTTAGATTCTCAATTGGACCCGGTAGGTGGCGCTGCGATCAAGTTCTGGGACTTAAAAATGGGCGGGACGAAGTTTGCCGGGTCAGCTATGAGGAAATAAAAATTGAAAATACCGTGGAATAACGTAAATATGATGAAACTAAGAATGCTTTTCTGTTGACTACTATTGAGATACTTTTTTTGTATATTGAAGCCAACCAAAGTGATTCAACTCTGCCTGATGGAAAGCATGAGTAGAATCCAGGACTAGGGGCCACCATTGGCATTGTGAGGGTAGGCAATGCAGCATGGTGACCCCTACCAAGGCGGACTAGTCAGATAATTCTGCATCATTTTCCCGAGAGGAGGCCGTGAGAATGATTCTCTTCTTCTACTTCTACAACAGTTTGCTTCATATCTCGCACTCACCAACGAATCATGATAGCACTAATGGCGATATTTTAGGTTGGTCTTCTGTGAGAGGGTAGTATTCGTGCTGACATCAGCGTGGTTCTACTTAGTTGAAAAGACGTATTTGGCTTTGTGTAATAACGTCAAGCAATTTTTAAAAAGACGTAGAATAAAAATGTCTAATACTTATAAATATCTTTTTTTACTCAGTATGTTGTTGACTCTTTGCGTACTATTTGTATGAATATTTTGCTTAATCTAGCTTTCTTCGTGTTCCTAATATTATAAGTACTTTGAATAAGCAAGTCTCAATAAAATTACAATTGCAAATCTATCTTTGATTACTTTGAGTTTCTCATTCGTGTGTTGTTTACATAATTGGTAAGTAAAGTTATCTAATATAATATTTTATAACAATATCTTTATGTTAATTGCAAAGTGCTATCTTTTACAAAAATAAACTTTCAATCATTTTAAATTATTCTTTCTGCAATTCTTTTTCAGCAAAGTTTCAATTCTTAAATTATTTTTCACCGAGAGAATGAGTTTGAGGTGATGTGTCCGTATGGTGATCCGTTTTTTTTGGTTTGCCTGTACGGAAATCCCCGCGGATAACACCAGTTGGTGGCTATGTTGGACTGGAATCAACTAAAACCGCACGATATCTTGGGTACTAGAAGCCAAGGAACTAGGTGTACCCTCAACAGGACCTCAGGCCACTTAATTAATGGCTACTCTCCTTACGTTCTGAAGAGTTCTTATTTACTTAGAGTTACTAAACAAAACTAAATTCTTTAAATTTTGATAGATATTACTAAAAATGGGTGAATAAATAATTTCAATGTACTCGGAAAAGTCATTAACCTCAATAAGGGGTCAACAACCGACAAAAGTCACAATTACCCGTTTTCATTATTTATTTAACAATTCACATTTTTTATCACTTTATTCAGAATCATAAAGTAATAAACGAACATACGTTTGAATATAGTATGCGCCATTTTGGTTTAGCACCATGGAGTTATGTGGGCGTATTAAGTACAAGTTAAAATGTTTATTTCCAGTTATTATGGGTGTGTTGTCCACATAATTTGTTTTGTTAACCCTTTTGCCAGCTGTATATTTATTTTTAGGTAGAATTTTTAAAACATTATATTTTAAAATAGCTACTTGGTATCTTGATTACGTTTTGAACTCCTTTTCAAAGGGCTCTTTAAGAACTGACAGGTGATTTAAAGAGATACTGGGGACCATCAAGAGGTGCTTTTATGCTTTTATAAATATAATACAATTAAGCATTGGCTTCAATCTTTTACTTCCACTACACTCGTAAAAGTATAAATTACAGAATTTAGGAAAATATTTAGCTGTGTAAGTAATATGCAAAAATATGATAGTCGTTATTTGCCTTTTACACTATAACTATACATTTAGTAAAATATGAAAATAATCACATTACGTCAAGAGAATTTAGAAGTCCTTTGCTGGAACCGCTTCAGCTGAGTTTTTCTTACAAGAAATTCTTAAGAGCATCTTTTACTATAGCAATTCTGGAGAATCTCAAAGAGCACGTTAGGCTGTCAGACCCAGATATCATGGAAATCTATGGCACGCGTTACTGGAAAGTCAGTGCCCTCACAACTTTTTTTTACTTTTTAATCCTCTACAGACCGTCACCCCACCAAGGTTTGACCGAATGGATCAATGGCGGCAAAGTCAGTATGCGGAGACTTTAGCCAGAATGACCAACAAGCCATGTGGCTTGACACGAGCGGCTTCACGCTACTTTCATATCTTTCCGGGCGGAGGTCAAAATCCACTATCGATTGGAGAGCGATCATTGATGATCTTTAACATGACCTTAAAATATTGCTTCCCTAAATTTCTCTAACGAGAAATAGAATTTACAAATCAAAGTAAACGTCAGCAGCACATGTATACAGTATGTTATCAAATTAAGTAATGCTTTGTCAATTGTAAATACAAACTCGAGCCACAGAATAAATATTAGTAGTAGGTACATACTCGCTCATGAATAGGAAAGCTTTTGAACTAACATATGACGTCAAGTACTGTTGGTTTTAGTGTTGACTCAGTGGCTCTTAAGCATTTTGTTATTATTACAAAATTAGTATTATGTAAAAACTGATAATACAATCAACATATATATGTATAAAACTGTTCCGTTACTGACTTACTGACAGACAACGTACAGCTGAAACTACTGGACTTTAGGAAAAAGACTACGGAAATTTAGCATGTGTGTTCAATAGGAGCGTAGCACTAACAGAGGATTTTGTTAAATTCCAGCCCTAAAGAGGTAAAAAAGGCAATAAAAGTTAAACATCAGAATAACGCGTAGGAAAAAAAAGTTAAAATATATGAATACAATTTCGTTACTCTTTGACAAAGGGGAACCTGTCGTTACTCATTACCGTGTTGCTCTGTGAATTCATGTAGTACAACAGAACTAATATTACCGTTTATCGCTACGGTCTAAGCGACCATTAGTTACACACACACTTACATTGAAGGGTTGACAATTGACGACTGCTATATCCCGTTTAATCAGCGGCATGTATGAGGCGCTATTTTTTCTAATCGTATATTGTGCTATACGCTTTCCACTTTAAATAACTGCCTTGCTGATCAAAAGGTCTCGGGTTCGATCCCCGGGTCGGACTAAATATTTGTGTGATCCACAAATATTTGTTTCGGAGTCTGGATGTTTTCTATTTATAATATGTAGGTATGTATTTACAAAAAAAAAGTATTTTTATGTATTTATAGCAGTTGTTTAGTACCCAAGATACAAGATTAGTTTGGGACTGGATGAGGTTGTGTGTGATTGGCCAAAATATTTATTTATTATTTATTAATAGTTTGGCGCATAGGTTTGATCTATTTGTCAATTACTTAAACAGCAAATAGTTTAAAAGGTATACCCAACTACATTAAAACTTTAAATAAAATATGCTTGACTTTTATTACAAACTAAAGCACTATTTTCTCAAGTATACAAATACCGAAATATGTTATCAACGTATACTATACTCTGTCCATTCCTTTATTATCTTTTTGACAGTTCAACAAATTTCGAAATTAGTGACGCCCTTACACGTCACCGATTCGATTTAAAATCAAAATCAATCGATATAATATTCTATAATTCAGTATTGTAAATAAATAAAATGTGTACTATTATGATATATAATTGCCCCAGAACAAAAGAAAACTTCCTAACACAGTCACTTGAAGGTCGGTTTAGTAAGTATTATGTGATTTTTCAAATGTATTTTCTCTTAACTCTGGATTTAAACGTTATTAATCGCGTTGCAAAGTAAAATTTTACTAACACGTGCATAGTTACATTTAAGTCAGTGGTCCAAAAATAAATTAATTAATGCACAGAGTTATTGTTCTTTATTCTAAGTTTGAACTTAAATTCCAAAAAATCTACTTAATTCCTTGCAAATAATCAATCTTGAAGTCATACTATTTTAATTTCTTTTTCATTTTATTAAATTTACAGAAACAATACTTAAATGAAGTCAAATTATTTTGATCACAACAATATAATAGAATATTTTAATCGTTTAATCGATTTATAGTATTTCAAGAACTGTTATAAATGTTGTTTTTAGCTATGCACACTGCCCACTTCCCTACACGTCTATAAAGTACGACATTACTGTAGTACATTATTACGAAAAAAAATAACGGTAATTTATAGGCGTGACCTGTCAAAAAGACAATAAACGAATGGACAAAGTATAGTAGTGATATATACTATACGTATACTACGTATAGTATATATATCTACAGTATATATATATCGTATACGTACTACGTATACTAGTGCTGTCATTTATACCCCATCATATTTTGCCCAGTATATGTATAATAATATTCCGACCGATTTCGGCCATAGCGACTCGTTACAGGGCTTGGCGCTGATGCGCCTGGAGGTGGCTTATATAGCCGATTTTCCCAGCAAACTCCCTTGCACAAAACTTATCACTCTTATAATAATAGTAATGGCGGCGAGTGGACAGGATTAAGCTCATCGCGCTTGGCGTCGAGGTCATCTAAACACTGTTCCTCAAATTCGCAGATTCGCTTCTTCACAATCTTGCGCCATTCCAGTCGCTGTGCTGCCAAACTCTCCAGCGAGAGGGCTCTGTATTGCATCTTTTCATGTGACACTTCAGAACATATTTATATCTTAGGAGTTGTCCGCCATGCCGTCGCTTGCCCTCTTCTAGCTCAGAGTTAAAGATGTAATATGCCCAGTACGCCACTACTAAACCAACTCAACCTATCCATATGTAATTTAAATGGAACTAAACTGCACTAAACTGTCATGTAGGATCAAAGTACTCTTCAAAACAAATTAAATGAGCCTCAACTCGATGGGGTTGTGTCATTTCATTACGAAGCTCCTATGTCAGCCTTCCAATTTAAGAAATAAATTTTAGCTCTATGTCCTCAAACTTATATTTGTTAAATAAAAATAAGGGCACACAACAAGGGAAACTACCATATTTATTTTAGAATTTACTTTTTAAAATAAATATTGGTGCAGGAAATGGATCAAAATGATATCAAAGAGTTATATCAAAGAATCTTTTGAACTGACTTTTAATTAGGCGAATAAAATTCGCAATACGTACATTTCTAAGAGTTTAAAAAGTAAAAAGGAAATTTTTTTACAAAGTGAAACTCATATGCTAAAGAAAAACCAGTATCCGCTTTTCAAATGAGTGGGTTCTGTATATCAATGTATTAAAAATGCATCATTTAAACCGTGAACTGTGTGAATATTATTTAATAATTATTAATAAATAAATAATTATTTCGAACATCTTACAGACAACGCCATCTAGTCCCAAACTAAGCAGAGCTTGTATTATACGTACTAGACAACTGATATAAATACATAAACATACTTTTTGGTAAATGCATACATATAACACATAGAAAAAAGCCATTGTATGAATTTTAACGTTCAATTTTAACTTACTGATTTCTAATTAAATTAATATTAAAGAAAGTCAAAATATAATACCCGACGCAAAAACAACGGAGTGTTTTGTGTGTGTATGTCTCTGTCTATTAAGATGTAGTGTGTCCCGAACAGATGAACCGAAGTTGTATTTGTTTTTTTGTTTGAAAAATGAATTATTCGGGAGTGTTTATGTTGTTTGATGGAAATTGGTTCATCTGTCGGGGTTCCTCTTTATAGTCTACTTCGAACGAAGTCTACGTATTGTCACAGAATACATAATAGTACCAGTACAGAAGACTCACTCCGAAAAGTAAATTAAAGTTATAGATACCCTCGGTGTCAAAAGATTAAGTTCAATTCAGATCGCACAGCGCCGAATCACTATGATTATATTTATCTACAATTGCGTCTCTTTCTATCGTGTAACTCTTAACTGTTCTGACGATGTCTGTTCGACCGTCGTGTCTGACCCGGCAGGCAGCGGGCCGACTATACCTAAACTGCGGAGTGACACCCCTGGTATTGTGTACGTGGAATTATTTAATAATAATATGAGTAAAATATTCTTATGATGAAGGAACCATTGCCACTTATGTAGAATAGCTAGAAGTAACCCTTTTAGAGTACTACTGCCCGAGAGGGAAGTGAGGGTAGGGCAGGCCTAAAATGACAAGCTACATTTTTTTTTATTTGATGACTGCCAGAGTAACTCTAATCTGCCTGATGGAAAGCATGAATATAATCCAGGCGAGGGGGCTACCACACTGTCTGCGAAAGCAGGTAGTGTGGCGATGCCGACCCACACTATGGCGGTCTTGTGAGATACTTTTTCACGGCCCTCTTAAAAGCCCCAGGGATCATAATCGGAAGGAAACACGTGACCTGGTAGTGAGATTCTACTGTCGGTAACTCTCTCGTATTGTATGCTAACATTTTGTTTTGCTCTAGTAACTAAGCGTTGAAAGATGTTACTAACTTATATTTATTAGTTTACTGTTAACGAGTTGTGGACTGTAACGTGGCTAGGCTAGGAGATGAGCTATTAGCTATATAGCAAAATAAAATCAAAATGTGAGCACTGGAACGACGTTCTGATCATTAACTTTAGAGCTAAAACTTTTTTTAATAAAAAATAGCATTATGTATAAAAACGTAACAAAATGAAACCATTGAATACAAATCGCCCTCCCCAGCGAATAATATGATAATGTGCTATTACGATAGTTTACGTTTTATTGCATATTCGGTATTTAGAACACTAATTACACCTTATAAAAAAAAATTGTACTTTTTATATGGATATTTAGAAAAGTACACTAATTTCAATGACCCCGTGATGAACATAACAATATTACTCGTTTAAAATCTAACATATCCTTTTACACGAATAATACCACAACAAATTAATACTGATTATGTAATAGTTAATTTTTTCGATAAGTGACTATTACCATATTTTTCGTGGAAGAAATACATAATTGTGTTTCATGTAAGGTGTAAAACAATTCTTTTATGGTGTTATTTTTATTTATACAATTTGGTAATGATTTCTTACAATACATGATAGATAATTGAGAAAATTCGTATAGTGCTGTTAACGGTATCATATAGATAAACTTTATAAAGTTTTTAAATTATCACTTTGATTTCACGCAAATAATTTTGTAATATCATATTACAGTTAACATTTTTAACAGCACATTTTATCGAATATTACTGTAATGTACTAATACTGACTAAAATTGTTGGATTTACTCGCGAACAATATGGCAATGATGCATTACACAATATACTTTTGAGCTGCAATTTCGGTAATATTATTTTCGACCATAACTTTATTTTGAAAACTATTACAAAAAAAAACCGAAAAAAAATACAAAGTAATTAAATTAGCTTTGTTTTTACACATAAATGGTTACCTTACGATGCTCCCTTGCTGAGATAATACTCAAAAACAGTTTTTGATTTATTCCTGTAAAATTTAGAAATTGCCATTACGATATTGTTCGGTGGGGAGGGCGAAATGTAATCCATTTTTTATACGTATCTAACAAGATCTAAGATATTAAGAGATTTCAATGGAGGTCCAATTCTAAAAAGTATGGTATCACTAAATTTCTGCTTCAAATCACTGTGTTCCTAACGAACTCTAAAACTTACATATGTAGCTATCCTTTGGCGCGCTGACGGAACTAATGAGTTTTGAAGTAACAGGATTTATGAATAAACATACGAAGAGAATTCCCCTTTGGAGATTGCATCGTTATTTTTATTAAATTTACTATTTTTCGATTACATAGTAGTCCTAGTCGCACCAAGTTCTGTCGGTTCAAATCTCACACAGGACAATACTTTGTGTGATCCACAAATTGTTCGTCTGAGAATGGGTGTTCTTAGTGTTTATTTTCATGTATATATGTGTAAAGAGGCCGCGACACAGGATGAATATTCCTGATGTGGCAGTCTTTAAAAAAAAAACTTTATACCGATACTTAAAAATAAATTATAATTAGCTAAGTAATACTATATTTAGGTACACGTATAAAGGTGTATTTGGTCACCCATTTATTACTATTCTATAATAATTTGAAACCATTTATAAGTGCAATACGAACATTAATTTGAATGATCTAATTATTTAAAACCAATTGATGTAAGTCTACTCTTTAAAAGTTCCGTTAAAAGCAAAGTCTTTAAGATACACTTATTTCAATTGTTTCACAAAATCATTTATATTAATTTATTGTAAGTTAAGTATAGATTGTATTGTTCACTGTTAAAAGGTAGACACTAATATAACAAACGAGCTTTGAAGGGGTTAGGTTGTTCAGTGTTTTACCCAATTGGGGTTTTGTGAAGTATGCTATTAATATCCCAATTGTGTTTATTTTTGTCAATAACTGATATAAATAGCTATTTTAGGTAAAGATATTGTACAGATATCGTATTTTCGATAAATATGTTTTTGACTGCGTGCTCTAAGTCTGTGTGTTTTTTTCAGAAATGAGTTTTAATCTTAGATTTTGAAGGTATGATAATATAATTAGTGATTCCTTACACTTTTTAAATCTAACAGTGCTAGTGATTTACATATTTTCCTATAGCTTAAATATTCTTACTTATTTTTTCTTTTGTTTCAATGTTTTCTGTGTATGATGTGTATATATAATACTTACAAAACAAAAAAAATGTGAGCCATCACGGGACGCCTGGCAGATGTGAAACATCGCCATTATTTTGTAAAAGTAATATGCAGAAAAGAACATATTGTAATAGGAACTAAATATGTCATAATGATAAAATAAAATATTACTAATTATTAAAAGAGTAGTCTATATGCAGTAGTGTGTACACACTACTGCATATAGACTGTTTATATATACCATCGTATAGCGTGCCGTGGCGACGCGTCGCCAGGCGTCGCCAGTCGCCAGGCGTCGCCAGGCCAGAAATCTATTTTACGTGCGCCTATAGATGTTTCACATACGTGCGCCTATAGATGTTTCACATCAAAAGTATAATATATATGTTTATACCAGTTGTCTAGTGCCCATATTACAAGCTCTGATTAGTTTGGAACTAGATGACGATGTGTGTCAGATTGCCGAAAAATAACAAATTGTGTTCGTGTTACATCATAATTTATATGATGTCGTTACTATTATGAACTTTTTCGATCTCAATATTTTGTCTTCGCACTTACTGCAACATGTTTCTACAATACCTTGTCTTGTTGGTCTAGTGGTTAGCGTTTGCGGCTGCTGATCAAGAGATCTCGGGTTCGATTCCCTAGTCGGACCAAATATTTGTGTGATCCACAAATATTTATTGCGGAGTCTGGGTGTTTTCTGTGTATAATGTGTATGTATTAACAAAAAAAAAGTATGTTTACGTATTTATAAAAGTTGTTTAGTACCCTTATTACAAGCTCTGCTTAGTTTGGGACTACAGGACGTTGTAAGTAAGAAAATATTTATTATATTTATTACTAGTATAAATAAATGATCAGTAGTCTCGACTATACAGTATGTTAACTGGGACGTTACAGAGAAAAGAGAATCTATATGAGATGTGGGAACTATTTATTCGTTAGTTCAGACATTTTTATGTATCTTTTGTTTTCGCTGAAATACAAATGTAATTAATGTATTTCAAACCGTTGGGGAACTATGTAACCTTCAATAAGCCCGCGTATTGATCGATTATTTTAGTAAAGAGAAGCCTGTATCGTTCTTTAAGAATCAAACTATCGACATGCCGAATTCCATTGAAATCGATGCAGTAGTTAAGCTGTGAAAACTTAAAAGACAGACAAAGTTACTTTCGAATGTATAATATTAGTATTCATAGTAATGATACACAACGTCATCTAGCGTTAAACGACTGATAAAATATTTATAACTTTTTTTGTCAATATTATATTCCTGCGTCATATATTTATTTAAAGTAATTGATGTAATTTAAACAGAGATAATATATGCTTGGTGACCATATTTCAGATATCTGCCTATTATCGAGCACGTATAATTGTTGACCCCGACGACGGAACAAGCTTGAAGATATAAGTTCGCTATGACATACTCGTACATATTATATATAGAAAGCATTCATACTCCGAAACAAATACTTGTTCTCACCCTGAAACGCTATCACTGCACCACCGGCGAAATTTTGTTGTCTGTAAAAGTTGTAAACAGTCTTTCTTTGAACACAATTCATTTAAATCACAAATTGACTACTTGATCGTAAATTTCTTCAAGGTACTTGTACAGTGTCGTGAACTGTACATTACTGTTAGTTAGTTAGTTAAGTTGTGAGTGTGCTGGTGAGAAGAAACTCTTCACGTAATATTAAAAGGTTTATTGTTTATTAGTTACACCAATTAATATAGAGTGATTCTTACAACGTAGCGAACGTTACCGAGTTAAAGTGCACACTGAGTTGACAAAGATTATTACGGCGAAAAGGCAAGGAATCGACCGATTTGCGTAATCAGCGAAATAATGTTATAGTTGCCTAAGTGTACGTAAACCGTACATATTCCCAACCCGGGAAAAGTAGCAAAAAGAATAGTCTAACCATGTAAGAATCACCCGTACATAGCAAAAAATAGTTAAAAATTAAAAATCAACATCGAGTGCAGGCTTCGACGTGTAGTAGTAGGAACGGTTGCCTACGCTTCATCTCGAGTCCTTGTTTGTTCTATCCAGGGTAGGAATTTGAATGTCGTAATCCAGTTTGACATTGCTGTAAAAGTGATTATGAGAGTGTATTTTTAAGTAACTTGTTTGGAGAAGACAACCTTGTTTCAGAGATACAATTGATGATGTATTGATGACGTGCATTCTGACGTCACCTTCGCACACAGTTGCAGCACGTCACCAGCCACGTATTCGTGTTGTGTAATTCAACCCAGGTTGTATCGCATTCCGTTTTCTTTGTGATACAGGGTAAAGTTGATTGATGTCCTAATAGTTTGGCTTCACACGGTGCGTTGGTGCTTTGTAAGTTGATAACTCCACTCCAGTATGTGGATAAATTGTAGTACATCAGCAGTCTCCATTCGTTATGAATCAGTTGTACTTTCCCAATAGTGTCGTAGTATATAGGGCGATCGCTTCCCAAACTTGTTATTTGAATACTTGAAGTGAGGAATCCTGGTGGTACGGCGTCGCCATATGTTCCAATCGCCGAAAAAATAAAAAGAAGTAGTGAAGTTGCTACCATGTTGTACTAATTTTCGTTTAAGTTGATGTTTAATGTGTCTCTGTTAATTGATGAGCTAATAATGAATTCATATTATAAATTTGTTTGTAAGTTATTGTGAGGTTTCAAGTGGCAGTAACGGCAATTTCGTAATCGGTCGTTTCAATATGCTAGCTTGCGTTTTTATAGTTGCAACTCGCACGTGTCCGTCGCTACCAGGGTGGACTTCGATCACACGCCCGAGGGCCCGCTTTCCAGGGGGAAGGTTGTTCGTTTTGTTCAAGCGCCCACCCACACGCATAATGCCCTTCTCGTCCAAATAACGGTATAATTTGCGAATAATACTTTTTGTAGGTAAAGATGAACCTTTAAGTAATAAATCGTATTCTAGGTTGAATTCAAATTGTTGAATATTTCTTATTATTATTGTCATAGCGTTGTCAAGTTCACGTATTGTTAAGTGATTGTGAGGCATTTGTCGGACGGTGTCAAGTTCCTTCAATGTTGCAGCGCTATTAAGTGCATTTGTACTGAATCGCGTTACCCAAGCGATAATACGCGCAACTTGACTCAACGTTCTGTGTTTATTTAATAAATCGTTTATGATATTGTCTGTTTGACTTAGGGCTGGCACTTTACATTTTTCGTCGACCGTTGTTGTAAATAGACAACGTTGTTCTTCGGGTTTGCTCGTCAATGTTTTCAGCATATCCGGACCGGCCCACCATAACTGATTGTTTACAAGTTGTTTCGGAGATAAGCCTCTGGTTGCACAATCTGCAGGATTAAGTTTCGATTCGACGTAGGACCACTGGGATGCTGGTACCACTTGTGTGATTTTAATGACACGGTTTTCCACATATTTTTCGTATTTGGTTGCGTCTCCATGTAGCCAGGCTAGGACCACTTTTGAGTCACACCATGCCCACACCGTTACGTTGTGTGCCGGAAGAGACTCAGTGACCTTATGAACCAGTTCCGACAAGAGTAAGGCACCGCTTAGTTCAAGTCGTGGCAGTGATAGTTTTTGTGCGAGTGGGGCAACCCTAGTTTTCGCTACGAGCAAACTTAGTACAGGCTGACCATATTGATTTAAAGCTCGTGTATAAATCACACATGAGTAGGCCTTCTCACTCGCGTCGCTAAATGCTAGTAGCTCAATGTTGTTTTGAGTGCTCCCAATCCAGCGACTATTTTTTATAGTTTTAAGTTGTTCGAGTTGACTTTTCAGTTTCAGCCACTCATCCTGTATGTCATTGGGTAATGACTCATCCCACGCTAGTTTCTCTGTCCAGACGCGTTGGAAAATAAGCTTCGCACGTATAGTAACCGGTGAGAACCAGCCAAGGGGGTCGTATAGTTGTGAAATTTGCGACAGTAGTAAGCGCTTCGTTAGTGTTTTCTTAGAATTTGGTTTGAAGTTCCAGCTAAACGTAAATGTATCCGAGGTAGGATTCCAGCCCAGGCCAAGAGTTTTCATGGAGTCCTCGTGTTTAAAGTTAAAGTTAGTTTTGGAAATTTGGTCTTCGTTCAGTTGTTCTAAAAGCTCGACACAATTACTAGACCATTTTCTGAGGTTCATACCTCCTCGTTGTAAAAGTTTTATCAAATCCGTTTGCAGTTTTTTGGCGGTTTGGAGACAGTTATGCCCGCTAGTCAAATCGTCAACATAGAACTCGTTGCGTAATAGGTTGGCGGCCTCGGGGTATAAGTGACCATCGTCTGTCGCTAACTGCTGCAAACTTCGTAATGCCAACCATGGCGCGCACTTTGTACCATATGTAACTGTACATAGAGTGTATTCTTGTAATTTTTCAGAGGGCGAATTCCTCCATACAATTTTTTGAAGATGTTTCTGGTCGTCATCAATCCATAAACAGCGGTACATTTTTTCTATGTCCGCCGTAAATGCATATCGGTAAGTCCTCCACTTTAAGATGAGTGCTTGTATGTCCTTTTGTAGGTTGGGGCCTTTCTCCATTAGGCTGTTTAAACTTTTACCACTAGAAGTTTTTTGTGAGGCGTTAAACACCACTCGTAATTTGGTGGTTGTAGATTGGTCCCGTAAAACGCCGTGGTGGGGTAAATAATATTCAGATTGGGGTGATGTTGTTTCAGACGTAGGCTCCATATGTTGTAAATCTAAGTATTCATTCATAAAGCTTTTGTACATAGTTAGTAATTGTTTATTTTTTTGTAGTCGTTTTTCTTGTTTTAAAAATTGTGCAATGGCAGCTGACTTTGAGTATCCGAGTTGTTGTTCATAGCCCTGGACCATAGGCATTTTTACTATATATCTGCCGTCAGAACATCTCTTAGTTGTTTGCTTGTAGTAAATTTCACATTGCTCATCTCGTTGTATGTCTTGTAAGCTGTGAGCAATATCTTCACTCTCCCAGTATCTCGACAGATCAGACGTGTTTGCTATAGTTAGGTAACAGTTGAAAGTTTTCAGTTTTCCGCACAAAATCCAACCAAGACGAGTTTGCTGGGCGGTGGGTGAGTGCTGGTCACCTCTCAAGACTCCGTCTAGAATGATATCTGCGTAAACATCAGCTCCCAGCAGGAGGTCTATTGAGCTGGACACGTTATAGTTAGGATCTGCAAGCTTTAAGTTTTGTAGATGTGTCCAGCCTGTGCTATGAAAGGAGCAGCCGGGCAACTTATTAGTTAAGTTAGTCAGTACCAATGCTTTTACATTAAACATGTATTCAGAGTGTATTGATTTGCAGTTAAGATGAAGAAGACCCTTGCAGTTACGTGACGTTGATCCGATTCCAGTTATAGCGGCGTCAAACTTGTTTCGAGGCAAGCGTAGCAGTTGAGCTGCACTTTCCGATATTAAGTTTGTTTGGGATCCTTGATCTAGGAGACCCCGCAAAGTTATGTAGTTTCCGTCGGCAGATTGCACCTTGACCTGAACTGTAGTTAATAAGACTTCAGTGCTTTCATCCGCCAAATGGTGAGCGCCGGGTTGAGTTGACGTTGAAGGACTTGGATTCGAATTCCGGTCATGATCCCTTTTAACATTTGGTTCATTGTAGAAAAGTTTATTCAAATGTAATAATGTATGATGTTTCAGATTACATTCGTGGCATGTTTTCCTCGAATTACAAGCGGCACTGCCGTGGCTGTATAGACAATTTCTGCAAACCTTTAGTTTCGCAACTGTTTTATTTCGTTGCGCAATGTCCATTTCGAGGAACTTATCACATTGCATCAACACGTGCTCCTTTTGACAAAGAGGGCATTGCCCATAAGACGCATGGAAAATTTTAGAATAGTTATATTTTTTCGTGTCTTGTTGTTTATTAAAAAAAATATTGGGCTTATGGTTATTGTTCCAGTTCTCGTTGTTTGGCCTTTGATTTTTATTTTCAGTAGATTCTTTAATACAGCTTTTTGCAGTTTCGTAAGCGAGAAAGCTGACTTCCAGGAAGCTAAGGAATTCCTCTAAGTTTGGCAATTCCCTGTTATTCTGCGTTTCCTTTGTATATTCGTTAAGAGTGGTCGAATCCAATTTTTGTGACATATTGTAAACAATTATTGGTCCCCAACTCGATACGTCAACTCCCATGTTGCTAAGGCCATTTAAGCACTCTTTTACTACATCTAACAAAAAACTACTTATCTTTATACAAACTTAACTACTTACCATGGAACTGCAACTTACCAAACAAGTCGGCATCTTTGAAGACATCAAAACTTTGTGCACCAACTATAAAAAGGACAGCACAACCAGAAAAACTGTGGATTACCTGGAGAAACGTTTGGCTAACTTAGAGAAACTATGGGTGAACTTTGATGAACAACATCAAATACTGGAACAAAATATTGAAAACAAAAAAATCGGATATTTTAACGACTGTGTCTACGAGAAAACTAAAAACTTGTACGACTCAACAAAGAAGAATATGTTGGATTTATTGTCCTTTCAACGGAAACAACAGCAACATCCTTTAGAGTTTGATTTAACTGGCCTTATGGACGAGGACACGGAAGATGACGTAAAAAAGCTGATAACTCAACAAGAACGTAATTTTAAGGCTTTGAACAAGGCTATGTCAAAGGTAAATATTAATTTCATCACCGAGAAGTGGGAGTTCGAAGAACATCTGACCACCTTGAAATGTAAATGGGAATTGATTGACAAAATACACTGGGAGCTAGAAGACGAACTTAAAGCTTCTAGCTTGAGCACAGATTACAACGAAAAATACGAAGCTATTGAAGAAAGGTACAATAACGTCAAACGAGAGTTAAACAGCAAAATTTGGTCTACTATACATTACCAGCTTAGGGCTGGCACTTTACATTTTTCGTCGACCGTTGTTGTAAATAGACAACGTTGTTCTTCGGGTTTGCTCGTCAATGTTTTCAGCATATCCGGCTCGAAGGACCATTTAATGTACAGTGTCGTGAACTGTACATTACTGTTAGTTAGTTAAGTTGTTTTTTGTTAGATGTAGTAAAAGTATGTACTAGTTAGTTACCTTAAGTTAGGTGAATTAGTTCCAAGATAGTTGTTTCCTGGATACCAAGAAGACTGTAGGTATAGTTCCGCAGACCCGCTAGTCTTCAGTTTTAAAGTTTCTCCGTTACTCGTCTTGTCAGCGAGCTCCGTAGAAAACTGAAGTTTATGATGCTCAGTTTATCTGTGCCCTCGTGATGACACTCGACTCTCAATCTGTACTGGTGAGACCCGCTTGTGGGAGGCCAGCCAAACCGATTCGCTATCACACTTTAGAAGACACAGAGATCACTCAGCATCCGGCTCGAAGGACCATTTAATGTACAGTGTCGTGAACTGTACATTACTGTTAGTTAGTTAGTTAAGTTGTGAGTGTGCTGGTGAGAAGAAACTCTTCACGTAATATTAAAAGGTTTATTGTTTATTAGTTACACCAATTAATATAGAGTGATTCTTACAACGTAGCGAACGTTACCGAGTTAAAGTGCACACTGAGTTGACAAAGATTATTACGGCGAAAAGGCAAGGAATCGACCGATTTGCGTAATCAGCGAAATAATGTTATAGTTGCCTAAGTGTACGTAAACCGTACAGTACTTTTAAACTGAGACCTCAGTTTATTAAATTTAGAAGAAACGTCAAAAATTAAACCAAAGACAATAAGCTCTAATGCAATAACGTCAGTAATATATAACGACCTTTTCATCTAATCCCTGCCTATTCACTGGCCACCTACGCGCTACGGAGTGCTACGGTATTGGCTACAGGTCCCCGTAGGCCCGATACGCGCCTACGCACGGTCTACGTAACTCCGCCTACTGCAAATTTTGTCAAAGCTGTTCAGAATATACATTTTAGTGATAAATTGGATAAATAGAGAAACATCAGAATAAATCAGGTCGGAAAGTTTTTCAAGGTAGTAGAGCTACGTGGATTACAGCACAAAGTGCTCGCTCGACCGGGGCAGTACTACCAATCTAAGATCAATGACCAATCCAAAAAGACCAATCTAAGAATGACAGCACTCGTACATGCTGCATTATGTGCACTCACAATAAGGACCCATTTGACAAGCTATTTATGTTATATATACAAACTGCACGGTTGGCCTAGTGGTTTATGCGATGGCGGAGGCGCGCATACCTGCGTCTCATGCCGCCCTGAGAGTGGCCGCGGATGGGCGGGACGGGTTTCCCGTCCGTCCGCAGTAGAGGCCAACCGCGAGGGGGCGGCGTCCGCGTGTGACCGGACGTTGCCTAATTAGAGAGTAAATTTTGAGATGGTGCCCGCAACAGTGCGGGCAGGCGCCGGTTGGAGTCCAGAAGGAAATCCCCTCCCTGGACTCCTTCCAATACAAAGGCGCAGAGAGGGTCACACCGTGTGGTTTTAGTCGGTTCGAGTCCGACACACCACCCCGCCGTAACCCCCGACGGGGTGACGGTCCGCGGGGATTTCCACACGTAAAAAAAAAAAAAAAAAAAAAGTGGTTTATGCGATCGCCACGTCGCTCTATATTTTGCTTAGTATTGTGGGTTCGAATTCTACTTACTTACACTTAGTGCGATATTCGTTAAGTCCCCCGCGACAAACGAATACAATCCTCATGCGGGAGTTGTCATTATTAAAGAAGAGGATTTATATACAAAAAGTCACTCCTTATCTTGACTATTCGTGACAATATAGCAGTATTACGCCCGTTGCTAGTCAAATTTACAGATTTTATTATTTTATTATCATCTTCGTCTTCCTCTACACTTTCCATCGGGTGAGATGAAAGACAAACGCCTATTCCATTACAACAATAAAAAAAAATCATAATATGGATAAATTGTAATGAAATACTATTTAAAATATACCTGTATTTATATCATTAACCCTTATACGACTTGGTTTTTTAAAACAAAGCATATATATATAAAAATAAAAGTTCAAACAAGAAATAGCTTTTAGTCTTCGATGTTAATGTTAAATATAAGAGTCATAATCCTAAATATGAATAATAGCATAAGACTAAAATCACATTGTCTATTAATAAATAGTGACCTTTTCTGTAAATTACGATTTCTACTTTTATTCAGACTATAAATATTTCTTTCTGCAGATAATTAATTGATATTAAGTACCTATCGCAGAATCGGTGTTTTGTGGACTCATCTCCTCACTCAGTTTTTGAAAAAAAATATAGGCTTAACATTTTTTATTTAGGAGCCTGCAGAGTGACTACTCTGCCTAAAAAAAAAGCGGCCAAGGGCTCCGTATCAGCAAGTAACATCATATAAAAGTTCGTTGTAACTTTCATCGATGTTTTTATACTAGTGTATTGATTGGATGAAAGGTAAATTGCGTGTTACGATATAAGACGTATTAAAAAAAAAAGCGGCCAAGTGCGAGTCGGACTCGCCCATGAAGGGTTCCGTACCAGCAAGTACCATCATATAAAAGTTCTTGTAGTTCGTTGTAACTTTCATCGATGTTTTTATACTAGTGTATTGATTGGATGAAAGGTATATTGCGTGTTACGATTTATGACGTATTAAAAAAAACTACTCACTAGATCTCGTTCAAACCAATTTTCGTTGGTAGTTTACATGGTAATGTACAACATATATTTTTTTTAGTTTTATCACTCTCTTATTTTAGAAGTTAGAGGGGGGGGGACACATTTTTCCACTTTGGAAGTGTCTCTCCCGCAAACTATTCATTTAGAAAAAAACGATATTAGAAACCTCAACATCATTTTTGAACACCTATCCATAGATACCTTACATGTATAGGTTTGATGAAAAAAAAATTTTTGAGTTTCAGTTCCAAGTATGGGGACCCCCAAAACGTATTGTTTTTTTTTCTATTTTTATGTAAAAATCTTAAGGCGGTTTACACTATACATCGACTGACCAAGTTTCAACAGTATAGTTTCGGAAAAAAGTGGCTGTGACATACGGACGGACAGACAGACAGACAGACATGACGAATCTATAAGGGTTCTCTTTTTTGCCATTTGGCAACGGAACCCTAAAAAAGTATAAGTAGAAAGTATATTCAATGCGAATGCAGCCTAGTGACCCACTCTATGACGTCCTATTGTTCTTCTTCTATATCATTAGGCCTCCGGTCTCACACTCACAAACGAAACACGACTTACATGCTACCATTTTAGGTAAGTCTTCTGTTAAAGGGTAATACCGCCTCGGTTGATTCGGCCCGTTATCTATATAACTGCCAATTTGGTGATTAGCGTATGCGACTGCTATCAAGAGGTCTCGGGTTCAAATCCCGGGTCAGGCCAAAAAGTGTTTTTTGGTTTTTCTTTGGAAATTCCTAATAGCAGCCCGGAGTTTGGAAGTTCCAAGTAATTCACGCCCGTGCCTCGGAGATCACGTAAAGCCGTCGGTCCCGCTTGTCATGATCATCTATGGCAATCGTTATTGGGAAGTCAGTGCTCTCAAGTATACTGACAACTAGTTCAATCTTCGAATTTTAGTTCTTCCTTTAGGTTTGCCGAGGTCCGATGCCAGTCGCTCCGTAGAAAAACCGAAATTCAGGTAAAACCGGTTGGACTAGTAGCCGAACCAAAATAAACTTGGGAATAAAGGCTAGGAAGAAGAAGATATATGTATATATACTTAAATATACATATTTTCTGTTAAGTGCCTTGCATGAATAAAGTATAATTAAACATCATAACATTGTAACCAATTACTAAATCAATAGAAGATATCGTTCGATCTATAGGAATGTACAGTTGAGCATTTAATTGAATTTAGAATGTACATTTATCAATGGCACAAAAACAGGTTCATAGTCCAATGAACCCTTGTTTTTGCTATCCCAATATGAAACAGTAGTAATGTATAATACTATTCAAATATAAGCAGTATCGTGTTATACAACATCAGTCGAATATATTTTAGAGATGTGATTAAGAATAAGTAATTAAAGTTGAAATGGAGATAGTAGTTGTAAGGCGAAGATAAGTTTGACTGTATCGTTATTATACATTATACCTTACCTTACATAATTCTTTTTAAACAAGTTTTCATGTTGTTGGAAAATCGAGGATAGATAGATAGATAACTCTTTATTTGGACACTAAATCACAGAGTTACAAAAAAAGGAACACAATGATCAAATATAGAATGTAAAAAGGGGGCCTTATTGCTAAAAGCCAGGCAACCTTAGGATGGATCAAATGTTGTAGAAAGACAGTAGTAATTGAATATGCATTTTTGAACCTACTATTTGCTTATTATTATGTACTATACCATATTACATACACTACATATATTATATTATCTACAAACATTTTCAATTTTTACTTACACATAAAATGCATACTTATTACAATAGATATACTTACATATACATACATACATACTATACCAGTAAATATACATATATAGATACATACTTAAATAAGTAAAAATAGAAAAGAGAAACAGTTTCGTTTCACCCTCAATCGTGACGGACTCAATTAAGGTGAAATAAATTCCTGTACCATTTTCTTGAATCTATTTGATGTTTGCGCCTGCCTGATGTTAAGCGGCAGTGCATTCCATAAGCGCACAGCTTCAACGGTGAAAGATTGGTCATAAAATTTGGTGGAATGCAGTGGCATCTCCAGTGTTAAACTTACGGATGACATCGTAAATTAAACACTCATAATTCTAGGTCAATCTATGAGGAGTGATTATTTTTAACATATTGAGGCTCTTCTATGCAATGGTCACACGTTGATCCACCGTTCCTGGTTGCCATACGAAAATTATTATCATTACAGTCATTACAAGCAGTTGTGTATGAAAAAGTATAATAATAAATTAATATTTGACATCTGACACACAACGTCATCAAGTCCCAAGTAAAGCAGAACTTTTACTATGTATGTACTTGTACTAGACAGCTGACATAATACACTTTTCTTGTAAATATTACACATTAAATATATAAAACACCCAAACTCCAAAACAAATATTTGGTATGGCCTGGGAATCGAACGCAACGCCTCAAGCACGCTATCACTGCTCTACACTTACAATATTTTATCTACAACACTTCAATGTCACTTAATACTTGGGTTGTAAAGGTTTGATGGTATCGCAGTAGACTTAAACCCAAACCTAACATAATTTGGGAAAAAGGGCTCAGTGACAAAAATAGAATTAAAACTAAATAAAAATAAATATTTACAAAAATATTATGTTCTCACAAATAGACGTAGTACAAGACAAGAAAAGCAATTGTCAAAAAACTTTTAAAAAACTTGTACAAAAGTGAAAAGTTAATAGAAAAGTAAATAGAAGGTCTATTTTTCTACAACTTTCTTCTGTGAATATTTTTTCGACTCTAAGCACTCTAGAACTTATGAAAAAAGTGTTGCAGTTGATGCTATGGAGGTTGCTGTTGCCTCTGCATAACCACCTACATCTGCTGCATCAAGATCTGCTAAATAGCTGCAAAGGCGCTGGCTCAACTTCTCTCGCAAGCTTTAAAGTGCTTCAAAATGAGTCGACCCTCTCCCTTTTCTGTGTGATTCTTGCCGTGCTGGTTTGCCAATGTCTTTCATTATCTGGTCTATGTCATATTCTAAAAAATAGTTATAAAAAACCCATAATTTGATGATACCGTGAAACAAATTTTCTATAACCATTACAAAAATAATAAATATATCGATAAATACCCCACTCATATATAGCGTTTACAACTTTTATTGACCATCATTTTATCTTCCCCGCCTATTTTTTCCATTTAGCCATATTAAACCAATAAGGAGTACTAATAATATTGTGATGTGTGACGTCATGGGTCGTTATAAAACACATAATACTTTTTAATCTTCGCACGGTCGGTCGCCGCTGCGGTATATAAGGCAGAGCGGCGTGGATACAAGACTAGACACCTGTTCGACGTGGCACGAGACATACGGACATCATGTGAGTACCAGTATTTTTTATATTTATATTTTTAGGGATTTCGTATAAAGAGTGTAGGAAATATTATGAGTGTTTGCGTTGTGATACAAATTGTAAATTAACATTTCAAAATAAGAAATAATTACTAGTTTTAACTTTCTAAATAAAAAAATCTAATAATGTAAATAAGAACAAAATTTGGTTCAGATTATTGAGAAATTAATTTCATAATTTATTTGAAGGATCGGATACTTTTTAAAAGTTACAGTTAATGTAGTTATGAAATTCCAAGTAATTAATTTGAATTAATATTTTTGAATATATTATGTAGGTAAAAAATAAATTTCTGAAGTATTTATTTACACGTTAAAACAATAATTTTCAAATGCTAATTAAAAGATAACTTTTAACAAAATCTTTTTTAAACTTGACATTTTCTTTATTAAAACAAAGAACACAAGAAAATGATAACTCAAAACTAAAATTATTTTACTAAAATAACTAACTTTTTAAATAATTTAAATTACAACAATTGACGTTTCATAGCGTTGATGTCTTTGGAATAACATATTCTGACAATTACCGTTGGCCATACCATCAAGAATATAAAGTTGAAATTAGGAAAAGCTTTTTAAAAGCTTTAATATTTTGTATCACTATTAAAATAAATATTATCATTTTTGCACTAACTCACATACTAAGATCAGGCGAACTGCAATATTATCTTCACTTTAAGTTTGTTTTTACATGAATATGACAAAAAAGTGACTAAAACTTTTATAATCTCTTTTTAAAATTCTCAATTTAGAAACTATTTTTGTAATTTTTGGACTATTTTGTACTTACTTTACTTCTTATATTTTTACATTCTTAATACAATCATTCCGTTAACGGAAAGTTATAACTATTTCAGGGATCCATACTGAGGTTAAGTTGAAGCTAAACTGAATATGATTGTATGTATCCTAACTAAAAACTTTTCCATGTTGCATCAATAAAAGGTACTCATCGTTGACTATGCTTTCTAGAATACGAAGCTTCGAGTGAAAGCTTAAACACAATAACATAACAGTGATGTTAGGTTTTTATATACTTTTGAATTGCTTGATTCCAACGTGTAAAGAATATACAGTACAAAATGTACCTTAACTGGTACATTTTGTGGTGATAAGTTTGAAGATTCGTTACCTAAAGCTAAATTCACAGTTTAAAAAAATACTATTTTATTTTTCGAATGAGTAAGTATTAGGTTCAAATTAAAATAATAACACAATACCACACATCTTAGTTTGTCTTCATTTCGGTTAACCAATTTTCAGTGAAATTCGTCTCTATTCGAACACTTTACTTACCAATATTGCTTATTACACGCTTCACCTCTACGTTTGTTTGTAACCGACTCCTTTTGGTGTTTTAATTTTCAATATTCAAGTTAGTCAATTTTGGAGTTTGGTAGTTTGGCGGTGATTCACGCCCGTGCCTCGGAGAATACGTAAAGCCGTCGGGTCCGGGTGTCATGACCATCTATGGCAATCGTTATTGGGAAGTGAGTGCCCAAAAATTTACAGACAACTAGTACAAACTTCGAATTTCAGTTCTCCCGTAGGGTTGCGGAGTTCCGATGCCATGCGCTCCGTGGAAAAACTGATATTCAGGTATAACCGGTTGAACTAGTAGCCGACCCCAAATAATATTGGGAATAAGGCTAGGAAGAAGAAGAATTCGAGTGAGTCAAATATGTCATCTGAATGCCCTTTTGCAAACTGGTCCTGTTCCTAATATTTTAGTAGCACTAATCACTTTAGCTCTCGCTTTACTAAATACCCGTTGGGTTGACAGACTGAAAGAGATTCCACAAAAAATTGGATAACGAGCTAGGAAAAGGGTTAATTACATACTATTACTACCAGGAACTGCTGAATATAGATCCATGTGTCAGTTTATTAATTGTATCAATAAAGTTTCTCAATTTCGTAAGACACATCTAATGTCAAACGCAAATATTTGGATAGGTATTGCTTAACCTTTTGACAATATGTCTGTAGACCGATCACCGTTTACAGAGCTATCGTAACTGTACCTCAATATAGGTAACTTAATTATATATTTGGTTTGATTATCAATCCACATAGGTAACACCACTACATCATTCTCTTATACTGTTCGCTAAATATAAACCTATAATCAAATTGTTCATGGTTTTACAGTTCCATAGTTATAACAAGGAAGTTTGTAGTTTCTCAGTGACTGTCGGCTTTATTCGCTTTCAAACGCTAATTTGAATAGACATGGTTGTATGCAGGGCTTCAAACCAAACTCTGTTAAAACATAGTGTAGTAATCTTTAGTCAGCGGTTCCATCCATGTGTATATCGGTTATCGCAATAAAGAGTAACCTATATCCTTTCTCAGAATTCAAATATGTCTACGTCAAATTTCATTTAAATGAGTCCAGCATTTGGCTGTGAAAATGAGACAGACATATAGATAGACAGAGTTACATTTGAATTTATAATGTTAGTATGGATAGGTTATAGACTCTTCTTTTGTTGCTCATTTCTGTTTGAGAGGAGTCCTAAAAGCCGTATTTCCCCTAATTCTAAACGAGAGACAATTAAAAAGGTGACATTGACAACGCACTTATGACTCTTGAGATGAGGCTCGGGATCGTCCCTATGCTGTGAAGAAAGTTTTATCAACATTTACATAATACAATTTTGTATTCAACACTATTATTTGACATGGTTGGAATCACGTTTTTTCTGTCACACACTAACTATATTTTACTTCTGGATGAAACGATTCTGATGTGTGCAAAATTTTATGACCAGTTTAGCAGTTTAAGCGTGAAAGTGTAACAAAAGCTATTTTTTATAGAACAAGGTGTTTGAAGCATATTTAATCTAATATCATAAAGCAGAAGAGTTTGTTTTTTCATTGAAATCGTTGATTTTAGGAACTACAATTAAGAATAAAATATGGGCCAAGTGCGTGTCAGGCCACGCATAGAAAAGGGTTTTGTAGTCATTTATAATGGCACGTAGATCTAAAATTGATATGTTTACTTATTATTTCGTTATTTTTGGACGAAGTTTCCCAAATAAGCGCATTTCACAAGTTAGACCTCTATAACTCCTGAACTAATAATGTTATCTAATCCGTAATAGTTTTTTTTCAAAGTTCGTTATATGTACTAACATCGCGAATTATTTCGGATTTTTGGAGCCAGCTTTTGGAGAGGCGGGACACCCTGTTTTAATAAAAAATCGTCATAAAAACACATATGCATGCAAAGTTTTATCTTTATAGCACAAATTATGTAAATTTACATAACGGCTAACCGTTTGGGCTATAATTCGGTAAGACGGACGGACATGACAAAATTAACCTAAAAAGTATACAATAGATCATTTATCGATTAACATCATCATTTATGACTCATAAACAAAAATAATGGCCTGTCTCTATAAGCTCACACATTAGTTACGGTCTAGTGGTTAGCGTAGCGTATGGCTGCTGATCAAGAGGTCTCGGGTTGGATTCCCAGGTCGGACCGATTGTACGTGTGATCCGCAAATATTTGTATCGGAGTTTGGGTGTTTTCTATGTATAATATGTATGTATTTACAAAAAAAAAGTATAATTATGTATTTATAATCAGTTGTTTAGTACCCATAATACAAGCTCTGCTTAGTTTGGGTCTAGATGGCGTTATGTGTAAGATGTCTGAAATATTTATTATTATTAAAAAAGTTCATAGTTCAAAGAAAACATCTAAATTTCACACACAAACACATTCTGTATGTGCATATACCTGTGTCATTAAAGCTTTACGCCCATTTGAGCTTATGCTTGACAGAGGGAAAAGCCTGGGTAGGACTACTTCCTATCATTTTGGTCTATGGCTACGTCTATATCTTGTATTTCTTAATAAAAAAATATAAGTTCAATGTACTTGGAAGAAAAGGAACGGATATTTCATTTTTATCTTTGTGTATCAAATGTTATAACACCTGGGGTTTTAAGCTTAACCAAAGACACGCGAAAGCTGTGAGATCTGCAAATATTTTGTCTGTGGATTTCAAATCTCAAATAACTACAATGAGCGCAATTTAAAAAAAACTGTTCTTATTTTAAATGTCCAAAGATTTTATCTGTTATTCTCATTGATCTTATTAAAGAGTGTTATTGTATTAGAAGTACATCAACAAATTACTTCAAATATTGAAGGATTGTCTGATTATTTGTTATTGTATATCTACTAGGAAAGCCAATTGAAGCTTTTGTTGTTAATCGTCAAGTACATACAGAAAGGGCAAAGCTTGGCTGCTTTATTAACAATTCATCAATTGTAATAGGTACCGTAATATTGGTCAAGTATCGTTCGTAAATTCAATTTAATTACTAGGAAATGATAGGAATCTTCTTGTCTATGAAATTTTGTATGAACAAACAGTTCAGAAAACCGTATTCATAGAATAGAAGGAAACACTAAATCGAATACTTATTCTATATATATTCTATATAAAGTGTTTATTAAAGCGTTTTTCCATTGGCTAGTTTAGGTGTTAAAACATGGCCGGGAGGGGTCCAGAAGGAAAACGAATACTATCAAAAAAATCGTCATAAAAACACATATGCATACAAAGTTTTATCTTTGTAGCACAAATTATGTAAATTTACATAACGGCTAACCGTTTGGGTGGTAATTCGGTAAGACGGACGGACATGACAAAATTAACCTTAACTACCAGGTAACTACCTGGATCCCTTCCAAATACAGGCGCAGAGAGGTCACACCGTGTGGTTTTAGTCGGTTCGAGTCCGACACACCGCCCCGCCGAAAGCCCCGGTGGGGCGACGGTCCGTGGGGATTTCCACACGTTAAAAAAAAAAAAAAAAGAAAAAGGTGTTAAAACATGCCAAGCTAATAAGCTATTAATCTCAATTATACAATCATCAACAGCCTTTTACAGTCCACTGCTAGACATTGGCCTCTCCTTTGAAAGGAGGTTTTGGTCTACTATACCACACTGGCCAGACGGGTTGGTAAAAGGTTTGTTTCAAGTTTTCCTTCTCTTGGCAGTGATGTTAGCTGCTTATTTTGTTCCTTTAGTCGCCTCTTACGACACCCATGGAATGAATAGGGGTGGTGACACTTTATATTCTTAATACGTCACCATATACAATACGGTCGATAATATCATACGTGTGTTGATGATGGATAGTGTTCCAGTACTACGATAGGTACTAAACTTTACAACTATAGATAGACTTTTTTAAGGACTGGTAGTGGGGTATTTCTTAATATTTTACTACCGCATTAGTTGCGGAGCTCATGGCTTAGTGGTAACCACTTAGAGAGGACGTGATAGGTGGAACTTCCCAAATTCGTCGCCTAAGACTTGCTGCGGCCACATCTTGAGGAGATATAACCGCTCGTCTAAGGCGGTTGGTGTTTCGCCTTTTACTGAGTAGTACAGTAGGAAACGTGACTTTGTCCTCTCGTGAGTTACAAAGAGGGGCCTCTTTGTAACTCTGATCGCACCAATGTACACAAAGGGAATCAAGAACCCGCTTACGCGTTCCTGGTGTTCCTCCTAAATGCCACGGTAAATTGCCATGAGGTTTAACGGATGACCGGTTCTCCGGGAGACCCACACACGCTCTTTGTCTCCCTCACGGAGAATATAGTGTGAAAAGAATTTCTTGCGTAAAAAAAGAGAGCACACTCCTCCAAGTTAAGCAATCCTAGCCAGGTTAGTTTAGGTATAGGTGATTCAATTCAATAACTTTTTTATGGATTATAGGTAGGAACATGATCCATACCAAACCAAAGCATATCCCGACTAATGGGCATCATCATCATCATCATCAACAGCCTTTAACAGTCCACTGCTGGACATAGGCCTCTCCTTTAAAAGGAGGTTTTGGCCTACTACACCACGCTGGCCAGACGGGTTGGTAAAGGGTTTGTTTCAAGTTTTCCTTCTCTTGGCAGTGAAGTTAGCTGCTTATTTTGTTCCTTTAGTCGCCTCTTACGACACCCATGGAATGAATGGGGTGGTGACACTTTGTATTCTTAATCCGTCACCACACGGACAAGGCATACAAGGCATACAATAGGCGATCATTCTTTATATATTGAGGCATCTCCGTATCTCAGAGAGCTTGTTAATCTGTCATTACGAGTAGTTGGAACCCTAAATAGTTAGACCAGAATCCCTAAAAAATAGTCTTACTCAAGATTCAAAACATTTCTTGCACCGATTTTATTAATATATATTTGAAAAATATTATTATAATCGGTGCAACGGCTTCACGTGAAAGCGTAACAAACTGACAGACAGACTTACTTTTTAATTTATAAATTTGGATATAATGAAACACGGCGGCACAATACTACCATTTTTGGTCGATTTTCTCTATAAGGGTTGTATCGCACCGGTCGTATTGATCCTTTCGGGTGTGTGTAGTGAGCAGTTCATTAAAATAAATAAATACATAGGTTTGATTCTATAAAAAATAGTATATTTCCGTGTACTTACTTGTTTAAACAGTTTTCTTGATTATTCATTTTTTAATTTTTATGACGATTAAGGTCTTTCAAGACCTTAATCATCCGTCAATCATAAATACACATTGATAAGTGTAAAATAAATAATATTTCTGGCAACCCCGATGTTACTTACTTTAATTAATACTTCGTTTAATATATCAGTGAATTATTTGTGATCAAGCATAATCAATTTTTCAAAGAACAATGTATATTTTGTTCTTCTTGTTAGGCATTATTTTATTATCTTTTAAGAATTTTTCTCATATTATTTTAGACTAGCTTTTGCCCGCGGCTACACCCGCGTATAGGTCCGTGACGTCATGGCGGTAAATAGTAGCCTATGTGTTATTTCGATACGTTTTGTCACTGATACCTCCTAATTATGATTGACGTCGCCAATAAGCTGACATCGCCTACTATTTTCTTTTATTTCTCAGACAGATATGCGATATCGGCTCAAATTTCCATCAATATTAGAAAATATGTTGTATCGTAATATGATAAATATTGGTGGGTGTGTTGTTCTTCCATCGACACTCGGAACCCACAACATGAACCAAGACAAATTATTTAAGCAAAGTTTATTTTTAACTAAGTATTACATCACTAAAACGATACACAAAATAAACACAAAATTTTGATGTATAAAGGTGTTCGTATCGGGCTATTTTTTTTTTGACATTTTCTTGCTGCAATATTATAGCCGCCAAGTTGCTGATTATATATCTCAACACAGTGCAACAATTGCTGCAATATTGCTGTATAGCACGGTGATATTGTCAATATATTTCATTATAGTTGCAAGTATTTAATGTCTAGCCGGCTATATTGCAAATGATTTATCCCGCTTGTTTAAAGTTGCAAATTAATATACTGAGCTGTATTGGTCAAGAAAAATAGCAAAGAAGATTCAATTTTTATCGCCCGATTACAAGCGTCTTATGGGGCCCCCGGAGGCTGAATTTTCCATACAAACGGTATACCAAGATCATTTGCAGTATAAACATATTTCCACGATGATATGTTGATATTCGGACTTAGACTGTATTTATTTAGGTTATAACGTCTTTATTTGTAAAAATAAACTTATATAGAATGAAATATAATCAAATTAAATTTTACATATTTTACATTGCAAATGTCATGTTTTCATTTTGTTTTTTTCTGTCTTAAAAACAAAAATATTTCTAATATTGTTTCATCAATAACATATCTCATATTATTATGCTACTACTTACACGAAATAAATTGAAAAAATATTGAGTTTTCATTCATGATTTTCGATATTACGAAACACATCCATATTTTCACAAATTTCAAGCAATTAGTAGTGCTATCGCATCAAAAAATATTTCAATGTGTGTGTGATTCGTGTCAGTCAAATAATGATAGCCGAACCTTCTACGAGAGAGTCCGAATTACTACGAATGAATGTCAATCCACAAACACACATACAGGGGTGCACTCGTATCTACGTTTTATTTTGTCAGACAGAGACAGCAATATTTTACGAACAAATTTCAACTTGTAGTTTCGAGTGTCGTACGCCGGCCCCTTAAGTTACAGATCAGAGTGGACATAGCTATACCGGATCTTTCACAGTTGTATTAGCTTTCACATAGCTTACTAAACCTGTGCCTATTGCAGGATGAAAAATAGAAAACAAATATAAAATCATCTATTTCTTACTATTTACGCAGAACAATTTTTTTAGGCCATACTTTTCCAGAATCGTGTAAACCAGTCAATAAGGCATTTAAGGTAATCAATGCTGACATTTTAGGTCGGTGGAGACCACTGACTGCCTCGTTGACACAGTGTTAGTTACGCGACTGCAGTGCTTGAGGTCTTTGGTCAAATCCTGGGTCGGATCAAGTATTTGTATGATCTACAGATATTTGTTGTTTTATGTGTTTAGAAAAAAAAGTATATAGGTATTTTATCAGTTAATATAGCTATCATAATACAAGCAAGTTCAGTTTGTAGCTAGATGGCGCTGTGTATTACATGTCCCAAATATTCATTTAGTTAGTTAGTGTGTGTGCGAGACTGGAGGTGCAGTCTCACACATGACGATGCAGAAGCATCTCACTGAGCCCCCATAGTGTGGGTCACCATGCTGTATTGTCTGCATTCATAGTGAGGATGGTGACCACTACTCCTAGATTCTACTTAAGTTTTCGATCGGGCAGAGTAAAGTCATTTTGGCAAGTTTAAACATAAAAAATAGAAATGTGCCTATTGTGACATTTAAAATAAATATTTCGTACATCTTACACACAACGTCATCTAGTCCCAAACAAGAAAGTAGTGTAGAGCTCTAAGCTCTCCACTACTTTCTTCTGGGTATTTTCTACCGCCCGTCTTTTCTTTGTCCGCCCGTCAGAAGAACGTACAATCTTTATTTCACTACGTGTTACCAGACAGTTAAGATCGCACATCTCGCGCATTTGAAGCACCTCCACGTTTAAGTTGGCTCATTTGTGTGCTAGTTTAGTTCTTGAAGATGCGATTAGACACGTTTTCTAAAAGAATATAGCTCCCCAACAGGAACGAGCTATTGGCGATGTCGTTAATCGAATCTATATATTTATATTCTATCGATTCTGTTTTGTTTAACTAAGGTGGTATTTGTGTTTGTTATGAGCTAACGTTTGAAGGGGTTTAGTCTTAGTTTTTCTACAATTTAACCCATCATACTAAAAATGGCGGACAAAGGCCTCCGCTAAAATCTCTCCACGACAGTCAGTCCAGTGCTAGCCGCATGATAAGTTAGATTAATAGTAGACGCAATTTAATTTTTAACGGATACTTTAGACTTTGATTACAACATTTCAAATAATTTTAACAAAAAAAATCGACTATAAAGAAAAACTATTCCAAGTACCCAAATCGCGATAGCTATGCCTATGATATTTGAGCAGTTCCCTCGATTTCTTCAGGATCCTATCATTATATCGTGGTTTTCTTATCGTGGGACTATATGGGAGGCACCAGTTTTCAAATTAAAAAAAAGAATTACTAAAATCGATACCCCAAAACAAAAGTAACAAACATGAAAAAAAAAACAGTCGATTTAAGAACCTCCTCTTTTTTGAAGTCGTTTAAAAAGTGACATACACAGAACTTTCATTCTCTACAAGGCATGTTTTCTGTATTAAAAATAAAGCCTGTTCACTAAGATAAAACTGTCTCACCGGCCGGAGACATGCAAATGCATTGTTAAGATAAACGCTGCCTCTGTTTAAAAGCAGAAACAAGTTGTAAACGAACGAAGATAATTCCAGAACTTTCGAATCTGATGGAACGTTTAGTTCTTGTAGTTATGATACATAATATACAAATATTGTTGTTATTAGAACCAATACACAAGTCTCTTTTCTATTAAAGTGGTAATAGGTAGTCTTAGACAATTGTTAACTATCAACCAAAAAAAAAAAAAATAGTACGCACTGAAGACATCATGGTCGAATGTATTTATCAGTCTCTGTCTATGTAAATAAAGTTAGCGTTGAGAGACATCATTCAATTGTTGGCTTTCTATAAATTCTACAAAGCTGAAGCTTACTTTTGTTTAGAACATCTTTGCTAAAGACAAGACTTTCTGTTAATTTACTGATGTTTGTAGCTTACACTTTAAAAGCTAACTATAAAATGTATATACAAACAAAAAATTAGGTTCATGAGACAATTAGATAGAGCGATAAATACATTATGACATATATGGGGTCGCTTTTGCAAATACAATATACCTCAGCTTCCATTTTCGATTATAGTATTAAAATTCTCTATCTAGCAATATTCAGAATTAACATACAAATTACAAAATGTATTACGTAAACTGTTTTTATAACAATAATAATCTTTTCTGACATCTAACACACAACGCCATCTAGTCCTAAACTAAGCAGTAAATTTACATTTTTTGTTAATACGAATATATTATATATAGAAACCTCACAAAATTATAAACAAAAATCTGCAGATCATACAAACTCTAAGTCCAACCCAATACTCGAACCCGAAACCGTACACACCGCCATCAAATTACAAGAAAAAAAAAATGTGAGCCGTCACGGGACGCCTGGCAGATGTGAAACATCGCCATTATTTTGTAAAAGTAATATGCAGAAAAGAACATATTGTAATAGGAACTAAATATGTCATAATGATAAAATAAAATATTACTAATTATTAAAATAGTAGTCTATATGCACTACTGCATATAGACTGTATATATATACCATCGTATAGCGTGCCGTGACGAAGCGTCGCCAGTCGCCAGGCCGGAAATCTACACTCGGTTCCAAAAATAACGGGTCAGTCACATAAACCCGAATATCTCCCGAACTACGTATGCCATCCTAATGAAACAAAGACTGTTCAATTGAGAATTTAATTATACAGATAAAAAATAAAATAAAACTTAGTTACACCCACAATATTAATCTTAAATTTAAAAAAAACTAAAGTAGTCATATTTTTCTTAAGATTACATTTTTTTTATGATTGTTTTTTTGCTGTTTTTCATCACTGGAGGCTTCATCACGTGGAGGCAATACAAAGTATTAAATGAAGAAAGTGATGAAAAACAGCAAAAAAACAATCATAAAAAAAATGTAATCTTAAGAAAAATATGACTACTTTAGTTTTTTTTTAATTTAAGATTAATATTGTGGGTGTAACAAAGTTTTATTTTATTTTTTATCTGTATAATTAAATTCTCAATTGAACAGTCTTCGTTTCATTAGGATGGCATACGTAGTTCGGGAGATATTCGGGTTTATGTGACTGACCCGTTATTGGTTTATGTGACTGACCCGTTATTTTTGGAACCGGCTTTATTTTACGTGCGCCTATAGATGTTCACATCAAAAAGCTATATCTATGACAGACGAAAAGTAAAAATTTTGAAAAGTGTCTAACCTCTAACTGAGATACGAGTATAATTAATTTACTCAAAGCACTTCTTACATTTGAAGTTGCAACTTGCTAACTTCAACAGTTTGCGGTCAACTATATAATTAGATTCAGAGAGGAGCCTGCTTCCTTGCAAAGTTCTGTTATAACTATCACGAGTCTAAGGCGCATCTTTATGAACTTAAGTTCATAATTAGAATAAAATAGAAACAAATTCTAGTTGAGTTTTATAGTTAAGCCTATTAATATGTAAGTTCTTGATCACGAAACAATACCTATGCAGTGTGGCCTTATCTTTCATAGCTATTCTTTCATCATATTTGATATCAGCAGACAAAATATAGTACAAAGAAATGTGTATTCAGATATACTCGATGTAAAGACGGCACTACAATACAATGCATATCACCCTTATACCGACCTGAAATACTGATTCTAATAAATCTACATCACACAAAAGACTCCACTTTGAAGTTTTAGGTGCTGAATGTATAGTTCTAAATAAATTTTCTAAATATAATGATAGAGTTATTGTTAAGATAACTAAATATTTTTTGTTAATTAATATCTCAAAGAGTAGCAGATCAGAAAATATCAAAATATATTCTTTTTTTCTATTGAAAAAAACTGTAAAAATATTTTCTGAATTTTATTTGGTAAAATATTTAAACAGAGTTCTTCCAAAACATGTTTTAAATATTACAAAGGAAAAAAAATTGTCTAAATTTGTTTACTGACCATTGCTTTAAAGCAATGGTTATTCTTAAGAACTGTATTTTTGATATTATTTTAATGAGCTAATATTGTTGCAGCTTCTACTATCAATACACACGAAATGGATCGCAAAGGCAACAGAACGTACCGGCCAGGGAACGCTGTCACAAAGATCTTCGCACTTCTGCTCATAATATGCCTTGTCGAATGTGCTACAGGTACAAATTAAGTCATCACTGTTATCACTAGCCTATCACTTGTCAGCTGTCTACTCACTCTCTATATCATTATGAAAGAGGTAGATCAGTTCTCATCTCATTTTTGACATGACTTTGAGTCTGAACACAACATTTTGCCGAGTGCAATAAAAAAGTATTAACTCGAAAATTTAAACTTAGGACGTTCTTTGCTCAACTACAAGCATCTTGATGAGATTTCTTATTTACTTAATCACAAGTTTCAAGAAGTCTTTTGCTTCGGTCTTTTTTTTGTATTTAATAGTCTGACAAAGTGAGTCTATTCTGCCTGATGAAAATAATGAGTAAAATCTAAAAAGTTGTGGTAACCATACTCATTGCGATTGGTATCTTTATACATACATTCAGCACGAATAAGCCGGCTCAACCGGGGCAGTAGTACCCTAACACAGAAGACCAACCTAAAATGAGAGCATTCGTGATGTCTCTTGCGGTCTCCGACGGTCTCGAAAATTATCCCAAAAAAATTCGGCCTCCATTGGTGAGTGTGATAAGCCCAGTGATCCAAAAACATCTCACTAAGCCGCCATGGTGTAGCTCACCATGCTGTATTCTATGCACTCACACTGAAAATGGTGGCCCCTACTGGATTCTACTCAGGCTTTTCACCAGGCAGAACAGAGTCTCTTTGTTAGGCTTAAATATATATTTAAAAAATAATCTAAAAAGCAACTAAGCAACAACTAACCATTTAAGACTTTTTTTTTTCGCGTGGAATGCTTTTCGCACCATTTAAGACCTGGAGCTTATAACTTTTAAGGTCTTCTTGTAACATGTATTAATTTAATAGCATATACCCTCGAGTACATTGAATATCACGGTAATAGGAGTGTATGTGTTATTCTGATGTAGGAACTATATTAATGTAAAGTTTCATATAAATACGTTAAAAAGCTTTTGCGTGAAAAAGCAACAAACATTCATTTTTACAAATTTTCTAAATAATATTCACGTGCCTTGTAAATAAACCTTTACACATTTTTTATTTATTTAACAGTAGGTATATTAAATTAAATTATTATATTTGTAAAAGAAACTAATGAGGTCATAGCTATGTCATTGCGAAACATAATAGAAGGTTTACACCACTTAGTAATCATGTTACAAGTAATTCCATTAAATATTCAAATTGAAGACTGAAATTTTACAAGGTTTTCTAATGAAGTAATTGCTCATAGTGTGGCTATTGATATAGAATCACTGCAGTTAAGGTTAAGGCCCACCAAACGGACCTTATTCCTGTTTTTTTTTTCAAATATTCAAAAAAATGACATAACCTAGTTGTCTTTTGTTTTTAAATAATTTAATATTAAATATAGCACTCTATTTTTGAAAGTTGATACCTTGCAAAACATAGATTTCTCCTTTGAAAAATATCTCAGATGGAGATATTTTTCATTTCCTAAATTTTTAGAGTTATTATATGTCTCTTTTTCTTAGTAGTGTTGAAGTTCCTCATGAATTTAAGGTAGCGAAGAGACCTGAGACCAGACTCTAACCACCTCTTAATTCATCATCATCAACAGCCTTTAACAGTCCACTGCTGGACATAGGCCTCTCCTTTGAAAGGAGGTTTTGGAATACTATACACGCTGGCCAGACGGGTTGGTAAACGGTTTGTTTCAAGTTTTCCTGGCATGTTAGCTGTTTATTTTGTTCCTTTAGTCGCCTTTTACGACACCCATGGAATAAATAGGGGTGGTGACACTTTGTATTCTTAATCCGTCACCACACGGACATGTGTATTGTCCGTGTGGTGACCTCTTAATTAATCATCTCTAAATTAATCCAACTCCATACAAAACACGCCTTACATGTTATATGTGTCTCTAAACAAAAGAATAAGCTCGTTTTCATAACACGCTTACAAAGCGAAGGTTTATCCGCGACAATCTTCGTCAAACCTCATATACACTTATTTCTTATGAAAAATGGTTTACCACTGAGTAAAAAGCGTAACAGTGCGTAAAAATATGCGACCAATTTGTACGTTACTCCATTACGTTCCAAAAAGGATTTTGGGTAATGTTGTATTCGGGAATGATGATGATCTTTGGTGTAAGCTTAGTAATTTGTTATACGATATTATTTGTTTTTTTATATACATGTACATCTAAAGGTGGCCCGAGGTACGTCGGTGCAATTATTGATCGGTTCGAGTCCGACGTAACCAGTCTCTTTTTTGGGAATTTCAGCACAGACAAAAAGTACGTATCTATTTTAATAAAAACATATATTCTGATCAAATTTTTAAACAAATGTAAAAGGTCACCTACCCCTTCCTCTCTCACCCTCCTAATGTGAGCCTCATTACCAGGTTTATTATTTTATTCTCATTAACATTTTTTTTTGTTATTTTATTTTTAAGCAAGGCTTATTGAATTATATCGGGTTTCAAAAGTAATTAGGACTCGTACTAATGAGTGAATTATAAATGATATGGAACTCATCTGTGATCACTGCAAAGTATATATTATAATATTAAAAACGCGATGATTATAAATTAAAAAAGAGATGTAAGGGATCTTCTTTAAAATTTAAACATGAAATTTGTTTTAAAATAATTCCGTAAAATTGAAATCCTATATTTAAATCTATATCTAAAAATTATATGCAGATAGACCTAGACTTTGCTAACTAATTTAAAATACAAAATCGATTTGAGTAGCGTGCAATAGGAGTGGAATGCTGTCTCACAATGTACAGCAATAAGCTCATAATTAAACAATTTCAATTTGTGCAAAAATAGTCGCGCAGTAATACTTCCAGTATCAGATCTTTTGTCGGTACCTCTTGTAAACCTCTTGTACCTCTAGAAAAAGTTGTGAATCCCGCCATTTAATTATGTGTCGTTATATAGTAAAACAAATATTTTATCACCAGTCGAACCTCACTAGAAATCAAAACATCGCAACTGTCTAATCACGTACACATGAAATAAAAATATTCCCAACTGAATTACAAGAAAAGAAAGTATTCTTAACTGATTTTGCTTTATTAAATACACGCCAATTTCCACAAACTCATCTTTGACACTTTGCTGATTCAATTGTATACAAAAAGTACAGACGTTTTGGTAACTTGTTGTGAATTACAAGTTTTTAACCCCCAACGAGAATAGGAGGCTGGCTAATTTAATGTTTATATTTGTAGCTTGTATCTACGACTCTTTATCACTACTCGGGTAGATACTTAGGTAGATCAATTTTGTGATCATTCTTACAGTTATAATTCCTGACATCTATGAGATACTGTTAACACTTACCATTTTTTAGTATAATAGTAATTTCTCACACAACAATTTTATGTATTATTCAATAAATAAACTATTATTACATTATACTTCACATAAGATGAAGCATACAGTGCTTAATAAATAAATATTGATTCGTTACTATTTATAGTATTTTAAATCGATTCCGTGTATAAAACAATATAAAGTCCGTGTAGTGCCATATCAGGAACACGGAGTACTCAACTACTACAGGACAGGAATAGGATCACTGTAATTCTTTCGTGGGTGCTGTAAAAGCGAACTTAGGAAGAAAGCTGTGCTACACAAAAAATCTGTAAGTAAAAGGAAACCTTGAAGCAACCCCTATACCAACATGTCTAGCCGGTCTATTTAGTAAATAAAAACTTCCTTTTCAAGGCCTTTATCCAGTGACATCTGAAATTGATGATACCATAAAAATTACATGTCTTAATATAACACTAAAATAATTTCTCAAGGCGTAAAGCAAAGTAATAAATTAAAACATATTTATTACTGACAATAAATCTCACACATGATCAATTCCATAGTCGGTCGTAACGCCAATGTTTGTCAAACAGACTCGTATAAAAATCTGTCCTTTAACGGTGTCGTAAATATCGATAGTAACACAGTTATTTGAACTTGATTGTACACAGTGGGCAATTTACGAGTTCAATGTGTCTAATATGACCATTTCGTAATGTTAAATGTTCGATTAACATAAAATAGCTCTTCAAACTGAAAATATATCGATGTAATACCTAAATTCTGTATTACAAACATACCCGGAACGGACATTAAAAACTGATAATATTGCAATTTTATCGTCTTAAAAAGGTAGATTGTTATCAAGCTAAAACATACAGTATAATGTTTAAATAAATACTGGAAGAGGGTACAGTCAATCATTTAAATATACTAGTGGTCGCTGAGTGGTCCAAATTTGACCATAATTGATTTAAATTATAAGTAACAACATTATTAAGGTTCTACTGTCACTTCTACAATCACGGAATTCGCCAAGGCTACGCTACAAAGTTAATTTGCCAAAAGAGTATCTAAACGTGTGTGTCAAATACATGGGGTAGTGTGTGTTATATTTTATTATTGAATAAATGTGTTTTTTTATTCATATTAGAAAATTCTGTACTCTTTCTCCAAATAAACTATTAGTGTACGAAATTTCATACTTCTCCGTCCGAGTAATTTTCGTAAAGAACTGGTACAAAGTTTATTGCTTTACGTATTAAGATATAGATTAAACTTCGTTAACAATATTTAGCTAGAACAACTTAAGTACATTATAACACTCGATTTCAAAGGTTTTAAACTTCCACTTAGTGCACTTTTTGTAGCAATTATCATAACTTATGTCATGTATGGCATGTTGGGGTAGGTCGGCACGACATCACAGAGTAATTAATAAACTTAGAGGTTTTTGGTAGACTGCATTTCTATAACTTAGCTATAAAGTCAAATTTGTTGGTCTCTTACAGAACAAAGTAAGATTAAAATTCAAACTATTGTAGGAAGATAAGAACAATGATGGTTTATCATAGTTTTTTTTTTCTACTCTGTACGTTCCTCTCTGCGTTAGTTAGTAAATTTCAGCCGATGTGGTAAAAAAAGACTCATTCAGGAAAATGGTAAGGAACACCGCCAACTCATTTTTTATTTACTTTAAGTATACAATTAGGTGAAGTCAAAGTTTAATTCCACTATAGTAAATGAAGTCAGTTTTATATGGTAGTCGAAATTCGAGTCAAATAAATGGTTATTTATTAATATACTTACTTTCGATGACTTTTAATTTAATGTGATAGTTAGTTATCTTTCAATATTGGTCTAGAAATGTTCAAATAATTAATAAAACTTAACAGCAGTTATCTTAGAACTATGCTAAAACTAAATTAAAATACTAATAAATAGTTACTCAAGAAATTTAATTTGCTAGGATAAATAAATTTTTGTATACTAGGTTTTAGACTAAATGCACATGAACATAATTCTTTAATCAACTTTGCTGTCGGTATAAGGCAGTTGAGTTCCATTGTCACTGGTTCGGAAATAAACAGTCGAGTTTGACGGCGAGCGAGACATGCGGCGTTATTGCTTTTATGATGATGATCTATTGAAAAACTAAAAATTGTCTACTAGATATCAGTTAAAAGACCGTTGAAATTGAACTTGATATCATGGTAACTAAATGTTTCAAATAAAATAACATTAGGGTATCGTTCATAATTAATTTTATTATACAGCCTACATGTAGTGTCACAAATAAGTTTGATTTTGAATTTTGTACTCATCAAACTTTTCCGAACATCTAGTTGTACTGCTCTTGCTCTAAGAAAAAGTAAAACAGTGTAAATAATTTATTCAATACTCATGTTTTTACTCAAAACTCCCAAGATTTTGCAGTCCGTATGGCAATCTATTATCAAAGAAATAAGCATCTGATCATCGTACTGTAAATAAAACAATTCAAAACAAACAAATACAAGAAAACACCTTAAATGAATACAAGGCCAAGTTTAATTAAATCAATTACAAAAAACATAGTGTCATTTTAAGGATTAACATCGATAAATAACATGCGAAAGCCTTTAATATTGAAATAATCACAACCAACTTCAATTAAAATAAAACGGTTTTTTTCATACTGTTTAATAATAATAAGCAAAACGTAACATTAACTAAGTACAAATACACAAAAATCAGTCTGTCAAAAGACTTTAATACATTTCCAAAACTAATAACGTATATTTCATCCACAGAGCAGAGAATTAACAGTAGAGGTAGCAAAACTTCGAACATAGTAGAAAAGGTCAACGGATGGCGAAGTCAGCGAGGAGGTATGTCGGATAAAAGCATGCGCTTTGGCTGTACAAACTGCAATCTTTAGTAGAACAGGCAATACGGATCGTAGTTAAAATCCACTTCACACTGACAATATTAATGCACAATATAATGAAAATTGAATGTTTTCTTTAATTAATGTTAGTTTCTAAAATATTTCTAGGAATGCATGAATGTAAAATGTATGCGTTAGTTATATTCCTAATCTATGTCATGAGATAGAGAAAGTATCATTAAATCAAACCATATAATAAGTGTACATATTTATTGAAAATACATACGAGTATAGTATAGAATAGCAGCCTGACTATAAAATCATTAAATAAAACAACAAATACTCGTATTTCTGGTTCGAAATTCTTAAACAATTTTGCTCGCAAATAATATAAGTAAATATGATTAGAATTTATTTCATTACGAAAAATGCTACCTCTACATTATTTCTCTACTCTGTGTCATTTTAGTTTTAATAAGTTCATATGTAAATAGTCATTTTATATGGTTTATGGGAAAACATGCGATGGTTTGCCATGGCCTGTTACTATGCATGGCGTTTGCATACTGGTTCGTTAATTTTCATTGCAGCTTATATGGAATGGTTAATTCTGAGAATAAAATTAATTTACTCGTTAGTTACTTAATCACACCGTCAAGGCCCATTTCGATTCATGGAATTAAAAACTTTAATAGATTATATCTACTAATTAATTTCCCTGACATTCTGTGAAAAGTTGCATACTGCTAATTTTAATTTATTAAGAATGAATGGAATTTTTCATTCAGGTATCTCAGACCCATACAAAATGTTACAATTATTGTGAATTAATAAAAAATAATATTAAAATTCAAACATTAAATCTATAAAGTATTAATTCAATTTAAATCGACTCAAATTCGATTAAAATAATAACAATAACAAACATTAATAAATATTTAAAAAATTTGGTCAATTCAATTCAATCAAAATTCAAAAGTAATAAAAGTAATAAAATTCAAACACAATTGGACAAAAAATTAAAGATCTTTGCACTCAAAATTATAATTCTTTCTTCAAAAGATCAACATATCCACTTGACTGTACTTGCATAGTTTATAATTTAATTTAATTTAATCAATGTTCAAGGACTTCCAATTCCGGAAAAAGAGACACCCTGCGGTTTGGTTTGCCATTTATTCTTAGAGTGATTCTGAGGAAATGGCGGCGCCTTTTAGCTTTAGCGTGTAAAGATACGTCTAAAAGATTTCCTGGCAAAAATAAATATCATTTATAATTTAACACAGAAAAAAGAAGAATTATCGTTCTTATTATCGTTTTGGTTAAATTTATAAATTTTAATTAACCATCAAATCTAAGCAACCTAGACACAATAAGTAAACTGTAGCTTCATAACAGCTCAATTACAAAGTAACCTTTAGTCTTTATTTAATAGAATATCATTATAATTACCTATTTATATTTTCTTTACTCTCAATATACTTCACATTATACATAGTGTTTATTAACTCGGCAAAAACCCGTCCCGTCCATCCGCGGCCATACACAGGGCGACATGATGCGCTGATATGCGGGCCTCCGATGCCCGGTTCGTCGGCGGACCAGCTACGAAAATTAATTTAGTTAGATAAGAGATGCAGTTATAGCACACTGTGCAGTTTTAGTTAGTTCTATTTAAACATGCCGTCATTCCCGATGGAGTGACAACCCACAGAGAGATATAAAATAAATGAGTTTTCGTTTCTTTACTGTATTTAATATCTATACCTACACAAATATATACAAATTTAAGTGTCTGTTTTTAATATTAAATGAACAGTTTTTTACTAAGTGCATACTTCATATATTTTTTAATTTATCTGTTTGTTTGTTCAGATTTATCTCTGGATTGGCTGGAGCGATTTTGACGAGATTTCCATTATATATTGCACGGTGTCCGTGCGGCTCTGTTTTTTAGGTGGTACTCCCATATTCAGATTCTCAATTTCTCGGAATCTTTTCATATACTAGACTGCTAAATTAATGAAATCTTCAGGCAGTAATAGTTTGAGTCGCTAAATTCCTATACAGCATACAAATATTGATCTAAGTTTAATATATTAAGTGAATGCAGTAAAGAGAACGTTGCAATGGTGAATTACGTATAATGAAAAGTAACAGGTATTGCACGCATGGCCAACCCATACGTCATGTCTATGAAAGGTTTTGACGGGTCTGTCTTAATATGCTTTTTTAATTATTTTATTCCTTTCATTTCACGTTATATAGATAGAGTAGCTATGCCCACCGTTACCCGTGGTTTTATACTATTTCTTATATCGTTAACCAGTTAAAGTTCCATCAAAATCAATTTAGCTGTTCACAGATTAGGCGAAAAAAATGACGTTAGTACCGTGATCATTACATAATTTTATTCATTTGTATGAAAATTTAGATTATAATTAATTTAAGCACAATTATTTTTGTGAATGTTTCGCATATAATGTCATACCTATCACGATATGAAGATATATATACACGATATATACGATTTCTCTTCTTCTTCTTTTGATGAGACGGCCACCAGCCGAATAATATCAGCTATTTCTGCCAATGTCAAGTAATTAAGTGTTCAATTGTAAAGTCTTCTAGTTTTCAAGTCGTCGTCGTAATGAATTTAAAGATGAAATGGGGACCGCCTTCGAAAAAAAACATCTTATAATATGATGACATATTATGTGTACATATCATTTCAACCACCGTTTATTTTCACGCACGAAAAAGCGTCACATTCCGTGAACTTTCAAATATTTATAAAAAGAAGTAAAAAATTAATTGCAATATTTTTAACAATTGAAAACCAAAATTATTAATACACCAACCAATTTTTTAAGTAAATTAATTGAGGAGATGTCCATGTTCAAAAATGGACCATTAAAGGCTCTTGATAGTAATGATGATGAATTATTAAGATAAAATCAAAAATAGGTGATCTATAGAAGTGCACCCTAAAATAACTGCATTTTTGCTGTTGTATTTCGTTAGTAAGTAGACTGAAGGCCGAAGGTTAGAAAATTAACGTGCTAAGTGCAAAAGAAAGTTTGAATTATTATCTAACTAATAAACGTTCAAATTTTTTTAAATATTTAGCTTAAAACAAAACAAATATAGTGACATAATTTAAATACTTCTAAACTATTTCTCGTAATCACTAAACCATAAACACTAACGTTTCTTTCTTTATCGCTTGCCTATATTTAGTTTAACTCAAATCATTCACAATTTCATAAAACCATTGAACATTACAAATAAGACACACAAACGAAGGAGAATTCTTATATAGGTCCATTGGGAAATCTTTACACAACCACATAGGGGATTTATGTCCTGTTATGAGGAACAAACAGATTGGAACCCTCTCAATTGATGTACGAACGGTTTAAAGCTCTTTTGAGCAAGATAAATTAAATATGGAAAGTTGTGTTCGATTCACTTTATGTATTGATAGATTAGCTTAAATTATATTAGTTGGTAGATTCGAGAATAATTGTAATCTAAAGGTATAGAAAGTACGATCAAGTGGTTTGGGTCAATATTTTAGGTGTTAATTTTTTTAATGTTAGTTTTTAACTGTTTACATTTATTTATGATTTTACATGTAGAAGCCCTCTTTGGGTTGTCACTCCATCGTAAACAGTGACATGTTTTTTTTTATTTAATATAAAACTAGTTATTAGTTAGTATTAAAATAGTTTAGAACTTTTTAAACCGAATCTAATAAAGCCGGTTCCAAAAATAACGGGTCAGTCACATAAACCCGAATATCTCCCGAACTACGTATGCCATCCTAATGAAACGAAGACTGTTCAATTGAGAATTTAATTACACAGATAAAAAATAAAATAAAACTTAGTTACACCCACAATAATAATCTTAAATTAAAAAAAAACTAAAGTAGGTAGTCATATTTTTCTTAAGATTACATTTTTTTTATGATTGTTTTTTTGCTGTTTTTCATCACTTTCTTCATTTAATACTTTGTATTGCCTCCACGAGCTCTTCTGACAGCTTCCAGGCGATTAGGCATGCTGTACACCAAATTTCGGAGCCGGTGTTGAGGAATACCTTCCCATTCCTCCACCAGTGCTTGTATGAGCTCGGGAAGCGTGATTGGTGGGGGGTTTCGACCTTTCACGCATCTCTGAAGCTCGTCCCAGGCGTGCTCGATGGGGTTTAAGTCCGGGCTTCGCGCTGGCCACTGCATGAGTTCGATACCGACCTCTTCAAGGTAGTCATGTACAATTCTGGCGGTATGGGGACGCGCATTATCATGCATTAATATGCCATGCCGGTCCATCCTGGCCATGAAAGGACCTACATGTTCATTGAGGATCTCTTCCACGTACCTCTCTGCATTTAGAGTTCCATTTTGAATGAGCACCAGCTCGGTGCGGGCCTCAGCAGAAATCCCAGCCCAAACTTGTACGGAGCCTCCACCGTACGCCACTTTTTCCTCCACACACGCTTGATGGAAGCGCTCCCCTGGTCTTCTGTACACCAACTGCCTACCATCATGCTTATAAAGCATGAATTTAGACTCGTCCGTGAACATTACCCTAGACCAATCGTCTAGTGTCCAGTTTAGGTGTTCGCGCACGTATCTCTGTCTTGCAATTCGATGTCCCCGTTCCAGTTTGGGGCCATTTGCGGGCCTCAATGGTTTCAAATTTGCTTCAGCAAGACGTCTTCTTACTGTTTGAGCGCTTAAATTGCCACCTCCAAAGCGAATAAAGTGAGTTTTTAGACCAACAGCAGTTTGAAAACGATTTCGGAGCATTGTAGCCACCAGTTGTCTGTCTTCCCTGGCCGTTGTGCATCTTGGTCTGCCATTTCCTGGTCTTCTAAGGTGTGATCCGGTCTCTTGGTACCGCTGGACTACCCACTGAACAGTCGACAAAGATACACCAATGTTTCTGGCTGTTTCACGCTGGCTCCGCCCAAGTTCCAAAAAAGTTAGGATTCTGGTACATTCCTCTAGCGTGACTGCCATGCTTCACCTCACAGAATAATAATTATGCACGTGGAAGACGTTCACGATAATTTTTTTTGTGACAGAATAGAAATGGAAAGCATCCATAATGACATGAAACAAAAATTTTGTTTTTAAAAATAGTCATTTTTTTAAATTTTGTTTTTCTAATGAAGTTTTTTTCATCAACCAGTTTAAATAATATGCTATTAGAAGCGCAACTAAAAAGTCTTTATTCTGTTTTTTATTTCATTGATCTAGCTTTTACAGTTCTGGAGGTATTTCAATTTTTGTGACTGACCCGTAATTTTTGGAACCGAGTGTAGTTGACATAGAACCTATTTGTAAACTGTCTCGGTGGTGACTGCTTGCTTGTGGTATCGGGTTCGATACCAGGACCAAATATTTGTATAATTTGTAAATATTGTATTTTTTTTAGAGTTTGGATGTTTCCTATGATAAATATATGGTACAACCTCTACTTAGATTGGAGCTAGATAATATTGTGTGTCCGAAAATATCTATTTATTTAATTTAGTTCTTGTTAAAAATTAAAAGTTACCAAAGAAAGACAATATACTATTATCATTCAAAGGTTTTTCTATTTTTAAAATGGAATAGAGAAGAATTAATACCCAGTCTGTTGCGGAAATGTCTGACTTTAAACGTCACGTCACAATACTCACGCGTTACATACGCTACCTATTATTTTACTCAAAGGAATCTGGTTCAGAATGTTCAATAGAAAAAAAGCACAACTATTTATAACCATACTTGTATGCAAGTACGCCGCTGTAATAAAATGTAGTAAGGCTAAAAATGTTTTTCTAATTATTCGTTATTTTGCTCAAAAAACAAGATAGATCTTTAAAATGGTTTCACATTATTTTGAACTGTATGTAGCATATTTAGCTTTAAAACTTTTGACATTATGCACAATTTGCATGCGTAATTTGTTTTATTTTGCATTCGTAAACATTTAAGTATGGAAAGTCGATTGAAAGTAATCTACCAGAGTACAACACAGTAGCTTTCACTACTTCTGGAGATCTGATTTAAAGACACAAAAATTGCTGCCTAATAATACAAGTAAAAAAAGAAGACAAGAGAAAATGAGAACGGCCTAGTTTAACATACATTCAGCAGGTGAAGGAGAAAACTGTGGCCTATCAAGAGATTGAATTTATCGCAGTAAATGGATAGGATTGGTGGATTCGCCGATAAGGACTTGATTCTGAGAGTGAGCTGGTAGTGAGTTTCAGTTTTTGACTGCTCGGTATAGGAAGGAAGAGCCGAATCGTTTAGTTCTGTTGCGTATTTCTTCCACTCTAAAGCGGTGACTTCCAAGTCCAACACGTGATGTTTTGAAAAGGAAGGGAGCACTTAATTTTAAGTCGTCTCCATCAGCGGCGTTAGTCATTTGTGAACAAGTCCACTATCTGCGCTTGTACCCTTAGCACAATTAAAGAATCTTTCGTTTAATTTTTGGGAAAAACATGACCACTCGTAGATAGCAACAAGTACCTCACATTATTACCGAAAGGTCTGGTATAACTTTACCGGACAGTCGAGAATGTGATCGCATTAGTGCGACACTCACTACTAATGCATCTCAAGAGGTTTGTGAAGACACTGGCTCAGTGCATTTCACCGGGTTATTAGGGTTGTCGCAGACAATTTATCGAGTTAAGCTCGAGTAGCTTGTAATATATGACTTGATCTGGATCAGAAACTTGTACCTGAATGGGTTTTTGTATTTTGTATACTAGATTGTAAATTAAATTTATTATTTATTTTGACTGGCTCTTCGGATTAGCGGCTAACGTATCAATCAATAAGTCTCCAGTGGAGGTAGTAGAGCCAGGCTGATTTCAGAACGAATAGGCCGGTGTCCGGGGCAATACTACCCTCACACAGATAGCAAGGTGTGAAGCAAGGAGGTAGCAAGTTGTAAATAGTTTATTTTAAATGTATTATCAAAGTATTTTGAAATAAAATGAAATGCGCAAAACTGATAACAAAAAGACTAATATAAATACATTGAATAAGTAACACTTATATTTAGCGACAGCCCTGCGTAAAGTTAAAGTGCTCATTGCTCAACATAAAGGAAAGAGTGCATCGTTTTCTACGGCGTTTGCGACTTAAGAAGCGTTTTGTAAAATATCCTCTAAAATATCATTATTATTTAAAGCACTTCAAACGGGGATAGAATAGATTTTAATTTATTTAATGTGAGTTTGTATGCCCTCAATCAAATTTTTACCTATTATATCTTATCTTATTAGTTGGCATTGGCAATAGGGCTGTCAAGGAATGTATGCATTTTTTCTTTTCAACAATACTTACACTAAATAGGTGGACTTTTATTCTCTAGACTTTTTTCTACCGACACCCTTAATTCCAATTTTTTGTTGAATGAAATACCTAACTAACATAATGATAAAAAAACAACATATAAATATTTCGAACATCTTACGTGTGAAAATTTTATTGATATAATTATTGTTTTTTTTTATATAGAAGCCTGTCTCTGTGACCACTAGGACCGATGGAAAGCATGAGATTATAAGAGTAATAGTCCCCATACCATATACATTTCGAATGCAAACAACGCATTTTGGTGACCCACACTATGATGTCCACCGGTCTCGTACTCACCTATGAAACACGAGACTACGATTGCTGTCATTTTATACTAGTCTTCTAAGCCAGGCTTATAAATTCTGGAATCAGTTGGCTCTATTACCTTTTATTTTAATACCACATAACTCAAATTCTTCTTTTGACTCCACCTTCAGATATCATACTTCCATGCATTTGAACTAAAAGATTATTTTTATTTGTTTCAGGATCGTGTCTAAGTTACGGTCACTCCTGTTGGGGAGGTAAGTAGTCAAATATTTAAACTTTATTACAGTAATCTACTGATTTGGCAATCACTTTAACCCATCACAAAACCTTTAGCTGTAATGGCAATACTTAAAACCCATTTCATTTCATAACACTAAGATCTTTAATCAAATTTAACACTATATAATATTGTACGCCATAGAAGACTACTTCACTCTATATTAACATTTATATTCATTCAAATGAATGAAAGAACGAATGATGAATGATCAAATGAAAATGTGTTCGTAAATTAAAAAAAAAACTCAGCTGTCGTTACTTCCAAGAGTTGTATTTTAATGCTGTATTTTTATTAATAATATAATAGATCTGTTAAAAAGTTATCAGATATAACTGTAAAACGCTTTTATGGCCAATAAAAAATCTTTGAAAGACTTTTTACTATGCAAACCAAAATACTTTTATAAATACAGATACCATCTTTATATTCATTTTCTGTTAGGTCATGTTTGAAGTATTTATACTGAAAATGATGAAACATTTAGATAAAAAATATTTTTAAGAAGCTTAAAATGAATATACATACACTGATCGGTTGAAAAAAACGTTTGACTTTATGCCCTAAATTATAGGCTTGAACACTTCTTCTTCTTCAATTTTTATTCCACCTATTCTTAGAAAATATTACCTAAGCCACTGTGAATTCAATTCAATTTGGCATGAGGATACTTTAAATTTTGAGAAAGGACATAGGCCACAAATCAGCGCGAAAACCAATACAGGTACTTGCTTGCGGAGGAGGGGGCAAAATCTATAAGTTGTTGTGTTTCCTTCAATTCTATTCAGACGCTCTATTTTTTTTTTAACTTTTACTTAAAAGTAAAAAGAAAAATGCGAACTGTCTTGTTTTTTATATATTAGAAACTAAAATTGATGCAAATTAATTATAGATACACTTCCAGAAACATTTAGAAAGTATAAAAGCAGGGTTAAGTTCGCCCTTGTAAATGTAATCTTCTCGTAGCTTGGATAAGAAAATGTGTGAATGCTACAGAATAAATAATTGCCTATAAGTTTTAAAAGTTTCACTAAAAAAAAACTACAGAGAGATACTCGTATACGTAAAAATACATATTATTTGAAAATGTTGCATCAATATAACCACAGTTTGATTAAATACATTATTTTAACAAAAAAACCGACTTCAAAGAAAAAATATTCTGAATACCCAATTCGATTTCTCAAGGATCCTATCATCTGGTTCTGGTTACTTTATCATGGGATCACATAGGAGATACCAGTTTTCAAATAAAGAGTAATATCAAAATCGGTTCACCCAATCGAAAGTTTTGAGGAAACAAATTGAGAAAAAATACATACAAATTGAGAACCTCCTCCTTTTTTTGAAGTCGGTTAAAAATTGTTATCACTCATCGTATCACATGCCGACAATATTGGTCGTTCGACAATAAAGTGCCGTCTCAATTATAGTGTAAAAATGTCCGGCGTTGTATTAACTCCATTGGCGGCAAACTATTATCGTCTATATTGGTTCAGTTTTAATCCATCAGCTCATAATATGATGATATCGACCTAATGTCACCATCATAATGTTCTTATACGATTATTGAACCCTTATCCATCTGTAAAATAGGCATTGAATTAATTTTCTTGGAAATTTTATGTTATTGAATTCTATATTTATTTTTTTATCCAATATTTTTTGACATAACATTAGTCATACATATTTGGACTGCTTCCTTGGTCTAGTGGATAACGTATGCGACCTTTAATCAAGAAGTCTGGGGTTCAAATCCTGGGTTGGGCATAAAAGGGTTTTTGGGTTTTTCATACGATATTCCTAATAGCATCCCGAAGTTTGGAAGTTTGGCGGTGATTCACGCCCGCGCCTCGGAGGGCACGTAAAGCCGTCGGTCCCGGTTGTCATGAACATATATGGCAATCGTTATTGGGAAGTGAGTGCCCTCAAATTTACTGACAACTAGTTCAACTTTCGAACTTTCAGTTCTCCCTTAGGGTTGCGGAGGTCCGATGCCAGTTGCTCCGTGGAAAAACTGATATTCATGTAAAACCGGTTGAACCAGCCCAAAATAATATTGGGAATAAGGCTAGGAAGAAGAAGACATATTTGTACGTCTATAAACAAAATAGAGAACATGAGAAAGATGTTTATTCTTACATATAAAAATACACAGAATAAAGAATTTGATCTTGTCATAACCAATGTCATAGCTAGCCTATGGAAGTATTCTCAAAACATTGAAACCTCTGTGTATTTTTACAGAGCATGTTAAACCGTAAGCATTACTATGAACGTATTTTGGCATTATGGCGACTGCAAAACCCAATAATGCATCTTGACAGGCCGCCATAGTGTAGATCACCATGCATTGACAATGAGAATGGTGACCATTATTACTGGATTCCAATCATACTTTCCATGAGGTCAAGTTGACACTAATTGGGTTCATGGCCAGCCATCGCCTGGTAAATGGAGGTTTGATGGGCTGATGTGTTTTACCATTAATAGTAAATAAATCTTAAGATTTACCATCGACCTTTTACAGTGACATTATATTTGTTTTGTTTTTACATATTTCCGTAAAACATTCAATATGGATATAAAAGGGTTCACCTTTTCCATAGAAGTACTTTGATGCATAAAAACCTGAGCCTGTTACCTTCAATCCACTTTGATCAAAATGATATAGAATCGTAGATATGTTTGTTATGAAGTCTGCATTGAAGTGTAGGGAAATAAGTTCGTTGTCGTGATATCTCAAGTTTTTCACGTATATTTTTTTGTAGATCAAGGTATAAGAACTGGTTATGAACGCATAATCTAGGTATTAAATACTAAATTAATAGTTTTATAAGAAGCAAGTCACCGTAATTAGACTTTAAATTTAGGCGTAACTTTCATAATTTTCAAATTGTATAAAATAAAATATAAATATATAAATTTAGTAGGCTGAATTGAAATATGTTTAAATATATATGCTAATCCGTAGCTTGACTCGCGTTATGAGTTAATATATCTAGCTTATGTCACTCAAAAATAATCTTTCTGTTGGTATAAGAATTCTCAAAATCGTTTTAGTGGATCCAGAGAATACCCCTTACAACACTCTCCAACTTTACTTCTTTATAAGATCTAGATATTTCATTCAATAACGTCACACTCTGAAACTTTAACTCTAAATATAAGTACAAAAGTTAAACCGCTATAAAAATCTTCTTAATTACTTAAATATATTATGTACAATGGTATTACAGTGATTAGTGATATTAGCTGCTAAGCTAAAAGTTGTGGGTAGGATTCCCTTCTAAGACATAGAATTACGTGATGAAATGTGGCGGTTTAATTTTTGTTATTATATAAAAATGACTAGCTACTTGGATACGAGATGTTGTAATAAAAATAAGGTTAAAGATAGGGTACTCTATCGATTTGACTCGATGACATAAAAAGGTCAATTATCGGTAGTAGAGCAATGCTGGTTTTTATTTTTATGACCGGGACAGTACTTATCGGTTACAATAAAGCCTCGCTATTTTTTATATTCATATTAAACTATTATGGTACAAACATAAAGAGTTGAGTTATACGTAATTCTTCAGCCGGTACATAAAAATAACTACAGGCACTGACAAATTTATCTGCCTTTACAAAAATTCTCTGCAAAATTCTTCTTTGGTATTACAAATCGGTGTCATTGTTGTAAAGACAGCGTGTATTATAATAATGTCTCATAATGTTTAATATTAAAATACTAATACAAGTCACCTGGTGTCGTTTTAATCCCTACTAATGACACCAATCAGCAGCCCTATATACAGTGTGTTTCAGAAATGTGTTACTAAATTTAGAGCTGCTTAATAATGTAAAATACCTGATGTAAGGAAAGCACTATTTTTGTTCTAATGTCACTTTACATTTAGTAAATTTACGTATTACAAATTCTGATGCTATGTACTCTATGTAAGCCTTTACTCTAGGACTGACGTCGATCCCGTCTCTCTCTTTTTCTCTCATATCAAAAAATAATAGTGTTTTCAATTGTCAAGTTCAGTTACTCTCTTTAAAAAAAAGATTACATAAATTTGAAACAATTTTCATAAAACGTTTATTGTTGAAATTTTTATATAATGTATAATGAGCAACAATTTTGTTGCTCGCGATGAACTCCAAACCTATCTGATTTCCAAATAATATGTAGGTAGTATGTATTACTGCCGAGGATCGAACTAAGTGGCGTGCAATTAGAGAGGCCTATGTCCAGTAGTGGACTGTGATAGGCTGATGATGATGACGATGATGATGTATTACTGGCATGCGTAACGCAGTTAACATCACACTTAGACCGATAGGGACCGAGCATGAATATGAAGAGACGAAGACGAATTTGCATGGAATGACCCAAAATATAAGTATTTATTTTCAGAACAACCTGTATTTATAATCTAAAAGTTTATATATGTATATCCCAGATATATCCCGAGCTATTAATTGTAAATATTGAACGCGTATGTGAGGGTCGGGATGAATATTAATGAGTTCTACAAATACAAATAAAAATATAGGTTACAGGATTTTAGTATGAATTAGGCAGTGATTGTGTATTCTGTTATTTTGGTTGGGTAATTATTTAAATTTTGAGTTAACCCGCTTTATGAGGAGTTGATGTTTTTTTTTTGCTTTTGTGTTTATAATTGATTGATAATGATGATTGATACTGGCTACTATACGTATTTATGTGCGAAATATGTATATATTTTGCGGAATCAACAAACTTTCTAAGTCTTTGTGTTCGTTTCATGTATGTTTCTAAAGTCAACCGAGTCTCTGGAATATTCCTAGTGCGAGATTTAACCTACACGGTTTAAGCGAGTGGTTGTGATAATTAAAATAACATGTACACTGTAATGCTCTGTCCATAAATACGAAAATAAAATTGACAAACCAAATAAAAAAAAACATAAAATTTTATAAATCCTTTTCTAAACCATATGCTAAGGATGTTTAAGGTCTATTAAGTTCAAATTTTCAAAAAATACGAAAAGAAATGTTTTTGTATACAAACATTAACATTGTCATCGATTATTAAGAGTTAGTTTTTGATTTTCAGCTCATGGAAAGCGATCAGGCAAGGCTCCGGGATCTGCTCCCGACTGGTACCTCAACAGACTTCTGCGACGCATGGCTGCTAGCGCTGAACTGGTACTTATCAAATTATTTTGTAATACCATCTTGAAGATCTAGTACTGTTGTATAATTATTTCCGTTATCTTTTAAGATTTTTTTATTTTGATATAAAAAATCCTCAACGTTATAATTATTTTGAAGTATTAATAAGTAAATTCATTGTACTTGATAATTTATTGATACTTAACACTAAATACATATACAATTTACTTTTCATCTCTCATTAATATTATATACAAGTCAATATTAATGAAAACAGGATAATCTCTTTAGTACAAATAAAAAAATAACAAAGCAAGTCAGATTTCACTTATATAAAATATTTGAAATAGTGGTACATATTATGATATTTGAGTTCTCTATATCTAAGATATATTTCGGTTTGTGTACACTTCTAAAACTCAAAAAAGTACTTCGCCTATTCAACCTGCTCTGTTGGTTTCAAATAACTTTCGTGTCAGTTTTATTCCTTACATAATATATCATCAATTCAAATACTACATCCTACAACAAATTCTGTCAGGGTACATTCTAACCATAAGCGCTAGCCTGGGGATGACAGGTGAGGCCATCTGTCATCCCAGCAGAAGCAGGCCGGGGTGGATGCGCCATGCACTTTTATTATGACGAGGGACGTCTACAAGCCGCAGGTAGATGGCCCGAGGTACGTCGGGGTTCCAGGGATTTCCTTTCTAGGGTACACCTGATTCCCCGGCCATTGGTACCTTGAGACGGCGTGCGGTTTTAGTTGGTTCGAGTCCGACATAACCACCAACTGGTGGTATCCGAGGGGATTTCCGCACAGAAAAAACAAAAAAAAAAAAAAAAAAATGGTACATTCTAAAATTTTAACGTCACGTCCAAAATTTGAAAAAGTTAATTCGAACAAGTTTAAAGCTAAGTACGCCATCTAAACATCCAACTATATAATTTTCAGAACCGCATGAAACAACTGTCTGCAAAGCATGATGACATCAACGCCATCTACCAGGTGGATATACCTGACGACTCATCCACGGAGAACAAGCTTGTGTAAGGTTTTCGTTACTAAAAGAGAGAATGCGTTACTAGTTGTCAAATTTATATCAGCGCACTTAACTCTTAGTGATTGCTTGCAGTTTAATTTGCCTGATTTGATTGATTTGGTATAATTAATTATTATTGGTTTAATTTTGAAAACAAACAACAAACCGTGTGGAAAGTTAAATTTTATGAAATAATTCATATTTTGTACTTCCTGCTACCGTTTGCTTTACCATCAAAGGTTAAACTTCAATAAAAACCACGCATTTTATAGTTCCATCATTGGAAGGTATTGAAAATGACTTCAGAAATTTTGAAAAAATAAAAAAACTCACCCACTTGCAGAGTTAATTTTATTGACAAGTAACTTTTGATAAAACTCAGCAATTATACATTGCCACTCATACCACGTCCATAACTATAAATACAAGTACATTCCACAATTACCAAGCGATTCACAAAATATTTCCAATATTGTCATACAATTCAGTTCATACGGTCAATTTTCGATAAGTTCTTTGAATATATTAACATTTTCGTAAAAACGACACAAAAAAACTGTATTTTTCAAAGTTATCAGATGGGGTTATGCAATTGGGTTATAAAAAAATTTTTGTTATAGAAATACTTTTAGTGCTTACGTCTTAATAAAACGTATCCATACTTTCTATTTCAATAGTTCTTTCCATTCTCTTTTTTTTTAAATGTACCTACTGTGTCTCTTACTGTAATTATATTCCTAATGTATACTACAAACTTTACGAAAAATTACTACTACTAAATGCTATATTTTTCAATTCCAGGTTGGATACTGATGAAGGGCCAATAGAATTACCTCAGAGCGGAAATCTAGAAGCTAAACCTATGCTGGATGAAAACCTCATATCGAAGATGAAACTTTGGCAACTCATGGTAATACAAAAACTTAATTTTGTAACGTAAATTTTAATTTAAAATTTCATATTAAAACGAATCTAAATTTATATCAAAATGTAAAGATATAAATAAATTTTTAAACAAAGTATATAAATATACATATTGAATATTTGTAATTGTATTTCTATATGCATCTGACACGGTAGAACTTATTATTAATTGGTAAACGAGTGATATGATTCGTCCCCTTCTTCCTTGCCATTATTAGTCCTAAAATATAGATCTTAGGACCAATATTTCACACACTAATTTATACTTTTATGAATCCCGATCGCCAAAGTTACCTTAATACGTGTCAATTACATTTAAAAACTCCGAAATTGAAAATAAGTTATTAAAGATACAGTGACTACTTAACTCCAACCCTTATTTATTTTGAAAGCTTTTATTAGCTCACGTGTAAATATATTTTTTGAATCTAAAAACCTCGTGCAAAATCACGTGAACATCATTTCTTCTGAATTCGTGAGATTTTTCTCAAGGATCAGGTGTATGATTCATAATCATAATATGTCCTTTTTTAAGTAGGTACGACGTGGGGTCACTTAAAGGCCATTAGCATTTATTCTTGTTTGGAGCAAGAGCTCTTAGAGAGTGCATTTTTCCTTATGAGATGAGAGCAAAAAGACGAATGTAACATTTTTCTTTTTGCAATGAAAAATGTTAGTTTAAACTCGACAAGAATATTATACAAACACACTGGTACTTGCTTGTTAGATATAGTTTGAATTCCGACCTATAACATATATAATTGTACTAGCTTTCACCCGTGTCTAGGGCCTTTTGTATCTCAGCTATCGCGGTAAAAAGTAGCTTATGTCCTTTCTCAATATCTAGGCTATCTGCTTATCAAATTTAATTTAATTTGGTTTAGTAGTTATGCATGAAAGCGCGACTGACAGACAGAGTTACTTTTATATTTTATTATATTACTAGCTGAGACCCGCGGTGTTACCCACGATTATTGTTGTAAATCGCGAGTAACGCTGGTCTAAAAAATAACCTAAATTACTCCATTTATCATTAGCTATCTGCCAGTGAAAGTCTCATCAAAATCCATACAGCCGTTCCAGAGATAAGCCGGAGCAAACAAACAGACAGACAAAAACTTTAAAAGCACCGCGGGTCTCAGCTGGTCATCATTAAATAGAAAATAAATTACCTACTAATGTGATTACTAGCGTTTTATTCTATTCTGTTCTGTTTCAGAGAGCATCGCCTGAAGAAAACTAAATGAAAAAATATCTTAAATCCAAAGATTGACTGACGTTATTAATTTCAAATTATATTTTCACCAATGTTGTTTAGTTTATATGTATTTTATTTACCTCTTATTTTAATATGTTTATTAAGTGTATTAACGTCAATTGTAAGGCTGGGTTGCAATTGACAAATAGTTGTATAAGTTATAGACGTAAGATAATAATGTGCCATTTATATCTTTAAATATCTATTTACTTTTCTGTGAAACTGACAAATACTGTAAATCATGATAGCTATTTTTATTTTTAACTTTCTTGATATATCTTATAATATATATATATATAAATTACGTGTCACGTTGTTTGTCCGCGATGGACTCCTTAATTGTCATTTTAATCAAATTTGCACACCGTGTGCAGTTTGATCCAACTTGAAAGATAGGATAACTTACATCTTAATTTATAGTCGCAATATTATTTTATAATAAATTATTTGTCTATTAATTATCATTCAAAATAATCTATTATCTAAGTCTCCGTGCGGAGTCGGTCGGTCTAGTTTATTATAAAATACGCGTGCATTTGAGTAAAATATGTATAAACATACACAGAATAACTATCTATTATAGTTTCTTCACTATTAATGTTCAATTTATTTATACTTTATATATATCTATGTATTTATTCAAAATATATACACATAGAATAATTTTATAGACAGGTAAACAATTTAATTAAAAATTATCGCACAAAACTATTGATTAAAATTACTTGAAAATTTGTTGAAAATAATTTCAAAAATATTTTAAGAAAGATTTATTTCAGTGTGCGTATCAATTTAAAACGCATTATAACAAAAATATTCAGTTTTTAATTTATAAATATACGTACTCCTTTGTACAATATTTATACATATACATATATATGTATTATATATTGTTTAAATGTTTTTAAATTCATTTAACTGTAGATTTTAACTATGTAACTTTATATATTTCGTTTATGTATATGTGAATCTAAGTATTTGTATATATATCTACAATATATCCTACATATACCACAAATAATTTAGTTATATATTATCAATATCTATGAGAAAAAAAAAATCTTGTTATAATAAAATTGGTTCGAAAAAAAAGAAAATTCTTTAACAAATTCTGAACACAATATTTATCCACTTGTTTGTAATTTAGTAGAAACACAATTGTTCATTATTGTTGGTGTTATTATATAAAATGAAACTGCAAAATATAAGGCAGATTCATCTTGGATATACTATCTTTTATTTTCCTTCAAAACCTTCCTACTAGAAGACTAATCAATGAATCTAATTCATCACATTTTTTTATTTATTTATTGGAACAAAAAGCAGATACTTGTTAGATTATAGCTAGATACAAATGTGTACATCAAATTTATAAACATGTAACCCACACCATTGTGCATAGGTTAGCAATAAGAATAATAGATCATGTTATGAGTTAAATGCTAAGTTTAAAAGATGATACTAAACAATGTAAAAAAACAAACGTTTATAGAACAGTCAACTGGTCAGTTCTCAATTAATCAGCATTGACAATTCCTAGTGAAAATAAAACGCAGAATTTCAATGGCTTGTTTCTCAAATTGACAGCTAGTAAGAGCAAATATGTCGAGAGCATAAAATGTTTATTGTTACCATCCGCAATGCAATGAAAAGCTGCACGGACACCAGCATTAGTCCAGTTTTACTTAGGAACGCCTCCAGGAATAAGAGAATTGGGTTATTTCCAGAAACAAGTGCTCAATCCTTTGGCGTAATTTCGGGACTTTTAACAAAATCGCGGAGTCCTCATGATGCAGAAGCAGCACTAGTCTGCAATATGCATTATCAGCATTCGCAATGGGGATAATAATTCAGTTTCAGAAATATTTATTCTCATAAGAATATATTTATTAATATAATAATTAATAATTACATAAGCTTTTTATCAAGTAGAGTTACTTTGGCAATCGGAATATAAAAAAATCCAAAATAACAAATTTAAACTTCCTCTCTCATAATAGTAAGAGTCCTCACGATTATGACTTTTCTTTTAGATGACAGTAAATGATTTTAATGTGTTCTGTGTATGTTCTAAATAAAGCTGTTTCTTCGAATAAGGGCATTTATGACAAGAGTAATAGGAGTAATGCAAGTTAGGACTTTTAGTTAGGTACGTTTTCAGTTTTCAGTAAGTGTACGATTTCTTTTAGTTTCAGTAAGGACTCGGTGGAATACAAAGAAGGAATAATTAAAAAAATAAATAATCCTTCGTCATCATCATCAACAGCCTTTAACAGTTTACTGCAGGACGTTGGCCTTTCCATAGAAAGGAAGTTTTGGTCTACTATAAAACGGGTTGGTGAGGGGCTGATTTCTTATTTTCCTTCTCTTAGCAAAAATGTTGACCCTGCTTAGATTGATATAATATTATTAAATGTTAATAGATGCGAGTAACCTTCACACAGAAATAAGAAAACTAGGGTTGGGCATCCACCAGGAGGTAACTCACAGAAAATACAAAACAAAATATTCATAAAACTAAGTACAACTGCATATATCCTCCCTTTTAGTGGTCAACTTTGACGGCGATGAGCTTGACCCCTCGCTAACGATAGTTAACACAGACATCAGTTACTTTTAGACCCTTTATATGTAAGTTTTTACTAAAAGCATTGCGTTGCTGTATCTCCATTGGGATGGCCCAGAGGTAGACTTAATTGTAGGTACTCACTCACTGAGTTGTTATGGGTTAAGTAATAAGCGACAGGCGGTTTTTAAAAATACATATAGTTATTATTTCGATAGAATTGTGTGATCGAATTATTTTTAGTAGTTTCATTAATAGTAGTTTTTTTTATCGACTGGACATAGGCCTGTAACTAAAAAAAATAAGTTCAAGTTTACCACACGCCAGAGGTCATAGGATATAGGTTTGTTTGAGTCTTCCTTCTCTTTAGTATATAACTACACTATGAACTTAATTATTCTTACATCAGTTATATATGTTCATACTATTATCTGAGTACTTGGCTGTTAGTAATGAGTGCAGAAGAAAACAGACCGTTATTTCTTTATTATTGTGAACTTAAAGACGTAATAATTATCACTTAGTCCTAGATTCATAAGAAGTTATTCTTCACGAAACACTCTTAAGCCGATAGCACAACATTTAAGTCCCGTTGCAGATTGTCTAGCTGTTTCAAAGATTATTTGGAAGAACAGACAGACAAACATTTTTAACATTGCCTTTTTTATTGTGGCTGAACTAAATTGTGACGTCTGCCGAAGTTATTCTGAACAGTCGCTTCACGTTCTCGCATTTGGCTTGGAGCAAACAAATTCCTACCTTACCTACTACGTATCAAATAGGTAAACTCGTAAATAGGTGAACGTACTCGGTCTACACGAGCCTACTTAAATTTAAAGAATGATGCATCACATCATTACTACTCTAGCTATTAGTAAATCTGTTCTTTGAATTCAGTTCGTTTATGAAATAAACGAAAGTAAATGTAAGATGCGTAATAATGTTGATATAAATAAGTAAAATTGAAGTTTCTTTTACTAATTTCAAATTAGCAGCTTTTTACTATATGCAATATGAAAATATTTCAAATAGTGCCGGATAATCTTTTGAACTGCTAGACCGATCTAACAAATGACCTAAACAAAAATGGCTATGTCGTTAATTTATACGCGGTAGAAGTAGAAACGAGAGTTATACTGCTAAATTCTTCCTATAACCTTCTGAAAGACCTTGGCCTGTCGAGAACTCCAGTAAGTTATATTTTAGAACTAGTATCTAAGGTTGCACTAACAGGTTCCTAACAAATTTGACCATGCAGGGCGGGAAACTCGAGCAGTGAAGGTGAGCATTGATGCGCATCTCAAAGGCGGCCTCCTTAAACCTACGCCTATGTCGCAAATCCTGGGAACTGCTCTGGGTCTCCTACGCCTGGCTCTCCCTCTGCCACACGACGGACCTGGAACTCACACGGTGAATCCATGGAATGCTAAGAAGTTCGTCTCCCCTCTTTCTCACTATAAATATGAAAACAAATTCAATCTAAATCTTTATGATAGAAAAATAAAGAAGCCCATATAAAATGATTATACTAAATCTGAAATAGTTAAAAGTTTGGAGGTAAAAGATCAATTGAAAGGTCGAACTTTTAGGAAATTCCTGACCCTTTTTTCGGTGACAATGTTAGCACAAAATATATATTATACGTGGCTACTTATAAATTACCATGGGCTGTTTTTGAGTTGTTGAATTGTTCTTATATTTTATAGTAGATAAAAGTAGCTTTTGGGCGTGGCTCAATCATTTCTATATAATGTAAATTATGAATGAAAGTAAGTTAGAAAAAGGCAATGCTTGAAATAGTTTCTTCCATGCACTACTGTTTTTCAAAAGAGACGATTCTTTCGATAAATAAGCTAACAAAATGAGATTAAAAGTGTACTTACTTGGCTATTTTATAGGTTTAGTGTGTATTATTTTAGTGTGTAATTAGTATTCTTCGAAAAAAGGAAGAGGTTCTCAATTCCGACGTTTATTTTGTGTTTGTTAGGTACCTCAGAACTTTCGAAGGGGAGAACCAATTTTGATAATTAATTTTTAATTGAAATCTGGTGCCTTCCATGGAAACCTGGATCTGATGATAGGAGCCTTGAGAATTTGAGGGAACTCCTCAAATATAATACCTGTCTCGATTTTGCTACTCGGAATAGTTATTCTTTGTCGGATTTTATGTTAAAATTATTTATTATCCATACAAACTTTAAGTATACGCAATGTCACACGAGTACTTTTCCGTTCGCATAAGTTTTGTTAAAAGGGTTACAAACACTTTGCTTCACGTGTACATTTATATAATTTTATAAGTTCGCACTTTCAGCACGAGTGACATCTTTGTTATGATTTAACAAAAGACCATTTATCTTGCATTCAAGGCTCTATTTGTGGAAATGTCCCATCGGAACACGACGATTTCTCACGCATGCTGGACAATGGATAGGCATCTCTTACTCGCTTAAGGCATTTATATATCTAAATAAAAAAATGGTTTTAGCAACCTCATAATGTTTTTGAAAGACCTATCCAATGATATCTCACACGATGGAGAAGACACGAGTAAAAAATCAACCCCACTTAACTTGCAGGGGAGATATCCCGAAAAATAAAATTTGTAATATTATTTTAGCACTGTTGTCGACATGATAAAAACACATATCCATTCAAAGTTTCACCTTTCTAGCACTAACCGCTTAGGCTGCAAGTCGAGGACAGACGGACGGACATGACGAATCTATAAGGGTTCCGTGTCATAAACTACGGAACCTTAAGAATAATTCAAATATTAGAAACCCACTTTTCTAATACTCACTTGAGCTTTTAATTCGATCAATCTTTCACAGCTTTCCTCTTAGTTATTTAAAAGGATTTGTTATAAAAAAGTGTAGAAAACCGATGTAGGTGTTCAATTCATTAGAATCATAAATATTCTGCTTGCTTTTCTATTTACACAAAATAAACTCATAAAAGACCTCCGCTGTGCTACGAAAGGTATAAATTGTTGGTAAACAACTCAACATCTTTTGTTTCCACTAACTGGATTGCAGATTCAAATGAAGAATTTAAATGTTTATTTTGTTTTTTAGCATTGATATAAATTTCTTTTATATTTTTTAACGGGAAATGTTTATCATTGTTTAACAACCTTACTGATAACCTTATTTAACTTTCAGCAACAGTTCATCTTCATACTTACATTTTTACAGTTAACATATAATTTAACCGTAACACGGCGGGCCGCAGAAAGTGGGTTTTTCTGACATAGTTATTTTATTTTTATATTATTTTGTTCGGAATATCAACAGCATAAATATTATAAAGCAACAAGCAACAATAAAGTCATTTAAAGATCTCGTAAATAGATTTAAAACATAAACAGCATTACAAATAGTTTAACAAAAGCAAAAAAGTAACAAAAACTAGAAGGAATACTACAAATCATTTTTAAAACAAAAAAGAAAAACATGAAAATGTCACGCTCCAGGGATTTGGCTAAAAAATATTATAGCATACTTAAAAATGGTATGGCAGACAATTTAAAACTTGTGAAACTTATCCTCAGTATTAATTATTGTAACTTGCTTACAAATATTCGACATATCGATAAAAGTTATCGATGTCTATCATCACAATCTTCTATTCCGATTCCATATCGATGCGATTTACGATCGTGTAGTTAGATATCGATACGGCGATGAAGGCTAGTTGCAGGACATAAGCAGGTGAATATGTCGCAACTCGTTCGGACTGATTCAGCGCAATTACTACGATTTAGAGTAACTGGATACGATAAAAGTTCTATTAATTGCAGATTTATTGGTTTCCGTTGTAGTGTGTCTATCATCATCATCAGCCCATCGCAGTCAACTGCTGAATAGGGATTTTTCTAAACCAAAGACAAATAACAAGTTAGTCATTATCTTCATTTTTGAGTTTGGTGTGGAAAGGACTATTGTTGGACATAAGCATCCCTTAAGTGGTCCATCGACTGCACAGTTGACCTACTGGTCGCCACACGGCCTTCTACTGCGCGAAGTGTTGTGGGTTCAAATGCCAAATGGGACACACTTCATGTGATTCACAAATTATTGTTCTAAGTCTGGGTGTTCTTTGTGTAATTATTAATTATATTTTATGTTTGTAAAAGTCCCCCGCGACACAGGAGGGGTATTTAATCATAAGAAAAAAGTAATATATAATTTAATATTTATTTATACGAGTATTCGTATGTTTGTCAGTTTGTATATAAAATGTGTAAAAATATTATTTATTTATTGGATTGATATGTGTCCTAATGAACATTTTTTTGCCGCCGCCCATGGACACCAGAGGAGTCACAGGTGCGTTGCCGGCCTTTAAGAAGGGAGTACGCTCTTTTTTGAAGGTTTGAAGGTCGTGTCGGTCCGGAAACACTGCAGGCGAAAGTTCATTCCACAATTAGAAGTTGCGAGGTAGGAAACTTCGGGAAAAACGCACTGTTGTGGACTGCCTAATCTAAGTGATGGGGATGGAAATGCTGTCATATGAATTATCTAAGTGCAGCAAATAAATATAAATCTAGGACAGTTATATATTCAAAACCATTGGCATTAAAAAAGTTAAGGCTTAAGAATTGGATGTAAGAAGCCGAGAATCGAGGCAAGTAACATGCAATTTGTCAAGCCTATATCTAGCAGTGGTCTACAATAAATGCCTAAAATTATCGGCGGCTCATTAAATCATCAAGATTATGATTTCATAAGCCATCTACGCGTTTACTAAATGCCATAAAAATTTAATAAAAAATAAAAAATGATCTTTACTTGCCAAGTTTTCTCTAAACATCATCATCGTCCTAGCCTTATTCCAATTTTATGTTATAATCTTAAATTCTACTCATGAGTTCTTATCTTCCATTCTATCATTGTCCGTGTGGTGACGGATTAAGAATACAGAGTGTCATCACCCCTATTCATCTCGCGGGTGTCGTATAAGGCGACTAAGGGATAAACTACGCAAAACAACATCAATGCAAAGAGAAGGAAAACTTGAAACCAACCCGTCTGGCCAGCGTGGTATAGTCGGCCAAAACCTCCTTTCTAAGGAGAGGCCTATGTCCAGCAGTGGACTGTTTAAGGCTGTTGATGATAATTGATGATGATGATTCTATCATTTCACTGTTAACTCTCTTTCTAACCATATCCTCTTTAAGACAATTTATCCACCACTATTTTGGACTTCGTCTTTCCTCGTACCCTTCAACTCCCATACCTAACATTTTCCTCATCCTGTTCATACAAAGATAAGCTATTACTTTTTAGTTTTTTATCCAGTGGCGCTACTTTGAATAAATTCAAGAGACCGGCGGCCCCATGCCATGATTCAGAAACATCTCACTAAGCCACCATAGTGTGGGTCACCACGTTACATTGTCTGTACTCACAATGAGGATATACATACTTTTGGATTCTACTCATGCTTTCCATCAGGCAGAGTAAACTCACTTTGGTATGGTAAAACATAAAAAGACAACCTGAAAATTATAACAGTCTCTTCATTTACCAAGTGTTCTCTTACCGTATCTAGTTAAAATATATCCTGAGCTAGTACTTGACTAAATTGAATTTTTCAGTCGTCGGGATGGCACTGATCAAAACGGATGAATCAAATTGAGCTTCATTGAATGGTAACTAATCGGTGACTGTTATACTCTCTGTGAATATCAATGTTTCATGTTATGAAAGGAAAGATTATAAAAAGATTTAGTATGTAGATTTTAGTGAGTTGTTTATTAATACTAGGTTATTATTGAGATTGTTAAATATGACAGTGGGGATATATAGGTTCGTAATTAGGTATTCTATATGACTTAATTTTTGGGGAAAGTATTTTTTTTAAATCGCTAAAGAAAAGTATTCGTAAAATTATGAATTCAAAAATAACGCTTACGAGGCTAAACCGCTGAACCATTTTAAATACATTTTGGGATAAAGATAGATTAAATTTTGGATAAGGATAAGATAAGAGATAAGATAAGGCCATAGGCTACTTTTGTCGCGAAACCGACATATATACTCTTCTTCCTAGCCTTTATTCCCAAGTTTATTTGGGGTCGGCTACTAGTTCAATCGGTTTTACCTGAATTTCAGTTTTTCCACGAAGCGACTGGCATCGGACCTCCGCAACCCTAAGGGATAATTGAAACCGACATGTATACATCATCATCATCATCATCCTTTAACAGTCCAATGCTGGACATAGGCCTCTCCTTAGAAAGGAGACTATTATTAAAAAACTTATTATATATTACTAAAAAACTTATAAGTTTACATACTCGGTGATCTGAAAAGTTTCTGAACTCCGACAATAGCAGCACTCGTAAAACAAATTAGCGAATGTAATTGTGCATCTTTGCTCTTACATTTTGCATTGTAAGTTAGTCATTCGATATTGTTTATAGTCTAGTCTTCAACGTATGAAACTAAACGTGTATCCATAAATGTTACGTAGCAGTATCGTTAGCAAGCCCATTTCCTTATTCAGCAGTTTAATGGTATCGTTGCGCCGTAAATACCGGAAAATGAACCGTCATCCGAAGCAACTACGTAATGTAGATAGAACGTGATATTCTGTTGCAACTTCAATAAAAAAAATAAGTTACCATTAGAATTTTTTTGTTTTATATTTGTTCAGCTTTAGGTGTAAAATTGAAATGAATTGATTTATGAAAGTTTTACCTATTCACAAGTGTAAATGAGAAGTAAAATTTTGAGTTTACTCGAATTGGAAAGGTAAATTCAAGAATTCTGAGTTTACTTAGAATTCTTGCCACACATTTCTAAAGAAATGCAGGTAAATAAATGATAATGTTAACGAAGATGTGAATAATGAAATAGCGGATATTTTTAACCAACTTAAAAAAAGGAGGAGGTTCTTATTTCGTCGGAATCTTTTTCTTATTTTATAACAATCTGTTCACAAACTATATAGAATGACAACACTGCAAACAGAAGTAATACTTGTATTAAACAAATAACAATGCAACCGAAACACAGCAAACCGAAATCGCATTTCTAAGACACACACTGGATGTAGGTCATTCAGTTGTAGTCTAGAAATCACCATTGATGCTTGATTGATGAATACTAGCTAAAATTTTATAATATTCTCCACATCATCATCATCAGCCTATCTCAGTCCACTGCTGGACATAGGCCTCTCCCATTGCACACCACTTTGATCGATTTTGGGCCTCTCGCATCCAGCTCCTGCCAGCCATCTTCCGCAAATCATCACTCCACCTGGCCTGTGGGCGTTCTAAACTATTTATATTTTCTACCCATTTTCCGCTTATTGTTAGCAAGCAACATGTGTCACATACAAGCATAAGCAATGAATAATCTGCCTATCCTATCCGAATTGTTAAGTTTATCTATCTATTCTAATTATTAATTGTGATTAACTTAAACTAGAAAAATAATAAAAACCTATATGACACGACTACGTAAAAGTATTTGATTTAATTTAATTCCAGTCTATAAGTAATTCTATAAATAATATAAGTAATTCTACCAGCCGAAGTCGAAACTGAAATATTTTTCACATTCTTCCACTGTTCGTGATAAAACCGTTCAAAATAAATAGTACAAGTTCTGCCGTAACAACGCACAATGGTAGTTATTACTAGACCTTTGTTTCTCTGATTTCTACCTTAACTATATACCATTACATCAAACATTGGATTAAGTGAGGTACTCGTATCTAAGTGATAACACGTTGCAAAGATAAAGCCCGATTTCCACCGCGAGCGGAACGGACCCATTAATTACTCCTTTTACCTCGCAATACAAAACTGCATACATGTGTTTCCACCAACAAAGAGTTGATTCATTTCTCATTTTCCGTTCGTCTCGCTCCGCCGAGTCCGCTCTGTCATTAACCGCTCGCAGTGGCAAAACTCTTTGTTGGTGGAAATGCAAACCTATTTTGTTTAAAAGGAGTCCGTTCCGCTTACCATTTCTCGCTCATTACCCTTTCACGGTGGAAATCGGGCTTAAGTAATCCTAGCCAGCCCATAGACTGACCATTTCTTAATACATTTTATTGAGATGCCTCTGAGCCTCGAAGAGCATGTTAAGATGTCGGTCGGTGCTATACAAATATCTTTGACGATCATTACGAGTATTTGTTTCTAAAAGACTTTTGACTGCATAGTTGAACTAGTGGTTTAAGCGTTCGCAACGCCACTTTCTATTGCGCCAAGTGTCATGGGTTCAAATCCTACGTGGGATGACACTTTATTGATTCAAAAATTGTTGTTTTGAGTCTGGGTATTCTTTGTATCCGTTTCATGTAGGTTTGTAAAGTCCCCCGCGACACAGGATTTATATTCGTAATGCGGGAGTTGTGTTTTAAAAAAATTAAAATCCCAGAACAATTTCTCTACAGAGCTTCGATGTCTGAGTGGATGTCTGACGGCAGTCACACCACGTCAAAAATGAAAGTTAAGATATGTCGTAGTAGACTTGAAACCGACCTCAACCAAGCTTGGTATAAAAACTTGTTCCCAGTAAGCTTCTATATAAATAGATAAAATTGAGGCTTGTAATTTCCAGCCTCTATTTAAATGCATACGAAAATATACACAGTATTTACATAAACAAAAAAAACTTTTGTCTCTCTGTTTAGTTTGTTACAACTAATGTCTGGTACAGGTGGATCGATTTTGACGAGATTTTTAGCTAATAAACAATCACACATTATTGTAAATTTAACAAAATTTTCTTCAGAGAATCGGTGGAGAACGTGATCGAGTTTAATAATACAGGTATCCGAATTATATTGCATCATCTCATGTATGAAGTGTTCTTGTTCTAGAAGTTTAAATGGTATTCATAACAACTTGATCCCCAGTACAAGTAGAGAGGGAGGGACTCGATTGCATTAAACTTGGTAACCGTATTATATTTATACAATAATGATGAAGATCGATCAGTCGGGGCTGTTTCACAATTTTTGCTACCATTGTTCGGAGTTTGGCACAGAAGACATCTGCCGTTATTGTTTGAACAGATCGGAGAAAGCTATAGTAAATAACACTATCCTGAGACCACCAAACAGTTACCATTACCTTTTAATTGGTAAGCTTTTCTTTAGGACACTGTTGCTTTGGCACACTTTGACCTGGGATCAGCCATTGCATTTGTCGCTTACGGTTACCATAAAGAATCTACTTTTTATGACATGTAACAATTCGATACAATAATTCTTCATTTCTGTATCGATTCAACAAGGCAACACTATTTTCAACACTCGTTTCTTTTTGCAGATCAGTCAAATCAAATTCCTGGGTAGTTTGGCTCGGATCGGCTTCCACCATCTCTTTCAATTCATTGTAATTCACATGTGTGGGCAGTCTTCCACGTGGTTCGTTCTTCAAATCAAAATTTACATCATGAAAGCGTGTAAACCAAAACCACACGGTGCGTTTATTAGCAGTCCATTGTCCAAACGCATCATTGATATTGCGAGCTGCTTTTGCGCCGTTAGTTCCGCGTCGGAACTCGAATTCATAAATCACTCGAATTTTCGAGGTATTCATCTTTCTTGTCTAAGCTAAATAAAAAAAAAATCGGCCAAGTGCGTGTCAGGCCACGCACAGGAACGGGTTCCTCAGTCACCCATAATGGTACGTGGATTAGAAATCGTATCCAATGGATAATTGTTATGTTTACGTATTAATGCGTTGATTTTGTATGACTTTTCCAAGTAAGCGCATTGTAAAAGTTAAGCCTCTATAACTCCTGAACTAACAAAGTCATCTAATTCGTTATAGTTTTCATTTAAAGTTCATTAAATGGACCACTATCACAAATTGTTCGGCGGGCGGGACGGCCTGTTTTTACAAAAAAGTGGCCTTTAAAGTGGAATTTCTCGCAAACGGATACCTAATTCAAAAAATCGTCTTCGAAACCCCTTAATTTTAATAAAGACCTATATAATGATACCCTACATGATGGGGTAGCCGTGAGAAAAAAAAACATCCCCACTTTACGTGTAGGGGAGGTACCCTAAATAAAAATATATTTCATAATTTTATTGTAGCACTTTGTCGACGTAATTACAATACATATTCATGCAAAGTTTCATCTCTCTAGCACTTACTGTTTGGACGATAAGTCGAGGACGGACGGACGGACGGAAGGACAGACGGACATGACATATCTATAAGGGTTCGAAGTCATAATCTTTTAATTACCTACAACTTTGCCATTTAATTTTTTTCCTTGTAGTTTTGCTGGAAATCGAGATGAACCGTTTTTTACCTTTTGTTGTATATATTTAGCCATCGAATCTGACTCTACCCTGCCTGATGGAAAGCATCAGCAGAATCCAAGAGTCGGGGCTACCACACTTGCTGCGAATGCGGACAATAATGTATGGCGGCCCACACTATGGCGGCTTAGTGAGATGCTTTTTCACGCCCCGGTTAAAGGATCCGAAAACCTCCCCCCCCCCTACCCCTTCCCGACCTCAGATCGCCCGTAAAATATTTTTCCTTTCATTTTTATAATATTCTCCTCCTTTTCCAATAGGTTTCATCCCACTATAATTTTATTTGTTTTCAAAAATTATCTACTCTGGTCTACTGGTCTATATGTCGTTTACAAACTATCATTATGGTTGCCATACAAGTGTGTTATTCCTAGCAACCTGTGAAGTTTTGACAGGAGGTAAACAGTGATACATTTTGACATCTTCGATTTATGTATTTTTATAATCACCTAGCTTTGGTCTTTTTATCTCGATTATTGCAGTAAAAAGTAGCCTATGTCCTTTCCCAAGTTCAGTTCTATCATCATACCGAATTTCATCAAAATCGGTACAGTGGTTTAGGCGTGAAAGCGTAACAGACAGACAGACAGAGGTACTTTCGCATTTATAATATTAAGTAGGGATTAAAAAAAATCTACTCACTAGATCTCGTTCAAACCAATTTTCGTTGGTAGTTTGCATGTTAATGTACAACATATATTTTTTTTAGTTTTATCACTCTCTTATTTTAGAAGTTAAAGGGGGGACACACATTTTTCCACTTTGGAAGTGTCTCTCGCGCAAACTATTCAGTTTAGAAAAAAATGATATTAGAAACCTCAACATCATTTTTGAACACCTATCCATAGATACCCCACACGTATAGGTTTGATGAAAAAAAATTTTTTGAGTTTCAGTTCAAAGTATGGAGACCCCCAAAGTGTATTGCTTTTTTTCTTTTTTTATGTAAAAATCTTAATGCGGTTCACAGAATACATCGACTGACCAAATTTCAACAGTATAGCTCTTATAGTTTCGGAAATAATTGGCTGTGACATACGGACGGACAGACAGACAGACAGACAGACAGACAGACTTGACGAATCTATAAGGGTTCCGTTTTTTGCCATTTGGCTACGGAACCCTAACAACTGAAATCTATAATCAAACGTAGCACATTTTTGAAAAGAAGAAACTCATAGATACGATTTGAAAAAAGTTTCATTCAAAAATCTCAAACCATGACGGTTCTGTCAATTCGAAGTAGGTACCTATTACAATAAAACGGTAATGTCATATTTTAAACACTATTATAATCATTATTTATGGTTTCGTATTTCGTTGGTGAGTGCGAGGCCGGAGCTCAATGATGCAAAGCATGTCAATAGGCCACCATAGTGTGGGTCTCCACACTAGATTGTCCATATTCACGATGAGGATGGTAATAACTCTTGGATTCTACTCAGACTTTCCATTAGGCAGTACGGAGTCATTTTAGCAGGAATAAAAATAAAAAAATAAAAAATAAATGTCTTTAGCTACAAGCAAAAATTATTCAGTTTACGTCAGCAAGTATATTAAAGCACTTTTGCCTTCGGCATTTAAATATCAATTTGTACCTACCCTAAAGCATGATATTATAAGGACCCTTGCACACTTGATCGCAAAAATAACACTAACAATGTCTCGACCTTTAACCCTATCTCAACTCTCTCCTGTTAACCCGTCAGCTTACAATTAATTAAGAATTTCATACACGGACGTATAAAATTGAATTGTGTGTGTAAATTATTTTCTCATTAAAAGTTGGATAATTTGTTGAGTGGAACAAACAAACGATTATGTTTTTAGTGACACGTTTAAAAGGTGAATTTAAGTTTTTGTGTATACGCACGCACCGTTGAAATTATATTCGAAACTTGTTGGTATATTATATTTCAGTGGTTAGTAATCTTTAAACACAATTGAATAGATCACTCTTTATCCGTGGCTCCTGTTGCAATATGTCGGTTACCCCGGTAATCGTAGTTAATAGTACAAAAAAGTGTGAAAAATTGAGTTATATCACTTGTCTAGTCCTCCTAGGTCTGCTTGATTTGGGAATAGATGGTATCGTGAGTGAGATGTCCGAAATACTTATTATTACTCTTTTTATTCTTCGAATTAACTTAAACAATATTTCATTTACATCCTATAATAATCTGCTGAAGAGGATACGTTGATATAGGGGTTTGCATCAAGTTTTGCTTATTTTCTTATTGCTGTTTTACTGCATAGTTGACGGCTCATGAGATGGAAATAGGTCCTGACACTTGATATTTTTTATCAGACATCATACCTCAAACTTCGACCAGATTGAACTTTCATAAACACAATAATCTGCGTGAGCCAATGCCCTGTGATCGACATGAATACGAATTTATCTTTACATTTTTTTTTAATTGAAGAGTCCATTTGTGATTTTAAGTTAATGAAAATAATAGCTTTTCACAAAAACGCATTTGAAAGTTTACAGTGTACTTCTAAATAAAAATATTTTTCATTTTTTTTAACTGTCTGTCTGTTCCGACTAATCTCTAGGATGAATGGACCAATTTGGACGTAACTTTTACTGGCAGATAGCTGACGATATAAGGAAAAGCTTTGGATACCTTTTTAAATTAATTTCGCCCCGTTAAGCAGTGCGCTGACGGGTGACTTTTGTCGCTGCGACAAAAAAGTTTTTGTCATGTCGCGTCGCGTCTTAAAATCTGGGTGCGCACACGGCGAATGACAGTCACGAAACATTTTTGTAAATCCATGGTTCATTTAACGATATGCATTTGGAGGAGACAGTCATTATTTGCGCATTCATACGGCGTAAAAGTTTTCGAATGAGTGTAGAAAGTTTTAATGAATTACTGCATATTTTCAAAGTATTCACCACATAGTTTAGTACACTTTTCCCTTCGCTCAAACCACTAATTATAACATTTATTCCACTGTAAAGAAGGTGTATTTAAAATGTTTTGAGATTCAATATTTAAACACATTCGAATATAGAACTGTTCCAAATTCAAAACTGCCTATAAATATGGAAACGACAGAACTTAAAAGGCATGCCTAGTATTTATCATATGTCAGAATATTCTTTTAATCTTTTCTCGTAAAGTACTGGTCTTCTTTCCACTTCTTCTATATACTATATATATTTGCTTATCGCCAGCGGGCATCAAAAGTAAGCGGAGAGCGGGGCACGGAAAATGGCGTTAGGATAAACTATTTTGTACGGATTTTTGATTCGATTCGAATCAGTACATGAAGAATCGATTATCGAAAAAAACGATTTCTAAAGGATCGATTCTATATCTTTTCTGTATTTACAATATAAATCCATTTTATGAAAAACAAAAATATTCATTAAACAATCTGTGGGATCTCTTATCAGTAAAATCATCGATTTTTTAGTTCAAGGAATTCGATTATAAGAATTATTTTTATTACCTATCAAATTAATACATTCAGCTAATTGTAACTATTGTAAATATTTTTTTATACCAACACAAAAAATCGACAGTCGATTTTCAAGGGTAAAAATCGATTCAGTACAAAATTAAATTTTTTGGGCCGAAACATTGAATCTTCGATCATTGTGTCATTCTCAAAATTAAATAACATCTGGTAATCTTTCAACCAGTGTTAAATCAAACAAATTATATCATATTTCATTTTCTCTAAAACAATTCAAGCTCTAGTAATTTCGAAGAAAACCTTGAATATTTTATTAGAACAACTTCAAGGCATACTGCTTAGACCCTTTATGATAATGTGGTGATTGAACGCTAGGAGACACTTCTGTTTTGATTACAATGCTATTTCAAACAGAATCCCCTGTTGTCTGAAAATATAAATAAAAAGTTAGTCCTTTCCGCTTTCCGCTTTTGGCTTAGGGCACGGGCAGAAACTGTTTCGTCACTCGTGCGCGCGCTTCTATCAAACTCTAGCGGCGCGGTGACAGTTTTGTCGCAGGCTTCTTCGCAGGCACAAAACAGTTTTGTCATCCGATTGTCACGTCGCAACGTGCGCGCATCTCCATATAATTCTACAGCCATCATGAAAGTGACAAAACAGTCACAGTGACAAAAGTTTCCCGTGCGCGCAGGGCCTTATTGTAACCACTATAAATGTTGTTTGTACAAGTGTGGGGCGACGTTATTGAAATATTTTCAAAAAGCAACCCACGCTTTGTTGCATTAAAATTATTTTCTACTTTTTAGTTTAAAAGCGTGTTTGTTTAGTTTTTTAAAACTAATTTTTTCTAGACCAAAAAGGACTGTTTTTTTTTTTGTTTTTTTTTTTCGAATTAGTGTATTGTCATTGGTCTAAGATAAATCTACAAAGTTTGAACGAATCCATTTAGAGTGGGTCAAAATCGCGCCCATAGGAGTCGGTTACAAACATACAAACAAACATACAGGTGAAGCTAATACAAAGCGTGTAAAAAGACATCTTCTATGCCATTTATTTATATCTAGACTATAATATAATATAGAAAGGCTTTCAAAACTCCATTTCTATTTGATAAATGTTTCACAGTCTATATTAAGCGTTACTGTTGTGAAGGATAAATGGCCCTATATATTACAACTCTATTGTTACTAATCTCATATACCTATCTGTTTCATTATTCGAAGCGATTTATTAACAAAAATCGGGCAAGTGCGTGTCAGGCCACGCATAGAAGACGGTTCGGTAGTCATATATAATGATAAGTGGAATTAAATCGTGTCCAATAGATAATTATGTTTAACGAAGATTTCCAAATAAGCATATTTCTCAAGTTAGGCTTATATAACTCCTAAACTAACAAAGCTATCAAATATATCTATTAATTAATTTAACTTTGAAGGACATTTTCGAAAATGTCCTTTAAAGTTAAATTAATCGCAAACGGATATCTAAATAAAGTTTTTAAAAAACCTATCGAATAATATCCCAGACGATGGGGTAGACGTGAAAAAAAATATCCCCACTTTTGGTGTAGGGGAGGTACCACATAAATATCAATGCAAAGTTTCATCATTGTAGTACTAACCGTTTGGACGGTAAGTCGGGGATGTACAGACTTGACGGATTTATAAGGGTTCCGAGTGATGAACCACGGAACCCTAGAAAGTGTAATATACAAAATGATCTGTGTAAATGCTTCTAATTGTCTTATTGAACCTTCACTTTAACGAAAGAAATGCTTGCTTTTACTTTACCAAACAATTATAAGCCTAGAATGTTCAAGAGTAGAAGCAAATAGTTTCTCTTAGACTGATCGTCTACATCATCACTTAAGAACAGATGAAATAAAAGATAAATGGCTCTTTGAATAACGAAAATAAAAGTACATGAATTTTAGGAATATAAATTTTGAATGATGCTTAGGTAACATTATTTTCTGAGCGTCTTTGCATTATGATTCATTCGTATTCAATACACAAATTAAATTTAGCTCATTATGCTATGAAACACGCAAATCTATAATCTTGTGTGTGATCAATCGACATCAATGGCCGATTTATTTATAACCTTTCATTGAAACCCGTGCCTCGGAGTGCTCTCCGAGGCATGGGCGTAAATCACCGCCAAACAATTATAACAAACAAGCACGTAAAGCCATCGGTCCCGGTTGTCATGAACATCTATGGCAATCGTTATTGGGAAGTCAGTGCTCTCAAATATACTGATAACTAGTTCAATCTTAGAATTTCAGTTCTCCCTTAGGGTTGCGGAGGTCCGAGGCCAGTCGCTCCGTGGAAAAACTGAAATTCAGATAAAACCGGTTGAACTAGTAGCCGACCCCAAATAAACTAGGGAATAAAGGCTCGGAAGATGTGTCATTGAAATACGAAAATCGTTGTTGTTTGAATTCAGTTCATGGTCAAAGACAAAATATTTTTTTCTTTTAATTCTCCGAGTACTTTTCGGGATCACGACTAAACTTTAGGTTGATGTTTTAGTTGCTTCAGTGACCGACATCAGACTTAATAAATACACGGTTAGTTTTTAATTACCAGAGAAAAACTAGGGGCATATACAGAACTTATATACTAACATAAAACACCATAGAACAAATACCCAGAAAACAAAAATAACCGAGTTATTATGGTTTTTAAAATGTTAAAATACGCCCATAATTTATTGTCACCCAAATATTTTACACACGCGTATTTTAATTATCAATGAATAACATTTTCTGTTTCAAAATGTGTGACGCATCGCCCAATACAGTCAGTTCAAAGCATGCCGCCATTAGGAGCACGCGTCGCATCGTAGGTATTAGGTACCCCGCTCGCACCGGCAACCCGCAGGCTAGGACATTGACACTTTCTTGTTACGTAATATCATGTCGTGAATATATCATGTGTTATGAACAAAAATTTGGTAGTTTTCGGGAAAATATTAACACGTATTTTTTTTTTGTTTTAATTACATAAATATGTTCAGTAACGAAAGCTGAATACTACATATTTTTTTCTCTGGTCATTAAAAATTAGTCGTGTATATATTTAAATATATTATCTAAGTTTTGCAGATTAAATATTGTCGGATTTTTAGCACTTCAACTATCAGTTAGCTAACCAGCCAGTTTGCAACTTGGCTAGAAGGCGTATTGCTACTAACGTTGTGTAAAAACGTTCTTATTTAAACTGGGACAGACGGCTTACATTATTCTCTTAGGTAAGATTGGTTTTAGTAGTCACCACTACTGCCACTAAGCGAGACTCTTAGGGCCACAGCACACTAGCTACTTTTAGCATCGGCGATCGGCGATTTTGCGACTGCATCGATGCTGCATCGCGTTTTAGCGACTTCCTGCGTTCGATCGCGGTATCGGAAACGCGCGTTTTAGCGATCGATGCTACCGGCATCCGAATGTGTGCGGAGAGTAGCGTTCAGCTGCCGTATTTAGCTTCTAAAAAGCGACTAGTTGCCGGTCGCCGATGCTAAAAGTAACCAGTGTGCTGTGGCCCCTAAGTAAAAATATCCCTTTTTCATTAAAAAAACTATTTGAAATAATCTTTTATGCTCATACCGATGTATATATGTATAGGTACAACAGCAACAATTTTAAATAACCGATATTTTATCTTGCATGACCTCTGCATGTATGTATAGATAAATGATCCTAGGCAGAATTCAATTACTACCCCTAACAAATCGTTCTATGAAGCACATGAACATTTTATATAATATAAAATAAGAAATATTTCGGACATCTTACACACGTCATCTAGACCCAAACTAAGCAGAGCTTGTATTATAGGTACTAAAGAACTGATATAAATACATAAACATACTTTTTTTTAAATACATAGACAACATAATATTATACATAGAAAAACACCCAGACTCTGAAACAAATATTTGTGGATCACACAAATACTTGGTCTGACCCGGGAATCGAACCTGAGACCTCTTGATCAGCAGCCGCATACGCTAACCACTAGACCAATAAAGCCGTCATTTATTTGATTCTGTGTCTATACGGTAGTCTTTTCTCTATAAAACATTACATTTCATATGTATGAAAGTGAATAATTGACGAGACATTTTTATTATTATTTATTATTTTAACAATAATGTATCTATTGTAAAAGACAATACGATTTTAATTATATTAGCTTCAAATAAGCTTGATTTTCATTAAGTGTTTTTCAATTTATTATATTTATCCAAAATGTGAAATTATATTTTATTAAACATTTAAATATCGAAACGACTTATTAAAAATTTTTTTTGGAAGAAAACAACAATTTGATAAATACAAGTTTGTAGTTACGATTTATTTATTACATTTATTTTATACAGATTTGAAAATCGAGCTTACTTGGTATTTAGATTTTTTGATTTATTTTTATGAAATGTTAGACATTTAACGTTTTATGTTTTTACATAGCTTCAATGTAGTAACCATCGTTTTGTTGTGACTGTGATCGCCTGTAGTTATCCATCTGGGGGAAAAAGAAAAAAAATTAATCAAAGACAATAGTTTTTAAAAAGTCAATATATTCCGTGATTCGGAGGTCACGTTTAGCAGTCGGTCCCGGTTGTTATCAAAAGATAGCAGTCGTGAAGCTTAGTTGGAGGCCTTCGGGCCGCTTAAAAACATCCAACAGCAAGATTACGTAGCCACTACGTGTCTTGCCAGTCCCCAACCCGCACTCGGCCAGCGTGGGGACGTGTGGCCTTAACTCTCTCTTGAGAGGAGACCTGAGCTCAGCAATGGGACGTTATGAGTTGTTGATGATATTCACTGTCACTATAAATCGAAGATAGCCGCTGTCACAAACAGATGGACTACATTTTATATAATTCGTCATCAGTTATGAATATGATATAACTTTAATAGCCGATCCCAAATATTCTGGGTAATAAAGGCTAGGAAGAAGAACAAGATAGCGTAACATACATTATTGCTTTCTGCCAGTCGGAATGTTAGTAGGCCATGATGCAAGGGATTATTTTGTACGTGATATTGTAAATGCATATTTTAATTCTATTAAATTAATTTAGCCTTTAAATAAAAGTTATTTAAGGCTAAATTTATTTAATAGAATTAAAATATGACCAGACCTTTAATTAAAAACTTATTTCAAAAGAGGTTCTCTAGCCTTAAAATAAGTCATAATTTAATACATTAAATAACTATGCTTAATGTGTTTAAGTTTTTGTTGAAGACGAAACTTGAATTTAAAATATTCAAAGAAATTAACTACATGCAAAATGGTTGCAATTTTTTTTTTATTTAAAATAAGCATTAGCATCAACCAACATACGGCTGAATGTCCCACAAAGGAGACAGATTACAGTAAACCATTAGAATACAAAAAAAACACTAATCTATTGACACCTTCATTGAAATCAATACAGTATTTTAGGCGCTACGTTGGAACATACATACATACACTGAAATAATATTCCTTCCTTCTGGTTTTGCTATTGTCAGGGAATAAATAATAATAAACCACTAGACCAAGTTTTGAAACTGCCAAAAAACTTTGTACAAGACGTGTACTAAACGTCAAAAAATCTTACCTCCATAGAAGTATCGCCGGATCATTTGCCGTGGCCGCCGTGGCACGAGTGCCCGTAAGAATCACAATCGTCTGTTAACAAAAATAAAATTAAAATTTATTTGCATACGAAAGCTACAAAGATACTATAGCATACTAGCTAAAAATATATATACAAAGAAAATAGTGAAAAAAAACATTTATAATGTCAGATTAGGTGTTTAATTATTTTAATTAATTAGTCCTCCGCGCGTCTGCCTGTTCGAATAGAAGCTCAAAACCTTCTGCACCGATTTAACAGTCTAAAGCCTGAGACAGGACAAGACTACTTTTTACAGCAATAACGAACATAAGGGTGGAGCGGTGGCCGAAAGCTAGTATTATTTTTCCCCAAGGTAAGTGTGTCTGTCTGTGACGTTTTCACACATACACATACCCCACACAATGGGGTAGACACGAGAAACATCTTTCCCACGTTACGTGTAGGGCAGGTGCCCCAAATAAAAATATTTTTCATGATTTTATTGTAGTTTCATCTTTCTAGCATTAACCGTTTGGTCGGTAACGGACGGACAGTCATGACGAATCTATAAGGGTTTCGAGTCATGAACTACGGAACCCTAAAAAGTACGCAAACAAGACTTAAGTCAGGTACATCCTAATGTAATTTTAACTTGCTACTTTATTAATTAAATTATTCATTTTTTCCGCTACAGTGAACAAAAGCAGTTTGGGTTTCTCAATTATTATTTTACAATCGGTTTTCTCAAAGTCCAAATTCAATTACTCAATTACAACTTTGCCATCCGGTGATTAGACAGCAAGAATTTCTAGCAGTGAATAACTTAATATTGTAATAAAATATAATTGCTAGAATATTATATTCCTTCACTGACAATTCACGCAAAATAAACATGGATAGTTTGTTCATACTCCTAGTTTTATACTGTTTTCAGTCACATTTTCAGTTTAAATATTTTTACCAAACTACAGCAAATTCAATAAAACAATATAATTATCATAGAAACAAGAAATCCTATTGCTTCAAAGTATCAAAATATCAACATAAAATTCGACTGACTAATGCATTGCAAGCTTACTTACACTTTGAGAATTAATTTCTTATGCCCAATGAAATATAATACATAACTTAAAAGATTCATTTAGCATCCACCAAGAGTAATGAAAAAGAAAACATAATATTACATTAATGCATACTTTCGGATACCCATACGAATACCGGGGTACCTCACTAAACTCTGTCCATTCCTTTATTATCTTTTTGACAGTTCAAGAAATTTCGAAATTAGTGACGCCCTCACACGTCACCGATTCGATTTGAAATTAAAATCAATCGATATAATATTCTTTATGTCAGTATTGTAAATAAATAAAATGTGCACTATTATGATATATAATTGGCCTAGAACAAAGAAAACTTCCTTACACAGTCACTATAGGTCGGTATAATAAGTATTAAGTGATTTTCAAATGTATTTTATCATTTCTCTGGATTTAAATGTTATTAACCACGCGTTGCAAAGTAGAATTTTAGTAACGCGTGAATAGTTACATTTTAGTTTGTTATATGCTTTGTGATATATTGTAAAGGATTCTTATGACCAGCACTCAAGCTAAGATTAAACTTGTGTTATGAGTGATTGTCATAAAAATACATTGTTTAAACTATTCAGATACAGTGCTTTTGAATATATTTTGATAAAAAGCACAATTTGAAATATAAAGTAAACGAAAAAAAGTATATTAAATATGCTGCTTTGTATGTGGTTCGTATTTGTGTCTGTGTTTGTATGCGTATACTTGTATGTATGTTTGTATATTTTGTATTAAAACCCAGCAAGAAAACCTAAGTCGTATCAAAACTAGTTATTAATAATGTCTCAATTTGCGTATATGAAAGAGGCCTCATCCATGACGTTATTAACACATATTAAACACCTTCTCTATATCTATTACTTAAACTGCATTAACATCCGTTGAGTAATATAAAAATCTGAGAAAACAGACAACGCAAGCGACTACATTTTTTGTCTAAAGATTGAGCAAAATAAATATGTTTATCTATCATTCTAAATGTTACAATTACATGAATTTAATAATATTATAAAATTTCGTACGCCAACTATTTATTTAAGTTTGTTTAAGAGTCACTAGCTCTCCATCTATGTCTGGAAGCTGCTCGTTATAAACTTCGTTCATGATGATTTTGATTTGACATCCGTAACTCAGAAACTAATACAGAAGAATTTCTATTCACACGTTAGCGGCATTAAGTACTTGATATGTATGCATAGGATTTATACATACATACCTATCTCTCATCTGAAGAGTGATAGAATATGTCCATGTGAAAATTTAGCGGTATGGGAAACGCAATCTATTTTATTCGAAAATTCGTAAGAGTATAAAAAGTTTACAATGAAAACTAACCGCCCGCTCCGGCTCCGCACTGGGCCATATTACCTGTACCCGTGCGGATAAAAAAAACAATATTAAAAATAATAATACACTCTTGGCAGACTTCCCATGCTTAGAATATTCAATACAAAATTACACATTTAGGAGTTATGATAGATGTATGTATAATACACAAACATATATATAACTTCAAACTTATAACATCCCTCACACTTTCTATTAGGGCCTTATAAAAAATAGTATATTTTTAACGAAAAAAATTCGTTGGGGAATTTGGAGTCCTCTTAAATTAAGAGGGTTAAATGTCCCCCCTAAATCACGGTGAGGTAGTCCAAGTGCTATCCCATCTCCTATCGCAGCAACCAATCTACCACCTGAGTTCCCCATTCTCTGACGGCTCACGTAGGAGAATACTCTAAAAAAGAATAGATAAGTTCTAAATATACAATACAGACCTCCATCTCTAACAGATATGATTTCGTCACCCGCTGATAGAATACCAGTGTATCCAGAATGAGGGTATACGGGGTGAGGGGGGGTTTCTTCTTGACCCAGCTGGTGGCGAGCTACCAGCTCCTGGTTCGACAGCTGTTGGCAAAGAAACAATAATTAAGAATTATTAAGTTTTATTACTGATCACATGGATTTTAACTAATTTATGATGAAAATTATTTTAAGATATAATTATACCATAGAGCAATACGATAGGGAGTAGCCATACGAAAGTGGGTATCTGTGTAAGTATAAGCCCAAATGGGCCTACGCATTACACTGCTATGACACAGAATGTGTTTATCTGTGTATAAAATTGTGAATGTTGAATTGTTTTAAGCGAGTTCCTAGTGACAGGTGTTTTTTTTTATATGAGTCTGTAATGTGTATGTGTGCAGATATCCCATTTTTTTTATCTGTGCGAAAATCCCACGGATTTCCCCCTAAAAAATGACATACAAGCAGTATGCTATGTGGACTGTGTTGCTCATGTACTTAACAGTTCATAACTGCGAATATGTAATTTAATTTTAATACGAAGAGGCACAACCGGTGTCCAAAAAAAAATTCATTTTTAGATAAATAAATATTACCATTCTGATTAAACGTAGTCTATAATTCTAAAACTTGTTTCTAAAACAAAACTTAAACTGAAACAAAACAATATTTCTATTAAACGAAACAAATGACTAATGCTTATATAATTATCCCCGAGACGGATATACCTCACAACTGTACTAACTTCGTAAAAGCTACTTAACTTATTAATTACAAAATATGAGAGTTTTAGGGCGCTCGTCCACTGCACTTGGATATAGACATAATGGTCATATGGTCATTATCGCTACATTAGCTTCCTGTAATGATAGGTGCTATAATGATTTTTATGTATGGTCATAATACAGTTCATTTTCATTTCCAATGGCGTGATTATTTTAGTAGTGGTAAACAATACGATAATGTATCTGAGTTCTTTGCCATTAAAATTTAAAACAAGAAAACGAAGTAAAAGAAATAAAGTTCAGTAAAATTCTTTGTAAATACGTTAAACGCATTAATTATATAATGTATCGCAGAATTAATGACATCCCTTCTAGAGACTAGTTTTCTTTTTCATATCTCACTACAAAGCTTTTTTATTTTTTAGTGTTTGAACTTTTTTTTCGTTTTCCAAAAAGACAACACCTGAATTTGGAACAAATCTTGTGTCACGGAGAATTTACAAACATAAATGAAACAGACGCAGAGAACACACAGACTCAGAAAATCAATTTGTGGCTCACAATATTGTTCCATATATATTTTAACAGATAACCCTCAACGCAGTAGAAAACGCCGCGGCGATCACTTAAGCCGCTACGGTATCCGTGCCCGTTACCTGCCCGTTAATGGCGTTCTTCACTAGAACTCAAAATGCGCAGTGTGAAATTCATTTTGAAATAAACGTATTTTTGGTAAATTACTTTCAAAACTGTTATCAGTATATGAAGACTTTTTTGCAATTTTTTTTCTCGCATTTGGAACATACATCTTGTATCGCTGTACGTGTACTTTATAAAAATACATGAAACGGACACAAAGAACAACTTGATTCAGAACAGCAGTTTGTGGTGTGTTATCCTATGTGGGATTTGAACCCACAAACAACACTTAGCGCAGTAGGAAGTGACGAGGTGACCGCCTAAACCACTAGACCAAGTTTTGAAACTGCCAAAAAACTTTGTACAAGACGTGTACTAAACGTCAAAAAATCTTACCTCCATAGAAGTATCGCCGAATCTATTGCCGAGGCCGCCCCAGCACGAGAAGAAAAAGCCGAAAGACGAACAATTGCCTGTTAACATAAATAAAATTAAAATTTATTTGCATACGAAAGCTACAAAGATACTATAGCATACTAGCTAAAAACATATGTACAAAGAAAATAGTGAAAAAAATCATTTATAATGTCAGATTAGGTGTTTAATTATTTTAATTAATTAGTCCTCCGCGCGTCTGCCTGTTCGAATAGAAGCTCAAAACCTTCTGCACCGATTTAACAGTCTAAAGCCTGAGACAGGACAAGACTACTTTTTACAGCAATAACGAACATAAGGGTGGAGCCGTGGCCGAAAGCTAGTATTATTTTTCCCCAAGGTAAGTGTGTCTGTCTGTGACGTTTTCACACATACACATACCCCACACAATGGGGTAGACACGAGAAACATCTTTCCCACGTTACGTGTAGGGCAGGTGCCCCAAATAAAAATATTTTTCATGATTTTATTGTAGTTTCATCTTTCTAGCATTAACCGTTTGGACGGTAACGGACGGACAGTCATGACGAATCTTTAAGGGTTTCGAGTCATGAACTACGGAACCCTAAAAAGTACGCAAACAAGACTTAAGTCAGGTACATCCTAATGTAATTTTAACTTGCTACTTTATTAATTAAATTATTCATTTTTTCCGCTACAGTGAACAAAAGCAGTTTGGGTTTCTCAATTATTATTTTACAATCGGTTTTCTCAAAGTCCAAATTCAATTACTCAATTACAACTTTGCCATCCGATGATTAGACAGCAAGAATTTCTAGCAGTGAATAACTTAATATTGTAATAAAATATAATTGCTAGAATATTATATTCCTTCACTGACAATTCACGCAAAATAAACATGGATATTTTGTTCATACTCCTAGTTTTTACTGTTTTCAGTCACATTTTTAGTTTAAATATTTTTACCAAACTACAGCAAATTCCATAAAACAATATAATTATTATAGAAACAAGAAATCCTATTGCTTCAAAGTATCAAAATATCAACATAAAATTCGACTGACTAATGCATTGCAAGCTTACTTACACTTTGAGAATTAATTTCTTATGCCCAATGAAATATAATACATAATTTAAAAGATTCATTTAGCATCCACCAAGAGTAATGAAAAAGAAAACATAATATTACATTAATGCATACTTTCGGATACCCATACGAATACCGGGGTACCTCATTAAACTCTGTCCATTCCTTTATTATCTTTTTGACAGTTCAAGAAATTTCGAAATTAGTGACGCCCTCACACGTCACCGATTCGATTTGAAATTAAAATCAATCGATATAATATTCTTTATGTCAGTATTGTAAATAAATAAATTGTGCACTATTATGATATATAATTGGCCCAGAACAAAGAAAACTTCCTTACACAGTCACTATAGGTCGGTATAGTAAGTATTATGTGATTTTCAAATGTATTTAATCATTTCTCTGGATTTAAACGTTATTAACCACGCGTTTCAAAGTGGAATTTTACTAACGCGTGAATAGTTACATTTTAAGTCAGTGGTCCTTTACAGAAACAATACTTACATAAAGTCAAATTATTTTGATCATAATAATATGATAGATTCTTCTTATCGTTTAATCGATTTATCGTATCTTAAGAACTGTTTTATAGTTTTTTGTTTTTAGCTATAATACAGGCCACTTCTCTACTCGTCTATAAAGTACGACATTACTGTAGTACATTATTACGAAAAAAAATACAAGCAATTTATAGGCGTGACCTGATAAAAAGACAATAAACGAATGGACAAAGTATAGTAACGATTACTCAATATTGACAATTTAATCAATCGGTTTTTTTACGAAAAAGCTAAACCAAAATACTATACAATCTTTTTGTTTGTTTTAAAAAAGACAACTCCCGCATTAGGAATATAAATTCCTGTGTCGCAGGGGACTTTACAAACATACATGAAACGGACACAAAGGACACCCAGACTCAGAACAACAAATTGCGAATCACACAAAGTGTTGTCCTACGTGGGATTTGAACCCACGACACTTGGCGTAGTAGGAAGCGGCGTGGCGACCGTTTAAGCCACTAGGCCAACCGTGCAGTCAATCAAACAAAACATACTGAGCCTACACGACAAAAGTGACGTCATCAGTACATGTCAATTCTTGTAACGGACTCAAAAGGCTATTGAATACAATGACACGTAGTTTTATAAAACTTTGACGTTTGTCACAATTGTATGCATTATATTAGCTAGTCTATTAACATTGATTATCCATTGATTTTCAGAATTAGGTCGTATACGACATTGTTTTGGCAATGAAGGTATTATAATTATTTCTTTTTCAAACATTTCCCATAGAAACTACGGCGAAATTCTTCTAAGAAGCACTACGAGGAATTTTCTGCCTAACCAATTTGTGAAAGTTCGGAAAAGAGTTCTAGAAGACCTGCTTAGGACTCCCTCACTAAATTACTTCAAGAATAGACCTAACAAACTTAGTATCTCCTAGCTTTATAAAATACATTCTTCTGTCTCCAACTGCTAGGGTGTCATTTCAAATAATAATACCTAATAAAGTAAATATTTGAATTTATCTCACGAGATTGTAGAATGTGGAATGTGGATTCGGTGAGAAGCGTTACTTGCGAATAATACACATTACACAATTATATTTAAGACTGCTTAATTAACCTTTGTCACAAGATACAGCAAACCTGATTTGACAACTTAAAGGATTTTATAAAATTGTTCCTTTATTTGGATTGTACACTTAGCTTGCTTCGCATACGTGTATTTCGATTATTGCAGTAAAAAGTAGCCTATGTGTTATTCTGATATATAAGTTGTATTACTGTAAAGTTTCATCCAAATCCGTTTAGTGGCTTTTGCGATTTTGCTTATACTCACAAAATTTCGCGTTTATAATATTAGTAAGGATATATTATGTTATATCTGTTACAAATGTCTGTGAAGTCCAAATTATCATTGATTGCCTTTAGTATACTTCTCACTAATGATTTAATACAAATATTACATGTACGTAATGTTTTTTGGTCCACTTGCAAATACTACTGATATTTTTCTACAGCGATATCTTGCTAAAAAATTTATGTGTATGAAGTTATTTTTGTTCTTTAATGTTCTGTTCTAATTAGGGTTCGACGTGGTAATTCAGTTTCAGTAAAACGACCGACTTAACCACTTAAAAGCCAAGCAATCTGAACTTGTTTGTAATTTTGTTTACACGGGCCATGAGTGTAATAAACGAAAATGTATAGAATTACTGCATATTTTAAAATAAAGACTTCCGCCGCGTCCGTGTGCCTGTCTGTTCGCGATAAACTCAATAACCACTTCACCGATTTAAATAAAATTTTGTACCCAGATAGACTAAAACATGAGAAAGGACACATGGGCCCGGTTAACGATCAAATTTGTTTGACAAATTTACGTGTTTGTCAAATTATTTGATCGTGTGCTGCTGTGTTTGACGCGTTTGTTTGAAACATCAACTGTGTTGCTTAGTGCAAAACCCGAGAACCACTGGACCAATCCGGACATACATAGAGACAGACAAAAAAAATTATAAATTGATTTATTGAAGTATTTTTTGAAGTATACTTTTATAATGTTGCTTTAATTAATACATTTTTATTTTAACTTACAAACAGATACGTCAATTTTGTACTATAAATTAAATAATAATGTTTGTGTTTTTTTGCCGTAAAGTGTATCTATGCCAAATGATTTGACAAAAACTTTCAAATAAATTAAAAATATCAACGTATCGTTAACGGTGGCCCTGGCCAAATGGCTTAACTTTGCGGTTCATTTTCAAGTTTGATTCCCTTTGAACAATCCAATACTTTATATATTCCTACAAATATTTATCTTCTGGTTTATTTTCAGTTACGGCACTGAAAATATCTAATTTGAGGTTCTATTTCAAATTAAACAGGGGATTTGTGGTAATAAAACTCAGTTTTACGTTTGATGCTTTAATTGTTACGAAAATAGGTACATTTACAGGGAATAAAATTATGTCTTTTTAATATTCATCTGTAAGATGAAATTTATTTTCATGCTGAATCATGAAAATATATATAAACCTGTTTGAGCCTGCGACTCCGCCCGTGTGTATATCGGTTATGGCGTAGTAACCTATTCCTTTCTCAAGAATCAAAATATCTCCATTCCAAATTTCATTGAATCAGTTTAGCAGTTTACATTAAGAACGGACTCGCTTGGCTGGAGCAATACTAACCTCTCACAGAAGTCCCACCTAAAATGACATGATTCGTGTTGTGTGTTGTCTTGTCTCTTGTTGTTATTGAGAGCGATACCGGAGTCCAAATTATACAGAAGCACTGCATTGTATGCATTGGCAACGGGTATGGTGACCACTGATCTTCGATTCTACTCATGCTTACCGTCAAATAGATTACAGTCACTACGGTAGGCTCATGTAAAGAAAAAACTAATGGACCGATACAGGGCGGGTCGTTTGTAAGTGACGTGAGTTGTGTAAATTGAATTACTAAATAAAAATATAATAAATTATAAGACATCAGTACAGTGCATCAAATCGACAACCGTGGAGAGACATCGCAAGACGTGCAGCGGCCCTGAAATTAAGCGGCGACGACGAGTCGCAACACTACCTATCAACTGCCACGACCGAGTTGTCAAGAGTGTTCGACTAAGAAGAAGAAAAAATTATAAGAAAAATCAAAAATGAACATGTCGGCGTAATATTTCAAGACAGCGAAGAAAGAACAAAAAGCAAACATTGTTTATGGTATACATGTGAGCGATGAAGATTGCTCACGCACTCAAACTTAACGCTTACGAGTTTTCGAACAATCTGATTGTATTATGGAAGTTACCGTACCTTTTAGTTACAAATATAATTATTTAGTTAACTGTAACCTTATTGGTAGTGCCTAATTGGTGCAGCGGTTAGCGTGTACGACTGCTCATCAACTGTCTCGTGTTCGATAAATTCTTAATAACAGTGCAGAGCATGGAAGTTTGGGGGTATTTCACCCCCGTGTTTCACTAAATGCATATAAAAGTACATAAGCAGGCTAAGAAAAAAATACTTTTGCCCGGCTTTCTGTCTGTTTGTACCGGCTAATCTCTGGAACGCCTGAACCGATTTTGATGAGATTTTCCCTATCAGGTGACTAGAGATTGCCATTCCTGGACTGTTTTTTAATTCCGGAATTTCGGGATCGCTCCAATGCGATCCCGGGATTATATGAAAATTTGAAATAGTTTAATATTAGAGGTTAAAGTATGAAATTACCGAACCTTCATGGTTTGAGAATTTTGAGTGAAACTTTTTTCGAATCGCATCTATAAGGTTCTTCTTTTAAAAAATGTGCTATATTCGATAATCGACTTTCAGTAGTTTTTTTTATTCGCTCAGTCAAGAAAGATGAATACTTCGAAAATTCGAGTGATTTTTAAATACGAGTTCTGACGCGGAACTAAAGCTGCAGAAACAGTTAGCAATATCAATGTTGCGTTTGGAGAGGGCCACGCACCGTGTGGTTTTTGTTTAAACACTTTGGTGATGGAAATTTTGATTTGAAGAACGCACTACGTGGAAGACTGCCCACACATGTGAATAACAATAAATTAAAAGAGATGGTGGAAGCCGATCCGAGCCAAACTACCCAGGAATTAGCGGCTTGACTAAACGTTACCTTACCAATAATATTGACTCATTTGCGTCAAATCAATAAAATAAAAAAATATGAAAAATGGGTGCCTCATGATTTGACTGATCTGCAGAAAATACGCTTATTGAAACTTGTGTTGCATTGATGAATCGATACTAAAATGAAGGAATATTAGATCGAAATGTGACAAGTGATGAAAAGTGGATTCTTTACGATAACCGTAAGCGAAAAATGCAACCCTGACCCCAGGTCAAATGCCGCAAGAGTGTCCTAAAGCAACGCTTACCAATAAAAACAGTTGGTCTCAGCATGTCAGTCTCACTATAACTTTCTCCGATCTGGTCAAACAATAATGACAGATGTTTACTGTGCCGAACTCCGAACAATGATAGCAAAACTTGCAGTGAAAAAGCCCCGACTCATGAATCGATCTTCACCACTATTGCTCCTTGATAACGCGAGACCTCATACAGCACGACGAAAAACCGTTTTTAACTATACAGGAATTGCAATTAGAAACCATTCGTCACCCTCCTTATTTTCTGGACCTTGCCCCAACGGACTACCATTTTTGTGACTTGTACTATTTTCTACGTGATAAAAAGTTTCCTTCCCAGGAGGCAGTATAACACGTTGCGAGTTATAGAGGTATAAGTATCTTTTGTTATGTTTACTACTATTGTCAAAAATTTCAATGCCTAAATAAGCGTGAATTTATTTTTAGAACAATGAGATTAACTTTGTCGAGTTTAGAAAACTTTCAGTTAAGATTTGAGTTCAACAAAAAAGGTTTTAGTAGCCGCTGTTTTTTTTTTATACCGGGAAATTTCGGGATTGTTGGTCAATCCCGGGATTGTAATCCCGGATATAAATCGGTATTAATCCCGGTATTTAATCTCTACAGGTGACTGATGATATAAGGAGTAACTTAGACACACTGACATAGTCACTGTTGACAATCGGTTAAATTTTAATGTGCAACTATGCTTAGGATACGGGTCCATAAGTCCAAACTAATCCACCACAATATTAACTATTTACATTACAATTTTGACGGGAAATAAACAGAGTATTCAAAAAATATGTCAGAAGCAGCAGAGTTACAATTTTAATATTTAATAACCGATATGATACAGATATCTTAATTTTCAAAAAGTTTATTAGAAGCACACTACTTCAGTTAACCGCAATGATTTTCAAAAAAAAAGTTAAAACATCATCATAATCAGATGATCATAATCAGACGGAAAAAATATTTTAATCAAAATTCGGTCTCATGGAGATGTCTATACGATAAAAAATCAGAATCTTCCAACTGCGCGTTGCCGTGAAGGAGCAGTGGGGACGACCGATTGACCAAATCTGGTTGCAGATGTGCAAGCTTCTCCATCATTCTCTCCAGTTCTTCACAGTACACATCTGCATTAATGCTCATGCCGTTTTGTAAAAACCTGTGGTGAATCACACCCGCACTAGACCACCAAACAGTGACAATCACCTTTTTAGGGATCATTTTTGGTTTAGGGCATTGCTTTGGTGCTGAACCATGGTCTAACCAACTTGCTGAGCGCTTTCGATTGTCGAACAGAATCCATTTTTCGTCGCACATAACAATTCGTTTCAAAATTCCTTCATTTCTTTGCCTGTCGAGCAGCGCAAGGCAGTTCTCGATGCGCACGTTGCGCTGACGATCGTGAAGGTCGTGGGGCACCCATCTATCAAGCTTTTTTACCTTGCCAATTTGTTGCAAATGGATCAATATTGTTCTGATGCTTACATTAAAAGCTGCTGCTAGCTCAGCTGTAGATAGAGTTTCGTCAGCTTCCACAATCGCCTTTAATTTATTATTGTTAACCAAAGTCTCTGGACGACCACGAGCTTCATTTTTCAAGTCAAAACTTCTAGAACGGAACCGGGAAAACCAATAACGGGTTGTGCGTTCGTTTGTACAGTTCTCTCCGTAAACGTTTTTGATGATACGTGCCGTTTGTGTCGCGTTGGTTCCACGACGGAAATCGTATTCCATAATTACACGAATTAGTATCCATTATGACGAAAAATGTTCAAATGTAATGAAAATACAACGCTAATCAAAAAACAAAAGACTGAGTTTGTAAATAGAATGTCATGGTTTTAAAACAAAATTAATTTGAATTTAGAATACAGAGCCATTACAAACTTTTCTTTATTTGAAATGACCAGTACTGAAGAAAGGCAATTTCATAGGTAAAGACCTAATAAATAAATAACCAGCAAAGCATACCATACTCGAACTGTTTTAAATCAATTTAACGTAATTAAGAGTGGCAACCCTCAAAATATAAATATGCCAATTAATTAATGAAAGTTGTTATTCCAACAAACCCAAGCTAAATAATCCTATACTAACAAAACACATAATAATAGTCCAGTCAATTAAAGCTTAACTTTGCCATTTTGGTTGAACACCTGCAACCAACACCAAAATTTCCGTAAGTCTTCGTAGAATAATATACTAAAATTGCAGGGTGCTGCGTTACCGACAAAGGGTGCAAATACATTGCAAAAGAGTGCAAAAACAACTTTTTCGTCTATATCTCGCATCTCTTTTCGTCTATATGCAGTAGTGTGTACGGTGTACACACTACTGCATATAGACTACTATTTTAATAATTAGTAATATTTTATTTTATCATTATGACATATTTAGTTCCTATTACAATATGTTCTTTTCTGCATATTACTTTTACAAAATAATGGCGATGTTTCACATCTGCCAGGCGTCCCGTGACGGCTCACTTTTTTTTTTTAATATATTTATACCTTTTTTCAATTACCTAATAATCTTGGCAAAAAATTCATTTCAATTTTATTAAATGATATTTTAATACTAAATCTTTTTTATTCCATCGGATTCAGCGTTAATTTGCAAATTTTTAAATTTGAGACGATGGTCATCTAATGAACGGGAGGCATGTAATATGTATGCCTGATAGAAATGTTATATACGATGGTGATATAAGAGGTGAAATGCCTAAACATAGTTTACTAGGATCTGCATGTGATGTTTTTTAATCCAGAAGGCAAACTCTCATCATAAATCTCATCGGTGATATCGGTTGTAGATGCTAATTGCGCTGCAGATTTTTTTACATTTGATTGGAGTTCCTTCATATCAAACACTACTTGCTGGTGTGTACACTGCTATACCTCCTAAACAATGAAAAGTCTCCTGACCACCTGAGGTTCTTATACAAGGTGGGCCAAAAGAAGTCATCCGATGTTGTTTGGCTCTCAATTTTTTTCTAGATGAAAAACTTCGATTCTGTTTTTTGATTGTGTTTACTTGAACCTTTAGAATTTTATTAGTCGAGTCGAGAAGATGATATCGGTCAAATGGGCGCAGCCACAATCGATTGCTATATGGGCTCGTTTTATGGCATTTTTCATCACTTCAGCGAGAACTTCGGGCGACAGATTCTCGCACTCGTGTTGAATATTGTCCTTGAGGGCTTCCAGGGTCTCGGGCTTGTTCACGTAAACACGGGAAATCAAAAACCCCCACAAAAAAGTCTGGAACGGTTAAATCGGGTGATTTTGCGTGCCCGTGCAAACCGCCAAAACCGATGAAACGACCCAGGAACGCCACCTTCAGAATATCGGTTGTGTCTCGCGCAGTGTATGCCGTTGCTCCGTCTTGTTGGAACCACATGTCCTCCAGTCCTAATTCGTTCAATTGTGGCAGAAAAAACTCGGTTAACATGGCCATATAGCGCGCACCGTTCACTGTTGTCGTTTGACTAGCGGCGTCCTCGGAAAAAAATGGCCCGATGACTGTTCCAGCTTGAACGTCACTTTTCGCGGGTGTAATGGCTCCTCGTGCATCACTCGTGGATTTTCGGTACCCCAGAAGTGATAGTTTTGCTTGTTCACGTACCCGCTGAGGTGAAAATGAGCCTCATCGCTCATTATGATTTTGGTCGAAAAATCGTCTACTTCGTCTTCGAGATTGAGGATCGCATGGGCGTAGGCCATGCGTTTGGTGGTTGACAGGCAGCAACTGATTCACGGACATGCGCAGATCTTTGACCAAAATTCACCTTAGTGATAACCAGCTGATGGCTAATTGCGAGGCACGGCGTCTGATCGATGTTTCAGGCGACAGCTCGACATCCTCGGCAACAACTGCAACAACGATATTCTCGGCAGAATAGGCGCTCCGGGGCAGGCCACTCTTGGCAGCGTCTCTTGTGGTTCCTGGCCAAACGGCGCTGTGATTGCGCAGTTAGTGCCGGACGACCAGGGAATCGGCGATGGAATTCACGCTTCGCCAACACCACAGATGAATTTATTCCACGTTCCGCAGGGAGTGTATCGCTCCATGGCATGTTTACTTGTATTCTACATCTGTCTAGTTTACAAATGTCAAAACAGATTTGACATTGGCCGCCATTTGCAAAAATAAAAGCATCTTTCAATAGGGTGATTTCTTTTGGCCCACCTTGTATTACGGTCAGTATTATCAAAGACATATTGAACGAAAGCATCAGTAATTATAGTCTTCTGAGGTTAGATTATTGATGAAGCTTCATGAAGCTGAATATTGTGGTATGATGTGCAAACACCCAGTTTGCTAGTAGATTGTTAACTAACATCGATCCTGTTTTTCGATAAATGTATGTTCCAACAGCTAGTTGAAGAAACGAATGAAGTATTTAGGACAAAGTGCTGAAATAATACTATAGTCAAAAGTATCTATTTTTGGGATAATAGGACATTCATCTGACACGATATTTTCATCATTTAATAATAATTTATGTGTGAAGCAAGTTAATAATGGAGGTATTTCTGATACAACGTTATCAGGGAATTTGTCCGGTTGTAGATAACTTTTTGTTTCGTAACGAGTTTCCTTTATTTTGTCCTGTAAAATTTCTGCATATAATTGTTTTCTTAGCCATTTCACATACTTATCACAACAATTGTTGCATCTTACGTTTTATTCATACAAATAGAACATAAAAATGAAGGATTCATGTTTAATTTAAATTGAAAACAGTGAATCAAGTTTATTTTGTAAACATCAATAGTTAGAAGTTGTTAGAAATATCTCTGCAACGACAGTTTGGAGTATAGTGACAGTGAGTGACAAACAGTTAGTTTAGCATTTATTGCTGTAGTCTTACTCATTGCACTCAGCGAGATAGAAAAACAAGCGTATGTGTGAGTGTACTATGTGGTGTGTGTTACTATTTTCGTCGAGCGCAAGGGTCTCATTTTTGTCCAAATCTCTATCTCTTTCGCTCTCACTAGGAAACGTATGATCTTATTCGAGCACATGGGTCCTATTTTTCGATCCTATCCTATAGATTTCAAATTTTTGTCTTATTCTCCCTATTCACTCTTATATTTCTATCTCTCACGCTCGCATTGGAATAATTGTGGTCTCACTCGCACCCATACTCTCTTCATGCGCATGCGTAGAAAAATAGAATCAGTGGGAGCAAGAGAGTAGTATAGTAGAATAGTAGTAGAGAGAATAATATAAAATATACCACGCTCTTTCAAACAAACTTGTTTTCGTTCATTTGCCATGATTCGCACATAATATAATTTAGATTTCAACACAATACTCAATTCAATGTGCCATTTGTAAAAAATACTGTGTCGTAAGACGAAGGACTTGTCTCGAAAGTCCATGTTATATTATTACCAAAAAAAAACATATTCAGTACTTACGCTTCCCGTTAACTCCATGTGAAACAGCCAGCAGTGCGAAGATGGTGACAGCTAAGTACATTTTAGCCATTGTTGTTTCTGTAACAAACAATTAAATTTAAAAAAAAAAACAATAAAAAGTTTCCTCTACTTATTTTTTAAATACGCCGATCTATAAATATCACGGCGAAATATCTATGCCGCCTTCACTCTTAATTTAAACCTATCGTCCATTGGTTTAAAATGTATTCGTTCTTTGTTCAAAACACAATTAGGCTTGAAATCTTTGCAAATACTTTTTATTTTAAGCTTTGAGGCGTAGGGTTTCGTTAAATAATCAAAATATTCTATAATTTTAATCAAAGGGAATCATGGTAACGTAGCTATTGTTTATTTATTCAGACCGATGAGACACGCATCTGAACATTTCAAACCCAACACCTTTAGATTACCTGTTTGCACTACGGAGGTCTCAATTCTCGCCTAAACCACTTTACCTCTTTTTTCAAATCCCTGATAAAAAAAGCGGCCAAGTGTGAGTCGGACTCGCTCATGAAGGGTTCCGTACCAGCAAGTAACATCATATAAAAGTTCTTGTAGTTCGTTGTAACTTTCATAGATGTTTTTATACTAGTGTATTGATTGGATGAAAGGTATATTGCGTGTTACGATTTATGACGTATTAAAAAAAAACTACTCACTAGATCTCGTTTAAACCAATTTTCGTTGGTAGTTTACATGGTAATGTACAACATATATTTTTTTTAGTTTTATCAGTCTCTTATTTTAGAAGTTAGAGGGGGGTGGACACACATTTTTCCACTTTGGAAGTGTCTCTCGCGCAAACTATTCAGTTTAGAAAAAAATTATATTAGAAACCTCAACATCATTTTTGAAGACCTATCCATAGATACCCCACACGAATAGGTTAGATGAAAAAAATAATTTTGAGTTTCAGTTCCAACTATGGGGACCCCCAAAATGTATTGTTTTTTTTCTATTTTTATATAAAAATCTTAATGCAGTTTACAGAATACATCGACTGACCAAATTTCAATAGTATGGCTCTTATAGTTTCGGAAATAATTGGCTGTGACATACGGACGGACAGACAGACAGACAGACTTGACGAATCTATAAGGGTTCCGTTTTTTGCCATTTGGCTACGGAACCCTAAAAAGGTAACACTTTGTTAATTAAAATATGCCTTGCAGTATGATGGAACCGTTTCTATATAGTTTTAATTTTATGGCACGCTTACATTAAAAATGTAAGATTCGAGCATTTCTTTTACTCCCAAACAACTCTAAACATGAAATGCTTCTATTGCATAAGGGTTCGAGCACATTATGCCGGGCCGCAGCGTGTCGGGGCGGAGCGCAAAAATCCGCTCAAATCGCTTCAATACAAATTGTATGAATTATCGCACACTGTGTCGGGCCGCAGTGGCTCGCATTATTGCGACGCGGATTTGCGTCCGTGCGATGCGGCCCGCCCCGCCCCGCTGCGCCCCGTCAACGTGTGCTATAGCAAGCGGATTGGTGTGCACGCGCGTACGTGTTTATTTTACGAAATTTGCGTTTTTTGATACTTCTTCTTCTAACTTCTTATTCTTCTTCTAACAGCAGGCAAAAAAAAAGAAAGTTCTTCGTCAGAGCTATCCAAAAGATACAGTTGCACTAAATACACAGAAGTTGCGCATGCAGTACACTGTACTCAAAATCCGTCAATGCGCTGCGACCCGGCCCGTCACTAATGTGCTAAGTTAGCATTTTGCGCTGCGCTGCGGCCCGCCCCGACAAGCTGCGGCCCGGTATAATGTGCTCGAACCTTTAAACAACACAGGCTCGTGGTCTCGGTTATCTCAGAAAAACGACTGCCTGGTTGGTCTAGTGGTTATAGTATGCGGCTGCTGGTTAAGAGGTCTCGGGTTCGATTCCCGGGTCGGACCAAATGTTTGTACGATCTGCAAACATTTGTTTCGGAGTTTGGGTATTTTCTATGTAATTAAGTATTTGCAAAAAAAAAAGTTTGTTTATGTATTTATATCAGTTGTCTAGTACCCATAGCACAAGCTCTGCTTAGTTTGGGTTTGGGTTGGGTTGAAGCCTATGTCCTTCCCCAAAATCGACTGAAATTGAAATCGATGCAGTGGTTTAGCCCTAAAAGCGTAACAGATGCCCACTGATGCATCTCGAGTCTTCTGGTTGAAGGAAGAATCTTTCAACATCCGGGGGCATGTATACCTTACCCTAGCCTCTTTCTTTTTACGTGTGTATACACCCTCGGGCCATCACCCCGTCGGGCTTTTATATGCGGCGGGGCGGTGTGTCGGAATCGAACTGACTAACACCACACGGTGTGCCCTCTGTGCGTCTGAATATTACAAGGAGTCCAGGGAACTAATTTCTTTTCGGGACCCCTCCCAGCGTCTGACCGCTCCCGATGCAGACTCCATCTCTACTATCCCTCTCTTAGGTGACGTCCGGCACACGCAGGCGCCGCCCCCTCGCTGCTGGCTACTAAAGGGGGGAAAAATCCGTCCCGACCTTGCCCTACCCTACCTTATGTACTTGTGTACGTTTAACTTGATTGTTATTTTTTTTGATGGCATCCCTATCTGTCAAATTTATTTTCCATAAAAGATTCTTTGCGCTCTCGACGTTGATATTTTATTTATTACAAAAAACCATTAAATACACAGATACTTTTGAATTTATAATGTTGGTAAGAATATTTATTTTAAACTCAAACAATCTGAAGTTCAGCATGAATACAAGTCGTTTTTGGTATACTATCGTACTAGTTACAAATACGTCCTTTCAATAAATACCAAGATATTGACCACCTAACATTCGTATCATCAAAAAGATATCAAATTCATAAGCAATAATAATGTAATAGAATGTATACACAAGAAAGTTATTTATCTCCCAATCATTTTTATGCTATCGTAAATTCTAAATGTGAGTACGAAAATCACTTAAACGTATTGTCTCTCGTTCGCTTGGAACATATATTTACATGAAATCTACTTATTTCTACATAATGAACACGAAATGACAGTCTAATATTATTATTAGGTATTTCGAAATGAGACAATATATAAGGTATTTAATGTCCCTTCTCTGTTTTTGTTATTTTTATTATTAAGAGTGGATTTGTGACATTGAAAAGTATCTAATGCCCGTAAATTGTGACTTAAACCACCTCCATACTAGAAGTACCCTAATATGCATAAATTAGAATGCTTCTAGTAATGCCCCTAATATAAAGTAGCAGATCCATAGAAGACCAACCCAAAAAAGAGTATTCGTACTGTTGTATTTCGTTAGAGAGTGCGAGGAGACTCAATGATGCAAAAGATTCTCACAAATTAATTATATTTTTGTAATATTGTCCCATAAATTACTCGTAAAATTGAAATGATTTATTATTGACCGGGTGTATAATCTTAATCTAAAAAGATAAATTTAGTACCAAATTCTTCACTAGATGTCGCTTACCGTATTAGTGATTCAAAACCCAAATGCGTGTCATCGTACTGGATACTTTAGTTCAGTTTTATTAATCACTAGATTAACAAACATTTTAAACTAGGCAAATTATATATTAAAACCTTCACCGAGAACGAATCTATCCATTGCTGGAAACAGCCTGAAAATCGGTGTGGTAGTTTTTAAATTTATTACAAACAGACACGGTGGATAGCTTTGTTTTATATTATGTAGATCACTACACTCATCTACTACACTACTACTTAACAAAGTTTCAATAATTTATCTATGTATATGAAATTAAAATATATTTAAGTTACGGTGACAATGAACAGCAGAATTAATATCATTTTACCTGAATAAATAATTCGATTTCGCGGTTATCATAATATACATATCTTTATATATATAATTCTTCTGTGAGTGTGTATGTCACTGAACTTCTCTCAAACGACTGGACCGATTTTGATGAAATTTTTTGTGTGTGTTCAAGGGGATCTGGGAATGGTTTAGATTCGCAATTGGACCCGGTAGGTGGCGCTGCGATCAAGTTCTGGAATTTTAAAGTTGGGCGGTACGAAGTTCGCTGGGTCAACTAGTATATATATACCTCAGTCTGAAACTGTTGGTCTAGTGGTTTGCGTCTGCTGATCAAGAGGTCTTCAATTCCCGGGTCTTACCAAATATTTGTGTGATCCACTAATATTTATTTCAGAGTTTGGGTTATGTATGTATTTAGAAAAAAAAAGTATTTTTATCTATGTCAAGGCGGCATGAGGTGCAGATGTTCGCGCCTCCGCCGCCCGAGTCACCGGCGGCGAATCTGGTCCGATTGGATGTCGTCCTCCCGGGCCTTCTCCGCCGCCTCCTTCTGCGTGATTACGTCCTCGCAGAAGGTTGCGACCGCGGTAAATGAGCTCTCGCTGCCGGCCATGGAACAAACGACGGCCGGCACTTAGAGATCCTCTCCGATGACTGCAGTGAACCCGGCGCTGCGTCTCCCATGCGGGGCAGACCACCAGCGTGTGATGAGCCGAATCCTCACTGCAGTCGACTTAAAACCAACCCTTTTTTTTTTTTTTTTTTAGTGTGTGAAAAATCATCATGGACCGTCACCCCACCGGGGGTTACGGCGGGGTGGTGTGTCGGACTTGAACCGACTAAAAAACACACAGTGTGCCCTCTCCGCGCTTCTCCGTTTAGGAGTAGGAGAAGTCCAGGGTGGGATCTCCTTCTGAACTTCTCCAGCGCCTGCCCGCTCCTGATGCGGGCACCGTCTCTGTACGACGACCCTCTCTTAGGCGGCGTCCGGCACACACCGACGCCGCCCCCTCGCGGCTGGCCACATAGTGCGGGTGGAGGGAAAACCCGTCCCGTCCACCCGCGGCCACACTCAAGGCGGCATGAGGCGCAACTTAAAACCAACCCTATACCAACCCGTCTGGCCAGCGTGGTATAGTAGGCCAAAACCTCCTTTCTAAGGAGAGGCCTATGTCCAGCAGTGGACTGTTCAAGGCTGTTGATGATGACGTTATGTTTTACAGGATAGAATCTTCTAATTTGTGCTTCACCAAACAGTAAATCAGTATTATATTTGTAAAAAAGTGATGTTCAAAAACATAAATCACATTTCTTGATAGAAATAAATTGTAGAGTTAACTGGGCTTTGTGGATACTAAATAAATATCTATGTGCATTTTGTTTTAATAATATTGACCCAGAATTACAAAGATTTTTCTATGAAATTGTAGTAATAATAATTGATCTGGTTCGTGTGAATGCCTGCGCAAAATCTTAAACATCCGTTGGTCTGATCGCATTCGAAATACCGAAGTGCTGCGGAGAGCCAATATCAGCGGGATTGAGGCCTATCTCATGCAGCGGCAACTCCGTTGGTGTGGACACGTGTCCAGAATGGCAGACAAGCGGATAGCAAAGTGCATCTTTTTCTCGGAACTTCGCAAGCGAAAGCATGGCGGACAACTCCTTAGGTATAAAGATGTACTTAAGCGCCATATGAAGAAGTGCAATATGGAGCCTTCAAAGTGGGAGCAAACGGCGGCTCAGCGCTCGGAATGGAGGTCTTTGGTGAGGACTAGAGTCGAGAGCTTTGAGGACAGTCGCTGCGCTGAGTTGGATGCTCGGCGCGATGAGCTGAACGCCCGCCTAGTGCTTTCTCTTATAACTACGACAACGGTGTGCTCACCTGCCCGCACTGTGCGCGAACATTATCAAATAAGATCGGCTATATTAGCCATATACGAGCACACCAAAGACAGTGTAATCGGAGTTGAAGAGGTCACCGTGGCCGAAACCGGTCGAGGAATATATTATTATTATTAACGTAAGAGCCGACTATGAAAGCAAAATATGCAGGAGAACAGCACTTAAAGGAAAGGAAAACAGGAAACAAATCCTATACCAACCCGTCTGGTCAGCGTGGTATTAGTAACCGAAAAGCCAAGCTTCTTTGGCTTTGCAGTAGTCGGGTGAAAACTAGCAAAGTTTTTTCAGAAACCTTTTCTCTTTAAGACAACACCCGCACTAATAATAATCCTATGTAGGACAAACATACAGTAAACGGAAAAAAGTATGTGGATTTGATAAATTATTGTTCTATGTGTGACAGTGTGTGAATACCCACGTTGTTACAACAACAAACACGGGTAATGTCGCTGGACGAACCAAGTCTAAAATTAAAATAACCTAAATTACTATCGTAAGTCTTCTGCCCATGAATATTAAAGTCCCCTTCAAATAGTGTCCAGTAGTTTCTGAGGTTAGATTTAACAAAGATACAAACTTAAAAATAATAATTTTACTACAATTTACTTTCTATATATTTATATATGTATTATTTCCTTTCTATATGCGCTTATTGAAACGCAGTTAATTTCAAATTATAAATAGACAATTTAATTCAAATTATTTGTGTCTATAGAAATATATAAAATGTCATGTTTTAAAATTGCTCAAATGCCCTTCTAGTATAAAAAATCAAGTATCACATTAATAAGATTTGAGATGTGTTTATCAATCCTCAAATTTTAACAATTGTGAAATAATGAATGAATAAAAATTGCTTTTCCTGTTGCAAGTGTACCGTTTCTAAACAAGGCAACATTAATTTTTATTTTGTTTGTAGACATTTCCATGCAAATTTATTCACTCCATTGATATTACATATTTTTATGATTTAAGCATTCATTTGTGTCACTACTCTCTTATGTATTATTTGTTTAGATTTTTTATTTTCTAAATTAGATTTTTTATATTAAATTTCATTAATTCGAAATTCTTTACATCTTCGTTTTTTATGATCTTGTGGAGGAACGGGTGTCGTGTTCCTCCAACACAAAGGGAGGATCCTCCGACCAGGCGAGGTGATCATGCCTGGCGGGCTACGGCCCTACAGTTGATGTTGGGATGTTGTATATATGCTAATCGGCGCGAGAATGTTGCTTTCGCGATTCAGGATTAGTAGTTACTCAGTATAGATAATTCTGTGTTGTCTTTGTAGTTCAGCGTTTCATCGGTAGATGGCGCTCTTGTATGGTTTTCGCTCGCGCGGTATGTGGAAGTCGCCACAATCTCAATGATTCAAATACAGCATATTGTATAAATACATTTTACATTCTTCTTTTCTTTCTATTTTGTTAATTAGATTATGTTTTTGACTTCCGTTCTCAATCGTTCCGTTCTAATCCAAGTCAACCAGATACACAAATGGTTTTTATTTAGCTCTTATTTTTTTTAATTAGTTGTCAAAGCGACTGTACATCTACTTGATGGAAAGCATAAGCAGAATTCAAGAGTGGTAGTCACCATCCTCATTGTGAATGCGAACAATACAGCATGGTGACCATGGCGGCATAATGAGATTATTTTTCACACTCCGTTTGATAAACTTAGTATTACAGTGGGAAACTAAAACGTGCCCTGATATATATCTGCCTATTTTTTAATAATTCCAAGATTATTAGGGGTCGACTACTAGTTCAACCGGTTTAACCTTAATATCTGTTTGTTCACGCAGCGATCAGATATTTGCAACCCTGAAGACAAACCGAATTCGAAGATTAATCTGCATATATCTGAATCTGATTTTCAGTTTGTGGTCACTGACTTTCCAATAACGTTTGGCATAGATGTTCATGACAACCAAGACCGATGGCTTAACCCGGGAACTCTCAAAGGCACGGGAGTGCAACACCGCCAAACTTCAACCCACTTGGAAAACTTCGTACAAAAATAAAAAAATATTATCTAAACATAACAAATATCTATTGGATACGATTTTAAATCTACCTACCATAAAGGGTGACTACGAATGACGGACCACTACATATTCTATGCGTGGCCTGACAGGCACTTCGCCAATTTTTTTACATAGTGATAGGCAACTGTTTTTACTGTTTGCGAGTCTAAAATGTGTATGTGTGAAGATTTTCCCCTCAAACAATGACAGAATGCTTTGTATGGGAAAAAAACACTAGGACTACTCCCCTCCGGCCCGCGGGCCTGTGTTCCTCTATATTAACAATCATCAACTGAATGACTATCTACTATGACATTTAGCCATGCATATCGATTTAATTTTTTATTACCACTACTTAATACTTTTTAATACCTCCGTGTGGTGACGGATTAAAAATACAAAGTGTCACCAGTGTACTATTCATTCCATGGGTGTCGTAAGAGGCGACTAAAGGAACAAAATTAGCAGCTAAAATCACTGCCAAGAGAAGGAAAACTTGAAACAAACCCTTTACCAACCCGTGTGGCCAGCGTGGTATAGTAGGCCAAAACCTCCTTTCTAAGGAGAGGCCTATGTCCAGCAGTGGACTGTTAAAGGCTGTTGATGATGATTCATGATGACTACATATTATAAAATAAAGTCCTCCGCCGCGTCTGTCTGTCTGTACGGGAAAATCCCATTTTTTTTTATTTAAATGAAATTTTGTACCCAGATAGTCTAACCCTTCGAAAGGACATAGGCTACTTTTTACCGCGATAACTGACAGGCGCGGGCGCAGCCGCGGGCGAAAGCTAATTAACAATGTATATGTATTTATTAGCTACTTTATTGACGTGATTTAGCCTATATTTTTCTAAATATAGTTCAGGTTGAGTTAATTAACAAATAATGAATCTTCATTTTCTTTAATTAATAATGAGTTAGTCTGAGTGAAGCAAACAAGACTAAACTATTCCATTAACTTGACGAAGACGTGTATTAATTTTAGAAACAATATTAAAATGGAACTTAGACAAGAAATATGTAAATTAGTGGGTAGAATATTATTTAACTTTTCTTATATTTATTTTTATAACTTATATGGGTCATTTTCATAAAAAGTGTATTCATGTTTTAGGGGTGTCCCACAACTTTCGTTAAATATTTAGCGAATATTTTCTACATTTTAGAAAAACAACACTAAAAATAAAGATCTATGGTTAGTTCTAACCAATATTATATATTGTTGCTACATAGAAACACAGTCATTTTACCGTAATTTTCACAAATACTAGTCAAAGGTACCTGTTTTAGCGCTGTCCCACTACCAATTACAGTAAAATAACTTAACTTTTACATATAACGTAGCGGACGTTCAATCTAAGTTTTTAAGAAAGAGTGACGTCAGCATTGCTGACATCACCACTCTCATTATTGTTCCTCGGACATTGTAGGATAATGAAAACACCAAAATAGAGGAATTCGTTACAATTTAAGCACTTTGTCAATGCACTTAATATTACCTTTCCAACCACTTAAATAAGCAAATAATAAGAGTCGATTTACTTACAGGATTTTCTGAGTCTTCCACTCTCTATAATTTCTAAAGCAAACTGAATCCAAATCACTAGTTTTATATGGCCGATCACGCCACCGGAACTAACTTAAAATGATTTACCATAGTGGACCATATAATAAGTAACGAATGCATTCGTTATAAATAAACAAGTACTAACTGAATTTATTAGTAATTGAAAAGATTAAGTTTAAAGTTTAGCGGATATTATTTTAAATTGGATGTGTTTTAAAAGCAGCAATATGGACACCATTTTAGTTTAGATTTACTTTCAAATCAAATGTTACTTCCGTAAGTTAAAAACACACCGATTGATGTTTACAAATCACAATATCAATTTATAATGTGGTTTAGTTAATAAAGCCTGTTGGATATCAATGTCCATTCAGCGCATTAAAAAAAAAAAAAAAATGTCAATATTGTCTATGAATTATCTATGATAGGAAATATGGTAGAATGGTCTATGTCACTTGTTTGCTGTGTGTCGTATAAGAAAATAAAGTCAAATAGAAGAAATATAATAAATGGGTGTTTTTATTTAAAATATAATAAGAAACATCAACAGTGGTAGAAGAGCGTGGTTACGAACAAAAAATGTATAAAGAAAACAAAGTGATGATAACCCAATTCACGGGTGTTAATTTCGCAGCGTGGAGTTTTAGATTGAAAAGCATATTGAAGGAGAACGGCGTCCTTGGGGCCATCACTGATAAGAAATTTTGGAATCAAGAGACAAATAGTGAGAAGGAAGCAAGAGCGCAGGCGATTTTAGTGGCCAGTGTGGCTGATAGTCACTTAGAATACATAAGATATGCGGATTCTGCGTATTCCATGTACGAAAATTTAATAAACAACTTCGAAAAGAAAACTGTTAGAAGTAAACTATTTCTCAGAAGACAACTTTCAGATTTAAAATTTAGAGAGAATCAAAGCTTAACCGAATTTTTTGTTCGCGTCGAAGAAATTATGGGTCAGTTAAAAGACGCAGGGTCGGAGCTATCTGAAGAGGAGAAGGTAAACATTATTTTACTGGCGATGCCCAAATCATATGAAACAGTGGTGACAGCTTTGGAAACAATGGAAAATTACTCCATGAACTTTGTGAAAAATAGATTGCTTGCAGAGGAGGAGAAAAGAAAGTCTAATGGTAATTATGAACGTGATACATCAGTGCACAATGCATTTGTCTGCTATACTTGCGGCATGACTGGACACAAAATGTTTCAATGTAAGATGGGAAGAGGACAGTATCAAAAACGAGGAATGTATCAAGGACGAGGACAGCATCATGGACGAGGACTATATCAAGGACGAGGACAGTATCAAGGTCGAGCAGTGTATCAAGGACTAGGAGCACATCAAGGACAGACATCATATCAAGCACGAGGAACATATCAAGGACGGGGAGCACAAGGAAGAGGATCATATCAAATACGAGGAGCATATATAGGACGTGGAGGAATAAATGGACAAGGAGACAACGGTGGTAATAGCGAGGTTGGTTTTTTATGTCAAAATAACAATGTAGCTAATAATTTTGAAAATAGTTACAAAAATGAAAATAATATTGTATGGTATATTGATTCTGGCTGCTCTGATCATTTGATTAATACTAAAGAAATGTTTTCTAATTATATTGAATTAAAAGAGCCAAAAAATATTGCTGCTGCTAAGAATAATGTAACTATGAAAGCGTTAGGAGTTGGAAATATAAAAGTTAAATGTTTTGTTGGTAAAAGATTTACAAATTGCACTATTAAAAATGTGTACTATGTGCCTGAGTTAAGAAAGAATTTATTATCTGTATCTAAAATGACAAATAATGGTTTAAGAGTTTCATTTCATAATGGTAAAGTAAGAGTATATAACTTTGATCAATTGTTAATGATTGGGAACAGTGCAGGGCCATTGTATTCTATTGAAATGCAATTAAGAAAATTTGAATGTAACTATGTGTCAAATAATGAAGATGAGGTTCAACTATGGCATAGGCGCTTTGGCCATTTAGGTATGAGTAATATTAATATTTTATGTAAAAATAATTTAGTTAATGGATTGGATAAACTAAAAACTATAAAATTGGAAAATACACTTTGTGAACCATGTTTGTTGGGTAAAATGACAAGACAACCATTTAATAGAAAAGGTTACAGGGCTACTAGACCACTTGAATTAGTGCATACGGATGTGTGTGGGCCAATTACCCCAATTAGTAGGGAAGGTTATAAATATTTTGTTACCTTTGTTGATGATTATACGCACTTTGTTATGATATATCTGTTGAATAATAAGTCTGAAGTTTTAGAAAAATTTAAAAAATACTATAGTTTTGTAACTAAACATTTTAATACAAATTTATTGAAATTAAGGTCGGATAATGGAAAGGAGTATGTGTCGGGTGAATTTCAAAGGTTTTGTAGTGAGCAAGGGATACAAATGCAATTTACTGTACCGTATAATCCAGAAATGAATGGAATGGCTGAAAGGATGAATAGAACGATTGTAGAAAAGGCAAGAACTGTGTTATTAGACTCCGGGTTAGGAAAAGAGTTCTGGGGAGATGCTGTGCTATATTCAGCGTATGTTACAAATAGAAGTCCAACAGTGGGAAAGGATAGGACACCTAGCGAGTTGTGGGAAGGTCGAAAGCCAGATGTGTCAAATATGCGTATATTTGGATGTGTAGCATATAACCATGTACCTAAACAGTTTCGTAGTAAATTTGATAATACAGGAAAGAAAATGATAATGATAGGTTATAATGTTGTGGGCTATAGGTTGTATGATCCGGAAAGAAATGAGACAGTGAGTGCAAGAAATGTTGTGTTTGATGAGCGATTTAAAATAAACAATAATAATAAAGGCTATTTACCATTAATAAACCATGAAATTAATGAGTTTAAGGGAGAGGCTGATATTCAGGGAGAGAATCAGGAGTTGAATGAAAGAGAGGTAATAACAGAGAAAGAACAAGAAGAGCAATGGATGACACCAGTTAGGAATACAGGAGAACAGGAAGTGGAACACACAGATAGGACACCTATTAAGGAAACAGTACGTGATATTCAGGAAAGTGACAGAAATAATCGGGATAAAAGGACAAAAAGAAGAGTTAAAAGACCAGTTTGGCATGATGACTATGAAATGGATTTTACTGAAAGTAATGATGAGGCTTTATGCGCGTTACTAGCAACAGGTCAGTATGAATATGAAGTACCAAGTAATTTTGACGATTTAGATCAAAGAGAGGATAGGAATGATTGGAAAAAGGCAGTAAGTGAGGAATTGAAAGTATTGAAAGAGAGTGAAACTTGGAAAATTGTACCGGAACCTGAGGGTATAAAATTATTAGATAGTAAATGGGTATTCACAAAGAAGAATGTAGGAGAGAAAGAGATTTGTAAAGCAAGACTTGTAGTTCGTGGATTTCAACAAAAAGATAATTTAGAAGATATTTATTCACCGGTTTTAAAGTTACAAACACTTAGAGTATTATTGTCAGTTGCAGCTAAAAGGAATTATAATATATCACAAATGGATGTGAAAGGAGCATTCTTGTATGGAAGGATTGATGAGGATGTGTATTTAAAAACCCCACAAGGCCTGGATGTACCAAAAGCATATGTACTTAAGCTAACTAAATCATTGTATGGGTTGAAGAAATCACCCAAGTACTGGTATGAAAAATTTAATGAAACAATTATAGAGTATGGTTTTAAAAGATCAGTTAACGACTATTGTTTGTATTGCAAAGGGGATATTTACTTATTACTGTATGTCGATGACTTATTAATTCTGGGAAATAATTTAAAAGAAATTGAGAACCTTAAAAGTTTTTTGTCTAATAAATTCAGAATGAAGGATATGGGAGATAATAATTTAACCTATTTGGGAATTTCTATAACTAAACAATCTGGTAAAATTTTCATAAACCAAACTAAATATCTGATGAATTTGTTAAGAAAGTATGGTATGGAGGAATGTAAGGGCTGTGATACACCTATGGATGTAAATTTCAAGATGGATGAGAACAGTGTTGTGGATTTGAGCTATGAGTATAAATGTAGATCTCTGTTAGGGTCATTGATGTATGCAATGGTGGGTTCTAGACCAGACTTAGCTACAGCGGTTTGTTATTCGTGTAGATTTCAATCTAAGCCTAGTGAAAATTTATGGAAAGCACTTAAAAGATTGTTAAGATATGTGAAAGCTACTGTGTATTATAATTTAGTTTATTGTAAACAGAGTTCTGATTCTTTGATGCCTCTTGTTGGGTTTGCAGATGCCGATTGGGCACGAGATCATGATAGAAAATCCACTTCTGGATATTTATTTTTGTTATTTGGCAATACTATAGTATGGAGATCAAAGAAACAGAGTACTGTTGCTTTAAGTACAACTGAATCCGAGCTGATTTCATTGTGTGAAGCATCTGTAGAAGCATGTTGGCTACTGAAACTATTAACTGACTTAAAAATTAAAATACAAAATGTTACTATTTTTGAAGACAAACAAAGCACAATGAAAACAGTAAAGAACCCAGAACAAAAGAAACTTAAACACTTAGATATAAAGTATAATTTTATTAAGGAAAAGGTTGAAGAGGGATTAATTAAGGTGGAATATGTTCAAACTAATAATCAGTTAGCTGACATTTTAACAAAACCATTAGATAAGAATAAATTTCAGAAAATTGTATTGCTGCTTGGTATGAATGAACATTGAGGGAGAGTGTTGGATATCAATGTCCATTCAGCGCATTAAAAAAAAAAAAAATGTCAATATTGTCTATGAATTATCTATGATAGGAAATATGGTAGAATGGTCTATGTCACTTGTTTGCTGTGTGTCGTATAAGAAAATAAAGTCAAATAGAAGAAATATAATAAATGGGTGTTTTTATTTAAAATATATTAAGAAACATCAACAAAGCCTTTCACGTAATTCACCACTTATTTTATATTCTTATAAGCATGGTACAATGAGCATTTAAAACTCCAATAAAAATACAAAATCAATTGAATTGATAATAAAGGTTAGAAAATGTACTAAGGGATATGCGAGGACATAAATTAGCTAAAGTGGAAAATTCCCTACCGAAACCCCATTTTTTACGAAAGATCGCTATTAAAACTACCACTTACGCATTTTTAAGGCGAATATTTATAAAGCTATCATTGGCTGCACCATAATGATTCGTCTATTTTGACAGCGATCAGCGGATGATAAACACGCACTTTTGTAACGGTCGGTTTTGATCTTCCACAACCGCAACCAATTTCGAAGTAAGTACTACAATTTTATTTCTTGCAAATTATTTTGATTTCTTTATAAACTTTAAGTGAACCCAATTTGATAACAAACATGTTGGTCGGATGTTTTAGTTAAACGTACAGGCAGACGCGGCGAAGGACTTTATTTTATAATATGTAGTCATCATCAATCATCATCAACAGCCTATAACAGTCCACTGCTGGCCATAGGTCTCTCCTTTGGAAGGAGGTTTTGGTCTACTATACCACGCTGGCCAGACGGGTTAGTAAAGGGTTTGTTTCAAGTTTTCCTTCTCTTGGCAGTGATGCTAGCTGCTTATTTTGTTCCTTTAGTCGCCTCTTACGACACCCATGGAATGAGTAGTACACTGGTGACACTTTGTATTCTTAATCTGTCGCGAATTAAATGAGAATACTACAATCGAGTCAAGAGACACTCTAAGAGAAATTATAAAACAGGATATACATGGTGCACTTGATGATTTGGTGGCCGTACAGTTTCGTCGAATCAACGATTTAATAACGGATTTTAAAAATTCACTGTCCTTTTTTAATGATAAATACGAAGAAATTAAAATCGCACTGGATGACGGAACTGATAAGATACAGAAGCTCGAGAAGGATAATTCCTTAATGATTAATATTATTTTTATATATATTCAACAACTTAGTCAACGTCTAAACTTAGTGGAACAAAATTCCAGGTCCGCTAATATTGAGTTGCAATGCGTGCCAGAAAACAGGGCGGAAAATTTAATTACAACCATTTTGCAACTGGATAAAGACATCAACTGCAGTATTGGGGATAACGATATTTTACAAAATCTGTATAAGAAAGGATGAGACCTCACAGAACATAGTCATCAATAGTCTGGATAGGTTAAGATTGTTAGAGTAATCATAGTTAAGAAGTAGCATGTTCCTATCATCACTTATTATACTCATTCAATTTTTCACTTTATGTATACTATCAAAATGTAAGAGGCCTTAAAACGAAAACTACTGAATTTTCTCATAATATTGCCATTCATAACTTTGAAATTGTAGTGCTTACAGAGACTTGGCTGCGCAGTGACATACACGACGCTGAATTGTTTGACCATCGGTACGATGTCTACCGTCGCGATCGCGAAACAAGTAGAGTCGTAAAGATGGTGGTGGAGTGTTGATAGCTGTTTTGAAACGGTATAGATCATGTCGAAGATCTCACCTCGAAAGTGAAATCGAGGATTTATGGATTAGCCTGGACCTTGTCGGGTCGGGATGTTTAAAAATACCATTAACCTTTGTGGGGTCTACTTTCCACCTCCAGTACATCGCGACACGCTAAAGCGATGGACAAATAATGTTCAGAATTCCTTAGCCAAAGAAACACAAACCTTAATAATAGGCGACTTTAATCTTAGTATCTGCGACAGTATCAGTTGTATAAAATCGGTTGTTCTGAAAGATTGAGATAAATTCCTGTACTGTCTTGTAATATTTAATATTACATTATTATAAGTTCCACGAGCACCTAGACTATCATAAGAGCTCTTAAGCACAAGATTAAATTTGATAATACAGGAAAGAAAATGATAATGATAGGTTATAATGTTGTGGGCTATAGGTTGTATGATCCGGAAAGAAATGAGACAGTGAGTGCAAGAAATGTTGTGTTTGATGAGCGATTTAAAATAAACAATAATAATAAAGGCTATTTACCATTAATAAACCATGAAATTAATGAGTTTAAGGGAGAGGCTGATATTCAGGGAGAGAATCAGGAGTTGAATGAAAGAGAGGTAATAACAGAGAAAGAACAAGAAGAGCAATGGATGACACCAGTTAGGAATACAGGAGAACAGGAAGTGGAACACACAGATAGGACACCTATTAAGGAAACAGTACGTGATATTCAGGAAAGTGACAGAAATAATCGGGATAAAAGGACAAAAAGAAGAGTTAAAAGACCAGTTTGGCATGATGACTATGAAATGGATTTTACTGAAAGTAATGATGAGGCTTTATGCGCGTTACTAGCAACAGGTCAGTATGAATATGAAGTACCAAGTAATTTTGACGATTTAGATCAAAGAGAGGATAGGAATGATTGGAAAAAGGCAGTAAGTGAGGAATTGAAAGTATTGAAAGAGAGTGAAACTTGGAAAATTGTACCGGAACCTGAGGGTATAAAATTATTAGATAGTAAATGGGTATTCACAAAGAAGAATGTAGGAGAGAAAGAGATTTGTAAAGCAAGACTTGTAGTTCGTGGATTTCAACAAAAAGATAATTTAGAAGATATTTATTCACCGGTTTTAAAGTTACAAACACTTAGAGTATTATTGTCAGTTGCAGCTAAAAGGAATTATAATATATCACAAATGGATGTGAAAGGAGCATTCTTGTATGGAAGGATTGATGAGGATGTGTATTTAAAAACCCCACAAGGCCTGGATGTACCAAAAGCATATGTACTTAAGCTAACTAAATCATTGTATGGGTTGAAGAAATCACCCAAGTACTGGTATGAAAAATTTAATGAAACAATTATAGAGTATGGTTTTAAAAGATCAGTTAACGACTATTGTTTGTATTGCAAAGGGGATATTTACTTATTACTGTATGTCGATGACTTATTAATTCTGGGAAATAATTTAAAAGAAATTGAGAACCTTAAAAGTTTTTTGTCTAATAAATTCAGAATGAAGGATATGGGAGATAATAATTTAACCTATTTGGGAATTTCTATAACTAAACAATCTGGTAAAATTTTCATAAACCAAACTAAATATCTGATGAATTTGTTAAGAAAGTATGGTATGGAGGAATGTAAGGGCTGTGATACACCTATGGATGTAAATTTCAAGATGGATGAGAACAGTGTTGTGGATTTGAGCTATGAGTATAAATGTAGATCTCTGTTAGGGTCATTGATGTATGCAATGGTGGGTTCTAGACCAGACTTAGCTACAGCGGTTTGTTATTCGTGTAGATTTCAATCTAAGCCTAGTGAAAATTTATGGAAAGCACTTAAAAGATTGTTAAGATATGTGAAAGCTAATGTGTATTATAATTTAGTTTATTGTAAACAGAGTTCTGATTCTTTGATGCCTCTTGTTGGGTTTGCAGATGCCGATTGGGCACGAGATCATGATAGAAAATCCACTTCTGGATATTTATTTTTGTTATTTGGCAATACTATAGTATGGAGATCAAAGAAACAGAGTACTGTTGCTTTAAGTACAACTGAATCCGAGCTGATTTCATTGTGTGAAGCATCTGTAGAAGCATGTTGGCTACTGAAACTATTAACTGACTTAAAAATTAAAATACAAAATGTTACTATTTTTGAAGACAATCAAAGCACAATGAAAACAGTAAAGAACCCAGAACAAAAGAAACTTAAACACTTAGATATAAAGTATAATTTTATTAAGGAAAAGGTTGAAGAGGGATTAATTAAGGTGGAATATGTTCAAACTAATAATCAGTTAGCTGACATTTTAACAAAACCATTAGATAAGAATAAATTTCAGAAAATTGTATTGCTGCTTGGTATGAATGAACATTGAGGGAGAGTGTTGGATATCAATGTCCATTCAGCGCATTAAAAAAAAAAAAAAAATGTCAATATTGTCTATGAATTATCTATGATAGGAAATATGGTAGAATGGTCTATGTCACTTGTTTGCTGTGTGTCGTATAAGAAAATAAAGTCAAATAGAAGAAATATAATAAATGGGTGTTTTTATTTAAAATATATTAAGAAACATCAACAAAGCCTTTCACGTAATTCACCACTTATTTTATATTCTTATAAGCATGGTACAATGAGCATTTAAAACTCCAATAAAAATACAAAATCAATTGAATTGATAATAAAGGTTAGAAAATGTACTAAGGGATATGCGAGGACATAAATTAGCTAAAGTGGAAAATTCCCTACCGAAACCCCATTTTTTACGAAAGATCGCTATTAAAACTACCACTTACGCATTTTTAAGGCGAATATTTATAAAGCTATCATTGGCTGCACCATAATGATTCGTCTATTTTGACAGCGATCAGCGGATGATAAACACGCACTTTTGTAACGGTCGGTTTTGATCTTCCACAACCGCAACCAATTTCGAAGTAAGTACTACAATTTTATTTCTTGCAAATTATTTTGATTTCTTTATAAACTTTAAGTGAACCCAATTTGATAACAAACATGTTGGTCGGATGTTTTAGTTAAACGTACAGGCAGACGCGGCGAAGGACTTTATTTTATAATATGTAGTCATCATCAATCATCATCAACAGCCTATAACAGTCCACTGCTGGCCATAGGTCTCTCCTTTGGAAGGAGGTTTTGGTCTACTATACCACGCTGGCCAGACGGGTTAGTAAAGGGTTTGTTTCAAGTTTTCCTTCTCTTGGCAGTGATGCTAGCTGCTTATTTTGTTCCTTTAGTCGCCTCTTACGACACCCATGGAATGAGTAGTACACTGGTGACACTTTGTATTCTTAATCTGTCGCGAATTAAATGAGAATACTACAATCGAGTCAAGAGACACTCTAAGAGAAATTATAAAACAGGATATACATGGTGCACTTGATGATTTGGTGGCCGTACAGTTTCGTCGAATCAACGATTTAATAACGGATTTTAAAAATTCACTGTCCTTTTTTAATGATAAATACGAAGAAATTAAAATCGCACTGGATGACGGAACTGATAAGATACAGAAGCTCGAGAAGGATAATTCCTTAATGATTAATATTATTTTTATATATATTCAACAACTTAGTCAACGTCTAAACTTAGTGGAACAAAATTCCAGGTCCGCTAATATTGAGTTGCAATGCGTGCCAGAAAACAGGGCGGAAAATTTAATTACAACCATTTTGCAACTGGATAAAGACATCAACTGCAGTATTGGGGATAACGATATTTTACAAAATCTGTATAAGAAAGGATGAGACCTCACAGAACATAGTCATCAATAGTCTGGATAGGTTAAGATTGTTAGAGTAATCATAGTTAAGAAGTAGCATGTTCCTATCATCACTTATTATACTCATTCAATTTTTCACTTTATGTATACTATCAAAATGTAAGAGGCCTTAAAACGAAAACTACTGAATTTTCTCATAATATTGCCATTCATAACTTTGAAATTGTAGTGCTTACAGAGACTTGGCTGCGCAGTGACATACACGACGCTGAATTGTTTGACCATCGGTACGATGTCTACCGTCGCGATCGCGAAACAAGTAGAGTCGTAAAGATGGTGGTGGAGTGTTGATAGCTGTTTTGAAACGGTATAGATCATGTCGAAGATCTCACCTCGAAAGTGAAATCGAGGATTTATGGATTAGCCTGGACCTTGTCGGGTCGGGATGTTTAAAAATACCATTAACCTTTGTGGGGTCTACTTTCCACCTCCAGTACATCGCGACACGCTAAAGCGATGGACAAATAATGTTCAGAATTCCTTAGCCAAAGAAACACAAACCTTAATAATAGGCGACTTTAATCTTAGTATCTGCGACAGTATCAGTTGTATAAAATCGGTTGTTCTGAAAGATTGAGATAAATTCCTGTACTGTCTTGTAATATTTAATATTACATTATTATAAGTTCCACGAGCACCTAGACTATCATAAGAGCTCTTAAGCACAAGAGCTAAAGTTTTATTTAGTAATGTTAACAAAGTTAGACAACTATATAGCAATATAGTTAGTATATAGTAATATACTCGAGAATTAGTCGATGGTCACAAAAAGTATGAACATTTTCAATTATCTTTATACAAAATTCGAGAGTGCGCTACTTTTAAGGATTAATAGGAATACGAGTACGTATAAACATTAAATATACTATAAGCGTGACTATATATTTATTATGACTAACTTTTGGATGGATCATCATCATCATCATCAACAGCCTTTAACAGTCCACTGCTGGACATAGGCCTCTTCTTTGAAAGGAGGTTTTGGCCTACTATACCACGTTGGCCAGACGGGACAATACATTATATCGCCTACAGATTCTGGGCATAGCAGCAAAGTGACCCAAATTGGTTTTCGAGTGTAGCACTACAAAAAAATTAAAAGCCTGCTTCCTAGAAATGCGCGTGGGAACATTTATTCTCAATAAGTTCAAGAGTTATGTCACAGTCACTAGGTCACTGTAACAAAATAATAACATCACATCTAGCTTAATAACCTTAAGAATTCTATTCCGTTACTTGAACAGTCAATTCCGTGACTGTCTCTTTTTATATTTTGATTAAAATATTATTTGAAGAGTCAAATCCTTTCTGATTGCTATCAAAATTGTGATAATTTAGAGGTTATTAATTTTATAAATAAAAATTTAAAAAAAGTTCCTTTATTGTTTCCTAATTAAGTAAAAAACTAAAAAGTATTTTACTAATTTCGTCCAAAAGTAACGTAATGGAAAATAAATTGATAAAAATGAATGTTTTTTATTAGTGATTTCATGTTTTCTTTATTTTATATTAAATTCGTTAATACATAAAATGCAAAACAGATGATTAAACAGATATTAAACAAAAAATAATTTACACTGTTTTAATTGATTAAATTATAAGCATCCGACAAAATAATAAAATAGTGCCAGCCTTTAAACAAAATAGTCAATTTAATTGTCCAATAAGAAACTATGTATGAAAGTGAATAATTGACAAGACATTTTTATTATTATTTATTATTTTAACAATAATGTATCTATTGTAAAAGACAAAACGATTTTAAATATATTAGCATAAAATAAGCTTGATTTTCAATAAGTGTTTTTCAATTTATTATATTTGTCCAAAATGTGAAATTATATTTAATTAAACATTTAAATATTAAATATTTATATATTAAAATATTTTTTGGAAGAAAACAACAATTTGATAAGTACAAGTTTGTAATTACGATTTATTTATTATATTTATTTTATACAGATTTAATTTGAAAATCGAGCTTACTTGGTATTTAGATTATTTGATTTATTTTTATGTAATTTTAGATATTTTACGTTTTATGTTTTTACGTTTTATGTAGCACAGATTCTAAATTACTGCAAAAAGATATTAACAGACTTGCGAACTGGTGCATAGGTAATAACATGTTTCAAAATATAAAAAAATGTAACCACGTTCATTTCACTCGGAATAAAAACAGAGTTGGTGTTGTGCGTCATCTGGGTGTTCAACTTGATAGTGTGCTTAAATTTGATGTACATATTTACGTATATCGAATATTGTGTCTAGGAGTCTCAAGGTTCTCGGTTTTATAATACAAAACTCTTAGGATTTTAATAAATCTTCTACAAAAATCAAATTGTTTGACACATTAGTTAGCCCAATTTTGGAATACAACTCGATTGTATGGAATCCGCACTACGAGGTGCATACAAAGCGCTTGGAGAGTGTTCAAAGACGATTTCTTTACCACCTTTCGTATGGAGATGGTCTAGCAAAGCGATGTCGGAGCTATAAGGACAGGCTTAAATTTTACCACATTACAACTCTGGCTAATCGTAGAGATACGCTCGATCTAACATTCCTTCACAAACTCATTAACGGAGTCATAGATTGCAACGAACTCTTGAACTTATTGAGAATAAATGTTCCCACGCGCATTCCTAGGAAGCAGGCCTTTAATTTTTTTTGTAGTGCTACACTCGAAAACCAATTTGGGTCACTTTGCTGCTATGCCCAGAATCTGTAAGCGATATAATGCATTGCCCAAGGCTCATGGAGTAGATATTTGTGACTATTTGTGAGCCCTTACATAGATTTAAGAAATCTTTGTTTGAATGCTGTTAGTTATCCTTAATCCTCAAAAGTGAACATCCTAATGTGAATCGTGTTGGTTTTGTTATCATTTTTAGGGTTCCGAAGTTTATGACTCGGAACCCTTATAGATTCGTCATGTCCGACTGTCCGTTCGTCCGTCCGTCCGTCCGTCCTCGACTTACCGTCCAAACGGTAAGTGCTAGGAAGATAAAACTTTGCAAGAATATGTGTTGTAAGTCCGTCGACAAAGTGCTACAATAAAATTATGAAAAATATTTTTATTTGGGGTACCTCCCCTACACGTAAAGTGGGGATGATATTTTTTTCTCGCGGCTACCCCATCGTGTGGGGTATCATAAAATAGGTCTTTTAGAAACAATAAAGGGTTTCGAAGACGATTTTTTGATTTAGGTATCCGTTTGCGAGATATTCCACTTTAAAGGGCACTTTTTTGTAAAAACAGGGCGTCCCCCCCACTCTAAAAGCTAAACGGCTGGCTCAAAAAATCTGGAAAAATTCGTGATGGTGGTCCATATAATGAACTTTGAAGGAAAACTATAACAGATTAGATGGCTTTGTTAGTTCAGGAGTTATAGAGGCTTAACTTGTAAAATGCGCTCACTTGGAAACCATCATACAAAATTAACGCATTAATACGTAAACATAACAATTATCTATTGGATACGATTTTACATCCATTATGGGTGACTGAGGAACCCTTTCTGTGCGTGGCCTGACACGCACTTGGCCGATCTTTTTTATCATTTGTTTTATTTGATTTTTTTCTTTTTTCTTTGATACATAGATATATATATTACTTACTTTATTCTGTCTTTTTTATATAGAAGTAAATTTTACTTATAAGCTAAATGTTAGTACCTAATATCTTTGAGAATGCTGTGGTCTCCTATAATTGAAGGAGTGCACTAGCAAAAAACTTATGTCTTATAAAGTGACTTTATTGTGTACATCTTTCGTTGGAGGTCCTTAATACTAAATAAATAAATAAATAAAAATAAATGAACAAACAAGTTTAAAGGTAGAATTCCCAAACATCGATTCCGTAACCAAAACGCTGGTAACGCAGAATGTGAACTAAAAAGTTTCGGAATGGAATTCTTAGGAAGATGGTACATTAAACTACTAATTTTAATAATTTGATTTTATTTTCTTGACAATGTGCAATTATAGCTTTGTAATAGCTAATAATAATGTGTTCATGTTTTTTTTTAATACCAAGTAATGTTAAATTTCGTAAGTTTCTATAGCTAAAATGGTTCATACTGTTACAATTTGCAATGTTTTGAAGATGAAATAAAGTCTTCTTGTTAATGTACAATAACCTTAAGAATTCTATTCCGTTACTTGAACAGTCAATTCCGTGACTGTCCCTTTTTATATTTTGATTAAAATATTATTTGAAGAGTCAAATCCTTTCTGATTGCTATCAAAATTGTGATAATTTAGAGGTTATTAATTTTATAACTAAAAATTTTAAAAAAGTTCCTTTATTGTTTCCTAATTGAGTAAAAAACTAAAAGGTATTTAACGAATTTCGCCCAAAAGTAACGTAATGGAAAATAAATTGATAAAAATGAATGTTTTTTATTAGTGATTTCATGTTTTCTTTATTTTATATTATATACGTTAATACATAAAATGCAAAACAGATTATTAAACAGATACTAAACAAAAAAATAATTTACACTGTTTTTATTTATTAAATTATAAGCATCCGACAAAATAATAAAATAGTGGCAGCCTTTAAACAAAATAGTTAATTTAATTGTCCAATAAGAAACTAAGTATGAAAGTGAATAATTGACAAGACATTTTTATTATTATTTATTATTTTAACAATAATGTATCTATTGTAAAAGACAATACGATTTTAAATATATTAGCATAAAATAAGCTTGATTTTCAATAAGTGTTTTTCAATTTATTATATTTATCCAAAATGTGAAATTATATTTTATTAAACATTTAAATATCGAAACGACTTATTAAAATATTTTTAGGAAGAAAACAACAATTTGATAAATACAAGTTTATAATTACGATTTATTTATTATATTTATTTTATACAGATTTAATTTGAAAATCGAGCTTACTTGGTATTTAGATTAATTGATTTAATTTTTATGTAATTTTAGATATTTTACGTTTTATGTTTTTACAAAGCTTCAATGTAGTAACCATCGTCGGGGTTTTGTTGTGACTGTGATCGCCTGTAGTTATCCATCTGGGGGAAAAAGAAAAAAAAATAATCAAAGACAATAGTTTTTAAAAAGTCAATATATTCCGTCATTCGGAGGTCACGTTTAGCAGTCGGTCCCGGTTGTTATCAAAAGATAGCAGTCGTGAAGCTTAGTTGGAGGCCTTCGGGCCGCTTAAAAACATCCAACAGCAAGATTACGTAGCCACTACGTGTCTTGCCAGTCCCCAACCCGCACTCGGCCAGCGTGGGGACGTGTGGCCTTAACTCTCTCTTGAGAGGAGACCTGAGCTCAGCAATGGGACGTTATGAGTTGTTGATGATATTCACTGTCACTATAAATCGAAGATAGCCGCTGTCACAAACAGATGGACTACATTTTATATAATTCGTCATCAGTTATGAATATGAGATAACTTTAATAGCCGATCCCAAATATTCTGGGTAATAAAGGCTAGGAAGAAGAACAAGATAGCGTAACATACATTATTGCTTTCTGCCAGTCGGAATGTTAGTAGGCCATGATGCAAGGGATTATTTTGTACGTGATATTGTAAATGCATATTTTAATTCTATTAAATTAATTTAGCCTTTAAATAAAAGTTATTTAAGGCTAAATTTATTTAATAGAATTAAAATATGACCAGACCTTTAATTAAAAACTTATTTCAAAAGAGGTTCTCTAGCCTTAAAATAAGTCATAATTTAATACATTAAATAACTATGCTTAATGTGTTTAAGTTTTTGTTGAAGACGAAACTTGAATTTAAAATATTCAAAGAAATTAACTACATGCAAAATGGTTGCAATTTATTTTTTTATTTAAAATAAGCATTAGCATCAACCAACATACGGCTGAATGTCCCACAAAGGAGACAGATTACAGTAAACCATTAGATTACAAAAAAAAACACTAATCTATTGACACCTTCATTGAAATCAATACAGTATTTTAGGCGCTACGTTGGAAGATACATACATACACTGAAATAATATTCCTTCCTTCTGGTTTTGCTATTGTCAGGGAATAAATAATAATAAACCACTAGACCAAGTTTTGAAACTGCCAAAAAACTTTGTACAAGACGTGTACTAAACGTCAAAAAATCTTACCTCCATAGAAGTATCGCCGGATCATTTGCCGTGGCCGCCGTGGCACGAGTGCCCGTAAGAATCACAATCGTCTGTTAACAAAAATAAAATTAAAATTTATTTGCATACGAAAGCTACAAAGATACTATAGCATACTAGCTAAAAACATATGTACAAAGAAAATAGTGAAAAAAAACATTTATAATGTCAGATTAGGTGTTCAATTATTTTAATTAATTAGTCCTCCGCGCGTCTGCCTGTTCGAATAGAAGCTCAAAACCTTCTGCACCGATTTAACAGTCTAAAGCCTGAGACAGGACAAGACTACTTTTTACAGCAATAACGAACATAAGGGTAGAGCCGTGGCCGAAAGCTAGTATTATTTTTCCCCAAGGTAAGTGTGTCTGTCTGTGACGTTTTCACACATACACATACCCCACACAATGGGGTAGACACGAGAAACATCTTTCCCACGTTACGTGTAGGGCAGGTGCCCCAAATAAAAATATTTTTCATGATTTTATTGTAGTTTCATCTTTCTAGCATTAACCGTTTGGTCGGTAACGGACGGACAGTCATGACGAATCTATAAGGGTTTCGAGTCATGAACTACGGAACCCTAAAAAGTACGCAAACAAGACTTAAGTCAGGTACATCCTAATGTAATTTTAACTTGCTACTTTATTATTTAAATTATTCATTTTTTCCGCTACAGTGAACAAAAGCAGTTTGGGTTTCTCAATTATTATTTTACAATCGGTTTTCTCAAAGTCCAAATTCAATTACTCAATTACAACTTTGCCATCCGGTGATTAGACAGCAAGAATTTCTAGCAGTGAATAACTTAATATTGTAATAAAATATAATTGCTAGAATATTATATTCCTTCACTGACAATTCACGCAAAATAAACATGGATAGTTTGTTCATACTCCTAGTTTTATACTGTTTTCAGTCACATTTTAAGTTTAAATATTTTTACCAAACTACAGCGAATTCAATAAAACAATATAATTATCATAGAAACAAGAAATCCTATTGCTTCAAAGTATCAAAATATCAACATAAAATTCGACTGACTAATGCATTGCAAGCTTACTTACACTTTGAGAATTAATTTCTTATGCCCAATGAAATATAATACATAACTTAAAAGATTCATTTAGCATCCACCAAGAGTAATGAAAAAGAAAACATAATATTACATTAATGCATACTTTCGGATACCCATACGAATACCGGGGTACCTCACTAAACTCTGTCCATTCCTTTATTATCTTTTTGACAGTTCAAGAAATTTCGAAATTAGTGACGCCCTCACACGTCACCGATTCGATTTGAAATTAAAATCAATCGATATAATATTCTTTATGTCAGTATTGTAAATAAATAAATTGTGCACTATTATGATATATAATTGGCCCAGAACAAAGAAAACTTCCTTACACAGTCACTATAGGTCGGTATAATAAGTATTATGTGATTTTCAAATGTATTTTATCATTTCTCTGGATTTAAACGTTATTAACCACGCGTTGCAAAGTGGAATTTTACTAACGCGTGAATAGTTACATTTTAGTTTGTTATATGCTTTGTGATATATTGTAAAGGATTCTTATGACCAGCACTCAAGCTAAGATTAAACTTGTGTTATGAGTGATTGTCATAAAGATACATTGTTTAAACTATTCAGATACAGTGCTTTTGAATATATTTTGATAAAAGGCACAATTTGAAATATAAAGTAAACGAAAAAAAGTATATTAAATATGCTGCTTTGTATGTGGTTCGTATTTGTGTCTGTGTTTGTATGCGTATACTTGTATGTATGTTTGTATATTTTGTATTAAAACCCAGCAAGAAAACCTAAGTCGTATCAAAACTAGTTATTAATAATGTCTCAATTTGCGTATATGAAAGAGGCCTCATCCATGACGTTATTAACACATATTAAACACCTTCTCTATATCTATTACTTAAACTGCATTAAAATCCGTTGAGTAATATAGAAATCTGAGAAAACAGACAACCCAAGCGACTACATTTTTTGTCTAAAGATTGAGCAAAATAAATATGTTTATCTATCATTCTAAATGTTACAATTACATGAATTTAATAATATTATAAAATTTCGTACGCCAACTATTTATTTAAGTTTGTTTAAGAGTCACTAGCTCTCCATCTATGTCTGGAAGCTGCTCGTTATAAACTTCGTTCATTATGATTTTGATTTGACATCCGTAACTCAGAAACTAATACAGAAGAATTTCTATTCACACGTTAGCGACAATAAGTACTTGATATGTATGCATAGGATTTATACGTACATACCTATCTCTTATCTGAAGAGTGATAGAATATGTCCATGTGAAAATTTAGCGGTATGGGAAACGCAATCTATTTTATTCGAAAATTCGTAAGAGTATAAAAAATTTACAATGAAAACTAACCGCCCGCTCCGGCTCCGCACTGGGCCATATTACCTGTACCCGTGCGGATAAAAAAAACAATATTAAAAATAATAATACACTCTTGGCAGACTTCCCATGCTTAGAATATTCAATACAAAATTACACATTTAGGAGTTATGATAGATGTATGTATAATACACAAACATATATATAACTTCAAACTTATAACATCCCTCACACTTTCTATTAGGGCCTTATAAAAAATAGTATATTTTTAACGAAAAAAATTCGTTGGGGAATTTGGAGTCCTCTTAAAATAAGAGGGTTAAATGTCCCCCCTAAATCACGGTGAGGTAGTCCAAGTGCTATCCCATCTCCTATCGCAGCAACCAATCTACCACCTGTGTTCCCCACTCTCTGACGGCTCACGTAGGAGAATACTCTAAAAAAGAATAGATAAGTTCTAAATATACAATACAGACCTCCATCTCTAACAGATATGATGTCGTCACCAGCTGATAGAATACCAGTGTATCCAGAATGAGGGTATACGGGGTGAGGGGGTGTTTCTTCTTGACCCAGCTGGTGGCGAGCTACCAGCTCCTGGTTCGACAGCTGTTGGCAAAGAAACAATAATTAAGAATTATTAAGTTTTATTACTGATCACATGGATTTTAACTAATTTATGATGAAAATTATTTTAAGATATAATTATACCATAGAGCAATACGATAGGGAGTAGCCATACGAAAGTGGGTATCTGTGTAAGTATAAGCCCAAATGGGCCTACGCATTACACTGCTATGACACAGAATGTGTTTATCTGTGTATAAAATTGTGAATGTTGAATTGTTTTAAGCGAGTTCCTAGTGACAGGTGTTTTTTTTTTTATATGAGTCTGTAATGTGTATGTGTGCAGATATCTCATTTTTTTTATCTGTGTGAAAATCCCACGGATTTCCCCCTAAGAAATGACATACAAGCAGTATGCTATGTGGACTGTGTTGCTCATGTACTTAACAGTTCATAACTGCGAATATGTAATTTAATTTTGATACAATTAAGTGTTTAATTATTTTAATTAATTAGTCCTCCGCGCGTCTGCCTGTTCGAATAGAAGCTCAAAACCTTCTGCACCGATTTAACAGTCTAAAGCCTAAGACAGGACAAGACTACTTTTTACAGCAATAACGAACATAAGGGTGGAGCCGTGGCCGAAAGCTAGTATTATTTTTCCCCAAGGTAAGTGTGTCTGTCTGTGACGTTTTCACACATACACATACCCCACACAATGGGGTAGACACGAGAAACATCTTTCCCACGTTACGTGTAGGGCAGGTGCCCCAAATAAAAATATTTTTCATGATTTATTGTAGTTTCATCTTTCTAGCATTAACCGTTTGGACGGTAACGGACGGATAGTCATGACGAATCTTTAAGGGTTTCGAGTCATGAACTACGGAACCCTAAAAAGTACGCAAACAAGACTTAAGTCAGGTACATCCTAATGTAATTTTAACTTGCTACTTTATTAATTAAATTATTCATTTTTTCCGCTACAGTGAACAAAAGCAGTTTGGGTTTCTCAATTATTATTTTACAATCGGTTTTCTCAAAGTCCAAATTCAATTACTCAATTACAACTTTGCCATCCGGTGATTAGACAGCAAGAATTTCTAGCAGTGAATAACTTAATATTGTAATAAAATATAATTGCTAGAATATAATATTCCTTCACTGACAATTCACGCAAAATAAACATGGATAGTTTGTTCATACTCCTAGTTTTATACTGTTTTCAGTCACATTTTCAGTTTAAATATTTTTACCAAACTACAGCAAATTCAATAAAACAATATAATTATTATAGAAACAAGAAATCCTATTGCTTCAAAGTATCAAAATATCAACATAAAATTCGACTGACTAATGCATTGCAAGCTTACTTACACTTTGAGAATTAATTTCTTATGCCCAATGAAATATAATACATAATTTAAAAGATTCATTTAGCATCCACCAAGAGTAATGAAAAAGAAAACATAATATTACATTAATGCATACTTTCGGATACCCATACGAATACCGGGGTACCTCACTAAACTCTGTCCATTCCTTTATTATCTTTTTGACAGTTCAAGAAATTTCGAAATTAGTGACGCCCTCACACGTCACCGATTCGATTTGAAATTAAAATCAATCGATATAATATTCTTTATGTCAGTATTGTAAATAAATAAAATGTGCACTATTATGATATATAATTGGCCCAGAACAAAGAAAACTTCCTTACACAGTCACTATAGGTCGTTATAATAAGTATTATGTGATTTTCAAATGTATTTAATCATTTCTCTGGATTTAAACGTTATTAACCACGGGTTTCAAAGTGGAATTTTACTAACGCGTGAATAGTTACATTTTAAGTCAGTGGTCCTTTACAGAAACAATACTTACATAAAGTCAAATTATTTTGATCATAATAATATGATAGATTCTTCTTATCGTTTAATCGATTTATCGTATCTTAAGAACTGTTTTATAGTTTTTTGTTTTTAGCTATAATACAGGCCACTTCTCTACTCGTCTATAAAGTACGACATTACTGTAGTACATTATTACGAAAAAAAATACAAGCAATTTATAGGCGTGACCTGATAAAAAGACAATAAACGAATGGACAAAGTATAGTAACGATTACTCAATATTGACAATTTAATCAATCGGTTTTTTTACGAAAAAGCTAAACCAAAATACTATACAATCAAACAAAACATACTGAGCCTACACGACAAAAGTGACGTCATCAGTACATGTCAATTCTTGTAACGGACTCAAAAGGCTATTAAATACAATGACACGTAGTTTTATAAAACTTTGACGTTAGTCACAATTGTATGCATTATATTAGCTAGTCTATTAACATTGATTATCCATTGATTTTCAGAATTAGGTCGTATACGACATTGTTTTGGCAATGAAGGTATTATAATTATTTCTTTTTCAAACATTTCCCATAGAAACTACGGCGAAATTCTTCTAAGAAGCACTACGAGGAATTTTCTGCCTAACCAATTTGTGAAAGTTTGGAAAAGAGTTCTAGAAGACCTGCTTAGGACTCCCTCACTAAACTACTTCAAGAATAGACCTAACAAACTTAGTATCTCCTAGCTTTATAAAATACATTCTTCTGTCTCCAACTGCTAGGGTGTCATTTCAAATAATAATACCTAATAAAGTAAATATTTGAATTTATCTCACGAGATTGTAGAATGTGGAATGTGGATTCGGTGAGAAGCGTTTCTGCTCATGGTTTGATAGGTAAGAGCCTAGACCAACACGGTTAGACGGCTGGGTCAAGGGTTCGATGCAGAAGGCAGGCTCTTTGATACGGCACGTATTGTGAGGAGTTTCCTGTCTTTAGTCCCTGTACCCGAAGTCGGCGGTCTACCATTTTTTTTAATTAATAAATGTATTTTAAATATTTAAAATACATATATTTAAACATGTAGTAATAATTAATAATTAAATTCGGGTACAGGTACACATTACACAATTATATTTAAGACTGCTTAATTAACCTTTGTCACAAGATACAGCAAACCTGATTTGACAACTTAAAGGATTTTATAAAATTGTTCCTATATTTGGATTGTACACTTAGCTTGCTTCGCGCACGTGTATTTCGATTATTGCAGTAAAAAGTAGCCTATGTGTTATTCTGATATATAAGTTGTATTACTGTAAAGTTTCATCCAAATCCGTTTAGTGGCTTTTGCGATTTTGCTTATACTCACAAAATTTCGCGTTTATAATATTAGTAAGAATATATTATGTTATATCTGTTACAAATGGGGTATTGTTGCTCGCGTCCGTAGGATTTACCACCTTCTCCTAGGCCCACCCTACACGTGCCCCCCGGGTGGTGCAACATGAGCAACAACGCCGAACATCAGGCGGCGGTTAAGTAACCTGACCACTGGTATGCCACAAGCCAAGGAGGACTAAATCCCTCCTAAAAGTGTGGCCATATTGCCTTGGGAAAGCGAAATGCGTATGCCCCACTTTTAAATATGAAAAATGAGTACTATGAATGTTAATTTGTCATGCGATCCGGCTAACCCCCGGCGCTCACTGGTACCCGGGCCAGCAAGTGTGAAATATGTTAAGGAAGACTGCGCAGGAGTAGGTGACCAGGCTCCTGTGACGGTGAATACTACTGGCAGCACTACTACTAAAAAATATACTATACCTAGCGACAGCTACACATATAAAATTATTAATAGAGATCAACTAAGAGTGATGCTGACGCTATCACGTGCTGATGCGTAGAGGAATAGAGAATCCAGATATATATTTTATCATTACATCCCTTCACCATGAAAAGCTCCCTATACCATAAAAAAGATTAGTGTAACGTAGGTATACCATTAAAATTTACCTTTACATTTTAAAAAAGAAGTTTGATATTACTTGGCGCCTAAACCAACACAAATATGACCATAAATACAAGTTTGTGTTACCATACGTAAATTTACTTTCTTCTCAAGTTTTCACATTTGTTCAGGATCTTAGGCTTCCAGTTAAGTAAGTTTGTACCAAGTTGAGTCGAGTTGTTAAGCAATACAGTTTACTTAAGTGTTATCGGTCGGTTCTAGCAAAGAGATTGGTTTGTTTCAAAGTTATCTGTAGTGTTGTAATATAAAACATTTGAATTTCCAGAAAAAAATATTCCTCTCTATGGTGCATTTTATGGTCAGTTTTGAAGGTCATAGACATTTTTGATAGATAATATGATTTGGGTATTTTATCCTACTAATATTATAAATGTGAATGTAAGTTTGTTTGTTACGCTTTCACTCAACCTCAACCGATCACCATAAATCTTTGAAATAAATAAAAAAAAAAAATTACAGCGATAACTGAAACGTGTGGTGACGGATTAAGAATACAAAGTGTCACCACCCCTGTTCATCCCGCGGCTTCCTACGCAAGACAACATCAATGCAAAAAGAAGGAAAACTTGAATCCAACCCTGTACCAACCCGTCTGGCCAGCGTGGTATAGTAGGCCAAAACCTCCATTCTAAGGAGAGGCCTATGTCCAGCAGTGGACTGTTAAAGGCTGTTGATGATGATTGATGAACTGAAATAGACGCGGGCAGTGTTTTGGACGAAAGCTGGTATTATATAATTTTAAAAGTGTACCAAAGTGACTCTACTCTGCGGTTGAAAGCATGGGTAAGATCTATGAGTAGGAGTCACCATCTTCATTGTGTGTGCAGACAATGCAGCTTGGTGACCCAAACTGTCACGGCTTAGTGAGGTGCTTCTGCAACACTGGGCCTTCAGTCTCGCACTCACGCAAACACTACAGCACGTTGTTGTTGTTTTAAGTTTAAGCGCATTCGTGCTGAAATCAGCGTGTCTCTACTAATATCTTCTTCCTAGCCTTATTCCCAATATTATTTGAGGTCGGCCACTAGTTCAACCGGTTTTACCTAAATATCAGTTTTTCCACGGAGCGACTAGCATCGGACCTCCGCAACCCTAAGGGAGAACTGAAATACGTAGGTTGAACTAGTTGTCAGTAAATTTGAGGGCACTGACTTCCTAATAACGATTGCCATAGATGTTCAAAACAACCGGGACCGACAGCTTTACGTGCTCACCGAGGCACGGGCGTGAATCACCGCCAAACTTCCACACTCCGGGCTGCTCTTAAGAATTTCGTAAGAAAAACCCAAAAACACTTTTTTGCCCGACCCAGGATTTGAACCCGAGACCTCTTGATTAGCAGTCGCATTAGCTATCCACTAGACCAACGTGACTCTACTAATATATTGTCTACTAATCATTTGTGATGTGATAAATAAATTATTATTATTAATAATATCAAATCTTTAAAACCAGCAGGGCATAATAGACCAAAACCTCCTTTCTAACAGGTCTATGGTCAGCAGTAGACAATTAAAGACTGTAATGGTATTTTTCGAATAAATAAATTTCTAACAAAATATACACCATTTTATTTTAGTGTAGTAAATGATTATTCCTAATAACCTCCCTCAAACCAAAAAAAAAAACAAATTTTAATGAAGGGCCAAAAGAAAACCAGTACCCCTTTAAACGAGTTCATGTAAGTAGTGGATTGAACCGCCCCTTATCAGAACGTATAAAGGGTGGAGCTTAGAACCTTTTTGATTAAACAAGTAATTTGCACTGGGCTGGAAGGGACCAATCGTTCATGTAGTCCGAACGTAAAAAATATATATGGAAGCCTGCTTTTGTATATCATTTTCAGATAGGGATACCCAGATTAGTATTGAAGTGGTGTAAAATAGAGGTCCATTAGAAGTTTCTTAGACTGTAATTTTATTTTCTCAATGCAAAAATAATTTAGATTAATTAATAGAGTGACCACTCTATATACGCCTTCAGTCACGATATTTTTCACATTCAAACACGGTATTTTTTTCATTAAATTTTAATGGATACCAAACGGGATATACCTAAAACACAGCAAATTTTCTGCATTTAGTAACCGAGCCACCATCAAAAAATCAATCGCAAGTAACTGGACGCAAAATCAATACAAATTTCAATTCAAATCATTTTTTAATATACGTAGCCTTTTCTAGGCACTTTAGCAAAGTTACTTTAATAACTAGTTGTTCGATTCCAAAATGTCATTTCTCTAGAGAAGAACTGGCAAGAAACTCCAAATTCCTGTTTTATTTAAGTCTTATTTTATTTTGTATTAAGCTAGATATCAATAAGAGCTGTAATAGATGAAAGTATTTTATAAGATGTAGAATTGTGGAACCCTTATCTCAATGGATTCGTTTAAACTCATTTCGAATAAGGATTAAACCGGGCGACCAAAGGTATTGTTGTTATCACAAAGTTAATAAAACATTGGAACAAACTTGTTTTCGTTCATTTGCCATGATTCGCACATAATATAGTTTAGATTTCAACACAATACTCAATTCAATGTGCCATTTGTAAAAAATACTGTGTCGTAAGACGAAGGACTTGTCTCGTAAGTCCATGTTATAATATTACCAAAAAAAAAACAAATTCAGTACTCACGCTGCCGTTAACTCCATGTGAAACAGCCAGCAGTGCGAAGATGGTGACAGCTAAGCACATTTGAGCCATTGTTGTTTCTGTAACAAACAATTAAATTTAAAAAAAAAAACAATAAAAAGTTTCCTCTATTTATTTTTTAAACACGCCGATCTATAAATATCACGGCGAAAACCGCCTACACTCTTAATATAAACCTATCGTCCATTGGTATAAAATGTATTCGTTCTTTGTTCAAAACACAATTAGGCTTGAAATCTTTGCAAATACTTTTTATTTTAAGCTTTGAGGCGTAGTGTTTCGTTAAATAATCAAAATATTCTATAATTTTAATCAAAGGGAATCATGGTAACGTAGCTATTGTTTATTTATTCAGACGTTTGGCTGTGAAACGAGGCTGTAATAAACGAGGCTGTTAAGGTAAAATAATAAATTTGAAGTACATGTAGATCGATATTCATATTTTATAATTTAATCGAATTTCAAAGGTAGTGGAGCCTATTTATTAATCTGTGGTGGAGCTAAGCTGTCTTTAGCACGTATGGGCCGGCTCGATCGGGACACTACTACCCTCACACAGAAGAACAACCTAAAAATTACAGCATTCGTAATGTCGTATTTCGTTGGTCAGTGTGAAACCAATCAGTAACAGAACTATCAAATGTTATGTGGCTGCAGCTGATTTAAAATGCAATTTTTTTGCGTGTTTCTGTTGTTGTCACTAAAATGAATGAAGAACTTTTGATTAATTTAGTTCAAGGATACAAAGAACTGTATGATTTGCTATCCATAACGTACAGTTGCACTAAATACACAACAGTTGCGCATGCGGTACATTGTACTCAAAATCCGTCAATGCACTGCGACCCGGCCCGTCACTAATGTGCTAAGTCAGCATTTTGCGCTTAGCTGCGGCCCGGCATAATGTGCTCGAACCTTAAAGGTTCGAGCACATTATGCCGGGCCGCAGCGTGTCGGGGCGGAGCGCAAAAATCCGCTCAAATCGCTTCAATACAAATTGTATGAATTATCGCACACTGTGTCGGGCCGCAGCGGCTCGCATTATTGCGACGCGGATTCGCGTCCGTGCGATGCGGCCCGCCCCGCCCCGCTGCGCCCCGTCAACGTGTGCTATAGCAAGCGGATTGGTGTGCACGCGCGTACGTGTTTTGAATTGAATAAACTTTATTGTACACTAGTTATTACAATATACATAAAACACATAAAACACTATATAAACAGATTGACCATGTACAAATGGCGGCCTTATCGCTGAAAAGCAATTTCTTACAGGCAACCTTAGGATGGAGAAAATTGCCGTGAAAAGTAAACGAATTTCATGGGTAGTTTTGGTATGAGGAGAGAAAATATTAATAAAAGTAAAAGAAAATAACTAATGGGATACAAGTAGAACAACAAATATATATATATATATATATATATATATATTTGTAAAGAAAATAAAATAAAATGTAAGATGTTCGAACCTTTAAGGTTCGAGCACATTATGCCGGGCCGCAGCGTGTCGGGGCGGAGCGCAAAAATCCGCTCAAATCGCTTCAATACAAATTGTATGAATTATCGCACACTGTGTCGGGCCGCAGCGGCTCGCATTATTGCGACGTGGATTTGCGTCCGTGCGATGCGGCCCGCCCCGCCCCGCTGCGCCCCGTCAACGTGTGCTATAGCAAGCGGATTGGTGTGCACGCGCGTACGTGTTTATTTTACGAAATTTGCGTTTTTTAATACTTCTTCTTCTAACTTCTTATTCTTCTTCTAACAGCAGGCAAAAAAAAGAAAGTTCTTCGTCAGAGCTATCCATAAGGTACAGTTGCACTAAATACACAGAAGTTGCGCATGCAGTACACTGTACTCATAATCCGTCAATGCGCTGCGACCCGGCCCGTCACTAATGTGCTAAGTTAGCATTTTGCGCTGGGCTGCGGCCCGCCCCGACACGCTGCGGCCCGGTATAATGTGCTCGAACCTTTAAACAACACAGGCTCGTGGTCTCGGTTATCTCAGAAAAACGACTGCCTGGTTGGTCTAGTGGTTAGAGTATGCGGCTGCTGGTTAAGAGGTCTCGGGTTCGATTCCCGGGTCGGACCAAATGTTTGTACGATCTGCAAACATTTGTTTCGGAGTTTGGGTATTTTCTATGTAATTAAGTATTTATGTATGTATTTATATCAGTTGTCTAGTACCCATAGCACAAGCTCTGCTTAGTTTGGGTTGTTGGTTGTTGTGTGATAAATGTCCAAATATATTTATTAAAAAAAAGTAAAGAGCCTATGTCCTTCCCCAAAATCGACTGAAATTGAAATCGATGCAGTGGTTTAGCCCTAAAAGCGTAACAGATGCCCACTGATGCATCTCGAGTCTTCTGGTTGAAGGAAGAATCTTTCAACATCCGGGGGCATGTATACCTTACCCTAGCCTCTTTCTTTTTACGTGTGGATACACCCTCGGGCCATCACCCCGTCGGGCTTTTCTATGCGGCGGGGCGGTGTGTCGGAATCGAACTGACTAACACCACACGGTGTGCCCTCTGTGCGTCTGAATATTACGAGGAGTCCAGGGAACTAATTTCTTTTCTGAACCCCTCCCAGCGTCTGACCGCTCCCGATGCAGACTCCATCTCTACTATCCCTCTCTTAGGTGACGTCCGGCACACGCAGGCGCCGCCCCCTCGCTGCTGGCTACTAAAGGGGGGAAAAACCCGTCCCGACCTTGCCCTACCCTACCTTATGTACTTGTGTACGTTTAACTTGATTGTTATTTTATTTGATGGCATCCCTATCTGTCAAATTTAATTTCCATAAAAGATTCTTTGCGCTCTCGACGTTGATATTTTATTTATTACAAAAAATCATTAAATACACAGATACTTTTGAATTTATAATGTTGGTAAGAATATTTATTTTAAACTCTAACAATCTGAAGTTCAGCATGAATACAAGTCGTATTGTAACAAAAAATTTGGTGTACTACCGTACTAGTTACAAATACGTCCTTTCAATAAATACCAAGATATTGACCACCTAACATTCGTATCATCAAAAAGACATCAAATTCAAAAGCAATAATAATGTAATAGAATGTATACACAAGAAAGTTATTTATCTCCCAATCATTTTTATTCTATCGTAAATTCTAAATGTGAGTACGAAAATCACTTAAACGTATTGTCTCTCGTTCGCTTGGAACATATATTTACATGAAATCTACTTATTTCTACATAATGAACACGAAATGACAGTCTAATATTATTATTAGGTATTTCGAAATGAGACAATATATAAGGTATTTAATGTCCCTTCTCTGTTTTTGTTATTTTTATTATTAAGAGTGGATTTGTGACATTGAAAAGTATCTAATGCCCGTAAGTTGTGACTTAAACCACCTCCATACTAGAAGTACCCTAATATGCTTAAATTAGAATGCTTCTAGTAATGCCCCTAATATAAAGTCCATAAAGTCCAAAGTCCCTAATATAAGATCCATAAAAGACCAACCCAAAAAAGAGTATTCGTACTGTTGTATTTCGTTAGAGAGTGCGAGGAGACTCAATGATGCAAAAGATTCTCACAAATTAATTATATTTTTGTAATATTGTCCCATAAAATACTCGTAAAATTGAAATGATTTATTATTGACCGGGTGTATAATCTTAATCTAAAAAGATAAATTTAGTACCAAATTCTTCACTAGATGTCGCTTACCGTATCAGTGATTCAAAACCCAAATGCGTGTCATCGTACTGGATACTTTAGTTCAGTTTTATTAATCACTAGATTAACAAACATTTTAAACTAGGCAAATTATATATTAAAACCTTCACCGAGAACGAATCTATCCATTGCTGAAAACAGCCTGAAAATCGGTGTGGTAGTTTTTAAATTTATTACAAACAGACACGGTGGATAGCTTTGTTTTATATCACTCATCTACCACACTACTACCACAGAATACATAATAGTACCAGTACAGAAGACTCACTCCGAAAAGTAAATTAAAGTTATAGATACCCTCGGTGTCAAAAGATTAAGTTCAATTCAGATCGCACAGCGCCGAATCACTACGATTATATTTACCTACAATTGCGTCTCTTTCTATCGTGTAACTCTGAACTGTTCTGACTATGTCTGTTCGACCGGCGTGTCTGATCCGGCAGGCAGCCGGCCGACTATACCTAAACTGCGGAGTGACACCCCCCTGCTACTACATAACAAAGTTTCAATAATTTATCTATGTATATGAAATTAAAATATATTTAAGTTGCGGTGACAATGAACAGCAGAATTAATATCATTTTACCTGAATAAATAATTCGATTTCGCGGTTATCATAATATATCTTTATATACAGGGTGTAACCAGACGACTTCCGAAAACGAAAGATGCAGCTTCAGCACCCCAAAACTAATTAAAAAAAACAAACAGTTGTCTTTAAAAAAAATGTAGCCTAAAAAAACAATGTATCAAGATTTTCATTAATTTCCGAAGCCAGCAATGTATGCGCGCACTGAGTAGCTAGGTAAATGCCTTTCATAACTATTTAATTTAACTACCTACGCGTCGCGGCGTCGGTAAAGTTCCCTATTAACGAAAATACCTACCTAGTGACTTCACGCTACTTACCTAATTCTGCGAGAGCCTCGGTCGACCCAGAAATGGCACAAACTGAGCTTATTTTATTATTTTTTCTTATAATCTTATGCACTGTTTGATGCGATATTGGGGTTCCATGACCTCTAATTAACTTTGCCGTAGTTCGTGTTCCAACCCGAGGATTTCTCTCAACAAGAGCTAAGACCTGTTCGTCCACTCGAAGATCTACTTCTAGGTCTTCTCCATGCCTTTGGGATGTAATCCTCTCATTATTCAAAACTCTCTGATAGGCAGCCGTGATGACTAACCTATCACGGTAAATACGCAGAGCCCGTAATGCATTTCCGCGGTCTACACCATAGCACATAATCATTTGGCCGTATTCCCTCGCACTAAACATTATAAATAATCACTGTCACTGTTAAAATATAAGTACCTATTCTAAAAATAACTTAACAAATTAGGTGATAAGAGAATAAAAAACGAAAAAATAAACAATTAACTTACTATACCTACGTAAAAAAGGAAAATTAGAACACAAAACTTTCGTGAAAGTCCCTTAAAAATCCCCTAAAGAAAATTATAATGCACCACGCAACTGTCCAGACTGTGCGAACATTGAAGACCGACTGGTCTAGTTCCTACCTATTTATAATATTAGGGAATTAAAGTTCTTTGAAACACGCCGCCGATCTGACGTATCGATAGGTAAATACCTACGGCATAACATCGGAAACCCTTTGTCGCATAAACTCAAAGACACGATTCTTTGATATTCGCCGACAAAGGTAATTTAGTGTTTAGGTAAATTAATAAAAATTTCAAAGTAATTCAAAGTTTTACGGCTAGATGCATCCGTAGGTTTCCTGGACAAATTTCGCATTTTGTATTGGAAATTTTGTATTTTTTTTCTATGGAATAGGGTTTAAACGAGCTGAAGTATGACCTGATGGTAAGCGATTACCGTCGCCAATGGATAACCGCAATACTATAGGCGGCATAAACAGCGCCAGCGCTGTTTCACACCGGTTTTCTGTGAGGCCGTGGTATCACTCTGGTCGAACCGACTCATTCATGCCGAAGCGTGGCTCTCCCACGGTATGTAAGAAGAGCGAATGTGAACAGATTGCCGAATCGGCATTGCTAATCAGAAAACCGTAGGCGTAGGCTGACGTCTAGGCTTAAGACTTCAGACGCACGGTGCTATGGGTTCGATTCCCGGCGCAAAATAAACTTGAATTTCATTGAAGACGATGAATGATTTCATTATACGAACGCAAAAAAATAACAAGTGCACAGGATACCATTATTATTTAAGCGTTGGTTGATAACCCATCAGAAAGCCAGATTAGAGAGTGATTTCGTTTAAAGTTTTAGTTAGTGTTAGGTACCTACTGCGGGCAGGTGGCGCCCGCGCGCCCTAGCCGCGGTCATTGAACCGCGTGCGGTACTGTGTATTGACCCCCGGTCAACTGATTTTATTTAAAAATACATTGCAGTTTTATTGTTTTTATTTATTTTTTGGTTTTCTAAATGAGATAATTAGGTTGTTAGTGTCCTATTATGTTGTACTATGTGTATGTAACCAGAAAAATACAAAAAAGAACTTAGATAAATTAACATATATTTTGTGTTTTTTTTTCGCTAAACCTATTCAGTATCATGGTCTGAATGCAACCATCAAGTTTCCGATTTCAGTCTTTTTACACCCTGTATATAATTCTTCTGTGAGTGTGTATGTCACTGAACTTCTCTCAAACGACTGGACCGATTTTGATGAAATTTTTTGTGTGTGTTCAAGGGGATCTGGGAATGGTTTAGATTCGCAATTGGACCCGGTAGGTGGCGCTGCGATCAAGTTCTGGAATTTTAAAGTTGGGCGGTACGAAGTTCGCTGGGTCAACTAGTATATATATATACCTCAGTCTGAAACTGTTGGTCTAGTGGTTTGCGTCTGCTGATCAAGAGGTCTTCAATTCCCGGGTCTTACCAAATATTTGTGTGATCGACTAATATTTATTTCGGAGTTTGGGTTATGTATGTATTTAGAAAAAAAAAGTATTTTTCATCATCATCATCATCAACAGCCTTTAACAGTCCACTGCTGGACATAGGCCTCTCCTTTGAAAGGAAGTTTTGGCCTACTATACCACGCTGGCCAGACGGGTTGGTAAAGGGTTTGTTTCAAGTTTTCCTTCTCTTGGCAGGATGTTAGCTGCTTATTTTGTTCCTTTAGTCGCCTCTTACGACACCCATGGAATGAATAGGGGTGGTGACACTTTGTATTCTTAATCCGTCACCACACGGACAATAAAAGTATTTTTATCTATGTCAATAAAAAATTAACCACATAACGGTAATATTGTCAACAAATTGGAATCAACCAATTTGACGCCACTCTTTTTAGGAAGTAATAAAACATATAAAACCTTTTTTATTAACTAAATTATCAAGCTGATATTCATCAGCAAGTGAATAGAAAATGGTATATTCCTAATGATTGTATTCCTTGCACAATCAGCAATTTGGTTTTTATTTCTATTCACTCAATTTATTTCAATGAAATTTCATTTTCCTTTATTTTATATCAATTTTATATTATTTGCAACTCTAAAAATATTTGTATAATTTCGATTGTATTTTAAATATTCAGGTAACCAACCTTAATCAAAATGAAACGATTAAGATACAACTTATTATCAGCAATGGTGTTTATCAATAATAATCATTTCAACCCATTTATCACTTTGAAGTTTTGACATCTCAATTACAAAACTCCGAGGAGCTATCAAAACAATATTTTATACGTAACGATAGGATTGAAAGCAACTTTTAACAAACCGATTGTACACAATGAAACTTTTGATAGGATTTGCGTAATCATGTTCGTATCGGTAAATATATTATGTACAACACTATTACAATGCTTAGTATTTCAAGTAGTTTGAACAGTCGTTTGAAACACCAGTATTTATGGATCCGAATATTGCTTTGACTGAAAATTTTGGTGCAACAATATCCTTTTCAAATTAAGTTTATACTGAAAACTGTACATTCCGTAGGATTACAATTCTTTAGTATGTAGGAAGAGGAATACTACGAACTAAAAGTTGGAGGTGAACGATTAGAACGATTAAAATCCGAACTTCTAATTAATTATGAAGGTCAAAGCTTGGCGACACCTAAGACCAGCATCTGCAGAAGCATCGCAATAGGCTATACTGCATTCGTTTTATGTATGGTAACCACTATTCTTGGATTCTAAACAGGAAGAGACACTTTAGCAGGCACATATATAAACAAGAAACACAGCCACACACAATTCAAGAGCATACAAATGGCTTCTAAAATCATTAAAATATTCCAAACAGTGTTTAGGTTCGATTTAAACTACGTCACTGTTTTCTATAACAGAGGAGAAGTAAAAAAAGCATTATTGTAGCCTAATTAGTACCCACTAGAAGAAAATGATAGCATGAAATGTTTGTAAGTAAGCACATTACACATCCTACTTTGCACTGTGCGTGTGGTGACGGATTAAGTGTCCGTGTGGTGACGGATTAAGAATAGAGTGTCAAAACCCTTATTCATCCCGCGGGTGTCGTAAAAGGCGACTAAGGGATAAACTACGCAAGACAACATCAATGCAAAGAGTAGGAAAACTTGAAACCAACCCTATGTGTGGAAAATCATCATGGACCGTCACCCCAGCGGGGGTTACGGCGGGGTGATGTGTCGGACTTGAACCGACTAAAAACCACACAGTGTGCCCTCTCCGCGCTTCTCCGTTTAGGAGGAGGAGAAGTCCAGGGTCAGATCTCCTTCTGGACTCCCCCAGTGCCTGCCTGCTCCTGATGCGGGCACCGTCTCGGTTTGACGACCATCTCTTAGGCGGCGTCCGGCACACACCGACGCCGCCTCCTCGCGGCTGGCCACATAGTGCGGGTGGAGGGAAAATCCGTCCCGTCCACCCGCGGCCACACAAGGCGGCATGTGGCGCAGATGTTCGCGCCTCCGCCGCCCGAGTCACCGGCGGCGAATCTGGTCCGATTGGATGTCGTCCTCCCGGGCCTTCTCCGCCGCCTCCTTCTGCGTGATTACGTCCTCGCAGAAGGTTGCGACCGCGGTAAATGAGCTCTCGCTGCCGGCCATGGAACAAACGACGGCCGGCAGTTAGAGATCCTCTCCGATGACTGCAGTGAACCCGGCGCTGCGTCTCCCATGCGGGGCAGACCACCAGCGTGTGATGAGCCGAATCCTCACTGCAGTCGACTTAAAACGAACCCTATACCAACCCGTCTGGCCAGCGTGGTATAGTAGGCCAAAACCTCCTTTCTAAGGAGAGGCCTATGTCCAGCAGTGGACTGTTCAAGGCTGTTGATGATGACGTTATGTTTTACAGGATAGAATCGTCTAATTTGTGCTTCACCAAACAGTAAATCAGTATTATATTTGTAAAAAAGTGATGTTCAAAAACATAAATCACATTTCTTGATAGAAATAAATTGTAGAGTTAACTGGGCTTTGTGGATACTAAATAAATATCTATGTGCATTTTGTTTTAATAATATTGACCCAGAATTACAAAGATTTTTCTATGAAATTGTAGTAATAATAATTGATCTGGTTCGTGTGAATGCCTGCGCAAAATCTTAAACATCCGTTGGTCTGATCGCATTCGAAATACCGAAGTGCTGCGGAGAGCCAATATCAGCGGGATTGAGGCCTATCTCATGCAGCGGCAACTCCGTTGGTGTGGACACGTGTCCAGAATGGCAGACAAGCGGATGGCAAAGTGCATCTTTTTCTCGGAACTTCGCAAGCGAAAGCATGGCGGACAACTCCTTAGGTATAAAGATGTACTTAAGCGCCATATGAAGAAGTGCAATATGGAGCCTTCAAAGTGGGAGCAAACGGCGGCTCAGCGCTCGGAATGGAGGTCTTTGGTGAGGACTAGAGTCGAGAGCTTTGAGGACAGTCGCTGCGCTGAGTTGGATGCTCGGCGCGATGAGCTGAAAGCACGCCCGCCTAGTGCTTTCTCTTATAACTACGACAACGGTGTGCTCACCTGCCCGCACTGTGCGCGAACATTATCAAATAAGATCGGCTATATTAGCCATATACGAGCACACCAAAGACAGTGTAATCGGAGTTGAAGAGGTCACCGTGGCCGAAACCGGTCGAGGAATTTATTATTATTATTAACGTAAGAGCCGACTATGAAAGCAAAATATGCAGGAGAACAGCACTTAAAGGAAAGGAAAACAGGAAACAAATCCTATACCAACCCGTCTGGTCAGCGTGGTATTAGTAACCGAAAAGCCAAGCTTCTTTGGCTTTGCAGTAGTCGGGTGAAAACTAGCAAAGTTTTTTCAGAAACCTTTTCTCTTTAAGACAACACCCGCACTAATAATAATCCTATGTAGGACAAACATACAGTAAACGGAAAAAAGTATGTGGATTTGATAAATTATTGTTCTATGTGTGACAGTGTGTGAATACCCACGTTGTTACAACAACAAACACGGGTAATGTCGCTTTACGAACCAAGTCTAAAATTAAAATAACCTAAATTACTATCGTAAGTCTTCTGCCCATGAATATTAAAGTCCCGTTCAAATAGTGTCCAGTAGTTTCTGAGGTTAGATTTAACAAAGATACAAACTTAAAAATAATAATTTTACTACAATTTACTTTCTATATATTTATATATGTATTATTTCCTTTCTATATGCGCTTAGTGAAACGCAGTTAATTTCAAATTATAAATAGACAATTTAATTCAAATTATTTGTGTCTATAGAAATATAAAATGTCATGTTTAAAATTGCTCAAATGCCCTTCTAGTATAAAAAATCAAGTATCACATTAATGAGATTTGAGATGTGTTTATCAATCCTCAAATTTTAACAATTGTGAAATCATGAATAAATAAAAATTGCTTTTCCTGTTGCAAATGTACCGTTTCTAAACAAGGCAACATTAATTTTTATTTTGTTTGTAGACATTTCCATGCAAATTTATTCACTCCATTGATATTACATATTTTTATGATTTAAGCATTCATTTGTGTCATTACTCTCTTATGTATTATTTGTTTAGATTTTTTATTTTCTAAATTACATTTTTTATATTAAATTTCATTAATTCGAAATTCTTTACATCTTCGTTTTTTATGATCTCAATGATTCAAATACAGCATATTGTATAAATACATTTTACATTCTTCTTTTCTTTCTATTTTGTTAATTAGATTATGTTTTTGGGTTCCGTTCTCAATCGTTCCGTTCTAATCCAAGTCAAGCAGATACACAAATGGTTTTTATTTAGATCTTATTTTTTTTAATTAGTTGTCAAAGTGACTGTACATCTACTTGATGGAAAGCATAAGCAGAATTCAAGAGTGGTAGTCACCATCCTCATTGTGAATGCGAACAATACAGCATGGTGACCATGGCGGCATAATGAGATTATTTTTCACACTCCGCTTGATAAACTTAGTAAGTATTACAGTGGGAAACTAAAACGTGCCCTGATATATATCTGCCTTTTTTTTTAATAATTCCAAGATTATTAGGGGTCGACTACTAGTTCAACCGGTTTAACCTTAATATCTGTTTGTCCACGCAGCGATCAGATATTTGCAACCCTGAAGACAAACCGAATTCGAAGATTAATCTGCATATATCTGAATCTGATTTTCAGTTTGTGGTCACTGACTTTCCAATAACGTTTGGCATAGATGTTCATGACAACCAAGACCGATGGCTTAACCCGGGAACTCTCAAAGGCACGGGAGTGCAACACCGCCAAACTTTCATACTCCTGGCTGTGTTTGGAAAACCCACTTGGAAAAATTTCGTACAAAAATAAAAAAATAATAACTAAACATAACAAATATCTATTGGACACGATTTTAAATCTACCTACCATAAAGGGTGACTACGGATGACGGACCACTACATATTCTATGCGTGGCCTGACAGGCACTTCGCCAATTTTTTTACATAGTGATAGGCAACCGTTTTTACTGTTTGCGAGTCTAAAATGTGTATGTGTGAAGATTTTCCCCTCAAACAATGACAGAATGCTTTGTATGGGAAAGAAAACACTAGGACTACTCCCCTCCGGCCCGCGGGCCTGTGTTCCTCTATATTAACAATCATCAACTGAATGACTATCTACTATGACATTTAGCCATGCATATCGATTTAATTTTTTATTACCACTACTTAATACTTTTTAATACTTCCGTGTGGTGACGGATTAAAAATACAAAGTGTCACCAGTGTACTATTCATTCCATGGGTGTCGTAAGAGGCGACTAAAGGAACAAAATTAGCAGCTAAAATCACTGCCAAGAGAAGGAAAACTTGAAACAAACCCTTTACCAACCCGTGTGGCCAGCGTGTATGTATGTATGCCAAAACCTCCTTTCTAAGGAGAGGCCTATGTCCAGCAGTGGACTGTTAAAGGCTGTTGATGATGATTCATGATGACTACATATTATAAAATAAAGTCCTCCGCCGCGTCTGTCTGTCTGTACGGGAAAATCCCATTTTTTTTTATTTAAATGAAATTTTGTACCCAGATAGTCTAACCCTTCGAAAGGACATAGGCTACTTTTTACCGCGATAACTGACAGGCGCGGGCGCAGCCGCGGGCGAAAGCTAATTAACAATGTATATGTATTTATTAGCTACTTTATTGACGTGATTTAGCCTATATTTTTCTAAATATAGTTCAGGTTGAGTTAATTAACAAATAATGAATCTTCATTTTCTTTAGTTAATAATGAGTTAGTCTGAGTGAAGCAAACAAGACTAAACTATTCCATTAACTTGACGAAGACGTGTATTAATTTTAGAAACAATATTAAAATGGAACTTAGACAAGAAATATGTAAATTAGTGGGTAGAATATTATTTAACTTTTAATATATTTATTTTTATAACTTAAATGGGTCATTTTCATAAAAAGTGTATTCATGTTTTAGGGGTGTCCCACAACTTTCGTTAAATATTTAGCGAATATTTTCTACATTTTAGAAAAACAACACTAAAAATAAAGATCTATGGTTAGTTCTAACCAATATTATATATTATTGCTACATAGAAACACAGTCATTTTACCGTAATTTTCACAAATACTAGTCAAAGGTACCTGTTTTAGCGCTGTCCCACTACCAATTACAGTAAAATAACTTAACTTTTACATATAACGTAGCGGACGTTCAATCTAAGTTTTTAAGAAAGAGTGACGTCAGCATTGCTGACATCACCACTCTCATTATTGTTCCTCGGACATTGTAGGATAATGAAAACACCAAAATAGAGGAATTCGTTACAATTTAAGCACTTTGTCAATGCACTTAATGTTACCTTTCCAACCACTTAAATAAGCAAATAATAAGAGTCGATTTACTTACAGGATTTTCTGAGTCTTCCACTCTCTATAATTTCTAAAGCAAACTGAATCCAAATCACTAGTTTTATATGGCCGATCACGCCACCGGAACTAACTTAAAATGATTTACCATAGTGGACCATATAATAAGTAACGAATGCATTCGTTATAAATAAACAAGTACTAACTGAATTTATTAGTAATTGAAAAGATTAAGTTTAAAGTTTAGCGGATATTATTTTAAATTGGATGTGTTTTTATTAAAAGCAGCAATATGGACACCATTTTAGTTTAGATTTACTTTCAAATCAAATGTTACTTCCGTAAGATAAAAACACACCGATTGATTTTTACAAATCACAATATCAATTTATAATGTGATTTAGTTAATAAAGCCTTTCACGTAATTCACCACTTATTTTATATTCTTATAAGCATGGTACAATGAGCATTTAAAACTCCAATAAAAATACAAAATCAATTGAATTGATAATAAAGGTTAGAAAATGTACTAAGGATATGCGAGGACATAAATTAGCTAAAGTGGAAAATTCCCTACCGAAACCCCATTTTTTACGAAAGATCGCTATTAAAACTACCACTTACGCATTTTTAAGGCGAATATTTATAAAGCTATCATTGGCTGCACCATAATGATTCGTCTATTTTGACAGCGATCAGCGGATGATAAACACGCACTTTTGTAACGGTCGGTTTTGATCTTCCACAACCGCAACCAATTTCGAAGTAAGTACTACAATTTTATTTCTTGCAAATTATTTTGATTTCTTTATAAACTTTAAGTGAACCCAATTTGTTAACAAACATGTTGGTCGGATGTTTTAGTTAAACGTACAGGCAGACGCGGCGGAGGACTTTATTTTATAATATGTAGTCATCATCAATCATCATCAACAGCCTTTAACAGTCCACTGCTGGCCATAGGTCTCTCCTTTGGAAGGAGGTTTTGGTCTACTATACCACGCTGGCCAGACGGGTTGGTAAAGGGTTTGTTTCAAGTTTTCCTTCTCTTGGCAGTGATGCTAGCTGCTTATTTTGTTCCTTTAGTCGCCTCTTACGACACCCATGGAATGAGTAGTACACTGGTGACACTTTGTATTCTTAATCTGTCGCGAATTAAATGAGAATACTACAATCGAGTCAAGAGACACTCTAAGAGAAATTATAAAACAGGATGTACAGGGTGCACTTGATGATTTGGTGGCCGTACAGTTTCGTCGAATCAACGATTTAATAACGGATTTTAAAAATTCACTGTCCTTTTTTAATGATAAATACGAAGAAATTAAAATCGCACTGGATGACGGAACTGATAAGATACAGAAGCTCGAGAAGGATAATTCCTTAATGATTAATATTATTTTTATATATATTCAACAACTTAGTCAACGTCTAAACTTAGTGGAACAAAATTCCAGGTCCGCTAATATTGAGTTGCAATGCGTGCCAGAAAACAGGGCGGAAAATTTAATTACAACCATTTTGCAACTGGATAAAGACATCAACTGCAGTATTGGGGATAACGATATTTTACAAAATCTGTATAAGAAAGGATGAGACCTCACAGAACATAGTCATCAATAGGCTGGATAGGTTAAGATTGTTAGAGTAATCATAGTTAAGAAGTAGCATGTTCCTATCATCACTTATTATACTCATTAAATTTTTCACTTTATGTATACTATCAAAATGTAAGAGGCCTTAAAACGAAAACTTTTGAATTTTCTCATAATATTGCCATTCATAACTTTGAAATTGTAGTGCTTACAGAGACTTGGCTGCGCAGTGACATACACGACGCTGAATTGTTTGACCATCGGTACGATGTCTACCGTCGCGATCGCGAAACAAGTAGAGTCGTAAAGATGGTGGTGGAGTGTTGATAGCTGTTTTGAAACGGTATAGATCATGTCGAAGATCTCACCTCGAAAGTGAAATCGAGGATTTATGGATTAGCCTGGACCTTGTCGGGTCGGGATGTTTAAAAATACCATTAACCTTTGTGGGGTCTACTTTCCACCTCCAGTACATCGCGACACGCTAAAGCGATGGACAAATAATGTTCAGAATTCCTTAGCCAAAGAAACACAAACCTTAATAATAGGCGACTTTAATCTTAGTATCTGCGACAGTATCAGTTGTATAAAATCGGTTGTTCTGAAAGATTGAGATAAATTCCTGTACTGTCTTGTAATATTTAATATTACATTATTATAAGTTCCACAAGCACCTAGACTATCATAAGAGCTCTTAAGCACAAGAGCTAAAGTTTTATTTAGTAATGTTAACAAAGTTAGACAACTATATAGTAATATAGTCAGTATATAGTACTATACTCGAGAATTATACTTTATTGAGCATAGTATGTACAATATTGGTTATAAACTAAAACAATGAACCTAAAACTAAAAACCTTAATAAAATATAATACTAGAACTAAAATATATCATTAAAAGGAGTCCCTTTAGGCATGGTTCCGAAGATACTGGCAGCATTCCCCCTTTGAATTGCTGGACTAATTCTTTGTCCGATATAACTGCCAGCTCTTCGGTCTCCTGTGATGTCGACTAATCTTTTTGCTATGTCCTTGAAAAGCTTTATAGCGCTAGGACCCCACGGCCTAAGGGTCTCGACACCGAATGGGACAAAATCATATTCGGAGCCTAGACCCCTGTATTTGGATGCTTTAGCTTTTTCAGCCGCTTCACATGCCGCACCAGCTCTGTTGTTGGTTCCATGTAGATGGGAAGGGGCCAGCGTGTCTGAACAGGTTGCATCCCATACCAGCACCCGGCCCATCTTCCATGGAATCAAACTCATACCGTCCGGTCTCTTGCCATCGTCTCTTGCAATACCAGTCGGCTCAAGTAGACTTGGCACGTTGACGGTGGCAAGGGACCGGCGTATGATATTGTTAAGTGCGGCATGTCTCGAAAAGCGGCCTGCACTTTTTTGGCAAGACAATCCGTGATGTCTTAGCTTGTCGACATCACTGCCACAGGGACATTTATGAGGAGCGCAGACCGGAACCCCAAGCCGTAGACAGGTTGCGATTCGAAGCGTGTCAGGCTTAAGAAATGTTCCTGTATTTGACGAAGGGTACGCGTGAAGCTAGTAGCCGGCTTCATGCGCACCCACGGCCAAAAGCCTAGCACGCGCCGAACCTGTACTACAGCTTAAAATATTGTCATACGTTAATTTGCAGTATATGTCGTCCCAGCTCCTCTGTGAATTTGGCGAAACTGGAAAATTTTGACCTGGGCATGCAATTAAGAAAGCGTTCCTAGCTTCTTCCAAGCCAGCAATCTCAAAGTTTGAAGGAGATGCCCTTAAAATTTTACTTATGAGATTTGCTGAACAATGGACAGAAGATAGGAAGGCTGGTAAAGCGACACTGGAAATTTTGCGAATCCCTAAACCACCATAACGGATGGGTAGGGAAGCTTGGTTCCAAGATTGCTCGTTCAGCTTCATATTAAGAATCGATTCTAAGTTAATTTTGATTAAATCGTCTACTTTTGACAAAAGATCTGGGTAATTCCAAAAGGAGCAGCAACGGAGCGCATACGTAAGTTTCGGGACGAAAAGACAGTATTTTAAGATGCAAAGTGCATAATGTGGACTAATTTCAAGGAGACGATCAGCAGAATTTTGAAATTTAGTAATTGAATTATTAATATATTCAGAAAAAGATTCATCAAAAATTGGAGAACCTAAAAGGTAAAGGGAATTACTGTTAACTATTTTAATATTTGGAGCCAAAATATTAAATTTTTGTTTAACGTCATTTAAGTTTAAGTCGCAGTTATTTATAAAAAGTTCGCATTTGCTAAAATTAAGCTCCAAGCCAATGGCTTCAAATTTATTTTTAATTAAAAAAAGGTCCGAAAATACAGTATCCACATCACCTCCTAGGGTTCCATCGTCCAAATACCAAACGTTGAATTTAGAATTTAAATTTTTGATTATCGGATTTATAGCCAAACTAAAAATTGCAGGCCCAAGGGAATCACCCTGTTGACAACCTACTTCCGAGGACAGTTCATTAGAACGATATAACAATTTTGTTGGGTCAGCGTAACTAAGAAGAAGGTAATTGTATATTTCCGGTATATGTTGTTTTATTTCCGTCAGCAGGGTATCCCTATTTACCGAATTGAATGCATTTTTGACATCAATTTTGAGCAACACGTCAGGCTGTCCGTAAGTTAGGAAAGAGCGTAGGGCATGGACGGCTGCCTCACACCCTCCTTTTACACCGAAGCCTAACTGTACGGGTTCAAATTCCGAATTTAATTTAGGTAAAATATGTCGAACAGCAACTTTGGAGGCCAGACGTCGTAGTGTTGATCCAACAGCAATTGGTCTCACCCCTCCGTCCTTTTTGGTGAGGGCAATGAGGTTGGCGCTGAAAAGAATGGGAACAATTTCTGAATTGACATTACCGGAATACATAAAGTTTATTAATTTAGTGATCGAATTTACAAGTTGCTCACCTGCATCACCCACAGAACGCGATGTTAAGTCTTTCAAATGTTGGGGTGAGATTCCATCCAAACCTGCAGCCGAACCTGGTTTAAAAGATGAAATGGCATCTGTAACATCTTTGTTTTGAATTTCAAGGCATGCTTGCCCTGCTGTTGGTGGGTCGAGAAAATATGGATTTACTGGAGCTGGAGGATGTTTTGTCCGTAAGGCCTGAAGGGTGTCGGGGATATCTGGTGATAGCACGTCGTTGGAGAACAAAAGGCGAGCAGCACCTGTGAGATCTCCGTCACATATTTTGTTTTCAATGAGTTTGTTGCGATTACGAGGGGCATACTGTTTGATTAGGGGTGCGGGAGAAGGCGAGGAGCTTACAATACAGTTATTCTTAATTTTTTGTGTTAAAGATAATTTCGGGTCATCAGTTTTTATTATATGTAGTGTGCTGTATGAAAATAAAAATAGGTTCTGCCAGTCTTGAGTACAATTGCTAGAGTAACATTTTTGGATTAATTTTGTCAAATGTGTAGCAGTGGTTATTCGAGCTCCTCGAGGGATTCTTTTTACTATGGGTATATTGTTTTTCAAATGGCTAAGATATAAGTGGAAAGGAGTTGAATCGTTAGCTACATAAGTAGGGGCATTCGGAATAATGGGATGAATGTTTATAGGTGAATTGTTTTGGCTAATACATTTCCTGTGAGTTTTTGTAGTGTGTATGTTGAGGCCTTTCAAAGATTTGAAAGACTTGTTACACTGTGGACATGTAAGGGTCGCGTTCGACGTGCCATCACAAGATTGGGTCACGGACTGCATTTAAATACATTCACAAATAAATAACTTGAAACAAAATTTAAAAACAATAACAATGAAATATACACTGAAAACATAAAAAGTCAAATTAATTATGACGGCTGCTTGATTTGGTCACAAGACGCATGCGTCGTTACTGAATTGCGTCACAGGATCGTCTACGAGAATTAGTCGATGGTCCCAAAAAGTATGAACATTTTCAATTATCTTTATACAAAATTCGAGAGTGCGCTACTTTTAAGGATTAATAGGAATACGAGAACGTATAAACATTAAATATACTATAAGCGTGACTATATATTTATTATGACTAACTTTTGGATGGATCATCATCATCATCATCAACAGCCTTTAACAGTCCACTGCTGGACATAGGCCTCTTCTTTGAAAGGAGGTTTTGGCCTACTATACCACGTTGGCCAGACGGGACAATACATTATATCGCCTACAGATTCTGGGCATAGCAGCAAAGTGACCCAAATTGGTTTTCGAGTGTAGCACTACAAAAAAATTAAAAGCCTGCTTCCTAGGAATGCGCGTGGGAACATTTATTCTCAATAAGTTCAAGAGTTATGTCACAGTCACTAGGTCACTGTAACAAAATAATAACATCACATCTAGCTTAATAACCTTAAGAATTCTATTCCGTTACTTGAACAGTCAATTCCGTGACTGTCTCTTTTTATATTTTGATTAAAATATTATTTGAAGAGTCAAATCCTTTCTGATTGCTATCAAAATTGTGATAATTTAGAGGTTATTAATTTTATAAATAAAAATTTAAAAGAAGTTCCTTTATTGTTTCCTAATTAAGTAAAAAACTAAAAAGTATTTAACTAATTTCGTCCAAAAGTAACGTAATGGAAAATAAATTGATAAAAATGAATGTTTTTTATTAGTGATTTCATGTTTTCTTTATTTTATATTAAATACGTTAATACATAAAATGCAAAACAGATGATTAAACAGATATTAAACAAAAAATAATTTACACTGTTTTAATTGATTAAATTATAAGCATCCGACAAAATAATAAAATAGTGCCAGCCTTTAAACAAAATAGTCAATTTAATTGTCCAATAAGAAACTATGTATGAAAGTGAATAATTGACAAGACATTTTTATTATTATTTATTATTTTAACAATAATGTATCTATTGTAAAAGACAATACGATTTTAAATATATTAGCATAAAATAAGCTTGATTTTCAATAAGTGTTTTTCAATTTATTATATTTGTCCAAAATGTGAAATTATATTTAATTAAACATTTAAATATCGAAACGACTTATTAAAATATTTTTAGGAAGAAAACAACAATTTGATAAATACAAGTTTATAATTACGATTTATTTATTATATTTATTTTATACAGATTTAATTTGAAAATCGAGCTTACTTGGTATTTAGATTAATTGATTTAATTTTTATGTAATTTTAGATATTTTACGTTTTATGTTTTTACAAAGCTTCAATGTAGTAACCATCGTCGGGGTTTTGTTGTGACTGTGATCGCCTGTAGTTATCCATCTGGGGGAAAAAGAAAAAAAAATAATCAAAGACAATAGTTTTTAAAAAGTCAATATATTCCGTGATTCGGAGGTCACGTTTAGCAGTCGGTCCCGGTTGTTATCAAAAGATAGCAGTCGTGAAGCTTAGTTGGAGGCCTTCGGGCCGCTTAAAAACATCCAACAGCAAGATTACGTAGCCACTACGTGTCTTGCCAGTCCCCAACCCGCACTCGGCCAGCGTGGGGACGTGTGGCCTTAACTCTCTCTTGAGAGGAGACCTGAGCTCAGCAATGGGACGTTATGGGTTGTTGATGATATTCACTGTCACTATAAATCGAAGATAGCCGCTGTCACAAACAGATGGACTACATTTTATATAATTCGTCATCAGTTATGAATATGATATAACTTTAATAGCCGATCCCAAATATTCTGGGTAATAAAGGCTAGGAAGAAGAACAAGATAGCGTAACATACATTATTGCTTTCTGCCAGTCGGAATGTTAGTAGGCCATGATGCAAGGGATTATTTTGTACGTGATATTGTAAATGCATATTTTAATTCTATTAAATTAATTTAGCCTTTAAATAAAAGTTATTTAAGGCTAAATTTATTTAATAGAATTAAAATATGACCAGACCTTTAATTAAAAACTTATTTCAAAAGAGGTTCTCTAGCCTTAAAATAAGTCATAATTTAATACATTAAATAACTATGCTTAATGTGTTTAAGTTTTTGTTGAAGACGAAACTTGAATTTAAAATATTCAAAGAAATTAACTACATGCAAAATGGTTGCAATTTATTTTTTTATTTAAAATAAGCATTAGCATCAACCAACATACGGCTGAATGTCCCACAAAGGAGACAGATTACAGTAAACCATTAGAATACAAAAAAAACACTAATCTATTGACACCTTCATTGAAATCAATACAGTATTTTAGGCGCTACGTTGGAACATACATACATACACTGAAATAATATTCCTTCCTTCTGGTTTTGCTATTGTCAGGGAATAAATAATAATAAACCACTAGACCAAGTTTTGAAACTGCCAAAAAACTTTGTACAAGACGTGTACTAAACGTCAAAAAATCTTACCTCCATAGAAGTATCGCCGGATCATTTGCCGTGGCCGCCGTGGCACGAGTGCCCGTAAGAATCACAATCGTCTGTTAACAAAAATAAAATTAAAATTTATTTGCATACGAAAGCTACAAAGATACTATAGCATACTAGCTAAAAACATATGTACAAAGAAAATAGTGAAAAAAAACATTTATAATGTCAGATTAGGTGTTTAAATATTTTAATTAATTAGTCCTCCGCGCGTCTGCCTGTTCGAATAGAAGCTCAAAACCTTCTGCACCGATTTAACAGTCTAAAGCCTGAGACAGGACAAGACTACTTTTTACAGCAATAACGAACATAAGGGTGGAGCCGTGGCCGAAAGCTAGTATTATTTTTCCCCAAGGTAAGTGTGTCTGTCTGTGACGTTTTCACACATACACATACCCCACACAATGGGGTAGACACGAGAAACATCTTTCCCACGTTACGTGTAGGGCAGGTGCCCCAAATAAAAATATTTTTCATGATTTTATTGTAGTTTCATCTTTCTAGCATTAACCGTTTGGTCGGTAACGGACGGACAGTCATGACGAATCTATAAGGGTTTCGAGTCATGAACTACGGAACCCTAAAAAGTACGCAAACAAGACTTAAGTCAGGTACATCCTAATGTAATTTTAACTTGCTACTTTATTATTTAAATTATTCATTTTTTCCGCTACAGTGAACAAAAGCAGTTTGGGTTTCTCAATTATTATTTTACAATCGGTTTTCTCAAAGTCCAAATTCAATTACTCAATTACAACTTTGCCATCCGGTGATTAGACAGCAAGAATTTCTAGCAGTGAATAACTTAATATTGTAATAAAATATAATTGCTAGAATATTATATTCCTTCACTGACAATTCACGCAAAATAAACATGGATAGTTTGTTCATACTCCTAGTTTTATACTGTTTTCAGTCACATTTTCAGTTTAAATATTTTTACCAAACTACAGCAAATTCAATAAAACAATATAATTATCATAGAAACAAGAAATCCTATTGCTTCAAAGTATCAAAATATCAACATAAAATTCGACTGACTAATGCATTGCAAGCTTACTTACACTTTGAGAATTAATTTCTTATGCCCAATGAAATATAATACATAACTTAAAAGATTCATTTAGCATCCACCAAGAGTAATGAAAAAGAAAACATAATATTACATTAATGCATACTTTCGGATACCCATACGAATACCGGGGTACCTCACTAAACTCTGTCCATTCCTTTATTATCTTTTTGACAGTTCAAGAAATTTCGAAATTAGTGACGCCCTCACACGTCACCGATTCGATTTGAAATTAAAATCAATCGATATAATATTCTTTATGTCAGTATTGTAAATAAATAAAATGTGCACTATTATGATATATAATTGGCCCAGAACAAAGAAAACTTCCTTACACAGTCACTATAGGTCGGTATAATAAGTATTATGTGATTTTCAAATGTATTTTATCATTTCTCTGGATTTAAATGTTATTAACCACGCGTTGCAAAGTGGAATTTTACTAACGCGTGAATAGTTACATTTTAGTTTGTTATATGCTTTGTGATATATTGTAAAGGATTCTTATGACCAGCACTCAAGCTAAGATTAAACTTGTGTTATGAGTGATTGTCATAAAAATACATTGTTTAAACTATTCAGATACAGTGCTTTTGAATATATTTTGATAAAAAGCACAATTTGAAATATAAAGTAAACGAAAAAAAGTATATTAAATATGCTGCTTTGTATGTGGTTCGTATTTGTGTCTGTGTTTGTATGCGTATACTTGTATGTATGTTTGTATATTTTGTATTAAAACCCAGCAAGAAAACCTAAGTCGTATCAAAACTAGTTATTAATAATGTCTCAATTTGCGTATATGAAAGAGGCCTCATCCATGACGTTATTAACACATATTAAAACACCTTCTCTATATCTATTACTTATACTGCATTAAAATCCGTTGAGTAATATAGAAATCTGAGAAAACAGACAACCCAAGCGACTACATTTTTGTCTAAAGATTGAGCAAAATAAATATGTTCATCTATCATTCTAAATGTTACAATTACATGAATTTAATAATATTATAAAATTTCGTACGCCAACTATTTATTTAAGTTTGTTTAAGAGTCACTAGCTCTCCATCTATGTCTGGACGCTGCTCGTTATAAACTTCGTTCATTATGATTTTGATTTGACATCCGTAACTCAGAAACTAATACAGAAGAATTTCTATTCACACGTTAGCGACAATAAGTACTTGATATGTATGCATAGGATTTATACATACATACCTATCTCATCTGAAGAGTGATAGAATATGTCCATGTGAAAATTTAGCGGTATGGGAAACGCAATCTATTTTATTCGAAAATTCGTAAGAGTATAAAAAGTTTACAATGAAAACTAACCGCCCGCTCCGGCTCCGCACTGGGCCATATTACCTGTACCCGTGCGGATAAAAAAAAACAATATTAAAAATAATAATACACTCTTGGCAGACTTCCCATGCTTAGAATATTCAATACAAAATTACACATTTAGGAGTTATGATAGATGTATGTATAATACACAAACATATATATAACTTCAAACTTATAACATCCCTCACACTTTCTATTAGGGCCTTATAAAAAATAGTATATTTTTAACGAAAAAAATTAGTTGGGGAATTTGGAGTCCTCTTAAAATAAGAGGGTTAAATGTCCCCCCTAAATCACGGTGAGGTAGTCCAAGTGCTATCCCATCTCCTATCGCAGCAACCAATCTACCACCTGAGTTCCCCATTCTCTGACGGCTCACGTAGGAGAATACTCTAAAAAAGAATAGATAAGTTCTAAATATACAATACAGACCTCCATCTCTAACAGATATGATTTCGTCACCCGCTGATAGAATACCAGTGTATCCAGAATGAGGGTATACGGGGTGAGGGGGTGTTTCTTCTTGACCCAGCTGGTGGCGAGCTACCAGCTCCTGGTTCGACAGCTGTTGGCAAAGAAACAATAATTAAGAATTATTAAGTTTTATTACTGATCACATGGATTTTAACTAATTTATGATGAAAATTATTTTAAGATATAATTATACCATAGAGCAATACGATAGGGAGTAGCCATACGAAAGTGGGTATCTGTGTAAGTATAAGCCCAAATGGGCCTACGCATTACACTGCTATGACACAGAATGTGTTTATCTGTGTATAAAATTGTGAATGTTGAATTGTTATAAGCGAGTTCCTAGTGACAGGTGTTTTTTTTTTATATGAGTCTGTAATGTGTATGTGTGCAGATATCTCATTTTTTTTATCTGTGCAAAAATCCCACGGATTTCCCCCTAAAAAATGACATACAAGCAGTATGCTATGTGGACTGTTTTGCTCATGTACTTAACAGTTCATAACTGCGAATATGTAATTTAATTTTGATACGAAGAGGCACAACCGGTGTCCAAAAAAAAATCAATTTTTAGATAAAAAAATATTACCATTCTGATTAAACGTAGTCTATAATTCTAAAACTTGTTTCTAAAACAAAACTTTAACTGAAACAAAACAATATTTCTATTAAACGAAACAAATGACTAATGCTTATATAATTATCCCCGAGACGGATATACCTCACAACTGTACTAACTTCGTAAAAGCTACTTGACTTATTAATTACAAAATATGAGAGTTTTAGGGCGCTCGTCCACTGCACTTGGATATAGACATAATGGTCATATGGTCATTATTCGCTACATTAGCTTCCTGTAATGATAGGTGCTATAATGATTTTTATGTATGGTCATAATACAGTTCATTTTCATTTCCATTGGCGTGATTATTTTAGTAGTAGTAAACAATACGATAATGTATCTGAGTTCTTTGCCATTAAAATTTAAAACAAGCAAACGAAGTAAAAGAAATAAAGTTCAGTAAAATTCTTTGTAAATACGTTAAACGCGTTAATTATATAATGTATCGCAGAATTAATGACATCCCTTCTAGAGACGAGTTTTCTTTTTCATATCTCACTACAAAGCTTTTTTATTTTTTAGGATTCCGTAAAGACTTAGTTGTTTGAACTTTTTTTTCGTTTTCCAAAAAGACAACACCTGAATTTGGAACAAATCTTGTGTCACGGAGAATTTACAAACATAAATGAAACAGACGCAGAGAACACACAGACTCAGAAAATCAATTTGTGGCTCACAATATTGTTCCATATATATTTTAACAGATAACCCTCAACGCAGTAGAAAACGCCGCGGCGATCACTTATGCCGCTACGGTATCCGTGCAGTCTTTTTTCGATTTATTCAATTAAGTGGCTGGAAACCTTTATGCTATACTATGATTCATGTAAGTATATTAAGATTATTATTAGGTATTTACGAGAATTATGTTAGTAAAGCCACTTAGTCTCTTAATTATTTTCTTATAAGATGTAACTGCCTCGTTGGTCTAGTGGATAGCGATTGTTGTTCAAATCCCGGGTTGGGCCAAAAAAGTGTTTTTGGGTTTTTCTTAGGAAATTCCTAATAGTAGCCCGGTCGGTCGGTCTCGGTTGTCATGAACGTCTATGGCAATCGGTATTGGAAAGTCAGTGCCCTTAGATTTACTGGCAACTAGTTTAACCTACGAATTTACCCGACAAATAATATTGGGAATAAGGCTAACGAAGAAGAAGGTTTTGTTAAAAGTTGTGTGAGTAATTTAATAAATATCTTAAGCCGTAACTTTTTAAAACTTTGACTTTTTCTTTGAGTAATAAATATTATGACTGGCAGGCATATTACGTATGTTTAAAGTGTCATCATCATCACAGCTATACTTAATATTATGTCTACTTTAAGATGGTACACATTCTACGAGTACATAATGACTTTGGTGGTGTTGTTGATTGAAGTCTTGTTGGTTTGTTTTACAAAATTAAATGTAACTAAAATTAAAATATATTTGGCAAATATGGAAGTAATTTTTGTTACACACTGAATTTTTTGAGACCTACACTCTCAGCTGAAGCATTTAGTCATTTATTACAAAAAAAAAATCTAAACAATTTCTGTGTAAACAGCTAACTAGCCAATATGTTTAGTTCATGTACGTATTTGTTCTACTCTAAAACGGCGACACCTAAGCCCTAAGTTGTTTGTTTATGATGACGATTTAATAAGCTTAATAAGTACTTGAGCACCAGAAGTTAAGTTGAGTATATGAGGAAGCAGAAGAAGTTTCACATACTTTTCCCTTTTTAAAAATTATCGCTAAATTCCTAAACCACTAAATGAATCTTGTTTTGGTGAACAAGTTGAAGTGTCTTGTTTTATATTTTACAGTTTGGCTCATAAAATATCTTTTTTAAACGCTAATTGGTGCGCAATTAAATGCTTTTACAGATCTGTTTTACGACTACCTGCCCGTTAATGGCGTTCTTCACTAGAATTCAAAATGCGCAGTGTGAAATTCATTTTGAAATAAACGTATTTTTGGTAAATTACTTTCAAAACTGTTATCAGTATATGAAGACTTTTTTGCAATTTTTTTTCTCGCATTTGGAACATACATCTTGTATCGCTGTACGTGTACTTTATAAAAATACATGAAACGGACACAAAGAACAACCAGATTCAGAACAGCAGTTTGTGGTGTGTTATCCTATGTGGGATTTGAACCCACAAACAACACTTAGCGCACTAGGAAGTGACGAGGTGATCGCCTAAACCACTAGACCAAGTTTTGAAACTGCCAAAAAACTTTGTACAAGACGTGTACTAAACGTCAAAAAATCTTACCTCCATAGAAGTATCGCCGAATATTTTGCCGTGGCCACCCCAGCACGAGTGCCCGTAAGACGAACATCCGCCTGTTAACAAAAATAAAATTAAAATTTATTTGCATACGAAAGCTACAAAGATACTATAGCATACTAGCTAAAAACATATGTACAAAGAAAATAGTGAAAAAAAACATTTATAATGTCAGATTAGGTGTTTAATTATTTTAATTAATTAGTCCTCTGCACGTCTGCCTGTTCGAATAGAAGCTCAAAACCTTCTGCACCGATTTAACAGTCTAAAGCCTGAGACAGAACAAGACTACTTTTTACAGCAATAACGAACATAAGGGTGGAGCCGTGGCCGAAAGCTAGTATTATTTTTCCCCAAGGTAAGTGTGTCTGTCTGTGACGTTTTCACACATACACATACCCCACACAATGGGGTAGACACGAGAAACATCTTTCCCACGTTACGTGTAGGGCAGGTGCCCCAAATAAAAATATTTTTCATGATTTTATTGTAGTTTCATCTTTCTAGCATTAACCGTTTGGACGGTAACGGACGGACAGTCATGACGAATCTATAAGGGTTTCGAGTCATGAACTACGGAACCCTAAAAAATACGCAAACAAGACTTAAGTCAGGTACATCCTAATGTAATTTTAACTTGCTACTTTATTATTTAAATTATTCATTTTTTCCGCTACAGTGAACAAAAGCAGTTTGGGTTTCTCAATTATTATTTTACAATCGGTTTTCTCAAAGTCCAAATTCAATTACTCAATTACAACTTTGCCATCCGGTGATTAGACAGCAAGAATTTCTAGCAGTGAATAACTTAATATTGTAATAAAATATAATTGCTAGAATATTATATTCCTTCACTGACAATTCACGCAAAATAAACATGGATATTTTGTTCATACTCCTAGTTTTATACTGTTTTCAGTCACATTTTCAGTTTAAATATTTTTACCAAACTACAGCAAATTCAATAAAACAATATAATTATTATAGAAACAAGAAATCATATTGCTTCAAAGTATCAAAATATCAACATAAAATTCGACTAACTAATGCATTGCAAGCTTACTAACACTTTGAGAATTAATTTCTTATGCCCAATGAAATATAATACATAATTTAAAAGATTCATTTAGCATCCACCAAGAGTAATGAAAAAGAAAACATAATATTACATTAATGCATACTTTCGGATACCCATACGAATACCGGGTGTAACATCTTTTTTTTACCTTAATTCTACGAGAGGATAACCCAGTATTCAGAATAGATTTAATGTATCTGTAGCGCCATCTTTGGTAAACCGTAACTATTTCTCCGCTGTCTGCCAACTGCATTTAGATTTGTTTTCACTAACGAAGCGAGAGGTGGCGTTCATGTCATTTGTTAAACAAGGTTTGACCAAAAAGATCTTCAGGTCTATGGTACATAATTAATCTGTGTTCTGGTTTGTCTTTGGAAATCGTATGATGTTATTTTATTTTGTAAGAGGGTGGGATTTTTATTCCAGAAAAGTCCTTGAAATACAATATAAAAGCCAGTATTAGTTCCTCGAAAGGACTATTCTCTGTCTCGCTGTGAACATACTGTGATTCTGCCCGTCGTAATAAAAAGTTGTGAAGAAATCTCTGCTGATCTGTCCCGCGATTGAAGGTGAGAAATTGAATTCTTTTTACTGTATTTCTTCAGTTTATTTGTTTGTGAGAATATTTGCTTAGGATGTTAATCTTTTTTCTAGGGTCCAAGGTTTTATCCAAGGTTTTATCCAAGGTTTTATCCAAGGTTTTATCCAAGGTTTTATCCAAGGTTTTATCCAAGGTTTTATCCAAGGTTTTATCCAAGGACTTGTACAGATATCCGTCTAAGGATTTGTACATCGGCTTACTTGCTGGGCCTACAGTGTGGCAGTCTCGAGAGCCGCCTGTTCCGCGGTAGCGCATCTCCTGCCAAAGAGGATCACGTATGGTTTTTTTACGTTTCAATAATCATATCACTTGCTAATACCCTCTCTTTGTCCGCCGGTGCAAGTCCCGAAGTGGTAGAGATGAGGGAGCCCAGAGAGACGCATCCGGGTGGCCGTGTGTCACCCGTAGACGCCCTCACCTTCCGGTCGAGCCACATTGATACGTGGAAACGTCATCTTTTCTTTAAACATTAGATCTTAGAAATATTTATGCATAAATGTATGTAATATGAAATCAGTTGACTTGTGATGTAATCTAGATTATGTATCTTGACCCTTTTATTTTTAAGAACTTGTATCTAATGTAATATGAGGTAGGAATTATATATAAGTGTGTGACACCAAATAAGTGTTTTCTTTGAGGAATACCCCAATCACCCGTCGACGATATGCACAGATACATCTTAGTACTTCTTTAGCTTTTTTTGTTTAATTTAAATTCTACTTTTGAACGGCGCCCTGAGCATCTCTTGTTCTACTGACTGCGCACCGGTGAGTAACGCCCCCTGGTAGGGCTAGGGCCTTCTACTAACCCCCTTTACCGGGGCTAGGGGTTACAAATTGGCGCGCCAACGTTTGGCTTAGAAACCGAACCTCTCTTTGTGTCTGTGCTGTGTCAGGGTGTTTTGGTTGTTCCTCAAGGAAACCTTCCGTCCGATACGTCCCAGGACGCTAATTGGTTTTGCGAGTGCAGCGCATATAATTTAATTTGTTTGCATTTTTCAGCGCATCATACCACCTTTTTATGCAGCGTGCAAACCATAAATTCTAAATTTTAATGGAAATTTTATTCTGCACAAACATTTGGTAAGTCTGGCTTTTATTTGGAATTCTGTGTTTTATGTTTCTATGTTTTGTCTGTTTTGTCTTATTCGGTTTCACACAATTATATATTTTTTGTGTCCCTTCTAGTGTGTTGAAGAAAAGTCACATAAGTGAGGGTAATTTTTTTTCACCACATTGTAGGTGTACCTACTTGTAGTAATAATTGTGCTGGCAGTGCACACCAAGTTATCACTTGTGTTATTATTTTAAAACTTAATTAGAACAAGGACATAGTTTCCTTTTAACTAGACTTATATCTTTTCTATGGATATTGTTAATATCTGATGAAAACTTTTTTTTCATCACTTTGTTAGAGTACCTACTTACAAAATAAGTGAGTATTCTGTGAGCTTGTTATCTATATAGCAAGCACTCAATTCAAATACAATATTACCTAGTTTCAATAAGGATATTGTATTCCTTAAATTTTGTTGAACAATTTAAATTCTTAATATATTGAAATTTTTAACTATAAAACTTTGTAGCTAACAGCTAAACCTTTTATTACAATAGTACTTGATTATATTGGGTGTATTGTGTGCCTAATATCTTGTAAAATAATTTAAATTTATTTCAGAACTTAAATTCGAATAAAACTTCTTTTTCTTTCTTTTGTTTTGTTTATAAATAAGAATTTTTTTTTGAACTAAGAAACTTTGTTGTTAACTGCATAAAGAAGCAGGAATAAGTACCTGCAATTAATTTTAAACTTTAACATTAGCATTTAGAATCTCTTTGTGGAATTTAGAAACTTTATTGTTATCTGCATTATATAGCAGGAATAAGTACCTGCAATTATTTTTTATTTTGAAAATTAGCATTTTGAATCTTCTTTGAAGAACTTTAAACCAACTAATATAAATTAGTTTTATAGAATTGTTTTTGTAGAACATAGACTTGTGAATTACATTTAAACTCATTTACCAATATAAATACTTCCAACATATTGGTTACCTGTTTGTTTGAACTGTAATATCTGCACATAAATTAATATATACATTGTTGTAATCAACCTAGATTTTCTTTTGCAGGCTTAGGTTGTGTTCATGACACTAAATAACCTTAGACTTTAAATTATAATTGTGGATCACAACTTAGTATCTTGACTTGGTTTCTCAACTTAGTATCTCAACTTAGTATCTCAACATAGTATCTCAACATAGTATCTCAACTTAGTATCTCAACTTAGTATCTCAACTTAGTATTTCAACTTAGTATCTCAACTTGGTATCTCAGCTTGGTATCTTAACTTAGTATCTCAACTTAGTATCTCAACTTGGTATTTTAACTCTGTACCTTAACTTTGAATCAATATTATAATCTTATAATTTGGAACGTTAACTTAGAACTTCAATTTTTTTTTTCTTCTTCATTATGGCCCAGTTGGTTAGGTGTAATAATTACCTGAAAAAGGATGAATTATTAACGAATGGTCTACTATTTAACTTTTAATTTTGAACTCTAGCTTGGAACTTTTAATTTAGATTTTTTTAGTTAACTTCATGACACATAGATTTCTTTGAATGAGTTTATTTACGATTTGTCTGCTATGGGGTTTTCAGGTTCCTGTTGGCGCAGTGACAGTCTAAGGAGTGAGCTGCGAACTGCATTGTGTCTTCTCCGGCGTGGCAGCTCTAGTGCCAGCGCCTCTCTGTCCCTGCTTTTGCTGATACGAAGCTGTTTCTATGAACGTATGGTTTGAATGAACTGTATATAGTTCGGTATTCAGGTGATCTTTTTGAATCTATTTTTTTGAAATTTCATCTTATTATTAGAATCTAGTCACCTTAGGTTGTCAATGTGTGCTTAGGTGTCTTCTGAGATATCTCTGTTGATAGGTGGTGGTTTCGATTACCCCGCACTGGTAGGTGTCCGTGACCGGTTATGAGTAACTCTGTCTGTGTCTGTGTCTGCGGTCAGCGGTCACCTATTCTGTCTAAAAAAAAAAAAAATTTTTTTTTTTCTCTCTGTACTTAACTGATTGAGTTTACTATGTACTTACTGAACTGTCTGTGTCTTTATGCTGTACACTAGGGAACTTGTACTTAGTCAACTTGAGCATAGACGCCTATTGTCTGGTGACTAGTATTTTGTTGTTTCCTCTCACATTTCTGCTAGTGGTGAGTGTCAATTGGTGTGTCTCCAGTTATGGTTGGATGTTTTGTGGTTGGTGACTGTGTGTGTCTTTGGCGAATTAAAACAAGCCTACACGCTGCTGTGTCAGGTCCCTTGTACACCTGGCACAGCTGATTGATGATGTTGGTTGGGAGCTTTGTCTGTTGATGTGGCAGGACCATGCTAGTCCTGCACACAACTTTTATCTGCAAGTTGCAGTTATTCTTTTATGTGGAGTAATGCCCTACTTGGCTTACACACATCCTTCTCTGCATGTTGCACTTCTCTTCACTTTGTATCGGGGTATGACTGGCCTAAGGCTCTAGTCTACCCGTCTTATATCCTAGTTACAGCGGGTCGTGACTGTAACAAGTTCGCCAAAGACAACGCGCACTCATCGCCCGAGACATCTCACCTGCTGGTAGATTACATTAATTTGATACCTCACCGCTAACCCCTGTCCTTATGTTTAGGTCAGGCCTCTTTTTTTGAACAGTTAAAACTTAGATATTATTCTGCTTGAACTCTTGTTGAAATTTGTATTAGTACTAGCTTTGGTAATTACTTGTTGTCACTTAATTTTTTTGTAGCTCTTGGTAGTAATTAAATTTAAAGGAAGAGAATCTCTGTCTTATTGGATGTTACTAACTTAGCCTTACTGTTTTGTAATTTTTTAGTTTTTTTGTTCTTTTGTTGCATAGGCAATCTTTTAATTTCCTTCGCACCCTGCTCAGGAAATTTCACGGGGGAGGGGGTACTGTAACATCTTTTTTTTACCTTAATTCTACGAGAGGATAACCCAGTATTCAGAATAGATTTAATGTATCTGTAGCGCCATCTTTGGTAAACCGTAACTATTTCTCCGCTGTCTGCCAACTGCATTTAGATTTGTTTTCACTAACGAAGCGAGAGGTGGCGTTCATGTCATTTGTTAAACAAGGTTTGACCAAAAAGATCTTCAGGTCTATGGTACGTATTTAATCTGTGTTCTGGTTTGTCTTTGGAAATCGTATGATGTTATTTTATTTTGTAAGAGGGTGGGATTTTTATTCCAGAAAAGTCCTTGAAATACAATATAAAAGCCAGTATTAGTTCCTCGAAAGGACTATTCTCTGTCTCGCTGTGAACATACTGTGATTCTGCCCGTCGTAATAAAAAGTTGTGAAGAAATCTCTGCTGATCTGCCCCGCTGTTGAAGTGGTGAGAAATTGAATTCTTTTTACTGTATTTCTTCAGTTTATTTGTTTGTGAGAATATTTGCTTAGGATGTTAATCTTTTTTCTAGGGTCCAAGGTTTTATCCAAGGTTTTATCCAAGGTTTTATCCAAGGTTTTATCCAAGGTTTTATCCAAGGACTTGTACAGATATCCGTCTAAGGATTTGTACATCGGCTTACTTGCTGGGCCTACAGTGTGGCAGTCTCGAGAGCCGCCTGTTCCGCGGTAGCGCATCTCCTGCCAAAGAGGATCACGTATGGTTTTTTTACGTTTCAATAATCATATCACTTGCTAATACCCTCTCTTTGTCCGCCGGTGCAAGTCCCGAAGTGGTAGAGATGAGGGAGCCCAGAGAGACGCATCCGGGTGGCCGTGTGTCACCCGTAGACGCCCTCACCTTCCGGTCGAGCCACATTGATACGTGGAAACGTCATCTTTTCTTTAAACATTAGATCTTAGAAATATTTATGCATAAATGTATGTAATATGAAATCAGTTGACTTGTGATGTAATCTAGATTATGTATCTTGACCCTTTTATTTTTAAGAACTTGTATCTAATGTAATATGAGGTAGGAATTATATATAAGTGTGTGACACCAAATAAGTGTTTTCTTTGAGGAATACCCCAATCACCCGTCGACGATATGCACAGATACATCTTAGTACTTCTTTAGCTTTTTTTGTTTAATTTAAATTCTACTTTTGAACGGCGCCCTGAGCATCTCTTGTTCTACTGACTGCGCACCGGTGAGTAACGCCCCTTGTAGGGCTAGGGCCTTCTACTAACCCCCTTTACCGGGGCTAGGGGTTACACGGGGTACCTCACTAAACTCTGTCCATTCCTTTATTATCTTTTTGACAGTTCAATAAATTTCGAAATTAGTGACGCCCTCACACGTCACCGATTCGATTTGAAATTAAAATCAATCGATATAATATTCTTTATGTCAGTATTGTAAATAAATAAAATGTGCACTATTATGATATATAATTGGCCCAGAACAAAGAAAACTTCCTTACACAGTCACTATAGGTCGGTATAATAAGTATTATGTGATTTTCAAATGTATTTAATCATTTCTCTGGATTTAAACGTTATTAACCACGCGTTTCAAAGTGGAATTTTACTAACGCGTGAATAGTTACATTTTAAGTCAGTGGTCCTTTACAGAAACAATACTTACATAAAGTCAAATTATTTTGATCATATTATTATGATAGATTCTTCTTATCGTTTAATCGATTTATCGTATCTTAAGAACTGTTTTATAGTTTTTTGTTTTTAGCTATAATACAGGCCACTTCTCTACTCGTCTATAAAGTACGAAATTACTGTAGTACATTATTACGAAAAAAAATACAAGCAATTTATAGGCGTGACCTGATAAAAAGACAATAAACGAATGGACAAAGTATAGTAACGATTACTCAATATTGACAATTTAATCAATCGGTTTTTTTACGAAAAAGCTGAACCAAAATACTATACAATCAAACAAAACATACTGAGCCTACACGACAAAAGTGGCGTCATCAGTACATGTCAATTCTTGTAACGGACTCAAAAGGCTATTGAATACAATGACACGTAGTTTTATAAAACTTTGATGTTTGTCACAATTGTATGCATTATATTAGCTAGTCTATTAACATTGATTATCCATTGATTTTCAGAATTAGGTCGTATACGACATTGTTTTGGCAAAGAAGGTATTATAATTATTTCTTTTTCAAACATTTCCCATAGAAACTACGGCGAAATTCTTCTAAGAAGCACTACGAGGAATTTTCTGCCTAACCAATTTGTGAAAGTTTGGAAAAGAGTTCTAGAAGACCTGCTTAGGACTCCCTCACTAAACTACTTCAAGAATAGACCTAACAAACTTAGTATCTCCTAGCTTTATAAAATACATTCTTCTGTCTCCAACTGCTAGGGTGTCATTTCAAATAATAATACCTAATAAAGTAAATATTTGAATTTATCACACGAGATTGTAGAATGTGGAATGTGGATTCGGTGAGAAGCGTTTCTGCTCATGGTTTGATAGGTAAGAGCCTAGACCAACACGGCTGGGTCAAGGGTTCGATGCAGAAGGATGCCGTATCAAAGAGCCTGCTCTTTGATACGGCACGTATTGTGAGGAGTTTCCTGTCTTTAGTCCCTGTACCCGAAGTCGGCGGTCTACCATTTTTTTTAATTAATAAATGTATTTTAGATATTTAAAATACATATATTTAAACATGTAATAATAATACACATTACACAATTATATTTAAGACTGCTTAATTAACCTTTGTCACAAGATACAGCAAACCTGTTTTGACAACTTAAAGGATTTTATAAAATTGTTCCTATATTTGGATTGTACACTTAGCTTGCTTCGCGCACGTGTATTTCGATTATTGCAGTAAAAAGTAGCCTATGTGTTATTCTGATATATAAGTTGTATTACTGTAAAGTTTCATCCAAATCCGTTTAGTGGCTTTTGCGATTTTGCTTATACTCACAAAATTTCGCGTTTATAATATTAGTAAGGATATATTATGTTATATCTGTTACAAATGTCTGTGAAGTCCAAATTATCATTGATTGCCTTTAGTATACTTCTCACTAATGATTTAATACAAATATTACATGTACGTAATGTTTTTTGGTCCACATGCAAATACTACTGATATTTTTCTACAGCGTTATCTTGCTAAAAAAATTATGTGTATGAAGTTATTTTTGTTCTTTAATGTTCTGTTCTAATTAGGGTTCGACGTGGTAATTCAGTTTCAGTAAAACGACCGACTTAACCACTTAAAAGCCAAGCAATCTGAACTTGTTTGTAATTTTGTTTACACGGGCCATAAGTGTAATAAACGAAAATGTATAGAATTACTACATATTTTAAAATAAAGACTTCCGCCGCGTCTGTGTGCCTGTCTGTTCGCGATAAACTCAATAACCACTTCACCGATTTAAATAAAATTTTGTACCCAGATAGACTAAAACATGAGAAAGGACACATGGGCCCGGTTAACGATCAAATTTGTTTGACAAATTTACGTGTTTGTCAAATTATTTGATCGTGTGCTGCTGTGTTTGACGCGTTTGTTTGAAACATCAACTGTGTTGCTAAGTGCAAAACCCGAGAACCACTGGACCAATCCGGACATACATAGAGACAGACAAAAAAATTTATAAATTGATTTATTGAAGTATTTTTTGAAGTATACTTTTATAATGTTGCTTTAATTAATACATTTTTATTTTAACTTACAAACAGATACGTCAATTTTGTACTATAAATTAAATAATAATGTTTGTGTTTTTTTGCCGTAAAGTGTATCTATGCCAAATGATTTTACAAAAACTTTTAAATAAATTAAAAATATCAACGTATCGTTAACGGTGGCCCTGGCCAAATGGCTTAACTTTGCGGTTCATTTTCAAGTTTGATTCCCTTTGAACAATCCAATACTTTATATATTCCTACAAATATTTATCTTCTGGTTTATTTTCAGTTACGGCACTGAAAATATCTAATTTGAGGTTCTATTTCAAATTAAACAGGGGATTTGTGGTAATAAAACTCAGTTTTACGTTTGATGCTTTAATTGTTACGAAAATAGGTACATTTACAGGGAATAAAATTATGTCTTTTTAATATTCATCTGTAAGATGAAATTTATTTTCATGCTGAATCATGAAAATATTTATAAACCTGTTTGAGCCTGCGACTCCGCCCGTGTGTATATCGGTTATGGCGTAGTAACCTATTCCTTTCTCAAGAATCAAAATATCTCCATTCCAAATTTCATTGAATTAGTTTAGCAGTTTACATTAAGAACGGGCTCGCTTGGCTGGAGCAATACTAACCTCTCACAGAAGTCCCACCTAAAATGACATGATTTCTTGTTGTGTGTTGTCTTGTCTCTTGTTGTTGGTGAGAGCGATACCGGAGTCCAAATTATACAGAAGCACTGCATTGTATGCATTGGCAACGGGTATGGTGACCACTGATCTTCGATTCTACTCATGCTTACCGTCAAATAGATTACAGTCACTACGGTAGGCTCATGTAAAGAAAAAACTAATGGACCGATACAGGGCGGGTCGTTTGTAAGTGACGTGAGTTGTGTAAATTGAATTACTAAATAAAAATATAATAAATTATAAGACATCAGTACAGTGCATCAAATCGACAACAGTGGAGAGACATCGCAAGACGTGCAGCGGCCCTGAAATTAAGCGGCGACGACGAGTCGCAACACTACCTATCAACTGCCACGACCGAGTTGTCAAGAGTGTTCGACTAAGAAGAAGAAAAAATTGAAGGACTTGTCTCGTAAGTCCATGTTATAATGTTACCAAAAAAAAACAAATTCAGTACTCACGCTGCCCGTTAACTCCATGTGAAACAGCCAGCAGTGCGAAGATGGTGACAGCTAAGTACATTTGAGCCATTGTTGTTTCTGTAACAAACAATTAAATTAAAAAAAAAAAACAATAAAAAGTTTCCGCTATTTATTTTTTAAATACGCCGATCTATAAATATCACGGCGAAATATCTATGCCGCCTACACTCTTAATTTAAACCTATCGTCCATTGGTATAAAATGTATTCGTTCTTTGTTTAAAACACAATTAGGATTGAAATCTTTGCAAATACTTTTTATTTTAAGCTTTGAGGCGTAGGGTTTCGTTAAATAATCAAAATATTCTATAATTTTAATCAAAGGGAATCATGGTAACGTAGCTATTGTTTATTTATTCAGACCGATGAGACACGCATCTGAACATTTCAAACCCAACACCTTTAGATTACCTGTTTGCACTACGGAGGTCTCAATTCTCGCCTAAACCACCTTATCTCTTTCTTCAAATCCCTGATAAAAAAGGTAACACTTTGTTAATTAAAATATGCCTTGCAGTATGATGGAACCGTTTCTATATAGTTTTAATTTTATGGCACGCTTACATTAAAAATGTAAGATTCGAGCAATTCTTCTACTCCCAAACAACTCTAAACATGAAATGCTTCTATTGCATAAAGGTTCGAGCACATTATGCCGGGCCGCAGCGTGTCGGGGCGGATCGCAAAATGCTAGCTTAGCACATTAGTGACGGGCCGGGTCGCAGCGCATTGACGGATTTTGAGTACAGTGTACTGCATGCGCAACTTCTGTGTATTTAGTGCAACTGTACCTTATGGATAGCTCTGACGAAGAACTTTCTTTTTTTTGCCTGCTGTTAGAAGAAGAATATTTATAAAATTCCACCATTACCACTCGATACTTGTCGCAGTGGATACTTATTCGCGTACCACACCAACGCAAACTCCGTGTTCCTATTATTCACAAAATACGCCTAATACAAAAGATGCATTAACAAGGATTTTAAATGTTATCTATCCAAGAAAATTATCGGCTGCTACTAGCTCAGTACAAAAACGAGTGTACAAGACTTATCTATTCGTTAAAACGACGGTCATTTTAAACAATTTATTTCGTAGATCATCTAAATGTAAGTTATGTTTGTCTGCGTCTAAAATACATATTAAAATGATTGATTTCCGTACAAATGTGTGGGAAAAGTTTTTTGCGATTTCTGTCATTTCTAGTACTCAAACCTCAGTCGGTCCAGTAGAGACTTTTGATCCTTATAAGAAACAGGATCGATTGGCATCAAAAATTTTTTGTTTAAAATGACCATTTTCTTGCTGGCTGTACATTTTTTCCAAAATCTGTAAATGCAGTTCAGAATATCTTAAAAAATTATGGATAGTCTCCTAAAAGCGTTTTCCTCTAACTATAACCGTTAAGGTACCTGTCCTTACTGTCCCGTCTCAAAAATTCACCCTGTATATATATACCTCAGTCTGAAACTGTTGGTCTAGTGGTTTGCGTCTGCTGATCAAGAGGTCTTCAATTCCCGGGTCTTACCAAATATTTGTGTGATCCACTAATATTTATTTCGGAGTTTGGGTTATGTATGTATTTAGAAAAAAAAAGTATTTTTATCTGTGTCAATAAAAAATTAACCATATAACGGTAATATTGTCAACAAATTGGAATCAACCAATTTGACGCCACTCTTTTTAGGAAGTAATAAAACATATAAAACCTTTTTTATTAACTAAATTATCAAGCTGATATTCATCAGCAAGTGAATAGAAAATGCTATATTCCTAATGATTGTATTCCTTGCACAATCAGCAATTTGGTTTTTATTTCTATTCACTCAATTTATTTCAATGAAATTTCATTTTCCTTTATTTTATATCAATTTTATATTATTTGCAACTCTAAAAATATTTGTATAATTTCGATTGTATTTTAAATATTCAGGTAACCAACCTTAATCAAAATGAAACGATTAAGATACAACTTATTATCAGCAACGGTGTTTATCAATAATAATCATTTCAACCCATTTATCACTTTGAAGTTTTGACATCTCAATTACAAAACTCCGAGGAGCTATCAAAACAATATTTTATACGTAACGATAGGATTGAAAGCAACTTTTAACCAATCGATTGTACACAATGAAACTTTTGATAGGATTTGCGTAATCATGTTCGTATCGGTAAATATATTATGTACAACACTATTACAATGCCTAGTATTTCAAGTAGTTTGAACAGTCGTTTGAAACACCAGTATTTATGGATCCGAATATTGCTTTGACTGAAAATTTTGGTGCAACAATATCCTTTTCAAATTAAGTTTATACTGAAAACTGTACATTCCGTAGGATTACAATTCTTTAGTATGTAGGAAGAGGAATACTACGAACTAAAAGTTGGAGGTGAACGATTAGAACGATTAAAATCCGAACTTCTAATTAATTATGAAGGTCAAAGCTTGGCGACACCTAAGACCAGCATCTGCAGAAGCATCGCAATAGGCTATACTGCATTCGTTTTATGTATGGTAACCACTATTCTTGGATTCTAAACAGGAAGAGACACTTTAGCAGGCACATATATAAACAAGAAACACAGCCACACACAATTCAAGAGCATACAAATGGCTTCTAAAATCATTAAAATATTCCAAACAGTGTTTAGGTTCGATTTAAACTACGTCACTGTTTTCTATAACAGAGGAGAAGTAAAAAAAGCATTATTGTAGCCTAATTAGTACCCACTAGAAGAAAATGATAGCATCAAATGTTTGTAAGTAAGCACGTTACACATCCTACTTTGCACTGTGCGTGTGGTGACGGATTAAGTGTCCGTGTGGTGACGGATTAAGAATAGAGTGTCAAAACCCTTATTCATCCCGCGGGTGTCGTAAAAGGCGACTAAGGGATAAACTACACAAGACAACATCAATGCAAAGAGTAGGAAAACTTGAAACCAACCCTATGTGTGGAAAATCATCATGGACCGTCACCCCACCGGGGGTTACGGCGGGGTGATGTGTCGGACTTGAACCGACTAAAAACCACACAGTGTGCCCTCTCCGCGCTTCTCCGTTTAGGAGGAGGAGAAGTCCAGGGTCAGATCTCCTTCTGGACTCCCCCAGTGCCTGCCCGCTCCTGATGCGGGCACCGTCTCGGTTTGACGACCCTCTCTTAGGCGGCGTCCGGCACACACCGACGCCGCCTCCTCGCGGCTGGCCACATAGTGCGGGTTGAGGGAAAACCCGTCCCGTCCACCCGCGGCCACACAAGGCGGCATGAGGCGCAGATGTTCGCGCCTCATGCCGCCCGAGTCACCGGCGGCGAATCTGGTCCGATTGTATGTCGTCCTCCCGGGCCTTCTCCGCCGTCTCCTTCTGCGTGATTACGTCCTCGCAGAAGGTTGCGACCGCGGTAAATGAGCTCTCGCTGCCGGCCATGGAACAAACGACGGCCGGCAGTTAGAGATCCTCTCCGATGACTGCAGTGAACCCGGCGCTGCGTCTCCCATGCTGGGCAGACCACCAGCGTGTGATGAGTCGAATCCTCACTGCAGTCGACTTAAAACCAACCCTATACCAACCCGTCTGGCCAGCGTGGTATAGTAGGTCAAAACCTCCTTTCTAAGGAGAGGCCTATGTCCAGCAGTGGACTGTTCAAGGCTGTTGATGATGACGTTATGTTTTACAGGATAGAATCTTCTAATTTGTGCTTCACCAAACAGTAAATCAGTATTATATTTGTAAAAAAGTGATGTTCAAAAACAGTATCTTATGATTATAAATCACATTTCTTGATAGAAATAAATTGTAGAGTTAACTGGGCTTTGTGGATACTAAATAAATATCTATGTGCATTTTGTTTTAATAATATTGACCCAGAATTACAAAGATTTTTCTATGAAATTGTAGTAATAATAATTGATCTGGTTCGTGTGAATGCCTGCGCAAAATCTTAAACATCCGTTGGTCTGATCGCATTCGAAATACCGAAGTGCTGCGGAGAGCCAATATCAGCGGGATTGAGGCCTATCTCATGCAGCGGCAACTCCGTTGGTGTGGACACGTGTCCAGAATGGCAGACAAGCGGATGGCAAAGTGCATCTTTTTCTCGGAACTTCGCAAGCGAAAGCATGGCGGACAACTCCTTAGGTATAAAGATGTACTTAAGCGCCATATGAAGAAGTGCAATATGGAGCCTTCAAAGTGGGAGCAAACGGCGGTTCAGCGCTCGGAATGGAGGTCTTTGGTGAGGACTAGAGTCGAGAGCTTTGAGGACAGTCGCTGCGCTGAGTTGGATGCTCGGCGCGATGAGCTGAAAGCACGCCCGCCTAGTGCTTTCTCTTATAACTACGACAACGGTGTGCTCACCTGCCCGCACTGTGCGCGAACATTATCAAATAAGATCGGCTATATTAGCCATATACGAGCACACCAAAGACAGTGTAATCGGAGTTGAAGAGGTCACCGTGGCCGAAACCGGTCGAGGAATATATTATTATTATTAACGTAAGAGCCGACTATGAAAGCAAAATATGCAGGAGAACAGCACTTAAAGGAAAGGAAAACAGGAAGCAAATCCTATACCAACCCGTCTGGTCACCGTGGTATTAGTAACCGAAAAGCCAAGCTTCTTTGGCTTTGCAGTAGTCGGGTGAAAACTAGCAAAGTTTTTTCAGAAACCTTTTCTCTTTAAGACAACACCCGCACTAATAATAATCCTATGTAGGACAAACATACAGTAAACGGAAAAAAGTATGTGGATTTGAGAAAGTATTGTTCTATGTGTGACAGTGTGTGAATACCCACGTTGTTACAACAACAAACACGGGTAATGTCGCTGGACGAACCAAGTCTAAAATTAAAATAACCTAAATTACTATCGTAAGTCTTCTGCCCATGAATATTAAAGTCCCCTTCAAATAGTGTCCAGTAGTTTCTGAGGTTAGATTTAACAAAGATACAAACTTAAAAATAATAATTTTACTACAATTTACTTTCTATATATTTATATATGTATTATTTCCTTTCTATATGCGCTTAGTGAAACGCAGTTAATTTCAAATTATAAATAGGCAATTTAATTCAAATTATTTGTGTCTATAGAAATATAAAATGTCATGTTTAAAATTGCTCAAATGCCCTTCTAGTATAAAAAATCAAGTATCACATTAATGAGATTTGAGATGTGTTTATCAATCCTCAAATTTTAACAATTGTGAAATAATGAATAAATAAAAATTGCTTTTCCTGTTGCAAATGTACCGTTTCTAAACAAGGCAACATTAATTTTTATTTTGTTTGTAGACATTTCCATGCAAATTTATTCACTCCATTGATATTACATATTTTTATGATTTAAGCATTCATTTGTGTCATTACTCTCTTATGTATTAATTAATATTTAAATTTCATTAATTCGAAATTCTTTACATCTTCGTTTTTTATGATCTCAATGATTCAAATACAGCATATTGTATTAATACATTTTACATTCTTCTTTTCTTTCTGTTTTGTTAATTAGATTATGTTTTTGGGTTCCGTTCTCATTCGTTCCGTTCTAATCAAAGTCAACCAGATACACAAATGGTTTTTATTTAGCTCTTATTTTTTTTAATTAGTTGTCAAAGTGACTGTACATCTACTTGATGGAAAGCATAAGCAGAATTCAAGAGTGGTAGTCACCATCCTCATTGTAAATGCGAACAATACAGCATGGTGACCATGGCGGCATAATGAGATTATTTTTCACACTCCGCTTGATAAACTTAGTAAGTATTACAGTGGGAAACTAAAACGTGCCCTGATATATATCTGCCTATTTTTTAATAATTCCAAGATTATTAGGGGTCGACTACTAGTTCAACCGGTTTAACCTTAATATCTGTTTGTCCACGCAGCGATCAGATATTTGCAACCCTGAAGACAAACCGAATTCGAAGATTAATCTGCATATATCTGAATCTGATTTTCAGTTTGTGGTCACTGACTTTCCAATAACGTTTGGCATAGATGTTCATGACAACCAAGACCGATGGCTTAACCCGGGAACTCTCAAAGGCACGGGAGTGCAACACCGCCAAATTTTCATACTCCTGGCTGTGTTTGGAAAACCCACTTGGAAAACTTCGTACAAAAATAAAAAAATAATAACTAAACTTAACAAATATCTATTGGACACGATTTTAAATCTACCTACCATAAAGGGTGACTACGGATGACGGACCACTACATATTCTATGCGTGGCCTGACAGGCACTTCGCCAATTTTTTTACATAGTGATAGGCAACCGTTTTTACTGTTTGCGAGTCTAAAATGTGTATGTGTGAAGATTTTCCCCTCAAACAATGACAGAATGCTTTGTATGGGAAAGAAAACACTAGGACTACTCCCCTCCGGCCCGCGGGCCTGTGTTCCTCTATATTAACAATCATCAACTGAATGACTATCTACTATGACATTTAGCCATGCATATCGATTTAATTTTTTATTACCACTACTTAATACTTTTTAATACTTCCGTGTGGTGACGGATTAAAAATACAAAGTGTCACCAGTGTACTATTCATTCCATGGGTGTCGTAAGAGGCGACTAAAGGAACAAAATTAGCAGCTAAAATCACTGCCAAGAGAAGGAAAACTTGAAACAAACCCTTTACCAACCCGTGTGGCCAGCGTGGTATAGTAGGCCAAAACCTCCTTTCTAAGGAGAGGCCTATGTCCAGCAGTGGACTGTTAAAGGCTGTTGATGATGATTCATGATGACTACATATTATAAAATAAAGTCCTCTTTTTAGAAAGAATATTTTCTACATTTTAGAAAAACAACACTAAAAATAAAGATCTATGGTTAGTTCTAACCAATATTATATATTGTTGCTACATAGAAACACAGTCAATTTACCGTAATTTTCACAAATACTAGTCAAAGGTACCTGTTTTAGCGCTGTCCCACTACCAATTACAGTAAAATAACTTAACTTTTACATATAACGTAGCGGACGTTCAATCTAAGTTTTTAAGAAAGAGTGACGTCAGCATTGCTGACATCACCACTCTCATTATTGTTCCTCGGACATTGTAGGATAATGAAAACACCAAAATAGAGGAATTCGTTACAATTTAAGCACTTTGTCAATGCACTTAATATTACCTTTCCAACCACTTAAATAAGCAAATAATAAGAGTCGATTTACTTACAGGATTTTCTGAGTCTTCCACTCTCTATAATTTCTAAAGCAAACTGAATCCAAATCACTAGTTTTATATGGCCGATCACGCCACCGTAACTAACTTAAAATGATTTACCATAGTGGACCATATAATAAGTAACGAATGCATTCGTTATAAATAAACAAGTACTAACTGAATTTATTAGTAATTGAAAAGATTAAGTTTAAAGTTTAGCGGATATTATTTTAAATTGGATGTGTTTTTATTAAAAGCAGCAATATGGACACCATTTTAGTTTAGATTTACTTTTAAATCAAATGCTACTTCCGTAAGATAAAAACACACCGATTGATGTTTACAAATCACAATATCAATTTATAATGTGATTTAGTTAATAAAGCCTTTCACGTAATTCAAGACTTATTTTATATTCTTATAAGCATGGTACAATGAGCATTTAAAACTCCAATAAAAATACAAAATCAATTGAATTGATAATAAAGGTTAGAAAATGTACTAAGGGATATGCGAGGACATAAATTAGCTAAAGTGGAAAATTCCCTACCGAAACCCCATTTTTTACGAAAGATCGCAATTAAAACTACCACTTACGCATTTTTAAGGCGAATATTTATAAAGCTATCATTGGCTGCACCATAATGATTCGTCTATTTTGACAGCGATCAGCGGATGATAAACACGCACTTTTGTAACGGTCGGTTTTGATCTTCCACAACCGCAACCAATTTCGAAGTAAGTACTACAATTTTATTTCTTGCAAATTATTTTGATTTCTTTATAAACTTTAAGTGAACCCAATTTGTTAACAAACATGTTGGTCGGATGTTTTAGTTAAACGTACAGGCAGACGCGGCGGAGGACTTTATTTTATAATATGTAGTCATCATCAATCATCATCAACAGCCTTTAACAGTCCACTGCTGGCCATAGGTCTCTCCTTTGGAAGGAGGTTTTGGTCTACTATACCACGCTGGCCAGACGGGTTGGTAAAGGGTTTGTTTCAAGTTTTCCTTCTCTTGGCAGTGATGCTAGCTGCTTATTTTGTTCCTTTAGTCGCCTCTTACGACACCCATGGAATGAGTAGTACACTGGTGACACTTTGTATTCTTAATCCGTCGCGAATTAAATGAGAATACTACAATCGAGTCAAGAGACACTCTAAGAGAAATTATAAAGCAGGATATACAGGGTGCACTTGATGATTTGGTGGCCGTACAGTTTCGTCGAATCAACGATTTAATAACGGATTTTAAAAATTCACTGTCCTTTTTTAATGATAAATACGAAGAAATTAAAATCGCACTGGATGACGGAACTGATAAGATACAGAAGCTCGAGAAGGATAATTCCTTAATGATTAATATTATTTTTATATATATTCAACAACTTAGTCAACGTCTAAACTTCATCATCATCAGCCTATCGCAGTCCACTGCTGGACATAGGCCTCTCCAATTGCACGCCACTTAGTTCGATCCTCGGCTACTCGCATCCAGCTCCTGCCAGCCGTCTTGCGCAAATCATCACTCCACCTGGCCTGTGGACGTCCTACACTACGTTTGCCGAGACGCGGTCTCCACTCAAGAACACGTTTACCCCAACGGTTGTCGGTCCTGCGGCTAATATGGCCAGCCCATTGCCACTTCAGCTTGCTAATCCTGTGGGCTATGTCGATAACTTTAGTTCTCTGCCGGATTACCTCGTTTCTAATACGATCTCTTAGAGAAACTCCGAGCATAGCCCTCTCCATTGCACGCTGCGTGACCTTGAATTTGTGGACCAGCCGTGCCGTGAGTGTCCACGTTTCGGCTCCGTATGTCATGAAGGGTAGGACGCACTGGTTGAAGACTTTCGTCTTTAGGCACTGTGGGATCGATGATGAGAAGACCCGACGAAGCTTCCCAAACGCCGCCCAACCCAGCCGAATTCTCCTGTTCACCTCGTCCTCGAAGTTGTTTCCACCCAACTGCAAAGTCTGCCCGAGGTACACATATTTTTGAACAACTTCGAGAACGGTACCGTGTATCGCAACCGGTTCCGGTAGTACATGTTTGTTGAACATGACCTTGGTTTTGTCCAAGTTCATCCGTAGGCCGATGCGTACAGAAGAGTCAGCTAGGTCATTTAGCATCTGTTGTAGGTGGGACATTATGGGTAAACCCTCCATGAGCAAGCAACGTCTAAACTTAGTGGAACAAAATTCCAGGTCCGCTAATATTGAGTTGCAATGCGTGCCAGAAAACAGGGCGGAAAATTTAATTACAACCATTTTGCAACTGGATAAAGTCATCAACTACAGTATTGGGGATAACGATATCTTACATTGTTCAAGAGTAGCTAAGAGGGACGCACAGAGCACACGATCCCGTTCTATTGTCACAAAGTTTAGTAGTCCACGACTGCGCGATTCCTTTCTTGCTGCAGCTATAAAATACAATAAAAGCAATAACAAGGAGAAATTGAATACCAAACACCTGGGTATTGCGACAGAAAACCCCCAACCCATTTATGTAACCGAACACCTTTCGCCGGAAAATAAAGCTATACACGCTGCAGCTCGTCAACGCGGGAAGCAACTTAGATATAAATTTGTCTGGGTTTGAAACGGCACAATCTGCCTATAAAAGGATGAGACCTCACAGAACATAGTCATCAATAGTCTGGATAGGTTAAGATTGTTAGAGTAATCATAGTTAAGAAGTAGCATGTTCCTATCATCACTTATTATACCCATTCAATTTTTCACTTTATGTATACTATCAAAATGTAAGAGGCCTTAAAACAAAACCTACTGAATTTTCTCATAATATTGCCATTCATAACTTTGAAATTGTAGTGCTTACAGAGACTTGGCTGCGCAGTGACATACACGACGCTGAATTGTTTGACCATCGGTACGATGTCTACCGTCACGATCGCGAAACAAGTAGAGTCGTAAAGATGGTGGTGGAGTGTTGATAGCTGTTTTGAAACGGTATAGATCATGTCGAAGATCTCACCTCGAAAGTGAAATCGAGGATTTATGGATTAGCCTGGACCTTGTCGGGTCGGGATGTTTAAAAAATACAGTTAACCTTTGTGGGGTCTACTTTCCACCTCCAGTACATCGCGACACGCTAAAGCGATGGACAAATAATGTTCAAAATTCCTTAGCCAAAGAAACACAAACCTTAATAATAGGCGACTTTAATCTTAGTACTATATCATGGGCTTTAAAGGAAAATCTATTGCTCTCTGTTTGCGGTGATTTGGGGTCTAGTGCTATTGTTGCAGAATTGACTGCACGGTTGGCCTAGTGGTTTAAGCGGTCGCCACGCCGCTCTCTACTGCGCCAAGTGTCGTGGGTTCGAATCCCACGTGGGATAACACTTTGTGTGATTCACAAATTGTTGTTCTGAGTCTGGGTGTTCTTTGTGTCCGTTTCATGTATGTTTGTAAAGTCCCCCGCGACACAGGAATTCATATTCCTAATGCGGGAGTTGTCTTTTAAAAAAAAAACAAAAAAAAAACATGGCGTACAATGAACTTTATCAATTTAATTCCATCCCAAATAACAAATCAAGAATCTTAGACTTAATATTTGGTAATATATCTTTGGAGAATGTAACACGTTGCGATTATCGCTGTCAAGAGAGGACCCATTGCACCCTGCACTACAATTTTAACTTCCATTGCGAGTAAAACATAACTTGGAACCAAAAAACATAACTAAACCAGACTTTTATAAGGCTGACTACAAGAAAGTTCGCTCGCGATTAAAAACTATAAATTGGCTAAATGAATTTAATAATGGCCACACTATAAATGAAGTTGTCGGCGCATTCTATACAATTTTACATAACATTATCACGGAGATAATCCCTATGAAAAGATGGGTATAAAAAAATATCCGCCATGGTATACCCCTCATCTTGTACGTTTACTTATAGAAAAATATAAGTATCATGTCAGATACAAAAAATATAAAAATCCACTAGACTTGTTTACGTTTATGAGATTGAGAGTGGACTGCACAAAACTTACAACGATCACCTACAAAACATATATTTCTCGATTGGAAAGTGGAATATCAAAAAATCCAAAAAAGTTCTGGTCCTTTATTAAAAATAAAAGAAAGGGTACTGGTACTTATCCGTCTGAAATGTATTATGAAAATAACGTTTCTGTCAGTGGCGACGACATTTGCAATATGTTTAGAGAAAACTTCGCGAAAGCCTTAAATATTCCATCACTTGCTCCCACAGATTTGAATGCGCGTAGCTCTGAACCATGTTCAACATTGTGTTCAATAATACTGGACTGTTTAGATATATATAGGACTTTAAAAAAGTTGGACGACAACCAGGGAGCCGGTAGTGATTGTATACCATCGATTTTTATTAAACGTTGTGACGAAACGAAGACTTGGCCCAGCCACTTCATATCATCTTCAACAGATCCCTAAAGTGACTTTATTGTGTACATCTTTCGTTGGAGGTCCTTAATACTAAATACCTAAATAAATAAAAATAAATGAACAAACAAGTTTAAAGGTAGAATTCCGAAACATCCATTCCGTAACCAAAACGCTGGTAACGTAGAATGTGAACTAAAAAGTTTCGGAATGGAATTCTTAGGAAGATGGTACATTATACTACTAATTTTAATAATTTGATTTTATTTTCTTGACAATGTGCAATTATAGCTTTGTAATAGCTAATAATAATGTGTTCATGTTTTTTTTTTATACCAAGTAATGTTAAATTTCATAAGTTTCTGTAGCTAAAATGGTTCATGAATACTGGTACAATTTGCAATGTTTTGAAGATGAAATAAAGTCTTCTTGTTAATGTACAATAACCTTAAGAATTCTATTCCGTTACTTGAACAGTCAATTCCGTGACTGTCTCTTTTTATATTTTGAATAAAATATTATTTGAAGAATCAAATCCTTTCTGATTGCTATCAAAATTGTGATAATTTAGAGGTTATTAATTTTATAAATAAAAATTTAAAAAAGTTCCTTTATTGTTTCATAAGCTAATTAAAAAAAAAAAAAAACATCAGCCTCTGTGGGTACAACATAGTAGGAGCATCTACTTACAACAAAGGTAAAAACTGTGTGCTCAAATATTGGCCAAATTACTGGTAACGAAAGATTAAACATAAAATATTAATTTTAAGATCAAAAAAAAGAAAGAGAAGAATGACCTTTATTCGTCACGTAGAATCTTTACTTACAAAAGTAAAATCATGCTCTTAAGCAATGTGATAACAACATTCACATGAGTAAACTTTTCCACTGATAGACTCATAACACTAGCTGGTAACCTATTAAAATATCGCACGGAAAGACCCATAAATAAATTATGCGTTTTATGTAGCCTATGATATTGACCTACTAATTTATGCTTATGTCTCGTGTTCACCGAGTGAACGTCACTATTCCTGTGATATAAATGCATATTTTGTTTTATAAACATAATGTTTGCAAATATATATTGTGATGCAACTGTCATAATGCCTATCTCTTAAAACTTTTCTCTAAGGGAAACTCGTGCACCTAGTTTGTAAATCGCACGCACTGCACGTTTTTGGAGAATGAAAATTGTTTAAATATCAGCTGCCTTGCCCCATAGCAGAATGCCATACGACATGACGCTGTGGAAATAACCGAAATATACTAGCCTTGCTGTTTCCACATCCGTAAGCCGTCTGACTTTGCTGACAGCATACGCTGCAGAACTGAGTTTCCCGATACGATAGTTTCCCGATCCCGTGCGAGACACGATATTTGGGCGCCCTTGTCTAAGCTGAATTAAAAAAATAACTGAAATCTATAATCAAACGTTGCGCATTTTTGAAAAGAAGAACCTCATAGGTACGATTTGAAAAAAGTTTCACTCAAAATCTCAAACCATGACGGTTCTGTCAATTCGAAGTAGGTACCTATTACAATAAAACGGTAATTTCATACTTTAACCCCTATTATTATCATTATTTATGGTTTCGTATTTCGTTGGTGAGTGCAAAATCGGAGCTCAACGATGTAGAAGCATGTCAATAGGTCACCATAGTGTGAGTCACCACACTAGAATGTCCACATTCACGATGAGGATGGTAACAAATCTTGGATTCTACTCAGGCTTTCCATGAGGCAGTATGGAGTCATTTTAGCAGGAATAAAAAAAAAGAAAGTGAAAAGTCTTCAGCTATAAGCAACAATTATTCAGAGTTTACGTCAGCAAGTATATTAAAGCACTTTTACCATCGGCATTTAAATATCAATTTGAATCTATCCTAAAGCATGATATTATAAAGACCCTTGCACACTTGATCGCAAAAATAATACTAACAATGTCTCGACCTTTAACCCTATCTCAACTCTCCTGCAAACCCGTCAGCTTACAATTAATTAAGAATTTCATACACGGACGTATAAAATTGAATTGTGTGAGTAAATTATTTTCTCATTAAAAGTTGGATAATTTGTTGAGTGGAACAAACAAACAATAAAAAGTTTTTAGTGACACGTTTAAAAGGTGAATTTAAGTTTTTGTGTATACGCACGCACCGTTGAAATTAGATTCGAAACTTGTGGGTGTATTATATTTCAGTGGTTAGCAATATTTAAACAAAATTGAATAGATGTGATAGAACGTCCGTGTGGTGACGGATTAAGAATAGGTACAGAGTGTAACTAGTACTATTCATCCATCATCGTATTAATCATTACACTATTCATCATCGTAAAAGGCGACTAATGCCCGGTTCCTATAATAAACGAATCGTTAATGTTAAAAGCTACCATCCGTTTTTGAGCTACGACTAACGAACCGAATTTTGCGTTCCTATATTTTTTTGCATCGACTACCTGCGACGACCAGATGTTGGTTACCCGCTTACCGACGGCCCTCCCTCAACACTCGTTGCGTTTCGTTTTTACAATAAACATATTTCGAATTAAAACAGAACCGAATCAATATATTTGTTATTTTGAGTCTAAAAAATATTTATATAAGTCCATCATACAGAAAACTAAGTTTTTTGTACGTTTATAATTTAGGTGATGGTTAAACCTTGTTATTTGAAAATAATTTTAGTTATTCGGGTTGTTGAAGTATGAACAAAACGAATCGTGCAACTCGCGCCAAAAAGACAATACATGTCATACCACCACTTTTGAGTTTGACTCGCGCGTCGAATTGCCAATTGCAGATTGAAGTCTTGTTTGATTCCTATTTCTAATTGAAAACCTACGAAATGGATTGTAATATAACTTTAGTAAGTACATTTTAGTTTATGGTGTAATTCTAATATTCAAGAAAGCCCAGTTCTGCAGTATGTTCGGACTTATGTTTTGTATTACAGAAGACAAAGAAAGCAATGACCAAGGATGAAGACGTGTCCCTGTTATTATATTTACTTGAAAGTACTAGCAAGGAGACCAATGCTTCATCAAATAAATTAAAAGAAGAAGCTTGGAACTCCTTGACAGATAGTTACAATGCAAAAATGGTCAATTTCCGCGACTTAAGATCCAGTTAAAAGCTAAATGGGACAATTTAAAAAAAGCAGCTAGGAAGAGATGTCAGCAAATAATTTAAAGGTATTATTTATATTATAAAATACTATTTTAAGTTTTATATATAGCGCATATTCTCGGCTGCATCCAAAACTGAATTTCCTGATGCAAGGGTCTGCTTAGTTTCAATAATGTTAATATGTACATTATGAATATTAAAAAACCTTTAAAACCTAGATGCCTGTATGGAATGACTAGTAGGTATGTCCAAAGAATTGCAAAACAAAGGTACACATTGCCTTACTTAGCCCATTTAAACTTTATGATATTCATAACTTTAAATTAATTGTATTTTCCTTATTATCACAGGAAAGAAGAAGAAATATGAAGATGGAAGGCGGGAAATGCATTTAGCAATTCAAAGACATTATGACAGCCAAAACAGTGAAAGCTAATTTAGAAATAGATTTAGTTAGACAAGATTTAGTGAAGAAAACCAGCCTAGCATCAACTAGTACAGCAGATTAGACTTTAACTCTATAGTTTATAAGTAAAGTGAAATGTTTACTAACATAGTTTTAAGGTATACCTATGCATTAACAACAATTGTATACTAGTATATTTGTAGGTTAAGGTGGTGCATGTGTTCATTTAATAAAAAAAAACTAATAGTTTTCAAAAATGAATTGTTTTTATTATGTTACAACTCTATCCTTAAATAATGTAACTCTTAAATACTTATTATACTGATCATTATGCCGCCACTGTGTCATTCCAGGCTGATAATAAAGAAATTAATTAATACTTTCTAATACCAAAGTAATCCTATAGGTTTTTAACATTATGATGACATACTTATTAAAATAGCAATCAAAGTGGCTCGTTCTGTGTTGAGTATGTCTTCAGGGTTGTTAGTAGGTAGCTCAGCATTCACCTGCAATTCTGTAATGTAATGGATAAACTACGCAAGACAACATCAATGCAAAGAGAAGGAAAACTTGAAACCAACCCTATACCAACCCGTCTGGCCAGCGTAGTATAGTAGGACAAAACCTCCTTTCTAAGGAGAGGCCTATGTCCAGCAGTGGACTGTTAAAGGCTGTTGATGATGTATAGATCACTCTTTATCCGTGGCTCCTGCTGCAATATGTCGGTTACCTCGATAATCATAGTTAATAGTACAAAAAAGTGTGAAAAATGGATTTATATCAGTTGTTTAGTTCCCCTAGGTCTGCTTAGTTTGCGGATAAATGACGTCGTGAGTGAGATGTTCGAAACATTTATTATTACTCTTATTATTCTTCGAATTGAATTAAACAATATTTCATTTACATCCTTTAATGATCCGCTTAAGAGGAGGCCAGGCCAGACGCGTTGATATAGGGGTTTGCATCAAGTTTTCCTTATCTTTTTATAGTTGACGGCTCATGAGATGGAAATCGGTTCAGATACTTCATATTTTTTATTAGACATCATACCTCAAACTTCGACCAGATTGAACTTTCAATAAACACAATAATCTGCGTGAGCCCATGCCCTGCCCTGTGATCGACATGAATACGATTTTATCTTTACATTTTTTTTTAAATAGAAGTGTTCATTTGTGATTTTAAATTTATGAAAATAATGGCTTTACACAAAACGCATTTAAAAGTTTACACTATAGTTCATAATAAACATATTTATCAAAAAAAAATAACTGTCTGTCTGTTCCGACTAATCTCTAGGATGAATGGATCAATTTTGACGTAACTTTTACTGGCAGATAGCTGACGATATGAGGAATAGCTTTGGATACCTTTTTAAATTAATTTCGCCCCGTTATTGTACAAGTGTGGGGCGACGTTATTGAAATATTTTCAGAAAGCACCCCACGCTTTGTTACATTAAAATTATTTTCTACTTTTTAGTTTAAAAGCGTGTTTGTTTAGTTTTTTAAAACTATTTTTTTTCTAGACCAAAAAGGACTGTTTAATCTTTTTTTTTTTTTTTTTTCGAATTAGTGTATTGTCATTGGTCCTCGATAAATCTACAAAGTTTGAACGAATCCATTTAAAGTGGGTCAAAATCGCGCCCATAGGAGTCGGTTACAAACATACAAACAAACATACAGGTGAAGCTAATACAAAGCGTGTAAAAAGACATCTTCTATGCCATTTATTTATATCTAGAATATAATATAGAAAGGCTTTCAAAACTCCATTTCTATTTGATAAATGTTTCATAGTCTATATTAAGCGTTACTATTGTGAAGGATAAATGGCCCTATATATTACAACTCTTTTGTTACTAATCTCATATACCTATCTGTTTCATTATTCGAAGCGATTTATTAACAAAAATCGGGCAAGTGCGTGTCAGGCCACGCATAGAAGACGGTTCGGTAGTCATATATAATGATAAGTGGAATTAAATCGTGTCCAATAGATGATTATGTTTAACGAAGATTTCCAAATAAGCATATTTCACAAGTTAGGCTTATATAATTCCTAAACTAACAAAGCTATCAAATATATCTATTAATTAATTTAACTTTGAAGGACATTTTCGAAAATGTCCTTTAAAGTTAAATTACTCGCAAACGGATATCTAAATAAAGTTTTTAAAAACCTATCGAATAATATCCCATACGATGGGGTAGACGTGAGAAAAAAAAATCCCCACTTTTGGTGTAGGGGAGTTACCACATAAATATCAATGCAAAGTTTCATCATTGTAGTACTAACCGTTTGAACGGTAAGTCGGGGATGGACAGACTTGACGGATCTATAAGGGTTCCGAGTGATGAACCACGGAACCCTAGAAAGTGAAAAATTATCTGTGTAAAAGCTTCTAATTGTCTTAGTGAACCTTCATTTTAACGAAAGAAATGCTTGCTTTTACTTTACCAAACAATTATAAGCCTAGAATGTTCAAGAGTGGAAGTAAATAGTTTCTCTTAGACTGATCGTCTACATCATCACTTAAGAACAGATGAAATAAAATATAAATGGCTCTTGGAATAACGAAAATAAAAATACATGAATTTTGGGAATATTAATTTGAATGAAATGATGCATATGTAACATTATTTTCTGAGTGTCTTTGCCTTACAATTCATTCGTATCCAATACACAAATTAAGTTAGGATAATCCTGCTATGAAACACGCAAATCTAAAATCTTGTGAGATCAATCGACATCAATAGCCGATTTATTTACAACCTTTCATTCATTTCATATTGAATTTAGTTCACAGTCAAAGATAAAATATTTTTAAGCACAGAGAATATGATTATAACTGCAGTGCGATAAGGATGTAATGGCTCCATGCTTTAAAAGCAGAATTGTGCATGCGTGCTGCCGGCACCGGCCGTTATCCGTTGCCTTGACAACACAGTCATTCTAGATTCTTCTTCCTTGCTTTTCTATAATCCTATTATAAAAAACTAATTACAAAATATATAACTCATATTACTATTATGTTCTCTGTTTAGTTGTCATTGTCTTTCGGTTGATAGGATAGGATCGGATTATAGTGTTCGGCAATAATATTGTTAGAATGTAGGTACATATGTTGGTAAAAAGACGGTGTATATTGTTTTGGACACTTGAATTAATATCAAAGAAAAAAAATACTGCATAAATAAAAATAACTAAATAATTATAATTGCATGAGTTGATAAAAAATGCTATGCAATAGCTTCACCGCGGCAGTCCCCGAGTGCCACACGATTTTTTTTCTTTTATTTCTCCAAGCATTTTTCGGGATCAGGGCAGCCCTTAGTTCTACAACGATACGGCTAATTTTTAGGTTGACGTTTTAGTTGCTTCAGTGACCGACATCAGACTTATTATATATACATTATATAAGTACTGTAGATTAAATATTGTCAGATAAGTTCTTATGATAGCGTATTGATTGAATGAAAGGTAAATTAGGTAGGTAGATCTCGTGCAAACCAATTTTCGGTGGTAGTTTACATGGTAATATACCTACAACATATTTTTTTTTTTTTGGTTTTATCACTCTTATTTTAGAAGTTACAGGGGGGGGGGACACATTTTTCCACTCCGGAAGTGTCTCTCGCGCTAAGTATTCAGTTTAGAAAAAAATGATATTAGAAACCTCAAAATCATTTTGATGGCCTATCCATAGATAAATACACATATGGGTTTGATGAAAAAAAAATTTTTGAGTTTCAGTTCCAAGTATGTAACTGAAAATAGAAAAAAAATAACACGTTTTTTTTTTCTATTTTTATGTGATAATCTTAATGCGGATCACAGATTACATCTACTTACCAAGTTTCAACGGTATAGTTCTTATGGTTTCAGAAAAATGTGGCTGTGACATACGGATGGACAGACAGACATGACGAATCTATAAGGGTTCCGTTTTTTGCCATTTGGCTACGGAACCCTAAAAAAACGGCCTAAAAAAGTGCATGTCAGGCCTCGCACAGGAAAGGGTTCCTCAGTCACCCATAATGGTACGTGGATTTAAAATCGTATCCAATAGATAATTGTTATGTTTACGTATTAATGCGTTAATTTTGTATGACGTTTTCCAAGTGAGCGCATTTTTACAAGTTAAGCCTCCATAACTCCTGAACTAATAAAGTCATCAAATTCGTTATAGTTTTCCTTCAAAGTTCATTATATGAACCACCATCACGAATTTTCCCAGATTTTTTGAGTCCGCCGTTTAGCTTTAAGAGGGGTGGGGGACGCCCTGTTTTTAGAAAAAAGTGACCTTTGAAGTGAAATATCTCGCAAACGGATACCTAAATCAAAAAATCATCAAAAGAAATTCTATATTGTTTTTAAAAGACCTATCTTATGATACCCCACACGATGGGGTGGTCACGAGAAAAAATAATCATCCCCACTTTACGTGTAGGGGAGGTACCCCAAATAAAAATATTTTTCAAAATTTTATTGTAGCACTTTGTCGACATAATTTCAACACATATTCATGCAAAGTTTCATCTTTCTAGCAATTACCGTTCAGACGGTAAGTCAAGGACGAACGGACGGACGGACATGACGAATCTATAAGGGTTCCAAGTCATGAACTTCGGAACCCTAAAAAGTAGTGTAAGTTACTCCTTAAATCATCAGCTATCTTCCAGTGAAAACCCCGTCAAAATTACGTTTACCTTTTTAATTTTATTTGCATATAAAATACCTGTGATACAACTTGCTAATCCCAGGGTATAGAAACATTTTAACATTTTCAGTTGCCGAGCTTTACAAAAGCTCACTTGTAAACAACATCATCATCAATACATAATATTTAACCTTGGAAGAGTGTACAGCACATAAGGACCAGACTCGAACGAAGTGATAATACAGCCCACAGAATACTGGTGTCAGATGAAACACAGTGATTGCAATCAATCAAAAGAAAAAAGGTTGCAAGGTGTTACAAAGTTTGTATCTACTTCTTCTTTAAACAGCGCTGTTATACTGCTTAGTTTGCTTCATTTATCGCCTCTTAAAACTTACAAAGAACTCCCACGGGATGAATTAGAGTGATGGCACTTTCTTAATCCATGATCTTACTAACCACTATTGCTTGACCATTAAGTATGATTACGTGAACCCAAATCCCTACTCCCTACCTTACTCCTTCCCTAACTCTTGTACTCGAGGGTCTTCAGGGACTCAAAGTCGAATGTACTTGTGAATTTCCAATGGCATTAGCCTTGAGTAATGGTAGACACTTTCCACAGGGTGACCCTATTTTTATATTAGATATACTAAACAAAGTTCCTTAGGTGTAAGAGAAAATAAAAATGGATTTTGATGAAAGGGTAATAAAACATCAATGCCTCCATATTGTTGTCTAACCATTTAATAAATGCACAAAACACTTATTGATAGAGACAGTCACTTTTCTACAATATAATCAAGTTATCGATAATCCTTTGCCTTGATGGTAAATTTATGTCTTTGATAAATTGAACTTATATCATAATATATTAAATTTACTTTGAAAAGGTATTTTTCAGGTACCATAAAATGCAAATCAGATAATAAAAAAGATATCAAACAAAAAATAATTTACACTTTTTTTTTATTAAATTATAAACATCCAACAAAATAATAAAATAGTGCCAGCCTTTAAACAAAATAGTTAATTTAATTGTCCAATAAGAAACTATGTATGAAAGTGAATAATTGACAAAACATTTTTATTATTATTTATTATTTTAACAATAATGTATCTATTGTAAAAGATAATACGATGATAAATTTATTAGCTTATAATAAGCTTGATTTTCATTAGTGTTTTTCAATTTATTATATTTATCCAAAATATGAAATTATATTTTATTAAACATTTAAATATCGAAACGACTTTTTTAAATATTTTTTGGAAGAAAATAACAATTTGATAAATACAAGTTTGTAATTATGATTTATTTATTTTATACAGATTTAATTTGAAAATCGAGCTTACTTGGTATTTAGATTATTTGATTTATTTTTATGTAATGTTAGATATTTTACGTTTTGTTTTTACAAAGCTTCAATGTAGTAACCATCGTCGGGGTTTTGTTGTGACTGTGATCGCCTGTAGTTATCCATCTGGGGGAAAAAGAAAAAAAAATAGTCAACGACAATAGTTTTTAAAAAGTTAGTATATTCAGGATAGAACGCTGTCACAAATAGGTGGACTACATTTTTTTAATTTGTCAACAGTTATGATATCACATTAGTAGGCGACCCCAAATATTCTTGGGAATAAAGGCTAAGAAGACGAACAAGATAGCGTAACATGTGAATGTTAGTAGGCCATGTTGCAAGGGATTATTTTGTACGTGATATTGTAAATGCATATTTTAATTCTATTAAATTACTTTAGCCTTTAAACTTAATATTAAAAGAACATAAAAGTACAACTTATTTCAAAATAAGTCAAAATTAATTACATTACATAACTATGCTCAATGAGTTTTAGTTTTTGTTGAAGACGAAACTCAAATTTAAAATATTCAAAGAAATTAACTACATGCAAAATTGTTGATTACAATTATTATTTTTTTAATTTTAGGAAAAAATTTTAATACTTGAAACATTTTGCAAAGGAATGAAAAATATGTCGACACATATAAAGGAATGAGGATGTGACACAGGTCACATTACTGTGCGAGCAAGCATTAGCGGCAACCAACATACGGCTGAATGTCCCATAAAGGAGACAGATTGCAGTAAACCATTAGAATACAAAAAAACACTAATCTATTGACACCTTCATTGAAATCGAGACAGTAGTTTAGGCGCTACGTTGGAACATACATACATACACTGAAATAATATTCCTTCCTTCTGGCTTCGCTATTGTCAGGGAATAAGGTCTAGGTGTGATGTTATTATTTTGTTCAAGTGACCTAGTGACTGACATCAAATAGTTGAACACAACTCAAAAATTTATGCAGCTACTGAGGTCAGTTGTAATTACTGTTAAATAATTCTCACCCAGTGTTTGAAGATGTTCCGAAGTTTCATCTTCATGGCGTCCCTAGTGGAAGAATCGTCTCGGTCGTATACACCTGCAGGCAATATTAGGTTTATGTAAGTAGTTTAATATTATATAAATAATTATGTTACAATTGTTATTGTAAAATATTTGTTTATTTCTTCGTTCTACACACATCAAAGAGAACAAAAAAAGGGATAAAAATTAAATATAGGTGTGTAACAATCGGTAGTCTTATAGCTCACCGCGATCTTTTTCAGACCCACGAATATATACGGATTTTAAGCATTCTTACGCTTTTTTTTTTTTTTTTGGCTACTGGAGAATTTTAATTCTGCTCAGAGCTATATAGGTATAAAAAAGTACCTACATTTTATTTTTAAATGTAAATGTTATATATTTATATGTAAAAGCCTTAAATATTTGAACCTGAGTTTTGGTGTTTTGTATTTAAAATATATATGCATTCACATAAAATGGAAAATGTATTTATATCAGTTGTCTAGTCCAAAAGTAGGTCACAATCTTTGTTGTGTATATAAACAATGCGGCATGGTGACCCACACTATTGCAGCTTCTGCAGAATGATTGAGCCTCTGCTCTCACACTCTCCATTGCTTTACTAGCGTGTCACGTCTTAACTCTTTATTAACTTAACTAGACATTTAAATTAATAACTATAGTATGTATGCGCAGTTTCTCCAAAACTCTACAGTGCAATGCCTAGCACCGACACGAATCACATCACCTCTTGAAAATAATCCAATGATAAGTCCAATACCAGAACGGTATCTCCAAAACCACACGAAAAGAAGCTCATTTGTTTACACCGATACTTAAGAGGGAGAAGGCGTGTCACTTGTACAATTGCATATTTTGTAAACCTTTTGAGATTACGAGATTTTAATGGGTAAGTAATAAAATGAAGTTGGGCATGAGAAACCGCCATTGGCTTTGATAGATTTATTGTTATTGGGTTTTAATCCCTCCTTAAAAAATAATTAAAGTTAGACTCAATTGTGTCCTGCTTCTGTCTGCCTCAAGGGTACAGACACTCATGTACCTAAAATTACACTCAGGCGCAATAATGGTATTTTTAATATCCCACTTAATCGCAGAACTACGAGATTACAAAAATATTGTATCGAAACTATCCTTCCATCCGTCCTGTCCGTGTGGTGACGGATTAAGAATACAAAGTGTCACCACCCCTATTCATTCCATGCGTGTCGTAAGAGGCGACTAAAGAAACATAATAAGCAGCTAACATCACTGCCAAAAGTAGGAAATTTCGGAACAAACCCTTTTTTTTTTTTTTTTTAACGTGTGGAAATCCCCGCGGACCGTCACCCCGTCGGGGGTTACGGCGGGGTGGTGTGTCGGACTCGAACCGACTAAAACCACACGGTGTGACCCTCTCTGCGCCTTTGTATTGGAAGGAGTCCAGGGAGGGGATTTCCTTCTGGACTCCAACCGGCGCCTGCCCGCACTGTTGCGGGCACCATCTCAAAATTTACTCTCTAATTAGGCAACGTCCGGTCACACGCGGACGTCGCCCCCTCGCGGTTGGCCTCTACTGCGGACGGACGGGAAACCCGTCCCGCCCATCCGCGGCCACTCTCAGGGCGGCATGAGACGCAGGTATGCGCGCCTCCGCCGCCCGGGGCGCCGGCGGCGGATCGGGTCCGATTGGATGGAATCCTCCCGGGCGTTCTCCGCCACCTCCTTCTGCAAGATTACGTCCTCGCAGAAGGTTGCGACCGCGGTAAAACAACTGTCGCTGCCGGCCATCGATCTTATGACGGCCGGCAGCGAGAGATCCCCTCCGATGACTGCAGTGAGGACCCGGCGCTGCGCCGTCCAAGCGGGGCAGACCGCCAGCGTGTGCTGGGCCGTGTCCTCACTGCAGTCGCAGTGGTGGCAGGCGGGACTCGGTTCCCTCCTAGCGACCGAGTGCAGGTACTTTCCGAAGCAACCGTGCCCGGAAAGCACCTGCGTCAGCCGGAAGGAAAGGGTCCCGTGCTGCCGCCCTGCCCACTCCTCGATGACCGGCTGAAGAGCCTCAACGGCGTCGAAACCAGCGCGTGGGGTCTCCAGCCGGAGCGACCATCTCAGCATGGTGGCTCGGCGAGCGGCTTCGCGCCACTCGCGCACGTCCTCGGGCGGACGGCGAAATCCGCTCTCCGCCCGGAAGTCAGCCACTCGCCGATATACTTCGGCGAGCACTTCCGCCTCCAAATCCCACGGGGGTGTTCCGGCCAAGGCACACGCCGCCTCTGTGGACACCGTGCGGTATCCACGTATGGCTCTGACCGCCAGTATCCGCTGGGGGCGCCAGAGGCGCGCCCTGTTCTGGGCGGACAGAGCCGCCGCCCACACCGGTGCACCGTAAAGTGCCATTGACCGGACAACCCCCGTGTACAGCCGCCTAGTGGGGACACTGGCCCCGCCCAAATTGGGCAGAAGTCGCCCTAGGGCGGAGGCAGTGCCCACCAACTTAGGGCCAAGCTGTCGGAAGTGCTCGTCGAAGAGCCACCTACCGTCGAGGACCAGACCCAGGTACCTCATCTGGGCCCGGACCGGTACGAGGACCGAGTTGACCTCGATCGAGGCGCCGGCGGGCGGACCGCGACGTGGCCCATGAAATAATAGGGCCTCCGTTTTGTCCAGGGCCACCCGCAGACCCAGCGCCTCGATGCGCCCGACCACCCGGGAGACTCCCGTGGTGGCCAGGCGCGCCGCCTCCTCAAAGTTTGCCCCCCGGGCCGTGACCAGGGTGTCGTCTGCGTAACAGATTACACCCAGCCCGGGGGGGAGACGCCCTCGTTTCGGAACAAACCCTATACCAACCCGTCTGGCCAGCGTGGTATAGTAGGCCAAAACCTCCTTTCTAAGGAGAGGCCTATGTCCAGCAGTGGACTGTTAAAGGCTGTTCATTTTTGTCCATTCAAAAGTTGGTCACAATAAATATATAGTAACGCTTATAGTATATTTAATGTTTATAAATACTCGTATTCCTATATGCTTATATTCTGTTATTAATCCTTAAAAATAGTGCACTCTCGAATTTTGTAGAAAGATAATTGAAAATGTTCATACTTTTTGTGACCATCGACTAATTCTCGAGTATATTACTATATACTAACTATATTGCTATATAGTTGTCTAACTTTGTTAACATTACTAAATAAAACTTTAGCTCTTGTGCTTAAGAGCTCTTATGATAGTCTAGGTGCTCGTGGAACTTATAATAATGTAATATTAAATATTACAAGACAGTACAGGAATTTATCTCAATCTTTCAGAACAACCGATCTTATACAACTGATACTGTCGCAGACAAGACGGCCGGGAAACCGTTGGATGCAGAATCTCTTTCGGGCAACTTTAAAAAGGATAAAAATATCTAGAAAACATCTATGCATACAACTTATAATTTTTGCATTTAGGCGTAGCTACAATTGAAATATTTCATTTCGTTTAAAACCAAAGTTTTAAATACAAATAATAAAAACAGTAAATATTTAAATAAGTCTTACTTTTTATCCATGTAAAGTCTTATGATCAATCTTTAAAGTAATAATCAATGAATCAGAAAATATATTTTTATAAAAACAAAGTAGAAATTAAGCTCACATTTCTTTTCTTCTATGTATCTTCTCAATGATTAGCCTTTGAATATTTACATAATTTATTAGAAGATAACAATGTATAAAGAAATGCGAAAGCTTGATTTTCTTTTTACTTGAACTCTGCTGAAACTGAATTTCGTTTCATTTCACTTTTTTAAATTATAATATTTCCATTGTACTGTAAAAAAGATAAAACCTCCTCTCTAAGAAGTACCAGGGACCAGGTGTACCCTAGAAAGGAAATCCCTGGAACCCCGACATACCTCAGACCACTAACGACTGTAGATATCACCGTCTTATGTGAGAACCCCGAAGTTCCCTTGTTTTTTCAATAGGACGCGTGCACTCCGAAAGGCTCGCTCCGCTACCCGGGTCTACTTCTGTGGATGGCCTCACCTGTCACCTTAAGACTTATTTGACTTTGTCTACCCTCCAGGGTGGAGATTATTTAAAAGAATCTCTGACGCTCTAAGAGTGTTCTATGTTCACCTTCCGGTTATGCTTCATCCTAATTACATTACCTTTCACTGTCTATAGAAATCATTGTAATTCATCCTAAGCTATCGATCCTCAGAATTAATTACCCTGAAATATCATTTGCTTTATATTTACTACTAACGACGCGGCCCGGCATCGCACAGAAGTCTTAAATATTCTTTGATTTCCTCTAGTATGACATTTACGTGTTATGCTACATTAATTCAAATAGTTATATAGAATGTTAACTGTTTGTAATATGCTTTGTGATATATTGTAAAGGATTCTTATTACCAGCACTCGAGCTAAGATTAAACTTGTGTTATGAGTGATTGTCATAAAAATACATTGTTTAAACTTTTCAGATACAGTGCTTTTGAATATATTTTGATAAAGAGCACAATTTGAAATATAAAGTAGACGAAAAAAGTATATTAAATATGTTGCTTTGTATGTGGTTCGTATTTGTGCCTGTGTTTGTATGCGTATACTTGTATGTATGTTTGTATATTTTATAGTAAAACCACCACAAGAAATCCTATCAATTTGCGTATATGGAAGAGACCTCATCTATGATGTTATTAACACATATTATACACCTTCACTATATCTATTGCTTAAACTGCATTAAAATGCGTTGACTAGTTTAAAATATCTAAGAAAAAAGACAACGGAAGGCACTTAATTTTGCCTAAAGATTGACCAAATTAAATATGTTCATCTGTCATTGTAAATGTTACAATTACATGAATTGAATAATAAAATTTCGTACGCCAACTATTTATTTAAGTTTGTATAAGTATCACTAGCTCTCCATCTATGTCTAGAAGCTGGTCGTTATAAACTTCGTTCATTATGATTTTGATTTGACATCCGTTACTCAGAAACTAATACAGAAGAATTTCTATTCACATGTTAGTGGCAATAAGTACATGACATGTCGACGGGTGCAAAGTAAAAAAAAATATCTACAAAATTATGATTTTTAGTTTATTGTACAGTCGTTTTAATGAAACAATTCTTTACAAAATGACATATTTTTTTTTGGAAATATCACATTATTTCAAGAAATTTACGTACGTAAAGAAAGTCACCTACGTATGTTCTTTCAAACACTACGTAGCAAATACGACCAAGTAACGTTGGCCGCATTTACACGGGGCAGCGGGACTTTCCCCGTGCATACACAAAAGGACATCAGTCAGTTGACATGCGCTACGTCGGCTTGATTAGATTTTTGGTATTATTTATGTTAAATGAGGTTTTGTGTCTGATATCTGTGATATTTCGAGGGTTTGTTGTAGTCTTCATTTGAATTAGTAAAATCAATAAAGAACGACGGCAACAATTGAAGCAATTAAGTAGAACAGGAAAATAAGTTACTATCATGAAAACAGAAGATCTAATAAAACTCACAAAATTAAGTGATAATCGTGAAACTGCTGGTGTGAATTAATTTTGTTTTGTAAATATTAAAAGTTATAAATGTAAAATTCTTAGATTTGTTGTTTGTAGAATAATAAATCTATAAGAGAGGTCAAATTTTAAAATACCGACGCATAAACGACCATCTGCCACCTGAATCATTTTACTTCGCTATCATCGTCGATGTTACAATTTACTTCGGTTAATTTTGTGGAAAATAAAGTACCTACCTATTTGTAAGGTGTTTTTTTAAGATTGTTAGGGTTAAATAGTCCTTACAAAGAACCCTTATAGTTTCACCATATCAGTTTGTCTATCCGCAGCTTAGCTTAGAGACGTTTGTTCCGACAAATGATCTGGATCAATTTTTTAAGACCAATGGGTCTTAGCTCTTTACATGTTATACATTTTTTATGTTTAAAATGTTATACACTGTAAAATTAAAGAAAGTTTATAATAAAATGAACTTGCTTCTCCCTGAGGCGTAGATAAAATAAATTGAAAGTCGAAAGTAGCTGAAGTTACACTGTCAGGATGTGCAGTTGCTTGGATTTTATCCTGTTTCTTTAGAGACCTTGCAACATCTTTATTTTTCATGTGTTGATTAAACCCTTTTGAAACATTATTTTCCTCTGTCCATGCTTGATATAATTTGAACATAATTGAGAATTTCAAGCCACCGGATAAGTAAAGTTTATTTGAGTCTTTTCTTATATAACGAGACTCCACAGGCTGAAAAGATTTTACGTGATTATAGACACCTTCGATTACAGCCGCTGTGTTTATCTTATTTTTGTTATCTTAACTCCTTTGAATGGTTCCAAGTATTTTTATCATATTTATCAAAAGCGCTCTATATAAATTGGTTACTGATGGACAAATTTGTTGTTGTGGACAATGGATGGACTTTTACACTTCTATGGCTAGATTTGTCTCAAGCCAACGGGCAGTGTATAAGTTACACTGAAGTTGCGTTTTGAATCATTTTCAGTGGTAATTCTCTTTCAGTGGTTAAGCACAAGTCGGCCTCGCAAGTAACTTTGCTGTGATAGCTTTTGACTCTACAAACATTTGCACTTGAAATGCAATTGCAACTGATGATGATGGATTCTAAATACAACGATTTGATAAAACTTTGTGAGCAAAATTTAATACTTCCTAGGTATCATAAATTTTCTTTTATGAATCACGAAACTATAGTGAACGAGATTAATTTATTGTTACTTTTTTTATTATGTATCGATAATAATATATAATGAAATAGCTACGTAAGTTTAAATGTTGATTCAGGTTTTGGTTAATCATCACATAAAAAGAGTTATATATTTTGTTTCTGTGATTATTGTTTGACAGGCTAAAGTAAGTAAAATATGTGTATTTTTTTTTATCTGAATGTTATTACGTATTTTCTATTATTTTCAAACGTAATTGGAAAAAAAAATTCTTATAAAAAAAATATAACCAAGATAACATTTCATTTGACCGCATTGTGTGTCATTTATTACTTTAGAAATACGACGCATAAAAAGCTATCTACATTATTATGTTCTGTAATAGATATATTATTAATAAAAGGTTGTTGGGTAGTATTTATTATTAAAATTAAATTTTTCAATAAAATCATAAAACAGTAAATTAAATCAAATTCAATTTATACACGAAATTTAAAGTCCCTCGTATATACGACCAACTGGCAGTTGACATAATTAGTATTATTTATAATACAATGTAGATGCGAACAACTGCAAAATTTCGTGAAATAACAAGAAATTCCTGAAATAAATATCATATATAAATGTGAAGAGTGTAAAGATGTATTAATAAAATTTACAGAAAAATCGATTCATTAATTTAAAAAAAAACACACTTTTTAGATCTTTTCGCTCTCCTGTAAAGTAGCTATTTTGCAGATAACTCTTTTTACTTTGCACCCGTCGATGTATGCATAGGATTTATACATGTGATAGAATAAGTCCATGTGAAAATTTAACGGTATGGGAAACGCAATCTATTTTATTCGAAAATTCGTAAGAGTATAAAAAATTTACTATGAAAACTAACCGCCCGCTTCGGCTCCGCACTGGGACATATTACCTGTACCCTGTATAAAAAAACAATATTAAAAATAATAATAATAACACACTCTTGGCACACTTCCCCGCTTAGAATTTTCGATTAAATTTGTTTTCAACAAAACAATTATACAAAATCAAACATTTAGGAGTCATGATGGATGTATGTATACACGTAAACACACATTTAACTTCAACTTTGCGTTTGGGCCTTATAAAAAAATAGTATATTATTAAAGAAAAAAAAACCTGCTCCTTGGGGACTAAGGAGTCCTCTTAAAATAATGGGGGTTAAATGTCCCCCCTAAATCACGGTGTGGTAGCCCGAGTGCTATCCCATCTAGTATCGCAGCAACCAATTAACCACCTGAGTTTCCCATTCTCTGACGACTCACGTAGAAGAATAATCTAAATAAGAATAGATAAGTACTAAATATACAATACAGACCTCCATCTCTAACAGGTATGATGTCGTCACCCGCGGATAGAATACCAGTGTATCCAGAATGAGGGTATACGGGGTGAGGGGGTGTTTCTTCTTGACCCAGCTGGTGGCGAGCTACCAGCTCCTGGTTCGACAGCTGTTGGCAAAGGAACAATGATTAAGAATTATTAAGTTTTATTACTGATCACATGGATTTTCACTAATTTATGATGAAAATTATTTTATGATATTATTAAACCATAGAGCAATACGATAGGGAGTAGCCATACGAAAGTGGGTATCTGTGTAAGTATAAGCCCAAATGGGCCTACGCATTACACTGCTATGACACAGAATGTGTTTATCTGTGTGTGAAATTGTGAATGATTAGTTGTTTTAAGTGAATTCGTAGTGGTGACTGTTTTTTTTTTATATGAGTCTAAAGTGTATATGTGTGCGATATCTATCTCCTTTTTTTTGTCTGTGCGGAAATCCCACGGGTTTCCACCTAAAAAATTACATACAAACAGTATGTCATCTTTTCGTATCGAGAAAAGAGGCTATAGCCACTTCCTAGCGGTCCATTGGCATGTGTTGCTCATGTAAGGAACAGTTCTTAACTGCGAATAATTTAATTTTGATTCGAAGAGGTACAACCGGTGTCCAAAAGAAATTCCATTTTTAGACAAATACATATAACCATCCTGATTAAACGTTCTCTATAATTCTAAAACTTGTTTCTAAAACAGAACTTTAACTGAAACAAAACAATATTTGTAATAAACGAAACAAATGACTAATGCTTAGATAAGTATCCCCGAGACGGACACAACTTTACTAACTTCATAAAAGCTACTTGACTTATTAATTACAAAATATGAGAGTTTTAGGGCGCCCGTCCTAGACATAATGACACATAGACATAATGGTCATACGGTCATTATTCGCTACATTAGCTTCCTGTAACGATAGGTGCTATAATGATTTTTATGTATGGTCATAATACAGTTCATTTTCATTTCCAATGGCGTGATTATTTTAGTAGTGGTAAACAATACGATAATGTATTCGAGTTCTTTGCCATTAAAATTTAAAACAAGAAAACGAAGTAAAAGAAATAAAGTTCAGTAAAATTCTTTGTAAATACGAGCTTAAACGCGTTAATTAAAATGTATCGCAGAATTAATGACATTCGTTAATAGCCTTCTAGAGACTAGTTTTCTTTTTCATTGCTCTCTTCATTTTTTTTTTTTTGGATTCCTAAAAGACATTTAGTTGCTTAAACTTTTTTTTCGTTTTCCAAAAAGACAACACCTGAATTTCAAACAAATCTTGTGCCACGGAGAATTTACAAAAGTAAATGAAACAGACGCAGAGAACACACAGACTCAGAAAATCAATTTGTGGCTCACAATATTGTTCCATATATATTTTAACAGATAACCCTCAACGCAGTAGAAAACGCCGCGGCGATCACATAAGCCGCTACGGTATCCGTGCAGTCTTTTTTCGATTTATTCAATTAAGTGGCTGGAAACCTTTATTCTATACTATGATTCATGTAAGTATATCAAGATTATTATTAGGTTTATACGAAAATGATGTTTGTATTCACTAAATTATTTTCTTATGAGCTGTGTAAGTATTTTAACAAAAATATTTTAAGTCGTAACTATTTTTAGTCGTAACCTTTGCTTTGAGTAACAAATATTTTGACTGACAGGTATAGTTCGTATGCTTAAAGTGTCATCGTCATCATTCTTGATAATGATGGTACACATTCTACGAGTACATAATGACTTTGGTTGTTTTGATGATTGAAGTCTTATTGGTTTCTTTTACAAAATAAAATATATTTGAATTTTTTGAGACCTATACTCTCAGATGAAGAATTGAGTCATTTATTTAAAAAAAAATATTTTCTTAACAATTACTGTGTAAACAGCTAACTAGCCAATATGTTTAGTTCATGTGCGTATTTGTTCTACTCTAAAACGGTGACATCCAAGCCATAAGTTGTTTGTTTATGATGACGATTTAATAAGCTTAATAAGTTCTTGAGCACCAGAAGTTAAGTATCTGATAAACCAGAAGAAGTTTTACATATTTTTCACCTTTTTAAAAAATATCGCTAAATTCCTAAACCACTAAATGAATCTTGTTTTGGTGAACAAGTTGAAGTGTCTTGTTTTATGTTTTACAGTTTGGCTCGTAAAATATCTTTTTTAAACGCTAATTGGTGCGCAATTAAATGCTTTTACAGATCTGTTTTACGACTACCTGCCCGTTAATGGCGTTCTTCACTAGAATTCAAAATGCGCAGTGTGAAATTCATTTTTAAATAAAAGTATTTTTGGAAAATTACTTTCAAAACTGTTAACAGTATATGAAGACTTTTTTGCAAAAAAAAAATCTTGCATTAGGAACATACATCTTGTATAGCGGGGTTCTTTATGAAATAACATGAAACGGACACAAAGAACAACCAGAATCAGAACAACAGTTTGTGGATCGATCATTTAAAGTGTTATCCTATGGCGGATTTGAACCCCCATAACAACACTTGGCGGAGTAGGAAGTGACGTGGCGACCGCTTAAACCACTAGATTGGTCTTTTGATCGTAATGCACGGTTGGCCGTGCATTACGATCAAAAGTTTCAATATTTTGTGCAAATATACTAAACGTTAAAACATCTTACCTCCATAGAAGTATCGCCGGATCTTTTGCCGTGGCCGCCGAAGCACGAGTGCCCGAAAGCCGAACAACCACCTGTAAACAAAAATAAAATTAAAATTTATTTGCACACGAAAGCTGCAAATATACTATGCCATACTAGGTACATATGTACAAAGATAATAGTGAAAAATGACATATGTCACGTCTGTCTGTTCGAATATAAACTCAAAACCCACTGCACCGATTTAACAGTCTAAAGCCTGAGAAAGGACAAGGCTACTTTTTATAGCAATAACGAACATAAGGGCGGAGCCGTGGCAAAGAGCTAGTATTATTTTTCCCCAAGGTACGTGTGTCTGTCTGTGACGTTTTCACACATACACATACCCCACACAATGGGGTAGACACGTCTTCCTTTCCCACGTTACGTGTAGGGCAGGTGCCCCAAATAAAAATATTTTTCATGATTTTATTGTAGTTTCATCTTTCTAGCACTAACCGTTTGGACGGTAACGGACGGACAGCGGGACATGACGAATCTATAAGGGTTCCAAGTCATGAACTATGGAACCCTAAAAAGTACGCAACAAGACTTAAGTCAGGTATATCCTAATGTAATTATAACTTGCTACTTTATTATTTAAAGTATGCATTTTTTCCGCTACAGCGAACAAAAGCAGTTTGGGTTTCTCAATTATTATTTTACAATCGGTTTTCTCAAAGTCCAAATTCAATTACTCAATTACAACTTTGCCATCCGGTGATTAGACGGTAAGAATTTCTAGCAGTTAATAACTTAATATTGTAATAAAATATAAATGCTAGAAAATTATATTCCTTCACTGACAATTCATGTAAAATAAACATAGATATTTTGTTCTTACTACTAGTTATATACTGCTTTCAGTCACATTTTAAGTTTAAATAGTTTTTAAATACTACAGCAAATTCAATATAGTAATATAATTATTGTAGAAACCAGAAACCCTATTGCTTCAAAGTATCAACATAAAATTCGACTGATTTATGAATTGTTTTTTAAGTTTACTACCACTTTGAAAATGAATTTCTTAAGTCCAATGACATATTACAAAATGTAAAAGATTCATTCAGCATCCACCAAGAGTAATGAAAACGTAACCATAATATTACATTAATGCATAGTTTCGGATACCCATACGAATGAAGTGGTACCTCACTATATAGTAACGATTACTCAACATTGATAAATTAATCAATCAGTTTTCTACGAAAAAGCTAAACCAACTACTGTAACAATCACACAAAACATACTGAGCCTACACGACAACAGTGACGTCATCAGTTCATATCAATTCTTGTACTCAAAAGGCTATTGAATACAATGACACGTAGTTTTATAGAAATTTGACGTTTGTCACAATTGTATGCATTATATGAGCTAGTTTATTAACATTGATTTTCAGAATTAGGTCGTCTTTGACATTGTTTTGGCAATGAAGGTATTATAATTATTTCTTTTTTAAACATTTCCTTTAGAAGCTACGGCGAAATTCTTCTAATTTCTGCCTAACCAATTTGTGAAAGTTTGGAAAAGACTTCTAGAAGACCTGTTTAGGACTCCCCCTCACTAAACTACTTCAAGAATATACTTAACAAACTTAGTGTATCCAAGCTTTTTAAAACACATGCTTCTGTCTCCAACTGCTAGGGTTTCATAGCAAATAATAATACCTAATGAAGTAAATATTTGGATATAAATAAAATTTGGAGATAACTCAAGAGATTGTAGAATGTGGAATGTAGATTCGATGAGAGCCGTTTCTGCTCATGGTTTGATAGGCAAGAGCCTCGACCAACACCTTAAGAAGCTGATGTTAGACGGCTGGGTCAAGGGTTCGATGCAGAAAGCAGTCCTCTTTGATACGGCACGTATTGTGAGGAGTTTCCTGTATTTAGTCCCTATACCCGAAGTCGGCGGTCTACCATTTTTTTAAATTGTTAAATGTATTTTAGATATTTGTAATACATTTATTTAAACATGTAATTTTTATAATAATACAAATTACATATATTTAAGACTGCCTAAATATATGTAATTAAGAAGAGGCCTATGTCCAGCAGTAGACTGCTAAAGACTGTTGATGATGATGATGAAGACTGCTTATTTAACCCTTTGTCTCAGGATACAGCCAAGATACACAACTCAAAGGATTTTATAAAATTGTTGCTATATTTGGATTGTGCAGTTATATTAAGGCCAATGCTTGTACGTTTAATCATAGGTTTCACGCAAAAACTTTAGTATAGACTGTAGTTTTTGCGTAAAAAAGCAACAAATATACATACTCACAAACGTTCTCGTTTATAATATTAGTAAGGATATATTATGTTATATCTGTTACAAATGTCTGTGAATCTTATCAATCAAATATTAAGTTCAAATAATCATTGATTGCCTTTAGTATACTTTTCACTAATGATTTATAATACAAATATCCACATTCAAATACTATCCAAATATTACTACTGATACTTTTCTACAGCGAAATCTTGCTAAATATTTGTATGTGTATAAGGTTATTTTTGTTCTTTAATGTTCTGTTCTAATTAGAGTGCGACGTGGTAATTCAGTTATAGTAAAACGACCACCTTAACCACTTAAAAGCCATGCAATCTAAACTTGTTCGTAATTTTGTTTACACGGGCCATAATTGTAATAAACGAAATTGTATAGAACCGGTTTATTATTTGCACCGTTTTAAAAAAAAAATGTACCTAAATAGTCTAAAACATGAGAAAAGAGAAGGCTACTTTTTACCGCGATAATCGACATAGACTTAAGAGTTAGAATACAATGTATTTAAAGTGAGAATTAAATGTAAAGTACTCGTAGTATTAAATTGATATAAAATGTTTTTTTATGTGGAAACAACGGTTTTTGACGCTCTGACACTATATTAGAATTTTATAATAGAATATCACCTATACATGAATATGTGTGGTCTCCAATTGGTCGAAATTCGACCATAATTAATTAGAATTACAAGTGGCAACATCAATAAGGTTCTATTGTCAAAGACACCTTCTATAATCACAGATTTCGCCAAGGCTACGCTACAATGTTAATTTGACATAAGAGTATCTTTGTGTGTGTGTCGAATACTTGGTATTGAGTATGACGTTTTATTTATTGATTTAATATATTTTTATGCACACTTTTAAAAAATGTTTCCAGCACTCCTCCGCATAAACTAGATGTGTGCGAAATTTTATACTACTGCGTCCACGCAATTTTCGGAAAAAGGGGTACAAAGTTTTAGCTTCAGGTATTAATATATAGATAGAACGACTGCCTTGTTAGTCTGGTGGTTAGTTATGCGGCTGATGATCAAGAGGTCTCGGGTTCGATTCCTGAATCGGACCAAATGTTTGCGTGATTCACAAATGTTTGTTTCGAAGTCTTAGTGTTTTCTATGTATAGCATGTATGAATTTACAAAAAAAAAGTATGTTTATGTATTTATATGGGTGCCCGCACACACACAATAATATTGGCAATAAAGTACGTATTGCCGATAATATTGCGTGTGTGCGGGCTGTATTGTACAATATTGTTGTGGATTATAGTGTGCGGGGCCGTGTGTCACAATATTATTGTACAATATTATTGTGTGTGTGCGGGCACCCTAACAGTTGTTTAGTACCAATAATACAAGCCCTGCTTAGTTTGGGACTAGAAGACGTTGTGTGTAAGATGTCCGAAATATTTATTTATTTATTTACTCATTAGATAGTCACGCTTTACTTTACGCCTTCAACGAGCACTAGTTCAGATGTCGACACCTAATTTGTTAGAGTCAGAAACACAAAATAGAAGTACTTACATAGAATAAATAATGATTTAATGACTCAATTCAAGTGAGTGTTAATGGAGAACACCGGTTTTCCATTAACACTCACTTGAATTATTTTTACATAGTTTCTTTTTCTTTTTAAATATCAATTACGTTAGATTGTTGTTTTTTTTTTCACTGTTCTTTTTCTTTTCGTGTAAGAGATTAAACTCTCCAAATTTGAAGTAACCTAATTCAAAGTATTTATTTTTAACTGTTTTCAAATTACTGTAATTTCATTTTTTTTTATACATGGTAAAATAGCACAGACATCGAACTCACTGACTTCTGTTTTCTACCTTCAATATCAAGAAATCCGGTCTATTTCTATATCAATCCTACATTGCGTCATACTTTTTATACGCATATATATATACATTTTCAAGCCTACCAAAGTGACTCTGTTCGGCTTGATGGAAAACATGAGTAATATCCAGGAGTAGGGGCCACCATCTTCATTGTGAGTGCATACAATGCCTCATGGTGACTCGCACCATCGCGGCTTAGTGAGATTTTTCTGAACCTTTCTCTCAGCCACGGGAACAATTATGCAGAATGATTGGGCCTCCGGTCTCACAGTCACCAACGAAATACTGAGCTATCAAACATAGATTATCATACATCTAACTAAACGTCATTCCCATCATTTTCCTAAATCGCAGAACGTCCAGCTTTTAAAGTCAACTGCAATAAAGTTTATATTAGTTTTGAAACACGCTTTCAACTTGGATGTGCAACTGTCCTAAATTAAAGTATGTATACACAGCCTGAAATTAGTTTTAACTACATTACTAACAGGACTCAAAGAAGTTTTACGAGTTTTGGCTACACCTTGTTTATTTGTCACGTTTCCGTTTTTGTCGGTTTAACAACGTCCCTGATTGCGAAAGACATTGTTGCTCCCTTCCTACAATAATGTTTCCGTTATTTAGATAATTGGTTGTAGATGGTTTTTATAAACCATTTGTGTTGTTAACTGAGGGATGTAGTGAATAAAATGTTAAATTTGTGGATAAAATGTAAAAGTTGTTGTTTTGATGTTGATATTATTATAAATTGAAAAAAATATAGTTTAGTATCCTTACTAATATTATAAACGCGAAATTTTGTGAGTATGTATATGTATGTATGTATGTATATATGTATGTATGTATGTTTGTATGTATGTATGTATGTTTGTTGCTCTTATACGCAAAAACTACTGAACAGATTTGAATGAAACTTTACAGTAATATAGCTTATATATATCAGAATAACACATAGGCTACTTTTTACTGCAATAATCGAGATACAGCTAGTTATGAAAAGTAACATTCATTAGTCAAAACAGACGCTCGATTTCCAAACTACGAGTAGTGCTATCGTATTATCCAGACGTGCATGGCGCACTAGTGAAAATTTTTAGACATCTAAAGTTTTTAATTAAAATTCCACATTATGGTAAAGCTTATGTGATGGTGATTTTCAATATTTCGTGTATATAAGTGTCCCTAAATATTTATTGAGTGCCATTTAGCTTAAGTCAATATGAAACCTGTATTTCTTAACAAATTAAAAACTTTTTTAAAGATAAATAAAAAGCTAAGTCCATAGACAAAGTTTTTTTTTCAAATGTATGAAAACATTTGCTTTTTCAGATCATCTATAGACCAATACAACAAGTTTCCTCAAACAACCAAGCCAGCCAACATTGTGGTTCTATTGCAAATGCTAAAATAAACGCGAAGAGCAAACGAAGGCTTTGCAGAACCGTATGCAAACGGACATAGTGTGCCTTTTGCTCTAGAGGTTAAGCGTGAACATTGCTGTTTCACTTGCAGTATTTACGTAACTGAATCAGCTGCAGTGTTTTACATTGATTGGAGAAAAGAAATAAAGAGAAGAGAACACATTTCCTTGTATCGATATTTAATATTGATACAATGAAATGTGTTCTCTCCAGCCAGACTCTGTACCATTTATTTAATCAAAAAACGGCCAAGTGCGTGTCAGACCACGAATAGAATAGGGTTCCGTAGTCGCCCAATAGATGATAGTTATGTTAACTTTTTATTTTTGTACGAACTTTTCCGAGTGCATTTTACAAGTTAGGGCCCTATAACTCCTAAACTAAAAAAGTTATCAAATCCGCTATAGCTTTCCTTTAAAGTTCAATATATAGACTACCATACAATTTTTTCAGATTTTTTGAGCCAGCCGTTTAGATTTTAGATAGGGGTCCCCTGTTGTGACAAAAAATGCGCTTTCAAGTTGAATAACTCATAAACGGATACCTAAATCGTAACCTCACAATGTTTTTAAATGACTAATCTAATGATACCCCATCCGATGGGGTAAACGAGAGAAAAAAAACATGCCTACTTTGCGTGTAGGGGAGGTACCCCAAATAAAAATGTTTTTCGTGATTTTATTGTAGTAGGACGTTGAAGTTATAAAGATACATATCCATGCAAAGTTTATTCTTTCTAGTCCCAACCATAAAAACGGTACGCTGAGGACGGACGGACGGTATCACGGACAGACGGACATGACGAAACTATAAGGGTTCCGAGTCATGAACTACGGAACCCTAAAAACGAATTCACCGTAACTTGTACCCTGTTACAAAACTTACATTAACTGGCAAAATGATATTAACTACAATAATATATACACAAATATTTGTTTACACATTTCTGTTTTAGAACTGTGGCCTTTTCCCTGTGGCCTTTTTCCTGTGGCCTTTTCTGGGTGAAAATACTTCCTTGGGATATGAGAAATTTCCTTTCTAGGTTTACATCTGGTTCCATAGCGTGTGTTTCTGATGATTTTGATGTAGTTGCTGGAAGAATATTAAACCGTGCTATGCGGAAATGATTAATGCATGCATGATAAATAAATAAATGATTTGAATGGAAATCCACAAATCAACCTCTTTTTTTGTAGGCCTATTATGAAAGTTTGCTTTGTAACTGTATTATACGAATAATGACGATATTAAAGAGAAAAATTTAAAGAAGTTTATGGTCCTTTTCTTTATAGTTCCCTATAGTTCTAACTTTATAATATAGTTCCCGATTAAGTAATAAATTGTGATATTTACATAGTCTAAGTTGCCTAGGCCATTCTTACGATTCCATTAATACTTCATTAAAATCAGTTTACTGATTAAGGTGGTGTGGTAGAAAATACAAACATAAATGCACTGCCAAAAAAATTTCGTGTTCTCTTTTCGACTTCGTCGTAGTAAGGTAAAAAATGTAGATAGATTACATGGTTACAACACAACATTTTTCTTGGGTAGGAGTTGACGATAAAACCTTCAATCATTTATTTAAATAATAAACCAGTATATTATGTTTACGGCTTTCAAAATATACCGATATCCACCTCTACTATAACTACAAGTTATGATCCGCGATGCATAACAGAACATAACTAAATTGGATTTAGCTAACGAACCTGATGTTGTTTACAAATATACTTAGGTAGCATCACTATGTATATTGATATGGGATTTATCCGAATACTGTCTATTGATGGTTTACGTGAGTTATCGATTCAGGCTTACAAATGCAGAGATTACGGGACTGTAGCTACAAAAGTTTGGTCTCACCCTGGTTCGAGAACTTATTTATTATATAAACCTCCTTCAACTATCAAATCGGCAGTGTTGGTGGTGATGGTAGCTCTACTTGCATGTAGGCGACATGGAGGCCTTAACTAAAACCCAATCAACATAATTATTAAATGGTCCTTAAAAAAATAACGCTAAAACGATCCGTCCGTCATATCGATAAAATCTTCTTATTTAATTGTTTTTAGTAGATATTAAATTCTAATTATAACCATAAAAGATATATTTTTACTTGTTTCTGTTAGCAAGAGCTTTACACCTCAACCATTAAAAACCTCTTATTTTTTGAAGTACATTGAAACGTATTTGAAGATAAGGTATTCTTCAAAAGATACACCCAATCATACAAAACTTATACTCGACTATTTTTTTTTTAATTATTATTTTTGTTGTCGCAATACAAAAAATCCGCTTTACTCTTGTAGTTTCACACATAAATGCTTGTGACACAAGCTTTGTTAGGTTGATATCTGTTGCATAACCTATCGATCCCGGATTTGTTACTATCCGATTTGCAATCCATGTTAGTTAAACCTCCGTTACCTCTAACTAGAAATAAACCCGAAAGTTACGTACATTATTTTTCCTGTACTTTTGTAGTTAATGTACAACATTTATCAAATATATTTTATCTGGCCATTGATTAAATATCTATAACAAAATACTAATAAGTAATAGTCATGGATTTAACTAAAGTAGGTGTATGTAAAAACCATACTGGTACAGACTGTCGGTATTGTTAATGTTGCATTAACACATACTATCAAATAGTGCTATAATATAATAAACAAAATATCATGCTTTAAAAAAATGATTTTATAGTAATAGAATGTAAACTTTTAAGATTAACATCAAATGATAAGTAACTGTAGAATAACTCCACTCTACCTAATTGAAAGTATAAGTAGTAAGATGCCCCATTGCGTGCTGTTTAAATGACCCGGGATCATAGTGGAATCCTAAGCGTACACATACTATTATGTATTCTGTGGCGTACACGACCACAAGTTTAGTTCGCGACTGTATTTCTACGACTCAGGAGCAGGATCAGGAGAATCGACTAAGTCACTCGGCTATAAGCAACAAAAGAGATTCTGAACGTCGTTTTTCTATGACGCGCTGGTTTTATTCCAATTGAATCGGCCCACACATTCGGTAGTATGACTTTGTTTCTGTGTAATTTATTTTGTAAATTAAATTAATCCCACCAGGGCGGATACGGTACCCAAACAATTAATTATTAGTGTCCCTCACTCCTTTACACCATCAAGAATCATAGAACATTCAAAGCCATATAACCATTGCGTGTGTTAGCTGATAGCTTGCTACTATTTTGTTGATATAGAAACCTTCATAACAATCAATATCCTTACTAATGTTATAAACGTAAGTCTAGAGCTTGATAAAGGACATAGGTTACTTTTTACAGTGATATAATCAACAGGTGAAGCCGCGTGCGAATGTTAGCAAGATGATTAGAATGCGGTGTGTTTATGTCTGACATATGTGTTGACTACAATAACAATTTCTTCTTTTTTAGGGTATGACTTATCACATCTCTATATGTATTCATAAATATATATGTGATAGATTTTGGCACGACCCCGTACTGTTGACCACGATAACCGACGTACGGTTATCGTGGTCAACAGTAACCTGTGTTACTCGCTGACACTGTAGCTCACAGTAGGTTAAAGAAATTTTATATCGATTTGAAAAATCAGCGCATAAATAAATAAAAATAGTAGCTCATGTGTTGGCAAACTGTTAGTTTTTGAGTGAAAGAATAAAGAACGTTCATACAAACTTCGGCATTTATAATACTAGCTTTTGCTCTTGACTCCGCTCGCGTCTAAGTCGGTTATTGCGGTAAAAAGTAGTGTATGTCCTTTTTAAGGCTCTAGACTGTGTGTGTCAAAATTTTATGTAAATCGTTTCACTTCTTTTTACATAAAAGCGGGACTGACAAAGTTACTTTAGCAATTATAAAAATTAGTAAAGAAAAGCATTATAGTAGGAGACATTATTACAAACTCATTCTTGCGAAGTGTTCTACTGTTACATAAAATGTAAAGGCTCGCAGTTCTACCCACTTGGGATAGCAAGTACAGTGCATCTAAGACTGTAACAGAATGGTTGTACTCATGATGTGTTTGTAGCTCCTTGTTATTTATGTCTTTTCCTAAGTGAATAATATGTTTTCTACCATTTAATATGAGAAAGTTTTGAGATTATTTCGTTGCTCTTTTGAACTTTAAGGAACAGAACTACTCTTTTATTCACTATGCGATTAATTAAATATGATTAATTGATTTTCAAAATAGTTATAGTTGTATTTGACTGCCTTGTTGGTCTAGTGGTAAGCGTAGGCAGCTGCTGATCAAGAGGTCTCGGGTTCGGTTCCCGGGTCGGACCAAATATTTGTGTGTTGTGTTGTGTTGTGTGATGCCCAAATTTATCTATTTATCTAAATATTTATATATTTAGTAAAGTATTTATATAAGTTGTTTAGTACCCATAATGCAAGCTCTGCTTGGTTTGGGACTAAATGATGTGTGTAAGATATCCGAAAAAATATTTATTTATTTTTGTTTATGTTTATTATTAATAATTCAATTTAATATTTCGTGATTTATGAACTAAAAGGCGTAATAAATTGTGAAAAATTTAAAAGTAATAATCGATTAATACTTTTAAATTTTCTATTACAATATTTATTCTTTAACTAAAAATGAAATATCAACTGTTGCTAAGTGCAAAACCCAAGAACCGTTGGACCAATCCGGACATACAGACAGACGAAAAAAAATGTATTAATTAATTTTTTGAAGTATACTTTATAATTTTGCTTTAATTAATACATTTTTATTTTAACTTACAAACAGATACGTCAATTTTGTACTATAAATTAAATAATAATGTTTGTGTTTTTTTGCCGTAAAGTGTACCTATGCCAAATGATTTGACAAAAACTTTAAAATAAATTAAAAATATCAACGTATCGTTAACGGTGGCCCTGGCCAAATGGCTTAACTTTGCGGTTCGTTTTCAAGTTTGATTCCCTTTGAACAATCCAATATTTTGTATATTTCTACAAATATTTATCTTCTGGTTTATTTTCAGTTACGGCACAGAAAATATCTAATTTGAGGTTCTATTTCAAATTAAATAGGGGATTTGTGGTAATAAAACTCAGTTTTACGGTTGATGCTTTTGTTGTTACGAAAATAGGTACATTTACAGGGAATAAAATTATGTCTTTTTTATATTCGACTGTAAGATGAAAATTTTACATCATGAAATTATACATAAACCAGTTTTAGCCTGCAACTCCGCCCGTGTCTATATCGGTTATGGCGATATAGAGTAACCTATTCCTTTCTCAAGAATCAAAATATCTCCATTCCAAATTTCATTGAAATCGTTTTTTGTCGGTGAGTGTGAGACCGGAGGCCCAATCATTCTATATCATTCTCCGATCCTCCGGTAGCCAGGAGAATGATGCAGAAACATCTCTCTAAGCCCACACTTTGGAGATTTGGTCACCATGCTGCATTGTATGTACTCACAATGAAGATCGTGGCCCCTACTCCTGGATTTTACTCATGCTTTCCATCAGGCAGAGTAGAGCCACTTTGGTAAGCTTAAATTAAATTCAGCAAGAACTGGCGATACTGCCCTACTACCCTGTTCTTTGAGAACAGAAGTCCCACCTGAAGTGACATGATTCGTGTTATGGCGTTTCGTTCGTGAGAGCGAGATCGTAGGCCCAATGGTGCAGAAGCAACAGGCTGAATTGTATGCATTGGCAACGGGTATGGTGACCACTGATCTTCGATTCTACTCATGCTTACCGTCAAATAGATTAGAGTCACTTCGGCAGCCTCATATAAAGAAAAAACTAATGGAACGATACAGGGCGGGTCGTTTGTAAGTGACGCGAGTTGTGTAAATTGAATCACTAATAAAAATATAATAAATTATAAGACATCAGTACAGTGCAGCAAATCGACAACAGTGGAGAGACATCGCAAGACGTGCAGCGGCCCTGAAATTGAGCGGCGACGATGAGTCGCAACAATACCTATCAACTGCCACGACCACTCTGTCAAGAGTGTTCGACTAAGAATAAGAAGAAATTATAAGAAATGAACATGTCGGTGTAATATTTCATGACAGCCATTCTAATTCTTCATCTTTATCGTCATCATAAGTAAAAACATCTACGGTACTTCAAACTTTTAGAAGAAAGAACAAAAAGCAAACATTGTTTATGGTATACATGTGAGCGATGAAGATTGCTCACGCACTCAAACTTAACGCTTACGAGTTTCCGAACAATGCCTATTGAGGTCTGTGATCACTAAGTGATTTATCTGATTGTATTATGAAAGTTACCGTACCTTTTAGTTACAAATATAATTATTTAGTTAACTGTTACCTTATTGGTAGTGCCTAACTGGTGTAGCGGTTAACGTGTACTACTGCTCATCAACAGTCTCGCGTTCGATTCGGACCGTAAAGTTATAGTTTGATTTTCTACAAGAAATAATAACAGCGCAGAGCATGGAAGTTTGGGGAAATTTCACCCCCGTGTCTCGAAAAGCATGTTATTCGTCGGTTCGGGTTGTCATAAATATCTATTACTATCTATCGGTTAACCATAAAAAATCTGGAAAAAATCATGACAGTAGTATGTACATACATATATTGAACTTTCAAGGAAATCTAGAGCGGTTTTGATAACTTTTTTATTTCGGAAGTTATAGGGTTATAAACATAAGTTATATATAAAAGTACAAGCAGGTTAACAAAAAAAAGCATTTACCCGGCTTTCTGTCTGTTTGTACCGGCTATTCTCTGGATTGCCTGAACCGATTTTGACGGGACTTTCAGTACCAGGTGACTGATGATTTAAGGAGTACCGTAGGCAATTCTCTTTGACTGTCAACATAAACGTTGAGTTACAAACATTGCACTGAATTCTATTCTATTATTGATTGTTTGATTAGTAAAGTGGTTTACAGAAGCCATAGACACTGTTTACAATCGGTTAAATTTTAATGTGCAACTATGCTTAGGATACGGGTCCATAAGTCCAAACTAATCCACCACAATATTAACTATTAACATTACAATTTTGACGGAAAATAAACAGAGTATCAAAAACGATGTTAGAAGCAGCAGAGTTACGATTTTAATATTTAATAACCTATGATACAGATATATTGATTTTCAAAAAAGGTTATTAGAAGCATACTACTTCAGTTAACAGCAATGTAAAATAGCTTAATCATAATTTGGTCCCATGGTGATGTCTACACGATAAAAAATCTGAATCTTCCAATCTAATCAGATAAATATCCAGCAGAGCATACCACCAGGGCTGGTCATGTCACAACTTCTATATTATATTATTGTTTAATTATTTTTGGTCACCACCTGTGTCAATATCTGCATCATTACATTGTCCTCACATTTAATAAAATACCTTAAGCAATGTAACCAAAAATTGTAAAAACAATGTTGGAAAAGAGTGTCCATGGAGTTTCTTGTCTGTTCTTCTCCATAGGATCTACGAATTAGAACAGACAAATAGCTTCACGACAGACTACTGACTGACTACTTGACGTTTCAAAAGTGCGTTCTATTGGATTATTTTAAAAAAAAATGTTTGATATGATTTGACATACTCAATATGTTTTAAGTCAATGCGTAATTAAGAGTGGCAACCCTTAAAATATAAATATGCCAAAATTACACTTCATAATTAATTAATGAAAGTTGTTATTCCAACAAACCCAAGCTTAATAATCCTATACTAACAAAACATATAATAAGTTACATTTATAACCTTTAAATTTCCGAACGAAATAACAGAGTTTGTTCATTTTTGGTAATGGAATGTTTGATGTTTTTAGGGATCCGTACCCTGAGGTTGAAACAGGATAGCTTGTGCTACGGGTACTAGACAACTGATATAAAAAATAAACATACTTTTTTTTGTAAATTCATACATATTATACATAGAAAACACCCAAACTCTGAAACAAATATTTGCAGATCATACAAACATTTGGTTCGACCCGGGAATCGAACCCGAGACCTCTTGATCAGCAACCGCATACGTTAACCGCTTGACCAACAACGCAGCTAAAAAATTGTTTGTATATTAACTCTCACCCAAAGACATTTATTACGAAAAACTGCACATACATATTATTATGTTCTGTAGTAGATTTAGTTTCAACAGACAGCAATTGTGAAATACTTATAACAATATGTATCATTCAATCCATCTGGTTTTACTTTCTTGTAAAGACTTAAGTATTGACTGATTGATGAGGGAGAATAATTTCGGAAAGGATCACTGTCTGAATAAGATAAGAAAGTTAGACATCATTCGTCAAGTAAAACCTCCTATTGTCGATTTGGCTAAAATAAGATCTAGCTTAATCTACACTGATAAACTGAAAAGATGAATCTTCAAAAAACTAGCAAAAAGTTATTACCAGTACGGTAATAGAAGAATGTAATAAGTTATCCTTTCTTGCTTTAAAAATTTTAAAGGACTTATGTTCGTTTTCATCAATGTTCTCTGAATTTAAGGGACCACTTAGAAAGAGTAAGGTCACCCTTAATGATTTTTAGGGGCTAGCTACGAGGTGGCCCGAGGCATATCGGGTACCTTCGGGTTTTTTCTTTCGAGGGTACCTATACCTGCTAGTTCGGCTAATAGTACCCGAGACGGCATGTGGTTTTAGCTTGTTCGAATCTGACATAGCCATCAACTGGTAGTATCGGTGGGGATTTCCGCACGAACAAAAGGGGAATACCTAAGATTTCCTATCATAGGTTGTGCATAAATTTTAAGAGAAAGCTCCTAGTAAGAGAACACTTTAAGTATAGCCCATGAAAACGGGCTTCAGTCCTGTAGTACACAACATATAATATTTTTAAAGTACTTACTCATTAAAGAAAATATTTTGTAAGTTATTACCGTTTGGGGGAAAACGTAACTATGCGTATATTTTAAATTTCAACATTAATCTACTAGAGATGTTAAAATAGTTTTCTCAAAATTATTGTTTTATACCAAGATTAAGTTTGTAGACTATGCCTTGTTCTCAAGGGTCCCATAACGCGTTATGCGAGCTAAAACTTGACTCATTTGTGATGGAGCCCGCTGAACATTGGATTACAGCCGATAACTTATGAGCCCTATTTTTTTATTAGTTTACTTTTTGCGATAAACTTGAATGCATTGTTTCGGCGCCGTTTTTTTACTGTTATTAGCTTTCGTGTGGGAAAGTTTTTGACTTTAAAGGTTCTCAATTCAACCCACTATCTTTTATTATGTTTAAAATGTTCTCATAACTAATAAATACAGAAATAAATTGAAATATAAAATAAAAGGTCCCATGGATTTCACCTGGTTCTTCGGCTTATATTACCTAGCACTGCATGCGGTTTTAGTCGGTGCGAGTCCGACAGACGAGTAGCCACCAACTGGTAATCCGGGATGATTTCCGCACAGACAAAAAAAAGTAAAACCCCAAAAACGCACTAACACAGTAAATGGCGCTGACAAGTGTGTAATAAGATTCTCAGGACACAATTATCAGTGTACAGAGATACACATTTTCTAGTTTGATACTCGTAGTCACACGTTACATCGAAACATACCATTGCACTTTAAAAACGCGTGACTACGACTTTCAAACAAGCTATTAAGCTGCAATACTTTGTATTGATATAATGCTCATAATCTAGAAGATAGCATGACATGTCTTCAAGGACATTAAATCAAATTCTGGCTAGTATCTTCCAACATTGCTCTTAAAAAAATCCGATTCCGAAAATTTATGTCTGCCACGTCAAACGATTAAATAAAAATATAGGTATTCCAATATATTGTGTTTTATCTAATGGTTTTTTTTTATTTACTATATTATTTATGTACATAATTAATGTCTTAACACATTTAACTTCAAAAAAATTAAGCTCAGATTTAATTTTATTGTGCAAAATAATTTACCACAGCACACTTATTACCACAAAGGCTAATGAAAATTAACATTCAATAAATATCATTAACAAGTACGCACAGAAACTAAAACGGTAGTCATTATAGACGCATATAAGCCGGGTCAATCACTCTTAACCTAAGGACAGTGGTTCTAAGTGTATGAGATTACTGGAGGTCCAACTCCTTCCATCATCCTCTAATTTTGAGAAGGTTCTCATAGAGTCACAATGGGCTTATGACTTTTAAATTGTAAGTGACCAGAGATGGCCGTGGTCACTTTTTATATGAGCCTATAAAAAGCATGAGTAGAAGCCAAGAGTGTTTACCACACCGTATTACGAATGTGGACAATGCAGGTGAATCGCACTATGGCGGCCTAGTGACATGTTATTTCACACCCTGTTTAATGGACCCGAGATCATAGGAGGGAATACTTGCGCTAATAGTGAGTTTCTACTTCAAAACGGCGACTTCCAAGGCTATCAAACTATCAAGTGTTGATGCGTAAAGGAATGGAGAACCCAGATGTTTATTTTATCATTAGATGCCTACACCATAAAAAGCCCCCTATACCATAAAAAAGATTAGTGTAACGTAGGTATACCATTCAAATTTACCTTTACATTTTCAAAAAGAAGTTTGATATTACTTGGCGCCTAAACCAACACAAATATGACCATAAATACAAGTTTGTGTTACCATACGTAAATTTACTTTCTTCTCAAGTTTTCACATTTGTTCAGGATCTTAGGCTTCCAGTTAGGTAACTTTGTACTAAGTTGAGTCGAGTTGTTAAACAATACAGTTTACTTATGAGTTATCGGTCGGTTCTAGCAAAGAGATTGGTTTGTTTTAAAGTTATCTGTAGTGTTGTAATATAAAATATTTGAATTTCCAGAAAAATATATTTCTCTCTATGGTGCATTTTATGGTCAGTTTCGAAGGTCATAGACAATTTTGTTAGATAATATGATTTGGTTGTTTTATCCTACTGATATTATAAATGTGAATGTAAGTTTGTTGTTACGATTTCACGCGAAAACTACTCAACCGATCATCATGAAACTTTGTACACGTATTCTTGGAGGTATTAGAAGTAACATAGTACATATAATATTTATGAAAAAAAACATACTAATTTTTTTACAGCGATAACTGAAATAGACGCGGTCTATAGTCTACCAAAGTGACTCTACTCCGTGGTTGAAAGCATGGGTAAAATCTAAGAGTAGGAGTGCTAGTTGTAATATATTAAGCGTCTACATTGTACTGTATCCATTTGTGATGAGATAAATAAATTATTATTATTAATAATATCAAATCTTTATAACCAGCAGGGCATAATAGACCAAAACCTCCTTTCTAACAGGTCTATGGTCAGCGGTAGACAAAGGCTGTAATTGTATTTTTCGAAAACATAACTTTCTAACAAAGCTTGAGGACTATTACGAATGTATATAATATACACAATTTTATAATAGTGTAGTAAATGATTATTCCTAATAACTTCCCTCAAACAAAAAAAAACATATTTTAATGAAGGGCCAAAAGAAAACCAGAACCCCTTTAAACAAGTTCATGTAAGTAGTGGATTGAACCGTCCCTTATCAGAACGTATAAAGGGTGGAGCTTAGAACCTTTTTGATTAAACAAGTAATTTGCACTGGGCTGGAAGGGACCAATCGTTTATGTAGTCCGAACGTAAAAAATATATATGGAAGCCTGCTTTTGTATATCATTTTCAGATAGGGATACCCAGATTAGTATTGAAGTGGTGTAAAATAGAGGTCCATTAGAGGTTTCTAAGGCTGTAATTTTATTTTCTCAACTTAAGCAATAATACTTTAGATTAATTAATAGTGACCACTGTATATACGCCTTCAGTCACGATATTTTTCACATTCAATCACGCTATAAATACATAAACATACTTTTTTTTTGTAAATACTTAATATACATAGAAAACCCCCAAACTCCGAAACAAATATTTGCGGATCATACAAACATTTGGTCCGACCCGGGAATCGAACCCGAGACCTCTTGATCAGCAGTCGCATACGCTCACTACTAGACCAACAAGGCAGTCATATGAAAGTATTTTATAAGATGCAGAGTTGTAGAACCCTTACCTCAATGGATTCGTTTATACTCATTTCGAAAAAGGATTAGACCTAGCGACCAAAGGTGTCGCTGTTATCACAAAGTTAATAAAATATTAGAACGAAATTGTTTTCGTTCATTTGCCAATGTCCTATTTGCGGGAAGTACTGTGTCGTTATACGAATTATTGTAAGCGATAAGGACTTGTCTCGTAAGTCCATGATTGTTATAATATTGCAAAAAAAAACAAATTCAGTACTTACGCTTCCCGTTAACTCCATGTGAAACAGCCAGCAGTGCGAAGATGGTGACAGCTAAGTACATTTGAGCCATTATTTTTTCTGTAACAAACAATTAAATTTGAAAAAAAAAAACAATTAAAATTTTCCTGTTTTTCTTTTTAAAAACGCCGATCTTTATATATCACTGCGTAATATCTATGACGCCTACACTCTTAATTCAAACCTATCGTCCATTAGTACAAAATGTATTCGTTCTTTGTTCAAAACACAATTAAGCGGGAAATCTTTGCAAATACTTTTTATTTTAAGCTTTGAGGCGTAGGGTTTCGTTAAATAATCAGAATATTCTCTAATTTTAATCAAAGGGAATCATTGTAACGTAGCTATTGTTTATTTATTCAGACGTTTGGCTGTGAAACGAGGCTGTAATGAACGAGAGGCTGTTATGGTAAAATAATAAATTTGAAGTACATGTAAATCGATTTTGATATTTTATAATTTTATCGAACTTTAAAGTTAGTGGAGCTAAGCTGACTTGAGGGGCACTACTACCCTCACACAGAAGACAACCTAAAAACCTAAAAATAACAGCACTGTCGTATTTCGTTGGTTAGTGTGAGACTGCTGCAGCTGATTTAAAATGCAATTTTTTTTAAAGTTTATCAGACTCAGAAATCCGTCTTCAAGAAACTAAAATACAAAGTTTACATGACAATTAGATTCTTAGTTTGTAAATATAATCATATCTTCTACTTACTCAAAATAAAATATAAAATAACTTGATCTTAAAAAAAAAGGCAGCACAGAATTCCAAATTCAAATTTCAAATACCTAAACGTCGACCGACAGATCCGCATATAGTAATGTAATCAGAACGTTCCCACCGGGAAAACAACTAAGTTACACATAACCGGATATCCGGAGACACTGTTATCGTGTCCAGTATAATTCGAACTCCGTAGAATTCCTCAAACTGTTAAATAGATGCTTTTAATAAGATCATATTTAGTATCTTTCTGGAGGTTTGAGTGTTTTCAAGGCCTACCCAAACGTCATGCTGTGCGGTAGTGTTGTGCTTCGGGTCGTTAATCTTGACTAATACCAGTTAGGTAAGATAATGACTGAAGCTCGTACAGGCCGACTCAAAACTATGGTTCTTTTTTTAAAAGGCCAACCCTTATCCTATAACCCTAACCTACATAGCCCTAAATTGAACTCTCAAAGTTTATTATTTAATCGTTGTTTATGAAATTTAGAAAAAAGAACTCTGTGGTTAATTTCGGCATTTCTTCTCAGAGTGAGTCATAGAAAATACCGGCACCTTCTAGCTGTAAAAGATTTACTTACAAAATAAATGTCCTTTATCAATTGAGGGGTCTAAGTATTATGGTCAGGTGAGTGGAGACGAGAATCAGATTTGTGGTTGTGCGTCTGTTTCGAACCGTTCCAAATCAACGAGTGCCTTCTTTTTACCACTTTAATAAATCCATCGCTTAAACTAAAACATATTTTGTCTATTTATCTTTTTCCTTTCTTTTGAGACGATTTTTGTTGTTAATGTTATTAATTAAATAACATTGAAATCATTTTTTGTGAACTATGGTATAATTTATATTACGTTTCATTTTCAGCATTATTTTGTAGTTTAGAAAATGGTGCTAGTATTACATATTTTACAGTGAATAGTAAAACATTACATATTTCTATTAACTACCTCGATTCTATTGATCGTCTCGGGTTCGAATTCAGAGCAGGGTTACGAGTTTTTCTGATTATATATACATAGATAGATATATATAGATTTTTTAATAATAGCCCAAAGTATTGAAGTTTAGGGTCTTAACCACTGTGTCTCAAAAAACACCTAAAACCTTCACGCCTGCGCCTGATCTCTCCTCGGTCATGTTCCGACATGCCATCTGATTACGAGAGTGAGGCAACAGAAAACGCACACACTTCTGGAGTATAATATCTTATGGAATATAATATCTTAATATTTCTATGAATAGGAGACCATCCATTACATATTGAGAACGACAGAGGCAGGAGCCTTGGAACACTGTCGCTCTCCCTCCGCTTCTAATTGGAACCCTAAAAGTCCGACAAATGAACCTTTTAAATTACCTAATACTTCGATGGTAATAGTCTGATTTCAGTCACTTCACTAAAAGAATCGAACTTCAACCGTTTTATATAATACAAATTTGTGAATTAATAGGTGGCCGCAAGCTAGCTTCGGGAAAGAATGGTGATTATACCGTGTACCCTAAATTTAATATAGAATATGTTCTATTAAAAGCCGTGACATCAAATCAAGTAGTAACATGACTTAATTAATCACATTACAAAGTTTACATGAAATACGTCAAGGTCCGGCCAACGGTGAGTGACTTCACTAACAGTTGTGATTGAATTAATAACTGTGAACTATTGATCAAGTTTAAATTCATTTGACTGCTTTGTTGGTCTAGTGGTTAACGTATGCGGCTGCTGATCAAAAGGTTCGATTCCTGCAAATCGATATCTGCAAATATTTGTTTGGGAGTTTGGGTGTTTTCTGTGTATAATATGTATGTTTACAAAAAAAAGTAAGTTTATGTATTTATATCAGTTGTCTAGTACCCATAGTACTAGCTTTACTTAGTTTTCGAATAGTTAATGTTGTGTGTGACGTCCACAAAAAATAATATTTTTAATGAAAAATATTTTAATAATAATCTGTAGATGACCTTCCTTTTTACGTATATCCTTCTCTTATGGTGATTTTTATTGATACTTTATATTAATAGTAAATATTAATATTTTAAAGTTTATGTACAGAAGAAGTACAGTTTTAAATTATGCTTAAAATATTCACTAAAACAATAATTAAACATTATACTCACTACCATGTATTGCACACACACACACACACACACACACACACACACACACACACACACATAGATACTCTTTGACCTTAGCAAGATCAGTGATTAAAGAAGTACCAGTTGACCCAGCGAACTTCGTACCGCCCAACTTTAAAATTCCAGAACTTGATCGCAGCGCCACCTACCGGGTCCAATTGCAAATTTAAACCATTCCCAAATCCCCTTGAACACACACAAAAAATTTCATCAAAATCGGTCCAGTCGTTTGAGAGAAGTTCAGTGACATACACACTCACACAAGAATTATATATATAAAAATACTCTTTGACAATAGAACCTTAATAATGTTGCCACTTATAATTCTAATTAATAAAGGTTTAATTTGGATTACTTGTGGGCCACTACATGTATGTAGGTACATATAAATTCACGACGATATTTTCACGACGGAACTGCTACACCGATTTCAAAGAAATTGGACATGGAGATGCTGATGCTGAGGAAATAAAGTGTAACTCAGGCCAATTTTTTGGGACTAGCTTTGCTCCACGGCGTTACTTGCGATTTACAACGATAACTGCGGATAGCTCAGCTGGTTTTTAAATACACTATCTAACTTTTACACACTTTTATAAAGATGTAAACTTTTCAAATTCAAACAATTTTGCTCTTCAATTTTTAATATACCATCTTAAAGATGAACTATCACTACATAGTATAAAACAAAGTCGATTTCTCTGTCCCTATGTATGCTTAAATCTTGAAAACTACGCACCGGATTTTAATGCCATTTTCTTTAATAGATAGATAGAATTTCAGAAAAAAAAAATATGTATAATACATGCATAATATAGAAGATAAAAAAAAAATTGACGTAAATAAACACTTTTTTTACGCTTACATTGCAAACGCTAGCTGTACCTTAAGTGATAGATCCAAATAATGTACTACAATATTGTACATCTTAAAAAGGTCTACAAAAAAGTCCGCGATGGCATATTAGTCTAACTCTTAGGGATAACCCACAACAAACATTTTTTTTTACGAAAAATAATGGCTTAATTACGAAGCGATTTTAAGCAATACAATATTAATCCTTATCCAATTAAGTACCTTAAATATATTGTGTACTTAATATAGATTAATATGGGCCCTTACAGTATGTAATTTAAATGAATACTTTTGAAGATATTACAGATTTAAAATACAGGAACAAAGCGATTGTGGCGGTACCGGCCTTTAGTTGACGCTGCTGTCGATTTGTCACTATCAGTTAATAATTAAACACCATACTTTATTATGAATTAATATTCTAAGGCGGTACGAAGTCGTCGTGTCAGCTAGTAAAATATATTTTCAACATTTTGTGAATACTTTAAGATAGTTTGAATCTCTTTGACAGGTGTGTTGTAGATTATCTGACCGTAAATGATTGGACGCGAAACAGAATGCGATCAGCAATTCTCGGTTATCGAATCGTATCGTACTTTACAGAGATTTTGAAGAAATAGTGCGACGTTTGCTACTTTTGCTGGTTAAGATTATATTTTAGATCTTATTTTTTTGTTGTTAATATATTTTTTGTTTTTCTGTAATGTAATATAATCTATACAATGCGATTGTATGCGATTGCTGTGCTTGTGGTCTCGGGTTCGATTCCCAGTTCTATAATTTGTATGGATTTACATTTTAAAAAATGTATTTATATCATTTGTCTAGTGCCTACAATACAACCTCTGCTTAGATTAGGACTAGATAGCGTTGTGTGTAAGATGTCCGAAATATTATTCCGAAATCCGTTCGAAATTAAATTTGAGTGTCTATTTGTAAATATATAAGTCTGTTTATCTGTCTGTATGTTTATTTGTTCTGGCTAAACTCTAAAACGATGAACTAATTTTCACGAGACTTTCTCAGATAGATAGCTGATGATATGACGAGTAACCTAAGCTACAATTTTTTATACTAGCTTCACCACTAGTAATGTGTGTTACCGGTACCGCCGCGGGGCCCAGCTAATATAAAATAGAGTTTAACCATAATTAGACCATATATTATAAAGTTTTGCCATTTAGGAAGGTCACAAAAACCACACCATTTAACTAGTACCACATGTACAGTGGCTAAAAACGTTTGTTTGCTAGTTTAGTAATAAAAATAAACTATTCAACAAGTGTACTCCCAACTTTATACCTTGTAAAGCTGTAAAACTCATAACACGAATCTTTATTTCTCTTCAAAAGAGTTCTTTGGTACATCAAAGGTTTTTTATTACACATACTTTTTATAGCGAATTTGAAATTGATTTGAAAATATTTTAAGGGGAACGGCGCTGCTAATGACATGTTTTGTAACAGACATCATTTTTACCCCACTACAGCAAAGCCAAAAGGAAGGATGATATAATTTTTTTGTTTGTTTGTTTGTTCCACTGTAGCTCCTAAACTACTGAAACGATTTTAATAAATGAGGTGTCAATTGATTCGTTAAAATGACCCGAGAAGAAATACTAACTTTTAATTTTAAATTTATTTCTAAATACCAATGGTCTTCGGAATAAATAATAAAACGTCATAATATTGATATGTGTGTTTTGACATACGAGTGTAAGTTAAGTAGTAGTAGTAGTAATGTAAGTAATTACATGCTTCTTATGTACTGTATTGAAAATCTGCTGCCAGATTTTCTAGATGATCTATTAGTCCAATACCTCACGTCAATTAATTATATTTGTACATCACTATCAACGTATAAATCATAATTATTTAAAACCACAGAATTATATTACTTAATATATTCCATAATACAGGTACCACACTTCGTTATGCACTATTCGTTATGTGTCTACGCCGTATTCGCCCAAATATTAGTTATACGCGCAAACAACAAACATGCCATCCACATTTCGAACTGGTATGCCAAATAAGCATCAAATAAGGCAAATATGTGTGTTGTAGAGATGTGTCATTGTCATTTTTATGGTGAACGAAACGAATATACTTTCCACACTTCGCCGTATGTGCGCGAATAACCCGCATAACGAATAGCGCATAGCGAAGTGTGGTGCCTGCTTTAGCTGACATGCTGACTTTAGCAAATATGCGTGGGTCAATCTCTCTTTTCAATCTTGCTCAGCTCCTATTGATTTAAGGGTCATGTGAATTATCCTAACAACATATTTTTTTTCATAGTTCATTGTGAGCAATAACGGAACCCGTGAATTACATATAATAACCTCATAGATTTTTCCAGAACTCACAAATGCTTTGATCGAATTGTTTTGTTAGAAATGTGTGTTTTCATCACACAATACATTTCATTACTCTGTACGAGTGTAAGAAACATTCTGGTGAATATTTTTGCATTAATGGATTACGTTTCGTTTTCTACCAGAAATGTTATTACGAATTAACAAAGTATAATTGTATATTCACTACTTCAAACGGTGAAACAAACCTTGTATATAATTAATTGGAACGTTGAGAATTGTAGTGTGAGGTCTAGGGCCAATTATTTTTTATCTTTTGAAGTAATATTCTCAATTTGCCTCGTCAGTTTGGCGGCTAGCGTATGCGATTGGGGATCAAAAAAACTCGGGTTCATTCCCAGGGCGGGTTGTAGTTGGATATTTCTAATAAAAAAATCTTAATAGTAGTCCGGAGTATGAAAGATGGTGGTATTTCACACCCGTGCCTTTTAGAGCACGTTTACACCCACACACTTCACATGCATGTTAATACACACAAACATACATATCTCTAACAATACAACTATTAGTGAGGCGACGTTTTCACTAACAGCTAATACCGAAGATTTCTAAGCTAAATATCAATTTATGAAGCACAACACAGTATAATTATAACGCGTGTTGCATCTCAGCCATCAGGTCAACACTCATTGCTTGCTATTCAGTGCAATGCAAGTATGCTAACATTCATAGAATTAGGTTGTTAGATAAACATAGTATAGAGTGTCTACAGTTAGATCTTACTAATTCCTAATAACAACTGCAGAATTGGATTATAGGCTTCCTACAATTTAACCAATGCTGAAACAGAAACTATTTCTGTGCCCTCTGAGTTCTCTCAAACTTCCTTGTTATACTATACCTATAGGTATATATATATATATATATATATATATATATATAGTTGAAATATGAAGTAAGGTATTATTACTAAATCGAAACGAAATACATTAATATCGGACATCTTACACACAACGCGATTTAGTGCTTAACCAAAGGACAACTGATAAAAATATATGAACATATTTTTGTAAATACATTCATATTATACAAAGAACAACCGAAAAAACATATTTGCGGTTCACACAAATATTTGATCCGACCCCGAGTCCTACCGGAATCGAACCCGAGACCTCAAGCACAGCAGTCGCATACGCTACCACTGAGCTACCGAGCCAGTAAATTTAATTAAACTTTTCTTTTCGGTGATCATTATAATAATAATTTTCCAAGTTATTCATGTTTTGATATAAGTGGTTATTTTTTAACTGTATACAAAATAAGAAATAACCTACACACAATTATTATATATTTATTTATTTGTATCTTAATTTAAACATATAATAGAAAAGATGAACTGCTCACGGCGATCTCTTTCCACACCACAATAAGAATTTTTGGTATCTAAAAATTATCTATTTGAAGTCTACACTCAAAAAAAAAAGTAAAGAGAACCCAAGAGAACCCCAAGAACGACTGAAATTGAAATCGATACACCCTCGGGCCGTCACCCCGTTGGGCTTTTCTATGCGGCGGGGCGGTGTGTCGGAATCGAACCGACTAACACCACACGGTGTGCCCTCTGTGTGCCTGAATTTTAGGAGGAATCCAGGGAACTAATTTCTCTTCTGGACCCCTCCCAGAGCCTGCCCGTTCCTGATGCGGGCTACATCTCTACTATCCCTACGACCGGCACACGTAGAAGCCACCCCCTCGCGGCTGGCTACTAAAGGGGGGAAAACCCGTCCCGTACTAAAGGGTCGGTTAAACGTACACAAGTACTTAAGGTAGGGTAGGGTAAGCCTACCCTACCTTAAGTACTTGTGTACATTTAACTTGATTGTTTTTTTTTTTTATTGGCTGTCAAATTTATTTTCCATTAAAGATTCTTTGCTAGTCGACGTTGATATTTTATTTATTACAAAAAACCATTAAATACACAGAAAGACTTTCTAAATTATAATGTTGGTAAGAATTTTAAGCTATTGTATCTATAGCTTTTATCGCAGACTTTGAGCGCGGCGACTGAATCTAGAAATTCCGTAACGAAAAAATCTAACACCCTAAAAAAAGATAGAGAATATAATTGTAACTGCAGTGCGACAAGGATGTTTTTTTATTTCAATGATATACTCATATGACTATTAAGTTCTCTGTTTAGTTGTCATTGTGTTTCGGTTAACAGGATGATTATATTGTTTGGCAATAATATTGTTAGAATGTTTGTTGGTAAAAGACAGTGTATATTGTTTTGTAAACTTGAATTAATATAAAAAAAAAATATAAGCATAAATAAAAAATAATTAAATTATTATAATTGCATAATTTGATAAAAATGCTATGCAATAGCTTTACCCCGCCACGCCCGACTGCCACACGAATTTTTATTTTAAACTCTAATAATCTGAAGTTCAGCATGAATACAAGTCGTATTAGTTACAAAAAAAATTGGTGTACTACCGTACTAGTTACAAATACGTCCTTTCAATAAATACCAAGATATTGACCACCTAACATTCGTATCATCAAAAAGATATCAAATTTATAAGCAATAATAATGTAATAGAATGAGGTAGACAAAAAAAAAGTTATTTATCTCCCAAACATTTTTATGCTATCGTAAAAATATTCTAAATGTGAGTACGAAAATCACTTAAACGTATTGTCTCTCGTTCGCTTGGAACATATATTTACATGAAATCTACTTATTTCTACATAATGAACACGAAATGACAGTCTAATATTATTATTAGGTATTTTGAAATTTTATAAGGTATTTAATGTCCCTTCTCTGTTTTTGCTGTTATTTTTATTATTATGTGTGGATTTGTGACATTGAAAAGTATCTAATGCCCGTAGGTTGTAACTTAAACTACCTGTATACTAGAAGCACCCTAATATGCCTGTATTAGGGTGCTAGGAGCACCCTTAGGGCATTATTATATTAATAACTAGCTGACCCGGCGAACTTCGTACCGCCATAGAATATTAATTCATAATAAAGTATGTATTGTGTTTAGTTATTAACTGATAGTGACAAATCCTCAGATTATTAAAAGAAAGCCAGATGGAACGTGCTCGTCAAATAACATGACGCCGATTGATTATTTTAGTGTGCGTGACAGTCGCCAGAGACACCGTAGGAACACGTACATCTGTGTGCGTGTAATGATACCATACGCTGTAAAAAGTTCCCTTTTTTTGATAAACATTAAGATTGAAAAAAGGGTATTTTAATATTAAAAAACTTTAAAAATTATGGTTTTTATTTCAGTTACTGTTACATACTGTGCAAACTCTTAGCAACCTTTATTTTCCATTAACTTTTTATAATATTGTCGTTTTGCGTTTCGTTTCGTACAAAAATAAAGAAAATTAAGTAAACAACAATTATATATTGGACACGATTTTAAATCTACCTATCATTATGGGTAACTACGGAACCCTATCCTATGCGTGGCCTGAGACGCACTTTGCCGATTTTTTGTTCTTTAATTTAGATAATTAATCGTTTTTTGTTTTGTTAATTGTTTGATTTGATGTTAATTTTACTAAAAAATTGATAATTTAATGGAAATAAAACTGATTCCGGAACCTGTTTTCATTTAACCATTTTTAAATATACATTTGCAATGTGGCTTACCACTAGGGAGGGGGGGGGGGGGAAGTCTCAGAAATGTGATCAACTGTGACAAGGACGGGGGAGGGGCAAAAAAATCATGAAATTCGTGTGACGTAATTTTTTTCATATTCTGCAGTTATACGGTAAGTACCTGGGAATCAAGTTTCGTACTATTGATCATTCTCAACCATTCAATTATGATGTGAAGCACAAGTTGCAATTTGTAGAAACATCCACAAATTGTTCCTATGTAATAATTATCAGAAATAATTGTATCTCCAAAGAATACTAAGGTTCGGAACCAAGTCCCTAAATATAGAAATGAGGTCCACTAATGTCTGGATTAACAAGTAATTTCCCTAATTAAAGGGAAAAAAAAATTCACAAAAACTGGTATCACAGTCGAACTACGGTTGAGGTTTTGTGTTCCGACACAACATTAAAATTATCGGGTAAATAAATAGTTATAACAACTAAATAATCTGTATTTACATGTGAAAAGATATTCTATATTATTTTTTTTTGTTTATGGGAACTATTCCTACAGTGTTTAATGATGCAAGACGGCATTTTGAAATTAAAATAAAAAATCACTCGTGACGTGTACACAATATGGCGGTTTGTTAAACACTGGCGCGAGAATGTATTCGCTTTTTAATTCATATTTGCTTTGTAGCTTCATTGTCGTGTTCTTTACGATCTATCTGGCTTTCTTTTGTAATCTGAGGACAAATCGCTTTGTTCCTGCATTTTAACTCTATAATATCTTTAAAAGTATTAATTTTAATTAGACACTGTAAAGGGCCATATTAATCTATATTAAATACACAATGTATTTAAGGTACTGAATTGGATAAGGATTAATACTGTATTACTTAAAATCGCTTCGTAAATAAACCATCATTTCTCGTGAAAAGAAAAAATAAAAAAATAGTTATTGAGGGTTATCCCTAAGAGATAGACATATACCATCGCGGACTTTTTTGTAGAACTTTTTAGGATGTACAATACTGTAGTACATTATTTTGATCTATCTCGTAGGGTACAGCCAGCGTTTGCAATGTAAGCGTAAAAAATCACATTAGAAACCTCTAAAATTATTATCTACTATATTAAACATGTATTATACATAAAAACCTTCCTCTTGAATCACTCTATCTATTAAAGAAAATGGCATCAAAATCCGATGCGTAGTTTTAAAGATTTAAGTATACAAAGGGACAAAGAAAGCGACTTTGTTTTATACTATGTAGTGTAGCAAAGCCATAGAAGACCAACACAAAAATGACAGCTTTGGTGCTCTTGTATTTGGTGAGCGAGTGCCAGGAGACCGGAGACTAAATGATGCAAAAGATTCTCATAAATTAACTATTCATCATCATCATCATCAGCCTATCTCAGTCCACTGCTGGACATAGGCCTCTCCCATTGCACACCACTTTGATCGATTCTATATAAAACATTTATTGAAATTATTATTATTGACCTGATCAATAATAATGTTAACGTTTTAATGATTCAAAACCCAAGTGCGTGTCATCGTACTGCATACTTTATGTTAGTTTTATTAATCACTAGCGACCCTATTATTAAAGGTATTTAATAAACATTTTAAACTTGAATTATATACCAAAACCTTCCTCAAGAATGAATCTATCCATTGCTGAATCAGCATGTAAATCGGTGCAGTAGTTTTTAAGTGTATCGCGAACAGACAGACAGGTGCGGTGGATGACATTGCTTTATAATATGTAGTGATAAGTATCAATATTTTTTCCATAGTATATTAAATTAATTTACATTTAAGTTGCGGTGACAGTGAACAGCAGAATTAATTTAGTTTTACCTGAATAAACAATTCGATTTCGCGGTTATCATAATATATATATATAGATCGGACTGAAACTGCAAAGTATCGTAACATATTTGCAATTAAGATAATTTATAATATGCAATATTTACAATTATATATACAATTGGTCGACTCGAAAATGCCTCGTTGATCTAGTGGTTTGCGTGAACGGCTGCTGATCAAGAGGTCTCTGGTTCGATTCCCGGCTCGGACCGAATATAGGTGAGATCCGCAAATATTTGTTTCGGAGTTTGGGTGTTTTCTATGTATAATATGTACACATATGTATTTAGAAAAAAAAAGTATGTTTATGTATTTATGTCAGTTGTTTAACAAGCATAATACAAGCTCATCTTAGTTTGGGACGAGATGGCGTTGTGTGTAAGATGTCCGAAATATTTAAAATATTTAATTAAATATAAAAAATAACCACTTAACTGCAATATTGTTCACAAATTTGAATCAACCAATTTGACAACTACTCTTTTTAGGAAGTAATAAAACATATGAAACTTAATTTTTAACTAAATTATCAATCTGATATTCATTAGCAAGTGAATAGAAAGTGGATTATTCCTAATGATTGTATTCCTTGCACAATCAGCAATTCAGGTTTTATTTCAACGATATTTCACTTTCTTTTATTTCAAGTATATCATTTTTATATTATTTGCAACCCTAAAAATATTTGTATCATTTCGATTGTATTTAAAGATTCAGGTAACCAACCTTAATCAAAAATTAATCGATTAAGTTATCAACTTATTATCAGCAATGGTGTTTATCAATAATAATCATTTCAACCCATTTATCACTTTGAAGTTTTGACATCTCAATTACAAAACTCCGAGGAGCTATCAAAACAATATATTTTATACGTAACGATAGGATTGAAAGCAACTTTTAACCAATCGATTGTACACAATGAAACTTTTGATAGGCTTTACGTAATCATGTTCGTATCAGTAAATATATTGTATACAACACTATTACAATGCCTAGTATTTGAAGTAGTTTGAACAGTCGTTTGAAACACCAGTATTTATGGATTCGAATATTGTTTTAATTGAAAATTTTGGTGCAACAATATCCTTTTTATATTGTGTTTTTAGTGAAAACTGTACATTACGTAGGATTACAATCCCTTAGTAGAAAAGAAGAGGAATACAACGAACCGAAAGTTGGAGGCGAAATATTAGAATCCGAACTACTAATTAATTATGAAGGTCGAAGCTTGGCGACACCTAAGAACAGCATCTGCAAAAGCATCGCAATAAGCTTCTAAAATCATTAAAAAATTCCAAACAGTGTTTAGGTTCGATTTAAACGACGTCACTGTAATCTATAACATAACAGAGGAGAAGTAAAAAAAGCATTATTGTAGCCTAAGTTGTACCCACTAGAAGAAAATAATAGCATCTAAAGTTTTTAAGCACTAAGCGTGCACATTACACATCTTACTTTACTTTAAGCACGTTTAATAGCACTGTCCGTGTGGTAACGGAATAAGAAGACAGAGTGTCACCACCCCTATTCATTCTTCTTTTTCTTCCCCTATTCTACGCAAGACAACATCAATGCAAAGAGAAGGAAAACTTGAAACCAACCCGTCTGGCCAGCGTGGTATAGTAGGCCAAAACTTCCTTTATAAGGTGAGGCCTATGTCCAGCAGTGGACAGTTCAAGGCTGTGGATGATGACGTTAAATATTGTGTGATATGTTATACAGGATAGGATCTTCTAATTTGTGCTTAACCAAACAGTAAGTCAGTATTATATTTGTAAATAAGTTATGTTCAAAAACAGTACCTTATGATTATAAATCACATTTCTTGATAGAAATAAAGTGTAGAGTAAAACTCGGCTTTATGTATACTGAATAAATATCTGTGTGTATTTTGTTTTAATAATATTGACACAGAATTACAAAGCTTTTTCAATGAAATTGTAGTAATAATAATTGATCTGGTTCGTGTGGTGACGGATTAAGAATACGGGGTGTCACCACACATATTCATCCCATGGGTAACGTAAGAGCCGACTATGGAAACAAACAATGCAGGAGAACTGCACTTCAAAGAGAAGGAAACCCTTTTTTTTTAACGTGTGGAAATCCCCGCAAACCGTCACCCCACCTCGGGTATACGGCTCTCTGCGCCTGTATATTGGAAGGAGTTCAGGGAAGGGTTTTCCTTCTGGACTCCTCCCAGCGCCTGCCCGCACTGTTGCGGGCACCATCTCAGATGTTTACTCTCTAATTGGGCTACGTCCGGTCACACGTGGACGCCGACCTCTCGCGGTTGGCCACTACTGCGAACGGACGGGAAACCCGTCCCGCCCATCCGCGGCCACACTCAGGGCGGCATGAGACGCAGAGAGAAGGAAACCCTTTACCAACCCGTCTGGTCAGCGTGGATTTGATTGATAAGTGGATTTGATAAATTATTGTTATTGATAAGTTATTGTATAACCAAGTCTAAAATTAAAATAACCTAAATTCCTATCGTTAGTCTTCTGCCCATGAATGAAAGTCCCGTTCAAATAGAGTCCAGTAGTTTGAGGTTAGATTTAACAAAGAGACAAAAATAATAATTTTACTACAATTTACTTTCTATATATATATATATATATATTTATTATTCTCTTTCTATATGCGCTTAGTGAAATGCTGTTAATTTCAAATTATAAATAGACGATCTAATTAAAATTATTCGAATGTCAATATAAAAATAAAATGTCATGTTTAAAACTGCTCAAATGCCCTTCTAATATAAAAAATTAAGTATCACATTAATGAGATTGGAGATGTGTTTAGTAATCCTCAAATTTTAACAATTATGAAATAATGAACAAATAAAAATTGCTTTTCCTGTTGCAAATGTACTGTATCTAAACAAGGCAATATTAATTTTTATTTTGTTTGTGGACATTTCCATGCAAATTTATTCACTCCATTGATATTACATATTTTTATGATTTAAGCATTCATTTGTGTCATTACTCTCTTATGAATTGATTGTTTAGAATTTTTATTTTCTAAATTAGATTTTTTATATTAAATTTCATTAATTCGAAATTCTTTACATCTTCATTTTTTATTAGCTCAATGATTCAAATACAGCATATTGTATTAATACATTTTACATGCTTTTTTTCTTTCTGTTTTGTTAATTAGATTATGTATTTGGGTTCCGTTCTCAATAATTAAAGTAGCTAAAAAATTCCAAGTCAACCAGATACACAACTTTTTTTTTATTTAGCTGTTTTTTTTTTTACTAGTTGTCAAAGTGACTGTACATTTACTTGATGGAAAGCATGAGCAGAATTCAAGAGTGGTAGTCACCATCCTCATTCTGATTGCGATCAATACAGCATGGTGACCATGGCGGCTTAAGGAGATGATTTTTCAAACTCCGCTTGATAAATCTAAGATTACAGTGGGAAACTTAAACTTGCCCTGATACATATATAACTAGTTTTTACTAATTCCAACATTATTTAGGGTCGACTACTAGTTCAACCGGTTTAATATCTGTTTGTCCACGCAGCGATTAGATATTTGCAACCCTGAAGACAAACCGAATTCGAAGAATAATCTGCATATATCTGAATTGGATTTTCAGTGTGTAGTCACTGACTTTCCAATAACGTTTGCCATAGACGTTCATAACAACCAGGACCGGAAAACTTCATAGAAAAAAACTCTTGAACTTATTGAGAATAAATGTTCCCACGCGCATTCCTAGGAAGCAGGCTTTTATTTTTTTTGTAGTGCTACACTCGAAAACCAATTTGGGTCACTTTGCTGCTATGCCCAGAATCCGTAGGCGATATAATGCATTGTCCAAGGCTCATGGAGTAGATATTTGTGAGCCCTTACATAAATTTTAGAAATCCTTGTTCGAATGCTGTTAGTTATCCTTAATCCTTAAATGTGAACATCCTAATGTGAATCGTGTTGGTTTTGTTATCATTTTTTTATCATTTGTTTTATCATTTTTTTTGATACATAGATATATATACTACTTACTTTATTCTTTGCATGTTTTCGGTGTCTTTTGCAATGTCTTTTTTATATAGATGTAAATTTTACTTATAAGCTAAATGTTAGTACCCAATATCTTTGAGAATGCTGTGGTCTCCTTTAATTGAAGGAGTGCACTAGCAAAAAACTTATGTATTATAAAGTGACTTTATTGTGTACGTCTTTCGTTGAAGGTCCTTAATACTAAATAAATAAATAAATAAAAACAAATGAAACAAACAAGTTCAAAGGTAGAATTCCGAAACATCCATTCCGTAACCAAAACGCTGGTAACGTAGAATGTGAACTAAAAAGTTTCGGAATTGAATTCTTAGGAAGATGGTACATTATATTACAAATTTTAATAATTTGATTTCATTTTCTTGACAATGTGCAATTATAGCTTTGTAATAGCTAATAATCATGTGTTCATGTTTTTTTAATACCAAGTAATGTTAAATTTCGTAAGTTTCTGTAGCTAAAATGGTTCATACTGTTACAATTTGCAATATTTTAAAGATGAACTAAAGTCTTCTTGTTAATGTACAATAACCTTAAGAATTTTATTCCGTTACTTGAACAGTCAATTCCGTGACTGTCCCTTTTTATATTTTGATTAAAATATTATTTGAAGAGTCAAATCCTTTCTGATTGCTATCAAAATTATGATAATTTAGAGGTTATTAATTTTATAAATAAACATTACTAACAAATAATACCAGTTGATTAAATCCAAGCGTGTTTTATTTCATAATTTCTATGACTGAAAGCTTATAGTAGCGGAATGGAAGAATTTTTGTTGCCCAAGGGCATTATATTACCTATATTTCATTAAATAATACAGAATAAGAGGTTCTGTTATTATTTCCATATACTGAAAATAATACTACTCCTGAATTTAATGGAAAAAAACTAAAAACAAAAAAAAAAAAATTCGACACTGAAAAAAGTGTACACTTTTTGTGAAAATGACCCTATTTGGGTCATTTTCACAAAAAGTGTTACAGGTTAAGGAAAACTTGAAACAAATCTTATTAAAATTAAAGTAGAAGCAAGTAACATCATATAAAAGTTCTCGTAGTTCGTTGTAACTTTGATCGATGTTTTAATGATAGTGTATTAATTGAATTAAAGGTAAATTGCGGGACACATTTTACCACTTTGAAAGTGTCTCTCGCGCAAACTACTCGGTTTAGAAAAAAATGAAATTAGAAACCTCAATATCATTTTTGAAGACCTATCCATGGATACCCCACGCGTATGGGTTTGATGAAAAACATTTTTTTGAGTTTCAGTTCCAAGTATGGGGAACCCCCAAAATTTATTGGTTTTTTTTCTATTTTTGTGTAAAAATATTAGAAATCATTTATAATCATTTCGTTCATTTTAAATATTTTCTTTTTTGGACATCTAACACACAACATCATCTAGTCATGAACTGAAAAGCAGAGCTTGTGCTATGGGTACTACACAACTGATATAAATACAGAAAATATATTTTTTTCTAAATACATACATATTATACATAGAAAACACCTAAACTCCGAAACAAATATTTGCAGATCATACAAACATTTGGTCCGACCCGGGAATCGAACTCGAGAGCTTTCGATCAGCAGCCGCATACGCTAACCACTAGACCAACAAGGCAGTGATATTATTTAGTTAATTGTAGAAGCAAAGATGTAAGTATTTCAAAAGTTAATATGAAATACTGAAATATCTGTGATAATTAAACGTAATATAGATTTCATTAAAAGAATTTACAATTCAATTATTTGAATAAGCAATATACATATTATGAGAAACTCTTTGGCGTAAAATACAAAGACTAGAAAATGAAATAATTTTAGAGTTCTTGGTTTAAAATTATTCTTTAAATTCTTTCATGTTTTATACACATTAATATATCTATACATAAAACTGTTCCGTTACTGACTAACTGACAGACAACGCACAGTCGCAACTAGCTGCTGAAATTTAGCTTGTGTATTCCTTGAGTAGCGTAGGCGAGCACTCAGAGAGCATTTTGGTAAATTTCAGTCCTAAGGGGGTGACAAAGGCAATCAAAGTTATACATCAGAATAACGCGTTGGCGAAGCCGCGGAAAAAGCTATTCTATTATATTTAGGTCTCGTGTCACGTTATGGCTCATGATAAACACTATTTAACAGATATTCACGTTTTTTAATAGGTGGGTTCACACTTAGACTAATAGAAGTGGATCATAATTGAAAAGACACACACTTAGTTCTGGAGCATTAATACTGTTTATAGTATAGGGTTAAATAGAAACGATCAATTAAATGTGTAGCGTAATAGATAATTCAGTAATATATTGTAAAGTATTAAATTCTTATGTCATAGATTCAATTGGATATTTGTCTTTTGTCTTTTATTGAGATCTACAGAACTGTCTATTGTGATCTTAACAGAAGTCTGAAAAAGGTTGAACTTTAATTTTAAGTGTACCGGGAAAACTGAATAAACTTTAAACACATTTGACGAAATTCGATACCATTCTACGAATTTACTTTGCTTATTTTACTGTACAATAACTACACATTTTACTATTGAATATTATTTGTCTTACAATGAATAAAGACTTTCTTTATCATTAGATAAGTATGGAGTCATCAAAAATATCTTACCACAGATTATAAAAATTGCTGCCCGAAAATTTCAACTTTTTCAAAAATGAGAAAATCGATTGAAAGTAATAGAAATAAAGAATCAGTGTGAAACAAGAAATAATGATAGAGTTGTAAATGTACTGGTAAATTTATTTATTATCATGCATGAAATAAAATTGTATTTCTTTAGATATGGATGATTGATATTGATGCCGTATCCTTGTGAAATTTAGATTTATAGCATCGGAAATAGGTTAGGCCGTAGTATTAGTACTACGGCAAATCCTATTTCCGTACAGTAATTACTACTACGGTACTTTAGACAATAGCTTACACTTTCCAAAATATAAATTCAATGAAAATTCTATCATATTTTATCTTTTTTCCTGTTTCAATTTTCACAGTCTTTCTAATTTTCCTATCATTAATCTAGAGTTTGATTGATCAATATACTTGCTGGCTATTATATGGCTTTGTGAGTATGTAAGTTTGTATATGTAAAAGGATTTTATTGTTGACTTCATAACTGTTAGTATTTGTGACGTTTAATAAATTGAATGTGAGTTCATATTTGTGATATTATGCAAATACTAACAGTATTGTCTAATAAGAAGACTTTTAGCGTAACCAACGCCACTCACATTGGACGTTTAAAAGTGAGATTATGCGTGGTTAAATTATTTTGTTTTATTAATAGGTAAATCCAATCGTACCTACATATTTTATTGTTCGGCCATATAAAAATCAAAATTATTAACCCACATTAGGCATGACTAAATTTATAAGAAATAATTAATAATAAAACAATAAATACAATAATTAATATTTTAATAATCGTTCTTCTAGTTGTTTTTAGAAGAGGTATAATTTAATTATGACAATTTATTTATATTGAATGAAATGATTATTTGTAAGACTGTCAAGTAATTTATTTTAGTAAATTGTTTATTTAGGTGTACGTGCTTAAGGTCTTCCACTGTTGCTAATTTGTCGGTAAAAACTATGCACTCAAATGCATTGATAAATAATTAATTAAGTCATTAATGAAACTGATTAAATTGTGCCTTCAGATTTTTTAAATAACTATAATGTAACTTTTAAAAATAACATATTTATATGAATGACTATAAAATCATTAATTAGTTGTCTCTTTTATTTTCAATTAAAAACCAATTGATATATGTATGTTTGCTTAGAAGGGTAGAATATTTTTCCTATTTGAGAGCATGACCATTTTTAAACCGACTTCAAAAAAGATGCAGATTTCTCAATTCGATTGTAGATACTTTGTGTTCGCGACTTACTTCGTCGTTCATGAATCGATTTCGATCTTTCTTATTTTCACTTTAAACCGTTTTCATCAACATTGTTATATACTATTAAATGATAGGAACGATATTTTAAAAAGTTTTTATAAGTTTTTACAGACATTTATTTATTACTCAAATTATTTTGATTTAAAGATAATTTTCATAAATTATCTTTAAAACCATTCTGAACAGATCGAAAAGTTTAAAATTTTTCAAAACATAAAAAAATATTAAAATACCGAAAATCATATTCAAAAAAAGGTTTATAATCGTTATTAAAAACTTACCTTTTTATGTGTTATCCTGTCGTATAATGTTCACAATAGTTTGACTAGGCTGATCAGTGCATGGCCTGTGCCCCTAAAGTTCAGCTATGGAGTGCGCTAGGGCGGGAAACGCTCGAGCTTTTAAACGCCGAACATAGACCAATAAATCGAGTAGATGTGTATAACAGTTTACTAGTGTGAGAATTGTGTAGGATGTGTGACGTCACCGCATTGTGTATCTGCCATTATTTGCTTAAGGCTTTAGTGTTAACGTAATTGAACTAACACTAAAGGTATTACTCATGTTTTTTACTTTTATTAGAAATCAGTAATGAATATAATTCAATATAATTAAATTTTACTTACGCAATATTGAGAAAGTAATTATTTACAATTAAAAGCAATTAGTCAATTGTAATTAGTCACTCATAGTTTTATTTAACATAAGTAAACCATGACCAATCCTACTTAAAATAGGGTAAAAGGATTTAGAACATTTTTAAGAAAAGAAAAACATTTAATTAAAAACCTGAACCTTAAATTGTATAGAATACAATTATGAAATGAGTTTAGAATAGACTACAGTAACATAACTGACAATTTTTGTAAGCTTTTGTTCTATTTGCCTTAGTACTGTGTATGTGTGTATATTTTTAATGGTCTTAAATTCGTGAACTGCTTCGCAGTTTATTCGATAGAAAAATTCTGTGCACATGCAATCAATGACACCAGGCAAGGATATACATCACCTTTTGCTTAAGGAATTTTACTCGCCATATCTTAGTATTAGGTACTGTTCCAAAGGGATGGAAGCTACGACACGAGTTTTCAGACAAATTTGGAAAGTGTGTTTTTTACAGTATGTGACAATGATTATGGTGCCTACATGTTTTTTTAGTTTATTTGATTTCACCGATATAGCTTGCTAGATTTTACTTCATGATCTTGACTAAAAACGATTTTGTTAACTTTTCTACTTATAGAGGCCAGAGGATTGCCAATAACAAGAAAATAATTACCTATGAAAGAAACTACACACTTTACAATATATAATACAAAACATTATATTTTTTTCTAAAAGTATTCGTATCTATTTATTCTTTGGTCTGCGTGCCCGCCCTTCGTGTGCTGGCCACTCGCAACACAGATTTCAGTTTCGCTACTGGCTGAAAGAGACGATGCCATACAGATATACTGTTTTCTCTTTCACATCCAAACTTGAAGCAAAGTTATTAACACATGCAATCAGTTGATTGTAGTTTTTACCACTTTATTAGACGAGGAGGCACTCGAACAGCTTTTTAATTACAAAGTTGTTATGCTGTGTATACACAGGCGTACTCTTCGTTGTGGTGTGGAGTGTTTTTACTATATAGGAAGTGAGGTAGTGACGTCAGTTCTTTTTCAAATGTAACATATTTGTTTTTTATATGCAGAGCCCAAATTCTAAACACGAAAGCTGATGTAGATGGATTTCAAAAGACAGTTTACAATACTCTTCTACTTCATCTGTATTATAGTCAGTTTTTAGCAGAAATTTGATATACTCTACTTTGTTGGAAAATGGTGAATGTAAGAATAGGATTGAACCTCGGTATTTAAACAGACGCAATATAAAACAATGTTAACATTATTACAGATTTGACATTCATGAAAAATAATTGTGACATAACTTTAAAAATATTGTGTAAAATAAAAAAAATTAAAATTTTGTGCATTTAAAATTGTGTATATCAAAATGATGATGCAGAGGGCATCATCATTTTGATTTTACATTAAACAGCATACCCTATACCAACTCGTCGGGCCGTGATATACTAAGGCAAACCTTCACGTCCAGAATTAACTTTTAAAGGCTGTAGATGAATGGGAATAAGAAACATAGTATTTCATTTTATACGTTATCATCTAATATTTTTGTTTTTTCGAATTCAAAGAATAGAAGCCAGGAGTAGAGGTCACCCTCCTTATTGTGAGTTTACAAGAAAAAATTAAGGCGATTAAACGTATCAACAAGAAAAAGCTTCAAAAACTGTAACTGGTCAGGTTACAGTTTTTGAAGCTTTTTCTTGTTGATATTTATTACATTATATTTATATACCCTATGTCACCCGGGTCGTTACGACGATTTTATTGACACCTCATTCATTCTAAACCATTGCCTTCACCTTAGTAGACGGATGAAAAGCGTGGGGTAGGATATAATCGAGCAAAGCAGATTACACAGGTAGGTACTTTATTAAATACCAACTCATCTCAACCAATCTAACGCCGTTCACTGCTTAACAAAAAAATAACTATCACCTTCACTATTATTATAAAATAACGTTCTCCACGTCGTCTCTGTTTGTTCGTAAATTTTACTTCGAACAACATCATTAAAATTTTCTTATATAAACTTAAAGTAGTTGCAAATATTAAACTTAAAGTAGTTGCAAATATTAAACTTAAAGTAGTTGCAAATATAAGTGGTGATTATTAGGTTTTCAATTCCCTCTAAAAATAATTGCTTTTTTAAATGCCTGCTAAAGGCATTTTGATTTTCAATGTGTAAAATTTCAAAATTACTCATTGCCAAAAATATTCATCCCGTGAGTGTCGTAATAGGTCCCCTAAGGTACAAGGTAAAGGAAACCTATGCAACTTATCATCATTGCAACGAGAAGCAAAAAAGAAAAAGAGCTCATAACTTTTGGACACCTCAAGTTGCTATTTTAAAAATCATATCTGGTTTTTCAATAAGGCACTCAAATTATGAATAAAAAAATCAATTGAATCGTGTTGTAAATTAAAAAAAAACGGCCATTACACATTTATTTTTAGCAAAAAGAAGAAATGTACTTCGTTTCATATAAAAAAAAGGTTACCGGTAAAACAGGCGCGTACCTCAAGCCAATATTAGATTCTTTTCGAACAAAAACATTTCAAACGTGTATATTTTGCTTCACGCGGGGTGGCGAAAACCGAAAATATTTACATAAGTAATACCTAGTAAGTGTTTTCACCCTCCTATAGGTCGTTTGTGTTTAAGACTTTATTCCTATTTTCGTGTACTTTGGCCTTATGTTTGCTATTGAATTCCTTTTAGCTGTAGGACTCAGCGTTACTTAAACAAAGATTATTAACAAGTAAACGGCACAAAAATAGTTAAAATGTCATCGCTTACTTAATGCAAAATGTGTTCTATATCTCGTCACAATATGCAATACGTCTTGCTGTAGTGAATCTATTACCTGCATTGATCCCATATTGTAGAAAAAATCCGAACATTTAAGAACAAGAATTTTTTACGATTGTTTGGAATTTTCTAGAGAGGTTTGGTCTAGTTTGGTTATTATGAGATTTTAGGGACGATCACGAACTTTTTGGAAATACATATCCTACAAACAAATCTGGGTTATCTATACTCTTATGTTAAATGTTTTTTTTTTTAAGATAACTCTCGCATTAGAAATATACATCCTGTGTCACGGGGGACTTAACAAACATACATGAAGCAGACACAAAGAACATTCAAACTCAGTCTCAGGACAGCAAATTCTGGATCACACAAAGTATTGTCCCTATGGGATTGGAACCCACGACACTTAGCGTTATAGTGAGCGGTTTGGCGACCGCTTAAACCACTAGGCCAACTGTACAGACCTTTTAATTTAATGTATTTAATTTAATTTAATGTAATGGCATGGTAGGTCAATACCTCCTTTTCAAGGAGAGGCCTATGTCCAGCAGTGGACCGTTAAAGGCTGTTGATGATGATGAAGATATGATGATGAATGGTATAGAAGGCATGGATCACCTGCAATTCAAGAGTCACAAGTGTGCGTTGCTGTCTTTTGGGCCTCCTTCTCCAGTATCAGTGGGAGACGGTATGTGCTTCACTGATTGAAAAGCAGCAGATAAATTGCTTGGTAACAGATATTTGTAAGGCTGTGGTATTGCCATAGTGAGCTCGACCAATAATTATGTGCTCTAAATGTCACTTCCACTATAGAGCTCGACCAATAACTATGTGCTCTAAATTTCACTCACTATCGAGCTCGACCAATAACTATGTGCTCTAAATGTCACCTTCACTATCTCACGATAAAGTTCACGAGTCGTGATGGCGATTGATGTTGTGCGATACAATGTGTAACACAATGAAATAGTAAGGTGGGGCAATTTCGGATGACTTTCGATTAAAGTTGAAATCATATAATCCTTGTAGGTATGTTATTTCATTCTAAATTTTAAAACTTCAGTCTGTTTTGAATTGTGTCATCACACAAGATTTGAGTTCGTTTACAGGTTTTGTTAAAAGCTTAGCATTTAGCGAGTAAATAGAAAACACAGACATGTAAAATGCTAAATACGAGTTAATCGCAGGGCTTATCCTAGTTTACTAGATGGGTTCTCGTGCATAGACAAATATTGTTACCCTTAACTAACAGACATTGTAGTTACATAGTTTTATAAAACAGGTTTTTTTTTCATATTTATTAGAATTTGTATTTGTATAAATTCCTAATACTACCCCGGAGTTTGGAAGTTTGGCGGTGATTCACGCCCGTGCCTCGGAGAGCATGTAAAGCCGTCAGTCCCGGTTGTATTGTATTGTACTTCTATGGCAATGGTTATTGGGAAGTCAGTGCCCTCGAATATACTGACAACTATGTAGTTCAATCTTCGAATATTTCAGTTCTCCCTTAGGGTTGCGGAGGTCCGATGCTAGTCGCTCCGTGGAAAAACTGAAATTCAGGTAAAACCGATTGAACTAGTAGCTGACCCCAAATAATATTGGGAATAAAGGCTAGGAAGATGATTAGAGTTTGTATATGGATTATTATTTTTACTCGCACTATTTCAGACAATTTTCAAATTCACCCCGTGGATGTCGACAGAGATCGTATTTGTTTGGGAGTTTGGGGTGTTTTCTATGTATAATATGTACCTATGTGCTTACAAAAAAAAAAAAATGTATTTATATCAGTTGTCTAGTACTAGCTTTACTTAGTTTGGGAATAGTTAATGTTGTGCGTTATGACGTCCACAAAAAATAATATTTTAATAATAATCTATAGATGACCTTCTTTTTCATGCATATTCTTCTCTTAAGGTGACTTTTATTGGTACTTAATATTAATAGTTAATTAATAATACATAATTAATAATTTAAACTTTATACCCCTTTCGAAAATTACGCAGACGGAGGTGTATGAAAATTCGCACACTTATAGTTTACGTTTACTCACGGCACGGCTGGTCCACAAATTCAAAGTTCGACTGCACGGTTGGCCTAGTGGTTTAAGCGGTCGCCACGCCGCTCTCTACTGCGCCAAGTGTCGTGGGTTCGAATCCCACGTAGGACAACACTTTGTGTGATTCACAATTTGTTGTTCTGAGTCTGGGTGTTCTTTGTGTCCGTTTCATGTATGTTTGTAAAGTCCCCGCGACACAGGAATTTATATTCCTAATGCGGGAGTTGTCTTTAAAAAAAAAAAAAAAAAAAAAAAAAAAAAAAAAAAAAAAAAAAAAAAAAAAAAAAAAAAAAAAGTCACGCAGCGTGCTATGTAGAGGCCTATGCTCGGAGTTTCTCTCATATATCGTGTTAGAAACGAGGTAATCCGGCAGAGAACTAAAGTGATCGACATAGCCCACAGGATTAGCAAGCTGAAGTGGCAATGGGCTGGCCATATTAGCCGCAGGACCGACAACCGTTGGGGTAAACGTGTTCTTGAGTGGAGACCGCGTCTCGACAAACGTAGTGTAGGACGTTCACAGGCCTGGTGGAGTGATGATTTGCGCAAGACGGCTGGCAGGAGCTGGATGCGAGTAGCCGAGGATTGAACTAAGTGGCGTGCAATTGGAGAGGCCTATGTCCAGCGGTGGACAGCGATAGGCTGATGATGATAATTATGTCGACCCACGAATGAATAGGAGCTCTTACGATTAAGAGCCAACTAAAAAAACAAACTACTCAGGACAACATCACTGTAAAGAGGCAGAAAACTAAACACAAACTCCTTTCTAAAGAGAGTCCTATGTGGAGAGGATCCTCCCACGAAGCGAGGTGATCATGTCTGGCGGACCATAGCCAAACGGTTGATGTTGGGCAGTTGTATTTGCGCGTAATACAGGATACTCCGTGTAGTGATGGTGTTGTAGTATATTTTTGTTGCGATTTATGTGAAAGTCACAGCATTGGTGGTCATAGGGCTTTTCCAGCTTGTTGTAATATAAAAATAGTACATTGTTCACCGAGGGAGGAAAGGAACCGATTACTAGCGAGGGAGCAGTTTGTGGCCCGAAGGCGCAGCCTAGGGCCACAATACTCCCGAGGTAGGAATGGGACTTTCACCCGAGTGCTACACAGTGCTTTATACTACACCTGTGAGGAACATTTAAAGTATTTATAAAATAAAATCAAAACGTAAGACACCATGTAAGACACAATTTAGCTTAGAATTTGACATAATATTTATAAATATTTCGCGCTTCTTTTGTTTTTTTTTATTCTTCACAAAAGGATGTCAGTGGCACGGAGATTCCATATTTAAATTATATGAAAACTCTTTGGGCAGGCGCGCGCCATAGATCAGATAACACATGAGAAATGAAAATTCATACAACTTTCTCTCCCGCTAAAACACGTTAGAAATGGATTTTCATACATTTTTTCCTCCCGCTTATTTAGGTCTAGGAAAAGACTAACTTTCTCTTTTCATTTTCAGGGAATAATGAATACTGTTCCGATCAGGTGTAGTATAAAATTATTTGGTCTTGTTTTAATTCTCTAGAAAGTAGCTTTAAATCTAAACATATCATATCAGTGGTGGCAAAAGGACTATTTAATTTTAACCGAACAGCAAAATTTCATATGCGGGTGATCACAGGTTCACAGGTCATCTATAAGATGAAGATATTACCAAAATCTAACGTCTACTCTCTGCTTTCCATGTACGGACATTTTCAACAACCTAGTGTCCCACTGCTGGGCTCGGCTCTCATAGCAAGCATAGGCATAGCAAGACACGTTGTGGCTACAAAATCTTGCCGTTGGATGTTTTTCGCCTGAAGGACTCCAACTAAGCGCCACGACTGCTATCTTATGATAACAACCGGGATAGACTATTTAACGTGACCTCCAAATGACGGAAACCCTTATTACAAATTCTTCTTCTTTAGGTATCATCTCCATCACGGAGGTCGGCGACCATATGTCTGTATCTATCCCTTGCTTCGGTCATGCGAATCAATGCTTCTGTGCTGTCCACCTTCAACCAGTCTCTTATGTTTTTTGTCCAAGATATACGTTTTCGGCCTCTACCTCGTCTCCCTTGAATTTTCCCTTCAATAATTAATGTTATTATATTATATTTACTATTTCTATAAACATATTACATATTATCATGCCATAAATGTTCACCCACCTAAGTCTTACCGCGCCGTCGTTGCTTATCTTCAGTGATTATTTCCATTTACCAAAGGCCACTCGACTATGGCCTTCAGCATATTGACATTATATAATGTATATCTAAAGATACATAACGTTAACTAAATAACTATTTATGTTGAAGCCACAATTTCCGTTTATACGAAATTACCCAGCTATTATATAATGATAAGAAACCACTAACATTGAGTTATATTTGATTACTGATATATCTAAATGCTAATCTTAGCTCAATTGAAGACGTTCATATTCATGTAACATATAATTCTAATATTTATTATTATATCATCTTTTTCCTAGCCTTATTCCCAATATTATTTGGAGTCGGCTAATAGTTCAACCGGTTTCACCTGAATATCAGTTTTTCCACGTAGCGACTGGCATCGGACCTCCGCACCCCAAAGGGAGAATTGACAGTTCGAAAGTTGAACTAGTTGTCAGTAAATTTGAGGGCACTGACTTCTCAATAACGATTGCCATATATGTACATGACAACTGGGACCGACGGCTTTACGTGCTCTCTGAGGCACGGGCGTGAAATCACCGCCAAACTTCCAAACTCCGGGCTGCTATTAAAAATTTCTAAGAAAAACCCAAAAACATATTTTGGCCCGACACGGGATTTGAACCCGAGACCTCTTTGATTAGCAGTCGTATACGCCATCCACTAGACCAACGAGACAGTCCATCATTCATAATTCCTCGTAATTATAATTTCAGTCTTTACTAACCTAAGTTGCCATGCAGATTCGAGTCTGACATAATCACCGGGTTATATCCATGAAAACCGGGTGCTATTCGGGAGGATTCCCACACAGAGAAAGACAGCCATCATCAGACAATTTTGTACATCTGGGTACTGTTTTAGTTTCTATTATTAAAAGTATTTTACTAGCTGCATCTCACACTCAGTCACAACTAGAATATCAGGTATTTGTGCACCAAAACTTCATAAAAATTCATCCAGCTCTTAGACCGTGAAGTAGTAACAAACATATACAAACATTAGCGCACAAAAATTTCGCCGTTATAATATCACTAGCTTTCGTCCTCGGCTCTGCCCGCGTCTATGGCGTTTATCGCAGTAAAAGTAGTCTCTATCCTTTCTCAGGCTTAAAAGTATCTTTGTATAAAATGTCATTTAAATTGGTGCAGTGTTTTTTAAGTTTATCGCGAACATACAAACAGAGACGACGTGGAGAACGTTATTTTATAATAATAGTGAAGGTGATAGTTATTTTTTTGTTAAGCAGTGAACGGACAAGAAAAAGCTTCAAAAACTGTAACTGGTCAGGTTACAGTTTTTGAAGCTTTTTCTTGTTGATATTTATTACATTATATTTATTACCCTATGTCACCCGGGTCGTTACGACGATTTTATTGACACCTCATTCATTCTAAACCATTGCCTTCACCTTAGTAGACGGATGAAAAGCGTGGGGTAGGATATAATCGAGCAAAGCAGATTACACAGGTAGGTACTTTATTAAATACCAACTCATCTCAACCAATCTAACGCCGTTCACTGCTTAACAAAAAAATAACTATCACCTTCACTATTATTATAAAATAACGTTCTCCACGTCGTCTCTGTTTGTATGTTCGCGATAAACTTAAAAAACACTGCACCAATTTAAATGACATTTTATACAAAGATACTTTTAAGCCTGAGAAAGGATAGAGACTACTTTTACTGCGATAAACGCCATAGACGCGGGCAGAGCCGAGGACGAAAGCTAGTGATATTATAACGGCGAAATTTTTGTGCGCTAATGTTTGTATATGTTTGTTACTACTTCACGGTCTAAGAGCTGGATGAATTTTTATGAAGTTTTGGTGCACAAATACCTGATATTCTAGTTGTGACTGAGTGTGAGATGCAGCTAGTAAAATACTTTTAATAATAGAAACTAAAACAGTACCCAGATGTACAAAATTGTCTGATGATGGCTGTCTTTCTCTGTGTGGGAATCCTCCCGAATAGCACCCGGTTTTCATGGATATAACCCGGTGATTATGTCAGACTCGAATCTGCATGGCAACTTAGGTTAGTAAAGACTGAAATTATAATTACGAGGAATTATGAATGATGGACTGTCTCGTTGGTCTAGTGGATGGCGTATACGACTGCTAATCAAAGAGGTCTCGGGTTCAAATCCCGTGTCGGGCCAAAATATGTTTTTGGGTTTTTCTTAGAAATTTTTAATAGCAGCCCGGAGTTTGGAAGTTTGGCGGTGATTTCACGCCCGTGCCTCAGAGAGCACGTAAAGCCGTCGGTCCCAGATGTCATGAACATCTATGGCAATCGTTATTGAGAAGTCAGTGCATTCAAATTTACTGACAACTAGTTCAACTTTCGAACTGTCAATTGTCCCTTAGGGTTGCGGAGGTCCGATGCCAGTCGCTACGTGGAAAAACTGATATTCAGGTAAAACCGGTTGAACTATTAGCCGACTCCAAATAATATTGGGAATAAGGCTAGGAATAAGATGATATTATATTAAATATTTGAATTATATATTACATATGTACGTCTTCAATTGAGCTAAGATTAGCATTTAGATATATCAGTAATCAAATATAACTCAATGTTAGTGGTGTTTGAGGGTTCTTCTCATTATATAATAGCTGGGTAATTTCGTATAAACGGATATAGTGGTTTGAACATAAATAGTTATTTAGTTAACGTTATGTATCTTTAGATATACATTATGTAATGTCAATACGCTGAAGGCCATAGTCGAGTAGCCTTTGGTAAATGGAAATAATCACCGAAGGTAAGCAACGGCGGCGCGGTAAGACTTAGATGGGTGACCATTTGTGGCATGATATAAGCATTTCCGTGATTTGGAGGTCACGTTAAATAGTCTATCCCGGTTGTTATTATAAGATAGCAGTCGTGAAGGTTAGTTGGAGTCCTTCAGGCGAGAAACATCCAACGGCAAGATTTTGAAGCCACAACGTTTCTTGCTATGCCTATACCCTCTCCGGAGAGGAGAGCCGAGCCCAGCAGTGGGATACTATCATCATCATCATCAACAGCCTCTAAAGTCCACTGTTGGACATAGGCCTCTCCTTGAAAAGGAGGTATTGGCCTACTATACCACGCTGGCCAGACGGGTTGCTATAGGGTTGGTTTCAAGTTTTCCTTCTCTTTGCATTGATGTTGTCTTGCGTAGTTTATCCCTTAGTCGCCTTTTACGACACCCACGTGGGATGGTGGCACTCTGTATTCTTAATCCGTTACCACACGGACAGTGGGACACTAGGTTGTTGAAAATGTCCGTACATGGAAAGCAGAGAGTAGACGTTAGATTTTGGCAATATCTTCATCTTATAGATAACCTGTGAACCTGTGATCACTCGCATATGAACTTTTGCCGTTCAGTTAAAATTAAATAGTCCTTTTGCCACCACTGATATGATATGTTGAGATTTATAGCTACTTTCTAGAGAATTGAAACAAGATCAAATTATTTTTTTCTATTACAACAAGCTGGAAAAACCCTAGGATCACCAATGCGGTGACTTTCACATAAATCGCAACAAAAATATACTACAAACCATCAGCAAAGCAATCAAATCTCATAAAACTGGAAATTTCCCAAAGAGCTGTCTTGAAGGTGGCGGCCTTTAAACCATATAGATTCCCAACAACTAAACTCTATGAATACTGTGAGGTCCTCACAGTACGTCAACTTTTTCTGTTAAATATTATAATAAGACAGCATTCTACCATAAAATATACAAAGAGTTTAACGACTAAACGGAGAAACCACACAGTATGTGACCGCATAATTCGCCCGAAAACATCTTTTATTCGCAGTTTTTACCCATTTCTGGGTCCTTATTTATATAATAGGATAAACAAGGCCATAGATATTTACTCTTTAAATAAGATTAAACTGAAGAAAACAGTATCCCAGTGGCTCGGCAAACTTACATATGATGCAACGGAATCCTTGCTAACTATACCGGTTTAAGTGAAGCAAATAGAAAACATTTCTTCCATATACCCTCTCATGACCAATACCTCAGAGAATCTACTATCCCTTCATTATACTAATAACTACACACCCTCTGACACTCACTCACTCATATATACATTTCACACACCCAGAGGACACCAACCACCAACCAATATTGTATTATTATTATTATTCTACCATAATCAATAGTTTTGTGTTTTTTATAGATTTAAGTAATTTTATTATTTAAGTAATGTAACTAGTTAATCTTTGTTTCATAACAGTGTACTAGCGGGAGAGGGCACTGTCTCCTGTAATACAGGTGTAATACCTAGCATGGGAGACAGGGACTTCAAATAGTTGTATTGTGTATTATATGTCAATAAAGATTATTATTATTATTATCACAACACGGAGTATCCTGTATTACAATATAAAAGTTCTCGCGCTGACTAGCGCAAATACAACTGCCAACATCAACCGTTTGGCTATGGTCCGCCAGACATCATCACCTCGCCTCGTCGGAGGATTTTCTCCACATAGGACTCTCTTTCGAAAGGAGTTTGTGTTTAGTTTTCTGTCTCTTTACAACTGACACAATGGCACTTGGCTACAGGATAATGCATGATAATTGTTAGAGAAAGTTCCTTTTGACCATTTTTGCTTTTCGCGTGAGGATACCGGGAGTTTCAAACTGGTGGAATGGAATTTTAGATATTTAAAACGAGCTAAGACTTGTACTGTAACAATTTTACTTAGAACAACATCATTAAAATTCTCTTATATAAACTTAAAGTAGTTGCAAATATTAAACATAAAGTAGTTGCAAATATTAAACTTAAAGTAGTTGCAAATATTAAACTTAAAGTAGTTGCAAATATAAGTGGTGATTATTAGGTTTTCAATTCCCTCTAAAAATAATTGCTTTTTTAAATGCCTGCTAAAGGCATTTTGATTTTCAATGTGTAAGATTTTGAAAAATTTCAAAATTACTCATTGCCAAAAATATTCATCCCGTGAGTGTCGTAATAGGTCCCCTAAGGTACAAGGTAAGGGAAACCTATGCAACATAACATCATTGACCAAATATTATTTGTGTGATTCGCAAATATTTGTTTGGGAGTCTGGGTGTTTTCTATGTATAATATGTATGTACTTACAAAATAAATATGTTTATGTATTTATATCAGTTGTCTAGTACCCATAACACAAGCTCTGCTTAGCTTGGGACTAGATGATGTTGTGTGACAGATGTCCAAAATATTTATTTATTTATTTATTTATTATTGCAACGAGAAGCAAAAAAGAAAAAGAGCTCATAACTTTTGGACTGAATCACATCATATCTGGTTTTTCAATAAGGCACTCAAATTGTGAATAAAAAAATCAATTGAATCGTGTTGTAAATTAAAAAAAAACGGCCATTACACATTTATTTTTAGCAAAAAGAAGAAATGTACTTCGTTTCATATAAAAAAAAGGTTACCGGTAAAACAGGCGCGTACCTCAAGCCAATATTAGATTCTTTTCGAACAAAAACATTTCAAACGTGTATATTTTGCTTCACGCGGCGTGGCGAAAACCGAAAATATTTACATAAGTAATACCTAGTAAGTGTTTTCACCCTTCTATAGGTCGTTTGTGTTTAAGACTTTATTCCTATTTTCGTGTACTTTGGCCTTATGTTTGCTATTGAATTCCTTTTAGCTGTAGGACTCAGCGTTACTTAAACAGAGATTATTAACAAGTAAACGGCACAAAAACAGTTAAAATGTCATGGCTTACTTAATGCAAAATGTGTTCTATATCTCGTCACAATATGCAATACGTCTTGCGGTAGTGAATCTATTGTTACCAACATTGATCCCAAATTGTAACATGCGAACATTCTAGAAAATATCGGCACATTTATCAACAAGATTTTCTACGATTGTCTTCGATCAATAAAAGTACGACGATTGTTTGGAATTTTCTAGAGAGGTGTCGTCTAGTTTGGTTATTATGAGATTTTAGGGACGATCACGAACTTTTTGGAAATACATATCCTACAAACAAATCTGGGTTATCTATACTCTTATGTTAAACGTTTTTTTTAAAGATAACTCCCGCATTAGAAATATACATCCTGTGTCACGGGGGACTTATCAAACATACATGAAGCAGACACAAAGAACATTCAAATTCAGTCTCAGGACAGCAAATTCTGGATCACACAAAGTATTGTCCCTATGGGATTGGAACCCACGACACTTGGCGTTATAGTGAGCGGTTTGGCTGTTGATGATGATGAAGATATGATGATAAATGGTATAGAAGGCATGGATCACCTGCAATTCAAGAGTCACAAGTGTGCGTTTCTGTCTTTTGGGCCTCTTCCTCCAGTATCAGTGGGAGACGGTATGTGCTTCACTGATTGAAAAGCAGCAGATAAATTGCTTGGTAACAGATATTTGTAAGGCTGTGGTATTGCCATAGTGAGCTCGACCAATAATTATGTGCTCTAAATGTCACTTCCACTATAGAGCTCGACCAATAACTATGTGCTCTAAATTTCACTCACTATCGAGCTCGACCAATAACTATATGCTCCAAATATCACTTTTACTATCGAGCTCGACCAATAACTATCTATGTGCTCTAAATTTCACTTCCACTATCGAGCTCGACCAATAACTATGTGCTCTAAATGTCACCTTCACTATCTCACGATAAACTTCACGAGTCGTGATGGCGATTGATGTTGTGCGATACAATGTGTAAAATAATGAAATAGTAAGGTGCGCAATTTCTGATGACTAGCGATTACCTAAAGTTGAAATCATATATTCTTTGTATGTTATTTCATTCTCAATTTTAAAACTTCAGTCTGTTTTGAATTGTGTCATCACACAAGATTTGAGTTCGTTTACAGGTTTTGTTATAAGCTTAGCATTTAGCGAGTAAATAGAAAACACAGACATGTAAAATGCTACATACGAGTTAATCACAGGGCTTATCCTAGTTTACTAGATGGGTTCTCGTCCGTAGACAAATATTGTTACACTTAACTAATAGACATTGTATTTGTATTGTAGAATTTGTATTTGTATAAATTCCTAATGCTAGCCCGGAGTTTGGAAATTTGGCGGTGATTCACGACCGTGTCTCTGAGAGCACGTAAAGCCGTCAGTCCCGGTTATCATGAACATCTATGGCAATGGTTATTGGGAAGTCAGTGCCCTCGAATATACTGACAACTAGTTCAATCTTCGAATATTTCAGTTCTCCCTTAGGGTTGCGGAGGTGCGATGCTATTCGCTCCGTGGAAAAACTGAAATTCATGTAAAACCGGTTGAACTAGTAGCTGACCCCAAATAATATTGGGAATAAAGGCTAGGAAGATGATTAGAATTTGTATATGGATTATTATTTTTACTCACTCTGTTTTTAGACAATTTTCAAATTCACTCAGTGGATGTCGACACATAAATGAATAGGAGCTCTTACGATTAAGAGCCAACTAAAAAAACAAACTACTCAGGACAACATCACTGTAAAGAGACAGAAAACTAAACACAAACTCCTTTCGAAAGAGAGTCCTATGTGGAGAAAATCCTCCGACGAGGCGAGGTGATGATGTCTGGCGGACCATAGCCAAACGGTTGATGTTGGCAGTTGTATTTGCGCTAGTCAGCGCGAGAACTTTTATATTGTAATACAGGATACTCCGTGTTGTGATAATAATAATAATAATCTTTATTGACATATAATACACAATACAACTATTTGAAGTCCCTGTCTCCCATGCTAGGTATTACACCTGTATTACAGGAGACAGTGCCCTCTCCCGCTAGTACACTGTTATGAAACAAAGATTAACTAGTTACATTACTTAAATAATAAAATTACTTAAATCTATAAAAAACACAAAACTATTGATTATGGTAGAATAATAATAATAATACAATATTGGTTGGTGGTTGGTGTCCTCTGGGTGTGTGAAATGTATATATGAGTGAGTGAGTGTCAGAGGGTGTGTAGTTATTAGTATAATGAAGGGATAGTAGATTCTCTGAGGTATTGGTCATGAGAGGGTATATGGAAGAAATGTTTTCTATTTGCTTCACTTAAACCGGTATAGTTAGCAACGGAATCCTTGCTAACTATACCGGTTTAAGTGAAGCAAATAGAAAACATTTCTTCCATATACCCTCTCATGACCAATACCTCAGAGAATCTACTATCCCTTCATTATACTAATAACTACACACCCTCTGACACTCACTCACTCATATATACATTTCACACACCCAGAGGACACCAACCACCAACCAATATTGTATTATTATTATTATTCTACCATAATCAATAGTTTTGTGTTTTTTATAGATTTAAGTAATTTTATTATTTAAGTAATGTAACTAGTTAATCTTTGTTTCATAACAGTGTACTAGCGGGAGAGGGCACTGTCTCCTGTAATACAGGTGTAATACCTAGCATGGGAGACAGGGACTTCAAATAGTTGTATTGTGTATTATATGTCAATAAAGATTATTATTATTATTATCACAACACGGAGTATCCTGTATTACAATATAAAAGTTCTCGCGCTGACTAGCGCAAATACAACTGCCAACATCAACCGTTTGGCTATGGTCCGCCAGACATCATCACCTCGCCTCGTCGGAGGATTTTCTCCACATAGGACTCTCTTTCGAAAGGAGTTTGTGTTTAGTTTTCTGTCTCTTTACAGTGATGTTGTCCTGAGTAGTTTGTTTTTTTAGTTGGCTCTTAATCGTAAGAGCTCCTATTCATTTATGTGTCGACATCCACTGAGTGAATTTGAAAATTGTCTAAAAACAGAGTGAGTAAAAATAATAATCCATATACAAATTCTAATCATCTTCCTAGCCTTTATTCCCAATATTATTTGGGGTCAGCTACTAGTTCAACCGGTTTTACATGAATTTCAGTTTTTCCACGGAGCGAATAGCATCGCACCTCCGCAACCCTAAGGGAGAACTGAAATATTCGAAGATTGAACTAGTTGTCAGTATATTCGAGGGCACTGACTTCCCAATAACCATTGCCATAGATGTTCATGATAACCGGGACTGACGGCTTTACGTGCTCTCAGAGACACGGTCGTGAATCACCGCCAAATTTCCAAACTCCGGGCTAGCATTAGGAATTTATACAAATACAAATTCTACAATACAAATACAATGTCTATTAGTTAAGTGTAACAATATTTGTCTACGGACGAGAACCCATCTAGTAAACTAGGATAAGCCCTGTGATTAACTCGTATGTAGCATTTTACATGTCTGTGTTTTCTATTTACTCGCTAAATGCTAAGCTTATAACAAAACCTGTAAACGAACTCAAATCTTGTGTGATGACACAATTCAAAACAGACTGAAGTTTTAAAATTGAGAATGAAATAACATACAAAGAATATATGATTTCAACTTTAGGTAATCGCTAGTCATCAGAAATTGCGCACCTTACTATTTCATTATTTTACACATTGTATCGCACAACATCAATCGCCATCACGACTCGTGAAGTTTATCGTGAGATAGTGAAGGTGACATTTAGAGCACATAGTTATTGGTCGAGCTCGATAGTGGAAGTGAAATTTAGAGCACATAGATAGTTATTGGTCGAGCTCGATAGTAAAAGTGATATTTGGAGCATATAGTTATTGGTCGAGCTCGATAGTGAGTGAAATTTAGAGCACATAGTTATTGGTCGAGCTCTATAGTGGAAGTGACATTTAGAGCACATAATTATTGGTCGAGCTCACTATGGCAATACCACAGCCTTACAAATATCTGTTACCAAGCAATTTATCTGCTGCTTTTCAATCAGTGAAGCACATACCGTCTCCCACTGATACTGGAGGAAGAGGCCCAAAAGACAGAAACGCACACTTGTGACTCTTGAATTGCAGGTGATCCATGCCTTCTATACCATTTATCATCATATCTTCATCATCATCAACAGCCAAACCGCTCACTATAACGCCAAGTGTCGTGGGTTCCAATCCCATAGGGACAATACTTTGTGTGATCCAGAATTTGCTGTCCTGAGACTGAATTTGAATGTTCTTTGTGTCTGCTTCATGTATGTTTGATAAGTCCCCCGTGACACAGGATGTATATTTCTAATGCGGGAGTTATCTTTAAAAAAAACGTTTAACATAAGAGTATAGATAACCCAGATTTGTTTGTAGGATATGTATTTCCAAAAAGTTCGTGATCGTCCCTAAAATCTCATAATAACCAAACTAGACGACACCTCTCTAGAAAATTCCAAACAATCGTCGTACTTTTATTGATCGAAGACAATCGTAGAAAATCTTGTTGATAAATGTGCCGATATTTTCTAGAATGTTCGCATGTTACAATTTGGGATCAATGTTGGTAACAATAGATTCACTACCGCAAGACGTATTGCATATTGTGACGAGATATAGAACACATTTTGCATTAAGTAAGCCATGACATTTTAACTGTTTTTGTGCCGTTTACTTGTTAATAATCTCTGTTTAAGTAACGCTGAGTCCTACAGCTAAAAGGAATTCAATAGCAAACATAAGGCCAAAGTACACGAAAATAGGAATAAAGTCTTAAACACAAACGACCTATAGAAGGGTGAAAACACTTACTAGGTATTACTTATGTAAATATTTTCGGTTTTCGCCACGCCGCGTGAAGCAAAATATACACGTTTGAAATGTTTTTGTTCGAAAAGAATCTAATATTGGCTTGAGGTACGCGCCTGTTTTACCGGTAACCTTTTTTTTATATGAAACGAAGTACATTTCTTCTTTTTGCTAAAAATAAATGTGTAATGGCCGTTTTTTTTTAATTTACAACACGATTCAATTGATTTTTTTATTCACAATTTGAGTGCCTTATTGAAAAACCAGATATGATGTGATTCAGTCCAAAAGTTATGAGCTCTTTTTCTTTTTTGCTTCTCGTTGCAATAATAAATAAATAAATAAATAAATATTTTGGACATCTGTCACACAACATCATCTAGTCCCAAGCTAAGCAGAGCTTGTGTTATGGGTACTAGACAACTGATATAAATACATAAACATATTTATTTTGTAAGTACATACATATTATACATAGAAAACACCCAGACTCCCAAACAAATATTTGCGAATCACACAAATAATATTTGGTCAATGATGTTATGTTGCATAGGTTTCCCTTACCTTGTACCTTAGGGGACCTATTACGACACTCACGGGATGAATATTTTTGGCAATGAGTAATTTTGAAATTTTTCAAAATCTTACACATTGAAAATCAAAATGCCTTTAGCAGGCATTTAAAAAAGCAATTATTTTTAGAGGGAATTGAAAACCTAATAATCACCACTTATATTTGCAACTACTTTAAGTTTAATATTTGCAACTACTTTAAGTTTAATATTTGCAACTACTTTATGTTTAATATTTGCAACTACTTTAAGTTTATATAAGAGAATTTTAATGATGTTGTTCTAAGTAAAATTGTTACAGTACAAGTCTTAGCTCGTTTTAAATATCTAAAATTCCATTCCACCAGTTTGAAACTCCCGGTATCCTCACGCGAAAAGCAAAAATGGTCAAAAGGAACTTTCTCTAACAATTATCATGCATTATCCTGTAGCCAAGTGCCATTGTGTCCTGTAATGTGATGCAAATTGTTCTGAAAATACAAAAGGCAAGAATATTTTCGTGTGAATTTGCTAATGTATTTCGCAATGGTAATGAAATACAAATAATTAAATATTTAACAGTCACTAATTGTTTTATTAAAGGTATATTTTCACACTCAAAAGGAACCCATTCCTTTATCTTCTTGATCGCGTCATAATGCTCTTCTTCGTCCTGACTAACACGCTGATCATCAAAGTACTAGAAATAATTCGAACAGAATATTGTTTTTTAGGGTTTCGTAAACAAAGAGTAAAATAACCTATTACTAAGACCTATTACTAAGACTCTGCTGCCCGTCTATCACCAGACTATGTCTCACGAATTGTAACAGCTAGACAGTTGAAATTTTCAGCTATGATGTATTGATTTTTGTTACCATTATACTAACATTTACTAAAAACAGAATAAAATAATTATTTAAAAGGGGCTCCCATACAACAAACGTGATTTTTTGCTCGTTATTGTTAAATATTAATAACATCAGCAGGGAGTCGCTTGAAATGTATAGATAATGGTATGGAACCCGTCATGGGCTTGTCCAACTCGCACTCGGTCGATTTTTTATTCTAATATCTGTTTATAGTGATAACAAGAAAATTTATCAAATGTTTTTTTTCTACTAATTCACAAAACGTAGTAGTGTTGTACCTGAGAAATTAAATAACTTTAATTTCTATTTCAAATCAATCTCTAAATCTTTCTCTTTAGTAACACAGCAAGAGATATGTTTCACTTTTCTCCCGTCTTCTCTATCCTTTAAGGATAGAGAGACAGACTACATTCAAGAGCAGTTGAGAGCATATTTTACAACTAACTCTACCTATAAAACTTAACATATTTTTTTTTATTATTAAAAATAATGCATTTATATTATTTTTTTTACACATATAAGGTTTTACCATAACCGTATTATAATATTTTTACAAAACATTTCTATTATTATAAATTTATTTATTTTTGGAAAACTAACAACTACAAAAAAGAAAATAGTGTGATATGCAACATCAAGCCAATTACAGGTTTTCACGGATTGTAACTTACAATCCGTGAAAACCTATAATTGGCTTGATGTTGCTAAAATAAATATTGCAAATATATTTCCTACTATTTTGACGATAGTCTGTTTACAACATATTACACACAGTATTGTGCTAAAACATAATTATTTATTGCACAATATTTCATTAAATTAAGTGAAACAAATACAGAAGAATAAAGTTCACTTTTCCACATAATCCTCATCGTTAGGTTCGTCAGCAGTCTCCTCTTGAGGAGGATCATTAACCACTCTGTCGCTAGGCTCATTGTTACCCACATTAGAACCAATGCCCTTCTGAAGTTCTATCAAATCAACTTTCTGCATCGTAACTCGCACTAAGTCCTTCAAAATCTTCCTAATATCGCCATCCTGATTTATCAGGCTTTTAATCTTCTCTTTCGTCATGCCAAAATCTCGTCGGCTGTTGATAGGCAACTGCATATTTGCTTCAGGGAATTTCATCCTTTTTCTTTTTCTCGCCGTCTGATCTGGCATTACAGGTCCTCGAGATTGAACCATAGGTTGAAATGGTTGATAGTGCTGTCGTTGAATTGGTTCCATTTGTCTACTTATCAGTGCTGATTCTTTGGTACCACCGCATTCATTACCACATGTTAAGGCACAACACATTTTCGGGAAGGGACACTGAGGTTGCGGAGGTGGCGGAGGAGGGGGTGCTGGTTGTTGTAACCGAATCGGAGCTGGAGGTTTAGTGGTGGGTTGCTCTTTTGCTTGACAGTCTTTGAAATACAAAAGATTCTCTATAGTTTCCTCTTCCGATGAGGATCCATGGTGCTTTTTACTTCTTGATTTAGTAGCTGCATTAGCGATGCATAGTGTTAATGTTATCTGCAAAAGTAATAACTTTAATTATTATACATTATTCACGCGGGTAGACCCATGAAAGTGAAATTGACTGGTCAAAAAAAGTTAACTTTTAAATGCGTATTTCAAAAAGACCAATCAAAAACTTGATTCTTATCTAGTAGCAAAAGAGTTTATATAGTTTAATACAATCGTATGACCTATTTCTAGAACAATAGGTAAAGTTTATCTTTTAAACAATACCTACTGGTTTATTGCTTCGTAGATCTAAGAACAACAGAACTTGGTACATTTACTGTACCATTTCATAGGTCTAGTGGCTATTTACCTCTACAGCTTAGTCAGATATCGTGAGTTCAGTTCAAACACACTCAGGACAAATAAATTACAATGTGATAAGCACGATACCTATGTACAGTCATTAAAATAGCGTTTTGAAAGTGCCTGAAAAGATCTACTTGAAATAAAACTTTTTTGAGATTTGATTCCTGAACATTTTTTATCACGCGCATTGTCATCTACCTAACCTTCATTAAACGGCGAATATTTGGAACAACATCACTGCGAGAAAAAGGAAAACTTGAAACAAAACATAAATTACATTTAGGAGGTAGTAGAGCCACGCTGATTTTATCACAAATGAGGCAGTACTACCCTCACACAGAAGACCATCCTAATAATTACAGCATTCTGTCGTATTTCCTCGGTGAGTGTGAGACCGGAGGCCCAATCATGCATAATTATCTAACCAGGCCTGTTATTGCCTGCCCTCACAATGAGCATGCTCCTGAATTCTACTCATGCTTTCTAACAGCCAGAGTAGAGTCACTTTGATAGCTTTAAGTATACATATATATATATATATTAAATATATAAATCAACTCGTGTGGACAGCGTGGTACAACAGGGCAAAACCTCCTTGCCAATAAGATGCCTATATTCAACCGTGATCTTTTTACTTGTTATTCTTTTCTCTTAATAATTCAGTCGATAATTATTCAACTATTCAATATCATAATCACCAACCACTCATAATGTTCTACTTCTGGGCTCAGGTATCCTCTCAGAAGAGGGTTAAAGCCATACATCCCCAATTCGGCAAGATACGTTGATGCTACGTAATCTTATCGTTGTATGTTTTTAAGTCTCCCGAAGGCCTCCAAATACTTGTAAGCTCCACGACTGTTATCTTATGATAACATCCGGGAAGAACTGCTTAACGTGACCTGATCGAATTATGGAAACACTCTCAACATATCGTAATATAACGATGCCACAAATGGTCACTCATCTAGTACTCATCGCGTCGTAGTTACCTACCCTGTTTGATTATTTCTAATTACCTAGCGCAACTTGGCAATGAGCAAAATAGCTTTTAATTAAATTACCAGGGTACAAAGAAGGTTTATCAATAAATAAGCTAACTCTGTTGGCTGTAAATAGCTCTTGCCGCCGCTTTAATAAATCTAGATCGTTTAATAATATCAATACTAATATTATAAATGCGAAAGTAACCCTGTCTGTCTGTTACGTTTTCACGCCTAAACCGCTTAACCGATTTTGATAAAACTTGGAACATAAATAGTTTAGAACCTGAGAAAGGACATAGGCTACTTTTTACCGCGATAACCGACATAAACGAGGGCGGAGCCGCTGGCTAAAGCTAGTTTTACATAAATATGCTTGATTTCTAGCTCCCTGTTACTGTTTCACCCCTTCATAGGAATTAAAACTATCCTACATGCGTAAAAAGTCACAACAGACCACTTTCGCATTTATAAAATTAGAATGGATCTTGAGTAAAAATAACTTAAACTTACTTTAAAACAAATAAATGATGACTGAAAACTGCAGGCTAGCAAATTCAGCACAAACTTTCTTAGTCAAGAGTTATCAAAAACATAAAAATGAAAATCACAAATAGTTACAAAATAAACACTTACAATTTGTAAAATATCCATAATTATAGTAAGAGAATTCACATAAAGACCGGATCACGCGTACATTATCGCAACAGTAATGGCGGGAGGAAACAACCTCTCCGTGTTTTGTAAACAAAGAGGTTTATTTGCTAGGATCGCCTATTTGTCATCGGCAATAGGTCGATATCTGGCCTCACCTGCGTACGCCGCCGTAATAACTCCTTGATGGGTGAATGTTTTGTATAAATTTTTGTTTTTTCTAATACTTTTTTAGAAGTTTCTAGAAAATGATCTCTTTTTATGCAGACATACTCATATGTACATAAATTTTTAGAAAAGATTACTGAAGTTTTTATTCGAGTATGCGAAATGAATAAGGAATCTCACAAAATACTTGTATTAAGCAATCCATTCGTTCATCAATGTCATCGGACTAAATATGTATGGGTACCATTTGATGGTTGGTTGACGATGCTATTAGTCTATGGGTTCGATTACTACAAAGGACGTAATTGTGTGTTGAATTCGTATTCATCATTGATTCAATCTGTGTCTAGGATTATAAATTTTAAAGTAACTCCGTTTGTCTGAATAATGACACAGGCTACTCTTAATCGGGATCACAACATATACACGGATGTAACCGAGAGCAATAGCTAGGTTAACTATATGTATGTATTTAGAAAAATATATAACTATGCTTACGTTAGCACAGGCTCTGACTAATTTGGGGTGCTGCTGGCTAGAAAACCTCCACGTGGTGCACCCTGGGCGCTGGCGATAGCACTGTTCCTCCTCATTTCCTCCGCGTTATCTGGAGGGGAGGATTATCGCCAGCGGCTAATATTCTAGCTGGAGAGGAAGCCATGACATCGGCTCTCGGGCAAGGCCCGGCCAGCGGGGTGGGCGTGTCTGCCGGTTGCCCTGCTGGCTCTTCGCTCCTCGGAGCATGGAGGAGGAAACCTCGTTAAAAAACCGAAGGTGGGACCCTTCATGGGTCGGAGTTTCTCCCGCTGGTAGCGGTGGAGAAATGGCGGGCTCGGCGTGTACTTACACTACCACCGAGCAGGCGGGGGGACGTAGTCCTCTGGCCACCGTCGGCATAGCGTAATCCCGAGAGAAGTGCTGTGGTCAAGTCTCGCGGCTTTGATCGGGGACGTGGGTCTTGGCTTAACCGCCCGGACCGCGAGGAAGAAAACCTCTCTAAAAAATTACCCCGAATCCCAAGTTCTGGTGCGTGGCCAGGGGATGCATGGCTGATGGGAAGTTCAGTCGTAAGCGCACCCCAAGCCGAGGTACCTGCGGACCCCTCGGCTGGGTTAAAAATTTTCACTTGCCCGGGTATTGGGGGATCTCTGCCCGGGTCGACTTTTATTTCTCCCCCACTCGTGGGTTAAATTATGGCAGATGAAATTAAGAATTCAAAAAATACGATCGGAAAAACTCTAACAAAAACGGCAAGCACAATGGCAAACGAAATGGCAAACGAAACGGAGGGAAAGAAGAAGGGCATCCTCAAGGGGAGCTCTTCTTCGATAGCGGACCTAGTGTCCAAGGAGGCTGTGGTGGCACTCGGGCCGCCCACCTCGGTGGGGCTCCCAGCAGTCAAACGGACTACTGGGAGCCAAAGAAGAGGAAGAGACGGTCGCTTCGAGCGTGAACGCTCCAAGTCGGCGGTGGCGGGCAGGAGCGATGGCCCGGAGCCGATGGAGACGGAGATGCGGGCGGGCGATAGCCTCAAGCGCCTGCACTCGAAGGAGGTGGACAGCGACGCAGAGACGCCAGTCGCGAAGGGTGTCCGCATCGACGGGTCGGCAGCCCCTGTCTCGCTGCCAACGGACTCCGTGTTCTCGAATGCGGAGTCCCGCAGGAGGAGGCGACTAGACAACGAAGTCGCAGCGGAGGAGGAGATCGCCGATCTCCTGCTTAAGATTCGGGAGCCGGTGGAGGGAGAACCCCCCAAAGCCCCCGTGTCCGTGCAGGAGAGGGCGAGCGCGGCGGTGGCCATCATAAACAAGGTGGCCATCAAATCCGTGAACTTAAAGGGCGTTTTTGTAAAAGCCCTTAAGGACTCCTCCTCCGCCCTGTCAGAGGTGGTGGGGAAACTATGCGGGGATATGGCGCGCCTCGACGAGGCCAACACCCGCCTGATTGCCCAGATGGCCGAGCTGAGTGCGCAGTTCGCCCAATTCCGGGCCCAGCGTGCTCAGCCGGTGGCCTCGGCCTTGCCTGGGTCATCTCAGCCGGAGGCCCCGGCCCCGCCCGGGCCGTCTAGGGCAGAGGCACCGGCCCCGCCTGCGCCGCCTCGGATGGAGGCCCCAGCCCCGCCTGCGTCGTCTCGGCCGGAGGGCTCTGCTGGCGGCGAGCTCCCTGACGCCATGCTGCGTCAGGCGCTCGACGCAATGACGCGGATGCTGGACGGGCGACTGGCCGGCCTGGAGGCGAGGCTTCCCCCCGCGCCGGTTGTCCACCCCCCGCTCGCGTCGCAGCGCCCCCAAGCTGCCGCTCCGACTACGCTTCCTCTGGTAGGAACTCGCGTGACCTACGCGGCGGCGACGTCGGCACCGCCCCCCCCCCAAAATCAAAAGGGACCGAAGAAGGGGGCCGCAAAACCTCCCCAGGCGCCGGCCAAGGCACCGGCCCAGGCGCCGGCCAAGGCACCGGCCAAAGCGCCGGCCAAGGCACCGGCCAATGCGCCGGCCAAGAAGGGGCCTCAAACGGCGCCCTCAAGTGGAGCGGACTTCCCCCCACTTCCCGCTCCGGCGCCTCCGACGGGGTCCTCGGGACCAGCCACCTCTAATGAGGATTGGCAGGTTGTGGGGGCCTCGAAGAGGCGGGGGCAGCGGCAGCGAAAGCGGGCGAGGAAGGCCGCCCAAGGCGCAGCCCAAGCCCCGCAGTCGCCGCCGGTGGCGGCAGCGGCCTCTGAAAAGAGGCCGCGGAAGCTGCAGCCGCCCAAGACCGCGGCTGTAGTGGTGACCGTGTCGCCGGAGGCGGCCAGTGGCGGGCTCACCTACGCGGCCCTGTTCAAAGGGGCCCGTCCCGGGCTCGCCGCTGAATTCGGGGCTGCGGGGATGAGGCTGCGCCGCGCCCAGACGGGAGCTCGAGTATTCGAGTTCCCGGGGGCTGAGGGCGCCAAGACGGCAGATACTTTTGCCGAGAGGTTGCGGGAGGTGTTTTCCGCCCAGGACGGTGTTAAGATCGCCAGGCCCACCAAGTGCGCTGAACTGCGCATTTCGGGTCTGGACGACTCTATCACGTCGGAGGATGTCCGCGATGCAGTCATGGAGAAGACTGGCTGCACCGCGGGCACCATCCGAGTCGGCACCGTCCGGCCGGGCCCGGGAGGCCTCGGCTCGGTGTGGGTCAGCTGTCCCGTGGCGGCGGCCAAAGTTTTGGCCGACGCCGGGAGCATGCTCGTCGGCTTCGTGAATGCCAGAATCACGGTTCTGGCCGCGAGGCCGATGAGGTGCTACAAGTGCCTCGTCGCGGGACACACTCGCACCAAGTGCGAGAGCTGTTTTGACTGCAGCGAACTTTGCTTCCGCTGCGGTCAAACCGGGCACAAGGCGGCAGAATGCTCTGCCGCCCCTCACTGCCCGATGTGTGCGGCGGGTAAAAAGCCCGCCAATCACCAGATGGGGCAGGGGGGCTGCAAGCCTCCCCGCGCTTCTCGGCAGACGCCGGAGGCTAGCCCGGCGACCCGGGCTGCCTCCGACGTCGATCAGGCGACGACGTCGTCGCCCATGGAGGGGGTTGTAGAGACGATCCAGTAATGGATCAAGTCTCCAACCTCCTGGTCCAGACGAACCTCAACCACTGTGCCGCGGCGCAGGATCTCCTCCTGCAAACAATGGCGCAGTGGTCGATAGGTGTTGCCGTAGTCGCGGAGCCCTATTTTGTCCCTCCCCGTCCAAATTGGATGGGTGACTGGGACGGCTCCGTGGCAGTCGTCAGCTCCACGGCGGCTCATTCCCCGCCCTTGTCGCTAAGAGACAAGGGTACTGGATATGTTGCCGTCGAATGGGGGGGAAACACCATTTATGGTGTATATTTCTCCCCCAACCGGAGTCTGAGCGACTTCGAGGTCTTCCTCAACAACCTGGAGACCTCGATACGGCGATTGGGGTCTGGGCACGTCCTCGTGCTGGGGGACTTCAATGCAAAGTCCATTGCGTGGGGTTCCCCGGCGACGGACGCCAGGGGCGAAGCCGTCGAGGAGTGGGCGGCGTCGGTGGGCCTCTGTTTGCTGAACAGAGGCGCCACCAACACGTGCGTGCGACAGCAGGGGGGGTCGATAGTGGACCTTTCGTTCGCTACCCCTGCAGTCGCCGCACGATTAAGGAACTGGAGTGTCCTGGATGAGGTCGAGACGCTCTCGGATCACCTTTATATCCGATTCGAGCTCTCCCGGTCCCAGGACGCCAGTAGGGGTCACGCGGCGCGGCGTCCCTCCCGTTTTCCGCGGTGGGCTGTCGCCAAGCTGGACAGGGACCTACTAGAGGAGGCGGCCATTGTTTGCTCTTGGCTGTCTCCGCAGGCCCCGACCGAGGAGGTCGACGCGGGGGCTGGTCGCTTCGCCGATGCGTTAACGCTCATCTGCGATGCGGCCATGCCCCGCGTTCGTGGCCGTCGGCCTCCTCGGAAGGAGGTCTACTGGTGGTCCCAGGAGTTGGCGGACCTCCGTGCGGCCTGCGTACGTGCCCGGAGGTCCCACACCCGGAGTCGGCGACGTCACCGCGGAGGCGGTGAGGAGGTGGACCGGCTTCACGAGGAGTACCGAGCAGCTCGGGAAACTCTGAGGCTGGCCATCTGCCGCGCCAAAGACGCGTCCAGAGTGGAGATGCTGGAGAGTCTCGAGCGTGACCCCTGGGGTCGGCCTTACCGTGCGGTGCGACAAAAGCTCCGCACACAGGGCCCCCCCCCTTACGGAGACTCTCCAGCCCAGCTTCCTGCAGGAAGTGGTCGAGGGCCTATTCCCACAGCAGGCGGAACACACACCCCCGTCGATGGCCCGTCGTGGTCGTCGTCGGGACAGCGTGGGTGATGTGCCGCCTGTCAGGGAATCGGAGGTAGGGGCGGCTGTTCTACGGATTCGGTCCAAGAACACCGCCCCCGGGCCGGACGGGGTTCCAGCCCGAGTGATGGCCCGTGCCCTCGACTACATGTCGGACCACCTCAGGGGAGTGTTGGACGCTAGCCTGGCGTCCGGACACTTCCCTGAGCGTTGGAAGTGCGGGAAGCTGGTACTGATCCAGAAACATGGACGGCCAGCCGATTCGGTCGCGGCCTACAGGCCCATCGTGTTGCTGGACGAGGCGGGCAAGTTGTTTGAGAGGGTTCTCTCTGTCCGCATCGTCCGGCACCTCAGCGAGGTGGGGCCCGACCTGTCGGACGCCCAATTCGGCTTCCGAGAAGGGCGTTCGACGGTCGACGCGATCCTGCGCCTGAGGGCCGTGACCGAAGAGGCGGTGAGAGGCGGCGGAGTGGTGTTGGCGGTGTCATTGGACATCGCCAACGCCTTCAATAGTCTGCCATTCGGCTGCATCAGGGCCGCACTCCAATACCACGGAGTGCCAGGGTACCTGCGGCGGCTGCTGGCAGACTATTTAGAGGAGCGTACCGTCGAGTACGAGGACCGAGATGGCGCCTTGAGACGCAGGGCCATGTCGTGCGGTGTTCCACAGGGGTCTGTCCTAGGACCACTCCTGTGGAACATGGGATACGACTGGGCCCTACGAGGGCGTCTCCCCCCCGGGCTGGGTGTAATCTGTTACGCAGACGACACCCTGGTCACGGCCCGGGGGGCAAACTTTGAGGAGGCGGCGCGCCTGGCCACCACGGGAGTCTCCCGGGTGGTCGGGCGCATCGAGGCGTTGGGTCTGCGGGTGGCTCTGGAGAAGACGGAGGCCCTGCTATTTCATGGGCCCCGTCGCGGCCCGCCCGCCGGCGCCTCGATCGAGGTCAACTCGGTCCTCGTACCGGTCCGGGCCCAGATGAGGTACCTGGGTCTGGTCCTCGACGGTAGGTGGCTCTTCGACGAGCACTTCCGACAGCTTGGACCTAAATTGGTGGGCACTGCCTCCGCCCTAGGGCGACTTCTGCCCAACTTGGGCGGGGCCAGTGTCCCCACTAGGCAGCTGTACACGGGGGTTGTCCGGTCAATGGCACTTTACGGTGCACCGGTGTGGGCGGCGGCTCTGTCCGCCCAGAACAGGGCGCGCCTCTGGCGCCCCCAGCGGATACTGGCGGTCAGAGCCATACGTGGATACCGCACCGTGTCCACAGAGGCGGCGTGTGCCTTGGCCGAAACACCCCCGTGGGATTTGGAGGCGGAGGTGCTCGCCGAAGTTTATCGGCGAGTGGCTGACTTCCGGGCGGAGAGCGGATTTCGCCCTCCGCCCGAGGACGTGCGCGAGTGGCGCGAAGCCGCTCGCCGAGCCACCATGCTGAGATGGTCGTTCCGGCTGGAGACACCACGCGCTGGCTTCGCCGCCGTAGAGGCTCTTCAGCCGGTCATCGAGGAGTGGGCAGGGCGGCAGCACGGGACCCTTTCCTTCCGGCTGACGCAGGTACTTTCCGGGCACGGTTGCTTCGGAAAGTACCTGCACTCGGTCGCTAGGAGGGAACCGAGTCCCGCCTGCCACCACTGCGACTGCAGTGAGGACACGGCCCAGCACACGCTGGCGGTCTGCCCCGCTTGGGCGGCGCAGCGCCGGGTCCTCACTGCAGTCATCGGAGGGGATCTCTCGCTGCCGGCCGTCATAAGATCGATGGTCGGCAGCGACAGTTGTTTTACCGCGGTCGCAACCTTCTGCGAGGACGTAATCTTGCAGAAGGAGGTGGCGGAGAAGGCCCGGGAGGATGCCATCCAATCGGACCCGATCCGCCGCCGGCGCCCCGGGCGGCGGAGGCGCGCATACCTGCGTCTCATGCCGCCCTGAGAGTGGCCACGGATGGGCGGGACGGGTTTCCCGTCCGTCCGCAGTAGAGGCCAACCGCGAGGGGGCGACGTCCGCGTGTGACCGGACGTTGCCTAATTAGAGAGTAAATTGTGAGATGGTGCCCGCAACAGTGCGGGCAGGCGCCGGTTGGAGTCCAGAAGGAAATCCCCTCCCTGGACTCCTTCCAATACAAAGGCGCAGAGAGGGTCACACCGTGTGGTTTTAGTCGGTTCGAGTCCGACACACCACCCCGCCGTAACCCCCGACGGGGTGACGGTCCGCGGGAATTTCCGCACGTAAAAAAAAAAAAAAAAAAAAAAAGGCTCTGACTAATTTTGAATCAGACAGGCCGTGAGATTTTTGTGGTAATATTATTTTCGCGTTTCAAAGTTTTCTGCAACTTTAGAGTCACAGGTACGTTTGTTGAATGTAACTTAATAGTAATGCACTCTCCAAAGTAAGAGAGTGAGGGTTACAAGCCTCCAGTAACCTCACTTATTCGTTGAAAAGCAACGAAAGAATTACTTAGTACCAGTTTCTATGAGACTTTCCCATCACTCCGGCGAGCGTGGTCCCATTTGCAGCATAATAGCTACGTCATAGGTAGAAGAGCCTCGCTCCCACTAATGGGCCTGCTCGACCAGAGCAGTATAACCCGCAAACAGAAGACCAACCTAAAATGACATTCATGTTGTCGTCGTGAGTGTGAGACAGGAGGTCCAAACATTCAAACATCACTAAACCGCTTATGGTGTGGTTCATCCTGCTGCATTGTATAGACTCACAATGAGGATAGTGGCCCCTACTCCTGGATTCTACTCGTGCTTTCAATCAGGCAGATTAGAGCCACTTTGGTATGCTTTATAAAACATAATAGTTCTCCCACGGTAAAGTTGTTATTTAGAACGAAGTACAGTAAATCTATACCGGTGGTTACATGTACAATAATTACGCATTATCTACATACAATATAAGTGATAAACTTTACTTATCGCTCTCTACTTCATTACTTATCACTTCAATTAAGTGGCTTCCACTCATGTTGTATTATTGAAGTTTTGATATGGACCTATTTGTGTAGAAGTGTTGTTGTTGCGCATTGCAATAATGGTTTTCACAGAAATTTTTAATTTACAGTATTTTTTATGTAGTTTCACTACTTTTAAACTGTTTAAACCAACTAACAAAAAGGCAAACGATTTTCGTTTTCTACCTCTTATAAAAGGAAAGATTGACCGTTCATTGCTACCAGGTCATCTATTCATTCATTTATTCTATTATCAAACAAAACCCTTTAGAGAAATATTTTTATTACAACCATACAGTATCGAACTATTACTGTCTCATCGTTAGGCATCTAATAATCCTTATCAATAATAAGCATACCCTGCATTATCATCCGTGAAATGCACATGATCAGCGAGTGAACCACAAATCGTGTTACTTGTACAGGGCTACCTTTATTGTATTTTTCTGATTATTTATTAAGAATACGGGGTGATAGGGAGCTAATATTAAGCTGGAAAATAATACCCCAAAGAGAAGGAAAACTTAAAACAAACTCTTTACTAATTATTTCGAATATGTAAAGCAATATTTGGAAATTATCAATAAAACTTTATCATTATTATTTAATATTATAAATAGAAAAGTTTAATTCCAAATTTTTCTCATCATCTGCTCTTGAAGTAATTGGGACTTTCTATAAGCTTGAAGTTCATTCAACATTTTTACATGTTTAGGTAAATAATTTTTTGTACGTCCAAACTCGATATCTTCCAGTGATTTCAATTCTTTACAATGCTTGTACCAAAACGGTAAAATATTGTATGATGATTCTGCTTTGAGAGTCACTGTCTTACAAAACTCTGGAGGTACAACCCTCATTTGATCAAAGGACTGGTGGCCATAATCAAGCAAATCACGAGGGATGAAAATCGATTTTGTATATTTTGTATTAGGCTTGTTCTTAGTTTTCATTTGTAGGTGATAACAGTTGACTATGGCTAATAAAGTCAGGAAGTACAAACCCTGAAACATATGTAATAGTAATTTAGTTTATTTTTGTATCTCGGCAACCTACTATTCGTCTATCTTACGAACAAGTCCTCACTTTGGTCATCATCATCATCTCAGCCAAAAGGCGCCCGTAGCTGAACATAAGCCCAGAGTTCTAAAAAGGAGGAGGAGTCACCAGTATATACGGCGGAGTTGGTATGTCGAAATCGGATCAACCAAAACCACACAGTGTGCTTCTCTACGCTTGATAAACGAGAAGTTCGTGAAGTTTAGTTATTACGACATCCAAATCCCTCCCAGCACATGCCCCATCTCGGCAAGTCTGAATTTAGGCAACGCATGGCACACGCGGCCGTTACTTCCCCGCGACTGGCCTCTGAACTGGATGGAGGGGAAATCCGTCCGTTCCATCCGTGGTCACACTTCAGGCAGTTGAAAGAGACCTTCTTTTTATGTGCGGGAATCCTCACGGACCGTTACCATATCAGGGTTTGCCGCGGTGCAGTGTGTCGGAATTGGACCGACCAAAAAGGGTCTAGGAACAGCTGTTTTATCGATATCTGGACCCCTCCCAGCGACCCAGTGACCTATCTGGTCAGATTGGCATAGTACGAAAAAACCTCTATAACGTAAATCTTAGATACAGCTATAAAAAGAAGTATTTCATAGTTACAATATGCTAAAACACACTGCTAATATTTATTTGATTATAAGCAATAGTCTGCTTTGCTTGCAAATGCGGGTTTAACTTTACGAACCTTCGAAAACATTTTATTAGTTTATCACAGGCTTGCAACACGTGAATAACGTTATCAGTTGCATTTGCACTAAAACAATACGACCATAATAATTCAAGAGTCAAGAAATATGTACAATAACTGTTCGCTTTTCAAACAGAAATGAATGAAAATTGTAATTTTGTGTCATTCGATTACAGAACGAACCTTAGAATAATTACACATTCTAAGGAACGAAGATATGGGTATTCTTAAAATTAATTAAGTCTGTAAAGTGCCCCGAAGACGGTCATTTTTACGCTATTGAAGTTCCAAATGATCGCTTAAAGAGACAATTGAAGTCATTGTCATTCGCAACTACGTGATTGAAGGTGAATGATGGAAGTTTTGATTAAAGCCCATTAACAATCGCGAATGAAGTGAAAAATTGAACGTCTTGTTGGGCGATTGACCGATTTCGGTCATTCGCTAGTCGAGAAACATTAGCAACAAGCAAACAAGCAGACTTGTCGCGGCACGCTCCCCACCCTATTCCCGAGTAATTGACGATTCGTATGGAGCTCCATCGTTCGCACCTTCAATTTAAACGGTCAATGACGTGAAAATTGAAAATTTCGAATGACTGTCTCCGGGGCACTTTAGTTTTTATCTATTACATTTTCATTTCATCAGTCTTTTACAGTAGACGTAGTTGCTGCTTAGGAAGGAGAATATGGCCTACGCTGGCCAGACGAGTTGGAAAAGGCTTTGTTTCAAGTTTTATGCTTAGTTTACTTTCATATTTTTTGTTTGCTTTTTTTGGATAATGCAGCACGGCGACTCACTATGGTATGGTATGCAGTAAGACGCTTTTTCACGCCCCGCTTGAAGGATCCAGGGTCATAGAAGGTAGGATACACATGCGCTGGTGCGAGAGTTCCAGGTTTTAACTGCTCGGCACAGAAAGGAAGAGCCGAACCGTTTGGTTCGAGAGCGTATGTCAACTACTCTGAAGCGGTGGCGTAAGAGATCAGTACGTGTTGTTTGTAGATTAAGGAAAGGTGAGGATGATAAGGGTGATGACATTTCGTATTCTTAAACCATCACCACACTGAGAAACCAAACAACCATCTACGTAAGTGCTCTGGTAAATTTGCAACCAAACAATGGTACAAAACATGTTTTCTTTTTTTTCTTTTTTATTGAACGCTACACGTTTCTCCCAACGATGCGTAATGCAACTGTAAATAGTTTTATTTAATACGGTAAAATCACGGTATTAATAAAGATCAACGACCTGAAGTGCGATACCGCCAGCAGGACTTAAGGGAAGGCCGTGGAAACTCTCAAAATCACCAGAAAGGTATTTAAAAAATTAGGCAAGTGCGTGTCACACATAATAGTAGGTAGTTATAAAATAGACAATTGTTATGTTTACTTATTATTTTTTTATGTTTGAACGAAGTTTTCCAAGTGAGTGCAATTTACAACTTTTAACTCTGAAAATAAATAAGTTATCAAAACCGCTATTGTTTTCCTTGAAAGTTCAATATATGGGATACTACATGATTTTTCCAGATTTGTTGATTTTTAGAGAGCCGACGCCCTGTTTTAAAAAAAAAATGCCCTCTCAAGTTGAATAACTCATAAACGGATATCTAAATTGAAAAATGGCTTTGGCAAACTCACAATGTTTTTAAATGACCTATCTAATGATACCCCACATGATGGGATAGACGCGAGAAAAAAAAACATGCCCACTTTACATATAGGGGAGGTACCCCAAATAAAAGTATTTTTCATAATTTTATTATATATTCATGCAAAGTTTCATCTTCCTAGCACCAACCCTTTGGGCGGTAGGTCAAGGACGGACATGGCGAATCTATAAGAGTTCCGAGTCATGAACTACGGAACCCTAAAAAGAAGATGAAAAGACGCAATTGGTGCAGTCTTTTATTTTAAGGACAACCTATACATCAAACGTACACAAGGTACTATGTTTTACACAAAACATAAGCCAAAAAGGCCTTCAAAAATACTAAAGTACGTGTAGAGAAAAATTTACGCAAGTCGGTGTGCTGTTTAACATGTTTTTGCCGTCGGTTCATAACAAAGTTTACGGTTAATACACGTTCTCTAGTCGAAAATAAATACAAGGTAAACTTTCTTACCACGATAAAATACATAAGCCTTCTAAATCTTACATTTACAGTTTCTTCTCAAATTACGAAGAGGCGTATTTCTTGATAAGGCGAAGTGTAGATTGATATAAATACATTATCAGGACCCGGCAACTTCAGAGATATCTAGAAATTAAAAATAATAATATTGATACTTAGTAAAATCACTTTGTCTAGTACATTATTTTGTGTCTAATTTAAATATTTAAATCAATATGTGTTTTATTTGGGAATCATTTGGATTTTTGGATTCCCAAATAAAACATTTTTTTAGCAAAAATCTTTCATCATCAATTCTGTTTTGTTAAATAAGTAAAAAATCGGCCAAGTGCGTGTCAGACTACGCACAGTAAAGGGTTCCTCAGTCTCCAATAATGGTACGTGGATTTAAAATCATATCCAATAGGTAATTTTTATTTTTCTTAATAATACGTTAATTTTGTATGACGTTTTCCAAGGTAGACGTGAGAAAATAAAAATCATCCCCACTTTACGTGTAGGGGAGGTACCCCAAATAAAAATATTTTTATAATTTTATTATAGCACTGACGACGTAATTATATAAAAACATACACAACAACACATATTCTTGCAAAATTTCATCTTTCTAGCACTTACCGTTTGGACGGTAAGTCGAGGACGGACAGAGGGACGGACAGACAGACGGACATGACGAATCTATAAGGGTTCGGAGTCATAAACTTCGGAACCCTAAAAAATATTATGTACATCAGTCAACTTGTTTTTATTCAAAATTTAATCGATAAAGTTATTTTGATATATTCAAGACACTAGCAATATGTGAAATTCTCATTGTCTACAAAATATCAGTAGAATAATTCAATATACTAGCTTTTACGGCGGTTTAGCACGCGGTATATTTTTATATATTATTATATTTAAGCCTACCAAATAATTTAACTCTGCCTGATGGAAAGCATGAGTAGAATCCAGTAGTAGGGGTCCTAAGTGTCTATTACGACCTTGTCAGAAAATCTGCATCATTCCCCATCATTCTCTCTTAATATATGTCGGTTATTGCGGTAAATGGTATTGTATGACCTTTCTCAAGAATCAAAGTATCTCCATTCAAAATTTCATTGGAATGGGTGCAGCGGCTTAAACATGAAAGCGTAATAGACAGACAAATTTACTTAGGAATTTATAATATTAATTAAACTACTTAGACATTCTCCTCGACTCGTCTCGATTCGACTAAGTATTTATCATTAAAAGCATATTGTTACACTAATGCAAGATAATTGGTAATAGCATGTTGATAGACAAATTTTAATGCAAATTCGTACGATTTAGTACGTTGAACTAAGTACAGTTCGCAACAATGTAAGGGTTGGAGACAGAAGTTAGCTTGATGAAATAACAAATATCCCTTAGATATACCAGCTCCCATAAAGCAACACAGACCCGCGGACTGGAGGGGAGTAGCCATAATAATGCGATAAATAACGAATAACGTTTTATAGATTAGTCCGAAATTGATATATACGACTGCCTTGTTGGTATAGTGGTTAGCGTATGATAAAGAGGTCTCGGGTTCGATTCCCAGGTCAGACCAAATATTGGTGCGATTCACAAATATTTGTTTCGGAGTCTGGGTGTTTTTCTATGTATAATATGTATGTATTTACAAAAAAAAAGTATGTTTATTTATTTATTATATTTTGGAAATATAAGGAATCGTATCAGGATCGTATGAGGTGATCCGTCAGAGAACTAAAGTCATCGACATAGCTCACCGGAATAGCAAGCTGAAGTGACAGTGGGCTGGCCATATTACCCGCAGAACTGATGACCGTTGGGGTAGAAGAGTTCTGGAGTGGAGACCGTGACTCGGCAAACGTAGTGTATAACGGCCACAGGCCAGGTGGAGTGATGATTTGCGCAAAATGGCTGGCACGAGCTGGATGGGAGAAGCCCAAACTCGATCAAAGTGGTGTGCAATGCCTATGTCCAGCAGTGGATTGAAATGGGCTGATGATGATGATGATGAACAGGGGTGGTGACACTACGTGTTCTTAATCCATCACCACACGGAGGCAAAAATGTAATAGAAAGTTGTGATTATAAATTTCTTACTCTAACGCCTACGTGATTTTATATCGCAAAAATCGTGTAAGTGTAATGTTAAATATTTTGGACATCTTACACACAACGTCATCTAGTCCCAAACTAAGCAGGGCTTGTATTACGAATACTAAACAACTGATATAAATACATTAACATAGTAGTAAATACATACATATTATACATAGAAAAACACCCAAACTCTGAAACAAATATTTGTGGATCACACAAATATTTGGTCTGACATGGGTATCGAACCCGAGACCTGTTGATCAGTAGCCGCATACGCTAACCACTGGATCAACTAGGCAGTTATGTGTGTGTCAATGTGTTTTTAGATTGTAAAAGAAGGCCGAAACTTATTTTTAAATTAGGAATCCATTACCGGTCACCCATTAAGGTACTGTCCTCGTCGTCGTTGCTTACCCTCGGTGATTGTTTCTAAGGGTAACTTGACAATGAGCGCTTCAATAACTTAACTAACTTAACTAGCAGTCATCCTCCTAGCCATTATTCCCAAGTTTATTCAGCGTCGGCTACTAGTTCAACCGGTTTTACCTGAATATCAGTTTTTCCACGGAGCGACTGGCATCGGACCTCCGCAACCCTAAGGGAGAACTGAAATTCGAAGATTGAACTAGTTGTGAGTATATTTGAGGGCACTGACTTCCCAGTAACGATTGCCATAGAACTTATTTAGCAGTAACTACAAAAAATTTAAGTAATATCTTATTATTCTATTTCAGCAATCAACAGCAACGACAATAAAAAAAACACTCTAAAATTAAAAATTAAAAATCTAGCATCCAACCAAAGACAAAGCAACAGATAAACAGCCATTTTATAACAATTCCATAACCTTTACAATATAGTTGTTCACCAACAGCTAAAGGCCTACTTCCAGCTGCAAACAAAGCACTGTCACCACAACGGACATATTTCCTCATTGTTTAAAGTAATGCAACCATTATGGAGATGAAAAATATGCATTGGTTCAACTCTGTCCAGCGACAATTATTCTCAGACACAGACATGAAAATATTGTGAAGAACCTACTTTTATTTCCTCCTTTGAGAACGCGCTGAGTAGAACGATTTTCCATTACTTGCATCCCATTAATTAATTAAGAAAAGATTTAAATAACTTTTAAGAAAGGTTTTATGCACAATTTTGTTACGCCATTAAATATGGGATGTAAGGGGACAAACCAAGAACTTTCGCCCCAAGTCAGCCTCACCTGCACGCGGTACATCCTGCTGAACAACAAACGAGGCTCTGGCGACCGACCGATGGCGGTATATCCATCCCAAAAGGCGTGGCTAAATTCAATAGGCTGGTGACGGGCAGCAGCGTCAACAGTGCAAAAAGCTATGCTCTGCGATCACCAACCCGCCTGCCCAGCGTGGTGATTATGGGTAAACCCTCCATGAGCAAGCAACAAAAGCCACGGCCCCCAGTTCCCGGTAGTCCCGCTATTCCTGGTCATGGTGGCGACCAAGGTAACGGCGGGACAGGGGGTGCTAAGAATCCCCGGGTTACGGAAGGCCACCACAACCGACTGACCCTGGCAACGTATAACGGCCGCACGTTACGGCTAGACTCCCATCTGGCACAACTCGAGGTGGAACTTGGGAATATTAGGTGGCACATTTTAGGGCTATGTGAAGTCCGAAGAGAGGGGGAGGACACCATAACCCTCGACTCAGGCCACCTTATGTACTTCCGCGAGGGAGACCAACAATCCCAAGGTGGCGTTGGGTTTCTGGTTCACAAGACATTATCTGACAACGTTGTGGAAATATCCAGTGTGTCGAACAGGGTAGCGTACCTCATTGTTAAGCTCACCAAGAGGTATAGCCTCAAGGTTGTGCAAGTGTACGCACCGACCTCGTCGCACTCGGATGATGAGATGGAGGAGATATTCGATGATATATCGAAGGCCCTCCACTCTACTGCCAAAACCCACTACAGCGTTGTTATGGGAGATTTCAACGCCAAAGTGGGAGTACAAAATTGCAGCGAATCGGTAATAGGATCCCATGGATTTGGAAGCAGGAATCATAGGGGGCAAATGCTCGTCAACTTCCTCGAACGAGAGGGGTTGTTCTTGATGAACTCTTTCTTTCAAAAACGGCCCCAAAGGAAGTGGACGTGGCAGAGCCCCGACGCTATGACCAAAAATGAGATCGATTTCATCATGACGGACAAAAAGCATATATTCAGAGACGTCTCAGTGCTCAACAGGTTTAATATCGGCAGTGATCACCGACTTGTCCGAGGCTCTCTGAATATCGACTTCAAGGCTGAACGTGTCCGCTTGATGAGATCTAGGCTCCGACCAACTCTGCTCCAAGCCACGATTGGATCTGAAATATTCCAGTCAAATCTGCAAAACCGATTCGCTGCCATGGAAACCACAAGAGACGTTGACCAGAAACTTCATAATGTGGTTCGGATCATCAGGGAAGAAGGTTCGAGATTCTGTAATATGCAGCGTAAGAGCGGGAAGTCAAAGCTTTCAGAGGGGACTCTTAGGTTAATGAAGGAACGACGTGAGAACCCACCTGTCACTTCGTTGGGAAAACGGACTCTGAACCGAGAGATCAGCAAGCGTGTAAGACATGACCTCCGATGCTCCAATACTCTTTTTATTGAAAGAGCGATCGAGCTGAATCGGGGGTCAAAAGTGTTCGTGCAATCTCTCGGAAGAAGCCACCTGACGAAGTTGACCACAGCAAGTGGAGTAGTCGTTACTTCCAAGTCGGCCATCCTCTCGGAAGTGGAAGGCTTCTATAGCGGTTTGTACGCTTCGCATGCATCTCGACCTGATCCCGAAAATGAGGATCCTAGAGCCAAATTAACACGCCACTACACCGAAGATCTGCCAGAAGTCAGCATTGACGAAATCGAGATGGCTCTTGGGCAGCTGAAAAATGGAAAAGCCCCGGGAGAGGACGGCATTACAACAGAGTTGTTGAAAGCTGGAGGTAAGCCCGTACTGAGGGAGCTCCAAAAGCTTTTCAACGCTGTCCTGTTCGAAGGGAGAACTCCAGAGGCGTGGAGTAGAAGTGTGGTCATTTTGTTTTTCAAAAAGGGTGACAAGACCAGGTTGAGGAACTATCGACCCATTTCCCTCTTAAGCCACGTCTATAAGCTGTTTTCAAGAGTCATCACGAACCGTCTTGCGCGAAGACTCGACGAATTCCAACCACCGGAGCAGGCTGGGTTTCGGAGCGGATATGGCACCATAGACCACATCCACACAGTGCGGCAGATTATTCAGAAGACCGAAGAATATAATCAGCCCCTGTGTCTAGCATTTGTGGACTATGAGAAGGCCTTTGACTCGATCGAGATCTGGTCTGTTCTGGAGTCCCTGCACCGTTGCCAAGTAGACTGGCGATACATCCAAGTGTTGAGATGTCTCTACGAGGCCGCCACCATGTCCGTCCAAGTACAGAATCAGCAAACAAGGCCCATACCATTGCATCGAGGAGTGAGACAAGGGGATGTTATTTCCCCGAAATTGTTCACAAATGCAATGGAGGACTTGTTCAAGACGCTGCACTGGAAAGGACGTGGCATAAACATCAATGGTGAACACATCTCTCACTTGCGATTTGCAGACGACATCGTCATCATAGCGGAGACGCTGCAGGACCTACAACAGATGCTAAATGACCTAGCTGACTCTTCTGTACGCATCGGCCTACGGATGAACTTGGACAAAACCAAGGTCATGTTCAACAAACATGTACTACCGGAACCGGTTGCGGTACACGGTGCCATTCTCGAAGTTGTTCAAAAATATGTGTACCTCGGGCAGACTTTGCAGTTGGGTGGAAACAACTTCGAGGACGAGGTGAGCAGGAGAATTCAGCTGGGTTGGACGGCGTTTGGGAAGCTTCGTCGGGTCTTCTCATCATCGATCCCACAGTGCCTAAAGACGAAAGTCTTCAACCAGTGCGTCCTACCCGTCATGACATACGAAGCCGAAACGTGGACACACACGGCACGGCTGGTCCACAAATTCAAAGTCACGCAGCGTGCTATGGAGAGGGCTATGCTCGGAGTTTCTCTAAGAGATCGTGTTAGAAACGAGGTAATCCGGCAGAGAACTAAAGTTATCGACATAGCCCACAGGATTAGCAAGCTGAAGTGGCAATGGGCTGGCCATATTAGCCGCAGGACCGACAACCGTTGGGGTAAACGTGTCCTTGAGTGGAGACCGCGTCTCGGCAAACGTAGTGTAGGACGTCCACAGGCCAGGTGGAGTGATGATTTGCGCAAGACGGCTGGCAGGAGCTGGATGCGAGTAGCCGAGGATCGAACTAAGTGGCGTGCAATTGGAGAGGCCTATGTCCAGCAGTGAACTGCGATAGGCTGATGATGATGATGATTAAATATGGCGATATAAATGTAGTAGCTAGATACTTCTCGGCTACCAAAATTATTCATAACAGACTGGTTCTACTTTTAAACTCAAAATCATCAATTGCAAAATACCAACCCCTTTCACACTTATAAAACGATTACTCATTCTTTTATTCCTGATTCACATAATATTCAACTTTAACCTGTTAAATATTTTATTATAGAATAATATTCCAGAACCAGGGTTCTTGCAAGGGTCCTTTACAGATCAAACAAGTGCAATTACATAACATTATTTTAAAATAAACAAGTGAATGACTTGGCTTACTTTAAAAATGGTCAATGGAAAGTCTCTGGCCTTTTAATTTCGTTTTGTGTGGATAGCAGCCAGAAGCCAAAAAAAGTGATGAACTGCTTATAATTTAAATAAGCTAGAAAAGTGAGAATATAGATTTACGTATATTCTTTTAATCTCTTACTTTTTAGGGATTCGTACCCACAGGGCAAAACGGGACCCCATTTCTAAGACTCCACTGTCCGTCCAAAAAACTGTCACCAGGCTGTCTGTCCGTCTGACACCTGGCTTTATTTCATTAAACGGGATAGTTAGACAGTTGAAATTTTCACAGATTATGTAATTTTGTGCTATAACAATATATACTAAGAAATAGAATTACATAAATATTTAAGGGGGCTTTCATACAATGAATGTGATTTTATTGCTTTTTTTGTTCAGTAACGACAACATCATCATCAGCCCATCGCAGTCCACTGAATATAGGCCTCTCCAATTGCACATCACTTCCAGCACATCCAGCTCCTGCCAGCTATCTTGTGCAAATCATCACTCATCCTGGCCTGTGGACGTTCTACACTACATAGACGCTTGAAATGTATAGACAATGGTACGGCACCCTGAGTCCGACTCCGTACATGGCAGATTTTCAAATTGTGTAAATGTGTAACAACCACAATAAACAAATGAGCAATACAATAAAACAATACCGTTCACTTTATCCCATTATAATGACTAGTCAAACCCTTTTTATATTCATAAAATTTAGACAATTCTCTTCTAAAATATTCTGGTACAGTTCTCGGTGTAGTTTTATTAGTCGAGGGCCACCACGTCACCACCCAATGGCAGTAGAAGTACCACCACGGTAACGGGTAACAGGATTTGAAAGGATCCGAACAATTCATTTCCTGTAGTTTCTTCCTGCAGATCTGTTTGGTTGGAATCACTAAGCAATGATGATTGTACCCTTCTTCACAGTCTGATGAAGGGTCTACGTACTGAGGAGCGAAGGCTCCAATTATAGGGCCGTTATCGCGGTGGTAGCAGTTCACTGAAGCTGTTGTTAATAGAAGAATTATTGTGTACATCCTGAAATGCAGGTTAAGTTCTAGTAAATAGGTACACTGTATTTATTTTTATGTCTGGTCGTGGGATCGATTCCCACCCAAGGCAGATCTTTGTATAATGAATACAATTCTTTGTTCTATGTCTGGGGGTAATTTTATATTACCAGTTTTTATTTAAGGCTCCGCCGTCGTGTATGTCGGATATCGTGGTAAAAAGTAGCCCATAGTAGTACAATATAAACCTTAATAGGATGTAGCGTAGAGTATTTTTATCGTAAAGATATATTGCGCCCACGACTCCAGTCGACGTCCCGCCACCGTCGTTCAGTACCGTCTCATATGATACGAACTATCGTCGACAGTACTATTCAGGTTATTATTCTGTTACTTTGCCTATCTACCACTGCCACACATCCTCGCCACATTTTTTAGTACAAACCACGCCTTAAAGAAAATAATTGTGATAAGGAATACTTTTGTTGATTTTCTTTGAGAGAATGATACTACCGGAACCCATTTCCTTTCTTAATTCTCGTCTCAAAGAGTGTTCGTTTACTCCCCGTGTCATGAGAAATTAACTTCACATTTACTTTTTTTTTATTATTATGTTTGTTATTAATTTAACCACTCATCACAAAGTAGGCATTATGTTACTCCTAAAACTACACGAAAAAATGTATAAAAAATCTAATTGGTATTAACTTTAAACTTAGCTAAAACATTTTTTTTACTTACAGATTTAATATTGGGTGTTAATTCACAAACTCTAAAATATTCTACGTAAATTCTAAGAGTATTCTTTGCTACAAAACATTTATTATAATATATATAATGACGTATAACATAGTAAAATTTTTATTTCTTCTTCAATGGCCGTGATTCTGTTGCTAACATCAGTAAACCAAACTAAACTAAAAATTAGTTTTTAGATTATTTACTTTATTGTTCTTGCTTTACAGTCCATTTTTCGATATCTGAAATCCTACCTGTTCTTGTCAAAACATGCAGCCGAGTGTAACGTGTAACGTAAACGTGACAATTATTAAATAAAATAAAATAAATAAATATTTTGGACATTTCACACACAACATCATCTAGTCCCAAGATAAGCAGAGCTTGTGTTATGGGTACTAGACAACTGATATAAATACATAAACATACTTTTTTTTTGTAAATACATACATATTATACATAGAAAACACCCAGACTCCGAAACAAATATTTGTGAATCACACAAATAATATTTGGTTCGACCCGGGAATCGAACCCGAGACCTCTTGATCAGCAGCCGCATACGCTAACCACAATATTATCACATTAAAACTGATGTGATAATATTGGTTATATAATTTTGATAAAGAATACCATACCTACACGTCCCTTTAATCTGAACTGACAAGAGTCATAACCACGTAATTGCTACGTTCATAAAAAATAAATACACAAAAATAAATAATTATTACATAAAGAGTTTAGTTTGGCAATCAGATTGAGACGTCTAATTTTAGTACGACATACCAGTATAGTCCGTGTGGTGACGTATTAAGAATACAGAGTGTCACCACCCCTATTCATCCCGCGTGTGTCGTAAAAGGCGACTAAGGGATAAACTAGGCAAGACAACATCAATGCAAAGAGAAGGAAAACTTGAAACGAACCCTATACCAATCCGTCTGGCCAGCGTGGTATAGTAGGCCTCTCCTTTTCAAGGAGAGGCCTACTATACTAATAGGTACTGTTGCTGTATGTCCAGCAGTAGACTGTTGAAGGCTGTTGATGATGATGATGATGATGATGATACTAGTATCTGACTGAAACTAAGTGACATGTTTTAAACATTCAACACAAGAATAGCTGAGTTGTGGTCTGAGATGCTGAGTTGAGTACTTTAACTAATTTTGGATAACTCAAATTAAATTTACTTTTTGAACTAATAAACAAACCTGTTTTGCTGATCATCTTATTTGGTACTGAACTAAAGATGCAAGAATATAGTAAAAGAATAATTAAGATTTGATATTTCGAACAATAGACTGTAAGCAAATGAAACTCAAGTATAAATTTCTACAACAAATTCTACTACATTCTAGTTTAGTGAACTCGACAAGAGAATTAGCACTATTATAATACTCTTAGTCTAAACCTAATGGTCGTAAAACAATAGCAAAAGTCAAATGTGAACTAAAATTTTAATGGTAAACAACATTTCTACAGTAGGTACTTATAAGAAATCTGTGACTAATACAGCATGAATTCTTTTAAAAAAAATCGTACTTCAAAAAATGTAATAAAGCAGACTTTTGCTGATTTTATTAGTTTGCCAACAATCGTAAACATATTACATAAATATATATACATTGCATTTTTTTATCTAAAATAAACATAGTATCTTAATCTAATGTCACAGGTACAGAGTTATTTGATTTGAATTGAAATTATAAAACAATCTTAATATAACTCCTCCAACGATAGTCATGAAGAATCGGTAAAATGTTGACTTTCGATGTGTTTCTAGAGATGAACAACAAAATGCGTTTCTTAAAAGGCTTACTAACGCCATCTATAATTTTAATGGGGAAACTAATGCCCATTTCCACTTTTCATACTTAAACCATCTCCTTACTAAACTTTGTAAGACACAAGCATTTAGGTGTCCCCTAAAGGTTGATAAAACAAAAACATCAATAAAGGTCAAATAGCTCTCTTCAAGTAGACCCATAAGCTTAGGGAATATTAGCGAAAACGGCCGGCTTTTTAACTAGCGATCCGGCTTTGCACTGGTATATATAAGTATTTATCAAACATTTTAAACTTGAGAAATTATATAGTAAAGCCTTCCTCGAGAACCAATCTATCCATTGCTGATAACAGCATGAAAATCAGTGTAGCAGTTTTTAAGTTTATCGCGAACAGACAGACTTCGTTTCATAATAAGTAGTGATTTAACCGAAGACTGGCATCATTGGACCCATCATAGGCGGCGGCATCATCATTGGAGGAGGCATATATACTGGAAAAGCAATGACTTTTTTTCCTTTTAGTAGATCACTTCCTTTCTTCTTAGCACCTTTACTCTTGTGTTTATTTTTTACTTTGCAACAACAGCATTCATTGCTCTCACTGCTCTCACTGCTTTTGCAGCACTTACACCGTGATGATCTTACCACAAAATATTGAAGTATTATGATCATTATTAATAAAATGTGTAAGGTTTTCATTCCTGAAAACAAATTGTTAGATTATTTTATTAGATTATTTTTGTTCTTTATGAGGCGGCCAAAGTGACTCTGGCTAAAGGCAGACTTGAGTACAATTTAATAATAAATAAATATTTCGGACATCTTACACACAACATCATCTAGTCTCAAACTAAGCAGAGCTTGTATTATGGGTACTAAAGAACTGATATAAATACATAAACATACTTTTTTTTTGTAAATACATACATATTAAACATAGAAAACAGCCAGACTCCTAAACAAACATTTGTGGATCACGCAAATATTTAATTCGGCCCGGGAATCGAACCCGAGACCTCTCGATCAGCAGCCTCATACGCTAACCACTAGACTAACTATTTAAGAAAGTAGACAATGGAGCTTGGGGAGGTACAATATGGCCGCGAATTGACTTGCTTGTGATTATGAAGCCTCTGGTCTCACTAACACTCACCAACGAAATACGATACCACGAATGTTGTAATTTTAGGTTGGTCTTCTCTCTTCTTCCGAGCCTTTATTCCCAAGTTTATTTGGGGTCGGCTACTAGTTCAACCGGTTTTACCTGAATTTCAGTTTTTGCGTTTCAGCGACTGGCATCGGACCTCCGCAACCCTAAGGGAGAACTGAAATTCGAAGATTGAACTAGTTGTCAGTACATTTGAGGGCACTGACTTCCAAATAACGATTGCCATAGATGTTCATGGCAACCGGGACCGACGGCTTTAGGTTGGTCTTCTATAACTGTAATAAGCCTTCAGTACATAATCTCAGTATTATTTATCACACTGCATAAACAGCATAACATCTTTTTAAACTAATTACAGTGTAACATAGTGATTTCTAAAATAAAATTATCTTTGCTTTAAAAAAAAAAAATCTCGTCATTGTCATATTTAAAACGTCCGAAAAAACCTAGTTGTTTCCTTTTGTCGTAAGTACTTTAAATATTTTGATTACTTTACATAGTAAAGGCATTAGTTTCATATTGTGGTGACTTTCATATGCAGCGCACGCTAAAACATAAAACAGCGCCGTCTATCGAAGAAACACTGAACCACGGAATAATAGACTATACGGAGTAACTACTAATGCTGAATCGCGATATAGAAGTTCTTGCGTCGATTAGCATATACCAACATCAACCGTTGGGCCGTGACCCATCACCTCAGCTAGTCGGAGAAGAGCCTCCGATTCCCTATGTGTTGTAGAGACACAACAAAATCAATGAATGACAAGTGTATTTTAATTCTAGGTTTTTAATATGATTTTTTAGATTAAATGTGTGGGAAATAATATATAGGTACAAGACTATTAACTTACTTTCAATATATTTAAAACTGTTAAGTAACTTTATTATAGCCGTTCCAGTTCTGATATTTTTACATTTTGTATCCTACTATTTCATCTGAGCGTCGTTCAACCGCACAGAACATTAGTTTTAAGAGCACTGAAATTTCAGTAGTCCTTAATTAAAAATCAATATCGAATTATCGTATTTTCCATTAAAACAAAAACTAATTAATCTGTGGAAACTGATTTTGTACTTATAAACAATCTAATTTTTAAAGGACAGTATGGCTTTTAAACACGAGTCCTTTAAATATTTTACACAACGTTATAAGTTTAAGTGGTTTCGTTTCTTTGTAATGTAACATTTTCTTAATGGAATTTTGTGTGGTTTATTACTGTGTGTGTTATCGACAGCAATAAAGAAACGTCGTAAGTTATATAAGAAAAATATTTAAAAAACGTTCAAAAATTGTGTTTACGAGTATTTTGATATGACTAAGGTAACAATAGGACGCCCACAGGCCAGGTGGAGTGACGATTTGCGCAAGATGGCTGGCAGGAGCTGGATGCGAGAAGCCCAAAATTGATCAAAGTGGTGTGCAATGGGAGAGGCCTATGTCCGGTAGCTGACTGCAATAGGTTGATGATGATGATGATGAAGGTAACAATAAGTTAGTGATAACCTCCGTCGCACTGTGGGCCGAAAATCGGCTTTCATAGACTTAGGGACTTCAATTTGCAAGTGCCGGTTTTTTTGCCGGATATAGCTTCTATTAGTCATTATTATATACAAAAATGACACCCGAGTTAATTTTGCTCAAAAATGAAGGAATTATAATTTATTTACGAAAAATTTATATGAAGCTAGTATGAAAAATCTAATTATCTCTTAAACGGAAAGTTAAACCCGAATATCCTTACAGTTGATTATAGTGCTAATTATTTATGATTTTTCTATTACCGATTTGCCAAAAAATATTATGCCGTTTTTTTTTAAAAATCGTCAAAATATTTTTATTAATTGTTATAAATGAAACGGTTCCTTTTAGTATTTACATATGTTGAAGAACATCGACTTATAACAACACGTAACATAAAACAGCATCACTCATATATCTCCGAAAGAGTAGGGAGAAGTTTTTAGTAGACGTACACACACGTAGACGACTATATTTGAGCTAGATATTTATCAACACAAAATGAACATCGATGTAATAAAATATAAAGTTTATGCCCGCAATACGACTGGTACTACATGTCGTCAACCGTACATAAATTATTTTTACACGGGGCTGACATAATCCAAAGAAATGATATTGTGCCGATTGGAACTCTCACGGAAGAAGCCTCAGAGTCTCGAAACAAAGATTTCAGAAGGTTTCGGGAACATCATTCGCGGAAAAAAAAACAGGCAAGATTCCAATCAAGATATCTTAAATATGCTTGTTGTTTCTTCATATCCTTTACTAAGTGCACAAAGGCCTAAGTTAGATGCCAAGAAATAGCAGAGCTTTTTTGCTGAAACTTTCGACCTATTAACGATTTATTTAATCTTGATGCTGACTCAGAGTTGGAGTCCGACAACGAGAGTGATAAAGATAATTAAAAAAAATATATGTAGGTATTTGTAACTTCTTATTTGTTTCCGTGTTATGTTTTTTTTTTGGTATTTATGTGACTTTATTTTACCAATGAATAGTATTAATTCCATATACTAGTTTTTAATTACTTTGTATATCACGGTATATTGTAGTACTTTATTAATAATTTCGTAACCTCTGTTTATTTAAATTAAATGTTAGAAAAAAAGAATCAACAGCATTTTTTTAATTTTTTTTCTTGTTTTAATTTATTCTAAATATTTAGGTACTTAAGATATCGATTTTCTTAACTGAGACACTTAAAGGAACCGTTTCATATGTAAAAACTAATAAAAATATTTTGACGATTTTAAAAAAAAAAAACGGCATGATATTTTTCGGCAAATCGGTAATAGAAAAATCATAAATAATTAGCACTATAATCAACTGTAAGGATATTCGGGTTTAACTTTCCGTTTAAGAGATAATTAGATTTTTCATACTAGCTTCATACAAATTTTTCGTAAATAAATTATAATCCTTCATTTTTGAGCAAGGGGGGCGTAGTTGTTCGCGTCCGTAGGAGCTACCTAACCATAACCCTACACGTGTCCCCCGGGTGGTGCTAAAGAACAACGAACGCCGAGTCGTAGGCGGCGGTCAACTAACCTACTAGGCTGGCTTAGCGGTCAGCTTCTGTGGAGGTAGGAAATGACTTCCACAAATCGTAATCTTGCGGTCATGTGCTGTGAGAACGGTGGTCTTGGCTTCATCGCCTGGGCTAAGAGGAAGAAACCCTCCATAAAAAATAACCCCAATCCTAAGGTGGGAACCGCGCCGATAGGATGAATGGCTGAGGGAATTCAGTCTCTAGCGCCAACCTCGATGGACCTGGCCACATCGTTGTATAGTGCCTTCTCATAGGAATCGGCGTTACCCTGTGAGCGACCAACAATTCGTCCGTACTCGTGGGAACAAAAATGAAGTCAGATCCCCAAATAAACTCAAAAAACCCTCAACCACAACATAAATTATTAACTCAACAGGCACTCCTACCAGGCTTATTTAACAGACAGCGTTCGTCATCCCTTTCCGATGTAGGAAGATCACCACAAGACAACCAAAAAGTTGGTGCAGAACAACTAAATGAGACTAGTAGCTCGCGGGAAGCTACCTCACTGGAAGACACCCCCCAATATCCTGCTCCCCCACCATGGCAAAGGGTGCCATCACCCAATAGCAGAAGCAGTAAGAAAAGGAAATATAGCAGTTCTCCACCAGAAGCTCAGAGTACTGCCACACAAAACCGCTTTAGTACCTTACCTCTAGACCCTAAGGATGAATCGTGCACTACCGATTATCCGAAACCCAGTAAACCCCCACCTATCGTTCTCAATGGCATAGAGGATGTTACTGAGCTATCAAAGCTACTCCAAACCGTTACCAGCAAAGAAGACTTTAAATTTAAGCTAATTAACAAAAACTTACTCCACATTCTGGTTAACTCTACTGAGGAGTATAAGAAGATCATAGCGGTTATAAGAGCAAACGGGTTAATAGGGCATACATTTACCCCTAAAGACAGCAAATGCTACCGCATTGTCATAAAAGATCTCCACCATAGCACTCCCCATGAAGCGATATTGGAAGCAATTGAGGCAACCAACAATAAAATAAAAGGAGAAATCATCAATGCCCGGTACGGTCCCGACAAGAAACCCACATCTACCTTCTTTGTGAATATTGAGCCCAGTGTTAACAACCCCGCTGTCAAAAATATAACACATATATTTAACCAAAAGGTCAAGATAGAGGATCCGCGAAAGTCAAAAAGTATCGTTCAATGCCAACGTTGCCAGCGCTACGGTCATTCAAAGAATAACTGTATGAGACCATTTAGGTGCGTTAAATGCGGAGAAGGCCATAAAACCTCAGAGTGCAAAAAGAAAGATAGAGCCACACCGGCTAAATGCGCTCTCTGCTCGTGTGATCACCCGGCTAATTACAAAGGCTGTGAAATATATAAAGAAATCCTTTCCCGAAGAAATAAAAATTTTACCCCAAGGGAATCTCAAACCGCCCCAACCACCAAGGCACTGCCAATTAACCGAATCAGTTCCACCTCGACAATAACCGAAGGAAGTGTAAGACCCTCTCACCAACGTACATACGCTGAAGTTGCCGATGGGAAAAATGCCCAATCAAATCAACAATCCTACAACAAGCTGGAAGGTTTCTTACTGAAACAGAGCGAGAAAATGGACCTCCTAATACAACAAATAGCCTCACTAGTGAGTCTAATCACTACTCTCGTCTCTAAGCTAGCAAAATGACTTCTCTACACATTGCTACCTGGAACATCAATGGCCTTGCCCCTAATAAAAACGAACTAGAGATGCTAATCAAATCCAACAAGCTTGACGTTTGCCTTATTTCCGAATCGCACACTACACCAAGAAGCCGAATTTGTATTCCAGGATTTTCTGTGTACCATACTTGTCATCCCGATAGTGGAGCCCATGCTGGCACCGCAATAATTATCAGAAACAGTGTAAAACATTGTCTCCTGGAACCTATTACGGCCCCCCATCTCCAGGCCACAACTGTAAGGGTGGAAGATCGATCAGGGCCCCTTAATCTCTCTGCGGTATACTGTCCACCGCGACACACCATAAAAGAGAAAATGTTTACTGACTTCTTTATGTCATTGGGTAGCCGATTTATTGCTGGTGGCGATTGGAATGCCAAGCATTCATATTGGGGATCAAGATTGACGGTTACTAGAGGCAGAGAACTAAAAAAGAGTATTGAAGCGAATCGCCTACTATCTATGTCTACTGGGGAGCCTACGTATTGGCCCACGGACAGCAATAAAACCCCTGATCTCTTAGATTTCTTTATCACAAAGGGTATCAGCGAACTTAACACTGTCATAAAGTCAAGCCTCGATGGTAGCTCTGACCACTCACCTGTACTACTAATGGTTAGTCCGATGGCCATACCCAATGACACTCATACCGACTATCTCCATAATCACAAAACGGAATGGCAATGTTTTCGAGAATTCCTCGAATCCAACATCAACCTTAATGTCCGACTCAAAACCAGGGAGGAAGTTGACGATGCGTGTCTCTACATCACAAATTTGATCCAAGTGGCGGCTTGGTATAGTACTCCCGAGCTAAGGGACTCAGCGCGTGGGGCACCAGTCCCTCTAGCAATTAAGGAAAAAATCGCCGAAAAACGTCGCCTTCGCAGAATCTGGCAGACCACCCACAGGAGCGCAGATAAAACCAGATTGAATCGAGCAACTAAAGAACTCAAAGATCTCCTGGCTCGTACTGCAAATGAATCGCTCAAACAGAGATTAGTGAAAATGTCTACTAATGCAAATGGGACTCACAACCTCTGGAAGGCTACAAAGTTTCTCCCACAGCCGCAACAGTGCTCTCCACCTCTTAGATCCGGTAACACATGGGCTCGAACTGACCAAGAAAAGTCTCAGGCCTTTGCTACATACCTGGCCGGGGTTTTCAAGCCCAACGATTCGGACAGCCCGGAAGATCCAGAAATAGATCAAGTCCTCAAGCAAGATCTGCAACTATGCCTGCCGTTAAGCCCTACTTCACCAAGAGAAATGGCTAGAGAAATAGCCAAAATGGACCCCTATAAAGCACCTGGATTCGACCTGATTACCCCTAGGCTTCTGAAAGAACTCCCTAAGAAGTGCATTGTCTTTTTGACCATGCTTGTCAATGCCACACTGAGAACTTCACATGTTCCTGCACTCTGGAAAACATCTCAAATCGTTATGATTCATAAGCCTGGTAAGCCGCCTAACGAAGTCTCCTCTTATCGCCCTATTAGCCTTACGCCTGTGCTGTCAAAGTTGTGGGAAAGGATCATCCTATCGCGATTGTCTCCTTGCTTGGATATGGACCATGTAATACCTAACCACCAATTTGGTTTTCGGAAACACCACTCAACAATAGAACAGGTACATAGAGTCTATTCTACTATAAGACAATGTCTGGAAAGGAAAGAGTACTGCTCGGCTGCCTTTCTCGACGTACAACAGGCCTTTGATCGGGTTTGGCATAAAGGACTACTCTGCAAAATTAAAAAGTACCTTCCACACTCCTACTACCTGCTGATGGAATCTTATCTCAGCGACAGAAAGTTCCAAGTCAAGCTTCGTGACGCAAGATCTTCCCTTCATAGCTGCACAGCTGGTGTACCCCAGGGCTCTGTACTTGGTCCGGTCCTTTACAACATATTTACTAGTGACTTACCCCAGTCACCTGACATAGCTGTTGCAACTTTTGCCGATGATGCGGCCTTCCTCAGTTGTGATCGTAACCCAAATGAAGCGAGTAGATTGTTGCAAAGCCAGCTCAATGCCACCAATGTTTGGTTCACTAAGTGGCGCATAAAAGCAAGCGCTCCAAAGTCTCACCACATCACATTTACCTTAAGACGTGAAACTTGCCCCCCGGTCAACCTAGGCCCAGACACATTGCCGCAATCAACCTGCGTCAAATACCTTGGATTTCATCTAGACCGGAGGATGACATGGAAAGACCATATAAAAACGAAGCGCAACGAAATCAATATAAGGTTTAAAAATCTACTCTGGCTCCTCGGTAGACAGTCTGCTTTATCCCTATCCAATAAGCTGAGGGTATATTGTTCCATAATAAAACCGATTTGGACATATGGAATCCAACTGTGGTCGACAGCCAGCAAATCCAACATTATGTGCCTGCAGAGAGCCCAAAACAATATTCTAAGAGTGCTTTCCTCGGCGCCCTGGTTTGCTCGCAACTCGGAAATTCACGAGTACCTGGAAATCCCAACCATCTTGGATGAAGCAAAACAATATTCAGCCAACTACAAGGACCGCTTGTCAACCCATCCTAACCCATTAACCAGTATGCTTCTGCAGCCAAACCCTATTAGAAGACTCAAGAGAGCCGATGTGCTGCCTTAATGGGGGGAGATAGAGCAGTGGCTCTTTCTCCCTAAACATCAACCACATGCAACGCACCTGATTATAGTCTAGGCGACTGATCGCAGGTTAAAAACGAAAAAAAAAAAAAAAAAAAAAAAAAAAAATTTTTGAGCAAAATTAACTCGGGTGTCATTTTTGTATATAATAATGACTAATAGAAGCTATATCCGGCAAAATAACCGGCACTTGCAAATTGAAGTCCCTAAGTCTATGAAAGCCGATTTTCGGCCCACAGTGCGTCGTGGTAACCAATACCATCTGTATTATTATTGGCACTGCTACTCTAAGTTTGACTGCCTCGGTGCTTGAGGTCTTGAGTTCAAATTTTAGGTCGGACTAAATGCTTGTACGATCTACAGATTTTTGTTTTGGAGTTTGAGTATTTTCTATGTGCGATATGTCCATATGTAGGTAGGTATTCACAAAAAAATAAGTGTATAAGTATTTTAACAATCAATCTATCTTTCATAGTTCAAGCTATGGTTAGTTAAAAGCTGAATGTCGTTGTGTGTTACAGGTCCGTAATATTTATTATCAGATAAATAACTCTTTATTTCCACACTAAATTACACAGTTACAAAAAAGAAACACAATGATAAAATATAGAGTGTACAAAGGGCGGCCTTATTGCTAAAAGCAATTTCTTCCAGGCAACCTTAAGATGGATCAAATGTTGTAAAAAGACAGTAGTAGTTGAATATGCATTTTTTGAACCTACTTTTTGCTTAAAGTACATAATATGTACTATACCATATTACATATACTACATAAACTATATTATCTACAAACATTTTATTACTTAGTATGTACTCTTTCGGTTTTTCGAAATACGGTTCCTTTTTCATCTCATCCTTTTTTAGGGTTCCGAAGTTTGTGACTCGGAACCCTTAAAGATTCGTCATGTCCGTCCGTCCTCGACTTACCGTCCGAACGGTAAGTGCTAGAAAGATGAAACTATGCATGAATATGTGTTGTAAGTACGTCGACAAAGTGCTACAATAAAATTATGAAAAATATTTTTATTTGGGGTACCTCCCCTACACGTAAAGTGGGGATGATATTTTTTTCTCGCAGCTACCCCATCGTGTAGGGTATCATTAGATAGGTCTTTTAAAAACAATATAGGATTTCAAGACGATTTTTTGATTTAAGTATCCGTTTGCGAGATATTCCACTTTAAAGGGTACTTTTGTGCAAAAACAGGGCGTGGATTTTTTGAGCCCGCCGTTTAGCTTTTAGATAGGGGGGGGCCCTATCTAAAAGCTAAACGGCGGGCTAAAAAAATCTGGAAAAATTCGGGATGGTGGTCCATATAATGAACTTTGAAGGAAAACTATAACGGATGCGCTCACTTGGAAAAGTCATACAAAATTAACGCATTAATACGTAAACATGACAATTATCTATTGGATACGATTTTAAATACATTATGGGTGACTGAGGAACCCTTTCTGTGCGTGGCCTGACACGCACTCGGTCGATTTTTTTTTTCATTCATTTCATTAGGACGACGATATGAATAGGTACTAAAAATTTTAAATACTTGAAATTGTCAGAAATAACTAATATTAGCTGATGGAAGGGATAGCTCAACCTTTGCTCGTCTTACAAGAAAAGATTCGTCTACTTAAACATTAAATATTTTCGCTAACGTAAGCACGCGCTGACTTAATGCACCTTCATAGAAAATTAAATGAGTAAAGTTACCGAATGCCTCACCATAATTCTTGGGGGGGGGAGGGATTAATGAAAAACTATTAAAGTACTTGAGTTTCTTGAGTAGCAGCTGTCCACATGTTTTTTTATATTGTACCTATATTATTATTAACAACGATTTTTCATCTGTGCTATTCCAGAGTCGTCAATCATCTTAAAAAGATCACAACTATAATTATTCTATTATTACTTTATTAGTATTAACATGGCGTCACTATAATTTGCATTTTGATGTGATAGGCTACTGACCTCACGTTTCCTACCAGTTTTTTCTATGGTTCCGTTAGAGTAAGGTCAGATATGTATAAAAGAAATTTGACATTCGAATTATAAATAAAGTTTTCGCTAATAATTTCAACTAGATATTAATTTGAAGGTGAAAACTATTAGATTAAAGCTGTTTGTACAGAGAAAGGTTGTATGGAAACAATAGTACATTGTTCACCGAGGGAGGAAAGGGGCCGATTACTAGCGAGGGAGCAGTTTGTGGCCCGAAGGCGCAGCCTAGGGCCACAATACTCCCGAGGTAGGAATGGGACTTTCACCCGAGTGCTACACAGTGCTTTATACTATACCTGTGAGGAACATTTAAAGTATTTTTTAAATAAAATGAAAACTTATGACCCCATGTAAGACACAATTTAGCTTAGAATTTGACAAATATTTCACGCTTCTTTTGTTTTTTTTTAATCTTCACAAAAGGATGTCAGTGGCACGGCGATTCCTTATTTAAATTATATGAAAACTCCTTGACACACAACACATGAGAAATGAAAATTCATACAACTTTCTCTCCCACTAAAACACGTTAGAAATGGATTTTCATACATTTTTTCCTCCCGCTTATTCAGGTCAAGGAAAAGACTAACTTTCTCTTTGCATTTTCAGGGAATATTGACTACTGTTCCGATCAGGTGTAGTATAAACACATTTCTTCATTTAGCTTCAAGTTAATAAAAGTTGTTACAAATATAGGTATATTACGTGGAACTTCAAGGGTTACCAGCAATCACCAGTTTGGCGGCAACCTGCCAAGCATGCTTATTAATCCCTTTTAGAGATATCCTCTTTTTGATTGTTTTTGGGGCATAACTGATGAATTGACTGCATGAACTGACCTTAGTTTTCGTTCGATGAGTAAAATTTCATGATCTAATTACTTTTCGTTATAATATTACACTTAACAGTCGCCCTCAATGTGTAATACTTTATATACAATTTTAAGTGTTTACAAAATCTCATCATATTATTCAGCAATTATTTAAACCTATTAGTGACGACTGCCTTGTTGGTCTAGTGGTTAGCGTATGCGGCTGCTGATCAAGAAGTCTCGGTTTCGATTCCCGGGTCGGACCAAATTTGTGTGATCCACAAATATTTGTTTCGGAGTCTGGGTGTTTTCTATGTATAATTGTATGTATTTACAAAAGAAAAAGTATGTTTATGTATTTATATCAGTTGTTTAGTATCCATAATACAAGCTCTGCTTAGTTTGGGACTAAGCGATGTTGTGTGTAAGATGTCCGAAATATTTATTTATTTATTTAGTGACATCGTGCAAAAGTGAAACAAACCACATGCTCTGTACAAATAAAAGCGTCTGCTCAACAAATATGTCACATTACTTCCGCAAAAAAATTAGTCTACGAGAGGAACTAGAGCAAAAAAAATGTTTACTATTAGCATTATATACTATTCACCCAACATTTAAAGGCTGTATAGCGGGAGGTCTGTGCTCGTGAAAAAAAAATATGACAGATCATTGTACGCACGCCGCGCATGCTCCGTGCGCGTCTTGCCGCGCTTTTTGAGCGCGTCATTTAATCCGTTTAGTTTTACAACCATAAAATATAGTTTGGATATATTTTGAACGAAATATACATAGTTGTTACATTTTATTAATTAAAAAGTAATTAAAAAATATTGTAGTTTATCTAATTAATAAAATTATATTATAATAATAAGAGTATAGTGATGTACTAATTTTTTTAATGAGTACTTGACTAAAACATTGTGTACATTCAAAACAAAATGGATTATAGGAAGAGATTATATTCGAATACCAGTGTAAATGGCCTGGTATCGTGTGTTATCAGTGCATGTCGAAAACTAAATAGTTTGGAAACCATTTATGCGGGTTTTTTTGTGATCTTTGTGCCATCAGTGATTTGTGAAGCAGGTAAGGAGATCCAAATATTAATATACCTACTAAAAAAAATGCACAGTATTTTGTTTCAAAGATTGGAAGTAGTGATAGTCTTAATAAAATTTATCATAATATGTCAGTCTCCTAAAAATTACTGTTAGATTATTGTATACCAATACTCAAGTCCTTCGAATCCTACTTTCCTTGTCATCAATCCTATTGATATGAATGGATTATGAAAATTATTTTTGTATTGGGTTTGGCTTACCTCTGAAGTGGTACATTTATGGTGAAGCGAGCGTGACTCTACTATCTTTTAGCCTAATATACGATGATGGCCAGACGGGAGTTTAATTGGCCTTTGCAATGTTTTCGTCTCCTTGCTCATGCTCCCTAAGTCAGCTCTTACGACACCTTTGGGTCATCCCATGGGTGTCGTAAGAGCTGACTGGATCATAGAACCGGGGCAGTAATACCCTCACACAGAAGACCATCCTAATAATGACAGCACTCTTGCTGTCGCATTTCGTTGGTGAGTATGAAACTGGAGGCCCAATCATTCTGCATCATTCTCCCAGCTACCAGAGACCGGGAGAATGGTGCAGTAACATCCAGCAGGCAGCCATGATATGGGTCATCATGTTGCATTGCTTACCCTCACAATGCGCATGGTGACCCCTACTCCTGGATACATCAGGCAGAGTAGAGTCACTTTGGTAGGTTTAATTATAAAAAAAACTATATTCTTGATAATCATATCACCATACTTTAAAGACCTCGCAGTCTGAGTCAGATTGAGTTAGTAAGTCGACTAGTAATGTGAGTCCATAATACCATTTACTTTTTGGATGATTATACAGACTTTTTAAAAACAACATAGACATTTGAGGGGATTTAAAACCCGATCGGGTCTAATTTATTCTAAAACTCGAAATCCGAAATTATATATTATGTGGATCTATTAAACTTTGAGGGCAGAATGTGCCTCGTTTTTTAATTGAAATTTTGAACAAACTCGTGTAAAGGTTTCTATGGGGATTTTTATATTAGCGACTTTTATTTTTGTAAATGTACTTTAAAAAAGTATCGAATCATGTCATATTTATGTCATTTTATGTGATACTACCTTTCGCCCGCGGATCCGTTCACGTGTCACGCTTGTCACGGTAAAAAGTAGCCTATGTTCTTTACCTATCTCTAGACTATTTAACTATCTAGCTCTGAACTGTGTAAATTCCATTAAAATCGTTTCAGTACTTTTGGCGTGAAAGCGCCACAGACAGACAGACAGACATAGTTACTTTCGCATATATAATAGGTATTAGTGAGGAATTTCTACAATATTATTTTTTAGATGGCATTTTACGAAACGAAAATATATAGTTATATTATGTAAGTTAATAAGACTTTTATAGTTATAGTTTTGGCAATCAATATAATAATGCCTCCTAAGCCTACCAAAGGGACTGTACTCTACTTGACGAAAAGCGGGAGTAGTTGTCACAATTCTTATTGTGAGGTTAGGCAATACAGCATGGTGACCATCATGATTGGGCCTCTGGTCTCACACCAACCACTCCGGTCATTATTAGGATGGTCTTCTGTGTGATTCTAGTACTGTCCCAGTCGTCCCGGCTGGTTAAAACAAAATTATCAACAACTTCGTGTTTTCTTTCACCTTGAACACTAACATAAAAAATAACATCAAGAGCCGTTGTCATGTTTTCCGGTTGACATGTACAGCGCGAGCGCAACGGAACGATGATTCCAATAATCTATTTATCCATTATGCCGATTACTCGATTACACAATGCGTTTCAGATTCTATAGAGGTTCGACTTCGACTAACCGAGAAACTTATCTAAATCTGTGGGCTGTGCTATTGCCATAAAATCATTATACATATTTTTAGAATATTGTGGCGAATAAATTTTTGTTAGATTGTTTATCGACTATGATTTGTATACGTTTGTAGATAAATGAGTGCATGAATGGCGTAGTAGTTTAAGCGGTCACCACGTCGCTCGAATACTACTGTGCTATGTATAGTGGGTTCAAACCTCAATCGTTATTTTGAACCTGGAAATTCTTTATGTCCGTTTTGTGTATTATTTCGGACATTTCGGACCTATCTATTGATTAAAATTGCATCAAAATCCGTTAAGTAGTTTAAAAGATCCAGGCGAACAGATAGTAAGCCGCTTTTTCATTTATAAAATGATGATAAGTAAAAATGCGAGAGTTACTTATGGTTTGCAAAAAAAAGTTCCATCTTCTCGTATAAGTTTAGAACACCACCAGATGGGAGGTTGAAATTAATCCTGGGAGGACCATTCTTTAGTACAAATGGCTAAGCCATACAACTCAGCTAACCATCGACAATAGGTACAAGGGGCCGCTCGTGAGGCCGATTAACCCGATATTAAACAATTATTTCGTTGCTTTTTACTGAAAGAGTGAGTTTATCGGAGCCTTAAATACCCCTCTCCCAGAATTAGAGAGGAGACTGAAAGGGAGAAAAAAGACATTAGAGCGCAAGTGCCCAGGAGCGGCGTGGTAACTTACCTTCAGGGAATCCATAATATGCTCGTAAACCTTCCTATAGTTATATTTATAACATGGTTAAAAAGTAAGAATCATGCTGACGAAAGTAATTTACTAATAAACAAACATATAGGTGCTAATAAAAGCGTGCTAAAACAATAAATATGGTCTAGTCTTAATTTTGTATACCGTTTGATCTAAACATCATCATTTTCATCATTATCATCAGTCCATCGCAGTCCACTGCTGGACATAAGCCTCTCCCATTACACACCACTTTGATCGATTTTGGGATTCTCGAATCCAGCATTGCGAACAGGAATTTTACCAGCGTTAGAAAATATAATAAGTTGTAACTTTAAATACAAAACACAGGTAAACACGATTTCACGTAGGTTTTTTTAGTTTTTTTTTTTAATAATACTTTATTACAATATTACATTACAATGTGTTCTAGGCGTTCTCTGAATCCATATATATAGTGTTAGAGACACAATAAAGAAATACATACACACATGGGTACTAGACAACTGACATTAATACATATATACTTGGTTTGTAAATACATACAGAATAACATAGAAAATACCTAACTTCAAAACAAATATTTTCAAATCATACGAACATTTGGTCTGACCCGAGAGCTTAAGCACAGAAGTCGCATACACTAAAACAGCACGAGGCAGTCAATTTCGGAAGTCTATTTATTTTTCAAGACATACGTTATTTATTTTTCCCTTTAGCTACTGGCTTAAACAAACCCCATTTACTGTAGAACAAATATTGTTCCAACCAACAAGTAACCTATGTTTTCCCAAGGTAGTAAGTACTCATTCTAATACAAATAAGACCATTACAATGCGCGGGCGCATCACTGACACGATGATGTTCACGAGCTATTCACTGCACTTCCTCTTTAAATATCAAACTAGGAAACACAAAGAACCTACAAGTATGTTCTTAATGGCGATTAAATCTATGATTTAGGTACCAGCATCTATAAAAGTTATTAATTTTATATCCTTTAGAAATAACTATATGAGTATACTTATAAGAAATAAATTCGTTTATTTTGCAAAAAGATTATAAGAACACTTTTGCATGTAGTTTTTTTATAGTAGATAAATTCAGACTTTTCTATATAAACTAGGGTCTAGTCAAGGCTGACTTTTACACGAGTCTTGATCCTGTGAGTAAAATGTGTGATGATTTTAAGTAAGTATTCTTCTTAAGCTTGTAAATGATGAAATTTCATAAATGAGGATTCTTTGAAGCTGTTGGTCTAGTATTTTGTTTAGATCACATGACTGTGTGACCTTAGTCAATGAAACAAAAGAATAGGGAAATAGAATAGAAAACGAAAAACGTATGCAACTTGGCTAGGGTGGCAGCTTTGAAATGCATGATCATTTGTGTCATTCTTCTATATAGTCACTGTATCCAAAAATTTAAATTAAAATGTTCTACGTTTTATTTTTCCCCAAATACTACAAATTTTATAACCTTCAACAAATTCATTTATTTATAATTTAGCACAAGCGACACTGACCTGCATCTATAAACACATGTTATGAAATTCAATGTTCAAGCACTTGATTTGCCGAAATGATTAGTAAATTATGTACTCTTGACAAGAGAATTGCAGTAATGATTAAGATAACCTTCGTTTAAATGTTATATAATGCTTAAATATTAATAAAAACATCAGCTTCAGAACTTTACAGTGGATTTTTATACCTAATGTCATTTACTTCAAGGTAACCTAATAGATAGATGCATACTTCTGTATGTCTACTAGCTGACTCGATGAACTTTGTACCTCCCAATTTCGAGGTTATGTTCTAATATGCGAAAAAGAAAAATCCCTGAAAGTGATCGTAGCGCCACCTACCCAGTCCAATTACGAATCTAAAATATTCGAACCCACTTGAACACGCACAATCAATCATGAAACTATCCACCCGTTTAGAAGAAGTTCAATTACAAACACTAACAGAATATTTGAATGTATAAAGACGCTTTCATCTGTAAATATAAAGAATTATCATCATCAGCTTATCACAGTCCTCTGCTAGTCATTGGCGCTTTCAATTGCAAATTAAAAACGTCATTAAAAATATTTCGTAAAGCAATTTTTCACGATAACCTTTACAGTTCACGGTTGCTACTTAAATAACTTCTTTCCTCTTCCCATTTTCCTTTTGTCTTCTTATTATTGTTGATTAGCTTACTTTCGTTGGTCTAGTGGATGGCGTATGCGACTGTTAATCAAGAGGTCTCGGGTTCAAATCCCGAGTCGGGCCAAAGTGTTTTTTGGTTTTTGTTAGGAAATTCCTTATAGCAGCCCGGAGTTTGGAAAATTGGCGGTGATTCACGCCCGTGCCTCGGAGAGCACGTAAAGCCGTCAGTCCCGGTTTGTCATGAACATCTATGGCAATCCTTATTGGGAAGTCAGTGCCCTCAAATTTACTGAGAACTAGTTCAACCCTCGAATTTCAGTTCTCCCTTAGGGTTGCGGAGGTCCGATGCCCGTCGCTCCGTGGAAAAACTGATATTCAGGTATAACCGGTTGAACTAGTAGCCGACCCCAAATAATATTGGGAATAAGGCTAGGAAGAAGCTTGTTTTCAAATGAATTCTCTATAGTTTAAATGATTTTATGCCTAAGATATTCATCATATATTTTACGGTTACATTGATAGTTATAGTCTATACATTTATATTTACTGCAATCATTGAAATGTGTAAATACCTCTTCTGAAACATCTCTGAATTCTGTTGGAAGATGGATCGTAGCTCTACATCTATCCTAAATACTACAAATATGTATATACCGCAAATAAAGTATATATAGTGAGGACTATAATATATGGAACGCTAGTAAACACGTTTGTCAATAACAATGTAATATTTGTATACGTTTTTATTGCAACAATAAATTGAATTATTGATACTAATATTAGAGAGAGGATTTTTTTATTGTTTGTTTCTTTGAAATAAAAATACTAAGAAACTACTGAACCTTTTTCAAAAATCTTTGACTATTAGAATCTAGGCGAGCAGCTAGTAAATAATTAACTGGCCTTTAATAAAACGCATCTACTAAGCATTTATTCTGAGATCAGTGACCAGAGAGAGAGTAAGAAAGAGTAACTGAATAGAGAGAGTATCTCTGTTTATTTATTTTTTACTCTATTGCCAGTGATGCACAATAGAACTATTCTCCTAAATTTAGATTTTTTCTTATAAACTAAACTTTCGGACAATCATACGATTCACCGATCATATACATAGATTTATGGTCATTCGGGTCAGATTATCTTTTTTAAATCCTCTCCCGTTCCAAAATCTTTTTTTAAGCTATACATATTGCTATTGACGCGTAAGTAACGTACCCGACGTGGCGTAATTAGTAAGAATAGAGTAATACAGTATTGCTCAAGAATTCCTACTTTCCGAATCATCACCTCAATCGAACGAGACGTCCATAACTGGACATAAGTTTCCCCAAAATTCGCCACAACAATCAGTTATGTACTACCAGCATAAAAAGGCTTCTTATACAGTTATAACCACAGCGTCAGGCCTTCGAACAGGTCTACTACTCGAGTAGAAATCTGCTTCATATTATATAATAGAGCTACTTAAGAATTTGCAATGTCATGTAGAAAGGTTACAAGAAGATATTGTACTCTAATAAACTGTCGATAATAAAAATTTTCTTGACACGTGTGAATGTCGTCATTAGTTTTTGGATTTCACTTATACAAAAACCGGTATTAATTTGTATAATGAAAGTTAAGTTCCATTCGGTAATCGGTTTATTTCTTTTGCTTTATATTTATATGCATTCCAAACATCAGCCTCTAGGTTTAAAATGGCAAAATCTAATATTGGTGGTTCTTAGATTATTTATGTTGCGAATAAATTACACACAGTAGCTGACAAGCCACATCTAATGCTTGAAAATGTATAGTACACAACTTCACGTATATTCAAATACTATGTTAAAAAGAAACTACATGACTCGTTAATAAATAAAATAAGTTATTTTACAGTTGAGAATTGCATAACCAACAAATCTCCGAATCATTACCCTAAACGTCAACCATGTTTAAACTTGCCGTCGCATCGTTATCCATATTGACATAGCTGTGTTATTTAATGCATGTACTTAACTAGTTTTCGCTCGCAGCTTCACCCGTGCGTATGGCGGTTCACGTGGTAAAGAGTAACATATGTCAATTCTCAGGAATAAAATTATTTTTATGCCAAATCTCGTAGAAGTCGGTACAACGGATTAACCATAAAAAAAGTTGCTTTCGAATTTATAATAAGCTCTAGAACCGATTATTGTATGTCCAATAAATTATGAAAGTATGACATCTGTATTATGTACCTCCCTATGATACGCAGTAAAAATACTGATATCTCTTTCTTAAGCAGGCACCACACTTCGCTATTCGCTATTCGTTATACGGGTTATTCGCGCGCATACGGCGAAGTGTGGAGAGTATATTCGCCAATATTCGCTTTATTCGTACGCATCGAATAGCGAATGCGCATATACGTCGACTTGTCGGTTTTTTGACACACTTCAAAGGACACGAATAAGGCGAATACACGCATCGACTGCCCACACTTCGGACGGGTAGTGAAGTGCCCTGTGCATAACTAACAACCATAGACTATAAAACAGTTTTTGAAATAGATAAATCAATTAAACGATTAAAATAACCTATCATAAGATCAAAATAATTGGACTTCATTTAAGTATTGTTTCTGTCAATTTAATAAAATAAAAAGGAAATTAAAATAATATGTTTCGTTCGTTCATTGACCATTAAAAATGACAATGCCCTGTGCATAACTAACAACCATAGACTATAAAACAGTTTTTGAAATAGGATAAATCGATTAAACGATTAAATTAGTTTATTATATGATCAAAATAATTAGACTTCATTTAAGTATTGTTTCTGTAAATTTAATAAAATAAAATGGAAATTAAAAGAATATGTTTCGTTCGTTCGTATGGTTTCGTTTTGTTCACCATAAAAATGACAATGACCATCTCTACAACACACATATTTGCCTTATTTGATATACCAGTACGAAGTGTGGTGGCGTGTTTGTTGTTTGCGCGCATAACAAATATTCGGGCGAATACGGCGTAGACACATAACGAATAGCGAATAACGAAGTGTGGTGCCTGCTTAAGGCTGAAATGTTTGCCCCTTAAAAGCAGTAAAATGCTTTGGTTTGAATAATATTAGATTTCACTAAAAAGCGTCACACAAAACTCTATCGTTATATAATCATAATTGATATAATTGATTTTAGTATAAGTTATATAATTATAATCATATAATTTAAAGTTTAGTTTCTTTCTTCAATTTCCGCAAACTCAAATTTTGATTGGCAATTTAAATTCAATGCAAAACATCTTAGGTGGTCCAGCTATCGATGAAGGCTACAGACTACACTCCTTGTCAGCACGCTGTGATCAATGAGAGCGAAGTATCGATGAAAAATACATCTTGCTTATTTAATATTAATATGTTAAATTAGTAAATATATCAGACATCTTACATACAACGTCATCTAGGCCCAAACTAAGCAGAGCTTGTAATGTACAAGACAACTGATATAAATTGATAAACATACTTTTTGTAAATACATACAAATTATGCATAGAAAACTCTGAAACAAATATTTGCAGATCACACAAATATTTGGTCCGATACGGGAATCAAAACTGGAGTGCCTACCACTGCGCTACCGAAGTACATGTCCACTATATCGTTGAATAGTGGACACATACCGAACCACTTTCGTTGACGGTCAACCAGTACTGCCAGTTAGTTAATACCAGTACGTAAACACCCAAATTACGGTTAACATAATTCACTTTCACTTATATAACCACCGAATTATGTCTGATCTAAATATTACACATGCTTGCATACAGAGTAAGCGTCACTTGCGTTAACTCCTACAGTCGTAAGTACCCAATCATTGTTATTATCGACATTTAACGTGATTTTTTACGTTGTGATTTGTAACCTTATTTTCCAAACGTGACCACGAGCGGTATAACCCGATCGAAATGTCGGAATATAGAACTTGTCGTACCTACATCCAGCCGTGAAGTATTAAAGACTGTTGATGATGATTAATTTATCTCATTTTTTGAAGTTTTGTTAAAGTATATTATTACATATTATAAAATAAAATCCGCCGCGTCTGTCTGTCTGTTCGCGATAAAGTCACTGCACCGATTTAAATAAAATTTTGTGCCTAGATAGTCTAAAGCCTGTGAAAGGACATAGGCTACTTTTTACCGCGATAACCGACATGGACACGGACGCAGTCGCAGACTAAAGTTAATCTACATATATAAAATTATTGTGTCACAATGTTAGCTACTATAATTCTACAAAACGGCTTGATCGATTGTAATGAAAATTTATGTGTTTATTCAGTAGGTCTGAGAATAGAACAAAGACTATTTTTATTTTTATCAGCTAGTAAGAAAGGACATTGTGATACCGACTTATTTTGGTATATTTATGTAAATAGAGGCTTCTGCAATAAAAAAAAACTTAAGAAAGCTATTGAGGTCAAGTCTAACATTTTGTTAAGTCTAAGAGTGATTTTTTTTTTAATTTCTTAGAATTTTTTGTATTTGCGAAATAAAGTAGCACTGAATAATTAAGTCAAAAGCTAAGTATTTACATCCGTATTCATTATACAATAGTTTAGACTGTGAGAAAATAAAACCATAAAAACTCATTCACACTTTTCTCCTTGCTTTAGACACTCAAATATTAAATAATACTAATGTACAGTGACATAATAAAGCTGCTAGAGGAGTGGAGGTTCTGCAAAATGGAGTTCAGATGTAGTGGAACTACGTTTTAGTTAACATAAAGTATAATTATTAACCGACTTAAAAAAAGGAGGAGGTCCTCAAGTCAACTGTTTTTTTTTTTGTTACCTCAGAACTTTCGAGTGTGTGAACCAATTTTGGTAATTCTTTTTTTATTTGAAAGCTGGTGCCTCCCATTGATACACTAATAATTGTGTACTATGTTTTTTAAATCTTCTTTTCTACGTTTTTTTTATCGTAGTTGGGTTTTAATTTTTACTTTTTTTACCCTTTTGATTAGAACATATTTAAGCAAGTTTATTCTTTTAAACGAAATTATTTCTAGTGCAGAAAAAGTTCAAAATTATAATTAGCATTGTACATTGTACCCCGTACAAATAACTACAGACTACACTACACTTTCTTCATTTAATACTTTGTATTGCCTCCACGTGATGAAGCCTCCAGTGATGAAAAACAGCAAAAAAACAATCATAAAAAAAATGTAATCTTAAGAAAAATATGACTACTTTAGTTTTTTTTTAATTTAAGATTAATATTGTGGGTGTAACTAAGTTTTATTTTATTTTTTATCTGTATAATTAAATTCTCAATTGAACAGTCTTCGTTTCATTAGGATGGCATACGTAGTTCGGGAGATATTCGGGTTTATGTGACTGACCCGTTATTTTTGGAACCGAGTGTAGATAACGTCATCAATTCTAAAGTCTTCTATTCTTCAAGTCATCTTCATAATGAATTTAATTATAAAAAAGCAGCCAAGTGCGAGTCGGACTCGCCCATGAAGGGTTCCGTATCAGCAAGTAACATCATATAAAAGTTCTTGTAGTTCGTTGTAACTTTAATCGATGTTTTTATACTAGTGTATTGACTGGATGAAAGGTAAATTGTGTGTAACGATTTATGACGTATTAAAAAAAAACTACTCACTAGATCTTGTTCAAACCAATTTTCGTTGATAGTTTACATGGTAATATATAACATATATTTTTTCTAGTTTTATCACTCTCTTATTTTAGAAGTTAGAGGGGGGGGGACACACATTTTTCCACTTTGGAAGTGTCTCTCGCTCAAACTATTCGGTTTAGAAAAAAATGATGTTAGAAACCTCAACATCATTTTTGAACACCTATCCATAGATACACGTATAGGTTGATGAAAAAAAAATTTTTGAGTTTCAGTTCCAAGTTTGGGGACCCCCAAAATGTATTGTTTTTTTTCTAATTTTTTGTAAAAATCTTAATGCGGTTCACAGAATACATCGACTGACCAAATTTCAACAGTATAGCTCTTATAGTTTCGGAAATAATTGGCTGTGACATACGGACGGACAGACAGACAGACTTGACGAATCTATAAGGGTTCCGTTTTTTGCCATTTGGCTACGGAACCCTAAAAATGTGGAAACGAGAAACGTCTTTAAAAAACTTAAAAAAAAAGATTTCCAATTGTATTATATATAATTGCTTGAGGTAACTGTCAAATATCACGTTTCTTAAAGGAAACTTTACGCATGGCTTAAAATATTTCACTAAATAAATACCGGAATGACTACCACTTTTTGGGTCAAGATGCTCGAAGTGCTTATTTGATTATCGGACATATGTTGTTCAATATTGAGTAATAAGTAAGTCAAGAAATCATGTTCAAAAGCTTTACAGCCTCAGGGATACTCGAACTAATTATACTTTTTTGTTCAAGTGTATTGGTAAGTAACTTTGCATCCATCTGGCCCCTGGTAGTAAAAATGTTGCTATAACTTTTTACTTGCAGTACTACTTGCGGTATAGACGCGAGTGGAAACTCCTTGGAACTTTATAATTTTAAAATCTAACAGGGTAGCAGATTAGATTCTATGCTTCTATGCCTTTTGGCTTCATAAAACACATTACTTACTTGACAGATAACTATTGTATTTTACTGTTGTTAAAAAAAAAACAAGCTAATCCCACACCTACTTTGGTTTGAAGAGACTTCGTAAGAAGTAAGAAGAGACTCCAAACACATTTAGAATATCTCTTTACCACGTTCTTGATGAAAACTATGATATCAAGCTAATTATTAAAAACAACAAAAATCCCGACTGCGTAAACATATAATGATACCTGCATAAAGATCACATATTCTAAGCTTCCTGGTGAAAAACTGGAATAATCCTATAATGTTGTTTACCATACTTATTCTAAATGCAGACAATGCACCGTGGGGACTCTTGGGGACAATGCAGATGTTTTTTTCAGGAACCCAGGATTATGATCCCGGGGAGGAACACGTGCGTTATATAATCTTCATATACTTACCGTAACTGTCACAATAAAGTTGAATCTGATGACACCTCCCAAGCCCAAACAAATATACATACATACAAAAACATAACTTTCCTTGTGACGATGTCGGATAAAATAATACTCCTCTAAATTATGGTTTAATATAACATTTAAATAAAAAGATAGTATCAAGTCTACTGTCTAAACTTTTGGAGTGAGTTCAAAAGTCACTGTCGTTGTTATTTAGAGAACATTGTCAACTTATCAACTTTGGATGTCTGTTTTGTAATATCTGTGTCATACTGTCCTTTTATCTAAATACTGTGAAGTAAAATAGAAAATAACATTAGCGTGGTCAAAACTGAAAACTCAAAGTTCTACTTAAAAATACTTGTGAAAGAGCAGTTTTACAAATTATTTTCCATGCAAAATAAAACAGTTTTCGTTTTCCGTCATGCAATACGCGTATTATAGTTTTTATAATAGCTCTTAACAAATATTACCCAATAAAGCCTAAAAATAAGACTCTGAGTATGTTAAGATATTATCATAAAATTTATGCTCTCGACTGTCGGCACATTGTAGAACTTGTTGAAATATATTCTTGAAATTAAACTCACTTGTATCTACTTTTATTTCACTATTTGATGAAGTAAAATCTTTTTTTTCTGACCGTTAAATGCCAAAAGGCGAAACGTAATGTAATTTTTCTAAGTCGCTGGCAAAGAGATTATTAGTTTTTTTTTTCTTTCTAAACCGTTTTATTCCATCGTGCGACGAACTTCTTACAGCTGCTGCTAAAATGATTCTTTACCGTATTTAACATAACTTAACTACATATTTGTGTTCGTATATCGTAACTAACATATACAAAATATTCTTACAACAAAAGTTCAGCATTATATAATCAAGAAACTTGTTGCTGACATACACTGCTACTATGATCCAGATTTGGGCCGATTGTCCAAAATTGAGCCACAACAAGTTTACAATTGAGTAATAAGGCCATCGTATGAGTTTTAGGGGTTTCCATTGACAGGTTTATTTGTTGGAACTCAAACCGCACCGTAGAAGATGCTGCAATGTGCTCAATGTTTAAGTTTTGAAGGTAAACGAGATGCCTTACAGGTATAAAAGTACCTAGTGCAGAGGTCAAAAAATATTATGATATCTTTTTACGGTGTCATGCTTTTGGGCTGGAGCATACGGTCCGCTGTGGTTGAGTTTATCAGTTCAGTCAGCAGCTCATTGTTTGACATGCTACAGATATTTCTATGGACATGACATCTCTTCGGTGCCACGCCGCTGCTGCAACGCATCGTGTGCTCTGGCCCTATTTTTATTTAATGTGTGAAAACCCCAATTAATTGTCACCCACCGGGGTTTGCATCGTGGCGATGTATTGGAATCGAATCGATTAAAACCACAAGGTGTGCCACTGCGCCTGAGATGGGAGGGTCTAGGTACCATTGTTAATAGGACAGCCTTAAGTCAACTTATCAGATATGCTCTGGATCAAGGACAATACGAAATGAGAATGTGTATATGCTTTTCAATAAATTTAGATATTTATGTGTACCTACATGTGATGATGGATGACTTATATGGAGTGTCACGCTTAAGGGAGCAAACTACGCAGGACATTAACTGAGCTGCAAAGAGAAGAAACCAACATAATACCAATCGGTCTCACCAGGGTAATAAAATGTTGTAAGCGGCGCAGAGTGGGGCGGCCATCGGAGTGGTTATTTTCTCGCTCGGCAACATGATTGCGGCCATGGTGCGGAGCGAGAGCGCGTGGAAATCCGCCGTTTCTCTCTGTGAGTAAGTTACGCTTGCGATGGAGATGGCGGAGCAGGACCGGGAGAAGTTTAGAACCCTCCCGGACCGCCAGACCCGGGAACGGGCCCGGTACTGCAGACGACTCAGGTGCCGGAGGTCGAACGATCTCCGTCCTCCATAAGCGCTAACCTGGGGGGACAGGTGAGGCTATCTGTCAACCTAGCAGAAGTAGGCTGGGGTAGATGAGCCACGCGCTATTATTATGAAGAGAGTTATCTACAAGCCGTAGGTAGATGACCCGAGGTACGGCGAGGTTCCAGGAATTTTCCTTTCTGGGGTACCTGGTTCCCCGGCTCTTGGTATTAAAACATTCTTCTAAGGATGAATCATATGTCCAGATGGGTGCACTATTGAAGTATGCAGATGCAATAATGATGTGTGACCTAGTGTCCATATTAGAATAAAAGATCTTATTTGCATATAATAGTTTTTAAAAAACTTTTAGTGTACTAACTACTTTTAATTTTTTAAACTAACTATTATTCTTATCTGGAAGTGCCTTTAACCTACTTTTAACTGTCGTATAACAATTATATGATGAAATGAAACTTTATACGTCTATTTAGTTTTAAAAACAATACTGTAATTTGACATTTATTTTGAGAGGTAGTTGGAGACTGGCTGTAAAATATTCTCTGAATCTCTGAGTCCTACTGTTTATATACTAATACTGTTCTTCATTTGAAAAGAGTAACTCATGGAGATAGACGGAGTTTCTTGCTGGTTTTTCTCCATTTGAATGACATTTTAGACCTGCGTCATGTGATCAACGCGAGTCATTAATGTAACGATTTTTGTTTCTTTTATGTTTTGATTTTGATACACTTACATATAAACAATGATTTTTTGCAATTACAATATAGATTGGTTATAATAGTGAAATCTGGAAGGGAAAAGGGGAACTTTACAACTTATACTAAACCCTTTGATTATAAACATGTCTAGATAGAGAGTTCGAGCGTCTAAACGTCCAAAAAAGTAGTCTCTAACTGTTAGAGACTAAGCTCATCGCGGCCGATCAGTGGCGTTACTGTCATTGTACGATAAACACGTATCGAGTGCCGTATTAAAATTTCGTTTCGCATGATAAAAGTGTGCAGGAATTACTTAGGACGATTGAAATCAACTAAAAAAAATACCTAACATCGATAAGTAAACTTTAAATAACTATATTATAAAAGAAACAATTAAATTAACTCAGTGAAATTTTATCAAAATTCGACCACCATTTTTACAGAATGTTTACAGGGTAGCCTGGTAATTGAATTTAAATTTCCCATGTGAGTGTTAGCCAATTTGCAAAATGTTCAATCATGATCGAAAAAGTATATTTCGAGAATTCAAGCCAATTCAATTTAACTATAACTGTAACTAAATTTAACTGTAACTATAGTGCTGGATAATACATATTATATATTATGTATGTATAATATATTTTTGTGGTGGTAAATATTGTTTATTTTATTTAAAATTTGATAGGCGTGTCGATTTCGCCGCGCCTTGAATGCTGATAATGGAAGTAGTATGTACGACGTTAAGCTGAAGAGATTGTTTGTTTGTTTAAACGCGCTAATCTCCGGAATTCCGGAACCGATTCTGAAAATTCTTTCACTAATCGGAAGCTACACCTTCTCTGAGTTCTTACCGAGAACGATATAAAAACAAGATTACGAGAAACTGCGGGGAACATCTAGTTAAAAATATAGTAATTAAATTAAATATAACTATGTTGTATTATATTAACTTAATTAAAGGCCTCTGTGAGTTGGCTTTCCTTCGTCCACCTTTTAAGGTACTTACTACCTCAGACTACTTTCTAAGGCACAGGGTAAATTTTAACCAAATTGTTGTTAATTATTAAGAATAAACAAGCTTTAATATCAATTCCCTTTTTCACCAACATATATTTTACCTAGTAACTCAAAAGCAAAAACTCTAATACATATTGACTGACTTTAAATTTAATACAAATTACTTATAAATCTCAAAATCAATACACAATTATTTTCCCTCCTTTTATGGAAAACATTCAAGGGCTGGTATCACTCAGAACGCTCCCACGTCATTCGCGCGCCCGTAGGCTACGCTTGCATGTGTGTGTAACAAGCACACAAGCCCTGCAAATCTGGCCTGTTGTTTTTATTGCGAATGCAGCGCAACACTCCATCTAGACATGTATATAATCAAAGACTAAACCATGACGCACATTATTTAAGTACTAAAGTTACTTCGGATAGTGCCAGCGTTAGGCGCTTTGTAGTAGGTCCAATTGATCTATACTCAAAAGTATCCACAAATAGAGTGTAAATTAAAAAAAAACACGTGAATTCAATGTTAACTGTGAATGTTTTACAACACACAACTACCCACAAGTGTTACGTGTTATAGAAATTAATGCGTTGTATAACGATATACATAACTACATAAATCTATTGAGAGATAAGATTTTTGTTGTTGTGCATACGAAAAAATGTGTTTGTGTTATTAAAGAAAGTGTGGTGCAACTACAATTGTAGTATTTTTGAGATATTTTTCTTGACCTGACAGTCTTATAATTATAAGCGAGCCGCAGATTAAAACAAAACAGATAGAAAAAAACAGATAAAATTATAATTTTAATTTTAATCTGTGGAAAAACACCTCACCTCACCTGTCAGAATGGATCTTGTCATGACAAATCATAAAATAAACACTGTTTAATAAAGTATAGTCTCCTTAAATTAATTGCTTTGTAAATTATGTCTTTTATAGATTCCGTTAAATTTTATTATAATATTTCCACAATTTCAGTTTTATAACCAAAGACATCAAATGGTTTTATATTTATTTATAGCTTTATGCACCTTTGTGCATCGGCGTACTTAATGATGGAGGGGTGGAGAGTACAAGAAGTGAGGATTACTTTTTTTGGGAGAGGAATGACGTAAGCGTTACGCCAATGAGGGAGGAAAGTTCCGGAGTCGAAGGAGAAGTTTATTATGTGGGTGATTACTAAGCGTATAAAATATGATCCAGAATGGTATCAAACATGCGTCGGGTAATGCCACCGTAATCCATAGCTCATAGATAGTTGATATTATTCAAACCAATAGTATTTTTGAAGTCGGAATGTTGTTGTTTTTTTCCGTTAACTGAAAGGAGAAGATATTTTAAAGAATGTGTCAGCGTTATTAAGAACATTCATTAGTTATCGACAACAAAGACCAAATTCCGATGTTAAAAAAATAAATATAAGATATCGATACGTATCACGGTCAATGCTCTACCCACAAATATAAATTAAAATCTGGCATCACTAAAAATAAAAGATATCACCTAACTACAAAATATATTTTATATGCAATAAAAATGTCACTGACCTAAACCGGTATTCTATATTCGGTAATGTGGTTTTACAGGTATAAAATCGGCCAAGTGCGAGTCGGACTCGCCCATGAAGGGTTCCGTATCAGCAAGTAACATCATATAAAAGTTCTTGTAGTTTGTTGTAACTTTCATCTATGTTTTTACACTAGTTTATTGATTGAATGAAAGGTAAATTGCGTGTTACGATTTATGACGTATTAAAAAAAACTACTCACTAGATCTCGTTCAAACCAATTTTCGTTGGTAGTTTGCATGGTAATGTACAACATATTTTTTTTTAGTTTTATCACTCTCTTATTTTAGAAGTTAGAGGGGGGGGGACACACATTTTTCCACTTTGGAAGTGTCTCTCGCGCAAACTATTCAGTTTAGAAAAAAATGTTATTAGGAACCTCAACATCATTTTTGAACACCTATCCATAGATATCCCACACGTATAGGTTTGAGGAAAAAAAAAATTTTGAGTTTAAGTTCCAAGTATGGGGACCCCCAAAATGTATTGTTTTTTTCTATTTTTATGTAAAAATCTTAATGCGGTTCACAGCATACATCGACTGACCAAATTTCAACAGTATAGCTCTTATAGTTTCGGAAATAATTGGCTGTGACATACGGACGGACAGACAGACAGACAGACAGACAGACAGACAGACAGACAGACAGACAGACAGACAGACGGACAGACAGACAGACTTGACGAATCTATAAGGGTTCCGTTTTTTGCCATTTGGCTACGGAACCCTAAAAACCACATATTATGCAAATGTGTAACAAAAATGTTTATACTACCTAAATAACAAACACTTAATTTATTTAATAGAAGAGATTACTATTACCTACCTAATTAACGCTCTTCGAACCCGAGTAAAATCGAACCAAACCACGAATAAAAATAAAATCACGGCGTCCTACATTTGTCTTCTTTTTCATTTTGTTTATCGATAAAAGGAAGGTGTAATGTCACTGTGTAATAAAAAAGCTACCTAATAGCTAATCAACGGCAAGATAAGAAGATTTGATCGCTTCTTAAGTGCTCGTTACTTAGATTGCTTATTGGTACTACTCTTTCGTTATTCTAAGCTTTCTTTTGCGATTCACCTTAGACATTTTCATGCAATCATGTTTCTGTAAACTATAAATAAATAATAAATATTATTGACATCTGACACACAACATCATCTAATCCCATACTAAGCTGAACTTGTGCTATAGGTAGTAGACAACTGACATAAATACAAACATATATACCTATACTTTTTTTGTAAATACATGCATATTATACATAGAAAACACCTGAACTCCAAAACAAATATTTATAGATCATACAAACATTTGGTCCGAACCCGAGGCCTCTTGATCGGCAGCCGCATACGCAAATCACTAGGTCAACAAGGCAGTCGCTATGATTAATTAGATCAAAAAAATAGTTAAACGAACATACATATTACCAAGGCGATAATGAGTTTAGTTGTCAGTAGATGTACAAATAAATGTCAGAGTACAGAAATTACAGAATGCACAGATATTCGCTTAATCATCTTAATATATCAGCACCTTGACATTATGAGATTTGTACAGCAAATATCACAAGCATTCTTCAAGGAGGCATTGCCTAAAGCCAATTGTTAAATTTATCACGATCTGGGGACGAAACGCAACGGCTTACGAAATTTTTGATTTAGAATAAGATTGTAATATATATAACAATTGTATTAAATTCTTTTAATGGTAAATTTAATTACAATGCTTTGTTTACCAAGGCCTTTATAGAGATCATAAGTTTTCGTCGTATGTTAACATTGACTTAAATAAATTGGTCAACATTCCATGTGAAAAATGGTGGGTTATTATTATATACTGTAGATTAGCACAACATTGAAATTATAAACATAGTAAAATATACAACACTATATAAATGCAGTATTATTACTATGTTAAAGGGTTCCTGTTTAATTACGATTGTTCCGAGTACGAAGGTTTTTCTTTAAACATAGGAATGTTGCCGCCCTTTCAGGTCCTCCCCTAGAATTAGAAGCAAGGAAGGAGGACTTCCCTCAGTCGATAGAAAAATATCAAAAGAACTGCTTGGTTTAGTTTTCGTGGGGCCATTTATGGGATTTCGTGGGCCATTTCCATGGGCCATTTCGTGGGGATCCTCATTCTTTGTCCAGTCTGTCCACTTGTGGAATGCGCTTCCTCTCGAGGTCAGAATGGCGAAGAATCGAGACATTTTTAAGATGAAGGTAAAGAAGCTTATAAGGGGCGAATTGGCGGATTCAACGGGGTCTTAGTTTATCAAAAATTCTTATTGGATTCTACGTTAATAAATATATGTACGTGTATGTATGTGTATAAATATAGACGTATATGTGTATGTTTATGTAGGTATATTACTTATCATATTATATGTATGTATATTACCTATGACTTTTTGTACTTTATTCAATCAATTCAGCCTATATGCACCTACCTCATCTTTTCTCTGCATCGCCCAATCGGTCGACTGGCAGAAAATGCCTAAGGCATTAAGTCCGCCGATGCATGTATTTGTGCATAAAGTATATAAATAAAAAAAAAAAAAAAGGTGTGTGCGCGATTCACACACGATAGAAGTGAAACTTCGGCAAATCGACAAAAGAATCAGATGAATATTTTTAACGACGCTTTTTTTTTAATAAAATACATTTTTCTTTATTTACACTATTAATCATTTAAATTTGACAGCTGGACGCCATCTTTGCCGCGACTTTTATCTCTGTTTCAAAGGTCAAAATTATAGTGTAATTTTTTTACACTTTGTATAAAGTGTAAAAAAATAGATACACATAAATAAAATATTGTTTAATTTTACATCTGGTATTTTTTACCAACATCTCAATTGGTAATGCAATCTCTCTCATGAATTTACATGACGTCATTTCCGATTGGTTGTACACTCTGACATTTGCTCTCTCGCTCTGACTCACCAATTTCATATTTGTGTCTCTTACGTGTCGTTTCTCGTTGCATCCGGTTTGAAATCACTACGATTCTAAAGAAGTTTCACTTCAAAAATAAAAAAAATTTAATGTTCTTATTACTCCGCCTGACAAAAATGTGGCGCCTCTTGGCTCTCTTAAAATACAACTTCATTATCTCCCAAATCCATCCAATAGTTTAATAAAATTGCGGTTGAGTGCAAATCTATGACGACAGTTGTACTAGGGTATTGGGTTCGACTCCAAATGTTTTTGCGTTCTGCAAATATTTGTTTCGAAGTATTAGTATTTTTCCATATATACACAAAAATACATAGGTATTCTATCATTCAATTTGGCTTTTAGCCTAGTGGTTTAACCGGTCGCCACGCCGCTTTCTACTTCGCCAAGTGTCGTGGGTTCGAATCCTACGTGGAACAACACTTGGTGTGAATTGCAAATTGTTGTTCTGAATCTGGATGTTCTTTGTGTCCGTTTCATGTATGTTTGTAAAGTCCCCCGCGACACAGGATTTATATTCCTAATGTGGGATTTGTCTTTTATTAAATAAATAATAATGGCATTATGCATCAGATGTCCAAAATATTTATCTATTATTTTATTAAGCACCAATACGCAAGAATAGCACACGGAGCTCCACTTAAAAATCTAGATCATCGGCAGTTAATCCTTGACACATACCCTACAGTTGTATAAAAAATGATAACAGCGTTGAATTATTAACAATAGCAAAAGAATACATAAGACACATAAGTACCGTTTTATTCTGTTTCAAACTTTGCATGTGACACGCACCTAATAAGTACAAAGCAAAAATATTAGAATCAATTAAAATCAACATGAAATAATCACACTCCAATTTTCAATAATAAATTTAAATGCAGAAAATTATAATAATGCATGTATCTACATAATCCAATTATATAACAAAAGAATATTATTTAAGTTAATATTGTATATCCTAGACAAGTTATTATATTGTATAGTAAATTAATTATTTACAACATACTTATACTATTATCTACTTAAAGGCTGACTAAATATCTTCCTGCTACAAAATGGCCTTAGGTGATTGGAAACAATCATCGAGGGTTAGCAAGGACGGCGCGGTCAGACCTAGATGGGTGACCGTTTGTGGCATGATATTTTATGAGCATTTCCGTGATTAGGATGTCACGTTAAGCAGTCGGTCCCGGCTGTTATCATAAGATAGCAGTCGTGAAGCTTAGTTGAAGGCCTACGGGCGGCTAAAAAACATCGAATGGTAAGATTACGCAGCCACAATGTGTCTTGCTTGCCAGTTCCCAACCCGCACTCTGACAGCGTGGCGACGTATGGCCTTAACCCTCTCCTGAAGAGAAACCTGAGCCCAGCAGTGGGACCTAATGGGTTGTTGATGAAATGTATGTAAGCATAAATAATTCAATTTATTAGTAAAATATAAATTAAGTTTTCATCATCATCATCATCAACAGCCTTTAACAGTCCACTGCTAGATATAGGCCTCTCCTTGAAAAGGAGGTATTGTTGAAAAGAGAAAATTAAGTTTTAATGCATCCAAATGCATGACTGGTAACGATAGCGAATACGTGAGAAAATTTACTTCTGTACGTGAAATAATATTTTTTAAATCTATGTGAATACATGCATAGTCGTTCAAGCGATCACTGTACCGCTTCTTGCTACGCTAAGTGTAGCGGGTACGGTCCTCACATGGGTTAACACTTAGTGTGATCCACAAATTGGTGTTCTGGGTCTATGTGCACTGTGTGTCTGGTTCACCAATGCTTATAAAATCCGTCTCTCATTTGTCAATTACTAACGTAATAATGTAGAAAAATTAACCATTAGGTTACTTTCATACAGTTTTTTCGAAAATATTTAAATGAGTGTTTTTTTTTAATTATTTCCTTAATGTGAATATGGATTATATAATTTTGTTAATTGTAATTAAATATCAATGTTAAAAAAATACTATCATATCCTTTTCCATTTTCAAACGGAAATGACAGAGTAATTGTTTTGGAAAGTAGTATATAATTGGTCACAAGTTAGGTTTATAAATAATAATTAACAACAAATATTTCGAGCACTTGACACACAACGCCATCTAGTGCCAAACTAAGCAGAACTTTTACAAGGAGTACTAGACCACTGATATAGATACATATTCATATCACGTACATTATAAACATGGTTTTTTTTTAAAACACCTAAACTCCGAAACAAATATTTACACAATACAAGTCAATATCTACACAAATAAATGAAATTAAAGAGTATGTTTGTAATATCAAATAAACAGTTTTTAGGATTCCGTAGTTCATAACTCGGAACCCTTATAGATTCGTCCGTCCGTCCTCGACCTACCGCCCAAACGGTTGGTGCTAGAAAGATGAAACTTTCCATGAATATTTTTTTACTGAATGCATGTGTAAAGGTTCTCGTAAACGGGCAATTTTTTGACAATTTCTTGTTGCAATATTATAGCCGCCAAGTTGCTGATTATATATCTCAACACAGTGCAACAATTGCTGCAATATTGCTGTATAGCCCGGTGATATTGTGAATATATTTCATTATAGTTGCAAATATTTAATGTCTAGCCGGCTATATTGCAAATGATTTATCCCGCTTGCTTAAAGTTGCAAATATACTGAGCTATGTAGGTCATGAAATAGCCAACAAGATGCATTTATAGCCCGTTTACAAGCGATTTTAGTAGTATGTATATACTGTACTTGCATCAAAAAAGAAATTATAAAAAATTGAATCGTCTTTTGGTTCCGGCTATCAGGGATTAGCCGGAAACAAAAGACGATTCAATTTTTTACGGCTTTAGTAATTTGACCGGTCTTTCACTGGCCACTAGTTGATGACACAATGAGTTACTTAGACTTCTTATTTTTATTATTTATTATTTATTCTTATTCTTCTTATTCTTTTTAGACCAGCTCTACATTCACACAGATTTATTAAAACAAGGACTCTCAAGCGCCTTGAAAACTAGATGAAATGTCGAACATTTTCCCTTAAACAGTCACCATATTTCACAAGGTGGGGTCGATCAAATACATTTTTAGATTGACCTTTAAATAATACCATATCAATACAACGTTTTCATTTATATCTCGGGCAATAGCCACCCACGCTCTCCTTTGGCTATTAGCCAATATATTTGTACAAAAATATTCAAATTATTCATTGTTAGACTGAGATTATTTTTGATTGCTTTCACCTTTTGAACTTTAAAGGAAAAAGAATGCAGCTTCTCCCAAAATAGGGTCTAGGTAGGCGTGACGCTGATTGGGGGGACGAGGGATCTTAACATGTTTCGAGTCCTACCCAAATTAAGTTGCCTGTAATCGACTGTCGTGATGATTTGTAGTGGAAACACCACATTCTATTGAGAGAGATTTAAACCATGTAAAAAAGTATTTCCCGTCAACAGCCATCAACAGTATACTGGTATATATTTGGTACCCATATAATACAAATTGAATCTTATCATGGGTACCAGAGTTCAATTCTACCCATACATAAGTATGTAACGAATTTAAACTGAAAAGAAATGTTTGTATGTTACAAGTGGTTTTTGTACAAACATTGCCATGCCACGAATGCGTAGGTGTACTAACGGCGTTAGTCGAGTATAACGAGATAAATAAGGATTGTAACTTAATAATCTGTCACCACACAAGCGAAGAATAAATGGTACAGTACATGCTATCTGTTTAATTAATAATTAATACACTCATACTTTTCTATCAGATTCTACATATTTATTTTCATATTGAAGTACTGGACTTTGAATTTCATCTGAAGTTTATCTTTCTGTGCTAACGTGTAGGTATGACGTATGAAGCAAATGGATTATTGTTTTGAATTTTACATTTTCCGAAGACTGAAAGATATTACTGTCTTAAAAAGTATGACAAAATTATCTCAAACATTGGTATCCACATATACCTGAAAACTTTTCTTAAATCTGAATTCAACATTAAAAAATAATATGCTCTGAAATGTACTTAATCAAATTGAGGCGTACTTAAAGGGTCACGTAAAATGTCATGGACTTCGCAATCGAAACCATGTTATAACATGCCAATCATACAATCTCGACGTACCTTATCGACATAACTACAATGCAAAAAGGATTTTATTTGTATTGATAAGTACATACTCACACAATACAAATGTTGAAAAAAGTTCCTTACGCCTATCAAAGTGACTGCCTGATGGAAATTATAAATAGAATCCACGCGTAGGGGTCCATATTCATTGTGAGTAATTTAATAAGCCAATTTTCAAAAACGTAAAAGCCGTATCATGTGTATGAGTACTAGTTACTCAAACTAAATGACCTAAATATCAGTAAATGGCTACAACAATGAAAAAAAAAGTGTTCACGGCCTGATTGCTTGCAACATTGTTTACTAATTCAATAGATAGTACACAATGAAGATGAGCTGACAGATACTATGGCAAATAGCCAGCAGACTATGAAAATGTATATTTGTAACGCTAATATTCTGCATTATGTGGTAATGTTCACTTGTTATTGGCACAAGTGCATTGTGATGCGTTTAGAGAAGATTATTCTTTGCCGTTGATTCAATCTCTTTAATCTGCATTTGTTTATTTGAAGAGATGCTTCTATGATATTCAGAAATCTTTGGCTAAGCAGTGATGATTTCGTGTTTGTAGTATTTCTTCTTCGTACGACAGAAAGGAGTGAATCCCTTGTAGTCTGAACTAAATTAGGTCTATAATCGAATGTTATAAGCAATACATGTTTTGTGTTTCTATCGTAATAAAGAAAGAACTGTTAGGTTCTCCTTTAAAAAATAACATTTAGAACGGTGTTTGAACAAATTGTATTTTTCTTTTTGTAATGTCCATTTGTGCTTCAAAAATATTTCCTACCATTTACTTCAGTATCTGCATCTGTTTGTACAATAGAGTGTTAAGCTGTCTTAGAATCGTAGGAGGTTAACGTTCAACAACGTACATTTTTTTGTTATTGAAATGAAATACGTCATCACATCTTTTCCTAAAATTTTCTAAAAATTAGTCTTGTATGAAAACCAATATTGGGTTATTCACTTTTAATGAACTGTCGTATCGTATCACTTAAGTTTTTTCATTGCTAGGAAAACAGCAATGAAAAAACTATTTTTCATGCTGCAAATAAATTATTTCCGAGGTATTTATAGTTTTAACAAAAAGGAACCGACTTCAATGAAAAACTATTCCGAGTACCCAAATCGCGACATTGTGACTATGATATTTGAGGAGTTCCCTCGATTTCCTTGGGATACCATGATCAGATCCCGATATGGTGACGATGGGACAACCTGTAAGCTAAGCCCATTCCAATGCAAAAAGAGTTTTTGAAATCGGTTCATAAACGACGAAATTATCGCTGAACATACATAAAAAAAAAAAAAAAAAAAAAAAAAAAAAAAAAGATTCCGACGAATTGATAACCTCCTCCTTTTTTTTGAAGTCGGTTAAAAACCAATTTTAGATGAGAAAGGCGGGAAACATAAGACAAATCATACCTAATCAATAATGAATAAAGTTATCAATTCTAAATTCAAAAGGTAACACTTGAAAATGTCTCCCGATTTATCGAGATTCTCTCAATTATCAGCATGTTTTAAAAATCGTATATTGAATGGAATTAATTGAATACAGTAATGAATACTTCAATGTTGAGTGTTACGGTTCGTGATGAATAACAGAGTAGGGTTAATTGAAAAGGCCTCTATTTAGTCGATATTCAGTTTCAAGTCTGTTTTAGTATTTTTTTTTTGTATAAATTCAAACAGGTCATTTCTATTATTGTTACTTTTTGATAAAATTAGTTTTTGAAGTGAACCACTTAGGGCAGGGTAAACCGTTTCGTTGCGTAACGCGTTACGGCACCAGTCTGTCTAGCTTCCCTTTCTCTCACGCAGGCAGGCTCCTTCTCTCTCACTCTAACCCACAGCGCTAGCCCAATCAATTCAAGTTTTTATTAATAAATATGTAACCTATCCTTGCAGTAACATATTAATAAATACAATTAAGGTTATAACCTAAGCCTTTATCAAATTTAATATTAAATAACTAAACTTAGATTACTTTATGTAATCATTTCTGTCGCATAAGTTTGTTTGATTTCAATCAGGCAATGTTAAGTTATTTTGGCAGGAAACTTAAAAGTACTCCGAAACAATATTTCTGATATTGTTAACTGAAAACAATTACTATTGTTACAGATTTAGTGAACAAGCTGACATTCGAGAGCATATACAACAACACTAAGTATGCGCAGCTTCAAATGCTACAGAAACCATTCCCATCACTCGCCACTAACCATAATTACAATCAAAACGAAAATAGGTTCAATTTCACGGGCATGAATGAGGTGGATGTTTCAAATCTTTCTCAAGACGGGAAAGGGTTATTGGTGGGATTTTCTAAAGATCCGTTTAGATATTCTGTTCCTGAAGAAGACTACTCAAAAGGAGTTAGGTAATTTATTATTTTATGTTTTTTTTTTTTATTCGAAGCGATCACTTTGTTTACCCACAATCACCGTGGGCAAGCAACGGGAGTGTGATCACTACCTAGTGACCTCCATGATTCAGAGGTCTCTTTAAGCAGAGCTGAAGTTACGAAACGACGACGCGGTCAGACCTGGATGGGTGACCGTTTGTTGCATAATATGTTATGAGCGTTTCCGTGATTCGTAGGTCACGTTAAGCAGTTGGTGTCGGTCGTTATCAAAGGATAACAGCCGTGAAGCACAGTTGAAGGCCTTTAGACGGCTTAAAAAGATTCCAACGACATGATTACATAGCCACAACGTATCTTGACAACTCCCCAACCAGCACTCAGCCAGCGTGGGTACGTATGGCCTTAACCCTCTCCTGAGAGAAGACCCGAGGCCAGTGGTGGGACATTAGAAGTTGTTGATGATGTCATAATTTAACCCTAAAAACATCAAACGTTTTTTCATGCAGTTTTAAATCATATAATGTGTCGTTATGTGTGATACCGCTAACGAAGTAACCCCCAAAAATAAGTGTTTGGTGTCTAAATGTTTCCCTGGTCACTCACACACTCTACTATCAATTGACTGATCTGACCCCATCGTCGCCTAGGTGACGATCATTATTATCTATTGAAGGTAACTTTCTTACTTGTAATATTTTTAGAGTTGACATCGAGTTTTTCGATCAGTTTTTTTAGATAAAGGCGAATAAAATGGATAAAAAAATGAATAAAGAATAAAATTCATTAAACAAAAACGTCATCATCATCAGCCTATCTCAGTCCACTGCTGGACATAGGCCTCTCCCATTGCACACTACTCTGATCGATTTTGGGCTTCTCACATCCAGCTCCTACCAAGAGCAAACGCAGTGTAGGCCGCAGGGCGTAATGTAGTGTGATGGCTGGCAGGAGCTGGATGCGAGAAACAAAAACGCCTAGTGAAATTTATTCAGATATTGAAAAAAATGTGAAAAGGTTTCCAATGATCTTTTTATTTTTGATTCCAGAAACATAGATCCTCGAGCTTACTTGAGTAAAAACGAGAACCGGGGCAAACGCGGTGTACTCCACTTATACAATATGCTGTATTGCGCCACTGGATGCGACCCGCTCTCTTACAAGGGTTACGGGTGTTATTGTGGCTTCTTGGGTGAAGGGAGACCTACGGATGGCATTGACAGGTTAGTAACAAGATGAATATTGTGACTACAATGTTTTATGAAGTACTGTATGATAAACCATCCTAATATTGACAGTATTCTTGCTGTCGTATTTCTTTGGTGAGTGTGAGACCGGAGACCCAAACATCTAACCAAGCCGCCGTGGTATGGGTCACCAAGCTGCATTGCCTACTCTCACAACGACGATAGTGACCCCTCCTCCTGGATTTCACTCATGCCTAGTAGTTAGCCCCTAAATTTTAATAGCATTGAGGTTTCCCCTAAAGGTTGATAAAAACGAAAATATCACCAAGCATTACCTCTCTTTAAGTGACCCATTATATGTAGGGGACCTTGATGAAAACGGTCATGAGGATACATACTTAACGGTTTTAGACATATCAAGTAAATTTATTTCTAAATTTTGAGTGAACAATACAGTATGCTTTGCTACTTGCACCTTAGTATCAATTTAATTATTTAGTTAATTGCCTTTTAATTATTTTTCAATGGTAAAAGGGAGCTAAAGAAAATGCTTATTACAATAATGCCGCCATAGTGTGGGTCACCATACTGCATTTCCTGCATTAGTAGAGTCTATTAGGTTCCACTCATACTTTCCATCAGGCAGATTAGAGTCACTTTACCAGGCTATAAAATAGAATGAAAGTATATTTTTATAAAAGAAACATAATATGTATTACTAATACATATTATTATTATATATTAGTAATACATATTATTATTATGTTATTGTATTGAAATATTAAATAAAGTATATAATAAAATGTAATTACTTATTCTTTTAATCAAAAATCACAATAAAAAGATTTTCAAACAAAAACTACGGCATATAAGAATTCTTGTATTTTCTCTGTATAGATGTTGCAAGCTTCACGACCAATGTTACGAGAACATATATTGTCCCTTCTACACGGTATACCTCCAGCCTTACCTCTGGAAGTGCTACCACGGCCAGCCGCTATGCGCGTTGGAGAACTTCGATTCGCAGTACGACTACATCAACGGATGTGCAGGGAGACTCTGCGAATGTGATAGGTAAGGAAAAATAATTCATGAATATACCACTCGTTGGTGACTATGTCGGACTCGAACCAACTTAAACCGCACGCCGTCTCGGGTACTATGAGTCGGGGAACCAGGTATACCCTCGAAAGGAAGTCTCTGGAACCCCGACGCACCTCGGGCCATCTTCCGCTTTTAGATGGCCCCCTTCTGTGTGGGGGCACCACTCAAAAAATCTACAGCACGCGCTTTGCCTGCTAAAACAGCCCCCCTAGCCAAATTGGAAAACGTTTTCTTTTGTTTTCTATTATATTCTCTATTCTCTTGTTTCATTGGCTCATATAACTCAATCACGTGATCAAAACAAAATATTATCCAATGAAACAAGAGATTAGAGAAATAGGGGTCGGTTCTAAAATTTTACCTCAATTTAACGTCATTTTATTAAATTACATACATAGTTGTTTTCTACTGCTTTATGATCAAAATATTTTAATTTGTAATTATAAAATTAATGTAGGTAATACCCATATAACATATAATTGTAAGTGTTAATTATATAAGTAGCAATATGTACGAGTAAGATTATGTATATGAATAATATGATAGTTATATATAACTCAGTTAAAGTCCAACGCTATGTTATTTTTAACCGACTTCAAAAAAAGGTGGAGGTTCTCAATTCTTCGGAATCTTCTTTTTTTATGTATGTTCAGCGATAATTTCGTCGTTTATGAACCGATTTAAAAAAATAATTTTGCATTGGAATGTGCGTAGCTTACAGGTGGTCCCATCGTCGCCATATCGGGATCTGATGATGGGATCCCAAGGAAGTCGAGGGAACTCCTCAAATATCATAGGCACAACTGTCGCGATAATGGTTCTCGGAATAGTTTCTCTTTGAAGTCGGTTTCTTTTTGTTAAAATTATTACCTTGACTTGTTATAACATACATGACATGTTCGATAATTAGAATATTGTAATGCAATGCTCAATAATTTATCATTACAGCGATGGTATATTATTATTTTTATTTCTTTTACAGATTTTTAGCTTTACCTCGTAAAGTTATATGTATTCTTATGTAATGGAATTTTTTTAGTTACTATTTTTTATATATACGTAACATATATATTTTTTTATACATTATTTCTCTAATTAACGTATTGTTGTGTGTAATTTTTTTTTAATGTTTTAGAAAATAACAATTAATAACTTCACACCGCTCACACCTTGTAGTAGACATCTTATTATTTATTTTGAGATTATTTGTTTTAATAACTACAACAATGCGTATCATTTTAATACCCTTTTTTTAGCTCCACCTGTATTTTTCCCTCCCCCTCCCCTATTTAGTACATAACTGGATATAAGGAAGGAGAGGCTTATGTCCAGTTATGTACTAAATATTGAAAGCTGTTGATGATGTTGAACCATATCTTTTATTGGCAAATCGGGTGATAATATTTAACAGGGATGTTACGAAGCTTCGACTCAGACTCCGTTAAGTCAGAACTTCCTATTATTATTACACCTTCGGTTCCGACTTCGGTTCCGAAACTTTTAAATCAGAGGTTTTAATCGGAGGTCGAAGCATAACAAATAGCACCGACGGCCTGCGTCGACCAACCGCTACGCAAAGGTACATGTTATGAACCTGTGCGTAGATTAACTTATAAGAAGATATGAAGAAGTTCCAAATACAACTTGTTTTTGGTTTCATTGTCCAACACAAAAACAGATCACTTTTATATTAAATATATATAAATATTAAATATATTTACAAAATACAAAACAAATGACTATAATGTACAAACACGTCATGTGCGTAAAAAACTAACAACAAATTCGAAAGTGTCTTTATAAAGTCTGGCAGCGCATGGCATAAATGGAGATTTTAAAAGGCTAAAATCTCTCACCTGTCACCACTTTTGACCCTGCCTCCTCCTCCAACTCCAGTTCCGACTCCGATAAATGAAATTTAAAAAACTCCGACTTCGGTTCCGATAAATTTCCTCCGCTACATCCTTGAAATTTAACACGTCTGGGGCTATCTCTGAATGACTTAGAAGAAATAAATTTTTCAGTCTGTCTTTGATTATTTGCTCTCAACCAAATTTTTACAAGGCTTTGTGTAGAAAGAAAGGCGGTCCTAAAGGTCACTCATTACGCTTTTTATCCGTATGCAATAAAAAATCCTTTTTAATTAACACTAAGAGAGAGTACTCGAATATCCAGATTTTCAGTTAATGATATGCTCCGATGCCCGATGAATGCCTCAATAAAGCGCTTCTACGGTCAGTACTTAGATGGGTGAGCGTTTGTGGCATGATATGGTTTGAGCGTATCCGTGAGGTTACATTAAGCTGTCGGTCCCGGTTGTTATCGTAAGATAACAGTCGTTAAGCTTAGAATTGTTTGTTATCGTTTCTCTGTGTTACTAAAGTATTACTCCATCCAACCAAGCCAATGTCCAGCAGTGTACTGTTAAAGGCTGTTGATGATTGAACCAAGCCCATATTTCCTAAAGTATGGCCCGTCCGCCTTAAATTCCCATATCCAAATTATATTTTTAAAATATTTAAATACTTTTTTCAGGCAATTCGCAATGTGCGTACAAAGATATTCATGCCCAAGACGGCGAGCGCTGTGCCGATCATCACCCATACGACTGCTGCAGAACATACTTATGTTCAGATGATGATCATCATAGATTTAGAAATGTGGATGTGATAGTTTCTTATTTACTTATTATGATGATTAGAATGCAACGCTACCATTCTGTGTCCTGTTTCATAATATAATAATAATACTATGGGGTATTTCAAAGTTAAGGCGTTTTTCTTTTTGACATCTGTCAGGTGTCAAATTTGACAGCTGTCAAGCATCAATTTCTAAAGGTAACTGTGTTAGACAATGTAATTAACCTATAAAATGCGCTGTTACACAAATAAATTAATGTTTTCTTTTAAATTTGTTATAATTATATATTTATTCGTAGGCATTATGATTACGCACATGTTATAATGAGTTTTGTAATAAATTATTTTATTTTTACAAAATAAATTATGTTAAACACTATTGTAATACATAAACCAAGAAATTGAAAGGAATTCATATATCACATGTTTATAAATAAATTGTAACTATTATTAATTAAGAATGGATAAATTAATTTATTCTCATTCTATTTTAATTATTTCACTTTTTAATTTTTTCTTTAAAAAAAATCGATTATTTTTAATCGAATCGAGAACTTATATGGATTCCTTTTAAACTAGATTTTCGTTTTAAATGGACAGTAAATCATATTTTGTAAACACGCTGTAAATAATTGAGGCGGAGAACATTATTGCAATTTAAATATCGAATTGTTGCAACTCTTTCTAAATGGACAGTTACCCTAATGATAAATGGTGTTTATTATTTCAAGAGTAATAAATAACTATTTTCTTTTTAATTTTATATAGAAATACACACATCAAAAGTGTCTAGGGATCAACATATATTTTTGCAATAACTTTTCTCCTGATTGATATTAATTAAAAATTTCTTTAAGGATTCATCAAATAAAGTGTTTTCGTTTGTCACAGTAACGATAAACCAAGTCACCTTTGCATTAGTAAAGAAATTTGCCATTTTCCTAATAAAGGGATTTTTGACATTTGAACCACTAACATTAAAGTTCGAAAAAAATACTGAAATAACAGTTTTCTTTAAAATTTTATTAGGTAACTTAAACAATTAATAATCCGTGTTTCTACCGCGAACACTAACAACACAAGAACATCGGTTTGGCATACTCAAAATGAGTTCATCCAAATCACGCTGTGGAATGGCCGCCCATGTTCGTTGCAACAACAAAAAAAGGTCTTGTTGCGACTGGATACCCTCCATATTCGGCAGAGCTCTTCTCTGTAGCATATCCCATGCATGCTCAATCGGGTTCAAGTCTGGCGACTGAGCAGGCCAGGGCAGGACATTGATGTTAGCTGCGGCGAGAGTCTGTCTTACAACTCTTGCGGTGTGCGGTCGTGCATTATCATGCATTAACTGAAATAAGGGACCGATTTGCACTTGTAGAGGAACGATGACGTCTGATACAATCGTCTCAGCATAAATTTGAGCGTTGAGGTTGCCTCTGATCCAAATCAACTCAGTTCTTCCGCCGATCCAAATACCCGCCCATACCATGATGGTTCCACCACTATAAGGATGGACTTCCTGGCAGGATTTTAATCGCTGTTGGCGTCCAGGGGTTCTCCAGTGTCGTATACGTCTTGTATCCGGTCTCATACCAAAACGAGACTCATCAGAAAAGCACACGAAACGCCATTGTTCTTCTGCCCAATTTCTGTGTTCAAGAGCCCATTGATATCGAATCCTACGATTGTGCATTGCTATAGGTGGTACCCGTAGCGGTCTTCGGGAATGAAGGTTCACTTCATGCAAGCGGTTTCTGACTGTTTGGTCGCTAATTAAGTTCCCTGAAGAGTGATGAAGCCTCACGGCTAACATCATGGCGGTTATTGTTGGAGCTCTTCGAGTTAAGATTTGAATGTATCGGTCTTGTCTCCGTGTGGTGCAGCGATACCGTCCTCCATGGCGCTCAGCCACGGTACCAGTGCTTCGGTAACGTGTCCAAAGTCGACTGATAACACTCTGACTTGTATTCAGAGCTAAAGCCACAGTACGTTGCCGGGAACCAGCTTCTATCATTCCCACGGCTCTGAGCATTTCTTCCCTGCTTAAATGACGTCGCCGCTCCATAATAACGTTGGTTTTAATCAGTAGTAGGGAAACAGTAGCACTAATAATTTCTTCAATGCGTTGTATGTTTTTATAGGGAAAATATTGGCAGCTGATTTTCATCTTTTACTCGAATTTGATTGACAGTTCCTGATTCAAATTATGAAATGCACCAAAAAGGATCCATATAAATTTATAAAATCATAAATTTATTACAAAGCCACATCTCAATCTCAAGAAATCCGCATAAAAATGCTTGATCCCTAGACACTTTTGATGTGTGTATATATTTAAGATGATTATTAATCATTTACTATCAGCGTGTACTGTATTGGTATTATACTATTATGTATTCTGTGGTATTATACATATAATAGTAGCAAAGAAGGAAAAGGATATAAATTATATTTATAGATTTATAAACTATTTTTTCTTAAATCTCTTAAGATAAATAATTATCTCAATATAAATTTGATCAAAATTTGGTTCCGATTCTTCCGATCCACTTTCGATTTCGCAAATGTCAAATAAGTCTCGTAATAAAAAGTACTAAAACTATTACATTACCAATGCAAATTTTTACATCATATCACAATCGACGTGGGATGTTTACTACTTCACTATACGAATATTTTATAAAATTTGTGAAATCGTTCGTAATCGGAACTGGATTTTATTCGATCTTTTATTTATTAAGAGTGTTAAACCTAATGCCCGCTTTATACAAGTTTCAAGAAATTGTTCCAACCTATTAAGTGTTGATGGATCTGTGCAAATATAACAAACGGATGTATGAGAAATCGTTGTCGATATCGGAGCCGTGTGGAAGCACTACGAACGTTCAATTTATCTGATCAGCCTTCCTAGCCAAGATGCAAACGTTTTTCGTTTTATTGACTAATATTTTGTTTTGATCTGACTGAGTGACATTAGCCGATGAAACAAGTGAATAGAAAAATAGAATAGAGTAGAAAACGAAAAGTGCTTGCAGCTTGGCTAGGGGGAGTTGGAACGATTTGTCGAAAGTGTGTAGCGGCTTTATGGTATAAAGGTATGCTGGGTGACCTGAAGTTTCCGACCTCAACTTGAAGATAGCAATCCTTGTTGATAAAAAGTAATGAGTGTAGTTATGTATCTTTATATTTGATTTGTATGTATGTTATATAGTAAAAATGTCTTGTGTTTTCGTTAGGTTGGAAACTTTCAGATCATCATCGTAGTAATACTAATAGAATGATGTAGCTCGTATGTTTTGAAAGTAAATCATTATTTTACTTTCAAAACACAAGACTCTCGTTCCAGTAAGTTTATCTTTCAACAAAACCCTTTACAGTTTTGTAACATGCTGTATATTTCGATATGTATTATTATAATTGTACTGATTAAATTCGTTCCTGTGGAATGTTTACCAGCTTTAGAGTATACATAAATTAAAATAATGTATGTTTGTAAATAAAAATGGTATTTAAAAAAATAATGTTGTATCATTTGACATGGTTTACAGTAGTGTTCTAAATGACGTAACCTTGCACCGGCGTGTGAAGTTTGTAAAGTAATTTACGATTAAAAATGCAAATAGCTCAAATTATATAACCTTAAAACGAACGTATGTTTACGTTAAAAATTATATAAAACAGGATGATACGTGAGTATATGTAGACACAATGGAATAAATTAAGAAGTAATAGATAACTTTCCCTAAATTGCACTAAAAATGGACGTGAAACTGAGGGTACGCACGACTGGGCAGGTATCACTAGATCTGTACCGAATAGCAAGATAAGTACCATTGTATGAGAAGTACAATGGACTCCCACGGAGCATGGTCACAGTTTATTACGCTGCATCAATTACAAACATAATTCATATGCCATATAAGGTTATGGAAAATAACACGTACTTAGGTTTTCAAGTACCAAGGCTTAATTAAGTAATTATTTATGAACATAGTTTTTCTGATCGAGCATCGAATCTTTATTAGCTTCAAATAAACAGCCCCACTACACTACTTCTATCACAACGATGTGTGGCGACTTCCACATACAGCGCAAGCGAAAAATATACAATAACGCCATCTACCGAAGAAACACTGAACCGCGAAGAAACAAGGAAAGAGCTATACGGAGTAACTACTAATCCTGAATCGCGAAAGATAAATTTCCAACATCAACAGTCGGGAAGTGGCCCAGGCACGATCTTCTCGGAGGATCCACCCTTTGTGTAGAAGGGTCACGTACCCGTCCCTCCACAGATCGACTACATCATCCATTATCTACAAGCTGTAATAGTGAATTCCTGGATATCTTTCCATAACAGGTAGGTTTTGGAGTACTATACCATGCCGAGCAGACGTGTTGATATAGACTTTGTGTTCACAAATTTTCCTTCTCTTTACAATGCTGTTGTCTTGGGTAGTTTGCTTCTTGTGTCGGCTCTTATGGCTGACTACCTAGCTTATCTTTAAGCAAACTTTTATTTCAATTGTTTTTCTGTGTGTGTTATTCAGATTAAAATTACCTACGTTTAATTCTCATTATCATCTTTTATTGAATCTCCTACGTCTCAATATTTAAATATGACATATGAACCTCCATACTCCATACAATGAATAAAATAAAACCTTTAATAAAAACATAGTACCTAACAACAATGTAATTTGTAATACCAGAACTTTGACAGACTTTAAAAGAAAATTATAAATAATTTAATTTTAAATATTTTAAGAGCACATATAAAGCATATAAATAATCCATAAACTTTGATATTCAACGTCTTCATTTCAAAATAATACAACCCACGTAGACTATTCAAGATAAAATCCACATTGATAACATGTTGGGGATACAAAACATTCATTTTGATATGAAACCCTGCCTTTTCTGGACAATTAACCACCAATAGGCATAATCTATTCACTTCACAAACCAATCAGTCTATTCAAAGTTACGTCTACTGTTTTTGATTCTCACACACATATGCGTTTGTAAAGATAATGTGGCTAAGTTAAATACCCTTCGATATAAGCTCTTGAAAATTATTGAAGCGTAAATATACTTGATAAACTTATTAGAGTAATTTGAGTCATCTTAAATAAATATATATATTTTTTCGGACATCTTACACACAAAGTCATCTAGTCCCAAGCTAAGCAGAGCTTTTATGATGAGTACTGAACAACTGCCATAAATACATTAACATACTTTTTTTTGTAAATAAAGTAAATACATACATATTATACATGGAAAATACCCACACTCCGAATAGAATGTTTGTGGATCACACAAATATTTGGTCCGACCCGGGAATCGAACCCGAGACCTCTTGATCAGCAGCCGCATACGCCAACCACAGTCATACCAACAAGGCAGTCAACAAGACACGGCTTTTGTTTAATATTTATTCTATATATATATAATATGTATACATATTTAAACCTGTCAAAGTGACTCTACTCTGCCTGATGGAAAGCATGAGTAGAATCCAAGAGTAGGGGTCTACATCCTCACTGTGAGTGCAGATAGTGCAACATGGTGACCCACACTATAGCAGCCCATACTTCTGCATCTTTGGGCCTCTCGTCTCGCACTCTCCAACAAAACACGAAAGCACCAATCCTAGTGTGCGTTACCTCAGCAAAATCGAAAAAATAAATTTGTTCATGTAGTAGGTTAAAAGTTATTCGGCATAAACAGAATGCTTTTGTTGCGTGTTAAATGCAAAGCACGAGTTGTGGTTCTTAAGTTATTGGAAATTTTACTGAGACGATGTTTTCCGCAGAATTTTGAACAAAATACCATAGATAGACCTTAATTTGCTTAAATTTGCTTACTCATTAGTTTTGAAATTGTTTGATGAACACCGAGGTAAAAAAATGGTTTTGAAAATCATAAAAAAAGTTTTGCTTGTAAACCAGGATACTTAAAATCTCACTATTAACATTTTTATAGGAAACAAATTCGCTATAGCATCACGCTACGGGCAATAAAAGACACAGACGTGGCGACTGCGTAGGTCAGATACTGTAATTATTATCCTATATTTTGAAACTACTTTGAATAGTCTTACATTGAAGTTTTAAAATTAATAATGTATTCATGCCTTCTTATTTAATGTGAATTGAACACAACACCACCATTACAACAACACCATTAGTCCTAATTAACCTTTCAATACGGTAACTCTTTTTCTGTTGCACCATCGAAAAATCTCAAGTACATCGAGTTCATTATTACCTTTAACCTTATCGCGTCTTTTGATATATTGATTGACATAACCTGTTTAATTAGCTGTTTATTCAAGTCCACGAATGTAACAAGGAACCAATAATGATTCTTGTCTCCTTTTACTTATTTCGATTTTGGCATGTATGTGCATTGGTTTCTTACTGCATAAATAGGACCAATAATCTACGGTCGTCGTGGTTTATCTAAAGCTCTCAAATAGCAGACTACACACCCTTGAGCATCGTCGTCGAGTTGCCAGCTTATCGGTTTTTTGAGCATTGGCAACTAAACGGTTTGACAGCTCGTTTTTGGTGAGATTCGCCAAAGTTTGGAACGACCTGCCTAGGTCTATTTTTCCTGATAAGTTGAACTCTGGAGCCTTTAAGAGTAGAGTGAACAGGTTTCTTTTGGATGGGCGTGTACCATCTTCGTCTTCATCTACACTTTCCATCAGGTAAGATGGAAGACAAACGCCTATTCCATTATAACAGTAAAATATATATATATATTAATATGCACGAATGTTCCTGAGGTGGTTCCTAATCACGGAAACTACTTAAATTAAAAACTTCTAAAAGATAGCCCGGTAACGGATTAAGAATACAGAATGTTACCACCACTATTCATCCGCGGGTGTCGTAAAAGGCGACTAAGGGATAAACTACGCAAGACAACATCAATGCAAAGAGAAGGAAAACTTGAAACCAACCCGTCTGGCCAGCGTGGCCAAAACCTCCGTTCTAAGGAGAGGCCTATGTCCAGCAGTGGACTGTTAAAGGCTGTTGATGATTGATGATGATGAAAAGAGAGCCCAGCTATCGATGAAGGCTAGAAAATAATGCAAAAACGGGAGAAAATATTCCTTTTCTGTTCCATTGCTTGCATTGCGTAAAAGGTTAAGGTTTCATAAAAATTAGGTATGAAAGAATTGGCTAATCTGCCAATAGAAACAGTCTCAACTTAGTAGGAAGGGTTTTACGTGATATGATACAAACCAATCCAAGATGGTTTCTGCTACGTGAAGTGGAAGCCAAAAGTTAACCGGTAGAACATTCAGAGCTCTTTAGTACTAGGTGTTTCGTATTCTTTTTTTTATATAAATATTTAAGCATACCAAAGTGGCTCAGCTAGGATGGTCTTCTTCTTCTGTGTAAGGATAGTACTGCCCCGGTCATGCTGGTCCATTCGTGCTGAGGTCAGCGTGATTCTACTACCTCTATAGCTTTTGTCTTTTATTGTCTACTGGACCTAGATCTCTTTTCAGAATGTAGAGTACTCCTTAGGAATAGGGGGTAAATAAGACTTCGTATTTCAACAAAGATGGAAGAAAATACTTACATTTATCTTTGATTTGTAAAAAAACCTGACAGAAGGACATTTATTTACCTAATTATTTCTACTAGTGTTCATAGTAATTATGGTTATGCTCGTAGAAATAAGTCACAGTCAAGGTAAATTAGGACTTAATTAGAAATGTTATCTACGTATTTCGATTGTCTTCTTTGAAGCTATACAACACGTGAAAAGGCTATCTACAAAAGAACAAAATTTTCTTTGTATTATTAAAGGTAAGTACCAATTTTTTTCTCTGTTTTTATGAAAACTATGTTTTTAGGAAAGCCCACAGCGAATTGGTTTTTATTTTGTTATTATGAGAGTTGTTTTTTTTGTTTACAAGTGTTGTTTATATTCAAGAATTTAGACATTGCTTATCGATCAGAGTCCTCCTTGGATCTCGTAATAAGAAGCTTTACAGGTCGAAGGAGCTGCTGGAGCTGCATTTATTGGCTCCAGAGAATATCTAACCACGTACTTTGATATAGCAATTATATGAATGTTACTGAAGGTTCTTGCAGCATAAGAAAAAAACTACCTTATTTTAGTATAAATTCTTCGATTTTTGTATTGTAACAAGACTCACTTGGCTTTAACGATAAGAATACAGGGATCTACGATTACACCTTCTAGACAAAAATTCAATTTGCTGTGTACTGCAGGTCTATCAAATATTTTTAAAAAGATCCCCACCCTTCTTTTTATATGATGCTTTACAACAGCAAACCACCTCAGAGGCACTCAATCCACAAATTCAAGACTAAACTAAGGATCGAACACTTAAGTGTTAAACCGTGGCGTTTCGGGTCTTCCGAAAATAGGGCGGCGAAAAGTGACGGGCGTATCGACAATCTACCATATACAAGCATTTCAACTTCTCTGAGACTATATTATTATTACCATTTTATTATGTGGGGATGGGCCAGCTCGAATGGAGTCTAATCACGATCTCACGAGTCCTCTATGAGAGAGGACTAGTGTTACGTAGTTCTCTCATATTTAACCAAGTGTCGGGCTACTCAGATCCAAACCTTAGGGTTTTGGAATAGAAGGGATCAAAAAGTGTAAAGTCACTTGTTACTCTTGACTTGCACAGTTGGCATTGAAACGGATACTAAAGAGATTGATGGCATAAAATTCCGTTATATTTTCTCACTTATTTTTATAATTGTTTTTCATTTGAATTCGGCGGCACGTCTTTCATTTCAGATGTCCTGGTCACGATATATATTATTGCTATTTGTCAACGCATTATCTGTGACCAGCGTCTTAGGAGAGTTGAAGTTAGACCAACCAGAATGCTTACCAAATAGCAAATCGATGCCTTTACCAGCGGATTTTACCAAAAAAATATATTTACAGTGCGTCATATATTGGCCTCATCACTTCCAAGTTTATGATCATTATTACTACCCATACGATAACTATTTTCATAGCTATCCGTATGTATTTTTTTATATGGAGGTCACAACGGAAAACCCGACGACTGCAACTATTTGGCATCGAACTACACCTAACTATCATAAAGCTATTGAAAAATACTTCTTCTAATGTCATTTGTCATACTAGCGGCTCATTGTAAGACTTAGACATAAATTTATTTCCGCTCATAATGTTTTTTTTGGAATGCTAGTAATAAGTACATATCTATAGCATAATGCTGAATATTGACTTTATTATGTCTTCCTTCCTCTTCCTAGCTTTTATTCCCAAGTTTATTTGGGGTCGGCTACTAGTTCAGCAACCCTGAGAGAACTTAAATTCGAATGTTGTACTAGTTGTCAGTATATGTGAGGGCACTGACTTCGTAATAACGATTGCTATAGATGTTTATGACAACCGAGACCGACGGCTTAACGTGCTCTCCGAGGCACGGGCGTGAATCACCGCACTTCCAGATTTTGATCTGCTATTAAGAATTTCTTATAAGCCAACCAACAACAAGGCAACAACAACACTTTTTGGCCCGAACCGGGATTTGAACCCGAGACCTCTTGATTAGCAGTCGCATACACTCACCACTAGACCAACTAGGCTGCAAAAAAGGTTCATGCGGCCAGAAACACTGTGCTGTGTTTCTTGATTTACAAATGTCCACGAGTAGTGGACGCTGGTGATGATTCGACATCCGATGAACTCTTGTCGAATCATCACCAGCGACCAGTGATCAGAGAGTAGAGTAGAAGAAGAAGAAGTGTAGACATTACCTACTGTTTTTCTGTGTACCATAAACCTCGTGTTCATCAGGCCTAATTCATTTAATGTAAGTAATTTTAAAATAATTCAATTAATTTAAAGCAATTACTTATGTCATACCTACAGGTTTTCATTAAGTTTTAATTTAAAAAACATAGTTTAATTAATTGCAATTACACGTTTAACGGTTATATTAATATAATTAAAAAAAATACACAAAGTCAAATCAAAACAGTGAGAATACAAAACAACAGCGGTAATGCAAATATATTAATACTTGTAAAAACTTTTTTCGCTAAAAAGTATCTAAACATTTTCATCCAAACATGTTCCAGGTAAGTTATACGTATATAAATTAACATAAACTTTCTACACAAATACACTTTATCAAAACATCATCATCATTATCATCATCATCAGGCCATTGCAGTCCACTGATGAACATAGGCCTTTCTTCTCGCATGCAGGTTCTGCCAGCCATCCTGCGCAAATCGTCACTCTGCCTGACCTGTAGGCGTTCTACACTACCGTTTTAATACAATTCAATTCATTCATCGTTACTGTAAAGTTTTCACCATTCTAATTATTTTTTCATTACATTTAATTATTGCCTGAATGGGATGGAAATCCTTTCAAATAAAAAATATTTTTTCAAATAAATAACCGATTTTTCAACAATAATAGCACAGAAATTTGATCGAATTTACAGCCGCTTCCCTTTCGAAAGTGTTTTAATTCACCAGTAAAAACTTTCCACATTGAATAAACATACTCAGACTCAGTATCGATGCTGACATATACATACGTGTATTTAAAAAAAACCGAGAGTAAGTCTTTATGTCTGTCTGTTACGCTTTCACGCATAAATCGCTTCGCCGAATTCAATGAAATTAGGTTTAGAGATACTTTGATTCTTGAGAAAGAACAAATGACTTACAAATATGACAACATACTCTTTACAGTAAGCACAGACATACAAGCAAGCAGAGCTGTCGGCAAAAATTGATAATTAGTTTTTGCCGGGCAACAAAATATTTGAAATCACGTTGCTTTAATCAAAACCAATCATATTTTTAATACTATACATCATAGACACAGGGGAGTAACAGCATCTTTTTCCGATACAAAACGGTCTGCTATTTTTTGCGGGGGGAAATCTCTCCACATACACATTTTAGATTCACATACAAAAACAGTCGCCTGTCACTATGAACTCTTACATAATAATTAAAACCAAAAATTCAAAATTTCACACACGTATAAATATGTACTCTTAATCTCAACGAGCTAAAGACTGTCCGAATTCTACGTAATCGATTTTAGACTCATATCTGAAATATCTCGAGATAACTGGCCCATTAAGAATACGGAGTGTCACCACCTTTCTCATCCCATAGATCCCATGGGTGTCATAAGATGCGACTAAAAGAGCAGGACAACATCACTTCAAACGAAAAACTTGACACAAACCGCATTCCAACCCTTGTGGCTGGTGGTATAATAAAGACCATAACCTCCTTTCTTGGAAAAGGTTTATGTTCACAGTAGACGGTTAAATGCTGATGAAGAAGATGATGATGACGAACGTAAAAAAAAGTTCTTTCACATAAACCGAATATTAATTTTAATGTTTTTAATTACTCTTTTGTTTCAGATTTTATCGCAATGTTGTCTAATAACATTATTATTTACAAGTCTATTCGTGACAATAAATTCTGCTTCGGTTTTGAGAGACAGCCCTCAAACCGCAGAGGAATGTTTGAAGGGTTCTCAGCTAACTGCGGCGTTAAAAGCTCTAAGAAGCAAAGACAGCGATGAAGTGCAATGCGTTGTTTACTGGCCCTATTATGCGTATTATTATCCGTTTACGTACACGTACCCTGGCTTTTATTATTATTACCCTTACGTGTACATGTATTAGTCATTAAAGAATGAGCATTTTTAATTGAACTGCTAAATGTGTGGATATTTTCGTTGTTTCTTTTTATTACCTTCATCAATTTGTCCCCTAAAATATACCTACGTTACCTAATAAGAAGTTTGCTTTATTGGCAATTACTTAACCTTTTCCCAATTTTTTATGGGATTGATGCAATGAGTTTTCTTCGTTCATTGTTTTATTAACCCTTTTTTTTATCGTGTGGAAACTCATCATGGACCGTCACCCCGCCGGGGTTTTCTTCGGCGAGGCGGTGACTCGAACCGACTAAAAACCACACGGTGTGCCCTATCTGCGCTTCTCTTTTAGGGAGGAGGAGGAGTCGTGGGTGAGATCTCCTTCTGAACTCCTCCCAGCACCTTCCCGCTCCTGGTGCAGGCTCCGTCTCTAAACAATGATCCTCTCTTAGGCAGCGTCCGGCACACACGGACGCCGCTCCCTCGTGGCTGGCCAGCTAATGCGGGTGGAGGGAAAACCCGTTCCGTCCACCCGCGGATTGTTTTATTAACCTATCCTATCCTATACATAAAACTTCTCCTTACCTCTTTCGTCACATGTCCATAGAGAAAAATCTTTTTATTTTCACGCGTAATGCTTTTCGCTCCATTTTATTCGTGAGGTAAACAAAGGGCGTGTGTGGGACTCTCAGGGCAAGCAACCGGTCTATCCACCAAACCAAGCGAATTAACCTATTGATTCTCAATTACTCGTACATCATCATCATCATCATCATCAACAGCCTCTAACAGTCCACTGCTGAACATAGGCCTCTCCTTAGAAAGGAGGGTTTGGCCTACTATACCACGCTGGCCAGACGGGTTGGTATAGGGTTGGTTTCAAGTTTTCCTTCTCTTTGCATCGATGTTGTCTTGCGTAGTTTATCCCTTAGTCGCCTTTTACGACACCCGCGGAATGCATAGGGATGGTGACACTTTGTATTCTTAATCCGTCACCACACGGACGTACGTACCAATTACTCGTACACTTATGCTATTTATTTTCTCCAATAGAGATAGTCATTCCTCAACTGTCGCACCAAACATGCATTTCGCAATTCAAGGTTAGTATGTTAAAAATGAAATTTTCAAATTAGTAGAGCCTCTCTGATTTCATCAGGACTGGCTAGATCAAGGCGGTACTATCAATGAACACAGCTATATAGCTTCTGAAGACAAAACTTTTGCAACCAAAGTTGCAATTTGGTGTCGTGGCAGTCTCTCTTTTATGCATTGCAAAACGAACTGAGAACGACGGCAGCGCCGCCAACTACGAACTAAACTGGGGGCAGACCCTACTTTGAATCGGCACACGAAAAACTGAAAGGCTGCGCTTCTATTCAAATTTTCAATCAACTTACCTACTGTCAAAAGCAATCGTTTCCATTTGTGATATAACACTGTGAAATTCTAATAGGTTGAATATCGATATACCACTCCATAGTTAACAGAAAAAAGTAGGAAAAACAAAGTACCTTAAAAAAACAAAGATATTATAAGCCATTGAAGAACGTTTGACAGATGTAAGACATTGAAATTATTATGTGTTGCGCCTAGAGACGCGTTACAGCACCACATTACAATGTTAAATATAATTAGTATAAGTATAAAATTGCTTTGCGACACTTGTCGTGGTGACAACTCCCGGACTGATATTCCGCATATGATATTTCACATCGAATAATTAATAGGTATTTATTTGTTCCAGATGTTATCGCAGCGATGTATATTAGCATTAATATTGATCGCATTATTCCTGACCAGAGAGGTACACACAGCGCGGCGGCAAGGATGCTCTCGTGGTCCATTCAGGCGGTCAAACACAAACAACACAGAGAGCACAGAGACCACACCGAGTACACAGACCACGCAGAGTCCACAGAATACCATTTGTGTGGTGGTACCCTATTACCCTTTTACTTTCTATTATCCGTACTATTATGTACCCACTGTGTATCCATATGTTTATTTATACGGTTAATATTGTAGAAGTAAGAATAAAAGTTTAAGACGTACATAAATGTTTTTTTGTAACTCTCCCTATATTTCTGATAAAATGTAAACACATTTTATCAGAAATATAGGGAGAGTTACGTTACGTTTAGTTATGTGTATTAAAATTAACTAAACTTGTATTAAAATTAATTGTTTGGCGGTCAAAATTGACCGTTTTAAGTGTGCTGTTTTGTTTCAATCTATAAAAAAGTGTCTGTTTGTAATTTCAAATTAATTTCTTTTCATTAAATGCACATGACAGATGTATATGCCTGTGCTGACATAAAAAAAAAGATTTATTTTTTAAATTTAAAAATTGATTGTTGATGTAAGTACTGTATTACTTTCGTATGCATTTAGTTTCAATGAAAGTTGAGAGTTCAAATTGTTTCATTTATTTGCAAAGATTTGTTTATTTTAACACATGATCTCTACTCTTGGATTCTACTCATGCTTTCCATCAGGCAGAGTAGAGTCACTTTGGTAGGTCTAAATATAGAAAAAAAAAATAGCTCAATTGGGCTGTCAGTGTCAAATATAAATAAAAACACAGTTTCAGTATCAAACATACTATATAATTTTGGGAGGTCAACAATGAATATAATGTACAATTTCTGTAATTAATAAATTTATATCAGTTTTATAAAAACTTTACACCGCCTATAATGTTCACAGGTCTGCCTTTGTACTTCTTTGAAATATCACTCTCAATCTGTAATAAAAAATAGGTTTTAAATAGGTTTTTAGGGTGCTGAACAAGCCCCTTTCGTTTTCGGTTGTCGTCTTTTTACACCCTGTATACTGATAAATAAATAAATATTTAGGACATCTTACACACAAACGTCATCTAGTCCCAAACTAAGCAGAGCTTGTACTATGAGTACTAGACAACTGATATAAATACATAAACATTTTTTTTGTAAATAAAAATAACGGATAAATAAATTAAACACAACGTCATCTAGTCCCATACTAAGAGCCATATATGCTTTCTTTATTTCTTTTAATTGATCTGAAACCAATCAAATTAGGACATCGTACACACAACGCCAAACTAAGCAGAGCTTGTTTTATTCATCATCATTATCAACAGCCTCTAACAGTCCACTGCTGGACATAGGCCTCTCCTTAGAAAGGAGGTTTTGGCCTACTATACCACGCTGGCCAGACGGGTTGGTATAGGGTTGGTTTTAAGTTTTCCTTCTCTTTGCATTGATGTTGTTTTGCGTAGTTTATCCCTTAGTCTTCTTTTACGACACCCGCGGGATGAATGTGTGACACTATGTATTCTTAATCCGTCACCACACCGACAGTTGGTACTTGTTTTATTGGTACTAGACAACTAAAAATTTTTTTTGGAAATAAAAATAACAGATAAATATCAATAAATAAATAAATAACGGAGGTGTTAAAATATCTCGCATTAGAGCGTGTTACCTGTGCTTGCAGCTCCTTGGTCCGGTCTACGATCCGCACGAGCACGGGACGGAGGTCAGCAGCTCGAGAACTGGCTGCTGCTCGTTGTTCAGCCGCACGAGCAGCGAGCCGGGACAGCTTCTCGCACAGGGTCAGCTTCTGTTTCAGCTGAGCTGTTAACATATCTACGTATCTGCAACAAAACAAATATCTATTAGCGACTATGTGACGGCTTCTCACGGAAATATTTGTAATTCTGATACTAGACTGCATTTTGTAATGTACTAAAGTGTTTTAGTAGTCCGTGTGGTGACGGATTAAGAATACAAAGTGTCACTACCCCCATTCATTTCATGGGTGTCGTAAGAGGCGACTAAAGGAACAAAATAAGCAGCTAACATCACCGCCAAGAGAAGGAAAACTTGAAACAAACCCATTACCAACCCGTCTGGCCAGCGTGGTATAGCAGGCCAAAACCTCATTTCAAAGGAGAGGCTCATGTCCAGCAGTGGACTGTTAAAGGCTGTTGATGAAAGTGTTTTAGGTTCCAACCCCACATGGGATACTTTGTGTGTTACAGAAATAGTTGTTCTGAGTCTCAGTACTATTTGTATCCAATTCATGTATGCTTGTAACATGTGCCGAACCCCGAACTTAAAAAGTATTTTGAAAATATTATAATAAATATCTAACTTTATCCTGTTTCCGATCACAATGTTTGGATTGTTATTAATAGTTTGGGCTGCCCGTGCTAATATTATGGTCAAAATATATTAATAAAATTTGAAAAAAAAAATTTTTTTTTCTAAGTTTTTTAAAAATCTGTATTGGTATAAATTGCCAATAAAAAACTATGCTATTATTACTTTTAATTTTTCTAGGCCCTTCTCTTACAAAGTCGTTTATATAACACACTCAATACAACTTTATTAGTTTCTGCTTAAAGGGTCAATAATTGGGTAGTTTGCCAGTTATAATTAAAAAAACTCCTGCATTAGGAATATACTATACATCCTGTGTCGCGGAGGACTTAATAAACACACATGAAACAGACTCAAAGAAAATACACAATGGTTAGGAAATACTAAAAAACATATTAGAATCATTTTAATTTGTTTCAATAGACGGAAACGAAAGTACACGTAAGAATAATTTATAGTTGGAATATACAAGAGACTATTTCTACAAAAACTACATTAGTATTAAATTCCACCCTTCAACCAATCAAATTCCAAGTTTTCGTAAAAAACAATAAACCTGATTGGTCAAAGGGCGGGGCTTTATTGATACGTCACTATTTTCTTAACATGAATGCCCTATTGGGGACTTATACGAATATTCTATTACCTGGGTGAGTGTTTAACGTTATGCAAGTGGTTGATCTCGGTGGCGGTTAGTCTAGCCGCAGCCACTTGTACGGCGTCTAGCATCGCGGTCAGAGCTCCCGTACTCTCTGTAGGCAGCTGTTGCAGGAGGCTGAAGCTGTGGCTGTCACCTGATGTGTTCGTCTCGTACAGACGCATCTTAAGGAATGATTCCAACTGCAACCAAGATATACAACCTAAGAGCAATTTTTACTAATATTATAAATGAGAAAGTAACGCTGTCTGTTTGTCGCGCTCTTTCCTATCGAAGCTACTGAATCGATTTACATCAAATTTGGTATAGAGATAGTCTAGAGCCTGAGAAAGGGCATAGGCTACTTTTTACCGCGACAATAGACATACAATCACGTCCAAAAACTAGTTTAATATATTATTTATTCACATAAACATATGCTATATCATTTATTCTATAACACTCCTTTTCTGTTCACATTATAATCATAACAATTATCAAAAAAAATATAAATTCATTCATTCATAACATGTCTGGAAAATAGTTAATTCATAATTTGGTATCGTTTCTTCACATAATATAAACTGTTCACAAACTACAAAACAATATCATTCATTCATTTCTTTTCAGCCTCATTCATTTATATTTATTCTCATTCAACGTATAGGTCACCTCGACAATTTGATCGATGATCTGGTTCCGTGTGGCAGGGTTATCAAGCAACGTCAATGCGTCCTTCCCCCTCGCCACTCCCCCGCACACCCCCTGTTCTTCCACCACTATTCCAGACTCTTCAAGAGACACGCCAGCCAAATCAGCCGATAGGTCCTAGAAATCACAAAACCCATTTAAAATAAGGAGTCAGATGATTCGAGTATATATACTGAATAAATAATAAAAGAATATTATTATACTATGGATGGAAATACGCCATCTTGCCCCGCATTTGTCAACAACTTCAGATATTTTTGTATGGCGTGCAAAAAAAGCGAGTTATTGTCAATCAAATTAAAAAAAAATAGAAATGCTAAGGTAGTCTTTGCTGCGCTTTTGAGAAAAAAAACTCTATACATATTTTTATTTTAATATTACTTGGTGTGTATGCCAACGCTACGTTTCCAATGAAGTTAGTCACAAATCCAGTCCTAATATATAGCAATTCAGAGGCTTCCCAATCAAGGGGTTGTAGGTTCAAATTCCACCTAGTAGACTACCAAATATCAACAGGTGCATATATTTAGCTCTAGTGGAGCGAATAAAGTTTTAAAAGAAAACTTACAATATTGTCAGCGGCGCCAACATCAATGTTCCCCCAGTCGATCTCGGCGCCCGCGTCCCCTTCACCAAAGTCGATCTCGGCAGCAGCAGTGTCTATTGAACCGAAATCTATTGCATTGTCATCGCCGAAATCTATCTGTAATAATTTATATTATTTGTTGTTGATTTTTTATTACTCAAAATTTTCTCTCGGTAATCTATCCTAATTCCCGCTGTGAAAAATTCAAAGAAGAGGAGGTTCTGATTCCCTCGAATTCAAAAATACTGAGTCCCCTGAATTTTTTTTGGTAATTGTCTATGTGTGAATGGCTGCCTGTTTTTATAGTATATGTATGTTTATATTTTATTTATGTATCTGTGTATACTTTTCGCGACTACTCCAGATGTACCTACTACTATGGGTATGGTTTCAGTGTTTGTATTCCAGAGTCTACTTATTTCTAATTTATGGGCGTGGTTTGCTGAGTTTATTATAATATTAGAATTTATATCGACATAATAACATAAATTTATATAATACACATATACTGGCTGACCCGTCGTCTCTGCATCTTTCATTTTTCTATGATTCTGCCAAAGTGACTCTACTCTGACTGGCGGAAAGTAGGAGCGGAATCCAAGATTGAAAGGTCACCACACATATTGCGAATGCATGCGACAATGCAGCATGGGGACCCATCCTACTGTGGCCTCGGACGAGCTGGCCCTATCGTGCTGAAATCAACCACAAAGAAACAAATTCTTCCCGTTTCCTTGATGCGCTAAGAATTGAAAAGTGAAAGAATTTTTCAATTCGAGACAGTACATCCTGATATTAGGGCATTCAGCCAAAACAATAATGTCAGCTTCATAATGTTAGTTTAGACATGTTTATATATTTGTTTGATAAAAAACATGTAAACATTTCTAAATAAACATACAACCAACATAATCATGCATTATTATCTAGATTACAAAAAGTAAGAGTTTTTTAAATGTCAGATTCCAAGCCTATCTAGCTCGGCCGCTTACCTTGAAGGAGAAGGAGTTTTTGAAATAGGTTATTGGTTTATAGTGTGAAATAGTAACAAACAAACATACTAATTTATAGTTTACTTAGGATTTATATTTATATTTATTTATATATATAGTAATAACTATTATATATATATATATATATATATATATAAATCCTATATTTATAAATATGCATGTTAAGGTTCTTACCTGATCTCCAGCACCCTGCTCTTCATCATCTATCTCTATATGTATTGTATCAGGCTCCAAACTTAGCGGTGGTTCCCCATAACTCCACTCATAAACTGTAGTGTTGCCATGTTCAACAACATATCGCAACAGTGGCAACACCTCTGTATATCTGTCACCTAATATGTACTTTGCAAAAGCGGAATACAGCTCGATACCTGGTAGCAGAGGCTTTAGAGAATTGCCTATCTGTAAAAAGTACAAAATATTGAAAACATTTAAATTAAAAAATGTTTTTTTGTAAATTGTCAGGTGAATGATAATTTCAATTTTTACCTAAGCCGTCTCCCTACAAAGAGCCCCCTAACATAGGTAGCCCCTAAATCTATCAGGTGTCTCCAAAGTTTGGTGAAAACGAAAATATCACTTGGGGTTACCTCTCTCTAAGTGGCCCCTGAACTTACACAACTTTGGTGAAAATGGCCATTAGCCGTACATACAAAAATATGTCAAAAGTACACTAAAAGCCATTTTTAAATGTATATTTTATAATTCTAATTAGAAATTACCGTATCGTAAAGTTCAGGCAGTTCTTGGATCCTGTCTACCAGTTCCTTCTTGATCTTGTCTCCTTGAATACCAAGCTGCTTGCATAACGTCAAGAATTCTGACTTGCTTGATGCTTCATTTTTTAAGTAATCTGTATGCTTTTTTTCACTTTCCTGTAATCAATTCAAAATTAAGTTAACTATATTTTATTTTTTGGGATTGAAAGTAATGTCGAAAATTTGATAGATTTGTTTCTGAAGACTGATGTAAGACAATGATTTAAACGTAAAAAATATTGTCTTGTCTACAAGTATTTTTTTTTTTTTTATATTTAAGCCTGCCAAAGTGACTCTACTCTGCCTGATGGAAAGCATGAGTAGAATCCAGGAGTAGGGGTCACCATGCTTATTGTGAGGGTAGGCAATGTAGCATGGTGACCCCTACCATGGCAGCTTGGTAAGATTATTCTGCATCATTCTCCCGGCCTTCGAAGGGCGGGAGAATGATGCAGAATGATTGGGCCTCCGGTCTCACACTCACCAACGAAATACGACAGCAAGAATGCTGTCATTATTAGGATGGTCTTCTGTGTGAGGGTAGTACTGGCCGGGTCGAGCCGGCCCATTCGTGCTGAAATCAGCGTGGCTCTACTACCTACGTTTTGTAGGATCCACAAATGTTATTCTAAGTATAGTCTAAGTCTATTTTTGTGTTCATTTCTTGTATGCAGAAGTTGTCTTATTAAAAAATTTAGTAGAAGTAACATCTTAACCATGGGTCTAGATAGGTAGAGCCAAGGGGGGGGCAATGCCCCGCCCAGCTAACCCTTTGCCCCCCTCCCCCCATGGAAAAGGCCAATATAATTTCTATTGTATGCTCGCAGCACTAAATACGACAGCTATTTGAAAGCGCCTCCGGCTAGTAAAATTCCCTAGTCAGTGAGATAGTCATGAGCTAATTTGCATTTGAGCAGAGGGTAATTGTTACGCACTAGGTACCTTACTCAGTGGAGGTCTAGTCAGGGGTATAGTGTTTAACAATTCAAAAAGTTATTGTATTGAGGTGCTCATAGCCAAGGTAGATTAGACACAATCACCTCGGGTAATCAACAACAGTACAGTCTGTACCTGGATATGTGACAGTTAATGGTGTGATACCATGAGTGTCTTCAGGGCTCAGAGATCACATTAAACAGGCAGTCCTGGTTGTGCTCATAGCCATGAAGCTGAGTTGGAGGCATTTGGGTGGCTTAAAATAATATCCATATTAGAATAGGATTAGATAGCCACAACCTTGTCTTGTCAGTCCCCAGTCGGGACTCGGCCAGTGTGGGTGTGTTTAACCCTCTCCTGAGAGGAGGCCCGAGCCCAGTAGTGGGACATTATGGGTTATTGATGATCATATTGGAACTTTACCTTTAAAGTTTGATCAGACTTTGCCTATACTTTGTTTTTTATTTTAAATATTTCAGCCATCTAACACACAACATCATCTAGTCCCAAACTAAGCAGAGCTTGTATTATGGGTACTATACATCTATACATAGAAAAACACCCAGACTTCGAAACAATTATTTGTGGATCACACAAATAATTGGTCTGACCCGGGAATTTAACCTGAGACCTCTTGATCAGCAGCCGCATACGCTAACGACTAGACCAACAAGGCAGTCCAAGACTTTGCTTTGCTCTGGTAAGAATGAGAAAGGAATATCACTTACAAGCTGTAACTGCTCTTCCTTGGCAATTTGTTTCTTCAGTCCAGGTATTTCATAATTGATATTCCTCACTAGTATTTGAGCTGCCTCTGCTAAATATAAATTCTCCTTTTCATAATTCTTTGCAATATCTTGCCAGTCCTTCATCCTTTGTGACCCATATCTAGAAAAAATATTATAAATTAGTGGGAAAAAATATTCAAAATATAGTTTTATTTGCTTTCCCCGTGACTCTGTTTGGATGATGGAAATCTCAAAAACCAAAGTATATTGACACCAATTTTCAAAAGGAAATATGTTTGCTTACATATTTAAAGAAATTAAGCTAAAATTGAGCATCAAATGCTCTTTATAGAAAGCCATTCTATAAGAAAGTATACCATTACCATTCACATTTCTTATAAGAATTCGTAAATATGTGAATTTTAGATAAAGCCAAAATATAATCTCATTTAAAGCATTTGTATATTACATATATCTTGTCTATTTTTTTTCATAAATACCTGCCAAATAAATTTTTCGTATCTGCCTCAGTCTCTTTCAGTATCTCAATGATTTTTAAGCAATGAAAGTAATTGATATAGCTGCCAGTAAGTAGACTAGCTATTTTGTCGTCGGCAGGCATATCCTGCAATGCGTTGTTTATCTTCTCTCGAACCGCCGGAATACTCTTAAGCCACTCTTTATTTACATGACGACGGCTTACCAACCAGTCTTGCAATTTACCAATGTTTATGTCTATTGGAATATTACTTTCCTAAAAAACAAGGTTATGGTTAAATATAACAAAACTTGTACAGTAATATAATTATTTAAATGTTATATTTTCTATACATAGTAGAAACTTACATCCATCTTTTTGGTATTCTCTTACAATTTACCAAATGTTAATACAAAGTATTTTGTTAAATCGGACTTCAATGGTTTACGACGCTGTAAAACAGCTGTTGTTTTCCTAATATCAAAATCGACGTCGACGTGTCAACAATCGTCAACTATGACAACATTGACAACTTTGGCAGTTTGGTAGACTGTTTTGGTTTGATAGACTTTTTTTTTTATTTTTTATTTTTTTTATTTTTTTATTGTTGTAATGGAATAGGCGTTTGTCTTCCATCTCACCTGATGGAAAGTGTAGATGAAGACGAAGATGGTACACGCCCATCCAAAAGAAACCTGTTCACTCTACTCTTAAAGGCTCCAGAGTTCAACTCATCAGTAAAAATAGACCCAGGCAGGTCGTTCCAAATTTTGGCGACTCTCACCAAAAACGAGCTGTCAAACCATTAAGTTCGTCTTTTGGGTATGCCAACAACGTATGGATGAAACTTTTGCCTGCGCCTAGTAGTCCGATAAAGGAATGGAGATGGTTCAATCAGTTCGAAAAGAGCTTTCGAGCACTCTCCAAAGTGCATCCTATAAAAAACCGATAAGCTGGCAACTCGACGACGATGCTCAAGGGTGTGTAGTCTGCTATTTGAAAGCTTTTCGTTATTAATTAACCTACGGGCTCTTCGGTCAACCGAGTCCAAAGCTTCCAGATGATATTTGGCTGCACCGTCCAAGAGGTGACTGCAGTACTCCATGCAGGATCGAACTTGGGCAGTGTAAAGATTAAGCAGCTGTTCAGAGCTGAAGTACCGCCGAACCTTTGACAGAATCGATAATTTCTTGGATGCTGTTTGTGCCATAGACTCAATTTGTTTGCCAAAGTTGAGGTTAGAGGTGATGGTAATACCTAGAAGCCCTAGATGGTTAGTAATCGGTAAGGATACACTTTCGAAAGTGGGTGTTAAATCAAAGCTACTCTTTTTCGCGGAGAAAAGACACGCCTGTGTTTTGGAAGGGTTGAACTGGACAAGATTGGCGTCACCCCAATCGGACACCCACTGCAATGTCATGTTCACCCGTTCAATCATGGACTCTCTCAAGGACCGTATTTCCTCTGGACTAGCTCGTGAGTTGGTCGTGTACCTCTCAATTACGGTGCTGTCATCGGCGTAGCTAATTTGTAAAATAAAAGTAAAATAATTTGACCCCCCACCCCCCAGCCTGTAAATTTGAGATATATATAAAAAAAAAGTACCAATCGACGTATCTTACATAGCACTTTCCAAAATTATTTATTATTAAAATAGCACCCTCTTAGTTTACGAGTAAAAAATTATTAAAGATATTTATTTAAATGTAATTCTTACTTGCCTAGTAGATGGCGGTAGTTGCACTAGTGCGACTTTTTATTTGTTTGTTGCAATAACTATTGCATTTTATGAAATCTAAAGGTAGTAGAGCCACGCTGATTTCAGCACGAATGGGCTGGCTCGACCCGGCCAGTACTACCCTCACACAGAAGACCATCCTAATAATGACAGCATTCTTCCCGCCCTTCGAAGGCCGGGAGAATGATGCAGAATAATCTAACCAGGCTGCCATGGTAAGGGTCACCATGCTACATTGCCTACCCTCACAATAAGTATGGTGACCCCTACTCCTGGATTCTACTCATGCTTTCCATCAGGCAGAGTAGAGTCACTTTGGCAGGCTTAAATATAAAAAAAAAAAAACTAATGATAGTGCAATTAATTTCGAGTAGGGTGCAATTTTTCCACTGTGCAAAAAGTACGAAATTCGAAGTATTTCAAGTGGTATAGACGGTGTAGCATGTAATATCTTTATTAATTTTTTACTCGTAAACTTTAGAGGGTGCTATTTAAATAATAAATAATTTTGGTGTAATATTATGTTAAGTGCTATTTAAGATACGTCGATTGGTATTTTTTTTATATTTATATCTCAAATTTACAGGCTGGGGTGGGGGGTGTGACTATTTGTCTAAGGTTTGATATTAGAAGTTACCATTGGACATAGGTTTCATTTGTTAATTTTTCAATTTAGAACTGTCACTTTCTTTAATCATGAATTTAGTAAGCTTCTAGTTAACTTTAGTGTTCATCTTCATCCCTACCAAAAGATGTCCACAATTATACAGGCATCCTTCAATGCTTCCCAACAACCGGTCCTGTGCTGCCCGCATCCATCGGTTTTCCGCAACGTTAGCTAGGTCATCGGACCACCTTGCAGGAGGCCCACCCTCGCTCCGTCTTCCAGAATGTGGTCACCACTCTAGGACTTTCCGGCCCCAACGACAAGGCTGTAGTCGGATTTAAGGTAGGGCAACATAGGTTACAGGTAGGGCAGAAGTAATAAAAAAAGGTATCCTTTAACGACGATGACGACTTTTTAAGGTAGGGTATTGCGATTTTAAGGTAGGGCATTGCCCCATAATGCCCTCCCCCCCCTAGCTACGGCCATGCCCAACGACCATCCTATCTGTGACCAATGTGCCTCACCCACTACTACTTAAATCTGATAATTCTCTTGGTCAATCCTAATTCAGCAGCATTTTCTCATTCTTAATTCGATCACGCAGAGAAACTCTAAATAATAACCTCTCCGCTGCTCTTTGAGTGACTTTGAACCTACTTATAAGGTCCATTGTGAGTGTCCTCGTCTCCATACCATAGGTCATCGCTAGCGACACACACTGAGAAATGTCATGGAGCTTACTGAACACAGCCCAGCTGAGTTGGATTTGATGATTGACCTCTTTCTCAAAGTTGGACCTACCTGACTGGGTGATCTATCCTAGGTATATTTATTCGTCAACAACTTCAAGGCTGGAGTCTTCGATCCCTACTGGAGTTGGTGCGTACATGGACGTTCGACACGATTTTTGTCTTTTCCACATTAATTTTCAGACCCACATGTTTTTAAATATCACTGAGGCTTTAAGGGTATATCATTAGCGAATCGAAAGTGAGTGATGCACTCGCCACTAATGATAATTACAAGTCCATTACAGCCAGTGATCTGTTTCGAAGAAGTTACGGTTCCTTGTCTCAATCCTCGCTGCTTTTGGATGGGCTTCGAGTAGTGATCCTGTAGACGTACTGACATAATAGCATTCTCATTCAACACTGTAGGATCGATGTACTGGTATGAGAGACTGAAACACTGCCAACGTTTCAATCGATGGTACGTTTCTGTTTACGGTACTAAAGCCTTTTGGGACACAAAGAACACAGTATCTATCAGGGAAATTAATTTCTCTTGAGAGCTTACTTCCATGCGCTACATAAAAGTTTAATAAGTTAGTTCTAAAAAAGTCCGGAATGAATTAATTATGTAAGACTGTTTTTATAGTAAACAAATATGTTTAGGTAGTAACATCTTTAAACATATTTACGCACGCTACATTAAAATATTGAAATAACTACATACATTTCAAATTAATACTTTCGATTTCAATATCTTGTAGTAGTTGTAATCAAAATTTATGAATGATTCAAAACCTTATCAAAGTACCTACTTTACTTTATTATACAAATAAACAATATTACCTACTTATCTCTTGCTCGGGCTTACTTTGGTCAAGTCGATAGATAACCGCGCTCGCTAATATTTTGTTTGAATTCTATATTTCGTTACCTAGTAATTCAATTCTAAATAATAAAAATCAACTATTAGTGTTATTATTATAACTTTTAAGTGTTATTGAAGGGATTTATTTATTATGGATAATAATCAGCCCTATACAAACAAGTAAGTACCTTCTTTTCAACTTAAGACAATGTATAGATTAGTTGTAATATGGATTGGTATTATATAGATAAACTTTACTTTGTCCCAAGCACTTATGGTTTTTTTACTATTGAATTTTTATTATCATTCTTTTTCTACAAAAAGTGTCTCTATTTAAGCGATTATTTTCAAGCTGGTCTAGTGTTTGCCTGATATATATTATAACTTTAAACAAATTATTTAAATAAAGAACATAATCAAAAAACTCCTTATATACAAACTTTATTGTAGTTTATATTAATTTTGTCTCACAAGCATATTTGTTTACGTAAAACTATGAACACCCAAAAGTTTTGAGTTCGTAGTTTTTCGAAAATTAATCGTCATCATTTCGTAAATTCTGCCATACAGCCCTAGGTCACTAAAAACTACCAAAATAATAGTAGTACTGTATTAATGTAGAGTGTATACATATGTACATTTTCCTTCAAGTCGTCGGAAAAGTTTTTTTACTATATTCAAAATTGCGAAACTTTAAAAATTGCGAAATTTAAATCGAACATTTCAGTGTTCTGTGACATTTGGATTGGAATCAACTTACAATTAGAATTTAGCAATAAGCATGTATTTATGTCCTAATATTGAAAATTATAATGAAAAAATTATGAGGTAAAAATGTTTGAATTTATTTGATTAATTCCAGCTACCCTAGTACTTCTCGCGCGCCAGATGATGGTGTTATATCAATGGACATTTCTCGGGATGTACTTGTAGACTCGATGACCGATATGTCTGAGACTCCAATCCCGCCTGATATCGTTACGTGAGTATCCCAGAGTCCGCAAAATGTTATTAAAAAAAAAAAATGAATTAAATTCATAATCACATTATTTTTCTTTACGATCCTACAGGAAGGTTGCTTCTAATCTGTTCTGTTTAAAGTATTTAAAGATTTGTGATTTTAAATATGCAAAATTTTCTTATTATCAATTTATTTACAAATAAATAAAATTGCAGTGTTTGTATGCAGAAAATGAACAGTTTTTTCCTAATTGCATAAAAAAGTTTAAACATCACTTCACTAATAAAGCAGCTTTAAAAAAAACTGTTTGTCTGTTCCGGGTAATCTCTGGAACAAATTGACTGATTTTGACGGGATTTTTACTGGCAGAAGGCTGATGACACTAGGAGTAACTTAGGCTATTTGTTTTTAGACTTGCGAAAATTCGCTCCAATGTGTTACTCGCTATTTACACCAATGACCGTGGGACTCCACTATATATAAAATTATTTTACTCCGAATGAAAGATAAGACTTAAGAATTTAATATTCCCTATAAATCCTGTGTAGTAAAATATTATACTGTTAGTATATGTACTCTGTGTATTTTGAAGTGTTATCCAAATCTTCCTGTTGTTAATTTGTGAAAAAAATATATTTTATTTTTTAATTTCTCAATGGTTTGTATTCTTTGTGTTAAAATAGTTAATTATAATATTAGATTTATTTATAGTTAGCAGAAACAGACAGTCAAAAAATAACATCCAACTAAATAGACTGTTTGCGTTAACATTACATTGCCTTTGCAATGTTTATTATAAAATATAAATTATGCTAAAATAGACCCATAACCTGACCTGTTACGTGACCCATACTAGATACCCAATGGCATTTTATAAAGAAAAACCTGTTATAGCATTATCTCATTCAATCTATTTAAATAGTCCCACTTCAACATCTGATAAATATCTAAATAATTTGCATACTTTTATAATGTATTTTTTAACCGGTGGCTGTGTCAGCTTTTACATTTATTAGATTATTTGCTCTATCCATAATCAGTCCAGCTGTTCTAAAGATTAGCTGGAAAAACAGACGGTCAAAAATGATATATATTGATGTTTTTTTGTAAGTACAAAATACATTTTCATAAGCATGTAATGAAAAGCGGTGTGTAAAAAAACATTTACATATTTATTTATATCTGTAAGTTATATATACCTGCAGTAATAAAATATAAATTTTAAAGGCAAGTGTTAATACTTTTCATATAATATTACATTTACACATAGGTCCTCATTTATAATCATACGTAAGGGGACATACTCATTTTATTTTTTTTCTTTAAAAAGACAATTAAATTAAATTAGGAATATTTTCGGTGTCATGGTAGACTTTACAAGCTTACTTACATGAAACGGACAAAAAAACACCCGGACTCAGAACAACAATTTGTGGATCTATATTTTAATTGATAATAGAAGGAAAACTTGAAACAAATCCTCTATCAATTTGTCTGGCCAGTATGTCATACATAAGCCTAACATTGTTTATAAGGAGAGGGAATAGTGTAAGAGTTTCATAATAGGCTGCCATAGTGTTGGTCACCATGCTGCATTGGCAGATTCTCAGACCTACCCGATTTGAACACAAAATTTCAAACAAATTGGTAAAGCCATTTCGGAGAAGTTTGATAACAAACACAGCGACATGGAATTTTATATATTAGAACAAGCCTATGTCTGGCAGTTGACTGTTAAATGCTGATGATGATAATTATGTATGTATGGTCTTCACCCTCTTCTGAGAGAAGACCAGAGCCCAGTGGTGGTACATTTTTGTTGTTGTAAAATTTTGTTGACTTTTGATGTGAAACATCTATAGCCGCACGTAAAACAGATTTCTGGCGTGGCGACGCATGCCGTGGCGACGCGTCGCCACGCTATACGATGGTATATATATACAGTCTATATGCAGTAGTGTGTACGGTGTGGCGACGCGTCGCCATGCGCATCGTTATCTTGAAAAAAATCGTAATATTTTATTTTATCATTATGACATATTTAGTTCCTATTACAATATGTTCTTTTCTGCATATTACTTTTACAAAATAATGGCGATGTTTCACATCTGCCAGGCGTCCCGTGACGGCTCACATTTTTTTTTTAATTAAATAAATGTGTCATCTTGTATTGACATTTTTATATTACCTCTATGCTACTCGGTAAATGTTGACTTTAAACATGCAAACAGAACACAAATCTTAAGATAATTGGGTTGTGTTGGTATCAAAGTACATACTTACGTTTGTTTAATTAAATAAGTTATTAGGCTATCAATGTATTCGATTAATTTTATCCACTTAAGTGCAGCTTGGTGTAAAGTAAAAGGACTGAAACTTTATTCAATTTATTATATTAATACTATCTGTGCCCGCGGTTCTGCACGCGTCCTAGGCGTATGAAAAATAGATGTTGTCCAATTCTCAGACCAATATGCACACAATATTTCATGAGAATCGGTCAAGCCATTTCGAAGGAGTTTAACTACACACATCGCGACACGAGAATTTTATATATAAGATTGTTTAATGTAAATTTAATAAATCTAAGCCATGGCTGTGCTTACCTTACACTAACATTTTTTAATTACTTTTTAAAAGTAAACTACTGAAAACTGTAAAATATATCAAAATTTCACTCATTTCATTTGACTCTTGCGCAGCGGTAGCATAGGCTTTTGCCGCTGTGCTTGAGATTTCAGGTTCGAGTCCTGGTCTGACCAATGTTTGTACGAACTACAAATGTTTATTTCGGAGTTTGGGTGTTGTCTTTGTGTAATATGTATGTACTATGTACTTATACAAAAAATTATAAATGTATTTCAAATAATTTATTAATAATAAAGTACTCATAGTTAAAAATCAGCTTAGTTTGGGATTAAAAACCGTTTTGAAAAAAGCCCAAGTATACCAACCTATAGAAATGACTAACTGCTATTCATCTCTTCTCTCTCTCTCTCTCTCTCTCTCTTCATTCTGCTAAGCCAGCTGCTTTCATCTCTTACTTACAGATCAATCGACACACCAAGTGAAGATGCTGACAATGACAGGTTGACTCTAGCATACGAAAATCTGTATGAAATACCAAAAACAATAGTGGAGAGGTTTTCTGACCATATCAAGTATATAGATCTCAGTCACAACAAAATTACGTAAGTTGACACCCCCAATGGGTTGTACATATTGTGTCAATAAAGGGTCTATTTTCATTTGTACCATTTAAAAAATCTAAATCTTGTATTTTTCAAATTTTTTTTTTCATTCGAGAAAATAAAGAAAGGGTGTACCCTTTGATAGTGTTTTATCTCCTGTTGCTTAAATTCTTTATTTTTATCACACATGTAACCTTAAATGCTAAGACAACTGCTCCAGCTTGAAAGAGGATGTTATTGCCGAAATTAGTATTAAAAAAATATTTTTAGCCCTACTTTATCTGACTGTAAATTGCCTCGTTGGTCTAGTGGTTAGCGTATGCGACTGCTAATCAAGAGGTCTCGGGTCCAAATCCCGGGTCGGGCCAAAAAGTGTTTTTGGGTTTTTCTTAGGAAATTCTTAATAGCAGCCCGGAGTTTGGAAGTTTGCCCGTGCCTCGGAGAGCACGTAAAGCCGTCGGTCCCGGTTGTCATGAACACCTATGGCAATCTTTATTGGGAAGTCAGTGCCCTCAAATATACTGACAACTAGTTCAATCTTCGAATTTCAGTTCTCCCTTAGGGTTGCGGAGATCCAACGCCAGTCGCTCCGTGGAAAAACTGAAATTCAGGTAAAACCTGTTGAACTAGTAGCCGACCCCAAATAAACTTGGGAATAAAGGCTAGGAAGATGAAGATGAAACTTTATCTGACTGTATTGATAAAAATTGTACCTCGCCAATTTGGCAAGTAACTTTAAAAGTTAGCTTATTTAATAACCATTATATTATGTTATAATAAAAGAGAATAGAGTAGAAAACGAAAAACGTTTGCTTGCTTGGCTAAGAGGGCTGGTGAGGTGACCCATCTGCCCATTTTTCCTTTTAAATCAATAAAATAAATAAATAATAGTTATATTTTATTTTTTAGAAATCTGGACAGCTTGGTGTACTTTAAGAATCTAACATCTCTAATAGCTGATGGCAACCCAATCACAGAAGACTGCAACTTACCACCGCTGCCAAAATTGGAACTATTATGGTAATACTATCATTATTTCTATATACATACTAATACGTATTATAAATTCGTCCCCTGTCTGTGACGTTTTCACGGCTAAACTGCTGAACCGATTTGGATGAATTTCAATATAGAGATAGATTGGGCCTTGTATAATATAAGCTACTTTTTGTCCGAAAACCGACACATATGCGGGCGGAACTGCGAGATAAAGCTAGTATGTTTATACACTTTTATCATCATCATCATCAGCCTATCTCAGTCCACTGCTGGACATAGGCCTCTCCCATTGCATACCACTTTGATCGATTTTGGGCTTCTCGCATCCAGCTCCTGCCAGCCATCTTGCGTAAATCATCACTCCACCTGGCCTGTGGGCGTCCTACACTTTTATCATATGAACATAATTATGTGCCAATTGTTATGTTAGTTAATGTCTTCAAAATTTAGATTTTTTTTCTGCAGATTCGATATCAGCTGGTTTTTAGTGAAGGTCTGATGGCAGAAGGTCCACATAAAAGGCGAGTTCAGGCCGAATGATATTAGAGTCAAACTTTAAACTTTAACTGCACGGGTGGCGTATTGGTTTAAGCGGTCGCCACGCCACTTCCTACTGCTCCAAGTGTTGTGGGTTCAAATCCTATATGGGACGGGTTAACCTTTAGGATTTGAACGGTCATCAGCTATCTGCCTGTTCTGATCTGCAAATATTTGTTGTTTCCTATGTTAAAGAGTATGTATTTAGAAAAAGAAAGTCAACCTACTAGCAGTCATGTCAGTCAGTCGTGTCAGAAGTCAAAAATATTTATAATTTTTTTCCAGGCTCAATCGATGCAAGATCGGCTCTCTTTACCCTTGGGTTGGAAAACTAAAGGAGTCCTGTCCAAACTTGCAATACCTGTCATTGATGGGTAACCCAGCTGCACCGAGCTACTTCAACGGTGGCACTTTCTACGAATACCTTCAATACAGGTCACTTTTTTTAAGTTTTTGTTTATGACACTTCTTCTTCTTCCTAGTCTTTATTCTCAAGATCATTTAGCGTCGGCTACTAGTTCAACCTACCTGAATATCAGTTTTTCCACGGAGCGACTGGCATCGGACCTCTGCTATCCTGAGGGAGAGTTGAAATTCGGAAACTAGTTGACAGTATATTTGAGGGCACTGATTTCCTAATAAAGATTGCCATAAATGTTCACGACAGCCGGGACCGACAAGCTCGGGCGTGAATCATCGCCAAACTTCCATGCTCCGGGCTATTATTAAGAATTTGACCTCTTGATCAGCAGTCACATATGCTAATCAATAGACCAACGAGGCAGTCAGTATATACAATATATTTGTTTTATGACACTACATACAACTAAACATGTCGTAAAAAAATTCTTCAGTGTCATAAAAAATCTTCATCTTCTCGTCGTCGATCCCACAGTGCCTAAAGTTTTTAATCAGTGCGTCCTACCTGTCATGACATACGAAGCCGAGACGTCGACACTTACGGTGCGGTTGGTGGAAAGGGCTATGCTCGGCGTTTCTCTGAGGGATCGTATCGTACGTAATCCGTCAGAGAACTAAAGTCATTGACATAGCCCACCGGATTAGCAAGCTGAAGTGGCAGGTGGCTGGCCATATTAGCCGCAGAACTGATGACCTTTGGGGTAGAAAAGTTAGTGACGGTAGTGTAGGACGCCCACAGGTGAGGTGGAGTAACGATTTGCGTAAGATGGCTGGCAGGAGCTGGATGCGAGAAGCCCAAAATAGATTTTTTAAGTTCTCCTTCTGTTTTCAGTAATGTTGTTCTGCGTAGTTTGCTAGGGGTGGTGATACCGTCCGTCACCACACAAACGGACATACATACATATCTAACATTATTTAAAAAAAAAAACAAGTGAATGCATAACTCAATCACTGCAGTAAGAGTCACCAATCTGTGTTCCAACTATGTCAGGAAGTTATTACTACCATTTAAATATAGAATCTGAAATAAATAATATGTTACATATATAGAAATAAGATTCTTCTAAACCTATTAAATCCTCCAGCGGAATAATATATTTTCTTTCTACAGACTCTTTGTGATATCTCAGTTCCCATCACTAACCCATTTAGACGACAGACGAGTAACGGATGACCAGAGGCTAGAAGCCCAACGTCTTTACAAGAGACCGTTCTTCGAGCGGATCGTGAACCCTAGGGCCAGTATCTCGCAGTTCGTCAACACTTCAGTCACTTGGAACACCGTACAGACTAAATTGACATCGCTTTGGGGCAAAGACAAACAGGGCGACAGTAGTAGAAATTTGTTGATATAGTTAATTATTAGTGGAAAGTCTCGTTAAGAAAATAATGATCCATCAATACTGACCAATCACCATCAAGCTTTCGTACGAAACCTTGATTTCTTGCAACTTGATTGGTCAAGCGGCGGGACTTAATAGATACCTCACTATTTTCTTAACGCGAATGGAACTGCAGTGTTGTTGTAAGGAACAAAAGTACCTAATATTTATGTAGATCTAGTAAAGCAATCGATCGACATGTACTAGTTGTGCATCCATGTGCCTTAATAAAAATATAATGTCCTTAATTTAATAAATACTAAATAACTCGAATTTAATAAAAGTTGTGAATTTTTGTCTAAAAAAAATCGCTACCTATGTGCAGTGTGGTGAGAACCGTCTATCGAACACAGCGCGCGATGTGGTACATAACTGTCAACTGTCATTGTGTAATTTTTTTATATTTTCATAAAATTTCATACTAAATTTATTAGGGATTTTCAGGTTTTTGAAATTCAATCTGTTACAATAGAATGCGTAGGAACAATCACGAGGTTGGAAATGTACCTATATCATGTTTTATCGTGTTTCATTCATTTTTTTAGTTAAGGTAGATAATAAAGTCACTTGCCTATTATAATATGCACAAACTTATTTTAGATATTTACATTTTATTTCGCTGTAAAGCAATCCGAAAATTGTTATCAAATCGTTCAGTTGCCGTAATTTGACAGATCTAACTCCTATGTTCACTAGGGGCGCTGTCATCGCGTACATATAGTTTTTTTATTTATTTTTTTATTTAGAATTTTTAGATAAACAAACAGATACAAAGATACATAGAGAAACAATAAGAAACAAGTAAATTTCATTCTATCCAAAACAGTTTTCACAAATTAGTTTTTCATTTAGCGCCAAAAAGTGAGAAAAGTACAAAAATTTACATAGCATGTTTTTTTTGATGTGAAACATCTATAGGCGCACGTATGTGAAACGTCTATAGGCGCACGTAAAATAGATTTCTGGCCTGGCGATTGGCGACGCGTCGCCACGGCACGCTATACGATGGTATATATATACAGTCTATATGCAGTAGTGTGTACACCGTACACACTACTGCATATAGACTACTATTTTAATAATTAGTAATATTTTATTTTATCATTACGACATATTTAGTTCCTATTACAATATTATGTTATTTTCTGCATATTACTTTTACAAAATAATGGCGATGTTTCACATCTGCCAGGCGTCCCGTGACGGCTCACATTTTTTTTTGTTTCTTTGCTTAGCTTTATGTTCAACGAATTTATATTAATTAAGAAAACTTTATATGCAATAATTAATTAAAATAATATTTGTATAAAATCTGTACCATAAAAATCTTAGAAGATAATTCGACAATCATGTATATTCTAATATAAAACCATCACCATCGGGCCGATTGCAGCCCACTGCTGGGCATAGACCTAACCCATTGCACGCCACTATGATGTATTTTGAGTTAATCGCATTCAGCTTATACTATTTTAAAAATATTATTTGACTATCTAAAGTTGTGATAGTTTGTATACTTTCTACCCGATGGGATGGTCCGAAAGGCGGAGGTAAGCTTTCTACAAGATGGTCGATAAATCTCGCAGAAAGCTGGCGAGAACAAGACCAGTAGTTAAGGAGAACCTAGAGGAAATCTTATGTTCAGCAGTGGACGGCGTTCGGCCTATTAAAAGGTATTGATCGTATCGATCTTCTAATATGGATTAATTGTTTGATAAAAGCCGTTTATGTGGAGTTTGATCGTATAGAACATTATTTTTAATGTTACCAAAAGTTGTTTGTATATCTTACTAAAATACTTTTTTAAAAGAAAACAAATAAAAAAATATATTAACACTACAATAAACGTATATTATTTATTACTATCTAAGTCCTACGGTGTTAACTGCGGTTAATCTTTGTAAATCGCGAGTAACGCCGCGGAGGGAAGCTAGTCTAAAATAAATTAGCCTAAGTTACTCCTTGTATCATCAACTTCTACCAGTGAGTCCCGTCGAAATCGGTCCAGCCGTTCCAAAGAGATCCGGAACAAACAAAATGAAACTATAAAATTATATAATTAAGATAGAAATCTAGAAATGCGTGGGTACAAAAAGGCACATGGTAGAACGCTGGTCGCACCCTACCAACCATGTATGTTTAATAATAATAATAATTTATTTATTTCTCCTCACAATAGTACACTTATAGCTAGCTATTTCACACAGTTTGTTTAATAGAGGTGTTCCTGGCATCAACAAATTCATAGGTCTGCAGTGGGTTCTGACCACAGCTCTACCTTGATTATTTTTGGTAGGTATATCCTTTTCAAGCTCCTCATAGAAAGCATCCAGGAGTAGGGGTCACCATCCTCATTGTGAGGGTGGGCATATGGTGACTCATACTATGGCAGTATAGTCAGATGTTTCTGCTTCTGGTCAGTATGATGTGGCCTCCGGTCTCACACCCAGGAACGAAATACGACAGCAAGAATGCTGTCATTATTAGGACGGTCTTCTGTGTGAGGGTTGCTGCTCCAGTCGAGCCGGCCCATTCGTGTTGAAAGGGTGGTCAGGGTGCCTCTACTACGGCTAAATCGCTAAATCGTTGTGGTGAAAGTGAACGTTTAATCAACCATGGGCGTACCCAGCATCTGGCCTAGGGGGGGGCAAGTCAAATTTTTTAGGTCGGATCCTCCGCGACTGTTTTGTCATACACACTACTCAAACACACCTACATGAATCATTAGGTATAGTATGCCTTCTAAAAGACCGTACCACGGCGTCTAATGCGACGACCAACAGTTGCACGCAGAAGGTAGTACACGCGACATTATGTTACTGGCGCGGCCAATGTAGTCCCTGGCAAAAGGAGTGCAGCCTAAGGGCTACAAGAGGGGCGACGGGACTGCAATCGGGAGCGGGAGTCTTCTCGAACGGGGGTGGAGAACACCGCGTGGAAGAAAAAGTCTTAAAAAAATTACCCCTAACCCAAGCTGAGGGAGCCCGGCGAAGAGGTTAACGGCTAGGGGGATATGTCAGCCGCTAGGGCAACACAACGTTAGCTCACGTATAAGAGCAAAACCATTATGGACGTGACTCTAGAGAATATATCACCACAGGAGGGTACCGGGCGCGCCGCGGATGGAGAATCCCTCGGCACTCCAGCGTCAGCCTCAGTGGCTGACACTGGAGTGTTCTGCCCACCGTATTCTGAGGAGCACAGTTACGTACACAAGGATGTCCGAGTCTGGGCACATCAACCAAGGCGCACAAGCCCAGTTTTGTGCATCCGGGCCCGGCGTCTTCTCGCGCCCAATCAAAGGCAGCGCTTAGAAGGCGACGATCGAGCGTCAGCCTATGGAATCCTTTAATTGGCATAAATGTACATGTAGAATCTTGACCTGTCACAAGAGATGTATTGCATCCTAAGTGAATAAAGAATTTTGAATTTGAATTTGAATTAAGGTCCAGGGTTGTAGGAAGGAGATTCAGAAGAGAACGATGTTTGGCTCTCTGCTCTGTTTCTGGCCACTGGCGTGCAGTCGCCTAAAGCCAAAAAGAAGAGTAGGAGGAAGAAGGGTCAGTGGGCTACACAGATGTCGCAAGCGCCAGTATCGCTTTCCACTTTGCAGTAGAGGCAACAGCCGACAGCGACCCCACTATCGAGCGAGACGTGGGTCCCTTGGTCGAAAGGCCAAGGCCAGGAAAATGGCAGAGTTGGCCCAGTCAGGACGACGGGTGGCTGCCCCACCGCCACCGACTATTAAAAGGGTTATGCCGCGACTTCCAACAACAACGGTTGTCACAGTCTCCGTACGTCCTGGCTGGGAGACGACAATAGCCAAGCTGATAGAGAATGCGAGGGCCAACATCAGATTGGGTGATCTTGACATCACAGGTGGTCTCCGCACCTAGCGAGCTATGACCGGCGCCCTGATCTCCGGGAAGGAAAGCGCCGCTTCAGCAGACAAACTGGCAGCACGCCTGCGAAATGTTCTGTCTGACACGGATGTTATTATTGCGCGTCCGTGTAGGGCAGGAGACATACGGGTGATTCACATGGAGGAGTCAATCACCCAAGCTGAAGTCGTCAGGGCGGTAGGAGCGGCGGGGGGCTGTGCAATCTCCGACGTCAAAGCAGGGAGACGACTGTCGTCACGACTGGGCACGGCCTGGTTTCGCTGTCCACTTGCCGCTGTTCGCAAAATAGAAAACGCTAAACGGTTACAGGTGGGCTGGGTTTTGGCCAGGGCAAAGACACTGTTACCACGCCCGTTAAAGTGCTGCCGGTGCCTTGTAATGGCACACGTGAGAGCTATGTGTCCCAACGAGACGGACCGGGGTGCGAGATATTACGTGTGCGGTGACACAGGTCACGTGACACGAACATGCACTGTGAAAACGCCGAAATGACCGGTCTGTTCGGACCTTGGCCGTCCCGCGAATCATCGGCTAGGGAGCAAGAAGTGCTCCCCGCCGAGAACAAGAAAAGGGGCCGGCGAATCCTCGGTTACAGGGACACAGCCGGAAATCATTCAGGTACAGGAGGCAATGGAAGCTTGAAAATTCGCGTCCATCCATAATCTTCTTACAGGGCAACATAAACCACTGCCGCGCAGCACAAGACATGCTTATGCAGACGATCGCTGAGCAGTCGGTTGCCTTAACGGTGGTGGCGGAGCCATATTACGTCCCGAATCATCCCCGGTGGTTTGGTTCGGATGATGGAACTGTCGCCATATATTGGGCAGAGATGGATAATAGCCTCCATTGCGCCCTCCTTCAACGAGAGCTGAGGTTTGTGGCAGTAGAATGGGACCCCATGGTCATTGTGGGCTGCTACATATCCCCGAATCGCGGTCTCTCCGTTTTCGAGGCGTACTTAGATTGACTTAGGAGTTGAATTTGCACTTTCCTGTCTCGTCCGATACTTATCTTGGGCGATTTCAACGCCCGCTCCACAGTGGGGAGATCGCCTAGACAACTCAAGAGGTATCTCCTCTTAGACTCCACTAGTCGAGTAGGCGGCGGGACTGAACCTCGGCATTGTGAACCGGGGTTCAGTCAGCACCTGTGTACGGTAAAGACGGAGGCCCTACTTTTCTTTAGGCCTCGTCGTGGTCCGCCCGCCGGTGCCTCCATCGAGGTCAACTCGGTTCTCGTACCGGTCCAGGCCCAGATGAGGTCTGGTCCTCGACGAGCACTTCCGGCAGCTTGCTCCGAAGCTGATCGGCACTGCCTCCTTTCTTGGGCGCCTTTTGCCCAATCTGGGAGGAGCCAGTGTCGCCACGAGGCAGCTGTACACGGGGGTTGTCCGGTCTATGGCACTCTACGGTGCACCGGTGTGGGCGGCGGCTCTGACTGAGCAGAATAGGGCGCGCCTCAGGCGGCTGCAAAGGACTCTGGCGGTCAGAGTAATACGGGGTTACCGCACCGTGTCGACGGAGGCGGTGTGCGCCCTGGCCGGCACACCCCCGTGGGATTTTGAGGCGGAGGTGCTCGCCGACGTTTATCGGCGAGCGGCTAACTACCGGGCGGAGAGTGGTGGTGTTGGACCTCCGCCCGAGGACGTGCGCGAGTGGCGCGAAGCCGCTCACCGAGGCACGATGGATCGCTGGTCGATCCGGCTGGAGACTCCACGTGCTGGCTTCGCCATCGTAGAGGCGCTTCAGCCGGTCATCGGCGAATGGGCAGTGCGGCAGCACGGGACCCTTACCTTCCGACTGGCGCAGGTTCTTTCCGGACATCACACGCTGGCGGTCTGCCCCGCATGGGATACGCAGCGCCGGGTCCTCACTGCAGTCATCGGAGAGTATCTCTCGATACCGGCCGACGTTCGTTCCATGGCCCGGCAGCGAGAGCTGTTTTACCGCGGTCGCAACCTTCTGCGAGGACGTCAATCACGCAGAAGGAGGCGGCGGAGAAGGCCCGTGAGGATGACCTCCACTCAAGGCGGCGTCGGTGTGTGCCGGACGCCGCCTAAGAGAGAGTCGTCGAACCGAGACGGTGCCCGCATCAGGAGCGGGCAGGCGCAGGGGGAGTCCAGAAGGAGATTTGACCCTGGACTTCTCCTCCTCCTAAACGGAGAAGCGCGGAGAGGGCACACTGTGTCGTTTTTAGTCGGTTTAAGTCCGACACACCACCCCGCCGTAACCCCCGGTGGGGTGACGGTCCATGATGATTTTCCACACATAAAAAAAAACAGCACCTGCGGACGGTGGCAGGGGGAGTCGATTGACGATTTAACACGGGCAACTCTCTCGGCTTTCGACTATGTGTCTGGATGGAGGGTGGTGAGGAGGTGGTTACCTTATCGGACCACCGTCACATCGTTTTTGATGTGACTAGCTTCACTCCGCGGCGTTACTCGAGATTACCAACAATAACGGCGGGTAACACAGCAGGACTCAGCTAGTGTCAAATAAATTGCAACCTTAACTCGCAACTCCCTAATGAAGATTACCGAATACAACCGAGCGTTCCAACGCTCAGCTAGGTTCAGTATTCTTGTGTCTACTGCGAGGTTTATTTAAAAGTTAGAGCACAACCCCGTTTACACTTTGATTAGTAATTAGGTGAGTTCATACATATGTGACTGCCTTGTTGGTTTAGTGGTTAGCGTATGCGGCTAGTGATCAAGAGGTCTCGGGTTCGACTCCCAGGTCAGACCAAGTATTTGTGTGATCCACAAATATTTGTTTCGGAGTCTGGGTGTTTTCTATGTATAATATGTATGTATTTACAAAAAAAAAGTATGTTTATGTATTTATATCAGTTGTTTAGTACCCATAACACAAGCTTTGCTTACTTTGGGACTAGATGATGTTGTGTGTAAGATGTCCAAAATATTTATGTTCTGGGAGATTTCCAGGGGGGGGCAGCTGCCCCTCCCTGCCCCCCCCTGGGTACGCCCATGTAATCAACCTCCATACCGATTACAGAGGTTTTTTAACTATGAAGAAACACATATAGGCCGGCGGAACCCTGGGCAGAAAGCGAGTCAATAGAAAAACCGAAATTTCCCGGCAGCTCGGGTTTTGTATCGTTTCAACTGTGTTCGTTGTTTAAATAAAAATTTCAGAATTTATGTTTATATTAATTTAATAATTATTTTTTCGAAAATAAATAGTATTACAATTCATGGCATTATTTACAATATAGGATACATAAAACTAATATTTTTTTTACGTTAGAGAAGATCTAGTGAAGGTCTTTTCCACGCGGTCAGGTCCACGTATGGTATATTAATGTAATCATCACACTTGTATTTAGGGTTGTAAGCAGATTCAACTTCAAAGGCCTTCTTCTGCACAAAATGGACGCCATCAGTGTTGTCACATATCAAACGAGCCATAGACGCTTTCTTTATTTCTTTTAATTGATCTGAAACCAATTAAATTTGGACATTTTACACACAGTAAACAACCTTTTTTTTTGTAAATACACCGCAACGCCGAAACAAATATTTGCGGATCGCACAAACATTTAGTCCGACCCGGGAATCGAACCCAAGACCCCTTGATCTGTAACCGTATACGCTAAGGACTAGAACACTACGCCACTGAGCCGTACAAGTGATTTGCCTCCCATTGTGTGCTCCCCTCCCCTTAAATTAGGGCGAGATGGTTGGACCTCCGGTATCCACACCTATTCAAACTTAATTAAAAGTAATGTTATTTTCAAAAAGAACTACAAATATCAATAATTTCATAGTGTGAAATTGGACCAAATCACCCTCTATCAGCAATCTCGTTTCAATATTTTATGATCACACAGCCGTGTGTGAGATATGTACCTAAGGTTCTTTATTATCTTATCACTTCTATTTTTATGACGACTCAGAAGACTGATGCGACTATGTTCTATGTCATTTAGGTCGGTTTCTGCACTTAGTCCTTTAAGTGGACCATTGTACGTGAGGGTATTAAAAATAATAATTTTCATACCTGTATTAAACGAATGTGGCATCTCCCCGTTATCATAAAAGAAACGATCTCCTATTCTAGTTCTGTAGAACTGTTCAGCCACTATACACTGGAAGGTGTGGCCCAAGATGGAACCGTGCACGTCGCGCTCCAGAGCTCCACCGACGAAGAGGTCGATGTCATCTACACACTCGTATAGGTACTGGAGGGCATTGATACGCTGTAAGGTAATAACATCATTATGTACACGTGGTAGAGTTCAAAATAAAATATTGTTTGGTCTTTTACTTTTCTTTAGTATGATATGTAATTATCCGACCAATTGCGGCCATGGGGACCACTTCGACCACTTATAGGGCTTGGCGCTGATGCTCCCGGAGATGGCTAATATAGCCGATTTTCGCAGTAAACTCTCTTGCACAAAGTCTTGCACTTACCACTCTCATAATTATAGTGAATGAACAGGATTTAAGCTCATCGCGCTTGGCGTCGAGGTCAGCTAAACGCTGTACCTCAAATGCGCGGATTCGCTTCTTCACAATCTCGCGCCATTCCAATCGCTGTGCTGCCAAACTCCCAGCGAGAGGGCTCTTTTCATGTGACGCTTCAGAACATCTTTATATCTAAGGAGTTGTCCGCCAGGCTTTCGCTCGCCCTCCTCTTAGTATATTTATACATATAAGCGTATAACTAGCCCGACTACAGCTAAAAGAAAAGTTACCTAATAGTTTTGACAGTGTATGTACGTTTAAATGTAGCTCCTAAACTACTCAATCGATTTTAATGAGTGAGATCCCAATAGATTAGTAATCATGACCCGTGAAAATAGGCTTAACTTTTATCAAATATTTTGATAAGTTTATTATAGCTTAGGCCAGGTGGAGTGACGATTTGCGCAAGATGGCTGGCAGGAGCTGGATGCGAGAAGCTCAAAATCGATGTGTGTGTCGGTGTGCAATGGGAGAGGCCTATGTCCAGCAGCGGACTGAGATAGGCTGATGATAATGATGATGATTATTATAGCTTTTTAAACTTTTTCCTCTTTTAGTTTTTTAAATTACAATTTAAAAAAATATAGGGAAAATAGACGTTCCCATAGGAGTAAAGTTTTTTAGTAAATACTTACATCCTGAGACATTTCGTTAGCTAAATCTTGAAAACTTCTAGCCCTTGGCAAGCCGCATACTTCCCTGAAAATATTTAATATCTTTAATTATGTGCCGTACTACTATTGTGTTAGAACTTACTTTCAATTGACAGGTATTAAAACGTCAGCTTTACTTGAGGCCACAACACAGGCTCAGTTAGAAATCTATATGTGAAAAGTTGTTGGTAAAATTATTCCTACCTAAAATCATTATACGATGCTATCCCATGGTCTCGACCTCTCTGTATATCCATAGCGATGAGGTCCATTCCCCACTGATTGCGGGATTTAAACAGCAGATTGGTGATCTCTCCTGTACAGAAAAGGTCTGATTCTCCAGCGTTTGATGCGAGAATACCCCGAACTACGTCATCGAAGGAGTCGGGATCAGATTCTAAGAGACAAGGGTTGGCATAGTAGTCACTTAATCTGAAATTTGAGAACAGTTAACACTGTATTTATTTGACGAAATAAAGGTTATATTTCTCCCGGCCGTTTCTTGCATTTTATTTAAGCTCCAAAACTGTAAAATAGAGAATTAAATCTTTTAAGGTTCACATATGCTACGAGGTACCTAAGTTCCTTTATTCCAAATATACTTGTGATTTTCCCAAAAAAACATAATTAATTGTATATTATATTCAACTTTGCAACTTTTGAAATCCCTCCATTATCTCGAAGGTATAGTCAAATTTACGTCTCACACAAAAAGGATCTGATATCCATTATCAATGTTGAAATAGTTTTGTTCTTTTTTAAGTGTGTGTAATGAAGAAATAAATCAATAAATTAAACATAGAAAATAGCCAAATTCCTAAACAAATACCTGTAGAGATACGCTTTATCGTAGGTCTTGGGACAGGTTACAATATTATCGCTGATGATGGAGTGAAGAAATCTGAAGGCGGCTGCTCCAAAACTGTTGATGATGCCAGGATTGGCTTCCGAGTTGTAATCACGGCTGTACAGGGTCGATGGAGATATTCGATAGTAGCGGAGGTAGTCTGCGCCTGAGAGACAATGTACTTTAGTTGCAAGGCGTAACAATTAATTAATGAGTCCTTATAGGTTTATTAATTTTTGTTACTGATTTTGTATCTGATTCTGATCTGATTTCTATAGTTTCCATGTAACTGCGATAGGCTTTATATCACTACATAGTATAAAACACAGTCGTTTTCTCTGTCCCTTTGTATGTTTAAATCTTTAAAACTACGCAACGGATTTTTATGAAATTTTCTATAATAGGTAGAGTGATTCAAGAGGAAGGTTTTTATGTATAATACATGCATAATATAGTGGATAATAATTTTAGAGGTTTCTAATGTGATGTTTTTTACGCTTATATTGCAAACGCTGGCTGCCCTACGAGATAGATGAAAATAATGTACCACAGTATAGTACATCTTAAAAAGGTCTACAAAAAAGTCCGCGATGGTATATGTCTTAGGGATAACCCACAATAACCATTTTTTTTCTTTTTTATGAGAAATAATGGTTTATTTACGAAGCGATTATAGGCAATACAGTATTAATCCTTATCTAATTAAGTACCTTAAATAAATTGTGTATTTAATAGAAATTAATATGGCTCTTTATAGTATGTAATTCAAATTAATACTTTTGAAGATATTACAGATACAAAATGCAGGAACAAAGCAATTCTGGCGGTACCGGCCGGGGTGTGTTAGTTGGCGCTGCTGTCGATTTGTCACTATCAGTTAATATCTAAACACAATACTTTATTATGAATTAATATTCTGAGGCGGTACGAAGTTCGTCGGATCAGCTAGTAATACATAAAGGTGGATTAATTCAAGGTGGTTGAGCCACTTTTGCAAAGATTGCAAGATGCAATTTCAGCACGGAATGGATCGTCTTGATCGGGGCGATATTACCGTCTCAGAAGATCAATACAAAAATACAGAATTTGTGCTGTCATATTTAATTGACGAGTGGGCCAGAGGAGCATTAATTAAAGGAGAGTCTTTGATGTTCTCGATAGTAACAGTAGAAGAAAGAGTTGTATGTATGTGTTGATGTTTTACCAAAGTTAGTGGGTAACCATTCTTGGTAAGTAATATGCTGTAACTCCGCTATGACAATCTTTCTAGCTTCTTGGAATAGCTTCTCATCTGTCCACAAAGGGTTCAGCTTCGCCAGCTTGTTTGCGACGCGATTATGTTCCCGTAGCAGTAGAGTGTGTAGCATGGCTAAAGTTGGACTCTGGTTGGTGCGAATATCTCCTGAAAATAATTAGATTCAATGTTTGTATGATTAAAAGAAACGAAATATACCAATAATAGGAACCATTTTTATTATCTCAAATCCTTTTTTATTCATATCGTAATGTTATGGACGATTATAAATATACACACAAATATCTTAAGCAGCCTAAACAAACATACTGCACGGACAGAGAAAGACAACGCCCAAACTTACCGACTGCACGGTTTGCCTTGTGGTTTAAGCAGTCGCGACGCCGCTCCCTAATGCGTCAAGTGTTGTGGGTTCCAATCCCAGACAATACTTTGTGTGATAAAGAAATTGGTATTCTAATAAAAATGTTTGGTAAAGTCCCTGCGACACAGGATTATGCCTGATGTGGAAGTTGATATTTTAAAAAGAAAATAAACTAGGGATCTATCGTGTATCACGTGTGACTTTATATACACGAAATGGAGAAAGAACACCCTAATTCAAATCACCTATCTAATATATAGGTATCGAACCTACAACACATAGTAAGAATAGCGAGGTGATCACTATCACTCACAACTCGTGCAGCCTTTCTTTTAGTTATAATCAGTTATCTATTTATGTAAAAAGGAAATTACCAGCTAAATAACACGGTTCAGACGAATTCCTTAAATCACAAACAGCAAACTTGTCCTTAACGCTTGGCAGGAATCCTCTGATGCAGCCCGAGCGCTCCTCCTGCCGAAGCCGACCACCAATGTGTGTGCGAAGTTTGGATGATGTTTTCTTGTCTGAGCCGTATATCGCTGAGCCATCCAAATAACTGGTTACTGTGTTCATCTTGTACAAAAAGTGAATTAGGTCATTTGGGTGCATTGGGTTCCCACTAAAAACCTTTAGCGATAAGACAACCTCAATTGAAAGCTGTGTAGCTGCTGATCGACTGATGAGGTTCTGGTGAACCAAACATCCAGGTAAACGGCATTAGACTCGCCAAATATTACGTGGGATCAAAAACTGGCGAAATATGGGCGTTTAAAATGTCTCTGCCTACCCTTTAGGAAAACAGGCGTGATTTTGTGCAACGGTATTTTAAAAAAACGCTGGCATCTTTCCCCAAGTGTTTAGTATTCTTTTTACCCGAATATGGGGAAGCCCAAATGAAGGGTAATAATTTTGTCAGTCTATGTACGTTTGCTTGTAATGGCATAAAATATTCCACGGATTTTAATAAATTGTAATAAAAGCCCGGCTGACATAGGCCATATGAGTTTTATCATTTTTTTTTAGTATTTTTATTATAGTTTTTTGAAATATTCTTGTTGCAAGATGTGGTTGCAAAAAGAACATATAAGTCATTTGATAGTAAGGTGAAGAGTAACTTAGCTACTTTTATTTTAGAAAAAAATAAGGTTGAGCGAAAATAAAAGCAGGTAGTCGATGAATAAAATATAAGAGATTTCTGCCCCGAACCTGTTCAGCGTGTCCAAGACTGCAATCGTCTCTCGGAGTGGTGACACTTCTGACGAAATTGAGGCACTTGATACCATGTTGCTGATAAAATGGGTCGTTATCTGGCACCGTGATGGGGATGCACTTGTCGTTTTGCCATTCCGGAGGTAAGACGTCTCGTCCGTCACCCAAACAGCATTGGATACCACCTTCGTCTTTTTTGCACAAATTGATATACTTAATTAATAGTATACCTCAGTATAGTATATTTTCTATACTGTACGATTTGTATGTGATATAAATATGTAGTATTTAATATGTATTTGTTTATATGCATATTTGTATATCTTAGTTTGTTTTAATTGTATCTGTTTCTGATAACAACTGTAACCTCTATGGGCTCTATGCACCTACTTTACTAGATCTTTACACCCTTGAAATTTGCTGGTATAAAATGCCCAGGGCATTAAGTCCATTGATGTACCCAAGTGCATGAAGTTGTAAAATAAACAAATCAGAAGAATAAATAAATAGTCATTGGAAGATAAGATGACAAACCCTGACAAAAGAGGAGGAGAGGGGGGAGAGGAAATATTATATCAGATTTTGATTACAATAGAATAGCAAGTAGCAACATAGACTACTTTGCTAGGTATTTCTTTGACAGATTTCGGACCTGACAGATATGTATCACTCAGGGCTGAAATCTGCTAATTACAGAACTTATATGTTACCCGTAGCTTCCATCACTTGGAACAGCATGTCATGTGTGACAAATTGTCCGAACTGCATGTTCATATTAGTGAGTACTTGGCTGCCGATTGCTCTGTCCGCAAACAGTCTGGTTGAGAGGAGTCGTGGATTTGGTAAGGCACGACCGCTGCGGGCCACTGGCATCATGTATATTCCTGAGAACAACAGGACTTGTCTAAATAAAAACCTATTTTTTAGGTAAAATGTGAAAGAGTAAAAAAATACGAGTACCGATCACACGACTGATGTAAAACTTAAGTAAATACAGAATACAGACAATAGGCCTTCACCAATTCTTAGATATACGAAATGTACAGCTATAGGAGGAAAAGAGAAAGTAAATATACGCGCATACTCTTTTGCTCTTACACTAACAGACGAAACTTAACTCTCTCTCTCTTTCTATATTAACTCTCGTTCGCCTCGCATGATCACATTTTTTGTAACGCTCGTGTCACGCATTCACCAGCTTACTCTTCAAGTCGAGAGTGCGTAAAGAAGTTTTACTTCAAGATCGTTACCTCATTACCAGAGTTTATCGTGGTGGTGAAAGGGTATTCTAGTCGATAAGTATAGGAATGAACTGGTGTGCAAAAGCTTATTGACTACTAGTCTATCTTTTAATGAATGACCATATCTGATTTTAAAATTACTCGGCTGGCGACTAGAGATCGAGTAGGCTAAACAACGAATGCCGCCTTGAGTGTGACCGCATGTGGACGGGACGGGTTTTCCCCTCCACCCGCATTAGTTGGCCATCCGCGAGGGGGTGGCGTCTGCGTGTGCCGGACGAGAGAGGGTCTGAGAAGAGACGGAGCCCACGCCTGGAGCGGGCAGAAGGAGGAGGAGGAGTTCAGAAGGAGTTATGACCCTGAACTCCTCCTAAAATAGAAGCGCAAAGAGGACACACCGTATGGTTTTTAGTCGGTTCAAGTCCGACACACCGCCCCGCCGCGCCGCACCGCATAGAAAACCTCGGCGGGGTGACCGTACGTGTTGGGATTTCCACACGTAAAAACAAAAAGAAAAAAAAGGCCAAACAACGAAGGGTTATTTAAGGTCTTCGTTGAGGGAATTTAATTTTAGCAGTTAAAATAACAATATTTATTAAGAAAAAAATCAGCCATTCATGTAAAAAATAAGCTCAATCGTTCAGAAATGCTATATATCAACTGAAACATCTAAATGATACTTGTTCAATTCGAGCATCCATATCTCGAATCCAATACCAAAAGTTTGTTTCAGGCTTTCTTTCAAGGCTAGTCATTTGATGAATTCCTCCGTAACAGTAAGAATATGTATAAACAAATATAATTTACTAGAAAACTTTACCATACCGTCAGCATATCTTGGCAATGCTATCCTTGTGAACGGCGCCCCTTTCCTGCCCCATTCCGGATGCTCCTCATTGTTACAAGTGCCATCGAGACTGCGGTATTTGCTGATGCTGCTGCAGGTGATCAGCGAAGGTTGGCAGAACGGGTCCCTTAGGCAAATACCTTGATGTTCCAAGTATGACTGGAACATGTTGGATGTAACACTGCAAGTGCATTATATTTGAACTAAAGCTGTCGATATTTGTGGTATGGAAATAATGAGAATACTAGATTGGTAAACATAGGCTCTACAGCCAATTCTTTTGCCTCGGTGGCGTGTGCGACTGCTGTGATTTAGGTCTCGGGTTCGATTACCGCGTCGGACCAAACGATTGTGATCCGCAAATATTTTTTTCCGAGTTTGGGTGTTTTCTATGTATGTATAATATGTATGTATTTACAAAAAAATATGTTCATGCGTTTATATCAATTGCCTAGTAGATATAATACTTATGCTCTGCTTAATTTGGGACTAGATGGTGTTGTTTAAGATGTAAAAATTTGTATTTATTAATTTATTTTAATTGCCTTCCACAGCTTTACCTTATCTAATGATTTTACATTGATTTAATTGTTATATATATGTATGTGAAAAGAATAGGCAATCAATACTCGCATACAAGACTACCAAAGATTAAAATTAGTCCCAAAATTGTATTAATTGATCCTTAAATGCATCAAGTGATCCGTCTGCTCGTTTGCTCCCTACTACTACTACTATGAACTACGGAACCCTAATAACGAAACACTTAATAATTTTTAACACTTTTTGCCTATACTAGGATATACCACATCATACCTGGAATGCATCTTCATCTGCAACAACTTAGTAGCTGATAGAATCTCCTTGGAAACTTCGGATGCCTTCTTCAAATCCGGAGGTAGATGTCCGGAGAAGAAGTGAAGAATGCCTGGAGTATAGGCATCCAGGTTGATGCCGCTTCTGACGAGTTCGTTGCCCCTTCGAGTAGCCGCTCGAGCCAGTTCGCGACCGTATTTGAGGCATTCAGTCACGTCTTTGGATGATATTGTGCCTTCGTCCTCTTGTGGACATAATAGTAACAATAAAATATGCCACATCATGTTAAAATTGAAATATTAAGAAATAAGGACACAAAAAGAAAGACAAAAGTTGTCAGAGTTTTTCCGAGTTCCTAAGTAAGACAAAAACTAATTTAAAATAAGTACGTTAACGTGTAGCTACCGCCTTTGAACGTAATATATATACAATTTAATAAAATTGGAGTGTGTAACGTAATATCAAATAAAAAGTTTTTTACCGAATGTAGGTTTATGAAAGTATATATAAATAAATAAAATTTGTACAAAAATTTGGACAAATATTTCGACAACTTACACACAACATCATCTAGTCCCAAAGTAAGCAGAGCTTGTGTTATGTTTGCCTTGTTTTTGTGTTTTTATGTTTACATAAACATAAAAACGCAAAAACAAGGCAAAATAAATAAATATTTCGGACATTTTACACACAACGCCATCTAGTCCCCAAACTAAGTAGAGTTTGTATTATGGGAAACTAGACAACTGATATAAATACATAAACATACTTTTTTTTGTAAAAACATACGTATACATAGAAAACACCCAAACTCCGAAACAAATATTTGCGGATCACACCAACATTTGGTCCGAGCCGGTAATCGAACCCGAGACCTTCTGATCGGCAGTCTCATACGCTAACCACTAGACCAAGGAGGCAGTCAAATGTTTCGGACACGGTACGTACATGAAAAAAAATTGTTTTTTTTTTATTCTGTCTGTGTGTTTGTACCGAGTAATCTCTGGAAAGTTTGAATCATCGTTTTGGGGCGTTACTCGTGATTTTAAACAATATTCCGCGGGTTACACCGCGGGACTCATCTAGTTTAATAGAATTTATTTAGTTGATAATAAAATTATTCTCAAAGCCACCAACCTTATTGATTACTTATTAAATTCATCAACATAATAGTTATTCCATTCACTTTACTTACTTAATGTAATTTTCTTAAATAATATCAATTAAATGGACTTGGGTACCGTCAGCCTCAAAAGTATTCGATCCGAATTGCGTTATATTTTCACTAAACATAGTTCAAATTGCTGAAAAACATACGCAGGCCAGGTGGAGTGACGATTTGTGCAAGATGGCGGCTGGCAGGAGCTGGATGCGACGCTGGATGCCCTATGTGATTGGAAACAATCACTGAGGGTAAGCAACAACGGCGAGGTCAAACCTGGATGGGTGACCCTTAGTGGCATGGTACCATTTAGCATTTCCGTGATTCGGAGGTTACGTTAAGCAGTCGGTCCCGGCTAGGTAACTCTTAGCTTAGCTTTTAGACCTTCGAACACGCCGCACCGACATTATCAGTTTTGTTTAAAAATTACATGAATAGGTTAAGATGTGATCTTCGAATTTCAACCATAAATTGCAAAGCCTGTCTTTTTCAATTTTAATTCTATCAATCGAGTCAACACTGCATCAAAAAGTAATGATGTACTCCTAGCCGTTTTCGGCCATCGCGGGCAGTCTTGGCGGAGACCAGCTAACTACGCAGGAGATTCTAGAGTCCACACATGTTTTCGCAAGTATAGGTGCACTTTCTGTTCTCTCACTCTGACAATCGGATGGGGCGGTTATCCGACACCACCGGGGAGAGACCAAGCCCAGGACCGATGACTTTACGTGATCTCGTAGGCACGGGGGCTAAAACCCCAATTTCCAAACCACGGGCTTATATTAAGTATTTCGATAACCAGAAAACTCAATGACAATTTATAGCCCGATTCGCACGACCCTTTGGATTACGAAGACATTTGGCCTAGCGGATGATCTTACAAAATACAACATGATTATACGTACATTTTTCAAGCTCAAAGCATAACTTCAAAGATTGCAGCCAACAGCAGGTACCGTTCGCGATTAATCGATACCAATGACTTTTGCAGATATATTATTATGTTATCTGCATATTTATTGGATGGACGTTGTCTATGGAAACAGTGCGCAAACATACAACCTCATTTATGTTTCAGTTCAGTTTATGAACTCTTATGTATTGCAAATTATTTTAATAGATTCAGGAACAACTATATAAAATACCCACCTATAACCTCTGTAATACTTTTTTAATGCAAAACGTCTAACGAAGAGGTCAGAATGACTCCACGGTTAGCCTAGTGGTGTAAGCTAGCAAATCCTACTGCACCAATTGTCGTGGGTTCAAATCCCACGTGGATAACACTTTAAGTGATTCACAATTTGTTGTTCTGAGTTTGGGTGTTCTTTGTGTCCGTTTCATTTATGTTTGTAAAGACCCCTGTGACACAGGAATTTTTTTTTTTTTTTAAATACCAAAAAAAGAAAAGACTTACTATTGGTGTGGCGACCACGATATGTTAATGTGTGGTGACGCCACGTAATATATGCGATAGTATATGTAACATGTAATACGTGCTTGTATATATTACCATAAAATTATGAATTATATTTCTACAAAATAATCATCGCCTAGCATAACTAAATACAGGATGGACCATAAGATTGTTTAAATTTGAATCGGTAGCTGCGAACAACAGTGATGGTGGGGTGGGGCTGGGGGCTACGAAGCACAAAAGCGGCCAATGGGAATTTAGTACCATTACGTGGTTTAGTGACAAACAACGTGCGTTCTGTGTACGCGAGTACGATTACAACGATTCTTTTACACTTGCGCAACGAAAATTTTGCGCCCATTACAAAATACGGCGTAAAAATGAAACTCCATTGATTCCATTGATTGGAAAATGAATACAGAAATTCTAGGAGACAGATTCAACAATGAATAAACCACGATCTGGCCGACCTAGAAAATCAAGATACCAAAAACATCAAGCGTGTAAGAGCGTCTATTCGCGAAAATCCTGGACCCTCTACTTGGAAACGGTCTAACGCGTACCCAGAACATCTTTGATTCATATTGTTCACAAAGATTTACACTTACATTCGTACAAAACTCTAATCGTACAGGAACTAAAGCCTTAAGATCGCGCTCATAGGCTCCAATTTGCAAACGAAACGACAAAAAGTGATATCCAAAAGAGGTGCCATTGGACTTCCTTCTTTGGGGATACTTTAAAAGCAAAGTTTTTAATAGCAACCCAGAGCCTCTACAGGAATCAAAGGAAAATATTAATAAAATGTTCGAGAGGAAATGCAAAACATTTCACGAAACACTTGTGAGGCCGTCATTGAAAATTTTCGCTCCAGGTTGCAGCAGTGTCAAAATAGTCAAGGATCACATGGATGATGTAATTTAAAAATAAACACATTTGTGTACTTTAATAATAAATAAACACTTTTTATCTCACATAACTAATTTCTTTTAAACAAACTTTTGGTCCACCCTGTATATTAAAACTGATAATGAAATAAATATATTGGTCTGCAATAAATGATAATTAGTATAATATAATAATCGTTCCACCATTTTTAACGAGTACATACTTTGTTCCCTGGATTTGATTCAATAAATAATTCTCACAAGTATTAAGTTTAACTTACCAAAAGACGATGTTTCAAACAAATCTGCAAGTATTGAAGAAGTTTTCTCGAAGATAGGACATATAGAATTTAGTTCATCAGTTAGATCACTCAAGAAGTCCCATCCATCCAACAGACAACCCTTTACATTAAATAACAAACAAATCAAAATAAACACACACAACGTGCTATTCTGTACATGAAAATTCATTATATTTCAGTAATACTGGCACCCTACAATACTACTAAAACACTCTTTATTCTTTTAAAAAATACACATAACCGGAAATTTGAATTTGGAAAGTTAATAAAATATTCTGTCTATGATATCCTTGTGACAGTTTTTAAAAAACATCAAAATATGGCTTGTTCAAAAAAGGTTCTATATCGCTTTGAATGTAAGTACTAACTAAAATTTTATTACAGTAAAATATATTCTGATATTAACATCTAATCATGTCACGTACATTTTCCTAATACAGGTACAATGGATGAGTCGTTATCTTGATTTTCTCAATAATTATTTTTATTACACCTTTCTTTCTTTTATCGATTAGCTAACTGACACTGATTAAATAAAATAAACCAATATAAATATGTATATTTATTTTACCTAATGATGACTCATCGCTCGTGCAGGTAAAAGAAATGGCGAAATCAAACAACGAATTATCAACAAAACGTTTTATTACATTTACAAACTTAAAGTCTTAGAGCGTAACATTTTTTTTTTAATAATTCTGTCATGGCACTGGTTTTCAAGAGTTTCAATACAAGTAACCAAAAATAAGTTTTTTTTTAAAGGCACGGCATTTTCACATTTTCTTCAAACAATGGGCAAATAAGACCTAATAGCGCCATTAGAACTCTTGCCATATTACTATCATTGTCGCGCCAATTTATTTTTGTTAATAATTAATTGATTTCAATTTGTTTTTTTAATATCATTACTGAAGTTCTCATAGTACGTAGATTATTTTTATTTCAAATTACATGAAAATAATTGAATTTTATAATGGAATAATTTTGAATCAAGGCACAGCGATGTAAAATCTTATTGTCTCGTCCCAGAACTGCTTACAAATTACAAATACTCTCATTTAATAAAATTTAAGGCACTTCTTATTAGGCATTGAATTGACTTATGTATTACTTTTAATTTTTTTAATAAATCGAGCAATGAAACATGTCTAAAACTAACATCACTTATGAAAGAATTAAAGGTTCCTTTGTAATTTAACCACGGGTTTTCCAAAAATGTTGTAAATATTTGTAGGAACGGTTTGAAATGTAATTGAAGTGACCAGAAAAGTCCGGTCATTTCGTGAACAACGTGGAATTTCTAACTTCAATTTCAAAATAAGATTTGAAGAAGATCTCCCAATATTTTTTGCGTTTTAGTTACACAATTTACCAGGTCTACCAAACAAGTTCGAAATATGACTACACTTTTTTTGACACCTCACACCTCACTTAAAACAAATTCAGAAATGAAGTTACTTCATTATAAGTTAGAAGTTTATTATCTTATAAATTTAGTTGTTTCTATCAATAACATTAACAAATTGACAACAGAAATTTAGGCAGTATGTTGGAACCTACATTATTACCAAACTTCAAAACTCGTAAAGACTTTTCTAAAAACAGCTTTTTCAAACTTCAAACTTCTAATCCTAGCCAATACAGTGAATTGTGAAGGAAACCAACTATTATCAAAACATTTGACAGTCAAAACTGTGTAGGTTGTGCTGTTCAAAATCTAGAATTTCTTAGATATGTTCATCATAATCTTTTCCCCCTGGGATCACACTGTACAAGATCATGGCCAAGCGTTCCTTAATAAGGCATCGGTATCGCATGATATATAAACGAACCCCAACAGTTTGAGCCCACCACATCGCTGAGTACGCTAAGCCTAAAATTAAAACAAAGATCTCCAAGAACAGAAAAGTGTTTCCTTAGGCAAGTTGCAAGAGTTTTGCATTATTCTCCTTCTATAATTGTAAACGCCTCTATTCTCTTGTATTATTTGGTCATATTTTGACTGTGACTTGACGTTGAGAGACGTCCCTTCCTTTCCTTCATTTGTTAATTTTACATTAACATTTACATTTGTATAATGGCTGGGGGGCTGTTTCTGCAAAAGTAAGGCTGACCATCAGAACCTTTGCAGAAGCAGCGCCCTAGAGTAACGGGTGAAGGCTGAACTAACTCGTTGCCCCCAGGCCCATCACCATCTCTCCCATAACAAGTCTATCTTGTACTAAGCTAAAGTTTGCTACTATAAATAAGAAAATTTAATCAAAGTGTGTCATTTTAATCTTATCTAAGATTCAATGTCATTTGTATGATATTGATAGAATCAGTTGATTTTATATTAGCTGTGTTATGCAGAAATAGCATAAATCTACCAACTGATCACATTAATAATGAGAATTAACCATCAAAAATGTTTAAAAAGAACTGGTGAAGACATTAATATCTATGTAAAGAAAGTGTATTTTCTGGAAAAATGAATCTTGATAGATTAATGTTAATAAATTAATTCCGATCAGCATATGGATTGCCGAACAACACAGTCCAGAAAACAATATAAAAATAACAAAAATACAACATATTTAAAACTACTTACTAAATGTACTTTAACCACAGAACAAAACGTTTTATAAATCACTGGAATGGTATTAACTTAAAACTAATAACTAAATTAACTTCTTATTTAAAATGTAAATAAGTACTGAATTTGTATAGCAAGTTGTAAGAAACAACGTGCAATTGCTATCGGAGCTCGTAAATATACACTCTCTTAACAAATCGATTGTCACTTTTGCGAGCTTTGATAAAAGTACCGACATATAATTATAGTGCTTTGGAAAGAATATCAACAGTTAAATTAATAACAACTAAACAAACATGAATACACTACCAATGCAAATTAAAACCTAATTTTTTAACTTGAACAATTGTTATAAATACGTAATCCCACAGCTTGCTACTTATTCCGTAGGCTGAAAACAAATAAAACAGATATTTAGGTATGTGATTTGGTAATATAATATAAAGTTGTTTCGTCGTATAATGAATCCAATAAAAAGTTACAAGATTTTAATAGGCATTTTTGAACTAAAATTTGTTAGAAATGTGTTTGAATCTTAATCGAAGAATGCAAAAAAGAGGAGTGCCTCAAGGCAGCATTATGGTCCTTAATATGTATTACATTAAATGAATTATCGATTCCCTAATTATATATCATACTGTTGTCCGTGGCTCCACCCGCGTGTATCGCGGTAAAGAGTAATAAAAATCCTTCCTCAATAAACGGTTTAACCGTGAAAATGAGTTACTTTCAATTTATAATATTAGTATATCCCTATTATTTCTAGACATGTACTTAATTCTTAAAGATTCTCTGAATTTGACGCATTAATATTATTCAAAGGATTATTTTATTAGAGAATACTAGAAAAAAGTTAAAATCTTATATAATAAAATCTCACCTTTATCATGGTTGACGAAGTGGTGATTGGAGTGATACCTTTTCATTGTATACAAGTAGGATCCCGCTGTAGGTGAGCCATGGTGCACGTAGTAATGGATCATGTCGTACGTTAGGTACCCTGTACGAATAAACACTAAAATTAGTATTTCTATTTTTTTACATTGAAGCCTACAGACGTGACTCTACTCTGTCAGATAGAAAGCATGAGTAGAATCCAGGAGTAGAAGATCACTGTGGCGACTTCCACATACAGCGCGACGAAAACATACGACAGCGCCATCTAGCGAAGAAACACTGAACTACAAATTAACGATCTATACGGAGTTATTACTATTCCTGAATCGCGAAAGTGACATTCTCGCGCCGATTAGCATATATACAACATCCCAACATCAACTGTTGAGCAGTGGCCCGCCAAGCATGATGATCTTGCCTGGTCGGAGGATCCTCCCTTTGTGTTGGAGGAACAGAAAATGTAACATGATGATACGAACTATGGCGGCTTATTCAGATGTTTCTTCATCATTAGGCATCCTGTCTCACGTTTACCAATGACATACGACAAAACTAAGTATAAGGTCTACTTCAATCAAAAATCCAGGAGAGGGTTAAGATCATACTTCCCCACGCTGGCCGAGTGCGGCTTGGAAACTGGAAAGATACGTTGTTGCTACGTAGTCTTGTCCTGGGATGTCTTTAAGGCACCCAAAAGCTTCCAACTTAGCTCACGACTTTTTCTTATGATAACAACCGGGATCAACGGCCTAACGTGACCTCCGAGTCCCGGGAAAGCTCTTAACATATCATGCCATAAACAATTACCCAAAGCCACTCGGCTCTGGTTAGTTTGAAATTACTTGGCAGTGTGTTAGATGTATCAAGAATATTTGAAGAAACTTAAAAACTTCCTGCATTTACAGTGTACGTAGCAGACTTATTGCCACATGGAATCATTTATCTATCAGTCGGTGTTTGCAAGATTTAGTGACGTGGCGGAATTCATGGTCATTGGTTAAAATTGTTTATATCGTTAATTTAGCGATATTTGATAGTATTATGTCACTTCATGATGATCATATCAATTGTATGGAGTATATATGAATGATAAAACAGTTTTACTAAAATTTCTAGATAAATATTTAAAAGAAATTTCTTTTTAGACATGGTGAAATCTGTTCATTATTGTGTTATTTTATGTTAGTTAATAACTGATGTACGATACAATTTATGACTGCCTCGTTGGATTGGATTGTTAGGCAGTCACATACGCTACCGCTGCCACCAACGCAGGTACATAGTTGTTGCTACCTTATTCGCCTCTTACCCATGGGAGGAATAGGGATGGTGGTATAAGTATTCCTTATCCGTCACCATACTGTGTCAACCTTGCTGTGTCTGATCATTTCCAGAACTGATTTCACTACATCATTTAATGTTTAATTTTATGTTTAGGCAATATTTCTAACAATTTACTCTAGATTGAAGTTATAATTTTGTTTCAAATACATCCTAATTTGAAACATATTTCTATCATTTTAGTTCCTTACGTCATACTATTATTATAGTTGATCGTTCGTCTCAATATCCATAAATAATAGTGTATGGTTGCTGTCGTAATACGGAATAACAGAATTGTACGCCAAAGATTTTCACCTTGAATACGCATTATCACTGGACAATTTATCAGATCGTTTTATTAGCAGCAACTGAAATAATTGCTTGCGTTCGCATTTATTTATTATTTCTTCATTATCATCATGTTTAATGTATGTATTGTTGTCTACTTCATTCACTTTCTATTCTGCACGCCATTACGTTCTAACGTCAATTTTTTTTCACACTTTTTTTAGGAGTACTAGAGTTGTTAACTATAGTCGTCACAAAATAAGAAGCCCGTTTAGACATTTGTCATCGTGTTTTTTAGGGTTCCGAAGTTATTGACTCGGAACCCTTATAGATTCGTCATGTCCGTCCGTCCGTCCTCGACTTACCGTCCAAACCGTAAGTGCTAGGAAGATGAAACTTTGCAAGAATATGTGTTGTAAGTACGTCGACAAAGTGCTACATTAAAATTATGAAAAATATTTTTATTTGGGGTACCTCCCCTACACGTAAAGTGGGGTTGTTTTCTTTTTCTCGCGGCTACCCCATCGTGTGGGGTATCATTAGATAGGTCTTTTAAAAATAAGACGAAGAAGGTTTCTAAGACGATTTTTTGATTTAGGTATCGTTTGCGAGAAATTCCACTTTAAAGGTCACTTTTTTGTAAAAACAGGGCGTCCCCCCCCCCTCTAAAAGCTAAACGTATATATATATATACATATAATGAGCTTTGAAGAAAAACTATAACGGATTAGATGACTTTGTTAGTTCAGGAGGTATAGAGGCTTAACTTTTACAATGCGCTTCCTTGGAAAACGTTATACAAAATTAACGCATTAATACGTAAACATAACATTAACAATTATCCATTGGATACGATTTCTAATCCACGTACTATTATGGGTGACTGAGGAACCCTTTCCTGTGCGTGGCCTGACACGCACTTGGCCGATTTTTAATTTTAATTTCGTCAAATCTGAATGTGTTTTTGTGTAAGAATGGGTCGGCTCGACCGGGGCAATACTTACCCACACACAGAAGACCAACCTAGAATAACAACATTGGTGCTGTTGTCTTTCGTTGGTGAGTGTGAGAACAGAGGTCCAATCAATCTGCGTTATTCTTCCGGCCTTCGGAGGCTTGGAGAATGATACAGAAACATCTCACTAAACCGCCATGGTGTGGGTCACCATGCTACATTTAAATTACTAACAATAAGGATGGTGGCCCCTACTCCTAGATTTTACTTGTGCTTTCCATCAGGCAGAGTAGAATCCCTTTAAACATGTAGATTCAACGGCTTAGGTGTAGAAGCGTTACAGAAAAATAGAGTTACTTTCGAATGTTATTATATGAATTTATAGACGATCAAGGGAAATACTTGTGTACTTATTAACTCGCAAGGTGGCTGGCGCCTTTTTAACTGAATTCAAAAAAGAAGGAGGTTTTCATCTGAAAAAAAAATACAGTCAAATTCCACTGTTTTTTTTTATGTTTTGGATTGGGTGAACAGATTTTGATAATGATTGTTTTTTTATTTGATAGCTGGTGCCTCCCATGTGGTCTCATGATAGGGCAATAATGATCATCAGCAGGATCTGATGCTAGAATACTGGACAAATCGAGGGAACTCCTCAAATATCATAGGCATATCTGTCTCGATTTGGGTACTCGGAAAAGTTTTTCTTTGAAGTAGAATTACTTTTTACACACTTTTCTTTTCACATTGTTTTATTAATTAACATATACAATTGTTAAAAGAGTACTTGATTTCAATTACCACACAGCGTAACCTCAACCTTGTAACGTTAATAAATGTTTCTATTACGTTTGTCTAGAACCATAAAATAGTGTCACTTCACTCAATAGCATTCCATGAAGACGTTATTACATCATCAAAATTAGGGATGCTTCACTTTTAACGGTGTTTGAATTTTGGTTTTTACTTCCTCGTTGGTTCAATCGTAGCTATGTGTCTGCTATGCTGAGGTATTGTGTTCAATTCTTTGGTCAGACCAAATTGTTTGTAAGATCTGTAAATCCTTACTGAAATCATTAACTCTGTCTTTCGCGCCTTCACTCCAAAACTACTTGTCCTATTTCAATTAAATTCAGCACACAAATAGTCTAGAGCGTGAGAAAGAACAAAGGCTACTTCTTACTACAATAACCGGAATACACGAGGGTGGAGCCACGGGCCAAAGTTAGCATTATTTGCAGTTTTGGGTGTTATTCATTTGTAACATATTTGTCTATCTGTCTGTTTGGTCCGGCTAAGCTCTGGAAATGATGAACCGACTAAAGGAACAGATTCACAACGACAACAACACTACAAAGCTAAGCAAAGTTTGAAACGAAACCCGTATGGCTGGCGTTGTTGACTATCAAACGCTGTTGATGATGATGATGATTTGTCTAAACAGCCGTCAACCCTTATTAATTAAGTAATTAATAAGAGCAATGGTTGGTTTGATAGATATGGGCATTAATGTGTTAAGAATAGTCATTCATCCATAGACTCAACATTGAATACTAATATAAATTAAGCAATCATAAAAGAAAAAGTAAGTTAAAAAAAATCTTAAACAGTGGCAGCCCTGACAGTTACATAACTATTTACAAGATATGATATCAACGATAAATTGTTATTGAAGGAGATATAATTTTTGTTTACCACTAACCTACATTTCACAGGATTATATTATTATGAATACATCAATATATTTATCATAAATCTATGTGCCAGCGAAGAGAGCTTAATTTCTTTGGTCACATCGCTAGAAAAAAAAGGGGAAGCAACCTCGAGCAGTTCATGATCATTGATAAAAGAATAAAAATCCGAAGTTAATTTTGGTGAACTGAACAGCCCCCCTAGCCAAACGTTTATCATTTTCTATTCTATTCTCTATTCATTTCTCGATTACTTTGTTTCATTGGCTAATGTAAATCAGTCACGTGATCAAAACAAAATATTAACATATAAACAACATATTAACATGTAAATATACCAAACATTTAAAAACAAAAATCAATTGATAAATATTTTATGTATTTTCAAATTTATGCAACTTTAACGGTAAGTAGTCGAATAATATCAGCTATTTCCAGGGTCTCCATTTCATCTCATCCAGATTTAAAAAACTTTCCAAATTTAAGTCTTTTCAAAAAACAAATTAAATCATCTATTTGCGTGTCCTAGGGTTCCGTCATTACCCAAATGGCACGAGGATTTAAAATCGTGACCAATAATTGTTATGTTTACGCTTACTTGGAAAACGACTTTAACGACTAATAATTGTTAATATCGTTTAAATTAAATAGTTAATAAATGAGACTACGATCTGGACACGTTCAATTGAACAAGTTTTGACATCTTATACCCGTAAGTAACCAACCCTTAAAGTAATGAATGTCGCATTGTTGACGATGTCTATCACTTTTTGATGGAATGTGTCAAAACTAGAGCTGAGAGAAACCTTGATAAAAAAAAAAGAAACCTCGCTGCGCTCGTGCGCCTAAATATCTCGGGCTGCAATTGATGCTTAACAGCACTCGGCTACTAATCTACTATAATGTTAGAGATGTTGGCATGTTCCAAAGTATATTGTATTAACAACGCCGCTTCTGACATTTACCCTTTTAAAGTACTAAATATGTTATTTCTGCTTAGATTTAGAGATAGTACTTTCACGGTAAGTTCGCGGGGGATAAAGACTACAACCCTCCATATCTCTACCCTTAATGTTAATTCTATATAATTAATAAATTAAAAGTATGATATGATGATTAAAAGTAAAAACAAGAAAAGATGTTACACAGTTATAAGAAAAACAACAAATTGTTTCGACTTTTTAAGAGTCTAAAAATCAAAGTTTAAGTGGGCTGGCCACATAACTCATATGAAACAAACAAAAATGGACTAAAAATGTAACTGTTAGACTGGACCAGCCGGTAAGAGAAGAAGAGGAAGACCAAAAGAAGGGTCGATAGATGAAATGAATAAGGCGTCAGCCATGAATTGGTTTAAAAAAAAAAATAGACAATATTAAAGAGAAATGGAAGAGGCCTTTACTGGCTAGAGGTCCTTATTATAATAAATTTAATAATAATATTTGTAATAATTAGTAGATATTTTAATGAATTATATAATAGAAAATTATATAATATTCGTTGTACACATTAATTTACATTACATAATTATTGTATTATATAAATTTATAATCTATGCTTTTCTGTATTAACTGATTTATATTGTAATTACAAAATATTAAGGAAATAAAGAGGCTATAATAAATAAATAAATAAATAAAATACGGTAAGTTTAGGGTACGATGGGGCTGACATGGCCGAATATGTGACTACAAGTCCCTAAATAAATAAAGAGGAAAAAAGTAAAAAAATAAATAATAATATTTAATGTTTCGGACATCTTTCACACGACGCCATCTAGTCTTAAACTAAACAGAGCTTGTATTATGGGTACTAGACAACTGATATAAATACATAAACACTTTAGTTTTGTAAAATACATACATATCATACATAGAAAACACCCAGACTCCGAAACAAATATTTGTGAATCACACAAATAATATTTGTTCCGACCCGAGAATCGAACCCGAGACCTCTTGATCAGCAGCCGCATACGCTAACCACTAGACCAAAGTGGTACCCTAAAGTGTTTAGTAATATTTGCGGTGCGGCGGTTAGGCAGTTTTTCATTCTTCTTCTCTCTTCTGATTTTCATACACGTATGTGCACAGATATTATGAATTGCAACTGGACACCTTCACTACGGTCCATGTATCTATTATATTGCAGATTCCATTCCTGTGATACATATTCTATAACAGATGGCTCCTAAATTGCCTATAATAGATTGTTTGATTTTCGGAAATGATAGCGAATCACTAAACCTTACTTTTTTCTTTTTCTTTTTTAAAAAGACAACTCCCGCTTTAGGAATATAAATCCTGTGTCGCGGGGGACTTTACAAACATACATGAAACGGACACAAAGAACATCCAGACTCAGAACAACCATTTTGCGAATCACAAAAAGTGTTGGTCCCACGTAGGATTAAACCCACGACACTGCTAAGTAGAAAGCAGCGTGGCCACCGCTTAAACCACTAGGCCAACCGTGCAGTCAGTTACTGTATATGGAATGGAAAGATATGCTTACCAATAAGTGCTCCGGTCGTGACAATCCGTGGATAGGTGAGCAGTGGTTTAAAAACGTTGTAGATGAACACGGTGAGAATCAATGCCGGAATAGGTGGAAATACTTGTCGAAGACCATCAAACGGCATCTGTGTATTTCAATACATTGGTAATAATTAGTTTGGTTTTAGGGAAAGGCAACATATATCTGTATAGACAGACGCCTGTCTCATTGTTGCAACGTGAAGAAAATTTATTTCGTACTCCTTTTGGGTGTTTTCTATATATAAATTAACAGAAAAAAGTATGTTTATGTATTTATTTCACAGATCAAATTTCGACACGTTATACCACTCACTCCAAAGATGATTTTGATCTACTTTTCGTGTGAGCTTTGTTCATTTTTATCAACCAGAATATGCCATAGCAAAGCTCAACATGTACAGCTAGTACTATTTAGTATTATAAGGCGAAATGTGGAAATAGTAAATAATGATTTAAGCCTGTTGACGCTATCATGCAAAGGTTTTGCAATGTAATGACAACATCTTTCATTAAGCAACACATTCGATAAGCTAGCAAGCTTTTCGATAAGGTTGAAGTCGTTTGCCTGCCACAACAACTTTCTACCTAAATTTTAATGCACAAAAACACTACTACCTAAAACTTCGAGAACACTCAGTGTTATCCCTTATCACCATTGCTTCCAAACCTATTTAAAAACTGGAAATATAATAATGAAATACGAGAATTCTCCGTCCAACAAGTGACAAAATCAGTGTCTGGCAAAGACGTAAACATGTCGGATGTTTTCTCGATACATGCTCTAACCATTCTAACTGACGTTTTGGCATTGCACTATGTTGGGCAAACATTGTATTTGGATTGATGCCACCTTTAATATTACTTAACTCCGCTATAATATATAAGATATTTAATCATCATTATCATTAAACCAAAATTACTAAAACTAGCTTTGGCCCAGATTGGCATACCGACCGACCAATCAAAGCAGCGTAGAAGTCATTCACCCTTAAACGCTTTTGTCTAATACATATGCTATACAAATGTGATTCTTAATTGAACGGCGTCAGCAAATAAAATATTTATTTATAATGTCACTTACTATTATGAAATAAAGTCCTCCGCCGAGTTTGTTTTAATGAAATTAGTCATGGAGATGCTTTGATTCTTGAAGAATGACATACGCTACACTTAAGCAGCCATACACGCTGGCGGAGCCACGAACAAAAGCTTATTATTCATGCAAAGGTTGTTTTAAATTTGAAAGCAGCTGTTTGTCTGTTTGTTACGCTTTAATGGAAATACTTTGCTTAGGCAAAGCCATAGACTACTCTGTACCGCCATGCGACGTATAAGCGACATCCGCGGGCGGATCAGATAATCAAAGCTATATTATTCATTCAAAAGCTATTTTACTAATTTTTTATATATTAGCTGCCAAAATGACTCTGTCCTGCCTGATGGAAAGCATGAACAGAATCCAGAAGTGGAGGCCACCATCCTCACTGCCACAACGTATAGTGCAGCACGGTGACCCACGCTATGGCGGCCTAGTAAGATGCTTGTTCACGCCCCGCTTGAAGGACCCGGGGTCATAGAAGGGATTATTTTTTTAAAGCCGACTCCTGCATTAGAAATATATTTCTATGTCGTGGGGGACTTTACCAACATACGATAAACAGATAAAATCGGCCAAGTGCGTGTCAGGCCACGCATAGGAAAGGGTTCCTCAGTCACCCATAATGGTACGTGGATTAGAAATCGTATCCAATGGATAATTGTTATGTTTACGAATTAATGCGTTGATTTTGTATGACTTTTCCAAGTAAGCGCATTGTAAAAGTTAAGCCTCTATAACTCCTGAACTGACAAAGTCATCTAATTTGTTATAGTTTTCATTTAAAGTTCATTATATGGACCACTATCACAAATTTTTCGGCGGGCGGGACGGCCTGTTTTTACAAAAAAGTGGCCTTTAAAGTGGAATTTCTCTCAAACGGATACCTAAATCAAAAAATCGTCTTAACAACCCCTTAATGTTTTTAAAAGACCTATATAATGATACCCTACATGATGGGGTAGCCGTGGACAAGGACAGACGGACATGACATATCTATAAGGGTTCGAAGTCATAAACTTCGGAACCCTAAAAAGTTGTAGATCTTTTAATTACCTACAACTTTGCCATTTAACTATTTTCCTTGTAGTTTTGCCGGAAATCGAGATAAACCGTTTGTTGTATATATTTAGCCATCCAATCTGACTCTACCCTGCCTGATGGAAAGCATGACCAGAATCCAAGAGTCGGGGCTATCACACTTGCTGCGAATGCGGACAATAATGTATGGCGGCCCACACTATGGCGGCTTAGTGAGATGCTTTTTCACGCCCCGGTTAAAGGACCCGAAAACCTCCCCCCCCTTACCCCTTCCCGACCTCAGATCGCCCGTAAATTATTTTTCCTTTCATTTTTATAATATTCTCCTCCTTTTCCAATAGGTTTCATCCTACTATAATTTTATTTGTTTTCAAAAATTAACTACTCTGGTCTACTGGTCTATATGTCATTTACAAACTATCATTATGGTTGCCATGCAAGTGTTATTCCTAGCAACCTGTGAAGTTTTGACAGGAGGCAAACAGTGATACATTTTGACATCTTCGATTTATGTATTTTTATAATCACCTAGCTTTGGTCTTTGTATCTCGATTATTGCAGTAAAAAGTAGTCTATGTCCTTTCCAAAGTTCAGTTCTATCATCATACCGAATTTCATCAAAATCGGTACAGTGGTTTAGGCGTGAAAGCGTAACAGACAGACAGACAGAGGTACTTTCGCATTTATAATATTAAGTAGGGACTTAAAAAAAAACTACTCACTAGATCTCGTTCAAACCAATTTTCGTTGGTAGTTTGCATGTTAATGTACAACATATATTTTTTTTAGTTTTATCACTCTCTTATTTTAGAAGTTAGAGGGGGGGGGACACACATTTTTCCACTTTGGAAGTGTCTCTCGCGCAAACTATTCAGTTTAGAAAAAAATTATATTAGAAACCTCAACATCATTTTTGAACACCTATCCATAGATACCCCACACGTTTAGGTTTGATGAAAAAAAAATTTTTAAGTTTCAGTTCCAAGTATGGAGACCCCCAAAATGTATTGTTTTTTTTCTTTTTTTATGTAAAAATCTTAATGCGGTTCACAGAATACATCGACTGACCAAATTTCAACAGTATAGCTCTTATAGTTTCAGAAATAATTGGCTGTGACATACGGACGGACAGACAGACAGACAGACAGACAGACAGACAGACAGACAGACTTGACGAATCTATAAGGGTTCCGTTTTTTGCCATTTGGCTACGGAACCCTAAAAAAGAACACTCAGACTCAGAATAACAATTTGTGGATCACGCAAAGTATTTTCCCGAGTAGGATTCGAACCCACAACACTTAGCACAGTAGAGAGCACTAAGCCAACCGTGCAGTCACGTCATATATTTCATCAACACCATCATCAAATCATAGTAAATTAATATCAATAACGATATTTATTCTTCCGTTTGCATTAAGACTTCAAATCAACAACCATTAATGTCCCACTACTGGGCTCGGTCTCCTCTCAAGAGAGGGTTGAGGCCATACGTCCCCATGCTGCACGAGTCCTAGTTAGGCATTCAAGACTTATCACTGGAACAAATCCAAATTTAAAATATATTACAGACAAACCGATAGACTAAAACCTCCTTCCAAGGTGCCTATGTCCAGCAGTGGACTGTTAAAGGCTGTTGATGGTGATGATGATTAAACAGATAGAAGTATTTTATATCTACATAAAAGTGTGTAATATTATTATTCGGAATTAAAAAGATATTACAAAACGATATATTGTCCTACAGCTCTAATCTCACCTTATGATGTATTCCATGTATGAGAAAATGAAACTTGATCATGATGACCGAAGAGCCAGGGTTCAGGTGAAACACCCACCTGTGTAATGTATATTCTAATGCTGTCCATAAGAAAACGCCCAGCACAGCATGATACGCATATTGTAAATTTGTCAGAGGTACTCGTTGACAATCTGAATCTGAAATTAAAAATGAATTTTGAACTATACATATAAAGTACTACCCTCAAACAGAAGACATATCTAAAAGGACTGCAATCGTATAACTGTCGTGTTTCATTGGTGAGTGCGACCGTATGCCCAATGATCTCATCTCACTAGGCCGCCATAATGTGGGTCTCCATGTGTGGGTAATAGAGCAACGCTGTTTGAAGCACGAATGGGCCGGCTTGAGTACTACCTACACACCGAAGACCCAGCTAAAACTGACAACTTTCGTGCCGTTCTATCCCATTGGTGAATGTGAGACCGGAGGCCATGCAGAAGTCATTTTGGGAGACTTAAATGTAAAAGCAATCATCATCCGTGGCCTCTGCTAATCCATTGCTGTAACATAGACCTATTTCCAGAAATACTGCAGTTACTGCTAGACGTAGAAAGCAAGCTTTGACCTACTTTAAGACATTGGTAAGATGAATTAGTACAGTACAAGGTATGTATTGATTTTTCCTTCTCTTTACCGTACCGTGTGTCGCTTAGTCAGCTCTTAAAACATCTGTGGAGTGAATAGGAGTGATGTTACTTCGCATTCTCAATACTCATGAATTAATATCAATATTCCATATCAGAGAACAAGAATAAATAAATAAATATTTCGGAAATCTTTCATACAAAGCCATCTAGTCCCAAAATAAGCAGAGCTTGTATTATGAGTACTAGACAACCGATATAAATGCATAAACATTTTTGTAAATACATACATGTTAGGTCTTTGAAATTGCCGTTTTGTATGCAATAAGTGAAAGTACTTATTTTTTCAAACTTTTTTATTTCTGTTATTCGAAGTAATCACCCATGCAATCAACGCATCTTTGCCAACGCATTGGCAGTTTATTGATGCCCTTCTTGTAAAAATCAGCTGGACGGGAAACAACAAACTCTTCAAAGGCATTATGTAATGCCTTTCGGGAATTGAATTTTTTACCAAAAGTTGTCTAAATTTTGGAAAAAGTAATAGTCGGTAGGTGCAAGGTCTGGTGAGTATGGCGGATGAGGGAGAGCTTCCAACCCCTGCTTTTGCAGCTTGGAGACTGTTTGTTGCGCAGTATGGGGTCGCGCGTTGTCGTGAAGGAGCAGTGGGGACGACCGACTGGTTGCAGATGTGCAAGCTTCTCCATAATTCTCTCCAGTTCTTCACAGTACACATCTGCATTAATGCTCATGCCGCTTTGTAAAAAACTGTGGTGGATCACACCCGCACTAGACCACCAAACAGTGACCATCACCTTTTTAGGTGTCATTTTTGGTTTAGGGCATTGGCTTTGGTGCTGGGTCCAACCAGGGTCTAACCAACTTGCTGAGCGCTTTCGATAGTCGAACAGAATCATTTTTAGTCAACAACAACAACTTTTTAGTAAGTAAAAAATTCAATTCCTGAGAGGCAGGACAAAATGCCTTTGAAGAGTTTGTTGCCTCCCGTTCAGCTGATTTTTACAAAAAGGGCATCAATAAACTGCCAATGCGTTGGCAAAGATACGTCGATTGCATGGGTTGCATTGCATAAAAAATATGAAAAAATAAGTACTTTCACTTATTGCATACATAACGGCAATTTCATGGGTAAAGACCTATTATACAGATAGAAAACACTCAAAATCCGAAACAGAATTTTGCGGATCACAGAAACGTTAGGTCTGACCCTGAGCCTGACGGAATCGAACCCGAGACCTCAAGCGCAGTACACAGCGCCACCGAGGCAACCGAATGAAATAGTCGTCCACTTTTGATGTCTATTGACGTCAGCAAATGTGATTTATCTCTAACAATCTCAATCCCTGAATTACATAGATAAAATTCAGTGGCAAACAAGTACCCACTCAACCATGAACTTCAATATAACCGATGAGATTAATGGGACAGTCCTTTTCTACTGACGCACTGAATAGAAGGATCTCAATTAACCACCATAGTTGTGGTCACCATGTTACATTGTCTACATGCACAATGAATATGGTGACCACTACTCATGCTTTCCATCAGATGATATATATCAGATGATATATAAGTTTTATAGCAAAACAATTTTTTTTCGAAATAAGTTCTAACTTCAAAAAAAGAATTATAGAACACCTTGAGTCTGGACTTTTTTGGGTCTGATCTCGCCAGAGTTTAGGTTCTGATTTAATTGCTGTTTTAGGTTGTTTAAGGCTGTTTAACTAGTGGCGTTCTTCTTTAATATTATTATATCCTTTTAATTTAATTTTAATTTAGATGGTACTAATTATCCTTTGTTAGCTGTGTATATCTATAAATCTATAACTGAATGAGCACAGGGCATGTATTTTGTTTTATTCATATTCATATTTGATGTGTGTATCATTTGTTGGTGATCCGAAATAAATAAAATAAATAAATAATTGAAAAGTTATATCAAAATAAAAATTAATATTGGAGTCCAGTACCGAAGACACGCCGACAGCTCCCGAACTAACTCGAGCGTGAGTGACGTGATAATGTTATTTTTCACATAATGCAGTTTATACAGAAATAATAAATACAGTGTTTTGATCTATTTAATTCTATTGTCATTGTAAAATACTCAAATTTATATTGAAAATGTAGAAGTTTAACTTTACTCCGAACTCGATTTTTAACCCCCCCCCCCCCCCCCCTTCCCGTGGTGATACATGGTGAGGTTTAAGTCAACCCCTCTATATCACGTGTATTTTTAGTACCTACAAAGTATATATCTATTTAAAGGAATTTAATATATTGTTTTAAACTTTCATGGTCAGTAACGTTAAAACAGAAATCTGCGGGATTGCTACCCTAAGTATAACTCTGTATGGTGATGGACTAAGATTTAAGAAAACTTAGGTATATTTCTGGGGAAGCGATAGAAATTACTAAATACAAGAATTTCAATCGTGAGAAACAAAAAGGTACATTTTTTTGTTTCTCACGATTGAAATAAATTACAGCCGATGCATCTCCTGCGGATTTAATCTTGATTTCAATTTCAATATAATACGAGTCCAATTTTAAGTTACGACGGATATATGTAGTTACGTACTGACGAATTCTAGAGTACAGAACGTCACATACTGATCGATAGGTTGAAATCAAGAGTAACGCTGCTACTGATTTCTATATGATCTATGTAGGTATAATTCGTTAACATTTAAGTTACAAACCGCGGGAATCACCCGTCGTTTATAGTATTGTTTTTCACGATAACAGTAAGTATCGTAGACGTCACTGATATTGCATGTCCTTTGAGATTACGTAGCGTTGTAATCAACGAACTGATAGTACTTACAACTTTTATCTTTCTTAAATACCAACGCGTTAGAGGATTAATTATCTTTTCTTTTATCATGATATGAATACTATTATCGTAAACGGTAATATGTGTCAATTTATTTATGTTTACACTTATAAATAGATACACTCAGTGGCACGGAATTTGGCCCAAACATAAAAAGACCAATAACAGGTGATTTTTGTACAGCGTATGAGAATTTCGAGTGGCAGTTTGTAAGAACCATTTTTTTTGTTAATTTAAGAGCTTAAGCGCTCAAAAATGTTCATTTGTTTAATATCTGAGACACTTAACGTTAGTTCGTTAGTGAAACGCACAGAAGACGGGCGAGTTAAAATTCGATATTCCAATAGTAGTGCATTAAATCTTTAATTTCTTTATTAATCGGTAGCAATTTACCCTTCCATAATTGGAAAACAATTACCCTAACACCTGATCAATTTGCTAAGGCTGTGTTACTTCGAACTCAGGGGCGAACGCAGCGAGAAATTGCTAACACTTTAAATGTACCGCGTACAACTCTCAAGTACGCGGTATTATTATTATATTAAACGCCTTAACAAGGTACAAATAGACCGGTCTATACACAAGGAGACCAGGTATTAGTGCGAGAAGACCGATTTATCAGTCTCGCAATTTTGCGAAATCGGTTCCCTACTGCGGTCGAAATTCGGCAGCGTCTACAAATTGCAAGAGGAATCAACGTAAGTGAACGAACAATAAGAAGGAGAATGGAGTAACGAGGTCTGTGTGCTCGAAGACCAGCTTGTGGTCCAGAATTGCTCCGACACCATCGCGTAGCTCGACTACGGTTCGCTCGCGAACACGCAAATTAGACTCACGAGCAGTGGAGTAAGGTTCTGTGGACTAACGCATGCTGAATAGCCTTAAGAATTCCAGACGGACGCGAACGTGTGTAAATAAGGCACTCTGATAACCACTTGCATACGGCAGGTAGTTATCAGAGCCAGATGTGGAAATACCCGTTATTAATTTTAAGTAACATACCCATACCATACATATATTTTTTAAACATAGAGCTGTAATGACCTTTTTGTAATTTTCACAAAATTTTAATAAATTTAATTCGCTTTTAATTTAATTCCAGAATGAAACTTCTCTCCGCTACCCACGAACGTCTGAAGGGCCTGTCCGCTCATGTTGCGATTGTCCTGTTGCGTGCGTGCTTTGCCCTACCGAAAATTAATTACCTTCTGCGAACCACTCCTACCTGGCTTTGCCCCGAGGAAGTTCTGTTATTTGACAAAGCCCTGAAATCGATTGTGGAATCCGTCCTTAACGTGTCCATGGATGACAACCAGTGGTGTCAAGCGAGTCTTCCAATCAGATGTGGGGGTCTGGGAGTGCGTAGTATGAAGGACGTGGGCCTCCCGGGTTTTCTGGCATCTGCGAACGGTGTTGCGAGCCTTGTCACTGTCTTATTAGGATCCCATGGTGGCGTGGCAAACATACCGTTTTTATCGGATGCTGTATCAGCGTGGTTGGCTTTCAGTCCGAGTGTGAATTTGCCCGGAGCTTCGCATGTGCAGCGAGAGTGGGACGATGTGGGGGTGAAGCGGACCCAAGGCGCCTTATTAGAGAACTCTTCGGGAGCAGGTATGGCTAGGCTGAGGGCCATGTCGCGGCCTGAGTCCGGTGCTTGGCTGCGCGCGTTACCTTCACCTAACTTGGGGACGTTGTTAGATGACGATTCTTTGCGCGTGGCCGTTGGCCTTCGCCTGGGCTGCAACGTTTGCGAACTTCACGTGTGCACCTGCGGCTCTGTGGTGGAGGCCGACGGCCACCATGCTTTGAGCTGTCGTCGATGCTCGGGAAGGTTTCCGCGTCACCATGCCCTTAACGACGTGGTTCGCAGGGCCCTCATTTCGGCTAACATCCCCTGTCTCCTTGAGCCTCCGGGTCTGTGCAGATCCGATGGTAAAAGGCCAGATGGAATGATTCTGGTGCCCTGGAAGAATGGCAAGTGCTTGATCTGGGATGCTACTTGCGTCAGCGCTGTTGCCGCCAGCCACCTGAGCCGCACAGTCCGCTCCTTGTCGGCCGCGGCGGAGGATGCTTGTTATGAGAAGAGGCAGAAATATGCGGCTTTGGAGCAACACTATCACTTCGTCACTGTGGCGGTGGAGACAATGGGGAGCTGGGCTGCTGAAACTTTGGGCTTCGTGGGGGAACTGGGTCGTAGGCTATCGGAAATAAACGGGGACTCTCGTTCCTGCTCGTTTCTGGTGCAAAGGTTGGCCATTGCCATACAACGCGGCAATGCTGCTAGCATAATGGGCACCTTTCCACCAGATGCGATCGGGCACGGGTTAATTTATGTATTGTATATTATTATAGGTTTATTTTTTGTATTTATGTAATAATTATTTTTTATTGATGTGCTCTGGATTATTGTTTCAATCAAATAAATTATTCGCTTTTTGTTAATTAATCATTTGAATTTAAGTTCCTAAAAAAGGTTTAATTTTTACCGCAAAAAAGAACCTTGTGTCGCGTTTAATTTTGTTATTAAACCACATAACGCGCTTGGGCCACATTCCGTGCCGCTCAGGGGTTATATTTCTTGTGTCTGGTAATAGCGGGATATTATATTGATTTTAGAATATCCTTTTAAATATTAAAACAGGCTAAGGCTACTATGTTTTTGCCATTTGACTGCCTTGGTGGCACAATGGTAGCGTATGCGACTGCTGTGCTTTAGGTCGCGGGTTCGGTTCCCGGGTCGTAACATATGTTTTTGTGATACCCAAATATTTATTTTCTGAGTTTGTGTGTTTTCTATATGTATGTATTTACAAAAAAAGTATGTTTATAAATTTATAGTAGTTGTTTAGTACCCATAATACAAGCTCTGTTTAGTTTGGAACTAGATGGCGTTGTGTGTAAGATGTCCGAAAATATTTATTTCTTTCAGATCAGACTACAACCGATATTGCTATACATATATACACACACACACACACATATATATATATAATATGACACTTAATGATGCCGAAGCATCTCACTAAGCCTCCATAGTGTGGGTCACCATGCTGCATTGTCTGTACTCTCAAAGAGGATGGTGACCCCTACTCTTGGGTTCTATTCATGCTTTACATCAGACAGGGTAAAGATAGGCTATAAATATTTAAAAAAATACAAAAAAAACTTACCTCCACATGCCACATGCTCAAGATATTGTGTGATGCCCATATACAGAATGATAGGTACCCAAAATATTGGCACTAAGTACCATGGAGTGTAGGTCATACTCTCAAGCAGGGGGTTTTTAAATAGCCTGCATCGTTTATACACCGCTGTATTCATCCACTTATCGTAGTGTGGGGCTATGAGATCCAATTGGTTCAGGATGGGCTTTGACCAGTCTAATCTGCCCTGGAATTAAAAGATATCTGGTAAACTAGAGTATATATACAATTGAACTACAGAATGTAAGTTTAACCAAATTATTTTATTGTTGCTATTACACCTTTAACAGTACCTGGCGCTAATAATGAGCATTACGCGAATGGCCAATGTAATGTAATCTATCCAGGCTGTATGTCGAAACTTTATGTTCGTTTTAATTGTGTTTACACGTTGTTCAGAACATACTGACAAATAGCTGTTTTTAGAGTTTCGCGACTTTAACTAATACTCATGTTTTTTACGTAACTTTTTTAATTTTTTATAGCGAATAAGTCCCGTATACAGTAAAACACATGAGTATACTAACAAATATTTGTAACTGGCAACCTTTTCTAATTCTTATTTTTCTTTTCTTTTTGTTGACAGCCAAAGTGATTAAAAGAAATGACAGTCATCATTTTTATTTCCTTTTGACTAGTAAGAACCTTAGCCTGTGTGCTCTGTGTGAATTTGTTAAAATATTTGTTAAATACAGTCCAAAATATATACATTTCATTTTGAACACACGTTACCCTGTTTTTGTTCTGTAGTAAAAGTAGTCTTAGTTACACCTTACAACATCAGCTATCTATCCGTGAAAGTTCTTCAAAATTGGTTCCTCTGCTTTATTGAATATGCGGAAAAAATAGAGTCAAAAATTAAAAAAATATATGTACCTGAGTTATCGTAAATAATTTATTAAGCAGTTAGTGAAAAAATGTGAATTTTAAGTCACAAACAGACACTTCAGTTGTTTTGTATAGATTTTTAACCAGTCTCCACTTGGATAAATAAAAAATCCATTTTTATTGAGTCTGGAGGTACGACAAAGGGACTTACTTGCCTTAAGTTCATTGAAATGCAGTTAATAATTCATCGTCATCATGATTATAACCGGTCTATCGTAGTCCACTGCTGGACACAGGCCTATCCCATTTCCCTATCTGAGTAGAAAAGTTCTGGAGCAGTTGTTGATTACTATCAGATAAGTTCGCTGCTTTGCATGAATACCCGCACAAAACAAAATTTTGAAAACACTGGTTTATAACACAGCCAAATGCAAAATAGTCCTTATATATATCCTTATAGATTTTAATAATCCTTGATCAATGCCCTTACATTCTATTCTTCTATTGATCAAATACATGAAAAGTTATGACAGAAAATATTTAGTTTAATTTTCAAATAGCTCCCCTGTATAATTTGTGATTTTGGTTTGTGCGTATTCATGCAAAGCAGCGAGTTCTCTCGGCCTTTGAATAATATCTCACTAGGCAAAAAATTAACCAACCAAATAAAAATGGAAATTTCGCTCTATTTGAGCATCAAGATATCCGATCGTCTACCAGTACCTATTCATAATGACGTAACAAAGACGTCACAAAACGTAAACACAACTCGTCTCAGATAATTTTGTGCTCCAGAAATGTCTCTAAAATGTTATTGTTATTCTTGTAGCTCGAGGCTAATGATAACATAATTCTCTATGATCATAATATATCTTAAATGTTATAAACGAAGAAGAACTCTGGAAGAAATCGCCATAAGCGATAAGACCGCCAATTGTTGTACATATAATTTGTAACTCATACGTTTCTTTTCTTTTGTACTATTTTGTATTAACAATGAAGACAATAAATAAATAAACGGTGTATAAAAGGTTTTTTTTTTAAAAGACAACTTCAGCATTAAGAATGTATTCCTGTGTGGCGGGGGGCTTTACAAACAAAGACAAGAAACGGACACAAAGAACACCCAGACTCAGAATAACAATTTGTGTATCAAAGTGTTTTCCCGTGTAGGTTTCAACCCACAACACTTGGCGCAGTAGAAAGCGATGTGGCGACCGCCTAAACTACTAGGCCAACCGTGCAGTACTTTGTTATTGAATATTATGAAGAAATTTGCGATCGTCATCTTCATTAGCAGGAGAGGGTTGAGACCATACGTCCCTACGCTGATCGATGATATACTATTCCTGTAAAACAGTGGTACAGTTATGCTTTTCATAAAGTTTTACTTTACTCCTTATAACATATATATCTGCCAGTGAAAGACCCGTCAAAATCGATCGATCAAATCCGTTTCAAAGATAAAGATATTTTTTACAATTCGGAACTTTTGTTCAGATAAACAAACTTTTCACCTTGTTAATATTAGGTGATCGAGGAATCAAAGCTCAAAACCTACTTTCTAAGGAGAAGCCTATGCCCAGCTGTGGTGGACTTTAAAAGTCTGTTGCTGAGTGTTGATGAGTAATCAACACATGTGATAGATACATAACGATTATTCTTATAATCCACATATTCGACAGCTTAATGTAAGATCATAATAATTTTACAACCAGCAATAGTCACTAGGGTTATCGTTAATGTGATTACTAAGGTATTTTTATTGATGCCTTAAAATTTATGTGGAATTCAGATACGAACTTTTTATCGGTACGCATCGGATGGTGATAATTTAATCATTACGTTTAACACAATGTTTAACGCCCTGTAAATATTCAATACGATACTATACGGTGAATGATACTTATAAATTACCAAATATTTGTGTGATCCACAAATATCTGTTTCGGAGTCTGGATGTTTTCTATGTATAATATGTACGTATTTACAAAAAAAATATGTTTATGTATTTAAATCAGTTGTCTAGTATACCCATTACTTTTTGGGACTAGATGACGTTATGTGTAAGATATTCGAAATATTTACCTTGGGTTACAGTATCAAAGTTTTCATACACTTCCCTAACTTTTTGAAAACATTCTATATTATATGTTATTCAGGGATAATGTAGCTTTTTAACGGCAAAAGAATGTATGAAATTGGTTCAGCAGTTTTTAAGTTACAAACAAAAATACAAATCTTTCTCCCAGATTTGGAAATTAAAATCACTGAAATAATATAATCCTGAGGGATTACGCAATGTGATCACATAATACCTATTGCGTAATCCATACAACTGATTCCTAAGCATTTTCCATCATATCATACATCTTATCTACAATAATATCTACAGTTTAGATTAAATTCTAGTACTAAATACAATGAGTACTACACACGAAATAACACCGGTGCTATAATTGTTGTTGGACTAGTGGTTAGCGTATGCGGCTACTGATCAAGAGGTCTCGGGTTCGATTCCTGAGTCGGAACTAATGTTTGTATGATCTGCAACGCTTATTGCGATTGGACAGTCTGCGGCTGGTGGCAGGAAATATCACCGGACACTGCTCATTAAACAAACACTTCCACACCATAGGCATAACTGATAGTCCCCTATGCAGAGCATGCTTAGGGGCAGAGGAAACGGTGTCACATGTACTCATTGAGTGCACAGGTGTCACCGAAACACGGAAAAAACCCTCGAATCTCCCAAATCTGTTTTAGAATGTCTGGACAGACTCGGAGTCTTTATTCGCTTATGGAGGGAGATGGGCTGGCTGGAGTGATGTCCGCCCTCACGTACAATGGTCCACTTAAAGGACTAAGTGGGGAAACCGACCTACATAACATAGAACATGGTCTGCAAATATTTGTTTCGGAGTTTGAGTGTTTTTTAAACTTATACAAATAAAATAAATTAAGTATCTTTAAGTAATATCAAATGTACAGTTTTTTTACTAAATGCATATGAAAGTATATTAAATACGGTACTTACAACATATAAGCAATTTTTAAATTTTATCTGTCTGTCTGTCTGTGTGTTTGTTTCGGGTTATCTCTGGAACGACTGGACCGATTTGCCAGTGAAAATCCCGACAAAATACATACAAGGCATTCCGGATATTCCTATGCACTTAAATATGCGAACATTTATATATTTGCTTGACATATGATACCAATTGCAAATGATAAGTGGTAGTAGTCAAAACGATATCACTGCACAATTAGGGAATGTACCTTGCAAGTACAAGGCAAACTTTTGTTCAAGCCGTAACAAAAACACTGAGTCGACTTTATAAGAACCAAGACACATTTGTTTATCAATTAAGATGTGATTTATGAGTTGAGTTAACAAGAATATTGTTATACTTCTTGTAGACTGGTAGACGAAATAAAAATTATGATTGGGCACTTTTCTCAAGTGCTGGTGTAGATTACATATATGTGAGAAGTGTTTAAAAAAATGTCTTATCTCATACTTCAAATTGGAATGTATAAAATATTAACTATGTTTTTGTAGTTTTGTCAAGTGGGTTCAATTCCCAACGTGGACAAATAATTTATGACGAGCATTCGTGTATATAATTATTATGCTATACTTACTTTCAGAACATACAAATATGATTTCAGTATTAATGTAAGTGTGGTGACGGATTAAGAATACAGAGTGTCACCACCCCTATTCATCCCGCGGGTGTCGTAAAAGGCGACTAAGGGATAAACTACGCAAGACAACATCAATGCAAAGAGAAGGAAAACTTGAAACCAACCCTATATCAACCCGTGGTATAGTAGGCTGAAACCTCCTTTCTAAGGAGAGGCCTCTGTCCAGCAGTGGACTGTTGAAGGCCGTTGATGATGATTGATGATTAATGTAAATAAATCTTTATACAATACTTGAACTTCGTACCGCTCAATGATGAAATTCCACAACTTCACACAAATAGATAAACCATTCTCGAACCCACTTGAACACAGACAAAAAATTTCATTAAAATCGGTCTAGCCGTTTAGAAGGAGTTCAATTACAAACACACAGACAGAAGATTTATATATTTAAAGATAAGATGACGTCGCTTCCTGTTTTGGTACGCTCAGACATTTCAAACCACGCAGAGGAATTTCAATGCTACAAAACTTTTTTCAATAAAGAGAATAAATTCAAAAATTCAAAGTTTTATATGTATAATACACTACACTCGTGCAAAGTCGGGGCGGGTCCCTAGTACAGCAATAATTATACTTTTATGGCTTACTGCCGTAAGTTTGGACGTGAGTGTGAACTGCTAATGATATGGAATTGAAGGCCATGCTAACTTTTGTTGAAACGAGGAAACTGATAAACAAACTTGGACATCAATACTAATAACACTTCCTACTGATAAGAACACAAATAGTAGTTGATATAGTTATACTTCGTTCTTTATCTTATACTAGCTGAGTCCCGCGGACTTTCCTGTTGTTGTTGTTCTAAATCGCGAGTAACGCCGGGTAACGAATTTAGTCTATAAAAAAAATGATTTTAGCCAGTGAAGGTCCCGTCATAATCGATACAGATTTTCCTGTGATTCGCGGGACAAACAGACAGACAGACATACAGAAATTTAAAAACTGCTCATTTGATACATACAGACACTCCAATTTCATTTATTTATAGAGATGTAGGTACTAGCTAAAACGTTCGTCCTCATTTCTCAAAAGTATACAGCAACACAGATCCGCGGACCGGATGGGAGGGACCATAATGTTTTATTTTTCGATAAAAAATAGTCTGTCATTAGTCATTATTTGTTAGGAAATATTCATACATATTAGGCACATACAATACCTACGAACTCACACACAACAATCATAATTTCACACACATAAAAACATTATGTGTCATAACAGTGAAATTCATATGCCTATTTGGGCTTATGCTATGACAGAGAGTTATCCGTTTTTTTTTTTGCGGAAACCCTCTCAGATACTGCCTACTGGTGGCTATGTCGGACTAGAACCGACTAAAACCGCACGCCGTATCAGGTACTAGTGATCGGGGAACCAAGTATACCCTAGAAAGGAAAACCCTGGAACCCCGACATACCTCGGGCCATCTGCTGCTTGCAGATGACCCCCTCCTGAATGCGAACCCCGATGGACAAACCTCGGCCTGGTTCTGCTAGGGTGATAATAGAGGGGTACCCCTGCGTACTCTCTACTGTGTAGCTCAACGCTCAAAAGGCATAAACCGCCACTCCTGCAACAGTTTTTGGTTGGTCCTGGTCTAGTTTGATGGTCGCTTCCTATCGATCATGATGTTAAAATAGGTATAGCCTGTTGTCTTCCTTCCTTCTATTATATTAGTTATTTTCAACGTTTAGTTTATTTCAATTTCTTTTTAAATTGATTTCTGTTTTTTTACCATATACTTCATAATGTTTATACATACATATCAACAATAAGAAGAAACATTTTTTCATCATCACATCATCATTATCATCATCAACTACTGGATATAGGCTTTTTAAAGGATTTTCACAATAACCGGTCCTGTGAGGCCCTCATCCAACGCCTGCCCTCTTTAAATACTTATATATTTTGTTAGTAAAAAATCTGAAGAAGAATAATATGCATACTCTATAAACAAAAACAAAATATGTATAACAATTTTGTTTGTTTTTAATTTAGCATTTAGATGCTAAATTAAAAACAAACAAAATTGTTATACATATTTTGTATATTTAGGCAATTAGTTTATGAGTTTAGACTCATAAACTAATTGCCTCATTAGATAGAGTAGTGGTTCAGTGTGGTCATAGTGGCAACGCAACTCTCTAAAGCACTGGATGTTATGGGTTAAAACCCTACATGAGAAACACTTCGTGAGATTCACAAATCATTGTTCTGAGTCTTGGTGTCTTTGTGTTTCACGAATGTGCGCACATAAAGTGCGTGCCTATCAGAAAAGGATTTCACTTAACACTAACATATTAAGTCTGCGTGACGATCCTATCGTATATCGACTTATAAAAAACACGAGCTTTCGCCCGCGTCTGTATCGGTTATAACAGTAAAAAAGCGGCCAAGTGCGAGTCGGACTTGCCCATGAAGGGTTCCGTAGCATTATATAAAAGTTTTTATAGTTCGTTGTAACTTTCATCAATGTTTTAATATTAGTGTTTTGTTTGAAAGAAATGTAAATTGAGGTTTATGATTTATGACTTATTAAAAAAAAACTACTTACTAGATCTCGTTCAAACCAGTTTTCGTTGGAAGTTTGCATGGTAATGTATAACTCGTGCGAGCTAAGATGGCACCTGGCTCAAAACGAAACATGACACCGTTCCCCCGCGTGATACCCCTCTGTCATCCTGCGAGTAGCGTTAGCAACACTATTACCGTTGCAAGAATCTTTCAATAATAATTTTAGTTTATTAGGTATTACCTAATGTCATATTATATATAATAACTCCACGAATTTATTTTATAAATATATCATTAGATTCGTCTGGATAACCCAATTGTTTTAAGAAAGGTCACACGAAACAAACCAGTATGACGACTATGAGACCCGATAGTTTAAAATAAAGAATATCCATATACATATGATATTTAGAGACTACGAATAAAAGGCTTATCATGACTATTTAAAATTGTATTTTATAACCATATTTCAATTCCTAATTTCATTTAAAATGATATTAGTTATTACCTAATATTATTTATATCACTGCACGAAGAATGCATTCGGGTAAATAATGAATGAGGCCTGCTTCCTATTGGTATGCATATGTATTTTCTTAACTTAGGTAGTAAAGTACCACTTAAGTTAAAGTAGTATGTTATGAGAAACTACTTGAAACAAAATAAATGTTGAAATTTAATAAAACTAGAATAAAGTTTATTTTTCTTGCACTCAGTACTTTAAACGACTGACATTTGAGTCAGGTGCCATCTTAGGTCGCACGAGTTATACATCATATATATTTTTTAGTTTTATCACTCTCTGATTTTAGAAGTTACAGGGGGGACCAACATTTTACCACTTTGGAAGTGTCAACTATTCAGTTTAGAAAACAATGATTTTAGAAACCTCAATATTATTTTTTAAGACCTATCCATAGATATCCAGAACTTCGTACCGCCTTAGAATTAATTCATAATAAAGTATTGTGTTTAGTTACTAACTGATAGTGACAAATCGACAGCAGCGTCAACTAACAGGCCCCGGCCGGTACCGCCATAATCGCTTTGTTCCTGCATTTTAAATCTGTAATATCTTCAAAATTATTAATTTAAGTTACATACTGTACAAGGCCATATTAATCTATATTAAATACACAATATATTTAAGGTACTTAATTGGATATGGATTAATACTGTATTGCTTAAAATCGCTTCGTAAATAAGCCATTATTTCTCGTAAAAAGAAAAAATAATAAAATGGTTATTGTGGGTTATCACTAAGAGATAGACATATACCATAGACATAGACTTTTATGTAGACCTTTTTAATGTGTACAATACTGTAGTACATTATTTTTGTCTATCTCGTAGGGTACAGCAAGCGTTTGCAATGTAAGCGTAAAAAAACACACATTAGAAACCTCTAAAATTATTATCTACTATATTATACATAAAAACCTTCCTCTTGAATCACTTTATCTATTAAAGAAAATTGCATCAAAATCCGTTGCGTAGTTTTAAAGATTTAAGCATACAAAGGGACAGAGAAAGCGACTTTGTTTTATACTATGTAGTGATGATTAATATTAAATGAGGTTAAATGAAAACATCAGTTCCAATCACTTTATTTCAATAAAGTCAACTTGAAATTACTCGCTCTTCAAAATGAACGCAATACAAACAAATTATACAAACTCACTACCAATGGCGTGGTGGTATAACATAATTAATAATTCAATGGATTGTGGTCTATGGTAAACATGGCCACTATTTTAGGTGGTACGTACTTCTTAAACTGTATTATTTTCAATATTATTTGGCCACTACTTCAACTGATTTTACGTGAGTATCTGTTTTTCCACGGAGCGACCGGCATTTTTTCGACGGATTTCTGCAATCAAACAAACCCTCAAATATACTTATTTGAGGGTTTGAGGAGTAATTGTCAAGATACTGGCTTGCCAATAATTATTGCCGTAGGTGTTCATGACGACCGGGACCGACGCGGCGACGGCTTAACGTGATCTCCGAGTCACGGGCGCCAACTTCCATACTCCGAGCTGTCATTAAGATTTTTTTGTTAGAAGTCTAAAATGCTTTTTGACCCGACTCGGGAAAGAAATCCGAGACCTTATGATTGGCAGTCATATCTGCTAATTGCTGAACCAACGAAGCAGGTATAAGAAAAATATTGATATGTTTAAAGATAAACATAAAATAAAGCCGGTTCCAAAAATAACGGGTCAGTCACATAAACCAATAACGGGTCAGTCACATAAACCCGAATATCTCCCGAACTACGTATGCCATCCTAATGAAACGAAGACTGTTCAATTGAGAATTTAATTATACAGATAAAAAATAAAATAAAACTTAGTTACACCCACAATATTAATCTTAAATTAAAAAAAAACTAAAGTAGTTATATTTTTCTTAAGATTACATTTTTTTTATGATTGTTTTTTTGCTGTTTTTCATCACTTTCTTCATTTAATACTTTGTATTGCCTCCACGTGATGAAGCCTCCAGTGATGAAAAACAGCAAAAAAACAATCATAAAAAAAATGTAATCTTAAGAAAAATATGACTACTTTAGTTTTTTTTTAATTTAAGATTAATATTGTGGGTGTAACTAAGTTTTATTTTATTTTTTATCTGTATAATTAAATTCTCAATTGAACAGTCTTCGTTTCATTAGGATGGCATACGTAGTTCGGGAGATATTCGGGTTTATGTGACTGACCCGTTATTTTTGGAACCGAGTGTATATATAAATTGTTAGACACTCATATTGCTTACAGGATATTAATCCTAAATGATTTCTATGATTTAGTTAACCATCATCATCATCATCAACAGCCTTTAACAGTCCACTGCTGGACATAGGCCTCTCCTTCGAAAGGAGGTTTTGGCCTACTACTTTAGTTGAGTTTTAGTTGTAAGAAATCATGTTTTTTCTAATGTCACAATAAAGACTTTCATTCAAAATATTCGTGTCTTTGATTTATTAACTGAATTTTAGAAGACTTAACACATTATCAATCATCAACAACCCAGTATGTCTAACTGCTTAGCTCGGGTCCCTCTCAAGAGAGGGTTAAAGCCATACGTCCTACGCTGTCCAAAAAACCGGGACCGACTGCTTAACGTAACCTCCGAATCACAGAAGCGCTCATAACATGTCTTGCCAAAAATGGTTAACCGTCTAGGTACTGACCGCGACGTCGTTACTTACCCTCGATGATTGTTTCCAATCACCTAAGGTCGCTGTTGGTTGTAACAAAAATCCAAGCCTTCATAAATAACTAAATAGTTTTCATTAGACCATTGAGTGTTGAGTGAAATAAGAAACTGATAAAGAGTTCTTTAAAACAAACTTCAATTTGTCGTTCTTACAAAAAACCGACGAAGACGTGTTTCATTATCCTCTGCGCCAATAATCCCAACAGTCGCTTTGCAATAAGCCCTTCACATAACACATAATTGAAAATAATGCAATAGGCCTGTAGTTATAAAGTTCCTTATTATCTGTTTTTCACATCGGTTTAACAATAGTAATGTATGTTCACAGGAAGCTCCATCACTTATGCAAATAAGTTTAAAATTGACTATATCAATGGCGTATCAAAAATCCCACTGATTTTATAATAACAGTCGCTATCTTATCACGACTCATATTTTTCGGGTGTATAAGTGATTTTATTATAATATTTGGTGTCTATTTACAGACAGTCAACAATTTAACGCTTCTATACACAAATATCAATCTATTAACCTTGTCTATACTATAGTACTATACTACCCGTGTGCAATAAGATGGCACCTGCCCCTCAAGCCAAGTTGCAAATGTTTTTCGTTTTCTTTTCTCTAATCTACTTCTCTATTCTCTTGTTTCAATGGTTTCAACTGCCTCGTTGTTACCGTATCTATTGGTTACCGTATGCGACTGCTGATCAAGAGGTCTCGAGTTTGATTCCCAGATCGGACCAAATGTTTGTGTGATCTACAAATATTTGTTTCGGAATTCGGGTGATTTCTATGTATTGTATGTATTTACACAAATAAGTGTATTTATGTACTTATAACAGTTGTCTTGTACCCATAATTCAAACTCTACTTAGTTTGGGGGCTAGATGGCGTTTGTAAAAAATGACCGAAATTTCGGAAAAAATGTCCGAAAAATGGCTAATGTCACTCAGTCATGTGATATTTGCCAATGAAACAAGAGAACGGACTCCAAAACAAATCTCTGCTACCTTCCCGGCGGGCCCCGCCCCCCTCCTTCAAGACCAATAGTGTTAGCAACGTATTATCATCATCAATAGCCAGAATAGCCTCATATACCCTGATACTGAACATAATCCTCTCCTTAGAATGTTTTCGCCTATTACACCATAGCACTACTGGACAGACTGGCATAGAGTTTGTGTCAAATTTCAATTCTTTGACTCCTTAACGCTTTTGATTTGATAATGTATTTTCTACATCACGTACACTGCCACTGTTAAACATCAGATTAGAACTATCCATACTGCTTGTTTTGTATGACTCAAGAACAAATACATTCGATACCGTTATCGTCTGTCATATTACCTACTGATAAATTCTGTGATGTATATTATAGGAGAGATATTAATGATATGGGTGTGAGTCACGCGTTTAATGCATTTCAGTCATTTATGAATACAATATATTGTTTTCTTTCCGATTAATTACAGCTTACCCGAATGGTGGAGGATTTAGAATACGCAAGTTACGGCTCCTTGTCATCCCATGGTTGTCGTGAGAGGCAACTGAGGTAAATAAAATAAATAAATATTTTGGACATTTAACACAAAACGTCATCTAGTCCCAAACTAAACAGAGCTTTTGCTATGGGTACTTACCAGACAACTGATGTAAATACATTTACACTTTTTTGTATAAATACATACTTAATGTACATAGAAAACACCCAAACTCCGAAACAAATATTTGCAGATCATAAAAACATCCGACCTGGGTATCAAGTCCGAGACCTCTTGATTGGCAGCCGCATACGCGAACTAGTAGACCAACGGGGCAGGCAGAGTTGGGCAAACTAACATGTCAACATTACTGCAAAGACGGCAAACTATCTAAACCTACTGATAAGAAAAGGAAAACTTGAAATAAACCTTATACCCAATCCTAAACTTCACGGCACATGATATATTCTTAGTCCGCGAGTAGTCTTTTAAACAAAAGTAAATAATGTTTTTATATAATTAGGTAACATGTAAAAAAATATATTCTAATGGTTTTAGAAACTACTCCTCTTTGGAGACGATTAGCTAAAAAATAATAAAACATTTATTTCATTTTAAGAAAAAACAAAATGGTCATCACCTGATGATAATAACTTTTTAATGATGTGTAGCTAGTAAAAAAACTTAAATTTAACGAGCCTTTAACATGGTTTTAGTTAGTATAATAGTAGTCTCGCGGTGTTACCTGATATTATAGACGAAAAGCGCGAATAACGCGAACCTATACTACCGGCACGCTATGATGACTTCATGAAGTTTCGTATTAATTAGTGATTACATTTGAAGAAGCAAATTGCTGTTCTTTATTGTCAATAGTGACATGCCACATGTACAGTCATAAAATTAATCGAATGTATTAATTTAGGACACAAAATGTATTTATTACATTGAGTTCTAAACTATTATTAGGGTCCCGCGAACATTTATTTTTTATTTTTATAAGATTATAAATAAGTAAATAGTTTTGACCTGGCTTTGGATTTCGGATATTGATACTGCAGTACTATTGACCCAGGTTCTTGTTGGTCCAGTGGTTTGCGTATGCGGCTGCTGATCAAGAGGTCTCGGGTTCGATTCCCGGGTCGGACCAAATATTTGTGTGATCCACAAATATTTGTTTCGGAGTTTGGATGTTTTATATGTGTGTATTTATAAAAAAAGTATGTTTATGTATTTATATCAGTTGTTTAGTACCCATATTACAAGCTCTGTTTAGTTAGGGACTAAATGACATTGTGTGTAAGATTTCGAAATATTTATTATTATTATTATATATATATTAGGTAAGCATCTATATTTTTGTTTATTAAACCTTTTTAAATCAGGTACTACTTACAAAAAAAACTTATAGATTTCATTATACATATAATATTTTATTAGAGAATAAATAAATATTTCACATTACCATTGTAATATGACAAAACGGCCGTCATAGCGTGCCGGTAGTAGGTATAGCCTAAAAAATAACATAAGCTATCTGCCTACTTACCTATGTTTTCAAACACATTTTTTTTAAAGACAACTACACTCCCGCATTAGGAACATACATCCTGCGTCGCGGGGACACATATAAAACAAACACAAAGACTCAGTAAAACAATTTCCAGATCACACAGTGTTATCCCACGTGGGATTTGAACCACTAACGTTAAAGTTATTGTTTTAAAGCGCGAGTAACGCCGCGGTGCGAAAGTAGTATTATAAATTTACAAGTTGCTCCTTAGGTCATTAGCTTTCTGACAGTGAAAGTTCCATTAAAATCGGACAAGTCGACAATCGGAACGGTTCAGAGAATAGTCGGAACAAACAGTCAGACAGATAGACAAAACATTTGAAAATTGCCTTTTTGAGGTAAGTGAATATGGACCGGGCTCTTGAGCGAGGTAAATAATACGCGGGTTATATAAACAACACGTATATTGCCAACAGAGGTCACCACAATTTGCTATTACGAGTTTAATAAACAAACGGGTAATCAAAGCTCGACAACAATCATAAAAAAATTATCCTACTTAAACTAACAATGCGAATGAAATTATATTGCGATCTAATTTAGCATCAGCGCCATCTATCGAGGCAAGGGATAACAACATATATTGTACCTATCTGAGTTCGATACCGAACAGTAAATAACCTTCATATTTTGATATGCATTCAGTAAAAAGACTGTTCATGTGATAGAACATACAGACTCCAATATTATTTATTTGTATAGATAACTAGTGTCGTTTTATTGCTCAAAATTTACATAATAACTTAACCGATTTTTACGTTTTTTTACGACTAGGCTAAAATACTTAACATTCCGCTTAAGCAAATAGGAGCCGAGCATAACTGAAAAGAGAAGACGAAGTAGCGAGGGTCAGCTACATACATAGTAGTTATATAGTTTTTTATTTACACACAAAATTTGAAAGCATTTTTAACGTGAAATAAATATGAAGCACTAAATGATTACAAATAGGTGACAGTAAGTGTACGGTATGAAATGAATGAGCTGTCAATTATTGTGACAGTTGGGCTTGTTGTCGTAAATTAAGTCGGCGTTTCGTACAGTTTTGATCATGATGATTTCCAGTCCCAATTCTCGTTCATTAATATATTATTGTAACTGAAAGTCTTATTATATAAATATTATACATACTTATAATAATATAATATTTAAAATATACATATTCAATGGGTAAATTGTTGCAACGGTAAAACAGAAACAATAATTATTTAAAAAACAAAAAGTCCGACTGCTTAAAAGAAATGAATTCAAAAGGGAAAAAATAACCTACCTATCATAATATCTGTATAAAATTGAAATGACTAATGCATTGTATCCAATACCTTCTTTCTAAGGAGAGGCCTATGTCCAGCAGTGGACTGTTACAGGCTGTTGATGATGATGATGATGAATGCATTGTATTGTAAGCTTACTATACACTTTAGGGTACCACTTTGAAAGTTTATACATCCTGTGTTACTACCACAATTCTAACAAATTCAACGACACGTATGTCAAACCCGTTGACCCGTTTGGGCTTGCATGCATGCCTCCTTCTGAAGTAGTCGGGTAAAATTTGGTCAAAGCATCAAGGACGCAATTTGACTAACATTACGTTAAGAACCTAGGTTTTATTTTGAAATCTTTTTTTTTTTACCCACACTATGACGGCTTAATGAGATACTACTGATTCATTGGGTCCCCGGTCTCTCACATAAGAATGAAACACGTCATTCTTATGCAGGCATCACACTTCGTTATGCGCTATTCGTTATGTGTCTACGCCGTAGTCGCCCAAATATTAGTTATGCGCGCAAACAACAAACATGCCATCCACACTTCGAGCTGGTATGCCAAATAAGCATCAAATAAGGCAAATATATGTGTTGTAGAGATGTGTCAATGTCATTTTTATGGTGAACGAAACGAATATAAGTGTGGTGCCTGCTTTAGGTTGATCTTTTCAAGGTAGTATAGCCACGCTGATTTCTGAACGAAAAAAATTAAGTTATAATAATAGACCAAACACTTGGTACTCTTCTTCTTATCGTGTCAATCGCAACACTTTACACGATTTTGGCAAAGTGCTCGGCGACGCGACATAAAATAAATGATCATGCTCAGGACACAAACAATTGTCCTAGGTGGGAGTCAAACTCACGTCCTCTGGTTCAGCAGTCGGGGTCACTACTAGACCACTAGAACCTTAAAGTTACATTGATTGTACAGATCTAGAATATTTTGTACGTTTTTTAATTTCAATAGGAGTTATAATGAAGACGGTCTGATTATAACTAGTAGACATATTTTTGGAAGATAATGAAGACGAGTGACGCAGACGACTGAATAAAACTAAACTACAAAGTCCAAACTCTATTTTGATATGTTTACACCCTTGAAAATGTCGACCCATTTGATTTTGATTTTCAACCTTGTCTAGATAAGGTGAAATATCAATCCATTTGATTTTTAACCTTATCTTGATAAGGTGACGTATTAGTGATTGCATAGATAGAAATTCTAGATGTGTGTGTGTTGTTGTTTTGAAACGCGAGTAACGCCATCGAGCAAACCTTGTCTAAAAAAAATAAAACAGGCTAAGTTTAATCTTTATGTCATCAGCTAATTCCCAGTGAACGTCCCTTCAAAATGGGTGCAGCCGTTTCAGGGATTACTCGGAACAAACAGACAAAATTTTAAAAATTGCATTTTTAGGGTTCCAAAGTTTATGACTCGAAACCCTTATAGATTCGTCATGTCCGTCCGTCCGTCTGTCCTCGACTTACCATCCAAACGGTAAGTGCTAGAAAGATGAAACTTTGCATGAATATGTGTTGTATTGTAATTACGTCGACAAAGCGCTATAATAAAATTGTGAAAAAAAAAAATTTAAGAAAGTGAAAGAAAAATTATTATAAAAATTATTATCCCCTACACGTAAAGTAGGGATGATTTTTTTTCTCGCGGCTACCTCATCGCGTGGGGTATCATTAGATAGGTCTTAAATATCTAATAACAATAAAGTGTTTCCCAGATGATTTTTGATTTAGGTATCCGTTTGCGAGAAATACCACTTTAAAGAGCATTAAAAGCCAATCGCTGGCTCAAAAAATCTGGAAAAAAACATGATGGTTGTTCATATAATGAACTTTAAAGGAAAACTTTAACGGATTAGATGACTTTGTCAGTTCAGAAGTTATAGAGGCTTAACTTTTTTATTGCGCTCACTTGGAAAACGTCATACAAAATTAACGCAATAATACGTAAACATAACAACATATCTATTGGATACGATTTTAAATCCACGTATCATTATGGATGACTGAGGAACCCTTTCCTGTGACTAGACCGATTTTGATGTATGTACTTTGATATGCATTTAGTAAAATACTGTTCATTATGTATTATATACAGACACTCCAATTTTATTTATTTGTGTAGATATACATAAATACAAAACCATATTTCTTAAGCCTTAGAAATTAAAATATTATCATCATCTTCCTTTGACTTCAGTTCTCTCAGGGTTGCGGACGAATAACTGATATTCACGTAAAACCGGTTGAATTTTCAATATTATTTGGGGTCAGCTACTAGTTGAAAATAATACAGGTGAAGAAGTACATACCACCTAAAATAGTGGCCATGTTTACCATAGACCACAACCCATTGAATTATTAATAATGTTACACCACCACGCCATTGGTAGTGAGTTTGTACAATTTGTTTGTATTGCGTTCATTTTGTAGAGCGAGTAATTTCAAGTTGACTTTATTGAAATAAAGTAATTGGAACTGATGTTTTCATTTAAACTCATATAATATTAATTTTGTATAAAATTGAGATGTGATTATGACGTGTCTTTTTAGTTTACTAAAGATATTATGCTTTTTAACACGACGAAAAAAGCTGCCAAGTGCGAGTCGGACTCGCCCATGCAGGGTTCCTTAGAAGCAAGAAACATCATATAAAAGTTCTTGAAGTTCGTTGTAACTTTGATCGATGTTTTATTTGCGGTTTATGGCGTATTTCGTATGGCGTAAAAAACTACCTACTAGATCTCGTTCAAACCAATTTTTACTGGTAGTTTGCATGCTAATGTACATCATAATTTTTTTTTAGTTTTATCACTCTCTTATTTTAGAAGTTACAGGGGGGGGGGCACATTTTAAAACTTTGGAAGTGTCTCTTGCGCAAACTATTCAGTTTAAGAAAAAAATAATATTGGAAACCTCAATATCATTTTTGAAGACCTATCTATAGATACACGTATGGGTTTGATGAAAAAAATTTTTTAGAGTCTCAGTTCTAAGTATGGGAAGCCCCCAAAATTTAATGTTTTTTTTTTTTTTTAATTTTTTTTTTTTTTTTTTATAAAGACAACTCCCGCATTAGGAATATGAATTCCTGTGTCGCGGGGGACTTTACAAACATACATGAAACGGACACAAAGAACACCCAGACTCAGAACAACAATTTGTGAATCACACAAAGTGTTATTCGAACGTGGGATTCGAACCCACGACACTTGGCGCAGTAGAGAGCGGCGTGGCGACCGCTTAAACCACTAGGCCAACCGTGCAGTCAAATGTATTTTTCTATTTTTATATGAAAATCTTAATGCGGTTCACAGAATACATCTACTTACTTACCAAGTTTCAACAGTATATATCTTTTAGTTTCGAAAAAAAGTGGCTGTGACATACGGACGGACAGACAGACAGACAGACATGACGAATCTATAGGGTTCCGTTTTTTGCCATTTGGCAACGGAACCCTAAAAACTATGTAATTATTAATGGACGTTCTTTAATGTTTCATTAAACACAGGACAAATACCTATGCTCATGTTATTTTATGTAAGCCGTATTAACTGGTGTACAATAAATTTTAATCTATTCTGTTTCTGTCTATCAGTGGAATATTATTAGCTGTTGTGTGCATACGATTACATTATAACAACTGGGACCGACTGCTTAATGTGACATCTGAATCACGAAAACGCTCATAACATATCATGCCACAAACGTCCACCCATCTAGGAACTGACCGCGCTGTAGTTGCTTACCCTCGATGATTGTTTCCAATCACCTAAGGATACATATATATATATATATATATACAGGGTGTAAAAAGACTGATATCAAAAACTTGGAGGTTGCATTCAGATCATGATACTGAATATGTTTAGCGAAAAAAAACCGCAAAAAATATGTTCATTTATTTAAGTTCTTTTTTGTATTTTTCTGGTTACATACACATAGTACAACATAACAGGACCCTAACAAACTAATCATCTTATTTAGAAAACCAAAAAACTAATAAAATTAATAAAACTGCAATGTATTTTACAGTAAAATCAGGTGGCATAGGTCATTGTACCTAGACAACAACCGTCCGCGCGCGGTTCAATGACCGCTTCGCTCGCCCTAGTAATTACCTACTAACTGATAGTACCTAGACAGCACAGCCTGTCGTAATTTTACTAACAGAACTTGTAAGAAACATTAGTTCTAAACAAAATGCAAGATATTGAAGTAGGTAGGTAGATACCTATTAAAAATGAAAAAAATGTAAGGCCCAACTTTATGAAGCGTGCACCTGCGTAAACAATTGTCTATGTAGATAAATTTGTATTAGGTAGGTACAAAACTTTATTTTCCTACGTTATTAAATTCTTAGGTAATGGTATTCATTTACTTGATCACGCTGGATAATTTTTAACTCGACGAGGCTCGACCAGAGTGATACCACGGCCTCACTGAAAACCGAAACACCCCTCCTCCCCTATTCCATAAAAAAAATACAAAATTTCAACTAGGCGCACATGTTCTTATTTTTAACCGAACGGAAAAATAATAATATTGTTTTCGTGCTGTTCGTATAAAATTTCTTATACAAAACGCAAAATTTGACCAGGAAACCAGCCCTAGAACTTTGAAACTTCTATCATTTCATTAATACCTAAAGACAGTATTCGCGCGTATCGTGCGTCGCCCCGCATTGTCGGCAAACATCAAAGGGACACACACTCGCCTTTCGGCGGCGCGGCGGCAGTATATCAAAGAAGTAAGAACTTTAATTTGTCTAATATTATTGTTATGTAGGTATATCGTATTGGTTACTGCCGTTACTGGCTACGAGTCGACAACTAGTCGGTCTTCAATGTTTGTACTGGCCGGACGAACTTTCGCGAAAGTAAATTTTTGTCGTAGTTTTTAGTAGGTTAAGCTCCTTTTACCTAATTTTAGTGTTAAGTTATTCTTATTTCTTTTATTATACTTTTATTAAGACAGTGATGTGATTATTTATAATGTTTAGTGCGAGGGAATACGGACATATGATTATGTTATCTTGTGAAGCCCGCGAAAATCCATCACGGGCCTTGCGTATTTACCTTAGAAGGTACCTGAACTGTCTGAAGCTAGAGACATCACGGCTGTCTTTCGAATGGAAGAACAGATTTTGGCTCTTGTTGAGAGAAATCTTCGGGTAGGAACACGAACTGCGACGTAGTTAATTAGAGGTCATGGAACCCCAATATCGCATAAAACGGTGCATAAGATTTTACAAACAAAATCAGCTGTGCTATCACCATTAAGCCATTTCTGGTTCGACCGAGGCTAACGCCGAATTAGGTAAGTAGAATACAGTCATTAATTAGGTATTTTCGTTAATAGGCAACTTTATCGACGCCACGATGCGTAGGTAGTTAAATTAAATAGTTATAAAAGGCATTCACCTTCCTACTCAGTACGCAATACATTGCTGGCTACTGAAATGAATAAAAATCTTGCCACATTGTTTTTTCCGGCTACGATTTTTTTTAAGGACAACTGTTTGTTTTTTTTTAAAGGTTTTGGGGTGCTGAAGCTGCATCTTTCGTTTTCGATAGTCGTCTGGTTACACCCTGTATATATATATATATATATATATATATATACACAGTATAAAACAAAGTTGCTTTCTCTGTCCCCATGTACGCTTAAATCTTTAAAACTACGCAACGGATTTTGATGCCGTTCTCTTTAAAAGGTAGAGTGATTGAAGAGGAAGGTTTTTATGTACATATAATACATACATTATATAGTAGATAATAATTTTAGAGGTTTCTAATGTGTGTTTTTTACGCTTACATTGCAAACGCTGGCTGTACCCTACGGGTTAGATCAAAATAATGTACAGTATTATACATCTTAAAAAGGTCTACAAAAAAGTCCGGGATGGTATATGTCTATCTCTTAGGGATAACCCACAATAACCATTTTTTTATTTTTACGAGAAATAATATCTTATTTACGAAGCGATTTTAAGCAATACAGTAGTATTCCTTATCCAATTAAGTGCCTTAAGTACATTGTGTATTTAATATAGATTAATATGGCCCTTTACAGTATGTAATTTAAATTAATACTTTTGAAGATATTACAGATTTAAAATGCAGGAACAAAGCAATTTTGGCGGTACCGGCCGGGGCCCGTTAGTTGAGGCTGCTGTCGATTTGTCATTATCAGTTAATAACTAAACACTATATTTTATTATGAATTAATATTCTAAGGTGGTACGAAGTTCGCCGGGTCAGCTAGTATATATATATATCTCATACATATATACTACTGTTCGATTTTAAGAATTATTTCAGTGGTTAAAATAATCCATTTATCAAGGAAGGATGAAGGATATCATCACGGTAATACTAATAGGAGGTGAACACCAATGAAGAATGTTTCAAAATCGGTTTTTTTTCCTCTTGAAAGCTTCCGATGAATGCGCTGAGTAAATGTTAAAGTTTCACAATAATCATGTACATATGTCAGAATTGTTCCCCTTTAAAAGTTCTAATAAAAAGTCCGCAACAGCATATATCTAATAATCTATATCTTATAAGGTTTTCACTGTAACCTTTTTTATGGGAATCAAATTTGCTTACGCGGTATGACTGTAACATACTACTACAAGAACTTTTATATGATGTTACTTGCTTCTACGGAACCCATCATGGGCGAGTTCGACTCGCACTTGGCCGCTTCCTTAATCTATTTTTTTTATTTCTTTTAAACGACCACGACCAAATCATCCACTATAAATTATTTAACGGTATCACACAAGGTTGTAATTTATTTTAGTGCTGTATTTTTACAGACACTCGCATAACACGTCAGTTCCTTCAACTAAGGCATGTTTTCACACATTTATTCACGCTATTGCACACGCAATTTATCATAATTCAATCGGAGATCATAATTGAAATTTATGAATTGCACAAAAAAAACTGAAAGTGATTCTAAAGATAGACAGAAATTCACATTTCACATCACAACAAAGCACTATGTTTCATCAGCACAGCAAAAGTAAAATTGACAGTCTCAAAATTAGGTACCTACTAATTTATGTCAAACTAAATCTAGTATATCCCTACTTCCCTACTAATATTATAAATGCGAAAGTAACTCTTACTGTCTGTCTGTTACGCTTTCACGCCTAAACCACTGAACCGATTTTGATGAAATTTTGGTGTGAAGATAGAACTTGGGAAAGGACTGAACTTGGGAAAGGATATAGGCTTTTTACCGCGATAACCGACATATACGCGGGCGTAGCCGCGGGCGTAGCCGCGGGCGAAAGCTAGTTAAATAAATAAATATTTCTCACGTCTGACATACAACATCATCTAATCCCAAACTGAGCTTGTACTATGAGTAGTTGACAACTGATATTTATACATAATTTACTTTTTTCTAAATACTTGCATATTATTATTATACATAGAAAACACAGAAACTACGAAACAATCTGTACCTTAGAGGTATATACAACATTAAGAGGCTAAAGTCAAATTTTACTGGAGAGGCAAAAATGCGCGTAGTGAAATTTAGAATGTAATTTTGAGAGAGTTATAATAAACTTAGCTGTATTTTTTATAATAAATAGAGGGAAGTATCATAAATTACAAATAATTACGATAAATCTATCTATTATCTAAATAATAAACCCTGTTAATATTTATGCAATTAATACGTCACCTATGAAAAGAGATGATGTACATCTCTTTTCATAGGCGACGTAGGACTTAATTTTTTATATCATTATGTAGAACTGGTTCTTAAGATTTTAATGGTATAATTAACGTAATTTCGACAAAATGTGGAGTTACTATTGACTACCTCTGAGGTACAGAAATATTTGTTCCGACCCGGTTTGAATCGAACCCGAGATCTCTTGATCAGCCGCCGGTTACGTTAACCATCGTACATAATTTTAAACTAAGTTAAAATAACTAATTAACTACTTACATTTACGTAACTAAATAGTATTGTAAAATTAGTCCGTTAATAAAAGTATTTACGTGCGTTAATAAATAATAGTCTGTTTGACACAGCATTTGCTCATTTGTTCTGCCCTGTGCCTCTTCTTGTTTTTTTTTTCGAATTAGAATTTTCGAATGCAGGAAAACTATCGACTACTACTACTGATCATTATCGCTAAGGTCTTACTCACTTTTACACACATTTTTACTTAGAATTAATGATTATCATTTTCAAAAATGGCCCACTCAAAATTAATTAATAAACAAAACAGAAGTTATTTTTAGTTTTATCTTTCTAAACAGAAACAAATATTTCGAAACATTATTTACCTCGAGTTCCTCCAAAAACTTTATTTCTTCAATATTCCTAGACTTTTCCTCACTGGTTATAATTCTCCCGTTTTCACTCACTTCACCGGTCAAATTTATATCTTTTAATTCGTCACCATCCACCTTTAAATCATTCATCATATGATATGCACTAGTACTATGACCAAATTTCTCCATAGCTTGCAACACTGATTTTCCTTTATACAGTTTTAGAGTGTTGACACCCCCAGGATGATCGCGTAGAAATCTTTGTAAGTCATAAACTACTCCGCCAAATTTGACGGGGAAATATTGGCGGGAAGTCATGGCGTCGAGGCAAAGACAACCGCGCACTCGGGCTCGTTTGTACAGACTAAAGAGTCTAAACACTTGTCTACCTTTATCAACTATTATTTGGCACCGAGTGATAGTACATTTTCTTCAAGTGGTGCCCGTTACGTGGGCGTATTGCCTTGCAATAGATTATGAGATTATGTTTGAAAATAAATACCTAAATCGAGTTATGTCGAATCCTGCTTCAGTAGCCAGTAGCAATCGGTAAATATGTTTATTCGAAGTAGTTTATTTTTTAATTTTACTGAAAACAAGGCTTTTTTTTTTGACAAGAAAACAAATTTTACCTAGATGAATGTTTTTTTATAAATAATATAAGAACTATAAATGTATACTAGACTAGTAGTAGTATAGTAGGCCAAAACCTCCTTTCTAAGGAGAGGCCTATGTAAAACAGTGGACTGTTGAAGGCTGTTGATGAAATGTTATACCATTTTTTTACTTCTTAAAGGAACGAGAACATTTATTGTCATTGATATATTTAAATATTGAGTACGTACGTATATCTCGAATTTATAGTGATGACTTTTAATATGAATAACTCGTTAATTAAATAAATAAACATAAATAAATATTTCGGACAATTTACACACAACATCATCTTGTCCCAAACTAAGCAGAGCTTATATTATGGGTACTAAATTAAAGACAACGAAACCCCTTTTTATGAATGTATTTGCACTAGGCAAAACATAAAACATTATATGCAACTAAAATACAAAATATCGGTTACCTGCTCGCCAAATTTTACTATCAATTTTGTGTACTAACGCTTTTCTCAGGGACATCGGAACTGATAACTGCAATACTGAACAGTCCCGTTATGAGACTGTATGGTTGGTATTACTTTTTATTTATTTTTATTTACTTACCTCATTATCAGCCAATTGCAGTCTACTGGATAGGTCCCTCCCATGCCACATTTTATCTATTGGCAATAATGTAAACTTTGTCACATATAGAAAACTTTGATTTACATCATCGAGAATTATGTACATCATACATCGAGAATTATGTACACTCTTACTAGGTGGGATACCCTATACTTACTCTATTTCCTGTTTTTACCCCTAACTACAGTTGGAAACCAGTTACGATTGGTCGCTATATAAGAATATTTAGAATTTTCCTAAATTAATTAGTTGCACTCGGCATTAGCGTAACATTATGTGCATATAAAATATACGCAGTTTTTTGTATGAAATACGAATGTTTCAATTGTGGCCATCTTTAAATAACTAATTTACTGTTCAGTGAAGGATGATTACATTGTAATAGACATGATACGACGATGTTAATGTAAAAGAGTTTCAATTTCGCACACGATCGGGGAAAATTGAGTATTGTGGTTTAACACCAAAATAATTTTATCAAAATACTAGCTGAGCTTAAATACTCCTTATATCATCAAGTATCTGCAGTGAAATTCCAGAGATTAGCAGAAACAAACAGACAGATAAGCAGACAGTCAGACGGACAAAAAATAATAAAAAATGATTTTCTTTACTTTACAATGTGATTGATTGCGATTTTCGATGTAGGTACTTATGTACCGTAAATATATTACTTTTCTATGCATTCAGTGAAAAGCTGTTAATTTGAAATTACAAACACATACTTCAATTTTATTTATACTACACCTGATCGGAACAGTAGTCAATATTCCCTGAAAATGAAAAGAGAAAGTTAGTCTTTTCCTTGACCTAAATAAGCGGGAGGAAAAAATGTATGAAAATCCATTTCTAACGTGTTTAAGCGGGAGAGAAAGTTGTATGAATTTTCATTTCTCATGTGTTATCTTATCTATGGCGCGCGCCTGCCCAAAGAGTTTTCATATAATTTAAATATGGAATCTCCGTGCCACTGACATCCTTTTGTTAAGAATACAAAAAAACAAAAGAAGCGCGAAATATTTATAAATATTATGTCAAATTCTAAGCTAAATTGTGTCTTACATGGTGTCTTACGTTTTGATTTTATTTTATAAATACTTTGAAAGTTCCTCACAAGTGTAGTATAAAGCACTGTGTAGCACTCGGGTGAAAGTCCCATTCCTACCTCGGGAGTATTGTGGCCCTAGGCTGCGCCTTCGGGCCACAAACTGCCCCCTCGCTAGTAATCGGTTCCTTTCCTCCCTCGGTGAACAATGCACTATTTTGCATAACATTGCTGCGAGAACTTCTGCCGACAAACTGTTTTACAGTTTGGCAGACTTTTTGATTGTAAAAAAACGTGTTTTGTGTCAATTAAATAAATAAAAAAAAAAATTAAAAATTTATGCTACGTATGTCAATAACGGTGGGTTACCCCACCGATTTTCATTTAAACGTCGCCGCGTCGTAGTAAGAACGCTACGAAATGGTTTTATCCGACTTTATAAAAATTGTGACATGATTTCATCTGACGTAGCTCATAGAAACAAGATGGATCGTAGCTCACAGGAACTACATACAAGGATGATACATACAAGGATGAAACATACAAGATAGATGACACTATTACTGCCTATGACTATAACTGCCTCGGTGACACAGTAGTATCGTCAGCGACTGCTGTGTTTGAGGTCTACGGTGCGATTCCGGGTCAGACCAAATGTTTGTATTTGCAAAAATTTGTTTCGAAGTTTTTTTCTATGTATAATATGTTTGTACAATATTTACAAAAAAATAATATTTATGTATTTATATCAGTTGTCTAGTACCCATAATACCAGCTCTGCTTAGTTTGGAACTAGATGGCGTTGTGTGATTACACTTTTCTTGAACTAAAAGGCATTTTACTGATTATGTACTGGGAGTACTATTGCAATCTGCTGCAACATTTCAGAGAAGAAGTTTAGGAAAAACAACAACAAACAGCCTCCGAACTATTCGCCACTCCTGCCACGCTAATCTCACGCAAAGATTCTGATATCTCTGTTATCTTACACTTAAGATTATGTGGTTTTTAGGGTTCCGTTGCCAAATGGCAAAAAACGGAACCCTTATAGATTCGTCATGTCTGTCTGTCTGTCTGTCCGTCCGTATGTCACAGCCACTTTTCTCCGAAACTATAAGAGCTACACTGTTGAAACTTGGTCAGTAGATGTATTCTGTGAACCGCTTTAATATTTTTACACAAAAATAGAACAAAAGCAATAAATTTTGGGGGTCCCCATACATAGAAGTGAAACTCAAAAAAAAATTTTTAATCAAAACCATACGTGTGAGGTATCTATGGATAGGTCTTCAAAAATGATATTGAGGTTTCTAATATCATTTTTTTCTAAACTGAATAGTTTGCGCGAGAGACACTTCCAAAGTGGTAAAATGTTGGTCCCCCCCCCCTGTAACTTCTAAAATAAGAGAGTGATAAAACTAAAAAAAATATATGATGTACATTACTATGCAAACTTCCAACGAAAATTGGTTTGAACGAGATCTAGTAAGTAGTTTTTTTTAATACGTCATAAATCATAAACCGCAATTTACATTTCTTTCAATCAAAACACTATTATTAAAACATTGATGAAAGTTACAACGAACTACAAAAACTTTTAAATGATGCTACGGAACCCTTCATGGGCGAGTCCGACTCGCACTTGGCCGCTTTTTATTATTTTGAAAAGATATTATTTTACTTTTCAGTTTTTCCTTGTTTAGCTTTGTATGTTTTTATATATCTACTGTAGAATTTTCATTTTGATAATAACAATTCAATTTTTAAAACTTTTTAAAGTAATGTCTATAGATAATTCAAATGATATTAAACTATAATTTATAATTCTCGTATTACAATGAACTCCGAAATTTCTAACCGATTTTGAAGCTCAAATGAAATAAAAAAACTTAACTTATTTGATTTAAGTTTTCACGTTTGTTTCTTAAAAATCGTGGTTGTAAGCGTGCTTGTAGTGCAGTGCAATTGTTAACATCACACTTATACCAAAAGGAGCCGTGTATGATTGATAAAAGACACAGCCGGAGTTGTATGGGTCAGCTACTATAGGTAAATATTCAGCTGTTGGTGACAGAAAATCCCAAGTTGCTTTTCATGAAGGAAGTAATAAGGACAAAAAGAGAACCTAAAAAAGCTTTGAATACCTTCAAATCAAATCAAATCAAACCATTTTATTTCAAATAAACCATACAACGGCACTTTTGAAACGTCAAGTAGTCAGTCAGTAGTCAGACGTGAAGCTAATTGTCTGTTCCAATTCGTAGATCCTATGGAGAAGAACAGACAAGAAACTCCATGGACACTCTTTTCCAACATTGTTTTTACAATTGTTGGTTACATTGTTTAAGGCATTTTATTAAATGTGAGGACAATGTAACGATGCCGATATTTACACAGGTAGTGTCCAAAAATAATTAAACCATAATAAAATATAGAAGTTCTGAGATGACCAGCCCCGACTGGCGGCGCCCGTATTGAAAGGAAAAGTTCCGAGGAAAAGTAATGTGCTTTCAACTTTTATATGACTGCCTCGGTGGCACACTGGTAGCGTATGCGACTGCTGTGCCTTGAGTTCTCAGGTTCGATGCTCGGGTCTGGCCAAATGTTTGTATCCGCAAATATTTTTTTCGGAGTTTGGGTGTTTATAGTCCAGGATCCCTGGTTCATTTTTAAAATTGATTACTATCAAGCTAATTTTCCGTGAGTAGCTTCGTTCAGATGAGACGCCCAACTTTTCCGATGCGAAAATTCTTGGTTGTGGTAGGTAACAGCGATAGCAGGGATAAAATATGTTGATTTGATGATTTTAAAAAAATTATTACTAACAAGGTTTTCTTCGGTTAAATCTGATGATAGTTATCTAAATTATTCAAAAAAAAATTTGTCCTACAAATTATATGGTTTGATCAAAGAGTACCCCTTCTTCGAACATGTATCGATAACGAGGTCACCAAAAATGATTACTAGCAAGCTCTTTTTTTTTCTTTTACTTAGTTGATATTTATATAATTTAACGATTTCATTGTCCTACAAATTGCGTGGTAGGTTATCCCGGTCCTACGCTCAAAAGTAGGGTACAAATCCTAGATATAAAAATAATTACTATCAAGCCGAATCTTCGTGAATAGCTTCGTTTCTATGAGACGCCCAAACTTTTCCTGTGGTAGGTAACAGCGGTAGCAGGGATGAAATATGTTGATTTGATGATTCTCAAAAAAATATTACTAACAGGTTTTTCTTCGGTTAAATATGGTGATAATTATCTCAATTATTCGAAAACAAAATTGTCCTACAAATTATATGGTTTGATCAAAGAGTCCCCCTCCTTCCAAAATGTTAATAACGAGGTCACCAAAAATGATTACAATTTTTTTTATTTATTTAATATTTGTTTAATTCAACAATTACATTGTTCTAAAAATTGCGTCATACGTTTTCCTGGTCCTCCAATAGAATACCTATTTTAAATTAAGGAAATAAAAAAGGAATTTATTTACTGTATTTTGCTCATTGATATATAATATACTAGATGTGTAATTGCGTACCAAGAACGTTAAAACCGCTATTAGGATTTGCTCTAATTCAAGGAAAAAGTTATTTTAGTGAGAAGATGAAAACATATTGACCAAATGTGTAGTCAAATTATGGGATTCAAAGTGATAAAAGTATTGTAAATCAAGCAGAAATACTTTTCACAAGTAAATATATTGTTTATGCGTTGATATTAAGAGAAATGACGCTAAAATCAAATTTAAAAAATAATAAGTGCAATACATATACAGTGTTACCATAAAAACAACTTTTTTCTTTCCCAAATTAATGGGAGAATTTGTAATGTATGCCAAGCTTGGAGATCAATTTTCTTGTTCACTCGCCATATGTCATATTATTACAGGGAATGATTATATTCCTGCCTTCTTTCGTAAAGGAAAAAAAAGACCTTTCAGTATTTTGAAGAAAAATATTAATTTTCAAAAGGCTTTTATTCAACTCTTACGTATTGATAATACTGCATTAACAACATCGAATGACGTAGTTAAAATGATTGAAGAGTATGTATGCAGAATGTATTCATTAAAAATAAAAAATGATATCAATAAAGGACGGTATGAGTTCAGGGCCGGATTTACCATATAAGCTGAGAAAGCTGAAGCTTGGGGCGGCAGAATTAGGGGGGCGGCAAAATGGCCCAAAAAATAAATTGGTACAGAAAAAAATTAAGGTTGCGGACACAACTGTTTTTATTTTTTTCAAAAGACCACACTCGCATTAGGAGTATAGTATAAATCCTGTGTTGCACCCAGACTTAGGACAACAATTTGTGAATCACACAAAGTCTTTTGTCCACGTAGGAACCCATGACACTAGAATGCAGCGTGGCGACCACTTAAAACACTTTTTTTTTGACGTGTGGAAGCCCCTCGGGCCGTCACCCTACCGGAGTTTGCAACGGGGCTGTATGTCGGCATCGAACCGACTAAAACTGAAATTGCAGGGGTCCCAGGAACCTGTTATTACGCCCTCTGAACCCCTAGCAGTGCCTTCTCACTGAAGCGGGCGCCATCAGTTGCTTATCTCTTCATGGCGACGTACGGCACACGCGGACGTCGCTTCCTCTAAAGCCAGAAGGCCACTGAAGCGGATGGAGGGGAAAACTCATTCCGTCCATTTGCGGCCATACAGGGCAGCATGACCATGGCATAGATGATGTCTTCGCAGATGGTTGCGACCGCGGTAATTGTGAATGACTCTAACTACCGATATCCTCTGGGATCACCAGAGGCGTACACTTTTTTGGGGGGTCAGAGCCGCCGCCCACACCGGTACACCGTATAGTACCATAGACCAAACAACTCCCGTGTACAGTTGTCTCGTCGCGACATTGGCTCGACCCAAATTGGGTGTCGTCCAAGTGCGGAGGTAGTATCGACCAGCTTCGGAGCAAGCTGTCGGAAGTTCTCGTCGAAGAGCCACCTACCGTCAAGGATCAAGCCCAAATAATTCATCTGGGCCCGGACCAGTATAATTACCAAGTTGACCTCGAGGATAGCGCCGGGGAGTGGCCTACGATGGGGCCCATGGAACAAAAGGGCCTTCGTCTTATCCAGGGACACCAGTAAGCCAAACGCCTCAATGCGCCCAACAAAGAGAAGACTCCTGTTGTGACCAGTGTGGCAGCCTGAAAATTCACCACCCTGGCTGTATCCAGAGTGTCATCGTCGTAACAGATTACGTCCAGCCCGGGGGAGACGCCCTCGTAGGCCCAGTCGTGTCCCATGTTCCACAGGAGTGGTCTGAAGACTGACCCCTGTGAAATACGACTAGGCCCTACGTGTTAAAACACCATCTTGGCCCTCGTACATGACGGTACGCTCGTCTAAATAGTCTACCACTAGCCACCTTAGATACTCAGGCACTCCGTGCTACAGGAGTGTTTCCCTGTTGCAGCTAAATGGCAGACTATCAAATGCATTGGCGATGTCCATAGACACAGCACGCCACCACTGCTTACTGCCGACCGTCGAACGCCCTTTCCAAAATCCGAACTGGGTGTCCGACAGATCGGGGCCCACCTCGCATAGGTGCCGGACGATGCGGGCAGAGAGCACCCTCTTAAACACCTTACCCAACTCGTCCAGCACCACGATGGACCTATAGGCCGTTACTGAATCGGCAGACTGTCTTGACTGACTGACCTATGGACGACCGAAAAATTCAGCTTAGTTTGGGACTTGATGGAGTTGTTTGTGAGATGTCGGAAATATTAATTTAATATTATTTACTTCAATTCAATATAGTTTTTAATTTTTTCGTTAAATTGAGATCAATTAATAACGTTTATCGAATGTGCAATATTTTGATTTAGGGAAAGGGAAGTGTGTTGCGGGATTCCTCAGGGCTCTGTATTGGGCCCATTATTATGGAACCTTGCATACGATGCGGTCCTTCGCACCAGCCTGCCCTCTGGCCTAAGTGTCGTCTGCTATGCGGACGATACCTTAATACTGGCCAGAGGGTCACGCTTCGACAAAGTGCTTCTGATCGCTGAGCAGAGAGTGGCTTTTGTTGTGGAAAAAATTCATGAGCTGGGCCCAAGGGTGTCGCCTCAGAAAGCTGAGGCGATTTGTTTCCATGGCCTACGTAAGCGCCAGGATCCTCCCAGCTCGTGCCTCCGAGTGGGTGACACTGAAGTTCGGTGGGCCAGTACATGAAGTACCTAGCCTCATCCTGGACAATCGGTGGAGCTTCGAAGAGCATTTCGAGCGATTAGTCCCGGGTTCGAGGGGTTGCAGTGGCGTTACATCGTCTGCTGCCCAATCTCGGGGGACCAAGGGAAGAAGTTCGCTGCCTCTACATGGGCGTCGTATGAGGCAGCGACGATCGCTGCGTGATCTCCACCCTTCGACATGCTGGCCGATTTGGATACGAAGGTCTACGACCAAATTCGTTTTATCGGTTGGAATGGCGAGGGGACAGGAATCATGGGCCGAATCATGATATAATAATAATAATAATAAAAGTTTATTTGAACCAAATTTTAACAAAATACACAGAAACAGAATGGTTGATAATGACTGCTATAGTTGAATAACTGTGTTGCAGCCATTAACGCCCACCTCAGGAAAACAAAAAAACATCATTTGTTCTGAAGTTACAAATTAGGTATTTAAAACATATTAAAGCAAATAATTTAAAAAATATTTTAACTAATGTAATGTAGTGTGTGTGTGTGTGTGTGTGTGTGTGTGTGTGTGTGTGTGTGTGTGTGTGTGTGTGTGTGTGTGTGTGTGTGTGTGTGTGTGTGTGTGTGTGTGTGTGTGTGTGTGTATGAGTGTGAGTGTGTGTGTGTGTGTGTGTGTGTGTTTTGCATTACTCATTGTATTTGTGTTAATAGACTTTCAGTCTCATTATAATTGAGACCAAGTAACCACTGTGTTACTTTATATTTACATTCCTGTAATACACATGGGTAAATATGTAGTATTTTATTCACCTTGTTATATAATATAGGGGCCAGATAATAATAATGTCTTTTACTTATCACCATTCCACAGAACTCCACATCACATGAGCCTGAAATGCTGCGGTAGAACGCACAAACGCAAGCCCTACGGGCTTGGAGGACAAGGCTCGAAACACAGGGCTGTGAAAGCCAACGCGCTGTTGGAGCCATTCTGCCAAGTTTCGAAGCTTGGATAGAAAGGACGGAATGTGTCACCAACTCAGATACTCACCGGACATGGTTGTTTCCGTGAGTATCTGAATAGAATCAGGTGAGGTTACGGCACAATGCCATCACTGCGGGTCCGACCGGGACTCCGCCCAGCACACGTTGATCACCGCTGAGCGTTGAGACCTGGTCGGGCGAACGGAAGAACCTTGTCACCGCCATCATTGATCGCAGCAATGCTGGCGAGTGATGAAGGATAGGCAGACGAGGTCTTATTCTGTGAGAACGTAATGCTCCAGAAAGAGTCCGCAGAGCGGGATCGGAAAAGGGCCGATCCCGCTCGATTGAGGCGCCGAAGGGGACGCGGTAGAGGCAGCCAGTCCCATATCGTTGCCTAACTGTTGTTGTGGCCATATCTTGGGGAAATGTGACCATTGCAAGTGACCTGAGCTGGCGACACCCCGGTGCGGCTGGGGGGTGTCGTCTGGGGCGGGTCGGTGTCCCGCCTTTTACTGTGTAAAACGGCGAGGCGCGATATCGTCTTGCCCCAAGGGTAATTTATAGATTACCCTGATATGTACCCCAGTCACGGGGTAAGGCAGGGGGGAATCCAGAAGTCGCTGATGCTTCCTGGAGCTCCACCCGACTGCCAAGGTAGGCCGCCGCGGGGCTTAGTACGTGGACCGGTTCGCCGGTAGTCCCACACACGCCTGGAGTGGTGCATGGTTAGCAGTATCGGGCCTTACTTACCTGTCTTCCTTAGCCTACCAAACATTATAAGTAGTGCAGTAAAAACCAAGCTTTGCTAACCATAAAAAACAACAAAAGTTGTAAAAGTAATCAGGTAACTAGATTATTTCCTAAAGAAAGGAATTAACTTTATAGTGAACAGTGTATCTAATTTTAGGAGTCAGTAGGGGCGGCAAAAATTTTAAAGCTTTGGGGCGGCAAATGTGTAAATCCAGCACTGTATGAGTTGTTTGCAAAGGGGTATAAATCAAAAAATGAAAATGAAGAAATTTTTAGACAAAAAATCGTAGGATAAGATCCTTCCAGTTTGCCACCAACAAATCAAGAATTGTTGCAACATATTAAAAGAACCGTGTTCATCTGCAATGTATGGTGTAACGCACACATGCGATGCCCCACGGAAAAATTGCCAGAAAATTTTGGATGGACATAATTGATGGCAAATATCAATATTATTGGTTTGATGGTCCCCAAAGTCCATCTTTTAAAAGAATTATCTTCTGACATACAAGGTACTCTATTAATTAATACTATTGTTATCTATTGATTCATCACTACATAGTATAAAAGAAAGTCGCTTTCTCTGTCCCTATGTATGCTTAAATCTTTAAAACTACGCAACGGATTTTGATGCGGTTTTTTTAGTAGATAGAGTGATTAAAGAGGAAGGTTTTTATGTATAATAAACATGTCGTAAATAAACCCATTTTTTACGCGTACATTGCAAACGCTGGATGTACCCTACGAGATAGATCTAAACAATGTACTACAGTATTGTACACTTTAAAAAGGTCTACAAAAAAGTCCGCCATGGTATATGTCTATCTCTTAGGGATAACTCACAATAACCATTTTTTTATTTTTTCTTTACAAGAGAAATAATGGCTTATTTACGAAGCGATTTTAAGCAATACAGTATTAATCCATATCCTATTAGGTACCTTAAATACATTGTGTATTTAATATAGATTAATATGGCCCTTTACAGTATGTAATTTACATTAATATTTTTAAAGATATTACAGATTTAAAATGCAAGTACAAAGTGATTGTTGCGTTACCAGCCAGGGCCCTTTAGTTGGCGATGCTGTCGATTTGTCACTATTAATTAATAACTAAACACAATACTTTAATAAGAATTAATATTCTAAGGCGGTACGAAGTTCGCCGGGTCAGCTAGTTATTACACAACTTAATTTTTTCATGTTATTACAGAGACTGATATCACTAGTGAGGACAACGAAATAGATGAAGATAACAGCGATAATAGCGAATATTTATCAGATGAATCTGATGAAGATTTTTTTTTATGTATATACACAATTATTTACACATCTTACTAAAAAATAAAGTTATTAATATTTAAAAAAATGTTGTTCTCACAGTATCTTACGTTACAAACGGGAAAACGAAAGAATGACAATTCTTGTCGGACTAGAGATACATACCTGTTTTTTTGTAGGACATTGTTTCATTTGGGTAGAGAACACAATAACCTATCATGTAATATTCTTGTCCTACAGTTAGTAATGAAAAAAAAAATCTTATAGTATTAACCATTTCTGACCGTAGGACCGGGATAACCTACCACGCAATTTGTAGGACAATGTAATCATTAAATTATATAAATATCAACTAAGTAAAAGTAAAAGAGTACCCCTTCTTCCAACATGTATCGATACATGTTGGAAGAAGGGGTACTCTTTGATCAAACCATATAATTTGTAGGACAAATATTTTTTTGAATAATTTAGATAACTATCATCAGATGTAACCGAAGAAAACCCTGTTAGTAATAATTTTTTGAGGATCATCAAATCAACATATTTTATCCCTGCTACCCCTGTTACCTACCTCAATCGAGAATTTTCGCTCAGTAAAAGTTGGGCGTCTCATCGGAACGAAGCTACTCACGGAAAATTAGCTTGTTAGTAATCAAGAGTAAAAATGAACCAGGGATCCTGTACTATTATGTTTTTATATTGGTTATCTAGTACCCATAAAACAAGCTCTGCTTAGTTTGGGACTAGATGGACTCGTTTTGTGCAAGATGTCCGAATTATTGATTTATTTGTTTATTTATATAAATGATAGATATCACTCTCACATCATGAATTAAATTTACATGAATTAATTTATTATCACGATTGGCATTAATCATAATCCTTTATGTAAACGATCACGATATTACGATAAGGCTCATTTGGAATAAAGCGAATCACGACCCAATTTTTTTTGACATAGGTTTTAAACTTACTTCCGATAAAATTAGATTTTTGTTTTAAAGTGTTAATCCTAAATTAATCAGTTATGGAAAAAATCGAACAAGTGCGAGTCGTACTTGCGCAGGAAGGGTTGCGTACCATTGTATTTACTTTCTATGCTCTGTGGTATTTAAGTGTCTCCCTCTTGCCGTTATCACTATTTTGTACGGGAGCTCCCTTAATAATCTATTTTATTCTGTTTTTAGTATTTGTTGTTGTGCCGAAAATACATCATGTCAGAAATACATCATCTGTGAAAATCTGAACTGTCTTACCACCATGGTTCATTATATACTGGTTTCTATTTTATTCTGTTTTTTTTTTGTTATTTGTTGTTGTACCGAAAATACATCATGTAAGAAATACATCATATGTGAAAAATTTAACTGTCTTACCACCATGGTTTATGATATACTGGTATCTGGTGATAGACAGACAATGGAGTCTTAGTAATAGAGTAGATACCGTTTTACCGCTTGGGTACGAAACCTTAAAAAGTTCATATAGCCGATAGCGAAAGATCCGATAGTTTTAGTATATAGTTTATCTTAAATTCTCACTTGATTGTTTTTTTAAAGTTTTATGTCTTTCAAATTGAATAATACCATCGAATTTTCGTCTTTTTGATCTAAAGAAGTGTCTTTTGAGAAATCTTTTGGTAAGTGGTTAGCTTTTGCATAAGTAGCTTTAAACAGTTTTGAGTAAAAACATCCCAAAGTCTAGTTATTGACGAGGTCATAATCTAAAACTGTTGTAAGTTCGATGCCCAAATTTTGTGTGTTCTACTAATTGTTGATTCACTTTTTTCACATAACCTCAAATTTTATGTGAAAAATTCAAAAAACCAAGTTTTTGGTTTTTTATTTTTATCTTTTACAAATAAAATTATTTTTTAACGAAATTTTGTGAAAACTTAGCTTATCATGTCCTGAATACATCGTAATTTATTTGATTTGAAATATCAATTTTTTCACCTCATTTTGACTGAATACCGAAAAAAAACCCTAAATTTGAATCGAAAATTCATCCGTCAAAATATCAACAATTTGTAGAGCACACAAAGAATACCCATACTCAGGTATGGGTATTCTTTGGGTGCTTAACAACAATATTTGTAAAGTTCTCACACAGGAATTTTTCTTAAAAAAAAACAATAAACAAAGTGACAGGATGCAAAATCAAAAAAATAATTACTACATTGTATGACTATCAATCTAAGCTTAGAAGCTACAAACTTCAAATTCGGAGTTGAAGATGAACTTGAATTAATTGACATATATATTGAAATTACTATCATCCTAGTATTTATTATTCCCAATATTCAACCGGTTTAAACTTAATATCAATTTTCCCAAGGAGCCACTGGGATCGGACCTTCGCAACTATGAGGGCATATTGGATATAGAACTGACTTTAACATTGAATTGACTATGGACTTGAAATAAAGTTGCCATATAAACCTCTGAATTTGTTATGAAGAGGATTTGTCATCTATGGACATATTTTTGATATTTTTAAATTTGTGCTTCATAGTTTAAGCAAGTTTCAGCAAAGTTACTGGCTAAATGGGAATGTATCTCCCATCTGAAGTCTACAGAACTCCGATAACGAGCTTGCGCATTCAGTGCTTTTCGCTTCTGTTGGGAATTATAAATCGGAGAACTTAATTGTTCAGTAGTTGTTAACTTAATTGTAAGAACTTAATTGTAAACTTAACTTTCAATACGATTAAAAATGTCACACATTATTAAAAAAAAATGTTTTTAACTTGACGCCCGCGCCATCTTGGTTTAAAAAATTATAACAACACTCGTTTTTATATGTTAAGTTTTGTGGGTTCTATAAATCTGTCCACTGATGAATATAATTTTGCCTCTAGAACAGTACACGAACGATACTAGGCCATCGGCGAAGGTAAGATTGCTAACACAGGGCTATTAATATTTAACTATTATTATAAAACCCAGAAATGTATTTTTGTCTACGTGCGCATATGTGCGTCATAATTCATGTGACATTTTAGCGTGTGATTTCGCGCCATTACTCGTTGCTGAATCTATAGTCTAGAGGCCTATGTATTACAATAAACTTCTTGGCATATTTTATTACAGCAATCTCTAATACAAGAGCTAATTTTTTCATAAAAAAAATATTGTACCATTGGTGTGGCGTTGTACTTATTTTTGGCCTGGCCTATATGTAAGTAATAACTAATTGATGATGAGCATATTTTCCTTGTACGAACGCTCTATCGATTTGGATCAAAATGAAATGTTTTGTTCTTTTTTATTTATCTATATTTAATAAAGTTTGCTAAGACCATTATGGACCATAGGGTAATAGAAACTCGCTAACCTAAACTTAGTTTCTGATGATACCACTAGAAACGATTCTGACTGCCTTTGCTTGAACAACTACTGTGCTTGAGATCTAATCCTGGATTTCGGAGTTCGGGTGTTTTCTGTTTATAATATGTATGTATTTACAAAAAAGTACATAATGAAATGAAATTATTTATTCTGCAATTATGTTACATGAACACTTTTGCAATTTAAACTTTTTATTCTATCAGTCAATTTAACTTACATAGTTCAAGCTCTGCTTAGTTCGAAGCTAGAAGACGTTATATGTTACATTTCCGTTTTTTTTTAATCTCTCTCATTTACAGAGGATCCTATTAATAAATAATAATCACATAGGTTTTTTCCAATAAAAAAAATGTGGATAAATAACGAATGATGGAAACATTGTACATACTCTTAAATGAGTTTTAATATTTATCAACAATCAAAGAAAAGGGAATAAACAAAAAAAAACGATACTTTTTTATAAACAGTGCCAACAAAAATGCCTACAGAATACAGAACATAAACTATCTCTTTTCTGAGCTACAGAATGCATCAATCATTTTATTTAATTATTGTTTAAACCGTTCATATTTATCTGAATAACTGTGATACATGGTAAGTAGAATACCTTTTTAAGTTAAACATATTTGTAGACCCCTTTTAAACTACCTATGCCCTTGAGATATGTATTCGCCCCGCAGCAATACCCGCGATTGGTGTTGTCGTAGAAATACAACAACAAGCGCGAATAAAACCGCGCGACTTAGTTAGTATAGGTAAAATAATATATAGAAAGTTTATTTGCATTTGAAAATCGTGACAACTCATCAATAATGATCAATATCACTAAACGAAGTAACCATAAACTTAAAATTATGGCGGGAAATGGCAAGTTATTTATGGTTTTTACATGTTTTCTAGACACGAGTTTTTATTTAAATTTACATCGAACATACCTACATACAAACATTGTGCCGTCTAATTTATAGTGTATTAATTGTTCTGTTTGTATATTATTTGACGTGCGTCAATCGTAAGTCGTCACATATCAGCCAAATGATTCAATTTAAACTCAAATATATTGTGTTATTTATTAACAGTAGGCTTAATTTAAAAACGTACAATGATATAATGTACATGTTTATTTTTGACTATGTAGGCTAACCTTGGTAAATGTTAATAAAGTTATTTCAATACCTCATAGTGAACAATAACAGTTATACCATCTTTCTCCCGCGAGTCTACCGTCGTTAATGTTGGTTATCGCGGTAAAAAGTAGTTTATATGTCCTTTCTTCTCTGTCTCTAGACCACATTGCATTTAAATCGGTGGCAATGGGCTGACCATATTAGCCGCAGGACCGACAACAGTTGGGGTAAACGTGTTCTTGAGTGGAGACCGCGTCTCGGCAAACGTAGTGTAGGACGCCAAAGGGCAAGGGGTAGCCGAGGATCGAACTAAGTGGCGTGCAATTGGAGAGGCCTATGTCCAGCAGTGTACTGCGATAGGCTGATGATGATGATGATGGTTCAGTAGTTTGCCGTAAAAGCCTGACAAACAGGCAACTTTCGCTTTTAAAATACTAGTACGAATTTCACTCGCTCAAAGAGCTTTACTCTGCCTGATGGACAGCAGACCCATAAAACAACAACGTTGGTGGGTGTGGGACCTAAGACCCAAAAAGAAGCATCTCAGTGGACCGTCGTAGTGTGGGTCTTCATACTGCATTGTCTACACCACAGAAAAAAGATTGTTCTGTTATCTTCACTTACAATGAGGATGGTGACCCCTACTCCTGGATTCTATTCATGCTTTTTTCAGAAAAGTAAAGTCACTATATTAGGCTTAAATGTATAAAGAAAATTGAGGAAACTGTAGTAGCATGTATGTTTAGCTTGATTTCAAATTCATTTCAACACTCTCGACAATCTGAAATGGATATCACTCACTGATAACGACTTGGTTCAGGCTTCCCATATCTGATGATTGTATATTGTATGACGTTAACAACAAACTGCAATTAATAAATCGATATATAAAAAAAACATCTTCATCTAGATATCTATGTTAATATATGTTCCCGTCGGTTTCCGCACTTAGTCCTCTAAGTGGACCATTGTACGTGAGGGCGGCCATCACTTCAGCCAGTCCGCCTCCCTCCAGAAGCGGGTAAGGTCTCCGAGTCTGTCCAGACATTCTGAAACAGATTTGGGAGATTCAAGGGTGTTTTTCCGTGTTCCGGTGACACCTGTATATACGATGAGTACATGCGACACCGTTTCCTCTGCCCCTAAGCATGCTCTGCATAGGGGACTATCGATTATGCCTATGGTATGGAAGTGTTTATATAATGAGCAGTGTCCGGTGATAGTTCCTGACACCAGCCGCAGACTGTTGCTGTCAAAAGGCATTTATTAAGCGTTTGGTTAGTTTATCATTAGGAACTGGCATGGCTTCCTTTGATTGTCTGCAGCCTGGGACAGCTAGCCAGTGGTATTGTACATAAGTGCGGGTAAATTTCTGCAGCCAACCACGGAGCTGGCCGAATGGGACAGGCACAACGGCTTCGGGTCCAAAAACCGCTGCGCCCGACCCCCTCCTAGCCAGCTCATCGGCTGCATCCTTTACCTAGTGATCCGCTGTGTCCTTTTATCCATTGTAATGTCACTGAATTCCGGCCGGAGGTCGCAACGCGTTCTAACGCGTTGTGACATTCCAATATAAGTTTCGAAATCACATGGGTTTTATTGAGGGATTTAAGTACCGAGTACCGATGCACTATCAGAGACTATACGGATGTGTGAGTCCGTAATTAATTTAGATATCATTGCTAGTTTGATGACATTTTGAAACTGCACAACTAGAGTCAGTAATGAAACGAAAATGCCTGAAAAAGTTTACATGAAATAAAAGCTTTTTATTTTGAATTTTTTACTTATCCAAATCCTATACGTCTCGTGCCCCAAAAGTGACTCTACTCTGCCTGATGGAAAGCATGAGTAGAATCCAGGTGTAGGGGTAACCATTCTCATTGTGAGGGAAGTCAATGCAGACATGTATATAATCAAAGGCAGCATGGTAACACATACCATGGCAGCCTGGTCAGGTATTTCTGCATCATCCAGCCTTAGGAGGCCTCCGGGGGACCACCAACGAAATACGACAGCAAGAATGCTGTCATGATAGTGTTACATACTCTTTGGCTGTCATTAATAGGATGGTCTTCTGTGTGAGGGTAGTTCTGCCCCGGTCGATCCGGCCTGTTCGTGCTTAAATTAGCGTGGCTCTACTGCCTCCTAAGGTTTTAAGTTATTGTTAACATTGTTCATCGCTTTACATATTAAATGGAAAGGTTCATATTATCTACTAATTGAGGTTTGGGATGTTTTTATCGTTCTTTTGCAACGATAAACGCGTTCAACCTCGCGGTTTGAAGTTGTCTAGAAAAGGTATCCTAAGTTAAAATATGAATTTGCGGGATTGCTACCATGTACCTTTTTGTTAGTGAGTATCCGATATTTCGGTGCTGTTGCAAGCGCCATGATCACGGAGTAACTGAACGGTACCGGGGGCGATCGTAGTAAAAGACTGCGAAAGAGGGTAGACCGATATGTCTGCCAATAACATCCCACCCGATCTTCAGTTACTCTGTAATCATGGCGCTTGCAACAGTGCCAAAATATCGGATACTCACTAACAAAAAGATACATGGTAGCAATCCCGCAAATTCATATTTTAATATTACTGACCATGAAAGATTTAAACAATATATCCTAAGTAACTCCAGCTTTCTGCCAGGGAAAGTCCCGTCAAAACTGGCCAGGCCATTCGAAAGATTAGCCAGAACAAACAGACAGACAAAATAAAACTACTTTCTTATTTGAAACAAAGTGAATACTTTGATAATTGAAACAAAGTTTAAAGTTACTTAAACATGTTGATTGGCAGGTACTATTTTTAAAAAAAAGGATTTTAATTTGTACTTACAATATATAAGGAAATTTATTGCTTTTGTTTGCCTAAGGGTTTATGTTTTTCATAATATTTAGTTTCTATTTGTGGAGACTTGTTATTGGCGTATTGTTGCTACTTTTATAATTTATGTTAAATGTATTGCTGTAAGCTTCCCTAAGATTAATAAATAAATAAATAAAATAAATAAATATTTACTAGTACATATCTAGTAATAAACTGTGAATTTAATATCACACATAGACACTCGACCATCGGTCATGGATAGTTCCCATTTATTAGCTGTCACACATTTTCCTGAAGTGGAAAGCGCTGAAATACCCTAATTCGTTTCCTTTCAACAATTTATTATTAATTAAAAGAAATAAAAATTAGAACAGCGTAAACAGCGTTAATGGACAGTATTCAAATTCCAGGTTTTATAGAGAATTTATGCCTACAGTTTATAGAAAAAGTTTTTACATAATTGCCTAAATAATATTTGAAAAACCTTTTTACAGAAATTTAATTCAAATAATGAACAAACAATTATAAATTATTATTATTAAAGCGCTATCCTTAGAAAAGGGTATAAAGACGCTGGACATGTTGGACAGATTTCATATTTTTTTATGTCCATATCAAAGTCTAAAACGTCTCAAAATACTGTAAGTACTAATGTACCTATCGCGTCGTTTGCTCTTTTTTACCGACTTTTTTATCTGATGATAAGATCCTGGAGAAATCGATGGAACTCCGCAAAAATCATAAGCATAGATATTGCGATTTGAGTACTTCATAAATATAAATATTTTGGACATCTTACACACAACGTCACTTAGTCCCAAACTAAACAGAGCTTGTACTATGGGTATTAGACAACTGATATAAATATACTTTTTTTTGTAAATACCTAAATAAATATTTGGTCCAACTCGGGAATCGAAACCGAGACCTCAAAGACATCAGTCACATACACCACCACTGTGCCACTGAGGCAGTCGTGAAAGTGTATGTACTTGTAATAGTTTTTCTTTGAAGTCGATTTTTTTCGTTAAATTATATATTAATAGGCGACAATTACGACACCTACTTGAATACGATCCTAAGTACTCCGTATTCTTAATCCGACATAACACGGAGAAAGTGTAGGTATAAGAGTGCAGCAATTATGATAGATACTTCTATAAAATTACTAGCTGACCCGGCGAACTTCGTACCGCCTTAGAATCTTAATTCATAATAAAGTATTGTGTTTAGTTATAGTTAATAACTGATAGTGACAAATCGACAGCAGTGGCAACTAACGGGCCCCGGCAGGTACCGTCAAAATCGCATTGTTCCTGCCTTTTAAATCTGTAACATCTTCAAAAGTATTTTTTTTTTTTTTTTTTTTTTATAAATTTAAGCCTGCCAAAGTGACTCTACTCCGCCTGATGGAAAGCATGAGTAGAATCCAGGAGTAGGGGCCACCATGCTCATTGTGAGGGTAGGCAATGTAGCATGGTGACCCCTACCATGGCAGCCTGGTTAGATTATTCTGCATCATTCTCCCGGCCTTCGAAGGGTAAGAGAATGATGCAGAATGATTGGGCCTCCGGTCTCACACTCACCAGCGAAATACGATAGCAAGAATGCTGTCATTATTAGGATGGTCTTCTGTGTGAGGGTAGTACTGGCCGGGTCGAGCCGGCCCATTCGTGCTGAAATCAGCGTGGCTCTACTACCATTAAATTAAATTAACTACTATTAATTTAAATTATATACTGTAAAGAGATATATTAATCTATATTGAATACACAATGTATTTATGTTACTTAATTAGATAAGGATTAATACTGTATTGCTTAAAATCGCTTCGTAAATAAGCCATTATTTTTCGTAAAAATAAAAAATGGTTATTGTGGGTTATCCCTAAGAGATAAATATATAACGTGACTTTTTTGTAGACCTTTTTAAGATGTACAATACTGTAGTACATTATTTTGATCTATCTCATAGGGTACAGCTAGCGTTTGCAATGTAAGCGTAAAAAACATTACATTAGAAACCTATAAAATTATTATCTACTATATTATGCATGTATTATACCTGAAAACCTTCCTCTTGAATCACTCTATCTATTAAAGAAAAGGGCATCAAAATCCGTTGCGTAGTTTTAAAGATTTAAGCATTCAAAGGGACAGAGAAAGCGACTTTGTTTTATACTATGTAATGAAAAACAGCAGACACAATTATCTGCCTTCTTGGTCTAACAGTTAGTGTATGCGGCTGCCGTTCAAGAGTTTTGGGTGTTTTTTGAACCAATTGTGTGTATCTGCAAATATCTGTTTCGTTTGGGTGTGGATTGTAAATATTCTTAATGATATTGTAAATAAAGAACATACTCTAATCTCTATTCACAATTTAACCTAGCTAGAGTGCGTATATTTCGACGCCTAACATGGATGTCAATCAGTTCATTATAGGTCCGGATTGAAAGTAAATTTAGGTACATGTCGACACGCTATTTTCATCTAACTGTGTCACAAAAACACGCCTTGTCCTAATTTGAGTGCGTAAACATTGTAAGATATTTTTATATTTACTTACTTCCTATAATTTTTGACGGGTATGGTAGGTTATGATCCCGAGTCCTTTAAGCGGGGCGTGGAAAAGCATCTCACTAGGCCGCAATAGTGTATGTCACCATCGCCACACCGCGTTTGCAGTGTACTTCCTCTTGGCTCTTCTTCGCTCCTCTTCGCTCTTGGATTTTACTCATGCTTTCCATCAGGCAGATTACATTCATATTGTCAGGTTATTAATTAATAATAAAAAAAATAGTAATAGACTCGACGGGGGCAGTACTACCCTTACACAGAAGACCTTCCTAATAATGACAGCATTCTTGATGTCGTATGTCGTTGGTGAGTGTAAGACCGGAGGCTCAATGATTCTGATGAATCAGGAACAACTGACCAGGCCGCAATGGTATGGTATGCCTCATTGCCTACTCTCACAATGAGGATGGTGACCCCTATTCCTGGATTCTACTCGTGCTTTCCATCAGGCAGAATAGAATCACTTTGGTAGGCTTAATTATATAGGTATATAAAAAATGTGTTTTCCAAAAACAGATAATTTGCGGACAATGGACAACGGAAACTGAATGAATACGGACTTACCGACCCACGATTGTTTATTTTACAACGATTTTACTTACTTTTGATTGTATGTGTATGATTTTCACGTAAAACATGGTTTTGGGAAGCCATTACAGTCATTTCAGTCGCATACATAATACCTAGGTACATTAAATGAGTACGGCTATTAACAAATTGATTGTGAAGGTTTACGACTCTGGTTAAACCTGACTACGAATCGATAAAGAAATGTGGCGACTGGCGACTTTCTATATACCTACAGCGCGACGAAAACATACAAGAGCGCCATCATCCGAAGAAACACTGAACCACGAAAGAAAAAACGAAATAATTATACAGAGTAGGTAACTACTAATCCTGAATCGCGATAGAGGAATTCTCGCACCGATTAACATATATAAATACAACATCCCAACATCAGGTGTTGGGCAGTGGCCCACCAGGCATGATCACCTCGCCTGCACCCGGATCCTCCCTTTGTGGTGGAGAAACACTATTACCGTTCGTCCACAGAAGCATTCGTAAGTATGAGGTTAAAGAATCTCATAAAATCGCACGCTTAATAAAAAAAGATGTAACTCAAAACAGACGTTCGGCTACGATGAAAGTGAGCGATTTTGCGGGATCGGACTCCTCTTCATAATAAACAGGAACCGATATTTCGATTCCAAAAACAACCAATCAAGGAAGACGAGTTTTTGTTTTTCAGAATAAGGATTTTTTTTGTGATTATTCAGTTTCCTATATTAAACATTTCATGAAAGTGCAATGCGTATCGAGCTAAAATTATAGGAATTAACTGAAATACATCAGTTTATTTCAAAAACTTTGCCCGAACCACCAACATTTTTATTATCATAGAGTGATGTAATTTGTCAGGTTATTTTTAGTCATAAAAATTACCTATTTAGAACTGATTGCAGCCTATGTTTTTTGTAATCACCTTAATCTCTATAGTTTTACCTAACGAATACTACAGTTAAAGTTTTTATATAACGTATACGTATAAAGTATACGTAATAATTGTAAATTTTTATTAAAAGTTGCTCGGTAAAAGTGCAAAACCTTAAACGCGGATTCTCACTACTAAAATTGTGAAAAATATTTTATTTATGGTACCTCCAATACATGTAAAGTGGGGATGTTTTCAAAAACATTGTGAGGTTTCTAAAACTATATTTCAATTTTGGTATCCGTTTATGAGTTAATCAACTTGAAAGCTCGTTATTTTTCTAAAAACAGGGCGTCCCCCCCCCCTCTCCTCTAAAAGCACTCGCTCAAAAAATCTGAAAAAAATCATGATAGTAGCCCATATATTGAACTTTCAAGGAAAACTATAACGGTTATGATAACTTTTTTATTTTAGGAGTTACAGGGACCTAACTTGTAAATTGCACTCTGAAAGCTTCGTACAAAAATAAAGAAATAACAAGTTATCATAACAATTGTCTTTTGGACACGATTTTAAATCTACCTACCAATATGGGTGGCTACGGAACCCTACTCTATGTGTGGCCTAACACTGACAAAGTCATTTTGATAGGTTTAAATATAAAAAAAGTATTCATCTAATCATTCAACAAATTTAGATATAAAGGTACTCCAACCAAGTGGGACCAAGGGTTCATGCACTTGTACTTGCACTTACTGTTAGCGTCAGCCGCGTTTCACCGCATGCGTGAGTCGTCTTTAGACATAAGGTCTAGAGCAAGAGCCCAGAGCCGCCAGACCTACGTCATTAGTGCAAAGCTGAAATTTTCAGGATTATTAGTACAATGTCTTGTTAAGATGTATGTGTACCCATTAGCTTGAAAGCGGGGCCGTTTCTGAGATAGCGCGAAGTACAGATAGATAAAAATATTACTTACCTACGTTAAAGGTACAAAGCTAGTATTTACATATTTTGTCAAGAATATTATTTAAAATTAAAATTCATTACTGCCAGACACTTTCCGTGGGCCATTACTTCTACCAGACGTCTTGAAAGTTGTGAAAAAATTAGGTAAACTACGTTATAGTAGCAAACCTAAATTTTATACATATTATCTAAGGTACTATTATAAGACCCTTTGTATGACCAATCCAAAAAGCGTGTAAAAACCATTCAATATTTTACAATTATATTATTGAAATAATACCAAAGATGATATACCTCAGCTTCCTAATTACTACAAATATATGTCTGGGGGGGTGATAGGCCCTTCGGCCGCATACAAAGGGTCATAAAATAGTACCTTAGATAATGGTATAAAATTTAGGTTTGCTACTATAACGTAGTTTACCTAATTTTTTCACAACTTTCAAGACGTCTGGCAGAAGTAATGGCCCACGGAAAGTGTCTGGCAGTCATGAATTTTAATTTTAAATAATATTCTTTAAAAAATATGTAAATACTAGCTTTGTACCTTTAACGTAGGTAAGTAAGATTTTTATCCATCTGTACTTCGCGCTATCTCAGAAACGGCCCCGCTTTCAAGCTAATGGGTACACATACATCTTAACAAGACATTGTACTAATAATCCTGAAAATTTCAGCTTTGCACTAATGACGTAGGTCTGGCGGCTCTGGGCTCTTGGTCCAGTCGTAAACCTTTTAGATTATTAAACTGTCACTAACGATATATTGGGGAAAAAACAGTTTTAAAGAACTTGACAACTAACAAATTAACGAATTTATGATTGTAATATAGCGATAAAAACACTTAATATACGTTGTATCCGCTTTGTTACGTCCTGAGTCAATTGATTATTTAGACATTAATACGGCTATTAAATAGTAACTGATATTCTGGTGTACGTTGACAGTAATAAACAACCGCAAATAATAAAAGAAGATAAGAAGTAAAGCAAACGGTATTTTAATCAAAAAAATAATGCATTACCCCAGCAAAATCCTTGTGCCTTGAGTTTAACAAATTGTCCAAACTATCGAACGTACCTAAGTCCTGGACGTGACCTTTGACTGACCTTGAGCGTTCGGACGTCCGACAGAAATCTGGCACAAGACCGATTGACGAGACTGTGCACACTTATCAGTCGCGGCAGACAGCCGTGATTGGCCGTGATCTAGAGTATGAACATACACTGAGCTGTGCAAACTATCGGGGTAGGCATAGGCTACTCCTTCAAGCTATAACCGACCGAATAAAGTAACGAATGGCAAATTATACTAAAAGGCTAAATTTGTTGCCCCTACTGTAGATTTACTTTAATATAATGCTCCACAAACTAGGCACCGTCTGACAGCGCCACCTATTGGGTTCAACTATGTTTTCAAACCATCTACGAACCCATTAAAACATACCTACACACAAAATTTCTTTCAAAACGATTCAGCCATTTTGTAGGAGTTAGGTAACAAACAAACGTACAGAAGAATTTTGTACATTGTAGTACAAAATTCTTCTGTACGCCACGCAACTTCCTCCTCGTTACCTATCGCCCGAGACGTGAAGATGAAACGGCGTGAACAAACACCACAAAAAAGTTTATAGTGACTCAACCATAAAAGATAGACATAGGAGTATTTTGTCGCGGACTTTGTTTTAGATCTATTTAACCAACTTAAAAAAAAGGAGATTCTCAATTCGACTGTTTGTTACCTCAGAACTTTCGATTGGGTGAACCTATATTGATAATATATCTTATACCTAAAGGCGCATTTTCATTGGTCGTTAGAGCCCGCATGCGGGGTACGGGAGATTTCTGTTCAAGCATGCCATAGGGCCAGCAAACAAACAAAAAATTATGTAAATAATCGTAGTTAACATTAAAAACAATATTAAGCCGATAAAACGCTATTTTTGGCCCTATGGCATGCTTGAACAGAAATCTCCCGCATGCGGGCTCTAACGACCAATGAAAATGCGCCTTAAACGAGGCCGTGACAAAGGCGTATTTTTCGTATATAGATATATGTACCTATATGAATATTTAAAAATGATTTGCATGTTTTTTATTTACTATAAAGGATTCCTTTTGTTTGTTTTAAGTTTATTTTATACAAAGGTCTATAGATAACTATCTATTGAGGCCGTACGAAGTCTGCCGGGTCAGCTAGTACATAATAAATAAATATTGCAGACATCTTACACACAACATCATCTAGTCCCACACTAAGCAGAGCTTATATTATGGGTATTAAACAACTGATATAAATACTTAAACATACTTTTTATTTGTAAATACATAGAGAAAACCCAGACTCCGAAACAAATATTTGGTCGGACCCGGGAATAGAACCCAAGACCTCTTGATCAGCAGCCGCATACGCTAACCACTAGAAGAAAGCTGTAACCTCCCATGTGATTATGATAATGTGGATCTGATAATAGGAACGTGGAGATCAGGAGAGACCAACTTCAAGATCAGGATTACGTAAATAAAACCAATCATCAAGTTCATTTTATTTATTAGGCTTGACAGGCAAATAATGAAGCCAATAACAAGCCCTTCCAGTCCAACCGGCAAAAGAATATGTCATCCAAATTAAAATGATCAATTATAAACAGTCTTTCACCTAATCTAGGCAGTTAAACTTCATCAAAACACAACTCATGATTCCTCACATCATCATTTATGATACTATTACTCTACATAGACAATTTTTTACTTTTAATTATGAATTAATAAAATATTAAATATGGAAGTAGTAAATACAAACTTCATTCATTATTATATATAAAGTTCATATGAATTGTAATTTATTGTTTTTAGTGTATTAAAATGTTGTAAAAAAAAGTACAACCGTACATCATAAATCATCATCAGTAACCTTAGAAGCAGTTGTATAATATTTAACAGGAGTAAAATTAATGCTATAACTAATATCACACTTATTTAAATGACTATACTGCATAAAATGCACACAAGCTTCAGTGTACAAGTGTTGACTTTTTAATTTATTTATCTGTGACAATAATGGTTCTGTACAATTCCCTAAAAGTGAAATCATTTTAGATGTGTCAAAGGACTTGAAAGGGCAACCTCCTTCTGAACACGCATTGTCAATGCTTTGAATGCGTTGGCAACTAACAGATGTATAATTTTTTTTACACCCCTCTAAACCATACATATGTCTTATACCATACAAATATTTCTTCTCATCTTTTTCCCAGTTATGGGAGCATGCGTGATGACCATTGGGATGTAATCTGTATTCTTCTTTCCAAAAGTCTATCGCCTCTTCAACAGGCATACCAATATCTTTTAAAAATAAACTGTAATAAAACCTTTGAGAGTGTGACAGTCTATGTTTCTTCCTTAAACTTTGATGGAGATTTAACATACACGGTGGAAACAACTTTGAAGCAGTATTCACATCTTTACTCAGTAAAATGTTTGTTACATCTTTAGCGACAGAAAAGTCAGTTTTAACTATGTTTAATAGATGCATTAACCGAGGATCACTTTGGAGGGGATCCAGGTTTGTGTCATTGATTCTTTTTACCAAATTATCATGAAATAAAATTAATATGAATTGTTTCCATTTCCCACATGGTATGATTGCTTGTCCACTTTTTAATTCAACCTGTCTTCTACCAACTAAAGGAAGGCAATGTGTGAATTTCATATTAATATTGTATGTGTTACAGCTATTGATACATGTAGAACATACATGCTGCGCTACATTTTTTAACATTAAATGCTGACATAAAACTTGAAGTGAATGAACAAATGTTGGATAATTTTTGAACTTTTTTATGGTTCTTAACAGCTTTTTTGAGAAAAACCTCATTTCGTAAGCAGTAAGTGAGGCCAACCTGATCTTAAATAGTTCTATTTCAGCTTTGAGAAAGAACTGGTACAATTCTCTGTTCTTACAAAGTATTGTTAAAATACATAACATAAAATGTCCAACGTTATCGTATATACTACCTTCGACCACATATTCGTTGTAAATAACAGGTTCGCCTTTAGATATTTTTTTTAAATGCTCCAATCTACTTATAAGAATGGCCTCTAGTAAGTGCACAGGCAATTCACCTTTAACTGGAGATAAATAAAAAAATGACATCCCTTCATTTGCATAACATTGTTTGTTTCATGATGCGTCCGTGATTTGTTTGTACTGCTTCCATTAATCCTTTGTTTGTTTCTTGTTTCATTAAAATATGATTATAGAACTAAGTTAATATGTTTGTTCATTGTCATTAATGTCATGTCATCTGACTAATCTGACATTCTGACTTTCCAGTTTCTGACAGTTGACTGACGTTTGTTGGCACAGGTTGGCACAGAAAACCTATGCACAAAACACTTCTTCTTTTGGTGAGATGCTAATCAATTAACCAGCCGAATAATATCAGCTATTTCTGGCAATGTCAAGTATTTGACGTCTTCAATTCTAAAGTCTTCAAAGAGTCGTCGTAATGAATTAATTAAACGGGGTCCGGGGACCGTCTTTCGAAAAAACAAAAAAACGATATCCTACACAAAACACGTCTACGCTCAACTCAAACTGTCCTGGCAACACGAGTGAGTTTATTTTTTTTTTGAGAAAAGAGCCATCTTCACCTCAAACAAAGAGTAATTTAAAAAAATGGGTCAATTTTTTTTTAATACCCTTTCACGTTCATGTTGTGTTTTGACTCTTAAATAATTTCTCAGGCTTCAACTAAGGTTTTCTTGAATAGTAGTGAGTAAAAGTGAAGAAAATAATTATTACCTTGTAATGTCGCAACTCTTTTTTGTAATCAGACTAATTAATGAGTTCTGATGGCATAAAGTGATATTTTATATTGTGGTATTAATATAGTTTTATTATGAATTGAATAAAACATTCTCAGTCTCGCTGTCTTTTCAAGTTCATTGCCCTCATAATTTTATTTTCTTTAAGGTTTTGTGCACAGGCAACCATGAACATTACTAATGTCAAGTAAAGTAATTGAAGTGAGTGATGCCTCGGATTATTGCGATTCGTTTGGTGTTGTGTGTTTTCGGAAAAAGCAATTGAAATCAGTGCAATTAAGATTACTAAATTAATTTAAATTGATTGTCGTGTATATTTGAAGGTACATTCTGTGGCAATAATCTGTGAATGTGTTTGAAGTAACTGTTTTTGGATGTGCGTTGTTTATCTGACATGTACTTATGTCGGAATTTCCTAAATAGACTAGACGTTTGATGTCGGGGCCGCGTATAAAAATAACATTGGATTGTCGCGTCGGGTCGCTAGGCCTGATCTCGTCTGCGCCATGGCTTTGATAACCATTTCAAGGATTGTGTACCTCGCCGTGATAGTTGTGCTAGGTGAGCATTGTTTAGTTTTTAATTACTTTGAACAAAAGTTTTTAGTACGAGTAAAATTAAAACAATATGCAAATATAACTAATCGGGGTCAGTATACTTGTTGCCATAAAGAGAAATATATTTTTATGGCCAATAATACTTACCACTTTACCAATACACAATTATTGTGTATTGGTAAAGTGTCTACAGTGATGAAATTATATTTGATTTTGTCACTGTAAACATCACTTTACCTTGGATTAATGTTCCTAACATTCCCTGAATTTACAATTTTTTTAGAAAAACTATTTTTTTTAATAAATCATAAAAAAAATTAACCTAAAATTATGAATACACATGTCAGTGGCAGTATTACTAGTTTATTATTTTTTAACTTTAAGAATTTCATCTACTAAAAAAATAATAAAATTAAATACAAACTTTTAAACTTAAATCAAAATGTAAAACTTGAACAAGTACATATAATATTGAGGTCCATAAACTACAAAAGAATCTCACAACATAACATTCTATTTTTACATATTACTGTTAATTAACTTTATAAAATAATAAGTTATGAAGTTTCTTGCGGGTTCCTCTCCATAGAAATAACATTTTGTATCCACATAACTAGAGTCAATAATATGTCAAAAGTCCCTCAAAAGGCCTGCCTGAAATAATAGGTTTTCGATTTTCAGTCTTATTTAAATTGGATAATAGTTAGGTACATGAGGTATGTTACATTTTCATATCATAAATAAAGTAAACAATTGTCAAAAGACCCCATCATACTCCCCACAGTGTATCATATCAACCTATCACCTTCCACTGCTGAAGTAAACTCTCCCCAAAGAGCACTAACTCCCAAAGTAGTGATCTCTAAAATAACCTTTATATTTTAAATACTGGCAATCTATTAATTTAACTTGATATTTTATTCATTTTTATTCTAATTAAGTAACTGCTGCCTGTTTTTACAAACTAAACTTAAATTGTCCCTGTACAAGGAGCCACCTAACATAGGTAGTTCCTTAATTTTAAGAAAATTCTAAGCCCTTAGGTGTCCTCTAAAAGTTGTTGAAAGCAAAAATATACTCAACCTATATCTCTCTAAGGGCCTCTCAAATTTAGGGGAAGTTGATGTACTAAATAGCTTGTTTGGTACACTGATTCATAAGAAAAACAATGTGTCACCTTTTTGATTGATCTATGTACACCTACTTATTTAGAATACAATGCCACAAGGACAATTCCAATATATTATATAATGGCACATAACAAGGGAAAATACCTACATTATGTAAGGTTTTACTATAATTTTGTGCCCCTTGCTACCCTTAGTGACCACCTGTGTATACCAAGCCTAGTTTTCACTCATAAATGTCTATAATTAAGACATCTTATCTATGGTAATGTTGCCACATCTAAGATCAAACAAAATACGTGCCTTCTTCTCGCCCTCATTCTCCTCCACTTCTTCATTGTCTTCTCCTAGATGGCAAAAAAGTGCATAATGCTGAATACCATATTTGAATATAACTCAAGGAATCTTATATTGCCCTAAATTGTTAGGTACCTATGAGTTAACTGTGCCCCTCACGCTGCTGTGACATAATGCTGATGGTACCATTTGCATAAAAAGTTATATGGTAAAGCATATTTAACAAGCTGCCTTCTGCAACTTCGTATATGTGGAGTTAATTATTTACACATAAATTTTATTATATTTAAAAAAATAAAGTTGGTATGAAAGTGAGGTGCACAGTTATGTTGTATTCCTAATATATTCACTATTACCCTACCTAAGCCATTTCCCTGCCCCATTGGCTAAATGAGGGAGAAATTACAATTATTATAGGGTACATTCATCATCATAATTATATGGAATGTAATGTAATAATATCAATACAGTAATGTAATAATATCAATTGCTGGCCATTATGAGAGTCAGCAATTGGATTATTACTGTTTTTTTTTATTACTTCAGCAGTACAAAATGCAAAGAGCTTATTGAATAACCTACAGCTAAAGACTACTAAGCTGTGTTCTTTAATATAATTATGATTTTATATTTTGTTGACATATCATTCTGCCTATTCAAGAGTCATCACAGCTGTATAAAATAAACTGTTTTTAGACTTTCACGACTTTTACACATACTCATGTTTTCACTGTATACGGAACTTATTCGCGATAAAATTAAAAAGGTTATGACACCTTCAACTTTCTTAACTATGTTACTAGTTATATAGTGAATAAGTCCCATATACAGTGAAAAACATGTAGAAATAAACTTCGAATTTCTTACTCAACTAATTTTCTCCATAATATTGAACCACTGCTTTATTCAACAGGTATACAAGTGACACAAGCCGTTCCTCCGTCCGATGACAACCTTCCCCCGCGACCGAAAGAGGGTAGAATCACGACCAAAGTTTGTGCATTCTATGATGGCTCAGAAGTTACATCCTGTGATTCTTCGAATAACTCCACATGCACGCCCAGTGTTGTAAAGGAAGAATGTCCACCAGCTGAAGTAGATAAATCTAACCATTGCTTTGTTTTATGGCAGTACGACAATGTCACGAACAAAGCTTATCCGAAATTCAAAGGATGTTTCGTTGATACTGTATCTTGCGCAGATCGATCGCACAGTTGCCGCCTTCACAGCTCAAAACTCCTTCTACTACACTGCTGCTGCGAAGGCGATATGTGCAACCAAGACCTTCCATTTCCAGGTCTAGAAGCAGGAATGTCTTCACAAGTAGAAAATCCCCCACAACGTGTCCCAGCGTCGGTGATACCAAATTCCGAAGATGACACAAAAGCAGTCATTGCTTATACGTTAACGCCATTATTTTTATTATTTGCCATCCTCGTTGGCTGCTATTTATTGTATAGAAAACGTAAAGGCACATCATTCGCGGAGCTGGCCAATGGAGAAGCTTCATTATCGAGACCTCCGTCTGCTGGAGCTGGAATGGAGAATGAAATCGCTGGATTAGTTGGACAAGTCACGCTTTGTGAAGTTCGTGCTCGAGGAAGATTTGGTGCTGTATGGAGGGCCAAGCTTGGCCAGAAGGATGTCGCTGTTAAAGTTTTCCCACTACAAGACAAGCAATCGTGGCTCGCTGAACAGGAGATATTTAGGCTTGCACGAATGGATCATCCGGACATACTGCATTACATTGGCGTTGATAAGAAAGGCGATAATCTCCAAGCTGAATATTGGCTGGTTACTGCATACCACGAGAAGGTACGTACTAACAATTTTTTATTTAGTTGGTGCTATAAAAAATTATCAGTAATTGATCAAAATCGGTAATCTTGATACATTTTCTAGGTAGTAAGTATAATATAGACAATTCTATAGCGATTGAGTCAGCGACTTAAAAAGAGATGTGGCTTATGCCTGTGGCTGCGTGATCATGACGATGATGACAATTTAGCAACACAAATAGCATTGTATTAAATTAATTGTGAATTTAAATCTACCTAAGTATTATGATGTCGACCAATCTATCATGTATAAAAGGAGCCCTGAAAGCATTTTTATATATACTTCCATAAATAGTAAAACAATGTTGAATCACAACAAAGTGTGTCAGACATTGGTTAATAATATATGAGAGATGACCCACAAATGTGGTCCAATAAGAGACAAAAATATCAGCCACCTCTGCAGATCGATTTGTATCCAGAAATGGAGCGCGGTCTGTCAAGTTCACCAGTTCTAAAATCGCATGATATTGAAGTACTGTTACCTATATTATATTACGTACAAGATGTGTACGATAGTACGATGTGGTCATGTGATTCGTAGTAGAATATTATTTACTAGCTAACTCTCGAAGCCTCGACTGCATCTTCTATAGCCCGTAGCGTAATGTTATGCAGCGGAAATACTTTCGATAAATACACAAACTTAACTGTATTTTTAGGTAATAGTTTAAATATTAGGAAAAGAGATGTCACGGACAGTGTTGTTAAATTACTGGAATTAAATGTTCAGAAAATTATATTATGTGCATTCCCATATTATAACAATATGTCGCAAAGACAAAGTAGGTACATTCATTTGCTGAATAATCACTTACAATTCTTAGTGAGTCACCATAATGACAAACTACAATTCTTTGACACTAACAATTTTGTTAAGAAATTAAGTTTAACTGGGGATGCTGTGTATTTACCTCACAAAGTTAGAACCCAAATAGCTTCACTATTGGTTTATTGTATTAACTCTGTCATACATGGTGTGACAGAGTTACCTTTAACACATACTACCTTTAGTAATAGTACTAATATTAAGGTTATTTGCCGATCTGACTGTAGCACTTCAGCTGCTTATAGTAATAGTAGTACGAAGGAGGTTGCTCAGACTGTGAGTACAAGGGTAGAAGGGGGGTGCTCACTTGATGGTCACCCTCTGGATCAACATTTAAACTAGTCATTCAGACAACAGGGGATGCTGTTAGAAATGTCATAGGAACCAAAACAAAGGTGTCTCCTAGCATTCAATTACCAAATAGTCATAAAGGGTCTAAGCATTATACCTTACAGTTGTTACACCAAAATATTCAGGGTTTTTCTTCAAAATTACTAGAGATGGAATTGTTTTTAGAGAAAATGAAATATGATGTAATATGTTTAAGTGAACACTGGTTGAAAGATTACCAGATGTTAATTAATTTTGAGAATTACAATGTGGCTAGTTGTTTCAACCGTAAATATATGTTACATGGAGGTACACTAATATTGATCAGGAATGGTTTACGATATAAACAACGCAAAGACATAGAAAAGCTATCGGTTGAACACAGTGTTGAACTGTCCTGTGTTGAGCTAGATAGGCATGTAATAGTGTGCGTATATAGACCCCCAAACTATCAAAATTATTCAACTTTGGGTGTTATGTAAGATGTTATGACTAAAACCAGTTGTAGTAACAAATCGTTAGTAGTGTGTGGCGATTTTAATGTTGATATTCTCGAAAATAACTCCAACACGAGTAGGCTACTAAGCCTTTTTAAATCATTTAATCTGACTAATGTCTTTTTCGAGCCGACTCGGGTAACTCTGAATTCTGCAACGTGCATCGATAATGTATTTAGCGGTTGTGAACATGTAGATAAGGATATTATAAACTGTCTGCCATCCGACCACAGCGGACAAATTGTCACCTTTAGGTCCAACACTTCAATACTAAAGGTACCAACTATGTATAGAGAAATATCACCTAAAAACTCAATTAGATTTAATAATATTATTAAAAATAAGTTAAATATTCTTGGGCTTAACATGCATGACGCGAATGCTTTATATAAAGATTTCTTTTCTATAGTGCACACTGAATTCAATAGTATCTTTCAAGTAAAAGTTAAAAATATTAACGCCAAGTTTTCATTTAGCGACTGGGCGACAAACGGTATTAGGAGAAGTAGAGAAACACTATACGAATTATATAGTCTAAAACCCTGCATAAACACTGAAAGTTTTAATCAGTATGTATCTAGGTATTCAAAAACTTTTAAAAATGTTTGTAAGAAAGCTAAAGGATTATTTATTAGTAATAAAATTAAATCGTCGGACAACAAAATTAAAACTACTTGGAAAATAATTAATAGTGAAACTGGTAGGAAGAAACCATTAGGTAATAGTTACAGATTAGAAACATCACGTGGTATAATAAAGACTGATAGTGAGGTGGCACAGCAGTTCGTTGATTTCTTTACTGATATCCCTGTTAGGACAACAGAAGCTCTGAATTCCTCACCGGTTCTCTCTTTGGCCTTGCTCCGAAAACAAGTCGCTGCCTATCCAGTGTCTTTTAATTTTAATTACATAAACTCATCTACCGTTATAAAGGCTTTTAATGAAATTAAGGTCAAACCGACCGAGGATATTTGGGGTATGTCAGTGCAAACTTGTAAGCCCATTATTGAAACAGTTGCCCCCTACTTAGCTTCAATTTTTAACTCCTGTGTAGATCAAGGAGTGTTTCCGGATTTAATGAAACAAAGCAAAGTAATACCTTTATTTAAATCCGGAGACCCTACAGATACAAATAATTATAGACCTGTTTCAATCTTGCCAGTCTTTAGCAAGGTATATGAAAAGATCATGCTCAATCAGATGCTTCGCTACTTTAACAAAAATAACATCCTTCACGATCAACAGTACGGTTTCACCAAAGGACGTTGTACAACCGACGCCGGTGTCACCTTGTTAAAGCACATCTTTGATGCATGGGAAGCGTCACAGGATGCTATCGGGGTTTTCTGTGATCTCTCGAAGGCATTTGATTGCGTAAGTCATGAAACATTATTATTAAAGCTTAATCACTACGGACTAGATAAACGAGCACTTAGCTTGATTGAGTCGTATCTCAATGATAGGCAACAGAAAGTACAGGTAAATGGCATAAATTCTCTGGGCTCAAGGGTCAGAATGGGAGTACCGCAGGGTTCAATATTAGGCCCATTTTTGTTTCTGGTGTATATTAATGATCTCCCACACATATTGCAAGATCAACCGAACATTGTATTATTTGCAGATGATACTTCATTGATCTTTAAAGTTGATAGGCGGGCTGAAAATTTTGTTGATATAAATAATACTATTAATAACGTACATCATTGGTTCACTACTAATAACTTATTGCTAAATGGAAAGAAAACCAAATGCATTAGATTTTCTTTGCCAAATGTTAAAAGCAGTAATTGTGACATTTTAGTTAACAAAGAGAAGCTAGAATTGGTAGACGAAACTGTTTTCTTGGGAATCACGCTAGACGCAAAATTACAATGGGGTCCGCATGTAAAATCACTTGCTGGGCGTCTTAGCTCAGCGGCATATGCTGTTAGAAAAGTTCGGCAACTAACGGATGTGGAAACCGCACGATTAGTTTATTTTAGTTACTTTCATAGCATCATGTCATACGGCATCTTGCTTTAGGGACGTGCGGCAGAAATAGAGTCAATTTTTATTCTGCAAAAAAGAGCCATTAGAGCTATATATAGTCTCCGCAGTCGCGATTCTGTTAGGGGCCTTTTTAGGGAGATCAATATCATGACAGTTCCTTGTCAGTACATCTATGAAAACATAATGTATGTTCGAAAAAATTTACATCTCTTCAATCAAAGATGTGATAGACATGGGTATAATACTAGGAATAAAGATAAATTAATTCAACCACGTTTTAGACTCTCAAAAGTGCATACATCTTTTATGGGGTACTGTGTTAAATTTTATAATAAAATACCTCAAAACATACTAGATTTAACAGAGAAACGTTTTAAAAATGTTGTAAAACGCACACTATGTAAGCAAGCATATTACAAATTAGAGGATTACATTGCCGACAAGAATGCTTGGCTTAATGCTGGTCCTGCTCCACAGCCACATGATTAATTCTCAAATTATTTAGAAGTTAGTTTGTATTTTTGACATATGTTAATTTTATCATAATAATTGACATTAATATATTTCAATTATTTTATTTTTTTTTGACATTGGATATCCATATTTACGACATGGATTATTGATATTTTAATTGTATCTTGTTTGACATTAAATTATTATTATTATTTTTTGTAATATCATTATTGCATAATAAATTACTTTTTATTGACATGATCAAAATATTTATCGCATTCTTAGAGAGTAGCATAATTATAAATGGTTTTTATTATTGTATAACTGCGAACATTTTGAATTGTACATGTGAGCACTTTGTAGTCACTGGTAGCATAAGTTTGTTGACTGGCGGTTGTGAGTATGTCATGCTCGCTCAAAAGTCCTGCTGGCGGTGGCGTGTGTAGCGGGTCGTTCGGCTCCCTACGATATGGTTGAACTGGACGATGGCTGGTGCATGGGTCATGCTCGTGATACGGGCGCCGCCAGTCGGGGCTGGTCATCTCACAACTTCTATTTATTGTTTAATTGTTTTTGGACACTACATGTGTAAATATCAGCATCGTTACATTGTCCTCACATTTAATAAAATGCCTTAAGGGTATCGTTTCCATAATTGCTCGAAAAAGCACTTACGGTTATGACTAGAGAAACAAATTAATTCATTATTTGACAGTAAAAAAAATATCTCAGTTTCTTAATAAATCAATCTATAGAGAAACCGAGTAAAGTTACTAATACGATTATTTATTTTCGAGAAAAAAATCATCAACAGTGACTAAAATCACCGAAATCGACCTTTTCTGTTTGGAATCAATCTAGTATTATGTTGCTTTATTTGAAATAAATATTTTATTAGTTGCAAGAAAAAAGTACAAAAAAGAGATTAAGCATTTAAGGTTTCTATTAATTCTCACCAGAAAGTCATAATTTAATCTTAAACATCATTAATTTTTAGCGGCAAAAGTTCCATACATTTTAGTATGGAGAAATAATTTGCAATAAAAGAGAGTTCACGCGATCCAAAAATTCAGTGTTCTCCGAATATTCAAGGCGAGCGCACGCTCGTTTTTAGCTCCACACGCACTGTCACGCACACAGAGATTTGATTGTTTACATACGACGACGTGACTGTGTGTAACTTTTGATAATATTTGGTAGGTCTAAGAATAGACACACCAATCTTTATATTTTAAATTATTATTAACCAACTTCAAAAAAGGAGTATTATTTGTGTTTTTTTTATTGTACATTCATTGATTACTCTGTCAATTGTGGACCGATTATTAAAATTCATTTTATATGACTGCCTCGGTGGCGCTGTGGTAGCATAAGCGATTGAGGCCTCGGGTTCGATTCACGGGTCGGACCAAATGTTTATGAGATCCACAAAATTTTTTTTTTTAGGTGTTGGCTGTTTTCAGTGTTAGTTCATAGGGAAACCCTAAAATTTTATAAGCACGTTATAAATAGTTATTATATATTTTTTTATTTTGTAATGCTATTCCAGACGCAATATCTGAGCTGGTAGCCATCATTTCGTAATGATGAGGGCAGTAGTAGCGCATGCGACTACTTTGCTTGAGTAAGGATTCAGGTTCGATTCCCGTGTAGGACCAAATATTTGTGTGATCCGCAAATATTTATTTCGGGGTCGGGTGTATTCTATAGGTAAGCAACAAAAAAAGTATGTTTATGTATTTATATCAGTTGTCGAATCAATAATATAAGCTCTGCTTAGTTTGGGACTGGATGATGTCGTATGTAAGATGTTCGAAATAGTTGTTTATTTATTATTGTAATATATCATACTGCCTTGTTGGTCTTGTGGTCAGCGTATGCAACTGCTAACCAAGAGGTCTAGGGTTCGATTCCCGGGTCGGACCAAATTTTTGTATGATCTGCAAATATTTGTTTCGGAGTTTGGGTGTTTTCTATGTATAATATGTATGTATTTATAACAAAAAAGTATGTTTATGTATTATAAACTGCGAAATAAATATTTGCGGATCACACGAATATTTGGTAGATGATATTCTGTGTCATTCGTCTGAAATATTTATTTATTGTTATTTATTATAAACTAGCTTTCTGCCCGCGGCTTCGCCCGCGTGGAATTCGTTGATATCACACGACATGGTAAGGGTAGATTAAACAATCTTACCTGATTTTATGTTTGATAATAAGGAACTTCGACACAAACTTTCGTCCCCTATTTCAAACCCTTCTACCTTTATTTTCGCGATAAAAAGTACCCTATGTCCTTTCCCAAGTTCAGTTCTATCTTCGTACCAAATTTCATCAAAATCGTTTCAGTGGTTTAGGCGTGAAAGCGTAACAGACAGACAGACAGAGTTACTTTCGTATATGTGTGTTACCTCTACTCGTATCTTTCAAGATGTTCAGCTGATGATGGAAAGTAATACTACTCAATGGTTTGGTCTTGGATGATTAGTATTTCACTTTTATACGTATGTATAAACCGCTAGTCGTATTTATGTTTTACTAGCTTTAGCCCATGGCTCCGCCCGCGAGTGTGTCGATTTTCGTGGTAAAAAGTAGCCATGAAATTGATCAAAATCAGTTCAGCGTTTTACGCGTGAAAAGGTAACAGACAAACAGACAGACAGAGTTACTTTCACATTTATTTTAGTAACATTATTGCGTAAATAAGCCGTTTGCATTAAATATATTAAAAAAAAAACACAGTCCTCTGCCTCTTCAACCTGTCTATTAAACTCAAAACATAACGTAACTTAAAAACTACTGCACCAATTTTCATGATGTTTGCAGCAATGGATAGATTGGTTTTAAAGGAGGGTATAATTTGTCAAATTTTAAATGTTTTTTAAATGCCTATAAGACCATGTATAGTTAATCACACATTATTGACATAATAAAATCTTACACTGAGAGTCACTAGTGTAAGATTACGGCCAATTACGGGTGCGACCTGGATGAACGCTCTGACGTATTATAAAATATTTATTTAAATAATATTGTGTAATAAACAATTTTATTCTACATATTTCATGTAGAATAAAATTGTTTTAAATGTCTACAGTATTTATTATGATAAGGATTAATATTACATTGTTCCAAATTACTTTGAAATTATTATTCACAAATAAAATAATAAAGAAATATTAAAAAAGTATAATTAAAAAAGTATTACTGTAGGTTATTCCTAATTTATGTAACTCGTAAACTTTTGTCAATATTGGCTTTATTTATGTGTTCCTTTAAAATAATAAAATAACATTAATAAATCTTCTTTAAAAGGTAACCTTAATTATGATGAAAACCGTATTTAAATACCTTGCGTATTTAAAACGATCTGAGTTGACAGACAATGCACGCGAGCAAATTTATTTTATACTGTGTAAAATTATTTTATAATCTTTGACCATTCGATTGGTATACAGAAAGTATTATGACTTTCTGTACTGAATGAATCCTACGGGCTTTACGTTATGGCAAGATACATTGCGTGCGTTGTAAGACATTAAAATACGTTCTACAAAGGCGAACAGTTGATGGATATTTAACATAAGCAAAAAACCGAAAGTCGGTGATTGCTTGCTACGGTATGTATGCGACAGTGCGCGATGCGTCTGTGTGCATGTAAAATATGTATGTGGGTGTTCAATCACAAATTCTCACGCTTGGTGTCGCGGGCCTTAAACAATGTAACCAAAAATTGTAAAAACAATGTTGGAAAAGAGTGTCCATGGAGTTTCTTGTCTGTTCTTCTCCATAGGATCTACGAATTGGAACAGACGATTAGCTTCACGACTGACTACTGACTGACTACTTGACGTTTCAAAAGTGCCGTTGTATGGTTTATTTGAAATAAAATGGTTTTGATTTGATTTGATTTGAAATTATAAAAAAGGTTATTGTGAGTCAACCTTCAAAGATAGACAAATGCTCTTGCGGACTCTTTTTAGGGTTCCGTTGCCAAATGGCAAAAAACGGAACCCTTATAGATTCGTCATGTCTGTCTGTCTGTCTGTCCGTCCGTATGTCACAGGCACTTTTTTCCGAAACTATAAGAGCTATACTGTTGAAACTTGGTCAGTAGATGTATTCTGTGAACCGCTTTAATAGTTTTACACAAAAATAGAAAAAAAGCAATAAATTTTGGGGGTCCTCATACTTAGAACTGAAACTCAAAAATTTATTTTTCATCAAAACCATACGTGTGGGGTATCTATCGATAGGTCTTTAAAAATGATATTGAGGTTTCTAATATCATTTTTTTCTAAACTGAATAGTTTGCGCGAGAGACACTTCCAAAGTGGTAAAAAGTTGGTCCCCCCCCCCCTGTAACTTCTAAAATAAGATAGTGATAAAACTAAAAAAAATATATGATGTACATTACCATGCAAACTTCCAACGAAAATTGTTTTGAACGAGATCTAGTAAGTAGTTTTTTTTTTAATACGTCATAAATCATAAACCGCAATTTACATTTCTTTCAATCAAAACACTTTCTTCACAACAAACAAAACAAATCAAAAAACTTTTATATGATGCTACGGAACCCTTCATGGGCGAGTCCGACTCGCACTTGGCCGCTTTTTAGAACTTGTATAGGGCTACATTTATGACATACACTGTTTTAATGAAACTCAATTGACAGTTTTTTATTAAATTTATGTAAAAGTGTGTACGTTGCTTTCACTAAAAACATTTTTTTTTAATTTTCGTCTGTATGTATCGCGATTCAAAACAACGATCGCGAGTAACTTCGCGGGACTTAGCCAGTATACACTACAAATAGGCGTGACCTAAACTCTGGACTCTGTTAATCCAAAGTTCTCTAATACACATGTATATTACACCTTTTTAGTATGCATCAATGTGCTTTCTTACATCACCAAGTAGTACCATAGGCCTGTGCCTCCATAGGGAAGTGCGTTATATCGACTAGCTAATTGATTTTATGACTCGTTCTATAACTTCAGTTGAAATTGCTACTAATAAGCAAATTGTAGTTTATTCTCTGCCAAGATTGCTACCTATTTCTAAAGAGAAAGAGTTCCTAGATCCCTACATAACTTACGATAACGATAACATATAAAGTCCTACTGCTGGGCTCCGGTCTTCTCTATCCCTACTAATAGTATAAATGCGAAAGTAACTCTGTCTGTCTGTTACGCTTTCGCGCCTAAATGACTGAACCGATTTTGATGAAATTTGGTATGAAGATAGAACTGAACTTGGGAAAGGACATAGGCTACTTTTTACCGCGATAACCGACATACACGCGGGCGGAGCCGCGGGAGAAAGCTAGTAGCACATAAACACATTCTGTGTTGTAACAGTGTAATTTATATGCCCATTTGGACTTCAACCTTGATAGAGGGAAACGTCTGAGTATAGCTTCTCTCAACAGTGTTGCTCTATGGCCTGAAATGATGATGAAATAAACATAAATAATACTTCTTCTAATTTACTCGATGAAACGAAATTCAATAATAACTTACAAATCTTTTAATTGAAGCCTAACATCGTTACTTTTTAATCATAATTAGCTAAAAATAACCTAGTACGAAATGTATCATGTTACTGAAACACAACGTAATCTAGTTCCAAACTAAGCAGAGCTTGTACTATAGGTACTAGATAACTGATATAATTTATGCTTTTTTGTAAATACATACATATTAAACATAGAAAACGTCCAAACTGCGAAATAAATATTTGCAGATCAGACAAACATTTAACCTAGGCATCGAAGTCGAGACCTCGAGCATAGTAGTCGCGTACGCTACCGCTGCGCCAGAGACAGTCAATTTATTTTTTAATGTTATTATCAACAGGGTTCCCTATGCGACTACCTCAAAAGCCATACCCTCACATGGACAGAAGCATGGCGTATTGCAGCTTGTGTAGCTCGTGGTCTAGCCCATCTCCACGAAGAAGGAGGTGGCAAACCGGCAGTAGCACACCGCGACTTCAAATCAAAGAATGTACTCCTCAAAGCGGATTTAAGCGCCTGTATTGCTGACTTTGGACTTGCGTTGGTGTTCGTGACGGGTAGGGGATGTGGCGATGCCCATGGTCAGGTCGGAACACGAAGGTATATGGCTCCTGAAGTGCTGGATGGTGCAATCAACTTTACTAAAGATGCGTTTTTGAGAATAGATATGTACGCATGCGCACTCGTGCTGTGGGAAATCGCTTCAAGGTAAACCAACTATATCTAAACAAATAACTTGTTCTCTGCTCTCCCTCCACTACACCTTTTCATCCTTTTCAATATCACTACAATAGGACCTACTTCTGCAATAATTATCAATCCACACACACATTCTAATTCGAGATAATTATCCTTGTCTCTTTATAAATAGAGTCCTTTATTTCAATTTTGGATTGTATGTGGATGGGTTCTTTATTGCTTAAGTAGGTCCATTTACAAATTTTAATGTTTCTTTTTAGTAATAATTCTGAGAACTGTGGTTTGGTTTTGTCCATTTTAGGCTCTTATATTCTTAGTGTAGGAACACTAGTGACGTATAAATCAATATAAAATAACTTATAAAATGTACACACATTTATAATTATGTATTTATAGTATACCTTCTGACCTATATACTAATATGAAAAATCATATCGGTTTTTGTAATATAGTAATATGAAGAATAAATACTTGTAATGAAATGACAATTTCTGAAACTATCGTTTTAAACAAAACATGGTTTAAAAGTATAAAAAATAAAAAAAATAAAACCGGCTCACATATAACATAACGTTATTTTTTCAATATTTTCAATATTATTCGTCATTAGTAATGTCTAAATAAAATTTGCTAAATTCGGCCCTCATATAGAGTTCCCAAATTGACCTATATCGAATAACCCTAGGCTTGCCTTCCAACTTATTTTCAATGCACTGTTGACACATTTCCAGTGTAGTCTTGACACACAGAGGATAAGTTTTAGATTATTTTAGTAAAGTTTCGAGTTCAATATTTTATTAATGCTTTAAAGGTAACCGTTTTGTTGTTCTGAAAATCAGCCGAAACTTATTGCATCAAAAATGGTTAAATGTTTATAATAGAATAGAATATCCCAAACTGTGTAATTGTGGGATATTCTGTTCAATTTTTATATTTTATATGATAGTTCGATGAAAAGGTACCTACTTAGTTGTTTTTGACAATTGGCGGAATATTTGTTTATTTTGAAATCACTATTTTTATTATGTTTTTCAAGTAAGAAAAGCTTTTTCTCTTGTTAATGAGGTTTTTATCCAATTAAACCTTGAAAAAGCCGAATATGATTAACTTTTATCATAACTCCAGGTGTACAGAAGCAAGTCCGGAGCCGCCTCCTCAATATCGACTACCGCTGGAAGAAGAGGTAGGGTCACATCCCAGTCTCGAAGAGATGCAGGAAGCTGTCGTACAACGGAAGCTCAGACCACAAATACCACCACACTGGAGGCATCATCCCGTAAGTTATTTTTTTACTACAGATTCAAAAAGTCACAATAGTTTTTTTACTGCCGGCTCACACATATTAAAAAACATCATCATCATCATCAACAGCCTTTAACAGTCCACTGCTGGACATAGGCCTCTTCTTAGAAGGAGGTTTTGGCCTACTATACCACGCTGGCCAGACGGGTTGGTATAGGGTTGGTTTCAAGTTTTCCTTCTCTTTGCATTGATATTGTCTTGCCTAGTTTATCCCTTAATCGCCTTTTACAACACCCGTGGGATGAATAGGGGTGGTGACACCTGAACTTTTTACATCACTTTATAAACAATTGACAACAGTTTCACGTGTAGGTTATTTCTACCGCTGTCTCTCTTCTACCCGGATACATCGGCCGATGGAGTAGAAGAGAGATAGGTGCGTCGCAAGCTGAACGGTTAGGCCGGTCGTGCCTCTCTATCGTTTGTTCCGTGCTCTCGATTGCACGCTCGGCTCAAGCGGAACGTGAATGAGTTATGATCATGTTAAAATTTAAACTATTAAAAAAACCTTTTTTTATAACAGCCCAGAATGGACGTTTGGTCCCGGTTGCGTCTACCCTAAATTATCTTGGTAATAATAAAGGTTACAAAAGTTATATAGATAGACATACATGTTGTGCGATATGTTTCACCGTAATAATAATAAAACTTTATTTACCAAAAGCAATATAGCATAATAACAGAAAATACATTAAACAGGTTTCTTTTCCTTTTTAAATTTTAGATTACCTTTATGCCTAATCATACCAAAACTTCCTACACTAGGCACAGCCTGTCCTGTAGAAAGCTTTACTCACATTTAATCTTGAGATGTAGATGCAAAATAATTCACCACCAACCAAATAATAAATCTCAAAACCAATGTCTATGTTACTGATTAGATTTTATAAGAATTTGAATTACGCAAATGTTGAATACTGTACTAAATATTTCCTCCGTTTATTATTTCCTTCAACAGGGTCTAATAGTCCTATGCGACACAATGGAAGAATGCTGGGACCACGACGCCGAGGCTCGGTTATCGGCCTCGTGCGTGTTAGAGCGCGTCACGGCCCAGCAGCCCGCAGCTATTTCCGCCTCCCTCACCCCTGACACCACACCACTGCTGATCCACGAGCTCGCCGAACAACAGCTGTGCTGACGACCATATAACGAGTATGTGGAACTACCACTTATCGAGCTCTGAGGAGTGAGGACAGTGAGACAATTGACTTGTGTGAGCATATCGCTTTGACATATTGTACAAATGAATGCAGTAATATTAACTTTGTGATGATGGTATTAGGGTTCATTTTGGTTTGGTTTCTACCGAATGTGTCATTTAAAGGCTGTCACTTATAATGACGTGTAATGAAATTGTTGCGGGCGATGTGTTGAGGTGTCGTGAATTTGTTTTGTAGTTTGTCTTTAACGATTTTAAAATCGATTAATTGAAAACTTGGAAGGTGACTAAACGTAAGAAGGGCCATTTAAGGGCTTAAATTTTTCTATAATTTAAAGTTTACTAGCTTTGAATATGTATATATTACCTCTAAATATCGGACATCAAAATCATAATGAAATCACTTTTTTATAGTTTTAGAATAGTATCATGTAGATAGTAATTTTTGCCACACTCTGTATAAAAGTAGTGATGGAAGATTAAAGAAGTATGCGAAGATTTTCGAATAAAACGAATATCATCTACTAAGTTGGGGCAGGAATATTATAACAAGGCAAGCGGCATATCTAGGAGTTCGGTGTAAAATTGACATAAGTTCTGGCATTTTTCTAACTGGCACTAAATGAGCTTGATCTACGATGATCTGTCATTTTTTATAAATAATAAGGCCTATTTTTTCAAATTAAGAATAAAGGCAAACTTTTTTTTTTGAATTAGAGTTTAAAGGCCACTTTTTTATCAATTTCCAGACTGCTCACATACAAACCTCGTATTACGCATGAACTAAAGTCTTTACAAATTTTTTTTTTGCCTCTATAGTCTTTTGGAGTCTTCCGGTAAATTAACAAAAATACCAAACAACCAACACAAAAAATTTTCAAGTAATACCTAGTTTTTACATAACATAGAATCAGAGTATTGATAATTATGTAAGAATACTTACATTAAGTATTAATAATACCTAATTACTAAGACTTTAAGCAAGGATTTTTAGAAATTTTACTCCTAAGGGAGTAAAGTAAGGCGTGAACGGTTGTATGTAACATTGTCCTTTTCAGAGTTAGAAACATGAAATAAGAAAATAATCATGCGAATGAAACCGCGGGCAATAACTAGTATTAACTAAAGGTAATTGTATAAAGTGCGACTTAAGTATCAGATTTATTTTACTTAAGTTGAAAGAGTTAAAAAAGCACATAACGCGAATTTCACTAAAACATACAAAATAAAAACATTCGTGTTATCTAAATCCGTAAAAATAAAAATAACGTTAATAATACACGTTCTCATAATAAAGTTTTTTTAGGTTAAGTTTAAATTTTATTTTTAGAATTGTATTGATCTATTTATTATTGATTTAATTATTACTACAACATTTTTTTTTAATTACTTATCTATATCTAAATATTCGTTTATAAACCGGGATGTAAAAAAGCATCTTATTAGACCGCCATAGTGTGGGTCAAAATGCTGAATTGTATGTATTCGCAATAGAGAATGGTAACTCTTAAATTTTACAAAGAAAAACTGCAAATACTGCATCAGAGTCTAGGAGGGGGATCTCCCCTTGTAGACCCTTCACCACAACTGCAGTTATGTGCTTATATACCGCTTACGCATTCCTTACATCAGGCAGAGTACGTTTAAAAAGTAAATGTTCAACGTAACATCTTAAGGTTCTTTTTAGAATGTAATAACAGAACACTTTTTTTAACTTTTTCTTAAACTAGTTTGCGGTCATCTTACGATACTTGGATTTTCTACGCGGACTGTATTGAGACCTCCAAGGCGATATAGAACTTCTGTAGTGTACTGTTGTCGGTATTTCTACAGCTATTTTCGATTTAGATAAATACAATTAAGAAAATAGATGAGAGTAGATTTTTATTTCCTTCGTGAATAGTGAAGTGCACATACACACCACACACACACACACGCACACACGCACACACACACACACACACACACACACACACACACACACACACACATATATGTATATCCACACAGAGACTCAAGTAAAGAACAAAAACAATGTACAGACGTACTGCTTATATTTTATACACCACCATTGTGAAAAAGTTATGTGACCGGAGCGACATTACCCTCGCACAGAAGATAAACCTTAAATTACAGCATTCGTACTGTCTTTCGTTGGTGAGTGCAAGACCGCAGGCCCAATCATTCAGAAGCGTCCCACTACGTAGTGTGGGTCCACTACTCTTGGAATCTAGTCATGGTTTCCATCAGGCAGAGTAGAGTTATTTTGGCAGCTTTAAATATATTTCCCTTTTTTTTTCTGTTCCTTGTTCTATTTATAAGCAAAATTGTATTGTTTTCGTTAACCTAGCCTAGATATTGATGTTAGTCGAAAAGGTTATCAGAGTACAGGAACATCGCGCGATAAATCGCTGATAACAAAATAAACAAGCTATTACGTCACAGCAACATGTTAGATTATACAGAAATGCACATCAAAATATGATAAACGTACAAATTGTCATAGATAAATAAAACATATGTGAACTAAATACTGACTAATCGAAATTAATACTTGAATAAGTCAATATGAGATATTACTTATGTGTTTTAATTGTTTCTGTTCATACTTTTTAACCGATTTCATTAAAATGAGGTTTTGTTTGGACTCAGAATCCCCGTTTTTTTAATATTTAAAGGAATTTTGCACACCCCTAAAAGAAAGTTGTTGATACTTATTTTAAATATAGAACATTTTAAAAATGTCAAAATCGAAATCCTTAAATGTCAATTAGCTTCTTTTTTAAATATCCATCCAATCAAAATATAGTCAACTTATAGCACCTCTTTACTGTCTACCACTTATATCGTCACATAGGTATAAAAAACAGACAATATTCAACTCAAATCCAACTGTCCTTTAAATGATGTACAGACGTAAACATCCTCCGCAAACGTAATAAACATCTAAATAGGTGTCGCCTCGCCTCCCTTTCCTTTGCCCATGTTGATTTCCGGGCACTTGTGCTGTAAGGTAGCTGATTCACTGTGGCGGGGCGTAAAGCGTGGCGGTCAATAGCAATAAACAGTTGATAGTAGTTTTAGGAACAGATTCTAATACTTTCCCTTTGACTAACTGCCAAAGAATTTTTAACCTAAATCTTCGTTTCTTAAAACTTTCCCTAAATCAATTGAATACAAACTTTGTTGTGTTCGCTAAGCGAAAGATGATTGAAATTGATTTGTTCAATCATTCTTTTTTAATGGATTTGGTTGAAAATAAAATTTCATGAACGTCTTTACCTTACGAAATTTTAATTTCAACTAGTTTTTGACCTGGTACCTAGTTAGCAGTAATTATTTATTTGGTATCAAATTATTTTGCTCTGAGTTTTTATATATATAAAGTATTAAGTTTATTATGTATAAAAGTAAATATACAAACACAGAAATATGTCATTTATACCATAAGAACGATGCTATGCTTCCAATCTTAGTTCGCAACGTAGTACTAGCTGCGCAATAAATAAATTCAGACAAGGGTCCGCGCGACGAAGTACCGAATGATCGGTCAACACCATGATGACCTATGAAGGACTTATACCTATTAATGTAATAATCCACTGTATGAGAAGATATTGGGCTATACCACACTAGCCAAACGGATTTACTGTAGGTAGGTAAAATTTGATTTATTTATGATAGTAACTTTATTCGTATGAAATTTACATTATATTTTCAATTACGTAGAATAAATGATAGTAGATAATTAAAAAGGAAAGTATGACACCTCACTAATCAATGGTCGCGCTGAGCAATCGTGTGCGTTTGTTGGCGCGGGTTTCTATTTGGATGCCACGCTAGAATTATATATTCAAAAGTATCTTTTATCCTGCCCCCCTAGCCAAGTTACAAATTTTTTTCGTTCTTCAATCGCTGACCGTTCTATTCTCTTGTTTGATTGCCTAATGTCACTCAGTCACGTGATCAAAACAAAATATTAGTAATATTTAATCAAAAATAATCAAAACAAAATATTAGTAATATTTAATCAAAAATAATCAAAACAAAATATTAGTAATACGAAGTTGGGACAATCGCTGACCGTTCTATTCTCTTGTTTGATTGACTAATGTCACTCAGTCACGTGATCAAAACAAAATATTAGTAATATTTAATCAAAAATAATCAAAACAAAATATTAGTAATATTTAATCAAAAATAATCAAAACAAAATATTAGTAATACGAAGTTGGGACAATCGCTGACCGTTCTATTCTCTTGTTTGATTGACTAATGTCACTCAGTCACGTGATCAAAACAAAATATTAGTAATATTTAATCAAAAATAATCAAAACAAAATATTAGTAATATTTAATCAAAAATAATCAAAACAAAATATTAGTAATACGAAGTTGGGACAATCGCTGACCGTTCTATTCTCTTGTTTGGTTGGCTAATGTCACTCAGTCATGTGATCAAAACAAATAATTAGGGCCTGTCCACATCTATACGTCACGACGTCGTCAACGTGGAACGGTGCGGTATTGTAGTACGGCGCGTTGCCGCGACGTGCTAGTGTATGGTACGGCAACGTCACTGTGGAACGGCGCGTTGACGTCGCGTGGTCCATGTTTTCGCTCATTTAATGTTTTAGTGTCTTTAGAGATTAGTTGTGAATAAAAGATATCGGAGAAATAGATTGTGATTGATTGATTTCACTTGTTGAAGAACTTCCAGTGTGCTTTGGGACACTACAGACACAAGAACATTAAATGAGCGAGCTCATGGGCCACGCGACGTCAACGTGCCGTTCTACGTTGACGACGTCGTGACGTGGAGATGTGGACAGGCCCTTAGCCAATCAAACAAGAGAATATAAGGGTCAGCGATTGCAGAACGAAAAACATTTGCAACTTGGCTAGGCCCACTAACATATTTCTGTGATAGGACTTGTGTCAAGTTTTAATTCTCAGTGTTGTTGTCTTTCGTAGTTTGCTCCCTTAGTGGCATTTACGACTAGCGAGATGAATTGGGGTGGTGACACCCGTATTATTATTAATCGTCACCACAAGGGTAGTTATTGCATGCAATAAATCAATGTGTAAATATTTAAGAGATCTTTTAATCATAGTTGACTAAAGGTATATATACTTTTGTATAATTTGGAACATTTCTATATAGAATATAAAGCTATTTCTCGCTGTTAGATAGTTTACTAACAAAAAAATGTAGTTCGCAGTTCTGTAGACGAATACTCATTGTTATTTCTGCTTATTTTTAAGTATTTTGATAGTAAAGGGTCGCTTTTTAGGCTCATAGTCAAATTGGACATATGTCTTTCCCAACGAGGGACCCAAATTTTATTAATGAAACATTATTATTAACCAATTGATTACAAAAGGTTTTTAATAAATTCATATGAAGTTGGGACAAATTCTTATATTTTAATTAAATGACTTATCTTTTAAATTAAAATATAATGAGTATGTATAATAGTTAATTGTACTCATTTTATTTTAATTGCTATGATGGTAGATTTTAATTTATTTATCAATACTTTAGACAACTATACCGTATCCATTTTTTATACAATTGCTATTGTACAACAGGAACTAATAAATGATACGTTAAACACGTTTTAAAACAAATTAACGTATTTAAATTCAATTATACTTTGTAATGGAAGTATTAATATAAAATAAATTCATATTCTATTTTTGTTATAAACAGAATAAATAGTTACGGTCTAGTTGTTTTGATAATATTATCTATATTACTTCTTTTCTTACTACCGGCAAGATTTTTCACTCTAGTTATCTTTAAAATGGAAAGAGTATAGACCGTAGGCCTAAAAATAGAAATTGGTTGGTGGTTTATATATTATATATTTATTTTTACATATTCTAACGTAACTTTTAATTATTATGTTAACTAACATTCATACATGTATGTGTATATTTTTAAGTTATATTTACAAAAACGTAGGCAGCGTTTTAGTCTTCACATCCCTCCATAACCGAAACCATCTTGCCAATTAATATATTTTTTATGACTACCCTTTTTTTAAGACTGGTAATATTTTATACAATTGGCTTTATTTACTTAGTTTATTGGGCATTTGGAATGTAAAGAAGTGCTTAAAACTGAAGCAATGAATAGTGTAATCAGTGTTTTGTGTCATTTGTTGAGTTAATTTAAATGTTGATTAGCGTTAATCATTCGGGTCTCGCTTCTATTGGTGCTTTACGCTCTCAAGTTACTTGCTTAATTAAGTGGATTATTTAGTTACATTGAATCGTTTTAATTTTGCAATTGACATGAGTAATAAATAAGAATGTAGTCGTGATTATTTTATTAAAACACGACAATGGAAAATAAAGAATTTTAAAATAACTGGTTACGTAAGCGATGAGCTCATAATGTACAAACTACGTATTGTGCCATAGACCGGACTTGCTAAAATAAGCACTTGTCTAAGAGCCAGCGCAAACCGAAAAAGATTTTATTGAACTCGAAAAAAAATAAAACTATTACTATAAAGCGTATCCGCATTCTCCGTGGCCGTGCGAACATTTTTTGTGATGTTCAACCATTTATGCACGTTATAATCAATATTGTTTATTTTCGAGTGTCTTAAAAATACTCTGCAGTGCTCTTCTGTCTGCGCTAGCTCTTATTCTCCTATTAGAAAGATAAGTTAAAATGAGCAAATATATATCTGTAAAACTTACTGTGATTTTATACGCTCACATTACTTTTCATACTGGCAACACTAATAGTTGTTGTCCATTTTGTACGTGACGTCAGCGAATAAATCTCAAAAATAAATATCATTGAAAATAAATTGTGATTTTAGAACATAATTGAAATATCATAATGGGGAATCATAAATGACTTTGATTTACCTATGCCGTGAGCATATCAACACACATAGACTAAGTAATGTTGCCAAAATAATGTAAATATCGTAATTTAAATTAGTTTTAGAAACATTTTCGTCTGTCAGTTGTAGGTTGTGGACACACTTCTGAATCGATAGAAAAGGAACATAAAAATACACTTAACTGGAACGAAATTAAACATGCCGTAACCCCGAAGGTAATTTTACCAATGAGGTCGCAACAATAGTGTAATATACTTAATGTTAGACGAGTAGCAGAATTTTCTAGATTGAGAAGTAGCCCATAGAATCTATTAGGCATAAAGTTTATTGATGTCGATGAGTCGTGTTCGTGTGTAGTCGAATAAAGAATGTCAATGGCCATGTTTATCTTTTTATTTTTAATTAACAAACGTGAATGTCTGTTGAAATTTGATGTATTAAAATATATTTTCTAGACAACATATTTCTTTTATTTCCGTTACTACCAGAAGCTGGCTGTTATGTGGCGTTGAAGAGTTAAAATGGCTTACACTAGCCATTTTAACTCAACAACACAAGGTTTAAATTTATATTTGAATAACCTACATACCCTCAAATATATTTAAATTGCATAACACAAGAAAAAAACTAACAACAGCGCCATCTATCGAAAAACACTGAACCACGTTATAACTAATTTGAATCGCGATATATTCTCGCGCCGATTAGCTAATACAGGGCCAGGGCCCAACATCAACCGTTGTAAGAGCACATCATAATATTACCTAGGTTTCTGTACTTAACTATTCTAGTTGCACTGTAGTGTGGAGATGCGGTGTATCATCACCTACCTATATTCGTACTTTTCCCAACTTTATTTGGGTTTGGTGCAATGAATTTTATTCTTCCATTTTTATCTATCACTAGTCAGTTCATTGATAACGCTCTTCCTGACCATATCCTATTTCTCCTAGTCCAGCCGTTTTTTCTTTGGTCGTCCTATACTTATATCTGTTACCTTGCGTACTTAAAACTTTCTTCTCTACATTTTGCTCCTCTATGCATCACATGCCCAAACCAGGATAACCTGATACTCCTTATCTTTTCATCGACTGCTGCTATCAGACATCCTATAATATACTCATACCTATTACCTTGACCTATCCATTGTAGTCACACTCACATTCATATCAACGTTTGCATTTCAGTCTTATGCAGGCGTCTCATCAGTTTTCTTTATTGGATCCATCCAGATCCATGTCAGACGGCAGGTCTAATGATAGTTTTATATATTTGTCCCTTTAGCATTAAAGGGAATTTGGGTGCGGTGGAATGCGTTGTATAAATCACTCATTCACTGAAAATTTTAATGCGGGCCGCAACGCCTCACCAGTCAGTTCAGAAGCAATAATACTAACTGTAATAAATACTAACCTGTAATGTATATAAACCTATTTCTACAAAATAAATAAAAACAAACATGAAAGTATACAAATTCTGATTCTTTATTTTATTTAAATCCAGGTGTTGTCTGTACAATGTGACGGCGGGGCGTGTGACGCGCTCGGCTCTCACGACACGTCAGCGCATACAAATTTCTAATTTTATTTTTCACATATTCACTATATATGTACATCGTCGGCACGAGCGTGCGTGAGCCACCGACGCGAACTATTGCTGTGGGGGACGTCTCACTCGGTTACACATCTACAATTACTAAGTATCAACGAAGGTACTGACTGACACGGCTATCGACAATTACCAAGTCCATTTAAACAGAAAAAGTAGAGCGACATCGTTTACTTCACCGACTGATGGAAAACGTTACACAAGATAATACACGATACGATTAAAGAACGATCGTTCGCCTGAATCACACGCGTCTGCCATTGGAGTGCGACGTAGACCGTCACGAGAGGGTGGAAGGGGAAGAATTCGGTGATTTCTTCGTCGGGTTGCGGTACGAAATGTACGACGACCAATGGCTTTCAGGCGCACGGGCTCGATCGGCGGTCTAGGACCAGAAGCTCGAGTAGAGACGGGCCTCCTCGAAGTTGGTCTCTAGCCACCGCGCGCACTCGAGGGAGGCTCGGGAGGCGCGGGTGGCGCGGGGAGGCGGGGCGGGGAGCTAGGAGCTGGGCTCGCTGTGCGCGGGCGGCTCGGGCTCGAGCGCGGCGCGCGAGGCGGTGGCGCGCAGGCAGTCGCCGTGCGCCTTGTACTCGATGGGCACGGACGCGGGCAGCTGCAGGATGCGGCGCAGCGCGTCGCGCACGCGCGCTGCGGCCGCGCTGTCCCGCGCCGTGCGGTGCCACACCGCTAGGTGGTCGTCCTGCAACATACATACATTCACTCTTACTCATACAGTCTCAGAGCGAGGCGCTCACGCTCATAGAGACCAGCACCTGGATGAGTGACCGTCGGTGGCATGATTCACTTTTCTGTTTAGTCCTTAGTGGTATTTTTGTTTTCACCAACCTTTAGGGGATACCTAACTTAGATTTCGCGTAAAATTTAAGGGCTACCTACGCTAGGGGGCGCGTATTGTATTGATGAACACAAACGTAAGAAATATCACTGGAAGAGACCTTCACAAATGACACAACACATAAGTAAAGAGACGAGGTTATCATGCATCTCACTACAGATGTAATCATATTAAAAATTCTTTTGTAAGTACCAATCATGCCAAAGACCAGCTCCCTAGCCAAGTTGCAAATGTTTTTCTTTTTCTATTCTATTTCTGTATTCTTTTATTTCGTTGGCGAATATTTTGTTTTGATCAAGTGATTGAGTGACATTAGCCAATGAAACAAAAGAATAGAAAATGAAAAACGTTTGCAACTTGGCTGGCTAGAGAGACAGAAGTGTTAAAAGAATAAAGTACCTGGAAGCGAACGGAGAGCACGACTCCACAAAGTTCTGGGCCCACCATGAACTGTTCACCCAACATCGCCATGCACAAGTCCTCCCATGCACGACCGGTTTGCGTTTTACGTAGTCGTACCACCTGAAACCACCACAAATGTAATAATACCACAGGCTAGTGCTCAAGTGTTTTAATTTCTTTGGACTGATTTTAACTACTACGACTACTAGTTCGTCATTCGAACTCTCAGGGTTGCGGAGGTCTGATGGCAGTCGCTCCGTGAAAAAAAAAATATTCAGGTCAAACCGGTTACACGAGTAGTCTACCCCAAATAATAAAGGCTATAAACTAGTAGCCTACCCCAAATAATAAAGGCTATAAATTAGAAGCCTACCTCAAATAATAAAGGCTATAAACTGTGTAGCCTACCCCAAATAATAAAGATTATAAACTAGTAGCCTCTCCCAAATAATAAAGGCTAGGGAGAAGAAACCTGATTTCTAGAATTGAGGATAAATCAGAAGTGAGACGTGAGTAGACCACGAGTTCTTAATTAATACGAACATTTAATGAACACACTAGCCATGGCTCCGACCGCGTGTTAGTTGGTTTTCAATAAGTAGCCTATTTCCTTTCTCAAGCTCTAGACTATTTTGTGTACAAAATTCATTTCAATCGGTTCAGGAGTTTCGACGTGAAAGCGTAACAATTAAGCATTTATAATTTTAGTAAGGTCGGTTTTGTTGTAAATCGCAAGTAATGACGCAGAGCGAAGCTAGTCTAATAAAATAGCGTAAGTTACTCCTTAGGTCATCAGCTTTCTGCCATTGAAAGTTTCAGAGATCACCCGGAACAAACAGACAGGCAGACAGACAAGAACTTTAAAAAATGCATTTTTAGTGTAAGTATCGTAAATACTTTAATTTGCATTTAATAGAGTACTATTAATTTGATAATACATTTACTTCGATTTTATTTATTGGATACAAAAAACACGAGGGCGGAGCTGTGGGCAAAAAGAGGTTTTATTTAAACATACAAAAGATTCCTCAGAATACAAATTTAAAATTAGTACGTACCCATTTGCCTCCGTTGACGTTTGCCGGGTCCTCCCACATGGGTTTGATTCCGATCTTGAATAGATGCAGGTCTGACAATGGGGGTAGTTCTGAGGGCCGCGCGAGATGCGTATATAGCCCCCACCACTGTTCCACGCTGGCCACTCGACCCACCAGACGTAACGCCTGAAATTGACATATAAACCAATTCATTTACTTCTTATATATATTAGCCGAGTCCCGTGGTGTTATGTGTGCATAATGATGGTCTAAAAATCATTAGCCTTATTTACACTTGTCAGTTATCTTCCAATGAAAGTTCGGTCAAAATCGGTCCAGCCGTTACAGACATTGGGCGGAAAAAACAGAGATTGAATGCCTCCATGGCGCAGTGGTAGCATATGTGACTAATGTGCTTTAGGTTTCGTGTTCTATTCCCAGGTTGAACCAAATGTTTGTGTGAACCACAAATATTTGTTTTTAGGTTTAGGGGATTTTGTATGTATATGTATTTACGAAAAAAAAGTGTATTTATGTATATTATATCAATTGTCTAGTATCCAAAATACAAGCTCTGCTTAGTTTCTCCTAGTTGCTCTGCTTACTTGACGTTTCATAGTGCCATAGTATTAGTTTATTTGGAAACGAAAGACCTAGATGGGTGACAGTATGTGACATGATTTAAGCAGTCGGTCCCGGTTGTAGTCATAAGATTGCAGTTGTGAAGCTTAGTTGGAGGCCTTCGCATGGCTTAAAAACATCCAACAATGTGTCTTGCAAAGCTCCATTCCATCCACCAATACTAAATGAGGAGTAATACTATTGTGTATATGAGACACTGGTTAGTCATCATTTGGAATAAATGAAACGGTCAAGTATATCAGAAAATTAATAATTTCAAGTGGTTCATGGATAAGTTACATGCATGTCAGGTACATGGAATAATTATGTTGCATTAGCTGAACATTTGAATACTGCCCAATTCTAGATCTTAGTCTAAAATGAAAAGAGGACTGAAGAAATTGATCCACGATTCCGGGGAGGGGAGGGGTACAAAATAATTGAAATTAGCATGCCCCAAATAGGAAGTGACAAACAAAGGCCTGGTTGTGTCTATTATAGATAATTTTAAATGTTGGTTCTGTGCAAAAAATAAAACATTATTTTTATATTAGAATGAGGTAATGTTGAAAGTACATACTGTGAGCACAATTGCACAAAATTGTGAAGTCTTTACCAACTATTGTTATTGGGAAAGATGACTGGGTCAATTTTTGAACTACATATATTATATTACAAATAAATATAATTGTAATGTCTGTTTGTAATTTTAAATTAACATCTTATAACTATATACACTGCCTACAAAAAAATATTTTTTGTCTGTCCGTTTGTAACTACTAATCTCTAGAATGATTAGACCAATTTTGATGGGACTTTCACTAGTAAAGTAAGTTTATACTTTGCAAGTATACAGTTTATGTGCTGTGTCACAAACTATCTTTTACCAGAATACAGAAAAGACAAAAGAAGGCCAATATTTTTAGCTAGCTCACTTAAGCTTATTAAGCTACATGGAGTGACCTTATGTTGTGGGAAACCAGTGGATTTCCTATTATTTTGGTTTCATCTGAGAATACTGACAGATACGAGTGAACTACACTTTTCAAATCTGCTGTAAGCGCTACAAACAAGAGTGGTCTGAGTACTGCATCTTGAGATACATATATGTTCCAGCATAACATCTAAATGTTATAGTTTTCAAAAGATTGGTAATAATCGGCCGGGTGACATTTCTTTTAGTTTTTCTTATTTTGTCTTGTCTTGTAGCTGAAGGTAAGCAGAATTTCATCAAAAACCCATAACATCCCACTGAGAAAACCCAAGCCCAGTCTTCTCTCCACATGATAGCTAAGTGTGGGTTGGAGACTAGCAAGACATGTTGCTGGTTCGTAATCTTGCCGTTGGATGTTTTTTAACTGCCGGAAGGTCTCCAATCCTCCAATGAAGCTTCACAACTGTTGATGATGACAACTATAACTGACTGCTTAATGTGATCTCCAAATCATGGTAACGATTATAACATAAATTAAACTATTATTAATTATTATAAGCCACAAAACGCTCACACATCTAGGTATTGACCATGTCATCGTTACCTACCCTCTGTGAGTGTTTCCAAGCACCTAAAACCACTTGGCTATGAGAACATCATGCAGAATTAAAAAAAAAAAAAAAGTATCTTTACTCAAAATATGATACAATGTGAATGTACCTAAGTGACCTTAAATTAGCAGCATTCTTGTATGATTTAACAATGGGACATATTTTAATTGGAAATAGAATGATTTTTAAAGAATCATTTGTGCAATGGCAATATAATATACAACACAAAAAAAAATGCCACTGATTAAAAATTACACATAGAACAGATTATATGTTGATTTTGTGAGTACCCTCCAAAATAATTAAAACATGTATGATCAAAAAAAGCCCCCTTGTCAGTAAAGGCCTATGCCCAGCTGTGGACTGTAAAAGGCCTTGAATGAAAATATAAGATCTCATCATCAACAGCCTTTAAAAGTCCACTGCTGTACATGGGCCTCTCTTTAGAAAGGAGGTTTAAGATCTATTTATATATAAGATCTAATTCTGACCAATTAAAAGTAAAGTGAATGGAACAACGGTTACTGATAACATTATATAGTATTTGTATAGTAAATACAGATAATTTAAATGATTCATTGTAATATTGGTAAACATTGGTTGTAAATTGTTCTATATACTTTTCCTTCCTCTGTATAGCAAATTGTCTTAAAGTGTACGGCTCACTCTCGTATTTTACCCCCCTATAACCTCTAATTTTGGTTAGATATTAGTCGCACTAGTTCTCCACAAGTGTTAAAACTATTTATAGTGACAACATCCTTTAAATGAGCATTATTCCAGAGTGTAATTGTAAAATTTATGGAAATAACGATCGGGTTCACTTTTAGTCATACATATTTTTATTTTAAATATTTAACACTTATTTTTTGTATAAATTTCAAGATTGAGACTAATCTATATTTATCTGATTTGTCTTATTAATGATTATGTACATTATTGTATACATTTATTATTGATAATTAATGATTTATGCTGCTCACATATGTTTCAATACAAATGTCCTTTGTTTATGATTTAAGCAAGCTCAACTGCAATGAGTAACAAACCTGGACATAACCAGTGGTGGAGGCGGAGAGCTCGCGCGCTGGAGGTCGGCGAGAGAACCACATCCAATAACAATATTCAAGCTTGTGCTCATGCGGTGGCACTGGTGGTGGGACAGCCTCGTCATTCCTATCATCGTCCTCATTCCCTCCATGATTCTGCGTCGGACCTCCACCCTGCCCTCCCTCCCCAGATCGACGATCAGGCACGTTTAAATTGTAAAACTTGCACATTTTCCTCTCAGTCATGTTATAACAAATATATTAACATGTTTCACTAACGGCCTAACCTAGGACACGTTGCTTTATTTCAGTTTTCAGAATGTATACAAATCTCAGTCTATATTTTCTTTCAAAACACTACACAATAAAAGCTAGGATAATCTAAATAATATTTAGTGACGGATATTAAATAAGTCTTAATCAGCCTATTCCCTCTTTTTCTGTGTATAACCTTTTTCTTTCCGTCATCAAAATTCAAATCTGTCATTTGACAGCATGCATTGCATTGGTTTAGATGAGCGAAACGCGAAACTACTCATGTGAGTATGAGGTTTTTCTTAAATAATCTGAATCAAAATAATAATAATAATAATCATGTTTTATTTTGTTACATTAAATTAAGGCCGTGTGATTGTATGAGGCAAATATTAGAATCTACATTCAAATTTATAATTTGTTTTACGATCAAGTTAATATGCGTTGTGTTCAAGGATTGTACTTGTAACCGTTCGATTTTATTATTTCCGACTATTAGTTATTTTTTTCAAATTAAGAAGTAAACTGCTAAATTTTAGATATTGATGTCTGTCTAGAGGAAAAAATATCTAAATGAAAAATTTTCAATTAGTTGTTTTTTTTAGATCTAAACAAAAAAGTTAAAAAGTTTAATAGAACAAAAATAGTGTAATGGAATGTTTCAAATTGAACTTGAAAGTAAATGTTGTCAGTTTAGGATCAAGCCACAAAATATGGTGGTTTTTGAAAAACCCATTAGGAATTCGGTCCTGTTGATATCAGCATTGAGGGTGTGTTTTATATTAATACAATGTTGGTGGCGTTGTTTAAAGATATAGTGGCTAAAGTTAACTAAGCAATCTTTATATCTGGAAGATGTAGATCATCGAAACTAACTTACTGGTTATTAATTAGACCAAAATGATAACTCACGAAAGCATAAAATCGGGATATAGCATGAACCATTTATTTTTAAAAATATTCTTTATCTACATTACTTTTACATTCACATTACACACCACTTTCACATTACTTTCCAGTTTTGTTACTATGATTTAGAATTTTTTCACTATGCCTTGACTACGCAGTAGTTGGCGTATGCGGCTGATCATGAGGTCTCGGGTTCGATTCCCGATGTTTGTGTGTAAATATTTTAATCGGAGTTTGGGTGTTTTCTGTGTATATATATGTATGTATTTACAAAAAAAGTATGTTTATGGATTTATATTAGTTGTCCAGTTGATATAATATTCAACCTCCTTCAGTGCTGCGTGCATTGCAGGCATTAGACAACGTGATTTATCACATTGTGTCAAAACTTGTCATTGACTTTTGTTTCTTTATTTTCAATGTCTGTCTTACAAATACGTTTAATTTTATGTTGAATAAAACCTAACTTCCCTAGGTTTTGCTCTCTTATTTCACCAGTCTAGTACCCATAATACAAGCTCTGCTTAGTTTGGGATTAGATGGCGTTGTGTATAAGATGTCCGAAATATTTATTCATACTTTTTATTTTATATTAATTTTGTACTAAAATGCTAAAAATAACATTAAATAATAAATAAATAAATAAATATTTTTGGACATCTTACACACAACATCATCTAGTCCCAAGCTAAGCAGAGCTTGTGTTATGGGTACTAGACAACTGATATAAATACATAAACATACTTTTTTTTTTTTGTAAATACATACATATTATACATAGAAAACACCCAGACTCCGAAACAAATATTTGTGAATCACACAAATAATATTTGGTCCGACCCGGGAATCGAACCCGAGACCTCTTGATCAGCAGCCGCATACGCTGACCACTAGACCAACGAGGCAGTCATTCTCTTCTTTCTCTTTTTTTATAGAATAATAGTATCTTAAGTTGTTCCTTATATGCTAGTGAGGACTTTCACTGGCACATAACACTAGATAGGTAATTGGTCTACCAATCACGTAGTGATCGGCTGAAACAGACTCGTAGACAAATTTCCTTCTTCCTAGCCATAATCCTAATATTATTTGGGGTCGGCTACTAGTTCAACTGGTTTTACCTGAATATCAGTTTTTCCACGGAGCGACTGGCATTGGACCTCCGCAACCCTAAGGGACAACTGAAATTTGAAAGTTGAACTAGTTGTCAAATAAATATTTTAAACATTATATTGTTCCAACCCCTCCCCTCCCTCAATTCCCTCCCCTTCCCTTTTTTCAGAGCACTCAGATACCTTTATTAAGCTTGATTATCTGGTTATATATAACCTTAGAGTATACATTATGTAGACTCTAAGGTTATGGATATCTGTCGGAATCTCGACCTGCTCGATTATGTTGAGAGCGTATCTAAAGAAGCTGAGCATGGTGAAGTGGTTCTTCTCAAAGAAGGAAGCAGAAGGAGCACATGTGTTTTTTTAAGACAAAAATCAAGTTATTTGAATTAAGTTTCTTTTATAATAAATATCTCATTCAATTAAAGGAAATCGCTGTAACACGCATGGCAACACTAAATGTCGGCGGGATAAACGAACCAAAGCATCATTTTGTTTATTATTTTATGTGATAAGTAAATGAAACTATTCTAAAGACGTTTCTGTGTTCATTATTAAATTTACGCTATTTTATGCTATATATTCAGATGTCATTTCTTATTTTAAAGTTAGTTATTAGTGATTAAGTATTAATATTCAAGTGATGGCAAAAGCGGATACAACAGGCAGAAGTGCTGTAGAAGGGTGCATGAACGTCGATTTCATGCGGTCACTTGTAAAACAATATTCTGAATTAGTGAGTATTCTCTTTCATAATCATGTTATAAATTGATTATTGTTACGAAGGTTATAACCGCGTAGTAGAATTCTTTAAACATTTGACACTTTATATGTAGATATTAACGGTGTTTGTTTTTTTCAATTTATGATTTGTGTTCTTACGAGGCAAAGGGATGCCTATAAGTTCAGGTTCGTTTCGTTTTTTTTGGAGTAATAGCATGAAATATCAAAGTCAGAAACAGCACACACACCACACACTATTGGTCTTGAAATTGAATTTATTTACATATAAATATATATTGGCATAGAACTTTTAAAATAGTTTTTTTCAGACAAATACCTGGGTATTATATTTGTTTTTTATCTCATCGATTTAAGTATGTTTGTTGAAGTATTATAAACCAATAGTTACTTCTTATTTGGCCTACCAAAGTGTCTACTCTGCCTAATGGAAAGCTTAAGTAGAATACAGAAGTATCGGACCATTATCTTTGTGAAAGCAGTCAATGCAGTATTGTTACCCACACTATGGGGGCATAGTGACATGTTATTGTATCCTTGGGCCTCCCGTCTCGCCAATGAAAAAGGCAATATGAATGCTGTCATTTTTAACCTTTAACTATGGACGTTCCATTTTTGTTACACTACTATGGACATTGTCCGTGTGGTGACGAATTAAGAATACAAAGTGTCACCACCCCTATTCATTCCATGGGTGTCGTAAGAGGCGACTAAAGGAACAAAATAAGCAGCTAACATCCTGCCAAGAGAAGGAAAACTTGAAACAAACCCTTTACCAACCCGTCTGGCCAGCGTGGTATAGTAGGCCAAAACTTCCTATCAAAGGAGAAGCCTATGTCCAGCAGTGGACTGTTAAAGGCTGTTGATGATGATGATGACTATGGACATGCGGTTTCATAGACAGCTATCTTTACAGTCTGGTTTCTATCTTGATGAGTAAGTATTGTATAATTTTTTTGTTTATACTCCTTAGAAGAGTTACTAAATGTAAATAAAAGATGTAATTTTAATGAAAAATTTATTTATTTTATGCTAAATCTAACTATATAACAATCTGGGGCACTTTTTAGACTTTTAGCTTGAGATCACTTTATAGGTGTATTACCCCCGGAAAATGACTTTTTTAGTTAGTTTAACTTCATTTAGAATAAAATATAAAGAACCTGAAGAACTTAACAAAATCTTCTCAAAATTAAACATAAAATTTTTAACAATATTGGTCATATTTATTACCAGTCTTTGCATAGCAGCTTGGAGAATTGTAGGCATATTGGCTGTTTACACCCTACACAAGTGTGGGTCGAAGGTGGTTTTGTAGCCTATTTGTAGTGATTTTTATCATAGATCGTATCGTAAATTTATAACACAAACGTGGATGTGCGGTCTCACATACTGCACTCAAAATATAAAGCGAAATTACTCACGCAACATTCAGCTGGCGCCGTAGCCTGCACTTTCAATGGTTGTTTCACCATAAAAACCGAAGCTACTGAGGTCGGCATATGCGTAGGGTAGGGTGGGGGGCACGAGAATCGCAAAGTGCAAGCGGCCTGTGAGACCGCACGTCCATAGTTAAAGGTTAAATCATCCTTCTGTGTAAGGGTACTACTGCTCCGGTGGAGCTGGCCCATTCATGATGCAATCAGTGTGGCTCAACTACCTTGACCTTCTATTTTGATTTGAAGAAAATCTTTATGCGATTGTCTTGGTCTAGTGGTTGGATTCCCGGGTCAGACTAAATATTTGTATGATCTGCAAATATTTGGTTCCGAGTTCGGGTGTTTTTTATGTAGAATATTTATATTTACAAAAAATTATGTACCTAAGTAGTTGTATCAGCTATATAGTATAAGCTCTGCTTAGTTTTTAACTAAATGATGTGTATGACACAATCTTTATTATTATTTATTTATTCTTATAACCAACAACAATTAAAATTGTGAAAGACCAATTCTTAAGAAGGTTTTCATTGTATTTATTCGAAGTCTTTTTGTACCCAGTTAATTTGTCAGCAAATTTCTACAAAAAGCCTCTTACCCTTAAACCCTTATCATTTTAGAAATGCATTGTAGGTGCATATCTCTACATCTTCTTTCTAGCCTTTATTCCCTATATTATTTGGGGTCGGCTACTAGTTCAACTAGTTTTACCTGAATATCACTTTTTCCACGGAACGACTTACATCCAACCTATGCAACCCTGAGGGAAAGCTGAAATTCGAAGGTAGAACTAGTTGTCAGTATACTTGAGGGCAGTGACTTCCCAATAACGATTGCCCTAGTTCATGGCACCCCTTATAGGGCTTGGCACTGATTCGCCTGGAGATTTCTTATATAGCCGATTTTCGCAACAAACTCTCTTGCACAAAGTGGGCAAGTGAGCTTATAATAATAATAAAGCTTTATTTGATTCCATGCAGAATACATATTAAACTATAACAATTGATAAATTAATAAACTAAAATATTCAATTACATTTATTCGACTTAGATACATTTGATTTCTAACGGCCCATTCACGACCTTTCCGCTGTGAGCGGCAGCTAAGAGCGAAACGCCGAGCGGTAATATCAAAAGTATAAAAATGTACGAGGCACGCCACGAGTCGCCGCTCATAGCGAAAAAGCTAGCGGTTTTTGCCGAGCGAATTGCTACAGCGGCGAGCGGTATGGAGAGCGGCAGGAACAAAGGCACAAGTTAGTATGTGCGACGCCACGAAACAGAGCGGCGTGGACAGCGGTGCAGGAGTGACGGACTCAGCGGCGTTAAATAAAAACAAAAAATTTTAGACGATTTTATGGCGGTAATGGATACCGAGGCTTTTATAACAGAAATTTAAATAGACCGCCTATATGGATGTCAAAATATCCCCAACATAAATATAAAAAGGTTGTGGGAAGAAATTAAACAATGTTTTCCGGAATATAATGGTACTTACGTTTAATTTAAATTGATAACACAAAAACATAGAACCTAGGTACCTATCAAACGAAGCTAAACGAAGCTAAGCGTAATGTAGGTGGATAGTTGACAAGTTTTAAAAGTTAATTTTTTTCTCTGTCAGTAGGTACCTAATTAGCAAAACAGTTTACATATCAGTAGTTTAGTCTGTAGATATAACTACACACGAAACTACTAGTATGTAGTAGTTGACAAGTTTTTAAAGTTTTTTCTCTCTGTAAGTACCTACTTAGCAAAACACTTGGAAACATCAGTTACTTCTTATAGGTAGGACCTTCGTATAGGTCACTAAATCCACCATCTAAATACCGATTTTTATTTAGTTCGTGCACTCATTCTATCATATTTAAAAAAAAAATGTTGTTTCTAAACAGACAGGGGATTATTTTTATAACGCCATGATTTTTAACACGTTTCGACTACCTAAATACGTCCACCGTCGCCGCTGCAACTAACCGCTACTAAGGTTCGTGGCGTGCAAAACGCACCGCTCACCGACGCCGCTCCGCTTTTCGCTAAGACCAAAACTCGTGGCCAGGCCGTAACTATAAATTTTATTATGTAATCAGTTTAATTATTATTTGCTTCGATCAAGCCAATCGAAGATTATTTGCTTCAAACGTTAACTACCTAATTGTTCAATGCAAGGACCCCGTTCGGGTAAAAGCCTCCCCCAAGGAATGCCATCCTTCCCTATCATTAGTTCTGTCCAGACAGAGCAAGTGAGCTTACCACTCTCATAATTATTGTGAATGGCGGCGAGTGGACGGACCTTAAGCTCATCGCGCTTGGCGTCCAGGTCAGTTAAACGCTGTACCTCAAATTCGCGGATTCGCTTCTTACAAATCTCGCGCCATTCCAGTCTCTGTTGCCAAACTCTCCCAGTGCGAGGGCTCTATATTGCATCTTTTAATGTGACGCTTCAGAACATCTTTATATCTGAGTTGTTCGCCATGAGGAGCTGTATGAAGGACTTTTTAGCACGACGACCACTTTTTAGCATGACCCGGGATTTGAACCTGAGGCCTCTTGATCAGCAATCGCATATGCTAACCACATGTTTATAAATTCGAAAGTAACTATCTGTTGCCTAACAATTTAAACCACTACACTGATTTTATTGAAATTTGACTTGAAGATGCTTTGATTGATGACTACTATATCCATCACAAAGGCTACTCTAAGGCGAAGCCCAACTCTACCTAGCTTAAACCTTTACAATGCAATTGCCACATTTTTTTTTTTAATTATCATATTTCAAAGAACAATTTATATATTGTAGGGACAATGGACCAGTGCCTTATTCTGGGCAGATGCAGCCGCTGCCGCAGCTGGAAGTGGTCACGATGCTGCGAGTGGGGATGATGTATGGCTACTTGCAAGTGCCATGCTTGCTAAAGGAGAGTTACACCGGGCTGCACATTCTGTAACATCAAGAGGATTGCACAGGTCATTGATACAATTAAATTGGTGAAAGTGGACAAGTCTCATAATGAAAGTTCAGTCACGATTCAGTTCAGTCTCAGTTTGAATAAAATCTCAATCTCATGTCTGTCATAAAATATATTTGCTTACTTGTGTTGTTCTATAGTTTTGCTTGCCTTATATTTACTTTGCTTTCAGTAAGAGTGCAATTTAACTGGTGCTAATTTTCAGGCGTCATTTGCTGTGCCTTGGAGTGGTGATGCGCGCTTACTTGCAAGCTCGTGAGCCGGCGACGGCTATTAAACTAATGGAGGAGTGTGACCCTATACTACTGGAGCCTAGAAGTACCGACCAGACGCATAATGTAAGTAAATCAGTGTAAGTTTATGCCAGTATGCATATACCAAATATTATTTGTGTGATTCACAAATATTTGTTTCGGAGTCTGGGTGTTTTCTATGTATTAATTATGTATGTATTTACAAAAAAAAATGTACTTTTCTGTATTTATATCAGTTGTCTAGTACCCATAACACAAGCTCTGCTTAGCTTGGGACTAGATGATGTTGTGTGTCAGATGTCCAAAATATTTATTATTATTATTTCACAATCTCGCGGGTAGATTATAATCTAACAGTGTTTTCAATTTCACGGTGATATATTAATGTTAATTGGAGCGAGAATGTTTATATCGCTATACAGGATTAGTACTGTAGTTACTGTATTTAGGTGTATCTTCAATAGATGACGCTGTAGTATGGTTTCTGTTAAAAATTTAAATAATAGTAGACAATCGACTTTGGGTGCAGAGTTCAAGAAACTATTATTATTATTAAATTGCAGCACTGAAATCAAACATTACAATTACTTTCTTCTGTAAACATTGCAGCGTGCTTTAGCTGGCGTAATGGTGTGGCAGGCGCGAGCACTCGCTGCTTTAGAACGAAGGGACGCAGCGGCCGAAGCGCTAACATCCGCGCTAAAAGCTGACTGTGCGTGCTATGAGGCTTTGGACTTGCTTCTGGATCAACATGCGCTAACTCCTCATCAAGGTAAGGTATTCAAATTAATATCTTTATTATCGTTAATAGGTCTATTAATAGTCCGCTGATGGATATAGGCCTCTCTCTAGAAACTAGATTTTCGCCTACTATGGTATGTTAACCAGACGTAAAGAGGTCCCGGGTTTGATTCCCAGGTTGGATCAAACGTTTGTAGGATCTACGAATATTAGTTTCAGGGTTTGGATATTTGGATATTATGTATGTATCTACAAAAAATATATAATATGTAACAAACTGCTAAAATCAATTGTCTAGTACTCATAGTGCAAGCTCTGCTTAGTTTGGGACTAGATGATGTTGTGTGTCAAATGTCCAAAATGTTTAAATTTTAAAAGGTTTTCGTTCTCATAACCATCCTGTTTGATTAGAAGAAAATTAATTAATAACGTAAATCGTGATGAAAATTATTTCTGTAAAGTTAAGATAATTAAGTAAATTTTTTTCATTGATTGTTTGACGCCGACTCATAATTATTTAGGTATGCTTACACTAGTTTATGTAGTCAGTTATTAAGGTTAAGTAAAAATAGTTTATTATTTTCTGCTTTTCAGTTCTTTAAATTTTTTGCTAAAAAGTTTTATTAAACAGATAAACAGATGGTTTATCTAAAATATAAGATTTGCTCCAAAGATTTTAAAATATGTTTTTTTATATAATTTCCACAGAGCGAGAATTAATAGACTCTCTACCTATCAGCAGTCAACTAAGCGCTGCAGAAGGAGCTTTGCTGCGAGCAGCATATCGTGAACGCCTGAACCGTTATTCGCCTTCTGCTGATCAGGTGCCGCCACCACCAGATACAGAATGTCCAGTATGTAAATATACATATCTTCTTCCTAGCCTTCATTCTCAAGATTATTTTTCGGTCGGCTATTAGTTCAACCTGAATATCAGTTATTCCACGGAGTGACTCATCCCAACCTTGGCATCAGACCCAACCTTGAGGGTGAATTGAAATTCAAAGGTTGAACTACGGCCCAAGGGGTTTTCCACACGTAAAAATAATAATAGTATATTTTAGGGCACTGACTTCCCAATAACGATTGCCATAGATGTTCATGACAATCGGGACAGACGGTTTAACGTGCTTTGAGGCACGGGCGTGAATTCAACTTCCATACTGTATAATTTGATCCTGAGACCTCTTGATCAACAGTCGCATACGCTATATAACCACTAGACCAACGAGGCAATGTGAAATATACACATATAGCTATATATACATAAAATTCTTGTGTCACAATGTTTGTTACCATTCTCCTCTGAATCGCTTTATAGATTCTTATGAAATTTCGAGTGGTTATTTAGTAGGTCTGAGAATTGGAAGGTTATTCAACGGAAGACTTTTAATATCCCTAGTTAATAAAGGATGAAACTGATTGGAGCGGAACCGCGGGCATCGACTAGTATTGAAATAAATTCCTTATCAGTCCCGGCCTATTTTATCTCTCTTGTACAAGAAGGATATGCTCTTGGTACTCGTTTTTCTTTCTTGAAACGGAAAACCGTACTCAAAGGAAGAGACAATTTTTTTTTACAATCCAATATCAATTTAGCAATAACTTGTTAAAACTAATATTAACCTAAAAAAATACCTAGTAATTAAGTTTAAACATTAATAGATACGGTAATTTCTGAAAAAAAAAAATGTTTTAGTTATACAGCGGACCACAAGCGGGGTATAACCCGTTCGAATCGTCCGAAAGTATAAGTTATGATAATCTTAATTTTATTTTTCAATATTGGTTTGTGATTCAATTCTCACGTGGGACAACACTTTGTGTGATAACCAATTTGTTGTTCTGAGTCTGGGTATTCTTTATTTCCGTTTCATGTATGTTTGTAAAGTCCCCCTTGACACAAGAAATATTTTTATTTATTTTATTTTAAATAAAAACGAATTTGTATAATGTGATATAGTAGTAGCAGGGGGGTGTCACTCCGCAGTTTAGGTATAGTCGGCCGGCTGCCTGCCGGGTCAGACACGCCGGTCGAACAGACATCGTCAGAACAGTTCAGAGTTACACGATAGAAAGAGACGCAATTGTAGGTAAATATAATCGTAGTAATTCGGCGCTGTGCGATCTGAATTGAACTTAATCTTTTGACACCGAGGGTATCTATAACTTTAATTTACTTTTCGGAGTGAGTCTTCTGTGCTGGTACTATTATGTATTCTGTGGTAGTAGTAGATAGTAGTTATATAAATAAATAAATATAGTATTTGTTTACCCTTAGATAACTGTAGAAGCAGAAGCCGTAGGGTCCCGAATGCTTGAAGCTGCACAGAGCAAAGCGCGTCGTCTAGCAGCAGCTTGTCGCTGGAAGGAAGCGCTCAAAGTGCTTGATGGTGTTGACCCCTGGTGTTGCGTTGATGTACGAGCTGCTTGTCTAGTAGAGCTCAGGAACAGTTCACAGCTCTTCGCGTTTGCCCATGAACTAGTTGACACTTATCCTAATGTGTGGTCCTCTTGGTATGCTGTTGGATGTTATTATTATCTCATTGGTAAGTTTTTGTACACTTTTTTTTTATACATCTACACACAACGCTATCCAGCCCTAAACTAAGCAGAGCTTGTACTATAGGTACTAGACAACTGATAGAAATACATAAAGATGGTTTTTTTTTGTAAATACACATATTATACATAGAAAACACCCAAACTCCGAAACAAATATTTGCGGATCACCCAAATATTTGGTCTGACCCGGGAATCGAACCCGAGACCTCTTGATCAGCAGCCGCATACGTTAACCATTAAACAAACGAGGAACTTTTAATAATACGGTTGGCGTAGTGGTTCTGTGGTCGCCACGCCTCTACTCCGCTAAGTGTTGTAGGTTCAAATCCCACATGGGACAAAATTTTGTGTGATCCACAAGTGGTTGTTCTCAGCCTGGGTGTTCTTCGTGTTCGTTCCATGTATGTTTGAAAAGTTCCTTGTGACAGAGGAATGTATATTTCTGATGCGCGAGTTGTCTTTTTAAAGAGAAAAAGCAGAGAGATTTACTTACACATTTAACACACAGCGGTCGAGTCTCAAACCAAACAGAGCCTGTACTAAGTTAGCCAAACAATTGATATACATTATATATATTTAAATATGTTCATGTCGTGTCATTTTGACTGCCTCGTTGGTCTGGTGGTTAGTGTATGCGGCTGCTGATCAGGAGGTCTCGGGTTTGATTCCTGAGTCGGATCAAATATTTGTGTTTCATTGGCTAACATTTGGTTAGCTAACGTGACTGAGTGACAAAAGCTTGTGCTTATGGGTACTAGACAAGCTAGTATTTATATAAATACATATTATACTGAAATGATAACCCATTCTGACACACACTTTCGATGCAGATCCTTGTGTTAGACACTCACAACCTGTTTTCACCGCACCGCCGCAAGTTCTGTATTATGCATTGTAGTCACTAGGTTATTAATAAATTATTTTCTTTCTTCTTTTGAAATGCTTATGTGGAGAAACGGGTATCGTGTTCCTCCAACACAAAGGGAGGATCCTCCGACCAGGCGAGGTGATCATGCCTGGTGGGCCACTGCCCAACAGTTGATGTTGGGATGTTGTATATATGCTAATCGGCGCGAGAATATTACTTTCGCGATGCAGGATTAGTAGTTACTCGTATAGATCGTTACGTGTTTTCTCCGTAGTTCAATGTTCCTTCGGTAGATGGCGCTGTTGTATGTTTTTGCTTGCGCTGAATGTGGAAGTCGCCACACTTATAGTAATAATCACTTAGATGTTTGGCAGTCCACAACAGTGCGTTTTTTCTGCTATCTAAATTGTGGAATGAACTGTCGCCTGCGGTGTTTCCGGACCGATAAGACCTTCAAACCTTCAAAAAAAGAACGTACCTGTGACTCCTCTGGTGTTTCGGGTGTAAATGGGCGGCGGCAATCACCTACCATCAAGTGATCCGTCTGCTCGTTTGCCCCCCTATAATATAATATAAAAAAATAATGTTATTTATTTGTAGGTAAAAGTGAATTGGCGCGCCGCTACTTGAACAAAGCCAAGAGTTTAGAACCGAGTGCAGGGTGCGTGTGGCTAGCTTATGGGCACAGTTTTGCTGCGGACACTGAGCACGACCAGGCAATGGCTGCCTACTTCAAAGTATGTATAACGATCAGTATTAAATATTTTATAGTCACATTTAGTAAGAGTAACAAATATCATAATATCAGTTTTATATATTTTGTAGTCACATTTAGTAATAGTAACATATATCATAATATCAGTTTTATATATTTTGTAGTCACATTTAGTAATAGTAACCTATATCATAATATCAGTTTTATATATTTTGTAGTCACATTTATTAATAGTAACATATATCATAATATCAGTTTTATATATTTTGTAGTCACATTTAGTAATAGTAAAATATATCATAATATCAGTTTTATATATTTTGTAGTCACATTTAGTAATAGTAAAATATATCATAATATCAGTTTTATATATTTTGTAGTCACATTTAGTAATAGTAAAATGTATCATATCAGTTTTATATATTTTGCAGTCACATTTAGTAATAGTAACATATATCATAATATCAGTTTTATATATTTTGCAGTCACATTTAGTAATAGTAACATATATCATAATATCAGTTTTATATATTTTGTAGTCACATTTAGTAATAGTAACATATATCATAATATCAGTTTTATATATTTTGTAGTCACATTTAGTAATAGTAACATATATCATAATATCAGTTTTATATATTTTGTAGTCACATTTAGTAATAGTAACATATATCATAATATCAGTTTTATATATTTTGTAGTCACATTTAGTAATAGTAACATATATCATAATATCAGTTTTATATATTTTGTAGTCACATTTAGTAATAGTAACATATATCATAATATCAGTTTGATATATTTTGTAGTCACATTTAGTAATAGTAACATATATCATAATATCAGTTTTATATATTTTGTAGTCACATTTAGTAATAGTAACATATATCATAATATCAGTTTTATATATTTTGTAGTCACATTTAGTAATAGTAAAATATATCATAATATCAGTTTTATATATTTTGTAGTCACATTTAGTAATAGTAAAATATATCATAATATCAGTTTTATATATTTTGTAGTCACATTTAGTAATAGTAAAATGTATCATATCAGTTTTATATATTTTGCAGTCATATTTAGTAATAGTAACATATATCATAATATCAGTTTTATATATTTTGCAGTCACATTTAGTAATAGTAACATATATCATAATATCAGTTTTATATATTTTGTAGTCACATTTAGTAATAGTAACATATATCATAATATCAGTTTTATATATTTTGTAGTCACATTTAGTAATAGTAACATATATCATAATATCAGTTTTATATATTTTGTAGTCACATTTAGTAATAGTAACATATATCATAATATCAGTTTTATATATTTTTTAGTCACATTTAGTAATAGTAACATATGTGGAGGAACGGGTATCGTGTTGCTCCGACACAAAGGGAGGATCCTCCGACCAGGCGAGGTGACCATGCCTGGTGGGCCACTGCCCAACAGTTGATGTTGGGATGATATACTAATCGGCGCGAGAATGTTAGTTCAGTGTTTTATTCGATAGATGGCGCTGTCGTATGTTTTTCCGTCGCGCTGTATGTGGAAGTCGCCACACATATATCATAATATCAGTTTTATATATTTTATAGTGACATTTAGTAAAGTAACATATATCATAATATCAGTTTTATATATTTTGTAGTCACATTTAGTAATAGTAACATATATCATAATATCAGTTTTATATATTTTGTAGTCACATTTAGTAATAGTAACCTATATCATAATATCAGTTTTATATATTTTGTAGTCATATTTAGTAAAAGTAACATATATCATAATATCAGTTTTATATATTTTGTAGTCACATTTAGTAATAGTAACCTATATCATAATATCAGTTTTATATATTTTGTAGTCATATTTAGTAAAAGTAACATATATCATAATTTGCCTCGGTAGCGCAGTGGTAGCGTATGCGACTGCTGTGCTTGTTCTCGGGTTCGATTCCCGGGTCCGACCAAATGTTTGTGTGATCCGCAAAAAATTGTTTCGGAGTTTGGGTATTTTCTATGTATATTAAGTATGTATTTATATCAGTTGACTTGTACTCATAATACAAGCTCTGCTTAGTTTGGGACTAGATGACATTGTGTGTAAGATGTCCGAAATATTTATTCTAGATTTTTTCTCAAGGGGTCTACTAGACTACTAGACCAGTAGTTGAACCAATCTTACCTGTACATCAGTTTTTCCATGGACTGCCATCGGACCTCCTCTAAAGGTGAACTGAATTCGGAGGTTGAACTAGTTGCTAATATATTTAAGGTCACTCTGACTTCACAATAACGATTACAATAGATGTTCATGACAACCAAGACGAGGTCTTACTATGCTTTCCGAGGCACGGGCGAGAAACACCATCAATCTTGCTTACTCCTTGTTTTTATTAAGAACTAGCTGCGCCCCGCGGTGTTTCCCGGGCGTAATTTTGGGATAAAAAGTAGACATATTTGATTATCCAGAACTCATTTTTAGGGTTCCGAAGTTCATAACTCGGAACCCTTATAGATTCGTCATGTCCGTCTGTCCGTCCGTCCGTCCGTCCGTCCGTCCGTCCGTCCGTCCGTCCTCGACTTACCGTCCAAACGGTAAGTGCTAGAAAGATGAAATTTTGCATGAATACGTGTTGTAATTACGTCGACAAAGTGCTACAATAAAATGATGAAAAATAATTTTATTTGGGGTACCTCCCCTACACGTAAAGTGGGGATGATTTTTTTTTCTCGAGGCTACCCCATCGTGTGGGGTATCATTAGATAGGTCTTTTAAAAACAATAAAGGGTTTCCTAGACGATTTTTTGATTTAGGTATCCGTTTGCGAGATATTTCACTTTAAAGGGCACTTTTTTGTAAAAACAGGGCGTCCCCCCCCCCTCTAAAAGCTAAACGGCTGGCTCAAAAAATCTGAAAAAAATCGTGATGGTGGTCCATATAATGAACTTTGAAGGAAAACTATAACCGATTAGATGACTTTCTTAGTTCAGGAGTTATAAAGGCTTATATGGTAAAATGCGCTCACTTGGAAAATGTCATACAAAATTAACGTAATAATACGTAAACATAACAATTATCTATTGGATACGATTTTAAATCCACATACCATTATAGGTGACTGAGGAACCCTTTCCTGTGCGTGGCCTGACACGCACTTGGCCGATTTTTAAATTAGCCATTTATAAACTATCATTATGGTTGCTATGCAAGTGCGTTATGCATAGCAACCGGTGAAATTTTGACATTAGTTAAACAGTGATACATTTTGACATCTACGATTTATGTATTTTTATAATCACCTGGCTTTCGCCCGTGTATCTCGATTCTCGATATGTTATTCTGATATATAAGCTATATTACTGTAAAGTTTCATTCAAATCCGTTCAGTAGTATTTGCGTGAAAGAGCAACAAACATACATACACACATACATACTTACAAACTTTCGCGTTTATAATATTAGTACGATTCCTTGTAAAAAAACTCAACGACAGTTTTAGTCCGATCCGAGAATCGAAACCCAAGACCTCTTGACGTCACATACGCTAACACTTAGACCAACGAGGCAGTTTTGTGTAAAATGGGCAATACTCACTCACTCACTCACGCACGCAAAGACTACAGCAATATGTTGAGAAAATCGCCTTTTCTGACACTGCACTATGATTTGCTTGTGATATCCCGTTCCCTTAAATCTGAAATTGTCTTGTGTATGTTTTTCTTTCTTTCCATAAAATAGCTATAAAAATCTTTCGTAATGTTTATGTTCCAGGCTAGTCAATTAATGGCTGGGTGTCACTTACCACCACTCTATGTTGCAGTAGAGTGTTCTCTCCTCAATAACTTCGTGGTGTGTGAGAAATTCCTCACTAGAGCTGCGTCACTACACAATAATGCTAAGGTAATATTTGTTATCTATAAAAAATAGTACGAATATTATGTAAATATGTATGTATATTTGTATATTGTTAGGTGTTAGAGCTCGACTAATAACCAGGGGGGTGTCACTCCGCGGTTTAGCTATAGTCGGCCGCCTGCCTGCCCGGGCAGGCGTGCCGGTGGGGTTGTCGCTTACGCACGATTCAAATTTTTGTTATACTTTTCGATACTCACGATGGCTTTTAATCACAAACCTCAATCTTCTAATCCATGTAAAAGATATTGTTCTGTAACAGATGTTAGGTTTTAGGTGTTAGGTAGGAACTGTTCGCGTCATACGTATGTAGGTAGTAAAAGTACCTACAGTAATTATAGTAAGGCGGCGTGATTCAATATCTTTAAGTAATATCAGGCGTCTCACTTCCCGTGGGGGTTTCGAAAGCGTAAGTAGGTTGCGCGAATATATTATAATGAAAGCACTACTATCAACTACCCTATGTTTATTTAAAAAGTAATTTGTTCACTAAAGTAAAATACTACAGAAAAAGTAGTTTACAAAGATTAAAATTATTTTTAAGAGGAGACAATCGTAATATCGTCAGAACAGATAAGAGTTACACGATAGAAAGAGACGCAATTGTAGGTAAATACAATCGTAGTTTATTCGGCGCTGTGCAATCTGAATTGAACTTAATGTAATGACACCAAAGGTCCCTTTTTCTTTAATCTTCTTTCGTGGGCGTTTAGTATTGTTTGCATACACCATGATGTTTTGGTTATTTTTTGACTGTGTAATATGTAATCGATTCAGCGTGTGGTACCCATAGTGTCAGGTGTGAGATGTATTGCAGAGTGCAGAGAGGTTAGAGGGGGTGGGGGTGACGCGGTGGGGGCGCGTGCTGTCGTTGGTGGTGGAGCCGCACGTGGCGCACGAGGCCGGGGCCGCGGCTCTGGCGGACGGAGACCTGCACGCCGCCCGGAGCCTCTGGCTGCTCGCGCTGCAGGCCGCCACCGACCCGCACACGCAGGAGGTACGTACGCACGCACTACCTGTCTGCCTGCCTGCCTGCCACCTAATCGAAAGCATCAAAGGATAATTATTACAGTATACACATTGTAATTAAAGCAATTCAATTAAAATAGAAATCTGCGAGATTTTGTTAACGTGTATCCGTAATAAAAGACTGCGAAAGGAAGTAGACCGATATGTCTGCCAATCTTTCCCACCCGCAAGATCTTCAGTTACTCCGTGATCATGGCTCTTGCAACAGCGCCGAAATATCAGATACTTATTAGTTGTTACAATTGTGTACAACATAAATACTGACATTTTAAGTTGGTGTATTGTATGAAGGCCGAATGATGCCGTAGCACCTCAATAGGTAATGTGCTTCATTGTTTGCATTCACACTGAGGATAGTAATTCCTACTTTTGCTTTTTGCTCCTGCTTTCCATCAGAGATAGTAGTCACTTTGGTTGGCTTATATGAAAAATCGATACAAATGAAATAAAAAAATTATTTGTATTTTTAAATAAACAGCTTTTTATTAAACGCCTATTAAAAACCAGTTTAAAAAATCTGGCGTATATAAAGTAACTTTATACAATACCTAACAGTTGACAAAACAGTTCACGTGTAAGTTGTGTAGTACCGCTGTCTCTCTTCTACTCAGACGCATTGAATGGATGGAAATGGAATGAAAGAGAGAGACAGATTTATCGCTCGTTACACTTTCTCGTTAGTACGCTGCTCGGGTGGAATGTGACAATGAATCGTGTTTTGGCCGGTAATGGCAAACATGCGTATAAAACAATGTTTATTATATTACATAGACGAAGAGAAGCGCTCATAGATGAGTAGCCTTAGGTGATCAGAAACAATCAACGAGGGTAAGAATCGACGGCGCGATCAGACTTATATGGGTAAACGTTTGTGGCATGATATGTTATGAGCGTTTCCGTGACTCGAAGTCACGTAAAGCAGTCCATTCCGGTCGTTATCATAAGATAGCAGTGGTGAAACATAGTCGGATGCCTTCAGGCGGCTTAAAAATATCAATGCCATGCCAGTCCCCAAACCGCACTCGGCTAGGGACGTATGGTCTAAGAGGAGAAGTGAGCAATGGTATATTCAATCAATCAATCCGACCGATTTCGGCCATGGCGACCACTTCGACCCCTTGTAGGGCTTGGCGCTGATGCGCTCGGAGATGGCTTATATAGCCGATTTTCGCAGCAAACTCCCTTGCACAAAGTGGGCAAGTGAGCTTACCGCTCTAATAATTATAGTGAATGGCAGTAAGTGGACGGGCTTTAAGCTCATTGCGCTTGGCGTCGAGGTCTGCTAAACGCTGTTCCTCAAATTCGCGGATTCGCTTCTTCACAGTCTTGCGCCATTCCGGTCGCTGTGCTGCCAAACTCTCTCTCTATATTGCATCTTTTCATGAGACGCTTCAGAACATATTTATATCTGAGGAGTTGTCCGCCATGCTTTGTGTAGTGAGTGGTATATTATGTGTATACAGTTGGACACGCGCTGGTCGGCGACGCTGGACGCGCTGGGCCACGTGTCGCGCGCGCTGGGCTCCCCGCGCGAGGCGCTGCGCTGGCACCGCCGCGCGCTGGCGCTCCGCCCCGCGCGCCCCGCCTCGCTCACCGCGCTGGGCCTGTGCCTGGCGCTGCTGGGCCAGGAGCGCGACGCGGCCGACGTGCTGCACGCCGCGCTCGCTAAGGACCCCGACGACGTCGTGGCTCTGGCGCTGCTCGACTCCATCGTCGACAGGCTCGACGCCGCGCTCACAGGTCACACCTCACACCTTACCGCTTATTGTTGCCTCATATATTGTGTACGGTGCAACCGTACTCTACAATTACTGCGCTCTCATCATATTTGTGTCATTACATTACTACCATTTTATTGTAAATCTTTTAGGGCGTTTTCCAAATCCCATTTCTCCTCAATTTCGTCCAATTTCAAATTAGCTACGGTTCTTTTAAATACTTTGATATTGCTGCTTTGTTTTCTATACATATCGTCCGACTTGCTAGACGTTCCTCTAGAGGAGCGAACTGGATATGCTTGTATTGATGATGGATCATCCTCTCTCTCTGCTGAAACGCCGTATATCTCTCTGCGCTGAGAGACTTCCTCTTGATCTGAGATATCAGAAGGCTTCACCTCTAGTGATGCTTGCTAATCTAAGTAATGTTTTAATAGACCTGTACAATCGTTCTGCCTGTTCATACTGGTTCTCTAAAAAATACGGATGAGACCTGCTTTCCTCCGTACAAAGCCGATCATGGTTGTGCTGATAATCGGCCCAGTATGTGGCTAATAGTTCTAAAATAATCATCAGTCTTACGACTAGCACTATCCTTCTTAATATGAATAGCTTTGTCATAGCGCCGAAAAGTTCGGCCTGATTTATGTGAATGTCTTCCATGATGAATTAAGACTTAAAGATTAAATGGAATGATCTTACTTGAAAATGCTGAAGTGCAAACACACTGTATGTATGCTGCTGTGCTTACTCCTGGGGCTGCTCCTAGCGAGATGTGACGCTGCTAGTGTCCACAGGTGTGCTGATATTCCACAATCGGGAGCTCGATGAATCTTGATAGAACACTCGCGCTGTAGTCCCGTGTTACGGTTACACTCGAAGGACCATAAAAGATGTACAGTCTGATAACTGTACAGCTTGGGAATGATTGCTAAATTGATAATTGATATTTCAACTCCCGCATTAGGAATATGAATTCCTGTGTCGCGGGGGACTTTACAAACATACATGAAACGGACACAAAGAACACCCAGACTCAGAACAACAATTTGTGAATCCCACGTGGGATTCGAACCCACGACACTTGGCGCAGTAGAGAGCGGCGTGGCGACCGCATAAACCACTAGGCCAACCGTGCAGTCGTTGATAGACACTGATATATTGAACTGATATTTATTTATAATTGCTTAATTAGGTGAGTGACATGTACGTCGTATGAACGCGAGTTGTGCACTGATTTACAATAAAATGGTATTAATGTAATGACACAAATATGATGAGAGCGCAGTAATTGTAGAGTACGGTTGCACCGTACATATTGTTTGGGATAAACTACGCAAGACAACATCAATACAAAGAGAAGGAAAACTTGAAACCAACCCGTCTGGCCAGTATAGTAGGCCAATGTCCAGCAGTGGACTGTTAAAGGCTGTTGATAATATTGTTTGGAATTTATACAGAGATAAGCCTGGCCAGCATATTTCAGACACGAGTCTATTATCGAGCACGTAGAATTCGGACAGTCATTGCCTCGTGATTATGTATGCATTGTAGCGATATGTTTTAGGATAAATAATGTAGCCGTATGTCGGTATAAAAATAATAAAGATGACTTCAATCGTGTATACTGTCGTTGTAATTCGATACGAGGTAATAGAGCCAGCAGCACGAACGGGCTGTACTACCCTCACACATAAAGCCAAGCTGAAATTACAGCATATTCATTCTGTCATGTTTCATTAGTGAGTGAGAAACCAACATCCCTAGCCAAGTTACATATGATTTTCGTTTTCTATTCTTTCATTGGCTAATGTCACTTTATCACGTGATCGAGACAAAATATTAAGCAATGAAACAATAGAATAGAAATCAAAAAATGGTTACAACTAGGCTGGGAGGCAGGGGCAGATGATGCAGAAACATATCACCAAGGAACCGAGAATGGTTACCACTACCCTTTAATTCTACTCATGTTTTCCATCAGGCAGAATAGAATCACTTTCACAAACTTAAATATAATAAGAACTAAGAAGCTAATGTTGAACTGATGCCCTAATTAGATTTACTAGAGGGTATGTTAAATAACAAAACACCATCTGTAAATTAATCTAGCTTATTTATTGATCTCGTTTTTACAAATTTTTCTATTATATACTACTGCCATGAATTGAACAATATCGCGATATAAATCGATATGCACGCCATCTATTGAGGACATTATTGAACCTATCAATACAATTATTTGATGGTCGTAAACAAAAAGAATGGTCCATATACACTATAATTCTTAATTCTATATATTATGTAGGTCAAAAATAAAACCTCAAGCTCTAATTGTTCATTTCCCAAAATGTACCTTCATCATCATCATCAACAGCCTTTAACAGTCCACTGTTGAACATAGGCCTCTCCTTAGAAAGGAGGTTCTGGCCTACTATACCACGCTGGCCAGACGGATTGGTATAGGGTTGGTTTCAAGTTTTCCTTCTCTTTGCATTGATGTTGTCTTGCGTAGTTGGTCCCTTAGTCGCCTTTTACGACACCCGCGGGATGAATAGGAGTGGTGACACTCTGTATTCTTAATCCGTCACCACACGGACAAAATGTACCTTGGTTTCATATATTCCCAACGAATTTTGCAAGAAGTCTATTTGCCAAAATACCTATAAGTAATTATGAATGTTTGTTTTTTGCAGATGAAGAGATACCCCAATTCCCGTTCCCGACATTAAATCTAACTTTACCGGATCTTTCGGCACCAGCTACGCCCACCGCTGATGCCACCAACAACTCCGACATGAGCATGAGTTTCGACTAATGTACTACAATCTCTTAAATACACCTGTTATATTGGGTACCGACCACATTTTATTTTCGAAAATACAATATTTCCAAAAACGAATATGTTACACACATTAAAAGTTATGCAATCATAGCAAAATTTATATATGATGGGTGACCATTCTTAATAATATTAAATCTATAAGAATCAAGTACCGAAATTACCATAATGTTGTTTGACCTGCTGTTAAATCTGTACCTTAGAGGTATACAACATTAAGTGGCTAAAGTCAAATTTTACAGAAGAGGCAAAAATGTGCGTAGTGAAATTTTGCATGTAATTTTGAGAAAGTTGTGACAGATTAAGAATACAGAGTGTCACCACTCCTATTCATCCCGCGGGTGTAGGACTAAGGGATAAACTACGCAAGACAACATCAATGCAAAGAGAAGGAAAACTTGAAACCAACCCTATATCAACCCGTCTGGCCAACGTGGTATAGTAGGCCAAAACCTCATTTCTAAGGAGAGGCCTATGTCCAGCAGTGGACTGTTAAAGGCTGTTGATGATGGATGACGATAATCTATCTATTATCTAACATCATTTGAGATTTTGAGATCCTATACCCTGTTAATTTTTGTATATTTCTTCTGTAAATATTTGTGCATTGTATATCTCTTTTCATAGGCGACGTAGGACTTAATGCTTTATACCATTTTGTACAACTGATTCTTGGGATTTTAATGGTATAATAAACGTAATTTCGCAAAAAAGTGGAGATACTACTGTATACTTCTGAGGTACAGGAATTATTTTAAGATTCCGAGTTACATATTTGAATTTAGTACCATTAAAGAAGCCATAATACTGGTTGTTAAATGAATCCGTCTGAATCAATTTAACTAAGCTACACACATAGACGGACAAAATATTACCCCTTGAGTTATGTCGTAGTCGCCTAAACAAAATTTGGTCGGAACCCAGCGTGTTACTAGCGCATCGAAGCGTCAAATTCTTTACAACTAAAGGTCATAGCAGACTAACGGCACGGTAATGGCATAGCTGCGGCACGGCTCTGTATTGAATTTTGGCTACCGCTAGCTGCCAGCGCGCTAAGCAGCCCGCGAGGTGCAAGCTCGCCGTACGCACGCCAACCACGAGTTGCAAGCTCTTTATACTGATGTTATGAAACATATTATACGACATACGATTTAAGGGTCAAATTTAAATGACAATCTAATCGCTGGGTTTGAGCGGTGCCGTTGCCGTCCTTGTATAGTGTGCGTTGACCTTAAAACGAAGCCGCACGTTGTTCACGCGCAGACTTTATAAAGTAATTTGTGCGTTAAGCTGTGGAGTTAAGGTTGAATTTGTTAGGTTGAGTTTTGGATAGACGCTTCGATTCTGCGTTAGTATAAATTTACCCTAATTGATATGAAATGTATATTGACCTTAAATAAAATATTTACATAGACGATTTTATATACACATTGAATTTGTTTTATTTACCGAATAGAGACCATGTATAAATTAAGTCACACTTACGTCGCCTCAAGGCGTTGTGTTGCGTGCCTTAAGTTTTACTTAAAACAATTCGATGTTAAAAATAGCAAAATATACGTCATGGGCAGTCTCACGATTGCCCTACACCGAAAATAGCGTCATAAAAGAAGCCATAACTTCTTGGCTTAGTACTGATTAGGACTTCAAAACTAAGGGTCTATTTCCAGAATAGGTCATTTATTGTACACTATTTTAGGTGGGATCCTAAGTTTCGTGACGTTACATTTCAATACAATATTAAAACGATAGATTTGAATTAATAATCTAATTATTGTAAATTTTATTCGAATTTAAAATACTAATTTCGAACGCTGGATGTTAAAATTGCTAAATATGAGAATTTACAATACAATTAAGATTAGTACGTGTTAGAATTTAAATTTTTGTTCAAATATAAATTACTCTCATATTATACCAGTGTATTGTAGAACGACCAGTAGGAGAACGAGAGCTCAAGCTAATGTTACAAGGGTTTCTATACTGTGTTCAAGGTAAACTAGCGTTTAAATGCATTTTGTAACATATGATTATGTCATAATCTGGTAATGTACAAGGATAATTCAAAAGATGCGAGCGAACTCCACAAACTAATTGATAATTTAACTCTTCGACTGAGCTCATGTCAATCGACTTGAATGACATACCGAGTAGTATTTTTCAGACTTAGCCATTATTCCTACGTCATATACCGTTTGAAGTAATTGATAGAATTTATCTATAGAAAAGCCTGGTCAGCAAAGTTCACTGAGTCCATTATCGATCACGTAGAATTCGGACAGTATTTCGTCGAGATTAAAACGTGATGGCATGCTTTTCAGCGATAGGTTTTAGAATATATAATGTAGCTGTAATTCGGTTCCTATAGCATACCGTATGGGTCCGTTCACACAGACCGGCTCGGAGAGCATTGGCCAGCTATTTCATTCTCTCATTCTAACATTCAAAAATATATAGAATCCCTTTTTTTAAAATTGAATAATTTATAATAATGACAAGTTCATACAAAATAGTAATTTCGAAGACTGATAATATGGTGAAACACACCAGTAACGCCCATCTATTAGCCAAAAAAGTTTCACCAAGTAACAAATATAATGCAATAACGCTATTACCAAACCTTTAAGGTTAAATGAATGGGCCAAGTCATCATTGATGAGACTCCTATTTACTACTGCTCCAAGGAAAGTATTCAACAAGAGCGAAATTTTTGCGAGTCCATTTTGCCTAAACCGTTCCAGGAACTAAACGGCATGCTTTTCTTCCAACCAACGAGAACTTGTGTATAGAGGATTGGTGCTAGTGCAAATAGTAAAATTTACAAAATAAATGTATTTTCATTAATACTGTTTCAAATCTCAATAAAACCGTCGTAAAAACTATTTAGAAAATTTTTATTTTTGCATGTTGGAATGAAGGAATAATATTTTAGCATGTGAGCGCATGAACCCAATTGCTTAGAAAGTACTCCTAGCTTTATGTCTATGTGCTCCAAGTCCTAAACTATTGGCGATCACGTTTTATTTTTTTTCATGAATAATTAGTACATTTATAGCTGTAATCAACTAAAAAAAAATTAAAATGGTGGAAGTTACTTAAAAATCAATTCGAAATTTTCATTCCGGTTTACGAAATATTCAAATTTAGAATGTAGGTTTTAAAAATATTCAAATTTAGATTTCGACATAAAATTATGAATTACAATTTTCTTGAAAGCTTTTGTTTACAAATTAATTCCAAAAATTCATGACTATTTTTAAAGGCTCGAACTCAGCAATAAAGCATAGAAAAAAATATTGTGCATACACATCCACGTCTACTAGAAGTATAACCAGAATATAAACAAAATTCAAGACCTCCCTGGTTGTCCGCTTGACGTGAAATGCCCTTATAGCCATTTTATTTGGTTATCGTATTGGGTCTGATATGGAAATAAAAATTTTGGGAATTGGGTTTTGGGGTCCGAAAGTTGCTATATCAAGACTAGTAAGAACGTTCATTGATAAAGGCATTAAATTAATTATAAAAATAAAACAAAATAGTTGGAATAACAGTATATTTGTATACTTTAAAATCAAACAAGCGATTTGTTACAAAATCAACAGTTCATACTTCGATTATGAACATTAAAATCACAATTATACATTTTAAAAGCCATTTAAAATGTTAAAATGATAACGCACAGGCCTAGGGCAAGTACAAGAGGCACATTTAAAATTGATTAAAATCACCTAAACCTAAGGCACGTGTAAAACTTTCTAAGGAACATCTACGCCGATAGCGTATTATAATATTTAACATTATTAAATGAGTAAACAATAACATACTTCCGATTTAATTATTAATATAAAAATAATTAGAATACTAATCACAGTATATAATTGGCTATTAGCTTTCATCTATTGTATACAAATAGATTACGATTATTACATTAAAAACTTTCAACAATCTTAACAAAAAAAATATCAATGAAACTAAAAAAAAAAACACATTTTTACCAAAAATATAGTTAAATGAAATAGATTAATTAAATTGACCATGTGAGCGTACTGACATCGATATAATCGTATGTACGAATTTGAACTCTATGTATAAAATTGTTTCCAATAAAAGTTAGTATTGTTACATAGATAACACGTCCAAATATGTAATAAGTTTGATTAGTAATATTTGTCTACTTTTTGTTATGAAATTTTTAGTAAGAACTTTTTATAAAATAACTCACACGGCCTGATTATAAAGTCGATGGAAGCATGTTGGCGAAGCGCCGAACTTAATAGCGGGTCGACAACGGAGGCAACAGTGCCGAGTACGGTACGGTCAGCGTACACCTGCCCGCTTAAGCGCAGTCATTCCGCTTAAACGTAGTCATTTCGCTTAAGCAGTTAGATTGTAGCGTGACCATGCAGTACCGAGCACTAGTGTAACCACGTCGTCTGGCTAGTGTCGGGCACGTCGCACGTGTCGGAGCTGCCGCTCGTAGCGCTCGTACCGCTCGTAGCAGGAGATGGGGTGCCTGCAATTTATTCAAATAATTTTAGTCTATCATTTGGTTAATAAAAATCTGATTTTTATTTACCAAATTAAATATTTCAAACGAAGTACTTAATATTTGTTTGACATAAGTGTAGTAAGTTTGTAGTAAAGTGTGTAAGTAAAGTTACGGTATTTCAGCACAAGTCCAAGTCTTGTAAGGACTACTCTTACATAAGATCAATCTTAAGCGATGCTATCATTTAAGATAAACAGCTTGACCGGGGTGATAATTACTTACGACAGCCATTCATGCCGTCATATTTCGTTGGCGAGTGGGACACCAGAGGGCCCTATGATGCAGAGGCTTCTCACTAAACCATCAGTATGTGACCATATGAATTTTACGCATGCTTCAAGCACAGCAAGCTGATAAAAATATTTTGTTCTCAAGTGAAAAATAAATATGTTTAAATAGAAGTAGGTAGATATATCAATCATTCTGCATCATTCTTCCGGCTTCCAGGGGTCGGGAGAATGATGCCGAAACTTGACCTGGCCTGGTCGAAAGGCCTGGTATGGGTCACCATACTGCATTGCTTACCCTTGCAATGCGGATGGTGAACCCTAGATTTTTTTACACATGCTTTCCATCAGGCAGTGTAGTGTCACTTTGGTAGGCTTATATAAATACATAAAAAACGAAAGACTTACCATCATTGGGATGCGGGAACATTCCGTTGAAGATATTGGCGTGGTGTTCCTGCGGCTCTGCGTGTCGCGTCGAGTTGCGCGTCAGCGGCACGTGCGTCACACCCCCCGCACCCCCCACACCGCCCCCGCCCGCGCCGCCCGCGCTCGCCCCGCCGTGCTGCCACGACCAACACGAACGACAGAAGTACCTGGCCAATTTAGACATTTTTATTGTACTGTGACTAGAATACATAAGGTTAATAATGAGTCATCATCAATCATCATCATCATCATCAGCCTTTAACAGTCCACTGCTGGAGACATAGGACTCTCCTTAGAAAGGAGGTTATGGCCTACTATACCACGCTGGCCAGATGGGTTGGTATAGGGTTGGTTTCAAGTTTTCCTTCTCTTTGCATTGATGTCTTGCTAGTTTATACCTTGGTCGCCTTTTACGACACCCACATGGGATGAATAGGGGTGGTGACATTCTTAATACATACGTGGTGTGGTGACGGTTTTTACGGACTGAGTTTAATAATGAGTACATTACAGAAAGCCTGAAAGTAGCATCAGGGAATGGAGAGTTGAGAAGCAACGGGTTACACTGGTATGACTTCCATAAGTTGACGGATATGAGTACAGAATGACCAAAGGAAATTGCCTACCCTCACAATGAGAATGGTGATGAGCCCTACTCCTGAATTCTTCTCATGCTTTCTATCAGGCAGAGTTACTATAGTAGGCTTAAATAAATGTAATAAAAAAAAGTTCATACCCAAAACAGGTTGGCTCGCGACAGAAATAGGGCCCTTGTTGTAGGTTACACACCGAGCACATTGAATCCTCCAAATAAGGATTGACTTGCACCTGAAAATAGAAAATTAAATATTAAGTCCTTTCAAGACATTTCATCTGGATATTTTAAGACTTCAATATGAATAGAGAGGTTCTTATCCAAATAATTATATTTCATATGGCTGCACGGTTGACAGAATGATTAAACTTTCTGTGTTGATGTCTCAAATTTCACATCAACAGATCTGAATGTATATTCCTAATGCGGAAATTGGTCATTCGTAAATAAAAAAATTGATAATAAAGTTTCAATCAACTAGGATAAATTAGAAAAAAGTTTCAATAATACAAGAAAAAAATATGTCAGGTCTCAAGCGGATGTTACCTTCTTGGTGAACTTGTCGGTGTGTATCTCTACGTACGCAGCGGAGATGGCGCGAACGTACGAGCGCACGTTGTTGAACGTCACCCGACCCGACCCGATGGGGTACTTGTACTTATCCGTGTCGATACCTGGAAAACATTCAAACGTTTGAACCTACAATTTAAAACATTTACCAAATAAGATTTTTATGTACTGTAGATTAACCCGTAAATCACATCAACCGCCTTTAATAGGCAGGTCTCCTTAGAAAGAAATTCCTATACCACGCTAACCAGACGGGTGGTATAAGATTAGCTTCAAGTTCTGCGTAGTTGGCTTTCTTAGTCGCCTTTTACGATACACGGGTTAAATAAGGGGCAGTGTCACTATTCTTGATTTTATTTATAAAAAGAAACAGCGCCACCTAGTAAAAATAAGCCGAACTGAATAGTAAATACAGAGCCTATATCACGTAGTTAAAGTTCTCGTGTGGGTTAGTATAGTAGAGGTTATTTGGTAAAGTCGGTCACTTATTCTCTACAAAACTGATCCATACGCAAACTGGATATGTCTGTATATTCAGTTCGCGTTGTTTATGGTGAAAATTTCTCGTAATCTTAATAGAAGGAGAGGAGAAATGTTTATTTGTGTATGATCTACAGAAGTAAAATTGAAGTGTATGTATGCAATTTCAAATTAACAGTACCATACGAATTTGAAAATATTTATAGTGAAAAATACTACATGAACAAAAGGTTCGAAAATTTTGTATGATTGTCTGGTCCGTTTGTTCCGGGTAATTTCAGACGGCCCCATAGATTTTGACGGGACTGCACTGGCAGAAAGCCGATGACATGGGGAGTAATCGTAGGCTTTTTCGTCTAGCTTCGCTTCGTGGCGTCACTTACGAGTTACAAAAAGACTAGTGAAGAATAAATGAATTAAAATGATAAGGAGTATGTGTGAGGAGTCTGACCTGCGTAGACGACCCCGGAGAAGAGGTCGTTCATGATGGTGGCGAGTGCGGAGGCGCTGAGCATGCCGTGCAGCGCGCCCACGAACACCGTGCGCGACGGCTCCAGCCGCACCGACCCGCCCACCACCCAGTTAGAGTCCGACAGCGCCCACGGGATCACTTGCACCTGCACACACACACCTCACTATCACCACCACTTCTATCACATCCACTTGTGAAACACTAGATAAATCTTGCGTTATCGCTACTAGCAACAGAGGGAGGGCTTAAGGGATAATTTTTCAAATGCACGGTTGGTCTAGTGGTTCAAGCGATTGCCACGCTGCTTTTCAATCGTGCGAAAGATTAAATTCCACATTTCAATCGTGCGAAAGATTAAATTCCACAACACTATATTCACGATTTTTTGTTTCGAATTTGGGTGTTTATTGTATCCGTTTCATTTAAGTTTGCAAAATCCTCCACGACACAGGACTAATGGCCGATGTTCTTAAATCTATTGAACCGGTTTTGGGCTGACGAATTTGTTTAGTTTGGATTGTTTTATCACAAATTTTACAAAATTAAATAATATTTATAGAATATTTTTCATAGGTAAGTAGAGCCATGCTGATTTCAGCAAGAATGGCCGACTCGACCGGGGCAGTACTACCTACCTATTGCTTTCATATTTCGTTGTGTGAGAGACCGGAGACCCAATCCTTCCACATCATTCTCCCGACATCCGGAGATCGGGTGAATGATGCAGCCATGGTGCAAGTTACCGTGGAGCATTATGCACTCATAATGAGGATGTTGACTCCTACTCCTAGATTCTACTGATGCTTTCCATCAGGCAGAGTAGTCCCTTTGAAAGGCTTAAATAGAAAAGAAAAAAGAGCAATGTGTACGAGGGGGTAAGCAGGGGAATATGTACAGACCTCTTTGCTGCGCATCTTCCTGGAGCCGATCCGGTAGAACCAGTCGGGTCCATCGCGGCGCGAGGCGGCGAGCAGCGCCCGCACGCGCCGCTCGCTCTCGAACGTCACGTACGCGTACCCGCGCGGCGCGCCCGCCCCCGCACCACCCGACCCGCCGCACTCCCGACCCGGCCACTCCACACTGCACACACACACACACACTTCAATTCACACATCTTGTGACAACATTAATATAACAGACATGGTACACGAGGGATGAAACCAAGCACATCGGTAGCGAAGGCGACTACTGTGTTCGAGGTCTCAAGTTCAAATTCAAGGTCGGACCAAATGTTTCTATAATCTGCAAATTTTTCTGAGTCTGGGTGGTTTCTATGAATAATATGTATGAATTTAGATAAAAAAGCATGTTTATGTACTAATCACTTTAGTTTGGCACTAGATTTGTATCAGACCCAAATATTTATTTACATCGAAGTATTGAGACCAGAGCACCATCTTGGCTTTCTTCATCTTCCACCTAATCAAGAATTGATTGATGTATGATGGATATATTGATACATGATATACGCATATGAATATTGAATTCAAGAACGTGAATTGAGATCTTGCACATCCTCCACAACGTGTCAATGTATATCAAAATCTATTTGTCCTAAATATATATAGGTTTGAGAATAACAGTCCACTCACCGCACTGGTTGGAAGTGTTTCAGGGTATGCATAAGTGCATGCTCCGTGATATCCCAGGGCAATCCCCCCAGGAACACCTTCGCGGAGAAGCCTCCGCTCGGGTCGGAACACCGCGGGGGCAACTTGCCTCCCCAGCGCAAAACCTCGGCACCGTTGCGACCACTTGATACTACCCCACCTGGATATAAATTAATAGACGACTTAGTTTATGTATTCATAATAAACAAGTACCTCTTGAAGCGACTCAACACCTATTTAAAAGAAATTTAAGTCCATTCAAATGTGCACCAATTCTGTTATTGACATCACAACTAAAATGGTTGAATTTGTTACTTTAACTTCATTTTCTTACAATACAGTTTTCGATGCCTCAATCTTCACTTTCCCTAACCCTTATCGCACCTTTCATTTCCTTGACCATATTTGCATCATCAAACATATCGAGGATTACACCTTATTACCAAAACAATTGTCGCTATAGGTATTATACCAGATAAGTAAACACTGACAATTTATTAAACTGATTTGTGATGAACAATATGACACTGTTACACTAAACAGTGAAAAGACCCAAAATCTCGCGTATCATTATTTAAATAAAATGCATTTACAAAATTAAAAGACCTTCTAGTTTTAGTGCTACCTGTTCAGTTTTCCAATTTATATAATACACAACAAATCTTTATATATATAATTCTTGTGCGAGTGTGTATGTCACTGAACTTCTCTCAAACGACTGGACCGATTTTGATGAAATTTTTTGTGTGTTCAAGGGGATCTGGGAATGGTTTAGATTCGCAATTGGACCCGGTAGGTGGCGCTGCGATCAAGTTCTGGAATTTTAAAGTTGGGCGGTACGAAGTTCGCTGGGTCAACTAGTAATAAATGGATACCATATTTAGTGGTAGGATGTACATGGGCCATGTTTATATACAGGATCATATTCTGGTATACCTATTATCAATGACGTCGATCAACATAATTAGTACTGATCTGAATAGTGAGATACCTACCATGTTCAGATAAAAAAATGGACTAAACAAAGTGTTAACCTAATAACATTTTAGTCAATTTTAGTGTTGTCAACAATAGAATTGGCACCATTACTAAATTTTCATTTTCATATCATCAACAGCCTTCAACAGTCCACTGCTGGACATAAGCCTCTCCTTTGAAAGGAGGTTTTGGCCTACTATACCACGCTGGACAGACGCGTTTCAAGTTTACCTTCTCTTTGCATTGATGTTGTCTTTCGTGGTTTATCCCTTAGTGGCCTTTTACGACACCTGCGTGGGATGAATAGGGGTGGTGATTGATTGATTGTAGTATAGGAAAAACTTCTGATCAACTTTCAAACTTAGTCATAAATGGTATTTTTCTAACTGTACTTTTGCTTTTAACCCATTTACATATATATCACTGCACTCTTAACGAACAGAGCCTTGATAAACTTAAAATTATCAAGATCCTAGAACACAAATGATAACAGCTAAAGAAATAGAAAATGTAGACTTACAAAAAGAGGCTCTCCTGGGTATGAGAGAGGCGCGGTCAGAAGGCGGGCGACGTTCTCCGTGCCAGAGCGTGTCGTCGCGGCCGGCCCGCGCCGCCACTGAACTGGACGGCATCGCCAGGGCCTTCTGAAACATATTCGCTGTAATACGGACTTGCATCTCATACATTACACCCGAAACTTAAAATTTGGCAGAATTGTGACCATTTTCAAGATAAAGATTAAGCAATAAGTTTTACGAGCTATGTTCTTAGCGCTCATGGATCGTAATATTTATACAAATGGCAAAATTTTAATAAGTTCTTGGAAAATGGCACTTCTGGTATATCTATAGTTTGAGCAGGTATTAAGAAAAATTTAGATTTTTTGCAGGTCATCTAAATTTTGCAACAATATAAGGTGTTACGCGGAAGTGATGGTTTCCTGGAAATTGAAAAATAATTCGTAGGAATGTTTGTTATGCACTCTAACGAAAACATCTGTATCTGCACTCGTCTCAATGGTAACAAGTCTGGGCAAGCACCCGACGCCCTAAAACACACCCCTTCATATCAGTCTGCCGAACTAGTTTAACATCCTCCGACTATGCTGGAGTAGAACATTTAATATGCTTTACTCTAACTACTACAACTTTCTTAATCGAACCTTGTACAGCACTAACAATCGCAAACTAATACCGAGCAACGATCGTACAGTTCCCATCTTTTCTATTTAATAGAATCGTTGTCCAAACTCTGTACAAGAAACTTCAGACAATTACGACAACTTACAAATATAATTACAAGCCAAGAAACGATTAAAGTACTTACAAGAGAAGCAACAAGGTCCGTAATCCCCCGACCAGAGGTTGACTCTTCGGACCAAAGCACACCCGGCTGCGCGCTCTCACTGCAACGAAACAGAGGTACCTAGTACTAATTGGTAACTACATTAGAATACAAGGACCACTACTTATACCGACATTAAATATATGTCACACTATTGTTCCCGGCTTGGTAATATACGCACAACTTTATAATTAGAAGTTATGTTGCGACGGGAAAAGAAAAATTACGCTTTCAAGGCACGAATGTTGTTTAAAATTTAATGTTGATGTAAGAGTTTAATGGAGGCGACATCTTAACACAAAGCAGGTGTTAAAATTTATATATGTAAAAGTAGAGATGATAGCTTTTAATCTGTAATAATATAAAATATTGTTAGGAAATAAGTTTTTTTTATTCTCTATAATTCTACGTTTCGGCGAAAATGAATACCAGCAAGAATGGAAAATCTTGATCAAAATTGATGGTCAGTTTTCTTTTCATATATAAAAAAATTAGGTACGAAGGCAAATGACCGTACGGGCCCCACCCGATGGATGATCAAGGACTACGCTCATTGGCCTTACATCTCAAATAGGAAGTGCGTGCTCCCCAAAATTAGCAGGAACGGTTGACCTCGGATAACTTAACATTAAATTAATCTTGTATTAAAAAAATTTAAAATAAATCCGTGTATCTATCTATCTACCGAGTTATTTGTCAAAGAAAATGGGAGACTTACCTAAAACTGGTAAAGGCGTTTGGATGCCTGGGCGGGAAGCATGTGGAAGGCACTAGTCCACGTGGAGTTTGTGCCGCTGCCGGACTGCCCGGCTCCTCCCAACGCCATTCATTATCGCCTCCACACTCCTAGACAAATTCATGAATACGATGTAATGCAGTTATTATTTGTATTAGGCCCTGCGCGCACGGGAAACTTTTGTCACTGTGACTGTTTTGTCACTTTCATTATGGCTGTAGAATTATATGGAGATGCGCGCACGTTGCGACGTGACAATCGGATGACAAAACTGTTTTGTGCCTGCGAACAAGCGTGCGACAAAACTGTCACCGCGCTGCTAGAGTTTGATAGAAGCGCGCGCACGAGTGACGAAACAGTTTCTGCCTGTGCCCTAAGCCAAAAGCGGAAAGCGGAAAGGATTAACTTTTTATTTATATTTTCAGACAACTTGAAATAGCATTGGAATCAAAACAAAAGTGTCTCCTAGCGTTCAATCACCACATTATCATAAAGGGTCTAAGCAGTATGCATTGAAGTTGTTCTAATAAAATATTCAAGGTTTTCTTCGAAATTACTAGAGCTTGAATTGTTTTAGAGAAAATGAAATATGATATAATTTGTTTAAGTTAACACTGGTTGAAAGATTACAAGATGTTATTTAATTTTGAGAATAACACAATGATCGAAGATTCTATGTTTCGGCCCAAAAAATTGAATTTTGTACTCAATCGATTTTTACCCTTGAAAATCGACTGTCGATTTTTTGTGTTGGTATAAAAAATCTTTACAATAGTTACAATTAGCTGAATGTATTAATTTGATAGGTAATAAAAATAATTCTTATAATCGAATTCCTTGAACTAAAAAATAGATGATTTTACTGATAAGAGATCCCACAGATTGTTTAATGAATATTTTTGTTTTTCATAAAATGGATTTATATTTATATTGTAAATACAGAAAAGATATAGAATCGATCCTTTAGAAATAGTTTTTTTATAAATCGATTCTTCATGTTCTGATTCGAATCGAATCAAAAATCCCTACAAAATAGTTTATCCTGACGCCATTTTCCGTGCCCCGCTCTCCGCTTACTTTTGATTGCCCGCTGGCGATAAGCAAATATATATAGTATATAGAAGAAGTGGAAAGAAGACCAGTACTTTACGAGAAAAGATTAAAAGAATATTCTGACATATGATAAATACTAGGCATGCCTTTTAAGTTCTGTCGTTTCCATATTTAACGGCAATTTTGAATTTGAAACAGTTCTATATTCGAATGTGTTTAAATTTTGAATCTCAAAACATTTTTAACACCCCAACTTTAAAGTGGAATAAATGTTATAATTAGTGGTTTGAGCGAAGGGAAAAGTGTACTAAACTTTGTGGTGAATACTTTGAAAATATGCAGTAATTCATTAAAACTTTCTGCAATCATTCGAAAACTTTTACGACGTATGAATTCGCAAATAATGACTGTCTCCTCCAAATGCATATCGTTGAATGAACCATGGATTTACAAAAATGTTTCGTGACTGTCATTCGCCGTGTGCGCACTCAGATTTTAAGACGCGACGCGACATGACAAAAACTTTTTTGTCGCAGCGACAAAAGTCACCCGTCAGCGCACTGCTTTACAGTTTCATTAGAATATTTAGTAAAATATAAACTGGATGATAGTTGCATAAAATAGCTGGTAAATAAATTTCTATATCTTTAAAACAATGTTAAAAATCATCTGTTTCACAATAAAGCATTTGTATTTAATGCCCCGTAAACAAATAAATATGAGAAGGCAACAGCAAATGCTATAAAATAAGATTTGTACGCGGATACGTTGCATCTAACTTTCAACATCTACATTACGAATTCATTCGACGAGCGTTTGAACTTAGTTTTCCCGATGGCAAAACGATGATATTAAAATGTCTAGACTAAACAAATATGTATTATTTTTTGAAATGAACTTTTTAATGAATTTCTACATACGCCGGAATTCTGCTTGCTGGTACATTCCATTCAGTTTCTTTCTTAACATTTTCATTAAAATCTTGTCAATATTAAAGTAAATCCTGAACTTTGTTATAAAATACAAACATAAGGTTTGATTGTGATGTATATCAGAATCAAACCTTATCTGTACTCGCAATCTAAAAGTAACAAGCATGAAAAACCGAGTATGAATCCAAGACATTTTCCGGGTCGCGGGCACGCGGCGGCCGGCCGATTAAACGCGCGGGGCCTTGGCAAAGCCTACACAAATAATATTATATTGCCAGATGCATGCCAATACTCTGAAACGCCGTCAGACGATTGCCAAGAGGCCGATTGCTAACTTACTTGCAATAAGGAGTATGTTGTGACGCCGAGACTTGGCAGAACTATTTATATTAATTCGTGTAGACGATAGTATGGTACTTATTGGCTGATGTAGGAATCAAGAGGGTTCTACATCTAAGTTTTGATAGAGTTTTATTTCACCAAAGACTTATAATTGGCTCAATGTTTTAGACGTTTTACTGTTTTCGAAGTGTTGCTCGTTAATATGACGAATTAAAATCTTTAATATAACTTTGTAAAGTTTTGTATGGCTAACAGCAATTCATTAAAAACATTTACTCGACTACAATTAGTAATAATTTGAACCGGCGATTCTAGATGAAATATTTATTTCTACCTTCGCAATTGAAAAGGTTCAATCTATTTTCAGATTAAAAGTAATTGACTACAATTAAAGTAATAATTTGAACCGGCGATTCTAGATAAAATATTTAATTCTACCTTCGCAATTGAAAAGGTTCAATCTATTTTCAGATTAAAAGTAACTTGACTACACTTAAAATAATAATTTGAACCGGCGATTCTAGATGAAATATTTAATTCTACCTTCGCAATTGAAAAGGTTCAATCTTTTCAGATTAAAAGGCCGTAGATATTCCTAATTGAAGATGCTAATTTTAGGTGGTCTAAATATGTTAATAAAAGCGCTTAAAAAGAAGTAGAATAGAGTCCATTAAGTGGGTCGAGAAAATTTTTACTAGGCTGCCTGGACCAGTTTGATTCGTCGTTAGGGTTGATCCCATCAGGAAAAGCCTCCTTGAAACTACTAAAGGTTCTATTTGCAAACCTGTTCGCAATATTAAAATATCAGTGTTTTAAAATTGCTAGTCAAAGTAGTTTCAACTAACTAAATTGCATTTAAAATGGACAGGACCATTACTGAACAGTGCTCGCTCATAATCTATTTCCGTAAATAGCTATGTAAATCACTCGTATGAAATTTATAAAGCACTTAATATTAGTAGCAAAATCGATACGAGAATACTTAAAATCACATTTGAGGGTAGACATTTAAAAATAAGTAGGACCATTCAATGGGGTATTAGGGATAAGATGTCCGAGACAGGGGGATGAAATTGAACTCCACTTGAAGTACACAAACGCAAGCGATCCTGCCTGCATTATTTGGCACCGTGCACCCATTAAAACGAGCCACTGTTGGCACCCATCTCGGCTAACATTAACTGGCATCAAACAGGATGTCGTACGGTACATTATGAACGGACAATAAAATCTTCAGAGCTTTGTACTTAAAATTTAATTCAAGCATTTGGCTTTGTATGAATATAAGAAATGATTTAAAGTGTCAACTGGCGCCCAACATGGGACTTTAGAAATGCCAAAAGGTTTCAAAGACGAACCAATGTTACTTTCGTTTTGAAGAAGGTACTATAACCAAACGAGCTCTATATACAGGTATTTTCGAACAGTAACCAATTGGTAATTTTGAAAAAAAAATGTCGGGTATTAGTTACACGATACATTTAAAAATAGAATAAAGCATCACAGCCAGAAAGAATCTATTACACACAGTAAAAAGATTACCTTACGGTAAAAAAAAAATAAGCAGGTACTTACATTGTTGCGATGAAGAACCGCGGGAGAAGCTGCAGGTTCTCCTAGACGCGTGTCCAGACCCAAAAACTCTGCTATAGAGCGACGATTCTCGGTAGAGCCGCTGCCACTGCGGCTGTTGTCCTACAGGAAAAATCAATATTAATCTTTGAAATTTAATAGAATTAAAAATAATCGGTTTCACAGCAGTTCTGTAAACTGAACAAGTCGTGGCAAAGGTATTAAAAAATTTTAGAATGAGGATACTTTAAACATTGTTGTTCAAATATTCCCAGAACGATACCGTTCTATGAGATGTAGGTAGTCGATGACGGATTAAAAAAAAAAACATTTGAAATAGATCTACGTTAGGAAAGCCAATCTGTACATACAAACTTACTTTATGGTGGTAACAATTAAAAATTCCCATCTATTGTGTAATTTTTACACGACTAATTAGGGTAAAACAAAACAGGTAGATAAAAATACTGCGGGGTAGTTTCTTGAAAAATTATTTTACGACAAATGGAAATTTCTTGAAAAAAATCTTACTACATTACTAAAAGCAAAAAGAAACGCATACAATACACTAAACAAAAAAAAAAGAAACTTACCTGATGTAGAAGCGGCATCTTTGCCGCTGAAAACTTTTCGGAGTTCCGATAATATTCCTGTACCGCGACAAACGAAGGAGGCTAGCTATGATACTTGCGCGGCGGCGGCACACACACGACTAATAGTCAGAATGAGCGCCTCGAAGCACGAAGCCCTCGCTATCCCCACCCCACACTACACATCCGAACAAGCCACGCCCACCACACAATACTTTTAACTCAAATATTTATCAAAATCGCAATTGAAAACACTAAAAATCTTAGAAATTATCATAACGCTATTTTAATATAAAGTGCAATCGCAACTCTTTCAATAGACAAAGATTTTAACATTTGAAATTAGAACGAGTGTTGCGCGCGCTTAATGGCGGCAAAGGGCACATGGCTTGAGTCAAATTGCGCATGTGCGTTTAAAAATAATGAGAGACAATTTAATATTTATAAGCTGATATTTATAGCTGAAAGTAAATTAACGACGAGGATCGAAATGTCAGTTAAGAATAACCACTTTAATTTAATTAAAAGACTCCAACTTATTACTTTTGTATACAATAGAGAAATATTCTACCCACATCGAAGTACTAAATTTAAAATATACGATAATAATTAGAATGTTATTACATTAGAAATTATAGATAAATGAATTGTTTAATTGCTTTAACTATTTTTGTTTAATTTATTGAACCTTCTGTCTTATTTTAGGTGCTGTGTATACTTATTTTAAATAAATGGTAGACTCATACGACGGCAAATGTTTTCCCCATTATATTATTATAGTGTCGGGTAATTTTTTTATATATAAGAAATATACACAATACCATTGGGCGTTTTCTATGTATATTAAATGTGTTACAAAAACGGAAAATACATATTCCATCCGTTAGCTACTAATAACTTAGATAAAATACTAACTATATGACAACTATTTTGTGATCATAGAAACAGTTGGTTAGAATCGGATATCGAACCTGAGACCACATAACCGCAGTCAATTGATCCATAATATTAAAAAATATATTTAAATTACTAATTTTTTTTATAACAATGTAAATTCGAGTGTGACTCTTGTCAGTCAGTTATGCTTTCACAGATGAACCAATTTCAATGCAATTTTGGCTAGGAGATGCTTTGATTCTTGAGGATTAACACGCGGACGAGGCTGTGGGCAAAAGCTATTATGTAACTGAGTACTGTTGTCAACAGTACTCAGTTTTATATAAAAGAAAAGACAACTCCCGCATTAGGAATATACATCCTGTGTCGCGGGAGACTTTACAAACATACATAAAACGGACACAAAGAACATCCAGACCCAGAATAACAAGTTCTAGATCACACTAAGTGTTGTTCCGCGTGAGATTTGAACCCACTACACTTGGCGAAGTAGAAAGTGGCGTAGCGACCACTTAAACCACCATACTACCTTTCGTCCGCGGCTCTGTCTACATGTTTCAGTTACCGCAGTAAGCAGTAGCATAGGCATGTCTTACTTTAATGTTTAAGCTTTATTACTGTAATCATTAACTTAATAATATCCCTTCATATTTTAATGAAAATCAAACATATACTATTTACCGCGGTAACCGACATATATGTAAAAAGGCGGAGCCGTGGTAAACAGCTAGTACAAATATAGGACTCTTACTCTGCAGGATGATAAGCATGAGCAGAATCCAAGCGTAGTGGTCGTGGCATGGCATGGCAATCGTTATTGGGAAGTCAGTGCACTCAAATTTACTTCAACCTTCGAATTTCAGTTCGCCCTTAGGGTTGCGGAGATCCGATGCCAGTCGCTCCGTGGAAACACTAATATACAGGTAAAACCGGTTGAACTTGTAGCCGACCCCAAATAATATTGGGAATAAGGCTAGGCAGAAGAAAATTATTTTGTAAAGAATAGGTAAGGTAAAAAATAAAAGGTAATAAAACACAGTATATTTTATCCTTGTATTTAATAAGATGATATTACATATTTTATTGAGTTCTACATATATACACTCTCAATCATTTGACCAACACGAAGCCAAAAAGAAGCGCAGGAGAGTTGTTCGTAATTAAGGCCAGGTTACATAAATTTTATCGAAAGTGTTTGTTTTTTTTAAATTTTCTTGTGAAAAGAAAATGTTTGTGTCATCACGGCATCACTAAGTTAAACAAACCTCGGTAAGATATTCCCAAGACAATAGTTTGTTTAATAAAGGATATAAATAACGCGGATTTAAAAGAAAATAGGAATTTAGCCTTAACTTTACATATTGTTAGAATGAACTAAGGTAATCGTCCAAATTACAAGATGGATAAAAAATTGTCTAAATAACTCGTTTAATAGTGAAATAGTTGATCGTCGCTTGTATATCTGTTTTCAAATAAAGAGTGGGATACCGATAACGAATTGGATTTACAATGTTGGAATTGCAATTGTATTTCTTAAACTCTTGGCTTATTTGTTCGTATGATATTAGTATTAAATGCATTTTAGCTTCATAGATGTCGATGATAAGTATTTCTTTCCTTCATTATTCCAGAATCTGCATTGTCTGAATCATACAGCAACATAGTAGGGAACAGTCATACGTGGGCGTTCCCGTCTGTCAAAGTATAACCCCAAATGGGTATATGCAATACATTGTTATGAATGTACTTGTGTGAGTGTAATTGTGAATGTTATGTTTTAATTGTAGTGTGAGTTCATAGTAACAGGCGATTTTTTTTATGTGAGTGTAAAACGTGTATGTGTGAACATTTCCCACCGTAAAAATGACAGACTTTATCAGAATAAGATGCTATGACCTTCCTTCTCTGCCAGCCTATCTATTTTGCTCTATGGTCTGAATAGATCATTCATAGAATCTATGTCAATACCAAGTCCAGTCTGTAAGCGGTGACTGTCTAAGTATCAGTGAGCTATCTCCAGCTGTCATCTAGTCCTGCAGACCGAAGAGTGGTGCTAGCAATTGGCCTGGAGCGGCCGGAGGCCTAGGACGTGGCAGACAGCCACGTTCGTCACTGTACATGTACGGTAGACGCAATATCCAGTATGCTGACGCTGAGAGCTTTATCGGGGGTGATCCCACCGGCTGCGGAATGAAGATCGGCCCGCCCGGTAGTGGTTGGACCTGTAGACGAAACACATATTTAATTAACACAAAGTACCAGACCAAACTTTTATTAAACTACAAGTACTAAATTAAAAAGATAACTTAATTCTAATTTTTAAGGAACTTGTAATATATATATGTACTAGTTGACCCAGCGAACTTCGTACCGCCCAACTTTAAAATTCCAGAACTTGATCGCAGCGCCACTTACCGGGTCCAATTGCAAATCTAAACCATTCCCAGATCCCCTTGAACACACACAAAAAAGTTCATCAAAATCGGTCCAGTCGTTTGAGAGAAGTTCAGTGACATACACACTCACAGAAGAATTATATATATAAAGATGTACACACACAAACTGATGTAAATTATAAATAATTATACATATACCAACATCTAGCAGTCCATGCCAGTTTGGTCCTCTCTTTTGCAAGGAAGGTTTGGCTTACTATATTAAGCTGACCAGACGTGTTAGTCTAGGATTCGTTCCAACAACGGAATGAATAGAGATGGTGGAATTCTGAATTCTTAATCCAAAAATGTCTTTATTGAAGTTTAAGTAGTTTGTATATAGTGACGTCACCTTGTCGACTACTCGTATATGAAAAACGGCGTGACAAATGCTTAAAGTAGCGGTCGTTGTGTTCTTAGTGTCTGTGTTTGTACTTATAAAGTCACCTGTGACACACAAGTCATTTATAAAGGGGAGTTGACTTGTTAAACAAAAACTAGTATAAAACATGAGCAGTATGTATGCGTGTGTGGTGTGGTGTGGTGTGTACCTTAGGGTCGAGCGTGACGTGCACGGGCGCCTTGGGCGTGACGACGTGCACGCGCATGAGCTGCGCGCTGAGCGCGGGTTGCGCGCGGCACAGGCAGGGCGCGTGCAACGGCATGTCGCTCGCAGCCAGCCGCGCGCCCACCGCCCCAGCCTCGCGCCCGCACCCACCACCCCCGCCGTTCACCACCGTGTCCGGGGACTGCATCATGAACCTACGCATGTTCTATACCACTTAAACACTCATCGTTATTGTTTCACACCAAAACGAAACTATCTATATCTAAATACAAATGGTCTTAAATTTTTCTATGGAAACTTAGGATTCTATTGTTGCTTTTGATGAAATATACCATAAACTATTTATTCTAGTTTGGCGATTTTGTTTAAAGAAATCGTCACAAGTATTAATATATAGAAAATCCATACGGTTTTAAGCCTCTCAAGAAATTGCACGTATTTCAAACTATTAATATCGCTTGGAAATTACTTCAACAAAGCTAGGTGTACTTCAAGGAGCAATACTTGGTTCTAATTTTTTTGTGTTTGTACTAATTCATATTACATCACAAAATTACACCGTTTTGCTTTGCATGTTAATCAACTATGAAATTCCTTTCAAAGTATTGGTTTCATGAACGGTTTTAATAGTATTTTGCTGGACATATGCCTCTTCTTCAAATACTATACATGGTTAAATTTAAATGTTCTTTCTTTTTAGAGTCAGATTTATAGTTCTGCAGAATTTACTCCTTTAGTCGGCTTTTCTCTCTACGGAATGAACATAATCTGCATTTTCTTAATCCAATAGTATGGAACAAAATGGGTTTCAACGAGGAAAATCAACAACCTTAGCAGCTTTTACTCTAATTCATAATGTGGTGACTAGTATTGATAAAAAGCTGACAACGCTAGTTATATTCTTTGATATGTCAAAAGCCTTCGACTTTGTATCACACGAGTTACTCTTACAGAAATTGGAACAATATGGAATCAGAGGACCAGCTCTATCATGGCTTGAATCATATTTAACCAACCGCCTGCAAAGAGTGGACATACAGCATATAGGACACAACTCGGATCTAACTACCAGTAGCTCGCCATTTAAGATAAATAGCTTTGGGGTGCCTCAAGGCAGTGTACTGGGGCCGCTGTTATTTCTTCTGTACATCAATGATCTCCCTGACATTACAAACCACAAAATAGTTTTATTTGCTGATGACATTTCTATAATCTTGACATGTAATAATTTGACTAATCTTAATGATCAAGTAAATGGGACGATCCATGGGGTGACAAAATGATAAGAAAATAAAAATCTGAATGTTAATTTAAGCAAAACTAGTTATATACGATTTCAAAGCATACGGTCTCCAAATATGAGCTTACAACACATTACAACAATTAAAGAACAGAACCACGTAAAATTTTTAGGAATCACACTTGATAAATATGTAAACTGGAAAGCACATATTGATGATGTATGTAGATTTGTTTATGTCTTGAGTAATCTTAGGCAAACCTCAACACAAGAGACCACTATTCTAGCATATCATGGCTACGTAAGCTATGTGTTGTGGGATATGGTTTGATACTATGAGGGAATTCCTCGGAAGCAAACAGATGCTTCATCACACAGAAACGATGTGTCAGAGCCATAGTCGGAATCGAACCAGATCAAACGTGCAAACCGCATTTCAAAAGCCTGGGCATACTACCTCTGTATTGTATGTATATATTGGAGCTATCGATTTTTGTAAAAACGTACCCAAATTTGTTCACCAAAGCGAAAGATAAATTTCCAAGAAACACTAGAAACCCAAATCGACTAGTTTTGGAATGTACTCCAATCACCGAGCCATGTTTTAAGAATCGTCTCAAAACATGGCTCTTGAAAAATCATATTATTTTCTGAAAGAATTCCTGAGTTCAAAATGAAATTGTGTTAGTATAATGACTTAATATTAGTTTTACATTGACTTTAATTGTTAAATGATGACGATTCGATTTTCGATAATAACGATACATATTTTTTAACTTAAGTTTTGACCAAGACATTTTTTATTTTTTTAATGATTGATGAAATGAATCGAAATTAATATTTAATCCAATTATAATTTAAAATTAATTAACAATTATGTAATAAATAATCAAATTTCCAAAGGCCATCTACATCTAACATTTTCACATGCCATCTGTGGCTAAATAGACGAACTATAATATAAATATTGTAAAAACACCTTTGTACTCTATTTAATGTGAAATAAATCATTTCATTTCATTTCAATACTAAACAGAAAAAGAAAGTTTTTGCTCTTATGTATTCATGATTGCAACTGAATGTTTTATTTATACGGTTTAATTTTTATTATATGTGTCGAGCGTCAGAATAATGTGTGTGTACCTGTGTCCTCTTGGGCACTCGTACTCGAAGCCGATAAATATCTTGACGGTGAGGTGATGGTGCAGCTGCGGCTTGCCCCGCCCGCGCGCGCTGGCCTGCTGCACGCGCCACGCGCTCACCGACTCCATTCTAGAACACGCACTAGTATTAGCGAGCTAGGCCTCAATCGTTTACAAAAATATCGGTACTTAAATAATTTCAAGGTAGTCGAGCCACACCGATTTTAAAACAAACTATGACTGCCTTGTTGGTCTAGTGGTTAACGTACGCGGCTGCTGATCAAGATCTCGGGTCTCGGGTTAGATTCCCGGCTCGGACCAAATATTTGTGTGATCCACAAATATTTGTTTCGGAGTCTAGGTGTTTTCTATGTCTATTAAGTATGTATTTACAAAAAAGAGTATGTTTATGTATTTATATCAGTTGTCTAGTACCCATAATACAAGTTCTGCTTAGTTTGTGACTAGATGATGTTGTGTGTAAGATGTCCGAAATATTTATTAATTTATTTAAACGGGCCCGACTCGATCGGAGCGGTCCACCCTTACATAGAAGACCAACAATGTTTTATATTATTAATGATAATATAATAAAATTAATATGTAATATAATAGTGATCTTTTACGATCAAAGTGGCACGACACGGTTTAAGGTACAAGCTGTTTCTCCCACTAGTCACATCGTGTAGATGATAATGGAATTTCTGTAATGGACATTATTGTTTTAAATGACTTATCGACTTACCGAACAGCACAATCCCATGGCAGGAGGTAGTTGGTATGCGGCAGGAACCCAGGTTGGAGGTGTTCGGGCAGACCCAGGCTGTGGGAGTACAGCGAGGAAGCCCCCAGGCACACGACGCTCCAGGAGGAGAAGGCGGGGAGTAGGCCCGCCGGACTGGCCGTGTGCAACATACCGGGGAGGTACTCCGTCGTAGACGGCTGACGACTTATTAGTTTATCTGAAGTTGAATAATAAGTAAACATTATAGTTAAACTTCTAATGGTGTGGTGACGGATTTAAAACATGGAGTGTCACCACCTCTATTAAACCCACTGGTGACTTAAGAAGCGTCTAAAGGAACAAACTAGGCAGGACAATATCACTATAAAGATAATAGAAAACTTGTAACAACTCTATAGACGACCCGTCTGGGCATCGTGGTGTAGTCAACTAAAACTTGATTTCTAAGAAGAGGTCCAGTCTAGTAGTGGACTGAAAGGTTAGTGTGATATTAAATATGGTTTAGATTATTTATTCCGTTGATAATTATATTCCGTGTGGTGACGGATTAAGAATACAAAGTGTCACCACCCCTATTCATTCCATGCGTGTCGTAAGAGGCGACCAAAGGAACAAAATAAGCAGCTAACATCACTGCCAAGAGAAGGTAAACTTGAAACAAACTCTTTACCAACCCGTCTGGCCAGCGTGGTATAGTAGGCCAAAACCTCCTTTCAAAGGAGAGGTCTATGTTCAGCAGTGGACTGTTAAACGCTGTTGATGATGATGATGATAATTATATTGCTATCAGCTAATAAAGTCAGCCTGTGACAACGCCTGGTGTAGCATTGGGGCCTAGTGTGAGTTTATTTCATTGCAATTTGTGAGTTCAATATGAGTGAAACTCGCACCAGGTGCCCTGACTACATCTATTACATGATCACCTAAATTCCCATACACAAGTAATTACGTATATGCATTAATGAATGCTTAGATTCGAGTTGATTGCACGCTTATTACGGTCTAGATTTCTGATATCATAACTGGTAGTTACATTAAAAATCTGCCATATGCATGTCAGGCCTCGCATAACATAGAGTTCCGTAGTCACCTATGATAGCACGTTTATTTAAAATTATTTCCAATGGATAATTGTTAAGTTTACTTATTATTTTTATTATTTGTTACTTTTGTATGAAGTTTTCCTGATAGGCGTATTTTACAAGTTAGTCCTCTAACTGATGAACTAACAAAGACCGTTATAGATTATCTTTCTAGCACTAACCGTTTAGAAGGTAAGTCGAGGACGGACGGACGGACATGACGAAACTATAGGGGTTCCTAGTCAGGACTACAAAACCCTAAAAAAGATGATTTCTGTTAATCATCATCAACCTATCGCAGTCCACTGCTGGACATAGGCCTCTCCCATCGCACGCCACTCTGTGTGATCTTGGGTTCGCATCTTTTTCGATCGCAAATCGTATAGCACTCACCTGTAGCAGAGTCTCCTCGAACCGGCACGACGTATTTATCAGACGTTTGTGACTTATCATCATCATCATCTTCATCCTTCATGGAGCCAGGAGACAGAGCATCAGGAGCAGACCACGCGCCTGCCTCAGATGTTACCGACCCTGCTGATCCTGGTGAGCCGGCGGGAGACGCGTGACGAGTTGATTCAGACGCTTCTTCGGGAGGGGCGCCTTTCAAAGCTGCAGCTCTGAAATATAATATAGAGACATAGCTTTTATAGAAACCATTCATTCAACACATAAGATCAACCTAAAATGACTGAGCATTCTTGCTGTCGTATTTCGTTGGAGTTAATTTCCCTTGGTAAGAATTCGAGACAGGGATTATCGGTGGCTGTGGACTATTTAATACTAGCTACGCCCCGCGGTGTTATCCGCGTATATCATTATGGTTGCTATGCAAGTTTGTTATGCATAGCAACCTGTGAAGTTTTGACAGGAGATAAACAGTGATACATTTTGACATCTACGATTTATGTATTTTATAATCACTTAGCTTTCGCCCGTTTATCTCATTTTGCAGTAAAAAGTAGCCTATGTGTTATTCTGATATTTAAGTTATATTACTGTAAAGTTTTAACCCAAATTCGTTCAGTAGTTTTTGCGTGAAAGAAAAACAAACATACATACACACATACATACATACTCACAAACTTTCGCATTTATAATACATATTAGTAGGATACATACATATGAATTCAGGTTAAAATATGTTTCGCAATCTAAAAACAATAAGTTGTTTAGAACAGTGTAGTAGTAGACGAACCCTATGATGTGCGTTTTACGACACACACTTGGGATTTTATTTTAGTTATATCAATGAATTCCTTACTTGTAAGTTGGTATCGAAGGCTGAAACACAGGAAACTCGATGGCATGAAGTGTGGGACAGACTCCGCACTCTTCAGCGGCTAGGGCATAGAAGGTGTTGTTGGCCTTGCGGACGGAGTAGGGGTCCTCGCGCGAACACTTGCAGCGGCCACAGTTACACGCAGACACGTAACGGACCCCTGACGAGTGCTCCTTTGCACTGTCACTGGAAATTCAATTATTATTGCATATAAAGTCAGTAACGAACATTTAAAAAAAAAAACAACTGAACTATGTAAAAAAATACTACAAAAACCTATAATTTTACAAGTTGCAAGTTTTATTGTTATAATTAAATGAGATAAAACGAATTTAGCGACATATCAATCAAATAAGTATCAATCCGTTTAAACATATACTCGATAATCATAATTCCTCCTTTTGTCGCAGACGGGTAAAACACACAAAATATGGTTTTTGATCACATGGTTTTACCGGCACATTTTTAATACTTAAACTGCTACATGATTTGTTGAGGCAATTTATATACTACAGCATAAACATACTACAACCACATCTACCGAAGACAAACTGAACTACGAAGTAACTAACAGTTACTTCGTAGTTCGGTTTGTCTTCGGTATATATCCTGTATCGCGATATAGATATTTCTTGTGCAGATTACTCGTACCTAGTACTCGTCTCGAAGGACCTGACACCCATGTAAGATTATGATAGAAAGCTGACGTATGAAAATAATTGCTATGTAATATATTGTACTGACTGTTCGGGTTCGATGCACACGTGTCCGGTGAGAGACAGCGCCTCGCACAGGCTGCGCGTGCGCCAGATGGCCGCGCACGCCGAGCGCAGGCGAGCGCGAGCCGCTCGGGCCAGCGGGCCGCGCGCCATGCTGTCCAGCACGCCCAGCGCCACGCTCACCTGTACCACCACGCTCGTTACTACAATAATATGAACATAATCATGATTTACTCCTAGCCGATTCCGGCCATGGCCGCCAATCTCAACGGAGACCAGGAGATATTATATTCCACAAATGTTCTGTGCGCAAACACAGGTGCACTCTCTGTTACCTATCACAATCCGATGGGATGGCTATCCGACACGACCGGGGAGAGATCAGGCGTAGGAACTACGGCTTTACGTATTCTCCGAGGCACAGGGGTTAAGACCCCTTTTAAACTCCGGCTTCTTACTAAGCATTTATATAATCAATATATAAAACTGGGGAGGCCTATGTCCAGCAGTGGACTGCATCAAGATGATGATGATAAAATCAAAATCAATGTTTTTTTCCCTAAAACAAGTTTGAAAATTTCAGCGTTTAAACGCCAAACATGCTCACCGTGCTAAACTCACACTAGGCACTCAGTACTTATAGTAAAACCTGTGTTATTTTAATATAAATGATTTAATTATGTATCTAACCTTATGTGCATGATGCTGGCTGGAATAATGCGCCGGTAGACCTTCTGCGTACGAAGCTTGAGCTATTGGCAGTACCTGGTGAACATTTAGATCTGTGATTAATATAGAATGAATCATCTTCCTGGCATTTATTATTCCCAAGATTATTTGAAGACGGCTACTAGTTCAACCGATTATAACTAAAAATGGACTGATCAGGGCCACTGGCATCGGTCGCCTTCAACCCTGAGAGCAACCTGAATTCGAATGTTCAACCGGGACCGACAGCTTAACATGCTCAACGAGGCAGTTGACAAGGCATTCATATAGAATCAAATCACAGTCAATATATAGTGCAGATGTTTTTGGCAGTTTGGGAAATAGTTTTACAGGGACACAAGAATTGAATTGGTATAGTTATATTCACATAAATACCTTAGCACATCTGGCTTGAGAGAACCTCACATCAGTAGCGAGAGCATCGTAGAGTGCCGAGGGTTTGTCTTCATCAGTTCGGGGCACAGCTTCTAAGTAAACAGGTGCCAGCGCTGATGCTACAGCACGCCAAGATGACGCGCTCGGTAACTGCAGTAAATGGTTTAGAGAAAAAAATTTAATCGTTCATACATATACACACCTTTATATACACCTTTCACAAATGGACGAATATTCTAAGAATTTAGCATTTTTATTGTTCCTTTCTCCACATTAAGTTTTGTAAGGACGATTTGTTTTACATGGACAATTAATTAGATTAGAACTCATGTGCCTAAGTCTCTCTCAAAGGAGGGGGAATCGAACTGACCACGATTTGGAATATGTATGTGTGTGTGTGTGTGTGTGTGTGTGTGTTTAATGTGTTTGGCACAGAATCTGTTTATGTGAGAGTGAATTTTCGAAAGGTAATTGTTTTGTACGCGAGTCTAAAACGTGCATATGTGAAAATACCTCCTGTAGGCAAGCCTGTAAAGCTCTATGGTTCCAAGAAATTAAGTAATAAAATTATATGTCAAACATACTCACCTCAAAGAACGATGTGCTCATAGCGTACTTCCCAACATTGTCATCAAATCCTTCGCCAAATGCCAGGTCAATGTGCGTCTGAAGGAAGTTCCTGAAGGTAGGGCGGTCAGAGCTCGGCTCGACGATTCCTGCGCATCTAGCGGCCAGACCGCGGACAAGTGCACTCACCTCTCGAGCGTTGGAACTTTCTTCGTCGCTACTTATGTATACGAACTCTTCGTTCTTTGGGATTGCAAATAAGGATTTTGCACTGAAAGAACATTTTCTTGATTAAATTATGCAGGTATTTTTACATGAACTTTCGTGTAAGATCAAGTTTAATAGGTACTCAATGCTACGCATACCTAATAAATAGTATAGTAGTATGCTATTTGTTAACTAGTATTTAAAACTAGCTGTGTTACCCACCGTTATTGTTTTAAAACGCGAGTAAAACTAAATACTGAAGATAGTCTAAAAAAATTAGCCTAAGTTACTCCTATTTCATCAGCTTTCTCTCAGTGAAAGTCCCGTAAAAATTGGTCCGGCCATTGAATACTCACCAAACATTAGTAATAATCCTGGCCTTCCGTAGTATAAAGTAGAGCTGATCTTCGACTGCATGCTCCAACCTTTTGAGTCCTGCTGGATTTTTCCTCAAGGGAGTAGGAGCGCGGCGGAAATGGAACAGAAGGCGAGGACAGCAGCAACGGCCGTGAGTCTCCCACGCGCCTGTCGCGTTGATGTTCACCAGTGCAGCTGTGGTGCGGCCGATTAGCTCTGTTCTGTAGTTAAAAGGGTAAACTTCGTGCGTGTAAAATTCCCTAATAATTTTAACAAAAAAACCGACTTCAAAAAAAAATTATTACGAGCACCCAAATCGTGACAGTTACGCATATAAAATTTTAGGAGTTCCCTCGTTTTCTCCAGGTATCTATCATCATATCCTGGTTTCCTTATCATGTGAAAACATGGGAGGCACCAGATTTCAAATAAAAAAATACATCAAAATTGGTTTACTCAATCATTCCAAAAGTTTTAAGGTAACAAACTTAAAAAAATACAGTCGAATTGAAAAACTAATCCTGTTTTGAAGTTGGTTAAAAAGAATAATTTTTCCCCATTTTTGGAAGTTGACCCATTGACCCAAAAGTCCTATTGGTTGTAGTTTAAAGTTATAAAGGCTTTAGATACATTTGTCGAGAATTTTTACAAGCTATTTAATCCTTTGCCTATTGAAAAGATTTCTTTTTAAATTTCAAATAATTTTAGTTTGAATAGGCAATTTAGAAGAGAGTATTGAAGAGAGAGATAATGAATGTATAGAGGGCCTACTATTTTTCCTAACACTGTGAGTGTGTGTGTGTGTGTGTGTGTGTGTGTGTGTGTGTGTGTGTGTGTGTGTGTGTGTGTGTGTGTGTGTGTGTGTGTGTGTGTGTGTGTGTGTGTGTGTGTGTGTGTGTGTGTGTGTGTGTGTGTGTGTGTGTGTGTGTGTGTGTGTGTGTGTGTGTGTGTGTGTGTGTGTGTGTGTGTGTGTGTGTGTGTGTGTGTGTGTGTGTGTGTGAACTTTATATTTTCACACAATCATTCAAATAGCCACAAATAACAAAACAACAATTTGTTAATTTCATTACTGGAGTAATGTAGGGATCTAATCAACACTCAGGGCAGTAGGAAGCAACGAAGACGAATATATTTGTCTATTCACATATTAAAAAAATTGCATAAAGAAATATTTTACTTACATACCTGTAAGCATCAATAGCTTTAAAAAGCTGTAGATATCCAAGGTCAAAGACTGATGTCGGTGATGAAAGCACTACAATATGACATAAGTGGAACAGCAAAGCCATAGCTCTACAAGATTCTGCAGCCAGCTCTCCTGACACAACAAGCCAGTTTGCAGCATCAGCCTCCTTTTCTGAACCTTTGTGGTCATCATTAATATTTGCTGCAAGAGCGGTTAATCGTTTGGTGTCCAGGTATGTGACTGCATGAAGGTACAGTATGCTGCGGCGTTCATCCCAAAAGCATTCGATGCCATTCTGTAAAATATTTACACAGTTTAAAATAAAGTTTATTCTGTGTTTTTCGTCGCTTCTCTTTAAGTACCCAACGGAATTCAGTGTGTTTTCCAGCAAGAAAGTGTTACAATGCACACTTTCTAGAAGAGACTCAGTATATGGTTTGGTCATGCAGCTTCTTGATAGCTTCTAATATATTGCCGTACATAAAAATGAACCTTATAGTAATTTACATAATGTCAAATATTAAGATATATTATAGTGATATATACTTAAATATAAGATTTATTGTAGTGATTTTGAGAATGGACCAGTAGTAATGACATGATTATCAATAACCATAGTTTAGTTTGTGCTACAGTGAAATGGCTGTCTGAGTGAATTTGGTTATTTAAAAGTGTTTTCAATTCTCATCATGAGGCTTTTTAATTTAACTGCCCCAATGGTGCAGCGGTTGCATTTGTATTTATAGCATCCAAGTGCGAGTTGTACATAGAAGGATTCTGTATCATTATCTATACATTTTAAACATGGTGTTGCCATTATTAATAAAACCAAAGAATAGCAATGTTTGTAAAATGGGAAGCCAAAAAGAGGCCTTTAAATATTTATTTTATTCTGTTTATTTTTCACTATTTAATTGGTTTTAAACAATTCAATTGGTTTTCGCATGCCTACTTTTTTTCTAAATATTCTATTTCCAAAATTCTAAAACCAAGTTACTCCTTAAAGCATCAGTCAACAAGTCTCTAAGAGCTTCGGTACTTTAAACTGAAAAGTTGATTTCCTTGTTCTGTTCATAGTTTAATTATAACATATGTTTTGTATTGCATGTTTGTATAAAAATGCAATTATTATTTGCTAAAAACCGTCATTTCAAATAGGTAGTAATAGTGTAATTTAGATCTTAGGTCAACTTTGAATGAGTCACGAGGGAAATAATAATAGAAAAACTTTATTTTGTATTTTCTATCAATATCAGATTTAAAGAGGAGATGAATCGAAATTTAAATCCTACCAAACTTATTCTCTAATCACCATTTTTTTACGTGTGGGGTCCTCCCCTGGTTTCAAACAGTGGGGAATATACATTAATAAGTAGGATAGGAAAGGGATAACCTAAATAGTAAACAGAAACTTACCTCATCCGATTGTACAGAAGATATAAGAGGAGAGATTTTGTTAGGAAATCGATATGGGGTCTTGCCAATAACACCGACCACAACAATACGTTCCTTTTGTGAAAATTCAGGTATATCGCTTATTGAGAAGGTTTTCATTTTGTTGTTTTCATAACACAAATGCTGTATATCAAATATCAACTTGATGACTGTCAGTGTCAAGTGTCAAGTGTCTACTTAAAGATGACATTTGACAATATTTACTTTCAAGATGTCAAAATGAATATAATATGTCAACAAAAAATATTTTCCTATAAAAAAATACTATAGAAAATTAAAGAAGGAATTTTCGTAATAGACTTCATCTAAATCATTCTCAATAATACAACATTCTAATATGTTATTAATTTAAAATTGAATTCTCTTAACTAGTAACTAGCATTTAATTGAACCTTCGAAAAGTGGCGGCGGGGGGGGTTGTTTTTCGATATAAGTTAGAAAGGTTAATTTGTTGATTTTTGTCTAAATTTAAGAAGAGATTAGTAATTTAAGTGTTTAGCATAAATAAAATAAAGCGTAGTTAAGTAATGAATGAATGAAACATGAATGTCTCACAAGTTAAACCATCATTTTGAAAATAAATTTCGTTACCGCGGGAAAACTGTGAAACGTTTGACTTGTATCCTCCTCCTCCTTGCGTCGTTCTCCTCAGTTCTGAGAGTCGTGACCCTCACTTGCTAAAGTTTTGTGAATGGCGATTCGCCACTTGTGTCGGTTCCGGGCAGCATGCAGAGCAGCATGGATCGTACATCCGAGAAAGGAGCCAACTTGGTCTGTCCAGCGCAACGGGCAGCGGCCTCTGGGTCTCCTCCCTTCGATCTTGCCAGTCACCATTAACCTTTCGAGGCTATCATCGGCCCTCCTCGCAATATGGCCGAAGTATCCCAGGACTTGTATAATGGCCGCAAAAGCACCAATGCTTTACATGTTTTCTGATACAATATGAAATGTGTGATAAAACTATGCCTCTGATAATAGATACTGAAATGGACATCAACGCTAATTAGTGTTGGCTAGTGAACTAGGTGATGTGAAAATTAAGTGTGATTCTTCATCCCGCCCGCCGCCACTAGAACAGTTAATAAAAGACAAAAACACTTACAAACTTATATATAAATATACTAGCTAATGCCCGCGGCTCCGCTCGCGTTTTAGAGGTATCAGAAATAGATGTTGGCCGATTCTCAGACCTACTGAATATGCATATAAAGTTTCATAAAGATCGGTCAAGCCGTTTCGGAGGAGTATGGCAACGTAAACTGTGACACGAGAATTTTATATATTAGATAAAAAATACTATCAAAACAATTTAAAAATGAAGCAAAGTGAAAGTGCTATGTTTGTTTAAATAAAATAAGACTTGACTTAAAGGTCTTAGTTACCAGGTCATTAAATCCCAAAAAGAAAAAAAAACAGATTCATATGTCAACGTCATCGTCAGCTGTGCGGTTGCGGACTTGTAGGTTTAGTTTTGACTGTTTCGAAAGCAACCTCGCTCAAGGTTGTGAAATAAGTCCAACAGATTGGAGAAATGTATTAAGCTAGTGCTAGTAATCTATCGCATATCTCCGAAATCGCACGCCTTTGCATTGTGGGAACTCCTTAGTTCCCTTAAGGGACATTTGAAAGTAATTTTCTGTTACAAAGTGCTGTATTTTCTAAAGTGTTTATTTACTCGTTGAAATGTCTTCGATAGTTGAAGACATCTGCGAGTTGCTGGATACCTACAATGGTAGAGATAAGGTAAGGCACGCGGAAGCTATGTGGCCCTGATATTTGTCGTTTACACCGGTCTTACCAGTCAATAACCTGAGTTGAGCCGTCACATATTTCACACATATTTCATTTGAATTTAAATTTTTGAATTATTCTCTGGTCAGTGTTTGGCATATATTAGGTCATGGAATACCTAATGATGGAGCCTAGTTACATGTTACTCAACCAATTAATGTTAAAAGAATAAAAGATATTTAGTTTTAAAAAATAGGAAAAAGTGTGGGAAAATAACTATTCTTGCAATATTTTTTTTCAAACATTGTTTAAAGTTATTGTTTCTTTATATTCTAAATTCAAAGTGTTCTTCATAGATGATGTAAATGTTACTACCCACAATTAGTAGGCATTTCTGAAACATATTTAAAAAGAAGATCTGAACCACTCCATCATATAGAATAAGTTTCATAAAATTATTTAGCTACGTAACTTTACGTAAGAATTGCAAAACTATATGCCATAACATGGTAACATTCATAAAAAAATTATAAATTCTAGATATTTATTATGTAGTTACTACATTCGCTTATTACATGTTCCTTTTAATTTTAAATAATTTGTGTACTAAAAAGAAATCCATTATTTTTCCAATAGTGGAGTTCAGGTTTGTATCTAGTCCCAAGCTAAGCCGAGCTTGTGTTATGGGTACTAGACAACTGATATAAATACATAAACATACATTTTTTTTGGAAATCCATACAGACTTGATAAACATTTAAAAACACAAGTGTAATGATATACACGCATCAGCTTTAAGCTGCTTGTGTATTAAATAATATTAATTTAATACATTCGCCATACCCATATTGACATATTCATTTGGAATAATTAAATGGACACGTACTGACATAAACAAGTTAGAAATTAAAACTAGAACAATACTAACGAAACACAACTATTTACATCCAAAATCAGCAATAGAACGAATCGCACTTAAAACAGAAAAAGGGGGAAGAGGACTTATAGATCTGACAGCGTTATGGGAAGGACAATTAAAAAATCTAAAAGATTTCTTCTACAGTAAAGCCACAACAAGTAATATACATTCAGCCATTATTAAAATAGATTCTAACTTAACTCCTCTAAACTTATGCAATAGTAACATAATTTACAAAAATCAGAAACCCTAAAACAAGAAAAAATAAATAGATGGCGGTCGAAAGAGCTGCATGGCAGACATTTACATGACCTTGAACAACCACACATAGATTTAAATGCTTCGAATAAATGGTTGCAGTTAGGTTCCCTTTTCCCTGAAACTGAAGGATTTATGATTGCAATACAAGACCAGGTTATTAACACTAGAAATTACAGTAAATTTATTTTGAAAGACCCTAATATCCAAAATGATAAATGTAGAAAATGTCACCGATCCGCAGAAACTATACAACACATCACAAGTGCATGTCCAACTCTAGCCCAAAATGACTATACCCACAGACACAATCTAGTCGCTCATATCGTCCACCAGAAATTAGCCATAAAACATAATTTAATTCCATCTAAAATAGTAGCATACTACCAATATTCTCCAAAACCAGTGTTAGAAAACCAAAGTCACAAGATATACTTCGATAGAGCTATATTAACCGATAAAACCATCCACAATAACAGACCTGACATAACTCTTATAGATAAATATAAGAAACACACATATTTAATAGATATTGCAGTCCCTAACACACACAATTTACAAAAAACAATAACTGAAAAGATACATAAGTATACAGAACTAAAAGAAGAAATAAGTAGAATTTGGAAAATGACCAAAGTGTACATTGTGCCTCTGGTACTCTCCAGCACCGGAATCATACCAAAACATCTCCTTCACTTCCTACGACAGATCGAACTTCCCACTAACACATACATTACCATACAAAAAGCCGCCATATTAAATACGTGCCGCATTGTTCGAAAGTTCATACAGGAAGACACAATATCACAGATTACAGCCTCAGTCCAAAGCCAAGAAAATGAACTCCACTTGGTCTAGGCCCGTGGTTTTCATTATACCGAAATTTTAATTTCGAGTTAAAGTAATGCACAAATAATAATAATAATAATAATATACATAGAAAACACCCAGACTCCAAAACAAATATTTGTGCAAATATCAGCAGCCGCATACGCTAACCTGTTCATCAGTTTCTACAGAATGGTGTTAGAAAGATAAGATTTTGTACGATATAAATTTTCTGAATTTCTTTATACTACACCTAATATAAAACTTTATAAACATATTATACAATTAATTTAAATTAATAAATATAAATTTGAAACAGTAAGTTATTTACAGTTTTTTTTTCATGTAATACACAAATACATTAATTTCTTCATTGTTTTTTTTATCATAGGCACAATCATCGTCACAAAGCTTTTTTGAACTAACATATTTAACACATTGGCTAGTTGTTATGCTGCTCTATTTGTTAAAAGCTAAGCTATGAACTAAAATGTAATTGATATATTTTTTTTTTTTTTTTTTTTATTGTTGTAATGGAATAGGCGTTTGTCTTCCATCTCACCTGATGGAAAGTGTAGATGAAGACGAAGATGGTACACGCCCATCCAAAAGAAACCTGTTCACTAATAATAATTGTTATAATTATATAGGCTATATAATTATAACAATTATTTCTTTAGTTTGTTAACAGTGAAATGCGTTGTCAGAGGCAGGCTTTTTTTTTATTTGTAGTGTTTCAATAACATTAATATACACAATTCTAAATTTATACAAGTTGTCTAGATGACCATGGCAAGTTAAAATGCTAAATTATTCAAAATAATATAGCGCTTTGCTATAACAGTCTATGATAAACGAACAGGAAATTTAATCTTACCTTGATGTATTTAATATATTTAAAAGTCATTAAATAAATAAAAGTAATGGCTACAATGCATTTACAACATGTATTTTATGTTATTTAAATAATAAAATTTTGGTGCAAAGTGGAAGTTTTATAAAATTCATACTACTATTAAATTCTATACATACAAATGAATAACATTGGCGTGTCTGTATGTAATATCAAGTGAACAGTTTCTACTAAATGTACAGTACATACAGTACTGATATTTAGTAGAAACTGCCTCATTGGTCTAGTGGTTAGCGTATGCAACTGCTAATCAAGAAGTCTCGGGATCAAATCCCGGGTCGGGCCAAAAAGTGTTTTTGAGATTTTCTTAGGAAATTCCTAATAGCTGCCCGGAGTTTGGAAGTTTGGCCAGGGAGGTGTCACTCCACAGTTTAGGTATAGTCGGCCGGCTGCCTGCCGGGGCAAACATGCCGGTCGTATAGACATCGTCAGAACAGTTAAGAGTTACACGATAGAAAGAGACGCAATTGTAGGTAAATATAATCGTAGTGATTCGTCGCTGTGCGATCTGAATTGAACTTAATCTTTTGACACTGAGGGTATCTATTACTTTAATTTACTTTTCGGAGTGAGTCTTCTGTGCTGGTACTATTATGTATTCTGTGGTTTGGCGGTGATTCACGCCCGTGCCTCGAAGAGCACGTAAAGCCGTCGGTCCCGGTTGTCATGAACTTCTATGGCAATCGTTATTGGGAAGTCAGTGCCCTCAAATATACTGACAACTAGTTCAATCTTCGAATTTCAGTTCTCCCTTAGGGTTACGGAGGTCCGATGCCAGTCGCTCCGTGGAAAAACTGATATTCAGGTAAAACCGGTTGAACTAGTAGCCGACCCCAAATAAACTTGGGAATAATATGGCTAGGAGGATGACATACAGTACTGACATCCGATGTACAATTTGAAAAAACATTTGTCTGTCCGTTCTGGGTGAACACTGAAACGGCAGGACCGATTTTGACGGGACTTTCACTGACAAAAAGCTGATGAAAGAAAGAGTAACTTAGACTATTCTTTAAGACTAGATTCGCACTGATGGCGTTAGGCGCTATTACGACAAAAACCACATGGCTCGGCTATTAATAAAATAAACTTAGTGTAGCTAATGTAATGGGATTTTCAAATACGAGTATACTAAGGCTGGAGCTGCACTATTACGACAACACTATAGTGACAAGAAATTAATCGCTTAATTTCGCTACCATCAACAACCCATTATATCTCACTGCTGGGTTCGAGTGTCGTCTCAGGAGAGGGTTAACGCCATATGTCCTCACGCTGGCCGAGTGCAAGTGGGACTGGCAAGAATCACAGAAATTCTCATGATATCATGCCACTGACGGGGTCAACCATCCGGGTACTGACGGCGTCGTCGTGGCTTTTTGGATACGGATTGGATTGGATTATTTCGTAGCCACAACTTTGTCTTGCCAGTTCCCAACCTGCACTCGGCCAGCTTGGGGACGTATGGCCATAAACCTCTCCTGAGAGAAGATCCGACCCCAGCCGTGGGACGTTATGGTTTGATGATGATTTCTAATTACCTAGGGCAACTTGGGTATGATCGCCTCATTAAATTCGCTAAATCGTCCCGAAATCGTGTAATGACTGGCTGAATTGTAAGTGCCCCTCAAACATTTCATTTATTCTGTCGCTAATTAATAAAAAATTAATAAGTATTCTTTATTTTTACAGGTCGTCCGTTTAGCTTGCTACGCATGTAAACTATATGGATGTTCAAAAAATGAGAAACCATGGCAGAAAGCGGGCTCACAGCTTTCCCACGCGAGGATGCTTCTGCGATTATTTGACGACATACCCATGATCCGGCACACATACAATTATGGCTTAGGAAGGCATGTGAGTATTTTAACTCATTTTAAAGAGTCTGTCATTTTAGATATCTGATTGTGTTTTTGATTTTGAAGTGCTGATTTCGGCACGAATGGGTCGGCTAGACCGGGGTGGTTCTATCATAAACGAGACAGATGACCAACCTAAAATGAGAGCAAGTGCTGTCGTATTTACAATGATGCAGATGCATCTTACTAAGCGCCATAGTGTGGATCCCCATGCTGCATTGAAGGGATGTTATGGATATGATATTTCGGTACTGGATACGGATATGGATATAGGAATAAAATTATATCGGTTTCGGATACGGTTACGGATTTGTAATTATGTCGGATTATCCGTTAGTTTCGGATAATTTTGGTTACGGATATTAGATAGTAATCAATTTAATACTTAACACAAGACTTTCCTAAATTAAATATCAACTCTTGAATAAGAAACTTACCATTTATGTAAGAGGTTATATTATGACTAGAAATAACAAGATTTACGTAAAAGATGTCGTTTTATTTAGACTCCGCCTTTACACAAAACTATCCGAAACTTGTGAAACGGATACGGTTATGGTTATAGATATATTTTTATTTCGGATATCCGATAGTTTCGTTTACGGTTACGGAGTTCGATAACATCCCTGTAGCCGGGTGAATGAAGCAGAATGATTGGGCCTCCGGTTTCACACTCACCAACGAAATATGACAGCACCAATGCTGTCGTTCTGGTATAAGGTCTTCTATGTGAGGGTAGTGCTGCCCAGGTAGAGGCGATTAATTGCTTCAGTGTATGCCATACTCTTATTCAAAGTTCACCATGTACCAACTTGGTAATAGGTCAAGAAGCCTCACCAACCACATTTCTTTCGCTGATGCTGATACCATCACTGTGTGTGTGATAATATCTTCTTCTTTTCAAGGAATCTTCAACTACAGCAGCGGTATTAGGTGTGATTGCCAATATAGTAGACCAGGCTTTCTTACCGGTCGAGAAGGCATGCTGGTTATATGAATTGGGGGTACTCAAACTCACTGACCGTAACGGCGAAATCCTTGACACCGTCAGCACAGGGCTTTGGGCAGCCAGTCTCGTTATTTCGCTGCTACAGTAAGTACTTTTTAATTTTATCGCGAATATGCCCCGTTTACAGTAAAAAACAAGAGTATATACATATTGTACACTGCCTCGTTGGTCTAGTGGTTAGAGTACGCGACTGCTGATCAAGAGGTGTCGGGTTCAAATTCCGGGGTGGGTCAAAAATGTTGTTGGGTTTTTCTTACAGAAAATTCTTAATAACAGCCCGGAGTACGGAAGTTTGGAGGTGATTCAAGTCGAAATTGTCCATTAAGACTTATTTTCCAAAATTACAGGATCTTGAATTATATTTAGTTCACGATGCCTGCAGCTTTATTATCATTTGTATGCGACTGAGACGATAAGGAAGACATCCATTTTCCATTATCATACAGAACAGTACATTAAGTGTATATCAAGATTACGGCGATAGTTTTGAAGAGTTAATCTACCGTTACGTTACCTATATGTTGATAAAATATTATTGAATTTCTATCGATGTCCAAATATTCGTTTTACGCCAAACATTTTAACAAAAAAACTTCAAAAAAATCTATTCCGAGCTCCCAAATCGTGAAGGGGGTTTTTATTATTATTAATATTTGAGAAGTTCCCTCGATTTCTTTAGGATCCTATCATCAGATCCTGGTTTCCTTATCATGACATCACATAGGAGGCACAAGCTTTCAAATAAAAAAGAATTATCAAAATCGGTTCATCCAGTCGAAACTTCTGAGGCAACAAACGTTAAAAAACATATAGTCGAATGAAGAACCTCCTCCGTTTTTGAAGTCGGTTAAAAACTCTCCGAGGATCCATCCAATGTGCTTGTAAAAAAATGACAGTATGATTGGTTGCCTTTGTGGGAATCTGGATTTGTAATTGGATTGAGCAAGTTATAATTGCGTTTTTATTTAAGGCTTGCAATCTCATAGACTCGCTCTTTCTAACACGAACGTTTTGCGCAAGTCCTCATTTGTTTTGCCTGAAATCTTCTTCCTAGCCTTTATTCCCAAGTTTATTTGGGGTCGGCTACTAGTTCAACCAGTTTTACCTGTTTTTTTTTTTATCTTTTTTATTTGATGCCTACCAATGTGATTCCACTCTGCCTGATGGTAAGCATGAATGGAATCCAAGAGTGGGGGCAACCACACTGCCCGCGATACAGGAAGCATGGCGATGCTGACCCAAACTATGGCGGCCTTGTGAGATGCTTTTTCACACCCCTCTTAAAGGACCCGGGATCATAATGGGAAGGAAACACGTGAGATGGTAGCGAGTTCTAGTTTTTAACCGCTCGGCACAGGAAAGAAGAGCCAAACCGTTTAGTTCTAGTGCGTATTTCTACCACTCTAAAGCGGTGACTTCCAAGGCCAGCACGTGTGTTCCTGTAAAGGAAGGGAGAAGGTGGGATCAGTTGGAGGAGCTCATCAGAACACTCCCCGTGGTAAAGGCGATAGAGGACTGCCATAGTAGCGATATCTCTTCGCAGCTGCAAAGGCTCGAGGAACTCGGTGGCTTCAGGGCTATCAATGATGCGGACCGCTCGCCGCTGCAACGGATCGAGAGCGTCGAGCAAGTACTGCGCGGATCCATTGCAGAGGTGGGAACAGTACTCCACGCAGGAGCGAACCTGGGTCTTGTGAAGAAGACACAGATGCTCCGGCGAGAAGAACCGCGAGAAGAACCGTCTCACCTTGTTTAATATTCCGAGCTTCCGCGAGGCCGCCTTTGTGATGCTCTTAATGTATTCCCGTCGGTTGAGATCCCGGCAAATTTCCATACCTAGGATACCGAGCTTTCCTTGTATTGGCAGCTGAGTGTTCCGAAAAGTCGGGAGAGGAAGGAATGGAGACTCTTTGGTAGTGAGCGCGCACACCTGTGTTTTCTTGGCATTGAACTCGACCAGATTCTCATCACCCCATTGAGAAATACGGCTGAGAACCCGGTCGAGCTCAGCGACAAGGTCCTGTCGCTTTTCTTCGACATTTGCCTGCCTATCTGTGAATTTCAGTTTTTCCACGGAGCGACTGGCATCTCACCTCCGCAACCCTAAGGGAGAACTGAAATTCGAAGATTGAACTATATATGTGAGGGCACTGACTTCCCAATAACGATTGCTATAGATGTTCATGACAATCGAGACCGACTGCTTTACGTGCTATCCGAGGCACTGGCGTGAATCACCGCCAAACTTCCAAACTCCCGGCTGATATTAGGAATTTCCTAAGAAAAACCCAAAAACACTGTTTTCCTGACATGTGGATGAATATTACCATGCCAACTTTTCAAGCTAATTTATCAAGCCTTTAAGTCATCAGTGACTTTAAGGAAAATTGTCAGAGATCTCAGGTCATTAGTTTTCTATCTTGTCACCCCGGAAGTGTGCATGTAAACTCTGCTCAAATAGCTGTCGCTATCCTACATTATGTGAATGTTTCTTACTGTTTATTACTTGTCATCGCGAATCATAATTCGTAATGTTGAGAGTTTTATCAGCCAAATTCTCGTCTCCAGTATAAGCGTCCGCCTATCCAGACCGTATTTAGCCACGCAATTTTAAATTGGTTAGTAGGAGCTGCGATGGAGTTTTCCAGTGATTGATATACCCGATATTTTTCCTCTCTACTGCACTAGGAGGGCTTACTCTCTTCTACATCTACTCATCTCCATCCTGTTTTTGTGTGGCAGTTTTGTGTGTTTTGCTTCTTCTGCTTGATTTGTCAATCATCAAATCACCTTATCACATACTATGGGATGTTTGGTTTGTTGATTGAACGGATGTTATTATTTCCAGTCGCATCGTTCGAATGAACCATTCTGCTGCCAATCGTAAGGGTCTTCACGCTTCCTTCAGGTGTATCTCTTCAGTGCTGTTGTTGACAAGTCCTTACCCAAAGCCGTAGACTGCCTTCATTGGTGTTTCAACAAGCTTTTGAATTAATAGTTAGGTTTATCTGATTTCTGATTCAAGAGATTTTTCCGGCTATACCCGATCTACTCTTTACCAAATAAACTTATTTGAAATTCTAACTCCTGTGTAACTTGTGTAAGGTAAGATACAATTTGACTTTACACTGCGAGCCGTGCACAATCAGAGCAGATTCATTTTTAAATACATTAATTATTTATTGTATGGAATTAATGGCATGATATGTTTTGAGTTTTTCTGTGATTCGGAGATCATGTTAAGTAGTCGGTCCCGGTTGTTATCATATGATAAGTCGTAAAGCATAGTTGAAGGCCTTCGGACGGATTGAAAACATTCAACGGTATGATTACGTAGCCACAACGCGTCTTTCCAGTCTCCAACCCGTACTCAGCCGGCGTGGGGACGTATGGACGTTAACCCTCTCCTGAGAGCAGTCCTGAGTGCACCAGTGGGACGTCATGGGTTATTTGATGAAGATCAGTAATAATTGTATTTTTGAGTATCCTCGTCATCGATCAATTACCGCTAGATAACGCCTCACAAACAAAAACAAAACACAAATATGGCATCGTTAATTTTTGCATCATAATTACTTAAAATTTAATTTTCTAACTTTCTCCACAATGAAGTTAAAGGATATTAAAAACTGTTAGAATATTACCTGACCACTCTGCCCCCCCCTAGCCAAGTTACAAACATTTTTTGTTTCCTATTCTATTCTCTATTCTTTAGTTTGATTGGCTAATATTTTGTTTTGATCACGTGACTGAGTGACATTAGCCAATCAAACGAGAATAGGAAACGGCTAGGGGGCTGCTCGCGTTTAGAAAGTGCTCTAGCCATACCTTCTTTCATACAGTTCAACCATAATCTTGCTCTTTCTGTTCAACTATTGATAGATTACCAAGAATATACCCTAATAACATCTGAAATTATATCTGTTCTAACACAGTAAGCATATCTAATCATTGATAGGAAAACTATTGAAGTGTCGTCCAAAAATGTGATAACAGGATAATATTAGCGGACTGTACCTTTGGACGCAAAGATATCTGACGTCATTTTATATGATATAATATTATTATATAATACCTGATATGTGTATTAGTCTGACCAATTGTTAATGACCTTGACAGGATATGCTAATTTGAGATTTGATGAACCTATTGGTTTAGTCATTAGTGGTTAGTGATCCTAACTGGCTAAGTCGAGGTTTGACTTTTACTCAGGGTGCCTATAAGTGCAAATAAATGCGACTGTGGTGCGTCACCATTTAATGACATGCCGCGAGCCCAGATTCGTGTACGCTTGACGACCTGCATCAAGCAAGGCCAAACGCAATCCGCGTCGCAGAGCACTGGGCCAAAACCGTGTAAAGTGTTGCCATTGACACGATAAGAAGAAGGACAAATCTTTCTGTGAGGAGTATGATCATTAAATTTGTAGTGGAGTGGCTCTTATCAAACCTCCATTCAGCAAGTAAAGAGTAGGTAATAGGCGACATAGAAGTTCTGACGATATTCAAACTTTTGTCAGACTTTTTGGAGTTTAAACTACTCATTATGATTTAAATAAATAAATATTTCGTTGTGTGTAAGATACACACAACGCCATCTAGTCCCAACTAAGCAGAACTATTATGGGTACTAGATAACTGATATAAATACATAGATATACTTAAGATATAAGATCCAATCCACGAGTCGAGACCTCTTGATCGGCAGGCGCCACTATTATGTTGTGTATAAAAGAAATGATTAACGATTTTTAATTGTTGTCCTCAGAACATCACGCTCCATTCGCCAGTTATGGTGGAGCCGAGACTGTCTCCAAAACTCCTCAGAAGACGGAGGTGCTGAAGCCAAGAAGAACCTTGATGTTAGACTGGCATTACAAACAGTAGTCGCCGGGAAACTCTGCATGGATATAGTCCATGCAGTCAGCTGTCTTCCTGAAGGTTGGCTGTGGGGAGAAAAGATCGGAGCAACCAAAGTTGCGGCTATTGCTACCACATCTTCCGTCATAGGACTTGCTATGTATTTCGCTAAGAAAAGAATGCTAAAATAAGTAGGTTTTTGCAAAGGTTTGTCAAGTCAATAGCTCAAATATGTACATTATGTAGATACTATATAAGCTAGTAACGTTTATTCAAAAGTAAATTGAATAACTTCGAATTAATCGTATAAACAGTTGCTATCGAAAACTGAAAGTTCTTAACAGTTTTATTTAAAAAAGGAATGTTATAACGTTGGCAAAATTTAAAAAAAAAGTAAAACAAGGCACACAAGAACATTCTTGTGTGTATATGTGAAGAATGTCGCTTTAACAATCAGTGGCGGCAGCACGCATGTGCTAATCTGCCTATAGAGCACGGAGCCGTCACATGCTTGTCGCACTGCAGTTGCAATCATATTCTCTATCCTTTTTTAGGGTGTTAGGTTTTTTCGTAACGGAATTTCTTGATTCGGTCGCCGCGCTCAAAACCCGCTATAAAAGCTATACAATAGCTTAACTGTCTCCCTATTCATCAAAGAATGTGACTGAAATAACAGTTCCATAATATCGTAGCAGTTCATCTGAAACACCGACGTCCTGAATTGTATTAGATATGCCCGAATTGTATTTTTTTTTATTGTTGTAATGGTATAGGCGTTTGTCTTCCTTCTCAGCTGATGGAAAGTGTAGATGAAGACGAAGATGGTACACGCCTATCCAAAAGAAACCTGTTCACTCTACTTTTAAAGGGTCCAGAGTTCAACTTACCAGGAAAAAAAGACCCAGGCAGGTCGTTCCAAAGTTTTAGATATTCGAACATATCTATAACACCAATGGTTTTTTTTCGCATGTTCTATATTGAAATAAGAACATAATATAAAACACCGTGCTCATCTGACAATATTTATAATAATTACAATACAATACAGAGAAGTAATTAAATTGAGTGCAATATTATAATAATAAGTTATTTACAAATTGATCCCAGTGAAAATTTAACTTGCATTAGGCCATTTTTTTTTACATTTGGACCCCCTCGGGCCTTCACCACGCCGGGGGTTTCTAGGCGGCGGGGCGGTGTGTCGAAATCGAACCTACTAAAACCACACGGTGTGCCCTCTATGAATTTTAGAAAGGGTCTAAGGAAATAATTTCTCCTTCTGAAACCTGCATGTTGATGAGAATTTTATTTACTTCACAAAACAACAATTTATTTTAAGCGCCACGTATGACGATTGCATAAATAATTGTATTGAGAACTAGAAAGTTTTAATTTCTAACAATAAATGTTATAAGTAGTGGAATATGTGTAACATTGTGAACGATGTTTAACATTTGTTGATGGAATGTGTTAAGAATTAATTTAAAAGAAATGAAGTAATAAAACAGATAAACCCATTGATATATAAAAACCCTAGATGCACAGTCTCAAACAAAAGCCGCATACGAAACTATCCTACTTAGTCATTGATGTATAAAAATATCAATGTGGGTAGTTTTAGTTATGCTATAAACACATCTCTTGCACATTCAACCTTACGCGCATTGTTTAAAGTTTTTATTACAAAGCAGCGTACAATGACCAATCAAATTTTATGACCGAAGCTAGCCGGCAGGACAGGACATGGAGTGAAGAGGAATATTTGTATATTTTTTTATTATAATACATTGAGTTAGTATTTTAAGAGTTAGTTAAATTGTGTTCTAAGCCCATAATTATACTTATATCTGAGCGTAAATATGTTTTTGGGTAGGACATGTGTACATCAATGAAACAAATATTAACTCTTAAAATCATTTATTTCATTTTTTCATATCATATCAGTGACATATCCTGTAAAAAATAATTATATTATTTGAATGTAGGTACGAAATTATTTCATAAATTCATTATTTTTCTGGCTAACGACTACTTACCGTTATACTAGGAACAGCCGTTTTAAGAAGACGTTTTATGCCTTTAGCAGTGACATTCATATCTTCGTCCACAAAATGTTCAGAACAAACAACGCATGCACTATTTGGCTTAAAAAAATTGTATGTCGCGAACCCATAAGTTGTCCCCTAATTAATCGATATAATAGGTAATATAATATTTACGAACTTTAATAATAACACCGTTTGGACGACCTCCTTTCCTTTTGCAATTCGATTAATAACTATAATAATATTATTATATATTTTGTAACGTATACATACTTATTAAAAACTAAATACAAAAAAGTTCAAATTAAATAAACTTATTAATAAAAAATTAAACACAATAAAAAAAAATCGACTCCATTAAATTCAGAACAGGGTCGTTTAGATTATGCGACTAAAATAAAAGGTTGTGTAATAGTCGTTCTTACACTGAAAAAGCGGCCATTGAAATTTGTCGTATTATACTTGGACCGTTGAGTGAAGTTTTTAGACAAATTAAATCAAAATCACATATTTCTTCCGATATTTAGTCATAAAAACAACAAAAACAAATTAACAAACTCTTTTACTCACCGAAAATACGATATCCCATCCTTTTTTAACGTTCATAACGTAATATTTTTACAATTCCGCATCGAACACTTACGCATTTTTAACGAGCGCACAGAGACGCGAGCGACGCAAGACTATTTGAAATAGGAGCACCATTTTCAATAGTGCGCTTATTTTATGAGGACGGTTTTGCGACGCTGAGTGTGTATCTAGGGTTTTTTAATACATCAATGGATAAACCTGAATTTCTTGGATGTCGGTGTAATTCAAAGTGTTTTGGCTGTGCCGACATCAAAAAAAGCTATAAAATTGTACAGTCTAGCGTATTGTAGATAAATTGATAATTGTGTAAATTTAGGCCTTATGGGATTGGCATACTCTATTAGGGTAAAGGGCCCTTAAAAAATAAAGAGAAAAAAAAAGGTGTGGGAACCACATCTTATCAGTGCAAGTGAAATACGCAGGAGAGCTGGTTTTACAGCATAACCATTTACTATATTACTACCTACTCATACATAATAAAAGATAGCAAGGCGTCATAAATGCAATGTAATAGTTATTACAGTCTTTGTAACTTAGCTTGGTCTCTGTAATACCTCGATAGTTTGCAATGACAAATTTTGTAGAGCCACGCTGATTTAAGTAAGGAGGCAGGAATGATGAAACTTCCGCTAAGCCACCATGGTGTGGGTCACCATGCTGCATGCATTGAATGCACTCTCAACTACTGCTGGATTTTACGTATGCTTTCCATCGTGTAGAGTAGATGGTTGGCTTAAATATAAAAAAAATACTACATTAGTGTTAGTATCATTTCAGACAGGTATGAATTTTTATATTTATAACGTATTGCATTTCATTTGTGATAAAATGGCATGTAATAAATGAAAATATAGGTGATCTATACATCAATATAAATAAGTAGAATTGGAGTGTCTGTTTGTAATATATGAATAGTTTTTTGCCATATGCATATAATTACATCAAAAAGGCATTTTTTTTTTAATTTTTGCCTTTTTGTTCCAAGTAATCTCCGGAACCGTTGCACCGATTTTGATTTTTCACTGGCAAATTGCTGATGATATAAGGAGTAACTTTGTCAATTTTTTTTTACTAGCTTTGCTCCGAGGCACAGATAACCCTGCAGGGCTTAGCTAGTATATATAAAATCGTTTATCAAAGTTACTTCGTCGGTTTCGTAGTCATCTGTCACGGAGGTCAAGTTATGTTTCAAGGACTACAGTCCTTGAAACATAACTTGATTAATTTAAATAAAATTAACCGCACTACATTGTGGTTTGAATATATATATGTACCTGCATTTGTTTGTATTATATGTAACATATAATTATAAATTATAAGGCGTAAGGTTTTCTTATAAAGAATGTATTCACTAAATATTAAAAAGAGATTTAATTATAATATGTAACAAAATCATAATAAAGAGTAAAGGTTCCTTAAAAGTAGACATTAATTTGTTTAGAAAGGGATTAAGTATTTACAGGGTAAATAAAATTAATAAAATTTAAACTTTTTATTATTGTTATTTTTATTTGCAAAACAAACAAAAAGTTCCCATAAACTTATCACATAATCACCATCAGCCTATCGCAGTCTACTGCCACACATGCTGCTGCTGGGTATAGGGTCTAAGTAAGGGTGTCCCTAAGTTCCTAACGAAGGTAATACCATTCTTAACTTCTTCCTACCCTTTATTATACCCAATACGATTTTGTGTCGGCTGCTAGTTCAACCGGTTTTTAATTTAAGTTTTTACACGGAGCGACTGGCATCGAACCTCCACAACCCTGACGGTGAACTGGAATTCGAAGATTGAACTAGTCGTCAGTAAATTTGATGGCACTGACTTCCCAATAAGGATTGTAATATATGTTCAAGACAACCGGGACCGACGGCTTAACGTGCTTAATATCATTATTTACTATCCTTAAACATTAAAATTTAATTTAATTTTGACTGCACGAATGGCGTTGTTTAAGTGGTCACCTCTCCGCTTTCTACTGCACCAAAGTACTGTGGGTTCAAATCCCACATCATCAACAAATTGTTGTTCTAAGTCTTGGTGTTCTTCATTTCCGTTTATTGTATGTTTAAATTAATTCCTGTGTTGCGAGGGACTTAACAAACATACATCATCATCATCATCATCATGATGATACAGCAGAACTTGTACTATGGGTATAAGACAACTGACAACTAAATAGTTAATATACATTTTTTTGTAAATACCTACATATTATAGATAGAAAATTAGGTCAGACCCGGGAATCGAACATCTTGCTCAGCAACCGCATACGCCACTAGACCAAAAAGTCAGTCATAATGTTATTTTTAATAAATTAAAATTAAATTTTGAAATTGATCACCTTGGCAAAACGCCTTTGCTGTATACCAACACAGAAACAAAACATAATATAATTAAAAATGTCAATTACTATCTTATCCGTATCGCGAGTTCTCACGATAGCTCGTATAAAAAATTCACTAACAGTTGTTCGATGATCAAGTACGGACATATCTTATCGTCCGGTAGCACGTGAGTGGTGTCGATCATTGTGGTACCGGCCGCGGTAAGAACAGCACCATGGAGGTGGTTGAAGAACTTTCTGATTTACTGCAGACGCATGCCAACAGAGATAAGGTAGGAGTGCCTGTTGTGGTCCGTTGTACACAGTTCCTATATGTTTTGATTGGAAAATGTAGATTTGTGTGTTAAAAATATTCAATTTACGCTTGGTGTTTATAATTCTGTCATCGAATGTTAAATGAACTCCATATGTATTGTTATGGGAGAAATACGTCTATCTGACGGTTTATTTTATATGATGTTGAGGGCTTAAGCCTGTCTTATGGTTTAAGCAATTAAACATAAATAAAATATATATATAAATAATTGTTAGAATTTGAAAGCAGCAAAACTTCTGAACATAAATTTCACAACCATTTATATTCAGAAGCTTTGCTGCTTTTCGGTATAAAATTAATCTACGCTTTTTCTTCTTTTAAGTGAAACTTCTTAATTAATTATATTGATATCGTGCATTTTTCGTTCTGCAATCGCTGACCGTTCTATTCTCTTGTTTGATTGGCTAATGTCACTCAGTCACGTGATCAAAACAAAATATTAGCCAATAAAAGAAGAGAATAGAGGCGTGAGCTATTGCAGAACGAACAACGTTTGCACCTTGGCTAGGAGGGCTGGTCAGCTGAATGCAGGTGCACATCACAGCCTATGTCGCTAGGAGCCTATGACTTCTGCAGCTCTAATGCCACTAGTATCTTGCTGCCCCTTGAGACCCCCAAAATCAATGGTTTTAAACCAATAAACAACAGTAACACTTTCCACCACGCACTTTAAAACACTTAAAATGCTATTGATTATATTTAAATTGCCCTGTTTTTCTAGTAGTTAGTGGCCCTAACTACCAGAAGCCGTGGGATTCCAACCCAAGACAAATGGGTGATGAACACGATTATTTGTTTTGTGTGTGGGTCTAATTTATCTATAATAAGTAGTATGTATTTAGAAATATATAAGTATGTTTTTTCAAGACAACTCCCGTATTAGGAACATAACATCCTGTGTCGTGGGAGACTTTACAAACTTACATGAAACAGGCACAAAGAACACCCAGACTCAAAACAACAATTTGTCGATCACACGAAAGTGTTTTTCCACATGGAATTTCAAAAGACGTAGAAAAAAAGACGTATGTTTATGTATTTATATTTGTTCAAGTCGATTATTTAATACGTTTGCTTACATATTTTAATGTTTCTGCTTGCTCCTTTTGTGATATATGGCGTGATAGTAAATACATGTATATCTGTCCGTTGACAGTATTATTAGATAAGTTTATTTTGTAATTTAGTTTAAGTTGCCATTCCCTAGATGGCGCTGTTAGAATTTGTTGAATCGCGCTAACTTTTGCATAATGGTGAAATACCATGGAGATTTATTTTTTGTTTGAGATTGGAAAATTGGCAGTTCAGTACAATACATATTTGTTGATAACAACTGTTGTTATTTATCACCTACTGATCCCTGATCTCGAACAATATCAGTTATCTAGTACTCATAATACAAGCTCTGCTAAGTTTATAACTAGGTGGCGTTGTATGTGTGTGTGTGTGTGTATTATTATTATTATTTTAAAAAGCTGTAGGGAATAAAGTGTTTTATGTATTTATTTTCAGGTAGTTAACCTCATCAGCTATGGCCTTAAGTTCTGGGGTGCGACTGCTAACCGTAAAGAATTGTTAGCAGCGAGTGCACGTCTCGCCGCAGCCCGCGCTTCAATGAGATTGTACGACGACGCCCTTGCACTTAAAACAGCGGTGAAGTACGGATGGGGTGTTCAGGTAATTATCATAAATTGCTTTTGTTCTGGTCGCAGCGCCACCTACCGGGCCCAATTGCGAATTTAAACCATCCTCGAACCCACTTGAACACACAAAAAACCTTATAAATATCGGATTTTAATTACAAACACACGAAAAGAATATTTATATAGGTATTTATAGATTGACCATTTCCCGAGATCTTCTCTACAATTACTTTTTACTTGAATCGCTTTAAGATCTTAATTCTTGATAATGTTTAGATAGATACTGGCTTTCTGTTTCCATTTTCTGTTTCAGTAACGAATATCTCTCCCAAGGAGCGTCTATCATCCTAGTCTGGAGCATTTTTTTTAGTAACTAATTAAAAGAGTATAAAATGTTTTAGGACGGCCTGCCTTGGGGTCCCGTAGGCGTGGCAGCAGGTACCAGTACCCTCTTATACCTTCAGGCTGAAAAGTTGTCGTGGCTTATCGATACGGGCATACTCACCGTCTCCAAGGAGACTGAGTTTAACATAAAGACTGCACACAAACTGTTTTGGTCACTGTCTGCGTTTTTGGGATTTATAAGGTATGTTAATAATAGTTCATAATAGTTATCGAAATAACTTGGCCTTATTTACGGCGATCTGATCTCAAATACGGTAGAACCTGTGACGTGTAACTAGGCTACTGCTAAATACCTTACGCTACATAATATAATGTGAAGTTTGTTTGTTGCTTCTGCTGTCTCTTCAAGAACTATCAAGACACCCTCCTGGGATGGGAGAAAAGTAACACATGGTTCCTTGTAAGAAAAAAAATAAGACATGGTCGACCACCCTCCCCTTCTTAACCGGTTTGCGTAATTAATGAATAGCCCTTAAAATAATGTTGAGATGTTTTATCCAGACTAATCGATGCACCAAGTGCACAATACAGAATTAAAAGTAAAACTAAGTAATAAACACGTCTTCGTTAGATTTATTCTTACTGATCATGTTTCAAATTAATAACAGATCTATCCGAGGCCTTCACACGTGTTCCGAAGCCCTGAAGTCACCAAACCGCACAAAATGCGCGCCGGCGCGTTTCACACAAGCTTCGCTCACCACGACGAAATTTCTACTGGACACCGTACATGCTGTGAGCTGGCTGCCTCCAGGTTGGCTCTGGGGAAGCGCACTTACTACACAACAGGCTAGTGCCGTGGCCACTGCATCTGCTGTGTTAGGTCTTGTCATACATTACCATGGAAAAAGGTTTTAGGGGTCTTCTATGTTTTTATAAAGTTTTTTAACCTTTGTAAATGTACTTATTAGCCAAACGCTTGAGCGAGTATTGTAGTTGTATAGAAGTTTTCCATTGAAATAAGTAGTTTTTATATTTAGTGCCATATTATTATAAAGAATCAGCATATTTCGTCAAAGTTTGCAGCGAAAGGAACAGCAGTCAGAAAGAGTAAGGACCAAAAACAAAAGAGCAAAGGACAAGAGATAAAACTGTTGAAATCGTGCCATTAAGAATTTGGTGGATATCCATTTGCAGTGTATGTACGTGTGCAAGTTAGCAGTACTGAGCAATAAAAATGATTATAAATTTAAGCCCACAATAATCTTTTTTTACATGTGTTTTTAACAGTATGAAGGAAACGACATGAATGGACATGAATGTCAATTTTTAAAATCCTCGCTCACCATTCGAACTAACCGCCTTTAACTTATTATTAAGAATTCAACTGCACGGTTAAGCGCCACAATGCTTCCTACTATGCCAATTGTTGTGGATTCAAATCCTGAACGAGATAACAGTTTGTGTGATTCTCAAATTGTTATTCTGAGTGTGGGTGTTCTTGGTGTCCGTTTCTTGTGTGTTTGTAAAGTCCTCACGACTCAGGAATATATAGTATTGCAGGAGTTGTCTTTAAAAAAATGCTGTATATCTCTTATTGATAGGCATATCATTTATAAACACGTAGCTTATGAGAAATATAAACACTACATAAACCATATTATGTGATAGTGTTGTCAGATTAGACAAATATCTATAGTATTTGTCAATATTACCTGAATCTTACTATTGCGAGATAACTACCCTTGGCCTTGTCGTTTCATCTCCGCGTTAGTTACAAACAAGACAAATATTACGTACCTATATCTTGAGGACTTTTTTATACTAACAATATCTTTATCACTATTGATAAGACTACGACAATGAAATGAGATCAATTCAGGTAATAAGTACAATGTTTTTTTTATTCATCATGTCGAGATTACAGGCCTAACATCTTTATATGTACTTACTAGCTGACCCGGCGAACTTCGTACAGCCTTAGAATACTATTTCATATTAAAGTATTGTTTAGGTATTAACTGATGACAGCAGCATCAACTAACGGGCCTCGGCTAGCAGCGCCACATTCGCTGTGTTCCTGCATTTTAAATCTGTAATAACTTCAAAAACATTAATTCAAATTACATACTGTAATGGGCTATATTAATCTACATAAATACACAATGTATTTAAGGTACATAATTGAATAAGGATTAATACTGTATTACTTAAAATCGCTTCGTAAATAAGCCATTATTTCTCGTAAAAAGAAATTGTTATTATTGGTTATCCTTAAGAGATAGAAATATACCATTGCGGATTTTTTTAAAGAAGACCTTTTTAAGGTGTACAATACTGCAGTACATTATTTTGATCTATCTCGTAGGGTACAGCCAGCGTTTGCAATGTAAGCGTAAAAAATGGGTTTATTTACGACATCACATTAGAAACCTCTAAAATTATCAGTGTTTCTCTATTATACATATAAACCTTCCTCTTGAATCACTCTATCTATTAAAGAAAAAATCATCAAAATCCGTTGCGTAGTTTTAAAGATCTACGCATTTTTAATGACAGACAGAGAGCGAAAGCGACTTTGTTTTGTACTATGTAGTGATTATTAGCAGAAAGGAGGCTAACTACCACGCCTTTGAGTCTCCAGCAAAGACAGTTACCGAATCCAGTTTGTGTAGTTATGGAATAGATTGTTTAATGCTTCTTAATGATTTATCATCACGTTGTATAGCATAGGTTACCAATTTTATGGTGGAAACCTGTAATTGACGTTCTATTTTTTTTGTTATTAGATTGTTTTTTTGTTTTTAAAGAACTCCCGTATTAGGAATATATTCTTTGGCGCGGATGTGGATCATAGAAAGTGCCGTCCCGTGTGGGAGTTGTATCCATAGTACTCAGCGCAGTAGAGAGCGGCGCGGCAATCGCTTAACCCACTACGCTCTATGTGCTTCATGGACACTAGAAACTAACTGTAGAAATAAAACTACAAATAATAAGTATTTCATAATATTGATTTATTCGCAAAGTAACAAATATTAATTGAGCAACGGATTATAAACTTTACATACGATTTGCTTATCATTAAAAAAAACAATTATAAACAATTACACATATTAATTCTACTGAGTCTCTAGAAATTTATTTAAATCGTCAACTATTGGTGTCCACTGCCAATAAATTCAAACTTAAATAGAAGCACAGTTCTTATGGGCGATTTCAAGACAAACTTTCTGTGACCAGAATTGCCGCTTGGCGGCGTGGCAGTCGTGCTGACATAGCTGTCTCTCTCTTACGCATTGCCAAGCGAACGAAGAACGACGCAAGCGCCGCCAACTACGAACTAAACTGGGGGAAACACGAAATCCTTAAGGTCTGCGCTTCTATGTATGTCTGAATTCATTGCTACTGCTGAACGAAGGAGTCAAAAAGCCAACTATCTTACCTTTAAGTCAAGTTGCATAGTACAAACATATATGGTAATAATTAGCTAATGTATGGGAAGGCCGTCTCTCAACGGCAAACCACGTGGTCAAAACAAAATATTAGATTATTAGGCAACAGAATACAAGCGTTAGCGATCAGAGAAAGAGAATCAACGCGAAACACTTGCATCTTGGCTAAGGGAGCTGGTCTTGGCCAGACCTCATCCATTCAAATTAATTTAAATATTTACAAAATTATTTAAATTAATTGAAATAATATTGAGATTACAGTAAAAAAAATCGAGTGTCCTTATTAATAAATGACGTACGGTTTAACGGTTTGATGATTGATGTACGATTTGACTCATGTGCATTTGGCCCTAACAAGTTTATAAGGTTACAAAACTTCTTGTATTAATATGGTTTGTTTTTCCTATTTATAAAACTGTATATCTGTTAGGTAATGGTCATCCAGGCGAAGGTTACAAACATTCTTTCATTATTGACACAAAAATACGACTAAAAAACTAACTAAACTTAACAATACTCATATTTAACTTGACACATGACGTTGTATTCTTAAAAAAATAATATTACGATTAGTAAGATTTTTTTTAATTTTAGATACTTTATTCGAGACCAAGCATTTTCAGTCATTGCCGCATACAGCATTTTAGTAGTCTAATGCCCGTTGTCACCAACTGTTCGTAAACTGTCTCCTTCCTAGGAGCCCTCTACGTAGGTAACCCGTAAAATTTAAGTAACGTTGGTGAAAACGGCTTTAAGACATTTTATGAAAACATTCGGTAGAGCTACATAATATATTATAATCTACTTGAATGATATGTTTATAATTGGAAGTCGTTGAAAAAAAAACTGTTATTGTTTATGAGAGGTACTCCGGAGGCTGGGAGAATGATGCAAAAACATCTCACTAGGCCGCCATGGTAGGGATCACCGTGCTGCATTGTATGCACTCACGGTGGCCCCTACTCGCTGGTCACTTTGGTAGGCTTCAATATTTACACAAAAAAAAATTGAAAATACTATAGGAACCGGTTTTTCTTTTCAAATAATATTTGATCAGTTGTTATTTAATGATGCCGCCGGCGGTATCTCAGTCTTACATGTTAACTGATCCAATTATTAATAATTATAAAAATCTCAACAAATTTGACTACATGAAATTTACAGTTTATATTTTTTTAATAATATAATAATTAGTTTAGTTTCGTTGGCTTAGGTATCATACCCATACTACGTGACAATATTATACTTCGTGTTGACAGTAAGTCCCTATTTACTGTCAACACACAATGTCAAGACACTGGTGTTCACTGGTAGATTAATAAAACTAAAAAAACAAGAAGAGGGGAGTTATTTACCACCAGTGGTTGTATACCATCTCTTCTTAATAGTTTTCCGCAATAATTCATCAATTTGGTTTGAAATTATTTTCTGCAATACAAAATTTAAAAGAATATTTCAGACATCTTCATCATCATTCGGACAACGCCATCTATTCCCAAACTAAGCAGAATTTGTACAATAGATACTAGACAACTTATAAATTTACATACATTATTACGCAAACATATTTTACATAGAAAACACCTAAACTCCGAAAAAAATATTTAAACAGATCATACAACCGTTTGGGTCGAACCGGGAGTTGAACCTGAAACTTCAAGCACAGGAGCATAGTAGTAGCATATTGTACCTCTGGGTTATCAAGGCAGTTAATTTGAATATTTTTATTTATTTTGTTTTCCTTTAATAAACTAAATGGTATATTGAAGACCTACTAACTCCCTCCAATATGTCACGTAGTATGAGCGTGAACCCTTAAAAACAATTATACATTCTTTTTAACACTATACATATTGTAATTCATACTGAAAATAGTTGTCATGTTTAGGATACAGTCTGATTGCTAAAGCAACTAGTTTGTTAGGTTGTGGGGCTATGAGCCACGTGTTCAGATCGCTGGTGGAGCCCAGCGCTGATGAGAAGGCGGTCTCGAACGCACGCCGCGATGTATCGTCGAGATTGAGTAGCCACAGTGCGTATCGGCAGAGGGCGCGGTGCCTGAAATTATTTTAGGTAATAATAATATTTCGGACATCTTACACACAACGTCATCTAATCTCAAACTAAACGGAGCTTGTATAATGGGTACTAGACAACTGATATAAATACATAAACATACTTTTTTTTTCTAAATACATAGATATTATATATAGAAAACACCCAGACTCCGAAACAAATATTTGTATGATCCACGTGTGTGGTCCGATCCGGAAATCGAACCCGAGACCTATTGATCAGCAGCCGCATACGCTAACCACAAGACCAACAAGGCAGTCAAAGTCGAAGACAACAGGTAGTAGAGCCACGCTGATGTCAGCACGAATTTAGGGCAGTACTACCGTCACACAAAAGACCAACCTAAAAGTAACAGCATTCGCGCTGTCGTATTTCATTGGTGAGTGTAAGGCCAGGTGCCCAATCATTCTGCAAATGATGCAGAATTTTTATAAGCTTGCCGAAGGAGAAGATCAAGAAGAGAACGTAGCAAGGTGACCTACACTATGGCAGTCTATTTCCATCATCGGACCTCCGGTCTTTGTATTCGATCTGTGAGGATATTACTATTATCTTTTCTGATTGGGGTTCTAGATCAGTAGCATAGTGTACTAACCGTGGCGTGGGTTGGTCCGTGGGCGAGTGCATGACGCGGCTGAGCAGAGACCGCCGCTCAGGCTCGGCCCAGCGCGCCAGCAGCGCACGCGCCCCCTCCACCAGCTCCTGCGGGGCGGGCTTACGAACCGCGCGACTCGTGTAGCAGATCCACACTCCTATCATCGGCTCATTCTCTACGCTGATAATGTACAACATTCTAAGTTTATCGTGTTACTATTGAGACTAAGTTACATTCAATTGAAAGTCATATCTGAAGGCCTAGTGTGAGTTTATTTCACACTAAGTTGCTCTCGACGTTAACTGCATCATCATCATCATCAACAGACTTCAACAGTCCACTGCTGGACATAGGCTTCTCTTTAAAAAGGAGGTATTGGCATATTATACCACTCAGACGGGTTGGTTTCAAGTTTTCCTTCACTTTGCATTGATGTTGTCTTGCGTAGTTTATCCCTTAGTCGCCTTTTACGACACCCGCGGGATGAATAGGGGTGGTGACGTTCAGCGTTTATTACGGACCAATTACAGTAACCATCACGTTGTCTTGAAATAAATTTACACTAGGCTTTCGAGTTATCATTTTCAGAAAAAACGCACAAAGTAAAGAAAACAGACATGGAGTACACCGTCAATAAACACATATCAAATTGCTTACTCGAACTGATAGAATCATCAAGGCACCATCATTGAAGTTTGAAATTTTGGAATCTGTTTTATATATTGTAAGCATTATTGATTGATTGTTTTTATAAAATTTTACCTTTATAAGAACGAAAGTTGTATAAAAGTTAGTTAATTTCTAATTTTGGAATATGAAATAATCACACGAATAAAACTGCACGCAATGGCGAGTGTCTAATATAATATTTATTCTACAAAAATGTAATTAAAAGTAACTTACAATTGTATATTAGCGGTGAGGAAGGCGTGAAAGGTTGCGAGTATCTGAGCGGGCGCGTGTTCGTGCGCGATGACGCACGTGTACGCGGCGTGCACGAGCGCACGGGAAGCCAACACGCTCGCCTCGCGCCACGGCGACTGCAACCAGCGCTGGGACACCTCTACCCATTGAACGCTGCCCTCTGTCGATTTTATTAGGCAAACATCTATGTTGCGACGTCTACAGAGGACTAACCGGACGAGTGCGGCGAGTTGAGGTGACCCGGGCGGATGCGACCTCACATCGACACTCGCTCTTTTGGGCTTCACCTTTTTTGTACTTCAACGAGTAAACGACCAATATTACAGTCCACTGCTTTTATTACATTCGTCTAAACTCTACTCTACTACTCTACACTGACCTGGAAGATTGGTATAAGCTTTATTTCAATTTTTCCTTTTCTTAATCGCCTCTTACGACACATATGGAATAAATAGAAATGCTGACACTATATTTTTAGTATGTCACCACACTGAAATTGTGAATGTGTGTGAAACTAGCGATTCGGCCTTGTATGAATATGCATGTATTACACATATAAACTTTTCTCTTAAATAACTCTATCTACTGATAGAAATTGTATTAACATCCGTTGAGTAGTTTAAAGGTTAATTGATAGAAATTGAACTGGTTCCAACGTACGGTTAGTAGACATGGCGACTTTGACGACAGTGTCACTGAGCGTGGCGAAGTACTCGAAGGCCGTGACGGAGGCGGCGGCCGAACCACCCGCCAGGACCAGGCGGGGACTCGCCCCACCCAGCCAGCTCACCCACACCTAACAACAAAAATTGTATTTGTATTAATTTACTAAAAAACATATATCGTTATAGGTATACCTGAAAGTAACGATTGCCGATCAAGAACCCTTATCGCATCGATATATCGAAGAGCGTATGGACTTCTAAAGCAATGGCCAACCTCGGCAGTCGAGAGAAGCTAGAAAAACAAAAAATATTTGCAACTTGGCTAGCGGGACAGGAACACATCAGCGACTTCTGGAGTTCCCCCCCCCCCCCCCTGCCGTAACCCATGTCTGAAGTTAGCTGTACCACAGTTTTTACCAGAATGCGATTACGAGGGGTTAGCCTTTGAAGGTATTGCTGAAGAGATAGGTAAGCTATTTCAGACAGCTTCAGACAGCTTACTGTACACAACGCCATCTAGTCCCCAAACTAAGCAGAGCTTGTATTATGGGTAACTATACAACTGATATAAATACATAAATATACTTTTTTTTGTAAATACATACATATTATACATAGAAAACACCTAAATTCCGAAACAAATATTTGCAGATTACAGAAACATTAGGTCCAACCCGGAAATCGAACGCGAGACCTCTTGATTAGCAGTCGCATACACTAACCACCAGACCAACGAGGCAGTCAATATATAGATGATGGTAGGTTGAATTCAAATACTTATAACAGTGTTTGAAACAATAATAATAACGATACACAGAAGCAGAGTCCGTACTATGCTATATATTATATTATGTTAATCTTACAGGTAGCGCTATTGAGGCGGCCGGTTCAATGCACATGATCACGACGGCGCGACACAGCAACTCTTCTAGTTCTCCCTCAGAACTGTTCAGATGCGTTTCTACAACACAACACACACATCAATATCATAATTATAATACACTCTTTTTTGCTGTAAATAAGATTTTTGATGCCAATCGATCCTGTTTCTTATAAGGATCAAAAGTCTCTACTGGACCGACTGAGGTTTGAGTACTAGAAATGTCAGAAATTGCAAAAACCTTCTCATACATTTGTACGGAAATAAATCATTTTAATATGTATTTTAGACGCAGACAAACATAACACTTAATACATATTATGTATTATGTGTTATGATGAGAAAATATTTTTTTATATATAATATAATTATATTTATATAATACCTAAGGCCGTGATGGTGTTGAGCAAGCTTGCCGTGTGTGCTGCTACGTGCGACAGGAGGGGAGGGGCGGTGGCCGCGCGGACCCACTGCGACACGCCCAGCGCACGCTTACTGCGGGAACTAGCGCTCGTTTGTAACGACGTGCCTGGCAGGACACCCAGCTCACACGCCAAAACAATTAATCTGACAACAAAAAATACACAATTAAGACTACTTTAGTGTCTGTCTGTCATACTTCCACGGTTAAACTGCTCACTGATTTCAATGAAGATATACATATAGATACATAGAGATACTTTGATTTCGAAAGAAATACAATCTTTTATATATTTATTTAAGCCTACCAAAATGACTTCTGCGCCTGATGGAAACCATGTTGGATGTTTTTCGTTTTCTATTCTATACTCTACTCTCTTGTTTCATTGGCTAATGTCATTCTGTCACGTGATCAAACCAAAATATTAACCAATGAAACAAGAGAATAGATTAGAAAATGAGAAACGTTTGCAACTTGTCTGGGGGGGGGGGACTTTTAGTACAGACAATGTTGTATGGTGACCCTCATTATCGCGGCTTAATAAGATGTTTCTGAAACATTGTTCTTTTCTCGAAGTTCTTTTTTTGATTGACTTACTGCCCTCTCAATAACCACGGGTGAAAAATGAGTTACATCACTTTTGTGTACTTTGCCATTTGCGTTTAGTATACTATTACAATTACTTCAAACAAACATGTTTGTTAATTTCTTTGTAGCCGCTTTTGTGTATCTGTTTTTTCATACTTTTATGGTTCCGTACCCAAACAGTAAAAACGGGACCTTATTATTAAAACTCCGCTGTCCTTCCGTTTGTCCGTCTGTCTGTCACCAAGCTGAATTTTATGAATAAAATTTGTTTTGTTTTCGTTGAAACTTTTGCCACTATAACAATAAATATTACTATAGAGGGCCTTCAATACAACTAACGTGATATTGTTTTTTGTCTACTTGTCCCATTTTTTTTCAATTTAGTAAAGAGTGTTCGTAATTCTCAGTGTGTGATATGGTAATAATTACCTAAACTGCGGCAAGTCATGATAGGGCTGCGCCACGTTGTGATGCACGCGGTAGAACCGCTCTAAGCCTTCGTCCAGGGCCATCTCGGGCAGGCGGTGCCATGGCAACTTGCACGCATCTTCCAAGAGCTGTAGCAGAAAAATTTTGGAAGTTCATTTCAGTATTCAATAATAGTTTATTGAGATTCAATTTTGAACCCACAAAACCCTTGACGTGGCGACGCGTCGCCATACTAAGGGATGGACTATATTTATTATTTTCTATATATACCTTATTTTGTTTACTAGACAGAAAACGAAACGAACGAAAATGAATAGTAAATCTATCTCTTCGGTCATTTGACACACAACCTTATCTAGTTTCAAAATAAGCAGAATACTTATATTTTTCATGAATACATACAGATATATTTATGAAAAATATCTTATAAATATCGGGTCTGTACCCGGTTTGACCCGGTTATCGTACCTAAGACCGTATTACTTACTATAGCACCCGAGGCAGTCTAAAGATAGTGACGTCATAGTATGTTAAATAAAATAGCGTGAGGTGTTTACCAGTTGCGAATGTGGCAGCAGCGTGCCAGTGAACAGATAGAGCAGCAAGGCGAGGCGCGGGACGAGCTGGTCGCCCGCCTCCCGCAGGAGAGTCTCGGCCCTCGTCTCACTCCACGCTCTGCAGCACCACGACGTCAACTCACGGTCAACACTTGACGACATCTAAATTAAAATATGAGAAACTTAACAATCAATCAACAACCCATAATCTGCCAATTCTGGGCTCGGGTCTCCTCTCAATAGAGGGTCAAGGCCATACGTCCCCACGCTGGCCGAGTGCGGGTTGGGGACTGGCAAGACACGTTGTGGCTACGTCATCGTGGACAAGGTCTCCAACTAATCTTCTCGACTGTTATCTTATGATGACAACCGGGACCGACTTCTTAACGTGACCTCCGAAACACAGAAACACTCACAATATATCATGCCACAAACGGTCACCCATCTAGGTCTGACCGCGCCGTCGTTGCTTACCCTCAGTGTTTGTTTCGCCTAAGGCCAGTCGGCAGTCGAAAATTAACAGATTGGTACAAATTCGGTCGGCCACTAAGAGAACACTAGTATTATTATTTATAGTATACCTGTACAGCGATTTGCAGGCTCTTTCCATAGAACCACTGGTGCTCCCTCCACGGTAGCTTGGCAAGCTCGACGAGGAGTGCTGAAGCTTGGACGCGACTCTCCTGCGTCACGCTCGGCATGTTCACACCCTGGACAGCCGTTACACATGGAACTGTCTGCACTGTTACATATGTTTGAACACACCATTCAAATATATGTTGTAAAAGGTGAACTTCCGTACCTGAAATTAAGTCAAATGGTACATTAAAATCTCTGAAGTACTTCAAACTATAGTATAGACAGACAGACAGAAATGTGGTCCGTCACCAATAACGTTTAATAATCCAAGTTTAAGTTTAGTTTAAGGTTTTCTCCTCTAGCCCGTTGTGTTATGAAGTCTACTTAGGGAATCTGACGACATTCATATGATGAATAGACGAAGTGATACCAGGGGGGTGTCACTCCGCACTTTAGGTATAGTCGGCCGCCTGCCTGCCGCGTAGGCCAGGGTTGTCCCTTACGCGCGATACGCGTCGCCGCGTCGTCGCTCTCGCGCATTATATAATTTTTTGTTTATACTTTCGATGCCCACAATGGCAACTAATCACAAACCTCGATATTCTAATCTATATAAAAGATATTGCTCTGTTTACGGATGTTTGAATAAAAGGCAAAACAAGGAATCAGAATTATCATTTTTTTAAATTCCTGACGATATTGAAAGGTAAGTCATTTTGTTGTATTAAAACCATAACAAGTGTAATGACGGTAGTTTGTATTTTATTATTTTATTTTGTACTGTGGAGAAAGACTACACTTTTGAAAGAATTTGCACTCACTCCCTCTCGTGTAACATACACCATTTATAATAAAACATAAGTTTAAACAAAAAAGTACCTATAATGACGTGGTCAAGTAGGTCAACGATTGATATTTTTACACGCTTTATATTAGCTTCACTTGTATGTTTGTTTGTATGTTTGTAACCGACTCCTTTGGGCGCGATTTTGACCCACTTTAAACGGCAGGATTTCTTTCAAACTTTGTAGACTTATCGAGGACCGATGACAATACACTTATTCAAAAAGTTTTTTTTTTTTAAATTGTATTTTTTAGTCTACATAAAAATATAGTTTTAAAAAACTAAACAAACACGCTTTTAAACTAAAAAGTAGAAAATAATTTATAATGTAACAAAGCTTGGGGTGCTTGCGTGTTTGTTGTTTTATAAAACTATATTTTTTTAGTCTGAAAGCTATAGTGACATTTCTTTATATAGACAGACCAAGAGATTATCTATACAAATAAATAAAATTGGAGTGTCTATTTGTAATACTAAAATAACCGCTTTTCACTAAATGTATACAAGGTACATATGCCAAAATATATTTTTTTACAATTTTTGTGTACGTCTGTTTGTTCCGGGTACTCTCTGTAACGGCTAGACCATTTCGACGGGACTTTCAGTGGCAGGTAGCTGATGATATAAGGAGTAACTTAGGGTACTTTTTTAGGCTAGCTTCGCCCCGCGGCGTTGCCCGTGGTTAAAACAATAAAAGCGGGTAACACCGCGGGACTCAGCTAGTCTATAAATATATTAAAAAGTACCGATAATGAAAACGAATCCGCATAAATTTATATTCTATTATTATTAACGCATATATAAGAAGTATTTTTTTGTATATTTATAGTATAGGAGCAATGAACATGTATTGTTTTAAAACATCAAGAAGTGGTGTGCGCGTGCCAGGTGGAAGTTACATTTTTATAATTTTATGACCTGCTCATTAATAATTATTTTGTTTTTATTTCACACTGACCTGATAGTAAGATTATTTTAGCAACATAAAACAAAGTTCGAAATATTTGATTCAAAAACGAGAGTTTACGTTAGACTCTGTTTAGAATATTATGGGTATTTTTACCATGAAATATAAATCACCTAAAGATATATTTTATGAATATTTCATTGTATTTCATTAATGAATTCGTCATTTATTTGCTGTTTAAAGAGCTTGATTCCTATCGGTTAATTTTTTTGAGTTCTAATAGTTAATTTTAACACTTTGATTAAACGGTCTCAAACTTTTGGCCGGCAGTGTAATTAAAGAAAATTAATATTTGATTACCTTAATCTGATTATAAATATATAAAAAAAAATATAAACTAGACTACGCTATGTTTCAGACGACAAAAATGGCTAACAGCAATCCACAGAGAAGAATTACTTGATGAAGAAACGCCCAAGAGGGCTAAAAATAACTTCATCTGTGATGTACAAAAATATAAAATAACAATATTAAAAATATAGTTTGAACCAATATTAAGTCTTTAGGTATTGCCTCCCAAACTACTATTTTCGCGTCCTACGTATGTCGTTCCGATTATTTAAACCGTAATTTATTGAAAAAAGTACCTAGAGTAGTCATAGTACGATGTTAGTCAACATCAGGCTGCCTCACTTCTCGCAACAGTATCGAAAACGTATGGAGGTATTCGCGAATTAATTATAAGTGCTACTAACAACGTTCGTTTTATTTGAAAAGTAATTTGTTCACTAAAGTAATAGAAAAAAGAAATTAATTATGATTAAATTATTTTTAAAAGAAGACGACCCTATTATCGTTAGAACAGATAGGAGTTACAAGATAGAAAGACATAGCAATTGTAGGTAAATATAATCGTTGGTGCTTCGGCGCTGTGCAATCTTTTTTTTTTTTTTTTTTTTTTTTTTCTTATTTTAAAGACAACTCCCGCATTAGGAATATAAATTCCTGTGTCGCGGGGGACTTTACAAACATACAAGAAACGGACACAAAGAACACCCTGACTCAGAACAACAAATTGTGAATTACACAAAGTGTTATCCTACGTGGGATTTGAACCCACGACACTTGGCGTAGTAGGAAGCGGCGTGGCGACCGCTTAAGCCACTAGGCCAACCGTGCAGTCAAATCTGAATTGAACTTAATGCAATGACACCAAGGGTCCCTATTTCTTTAATTTACTTTTCGGAGTGAAGCTTCTGTACTGGTACTATTATGTATTCTGTGGTGATACTTCGTATCTTTATGTCACCACTCGGACTAAATTATATATCACAATCGACTGCACGGTTGGCCTAGTGGTTTAAGTGATCGCCACGCCGCTCTCTACTGTGTCGTGAGTTCGAATCCCACGTGGGATAACACTTTGTGTTAAATCACAAATTGTTGTTCTGAGTCTGGGTGTTCTTTGTGTCCGTTTCATGTATGTTTGTAAAGTCCCCCGCGAGACAGGAATTTATATTCCTAATGCGGGAGTTGTCATTAAAAAAAAAATATTACAACAAAATGCATAAGCAGACCTGGTTAAATATTGAAACTACAAAATATTACAAAACAAAAAACTTTGCGGCTTATAAACACTGCTTATAATATCTTATAGTCTAAAAACAGTTATCTTAGATTAAAATTTATATCTTAAATTGTGAGGATTACTACTGCCTCGTCGGTCTAGTGGATAGCGTATGCCACTGCTCATCAAAGAGATCTCGGGTTCAAATCCCGGGTCGGGCCAAAAAATGTTTTTGGGTTTTTCTTAGGAATTCCTAATAGCAGCCCAGAGTTCTGTGGGTGATTTACGCTCGTGTCTTGGAGAGCACGTTAAGCCGTCGGTCCCGGTTGTCATGAACATCTATGGCAATCGTTATTGGGAAGTCAGTGCCCTCAATTTTAATATCTGTTTAATGTTTTTTCACACAAGATTCCGAAATTCTTCGTTTAAGGAAGCTCGCAAGCTACACTGTGAGCAAAACTAGTAATACAACAAAACTCAAGTTATTATATAACTAGCTGCTCCCCGCGGTGTTACCCGCGTATTTTCGGGATAAATTAGCCATTTACAAACTATCATTATGGTTGCTATGCAAGTGTGTTATGCATAGCAACCTGTGAAGTTTTGACAGGAGATAAACAGTGATACATTTTGACATCCTCGATTTATTTATTTTTATAATCACCTATCGCCGTGTATCTCGATTATTGCAGTAAATAGTGGCCTATGTGTTATTCTCATATTTAAGCTATATTACTGTAACGTTTTATCCAAATCTGTTCAGTAGTTTTTGCGTGAAAGAGCAACAAACATACATACACTCATACATACATACATACTCACAAACTTTCCCGTTTATAATATTAGTAGGATATAAAAGTTCATACCAGGACAATCCAACATGATTTGGTGTATATTGTCCACGAAATGTCGGACCATGGCTGTATACTGTTCATCTTCGACTGTAGAGGGTAGAAGGGGGAGGGAGCCTGAGTGCGGTGAGATCCATGCGCCCCATGACTCCTGAAGAGCTGACCAGGAGTACCACGCAACTGAGGAAACACATACAAAATAACATAAGTGTACTGGAAAATAGTTGCTTAATTTGTTTTTGGATTACGATCACAGATGGCGCTAAATGGAATATAATGAGTGACGTGATAGTTGTTTGCTACAAGAGCAACAAGGTGTTTTGCCTGCCAAATGACTCTGCACTGCCTGATAGAAAGCAGGAATGGAATCCAAGAGTTTTATAGAATACAGTTCATGACTATCATGTCAGAGGTAGCGAGATCGATTCCCACTGAGGACAAACAATTGTAATATGAACAAAATAATTTCTGTTATGTCTCGAATTAACTGACTGCCTTGTTGGTCTAGTAGTCAGCGTATGCAGCTGCTGATCAAGAGGTCTCAGGTTCGATTCCTGGGTCGGACCAAATGTTTGTGTGATCCACAAATATTTGTTTCGGAGTTTGGGTGTTTTAATATGTATGTATTTACAAAAAAAAAGTATGTATTTATATCAGTTGTCTAGTACACATACCACAAGCTCTCTGCTTAGCTTGGGGCTAGATGATGTTGTGTGTAATTCGTCCGAAATATTTATTTTTTAACTTATCTATAATTGTATGTATTTGAATACATATTAGTATATTTATTGGTAGGCTGGTACAACATGGTCGAACTAGCTTGGGATCAGGCAGTCGTGTTTAAAATGTGACGTTTTTATATTATTTTATAGCGCATTTATTTTTCACCTTTTTATTCAGTGAAAGGTAAAGTTTTTATTTGGCTACACAGTAGGAAATAGTTCGATTTTTATGGATACCTCTCTCAGGTTCGTAACTGAGTCTGGTGGCGACTGCTACGAAGGCACGCTGTAGCGAATGTAGCAGGCGTGCTACGTACGGCGCGTAGGCGCTAAGATGTTGTATCACACCGGGCCCTTTAACACCGGTACGCGCTTCCCAGAACATCACTCCTAGTTCTCGTAGTAGGTGACCAAGCTGTAAAAAGACATATTTTATATTTGGGTAACTAAATTATAATCGGATATACAAAATCAACCAAGTGCCAGTCGGACTCGTACAGGAAGGGTTCCGCTTCATTTTTTTTTAATATTTATTTTATTTGCTTTTAGTATTTGTTGTTATAGTAGCAACAGATATCACGGTTCATGAGAAACAGCCTGGCGACAGACAGACAGCCAAGTCTTAATAAGAATGTTTCATTTTTACCCTTCGGGTACGGAATCCTGAAATGCTGATAACATATATACAGATCGAAAAACCGTAAAATGGCAGTCGAGCCTGGTAAGTGCCCACCACCGCCCGATGACACCCTTAACTGAAAAGCCACAAGTACATTATCGGCTATTGATAAAATTTATATAGTTTCTGTCATTCAGACTATTATTACGAATCAATTGGGACCCCATTCAAACAAAAATTGGTTCATATGTTTAGGTGCTACGGTGTAACACAAACATACATAGCAGTTTATGTTTTGACAAAATCATTACCCTTCCTTTCCGTTGCACTCGTTTAAAACAAAATCCTTTGTCTGTAATGTATAGCAGATGTTTTTAAAGACACCATCCGCATTAGGAATAATTTCCAGTGTCGCGGGGGACTTAACAAACATGCAAGAATCGGACACAAAGAACACCTAAACTCAGAATAACAATTTGAGAATCACACAAAGTGTTATCCCGTGTAGTATGTAAACCAACAACACTTGGCGAAGTAGGAAGTGGCGTGGCGACCGCTTAAACCACTGTGCCAATCGTGCAGTTGGTTTTAAGAGACATCATAAGAAGACCTCTCATCCTCATCAATAATCTTTAATAGTTCAATATTAAGTTGCGAAGGTCCAATGCCATTCCGTAGAAAAACTGATATTTAGGTAAAACCGGTTGAACAGCCGATCACAAATAATGTTGAGAATAATAAATAATCTTGTCGTTGGTAACGTACCTGATCAAAAGGCACTTCAGCGGCTTTAGCATCAACAGCTCTAACAATATGCGTCCAGTGTGTATGCGGAAGTTTGTTCTCCAGAGACTTGCGCGCGCAGTCCTTGACGTGGGTAGAGAGGAGTTGTGACGTCACCACCAAAGCTGAGTGAACCCCCAGTATCTCTATGAGCATGTGATGTTCGTTGGCCGGAGAGGAGCCGTAGCGCTGGACGGCGCGGAGCAGAGAGTCGAGGACGTCTCGACGTTGTGTTAAGTCTGCACATTCTGCCCAACGAGACATTTCGAACTGTAAAACAAATTGAATAAGGACTATTATTGGTTGGGAGATCTCTTCCTGCTGCGTATGCTGGGAGTTTAAATGGCGACAGGCAGCCCAAGATAGAATTGAGTGGCGTTCTCTCGAGCCGGAGGCTAAGACCCACTTTGGGTAGCTGAGCCAACGAAGTAAGTAAGCAATATAATTGTAACAGGAATTGTATCTGAAAATTATCATTTTAAAGAAAAAGAGGTCTTTGTTTAAGTAATAGAAGTAAAAAAAAACAGTTTATAGAATATGGGTGCGCATTAATCTCAGAAGTGGTTTTACCGATTTATTTCATATATTATGGTAACATATAAAAAGAATATTAAAAATCACCGCGAAAACTTAGCTGATATATGTGTGCTAAAGCTAATATATACATTTTTATTATATACATAAATCACTGCCTGATATAAATCATGAGTAGAATCCAAGAGTACTAGTCACCATCCTCATACAAAGCAGTATGGTGATCCACACTATGGCGGCTTAGAGCGATGCTTCTGCATCATCGCGCTATATGTAGTTTATAATCATCATCATCATCATCAACAGCCTTAAACAGTCCACTGCTGCACATAGGTCTCTCCTTTGAAAGGTTTTGGCCTACTATACAACGCTAGCCAGACGGGTTGGTAAAGGGTTTGTTTCAAGTTTTCCTTCTCTTGGCAGTGATGTTAGACGGATTAACAATACAAAGTGTCACCACCCCTATTCATTCCATGCGTGTCGTAAGAGGCGACTAAAGATATTTTGTTCCTTTAGTCGCCTCTTACGACACGCATGGAAGGAATAGAGGTGGTGACACTTTGTATTCTTAATCCGTCACCAGTTTATCATAGTTGTACACAATGAAGTTAAGATGGTACAGTCTGCCTAGTTAGAGTGTATACCTTCGAGAGATAACTGAAGACCGTGTGAGAAGGTAGTTGTGCGTCCAGCAGGGCCATGTAGAGGACGGGCCAGTCGGCCGGCGCCAGTCGCCTGGGACTCAGCAGCGCTCCGCACAGAGCCTGCTGCAGCGGGGTGCCGCCGCGCGCGCCCCACGCCCTCACCAGCTGCGAGCACGTCGCCCCGTTGTCGCATATCCACCTCTACAACAAAATAACACTTAAAAAACTATAAGTACAGTTTACGCCACAAGCGCACTTTTGTATGTTGCAACACAAAATTCTCGGCTCTTACGTCGTTTTGGTTCTGGGAAAACTAAACAAGAAAACTAAACAGCGCTAGAATGCTTATTATTAGTCAAATAATAAGTATTCTAGCGCTGTTTGTTTTAATTGTTTATTAGAGGATATAAAAATGACAAAGCGCTGCAGCATAGGGCCCCGCACTTTTGATTAACATTCGCTAGATTTAGTTTTGATGAAATATTCATATTGTAGGCGAAATTTGTAATTTGTTTCTTATAGAGTATATTTCAAAAAGAAACAATTTGCTCTTTAATATTTCAAATTATTAAAAAAAACATTGAAGGTGTAAGCTTGCCAATATTGAGTTCAGAAGAAAGTTTTGACAAATTGTTTTCTACTTTAACTTTATATAATAACTATATGTAACTTTTATTTACTAAAGTTCAATATATTACATTGTTTTTCTATATTACACTCCCATAAAGTAAAGTACAGTATCATTTTTCTAGTCTTCGCGACGAGCCATTACCTAATTTTTCTCTCAAACTCTAACTGAAAACTATCCTTACTTCAAAAGACCAACAGTATTTACATATTTAAACATTGTCCACGGACTTAAAAAAGCTATGGTTTGTTTCGCATGTCTTACCAGAATGAGTCTTAGAGAATTCCGGTGCCTTCTATTCAAGTGTAAAAGTAAAAGATTTAGGGATAAATAGAAAAGATGTCGCTACCTATTCCTAATACGTCACCACACGGGTCGTATAAATATTTATAAAGGTACTGGTTCCTTAAACCGCTAATAATACGTACCTCACACAGATCAGTGACGAGTGCGGTGAGTACGGTCCTTGCGGGCGCGCACTCTCCGCAGCGAGCTGAACCCGCGCACCTCCACGCACGCTCCACCATGCGTACACCCGCCTCACGGGTACGGGTACACCTGCCATACAAAACACATAGTCACCACTGTCCATGCTAATATTATACATTTTTGAGATATATGAGGATATATACTTCTTTCGCTAAATGTCACTTCATGGCACAAAGCGCACGTTTATATAATAAAATCAATCGTCTATAAAATGTATACACTGTGACTAGATACAAACTGAAAATAAAACTTACAAGTTGGCTACAAGAACTGTCTACGATGATACCGAAAATGTTCTTAACATTATTTTATAGACTCGTCGATACAGCCACTATATACACTAAACGGAAACTTTTTGTATGTTAACTCAACCAAATACACACACACACACGCGCACACACACACACACACACACACACACGCGCGCGCGCGCGCGCGCACGCATACATATATATATACACACACACACATACGCGCGCGCGCGCGCGCGCGCACGCATACATATATATATACACACACACACATACGCGCGCGCGCGCACATACATATATATACACATACACACACACACACACACACACGCATACATATACACAAACACATACGCACTGTTACATCCCTATTTTCACTGTCACATCACTATTTGTTAGAGTAAAATGCTGACTTGCAATTATTGCTGGTTTACCTAAATACGATATTATAAATCAGCAATAATTATGCTATAAATACGTAAGACTTTACTAAATTCGTTCAGTTGGTTATTCTCTAGCTAAACTGCTCCCCAGCTACGGACCTGGTTCTTGCCTGCCGGCTGGCTATCAGTGAAAGCTAAGGATACACTCCGGGTCTACTCTGCCCTTCGCTAGGGCTATCCGCGCCGTATAATCCAAGTCGCGTGTATAAGTTTTAAGTTTAAGTAGAAATTCTGTGTGAGTAAAAACTTTCAGTAAATAAATAGTCGTAAAATTTCAGTGCTGTGTTTTTTTTTTATAAGTGCTGAAAAGGACTATCTAACATTTGGTGTCAGAAGAAAAGGGATTTCTGAAGTCCCTCGGGTCGCCTACTCCTGACGACGACCAGCTCCACACAGAAATTGGTCCAGACTCGCGATCCTGAACTAGTAAGTTGGCCACCTGCTGTCCCTGCCTGTCTTCCTGACGCTGTAAGAGGCCGCCGTCAACCCTAGTCATCGCATACAACGTGTCAGCATCGCTCCATTGTGCGTGAGGGTTTTCTGCCCAGCACCGAGTTATTGGCTACACGAATAACCAATTTTCTACAAAAAATACATCGCGACACTTGGTTTGAGCGTTGACCCGTACCAACTGCAAACGCTGCACATTCCATCGCTTCCGCCGCATCGCCGCACCGTCACCCGACACCGACGTCACCGACCTGCCGCTGTTTCCATGACATCGCTGTATCTACTAATAATACTGTGAGTGTTGTTTATTCGATTTATGTTGATTTATTTTTTGTCATTTGCATTATTTTGCGTGTGGATTCTTAATAATATACTTATATTATACTCTTAATTTCCTTCTCCGTTTCGCGTAATTAATTAAATTCATTCTTTAAAATGGTTAACGAAAGTAGTAAACTTGAAAAGAAAAGCGTTCAATCGTGTTCAAGTTTACAGACTGTAGTCGTAGAGGAGTTAAATTTTTCTATCCTTACAAAATTTATTAAGCCATTCGATGGCGATAAGAATAAATTATCACCATTTATTAGGAATTGCGAAAATGCCTTAAACCTAGCTACTGCATCGCAACAGAGCATTTTATTCAAATACATTATTTCCCAACTAGAAGGCAAGGCTGAGTCCGCCTGCTCTCTTAAAATTTTTGAAACATGGTCTGAGCTGAAACAGTTTTTAAAATCCACATTTGGTGAAACCAAACATAGGGATCACTTACTCCTAGACTTACAAAGTTGCAAACAAAAGTCAAACGAGTCTGTCACACAATATAGTTTACGAATAGAAACATACCTCACTCGTTTACAGATGGACATTACACATTCCACTAGGGACCCTGGTGAATTAAGAGGTAGAATCGCCAGTACGGAAGACTTGGCGCTACATACCTTTTTACTGGGCTTACCTAGCCACATATCAAATATAGTAAGGTGTCGTAATCCTACCTCCTTACAGGAAGCTATTAATCTCGCTATTCAAGAAGAAAAATTACAAAATTATATTCAATCTACTAGATCGTCTGAACATAGACCAAAGTGTAAAATTTGTGGAAAGATAGGTCATTCAGAAAAAACATGTTTTTTAAATCGCCAACGTCACATTAACAATTTTCAGAATGAAATCCCAAATACGGCTCAACCTTCTATATCTTCAAACTCGCAAAATAATACCTTCTGTAGATATTGTAAAAATATTGGTCATGATATATCTCAATGTCGTAAACGTCAGTTTAACAACTCGCGTCAAAGTAATAACTCTACCAATCATTTTAAAAAACAAGTACATAATCTCACACCAATAAGCGATTTTGATAATAAATTTGATAATCCGAACTCTGATCCAGATGAACATTTAAACTAAATAAGGTTCCGGTTACGCGTCGTACGGAATCTTCAACTCAAACCGACGCTTTTGATGTCTTTTCGAGACAATTTCTCAATACTAAATCCACTGAATCTAATACTAAATCCACTGAATCTAATACTAAATCCACTGAATCTAATACTAAATCCTCTGAATCTAATACTAAATCCTCTGAATCTAATACTAAATCTACTATATCCACTGAATCTAATACTAAATCCACTGAATCTAATACTAAATCCAATGAATCTAATACTAAATCTACTATATCCACTGAATCGAATACTAAATCCACTGAATCTAATGCCAAGTCTACTAAATCCACTGAATCTAATACTAAGCCTAGGAAATCCACTGTATCTAATACAAAATCTACAAAATCCTCTAAATCGAATACAATGTCTACTAAATCTAATAAATCCACTGAATCTAATATTAAATCTACCAAATCCAATCAATACTCTACTCCTATGTCTAATAAGTCTACCAAATCTACTATATCAAATACTTCTACTAAATCTCCTAAGTACAATGCATCTATGTTACCTACCATGTCATACAATGAAAATAACAATTGCCCATCAAATAATAACGATTTAAAAAACTTTTCTGATTCGTATTCTAATTTATTTGAAATTAATTATAACAATAAAATTCATTTGCCTCATGTGTATATTAAATCTAAATACTCTGATAAATTACTAGTTCTTTTAGTTGATTCCGGTGCAGGTGTATCACTAATAAAACAATCCTCGATGCAAATTCAACCAAAATTAGTTTCAGAAATTGTTCAGTTTAAAGGAATCGACAAAAATACGGAATACTTAAAAAGTCTTGGTCACTTTCAATTAGATTTTATATTTCCAAATAATGACGTTATTCTCGGCAAATTTCATTTAATACCAGATTGTGTCGATGTAGAATTTGATGGCATTATAGGTAACGATTATCTCAAGTCTCATGATTCAAAAATAGATTATAGGAATAAGACTTTAAACATAAACGATCATGTTTTACAAATTCATTTTTCCAAACCAGAATATACTATTCCTGCACGTTCTGAAATGATCGTAGAATGCTATGTTCTAAATCCCGAAGTAACTACTGGATATATCGATAAGTCTGAAATTTAAAAAGGTGTGTTTTTATCTAGTTGTCTCGTTACACTTAAACAAAACAATCATGTCACTGTATCAGTTCTTAACACTAATACTGAAGATGTCAAAATAAAATCTCTTTGCGTAGTACTAAACCCTTGTGACTTATTAGATGATTATCTGCATAATATTAACACTCTAAATCTTTCTAATTCCTTTAATCAAAATACTATACCAAATAGATCCTATGAAGTTAAGAAACAAATACGAACTTCACATCTTAATTCTGAAGAATCAAAAGCCTTATTTGATTTGTGCTCTGCATATTCCGATCTGTTTTATTTAGAAGGAGACACTCTTACTTCTACTAGTACCTTGGAACACAAAATTAAAACTACTAACTCACAACCGATTCACGTCAAAACTTATAGATATCCTGAATGTCATAAAGAAGAAGTTAATAAACAGATACAAAAGATGCTCGATCAAAATATAATCAAACCTTCAAATTCCCCCTGGTCTTCTCCCATTTGGGTAGTTCCTAAAAAACAAGACGCTTCTGGTCAAAAGAAATGGCGTATAGTCGTAGATTATAGGAAATTAAACGACGTTACTGTCGGAGACGCTTATCCTATTCCTAATATCACTGACATCCTGGATCAGTTAGGTCATAGCAAGTATTTTACTACATTGGACCTGGTGTCAGGTTTCCATCAGATTCGCATGGATCCAGAAGATGCCCCTAAAACAGCTTTTTCTGTTCCTAATGGTCATTTTGAGTACACTAGGATGCCTTTTGGTTTAAAAAATGCGCCAGCCACATTTCAAAGACTTATGAATACAGTTCTCGCTGGTCTTCAAGGTCTCCACTGCTTCATTTACCTTGATGACGTAATTATATACTCTCACTGCCTCTCTTCACATATAGAAAAACTTAAATTAGTCTTCGATGCTCTCAGAAAGCACAATCTGAAATTACAACCAGATAAATGCGAATTCCTACGACGAGAAGTTGCGTATCTTGGTCATATCATCACTGATAAAGGTGTCTCTCCAAATCCTGATAAAGTCAAGGCCGTATCCAAGTACCCTACACCCAGAAATCCAAAGGAAATAAAATCATTTCTCGGGCTAATAGGATCATCATCATCATCATCATCAGCCTATCTCAGTCCACTGCTGGACATAGGCCTCTCCCATTGCACACCACTTTGATCGATTTTGTACTTCTCGCATCCAGCTCCTGCCAGCCATCTTGCGCAAATCATCACTCCACCTGGCCTGTGGGCGTCCTACACTACGTTTGCCGAGACGCGGTCTCCACTCCAGAACTCTTCTACCCCAACGGTCATCAGTTCTGCGGATAATATGGCCAGCCCACTGCCACTTCAGCTTGCTAATCCGGTGGGCTATGTCGATGACTTTAGTTCTCTGACGGATAACGTCATTCCTGATACGATCCCTCAGAGAAACGCCGAGCATAGCCCTTTCCATTGCACGCTGAGCAACTTTGAGCTTGTGGACCAACCGCACCGTAAGTGTCCACGTTTCGGCTCCGTATGTCATGACAGGTAGGACGCACTGGTTAAAAACTTTCGTTTTTAGGCACTGTGGGATCGACGATGAGAAGACTCGACGTAACTTTCCAAACGCCGCCCAACCCAGCTGAATTCTTCTATTCACCTCGTCCTCGAGGTTATTCCTACCCAACTGCAATGTCTGCCCAAGGTAGACATATTTTTGAACAACCTCGAGAGCGGTACCGTGTATTGCAATCGGTTCCGGTAGTACATGTTGATTGAACATGACCTTGGTTTTATCCAAGTTCATCCGTAGGCCGATGCGCATAGAAGAATCAGCTAGGTCGTTCACCATCTGTTGCAGATCCTGCAGTGTCTCTGCCATTATGACGATGTCGTCCGCAAATCGCAAGTGAGAGATGTATTCGCCATTGATGTTAATGCCACGTCCTTTCCAGTTCAGCGTCTTAAACATATCCTCCATTGCATTAGTGAACAATTTCGGGGAAATAATATCCCCTTGTCTCACTCCTCGATGCAATGGTATGGGCTTTGTTTGCTGGTTCTGTACTTGGACGGACATGGTGGCGTTATCGTAGAGACATCTCATCACTTGGATGTATCGCCAATCTACCTGGCAACGTTGCAGGGACTCCAGAACAGACCAGATCTCAACCGAGTCAAAGGCCTTCTCGTAGTCCACGAATGCTAGACACAGCGGCTGATTATACTCTTCGGTCTTCTGTATAATCTGCCGCACTGTGTGGATGTGGTCTACGGTGCCATATCCGCTCCGAAATCCGGCCTGCTCCGGTGGTTGAAATTCGTCGAGTCTTCGCGCAAGACGGTTCGTGATGACTCTTGAAAACAGCTTGTAAATGTGGCTTAGAAGGGAAATGGGTCGATAGTTCTTCAGCAAGGTCTTATCACCTTTTTTGAAGAACAGCACGACCAAACTTCTACTCCACATCTCCGGAGTTCTCCCTTCAAAGAGGGCAGTGTTGAAGAGCTTTTGGAGCTCCCTCAGTACGGGTTTACCTCCAGCTTTTAAGAGCTCTGATGCAATACCATCCTCTCCAGGGGCTTTTCCATTTTTAAGCTGTTTAAGAGCCATCTCGATTTCATCAGTGCTGACTTCCGGCAGATCATCGGTATAGTGGCGCCTTAATGCAGCTCTGGTGTCCTCATTTTCGGGATCAGGTCGCGAAGCATGCGAAGCGTATAACCGGCTATAGAAGTTTTCCACTTCCGAAAGGACCACCGGTTTTGAGGCAACAACTTCTCCACTTGTTGTGGTCAACTTCGTCAGTTGGCTTCTTCCCAGAGGTTGTACGAACACTTTTGACCCCCGATTCTGCTCGATTGCTCTCTTAATGGAGAGAGTATTGAAGCACCGGAGGTCGTGTCGTACGAGTTTACTAATTACTCTGTTCAGCCTCCTCTTTGCCGACGAAGTGACGGGTGGGTTTTCACGCCGTTCCCTCATCAACCTTAGAGTCTCCTCCGAAAGTTTCGACTTCTTGCCTTTACCTTGTAATTCGCAGAATCTCGCGCCTTCTTCCCTGAGGATTGCGACCACATTTTTGAGGTTCTGGTTTACGTCTGTTGTGGTTTCCACGGCAGCGAATCGGTTTTCCAAATTTAACTGGAACGTTTCAGATCCTACCATGGTCTGGAGCAGAGTAGGTCGGAGCCTGGCCTTCATCAAGTGGGCACGTTCAGCCTTAAAGTCGATATTCAGAGAGCCTCGGACAAGTCGGTGATCGCTTCCGGTATTAAACCTATTTAGCACTGAGACGTCTCTGAATATGTGCCTCTTGTTCGTCATGATGAAGTCAATCTCATTTTTAGTCATAGCGTCGGGGCTTTGCCACGTCCACCTCCGTTGGGGCTGTTTCTTGAAAAACGAATTCATCAAGAAGAGCCCCTCGCGTTCGAGGAAGTTAACGAGCATTTGCCCCCTATGATTCCTGACTCCAAGTCCATGGGATCCTACCACTGATTCGCTGCAAATCTGTACTCCCACTTTAGCGTTGAAGTCACCCATAACAACGTTGTAGTGGGTCTTAGTGGTAAAGTGGAGGGCCCTCGATATGTCGTCAAACATTTCCTCCATCTCGTCATCCGTGTGCGCCGAGGTCGGTGCGTACACTTGCACAACTTTGAGGCTATACCTCTCAGTGAGCTTGATGATGAGGTACGCTACCCTGTTCGACACACTGGAAATTTCTACAAGGTTGTTGGATATTGACTTGTTTACCAGAAACCCCACGCCACCTTGGGATTGTTGGTCTCCCTCTCGGAAGTACATTAGATGGCCTGACTCGAGGGTTATAGTGTCCTCCCCCTCTCTTCGGACTTCACATAACCCGAGGATGTGCCACCTAATTTTCCCAAGTTCTACCTCTAGTTGTGCCAGATGCGAGTCTAGCCGTAGCGTGCGTCCGTTGTAAGTAGCCAGGGTCAGTCGGTTGTGGTGGCCTCCCGTAACCCGGAGATTCTTAGCACCCCCTGCCCCACCGTTACCGTGGTCGCCACCATAACCAGGAATAGTGGGGCTACCGGGAACTGGGGGCCGTGGCCTTAGTTGCATCTGCATGGGAGGATATACCCATAATCGCCACGCTGGGCAGGCGGGTTGGCGATCGCAGAGTACAGCTTATTTTACCGGTGATGCTGCTGCCCATCACCGGTCTTTGGTATTTAGCTGCACGTATTTGGATGGTTATACCGCCATCAGTCGGTCGCCAGAGCCTCGTTCGTTGATCAGCAGGACGTACCGCGTGCAGGTGAGGTTGGCTTGAGGGCAGAAGATGATGGTTTGCCTCCTTACATCCCCTAATAGGATATTATCGAAAATTCATAAAAGATTTCTCAAAAATTACTAAACCCCTAACTTCACTACTTCGTAAAGATACTTCTTTCAATTGGACTCAAGATCAAGAAAATGCTTTTAATACTCTTAAATCAATGTTAACTAGTGCTCCTATTCTTCAATATCCTGATTTTTCTAAGGAATTTATTCTTACTACTGACGCTTCTAACTATGCTTTAGGTGCAATACTTTCACAAGGAGAAATTGGCAAAGATCTTCCAATCGCATATGCCTCTCGAACCCTCAATAGAGCCGAAGGCAATTATAGCACTACAGAAAAGGAACTTTTAGCTATTTTATTTGGTGTGAAAACCTTCCGACCCTATCTTTATGGACGCAAATTTAAAATTGTGACTGATCATCGTCCTCTTGTTTGGTTATTTAATTGCAAAGACCCTAGCAGTAAATTAGTTCGATGGAGACTTAAGTTAGAAGAATATGATTATGAAATTGTTTATAAATCTGGCAAAACTAACCTTAACGCTGATGCACTATCTCGCCCTCCTATAATATGTCCTGTCAATGATATCGATCTTACTAACGACATTACATATGGCAACTTTCTTCGATCTCGTTCTAATCCAATGGTATTTAGTACTGAAATCCGTGAGTTTAACCAAAGTCTGTTAAAAACATCCTGCTCTACAATTGCTTATCCTACTTCAATTGATCTAGACTCATCTAATCCTTACTGTGAAGAAATTATTAACCTCCTAGATGATAAAGAATCTTTTATAAGCTCCGAGAAAGAACTATATTCACTAAAGAATACTAATATTAATAATAAATTATATATCCATATGTTTACTAAAATTCATCACTATGATTCTTGTACTTATAGAGAATTATTTAAGGTGTTAAATTGCCTCCGAAATTAATTAATTATATTCCATCCTGATGTAAAAGAAATTTCTATGTCTGACTTTTCCAATCCCTTTGACAAACTAGAATTTATTATAATTTACGAAATCATATCTTTTATTTTTCATAATACACATATCAAAATTAATATCTACCACAATAAACTCATTTATCCTAAGCCTAACGAAATTCCTGCGATTTTAAAAGATAATCATGACTCTCCTATTGGTGGACATATTGGTTCCACACGTTTGTATAATAAGCTCAAAGATTCTTTTTACTGGAAGGGTATGAAGAATGATATTGAATCCTATGTTAGACAATGTCCACAGTGCCAACAAAATAAAGCTTTACGTGCTTGCAATAAAGCTCCGATGGAGATAACTTCTACATGCCAGGAACCTCTCCAAAGAATAGCAACTGATATTGTTGGCCCTTTGCCAGAATCAGGTCTGGAAAAATACAAATACATCGTAACGTTTCAGGATGATTTAACAAAATACTCCATGGCTTACCCTATTACTAATTCGACAGCTGAACAAACAGCTGACTGTTTGATAAAATTTATTTCTCATTTCGGTATTCCTAAAACTCTTTTATCCGACCAAGGTGTTCATTTTATTGCCGAAGTATACAAACAAATAACTTCTCTTTTCAAAATAAAACATCTTTTTTCTACTCCATATCACCCCCAAACTAATGGCGCTCTCGAAAGAAGTCACGCCACATTGAAAGAATATTTGAAATCTTACGTGAATGACAATCAAGATGATTGGCATAAATATCTCCCAACTGCTCTTGTATCCTACAATTCATCTGTTCATTCTTCTACTAATTTTACACCACATGAATTACTATTTGGCTTTAAACCAAACCTGCCAAGTTCTATCTATGATATCGAACCAACAGTCACATACCCTGATTATATAAAAACTTTGAAACAAAAGCTTATAAATACTAGAAACATAGCCAGAGAGAATATCCGCCGTAGTAAAGAGAATTCCAAAAATTATTATGATAAAAATACTAGAAATATTACTTATAATGTCGGAGATATGGTATATTTAAAGCAACATCATAGATTACGTAAAGCCCTTTCTAGCATTTGGAAAGGCCCATATAGAATTATTAAAGTACATAATAATAATAACGTTACCCTTTTAGTTAATCGTAAACATGTTAGACATCATTTTGATGAAATTAAACTAGCACATGATAATTCCCTTCCAGGGCCGTCGCGCCAGGACTCCTCGCAGGATCAAACATGACTACACCGATAGTTAATAGTCCAGGTCTTTTCTACGATCCGATAGGTACATTGAAATATTATAATAACCATTGGAAGATAGTTACATATTCTGATCTATCTTATATACAGCCTCATATAGAAACATTACAAAGAATTCTAGAAAAATGTAAACTAATCTGTAATACACATCAATCTACTAAAGTCAAAACTGATTGCTGGAATATCCTAAGTCCTTTAGAAAGTCTTTTTATCAATGTTCAAAATAATTACATCTCTTTATCCCATTTAACTAATTCTAATACTACTCACAAAGTTAAAAGGTCTGCCTGGATTGGTATAGGTGGTCCAATCTTAAAACAACTATTTGGTTCTTTAGACGAAGATGACGCTAAGGCTTTTACTGATGCTATTAATGCGGTTCAAGACGATCAAAGACACCTAGCTTCAATTATGAAAGAAAATATTCACTTAATAACTTCTACCATTTCATCTTTTAATAATACTATTGCCAAACTTAACGAAAACGAAAATATTCTCAATAGCAATATACAAAATTTAGGGAAAATTTTAGACACTGTTTCAGCTAATGCCAATAAGTTAGAAATAATATCACATTTATCAATGACTTTTAGTGCCTTAGAAAGTTCATTAATGATTCTTAATTTTAACCTTGAAGATCTAATCGATGCTATTCTATTTGGGAAACAGAATATAGTTCATCCATCAGTGCTAAGTCCAATACAGTTGTATAATGAACTGAATTCAAAAAGTAATGATATTCTTTCTAGTTTGCCTTTACATTTATCTCTTGAGAATATTCATACAATAATAGATGTCGCAGAGATATCTTCATTTATCAACGAAAATAAACTAATATTTGCCATTAGAATTCCTCTAGTTACTTTCGTAGATTATAATTTATATCACATATATGCTTTACCAACTCCACACGATATTCAAAATCCAAATACTTTTGCATTAATAAATCCATCCGCAAAATATCTAGCTATGACACAAGACAGATTAACATATTCCGCGTTTCAAGACTTAAGTGAGTGCAAAGTGATAAATAATAATTACTATTTGTGTAAACTAGGAAATATACAATATAGTGTCGGAAATCCTATTTGTGAAGTGACTATTTTAACTGAACATGTGAAAGGAATCCCAGAATCTTGTAATTATAATATTATATTAGGTGAAATAGATTTATGGCAAAGACTTAGTAATAATAGATGGATATATGTTCAATCAGATATATCTAAGATATCCATAACTTGTGATGGTAAAATGAATGACTATAATATTGTTGGGACAGGTATCTTAGACTTACCGAAATATTGTAAAGCTTATCATAAGCTACTACAGTTTGTTCCGTCTCAAGAATTCGAAACTAAATTCTATGTTCCTAATCCAAATTTTAATATTATAGAAGATGATTGTTGTTCAAAAGCTACTGTAAATCAAACATTACCATATTTGACTCCTATATAATGTCTCTGTTGTAATAATCGAAGAAACAGTACATCCTGTTGTATTAAAATTGTCAATACTTGCATGACTAAACCTCATACAAATATTCGTGCAAGGTCTAGTATTGAAATGGCCAATACAAATTATGATACAGAAAGTACTGATTCTAATATAAGTTCACCAAGGCGAAACCTTGAGTTATTGTAAAACTTAAATGTATAATCTAATTTCCACTGTATTAATATTATATTTTATAAGTCTTATTGCTTAAATAAATGTTCTCTTCTTATTTCTTAATCATGTTAATTTCTATATCGTTACTTGGATTATACTCACATACTTCTTCTATTCCGTATGTTCCGTTTTAAAGGGGGGAGATGTTACATCCCTATTTTCACTGTCACATCACTATTTGTTAGAGTAAAATGCTGACTTGCAATTATTGCTGGTTTACCTAAATACGATATTATAAATCAGCAATAATTATGCTATAAATACGTAAGACTTTACTAAATTCGTTCAGTTGGTTATTCTCTAGCTAAACTGCTCCCCAGCTACGGACCTGGTTCTTGCCTGCCGGCTGGCTATCAGTGAAAGCTAAGGATACACTCCGGGTCTACTCTGCCCTTCGCTAGGGCTATCCGCGCCGTATAATCCAAGTCGCGTGTATAAGTTTTAAGTTTAAGTAGAAATTCTGTGTGAGTAAAAACTTTCAGTAAATAAATAGTCGTAAAATTTCAGTGCTGTGTTTTTTTTTTATAAGTGCTGAAAAGGACTATCTAACAGCACGCATACATATACACACACACACACACACGTAACATTCGCCTTAAATTGTTGTATAATTCATTCTCCACAGAATTTACTTTAGAAATTTGCAATTATCATTTGCTTTGGTACATAAATATTAACCAATAATAATATGCATGTACACCGACCTGGCAATCGTATGAAGTGCGGCTGCAGTGCGGGCAGCATTGGGACGGGCACGAGCCAAGCGTCGAATCCTGGCCCTGGCGCTGTTTCTGTTCTCCTTGATTCCTCGCTGTGCGTCTACTGATATACACCACTCTCGAGCCTAGTGATAAAAATGTGATTTAAAACTATTTGTTTTTAATTAAATTTTTACACCAGTCTCAATAGATGGCGTTGTTATATCTCTGTTTTTGAATTTTTTGAGAGAAAAGAAGCAGAATGATGTTTATTTATTTATTGCTATATGAATTAAAATATTGCGGTATAGGTTTGGAAATATGACAGGTGATGATTCATTCATATTAAGCAGTCGTTAGAGATAAGGACGTATTGCGACGGCCTACGGCATGCATGGAGCATGCCGTAGGCTCCCTAAATAGAGAGTTTGCCTATAGATAATACCCGCGTCAGTACGGACAGGCGTTGCGGGGTCCAGATACCGTAATAACTGTATGTTATCGGATCCCTCCCATCTCAGGCACAGAATGACACACCATGGTTTTAATCAGCCGGATTCCGACACATCACCCCGCTACAAAATTCGATGGGGTAACGTCCAGGGGGATTTTAACACGTTAAAAAAAGTCTGACGTACTTAGATGACATTGTAGGTGTAAATAAATAAAGAAATGTACCGGTATAGCAAAGGCGATCGGGGCGCAGTTGTTAGGGCATTGTTTGCGCACCACTGGTATAGGCCGGGACACCCGGAGACTGGCCACCAGTTCCCACAGTCTGACGTCCAGTGCTGATATGCGGGACACTTCGTCGCACCACTCCCTGACCGAAAGTTTACATAACTTTATCTGAATCGTTGCAAACATAAAAACTGTTCTTCAAATATACTGAATAATGGACAAGGTTCCCTGTTTGATAACTGATTCTTTGCTCTACCGGGAAAAAGTATTGTTGAGTTTTTCTAACAAGACATTTTTAATAATAGCTCGAAATATGGCAGTTTGTTTTGTTTGTGGTGTTGCACGCCCGTGCCTCAGAGAGCACATTATGTTGTCGGTCCTGATTGTCAAGAACATCTATGAGAGTCGTTATTGGGAAGTGAGTGTCCTTAAATATACTGTCAATTAGTTCAATCCCCGAATTAATAGTAATTCGGGGATTGAACTAATTGAGTATAGACTCAGGATTGCGGATGTCCGTTGCCACTTCCTGTACAAACTAATATTTAGATATAACCGGTTGAGTCAGTAACGCCGACCACAAATAGTCTTGGGAATAATAAAGGCTTGAAAGATACTTTTGAACAATGGATAACTTACTGCGCAAGCGTCTCAATGTCTTTGAGATGTCTGTCAACGAGTGAAACAAGAGTACGTGCGTCTCTGTAGTCCACTTCCTCTACGGGAGACTTGATCTCGGGCTTCTTATGTCTGTAAGGTGAAAAAAAAAGGTTGCATACTATTTAACACATATGTGGCGACTTCCACATACAACGTAACAAAATCATACTAAAGCGCCATCTATCAAAGATACACTACGGAGTAACTACTAATCCTGCATCGCGGCATAAAAATTCTCGTACCGATTATCATATTATATCAACAACTGCTCAACATCAACCGTTGGGCCATGGCCAATCAATCATCAACAGCCTTCAATAGACCACTGCTGGACATAGGCCTCTCCTTAGAAATGAGGTTTTGGCCTACTTTACCACTCTGGCCAGACGGGTTGGTATGGGATTGGTTTCAAGTTTTCCTTCTCTTTGCATTGATGTTGTCTAGCGTAGTTTATCCCTTAGTCGCCTTTTACGACACCCGCGAGATGAATAGGGGTGGTGACACTCTGTATTCTTAATCCGTCACCACATAGACAACGGATGTGTGGGCCGTGGGCCGCCAGCCACAATCACCTTGCCTGGTCGGAGGTTCCTCCCTATGCGTGAAAGGGATGAAATATGCGTTCCTCCACTATAACACACATATGCATAAATATTACATCATTAACAGTCTTCTGGTCATAAATCTCTCCTTAGAAAGGAGGTTTGGCCTACTACACTGTTAGTATGGTTTTGTTTTCCTTCGCAGGCTTGTAGAGTATAACACGAGTTACGTAGTAGTTTAGATTTCTTCCTTAGTTGGCTTTTACGACACTCACGGGATGAGTGTGGGTGGGTCATGACCAGAGATCGGAATTGGGTGTGTGAAAATACCTAAAGTTTGCAATAATAATATGGAGCTGTTACAACCACTGTTCTTGCAATTGAAATAAATGTTTTTAATTTATTTTTTTATGCAGTTCAGGTTTAATAATTTAAAAAAAAAAGCCGACTTCAAAACTATGTAAAGACGCGAAAATGTTCGTTTTCCTTGCATCAACCTCTAGCAAAACCTTTTTAACTTAAGATACAGATCAAAAAAAGAAATTAAAACCGCATTAGCATTTTGCAGATAAATAAAATTCTGTGTTTGACCGACAAAGAACAATTGGGACTAAAAGACCGAATTTTAACCGGAAAAGTACAAAACAAACATTTATTTAGAACTGTATTAGCAGAAAATTTATTTAGAACTGTATTAGCAGCTTGTAAATGTTTATAGTTCGGTGTTTCAAAGGTAAGGAACATGTAAAAAAAAAAACAAAACTAAACCGGTAAAATTCAAACCCGGTTTAACTTAAGTGGTTGTAACAGCTCCATATTATGTCCCGCTGCAAACTTTAAGTATTTACACACACCCAATTCCGATCTCTGGTCATGACATTGAATCCGTTACCACGAGGATATGACTAGGACTTACATGACATGTATACAGCTACCTCTTACCAATTTATGATAAGTTTTGCACACATTTGGCTAATATATTTTAGATTTTACATATATGTACTCAGATTTATACTCCATATTATTCTACTCTATTTAATACATCCGAAAAATACTTAAACTACATCGCTTTACAGTATTTTAAGTAACATACCTTTTCCGTGATCGATCCTTGATCTTCAATATAGTATCGACTGCCCGGTGGAACGGAGTGTCTAGTGCTTTTGATTCAGGTGGGGGCTTCTGTGTCGGTAGAGGGAAACTGTCTAAATCTTCTGAAGGCACTGGACGAGTTACTGACCGCCTCCAAGCTTCTTCGAGGGCCTGAGCATACAAATAGTAGGATGAAATATAGTGTTACAGTTGATCCAAGTTGATACATCAGGAAGTAATTTAGTGTTCCAAAAGTTTAATCAGCCTAACCTAGTCCAGTGCTGGACCGAGGCCTCTTGTTTTTTATGTATAATATGTATGTATTTACAAAAAAAAAGTATGTTTATGTATTTTTATCAGTTGTCTAGTTACCCATAATACAAGCTCTGCTTAGTTTGGGACTAGATGATGTTGTGTAAGATGTCCGAAATTTTAAAATATTAAAAATAAGTCTTTTTTTTTAATTGTCTGTTTGTCTGGCCGTCTGTTTGTTCTTGTTGTTCTCTGGAACGGCTAGACCGATTTCGACGGGACTATCTTTGGCAGAAAGCTGATGATCCAAGGACTTGCTTCGTTCCGCGGCATTACTTGCGATTTAAAACAACAACCGCGGATAACACCGCGGGACTCAGCTAGTTCATATTTATATTTACAAAAAAAATATATGAGTAGTTTTCATAGTACAAGCTCTGCTTAGTTAGAAACAAGAAAGCGTCGTGTCCGATATGATTATTATTATTATCATTGTTCTAGAATATTCCATGATGTTCCTGCAGCTACCAAAAGTCTGTTAATCGGATTAGTACGTGATTTCGCGGGTTATTTCTACGGCAGTGTTTAGTTTTACTTACATGTTCCGGTATGTACCTGGCGATGTCGGCGTGGTGAGGCATGGCGCGAACTTTGTCACCTTCCTCCAACCAACACAAGTATTCGCTAAGCATCCTATAAATAATTAGGTGGAAATTAAAAGTCGGACTTCGAAGATCATCTAGATCACTTTAAATAATTTTAGTATATCTATTTTCTAGTGAAATGCCGTTCGATGTTTTAAGCTGCTCGAAGACCTCCCAACTAAGCTTCACGACTGGTATCCTATGATAACAACCGCGACCGACTGCCTAACGTGACTTCCGAATCCTTGACATACTTATGGTTTCATGCCAATAACGGTCACACATCCAGGAGATGGTTTCTAATCAACTAGGGCACCTTTATTATGAGTGCCGCCTTTAACTTCGATGTTGAATCGACTTTAGACATACGAGTAATTATGTTAATTTTTTTTTGATTTTTTTTCTTATAGTGCCTCTCCACTAATGGAAGTTGACCATATCAGTATAATCATTGTATCAAAAATAGTATCAATCTAATGCAAAGAAGTAATTAAACAGCGCTTCCAATTGAAGAAATACTTACTTTTCTGCAGCCATGTGATAAGCTATCAAACTGAGCACATTTTTCTTCGAATCACTCGACTTGGTCGGACTCTCTTCTCTACTACTAACACTCTCGTTACTCTCCTCAGAGTCACTAGAGCTACTCGATTCTCCCGCCAAATCGGCTATCGTCAGTACAGGCAACAGATTATCATCGACTAAAACAGGACTACTCTCACTAGCGCTTTTAGTCGATTGTGCTTGATTCGTTTCGATCGATTTATTATTCTTTAAAGATTCAGCCTCGGTGTGATGGTAGTTTATGGTTTTCTGTAGACGTTTTTTGATGTGACCCATTGTACGAGATTTTATTAATCCGCTGAAGAATAGAGGGCCCACTGGTGGTGCTAACCTATTTGAGTAAAAAATGCAGTAAATTAGGCTCCAAAAATGTAGTAAAAATAATATTTGTAATATAATCCTTACTAATATTACAAATGGGAAAGTAACTCTGTCCATCTGTCTGTCTGGCTTTTACGGTTAAACTAATAGTAATAGTAGAGCCACGCTGATTTCAGCACGAATGGGCCGGCTCGACCCGGCCAGTACTACCCTCACACAGAAGACCATCCGACATAATGACAGCATTCTTGCTGTCGTATTTCGTTGGTGAGTGTGAGACCGGAGGCCCAATCATTCTGCATCATTCTCCCGCCCTTCGAAGGCCGGGAGAATGATGCAGAATAATCAAACCAGGCTGCCATGGTAGGGGTCACCATGCTACATTGCCTACCCTCACAATAAGCATGGTGACCCCTACTCCTGGATTCTACTCATGCTTTCCATCAGGCAAAGTAGAGTCACTTTGGCAGGCTTAAATAAAAAAAAAAAAAAAAAAAATAGAATCGATTTCATTGAAATTACCACAGATAGTCTTGAGCCTGAGAAAGAACATAGGCTACTTTTTACCGCGGTAACCGGCGTACACGTGGTCGGAGACGCGGGCGAAAGCTAGTTGTACAAAATAATAGACTACCTAGATGCATGTGGATTCTAAAACCAAAATATTGAAGTATAGTGCATTGAAAAAATATATATTCAACTGTCAGTAGCGTACACACACAAACAAGTAGATTCGTCAGTTGACACGAATGCGGTGTGGTTAAAGGTTGTGTTTGTTGATTATTTTAATACGTAAATTTTTAATTTTTTTTTTGTAATTGAGAAGTGCCTCGAAACGAACTTATAAGTGAACCAACAACAAAAATATGTGTATATTGTAAAACATGTAAACAAGCTATATTCAGCAGTGTTTAATTTTAGTTTAGAGATATGTTTATTTTTCATTTAGTTTGTCTTTATTACCTAGGCACCAACCTTGTATAAATTATTCATATTCTATTTCACAAAAAAGTCCCAATTGCGTAAACGAATCGAGTTTACTACCTTCTTACAGAAGACTAATCTAAAGAGACAGCATTCGTCCTGTCATGTTTCGATGGTGAGTGAGAGACCGGAGGCCCAATAATGCAGAAGCATCTTTATAGGCCGCCATAGTATACCCACGCTGCGGTTTCAATTCACAATGAGTGACAGGCAACGGCAGGCTCATATAATAAAAACTACTCACATGAAGTCTGGCGCTCGTTGTAAGTAGAGGTGAAGTAACAACCGCCAGAGTGTTAAATGTGATGGGTGGTTCATAGGAGCTGACAACGCCGCTGTCGCTACTCGGTAAATAACTAGCTCCTCGGAGCTTATATTTGCTGAGACTTGCTGGAAAATGTTTGAATATCATCAGTTATTTGTTTACGAATATCATTACATATACGTAATTGCGTGCACGTGTACGTACATGTCCGCACTTGCTCACTCTCTATACTTTTATAAATTTGCAAATAAAGCAGAATTTTAATTAATACTTCCTTCATAGAGATCATACCTTTTTTTTAGAACTCACATTTAAATTTTATATTGTACTTATGTGTGGTTATGCACTTGATAACAATTAAAATGAAATTACTTCTCCCACAGAATGATTTACAGTCAGACCATCAAACGCTACCAGATTACGGATAAAATCTTGCATAACTATAAATAATAACTATTATTCTATAGCTATAATTGGAATTATTTTTATTTGTTGTAAAATATCACTTTAGCATAATAACCTTAATGCGAGTTTATTTCACATCAACTAGCTCTCGAAATTGTCGGGAAACGTTTTAGTACGAACCAACCACAACGCCGAATGCTGTCATCGTGACATGAACTCATACTAATTCTTGTGAAATAAACTCATACGACTGTTGTAAAGTTAATCAGAAATAAGTTGTGACTGACCTGCAACGCGTTGTCAACGTGTATCTTATGTCCAGCGGCTCTCTGCTGATGTAGGGCGTTGAGCAACCGTGCATACCCGAAGTGCACGAGCGTCTCGTGCTGGGTTTGACATTCACGCAGTAAGCACTCGCACAGTAAGGGAGCGGTGCTGGCGTTACGTACTGCGTGGTTTATATGTTCATTTGCATTTTCTTCCTACAACAACAAAATAAATACAAGTTTTAGGTTTAGGAGAGTGCTTGTAACGATGAGTTATATGTGAAATTCTTTGGAAATATTGGCTGGAACTAAATGACAATGACTTTCCAGTTACTATCGTGACGTGCCTGGCGTGATTTCATTTTATTTTTTCTCTATTTGGGGATTTAAAAAAATATTCATGAACATGTGATAGACATTCACAAGTAGCTGTTATTAGAGTACAAGTGTGGCATCAAATTAGACGAAAATAGACAGCATTTCTAACACTCCTAAAATATCAAGAAATGTTTTAGGTTTAGAAACATTGGGATCGTATTGAAGGTCGAATTCCAGACATACCTGCAGCAGGCTACAGCAGTAGGCCCCGAGTTGAGGCCAGAGGCGTACGGCGCAGGCGGCGCTGTCGGCCAGAGCCAGAGACGCTGAGCTCAGCTCTGGCCGCCAGAGAGCGTGCAGCCAAGCGCTTAGCGCGCCTGCTGCATTGACACTGTACACCAACACATATTTCACCTTCGATTTAAACACTGTTAAAAAATTTTGACTCTGAATGTGTAAAGTGTTGAGATAATTAACTTCCCATGTAGTAGACGTCTAAAATATGGGTATATTTATTTTGTATTTTTTCCGTGAAGATAAGCATGTTTTTTACTTGGGTGAAAGTGCTTAAAATGATTGCGCGATTCAAAGTAACAAAATGACTCTCTAGTTCGAATAGCCACCGCTAGATGTCGCTGAAATATTTTTTTAATATGAATTTGACAAGATGTCAATATAATAATATGTTACTTGCATAGCAAGTTCTAAAAAGCAGTATTATGTATTAAAAGTGATAAAGATAATAATCTACTAACTGTGGATGTTGTAGCTGTGCCAGCAGCAGTCTCAGCAGCAGGTCCGGGCCGGCGCAGGAGGCTCGTCCCAACGCCCGCGCCACCAGCCCTGGCGACCAGCTCAGCACGGAAACCAGCGCCTCTGAGAACCTGCGCACAACCAACACCCCTTTTAGTGGTTTAAGCAGTCGCCTACCCACTTCCTACTGCGCTGAGCACCGTGAAACAGATCCCCACATAGGACCACACTTTATTCTCCACAAATTATTGTTCCAAGTCTAGGTGTTTTTTGTATCTCTAGCATGTATTTTTGTTAAAGTCCCTCGGGACACAGGATTCATGCCCAGTGCGGTTGTTGCATTTAAAAAAAAAACTCCATAGCCCAGCCCTCATTAAAGAGTTTGTTTTTTTATGATATAGCACGACAAACAAACAAACCACGAGGTGGACTCTATAGTAAGTTACTACTACCGCCCGTGGGTACCTGCCATACAGCTACACGGAAGGGAAAAGCCATGCCCGCCCCGACATTCCCCTATGTCAAAGTATATGCCCAAATGGGCATATCCATTACACAATGTGTTTATGTGTGTATTCATAGTTACAAATGATTATTGTTTGTGAGTTTATACTGGGTATGTGTATAGATTTTCCCGCGCAAAAATGACTAGACTGTTTCGTAGAAAGAACGCTGTGACCACTCTGTCTGTCTGCAGCCTTTTTTTTAAGCGGGGAATGCCTTTGGCACCATATCCTTCGTGGGGTAAAGCGAAGGGCGTGTGTGGGACTCCCGGGCAACCGATTTACCCACTGATTTAGCCCTGTCTGACCTGTGTTGGTGCTTGCAATTCAAAAATCATAAAATTGTTGCCGCCCTTTAAAGTATTTCGTTAAAGTACTAGTATGTGTACTAACTTGGGTGTGAAGGTCACAGATTCAGGTGAATGTGCCATGACCAGCATGATGCCAGACAAGCAGTGAACGGCGTCCCGCGGACGTTGTGCTGACAGCTTACATAGCCCCGTCACGCCTTCTGAGCATATCTACCAAAATTAAATTATTTTAAATTATTCTGAAGTGGTTTTACTACGTGTTTATTTATAATATGAAATATTTATATAGTTTATCTCATCACTGTTTTTATTCTAATATATATTCTGTATCCTATTCCAAGACAATTTAATAAAATAAACTAGCCTTTTTAGGTATTTATTTAAAGGACAAAACTTTGTGGGATTCATAAATTGTTTTCTGAGTCTGGGTAATATTTGTGTCCGTTATTTGTATGTTTGTTGTAAGGCAAAGCAAAGTGCTAAGGAATTCCAGAGCAGATTAGATTTGTATTCTAGCATAATTTATACAGTCCAAGATTATTTATTAAATAGATTTATCAGTATAGGTTTGAATTTTTTTATAAAAACTTAATCCATCTTTGTTTTTTTAACAACTGCAGATGGACGGACAAAACTAATATTTCAAATGAGAGATATGTCTGACTTGAATAAAATAATTTCGATTGAACCTCACCACAGGTATACAATGTCCCCACGAGCTGGACATCAACGCGTACGCAATAGAGAACAAGTCCGTGGGTTCGTCTTCTGGAGGTGGAGCGTCTAAGGGCAGCTGCCACGACGAGCGGTGAGTGCGCAGGCGCCGCACAGCCGCCCAGCACCACTCCGGGCCAGTAGGGCCAGCGCTGGCCCCGCCCTCCACCACGCAGTTACGTACGTACGAGCATAGCCACGTGCCTATACTCAGCTGCACGTCTAGAGAAAGCCCACTGTAACATATACATAAGGTTACTTCGAGCCTTTACTTCCAAGATAGATTGAACTCGACCTTAAGTCCACCATGATAAGGTTTAATTTGGTTTTTTTACTGAGAGTATACGTTTCGGACAAATATTATAAAAAAATGCACATTTTACACACAACTTAAACACAACCATCTAGTACTAAACTAAGCAGAGCTTGTATTATACTGATATAAATACATTAACATACTTTTTTTGTAAATACATACATATTTTACATAGGAAACAAGGCCAAACTCCGACACAAATATTTTCGGATAACACAAAAATTCGGTCCGACCCGGGAATCGACATAATTGAAACTTTAATTTTACTTTGCATTACTTATTCCTATGACCCATAAGTGTTGGTGAGCTTCTTTTCCTGATAAAGAGCTTTTGTTATGTTTTTTTTTACGGTATACGGAGGTAAACTAGAAAGATCACCCGATTGTAACTGACAATGAAATGATAAGAGAGTTGCTTCCCTTTGGGCCATCCTCCCTAAAACGGTCTTTAATCCAAAATAATAGTCTTGTGTGAGCTTATCGTGTTTGGTATCACATCTTTTGTATTTAATTTTATCACGAATAAGTCCAAAAACTATGTGTTTATTTGTCGGTGTTCAAAATATATAATATAGATATAACTAACACATAAGGGGTGCAGTCCAAAGCCAGCAAGAGATGTTGCAGCAGGTGAGGACAGCGGCGCGCCCAATCGTCAAGCACGGCACGCACTTCGCCCGTACTCGGCCGCCATACGTGTACATTCAACGTCGACATGCACGACACGTCGAGTAGTTCAACTAAAAATTAAAATAATAGTATTAATTACGGGTCTAGTTCATTTTGATAATAAGCTATTTTCTTGTATAATGTCACATAAGAATAACATCAGGAACAGGCTTTAACATCACCACTGTTAGAAAGTCTCTTCTTAGAAATAATATTTTAGTTTACTATGCCCAGAACGCTAGAAACTCCGTATTCTTAATTTATTATTGCGCTGATGATTTTAAGTCTAACTGGTTAACTAAGTATTTTAAGTAAATTACAATATTATAGCGACTTCCACATATAGCGCAAACGAAAAACATAATAGCGCCATCTACCGAATACGGTGTAACTATTAAACCTGAATAACGATATAGAAATTCTCGTGCCAATTAGTATATAACAACAATTTAACATTAACCGTTGGACCCTGGCCCACCAGGCACGATCACCTCGCCTGGTGGGCGAGCGGAGGTTAACCGACGTATACGCGAGCGGAGCCGCGGGCCAATGCTAGTATTTATTTATTGAAGTTATGTTTGCATAATTATTAGTGAAAAAGGAATAAGAATGCAATAGGATATTTTTAGTTCCATTTTGTTGACATATTGCTAAAACAAGACAAAAATAAAGAACTAATCATCATCATCAAAAATATCTACATTCATAGTAATGTAATCTTACCCATATTCATATCAGCAAGTTTATGGAGTGCCATTGAGTGAAGGTAAGTGTGTGCGGTGATGATTCGGGGCACACATTCACGAGCTGTGACGTCACATGAGCCCTTGCACTGAACAGTTTTACGTCTAAGACCAGTCTGTGGATATAACAACGCTTTGAGAAATCTAATAATCTTAGGTTTCATTCGATATTATAAGATAACAATGAGTGAGAACAGTATCTTCATGAACTCAGTTCATGACCCATCGAGTTTCGGATTGCAAATGCTTATGAATAGTGCACGACGGGTGTGCACAATTGTTCAGCTTGGAATTCTAAAAGTTAAAGCACTTTTTTAAGTGTTAAGTCCCGGGTCCCGGATTATTCGGCATGTCCATGTTATGATAACATTTATAATTGCTTTCAAAATAGTTTATGATTTACATATGTAATTTCGGAACAGTATCCTTTTTAACCAACTACGGCGAAGTCAAAAGAAAGGGTTTTTTGGCAATATATCTATGTTTCTATGTTCCATCGTGGCGCCTAAACAACTAATTAGATTTAAATGAATGAGAAGTCAATAAATTTCTAATAATAGCCCGGGTTATATAATAATAATAATAAATAATAATAAAGCCATTTATTCCATATTACCATTAAATTTTACAGTTTAGTGTTTAGTGTTTGTGTTAGTATGATTTTTTCTTATATTAATATTAGTATTTTGTTAATTTTTCTTATTTTGCAATATGGACCCCTTGTTGGGTAAAGGCCTCCTCCATCTTTTTCCATAGCTCTCTGTCTTTGCCGGTGTCTATCCATTTATTGCCTGTTACTTGTATAATGTCATCAGCCCACCTTCTTATCGGTCTACCAACATTCCTCTTCCCTGATGGTCCTTTCCAGCGCGTGGTTTCTATCGTCCATCGATTGTCCGGACATCGGGCGATATGTCCTGCCCACTTCCATTTTTGCGTGAGCGCATAAGTGAGAGCGTCCGTCAGGTTTGTTTTTCTTCTAATAGTTTTGTTTTTTATTTTATGTATTTTTCTTATCTTCAACATGCTCCTTTCCATAGCTGATTGGGTAGTCTTAATTTTGTGTTTTATTTTATTAGTGAAAGTCCAAGTTTGGCACCCGTATAGCAAGCATGGCAAGATACATGTATCAAAAATAATCTTTTTTAAATGTAAACTGTAGTTACCTTTTAAAATTTCTTTAAGTGACCAGAATTTCTTCCAGGTAGCATTAATTCTTCTTTTTACTTCTTCTTCATTACTGGACTTCTTGAATGATAATTGCTTGCCTAGGTAAATATAGTCGCTAACATATTCTATTTTCTTATCTTTTATATAGATTGGTTTCTGATGGTTATTAGTCATGATCCTAGTTTTGCTCGCGTTCATTTCTAAACCAACTTTGGTGCTTTCTTTATCAAGTGATCTCATCATTTCTTCTAGGTCTTTAGATGTTTCAGCTAATAAAACTATATCGTCAGCAAACCTTAAATGGTTTAGGTAGCGACCACCTACTTGCACTCCTTTGTTTGACCAATCTAATTTGCAAAATATATTTTCGAGCACCGCGATAAAAAGCTTTGGCGAGAGTGGGTCTCCCTGCCGGACTCCTCTTTCTATAGGTATTACATCGCCACGTGTTTCTAATATTACCTTACTTGTGCTGTTACTGTAGATGTATTTTAAAATATTAATATATTTTTGATCCACATTTGAGTATTGCAGCGCATTCCAGATAGCGCAGTGGCTAATGCTGTCGAAAGCTTTGCTGTAATCTATAAATGCTAGATACAGAGGTCTATTAAATTCTCGATACTTTTCTATAGTTTGTTCTAGAGCTTGTATATGGTCTATATTGCTGAAGCTAGATCGAAAACCTGCTTGTTCTTTGGGTTGTAGTTCATCAATGTTACGTGATATTCTTTTCAGGAGTATTGAAGAAAACAACTTGTATATGCTTGGTAGTAAACTAATAGGTCTGTAATTGCCTATATCTAAGGGATTTCCTTTTTTAAATAATAGAATTATATACGTTATATAAATTGTATAGGGAGTTTTCCAGTTTTGGTTTTTAAACGATTTCTTGTTATAATATGAAAAATTATAATTTAACACAGTACAAGGAAATCTGGCACTTTATGACACCAACATTCTAAAACTCATAACATGGTTTTACGAGAAAAGCTATTAATTTTAAATTAAAGGTATTTTAATTTTATTTATTTATACAGATAATATGAAGTAGTAGTAGTACTCTAATATATTTTTTTCTGTGACTTACCTGCAGTAGAAACTCTAACACCATGCTGGCGAGTTCGTGATCGTAGGAACAATCCACCGCGACCTGGGCCACTATCCGTACTCGATCATCACACGACAACACGGACGGTTCTATGGGTGAAAAATATAATAATAAGTTTTTAGTTTTTGGAGGTCAAGTTTATTTCAATGTTACAAAAAAGTTACAAACTATTTTTTATAGTGATTACATGTTTCCATGATTACACTGAAAGTTCAAATATGTATTTGTGGGAGCCAGGAGCCCAAAGTATGACACCCTGTGTTATGAATAAAATAAATAAAATAATAATAACTTAATGCAAATAAAATTAGGTTCGAAAATATAATATTATTAATATTATATTTTCGAACCTAATTTTAGTCAGTAAATTTGTGTGTGTATGTGTGTGTGTTTGTGTGGGTGTGTTTAGGGTGTGTGTGTTTGTGTGTGTATGTAATATTGCGTGTCTTTATGTGCATGTCCATGTATATGTGTACATGAGCGTATTGCACTTAATTTGTGACAAACCTGGCATGTAAAGAACGAAAACATATGTGAAACGTATTCATAACCAGCTTTCACATATATCAAGCCATATATAAAGGACTGTAGGCATAATTTAAACGTTTTCTTTAGTACTTCTTAGACATACCGTGTAGTTGCTCGATATAGGTGAGGCAGTAATGCTTGACCGCGTCTTCTGACAGTAGGGTGGCGGGTAGGCGATGAATCTCCTGGGCCTCAAACATCTCCAGACCCTCGAAAAATGACGCTTCTAACTCCGAAGTAATCTTCTCTTTTAGTTCCGTCGCGTAGTATTGACTGGTAAACAGAAGATATCTGTGTTGTTTTTACTCAAATAATTTAATCATTATAAACGGATACCTCGTCCTCCTCGTTATGGAGGATAGATAAAAATTGGTCAAGCCTTTTCAAAGAATTTTAATAAAAAACACACACCCGAATGTTTTATATATTAGATTTAATATAGTTAAACTGCTATGTAGAACGACGTAACTTAGTTAAGAATATTAAAACTTACCTATTTGTAATATGTAAGTAACCAAGCCCGTGCAACGCTCGCGCAGCGATATCTCGTAGAGTTTGTCTGAGCCGTGCGTAGTTTGTGTGCGTTTTCGTAGCACGCTGTAGCACATGTAGCAGAGAACGCACGCCGTAACACGCTCGTAGCACACCACGACCGCCGCTGTTGTCGACCCATTCGTGTGGGCGGGCATGTTTGATATCCTTTGATTAATAAAATACACTCGTTGACGAGATTATTGTACATAAAAAATGTAGGTCCAAAATATATTTGACATTTACATTTTCAGTAAATAAAATCATATTCACAGAATAATTTTCATTCTGTTAACAGATGGATAACCAATAATTTCATGCTTACTTATTACTTTAAATTAGAAACCTTTAATTTTAACTTTAAAATGATATTTAAAGTTTAACATATCCATATCATTTTGGCAGGCATAAAAAAAATTAACATGCAACTTTTTAATTTTTTATTGTATATTACTACATAATTTGTTTAATTTATTAATTTAAGTACTGAAGTTTTCTAACCGGTCGTAAACTTTTAAAAAACATAATCTTACATTGTGTGTGAATAACAGTATCCTAGCGACCAGGTGTCTTATTGGTAGTGCGTGTAACAAGGACAACAAATCTCGCTCTCTCAACGTGCCTTCACTGACAGCGCTACCATCGCCGTGCTTGTCTACCTCCTCCCAAACTTCATCTGCATCTAGAAGTAAAAATAATTCAGAATTATATATCGAGCTTCGACAGCTTACACCATTAAAGTTGAAAATTGGCTTAAGAAGTAGTGGCGGTAAGGCTTCTAATAAATAATTGTAGGTTTGACCCATCACCGTCTTTAATACACTAAATTAATGTAAAAAGTAACATTTGTAAGTACCAAGAGTTGCCTGGTATTTAATGGAGAAAACCCAATTACACTGGAGGGGGGGGGGGGTACTAGATGGATAGAATGAAACTACAACTGGTCACTGGTATTGTGTCCGCGAGCTGATCCTATAAAAAATAGCACACTGGTTTCTTATAACACTAGGTTGAACACAACAATATCGCGATGCAGATAGAAGGAACAACACCCTCTATTGAGATTCATACAAAACTTTTTTATGTTCAGTTCAACAACCATTTTATTAAGAATATAACTCAAAAGACTTCTTAAAGTATTAAAAAAGAGCTGATCTTCAAATGGTTGAATAGATTTTCTTGAATCTGAAGAACATTCTTGATATGATGATCTCTCAATCAATAGTTATAATGATGGATTTTTATGGCAGATGATGTGGTGGTGCTTTTCATGAGACATAGGATTCATCATTGTAAAAAGTATAGGTAGGTAGATGAGGTGATGGTAGATGATACAATGGTAGTAGACAAAAACCACCTTTCTAAGGAGAGGCCTATGTCCAGCAGTGGACTGTTAAAGGCTGTTGATAATGATGATGATGAGATGGTACGATGAAGATGGTAATAGAGCCAAGCGGATATCAGCAAGAATGGGACGATTGGACCGGGACGGTATTTCGACAGTACTCGTACTACCCTCACACAGAAGACCAATATCAAATGACAGCATTCGTGCTTTCGTGTTCATATCGTTTCAGGCTCAAAATGATGCAGAAGCATCTCACCAGGCCACGATAGTGTGGGCTACCGAATTGTATTGTTTACATACACAATGAGGAGAGTGACCCCTCCTCTCGGATTCTACTCATGCTTTCCATCAGGCAGAATTAGTAATTTTGGGCAGGCTTGAATATTTATAAGTAAAAAAAAGGTGTTGGTCATGAACAAACCTTCAATACACTCCTGCGCAGAATCTACCCGCTGCTTGGAGAGCAGTAACTCGAGTACAGCAAGGACTCTTGGTGGAGATTCTATGTCTACCCGTAACTGTATCACGCGGGATGCCCATCGCACTGAACGCGATTGCCTGCAATTAATAATATATGTTTAGGTAGGAGTACATGGCTTTGTGTAAATTATCTTGTGAAGTCGTGAAAATTAATTTATACGAAAATTTTAAAAAAATATTTCGAAACATTTTTTCAGTCAAGTCTCCACACCCTTACACGCGTACACTCTGACACATAAGTACAGAACTAGACAGAATTTGTACAATGATAACCAGACCACTGAAAAAATACTTGTGTACTTCTTAATACATAAATTACGAACAACGAAAATCATGCTCGCCATACAATTATTTGTTTTCGATGGGAATCGAACCCAGCATTAGCAGCCGGGTCCTATTGACTGGAGTTGTTAACGAAACTTTTTTTTTCTTCAAAAGACAACTCCCTCATTAGGAATATACATTCTGTGTCGCCGGGACTTTACAAACACATAAAAGAAAACCCAGACTCAGAACAACAATTTATAGACTACAGAACTGTTTATTCTCACATGTTTCGTACATGTCAATGTCAATCCCCAACTTTGGACCAACCGAGTAGTCTAAACTTAAAATTATCAACACAATACTCACTTGAACAAATGGTGTAGTATAAATAGTAGCTGTCTCAAATCCCTGTGGTCGATCAGCGCAGTCGCAAGCGCAGCTGCCCAGCGCTGCAGCGCGCACGTCAGCGCGTCTAGCGCACTAGCGCTCAGTCTCAACGCGCCCAGCACCAACGACAAAGCTTCGCGAATTATTACCTTGTTGCTTTTAATGGTTTCTGATATTAATTCTTCTATCTATTGGGTTAGAAAAAAAAAACTATACATTTTAACAAAGATAATAGAAGTTAGCATCGATTTGTGCATTGTAAAATAAATGTATAAAATACAAAATCAGATATCAATTTTTCTGAAACTTAAATTAAATGTTTGAATTAAATAATAATTTATAAGGTTGCCTTAACATGGACATGCCAAGATTTCCCGGGACATTATATTTTTTTAAATATACAAATCGCCATTAATAATGTTTTAAAACCTTTTTTTTTAAGTTTCCTGTGTCCACTAGTTTAACCATAAACTAGATATATAAAAATTTAGTTACCTGATAATAAGCTAACAGAGCCGCATGCTGATGATGACAATATGAATCCTGTACATCCCGCAACAAGCTCTCCAGCTTCATCTTGGCGACTGGAAGTTTCTCTTTTCCAAATTCCGCGTGTTCATACATCGCCTTCAGTGTAACGTTAGCCCCACAGGAACACCGTTCTACTAGATTAACATGCTTTTTCTCAATTTTCCATAAAAATCGTCGATATTTTTCTTCGTCAGAGAAACCATTTGCGAGTAATATTCTTTCACGTTCCACTGCCATTAAAGATGATCTGGAAATATCATTACAATATTTCTTTACTTATCACTGTTTTAATTTTAAACAACCTTATTTGCGTCGTTCAAAAAAAAAAATTGTCGGTTATTAAAATATTTCTCATTGATGTTCAGCTATTGTTGATCTTAACACGGTGTTTTTATAGCCCAAAGAATTGCTCGTTAAATGAGCGGTCTAATATTAATCGGTACAGCCCTTCACACGTGATGCACTGACGAAAAAAATAGGGATTCAATTTTATCTATACAGGGTGGATATGCCCAACCTATGAACTAGAGATACTTTCACATGTTAATTTCTTAAACATCAAAAGGATAAAGAATAAGAATAAAGGATCAAAAGTCCTGCGGGCGGTGGCGTGTGTTGCGGGTCGTTCGGCTCCCTACAATATGGTTGAGCTGGACGATGGCTGTTGCATAAGTCATGCTCGTAATACGGGCGCCGCCAGTCGGGGCTGGTCATCTAACAAATGCTATATTATATATTATTAAATTAATTCTGTTCTACTCCATAGGATCTACGAATTGGAACAGACACTTAGCTTCACGACTGACTACTGACTGACGTTTCAAAAGTGCCGTTGTATTGGTGTATGTGAATTAAAATGGTTTGATTTGATTTGATCGGTTTAGTAGTTTAGAAACAGGAGAATATTTTACGTTTCTGTCTCAAAATATTCTCCTGTGGCGATTGTGTCGCAGTAGTCGCACCTGTGACGTTGTTTTTGCATATTTCGACAAATGTCGGTCGCCTCTCGTGCCTTTGAAGTCCAGGCGTGGGTCCGGCTTATTAATAGGTATTTTGTAGTGATACACGCTTTTATAGTGACAGGACAATTAGTTTGTTAGTTGTTACGTAATGATAATTTTGTGTATTTTTTTTTTACCCCAGTCATCTGGTCCCAAACAAAGCAGAGCTTGAGCTATGGGTACAAGATAACTGATATAAATAGATATATATTTTTTTTTGTAAATACATACATATTATACATAGAAAACACCCAAACTCCGAAACAAATATTTGCAGATCATACAAACATTTGCTCCGACCTGTTACCGAACCCGAGACCTCTTGATCGGCAGCAGCATACGCGAACCATTAGACCAACCAAGCAGTTTAAATTAAACAATTGATTGATTGATTTGATTATAAGGCTAGTGGATACCTGGATTTGATATTAATTTGCTTCGAACGTCAAAGAAACGCCGCCAAAACTTTATGAAAACAAATGTGTTTGTCCTACCAATAATCAGCTTATCATAGGTATCAGATGTTCAGAGAATACGAGAAAATCTATCTTTTATTCCTAAAATCCAAAACAATTTTAAAACTTATAAAACGCAAACTCACCTAAAAGTTGATAATAAGTCAACAAGTGGATGTTCAGGTCCACTTACAGGACCCGCTTCAACTAACTCCTCTTCTCTTTCAATCATAGACCTGACATCTTCCATCTCCCCTCCACTATAAAGTCTCATTACATCTTCTATTTGCATTGCCTTTAATTTAGGTTGACATTCTACCATCTCTTCTTGATATTCTATACTTTGTGGTATCTCTTCAAAACATGGAGCAGAAGGAACAACGTCCTCTATAATACATGGTGATTCTTGTTTCAAATAAGCATTAGGACTTAAAATTTCAAATCCTTTTTCTGGTGTTCTTTCTGTCACATCTGATTGTGTTGCCATCATTTTTAACTGTTTTGACAACTCTTCAAAACTGCCTTCTGAATTTGAAATTTCGGATACATTTGATATGTTTAATAATTCATAACTAGTGTCTGTATTTGATATTGAAACTTCATGGCTATGACGCTTTGATTTTTCATCTGTTGCTACCATAGTGTTAGATTTGCTTTCGTTGGTTTCTAATTGACTTTCAACCATTTCTTGATATTGACTTATACCTAAATTTGATTGTTGTTCTATATTTGTTGCTTTTACTTTGTTCATGTTTGAATTTTCTTTGGTTACTAAATTTGTTGATTCACTAGTACTTGCTATATTTAATACATCTTGACTTTTCTCTTCAGATATTTGTGGGGATAATGTTTCCAGTGGAGTTACATCTCTTGTGGAACTTCTTCTAGAACTATCCTTTGTTTTCTTTTTCTGTAACAAAATAACATAATCAATACAATTATCCTTTTATAATAAGAGTGTTTAAATAAACTAGACAAGTTTTTAATTATTGAGTCATGTTTAGAGTTTCATGGCAGCTAATGGGCTTGCTTACCCCTGGGTTTACTGGCCCTATGATATGCCAGCTGGGTGCCACAAGTGCATTTAAGATATAGTTAAGTAAAGGATTAAATTATGCATTACTATGGGTTTGATAACTTTAAATTGACTTTTACTTCATGTTCATGATTGTGTAATTGATGGCAATAATGAATTACTCCATAAATTTGAAAAATCTATAAAAGTTTTATATTTATAAAAACATTTAAAACATAAGTGTAAGCAAGTAAGCAAGTCAGAAAGAAAGAAATATAAATAAAATAAATTTCTGAAATGGAGATAAGAACACCCAGCCTTGTAACAAGAATTTGTAGTTATAAAGCTTGTTGCTGCATGTGGCAAAGAACCTATGACACTAAGCACAATAAAAAAAACAGAAGACTTTTTTTTTCTCTTTATTTTTTGAAGGGACTTTTACCCTAAGGGGCCATCCATAAATTACGTCACACCTTAAGGGGGAGGGAGGGGGTCGACGAAGTGTGACATTGTGTGACAAGGGGGTGGGAGGGGTCCTAAATTATGTGACGTCACATTTCAAAATCTATTGTAATCTAAGTCTTAAAACACGAACTTTAAACTATTGACTGCCTCGTTGGTCTAGTGGTTGGCGTATGCGACTGCTGATCAAGAGGTCTCGGGTTCGATTCCCGGGTCGGACCTAATATTATTTGTGTGATTCACAAATATTTGTTTCGGAGTCTGGGTGTTTTCTATGTATAATATATATGTATTTACAACAAAAAAGTATGTTTATGTATTTATAGCAGTTGTCTAGTACCCATAACACAAGCTCTGCTTAGCTTGGGACTAGATGATGTTGTGTGTCAGATGTCCAAAATATTACTTTACGAAAACCTCAAAAACATGTACAACTAAATATATCTGTGTAAATATAAGATACCAATTGTTTTGGTGACCGCCTAGGCGCCCTTTGATTGCGCCTAGCGGTGATTTGTTTTCTTTGTTTCTATTTCATTTTACCACTGTCTTTCGCGGATGAAACAACGTCGTTTTTAGTTCTACTGTTCTGTGATTAAATAATCTTTTTCTCCTTTTGAATAGTCCATCCAAAGGTTTCCTGGAAGATATTGCTTTTAGCAATAAGACGCCCATTTTACATGTGTTACAGAAACTTTCAACTGCAAAAACTGTATTTGGTGTACAATAAATTAAATTCTAATCTAATATAGTCGAACAAATAATTAAATATTTGTGACAAATTTGAAATTGATTTGAAGAAGATAGGGCCAATACATTTACATTTCTAGAGTATAGAATAGAAGGGTGTGTGTGGGACTCCCGGGCAACCGGGCAACGGTTGTTAAAACGATTTATCGATTTAGGTATCCGTTTGCGAGCTATTCAGCTTTAAAACGCATTTTTTTTGTAAAAACAGGGCATCCCCCCCTCTAAAAAATTCATGTTAGTATAAAAAAAGTAGTATTAAAGGAAAAGTATTGCGGTTTTGATAACTTTTTTATTTCAGGAGTTGTACAGGCTAACTTGTAAAATGCGCTCACTTCAAAAACTTCGTACAAAAATTAAGAAATAATATGTAAACGTAACAATTATCTATTGGACACGATTTTAAATCTACATATCATTATGGGTTACCACAGAACCCAATTCTATGCGCAACCTGGCACGCGCTTGCAAAATTTTTTGTTTTATTATTTTCTTTAATTAACGTATTTAATCAATTTTTGTTTTTTTAATTGGTTGATTTGATGTTCATTTTATTATAAAATAATTTAAATGGAAATAAAACTGATTTCGGAACCTGTTTTTATTCAATGATTTCTAAATGTAAATTTGCAAATTATGTGACGTCACACTAGGGAGGGGGGGAGTCGCCCAAATGTGACCAGCTGTGACAAGGAGGGGGGGAGGGGCAAAAAAATCATGAAATTCGTGTGACGTAATTTATGGATGACCCCTAATACGGTATGTCAGTTGCATAAGGCCTTAATTTAACAAACATCATTTATCAATGATATGCTAAACTGTACAATTTAATAGCTTTAACATCCAAAAAATTCAAGTTAGTCTGTTTCATTACTTGATTCCTTTTAGATTGATTCTTAGCACATTCCATCAACAAATGAGGAGACTGTTTACACCACTAATTTATTCGTGTGATCAATGGAAGTTGAACTAAATTATAGCCAGCACTAGTGGGTGATAATATATCTCTTTCTATGCTTTGAGAGATTAAAAAAATAGTTGTACGAGTGTCCTCTTATTATGAATTTTATTCAAATATAAAAAAATATATATCTTATCTATTTCATTTCTTCTAATCTATCATTTACAGTTCCAGTTGTCATGAACATCTATGGCAATTATTATTGGGAAGTCTGTGACCTCAAATATCATTATCATCATCATCAATAGCCTTCAACAGTCCACTGCTATACATAGGCCTCTCCTTAGAAAGGAGGTTTTGCCTACTATACCACGCTGGCCAGAAGGGTTGGTTTCAAGTTTTTCTTCTCTTTGCATTGATGTTGTCTTGCATAGTTTATACCTTAGTCGCCTTGTACGACACCTGCAGGATGAATAGGAGTGGTGACAAATATACTGACAACTAATTCAATGTTCGATATCAGTTCGTCTGTCACTCTGGAAAACTGAGATTCAGATAAAAGTAGTTGAACTAGTAGTCTTAGGAACATCTTACATTCTACCCCTACATTCCATTATACAAAATCACTGAGCATTTTTGTTGTTTTAATTATGTCAGAAAACAGACATTACAGATAAACAGACATTAGTCATATTTATGTCACAACAATTACAGTATTTACATACACTAGTTGAAGGTACTTTTCCTACTTGTACCTTGAACCCATTATAATATGATATGACATGCATATAATATCATATTATGCTTCTATTGCTATGAAAGTACCAAAAAAACTTTAAATAGTTGTCTATGTTTTGTATTATGAAATCAAAACTCATTGTAAAACATTCTTTGAACAGTTAAAACTTCTATTCTAGAGTACAAGTATATCAATAATTAACATTGCTTTTACAAACCAGAAAGCAAATATTGTCAGTTTTTCTGCATACAAAAGTGGCCATTCAAAATAGACTTTAAAATTGACTTATATCGACGATTGTATTTTACGCGTAAATGAAAGACAAAGGAATGTTATGAAATTTTCTATGTACATACCTCTTTACGTTTCTCTTTTACCATTGTCGCCATGATGAGGCAGATTAATTTTCTAGTTCACAGGATGTGTTATTGGTTTCTGTTTACACTTTTGTCTCAAAGAAATCTTTCTTTTGCTGTCATGTTATTCCCCAACTTCAAAACAAATGGTTTGACATGTAAATGTTGCCAGACCCGGAGCTCATACTCGGCCGAAGAGTATTCAGTACAATTTAATAAACGATAAATATGGAAAATGAAACCTTTAAACTATGCAAAAAATCCAGCATGGTGCGTGTTTAATACATATAACCCGGTGTCTTGCTGAATCGTATACGAACTTTATATCACAGTTTATTAATATACTTTTAATAGTATACTTTTAGATGATTGACTTTCATTGTTAAATTTATAAAAAACTCACTTAATAACAAGTCTTTACTATAACAGTAAAAAACACAAGACAACTATGTCCATAAAATGTCGGAGATCTGATTTTCTTAAGGCATAAAATTATTGAAAGAAATGAAAATCTTCACCCCTAGAAAAAGTTACTACCACCGGCAACGTAGGTGTACGTTACCGACCTTTAAAAATTCAGGATAATTCTGTAAAATGAATAAGTATGGCAACTTTAAACTAATGAGTAAATTTCTTGTGACAACAGGATGGGAGATACAACTTACTGAAGAGTAAAAGAGATGTCATGTCCTTTGCACGTTTTGATGCTAAATAATGTATTAATGTAACAAACTGATGACTGAAGCAATCCGTCCATCAGCTGTGCAAAATAAATTTCAATCAAACGTCACTGCGTCACAGTTCCCGCGACCCGCAGTATCATTTGAAATTTTATTGTGACCATAGATTTACCATTAAAAAAATTGCAAAATATCTGCCTTTTCTTACTGGTTTATGATTTGACTTGGGTATTAAATCCTACTGGTTTATTAGATCAGATAAAATAAAATTATATCCTTTCTCACAAGGCATTTAAAAAAACATCATGGAAAACAGAACACAACAACAATTGTGATTCAAGCTGGCCTTGTTGGTCTAGTGGTTAGCGTGTGCGGCTGCTGATTAAGAGGTCTGGGGTTCGATTCCCGGGTCGGACTAAATGTTTATGTGAACTGCAAATACATATTTGTTTCAGAGTCTGGGCTCTTTGTATAGGATGTATGTATTTGCAAAAAAAATGTTTATGTATTTATATCAGTTGTCTAATACCCGTAATACAAGCTCTGCTTAGTTTGGGACTAGATGGCGTTGTGTGTAAGATGTCCGAAATATTTATTATTATTAATTATTATAGTAATTTACACAAAGTTTTATCATGTGGGAATCGGACATATTGAAATCGAACACTCAACTTAGTAGGAAGCGTCGACACGTCCACTTAGACCAGTACGTCATTACTCCGCATTACAAAGTAAGTTATTACATTTTTTATTACATTATTATTACATTACAGAGTTTCGGCAGTAGAGTAAAAAAATAAAATCGGTTTGGGAGATCCTAGGTATGGTTTAAGTCTTCCAAGCATTCGATTTGCGATAGCAGCGCCCCTAGCCATGTTGCAAATTTTGTATGAGTCGAGAGATGAAATGATTATGGATCTGATGCGACGCAAATTTCTCCAACTTGTACCTAATTCAAGGTGGTCTCCGAATATTATTTTTCTGTTCCTTATAGTTTCCCTTTATTGCCGACTCCCATCTTAGAAATCTTTATTAAAGAATTGTGATAGATACAACTTTAACTGCAAGTACCTACTTACGATACTTACTTACAGATATATTTATTTATACCTGAGTCGTTCGTTCCTTCAGGCGTCCGTGTCGTGACGAATTAAGAATACAGAGTGTCACCACCCCTATTCATCCCACGTGGGTGTCGTAAAAGGCGACTAAGGGATAAACTACGCAAGACAACATCAATGCAAAGAGAAGGAAAACTTGAAACCAACCCTATACCAACCCGTCTGGCCAGCGTAGCCAGAGAGGCCTATGTCCAGCAGTGGACTGATAAAGGCTGTTGATGATGATTGATGATGATACCTGAGTCCCACGGTGTTACTCGAGCATATTGTTGTCAATCGCATCTAGTCCTAAAAAAATGCCTAATTTACTGCTTGTGTCATCAGCCATTTGTCAGTGAAAGTTCCATCAAAATGGATCCAGTCGTTCCAGAGACAGATAGATAGACAAAAATTGTATTTCGGATGTCAGTGCCGTGTATACTTTCATATGCATTTACTTTAAAACTATTCATTTGATATTACATGCAGACACTGTAATTTTATTTATTTGTGTACATTTATATATCCCCTTCTTTTAAAAGAAAACTCCCGCATTAGGAATATAAATTCCTATGTCGCGGGGGATTTTACAAACATGCATGAAACGGACACAAAGAACACCCAGACTCCGAACAACAAATTGCGAATCAAACAAGGTGTTATCCTACGTGGGATTTGAACCCACGACACTTGGCACAGTATGAAGCGGCGGGGCGACCGCTTAAGCCACTAGGCCAACCTTGGAATATTGTAATGATATAATCTTGTATATTTCGTCATATAAATAAATGATTAATTTATCACTTATCTGACTACGACACATGCACGCTGATACCTACAGTCACCAACCCAGGATTTTGGAGGTAATGACGAAACAAGCATCTATTGTCTATTATTTTTTTCCTCTTTTAGAAATGAAATTTTAGTAACTTTAATGAAACGCTATCCTATACCATGATTCTTGGACAGTAAAAACGGCATCATCATCTGCCTATCGCAGTGTGGACTGCAGCTGGACGTAGGCCTCTCCTATTATACACCACTGTGATCGATTTTGGGCTTCTCGCATCCAGCTCCTGCCTCCTCCCTTCAATTTCCTTTTGCAGTTCTTTGGCGCTTCAGAGTTATTTTTGATCCAGGCGGGAATGCAGGTTCCACATCACACAAGTAGTCTGAGCTAACGTCTGCGGCTACTTCTGGCCCGTGGCCCGTGGCGTGTGTGTGAAAAAAAAATGGTTATAGTGAGCCAACCGTAGAAGATAGACAACTCTTTAGTTATCAGCTTTTTGACAATGAACTTAACGTCAAAATCGGTCTAGCCGTTCCAACTGTTCCAAGAGATTAGCTGAAACAAACACAGACTAAAAAAAATTTAATTTTTTTTTGTTGTAGGAATATACAACGTATATACTTTGGTATGAATTTAGTAATAAGCTGTTAATTTGATTTTACATACTACAATTTTATTTATTTGAATAAATATAAGTATAGCCATAAACCGGAATGGAATATGTAACAGAAAACACCTTGATTCGTTTCTTCAAAACGTTCAAATCTACAATTCATTATATGGATTAATATTGATTTATTAAAGATTATCTGTTTCACAGATAAAAAATATTTCGTCATCAAAACTACGTAATAGGTAATCTATTGCTCAACTTGATTCTGTATATCATACGACTTAGGTGCCTTATACGAACACGTCAGTTAAAATATATATAGTTGTTATTATATCGGAGATGTACCTTAACTATCATGTCTAATTCATACATTTGTCAAGTGATCCATCTGCGGCAAATCTGGGGCAAATAGGGATATTTGCCCCCTATAATATATATAAAAAAAAAACAAAGTCAATGGAATATTGTTGCTTGACTTGGGTCTTCTCACAGGAGTTAAGGTCATACGTCCCCAAGCTGGCCGAGTGATGGGACTGGCCAGCCAACGTTGTAGTACTTAATGTTGCTGTTGGATGTTTTAGGCCCCCTGAAGGCCTCCAACTAAGCTTTACGACTACCTAACATGACCTCCGAATTACGGAGACGCTCATGGTATCATGACACTGACGTGACAATGGTCACTCATCCAGATTCTTACTGGCCCCGCCATCGTTGGTTACCATCGGTAATTAGTGATTGCTTCTTAGATATCACGTAAAGAACATTATTGTTGCATCATACAAATGTGGGTACACCAATGTGTGACTTGTTTTATATATTTAAGACTACCAAAGTGATTCTACTCTGCCTGATGAAAAGCATGAGTAGAATCCAGGAGTAGGGGCCACCATTCTCATTATGAAGGTAGGCAGGCTCGTCGCTAACTGTTTCAGCGCCCGCGTGCAAACCCATTTATGCCCCTATTTACGCCCCACGACGGCCACGATTACTTACTCTGAGTTTTGTCAAATAAAGGATTTTTAATGTTTTCTCGTTATGGTGAAAATAAAAGAAAACCAACAAAAATAAAACATTTATTTTTATTAGGTACTAGCTGACCCCGCGAACTTCGTACCGCCTAACAGTCGATTCAACGTCGCTCAATTATTTTGCATTCTCGGAACCCCTCCAATAAAAGTTATCAGATATTTTTTATTTTTTTTCTAAGAACCATCCTCGTACATCAAGCTATATTATAAAAAAAGAATGAGCGAAATCGGTCCAGCCGTTCACGCGTGATGCCGTGACCAAGGAAAACGGGTTTCATTTTTATATATATAGATTAACTATTTTTGTTTACTGAAGTATAAAACAATATACTTAAATGTATATCTACAAAAAGTTTCAAATCTTCTATCAACTTTCTTGAATCCAAACTGTCTAAAACCTATAGACTTCAGTGCTAAAACCTCATGTTCGATTTAAATAATAGCTAAGTTACTTAGTCTTTGTTGAAGTATTGTTGACCTTAAATTGTTTTTGATAATTTTTAACTTTGAATAGGATCTTTCACCATCCTACAGGATGGATACAGGATAGATAGGAAAATCATACTCTAAGGAAAAAGATACTCTAAGTTCATCAGATACAACTGAAACCGGCAGTGTAAGTAATATTCTGAGCGCTATTGCTGTGTTGGGAAATGTAGAAATTAAGTCATTGGTAAAAAAATATTGTAATATTTTTTGTGTATCATTAGACTGGTTTTCTACAAAATGCAACTTTAAATTTTAAGTTTACTTACAATTACAATATACACTAGATAATTTAATGTACTATCGTTAAAAATTATCGTTAGAAAAAAGCTAAGAGGGGATTCCCCGCATTTCGACAAACTTTTCATAGAATACTTAGGGCGCCACCAAATAGTGCCAATAGATGGCGGCACCATTCAGTTGGTTGGTGCACTGTTTTATCTATGCGAAGACAGTTCTTATACTTAAGGTGGAGTGGGCGTGGGCTTGAATTACGTGATGGTTCGCACGATTTGCCCCCTCGATTTGGTTGTCTCTAATCACCTAGGGCAACTAGGCTATGAATGTAACTATCTAATTCCTACAAAGTTCATGAATTAATGTTGCATTGGTACCTTACCTACTACATCCGTATTATGTCTAACGAAATCAAAGTCCATTGTAGTGAGTCAAATGCAGTTCAAGTACACGTCATTGAATAGTATTATAACATAATTCCAAAGGTCATCTGTTAGGGATAACGATTTCAAGAGAACTGATAGAGTATAGTATAGTAAATAATAGGTATTATGAAATTTACATGAATGTTTCATTGAAATAAAATTATGAAGTCCGTCTTTGAGTGTAGTAGCTTCTTTCCGAAGTGTTGAGGAGAGTGTTATGTGTTTGTGTTTTTAAGTATCTGCTATGATAATATCTCTGCCTATTAGTAGATTTTTTAATCTCGAACAATAAGTAACTAAGTAGAATCCTCAATTTTTGTTGACGTTAGTCTACTAGAGAATTATCTTATTTATGAAATTCTTTCCATACTTTTTCGAAACGGCTGGACCGATTTGCATAAAGTTTTGTGTGTAGATCTGAAAATCGGCCTAGGTACGTTTTTTTTCATACCCCTAGGACGCGAGCGGTGCCGCGGGCATTAGCTAGTAATATGTAATATTAATAATAATAGGTGATGCCCGCGAAGATGATGGACATCTGCTGACACACGCCATCTAGTCCCAAACCAAGCAGATTTTCTACTTTGGGTACTAGACAACGGATATAAACAATTTACGAGTCTACTGAGATGCTTATAGTTACATAGAAAACACCCAAACTCCGAAACAAATAATTTCAGATTCAATTCAAGTTATTCAAGACTCAAGCTCAGCAGTCGCATACGCTGCCGATGTGCCACACAGAAAGCAATTCAAATTTTATTTCAAAACATTTAAATGTCTTCGGGTCTAGTGGTTGGTTATCATGATTGGTAAAATAGAGGTCGTTGAAAAAAATGAACTTCCTATCGTAGGGACTTGTTACCAAATGGCACCCACAGATAATATATTTGCGTAATTTATAATCGAAACCTTATCACTTTCACGTCAGCAGGAACTACTGTATCACAATTAAAAAGTTTTGATAAAAAGATAATAAAAAACAAAGACGTAAATACAGAAAATTTACCTCCGTTTCCAGTTATGCTGGACACAAAGGAGTTAGATTTCAATTTTACGAAACTCGACTTAAAAAACTTCTACGCAAAAAACTACATCATCATCATCAACAACCCCATAACGTCCCAATGCTGGGCTCGGTGTCCTCTCAAGAGAGGGTTAAGGCCATACGTCTCCACGCTGGACGAGTGCGGGTCTACGTCTGGAAGTAACTCCATAAAAAAGCACAATTTATTTTTTTATTTTTAGATAGTTTCTTTATTTAGTTCAAATCAGCAATGGTCACCTCTACTCTTGGATTCTGGTCATACTTTCCTTTATACAGAATATTCATTTTGGCAGCTATTAATAAAAAAAGAAAACTCAGATCAGGGGTCTAGTTCTTGCCTGTGTCTACTTTATAAGACTTTAATTGGTGGGTAATCTCATTAGAACTTGCCGCGAATCCTGACCATTTAAGAAATGATCCCCAAGTTAAAAGGTAGAATGTAGAATCATTTCTGACTCAAGGTTGATGAAATTTTAATTAGAAGATAAAATTTATCTCTAATTATCGTTAATTAATTTAATTTGTCATAATTAGTGTTCGTCTGACGGTCAAACGTCGTTTTATTCCAAAAAATAAACAGCCCCGACAACTATGCCACGGAGGACTTTCATAAAGTCCGTACCCGTACCTACAAAAATCGGACGCAAATACACTTGAATGTCCCATGTAGGGACGGAACCCATAAAAGTCAACGCACTTCGTGCATGTGGAGACCGCCGTCCCCGTACTAGATATTTCTTTAAACCTAATATATCCCAACGGATCCCATGACTCTCACCTTAATATTTTGGTAATATTTTTTATAACCAATATTGTTCTGGTTATGAATGTTCATCCATTATACTAAAACTAAGCTTCAACTTATTATATTACCCTGCATTGCTTCACTATGGATGGCACATTCAGGTCATTTTGTTTTGAAGTAAGAATCAAAACCGTCGTCAAGAATATTTAACGGACTATGAAAGAGTTTTTGTATAAATCATGACTCAATCGCTGCAGAACTTGAGGTTTAAGCACATTAACCATACATTAATTAACTTGTCAAGAAAAAGATAATAGAATGAATAAAACTCCACATTTGTTGATACTGTTTAATTTAAATAAATAGACAATCAGTTCATTTCTGTCTACTTCTCGAAAAACACTTGCCAATCAACTTGAACGACGCCGTGAGTACGAATTCATACTCGGTCATTCATTTTCCAAGGGTACGAACCGTATTCCATAAAAAAAATCTGAACAAATTAAGACGGTGGTTGTTCTTGATATGGTATACTATCTTCATTTTCGTACTGAATGTTTGCAGAAATATTGTGTTGAGCGACAATAAACACGGGAGACTTTATTTTCCTTGGGACAGGAGTCGGCGACGTGGAGTAGCTCCTTGCTTGTGTGGACGAACTCTGCATTTTGGCGCGAAACATGACATTATCGATTTCGTGCATGGTCAAATCACGCTGATGTTCATCTAGTTTTCTCAATTTTTTTGCTAAAAGTTGACCGTACAAGTCATATTCATCCATTTCTGCTTTGATTTCATCTGAGTTTTTGGGGTACGTTATTGTGTCATCTATTCTTTTTCTAGGATACACAGAATTTTTCAGACCTTTCTGGCACGGTGGAAATGTTTTGCTCTGTTTTCCCATCGCCATATATTTGTCAGAAATATTAAGAGATCTATTTATGCTATTACTGTGGTCTGGTTGTGAACCGTAGTTATCAGCACTCGTGAAAAACTAAAATATGAAAATAAATAAGTTAGAAATTGTACAAGTGTCGCAAATGTTAGTGACATTAATTATTTATAAGTTGACTTCTTTCATTCATAACAATCACAATTTAATCCATATTTTTGATGATCCAAATATTTGGAACGTAGGTATATCAAAAAAGTTAGAACTCATAATATCACATTTTTACAAACCCGTGGATAATTTATTACATTACTAGCTTTCGCCCGCGGTTCCGCCCGCGTGTATGTCGGTTATCGCGCTAAAAAGTAGCCTATATTCTTTCTCAAGTTCAGTTCTATCTTCATACCAAATTTCATCAGAATCGGTTCAGTGGTTTAGGCGTGAAAGCGTAACAGACAGACAGGCAGAGTTACTTTCGCATTTATAATATTAGTACGGAAGTAGGGATTGTTCGAACATACTGGTAACAATTTCTTAGACCAACTCCACAAACAACTTTTCAATCATTCCGCATTTGGATCAAATATGGACCAATATTGACCAAGATTTTCCAATACTCAAATTTTAGTGCCAACCATCGGTGCCAACTTTAAAAGTATTCTATGTTTTAAACTAATATACAATAAAAAAATCAAACACGTTAAAAGTAAAGTAAGTACTCGTCTCGTATAAACGAATATTACCTCATTTTCCAAGTGGTTTGTGCTATCGCATTCGTATTTACCGCCAAGAAAACTCTCCATAAGAGGATAAGCGAACCATGTCGTACGATAACCATCTTGAGTTTTCTTTTTACTTAGATGCATTCTAAACGATGTCATTAAAGATTCCTTTTTCTTTTTCAGATCTGTAACTGAGCAATGAATACTCAAAGAAGCCTGTATTCTGTTCCAGGCCTCGGACACTTCACTTCTATTTCTGTGTAAAGGATGTTTAGGGTCCCATAAATGTTGTTCCCGTCTATAAAGTTCTAAAAATTCCAGTACATTATCGTTTGTCCACGACATTATCAATTTTTCAATGTTTTCTTCCTTCCCTTGATTTAAACTGCAATCGAAAACAACAAAAGTGTCTGATTTGACGACCAAAACAAAAACGACTGAACTTGAGAACCAATCAGAGCAGGTCGCTCATCCAATGTTTGTATGAATAGAAATACGCATATGCTGGCCACTGGCCTCGTTCCACAAATGCGATCAATGTTCGTCATTGGCACTTGGCGACCAACCAAAAATATTTGGTGAAATCTCATTGGGCTATAGTTGCAAAAGTTACTATACATAAAAATGGTCCAGACCGAGTGTATGTTTTTCGGTGTCGTACATAATTTTAATTTATTCGCATGTATTAAATGTATAATAAAATAAAATAACATAAACAACTGATTATTAGGTTTTCTAATTCTCAAGTTAGGAAAATGAAATACTTTACAAATACGAAGATTTCTGATATCGCTGCCTTCGTATTATTTGACATTTATATTTTCATAATGAATCATATTATAATCATAATGTTGGACACTTTTAATTTCCTATCCTAAGTTCTTTTCTTAGTAAAACATCTTCTTGATCATAAATATAATTTTCTGTAGAAGATGCATATAGAATCTACATTAAATTAGAAACAGTTTCTTTTAATTTACCTGATATAAATAATAATCTGCAAATAGTGGAAAGATACTTTATTGAATTGGTTGTGCTTGTAATCGACTATTATTTCTTTCATGAAATTTAGTTAAAATCACACCGTACACGTCCAACAACACTAGCTTATTTCGTCAATTTAAGTAAGTGATAGATATGGGCGTTTTCAGTTTTGGCCACAAACGGTTATGTATCCGATATACAGTTCGCATATCGATATCGAAAACGGTTTTCTGATATCGATTTCAGTAGTACGATAACATTGATATAAAAAACCAAAAACATGTAACAACTCAAATTTAGGTTTAGTTTCCATTGTATAGTTATGTTGATAACTATACAATGGAAACTGAACCTTATTGCTAGTACAGTAAGATACAATAACCACGCAAACATGGCTAAAGTTATTTCATATTCGCTTCTTCTCTCTCATACTAATACAATAACGTATACTTAGAACGAGAGGTAGCGAATATGGTTCATATCTCAATATCGTTTATGAAGTTTGCGTTTTGACCTAATGGTTCTCGCATGTTAGTTTAAGTTTTGGCTCGATACAGTTTTTGTGATATCGGCTACATTTATATAGAAATCGATATGGTATGATATCTAACATATATCCGATATAAGTTACGTTTTGATATATCGAACTCATCATTAGTAAGTGATCAAAGTCCAAACAAAGTGCTTGAATCATACGAATAAATTAATGATTAATCATCTCGTTCTCTTATCGTTGGTTTATCGTATATTGGCGTGTATTTGAAGCACCGTCTCGTACGATTAGTTTACAGTCAATCGTTGGAGTCTGCTTGAACAAGTTATATATTGTTGAACTTTTTGTTCCAATTATTGGAAAGTACCTATTTTAAAAGTTTACAAGTTTTGTGAACAAATAAGAAGGTTAGTAATACTAAATTTATATTTATGACACTTCTATACACCATATATTTGATACCTTGTGCATATTAAGAATGCATTTACCTTTTTTCTTGTCCTTGTTAGTGCACAAAGTACCAACATAAATAAGACAGTTTATTGAGGGTAAAACTTTATTGTAGCCATTTTAGGATATCTTTAGCAGTCAAATGAAAGTTTAATAATCTACTTTGTACTTTTAAAATCTTGTGTAATTTAGGTATTATTGTAAATAACTTTCATAAATTGTCTATAATTAGGTTTCCTTTGCTTTGAACCAGTTTTTTGTGTTTGATGTTTTATCAATATAAATGCAGCATAGATAAAAAGGGAATACAGTGGAACTTAGACTTTTTTGGTAAATAGTTTATACTACTAAAAAGCCTAATTACAATCTTTTTTTGAAATAATACAATTAATAGTTATAGCATGAATAGAAAAGAATATAAAAACAGATGGGCTTAGTTTTCTACTGTTTTTTTCTGTATTTATTGAACTACGTATGCATTCTGAATTGTTATTGAGAAAGCACATTATTTGTTTTTTAAGTCTTAGGATTCTTATTGGGAATTTTAGTTTTATGATATGAGAGATTTATTATTCTACAAAAACATATCTGAAAGGCAAATATGTTGCAAACTTTTAACTTTTTACAATAATCTTACATACTGCTTTACATGTCTGCATTACATTGTCCTGCTTTATACACTTACACCTTTATTCAAGAAAAAACACTATTTGTAAAGGGTACTTTACAAGTTTTCAAAAATAATCCTTGATTTTTGGGGGAGAGGGTACTCCAAGGGCTTGTGACTTGAGTTGTTTGTAAAGGGGTGACACACGGGCTTGTTAGTACCAATATCACAACAACAGCCTTTAAACAGTCCACCGCTGCACATAGGCTTCTCCTTACCTAAGAGGTACCTACCATACCATACTGGCCAGGCCGAGGGTTTGATTAAAGCTTAATTTCTCTTTACAGTCATATTGTCTTAGTAAGTTTGCTCCTTTAGTCACTCACTGAATGAATAGCGCATGGTGAATCTCCATATATTTCACGGCATGGTACCTATACACAGTAAATCAGTAACAAGTCTAATTCAATATCTTTTTGTTTATATAGATGGCAACAGAAGTAAGTTCATCATCACCATTACCCCAACTGCAATCGGTGCAGAAGGCCATGGCATTGCCCACCGTTGAGGCAGCCGTTGGACAAGTCGGTGCATTCTATTCAAAAGTTAAAGGTATGTATATTTTAGAATATGTAGTACTGTGTACAGTGCCTTCTTCTAATTTATGTGTTTAATGTCCTTTGCCTTTTTTCTTTATATAGAGGTAAACTAATTCTTTAGAATTGATTCAAAGTTTGTTCAATTTTAATTGTGGCAACAAATTAATTAATTTTCATTTTATCAATTACCCTCAAATGTAAATCTATACAAATACATAGTGTCTGTTTGTAATATCAAATGAACTGTTTTTTACTAAATGCATATTAAAGTATATACGGTACTTTACAATTTGTGGCTGCTGTCTGTTTGCTTTGAGTAATCTGCAATGGCTGGATCGACTTTGTCAACGATACTCACCAGCAGAAAGCTAATGATATAAGTACCTTAGGCTAATTTATTTTAGACTAGCTTCGCTCCGTGGCTTTACCTGCAATTTAGAACAATAACTAGAGTCAGTAAGAACAATACCTAGAGTTGCCAACTGTCCTGTTTTCCCAGGACATGTCCTAGTTTTTGAAGTGTCCTGGGATGTCCTGAATAGTTTTTAAGGAGCATCCTGGGTTTTTAAATTTAAAATAATTCGCGCTCCTCTTTTAAAATTTTATTTTACGTTACGACGTCACGGCTCGCAGTCGCAAGTTATCGCGCTGCCGTGCAGACTGTCATGAAACAAATTCCTACTTTTTAAAATCAAAAGTGAGTGATCCCTTAATTGTTATTTATCACTCTCTTAAACTAATTAATATAAACTCAGGAGCCCACTCGCTCCTGGAGTGGGCGCTCTCCACGGCGGAGGCTGGCGTGATCTGTGCAGCAAACACAGCCGCGCCGTACGTAGCCGTCCCCCTGGTCGCTGGTGACGCAAAAGTCGCTGCTGCTTTAGATGAGCTTGAACGCCGAGTACCCATCGTCACAGAATCTCCCAAAGTCATCGTTGAAACCACCAAACAGGCCGTCATATCGAGGATCTCACCACATGTAAATAAGGTAAGAATTTTGTAGTTGTCTTAATTTCAAGAAATTATTGAAAGCAGTTTTTGTTACTTTGTATATTCAATTATCGCCCGCCCCAGCTTTGCACGGGTATAAAGATATTTTAAACTTGTCAATTCTATACTAAAACCTTCCTCGAGAAACAATGTATCCATTCTTGTAAATCGGTGCAGTAGTTTTTATGTTTATCGCAAGCAGATAGGCAGATGCAACAGAGGATTTTGTTTCATAATATTAAGTACCTAGTTAAAATTTAACTTGGTACTTAATATTATATTTTATATTTAATAACTATGAACTAGCTTCTGTCCGCGGCGATCGCGTTTCGCAACAATAACTACCTCTACTATTATGCGCCAAAAATTGGTTCAGTGGTTTAGCCGTTAAAGCGGAACAGATAGACAGTTTTCTATAGACATAGACTTACCATGATTGCTATGCTCTGTAATCATCTATGATATATTTAACAATGGTTTAGTATACATACACTTACACCCCTTTTATCTAGGGGAAGGCAAAGGCGTATTATGCACTAGACAAGCCTTATCTTGTACTCCCAACTATATTGATGGTTGAAACTAAAAAAAATTGAGAGATTGTTATCTCTGTCCACTCTATAGAGAAAGTCGTAAATTATTTTTCAACGCACACGTAAGACATTTAAAGAATGTGCATCATAACGATTATATTATCTACCTCGCACCATCCATTGACGTAAGCACTTATCTTGGGTTTTATGGAACAAGGGCAATTGCACTGCTTATGTACTAATAATAAGGTTAATTTATGGGTATTTTAGGTATGTAGGTAGATGTTTGTGGAGTATGTATAGGTATATAAGGATTGATTAACATTGTACCTATGTGGAGAATACGAATATTGATTATGTTCGGTTCACAGCAAGACACGGAGACTTATTTGTTTGTTTTATAGAATACTAAAAAGTTCAGATTAATTTTTAATGAAAAATATTTCAAAGGAATAAACAACATCAACAACCCATAACGTCCCACTGCTGGGCTCGGGTCTCCTCTCAAGAGAGGGTTAAGGCCTTACGAATAAACAACATTTAAGTATAAAACCCCGGAGTTTTTAACTGAAATCCATACAATATACAATAAAAATAAATAAAATTGGAGTTTCTTCATGTAATATCAGATGAACAGTTTTTACTAAAAGCGTCTGAAAGTATACGGTACTTACGAGTAAGTACATCCAAAAAGTTTTTTTTTTTCTGTCTGTTCCCGCTAATTTCTGGAAAGGCTGGACAGATTTTGGCCGGTGTTTCACTGGCAAGAAGCTAATGACATAAGTAGTAACTAACGCTAAAGGCTTTTTCACACAGCGGTATTACTCACGTTTTACAACAATAACAGCGGGTAACAATATTAATAAATAAATAAAAACCTACTAATCTTAAAATCATTTGATCGAATGTATTGTGAAATAGGTACCCACATTGACAGATAAAGATATCAGTATCTTTATCAACTATTTCAATAGCATTCTGAAAGATACGTATAATGTAAATCAATCAAAATCAACAACCCAAAATGTCCCACTGCTTGGCTCGTATCTCTTAGGAGAGGGTTAATGCCATACGTCCCCACGCTGACCGAGTGCGGGTTGGAGACTGGCAAGAAACGTTGTGGTTACGTAATCTTGCTGTTGGATGTTTAGAAGCCGGTCGAAGACTTCCAACTAAGCTTCGAGACTGCTATCTTAAGATAACAATCGGGACCGACTGCTTAACGTGACCTCCGAATCACGGAAACGCTCATATCATATCATGCCACAAACGGTCACCCATCCTAGACCTAGTCTGAGCGCTTCATGTAAATACCTCAGTATATTAACGTTTAAACTTTAAGTACGACCAAGGTTAAAGTTGTACAGTTATTAGGACACGTCTGGCGAAACGTTGCATAAAATTCAACCTACCCACATTATTTTATATTTGTTGCAAGCTGTTAGATTCTAATTTAGCTGACATTTACACAAGTTTGCACAAGATGCAAATTGAATGAGGATAATAAATATATACGAATAAATAAAATTGGAATGACTGTAATTTCAAGTTAAAACTTTTGACTACAGGCTTATGAACGGTTTTTACGGGATTTTCAATGGAAGAAATATGATGATGTAAGAAATAACTGAGGCTGCTCTGTTAGCTCAGCTTCGCTTCGTGGCATTATCCGCGGCATTATCATTAACAGAGGATAAAACTAGTATAAATTAAGTTTTGCGGATGTTTATTTAAAGTTTACTTTGCAATAAATATCTATAAGTTCTCGTCAATCGTAAAGTAAATAAATATCTACAGACTGTGCTCTTTGAACTATGGACTTTAATTTCTTTTAATAGTTGCATACAGTGACTCATATTCCTCTTGTAATCTTTATAAAGTTGCCTGCCTTCTTGGTCTAGTTCTAGTGGTTAGCGTATATGGCTGCTGATCAAGAAGTCTCGGGTTCGTTCCCTGGTCCGACCAGATGTTTGTGTGATCCGCAAGTATTTGTTTCGGAATCTGGGTGTTTTCTATGTATTAAATGTATGTATTTACAAAAAAAGAATGTTTATGTATTTACATCAGTTGTCTAGTAATACACGCTCTGCTTAGTTTGAGACTAGATGGCGTTGTTTGTAAGTTGTACGAAATATTTATTTATATTGAAAGTAGTTTATTTATACTATCAAATAAACACGTTTTTAATAATGTTGTATCTATGAACGTATACTCTACTTCCCGCAAAAAAGCAATTTTTAAACAAATATGTAGAATAAAAATACTACATGAATAGGTATTTATAACGTATCTATCGCCGGCACATATATAAATACCACTGGCACTACGAAGGTCATACAACAATCTACACATAATTGCTTAAGTCTAACTGCTTTTTGTTGTAGCACACATGCAATGAATGTCAGAACAAAATGCTTACATTTCGTCTCTTCCGATATAACGTCAGGAAGTCCGCGCATATTAGAATCGAGGTCAAACTATTAACAGTTTAATGTGTATATCTGTTTTTACGACACACCGGCTGAGTTATTGTTGAAAATCACGGGTAAAGACGCTGAGCGAAATTAGTCTAAAAATAATTAGTATAAGTTACTCCTTATATCATCAGTTTTCTTCCAGTAAAGTCTATCAAAATCGGTCCAGCCGTAAGTACAGTACATACTTTCATGTGCTTGTATTAAAACCATGTTAATTTGAAATGACAGACAATTTTATTGGATAGATTAAATTAAGAAAAATCGGCCAAGTGCGTGTCAGACCACGCACAGGAAAGGGTTCCTCAGTCACCTATAATGGTATGTGGATTTAAAATCGTATCCAAGAGATAATTGTTATATTTACGTATTAATACGTTAATTTTGTATGACGTTTTCCAAGTGAGCGCATTTTACCATATAAGCCTTTATAACTCCTGAACTAAGAAAGTCATCTAATCGGTTATAGTTTTCCTTCAAAGTTCATTAGATGGACCATCATCACGATTTTTTTCAGATTTTTTGAGCCAGCCGTTTAGCTTTTAGAGGGGGGGGGACGCCCTGTTTTTACAAAAAAGTGCCCTTTAAAGTGAAATATCTCGCAAACGGATACCTAAATCAAAAAATCGTCTAGGAAACCCTTTATTGTTTTTAAAAGACCTATCTAATGATACCCCACACGATGGGGTAGCCTCGAGAAAAAAAAATCATCCCCACTTTACGTGTAGGGGAGGTAACCCAAATAAAATTATTTTTCATAATTTTATTGTAGCACTTTGTCGACGTAATTACAACACGTATTCGTGCAAACTTTCATCTTTCAAGCACTTACCGTTTGGACGGTAAGTCGAGGACGGACGGACGGACGGACGGACGGACGGACGGACGGACGGACAGACGGACATGACGAATCTATAAGGGTTCCGAGTTATGAACTTCGGAACCCTAAAAATGATTTCTTTTTGTAATATTTATACCTCGCTGTAGCCCGCGGCTGCGCCCGTGTCCATGTCGGTTATCGCGTTAAAAAGTATATGCCTATGTCCTTTCACAGGCTTTAGACTATCTGGGTATAAAATTTCATTTAAATTGGTGCCGTGGTTCTTGAGTTTAGTTAAGTGATTTTATTATCAAACATTCGCTTCAATATAATGTATTAACGTTTATTTTTACTATTATAATATTATGTATTACAGTTAAACAAATAAAAAAAAACGGCCAAGTGCGAGTCGGACTCGCCCATGAACGGTTCTGCAAGTAACATCATATAAAAGTTCTTGTAGTTCGTTGTAACTTTCATCGATGTTTTTATACTAGTTTATTAGATTGGATGAAAGGTAAATTGCGTGTTACGATTTATGACGTATTAAAAAAAAACTACTCACTAGATCTCGTTCAAACCAATTTTCGTTGGTAGTTTGCATGGTAATGTACAACATATATTTTTTTTAGTTTTATCACTCTCTTATTTTAGAAGTTAGAGGGGGGGGGGGACACACACATTTTTCCAATTTGTAAGTGTCTCTCGCGCAGTTGTGTATTCAGTTTAGAAAAAAATGTTATTAGGAACCTCAACATCATTTTTGAACACCTATCCATAGATACCCCACACGTATTCATAAATCGTAAACACGTATAGGTTTCATGAAAAAAAAATTTTTGAGTTTCAGTTCCAAGTATGGGGACCCCAAAATTGTTTTTTTATATATTTTTATGTAAAAATCTTAATGCGGTTCACAGAATACATCGACTGATCAAATTTCAATAGTATAGCTCTTATAGTTTCGGAAATAATTGGCTGTGACATACGGACGGACAGACAGACAGACTTGACGAATCATAAGGGTTCCGTTTTTTGCCATTCGGCTACGGAACCCTAATAGTGGCTTCAACAGGATGTTGTATATCAGATGTCTGGTGTGATGATGATATGTTGGATATACCACTGCGTTGCTAATGTCGGTTGTTTATAAAACAGGCGAGAATACGAGTAGGATGTGCGCAATACTTACACCTGCTTACTTGGTTCCGTGAAAAAAAAAAGTGACATCTTACACACAACGCTATCTAGTTCCCAAACTAAGCAGAGTTTGTATTATGGATACTAGACAACTGATATAAATACATAAACATACTTTTTTTTGTAAATACATACATAGAAAACACCCAAACTCTGAAACAAATATTTACGGATCACACAAACATTTCGTCGGACCAGGGAATCGAAGCCGAGACCTTTTGATCAGCAGCCGCATACGCTAACCACTAGACCAATAAGGCAGTTGTGGCAAATATGTATGTACATATTTACAAAAAAAAAAGTATGTTTATCAGTTGTTTAGTATCCATAGTAAAAGTTCTGCTTAGTTTGGGACTAGATGATGTTGTGAGTCATTTGTCCGAAATATTTGTTTATTTATTATCTACTATAATTAATATATATTTAGTTAGTCAAAAGTTATTGGCACATAACTGATCGTAATGCTGTGAGTGTTGCAATGTATTTCCATTTATTGCGGTATAAGACTTGGCTTTGCGACAGCTCCTTGAGTTCGATGTACTGAGATTATAATTAGAAAGAGTTTTCTAAATGCGGTAGTCATTAAACCAATAGATATTCTATTTGTCATCGTAACACTTTGTTTAATGCATATTGATTTATTTAAATCATATATTAGTTGTTATGTCGAACATATCTTGCACGATAAGTTCCGTTTATAGGGTTCCGTAACCAAAGTGTAATACGGGATCCTGTTATTAAAACTCCGTTGTATTTCACAAACCGTGATAGACAGTTAAAAATGTTCACCAATTAAGTATTTCTGTTGGCGTTACAACAGTAAACACTAGAAAACGGAATAAAATAGGGGTACTGTTTATTTAGTATTTTTTTTGTATCAGCGGTCTCATAAATTATACTAGCTGACCCGGCGAACTTCGTAGCGCCACCTACCGGGTGGTATTCTTGAACAAAATCAAAATCAAAATCAAAGCATTTATTTCAAGTAGGCCAGTTACAGGCACTTTTGAATTGTCGAAACAAAATTGTAGCTACAGTCCCAGTCACAAGACATAAAAACTGTGAAAGTACTGTAGTTGCCCATTCCCTAGCGTAGATCTCTATGGAGAAGAACGGGCAAGAAACTCCATGGACACTCTTTTAAATCAAAATGTTTTTTACAAAATCTTGGTTACATCATTCATGTTGAGATGGTACATTATGTGAGAACGATGTAGCAAGACGTGCACGTTAAAAGTGTCCATAGTACAACAAAAATACAATTGAAAATTAAAATAATTAATTTAAATAAGCCGTGGCAACTAAGAGATGACCAGTTGGAGTTGAACCCAATTGAACACACAGAAAAATTTCGACAAATTCGGTCCAGCCGTATATAGGGAGTACAATTACAAACACACGAACAGAAGATTTATATATACATATATGCACTAGCTTTGGCCCACGGCTCCGCGCAGGTCTATCATGGCAGTAAATAGAAGCATAAGTGTTATTCCATTATGTGAGTTACATTATTGTGAACTTTGATCAAAATCCATTCAGTAGTTTTTGCGTGAAAGATCAACAAACACACATACTCACAAACTTTCGCGTTTATATTATGAGTAGGATATAATGATTCAAGATATTATAATTGATATTTAAAAAATAAATAAACTACAGTTAAAAATGCGATGAATCAAAAGTTTTGGCATTATTATCATAAACACCAGGTGCACATTTGTGTTTAGGTATTATTAGTTAATGCGCAATTGCGGTTTAGTCATATCAACAGTTGCATTGGCAGTATTTTCAACTACATTTTAAATTTTATCCGTGTGGTGACGGATTAAGAATACAAAGTGTCACCACCCCTATTCATTCTATGGGTGTCGTAAGAGGCGACTAAAGGAACAAAATAAGCAGCTAACATCACTGCCAAGAGAAGGAAAACTTGATACAAACCCTTTACCAACCCGTCTGGCCAGCGTGGTATAGTAGGCCAAAACCTCCTTTCAAAGGAGAGGCCTATGTCCAGCAGTGGACTGTTAAAGGCTGTGGATTGGATTGATTGATTTAAATTTAAAATTAAACGGTCTAAACAGAATGCAAAACGGGTCGTTAGATAAAACTCGTCTGTTAGACAAAAACAAGTTTTCGTCCGCATAGCAACTGTATTATCAAACTAGTTTACTAGCGCAACTGACGTGGCTTTCACTGGAAGGTTGCTGATGACTTCAGGAGTAACTTCTTTTAGACTTGCTTTTACTCAGCGGCGTTGTTCGCCATTTACAGCAATAATCCCTACTAATATTATAAATGCGAAAGTAACTCTGTCTGTCTGTTACGCTTTCACACCTAAACCACGAAACCGATTTTGATTAAATTTGGTTTGAAGATAGAACTGAACTTGGGAAAGGACATAGGATACTTTTTATCGCGAAAATAAAGGTAGAAGGGTTTGAAATAGGGGACGAAAGTTTGTGTCGAAGTTCCTTATTATCAAACATAAAATCATGTAAGATTGTTTAATCTACCCTTACCGTGTCGCGCGATATAATCGAATTCCACGCGGGAGAAGCCGCGGGCGAAAAGCTAGTTAAATATAAAAAGGGCGTTCTGAATCAACAACTTTAACAAAAATACGGTAGTACCAAGTACCAAGTTGTGATAAGATAAACGCCGACGATAGATACGTGATAGTTGTCACGCGGTGGAATATGAACCGGAACAGATACATGGACGCATTTGTATCCATCGTAGGATACGTGGATACTGTAATATCGTAGGATATTAAAGTATCCACGTCTGTAGGTCACTATGATTCATTTTATAGTAAACAGTACAAGGACGTAATTATAGGTGCACTGATAATTCGGTTTATGTGTTTTTTTATTTAAGATTGTTATCGTAATGTAGTTTATCAAAAGCTGTCGAATTGGTTGAGTTGGTTTTGTTACTAGATCCTGTCTTTTTATGAGGTTTATCGAATTTAGAAATAGTAAACTACTAAATATAAAAGCAATATAATGGACAGGGTATTTTACGTTTCCTTTGATAATAAGATGGCTATATATTTCATGCAGAAATATTTTATTTTTAGTTTTTAAGGGAAACATACAAATACAAATAAAATAAAGAGAAAATGAACAATATATAACAAGTAAATTACACACTTTTCAAAACAGTTTCCACATGTTATTTTTGCATTTAGCGCCAAAAAGTGAAAAAAGTAAAAATGTATTTCCAAAATACGATCTCAGTTGTAACAATAACTTCCAGAAAAATTATAAAAAAAAGTAATCAAAAATATATATGTCTATGCTAATTGAACTTAGACACCCGTTTTTTTTTATTTAGTTCGATAAAGGTGAACATATCGATGGAGCCAACGCGAATCAATCGCAAACATTTGATGTTAAACGCTTTAATCAAACATTAAACGCATGGCAGGATCTTAAAATAAATGAGCTCTTTAATATAATTAGTTCTAGTACAGGGAATGAAAAATAAAGACTTCCGACGAGCATTAACGCAAGGATATCCGAAAGTTTGGGTCCGAAAGATGTTTTTTTTTCTAATAACTGAATTCATGTTTATTGACTTTTTTAGCTTCGTAACGTAACAAGCTGTCTATATTGTTCTCTGCAAACAACTCTCGATTGTTGTACATTGAAGCTTAAGTTTCGATTTCGATGACGTATGACCTTACTCTGACCTGATAGTAAATAGTGATTGTATTTGCACATTACGCGGCATACATACCTATTACTATTTCCGCGTTTCTACTCACTAAGTATCTACTTAAAACTACTACTTTTCCAAGGACTTGTTTACAAAATACAATACTTTTATCTCTTGCAGCAATAATCCAACGTAGGTGACGTAATGTAGCACCAAATTTGTTTGTCCGCAATTGAGATAAGTTTAAATTCAGATAAATAGATTATGTATGAGAGATTGTGTTTGAAAATCTTTCTTTTTAATTGTTATTTTGAAATCGTTAATATTCGTCTTATAACGCAACATCTTTTTAATCGTCGTGATTTAAAAATAAAAGGGGATTATCTTATGATATAGGTAATTACATGCGGGTAACATTCAGTGAAATTTGTTGTTGGATTAAATATTTTAATGTCATTTCTTTACAGTCCATTTTTCGATATCTCATATCTTAGCTTTCATTTGTACCAAATAAAAGTTGATCGGAGACACGCTTATTGCCTCGCATAGACTGCTCCCCTAGGCTGTTCTTGTAACAGCTACTAAATTAATAGGGGTGGTGACACTCCGTTCTTAATCCATCACCCCACGGAAAATATTTTTCTATTTTTGCTGTTTGCTTTCAAGAAATAAAACCTAACATCACATCTCCAGGTATATGGTGCTCGTGTGGCCGCTGAACAGCGCGTGGCATCCCTGAAGGAGCTCTCCTGGGCCAAAGCCAATGCTCTGTTATCTACAGCATACGGCCAGAAGGCAGTATACAGCGTTGACGCCGGTGCTTCATATGCTATGCAGCTGTTGGACCACTACCTACCGCCTGTTGGACCACAAGAGGAACCAAGCAGTTAGTATTTAAATATTTATCCTACTAATATTATAAACACGAAAGTTTGCGAGTATATTTAATAAATAATAATAATAATAAATATTTCGGACATCTTGCACACAATCAATCGCAAACATTAATGATGATAAAATCATGGCAGGATCTTAAAATAAATGAGCTCTTTCTGTAATGTAATTAGTTCTAGTACAGAGAATGAAAACTAAAGACTTCCGACGAGCATTAATGCAAGAATATCCGAAATAACAATAATTTGTATTTGTCTCTTATCTGTCGTTTTGTCTGTTGCATCCACTTCAAAACACCCAGACTTAGAACAACAATTGATTGATTGATTGATTGATTCTCTTTCACGCAAAAACTACTGAATGGAGTTTGATGAAACTTCACATTAATAAAGCTTTTATATCAGATTATCACATAGGCTACTTTTTACCGCCATGACTACACGCGGGCGGAGCCTATGGTGAAGCTTGATATTATGGTAGCATGTGCGGATCAGTGTTGTGCAATGGGAGAGGCCTATGTCCAGCAGTGGACTGCGATATGGGCTGATGATGATTATTTACTAATAGCTGTCGGTGGTTATTCTTGCAAAGCGCGAGTAACGCCGCGAAGCGAAGCTGTTCGGGAAATAATCGACTAGTTACTGAATATTTATGCAATATGATAGGTAGGGTATTTTACTTTTTGTTGATTAAAAATATGGTCTTATATTACATATAGATCTTTTTTTAATTTTCTAATAACTAAAGATGTTTGTCCGTCTGTCTGTGTCGTCTGCTATCTTAATGTATATTCACTATAAACAGTGCCGGATTAAGCCAGCGCGGGGCCTGTAGCAAATTCTAGCGCGGGGCCCTTGAATAGTTTCAGGATATTATGTTTCTAAAAATCGGCCAAGTGCGTGTCAGGCCACGCATAGAATAGTGTTCCGTAATTAACCATAATGGTACGTGGCTTTTAAACCGTGTCCAAACGATAATTGTTGTTTATTTATTTTTTCCTATTTTACAAGTTGGGCCTCTATAACTAAAAAAGTTATCTAAGTCGTTATAGTTTTCCTTTAAAGTTCAGCATATGGACTACCATCATATTTTTTTAAGTTTTTTCGAGGCATCCGTTCACCATTTAGAGAGGGGGGGGGGGGGGCAGGGACTGTTTAAAGACTGGCCTGTTTTAAGAAAAGACGCCCAGAAAAATAAACCAAAAGCGTTAGCACATAAAAAATGCAAAAGTTATAAACAATTAAAGCTGAGAAAAAATGGCTTTTCGTTTTTTGCCAATATTTCATAAACTATTCATATTAAAGTATAAATATTTATTAATTTTTATGGCCCGATCTTGTTATGTATGTATGTAAGAAAGGCTCTACGAAGCGACAATTTTTTACAACCATTATTTAAAAAAAAAATTTCACTTTCAATCAAGACGGTGGTTCGAGAAAATTTTGTTAGTTAACAATTGTTTAACTTGTTGATAAATTAACTATTAGTAAAATTTCCAACGGAAATAAATTATTTATAGTGTTCAGAACACACCATATTTTTTTCAAATTTAAAAACAAATATTCAATACCTTAAATAAATTAATTAATGTGCCGTACTCGCTTTTGACGCCACGCGTGCAACCTAAAAATGTCGCGCGCAGACCTATTTTCAGCGTTAAATTAAAACATAAATAATGGAGATAAAATTAGTAGTTTTTTATTGGAAATTTCCTCGTCTTTCAGATTCTTTTTATAAAATTTCTTTAATATTAATAGTTTATGAAATATTGGCAAAAAACGAAATGGCATTTTTTTTCATCTTTAATTGTCTATACATTTTGCATTTTTTATGTATTTGGCACGCTTTTGGTACATTCCGCATCCAATGAGCTATCGCACATAATTTTATGAGCAGTATCTCTATTTTGTACCATTTTCAACTTGTCGACTAGACTAGTACTTACAGCTGCTACAAGCAACCTCATCTTGATACAATGAAGGCTTAATAATACTACTATTTAAATCAACCTCTCTGAGTAAATCTTTTTTTTTTTAAAAATGTCATGTTGCCTGGTGGAAAGCATGAGTAGAATTCAAAAGTGTGGGCCACCGTACGTATGCGTACTGCTCGCTGGTGCAAGTGATCCAGAGCATCAAACAAATACTGCGCGTATCATTACTTTATCAGTGATGAGAACAGAACTTCACGTGTGTGTTGCGTACGACATGCTCGGGTGAAGATAACCATCTCACCTTATTCTATCAATGTCCTCCCAAGGGTTGAGATCCCGACTAAATATCCATTTTATTATACCGAGCCCAGCCATTACAGTTTAATCAAATTCAACATTCGTCAAAGTGAGAAGATTCAGGCGTTTTGGATTCATCTTGTTTCTGAATTCATTTTCAGTGTCCAAGATCATTAACCACTGTAATTGCTGATCATCTGCTACAAATAAACGTCCAAAGCAATTTCATCGTTCGGGTATTGTATGGAATTATTATATTAGGGCTTGTAAATCTGACGTTCCAGCGGTTCTTGTTTCATGCTGTTAATTATACTACCTACAACAGAGTTCAGCTATGCATTGAACTGCAAGAATTCATCGCACAGGCTATCCTCCAATAGTCCTCGATGGGGCGCCCATCTGGTCTGAAGACCTGACGGATTCCACCCGCTATCAGGTTTAAGTCATTACTGATGGCCATACGGGTCGTACGAGGCTACCGCACGATTCCATACGAGGCGGCGACAGTCCTGGCGCGATCTCCACCCTTTGACATTTTGGCCGACATGAACACGATGGTCTACGAGTCATTTCGTTCTGTCGCTCGGAATGGCAAAGAGACAGCGTTGGACCACGAGCCCACGTGAACAGCGGGATTAATAGGCACGGCTCGGAACTCCGGGCTATGCTAGTTAACGCGCAGTCAAGACTGCCCTGCGTGGGAGTAAGTCCTCGTTGGACTGATCGAACGAAACCTATCACTGTCAGCATTGATCGCGGCCACTGTAAACGACCCGAGACAGGTGTGACTCCCGGTTCAGCCCGGGGGTGTCACCTAAGGTGGGTCACTCTTACTGCTAGAGTGGTGAGAGGCACAACAGCATCCTGCCCCAGGATGTACCTCCGTCGTGGGGTTCGGCAGGGGGGACTCCAGAAGCTGCTGATGCGTTCCTGGTGTTCCTCCGAACTGCTGATGAGGCCGCCGCGGGGTTTAGTTGTAGACCAGTTCCTCCGGGAGACCCACACACGCCCCCCATTGTATACCCCACTGAAAGGATAGTGCAAAAAGCATTCCCTGCGTAAAAAAAGGCTATCCTACAAGTCATCAGCGAAAGCACTGATTATGAAAAAAAGATTTCTACGTAGTCTGTTCTAATGAGAGATTTCAGAAAACATATTTCTCAGGAGCTGAGATAAAGTAGAACATCTATTTTCATTCCTTTTTAGTTTTCTGTTCTGTTAGTTCACGACTTATAGGATTCTTTATAGTTAGAACCCTTATAGTTTCGTCATGTACTTGGTCCGACCTCGAATTACCTAGCAAATGAATGTTTTTATCGCATCGACAAACTGCTAAAAAGAAATCACGAAAAAAAATTTTGTTTTTCAAAATATCAAAGCTAGTAATTTATATAGAACATCTTGGAGTCATGGAAGAGAGAAAGCAACCTATATATTTACTAGAACTTCGACTATTGAGATACTTATGTACATACTTATACAAAAGCAAATGGTTCTATATTGTTAAAATATGTACAATTTTTTTTTAAAACTTAATGTATTTGAAACAATGAATATGGCATGTCAAAGCTTCAAAAAAACAGAGGCTATGGAAGCTAACGGTGTTATCATGTTGTTTTGATTGTAATTAGATCTATCAAACCGCCAAGGAGAACGCAATACAATGTGTCACACACAATACTTCACGCTTTTTTACGATTCGATTTAAATAGATTCTATACTTTTTAGCAGTCAGAAATCGTAGAAGCGCGGGGCCCCTAAATGCGCGGGGCCTGTAGCATTTGCTACTCTTGCTACGTGGTTAATCCGCCACTGACTATAAAACATAATTGGTTTGTCTAATCTAAATGGGTATTTGATAAGAAATCCGTTATATTATTATTGAATATTGAAAAAAGTAAGCTCCGTATAATGAAATCGTGTTTTTTCCATTGATAAGGAGGATCCGGGAAAGGTCGCAGACACCGTATCGATATGAAGTTATCGATGGTGATTGGTTACAACACTACATATGTATATCTATAACGGAATATTGATATTGTATGTCGGATGTAGATACAGGATATTTATAGATATTTTATTGTACTAAAGTACATTTTAATAAAATTTGTAGACGCTAGCTTTTGCCCGCGGCTCCGCTCGCTCGGTTATCACGGTAAATGGTGGTCATCTTTCCACAAGAATCAAAGTATTTAGATTCCAAATTGAAACCAGACTGTCTGTCTGTCTGATTATAAGTAACAGATATAAAATGGACACTAAGTAAACCCAGCCTCAGAACAACAATTATTGGATCGCACAATGTGCGACTAAACTCTAAATACCTTAGATTTCACTGCTTTTTTGGTCTAATGGTTAGCGCGTGCGGCTGCTGACCAAGAGGTCTTGGGTTCGATTCCCGGATCGGACCAAATATGTGATCCACAAATATTTGTTTCGAAGTCTGGGTGTTTTCTATGTATAATATGTATGTATTTACAAAAAAAAGTATGTTTATGTATTTATATTAGTTGTCTAGTACCCTTAATACAAAGCTCTGCTTTGGGACTAGATGATGTTGTGTGTAGGATGTCCAAAATATGTATTACTATTTATATTAGTACCGCTTCAACAATTTACGCAATACCTGGAGTCGATAGTCTAACAGAAAATAAAGTGATCTATATATTAGAATGTAAGTGCATGCCAATTTTCCTTCTGAGTTGGCCGAGTTGGTATGAAGGAAGGGTTATCTAATTGTAGATGAAATTGTAGCGGTGTCTAACGACCCGGCGCTCCACACCGTGCAGACGGTCGGGCGGCTCAGCGCTGTGGCGGCCAGGAGAGTGTGGGCCAACCTCGCCTACAAGATCAACGAACTGAGGAACTCTGGTAAGCTTTCCTAGCTATTTTTTTTAATACAGAAAGCATTAGGCATATATTCTTTGTCGCGCAGGACTTTATATACATGAAACGGACTAAAAAAAAGGTGTGTGCGATTCACACACGATAGAAGTGAAACTTCAGTCAATCGACAAAAGAATGAGATGAATAAATATAAAAAGCTGTAATACGCAGCCGCATACAGTGTATTAGCTCACGTACTTTTCACATATACTAACACACGTTAAATGCTCAAATACAAGCAAGTATTAAACAATGTGCAATATACATATCTACACACCGACATTCGCTCATTGTCCGTGTGGTGACGGATTAAGAATACAGAGTGTCAACACCCCTATTCATCCCGCGGGTGTCGTAAAAGGCGACTAAGGGATAAACTACGCAAGAAAACATCGATGCAAAGAGAAGGAAAACTTGAAACCAACCCTTTACCAACCCGTCTGACCAGCGTGGTATAGTAGGCCAAAACCTCCTTTTCAAGGAGAGGCCTATGTCCAGCAGTGGACTGTTGAAGGCTGTTGATGATGATGATGTCTTAATTGTCGTTTTGTCCGTTGCATTCGTTTTGAAATCACGATTCTAAAGAAGTTTCACTTCAAAACACCCAGACTTAGAACAACAATTTGTGGAGCATACAAAATATCGGTAAAGTAGAACAAAATGTTGTACCATACGAACGCACAACAATCAAAGCAGTAAAATTATGTTTGTGCTTACTCGTTCTGACTAATTATTTGTAATTTGCTCTATTAAGTGGCTAAAATTAATAATTGAGTCACATTGTCACCGGGTTGACGTCACATATTCGATGTCAGCATTAAACTGAACACAGATAGAAAACTCTTTACTTGTGAGTTAAAAGAGGGTACAGTTTCTCATACGCTTTACATTAATTAGCAAAAAAATAAAACTAAAAACGGCATGAAAGGCTTATTTTGCTTATGTCGAATCTGTCCCTCGGTATAGACTACTAATATAGGGTAATAGTTTAGAAATTCAGGAAGTATTCATTGCTGAAAAAGATGCATAAGATCTGTGATATTGCTCCAGATGTATCATGTCGCTCTTATTTTAAATAATCAAAATACTCCCTTTAGCCTTCCTTTATATATTAGGAATAGGAAAATTCATAAAGCAACGCCCTCCGATATTTAATTAAACGGGCAAAAGGTGTTACTCAGTGTGATAAAATTAGGAACCCAGATAGGCTCGTTCTGGATATGATACCGAGGGTACTTATTTTTTTATTATTATTCTTTATTCACATATAAGTTACATTTTTTTTACAATGTCTCTATTCGCCAAACTGTTCTAACAGTTTGTAGGCGTTCCGCTCAATATATAATAAACTTAATATGTACTTTATTGCTACTTTTTAAACTATTACTACAACTATTATTGAAAGTTAACCTGACCTACATTTGTCAATTTAATAAAAAAAAATTGCATGCTATCTTTATAGCTAAGGGGGCCTGTTCAATTGACTGATTATTAACTATGTACTGCCCCATTTACAGCAAATAAATTATTATTATTAAATACTATGTCATACAAAGGCAACCTTAGAATGTAGTTATTGTTTTATTTTGTAAACCAATTGTTACGCTTGTATTGGCACGTTCCATCGGCCATTTATTACATAATAATGTCTACTAGACCATTAAAATGAAAGTGTATGAGTAGTCGAAAGTGATGACGTCACACTCAGTGTTACACTTTTAACCTCTGTGATCTTCAACAGCCTTTAATAGCCCACTACTGGACGTAGGCCTCTCTTTAGGAAGCAGCTTTCGGCCTACTATAACAGGCTGGCATGACGGGTTGGAATATAATTTGTTTCAAGCCCTTCACGGAGCCAGTACCCAAGGCCCAACATCGTAACATCGTCAGGGGGCCCCCAACGAACTGATTTCTTTTTTGTCTCCAAAAATATTGCTAGGCACATCACATTTCTTTTTCACAAAAAAGTTACAGTTCAATTTGAAATTAAAATAGTTATTTATGATTGATATTTTTATTAGTAAATATAGTAAACGGAAACTATTTTATAGCAACTTAAGACAACATATGACTTGTTTCAATGAATTATTGACTTGCTACAATTGTATCAGTGTCACATAGTAAAAGTAGTCAAAAATAACAAACCGTTTTTGTCGCTGGCAACACTTAAGCCTTACGTTAATAATGTTAAAACCAACAATCAAATGATTTAAAAGTAGGTATTAATTAAATTCCATTCCAGCTACCTACAAAACAAAGTACTTAATCAATTAATCACATAATTATACAATAAATTGTGATAATGATACGTCGTTACGGAGCGGAAAAAGGCTCAAATTGCTGCTGCTCCTATAGCTCGTAGCGTTATGTTTTATAGTAAGTGTAGCCTTCCTCAAATAGTTTTTTATTTCTAACTAGTAGTTCCTGAGAATAGCGCATTTAATTAACCAAAATTAGCACTAATGGTCGCCTATTGGTCGAAATTCTACTTTAGTTATTATTTTTTCTAGCTTTCTACACACTCCTCTCTATAACCTTTTAACTGTGTCAAATTCCAAACTTCTCCGTAATCGCAAATTTCGTAAAAAGAAGTACAAAGTTTTTGCTTCGCATCTTAATAATCTTTTTTTGATTACAGGTGTCGAGTTAGACGTGCGTCGGTACATCACCGCTCTGCTCGCAGCCTTGCACCTCGCCAAAGTAACCAGCCAGCAACAAGAGAAGGAAGAACAAATACAAGAAAAAGAGAAACCGAAGGCTGCAGAACCCACTCCTCAAGAGACTGCCCCTTCTAACACTGAGGTCACCTCATCCTCCCCCACTACCACCAAACAGGTCAAGTCGACACCTGAATCTAAATCTACTGAGCCCTCAAATTGATTATTTTTTTTATAATAATATGCATTTTAAACTTGTAGAATTGCTGGCAGGGTAGCCTCGACAAAATTACAAAATAATGTTTGGTGTAGAAACGGAACACTATGAAACTTGAATCGATATAATAATATCGATTCGTGCAAAGATCTTCGATGATAGTGTTGTTCCGATTTGAATTTTTATGATCCTCTTTAATGTTTTTAATTAAAATTGTTATTAAAACTGAATATTCAAATGCGCGATACGGTTAATTAATTTGACTGGCCATAGTGATGTTGATAAAATATCGATATTTTTGATAACAATAGCTTTAGTGGAACAGCAATGCTGAATATAGAAGTTTAATAATTTAGATTATATTTTGCCACAGCGCCGGTATACGGGTTGTATCTGCGTTGTTTTGGCACGCTTAGTTATAAGTCAATTTGAATGCGTCTATTTATATTATACTATTTACAAAGTAATAACGGACTTCAAATTGTATTTAATCTGGGACTTATAAAAATGAGACCCATCTTTGAAGTCTGATAAAAAGACTGTAACAGTGTAATCATTTTGAGCTATTTATTGCTTTTATATGGCATATTGTAATGGAATAATTATATATTGTGTAATCTTTGAAATCATCTTTTATTAAATGGTTTTGTATTGAAATGAAACGACTTTTAATTGGTAAACATTTCTTTAATACGTAATATATGTATTTCAAGGAAAATGCTAATTGTTTATACGCCCGCAGGCCTCTCGGATATAATGCTTGATATGATAATTACGATATGATAAGTCTTTAAGTTGGTACTTTCCACACGATATAATTTTCCATTTAGATGAAATTGACGATTAAATTGATTTCTTACAAATAGATACACAACTAAATCGACAGATAAATTAGTTCTAGATTCTCATATCCAAAATGTTTTTGGAAAAATGGTTCATTTTTTTTTTCAGCCACCTTATAAGATAACTTAAGACAGTTTAAACAATGTATACATGGGTTTAACAAGTCCCTTGCTAAGAAAACTAACATTTGAATAATTAGATGTCCACGTGATGGCGATGGTGATTATGGGTCCCTAAATTGGACAATCAAATTGCCTCAACTTACGTGTAATATTGTATCGTGTGGAAAGCATTCAATAAAATATACTATGATTGTAAGACTGAAAATTAGGGGCATTACAATAATGGAAGACTGCATATCATATATCGAGGGACAATATTACCCACGCCTTATTCCCGCACGGGGTAGGCAGAGATGATAGAATGCTCTGTGCCAAACTCGACAATAATGATGTGTATGATGCTTTATATTAAGTCCACTTAACAACTGTCGTAGCTGTGAGTTTATGCCACATCGCCTAGATAATCACGGTGTTGACTGTTCGGCGTTAGGGTTGACTAGCACTGAATCCGTACCAATAGCAACGTCAGTTGATATGTGAAATAAACTCGCACTAGTTCTCTGTTTACCAACTGGGACCAAACTACAACTTACATCAACTACATATAAAATTAAGTACTCCGCCGCGTCTGTCTGTATGTTCTCGATAAATTCAGAAACCACTGCACCGATTTGAATGAAGTTTTGTACCCAGAAAGTCTAAGGCTTCAGAAAGGGCATAGGCTACTTTTTACCGCGATAACCGACATAGATGCGGGCGAAGCTAGTTAAATAATATTATAAACGCGAAAGTTTGTGACTATGTATGTTTGTCGCGCTTTCACGCAAAAACTACTGAATGGATTTTGATGAAACTTCACAATAATGTAGCTTACATATCGAAATAACACATAGGCTACTATTTAGCGCCATGACCTACACGCGGGCGGAGGCTCGGAAAAAAGCTAGTATTACATACATGTAAGTTGTAGTTTGTATATAGAAAATCAACATCAAATGATTAAAATTCTCTGCTAGGTGTTGTTGTGCGCAAAAATTGTTTATTCTTTAAACAGTTTAATTAAACTTAATTATTGGCATAATTAAAATCAGCCAAGCGAAAAAAGTAACTGTGTCATGTCGTGTGCACTTTAACATTCAAGGTCACGTTATTTCTGTGCAAGCTCTTATATATATATTATTATTCTGTCAGCTGATTTCAAACCTGTGCTGTGGTAATCAGACTGCTGATAACATACTTAAATGTTTCTAAATACATACATACATATTACATCTACACAAATAAATATAATTGGAGAGTCTGTCTGTAATATGAAATTACAGTTTCTTAAATGCGTATCAATAGCCAATACTTATAAAAAAAGCTATTTTGAAAAGCGGTTTCTTTCGATGTGTGATCGGTCTTCAAATAAAAATTCGAATGAGGTAAAGCTAAGAAATTCCTAGTAAAAGAAGGTAGTCATTTACAACATAATATTCATCATATGACGTTTTAGATAGGGAGGTAGGTCGACCATGTCTTATTTTTCTTATAAGGGGGGGGGTGTCTTATAGTTCATAACTAAGATCTCAGAATTTAAGAGTACCTTGTGATTATATAGGTACTTTAGATTCTTATGTAATAAATATAAAAAAGGCGAGAGGAATCAGGAACCAGTTATTATTTTTAGGGGGAAAGAGGTAAGATCCAAAAAAAAACGTCTTATATAATAAATGAATGTATGTGTGGAAAAGTTTGGAAGATTGAGTCAATAAGTCAATATTATTATGTGTGTTTTTACAACTGTGAGCTGGATAGGAAACAGCTATAACATATACATAATATTTTTCATTATTATGTACTGAATAGTTGAGGTTCTTTAAACTTCACTCAATCATCACATTTGGCAAAACACTTAACAGTCTGTGCAAAATACATAAAAAAAGTATATACAGTGAAACATAGAACCTTCTCCTTTTATGAAGTCAGTTAAAATCTAATTAATCTTTTTAGGTTTAACCCATAAAGATTCGTCATGTCCGTCCGTCCTCGACTTACCGTCCAAACGGTAGTGCTAGAAAAATGAAACTGCATGAATATGTGTTGTAAATACGTCGACAAAGTGCTACAATAAAATTATGAAAAATATTTTTATTTGGGATACCTATGTGTATTGTGTATTTATTTATTATTGTGTATTGTGGCTACGCCATCGTATGACGTATCATTAGAAAAGTCTTTTAAAAACATTAAAGGGTTTTTAAGACGATTTTTTGGTTTAGGTATCCGTTTGCGAGAAATTCCACTTTATTTTTTTCATACATACGTAATTCATGGTTTGGCACAAACTTAAAGAATATTGAAAAAAAATATGGAAAAATGGATTTACCAAAACAAATCTTTAAAATTATAATAATAATACGTATATTTCAGTGAACGTAAAACTAAAGCTGTGCGAAAACTGTAAAAAATAAAATAAGTACATAATAGTTGCCATGATTTCAATGTTAAGATAGAAACGAATTGAATTACTTTTTAATACTAATAACACAAATGCCCTTATTTAAATATTTTTTTAATTTTTTGTAATATTAAAATACCCGCTTTTTACTAAAACACGGTACTATGCCAAAATATTTTTTTTTTAAATTTTTGTCACTGTTTGTTCCGGGTAATCTCTGGAAAGCCTGGACCGATTTCGACGGGACTTTCACTGGTAGATAGCTGATTATATAAGGAATAACTTCGGCTACATTTAGACTAGCTTCGACCCGCGGCGATGCCAGCGGTTTCAACAACAAACGCGGGTAACACCACGGGGCTCAGCTAGTTACAAATAAGATAGATAGGTAGAAACCAATAATACAGACATAATTAAAACAAAAAAAATCGACTTCAAAGAAAGACTATTCCAAGTACATACCCAAATCGCAACAGGTACCTAATGCCTATGATATTTGACGAATTCTTTCGATTTCTCTAGGATTCTATCAGGTCCTGGTTTTCTTCCATCATGGAACCACACGGTAGGCACCAGATTTCAAATAAAAAAGGATTATCAAAATCGGTTCACCCAATCGAGAGTTTTGAGGTAACAAACATAAAAAAAATACAGTCGAATTGAGAACCTCCTCCTTCTTTGAAGTCGGTTCAAATTAGAGAAAAAAGCTCTTGAGTGCGCCCCTGACGGAGACAGTGCTAATGGACTTCTTTATATATTTGATGTGTAAGTATTTCTTTTACAATGAATTCGACATCAAATTTTTAAATGCAAATTGTCACTCATTATTTCGCGTTGCATTATGACAATTCGTTTCCATCTTAACTATAGTTGCTAATTTGTTAGCAGTGTGACTATTCCATAAAACGTGTGATTTTATCACCTATACATAAAGAATAAATTGTTTTTTTTTTAAATTTATCTGTGGGCTCTGTGGCTATAAATCTGTGTGACCTACTGTCACCTTAACTGTCTTCGACTTATGCTAAACTCAATTCACATTTGTTTTTATCAGTTTATAAATCCCACGTTTTAGGAAACTAACATTCATACATAGATATAATACTATTATGCAAGAAATTTATAACGACGCGATTTATTTGTGCGAAAGAAATGTCTTGTAGAGTTTTACTCTCAATGTATTCAAATATAATTCGTATGTTATTCAATTTAAAGTATTATTTTGAATCTCGATTTATTTGTGCTATATTAATTTTGTAGATTAAATGTTCAAAAAATGATAACTTCTTGTCTAATAGTATATATATAAACGAACTAAGTTATTGTTTCTGAAATTAAAATAAAATTATAATACCTACTTAGCAATAAAACTAAGAACTATAAAAAATATAGTAACTCTGAGAAAGCTGATACTTTGCAAACTATAAATACTTCAATTGTTTTTTTCTTCTTTTTACAATCAATGTCTTTTTCAAAATGTAATACATATTCTACACAATGCAATTATGCCACCTACAATTTTGTACACGTTGGGCCAATGAGAACGCAGACATGTGAAACAGCAAGATTGGGCCACACATGTGATAGTTTTATTTATAAAATACTGGGTTCATTCTTTGACTGGTTTTTATTTTACATATTAGCTGGCAAAATGACTGCCTAATCGAAAGCATGAGTAGAATATAAGACAAGAGTGGTAGTCCTCATAATCATCATTGACAACATGGAAAATGCAGCATGGTCACAATGAGCGTAGCTAGGGATTTTTACTAGGGGAGAGCTTTCAAATAGCTGTCATATTAAGTGCTACCGGCATATGGTGAAAATTAAAAATTGTCTTTTAAGGTGGGAGGGAGCAAAGAGTTAGATAGGGGGGGCAATGTCCTCCCTTGCCTCTACCTATCTACGCCCATGATGGTGACCCACACTATGGCGGCCTAGTGATATGCAACAATTTAGCAACAGTAGTTTTACATAATAGTCGATTGAGTAATTGTGTAAATCAATTCCGATTAGCCTACATACAGATAATAGTAACGTTTGAGTGATATGTTTTCAGTTTCTATAGTAAGGGAATGTTCAGTTGAGCACGCGTTTCTACAGCCCGCTTTTATCAGTACAGGGATTTAAATAATTCTTACGCGCAAGCGATTAATAATAATAATACAGTATTCTCCCCTATAGCGCGGTAGACTGGTTCCACGTTATAGGGCTATTACCGTGTAACACGTGTTTACTACCTCATACCGCGTTACGTATAAATGATTCATCACATTTAGCTTTTAAACAATCGACACACGTGCAAAGGTAATTATGAACAGTTCAAATCATTATAAATTTCACAACACAGAAATATGTATTTGGGAAATCCCCGCGTTGTATGGGGGAATGCCCGTATTATACGGGGGATTGAAATCGAGTAATATAAAACGCGTTATGAATGTACTGTGTTATACTGATACAAAACTAGGCAAAGACTATCCTATGGTAACCAGACTGCTGGTACACCTACATACTTTTTATACATTAATTACATATATATCGAACTGACTGTGATCACTAAACTATACTTATTGCGAATACAGGCAATGTAACATGATGACCCACACTATGGCGCTATGGCGGCCTATTGAGACCCTTCTGTATCATGGGGCCTCCGGTCGCGTACTCACCAACGAAACATGACAGTAATTTTTTGTTGGTCTTCTGTGTGAGGGTAGTATCGTCCCGTTCGTGCTGAAATCAGCGTCTCTACTACTTATAACACATTATGCATAAATTAAATAACACAATTATTAACTGCTGTTACGTAAGCGTTCCCTAAAACATATGACCTAACGTGTACAAGACTCATTACAGACAACGATGCCGACAATATCAAAAGAATTTTATAAATCTAATATCGAAATACATTTGACGTATGTGGGTGTCCGGATACGTATAGTGCGTTGTTGTGAGGCGATGGTGGGCGCTTACCCGAGGCCGTGGTCTTCAAAGAAGCCCTGCGGGGTCTCCTCCTGCAACAAGGGTTATCACTGAGCCAGTGTCGCTCGTGGCCGCGTTAGACCGAGCAATCGCTTTTCGGATTTTATTCAGACAATTTTTTTTAATTATTACACATGCAACATTATATCCTTTTTCTTGAAGGTATTGCAAGTAAAAAATAGTAACAAGTAAAATATAATTTATTAGAATATTTTATCACATAGGTACACGAAACATTAATTCGAAGATTATACATATTATAATATTATTGCTAACTCCATTAGTCACTTTATTTTTTTCTTTTCACAGTGCCATTTAAGATCAATTTGTGATGAAATTTGGATACTTTGAACTTGAACATCGAATTTGGCGGAAAATAAAAATAGAACTAATGAAATGTAAAAATAATAAAAATATTTTTGTTTTAGATTAAAGTACATGTAAAGAAATAGAAAATAACCTAGTAAATTCGTTGAAAGAACTTAAAGAAATGATTAATGTCACACGAATAATTCGTCAGTCCCACGATAAACTATAAAACTTAAACACTTTATATAACAAACATAAAATTACGCAATTTAAAACAAAAAATAACATCTCTATATCATACTTTTACTCGTATAGTTACAAATTGACGGGGATTTGTAATTTTATAACCTGCGAGTGAATATTATGTTAAATTCTTAATTAATTAAATAGACCCATTTTGATTGATAGAAAGCTTTAAACGATATAAATGATGGAGAGAATTATTAATTATATTATTATGTGTATTAAATTCATTCTTACTGTTTTTACACATTTATGAAATCCCGGATTCCTTTAAACGACACGATTTAGTGTTGCTATTCAATCACATATTTTTTCATTTTTTCTACCATTCAGTATTAATACTCAAGTATGATTAGTTATGTTTTCGGCATGTCTACTATTTTGTTTAAATTAAAAGACAAAATTTAGAAAAAAAAACTACCTACTTAAATTGTAGATAGCAGTGCAGCTAAATTGAATCCAATCTGGGTCATTGAATATTTGTTTATTAACCATTTAAAACTGATTTTAATAATTAATTGAAATCTATTTTTTAAAGAGACGTTCATATCTTTCATTTGTTTTTAAAAAGATTTTCACTTCATTATTCTGGCAACATTATTTTATATGACGAATTATTTTCCTACCCACAACCCTTCCTACCTCGTGCAACCTTTGTAATTCCAAAACATTTCTTACTCTACTTTGGTAATTTTAATCATATTTGCATTGCTTTTTGTAATAATAAGTAAATAACTAATTATAAAATGGAAAATCAATAACAAAAATTCATGTAAAAAACTGTTTATAAAAACTCCCATTGCTAGTTTCGTTGAACGCAACTAAACCTATATTTATTTAAAAACTTAAAAGACCTATATTGAGACTTAATTAGCGCCAATTGTTATTTAGCATAATTTATTTATGAACATAAGTATTAAAAAAAGAAATGGGTGGGTTTTCTTCGCTGCAATGTGAATTCCCCAATATTTATACTTTTAAATTTGAGTTTTTTCGAACGTTTTAGTGTTGAATATGATAAAGTAAATTTTTACTCTGTGGATTTTTTTAAAAAATGATTGTTTTTACTAGAAGTCAGTAAAATAATTCAAAATGAAAAGGATATTAGTAATCCTCCTTAAATTTTAAACGATTTCTTTTGAAACTTTTATGAAAAATAGCAACATTCTTAAACATTTCTAATTAAATTATCGTGCACTGTACAATATGTTAAACCGTGTTGTATATTCATAGGGATATAAAGACTACCCTTATAATCTCACCCATTGCATATGTAAACATACTAAAAAAATACATAATATATGGCAAATTTGTGAACTGGAAGTATAACATTGATAAAACATAGTCTCCTTTTTGCACTGTGGTGCTTGGAAGTTTGCCGGGAGTGTCGCCACCGGCGTCTTCGTCGGCGAGTCTCAGAGCAGCCCCACCTCCCGAAGCGCCGCGTCCACTGTCTCGTCCTAATATCAATCCACGCCGTAAACATGCAGCTAAACTAAATCTCTTTTAAATGTAACTTGATTCCACTTCACCAACATGCCTTCATTTTTAGCCGCATTATACTTTAATATTTTTTTTCAAAATATAAGTATCAATTTTAGTCGAGTAAAACAAAATTAATCGAATACAGGGCCGAACTTTATAATAAGGTGCATATTGCATTGCATTACCGTGATATTGGCACTTTGGCAGAATTGTTTATTGCATTTGTATGTAAGTATATTGATGTTGGAAAGTTACATTATAGTTTTTTTTTTATTAGTAAAATCAGTAGTTAAAATTCTTAACAATGGGCATATTATTATATTATATTGATGCATGCTATTAATTGTTTTACAAGACCACACCAAAGGAAAGCGTTAGACAGCTTCCAAAAACATTGCCCAGCCAGACACCAAGTTAATTAATGGGATGTCCGTAGCATGAGATATGATCGTTTGCTCTTTTCTTTCTTTCATAGTCTCGAGATCACATTGATATTAATAAAATGTATATTTGAAATAAGTAAAACGTGTTTTATTGTAATAAAATCTGCTTTTATTTGGAATATTCAAACTAGTATTTTCAAACTAGTATTTTCCTATTTAATATCATCTAAATAATGCTATGTCAACATTTTATCAACTATATCACACCATCTGAGCGTGGAAAGATACATATATGATACCTGTACGTAACGAATTAAATAAAATAAAAAATTCGTTTACGAACGGCTGGTACAGATTTTCTAGAAATTGTTAGAAAATAATTAAGTTTATCTCAAAAAACATAATTTTTCAAAATCGAAACAGCAAACACAAAAAGTTTTAAAATCGAAAAAGAAAAAAAGAGTAAATATTATAAAACAGACCATTATGATAAAATACAACTTGTCAATCCCATCACATGATTATTTTTAAACTCATGCTACGGAAGCAAGGTATAGGAATTTGGTACATGCAAGAAAACAGATTAGTTTCATTATATTATATATTTCAACAACTTATTACAGTAATGCACGAACAGCCAGACCATAACCACAGGACACTGATTTACAACAATCGAATAAATAAATAAAACTATTTATTAATGAAATGAATGTTAATGAATGAACTGCTAAGTGATCCAAGCAAGATTTAGTGCATCCCATAACAGGATACTTCTAATATTGTGTACATTAGATAAATATATAAGGCAGTAAAGCAATGTCCCAGTACAATGTAATCAGAGTAACATTTAACTACACATATGAAGCAACGGTATACAGATAAACTATTTATAACTATAATGACGCCTTTACCTACTTACTAAAATACATATCGCATGAAAAGATCTATATTCAAAAGATTTTTTTTTGTTTAATTTAACTTAAATGTTATGTATTGAGTGTGGGTATGTGAGATTGAAATGAAACTATATGTGTAGGTATTTACTTTGCAAGAAAGTAAAACCTTTTAAATGAACAAGAAACTATGCAACAAAAAGAATGAAATAATGCAATAAGTATGAAATAAAAGTGAAGCGCATGCATTAAAGGCACTAAGACATACAAAATAAAATTGTTAGCTTGTTTGATATCCGAGTTGTGCGACACATCAGTGTAATAATCCATCGTTCAGGTCCTGACCCGCCACCAATGCATGCATATCACACCGAAACAAAGGATAAAATTAGCAGAGTGCAATAAGTAAGAGGGAAGTTATTAAGCTGTTTCGAGTTCAACTGTCGGCAACTCATAAGCTGGAGGAACTCTATCCAAATTCGTTGTGTAATCATTTTGGCATATACTACGTACTTACACACTCGTTACTTATAATTTCAAAAGTAAACTGTGAACGTTCAGACTAGAATTTTAATAAGCTGCAACACTAAAATTGAGCAAATTGTCTCGTAAATTGCAGACAGTTTCACTGTATTCAAGATTAGTATTTTAGTTTTGCTGGTGTATTGGAGTTTGTAGATAAAGAAGTTTTTTTCTATTATAAAATCGAGCCACTTTAAATATGCTTAATAATTTTGTATTTCTTTTAGTGTTCAAAATTGTAGTATAATTTATTGAGGTTATAAGAGAGAGTATAGATACTAATGAATCTGTGATACTTTTAAAATCTAAAGTGTTATAAAATATTGCCTTTTAGATTGGATTATTTATAGTAATCATAGCGAATATATCGTACCAGATTTGCTTTGATTTTATCTATTTTTTTTAATGTCTTATGATTAGTTTTTTTAAAGAGTAATGTTTCAATTTTAAAATACTTATTTTTGGTTTATATGAAAGCCTTAAACTGTTAACTTAAGACTGATTTAGGAAATCTAAAGTGGCTCGACAAATGAGTTTAGGAAAGGCGTTCATAATATACACATGTATAAGGGGAATATACATTTGAAATTTACTTGTCTAAAATACCTCTAAATATAGCGTTGAAGTTTAATATTATATTGTCTTCTACTAAATAATTGTTACTCTTTTTCGTCCTAGCTTAATTAGCTTGGAGACTACGAATGAAGTGCTACATTAATAGACCAATTGGACATAGTTATGCAAACAAGAACCAACCCACAACTCGAGTCAAATTGAGTTACATATTGAGATAGACTCCTAACCATGTTTCACACCTTTTTAGAAAAGACCCTGGTCAATTTATCAATCCAAAACAAAAATAAATGAGGCCGCTTAGGGTACCAACCACAGATATACTAACTTTTTAAAAGCTAAAAAGACTCATGTCACATGGTACCTACAGATCTTTAGCATTTTTAATACGCAAAATGGAACCAAGTCACATGGTTCTTTTAAAAAAAGAAAAATACAAATTATGTTCGTCTTTTTTGTGCTAAAAGGAACCATGACATGACATAGATGGGTATTCTGGTCAAGAAGATTTTGAAATAGAAATGGACAATCTTGATTAGGTAAAGTGGCGTGATACGTAAGTAAGTAGTTTTATATACGACTTAATGTGTATATCTAAAATTATTATGTTCAAGTTACAATAAAAATATTATAAAACAGAAGTTATATTAACGTATCTGCCTATCTTTAAAACCCTAGTTTACTGTTAAAAAGAACCAACCCACAAGACTTTAATTTTGCAGTAAGGAACCAGCAGGTTTTTGATTTAAATTAAAAGCTAAATCAAAGAAAAATCAAAATAATTGTGTTGTCCTGTATTGCCATCAATGTTACACATATTATTGTAAAGTTTTATATCCTAATTAACTTACCAATTTTTTTCTTCACACTCTTGAAACAAAAATCTAATTATCTCGAAAGTAACTTTTTGAGGGTTGGTTCTAGTTTGCAGAACTACGTCCAATTGTGATATGAGTAGAGGAAGGTTTTATACATACGTTATATAATCTGGATATTATCACTTTAGTTATAATATTTTATATTTAACAAGTGCAGTGATTTTACTATTTTCTAAGTCAAACTTAAAGAAGTAATCCAAATTCCAGGTTCAAATATATAAATTTCCACCAGAATTTTGATATGTGTTAGATATTAGTGCTAATTAATAACTATATAAAAGGCAGTGCTCCTAATCGCGTACAATAAACTGTATAATATCTATTACATAATAAAAAGGCACTACCGAGGCCACTGTCCTAAAACTGGTCCACTTCATATTCCTAATAATATCATTATACATTTATTCTATTCTAACAATAACATCTACAGTGAGTATATTTTTTAGTTAATGGCAGTTTTTTTTTTTATTTGGAATTAGTACAAAATCGAAACTAAATACAAATCATAAGATTTAAGTTAGTAAGTATGAATAAAGAGCTGCCTGACATTATAATTTCTTTATTTTAGGAACTACAAATAGTAAGTTTTATGGGTAATACAAGATTTTTGCCTTTTAATATTTTTATTAAAAAATTGCAACAAGAAAAAACTCTAGTGATACGAGACTCATCCAAACAATATTTTTAAAAATAACTTTACAAGTCTTTATAATTAAGTAATTAAGCACTTGTAAATATTAATGCAACTTTAAAACTTTAATGAAACTCATTGAAACTAAATAAACTTTTTGCTTTTTTTGATTATAAGGTTATGTAATTCAATAAAGAATATCGATATTGTATAGAAGGCAATGTGGAATAACGATATTGTACATTCCATTATAATAGTATTTGCTAAAATTTTATTTTGCAAATGTAATTAGAATTTGCACCGACATGACATTCCAAATACGGCCCTGCCTATATTTGTCGGACGAAGAATAGTTTGGACTCCTTCTTTCTAAACTTATTGTTAATTTCGGATATATTAATTAAGCCTATAATTAAACAAGCTCATTATCCTGGCTACTGACCTCTTGCAGTAAGTCCTGTGCAGCAATAGCCTTCAAAACGTTCTTCTTGCTGGTCTCTTGGAGTTCTCCCCCCAGCACCAGCTCGTCGAGAATAAAGTAGGCTTTCTCGAAGTTGAAAATGATGTCCAGTTCACATACCTGTAATTTTTTATTACAAAAGTTCACATGGTTTTATTTACGAGGTGATTACACCTGGCAGGCCATGGACCATCTGCTGATGTTGGGAATTGACCCTTTTATATACTTATCGGTGCAAAAAATTTCATTGCATATTGTAGGATTAATAGCTACACCATAGTTTATTTAAGAAGTCAGGACTCTAGCTCGTAGTGACAGGAAAACACGTCCGTTGATAGTGATTTCCATGTTTTAATTGATTGACAATGGAAAGAAAAACCAAAGTTTTTAGTAAACGGCGACTTCCAATAATTAGTTTTTTACAATAGGATTTTAGAAAAGCAAGGCTAGAAGAATCTAGAATGTCTGTGTTGTCAAGGCAACGGATAACGGCCGGTGGCGGCAATACGCATGCGCACCCGCCACAGGCCCCGCACCCCGCCACGGAGCACATCCTTGTCGCACTGCAGTTATAATCATATTCTCTATCCTTTTTTAGGGTGTTAGGTTTTTTCGTTATGGAATTTCTTGATTCGGTCAGTTCAGGCTGTCTTAATGACGTTCTCAATATTTTTCTACTACCCTTATAATTATGGGCAGAAAGACAGACAGTAGAAATCCAGTATTCCCTAGTAGTAGTAAGTTATTATAAGTGTCGCACAGAATGATCTCTGGCCTCTATTGCCGCTGACCTGGGGGTAAAGGTGAGGCTGAAAGTGACGCTAGCAAAAGCGTATTTCGCGCTGACATCTCAACTGGTCGGATAGCAAGACCCCACTGCACTCAATGGTGTGGCTGTCTGTTGCAATAAAGGTCTGCCAGAGTCTCCTTTCCATTAAATTTCACTTTCCTAGGTTTTTCCTTCTCCACATAATAATAATATCACTGTACTTACACTTCCAAAGTACTTGTCCAACAGTTCTACATAACGATGGATCAACTCCAGGGTGAGTAGTTCATTGTCTTCCTGCTCCATGGCACAGCAGAAATATAACGAAGCATACCTGTTGACAATGTATTAGCATGAAACACTTTATAGAGTTCATTATATTAGAAATGTGGCAAACAAACATATGACATCTGCAATGAAGAGGATGTTTTAAGCCCTTAAAATGCAGATCTCAATGGACAGCAATAGCATATTAATAAAAGGTGAACCCATGGCTCGGTGATCATGTTTGTTATCGCAAATAAGATACTGCAACTGTTGTATAGTTGTTTGTTTTTTCTGTGCAGAAATCACCCAGATATCACTAGTTGATGGCTATGTTGGACTCGACTCGGCAGTCCCTGGAACCTATACAGCAAAATTATCGTAATATTTGTAACAGGAGAGTTTATTTAGTTGAACTTAGGGCGTAATACTCCAATTAGAATGTTTTTCAGTGTTAGATAGCCCAGTTTTCAAAAAATGCTATAGGATATTTCATTACACTTTGATCAACAAAATAAGGAAAAAAAAATTTTTTTTTTTATAGCTTTCATTAAGTGTACTACATAAATGGATTAAATTTACCAAAAATAATGCAAGATAACATTTAAGAAAGTAAGAAACTAAGTCTGTTTTTATGGTTGGGTCACTTTAACCTTCTTAGCTTACAGAGCAGCTGTGCTGCAATAGCTCCGTCTGTATGTATGATGGTTATCACAGTAAGTAGCTTTGAGGCATAAAATTGTTATAATAAAATCACTTTGAAGGATTATGTGCAACCTGTTATATGACAAAACATGTCACTTAATTTTACAGCTACTTGATTTAACCCATTTTCCTGTATCATAGAGGATAATAATAGTTATTAATAAGGATAGTAATATCCTTAATAATGTTAGTTCAAAAGTAACTCTGTCTCTCTGTTGTTGAAAACGCTTTCAGGGGTAATCACTGTTTCAATTTCAATGAACTTTGATTCTTGAGACATAAGTTACACTTTACCACTACATATACATGTAGACACACAGGGGGAGCCATAGACAAAGAATTTTTTCATAAAATATAATTTGTTAGAAAACTTATTATTGATACAAAAGTTATTCATTTCATGCAATGTTGATGTAACTAATTATAAACATTATTATGTATGCTAAAGATTAATTATATAATTTTTACTTAATAGCACTTATTATTTAAAAAAATTAAACTTTGTGCAATTCTTCTACATATAACTCTAATATTTCTTTACTTGAATAAAGTTCTAAATTTTTATTATTGCTTTAATAGGATTTAGAGAATCCATAAAGGAAAATAAACACAATTTAAATGGGTTTCACATGAAATTGATGTATGTAAGTACTAGCTTATACCAGCAGCTCTGCCTGTGTATATGTTGGTTATTGCGGTGAAGAGCTTGAATACAGAAGACTGGAAACTTAATAAAAACTCTATAAGACCCTGTTTGACCAATGTTACTAAGAAGGCTTAAACTTGTCTGATTCGAAACTTATGTCCAGCAGTGGACTTATAGAGGCTGTGGATGATTGATGATACAAAGTATTGGTACCTTTTGTAAACAATTTTGACATCTTTCCACTCCAAGAAGGAGCACATTTTTGGCTTCCTAGCCAGCACTGTAGTTATCAGTTCTCTTGTAATCTTCTTCTTTAGCTTATCTGGGTGAGCCACATACCATTTCTGCAATCTAAGCTTCCCCTGGCGACTGAATAATAACATAAATTGCATCTGAAAACAAAACATATACATTTTTGTTACACATTCAGTAGTACTAGAATGAAATATTTATTAAAAGAAAATACAAAATTTTATACACTAAAATAAATAATTACATATAGCTGGATCACATTTTTCATTAATTAATTTTTTTGTTTAACAAAACCTAGTCACATCAAAAGATAAAGTTCTCACCATATTTGTTGGTTATGTTTCAGGACAGATAATAAGATAATGGAATGTTTATTTATACTTTGATGCTTAATTCTAACTTCATTATATATTGTTTAACAGAATTATAATATAAAAATTAGTTTATTTTAATGTGACGAAATTGCCGACATGACATTTCTTAATACTGTGACGTCACTAGGTAATCTAGGTATGGGCGTAACAGTCACTCGTTTTGTAACATTCAACTTCAACTATTAAACTAACAAAATAACTGTTTTTTTTATTATATTTGAATATATTTTTTAACTTAAAGTCCGAAATGTTTGAGTACCACATTACGTTAGAAAAGTTATAATCATTGTTTTTTTTCCCACTCGCAACCGCAAACGTGCGATCGGGAGTCTTGGCTTAATCGCCCGGGTTAAGAGGAAGATACCCTCCATAAAAAATTACCCCAATTCCACGGTGGGAAACGTGCCAAAGGAATGCATGGCTGGTGGGAGACCAGTTATTAGCGCCAACCTCGGCGGACCAGGCTAACGTCGTTGTAGAGAGCCTTCTTGAGGGAATGGGCGTCACCCTTCAAGCGACGATTTAAATCGGCCTTACTCGTGGGAACTATATGAGTGAAAGTAATAAAAAAACTACTAATATGATCCAACAACAACTAGACAAAAGCATGTTCGTTAGACATTGTGATAATAGCCTGCCATCATTCACAACAGGCAAAGCCAGTAACAAACAAGTTGAAAACAATGCAACTGAACAACCGATAAATGAATCGGAGAACACTTCTCTGACTACGTGGCAAAATGACAGAGCACCTCTAAGACAAAAAAGAAAGGAAACAAGCCCAATACACAGTGACAACACAAAGAAATCAAAGAACACAACATTTTTCGCAGTCTCTACACACAACAAATTCGATCTGCTTAACAGCGACGAAATTGAAGCACCAGTTAAAACTACTGAGTACGTACCTAAATCGGAACCCATTTTTGTGACAGGAGTCATGGATGTTACAGCACTGAAAACGACTCTAAATAAAATTGTTGACTACAAATCATACAAGATGACTACCTTAAGATCTGGACATGTCATTAAATTAATGCCTATAGACATACTAACTTATAAAGCAATTCGTGAACAATTTATAACAAACAACATTTCTCACTACACATACAAACTGAAAAGTGAAAGAGCATATAGAGTAGTACTACGGGGCCTACACTCTACAGAAGATATTACTCTAATAAAACAAGAGTTAAAAGAACAAGGACATGAGGTCAGACAAATAGTAAACGTTCGACACAGGTCTACTAAAGAGGCATTGCCAATCTTCTTTGTGGACCTTGAACCTAACAATAATAATAAAGACATATTTAATTTGAGATATCTAAGCCAGATGAGAGTGACGTTTGAAGCTCCTTATAAAAAGAAGGAAATAATTCAGTGCAAAAGATGCCAGAGGTTCGGACATACTAAAAATCAGTGCTTCCGACCGTTCAGATGCGTGAAATGTGGAAATGAACATCCAACTTCTTCCTGCACTAAAACACCAGACACAGACGCGACATGTGCAAATTGTCAAGAAAAACACCCTGCTAGTTACAAGGGCTGTGCAAAATATAAACAATATAAGGAAAACATTTTAAAAATCAAACAAACCAATAAAATAAACCATCCAGCTCGAGATACGAAAGCGATCAAAACACTAGATCGAACAGAAAAACATATCATGAATAATAGTTCTGAAAAAAAAAGCTACGCAGAAATAACAAAGAACCGACCACGAATCGGAGACTCAGCAGATACGGAAAACCTTCCAGACAGACTAGAACTTATGTTCGCCAAATTTCAACACATCATGATCACTATGATGGATAAAATGATGGATCGTATGATCCAGCTGGTGACAAGCCTAGTTACTAAATGAATAATATACTCAGAGTAGTCACTTGGAACGCCAACGGTCTGACGGAGCGTCGTCAAGAGCTAGAAGCTTTTCTTCATTTAGAAAAAAATGATATAGCTCTAATATCCGAAACGCGATTTACTGCCAAGTCCCACCTTTCTATAAAAAAATACACGGTGTATACAACAAATCACCCATCAGGAAATAGTCATGGAGGAACTGCAGTAATTATCAAAAATAACATCAAACATTACGAACTGGAAAATTACCATACAGATAAAATGCAAGCAACATCAATAAAAGTAGTAGTCAACGAGAAAACAGAGACTACATTTTCTGCAGTGTACAGCCCACCTAGACACACAGTAACTAAAGAAGACTACAATAGGTACTTCGCTTCTCTTGGCTCCAGATTTATATGTGGTGGAGATTGGAACGCAAAACACACCTACTGGGGCTCACGATTAATTACACACCGTGGAAGACATTTACATGGTGTAGTGCAGAATTTGAGACTCGAGTGCATGACCTCACGCAAACCAACTTACTGGCCATCAGATAGAAATAAAATTCCCGACCTGCTTGACTTCTACATCACTAAAAACGTAAGTCCGAACTATATGACTACTGAAACGTGCACAGACTTGTCCTCTGACCACACGCCAGTCATTCTGAACGTAAGCTCGACAGTAGTATTAGTAAAACCCGCAGAAAGGCTGTATAACAAAAGTACTAACTGGGAGATGTATCAAGAGGAAATAACGAATAGGATTAATTTAAGACAACCATTGAAAACGCCCGAAGATATAGAAGAGGCTATTGAGAAACTTAATAAAACCATACATGAAGCGTCTACTATTTCCACAAACATAAGGAAAAATGGTGTTCCTCAAATGTTCAATGAATACCCGAAATTCATCAAAGACAAAATATTGGTACGTCGTAGTCTCAGAAAAGTGTGGCACGAAACTAGATATCCTGCAGACAAAACGGCATTCAACAGATCTTCAAATGAATTGAAGAACCTCATTAAGAGCTTTACGAATGATAATCTCCAAGCGTTTCTTATGAACTTGACTCCAAATCTAGATACAAATTACTCACTATGGAAGGCAACAAAAAAATTAAAACACCCCAATAGTCATATTCCTCCCATCAAAGGAAATAACGGTAAATGGGCCAAATCAGACATGGAGAAGGCAACAATCTTTGCTGAACATCTTGGCAATGTTTTCAAACCATACCCTGAAACAGAACCTGAGCATGACGCTAAAATAAGACACTATCTGGAAAGTGCACAGCAAATGAGTCTTCCATTAAAATACACGAGCCCATCCGAAGTAGCGAGGGAAATAAAACAGTTAAAGGTTGGAAAATCTCCAGGGTATGACAAAATTGACAGTGTTCTACTGAAAAATCTCCCAAAGAAAGGTGTAGTAGCGATTGCAAGTACTTTCAATGCTTGCCTTCGTCTTAACCACTTTCCAGGGCAGTGGAAAATAGCCCAAGTAATAATGCTACCCAAACCAGGCAAACCACCAAATGAAGTTGCTTCTTATCGACCAATAAGTCTCCTACCGTTAATGGGTAAACTCTTTGAAATGATCCTACTTAAAAGAATGAAGCCAAATCTAAATGAAATTATTCCAAAGCATCAATTTGGCTTTCGTGAGAATCATGGAACAACGGAGCAAGTTCATCGCATCGTCGACGTTATAAGCAGATCGCTGGAAGAAAAGAAGTATTGCTCAGCAGTATTTTTGGACATTAGCCAGGCTTTCGATAAGGTATGGCACGAGGGCCTACTGTACAAAGTTAAAAAGATGCTTCCTCACTCGTTCTACCAAATAATAAAGTCATATCTCAACAAACGATGCTTTGAAGTAAAATTTAACGGTGATTTTTCCGATCTGTGTGAGATTAAATCAGGAGTACCACAGGGAAGCATACTGGGACCGGTTCTCTACACTATTTATACTGCTGACCTACCAACAACAGACAAGACGACAGTTGCAACATATGCAGACGATACAGCATTACTTTCATCACATGTAAATCCAGTAACTGCATCAGAACATCTACAAAGTCATATTGACAAAATAGAGAAATGGCTCACAACATGGAGAATTCAGGCAAATCAAAGCAAGTCAACACATGTGACATTCACTCTCAGGAGAGACTCGTGCCCGCCTGTGACACTTAACAACGAAGAACTTCCACAACACGACAACGCAAAATACTTGGGCATGCATTTAGACAGAAGACTGACATGGAAAAAACATATATGGACAAAGCGAAAGCAGCTAGACTTAAGACTAAGAAATATGTACTGGCTAATAGGACGCCACTCACAGATCAGCAGACATAGCAAACTGACAGTATATAAAGCTATCATAAAACCTATATGGACTTACGGTATCCAGCTCTGGGGTACAGCCAGCAACAGCAATATTGAGATACTTGAACGTTTCCAAACCAAAACACTTAGGGCCGTCTTTAACATCCCACAATATATAAGCAATAAGTACATATATTATGACTTAAACATACCTACTGTCAACAGGAGATAATGAGGTATAGCCACAACTACCAAAAAAGACTCTCAAAACATATAAATGAGCTTGCTTTTGAACTGAGAGGAGAAAGAGGCCTCAGACATCGAAGACTGAAAAGACACAGCGTTCCTTCTCTGCAAAATAGATTCGTCAGTCTGGATTGAGACACTTGTATTAGAAGTGTCTTACCAAGTTTAAATGCCCAAACAGATATAACATATCAAACAGAGTAGTGGCTTATTGTTGCATTCAACAGATTGCCATGGTGCAGAAATAACAAAAAAAAAAAAAAAAAAAATTGTTTTTTTTTTGCAAAAATATGACAACGCTATCAAATCTAAGTGATTTTCTCAATAAACGTATATAAGTCTCATCAACTCATTGGCCTTCAAGCTGTCCAAGCCAGACTGATCAACGATATGAGTATTTAAATCTTCAAAGAAATCAGAGGATATGATTAAATCCTAGTGTCAAGTCGGTCAACATAGCGGCAAAATTATTACGAATATATAATTTTCAGCAGTTTTGGATGCTCGCTTCATTTGCACACATTAATAAGAATTAGATAAGGATATAAATTATATCGAATCGGTAGCTGCGACGAGCACGGCGGGGTGGGCGGAGGGGCTACGAAGCCCAAAAGCGGTCAATGGGAATTCAGTACTATAGCGTCGTTAAGTGATAAACTCATTACAACATACGGCGTAAAAATGAAGCTCCATCGATTCAATTGATTAAAAAATGGGTACAGTAGGAGACAGGCTCAACAATGAATCAACCACGATACGGTCGACCTAGAACATCAAGAAATCCCGAAAACGTCGAGCCTGTTTTTGAATTAAACCCAGACACAGTAAACATTCCTGATTTCATTACACAATTGTCCAGGATGGGATGGACATCAAACTCGATCTCTAACTTAGCAATTAGGATCGTAGACCATTTTGCCATATTATAATATATAGATTAATATCTCTCATTAATTTAGTTATGATTTACTTTGAGTTGCGGAATTAATCACCAAGTATTATATAAGGGCATTATCAAAATACAGTAGAGAAAGAGAGTCCATAAAATAGTCTGTATATTTGTTAAAATAAACGCTTCGTTACGTAGGTATACGAAATTTAAATGCAACAGTTGTGATCGCATTTGATTAGACAACCGACTGCCTTGTTGGTATAGATGTTAGCGTATGCGGCTGCTGTGGCTTGATCCACAAATATTTGTTTCGGAGTCTGTGGGTTTTCTATGTGTTAAATGGGCGTTTTTCAAAATTTTGCACCGTTACGTACAGGATGTCCATTTATTTTCATACTAAATGACGTCACGTCTGGACGTTACGTATAACGCGGACTTGTCATCACATGTTTCTTAGGTATAAAAAAAGTTGATTATAGTAGTTTACTAGTACACATTCATTATCTACAACATATTTACTTATAATTTAACACGAGTAGTATATAAAATTTGCGGGTCTTACCTTTCAAAATCAATGTTCGTACCGGACAAACAAACAGACCCGTTACGTATGTCACGGACCGCAAGTGTTGACGATTGAATTTCTTCAGTTTTAATTCAAAGGAAAAGAGCGAATGAATGATAAAAACATTGTTAATATGACATTGCTTGAAAATAGTTAGAGCCACAGAAAATGTTATTGTTATTCTTTATAAAATCATACCGTTACGTACAGGACTGTCCGCTGTGGCCAGTTTTTTAAATCCGATAATTTCAGTATTTATATTAGAAAAATATACTACAACCTTATTATATTTTATTTAAAAACAAATAAAATGAGTTATTTCATTCGAGTAATACTAAAGATATCTAAATATAGCTTATATATTCTCCAAAATACGTAATCAAACTCCAGGATATTATGTAGGACACATAAAAAAGTAGGATAATATTTGGTATTTTATTAAATATTAAAATATGTTTTCCGCTTAAGTCTTATGTTTATCTTTTTTTTTACAGTAAGTTAAACATTTCACCCTAACATAAAATAATTTGATACTCACTTCCTACATTTTTGCCTTTTAATCAATGGTCAAACTCGTAGGACATAGCAAAATAGTCTTGAGCAAAATTTTGAAAAACGCCCAAATACGTATGTATTTCAAAAAAAAAAGAAAACCTAGGTCTATGGTGTAATACCATGGCTATTATGACAAAAGAATTAAAAAAATAAAAAATAAATATGAGGCTTTAAAAATTTATTATTTTGATATGATGTTATTAGATTAATTCTATATTGTAAGTACTTAAATAAAAATATTTATAGCGGCAACTTACACTTTGGATAATAGTACTCATCATTAGACAACACTTAAAAATAACAAACGAAATTTCAGTAAAACAGCTAAACTTAAGATATGACAATCAACAATATCTCAAGGTGTAGTTCCTTGATACATTGATATTTGGCTCGTATTATTTAGATGCAAGCTCCGATGCCTCTATAGGTTTCTAAGTTCTAAATTATAGTTATATTTATATTAACAACATTATTATCAGCTTTCTTCACAAAAAATCTACTCTTTATGACAATCCAAAAATATATCGCTATTACCACTTGTATCATACCTAGCAACAAATATGTTACGCCAAATTTGATGTATTTACTTTTTGCAGATTCAGTGGCAATAAATATAGCTGTAGCAAAACTGCCAGCTGTATAAGCCGGTAACATCCACAAATAGATGACATAATAAATTTGGAGCATTTCTTCTATGGCACCCACAAGTAAAATTAATGAACTTACACCCACTTCCACACCCAAAACAAAGTATATCCATTCAATAATGGGTGAGTAGGATGCTGGTAGGCCATGCACCCGTAAGAAGTCGTTTCCGAGGGGTGTAGATAGAACAAAACACACTACTGCAGGAATAATCCCCAATAAAGAAATAATCCATGTCGCAGTTTTAATAGGTATGCAGAAGCAACAGTAGCTTAACACGGGGATGTGAAACGGCCATCCATTTTTATTCCGTTCCATGTTAAATAGTTTCCCTAGACGACAAGAAATTCATGCCATCTACCTGGGGTGCAAACAAAGGAAATGCACTATAATAAAAGAAATTATAGCATCATCTTCACTGTGATTAATTTTGTTTTGACAACAATAATGTCATATTATGTCGTAGCATCAAAAAGTAGTATCCATCAAGGAGTATATACATACTAAGAAGATTTTGTAAAGTGTCAAAATGTTAACTTATCTGCCTGCAGATTCAAGGTATAAAAGTGTTTTTCAACCTGTGAAGACCATGTCCAAAATATTTATCAATTTATTTATTAATTCTACAGTGTGAGGCAGGCCAGGCCGACTGAGACGAGCTCTCGCTTTCGAGATGATTTCAATCAATGCTGGATCCAGCTTTGGCACCGGGGTAATATAGCTATTGGTCAAGTTAGGCTTACCAACCTTGAGAGACGGCGGAGTGCTGTTGGCGGTGTCATTGGACATCGCCAACGCCTTCAATAGTCTGCCATTCGGCTGCATCAGGGCCGCACTCCAGTACCACGGAGTGCCAGGGTACCTGAGGCGGCTGGTGGCAGACTACTTAGAGGAGCGTACCGTCGAGTACGAGGACCGAGGTGGCGCCTTGAGACGCAGGGCCATGTCGTGCGGTGTTCCACAGGGGTCTGTCCTAGGACCACTCCTGTGGAACATGGGATACGACTGGGCCCTACGAGGGCGTCTCCCCCCCGGGCTGGGTGTGATCTGTTACGCAGACGACACCCTGGTCACGGCCCGGGGGGCAAACTTTGACGAGGCGGCGCGCCTGGCCACCACGGGAGTCTCCCGGGTGGTCGGGCGCATCGAGGCGCTGGGTCTGCGGGTGGCCCTGGACAAGACGGAGGCCCTATTATTTCATGGGCCCCGTCGCGGTCCGCCCGCCGGCGCCTCGATCGAGGTCAACTCGGTCCTCGTACCGGTCCGGGCCCAGATGAGGTACCTGGGTCTGGTCCTCGATGGTAGGTGGCTCTTCGACGAGCACTTCCGACAGCTTGGCCCTAAGTTGGTGGGCACTGCCTCCGCCCTAGGGCGACTTCTGCCCAATTTGGGCGGGGCCAGTGTCCCCACTAGGCAGCTGTACACGGGGGTTGTCCGGTCGATGGCACTTTACGGTGCACCGGTGTGGGCGGCGGCTCTGTCCGCCCAGAACAGGGCGCGCCTCTGGCACCCCCAGCGGATACTGGCGGTCAGAGCCATACGTGGATACCGCACGGTGTCCACAGAGGCGGCGTGTGCCTTGGCCGGAACACCCCCGTGGGATTTGGAGGCGGAAGTGCTCGCCGAAGTTTATCGGCGAGTGGCTGACTTCCGGGCGGAGAGCGGATTTCGCCCTCCGCCCGAGGACGTGCGCGAGTGGCGCGAAGCCGCTCGCCGAGCCACCATGCTGAGATGGTCGCTCCGGCTGGAGACCCCACGCGCTGGCTTCGCCGCCGTGGAGGCTCTTCAGCCGGTCATCGAGGAGTGGGCAGGGCGGCAGCACGGGACCCTTTCCTTCCGGCTGACGCAGGTACTTTCCGGGCACGGTTGCTTCGGAAAGTACCTGCACTCGGTCGCTAGGAGGGAACCGAGTCCCGCCTGCCACCACTGCGACTGCAGTGAGGACACGGCCCAGCACACGCTGGCGGTCTGCCCCGCTTGGGCGGCGCAGCGCCGGGTCCTCACTGCAGTCATCGGAGGGGATCTCTCGCTGCCGGCCGTCATAAGATCGATGACCGGCAGCGACAGTTGTTTTACCGCGGTCGCAACCTTCTGCGAGGATGTAATCTTGCAGAAGGAGGTGGCGGAGAAGGCCCGGGAGGATTCCATCCAATCGGACCCGATCCGCCGCCGGCGCCCCGGGCGGCGGAGGCGCGCATACCTGCGTCTCATGCCGCCCTGAGAGTGGCCGCGGATGGGCGGGACGGGTTTCCCGTCCGTCCGCAGTAGAGGCCAACCGCGAGGGGGCGGCGTCCGCGTGTGACCGGACGTTGCCCAATAGAGAGTCGAAATTGGAGTAGGTGCCCGCAACAGTGCGGGCAGGCGCCGGTTGGAGTCCAGAAGGAAATCCCCTCCCTGGACTCCTTCCAATACAAAGGCGCAGAGAGGGTCACACCGTGTGGTTTTAGTCGGTTCGAGTCCGACACACCACCCCGCCGTAACCCCCGACGGGGTGACGGTCCGCGGGGATTTCCACACGTAAAAAAAAAAAAAAAAAAAAAAAGGCTTACCAACCTTGCCGTGGAGACTTTCCAGCCGGTCATCGTCAAGTGGGCAGGGCGGCAACACGGCAGGTGCTTTCCGGGCACGGTTGCTTCGGAAAGTACCCGCCTGCCACCACTGCGACTGCAGTGAGGACTCGGCCCAGCACACGCTGGCGGTTTGTCCCGCATGGGCGGGACAGGTTTTCCCGTACATCCGCTCCGCATCCAAACGGGCGGCGTTCGCGTGTTACCGGACATCGCCATCGCCCAGTTAGAGAGTTTAATTTTGAGACGGTGCCAACAGTGCGGGCAGGCGCTGGGAGGGGTCCAGAAGGAAATTACTTCCCTGGACTACTCCCAAAATACAGGCGCAGAGGGGTTTTAGTCGTTTTGAGTCTGACACACCACCCCGCCGCAAACCCCCGGCATAGTCCGAGGAGATTTCCACACGTAAAAAAAAGCCTTGCCAACCTCATTATAATAGATACTACTGTACTATATTCGAGTCAGCGTACTGTATATTTTTGAAAAAAAAATATATTAAGCAAAAGTAAGCAAACCTCTGAACGATTAATCTTTGTCTTTGGCTCCGAACTTTGGTTAAACATTGTTCAAAATGCAAGAAGTGCAAAGAAATATTATCTAATATATAAAATTCTCGTGTCACAGTTTTCGTTGCCATACTCCTCCGAAACGGCTTGACCGATCTTTATGAAACTTTATATGCATATTCAGTAGGTCTGAGAATCGGCCAACATCTATTTTTGATACCTCTAAAACGCCGCGGGCATCAGCTAGTTTTTTATAAAAATAAACAAGTAACAAATAGTTCTCTGACTACAGTTTTATTTTATATATTTTATTTATATATACTTAAAACCTATATTCTTATTTTCAAGTCTTCTTCCGAAACGTGTTATCAATTCATCTACTTCAATGGGTTCGTTCTTACACTTTTTATGGATGAGAAAAAGTACCAGTTCGGTTAGACGTTCTTCAACCATTGAAGCTCTTAGCGTATCGTAGAGAAAGATCTGTCCGCTGTCGCTACACTAACAAGTAGTCATCTTCATCTTTTTCATAGATTATTTGGTCGCCTCAAATAATCTAATCTAGTTCAATTAATACTTATGTTTTTACTGTAAACGGGACTTATTCACGAAAGTCGCGAAAGTCTAAAAACAGCTAGTTCTACTGATTTTAACTGGATTCAGTTTTTCCACGGAGCGACTGGCATTGGAACTCCGCAACCCCGAGGGAGAACTGAAATTGGAAGGTCAAACTAGTTGTCAGTTTATTTAGTAGCAGCTGTGTCATATAGTGTCCCATGGTGCTGGACGAAGCGGGTAAGAGAGGGTGCTCTTTACCCACATCGTCCGGCACCTATGAGAGGTGGGCCTGATCTGTCGTACGGTCTTGACTCGGACTTTGGGAGTGGCGTTCGACAGTCGACGCCGTGCTGCGCCTTAGGGCCGTGACCAAAGAAGCAGTGAGCTGTGGCGGCGTGCTGTTGGCGGTGTCTTTGAACTGTCTGCCATTTAGCTGCATCATTAAAGCACTCCTCTACCGCGGAGTGCCAGAGTACCTTGGGCGGCGAGTGGCAGACTATTTAGAGAAGTGTACCGCCATGTACAATAACGTGATGGAGTTTTGAGACGTCGGGCCATGTCGTACGATGTGCCGCAGGGGTATGTCCTTGGATCACTCCTGTGCAACATGTCATACGACTGGGCCCTACGATACTGGGCGTAATCTGTTACGCTAATGACACTTTGGTCACAGCCCGAGGGGCAAGTTTACCGGAGGCGGCGCGCCTGGTCACTACCGGAGTCTCCCTGGTGGTCGGGCGCGTTGAGGCGCTGGGCTTACGGTTGGCTCTGGATACGACGGAGGCCCTTTTGTTTCATAGGGCCTGTCGAGGGGCGCCCCTCGGCCCTCCATCGTTGTCAATTCTGCCGTCGTACCGGTCCGGGCCCAAGATGGAGTATCTGGGCCTGATCCTTGATGGTAGGTGGCTTTTTGACGAGCACTGCTGACAGCTTGTACCGAACTGGTCGACACTGCCTCCGCCCTTGGGCGACTTTTGCCGAATTTGGGTGGAGCCAGTGTCGCGGCGATGCAGCTGTACACGGGGCTATCCGGTCTATTTCACTGTACAGTGCACCGGTGTGGGTGTCCAGAATAGGGTACTCCTCTGGCGACCCCGGAGGTTATTGGCGGTTAGAGCCATACGGGGTTACCACATCGTGTTGACCGCCTTTTACCTACGCTCTCCTAGTCTAGCCGTCGGTGGTCAGTTAGCGAGCGACTTCAAGAGGTATCGGGTTCGATTCCCGGGTCGGACCCGATACCTCTTGAAGTCACTCTCTAACTGACCACCGACGGCTAGACTAGGAGAGCGTAGGTAAAAGGCGCACGCTGCCGCACTCTAACCACTAGACCAACAAGGCAGTCAAGCCAGTCAATCTGCCAATTTCAAGTAATTAACGTCTTCCATTGTAAAGTCTTCTAGTCTTCAAGTCGTTGTCTTAATGAATTTAATGATTATAAAAAATGTGAATGAGATAAAATGGGGACCGTCTTCCAAAATAACAAAAAACGATCTCCCATGTAATCTTGAGATTAAGACGCGTTATCGGCGTTACGTTTTTCATCTAGTGTTGTCAAACTGTCAAATAAATTGTCAAAATACGGACTTGACTCAGGAGGATTGGAACGTGCGACGTGCGATTGAATTCAATTTTCATATTTTTAGATTATTTTTTCAAAAGTTGTGTTTCCAAAACATATGAATAAAGATACAGTCGAGTTATTGCAAGTTTATGAACCTCTGAGCGCGTCATAAATAATAATAGAAATGGTATGACTTTGGCTTTTAATAACAACATGTAATAAATACAATTTATATTCGGTAGTTCATAAAATAACGTCATTAAATTAATGATAAACTTATTTTGCTATTAATAAATTAGGTACTATTTATTTTAACACCTATCTACATTGTGAAGAAGTTCATAATGCTCATATAAGCATTTATTTCTAAATAAGAGGTCACACCAGGCAGAGATTTAATAAGTCAGCCTATATAAAATTGATTGCTATCTAACCTTGACAACATTTAGGCTCAATTTTTTTAACTTAGAACTTTGCTAGGTCCTCATATCCTGCAGAAATAATTTTACCAACATTTCATTTGTTCGCTTCAAACAACAAATTGAGTTCTTGTTAGTCTGATAAAGTATTTTTTCCAATTTTGTCTTACCTACTCCACATATTACAAATATATGTTATGACTTATCTTTACCTATGAATGAATGAGCCTTTATTATGAACTACAAGCGTTTTAGCTATAAGATATCTTGCAGTTCAGTGACAATTGATATAGGCCTCTAACATTTTCCACTGCGCTCTGTCCAGTGAAACCCTTCTCCATTTGCATTATGCAGTGAGTTTCAAGTGTGTTATAGTACTGATGACCTCTGCTACATTTCCCATCTCTGGGGTACCAGTAAGAGAGAGTTGTACTTCATATATTATTATGTGAAACCTTAATCATATGACTGGACCATTTCCATTTTCTTTGTTCAATTTGAGTAGGTATGTCAGCAACTGCTGTTTTATGCCTTGTTCTCCTATTTATTTCTTTTATTGTTTGGTCTTTATGTGATATTATCTGTCCTAGATAGAGTTATTCCTGCACATAATCGAGTGGTTGGTCTATGATTTTAAGAGGCACAGGCTTTTAGTTCGTGAGTAGTTTCAAAATTTGCTTTACTGTATGTATGTGATCAAGGGTTGAGAATTTATTCCTATAGCCAGCTTGTTCACAAGGTTGATTTTCATCAAGTTTTTTACTTATTCTTTCCAGGATAACTTAGGATTCTTAGAGAACACCTTATAAATGTATGACTTATTGATCTATAGTTCCCGATGTGTTTTTCTTAGTCCTTTCTTATAATGCAGTATGTTAAGAGATGTTTTCTGTTGTGTGTGGATTATGTCAGTTTTCTTTATGTCATCAAATATTGATGTGTGTGTAGGAACTAGCTCATCGATCGTCAATCTGTATCTATAAAAATAAATGAAATTGGATTGTCTGTATCACTCTAGGCTAGCTTTGCTCCGTGTCATTACTTGCGATGTACACAATAACTGTGGGTAACTTAGCTAGACTCAGCTCGTTCATCGTCATTGTTGTCATCAACCTATCTCAGTCCACTGCTGGACATATGCCTCTCCCATTGCACACCACTTTGATCGATTTTGGGCTTCTCGCATCCAGCTCCTGCCAGCCATCTAGCGCAAATCATCCACCTGGCCTGTGGGCGTCCTACACTATGTTCTCGTTCATACTACTTTTTAAATATTTTCAATGCTTAGGTAACTCAGCTCCTGTCAGTCCGGTGGAGGATTGAGAGTTTGTATTTAAAGACTCAACTTAGTGTAATAAATTATTTTATAAACAAAGTCAGAGTCCTAATTTGGGAGGCATACACCTCCACATACAAACCTTTTTTATTTTTACACTGTTGTAGTCCTCTGGAGCTGCCGCAAGTGGTTCAGGAGATTGTGAGGGCGAAGAGCAGGAAGACTCTTCTTCCTCAGTCTTGGAAGTGGCTAGCAATCTGGACAATTTGAACATACAAGATAACTCACAGGTTTTATTGTCATTTAGTTTACATCCTTTCTTACATCTCTTACACAGCATTTTTCTTGTTTTTTTTATTTAAGCCTACCAAATAGCCACCTATTCTCTGCCTGATGGAAAGCAGTAATAGCAGAATCCAAGAGTAGGGACCATCATCCTTTACTGTAAGTGCATACAAAGCAACACTGACCCACACCATGGTGGCTTAGTGAGATGTTTCTGCATCATGCGCCTGGTATCCAAACGAAAGACGTCAGCATGAATTGTGTCATTTTAGGTTTTTTTTTTTTTATATTTAGCCTACCAAAGTGACTCTACCCTGCCTGATGGAAAGCATGAGCAGAATCCAAGAGTCGGGGAAACCATACAACATTGCCACACATGCAGACAGTAAAGCATGGCGGCCCTTACTATGGCGGCTTAGTAAGATGCTTTTTCACGCCCCGCTTAAAGGACCCGGGATCATAGTGGGAAGGAAACACGTGGTCTGGTCTTCTCTGTGAGGTACGGTCACGGTTCATGGTCTAGCCGGCCCATTCGTGCTGAAATCAGGGTGGTTCTACTGTGAAGTAAAGATTCCAGAAGATGTTTTTTTTATACCTGAGTCAAAGTCAAGTCAAGCAGTCAAGGCACCTAATGGTAAATGAATTCCGCTACCGAAAAATACCTGCAACTCCCGAAGTTATAAACTATGACTAATAAGGTTGTTGGCTTTTGTTAAATCACGCTACGCGTAATAGAAGACGCAGTCGGGCTGTGTGGGTAGCTAGTTATATTTAAAAAAAATACTTTATTTACTTTTCTTGTTATATCTTACTAGCCTCTAGCCTGATCTTCTACACTCTGCAAAGGCACATTGTGGTTGAATTCATGAGGAGTCAGAAAAATAGACAAAAACTATTTTTAAATTGTTAATATTTTTCCAGAATAATGAGGGTAGGGGGGATGATGAACTATCTATGTTCCGTCAGCAATGGCAACGAGAACTGGAGGCCACACCCACTCCACCAAAAGAACCAACACCGGTTAAACCAGAGGAGACCCTACCAAGCAGTGATGATGAGAAGGTAATTGTGGAAATGTAGCATTAAACAATTCAGCTTTGTGTATATTTTTTTCTGAAAAGCGCGGCAAACACTATGCTATGCAAGCATTTTATATTATTTAAACATATTTTTTTTAAGTTTGACGCCATTAATCGATTTTCCTAATCGATTAAATTATCGATTTCATGATTTTTCACATCTGAAGTTGTTGACAAATTAGTGATGAGAACAACAGAATCACCTCCGTTACTCAAATTCTTCTCGACTAGTCGAAATGCTAAAAGTATATTTCTTGTATATGCTATGTAGCTTATACGATTTCATGTATTTTGCATTTGAGGTGTTTGTAAATTCCCTTACAGTGAAAGTTACACAAAATCATTCATCATCATCATCATCAACAGCCTTTATCAGTCCACTGCTGGACATAGGCCTCTCCTTGAAAAGGTGGTATTGGCCTACTATACCACGCTGGCCAGACGAGTTGGTATAGGGTTGGTTTCAAGTTTTCCTTCTCTTTGCATTGATGTTGTCTTGCGTAGTTTATCCCTTAGTCGCCTTTTACGACACCCGCGGGATGAATAGGGGTGGTCACACTTTGTATTCTTAATCCGTCACCACACGGACACTAAATCATTACAATACATAAAATCATAAGTAATATTATTTTAAGCACTATGGTAGGTTGTTTCTCGAAATCACAATGTTGCCAGCTCAAGTTATTGAAGACAAGAAATGAAGTAGAAACTTTATTAAAAAAGTTTTCAAAGTATCTCAAATACTAATTTAAATATTGTAAACATTTAAAGTACATATTTTTTTAATAATTAAAATATAAAAAGTTGGTGACTACTACACTTAGATTCTAGCAGGCAGGATAGTCACTTTGTGTCTCCTATATTAGAAGGGAAAATTCAATTAGTTTCCACTTGCTTGTTGTAGGCCAAACAGATATTTTTACGTGGTGTTGAGTTGGAACGCTGTGGCAAGTTATATGAAGCAATCCAACATTACAAGCGTGCTATGCAAATTCTACCCGACGTCGAAACCCGCCTGTATGACGAATTGCGCTCCGACACACCGGAAGGTATCTAACTTGAAACATATAAAACCAAGCAATAATACCTACATTTCTTTTTGTGAAAATTTCGCCAATATGCTTGGGATATGCCTAAGCAATCAAACTTATTTTCTTCTGGGTTGAACAATAATCTTGTCCAGAGTAATTAAATATCTGCAGGGAACGACGTAATTGCACTAAGCGACCTATTTTCTTAAAATTTTTACTACCCTTTCCCTGGGTGACCACACACAGTATTCTTCAAAACTGGAGAGTTATGTCACGTAGATATCACCATTCCAGTTATGTTGTTCAAAATACTTTTATTGCTATCAGAAACTATTTTTTTCTATTAATATTTGTCTGTGTGTGTGTGTGTGTGTGTGTGCTGTGAAGTGCTCATAGCCAAGTTGCCTTAGGGGATTGGAAACAATCACCAAGGACAGGAAACGACGTCGTGGCCAGTTCCTAGATGGGTGATCGTTTGTGGCATGATTTATTATGAGCGTTTCCGTGTTTCGGAGGTCACGTTAAGCAGTCGGTACCGATTTTTATCATAAGAAAACAGTTGTGAAGCTTAGTTGGAGGCCTTTGGGCGGCTTTGAAACATTCAACAGCAAGATTTACGTAGCCCCATCGTGTCTGGGATCCATTGTGCTCCCATCGGGTTGGGGACTGGCTCTTGTCAGTCCCCAACCTGCATTCGGCCAGCGTGGGGACGTATGGCCTTAACCCTCTCCTGAGAAGTAACGCGGGCCCAGCAATGGGCTGTTGGTGATAAATGCAGTGCTTGTCGTAGGGATATTGACTACGTATCAACTCTCCCGTCCTTGAGACCATATCTTTAAAAAAAATCTTATCAGTAGTCCAGAGAGCCAGTGACACGAACATTGTATTTTGGTTTCACAGAGGAATCGGAGGCTGAGGAAGCGCCGCGGGTGGATGAGGCCCATCCAAGTGACGACGAAGATGCTGTAGAAGGTGAAGATTTGCTTGCTCGACTGCAGAGGATCTTAGCCAGGAAAGGAGTGTTGTGTGAACCTGAATTCTCTACGAAGGTATTATTTGTGGACACAAAATGACAACAATATTTTTCAAATATATATCTTTCGCATGATAGAAGCTTTATCTTGATCAAAATTTTTAAGTAAACTAGTTTTCGCATGCGGCTTCGCCCGCGTGTATGTATTTTATCGCAGTAATAATTTTAACAAAAAGAAACCGACTTCCAAGAAAAACTATCCCGAGTACCCAAATCGAGACAATTGTACCTATGATATTTGAGGTGTTCCCTCGATTTCCTTGAGATCCCTTAATCAAAACCCGATATGGTGACGATGGGGCCACCTGTAAGCTACGCCCATTCCAATGCAAAAATAATTTTTGAAATCTGTTCATCAACGACGAAATTATCGCTGAATATACATAAAAAAAAGATTCCGACGAATTAAGAACCTCCTCATTTTTTTTTAAGTCGGTTGAAAGTAGCCCATTTCCTTTCTCAGGCTCTAGACTATAGGTGTACGAAATTTCATTTACATGGGTTTAATATTATAAAACGACGCGTCGCCATGGCAACAGCCGATCTGACATTAGATTTTTCAAAAGTGTCTTCTTCCTAGCCTTATTCCCAATATTATTTGCGGTCGGCTACTAGTTCAACCGGTTTTACCTGAATATCAGTTTTTCCACGGAGCGACTGGCATCGGACCTTCGCAACCCTAAGGGAGAACTGAAATTCGCAGGTTGAACTAGCTGTCAGTCAGTATATTTGAAGGCACTGACTTCCCAATAACGATTGCCATAGATGTTTATGACAACCGAGACCGACGGCTTTTGAGTGACTTCTGATTTTTTAGAAGTGTGAATATTAAAATTACAAACTAATATTACAGGGAGCCCATATCTCATGGTTACCTTATGAAGTAATCATCGTGATCCTCCGCTGGGTCGTGAGCGCGGAGCTGGACGCGGCGTCACTGGAGCGCGTGTCGGCGGTGTGTCGCGGCCTTTATGTTGTTGCTAGAGAGCCTGATATATGGCGCTCTTTGTGTGTTAAGTGAGTTCCGATCTATTTAGGAATCCTCCGCTAAAAATATATCTATACAAAATCGGTGTAGAGGTTAATCGGAACAAACAGAAAAAAAAAAGAAAAAAAAGTGTATGCGGCTGCTGATCAAGAGGTCTGGGGTTCGATTCCTGGCTTGGACTAAATGTTTGTGATCCACAAATATTTACGAAAATACATGTTTATGTATGTATTTACAAAAAAAAGTATGTTTATCATTTGTTTAGTACCCTACAAGCCCTGCTTAGTTTGGGACTAGAGGGCGTTGTGTGTAAGATGTCAGAAATATTTCTTCTATATTATTTCTACCTGCAGATGCATTTAATAAAAAACCGTTAATTTTATATTACATACAGACACTCCAATTTTATTTATTTGAATAGATATGTACGAGTATTGAGAAATCTATATGATTGTTTATCAGTAGTTCTCTGGTTAAGACAGTAACAAGCTCTGTTTGGTTAGGGATCCGACTGCTGTGTGTGAATGTGAAAGCGATTTAGGCTCAAACGAAAAACATCATTTCTAGATAAATAATTTTATGCTTATTCGATCGTATCAATTCAAATGTTGTTCCAGAACGTGGGGTATCGAATGTGGTACTCCTCGAGCCTCGGGCTTTAACTCCTGGCGCCAGATGTACGTGGAGCGGCCTCGCCTGCACCTGCACGGCTGCTATATCAGCAAGACTACCTACATACGACACGGGGAGAATTCCTTCCAGGACCAGTTCTATAGACCCTGGTATCTCATAGACTATTATAGGTACCTCAGGTTAGTAAATATCATGTTTATTGTTGACTAGCATTTGTCCACGACACCGCCCATCTGTATGTTTTTAATCGCTGTAAATACAAAGCCTATGTTTTATTGTGATGTATAAGCTTTAATACTGTAAAGTTTCCTATAAAATTGTTGAGTAGTTTTGCAGCAAATAGTAACAAACACCCATAGATACTCACAAACTCGCATTTGTGAGTGAGTACTGAGTGAGAGTGAGTGAGAATGAGTAATTAGTGAGTGTGAGTGAGTATACTATACTCAGTATAGTATGATAATGTTGACTGCCCCTTTGGAGCAGTGGTAGCGTATGTGACTGCTGTGCTTAAGGTCTCGGGATCGATTCCCGGGTCGGATCAAATATTTATTTTGCAGTTTGGCTGTTTTCTATGTATAATATGTATTTACAAAAAAAGTGTATTTATGTATTTATATCAGTTGTCTATTACCCATAATACAAGCTCTGCTTAGTTTGAGACTAGATGGCGTTGTGTGTAAGATGCCCGAAATATTTATTATTTATTTAATAATCAATTAATAAATTACAATAAATAAATTACAATAATAGATAATAATTAAATATATTTATTAATAAATAAATATTATTAATAAATAAATAATAAATATTATAAATAAATATATTTATTTATTCTCTATAAAGATACTCACAAACTCGCATTTGTGAGTGAGTACTGAGTGAGAGTGAGAGAGAATGAGTAAGAGTGATTATAGTATAGTTTAAAATCTCATTACGATCGACTCCTGTTTTTGACAATCCCAAAGTATTACAAGTGCATTATGAATCAATGACGCATCTCTTGTCAACGTATACGCAGGTTCTTTCCTGAGGGTCTGGTGTTGATGTGGACCACAGCTGACGAGCCCGCCAGTAGCGTGGCACAGCTCAAGTACCGCCACCCTAAGCCTGGCCTCGGGATCATGTCTGGACATTACAGGCTTATTGGCGACAAGGTATAACATTTCAAACACTTTCTTGTTTATTAACTAGAAGTTTTTTTGTCGCAGCTGTGCTCTTCGTCCGATTTCATACACAATATTAACGGCACCTCTCGGTTCTACTTGCGGGTTTTGTTACTATTTCTTGAGTTTTTATTTGTTCTATAATATTTATTAATATTTATTTCTAAAATACACGGAAACTACGTTACTCCTTATAACATCAGCTATCTATTAGTGAAAGTCCCACCCGATCAGCCCAGGCGTTTCAGAAATTAACCAGACCAAACAGACTGATAAACAAAAATTAAAAAAAAAGCTGATGACAATTTTTTTTTTTCAGTATTGATTTTTAAAATATCTAATTTTTATATCACGTTGTTTCTCTATGTCTATATTGTTTTATATGTGTGTGTATGTTGATGATAATTTAACATTAGGCATCCCACCTGCCATACAACGATCAAGAACGGCAGGCATAGCTCGTCCTCATTGGTTTAAATCAAGTAGCGTGCTTTCTCGCGTTACTTAACATTTTTGTCCCATTTCACGAAATGACTTACTTCTACGAAAATAAAGTGTGCAATTATTTGTGTGATATTGCAGGTAGTAATAGTAATAAAGAAGGCAAATGACAAGAAAGCGTCGCAGACATCGGCGCGGTTCCGCGCTAGGCGTAACGTAGTCGAACAGCATGAACAGACGTTTCATATGGTAAGTCATTAACGATATCTCATATTTGTTTGCAATTTTTTTGGTCCTTCGAGCCGAACACTGTTTATTATTTATTTAATGTACTTATATTCATTCTGCTAGAAAGACCAAGCGAAGTTATCATCCTTCATTTACTTTTTTCACGAATGAAATTTAAAAAAGTTCGTATTTACTTACGAATAGGTACGTTATAGGTATAGGCTTGACCGTGGCAGTACTACCCCCACATAAAAGACATCATCTTCTTTCGTTGGTGAGTGTGAGACCGGAGGACCAAGCCGCCATGGTGTGGGTTATTACATGGTGTAATAACCCACACCATGGCGGCTTGGTCCTCCGGTCTCACACTCACCAATGCATTGAATGCACTCACAATGAGGTTGCTCATTGTGAGTCTCCTATTTCTGGATGCTTTCCATCAGCCAGAGTAGATTTAGTTTGGCAGTCATATAGAAAAATGTTAACTTAAAAGACTCGAAAAAAAGTTCGCTCGTTACACAATCAATACACATCCATTTTTAACCGTTCGTCAGGAGTTCGAGCTTCGCAATGTGCGTTCCCGGCGCAACTTCCAGCTGTGCTGGCGGCGCTACTCGGTGTGTTCCCGGCGCGACCAGTGGACGCAGTTCGACCTCACGTCGGGCAAGTTCCCGCCCTTCGCCTTCAGCCGCGTGCGCAACTACACGGCCGACACCGTCGCGCCTCTGCTCACCACGCACGCATACACTTAGCTAGGTCACTACCTCTCACCTCTTTATTTATTTTTTAAAAAGACAACTTTCGCATTACGAATATAAATTCCTGTGTCGCGGGGGACTTTACAAATATACATAAAACGGATATAAAGTACACCCAGTCTTAGAATATCAATTTGAGAATCACACAGTGTTATCCCACGTGGGATCTGAACCCTCGACACTTGGTACTGCAGAAAGCGGCGTGGCGACAGCTTAAACCACTCGGCACACCGTGCAGACGAGATGCCATATAATGTGAGATACATTATGTAATTTATTGTTGAAAATTAAGTCATGTTGATAAAAGTCGACAAAGCTCCGGGGGAGAAGCTAAGCTCTTTGTTACGGATATACTTACATTTCGAAGGTGCTCAGCACTCAACTAGTTTTGAACTGGAAATCCCTGTCACACGAATGGAATCCAATCAATTATCAGAAATTTCCGTCATACAAAGAATCCCACTAAACCAAAAAGAATGTAAAATAATAATACCAATGGATTGGAACTGTGGAGGGCCCGACCCTCCACAGTTCAATTTTGTTATTGTGTCCCTCCACCACAAAGGGAGGATCCTCCGACAAGGCGAGGTGATCATGCCTGGCCATGTTTTGACCTTGGGTGGTGGTGTGCATGCTAGTCGGCGCGAGAATCTATTTCGTGATTCAGGATTACTTATTCCGTGGTTCAGTGTTTCTTCGGTAGATGGCGCTGTTGTATGTTTTTCGCTTGCGCTGTATGTGGAAGTTGGCAACTAATCACTAACCTCCGCCTCACAAAGAGACCTATAAATAAATGTAATTTCCTTCGACGCTCGAGTATAATTAAAAACTTTTTAATAATAACATTTGTTTGCCCAACAGATGAGACTGAGTGGCTACAGCCTGGCGTCGACTGAGTCACGACTATGAGTCCGTCAATGTACTGGTGATACGATATAATTTACTTTATCTAAGATTATCACTACATAAAGCTGTATAAAGAATGCCAGTATCATTTTAGGTTCATTCGAGCCGATATTAGAAATGAATGAAATTTCGACTTTAAGTCTATTAGAATATGGTTGAACTTCGTTGTTTTTATGTAGAGGGACTATCATCCAATTGATAGTTTGATACATACCAAAGTTAGGACTGTTGTCGGGATCTTAATTGCTCCACTTCCCGTAACGAGTGCCACAAATTTTTATATGAAAACCGGTGTCTACCCGTACGACTAAACTGTGCACCTCACTCTTTCATACAAATTTTAGTTTCTCGAAATTAATTTAAAACTATGTAAAAAATATTAACTTTACGCGTACGATGTTGCGGGCGGCCGCTGGTTAAATATATTTTTACGATATAAACTTTTTATGCAAATTTTACCGCGAAGCGTCACACAGGGCCCTCTTTAACTATGCGGGGGGCCCTGGACAGTTTGGTAGCCCTAAATTATTGTGTGCCTACTAAAAATATTAATACTACAAGGTAACTGCTTATTTCGATTATTTCGGATTGAATTTTATCATTTTTGAAAAGAAAAACGAACTAACTAATCAACCTAATAATATTTTTCGAGATTATATGCTTAAGAGAAACATATTGTCGGTTCGTTGGGGGGCCCCTGATGATGGGGGGCTCTGGGCCCTGGCCCAGTGTGCCCGTATGGTAAAGACGGTAATGGATGTACACAGTTAATTCATACGGGTAGTATGTACTTTGAATCTTTCAAATTACTTACACAAACAATTGTTCTCTGTCTGTGCCTTCTTTGAGTCTATTTCACAGTGCGGGAGTCGGGAGTTTGTTCTGTTTTTGAAGGCAAGTCTATAAAAACTTAAATAAATACATTTTAAATGTAATATATAAGGGACTGCATTCTTCATACAGTTTTAAGGTAATTGTTTGTTATATTTATTTCCTTTAAAGGAGTGTTTTTCTTCTGTAAAATATGACAGCAATGTTTATATAGCGGCTTGCATATTTAAATAAAACCCTACTTTAACTATCAATATATAAGTCTGCATGTCTGCAATAAATTTAATTTAATATAAATTAAATCAATTGTCAACTAAATTTAATCTAGTTGATAAATTTGAAAAAAGCAAATGTTGCTAAGAAAGTATATTTTGTATAAAACGCAATGGTGTTTCGAAAGTATTTTATATACCTAAGTAATGCCTCGCTTTCTAAGCAACGTAGATGTAATACTCACGCCGGTTATAGCCAATATTAATATTGTAAATAGGCATCTACTAGCATTATGTTCGATAAACCTATTCTTGACTCCATGGAGTAAACATCTGTCCCATCATTTTTGGCGGATCTCTACTGCTCTCAATGTACCATCCTACAAAAAGTACCGAAGTCTTACTTGACAAAACATTTATATAAAAATCGACCTTAGCCCTGATGCAATAAAGTGCAATTCAGCGCCCTGACAATCTACAGTTAGTGAGAAAGTTACCTATATCGTTTATCTTACTATTATTCTGACGATGTTAAGATGTTATACTGGAATTTGAAATTACATTAAGTATAAGATAAACGGCAAGAGTTGTGACTGCATTGCCTTAGGATAAGCAATTTTAATGCTACGTGTTCAGTTCTGTTGTGATAAACGATTGCCAAGTTTTAATATTTCTATGTGAGGCACATTTTTTCAAAATAGGTGTATGTAGTTTAGACACGTGTATGTTAGAAGCAATTTCTTTGAATAAGAGTATATATTATAACTTGGTACTTGACATTATTCTGATTATAACTCTTCGCGGAACTGATGAAGTACAAAATGATATCCCTTATGTCTATCGGTTCACTCTATGGGACGTAATGGAAATATTTTAATATCTACAGTACTGGGCAAGAAATAATGCACATCGTCCTCTAGAAAGAGACATTCGACTAATTTCGGCTTTGTAGAGCATTGTCCCTTTCGCACACGTTTTGTCAGTCGTTCCACAAATGCGATGGAATAGAGTTTCGTGCGAAAGGCACAACGCTCTACAAACCCCAAATAGGCCGATTGTCTCTTTCTAGAGGTCGATGTGCATTATTACTTGCCCAGTACTGTACTTGTTACTGTAAATACTTCTGCAGGTAATTTTAGGAAAAATATTTTTTTATCAATTTTAAAGTTATTTCGTTGTTAGAAAATTACAAAAATAAGGTAATAAAAGCTACTGGTTTAAAATGTACGATTAAGAAACCGGTAATTTTGTTTTAATTTTTTTATGTACCAGTGCATCATAACTAATAGGATTGTAACGACAGTTTTGAAACCAGTATCTAACATTCATTAATAACTGTCAAAATCTGCCTAATTGGCTGGCTTTGGCTTCTATGCAATCGGCTTTGTTTAATGGCAGTCACAATCTGCAACAGACCCCTTTTTTTGAAGCAGCATTGAGCCTACGGGATGGATGTAAACTAGTCCCCCATTCCAACCCAATCGTCTGACGAATAGTGCCATAGCCGTCGTCTTGCAGTCATAGGTTATGGCGGAGCAGCAAGGGGCACCCTGGTCGAAAGGCAAGTGATCTGAGGATTCCAGAGGGACGAAAACTGATGTACTGTACTGCGCTGGATGACTCATCCGCATAAGGTCAAGCAATGAAGCCAGACTCGATATGTCTGGTATCCTGGTGGGTTGGAGTACCAGTTGAGTGAGGTCATGCGTGAGAGCGGTTCGACCAGCGTGGTCAGTTCTGGGAGATCCCAACCAGGTCTCATGGTGGGCGTGATAGTCTCCCAGAAGCACCAATTCGGCAGTCTTGAACTGATCCCGCTCTATGCAGTGCTATTCTCAGATTCTCGAAAAGACGAGTTGTCTCGAAGTCTCCGGTATGGGAACGGTAAAGGCACACGTATATTCGACTCGTATAACCGAAATCCACGTACATTTCGAGGATGGAAAAGGATGGGTCCTTGAGGCAGCGCAGACGATGACAACAAACATCCGTCCTGACGAAAAGACACCCCAAGCTTCGCGAGGAAGCACTTCAACCTGTTATCCAGAGTAGTGGAGATATGTAGTGTCGGCAGTGCGGCGTATCTGTGTATCCGTTAGAAAGGCATAGCCGGCCGGCCGTACCGTCTCAAGGTGCTGGTGGACAGCTTGAGGTTTGCATGGAGTCCACGAATGTTTGTGAACTCCACCTTAAAAAGTGGGTTGGGGGAAAAAGAGTATGCCGCTGTAGTACCGGTACCGGTACTGGTATGCTTTTCATATTTGCTGCCATGGTTTGATTCAGTGTGGGGGGACATAAAAGGCATGACAGTCATCGCGGCAGTGTGTAATCGAGACTAGGGATACCGTTTCATGTAACGGTGAGGCAAGACGGTGGCCGAACCGTCGGACGGAAGGGCCCCCGTACCCTCCCGGAAGTGGTCGCCGGGTCCCACCATCCGTTCACCAACTGTCACGACTAGCCACTCCGAGATTATGACGGAGCAGCCTCCCAAGGCGGTTAGTCGCGGTTAGGCCCCGCTTTGTGCCACAGTTGACCAGAGGCACCACCGTTTCTACAGGTCTCCCTCGCGCGGTTCGATCCACGTCTCCCTCACAATTACTGAGAACATTCCACTGCTCGCACACATACCGCGATAACTGTCACCCTCATTGAGCCTTAGGTCTATAACTCACCAACGAAATACGACAGCCCGAATACTGACATTTTAGGTTGGTCTTCAGTGTGAGGGTAGAGCTGGCCCATTCGTGCTGAAGTCAGCGTGACTCTACTACCTATACGTATGTTGCTGAAGTAAAAAGTAGTTGTCCTTTCCCAAGACCTCGAGTATCTCGATCCAAAATCGTTTAAGCGGTTTAGTTAAGGGTAATAGACAGACAGACCGACTGAGATACTTTGTAAATAAAAATTAGTACAACGTTTTCTTGTTTGATAGAGGTCAATGGTATATACACTCGAAAGACGACCATCTTTCTTTCGCAGTCGATTAATAAATAAAATTATTTTATATGCTACGGTGACGACTCAGCCATCTAACGGAATTAAACTAAACTACTTTGAAGAAACAAGGTTTCGATTGTTAACGAATTCTGCATCGCGCAATTAAAATTTCAGAAATCCGAATAACGTTTCATACGAAGTATCTTCGTATTTTCCTCAGAGGATTGTTCCTTTATGTTTGTTAAAGTGACTTTATATCGACTTTCCTTCAGACTTGAATCAGTTTTTAAATTCTAAATTAGGTTATGTGATGTATATTTTTTTCAGATTTTATTGCCAATGTTATTTTATTGCTCATTTTGTAGATTTAAGTGATAAGTCTCAAAGACTATGTATGTGTATATAAATTGTGGATCTATTTTATAAAGATCACACGATAGTCATAATAATGGTTATTAATAAACTAATTATTATTTGTAGAAACGCTTGTAACTACATGTAATTAAATCTTGAAACAATATAAAAAAATGATTTTATAAATGTCACTATTCTTGTTTTATTTGTCGAATATCCCTTTTCGTAAATCGAATATCTCTTTTTTAGCAGAATATCCCTTTTTGTTTGTCAAATTTTCCTGTTTATTTGTCGAATATCCTTGTTTGTCTGTCGAATATCCCTTTCTGTCTGTCGAATATCCCTTTCTGTTTGTCGAATATCCCTTTCTGTCTGTCGAATATCCCTTTCTGTTTGTCGAATATCCCTTTCTGTTTGTCGAAAATCACTTTCTGTTTGTCGAATATCTCTTTTTGTTTGTCGAATATGGCTGTATGTTCTACCGATGATATATTCCAAATAAATATTTTCTAAAATACTTAATGCAATGTATGCATAATATTACCAGGGGGGTGTCACTCCGCAGTTTAGGTATAGTCGGCCGGCTGCCTGCCGGGGCAAACATGCCGGTCGTATAGACATCGTCAGAACAGTTGAGTTACACGATAGAAAGAGACGCAATTGTAGGTAAATATAACCGTAGTGATTCGGCGCTGTGCGATCTGAATTGAACTTAATCTTTTGACACCGAGGGTATCTATTACTTTAATTTACTTTTCGGAGTGAGACTTCTGTGCTGGTACTATTATGTATTCTGTGATATTACTTGTCTTAACAACTCGTCCATTTTATTTTCATTTGATAGATCAGCGGAGTGTGACACCAGCAACGGGGTTATTAAATAAAATGTATTACTTTTATTTATTTATTTAATTTAATAAAACAATAGTTAGTTACTTATAGCTAATATAAACTTCTTTAGGATATGACTCTATGACAGGTATATACAACTTTTTAATATTTCTATGGTGTACATTACGGAATAATAAAAGAAAGAGCAGATCCGTCGCCTACCACTATAAGAGGCGCTTCAAACTGCAAATACATTGTAGTGTACAACATTAAATTTCAAGCGTGGCAACACAAATCCCCCTATACACCGAGTATAGTAGACCTATCTCTCGCGTTTATTGTTCCGTAATAACTATTAATATATGGATACATTGAATTTTTTTTTGATAAATTAAATGATTAGAATTTAAATACATACTTCTATTTTATATTTTTCCTATTAATTTGCTTTACAATTTTTCCAACAGTGAGTAGCTCTTTTTATTTTCGCCTTTATGTACTATTATTATTATTTTAAATATTTTATACTGGTAATAATGACCTAGAACGGATAGATGGCACGATGTAATGCATCTAGTGTCGATCTATATCCGTATTATTTAAATAAGAAGTATCATGTACAGAAAGAAATGTATTCTTTATATACACTGACGCTTACAACGGTCTGAGAACTAGAAACTTAGCTTTACAATGACTCAGCTAACAGATAATTATCCAAACGTCTGTATCCTTACAGCAGTCATTCGTAACTGACACTCTACACATTCACAGCCTAAGCCATAAATTGCATCATAAACAAATGTTTTTTTTTTTCTAATATGGTCGCGGTAAATACAGAACTGTTTCTGGAAGAAATTCCATTTAAAGTCTACGCTGTATGTAGGAAGTCTTTGAAAGTCGTGTAATCGAATATTAAAAATGCGCTACTTGCAAAGATTGTTTTTCTTTTTTAAATGCACATTTAAAAATAAAAAACCTATTTTCCGTTGTAAATTTGTATAGGTAGGTAATCACCTACTGAAATTGTGTTAAATCAATGAAAAATTATCATGTAATGGTAATGCAATGAGATATCATTTAAACGAACATTGGTCACTCGTTGGTGAATTATTACCGACCAGCGCATTCTTAATACTAGATGCACAAATGGGGCACTAAAGTTTAAAGGATTCTCGAAAGCTTTAGTCCAGATTTACCTCAGAGTGCAAGATTTTTTTAAATCCAAGGGGTATGAAATCGGTTGTAACTGATATGATCCATAGAATAATACCTACATCGAAGGCATTGCAAACGGTCAGTCACAGACCATCACAGTAGTCGCCGACATTGTATTTTTACGGTAAGGGTTCTCTTTCTACGATAACTATATTACGATATACATCGTATAAAATTCTGAATACTTGACATACATTTTTTCATCACGAAAGCGTCTCGTTTAGTAGTTAAAGAGACAACGATTAAATGCATTGGGTTATTACAGATTTATCACGACGTATTATAAACTTTTGCTATCCGAGGCGAACGACGCGACGCGCGTACTCAACGGGAACATACGTAGGGATGAACGGAACCGCGAGCGTGAAATTTCGGACTGAGGTATTTTATTTTATATTACATACGATTAAAAATTAAACTCAATCACTAAATAAAACAACGAGACTAGACTATAAAGTTTATTTTTTTTATATTAGGTTTATATATTTTTTCTGTTAATAATTTATTTACATGAATGGGTATTCTCGGGGATGTATTCGGTGGAGGCTGGTGAACTCGTACAGAGCCCGCGAGCGGCGCGGCTTGACCGCGGCGAGCGCCCGTAGCGCGCGCCCGCCTTGAGCCCGAGGCGGGCGCCCGCGTTAGATGAGGCGCTCGCTGAGCCAGATTCAGGAGTCGCGCGACCGAGCCTCGGCCCTCTCCCGCTCGGCGCGCTCGCGCTCGGCTCGCTCGGGCCGCTCGGCGCGGTCGGGCCGCTCGGCTCGGTCGGGCGAGCGCGGCATGCTGGGCTCCGTGTTGCGGCGCCGCACCTTGCCGCGCTTCTTCAGCATGGTGGCCTGCGGACGGGGCGCGACTGGCAGCGGCGGGGCGGGGCGCGCGCGGCGGTCAGGGGCCGGTCGCCGCCGACGACGCGCCGGCGCCGGAGCCGCGCTTGATTTTCTTCAGCATCGTCGCCTGCCACACACGCACGTCACCGCCCGCCCTGCCCCGCCCGCCCCGCACCCGCCCGCCCGCGTACACCTGACCCCGCCCCCCTCGGTGCTTCTACTTAGTGTGCGATCCGAAACTATTTACAGAGCGATCGAAACGTTCTTCCGATCGTCGTGCCCGAAATATAAAAATATAGGCCGCGTGTGAGATCATAGCGATATAAAAGAGTCAGGTGTACGTGGGTGGTCAACCGTCGGACGTGTCGCGGCCGCGGTTTCACCGAGCGCGCGCTCGTGACGTCACGGCGACGGACGGTGAAACCGCGGCTTTGTATGAACTAGTGGTAACGTCGGTGCTGAGTGGAGTTTGAGTGCTCGGGCGTTACGTGACTCGGGACGGTATATCGTTATAAATACAAAGTTCCGCTCGATTCGAATATTGCCATCAATAACTTATTGAAAAAAGTAGCGAAAGGCTTGTGTTAATTTGTTAAGCGAAAGCAGTTGCAGTAAATTAAAAAATTTCAAGTGTTTAAATTTCAGATGTGTATTTCATCTCTGGACCGAGCGGAACTTTTATTATTCTTACGGATTTAGTTGAATTACCCAAATAGTAAGTAAGCGTTACTTGGTTTAGACCCGGCTCGGGCACAAGCGAGCACATGCAAACATTGATATATGATCCTTCTTCGAGATTCGAATAGTATATTACTTACATACAATTAAAAAAAAATATACAACTTAAGTAAGCATATTTTTGTTATCATTTAAGGTACAACGAGGTTTACAAGGAGTAGGTTTTAATTTAAAAAAAGGGAGGAACAAACCTTTTAACACTTGTAAAGAACTAATGTAGTAATATGTTATCTTAGCTGTTCATAATGAGTTGAGATTTTTAATAACTTCGTAGTGACGGATTAATAATATTGAGTTTCACCACCACTATTAAAGGAATATCGAAGGACCAAATTATTTGCACTTTGGTCCTTCGAGCTCATATAGATCAACTATTCAAGTCTCGTAAAGGTGTGTATTCACTGTAACTATGTGTAGTATGTACCTTGAGCGCTGACTTGAGCACGACCACTTCGCTGGGCGCGGCCACCCACGGCTCTCCATCGACCTGCACCGGGATCTCGCTCTTCAGGTTGATCTTGATGTGCCCACCCTTTGAAATATTACATATTCATGATCATTGTAGTGTCTGCAACTACTCTTATTCTCTGACCAGGTAACGGTGAGTACTATTCGGCTGTCTGAACCTAAATAAACAGAGCTTGTGGAATGGTACCCACTGGACCCAGACAGGTCCTAAACATATATGTCTATAAATATACATAGATACAAAACACCTTGACACAAGACACTAATCTTGTTTATTACATAGTGTTTGTACTGAGTAAGAATGGGACTCACAACCGCTGGCTTAGCAGTCAGGCTCTTTTACCACTAGACAGGTGCAAGGTGCAGGTGCAGATTTCTCTGTTGTGAATTACCTGAGCTATTCGCATGGCTCCACGAAGTCCCGACTGGATCTGACCGAGGTGCACCACTCCTGTGACGCCTACGATCTCCAGCATGCCGTCCCAGTGGTTGGGCTTGCTGAACTGGTCGTCCTTCTCTGGGCCCCACGGGTTCGCACCGGAACCCCAGCTGTATATCGCATAGTAGGGTTACAAGAGGAAAAATCGTAGTGATCAGTGTATAGTAAGATTAGGTATATAAATTTTACATACAGCCGTTAAATATTTAGTGTCAATAATATAAGTTTTGCAGAAATACAGTTTGCCTAATGTTTACTACTTATTGGCCGCAGCTTCGCGTACGTTAAAATTTTCTTTCAATTTCTTAGCAACCATACGTATTACTAATAATTTGTGATTTTCTGTACCTACTCTCAAACTAATCAATGTTTTCTGTCAGATGTCAACTTGTCAGCTGTCAAAAATGACAATAGGACGCGGGTTATAGTGACATATATCTGTGTATAAATATTACCTGAGTATATTTAATATGATGATGCCCTCGAGCGCCGGCAGTTCAACGAGTTTGCCGTCCACCTCCAGCCGGATGGCTTTATGCAGGTCCTTGCACATCTTGCGACCCACCATCTTGCGGAGACCCATTTTCACGTAAACCCCCTTGTTACGGAGTCTAACAAACATACCAAAAACATTTTACTAATATTATGTTTTCTGAAGTTTATCGTGTATTAATTAAAATTAACAAAAGAATGGGAAATTAACGAAGTATTTTTAAACAATACAGTATTATTCATTATCCAATTGAATTTTTACATCTATATTCAGTTAAAACACAAATTGAAATAGTCGTTTTAGAAATAAAAATTTAGTTAAATTAAGCCGTGCCTGATCACACAATAATTTAAATTATGTAAATTTTGTATCAAGTTGTCAAGAATAATTTTGCCGCAAATTAATTTGATTTTAAAATCCAAATATCTATATTGTACTGATAGGAATATTTTATTTGAAAAGTAAATCTATCCAAAACCGTCTTAATATTCCCAATGTTTTTTAAATAGTAACTAATAATAGAACGCCAACTTTAACAAAATGTGATGTTTTTGTTATAATTTCTTGTTATAAATCCACTTATTGTTTCTTGCCAGTTCTTCTCCATAGGAATGAAATTGTGGAACCTAGTAGAGTCATTAAATTAACGATTCGAAAGTGCTTTTACAATTCTATTTGAAATAAATTTGAATGATGAAACCTATTTGATTTAATTTCTAAAATGTTAATTTGTACATTACCTGCTATTAAATTTATTGGGATTCTCTTCACGAGCGTTATGGAAGTCTAAGCACAGGTCAGCGTCGATCCCGATGCCGAAGTAGTTGTTCATGACGAGGATCTGCGAGTTGTCCTCGCTCTGCGACCCTGTGGTCACAGACGCTGCAATGTCATCATATTAGTGAGCATCATCTGTTCTTAGCTTAACGACATTGTGCTGTAGAGCTTCTCACTTATTCTATACCTATTCATATACTTGGTAGGGGACCGGAGGGTAGTTATAGCGTCTTTGCCCGATACAAAATATGTAGTCTGTAAGTTTTTGAGTGGGTAATCTTCACACATACACATTTTAAAAATACATACAAAACAATCGCCTGTCACTACGGACTCACACATAACGATTAAAATAAAACATTCAGAATTTTCACACACACACACACACATAAACACATTCTGTGTAGGTCGTAGGTCCATTTGAGCTTATGCTTTGACAGAACGCCTATGTGTGGGTACTCCTTACCGTTGCTCTATCATATACTAGAGTGTAACGTTATCGAAAACATTTATATACAAATGATATCAATTAATTTTGATTTATATTTATAAAAATAGTTTTTATAACATGTATGTATATTGAAAACTTCACTTTTATAAAATAGGATATCCATAGAATGTACATACATAGTCATACTTCTTTAACACTCTTTCCTTCTACGGTGTGGTAATCATCACCACCAATATCTATGTGTTATCGTTATAAATTCGTAAGTAGTTCTGTCGGTCTGTCACACTTTCACCTCAAAACTATCTATGTATATTACAGCAGTCACTTTATTCTTCATATTTCCTCTAACATTCGAAAACGGTCGTAACTTACCAGGTAGTTGTTTGGACAGTTCTTTCGGCTCGTCCTGCTTATCTTCGGGATGGAAGACGACGGTCCAGCGGTCGAGGCGGATCTCTTCGGCGTCTATGACGTCACGGAGCAGAGACAGCGGGTCTTCGCAGCCCGTGTACCCGGAGCCCCAGCGGAGCGTGCGCGCTAAGTCGTTACCTGACCACATGTCACTTATGGTTACAGAACAGTCTTAGTGGTATTTAGGATATAGGGTAAACTATCCAATTATTGACCCTTTAAGCAGAATCTGTTAAAGTTATATTGAGTGTGGTAAATATACGACTTTGAAAGGGAAGAACATAGAAAAAAGTAACAGTAGGATAGTTGTTTTACGGTAATTTATACCGAAACAGAGGTTTGAAAAACTAGGAAACATAAAGAATAACAGTTTTCTCCAATTCTGATATTTTGACCACATATTGGCACGGGCAGCCCAAAATAATAATAATTCAAATATTGCCACCGGAAACAGGATAAACGTAGATTCTCGAAAAAAGTATATAATTATATATAAATGTACTTAAACACTCATAGTCCCAGGTTATTATTTTTCTAGTTATAACGTAATTGTACCAATGATTGGTGGGGTGCCAAGGATAAGCTGGTTTACCCAGGGCCGGATTTAGGGGAGGGCAACCAGGGCAACAGCCCCGGGCCTCCACAAAAGAGGGGTCCCCACAATAGAGACTTCGAAACTTTTTTTTTCAAATTCAGACTAGTAAAAGTAAAAACAACTTAGCAAACAACTTTTCCTTTCATATTTTTTTTCGCGTTGAACCTTTACCTACAGTACTTTGTACAAACATGATTACGTTCTCTCAGCTCGGAAAGTTCCGTTCGTTAACGCTAAAATTTAATTTTAGATAATTCTTGTTTCCGATTATATTTATATGTTCGTTAAATAATAAAATAGTCTATAGGTACTTGGTTTCACAATAAATTATTAATTGGAAAACTCGATTGAAAAATTTTTTTCATTTTATTTGGAATATAACTGGGACCAAGGGGTTTCCACTCCTTTGTTGCCCCGAGGCCTCCACACCTTTAAATCTGGCCCTGGGTTTACCCTTTGTAGTAGTACTTTTTTACCCACTTCTCGTTCAACCAGTTGTGAACTTGCCATTTTAAATGTAACTGAACTGAATGTGTAACTAAAATGAACTGTAACTTCTAAACACCAGGATTAACAGTAGTGACCCACAATCATACCGAGTTATGGCACTCAGAAAGTGTCATGAATAATTAAACTGTCTTGGAACCCGCCACGAAATTAATGAGATAAAATGTGAAGGAGTTCGAAATATAATAAATTCAATTATTATTGCCAACCTTAGTCTTAATTATGGATTTTGTCTGTTTATTTTTATTTTATCTATAAGTAAGACCTTTGATAATGTTTTTTGTAATGTATTAAAAAAGATAATTACCAGTGCCGAGCGGCACGATAGCGCAAGGCGGGTTGGAGCACTGCGAGTCCTGGCCGACGTTGTCGAGGCACTGCAGCACCCAGCCGATGGTGCCGTCGCCGCCACACACCAGGATCTTGTAGTTGGGAATGTGCCGGAACACGTACAGACTGACAAAAAATTTAGTTTTTTAGTAACTTTTAAAAATAACAATTGAACTTAGGCATATTTTTTAAATCGTATTTTAAAGATCGATGACAACCCTATTAAAGGCTCTTATAGTTTGGTATTTTAGTGAACTGTAATGTTCATACACTCGTACATAATAATATATTTAAAGAATAACAAATGAAATATCGATTAATATTATTTAGAATGAGCGACTGCTCTTTATATTTTAATGTTAGTTTAATGATCACATGATATTTATCGTTATATATTATATATCTCATTATAACAACAAAAAAGTAAAGTGAAAAGTGTGAAAACCCACAAAATACCTACTATTAGGTTACCTATTTACACTTACCCAGGCAGCGGACCTCCGTTCTCGAGATCGAAGACCTGGTAGGGGTTGAGGAGTTTGCGGAAGGAGGAGATTAGCTCGAGCCCCTGACAGCCACCCGACTTGACGTTGACAAACACTAGGAGGGGCTTCACTCCGACGGGTACCATCGAAGGCTCGATACTCGGTAGTAACATTACTGGATGAAAAACGTTTGCTTTTATTAAGTACTAGCTGTTCCCTGTTAAAATTATTACTAACTACGTGTTATTCTGATTTATAACTGTGATTGCATTTTTCACCCCCTTAGTCGTGATTATTTCCAAAATTCTCTCTTAGTGCTTGCTTACGCTCCTCAAGGAACGCTCATGCCAAATTTTAGCTTCCTGCGTCCAGTAATTTTGGTTGGACGTTGGTTGTCAGTTAGTCAATAACGGAACAGTTTTATACATATATATTGATTTTGCTTCTGTAATAAATACACACAAATTTATTCCGGAACTGAAGATTACACCCGTTTCTGGATTCTGAATAGTACTCACCTAATAAATGCTTATCTTCATATTTGGCCTCTCTGAGCGCGTAGAGGGCCCGCACTGCCTTGCTCGCGTCCTCATACGTGATCACCATGGACCCGTACTCGTAGTAGATAGGACCGATTGACGTGAACTTGTTTTCTGTACAAACATATACATTCTCTCAGCAAATATGACGAAAGTACATTTATAACATCTTCATAAAACTAAAGTGTAATTCCTGGAAATTATTTAATAATTGCTCAGCCCAATGATGCACAAGCATCTCAACAAGCTGCAATAGTACGGGTCACCATTTTCTTTATATATAAAGCTGCCAAAATGACTGCTCAGCCTATGAAGAACATAAGCAGAATCCAAGAGTGACGGCCACCGTCCTCATTGCCAATGTGGACAATGCAACACGTTGACCCACACTATGGCGGCCTGGTCAGATGCTTCTTCACGCCCCGCTGTTGCGTTTTCTGCATTCGCAATATTTATGGTGGCCATTACTCTTGGATTTTGCTCATGCTTTCCAGAGCTATTGTGGCACGTTTTAATTTATTTCTACATATTGGTTATTTCTGTTGTTTATTGAAATATCAGGGAATGATCAATAAAATTTGGTTTCTTTTTCCTCCACTATCGGATATTATTATCGGATGTTCAAATCTACTAATGGGAGACTTCACCTGCTGATAATCTACTCATCTATGACAAACATTGTACTGGCGTCTCTAGTTCTTATTAAGTGTGTATGTGTTTAAAAGTCAACTGAACTAAAACATGATGAAATCCTAAAATTTTAAATGTAATCATCATTGGAAGTCGCAAATCATTTAATTTCACCAGCAATTGAACTCAGATTTATCGCTGTCGTTTTTCGTTATTGACCAGACCAGAAGCCCAATGACGAAGAAACATTTCAATAACAACCATAGTCTGAGTTACCATGTCGGATTATCTACATTCGCATTTAGTATCGTTTCGTCGATTTAGACTCTTAAGTTGTACTCATTCTTTCCATCGTTATTTAGGCAGACTCATAAATATAACACAAAAGTTAACGCATCCATAACACACACACACACACATATGCACATACATGCATACGCACAAACAAGAAGTTGTTTAAATTTTTATTAATATTTAGCATTATATCATATTTTGTTGGTTTGTACCTTTATTTATTTAAGTTAGATATGTAAATATTGTACCCAAGTTATAATGTGTCATTGAAAGATAGCTGGTACTTATAGCTCAGGTGTCCCTATTTTAAGTACCAGTTGTACAAAAAATTCTAAATTTATGGTATACATTAAAATCTGTAACCCATAAGTCGTGAACATTGTGTAGCAAATAATAAATAAAAGAAAAATCAGCAAATACAAACCGGTCCCCAGGAACTCGACCAGTATGTTCTCGTAGTTCCTCTCGGAGAGGCCGGGCGGCAGGGAGGCCACGAAGAGCGCGAGCGTGGGCCCGTGCGGGTCGCGGCGCGGCTGCAGGTAGAAGCGCGCCAGCTCCATGCGTCGCACGGACTCGCGCGCCAGCCGCACCACGATGCGCCACGGACGCTCCTCTTCTTCTAGCACGCGTTCTGATACTGCACATAGGGAATTACCGCTGTTAACCACTTGCTATGAAACCATTAGACAAAGGCATAGGAACAACCAGAAAAGTACCTAGACCAGAATCACAAATGGATACATACGATAACTTAAGCAAATATATCCTGTTTAATAGATGGACAAAAAAGAAAAAAAACGATAACTGAATGCACAGATGAATTCAAAAAGTATTAATAATTGAAATAGTGAAATAACATTTATGAGACTAAATAAAGTGTGACCTGTGAGTATGATTACGTGCATCTTTTAAAACTCTCATCGTAAATTTGTTTCCCACAAAACTGGGCAAAATAAGAATGATTGGTTGGCAATAAACTCTAAAACTTAAAAATCACGTATAAAGTTTTTCAATTAACTTAATGATCCAAATATGACTAGGGGACTTACCGCCGCGGTCGAGCAAGATCTCAGAGCAGCGGAAGTCCTGCACAGCTTGTGCAGGGTCAAGGCCGAAGCGCTCGAGAGCAGCGGCCATGAGATCCGCGACGGTATCATCCCCGCAACATGATACCGTCACGAAAGTTTCCCCTGCGCCTGCCACGCGCCCAGGGTACACCCTCACTTCACCCCCACCGGATTCCGGCTCTCTGCACATAAAAATATCCAATTAAAATCTTCAAAAACACCTAGAAACAACAAACACGTATAATTACTAAATACTTTTGGGAGTTTTAACCAACGTCCCTAAATTTAAGAGGCCACTTAGACAGAGTTAGGTAGTAACCCTTACTGATATTTTCGGTTTCATCAACCTTTAGGGTACACCTAAGAGCTTAGATGTCTTTTAAAGTTACGCTCTACTTACGTTAGGGGGCTTCTAGTAAGGAGGTAGAGGCTGAAAACCAAAATAGAGGTAAATAAAGATCGTTTTGTATAAAAATCTATCGCTCATATCATTACCAAAATCAATGTCTTTATAATTGAACATATTCCTCACATAGTGGTTATTTCCAAAACACGATTTGAAAAACTTCACTCGATAAAAAAAATAATCAAAGTAGCCTCTGAAAATAGTTGAATTTTGACTTTACACAGTTGTGTTACATAGTCATTTTTGATAGTGTATCTTACCGCATAATATTATCATCATAATAATTAAGTAATAAAGATATTAAATTAAATAAGTACTATTATTTAATCACAGGTTGCAAAATGTGGAATTCTCACAAAACGTTCAATGTTCTGAAGTTCCAAGGTAAGAACAGTGTAAAATACTGCACGTCCTGAAATGTCACTCAAATCAACTAACAATTCATGGACTATTTATTTACAGCAAAAGAAGACTATTGGAAAATAGCTCTGAAGGAGATGGACCGCAGAATGTAGTTTTGCATCATACACGAATCACATACTTGCTGAGCTCTGACGGTATCGTCGCGTTCAGAATAGTTTCATAGTATATATACTATGATTGTATTGTTTGGCAATAATATTGTTAGAATGTATGTTGGTAAAAGACAGTGTATATTGTTTTGTAAACTTGAATTAATATTAAATAAAAAAATACTACATAAATAAAAAATAAATAAATAATTAAATTGCATAAGTTGATAAAAAATGATATGCAATAGCTTTACCGCGGCAGTCTCCGAGTGCCACATGACTTTTTTTATCATACCATTACGATAGCATTTTTATTTTGCCCTATCTAAAATATTCTAAGGCCCTGTGTTAAAAGCAGAGTGCAAATTCAAAGACGAATATTGGTTCTCGGAGACTGTAGTAGTACCGATAACGAACCGCGTCTCAAACGCGGCGCTGCTTTATCGAACAAAAAGGGGCGTATCTATTGCTCAAGGTCATTGGCTGCACTCAGCGTCTTAACTATATCGTTCCAAAGACGCCTTAGTCACCTCATGAATCGATGATGAGATGAACAGACATGTCATTCTAAGGAAGATATGATGAGTTGATGAGAGCTTGAATTAACAAAAATCTTGCTGATGAAAGACTACCCTGGCTATGATTGAATGATGATGTACGGAATCTAGGATTAACAAAACTATGAGAACACGTCATGATAAAAATCTTACTTGAATCGTAAAAAGAGCGCAGGTCTTTTATTCGGAAGCCGTGTGACTCGAGCGAGTGGAGTGGGGTCGTGGAGGGGCGGTTCTTCGCCTGCAAGTGCGTCAGTCAGCTCGAAGAGATCCGGGTCTCGCGCCACGTGGAAGGCACGTAAGGCGGCGGAGACCAGCTCGCGTTCGTTCCAGTTGCGGCCAACCACCACGGGCCGGTACAACCGCCGCGACCAAGCTGCTTCACCGTCGTACACCTTAACTACTTCTGTTAGACATAACCGAGGAAGATTTAGTAAATTGTAAGAAATAATATTAAACACTACATTAGTAGACATACTAGTGTATTAAGATTTATATTATTAACACATTAACATTATTTTTGTACACCACAAATACGGATATTTTTTAAAATAGATAATGGTATGGTGAACTTTATGATGTCGGCAAAACCTAACATTATACGAAATTCAGGTTTTTGCATGAATCTGTTTTAGTTTTAAGCAAAACCCTAAAATGTCTCATCGACGTACATCTTAAAATTTATTGAACATTTGTATTAAATAAGCTTACAGATATTCAACGACTGTATTTCTGACGCGTTTTAAAAGAAAAAGAATTTGCATATGTTTGGCTTAAAAAAAAAAGTAGTACAAAGTACAATGTTAATATCATACCTTGAACGTAAAATGATTTGATGATATAAAGTAATTCATTTCAGTGTTAATCAATTGATAACATTAGCTATGTTACCTTCATCCCTATCATCAGGCGTACGATCCCGATGTTGTTTATGGTCAGGGCGGTGGTCCTGGTCGGCGGGCGCGCCGGTGGAGCCGCCGCCCGAGCCCGAGCGGCCCTCGCAGCCCGAGCTGAACTCCTCGCTGACGCTGCGAGCTGCAACACCCATATCGCTCACATACACACCCCCGATCGCCCCCCGTACCCGAACAAAATACGATTTTATAACAGTTTTTTCATAACAATTGTGATGAAACGTCACATGGACCAGTTTTAAATTGTTTCTTACAAGTTTATGTTAATCTAAAAAACTGGTAGTTAACAGTTTCAAAACAATACTTTTGAGTTTTATTGTGTGATATTATTTAAAGCGGATATCGGGAATGTTTTAGTCCAGCACTCCTAGAAAGCTAAACACAGGCTAAATAGGTAGGTTACAACACAGTGATAAATATATTGTAAACGTGTGTTTGATTTACTAAACAGTAAGATATTTATGATTGTTAATGTGCTTTAAAATTTACTATTATTATAATTACCAAGGGAGGAGATCACGCAACACAACAGCACTGCAGAGAGAAGGAGAACTTAACGCATACTCCATGACGTGGTTTAGTAAGACAAAACCTCTTTACTAAGTAAAGGGTTATGTCCAGCCGTGGACTATAAAAGCTATTGTCTATGTATCATGATTATATTTATATATTAATATCTTACTGTATAGTAAAGTACCTACCTAATATGTACGTGTAATAATGTAACTACTAACATTAATTTGTGTGATAGCTACATCTGAAAACAATATTCCATAATTACACACATTCGTCACACATGTGTAAATATATTATAAATAATTATCATACAAGTACCTATTTAGGATGTCATTATTTAAAATTAAAATTTTCCCTGTTTTCCTTATACCTTTATTTAGTTTCTTATTGATTCTTAAGTATAGGTATATCTTATATATAAAATACTCGTGTCACAATGTTCGTTCCCATACTCCTCCGAAACGGCTGGACCGATTTGTATGAAATTTTGTGTGCATATCGGGTAGGTCTGAGAATCGGCCAACATCTTTTTTTCAAACCTCTAGGACGTGAGCGGAGCCGCGGGCATCAGCTAGTAAGTAATGTATAATATAAAGCATCTCTTAAATTTCGCCTTGCTGCTTTCTATTGCATTACGTGTTGCGAGTTTAAACCACACATGGCACAACACTGTGTGATTCACAAATTGTTGTTCTGAGTCTGGATGTCTGTTTGATGTAAGCTTGTAAAGTACACCGCGCCACAGGACTATTTCTAGTGCGGGAGTTGTATTTTTTAGTTGCAAAATATTGTTATTTTTCATTTAGATAAATAAAAATTATTTATGCAACTGCATCAATAATTTTTCATCGTCATTTGTATGTTCCAATCAGTTTAGGAATTATGAAATTAAAAAAAATTTGATTTTTAAATAATCTACCTATAAATCTGTTTTCCCGCATTAGTTTTCATTATATGTATAAAAATAATTTTAAATAACGACATTCCACACAAAAGCAGCGTTGGATACGTAAGCATATATACATACATAGTATGTTATTATCTGATTTGTCCGCTTGTTACCTTGGTGCCGTTGGAATACTGCATCATGAGTATTCTTGGGCTGGCCGGCCACGGAGTTGTGTGAGGGATTGGTGAATAATAGTTATTTGACAGAAGAATTCATTTAACTACAAGACAGGGGTGAAAATACAGTGATAACGGTAAACATTAATTTAAACTGTTGTATTATTTTGTAGACCAACCTCTTTTGTAAAGAGAGAACTTTGTCCAAAAGTGAACTATTAAATGCTGTAAATGGTATTGTGGAATTAGTGTAATAAAATATGGAATTCAAAAATGATGTAAAGTTCTTGTTTTTTTTTTCACGTAATAACGTAGATGTTTAATGAACATTGCGACTTTTTGTATTTACATCTCAAAAAGTGGTGTCTTAAACAAAGAGTCCCTTGTTTATCGACACACACCTATATCATACAGTATCCATATGTGCATACAGTAGGTATTCATCCTACTATGGAAAAACAATGTGTCGTAAATATTATCGCTTTACACAATAATTCTAATTATACAGGTTGATTGTTGAGTGATCGGTTAGTATGTAAAGTTACATTGTAAGTAATTTTAAAAAAGTATCATGTTTTAAGTAATATTTTCATGTTAAAATAACAATGATATTAATATTGTTAAATGTGTATTTATATAAAACACTCTCGAAATTAGTAAACTTTACTTTTAAATCTGTTTAGTAATTAACACACAGGTCTTGTAGTTCCATGAATGAAAAGTCGATAACATTTTCAAAGACAATAAAAAACGAGAAGGGTAATATAGAAAAAAGTCATTTGTATGGGACTACGACTTTAAATTATTCAGGAAATATAAAGCAATTTGAAGTTGTTTCTCTAAATATTCATGCATACAAAGAAAAGACGTGAAAGAGTGCGTAAAAAGTTTCAGATATTTAAGCGCCATAGTGATAGTACAACAGAACAATTAATATTAATTCTTCCGACACATTTTCTGTTTTAGCAAAAATGATTTTTTAGACTTTAAATTTAATTAGACTTCAATAAGCCCAACAAGATTTTGTGAAAGAAATGAAAGATCTAGAAGCCTTATTTTATGCTGTACCGTGATGCGTATCACATACTTGGTAAGGAATATTGTGATTTAGGCAAAGTAATATACTATCAGATAAACGCAACATAATCAAAAATGATGCAGTTATGGCGTTCCAGTGTCCGTTTCAATGTATAAAGCCTCGGTAAGTTCACGGTAATGAATGAGGCATTTATGCAAGCAGCAGGCCGGGCTCTGTGGTATACTTGGGAGAGGTCATGTCCAGCAGTGGACTGCAACGAGCGAATGATAATAATTGAGGCATTTAATAATTTCAATTAAATTCTGTTTTGCAAAAAAAAAAACACTCAAAACTGCAAATCAAACAATGGTGTGCAAACATCAAAAATAGAACACGTAGTATTTATAATGTTCATCCGAGTATGTTTCAATTCGAATCTTAAACTCAGGACGATCTGTCACTAAATATATATAAATAGTATAGCATCTAGAAGGAAGGTGTAAGCCTATGCCGTAAGCTTTTAAAACTCTTGTACTTCAAGTAAATAAATATAGCATGCACAAATGTGTACCAACTGGAGATTTTGCAATTTTTACCATCTTCTAACTTATATCTACTCCTAGTTGGAGAAGGATATTATATCCCGCAAAAGGTGTCTCTGGAGAAACCTTGTCGCGCAAGGGTACCGTTATATAGGTACGTAGGTAGGTAGGCGAAGTCTCTAGTGGGTACGTTGCAGTAGAGAGGATATACGGTTGTGTGCGATGGAGTGTGGTGATGGGGAGGAGGCGCGTTACCTCTGGAGTACGGCGGCTCGGCACCGCCGTGCGGGCCGCAGGCGGCGGGCAGCAGGCGGCGCGCCAGCGTGACGAGGCGCGCCGGCGCCCACGCGGCACGGGCCGGCTCGGCGCGCGCTGCCCCAACACACACGCTCACTGCGCCGCCGAGCGCCCGAACCCTACACCGCCTAGCGTCCGCCTACACCCCCACAGTGCCTACACCCCGCACGCACGATCAGGACCGCTCCGCTCCTTCTAATGTACTGTGCGCCGTCGCGCGTCGGTCACGACCCAAAGTGTACTCAAGCCAGTGTGGATAGGTATTTCGAAACTTCAAAACTACTACCGAATCCATGTTCAGAGGCATACGTACTAGTGAAAGAAAAGGTATTGAAGGGCAAAAATGTAGATAAAAATTGATAAAAAAGAGAGACGAAAATTGAAAAATGAATGTAGTCAGAGCGAGTTCTGACCGTGTGTGCCTGTCTATTGGACTACTAAGCGAGGCCTATACTAAGTAAGCTCGCCGATCGCGTGGCACATGTAGGTGACGGCAAGCGGTGCGGGGCCGGTCCCGCGGGTCGTTGGTGAACACTTACGGCATCCGAAGTCCCGCTGCAGCGGCGGCGGGCGCACGTGCACGCCGATGATGGCCTCCATCGGGACCTCGGTCCGGGGTATCGATACTGCTGAAGGTGGTAGGAAGATCGGCTGCAGCATCCCAAAGTTGCATTCTTCCGAGATTAAAGCACGGCATCCTGCGTGGCACTGTGAGGGAGAAATATAGAAATTCGTGGATTTGCATTTTTTACAATGGCACCGAAATCTCCGGGAATAAAATGTATGAGCCAGGGAGTGTAGTGGATAAACACTTAGACGTTTTGGTATCATAGCAATATCCGCTGTTGTTTCAAGTTTCAATATAAACAGATCTTTTCTACTTTTGTTTAAGTCAGCGCCTTATGTTTAAATCTTTATAAATTGTAGAAATACATTGCATTTAAAAAGGCTGTGCTGACACGCAGTCAAAGTACATTATTGAATATGACCATACTTGTTTAACGATGATTACAACTTCCTGTAACGCAACGATATTAATTCATCTCTTAACATTTCTTTTTTTTTCGGACATCACATCCATTTACTTTCCATATATGTACTCAAAAATTTCTAAGGGCTTAAATTTTTAAAAATGCTAAAATTATAGGCGATACATTGTAAGGGCTTTGTCTATCCGTTATGAATGTTGAGTGAGTTAGTGTTGAACGTACCGTACTGCCGCACCACTCGCAGCGGTAGCCGGTGAGGCACTCAGCGGACCAGCAGGCGCGGCGACAAGCAGCGCACTTGGAGTTGGCAGGCAAGTTGCCCTCGCGCCAGTGATGAACGTGGCGGGGCTCGCTTCCAGCGCAATACGTTGCGTTCTCCTTGCAATCTGCGGCCGCGAAGTCCACGCATTCTCCATGCACGTAGTACTCGCAAACTGAGCAAAAAAAACGTAGTTTTAATCTCCATAGCAGGATCGAGGCAGAAAGAAGGTATGCCACCGCTCGTCGGGATAGTCACTTCGAGACAGTCATGAGATACTAGCTAGTTAGGACCATACTATATAAAAATCATAAGCAATACACTTATTATTTCCATAAACAAATCGAAAAGATTTAGCCGTTAAATCACATTTACAATATCATAATTATTTTCTAGTAACTCAAATCACGATAAAATAAGTCAATTTCTATTTTGTGCTGTAAAGTTTTAAGTTGTGCCAAAAATAATTGTTCAGTATTTAGAATTGCCAGATATTAAATTGGCTAACTACTTAGCAGCAGATAGCGACTTTTTCTACTAGCTACATTTTCACCATCTTCTGACCTACAGGTAGGAAAGAGAAACGATTAATACTATAGCTAACATTAAACCATCTTGATACAGAGAAACTGAATTGTTACAATAGACTTTAAAGTCTAGAGTTGCTAGAAATGATATCAAGTTGAAATAAACAAACAACATCACTGCTATGTAGTCGAAATATTTTTTTTATTTAGATGTGTGTAAAGCTACCACCGACTCTAACTTTGTTTTGTATTTATTGCAGGTAATACTAGTAGTGGTATTACTTCAAGTATGTTTGTATGTATGTTAACAAAATTTATAAATATACATATTACCTATGTCACGGGACATATAAGAAACGGATATTATAGAAGAACACTTAGTTATAGCACAACAGTCAGTGTATCACACAAAGTGTTATCCCGGTTCTTGTTTGAACCCACAAAACTCAGCGTAGTAGAAAACGGGGCTTCGCAACCGGTTTAACCATCAGACCAACGGTGCTATCAAAATAAGATGTAAATGTAAGACAAACTATGTTAAAATGGTAACACTTACTCATACAGTGCAAAGCTGGCAATTCATCGAGCCGTTTGCGACACACCGTACAGAACTTGCGCTTGTGGTGTGTCGGCTCCGACCAGCAGTGAGCCACCGGGTTCTGGGTAAAACAATAAACAAATTAATACATTTTTTTCAAATTGAATAACAATAGAGGCCTTTTAAACCTTACTAAAATTATATATGTGAAAGTAACCTGATTATACTGAACCTGTTTAAATGAAATTTTGTACCACAGATAATCTAGAACATGAGAAAGGAGATAGGTTATTACTTTTTACCGCGATATCTGACATAAAAGCAGGTGGATCCACGGGCGAAACTAATATGTAATCCCTACTATTAACATTATAAATGCAAAAGTAACTCTGTCTGTCTGTCTGTCTGTCTGTTACGCTTTTACCTAAACCACTGAACCGATTTTGATGAAATTTGGTATGAAGATAGAACTGAACTTGGGAAAGAACATAGGCTATTTACCGCGATAACTTTAGATCATTAAATATCGTATACCGAGTGACCTGATTTAATTACTTTACGATTAATGAGTCTGTTCAACGTAGTTCAAATGTTCTGTTAATGTAATATATGAGCTATATAATACACATTAAAGTTAAGTTTACCTTGATAAGGCTCGGCGCTACCCCGCAACACGGCGTTACCACCTGCCCCACGCATCTCTCGTGCACTATGAAGTTGCAGACTGGAATTAAAACATGCATTTTAGATTTTGATACAAAAGCAAACATTACGGCAATATTGCATGACGCTTTATGGAGGTAGGTGACCAATAACGCAGACCAACAATACATGTCCATAAAATTAACATGAAATCCAATTCCATAGCATACGTATTACACGAAAACGCCTAAAATAGGTAGTATTGGTATTAAATGGTCCTATTTAATTGTTCTGCATCATATTACCGGCCTCCGGAGGTCGGTAAAATGATGCATTATTATCTGACCAGACCGCCATGAGGATGATGACGTAAGGGTCATGGATTCTACTCATTCTTTTCATCAGGCAAGAGTAGAGTCGCCTTCGTAGGCCTAAATAAAAAATAAAAGGGTAGTAGAGTCATGCTGATTGCAGTACGAATTGACCGGGGCAGTACTACCCTCACACCAGAAGACCAACCACAAATGACAGCATTCGTGCCTTAGTGCTTTGTTGATGAGTGTGAGAACGGAAGCCCAATGATGGATAAGGATCAGAATAGGCTGACATAGTGAGGGTCACCATGCTACATTGTTTGTATACACAATTAGGATGGTGACCACTACCCTTAGATTCAATTCACGCTTTCCATCAGGTGGAGTGGAGTCACTTTGGTTGGCTTGATAAAAAACATTTTGACAAATGTAGCCTTTATTTCTGTTATAGGTACTTCCCCGGAAGGGTAAATTCAATTTGAAAAGATACAGCTAAAAAGGTTTTGCTGCAAATTTAAGCTCATTTTGAATATTTGATTGGTGCTATAAAAAGCAACAATACAGTTCAATATTCTGAATATTCTACGGTTTGTAATATTTCTTACAATTACGTAGCTCGTAGCTGTGTCTACGCGACTCCTACGTAGCTCCCACGTAGACATGTCAAACAGTTGTAAGCGATTATCGTCAGTGCTATTATAGATAAAATCGACATAGGAAACTCAAAAGGTACAAAATTCAAAAATATAAAAATATATTAGAATAAAAATATAGTCTGTGGTAGCCATAAAAGTTTATTGTTTATGATCACATAACCTAAGGGTACAAAATGATTTAATCATATTGATTGAGTAATATCGAGATAACATTATGATAATAAGTGGTACATATAATAATGAGTAGTTGTCGTTGTGGGGTTGGGGCGAGCACGCAGTATATTAACCCTCACGCGACGCACCCCTTAACTGGTTCAGTCATGCTAGCCGCGTGGGATTCAGACACGCTAACTAGCAAAACCTGTTAAAGGGTTAAGATTGTTGTACAATCTTCACTAATTATTATAAAGTAAAGTCCTCCGCTGCGTCCGTCTGTCTGTTTGTTTGCGGTAAACTCAAAAATCACTGCACCGATTGTGACTAGATAAAGCCTGAGGAAGGACTTAGAGGAACCGCGGGTGAAAGCTGGTTATCTTTATATATATAATTCTTCTGTGAGTGTGTATGTCACTGAACTTCTCTCAAACGACTGGACCGATTGTGTGTGTTCAAGGGGATCTGGGAATGGTTTAGATTCGCAATTGGACCCGGTAGGTGGCGCTGCGATCAAGTTCTGGGATTTTTAAAGTTGGGTGGTACGAATTTCACTGGGTCAACTAGTATATGTATAAATCTACTGTTCGTTCGTGTGTTTGTAATTGAACTCCTAAACGGATGGACCGATTTTGATGAAATTGTTTGTGTGTGTTCAAGTGGGATCGAGAATGGTTTAGATTCGCAATTTAACCCGGTAGGTGGCGCAAATTTGGGCGGTACGAAGTTCGCCGGGTCAGTTAGAAATAATAAGAGTCCTTTATAAAAATCTGTTCTGACTCTCCAAATAGCATTAGCTGTGTGTTGGGAGTTCGTTCCAAATCAAAGACTATTGATTGGTTCACCAACAGTTAAAATGGTGATAGTTAGGTGTGTTCAGTTAGATATATTTGTGGGCGTGTGAGTAAATAGGACTTTAAACATGTATTTTTATATGAGTCTGTCGTAGTGACTCTACTCCGCCTGATCAAAAGCATAAGTAGACAATATGCGACTGCTGATCGAGTGGTCTCCGGTTCAATTCCCGAGTCAGATCAAATATTTGTGTGATTTACAAAACATTTGTTTCGGAGTCTGGGTGTTTTTCTATGGTATAACATGTAGGTATTTACAAAAAAAAAGTATGTTTAAGTAATTATATAAGTTGTTTAGTACCCATAATACAAGCTCTGCTTAGTTTGAGACTAGATGATGTTGTGTGAAAGATGTACGAAATATTTATTTATTTATAGTGACTCTACTCCGTGTAATCACAAGCATAAGTAGACAATGTAGTATGGTGAGCCACACCATGGCGGCCTAGTAAGTACGAGTATGTGGGATTTAATAAAATTTTAGATTTAATCTATTAGCGATTACTGCCCAATATTACTTTATTTCTGCATTTAATCTTCTGGCATTCATATACGGAAATTCATTTGTCCGTTTCACTTATAAGATGCTTTTTCTTATTATTATGTTATGAGCTGTGTAATGTTGTGAAAAACTACTTCTCTAATTTAATATAGGAGGCTTGCTGAGGAGGCTGGAGACTGAATTTAGCTGTGTCTAAATGCCGATAATAGTGACTGAAATGATTTAAGATATAAGATAGAAAAAATATTTTTGTTTTTGAGCGTTTGGATAAGTGCGTAAGCTATGTCGCCATATAATTTTTATGCGGAAACAACTTTTCCGTTAAGATTCCTGTATATAGAACTAAATTTAAACAAAAAAGTCATTTTAATATATTGGTAAAACTCTCGAATAATATTTAAAAAACCAAAAACATTTGTCTCTAACACTGTTAGTTTTAAAAAAGAACTAAAACAAAAAGTAAATTCAAAAACAGAACATGAAACATTTGCAAAAAGAACATAACATGTTGAAAGTGGCGCCGGGCATAGAGAATCGTAGTGTTGGGAGCATGCACGACGGCGCTCTCGTAGTCATCTCGCGCGGATCGATACGGGCGCGCATGCTCGCACCCCGCCATCTCGAGAGACATGATGTTGCCAACTTATACATTATAGTCTGTTACAACTTACCTACAAGTATTCCAACATTGATTAGACCTTAGTTTTGTAATGAATGGCAAATCTCACACTAAGCAATTGAGTAACAAGAGGTTTTGTTAATATAACGTTTTTTGAATACGACGTTGTATTTAATTTACAGTATGGCATAATTTGGCTGTCTACTATTAATATTAACAATAATATAAATAATGTATGTTAAGTAATCGTTAATACGATAGTATTAGATATGAATTTGGATGTTAGTTCTTAGAAAAAAAATGCTAATTTAATTAGTCATCACCGTGGAAAATTACGTAACTTAATTTCATTTCATTGAGCGTTGCGCATTAATGCGCATGTACGAAGTTATAATTACAATGAAGTTACATTTAAGCTACAGTCGGCATGCTACGCCGTAGCAATATGTAGACATTTGAAATTTGTATTATTTAGAACTATTGAATTAATAAAAAGTATATTTTTATTAAAGATAATATGTATATCAAGATTAACTAATTTGAGTTGAAATATTTTTTCGATAGCGTGTTTCAGTTTTAAATGAAATTTTCTTTGAACCTATTAAATAGTAGTATTTGAACGCGTTCATGACAAAATCACACGAATACTTCACTTCTATGTGAAGAGCAAAGACCTAACTACTTTTGTAAAAACTAGTTAACCCACCAACTCTTTCTGCGTCTCTCAAAAGAAATAAGTTTATCCGTTTTCCCAACATGTTATATTCTATGAAGTTTATAATCTTAATGTATATATGAGCTATTAATGTGTATGTGTGCGTGTCCTTCAGCTATCTAGCAAAAAAGGAATTAATAAAATCGGTTCCATTGCTTACAACAATGCCATAACCAAGGGAATTAAATATTAATATATATTATATTAATTTAATATAATAAATACATATTAAAAATCACTTTGAAATTAATATATTAAGCTAAATATTGTACGAGGAGTACATTAGTATTCTTGAATGGTCTACAATTAGTTGTCGTTTTTTAATTTAAAATCTTTAATAATAACACACAATGACTTCATAATTCCCTCAAATATTTAAGATATAGATTAAAAATATATGTATTTAATGTATCTGTGGACGTAGCACCAGATATCATTACCACAGAACATAAACAGTGGATATAATACGTCACAGTGGGTTTAAATAGCCACGGGAGTGGCCGTGGAACATCGCACTGCAGCCCGCGTGGCACCGCGACTCATAAAATATATTATAAGCGACGCCAGTCGATGCATTCACTGGTATTAAATACCAACTAAAAAATAACATTGAGGCCACCATAGTTTGGGTAACCGCACTGCATTGTATGCATTCGTAATAAGTATTGTGAGCATATACAGTATAAGCCGTGTGGTGACGGATTAAGAATACACAGTGTCACCACCCCTATTCATCGCTCGGGTGTCGTAAAAGGCGACTAAGGGATAAACTACGCAAAACATCAATGCAAAGAGAAGGTAAACTTGAAACCAAATCGTCTGGCCAGCGTGGTATAGTAGGCCACTACCTCCTTTCTTAGGAGAGACCTATGTCCAGCAGTGGACTATTAAAGGCTGTTGATGATGATGATTGTGAGCACTGGGTACTCATAGATTCATGTCAAAATGACCGTACTCTGTCTGATAGAAAGCATGAGTGGAAGCCAAGAATAGTGGTCACCATCCTTATTGTGAATGCAGACAATGAAACACGGTGACCCTCAATAAATGAGATGTTTCTGCATCATTGAGTTTCGGGTCTCACTAACCAACGAAATACAAATTTACGAATGCTGTCATTTGCTGCTGTGGAGTGCTGTGTATAGAAAACCAACCTTAAATGTTTTTTTATATATATTTTGGACATCTTACGTACAACGTCATCTAGTCCCAAAATAAGCAGAGCTTGTGTTATAGGTACTAAACAACTTATATAAATACATAGACATACTTTTTTCTTTTGTAAATACATACATATTATACATAGAAAAACACCCAGACTCCGAAACAAATATTTGTGGATCACACAAATATTTGGTCTGGCCCGGGAATCGAACCCGAGACCTCTTGATCAGCAGCCGCATACGCTAACCACTAGACAAACAAGGCAGTCAGTGTTAGATTGGTCTTCTATATGAAGCTCATATACTTATATACATATAAAAAAAAACTATCATGTGAATTGACTATACTGAGAGTAGTGGTTCAAATAGTCACCCTCACTATTTCCTACTGTATTGAGTGTTTTGATTATAATAATAATAATAACATATCTCTTTATTATACACCAGTAGCTTAAACTACTTACAGGCAACCATGATTTTAAATCCCACATGGAGCAATACTTATCTATTGCACAAATTATTGTTTTTAGGCTATGTTCTTTGTGTCCATTTCATGTGTAAGTATTAATAAAGTCCACTCCGATAAGGGATATGGATATTCCTAAAGTGAGTGATATCTTTTTGGAATTGGGAGAGCCTGAATTTATTAAAAATCGGCGAAGTATCAGGCCACGTACAGGAAAAGGTTCCTCAGTCACCCATAATGGAACTTGGATTTAAAATCGTATCCAATGGATAATTGTTATGTTTACGTATTAATACGTTAATTTTGTATGACGTGTTCCAAGTGAGGGCATTTTACAAGTTAAGCCTCTATAGCACCTGAACTAATAAAGTCATCTAATCCGTTATAAATACTCAGAATTAAGGATGGAAAATACGGGCTATAAATGATAAAATACGATGGGAAAGTGACCTATTGGTCTATAAGTTTGATCGTGTTATTTGAATTTCCAAAATCTTTTATTAAAGTTTATAACTGCTCTCAAATACTATCCATCAACAGAATTTCTGGTATATGTACTGAGTAATTAAAGTTATAAACGAATACGAAGGCACGTTCAAACTATTAATCCTCCATTTTACGGATGGCGCCATCTCTTACCAAAGACAGCAACGTATGAATTACAAAATTTTTAAATCATATCCGTGGGCACAGATCGTTAGTCGTAGTGCCAAAGTAAACACTTCATCGACACTGAAATAGAGTGAGGGCAATAACCTATGCTATCTACATAAACTTGATCTCTGAAGTTCAACGTTTATGCATCAAATAATTTAAATAGCTTGATGTGGTCAAAAGAAGTGTCTCTTGTTAATATTTGAGGACTCTTACGATCACCAATATTTTTAGAAATTTTAAAATGTTAATATAATAATATAATAATGATTTGAATTCAAAAGATGAAGATACACGTATCATGGGAAGATATTATTAATATCTGTTCCCTTAGGATGGGTTATTTATATGGGAGAATTATTTTTATGAAATAGTGAAGCTATCCTATCATTCTCTCGACTCAACTCGGTTCCTATTGGTCTTAGCGTGATGTTTTATAGTCCATACCCTTCCTCGATACATAGCCTATCGAATATTTAAGGTAACGATCGGATGAGCGAAATTGGTAGAGCCGTTAACGCGCAATGGCGAGACTAGGTATTTATTTATATATATATATAAGTTTCAATCAGTTAGTTGTAAAAAAAAGTTATATTAATTATTTCCACAGAACAGATTCTCTGTTGTTCTGTTATTGTTCTGTGATTATTTCATCGCATAAGTAAGTTGGCAACCTTATTAGAAAAGATCGATAATAAATATCTTGTTTATTCATTTTAAATATTAATTACCTAAATTGTGATACTTTAATTTTCATATAACGTAGGTAAGAATTTAGACTTTAAAATTTTGGTAGGATATCGAAATTGAAGTCAATGACTATGAACATTTTGCACAAAATATTATAGATTATTGAGATAATCGTAGACATTATTAGATAGTCAACTGGGCTTAATTGTTTGAACATCAACCTCATATATAAGAAGAGAAATGAGGCGGTTGACATCATAAAGAAGTTATCAAAACATCGCAACTACTACCTGGGAATAAATATCGCAATGGAACCTTAAAGTATACTCTAGTGGTTTCCTAGTAGAAATAGTGGAAAAATCATTAAACAATTTGAAATTGTCCTATACATTCATTTATATGTGTATGTATATTTTCTAGGTATATAGCCCGTGTCTTTACAAACACATGACATAAATACAAAGAACAACTAGACCCAGAACTTGAATTGGTGGAACACACAAAGTTTTATCCTATGTGGGGTTTATGTTAGATTAAGTTTTCCACGTTGGGTCACAGTACAGCTTAATAAGTTGCTTTTAAACCGGCTATTTATATAATTTATTTCTTATTAAATAGTACAAAAACCTAAGGACACAAATACTTTAAAATATATGGACTCGATCAACTGTAGTAAAAAGAAAGAAAACAATAACAAACAAAAATGAAGAAAGACAGTAATAATTTTAAGAACTTTATAAAAGCTATAGTTTGTTAATCTGTTACCCCAACTGAACTGTAAAGATTTGAGTGAAATAAGATACAAATAAATTAACATTTACTTAGACGACATTACTGTTTTTAAGCTCAAAAGCTCAAGAGATTTCAAATTTATTTGAGAATTATAGTGCAAATTCAAACATATTCTACACTAATGCTAGAATAAATCAACAGTAGTTATTAGGACCCAGTGGTTCGTGTCCCTGGTTGCCTCACCAACCGAAAACAAGCAAGCCGTTCCTCCAGTATTAATAATAAAACTTGTTCATTGCCGAGTTTTACCATACAGTGTTGAAATACTCAAATATTCCTGTTCATATTCTAAGAAAACCAATCAAAATAGATTACACACAGCTACAAAACATAAATACTGTTTTAAAAGTTCAATAAGTGGCAAGATCCGTGCGTTAAGTATAAATGTCCGTAACCTCTTGTTAGCTAATTAGTGAGTATGAGTCAGAGACACGCGAATAACCCAGCCTAAATATAACTGCGCTTGTAAACATGCGTGTACGCAACCGACGCGCGAGTAATTTTGCCGCCTTATTGGGTGCACCACGTATTAATAGATCAGTTTATTGCTTGGCGCATTGTGTTGACATCCACGTGCTCTATGTTATGGTACATTGTGTAGATTTGTCTTTGGTGTCTTTAATTTTTTTAATAGGGCTTAATTGATAACGGTAATTGTTAACTCCTCCGCGCTAAAATATTTGTAATTCTCGGATTTCCTCTGCTATTTAATGTTTGTATTACACATGAAAACATCTGCATTAATCGCTCTGTATATTACTGAAAATTGCATTAAAATATGTTGAATAGTAGAAGAACTAAATGAACTGAGAGTGGAAGTGACTTTTTTTTTACTATGTACGGATTACAATAATCGTAATACTGGAGTTACTTTAAACATGTGGTTTCCACATTAAGAACAAAATTCAAAAATCAACATCATTGACAGAGTCGATTCGGAAAGCAAAAATGATAAGTAATAATACTTACCTATAGTACTGTATTCCTATTGTTAGTAATATTTACTTATTTTATTTATGTAGTTTCTGTTGCTCGTCAACTTTAAACATTTTGCTATAAATTACCAAAATTGACTGAAGTGAACCTACCGAAAAAAAGGTTTGTTCAGTAAAATGTAAGCAGCAAACGCTTGACCAATAAGATTTGGAAAAAAGTTTAGGACTATGATGATGAAACACTTAAAAAACACATTCGGCATTGGAATACCTACTCTAGTTCGTATTTCGTTAGATACATTTTTGAATTACACACATATATGTAGACTTCTTGTGGCGCACTATTTAATCAGAAACAATTGATTGACTAGGGCAGGCAAAGGCCGTGCCCTTACAAACGGCAGGTAGTTAATTATGTATCGTAAAAATTCAGGCCACCTGTTGCGATTGCCACCGCACGTGAACTTATTGCGAGGCACAAGACTTCTTTCAATAGAAACTCTTTGATTGGCCGTATCGACTTGTTTGTTCAAACGGGTGGTCTTAAAAAAAACAAGTTGAATTTAATCTGTGCGGATAAATTTATAATGTTTAGCGGGAACTGCATAGGCATATGACAAACATGTTTTATGGTATGATTTTGTTCAAAATTAGATGGGTTTCGAGAGTGAAGATGCTTGTAATAAAATAATTCCATTGGCTGAATATAAAACACACACACAAAAGATAAAATGTATCTTGGATTAATACTTGGATAAAAGTTAAACAGAAGATTCTGTTTTGCTGTTAAATGAATTTAATGTTTATCCATTGGCAAGGAAAAATACAATACAATATTCCTATTATACACCTTAAAAACATACACTACAAGAATACGTGTAAATTAGTTGCGTACAATCTGCGTTCTTATCGCTGAATGCGATTTGTTCCAAGTTCCAAACGATTTTAGTCATTAAAATGCATTTAATAAATGAGAGAATAATTTGTAGCTGTATACATTAGAGTACAGGGAACTATATCACTACATAATATAAAATAAAGTCCTCCGCCGCATCTGTCTTTCTGTCTGGTTGCGATAAACTCAAAAACCACATAACCGATTTGGATGAAATTTTGAACCCAGATATTCTCAAACCTGAGAAAGGATATTGGCTACTTTTTACTGCGATAGCCGTCATAGACGCGGGTGGACTGTTTACTTATGCGTTTATTTAATACTAGTTTTTGTCCACGGTTAGGCTCGCTATACAATCGAAAAAATTATCTTTCGTTTATCACTATCACACATCACATCTATCACCCAATTCGCTTGATTCTTTCTTATTTATCGTTTCTAACTTCGTCAACGGAATGACGGACTTACATACAATGGTTAATACTTTAAGTCACGCCTTAAGGGATGAAATCTTGAATAGACTATTTCTTTGTTGGTGGTTACAACATAAAAAGTATTAGCTGTCAAAATTTTAAGTTTCTTGTTGAATCAGCACGTATCAGGACAAGTAATTTTATAAGTCCAGATGAGAAGTACAAAGTAAAAATATACTGGAATGAATAAAGATATTATTATCATTATCTAACCACTTAAGTGTCCCCTAAAAAAAATTAAATATTTGTTAGGGTTACCTAGGTTTTGGAAATATATACTAACCAACATATCATTTATATTTATGTACTTCTATTTAGATTATTATAATAAAAATTGATATCTGTGCTTAGAATTTGGTAGTCTATTCCACGGGTATGTTATAAAAATTCTAATAAAATACGAAATTTGTTTGGATAGTGGTCACTCTTTTCCTGTTTGAACTTAATAGACCATAAGAATGTCATAGCCTGCTTCAATAGAAGGACTTACCAACGTAAATAATTTTCGGAATTGCCAATAAGGGTAACAAAATTATCATCATTTTTTTCGTTCATCATAGGGACTGTGTTCCTCAATGGTTTCATTAGTTCAAAATACTTTGGGTATGGCGTGGTAAAATTGAACATTTTATCTAATTTAAATAAATATTTTAAAAATTACTCGGTTGAAGTTCAATAACACAACTATAAAATCATCATAAATTACAACAAAAGTTGTGAAGAGATTAAAATAATCAACATTTTGTAGCCATTTCTTCAAATTGTTCATTCTACGTGTAAAGAGAGATCAGAGTTACGCACAGTGCTGCCACCTTTATTCTACAGCGCGTCAGAACTGAGCTATATTACTTTTTAGTAAGTTTGAACTTACCTCTCTGTACAATAATTTAATTAAAGAAAATCTAGAGTGATCTGTAAAAAGTGTAACTCATGTTATTCCACCCAACAACGTTTCACTACAGAAAACAGAACTAACAATATTTTCACTAAAAATGAAGTTGAAATAGATTATTATTCATAAACTAACTGCTGTTGCTTACGTGACCGTGTGTAGCTAGTCATCTTATACGTAGGTAGAGTTACTATACACCGACTAGTACCACGTGCTGGCCACATTTTAAATCAGCGCAAAAAATAATGGGCTAACACCTTCACCTACATATCAACACATGGAACAATGAAATTTGTGTACGTGCTAAAGAAAAGAAAAAAATCGCTTCGTCCGAAAATTGTGATTATTTTTCGGAAGCTCGTGGAGGGGCGGGGGAGGTGCGCGGCGTGCGGAGTCGCGGCGGGAGGTCGGCATTGACGTCACTCGCGCAGGCCAATAGCGCGCCACCTCGCCGTTCGAATATGACTTAGCCGCGGGTATCTTAGCTCTATCCCCATCGGGAGCTTTGGCTGTATAATTTTGCTGTCTTTGCATTTTATTTGTTAGATGAAAGATTTGTATGTTGACTGGGTAGTTATGAATATATTTATATTTAATCTACGAAGAATAATCTTACGGGAACCTTGGGCATATCCAAAAACGTCAAGTATACTAATAATATGAAATTTAATCGGATGTAGGCCATTATTATACATAGGCATTATGTTTTTGTGTATTGATTTATAATAAAAATGTATAAAAGATTGTTTCATATTCCTTGAATTTAGTAGTAATAGTATTCTTAGATTTTAAAGTTCGAGGTAATTGTGTACGTTATCGTACTTTTAAAATATGCTTGTTATGCATTATTTTTTTTGTTTATTCAGTTACTAGGATTTTTAATGACCTCGTAATCTATGGTCGTAGATAGAAATTTTCAAGGACAACGATTTCTAAACTAAGATACGAAAGATTTAAAAATAATTACATGTTAAATTACCTACGCCTGGCACATGCGTACAAGTCATCACTTCATCAAAAATTACTGAAAAGTACATGCCATCTCAACCTAATTCTGCCATGAGATTATTTGGTTATATTTTATATATCTTTATTTTATAAATTAAAAAACATATCTAACAAAAAAGATGAGTTACAAAGTTGTACAAAGTATACTAAGACTAATAGTTGCCCAAATTCTCTCAAAATACAGATGGTAAATCATTTTGCTTTTACTGGTCTGTCTTTTTAGTTCTATGTCTCTATGGCGAAAAAAATTGTATTCTATCTTATTTTCACATTAAAATGTATAAATCTTATAGGATAAAAAAATAAGTATCCAAGTCATTGCCTTACTGTCAATGAATAGACAAACAATAGACAATTACAATTGCCCATAAAAAGGGAACTGTAAATAGTTTATGAGAAGCGTGGGCGCAGATCAAACAGCTCTTCAAGCGGCACACGACACCTGCGCTATGACGCTTGTAAACAGCCATTCTGTTCTTATATACACAACAAGTGATATATTACCGACGTAAGTAAAGCGGGAGTCAAAGCAATTAAGCCCTGTAGTTTCCCTCCAAAACATTAAGCTGTCAATTTTGATTTACCAACGAAATAAATGTGATGATTGTTAGAAAACTGTTAAATTTAGAAAACCTCGAACCAAACAATAACTATCTATAGACTTCTAAATAATACCATTCATATAAAATATTATTTTGATCATAACTATATTGAACATAGTAAGTTTTGGAGTTTTGGTAAGAACATCACTAAAAACGTAAGTCCGAACTACATGACTACTGAAACGTGCACAGACTTGTCCTCTGACCACACGCCAGTCATTCTGAACGTAAGCTCGACAGTAGTATTAGTAAAACCCGCAGAAAGGCTGTATAACAAAAGTACTAACTGGGAGATGTATCAAGAGGAAATAACGAATAGGATTAATTTAAGACAACCATTGAAAACGCCCGAAGATATAGAAGAGGCTATTGAGAAACTTAATAAAACCATACATGAAGCGTCTACTATTTCCACAAACATAAGGAAAAATGGTGTTCCTCAAATGTTCAATGAATACCCGAAATTCATCAAAGACAAAATATTGGTACGTCGTAGTCTCAGAAAAGTGTGGCACGAAACTAGATATCCTGCAGACAAAACGGCATTCAACAGATCTTCAAATGAATTGAAGAACCTCATTAAGAGCTTTACGAATGATAATCTCCAAGCGTTTCTTATGAACTTGACTCCAAATCTAGATACAAATTACTCACTATGGAAGGCAACAAAAAAATTAAAACACCCCAATAGTCATATTCCTCCCATCAAAAGAAATAACGGTAAATGGGCCAAATCAGACATGGAGAAGGCAACAATCTTTGCTGAACATCTTGGCAATGTTTTCAAACCATACCCTGAAACAGAACCTGAGCATGACGCTAAAATAAGACACTATCTGGAAAGTGCACAGCAAATGAGTCTTCCATTAAAATACACGAGCCCATCCGAAGTAGCGAGGGAAATAAAACAGTTAAAGGTTGGAAAATCTCCAGGGTATGACAAAATTGACAGTGTTCTACTGAAAAATCTCCCAAAGAAAGGTGTAGTAGCGATTGCAAGTACTTTCAATGCTTGCCTTCGTCTTAACCACTTTCCAGGGCAGTGGAAAATAGCCCAAGTAATAATGCTACCCAAACCAGGCAAACCACCAAATGATGTTGCTTCTTATCGACCAATAAGTCTCCTACCGTTAATGGGTAAACTCTTTGAAAAGATCCTACTTAAAAGAATGAAGCCAAATCTAAATGAAATTATTCCAAAGCATCAATTTGGCTTTCGTGAGAATCATGGAACAACGGAGCAAGTTCACCGCATCGTCGACGTTATAAGCAGATCGCTGGAAGAAAAGAAGTATTGCTCAGCAGTATTTTTGGACATTAGCCAGGCTTTCGATAAGGTATGGCACGAGGGCCTACTTTACAAAGTTAAAAAGATGCTTCCTCACTCGTTCTACCAAATAATAAAGTCATATCTCAACAAACGATGCTTTGAAGTAAAATTTAACGGTGATTTTTCCGATCTGTGTGAGATTAAATCAGGAGTACCACAGGGAAGCATACTGGGACCGGTTCTCTACACTATTTATACTGCTGACCTACCAACAACAGACAAGACGACAGTTGCAACATATGCAGACGATACAGCATTACTTTCATCACATCTAAATCCAGTAACTGCATCAGAACATCTACAAAGTCATATTGACAAAATAGAGAAATGGCTCACAACATGGAGAATTCAGGCAAATCAAAGCAAGTCAACACATGTGACATTCACTCTCAGGAGAGACTCGTGCCCGCCTGTGACACTTAACAACGAAGAACTTCCACAACACGACAACGCAAAATACTTGGGCATGCATTTAGACAGAAGACTGACATGGAAAAAACATATATGGACAAAGCGAAAGCAGCTAGACTTAAGACTAAGAAATATGTACTGGTTAATAGGACGCCACTCACAGATCAGCAGACATAGCAAACTGACAGTATATAAAGCTATCATAAAACCTATATGGACTTACGGTATCCAGCTCTGGGGTACAGCCAGCAACAGCAATATTGAGATACTTGAACGTTTCCAAACCAAAACACTTAGGGCCATCTTTAACATCCCACAATATATAAGCAATAAGTACATATATTATGACTTAAACATACCTACTGTCAAACAGGAGATAATGAGGTATAGCCACAACTACCAAAAAAGACTCTCAAAACATATAAATGAGCTTGCTTTTGAACTGAGAGGAGAAAGAGGCCTCAGACATCGAAGACTGAAAAGACACAGCGTTCCTTCTCTGCAAAATAGATTCGTCAGGCTGGATTGAGACACTTGTATTAGAAGTGTCTTACCAAGTTTAAATGCCCAAACAGATATAACATATCAAACAGAGTAGTGGCTTATTGTTGCATTCAACAGATTGCCATGGTGCAGAAAGAACAAAAAAAAAAAAAAAAAAAAAAGTAAGTTTTGGATTTTTGTTCTCTAGAGTCTATGGTTCACATATTATGTATTACTCAAGCCTGAATGCCGTTTACGTTTAAAAATACTCCGTTCTTTAAGACGTGATAGATCACAGTACTCTCTGGCCTACTCCACAAATAAGTTCATACAATCTTTGGTAATTTATGGATGACCAATTTGAAACAATGTAGCAATAACGTGTTAGAGTACAGCTTCAGTATAAAAAGCATTTGAAAATAAATTACGATGTACCAGCAACCGCCTGGGTCGTAATTCAACAGAAGTAGGGCCTAGGATAGTTTTGAACCTTGAGATAAATAAATATTATTGTATATTGACGTCATTTCATAGTTCGTTGGTGACGGTAAATCTTTCAAAGAACCGATAGATCACCTTCCTACCATAAATGTTGCAATTGAATGGTTCTCCACTTTTTGAAACGAGGAACGATTTTTTTAATGGCTTCATAATAGTGATGTGTTCAGCTTTATTCTTCTTTAGAATATAATAATAATAATACAATAAATATTTCGGACATCTTACACACAACGTCATCTAGTCCCAAACTAAGCAGAGCTTGTATTATGGGTACTAGACAACTGATATAAATACATAAACATACTTTTTTTTTGTAAATACATACTTAATATACATAGAAAAAACACCCGAACTCCGAAACAAATATTTGTGGATCACACAAACATTTGGTCCGACCCGGGAATCGAACCCGAGACCTCTTGATCAGCAGCCGCATACCTGACCACTAGACCAACAAGGCAGTCAATATAGTAGTATTTATTGGTAATGGTAGTTTAGAAACACTAGGGCTGTGTTCCCATATAATATCAGAACAGTTCAGCTGTTGCTGTTACACTTCGCTTACAAATCATTTGCAATCAACAGACACTCTCCGTTTTATCCCGAATAGACAACGTTACGACAGTAAACGCAGTCAAAAATAACCGTCAGTTAACCGATAGTGACGTAAGCTCTACTACTCACTTACGCGAAGCGTAAAATAACCGTTTCGTAATTTTTTATACAACATTCCGGAATAGCACTGCAGCACAGTTTTCTTCCAATACACATTTATATATATATGTTTATGTGTGTTATATACATACATACATACAGGAGACCTAAGCGATCAATACTAGTGACCATATATGGGCCACCGCAGTTGTGTTGTGCTCTCTTGGAATATCGCTTCTACCTATTCTGATTCATCATTCCTATTTATCTATAACAGAAATGAGATAAAATAACATCCAAAACTTTAATAAATTTAACTCAACGAGTGTTGTTTTGATAAAGGAACCGAAATCTTGTAATAATTGGTTTTTTATAAATAAGTATTCGAGAAACATAAATATCTTGTTTTGTATAAATGCTTTACAGTTTCTCGGAAATGTTTGGAACCAAGCAAAAACAACTCAGCCGTAGCCATTGAATTCTATGACATTCTACAATTTAAAAAATTGGCAACAACTTTTGTTTATTTGAAAAAAAAAATGGAATCAATAACACACGTTTATGACAGGTCGTTGACCTATTTAGTGCCCGTGTGTACACAACTAATCACTCATAATAATTTATGTGATTCGGGTCGAGTAGTGGGATAGCGGCACGGCTAGGATGGGTCCGTGGAAGAGCGGAGCTGTGTAGCTGTGACTGCTCGCCCCGTGACGTCATCAGTGACACAGTTCCCGAAGCGACCCGGTTACGCCGACGAACGAGAGATGAGAACCGCCCTATCAACGCACACAGACATTTTACCTAAATATACACTGTTTAAAATTGCTACTTTTAACTTGTTACGTGTCTACGGTTAAGAATTAATTGGATCTACTAATCCGATCCGTATCAAAACTACTTAATTTTAATATAGGTTTTCACTATTATTCATAACTAAATATTAGTAGATACATAGTTACATTCGAAGAAAAATAATCACCAGAAATAGAAAGAATTGATATTGTTTTCTGAAAATCACCTCAAAATCACCTTGCAGTTTACACCACACACATGTTGTTTTAATACTGTTTGAATTTATTAAACATAATCGATGCGACAAAGTCTCGTGTAGCTTTCATGCCTTTAAATTAAAGTTACACCATCAAATTATATCTATGATTAAATATTATTGATACAATTTCCTCTATTTTAGTTCCTGATAGCGTACCAGTTAATTTATTATGTCAGGCAATGACGTCAGAGATCTCCCGGGACCTGCCCCCAGGATATTATTAAACTGGATCTGTTTAAAGCAACTGCAATATAATTTATCGGAGATATATTCAATTAAATTCTAATGAAAAAAGTAAATGTTTAGCTAGCTCTAATGAATATCCTAACATGAACTTGGCAACATTTTTGATTAAATGGTTAATAAAATAATGCGAGTTCTAGAATATGATCATCATCATCATCATCAACAGCCTTTAACAGTCCACTGCTGGACATAGGCCTCTCCTTAGAAAGGAGGTTTTGGCCTACTATACCACGCTGGCCAGACGGGTTGGTATAGGGTTGGTTTCAAGTTTTCCTTCTCTTGGCAGTGATGTTAGCTGCTTATTTTGTTCCTTTAGTCGCCTCTTACGACACCCATGGAATGAATAGGGGTGGTGACACTTTGTATTCTTAATCCGTCACCACACGGACAACTATGATAGTGAGTTTTTTTTATTTACTTTATTTGTTTATCGAAATTCCTACTCATTCAAAACCTAGATAAAGTAATAGTTAAAAATGAAAATATATTATGGAAATCAAAATAGCACAGAACCCCGTCTATATCCGGCCAAAGTTGTGTTAGGGTTAAGTCTACTAAGTTAAACGGAATGTTTTAGTCGAATGGTCTGACATAACCCGACTACGACACAGTTGCATTATCCAGGCTGGATACTTCATACCTCTTTTTTACACGTAGCCATAAATTATCTAAGGGTCAGGGAAAAGTATTCTGGAAATTAGCTATTTGATTTACAAAATGTAGTGAAAACCACCAATAAAATCAGGAATGACTAAGTAATACCAAAATAACTAATTAATTAAGATGTAATTGCCTAAGTGATGCAGTGGTAGCGTATGCGACTGTTGTAACTAAGGTCTCGGGTTCGATTCTCGGGTCAGGCCAAATGTTTATGTGATTCGCAAATTTTGTTAAAGAGTTTGGACGTTTTCTTCATATTTACAAAAAAAATGTTTATATATTTATATCAGACGTCTAATACCAAGCTGTACTACATAATACAAGCTCTGCTTAGTTTGGGACTAGATGGCGTTTTTTTCAAGAGACTAAACTTGTAATTTGAGCTATTAATATTAAGTCCGATGTGAAGTCAGAAAATGTGTGTATGAAGAAAATTTGTCTTGTTCGTAAATTTCGGTTACTTTTGTTTTAACGCAGTTAGTGGTAGGTAAATTTTAATTTCACGTCTCATAAATGATAAAAGATATAAATGATGATAAATGATTGATGAAACGTTTTATCTCACTGTTTTTAACATTTCAATGAAAAAGGCCGTTCAATTTGATTATCAACCGACTTCAAAAATGATGAGGTTCTCATTTAGACTGTATTTTTTTATGCTTGTTGCTGGATGCTTTATGTTGCTTTATTGGATGAAACGATTTTGATAATTATTGAAAGCTAGTGCCTCCTATGTGATCCCATGATAAGGAAACCAGGAAAACATATGATAATAGGATCCTGGAGAAATCGAGGGAAAGTCACTCCTTATAGGCACACCACCACCTTTGACAGCTTTCATAGCGCCAATCTAGGACAATATCTCTCTTCTGATTTCTTCCTTCTCAAACAAAAAAAAAAACAAACCAATTGATATGGTTACTGGCAGCTACCTCGGACAAAGAATTAGTCTAGATATTCAAAGGGGAAACGCTGTCAATATCTTCGAAACCTTGCCTAAAGGGACTCCTTTAAATAATATATTTTAGTTTACTTTTGCGTGTTAATATTTGCTGATGATTACTGAAGCCATTCAAGAGTCACGGATATTGTATGCTCGGTAGATATGTACTACATTTGTAACACGCTCCTGTCGGTAAGATTTTATATCTAGAAACATTTTATCTTCTGCTATCTTCTAATCTTTGGGAATTATTTAGTAAAAAGGGACGGAAGTACGTAACAGGAAACTGCTAAAGCGCGCTTTATTTTTTCACTAATAAGGTCGCTTGGTCAGCAGATGGTAAATCTGTTAAAATTTACTCATCATTTGCAACAATTATGTGATTCGGAGCAGATAAATAAACGATGATTATTATTAAGGTATTAATAATTGTCGTTTCATAGCATTGTAATGAACCTTTATTATCATAAATGACATGACTTTGTATCAATTTGGTACTATAAAAATTAAAAAAAAAAAAAAACCGTGAATATATAAATGTCAAAGCATCATAAACATTTTAGCTTATAAGATTTCAATATTTATGTTAAACTATTTAGATACCTAAGAACGGTTAAAACATAATCTTTTTATAGAAATATTGAATCTATTGAAAATGTAAAATGAATCACGTAAAATCTTTAAAATATTAGTTTCAAGGTTTTTAGATTACTACCAGCTGATGCCCGCGGCTCCGCTCGCGTCCTAGTAGTATAAAAAATAGATGTTGGCGAATTCTCAGACCTACTGAACATGCATAAAAAATTCATAAGAATCGGTCAAGCTGTTTCGGAGGAGTATGGGAACGAACATCGTGTTGTGACACGATAATTTTATATTTAAGATGGACTTGGAGTAGTAACTTCATAGCTACTTGCCCACAAAATTTTAAATTTCGAACATCCCGTTTCTTTTAATTCCGTTTCATTTGACGCGCGATACTTACTCGTAAAATCAAGTAGGGCGACTCGGCAATGTTAACTTCTAGTGTTATACACATATAGGCGGTTTATTTCCGTCCGTGCGTACAGGAATACTGGTGTATTTTAGTTTTACTTGATATAAATAGAGCTATTGTGAGTACAGTGTTTGACCTACATACGTATCATTGCCAAATTTTAATAGCTCAAAATCATAAAAGAGTAATTGTACATTTTCTTTTCTTGATATCTTTATTTTATTCTAATAATGTGACGTATTCCAGAGTATAAATATCTATGGTAGATTTATTTATGTTTTTATTGTCTATTATCGTCGGCAAAGTCATCCATGCCATTGTTTATTGAATTGAATTTTTTAAGTGCTTGTTAAATGTAAGAATACTATGTAACTACATAGTTTTAGTAACAATACAAAATGTTTGACATAATGAAATTTTAATTTAGGTAATTCTATACTATCTCCAAAACCGTTTTCCATTATTAAACCGTTCCGTTGCCTTCAAAATACTATAAAGGCAATAATAGCTAAGTCTTATAATGAAAATAATTTTCACATACTAGTACGCTCAAAAACATCCCATGTTACACTAATGAACCCGGATGTTAAAAACACTTCGAGAAAGTCCATTATTACGGGACAACAAAAGCTTCTAACAGATATGCACTGTAAGAATAGTGCAAACTTACAGAGACAATGTTACCCTCCCTTACGTATAAATAATAGATCATACTGTGCTACATGACAAGAAACAGTAACGATGAAGTTATTTTATCCATTGTGCAACGTCTATTGTCATTGTGCATTCACATAGAGAAATTTTGACTTCTAGTATTACTTTGTCCATTGTTCCAACGCGCTTAAGAGCTTCATTTAAGGTCGAGTGAAAGAAAAATGCAGTATGATTTTATGAAGTGTTAAACATAATAAGTATTTCATTAAGTGATGCGAAAACCGGTCAAAAGCGCGTAAAATAAGTATGATTTTATGAAGTGTTAAACATATTATGTATTTCATTACGTGATGCGAAAACCGGTCAAAAGCGCGTAAAATAAATTAGACTTTTCAGACATATAACAATGTGCAATATAACAATGCATTCAGGGTGCTTTTGGGATTGCCATGGAGGTGTAGCGCGTCAGGCATGTTCGCGGAGGCTAATGTCGACGGTTTCGCTGCAATAATGCGGAAGCGTTGTGCTTCCATGCTGGCGCGCCTCCGTTCCTCCTCTAACAGCATCCTGAATGTATTTTCAGATAGGTGGGACTCCTCCCTTATGACAAGGTGGTTGTATGTCCACACTTGTTAATTTGTTGGTATGTACTTATATATGTTATATTTTTAATGTATGTATTTAAATGTTATATTTTAATGTATGTACTTATATATATTTTCTATACTAACACTAGGATAAGTCAATGTAACTAACACAGTATGGATTCAAGGTCCGAAATAAATAATTTGAATTGAATATCTTTTTTTATTTAATAAATGCTATCTATAAACTATGTTCTATTGCAACCAGAATATTTGTTTGGCCAATGTTAGTAATTAAAGTAATCATTTAATACATTGATAGAGAATAAATGAATGCATTCCATTCATGTATTTGACATGCGCACTAGATCTCTGTGTCGCGCAAATTCACGTTCTTTCCCTTTGAATAAACATTTTGAATGTAGAATTTTGTGCAGCGAATGAATGAAGATGTGCTTGTTCAATAGCCCGCTTTGATTTTACCGTATTTAGCCTAACTGTTGCTATTGAATAAAACCTTCTTGAATCCTTATTTTTCAAGGATTGTCTTATTTTTAAAAGAACAGCAAGAAGTTTGATGTGTTACTAAAAACATAAAATTAAATAATAACATAATGTTTAATTTTAAAATCTACCACATTCACTCAATTTAACCAGTCCCAAACTAAAGAGAGCTTGTACTACGTGTACTAGATAACTGATATAAAGACATAATATGTACAAAATATAGAGTACATGACCTTAATTTTGTTGGTGATTAAAAAGCTGAATGACGGCAACAGTAGAATGAAATGTGTTAGATATTTTCGACACGCCCTTCAACAGCTCGAGGGTGGTGCACTGTTGGGTGCAAGTGAGGTGCGCGGGAGGGGGGCACCATTGACGCGCGTCTCTCAATGGCAGTAGAACTGGGTCATCACCGTATGACGTCACCAATGGCCTACATACGCCGGGCGTAGCCCCGCGGCCCCGGTACCGGCAGCTTGTACCGATTCAATTTTTTATCTCATCTGCCGCGAGAGCAAGGAATTCTATATTTAGAAATTCAATGTTATTATGATTATTTCAAAATAAATTTTAAGGGTTTTTTTTTATTTAATTCGTTTCTAAGTGACTGCTATTTGTTGAATAGTTATTAACAATAATACTTATTATTGGTTATTTTTTAAACAACATGTAATTGAGATGTTATACACATCACTAGGAAATGTTGCCTATTTAAACAACAGAAGTTGATTTTATGTCGTCTAGGTAAAATAGTCGACTACCAGGTAAAATCTATTTTCGTTACACAACAATAATTGTATGTAAATGTTAGGATAAAAATACAAATGTCACGGCTTATGACGTGTTAGCCACGATTGTCAGTATCCAAACAGGTAAATAGTATATCGACTAGGTGTTTCATCGCCCACAAACCCACAAATGACGTTGAATTTAAAATGGACTTTGTTCTGAGTGGGACAAGTTTTGATTTCATATGGAGACTTGGTTTAAGGTAGTTAAAAATTAACGTTAAATGCTACATTGGTACCGCTGCGTGTTGAGTGTTAAATGTACTAAAGCTTTGTTGACTTGTAAGTTTGAAATACGTTCTGTACGAGGGAAAGTAAGTCTGAACGTTCAACGTATGTAAATGATACTTGTTGAATTTTGTATTGGGTTCGAGCCACGAAGAATATAATTTTTTGTCATATATCTGCATAATCATAGATTATCAAGAGTGCTTTTTAGGGTTCCAAAGTTTATGACTTCGAACCCTTATAGATTCGTCATGTCCGTCTGTCCGTCCGTCCGTCCGTCCGTCCGTCCGTCCTCGACTTACCCTCCAAACAGTAAGTGCTAGAAAGATGAAACTTTGCATGAATATGTATTGTAATTACGTCGACAAAGTGCTACAATAAAATTATGAAAAATATTTTTATTTAGGATACCTCCCCTACACGTACAGTGGGGATGTTTTTTTTTCTCGCGGCCACCCAATCATGTGGGATATCATTATATAGGTCTTTTAAAAACATTAAAGGGTTGTTAAACGAAAACTATAACGAATTAGATGACTTTGTTAGTTCAGGAGTTATAGAGGCTTAACTTCTACAATGTGCTTACTTCGAAAATGTCATACAAAATTAACGCATTAATACGTAAACATAACAATTATCCATTGGATACAATTTCTAATCCAGGTACCATTATGGGTGACTGAGGAACCCTTTCCTGTGCGTGGCCTGACACGCACTTGGCCGATTTTTTTACTTATGAGTTCTATTTCACCTGTATTTTTAGTAATCTAACTTATGTCTTTGGCGTGGTGGGCTGCTGCCATATCGCGGTAAGGGGTAGCCTATATGTCCTTCCTTAAGAATCAAAGCATCTGTGCAACGGTTTAGCCGTGAAAGCGTAACAGTCATACAGAGTTACTTTCTAATTTATTATAGTTGTATGGATATGTAGTGGTATGCGACTTTGGATTGGCTTGTATACACTACCACAGAATCTTTGGTGAGAACGAGATGATAGGTAACCAATACTAAGTTCTTGTTGTATGTTTGACATTACCTGTAACCCATTGTCGCAACCGGATAAGTAGACTGGTTAAGTATGATAAATAATGAAGAGGAATTAGAAATGTCGATCAGGATGTACCGGATGTTGATAGACTGCCAATGGTCAACCGAATGTCCACATTATATGAACAAATACTGAATGAATTTTGGTATTGAGATAGATGAAACGTTGGAAAAGAATATAGGCTACTTTATAGCCCGATAGCCGACATACATATGGTCTAAAGCTAGTATTTGTATAATATTGGAATAATATTATAATTTTTTTAATTACTCTAAAGAAACCGTTATACTTTCTATGCATTCGTAGTTCACCTTAGAGACTATTAGAGATGCAAATCTGTTCTTTTCGTCATATTTAGATATATATCTAATCTTAACTGCGTTGGTGAAAAAATATAAAATTCGCCTTCTACATTTAAAGTGGGGATGATGAATAAAATTGTTAGAATGAAATGAAAAACAGTTGTTCTCTGTTTAAAACTTAGAACCTCTACGTGTAGGGCCTTGCACTTGATTTTAGGCGATTTAAATATTGAAGGTACAGGGGCGTATCTAGCCCGTGAAGCGCCCGTGTAATCATTACCCTAGCGCCCTTTAGAAGTCGCACAGGTTCACTAAAAGTACCGAGGACAGGGTGACGGTGCCTCCTAAGCACCTAGGAACCGCACACCCTGAACTATAGGTAAAGACCGGATGTCTTTACTTTGAAGGTAGTTCCTTATTTACACGGTTCTTCCTCCACCATATAGTTGGCATGATAAAATCCAAGCTGTAATACTGATAAACTATCTTTACTCCACTATAGTACCAATTTTGGCTGATCTTGAGTATGATCTCGATTTACTCGATGAAAACTTGTGCGGGATGATGACTTGACAAAAACCGATAGCACCTTCTTATGTCTCTGATAGTAATGCAATTGTAAGTTACTATTGAGCGGTGGACAACTTTGTATTGTGCTTAACTTTATATACCGACTAGCTGATGCCCGCGGCTCTGCTCGCGTCCTAGGGGTTTGAAAAATAGATGTTAGCCGATTCTCATACCTACCCGATATGTACACAAAATTTCATACAAATCGGTCCCGCCGTTTCGGAGGAGTATGGGAATGAACATTGTGACACGAGAATTTTATATGTAAGAAAGATTCTCCGTTATGTATATTAGAATCATTAGGCGCTTAAATATGAATGAACTAACAATCTCTTCAGTTTTGAATTTAGCGAAGAATAATACATAAATTATTGCGCTAATCATTATATATAAAACTGTTCCTTACTGACTGACTGACAGACAACGTACAGCCCAAAACTACTGCGCTCAGGAAGCTTATATTTTGGCATGTGTGTTCTTTGAAGAGTTAAGGCAAGTACTAAGAGAGAAATTAGAAAAACTCCTCCCCCAAAGGGGTGAAAAAGGCAATCAAAGTGAAACATGAAAATAAGACGTGGATGAAGCAGCGGGCTAAAGCTAGTATTGTAGAATAACTATCACAGGTAACTAAGTCTAGTTGGTAGCTTTTTAATTAAATCGTGTTTGAATGGTACATATGTATTTATTCAATTAGTTTGAGCCTCACCAATAAGATTTGATTTTTGGTACGGGTATAACATTGTATTTTACGCATTTTACAGGTATTAAAACAGTAACAAGCTGTTAAATTAAAAAAAAGAACTTTTTTGACACATTTCACAATAAGAGGTGAGCGCCAAAGTCACAGACCAAAAGTATAGTACTGATTATTGTTATATTTAGGCCATAAATATTAGTCAGAAAGTTCACCTAATGTTGTAGGTATTAAGCTCTTCGTATAAATTTGTTTATGCCTAAACAGACGATGGAACCGCTTATAGTTGTCTATGTCATAAAAAACTTGATATTCAAAATTCGAATTCTGAATAACAGATGACTACTCTAAAGATGTGAGTTACATTATCAAACGACAAGGGTCCATCCCTACTCTGACGTCACACTTATTCCTTATTCAAAAGATGTTAAGTCTGTATCCGCATGTTGCGACAATAAGTTGTCCATTTCCACACGTCGCATCGCATCCCTTATCTCAGTGCCGCGAACAATCGCGCGGGCGTGTCAGAACTACGGACGTGCATTGTCTTGCCGCGGGTATTGTCGCGTGTGTCGCCGACTGCCGAGATAGTGAGCGTCAGTATAATGAATGCTATTGTTGTTTTGTGTTTCTCTATGGTTTTTGTTTGAGCTGTCGTGCATGTTGCACTGTTAGTATGTGCATTTATTACATCACTTTGATAAAAATGGTGTTTATTTTTTACATGTCTCGTTAATGATTCATTTATCTGACCAAGTATCTTGATTTTTTTGTATTTTAGTCAGAAATCTTGTCAATGTAATAAAATTAAAATAATTAAGAAATTGAACTCAGCGTTCCTGCTAGTAAATGCTAATTTCACCAGTTTCAATAACATCCTAGATGTGTTGTGTGTTACAAACACACAAACAAATATTTAGCGGTAATTCACAGAAAAAGCCTCAGCCTAGACGCATTTATTACTTAGAGCGAAATTTGTATTTATAGACAATTAACCTTTAATTATATTTTGAAATGGTTTTGTCTTTTTTTATTTGGCAGCCGCATAAGGTGACTCTACGCTACGCGATTATAATCCAGGAGTGGGGCCACGACACTCTCTGAATGCAGGCAGTGTGACAATACCGACGCACTACATGGAGGCCTAGTAAGATACTTTTTGACGCCCCTCTTAAATAACCCTAGATCATAATGGCAAGGAAACACGTGGGCTGGTAGTGAGATCCAGTTTTTAATATCGACTTCAATGCGCCTACATGATGACGAAAATTGATAAACCGAATTCTTCATTTTTATAGGCTATTTTTATGATAAGACTACGGTAACTACGGCGTAGCTGTACTACGCTCTATCTACAGATTGCTACGCAGACCTCGCTACGAAAGCTACACATTGAGCTTCGAAAATGGAAATGGAACGAAACGAAATGAAGTAAAGGAAATTGCTGATTTAGAAATGTACCTTAACATAAAATAGTTAACTATTGTTTCTAAGCAATATATTGTCTTTGTACCAATGAAATAATTATTTCACGAGTTCTAAAATTTAAATCATTTTTATGCTAATTAACTGTGGTCATTAGTGTTTAAAAAAAAGTATAAGAAGGAAAAAGGAATTCAGATTTAATATTTTTATAAATACTAATGGTTGTTTAGGAACTTAGTACATTTATTAAGAACCATATTGGCCAAGGATGCGCTTTGCAAGGTATTTCTTTACAAGTAGACGTTGATACTGTAAGTTCTTTTACTTACGAAGATAGAAATGTACAATAAGGGCATTATAATTATTGTATGCCATAGAGTTTTGTCGAATTTTATAATCTATGGTCTGGTAATCGTGAATGGTCTTGAATTTAGTTTATTCTCACCATAGAGCGAGCAACGGGCCTGCGAACCGAAGAAGTGTAGCCAAATCGTCTTTTTCTGATACAAAAAAAATTAAATCTTCACACATATACATAACAATTGAAACTAGTGATATTGGCTAGTTATGAAACTAAAGTAGGATTTATAAAGTAATATTACTCTAATTATTTCACTGAGCTTGATTGATACTACCTATACTATAATATATTTGAACTTAGTAAGCGAAGCTAAGATTGTTTAGAAAAAGTCGACATCTCGTCCTCGTATAGAACAGAAAGAAACCAAAGAACAACATGTTATTAGATGATAATGTTCTTTGGGGTTTACAAAGCGCTTATTTGACATCAAACAAAGTATTTTTAACCGACTTCAAAAAAAAAGGAGGAGGTTTTCAATTCGTCGGAATGAAACATTTTTTTTTTTTTTATGTACAGCGATAATTTCGTCGTTTATGAACCGATTTCCAAAATTCTTTTTGCATTGGAATGGGCGTAGCTTACAGGTGGTCCCATCGTCACCATATCGGGATCTGATGATGGGATCCCAAGGAAATCGAGGGAACTCCTCAAATATCAGGCAAAATTGTCGCGATTTGGGTACTCGGAATAGTTTTTCATTGAAGTCAGTTCCTTTTTGTTAAAATTATAATACTACTAAAAGGTAATTACAGATATCAACTCTTCTCTACAACTATAATTTGTGGCTAATACATAGGTAACTATCCTTACTTATATTATACATGCAAAAGTAACTTTGGCCATTTGTCTTTCACGACAAAACTACTTTACCGATTGAAATAAAATTTAGTACACAGATAGTTTAGATCCTGAAAAAGGACACAGGCTTCTTTATACCGCGATAACCGATAAACACGCGGGCAAAAGTTAGTCGTTTATGGTTTGTAATCTATTCGACACGAGGATCACGGTGCTATGAACCCTGCGAACGATTTCAACTTACAACACGTCCTGCAAGCGCTAAAGAAAAATATATACTTTTTCTAGCTCTAAATTGTAAACTATTTCGAAAAGATTTTGAAAATTTTTTTTTCCTAAACATTATCAGCTATTATTGAAACCTATGAAGTAGAAATTTTTCAGTTCTTTTATAAACATTAATCAGTTTTTCTGACCATACGGCGGCGAGTCGAGTTAATGGCCAAACTTATGGAGTTTCTCGCCGATTCTTGTTTATGTGAACGACATTTTGAAACCGATTAACAAGAGTCATTTATGTAACGCTTCGAAAGTAACTGGAAAGGCCTACTTGAAATAAAAGCTTTTTAATTTTGAGCAGATACCTGGATTAGTCTGATGTTGTTGCCTTGTGCAAATTGGTGGTTGTTCTTGCTTGACAGCATCTACTGGGAGGCGTTTAAATTTCATTACTGGTTATTGTATTTTCTAAATTAGAGGTTGTAAATATGACTGCTAGTTAGAAAATACAGTAAGTAAGACAGCTCTACTCGTAAAATTTAGTTTTTCTATTGATGAATAGAAACGCTGTTTTAGTAGTATGTAAGGCTTATAGAACATAAATGCTTTTATATTTGGAGACAGAAATTTACAATTTTACTACAGTTTATCATAGCAGATATCTATAAGGATTAAATTAAATATGCAAAATCATATTTCAATATGTCTCATTCATTAAATTAATTTTAGTTGTTCCCGAGATATTAATTAAAGAAAGGAAGAAAAATTTGCTAGGATATTATCGGTATCTTAATAATTTGCATATATCTGCACCTATCAATCTTAGGAATTGAAAGTATTCAGACGAAATTCAGCTGTGTCACTTTTCTTAGAGCTTAAATAGGTCTAAATTTTTTGCCATTGTACTTGTGTAATTTTGTTTTTAAATACAATGTTACTAAATTCGTGTTTAGGCTTGATGTTGATTCAAATTATTTAACAATTCTTCGGAATCTTATTCACAAATTAATACCTACGCCGTACGCTCTTAGTTGTAAAGGAAAAAAGTTTTTAAATTTGATTACTTGAAAACTACTAAAATTTTATATAAAGGTCCACTAACCTTAAAATAAAAAAGAAAAAAGGTCTAAATTTCAATGTTCTTATATTTACGCGTTAGAAACACAACTACCACGTTAGCAAGAGGGTGCCCAGAATAGAACGGAACATAAGGATAAAGATCAATAAGGTTTCATATTAATATATTTGTCAGTCGTTCAGTCTTTAGTCTATCAGTCGGCTGAAATTTTATAGAAAATATAAAATAAAATGAATACATTTTTGCTGAAGTTCACAGTGAACCCGGAAGATGAACTGTAAGGCGAAAATGTGATTAATTATATTTTAGCAAATAAGCGTGATTGGCCATTCTGGGCGACTGTTACATAACCTGAACTTTTTATAGGCATGATGACACAATGACTTTACAATAATAATTTCTTAGTGTTTACTTATGCTTACAGTTTTGTAAGCATAAGGTTTGAAATCATTAATAATTATTGATATAGTTTTACGAAAGTATAGCCTGTAAGAATTGAAAACTTATATCAATACACAACACTATTGAATTGACATAATTACCTATTGAATATTTGTTTTAAATCGTGACATCACTAGCGCGTTGCTATCATAAAATTTAAAAGTAAATTAACTAAAAAGGTTTCTTACTTTAAATGTTAAATGAAATGAAGGATATTTGTATGTTACTGGAACGCTAAACGAAAATAATACTCGTGCTTCGTCTCTTTGTAATGGACTGTTAAAGGGAGAGGGAAAATGTGCTTCGGTTACAGTAAATGCGTCCAAATTATAACTGTGGCTGTCCTGTTCTCTCAAACTAATCCTCGAGGGACCAAACGTTGATCAATAAGCCACGCAACACGAGTATAGCCGCGTAACATGCAAAATTGGAACAAATTAGGTTGGCTGTAAATCATATTTAGAATCGTTAACAATTTATTGTATACACGGGCATTTAAACAAACCGATTTAGAGAACTTTTTGGAGTAAGTTAATTAGCACATTTTCCCTATAAATTATGTGGTGCGATAGTACCCGGAAGAATTTATGAGGATAATGATTAATAAGTACATTTTGTATCGTACCGTAGTTTTTGATGCAGAATGAATAAAATGTTTGTACTACATAATAACTTTACTAAGGTCTGAATTACAATAAGATTTTTCAAGTACGTAAGATATTTTTATATAAAGGTAATTATTTAATAATTAGTTATTTGGAAAACCTAGTTACTTATTATCATAAAATATGAACTTGTTTGTGTTCGTAGGAGAAATTGGACATTAAAGGACCAATACAAAATGCGTAAAACCAATATGTAGTCTCATCTAATTATCGATTTAGCAGGTCGGTATGAAGTCGTATCCTGCGTATAATGGTCACTTACCACCACAGGGAGCTGTCACGATCAAAACATCGAGCTTAGGGTTAAGGGTACACGAGCGAGGGATGCAGCCGCGCCCCGCCCCGCGCCGCTATGAAAAAACCTCTTACAAAACATATCGATCGATATACTCCATTATTCACACTCGTTTTGCCATCGTCACCTTCGACTTTCAGCTGATCTAAACCCACCCTGGCGACTAACCCCCAGCTCTGTCGTTAGACACGTCGAGCCTTTAGTTTTCGACGTGGGACGGCTCCACGAAGTCATCAAATTCAGGCGCCTCGTCCTTGAAATTTCAAGTGCAAGGCGATAGGTGCGGGCACGCGAGTCGTGCACGTGAACGGGCGGGCGAGGAGCGGCCGGAGCCGAGGGCCGGGCGCCGGGGCGTATCGATCGGGGCGGGCGGCCGGGCCGGGAACGGACACGCCCGGCACCGGTCGCAGGCTCCGGGTTGCATAACTCGCTGGTCGTGCCGGTGGCGGATGCGCGTTCACCCGGTATCGACGCGCCAGGGGCGCATGCGCGACGCGTACCTTCGCAGCCGTAGCCCTGTCCGATGAGGCCCCACAGGAGGTCCGAGCAGTGATGGCAGTACGTGGGCTTGTGGAAAGTTTTCTTCACAAAAGAGTGGGTGCGATGGGGCGCGGGCGCGGCCTGCGCCATGGCGGGCGCGCGGGCCGGGCCGGAGCTGCGCGCTACTCATGCCGCGGCGCCTCAGGGCGCGCCGCGCTCCTCGAGCGGCTGTCGCGGCCCACCATCGCGGCGCGTCTGCCGCCCGCGCCCCGGCGGGCCCGCGCACGCGCCTCGCCCCCGCCCCTCGCCCCTCGACCCCCGCCCCTTGCCGCACACAGCCGCGCGCATGGCCGCTGCCGTACACCTCAACCGCGATTTTTCCACAAGACCTGACCTTGTGCTAGCGGCACACGAGCCGAGATTCATCATAAATTGGACGTCCTATAGATATTCTACATTCCTCTTAAAGAGGAGGAGATCTTATAAAGTTATTTTTTACTTCATCATCATCTCATCGCAAATATTTTCTCATTATTTATACTTAATTTTGTAGGTGCTCTGAAAAATGACATTTAAAAATAAAGACACGTTTCACCGCAACGATAGGTTTTTTGTACTAACTTTAAAAATTATTAACAGATTAATACTCCACAATCCCCCTGTAACTATAAAAAAAAACCGTTTCTATAAACATTTAAAGTTTTGGGCGCACAAAAAATAAATCAAGAACTATATTCAGGCAACTATATATAACATTAGGCATTAGGCAAAAAAAAATATATTTATAGACATAAATATTGTAATTAGAGATTTAGTATTAACGAGTATTTTATTAAATAGTAGTTAATTAATAGTTGACTTTTCGCTGGCCCGTGGCAGCGTTTGAGACCGCTGAACCTGAGGTCTTGAGTTCGATTTCCGTAATAAAAAAAGTAAAAAGTAAAACCAAACTACGAAAAAAAAGCATAAAACAAGATTTAAAGAACAGAGTAACAATTCTCAGTGTACAGAGATACACATATTCAAGTTTGAAAAGAGAGTTTGAGTACTTCCAGGTTACATAGAAACTTACCATAACATTTTAACAATGCGTGACTACAGCTTTTAAATGTTTTTGTTCCGTTATAATATTAATTTACTTGCAAATTATATTATAACAAACAAAACGAACCAAAATAAATTATCTGAACATACAAGCATACCATAGATTTTTTGTATATTTAAGCCTACCAAAGTGACTCCATTCTGCCTGATGGAAAGGATGAATAGAATCCAGGAGAATATAACAATTTGGACATAAATATTTTGGACATCTTACATACAACATCATCTAGTCCCAAAGTAAGCAGAGCTTGTGTTATGGGTATTATACAACTGATATAAATACATAAACGTACTTTTTTTTGTAAATACATATATATTATATATAGAAAAACACCCAGACTCCGAAACAAGTATTTGTTGATCACACAAGTATTTGGTCTGACCCGGGAATCGAACATGAGACCTCTTGATCAGCAGCCGCAAACGCTGACCACTAGACCAACAAGGCAATTGTCAAGTAAATACGGACACAGTATATGGGTAATTCTCACGAAATTCCGAAATTCTTGTCCTTGAAGTTTATATAAAAATCCAACAATAAAATGGATGTTATTAATATTTCTATACAATCCACATAACTATATCTAAAAGTTTCACATAACATTTTAGAGTCATATACTTGAATAAATAAAAATGCATAGCCATAATGTTCCTAACATCATTCCCTCACTGTGTCCCAAGTACCAATTTTAGTTACTTTTATTTACCAAATAAGTACAAAAATCATTCGAATCATATTCAAGTAAGTTGGATTATTTAAAAATATTCTAAATTTATAGAAACAACCGAAATTAGCGTTATAAAGTAAAAAACACGTTAAAAATTTGAATATTTATACGTGTCTCACAAAAATAAATCATTCCCTCACACTATTACTGGCAGATGAATTATGAACGCATTTCAAATAAAACACGAACGCTACCATTAGTTTTTGAAAGTTGGTACTAATGTCAATTTATCAAAATGGCGAATTTTGCTGTGATTGTGTTCGGGTGTGCGTTGCGAAAAGATTTTATTAATTATATGGTTAAATTAAATTTTTGATCGTCATTTCTTCACATTCTTAAAAAAACAAAAGGTAAGTACTTTATCTGATTATAAGCTGCAAGATAAGATGGCTTTTGGGAGTAGTTTCCTTAATCAGAAAAGTCGTTTTGAAAGTAAGGTTCTGTCACGAGTCCTTTACGGTTATTCTTTATTTCATCATTCCCTCACCATCATTCCCCCATTTTTTTGCATAGTGAGGGAATGATGACATATGAGGGAATGATTTTTGGGTGGGCTAATTGGCTTTTTTTATAGTTTGATTTTATTAATTCTTGAAATTTGTTGTTGCAATATTGTTGTAGGTTAAAAATGACAAGAAAAAAGAAGATAAGCACAGTAGAAGCTAAATTAAGAAAGCAAGAATATGACCGAAAGCGCAGGGAAAAAATGAAAGCTGATCCTGTAACACTTGAAAAACTTTGCGAAAAAGAAAGAATTAAATACCTAAAGAAAAAAGAAAAAGGTCAAGTTAAACCTATATCTGCAATGAGTTCCGGAGAAAGAAAAAACTGGAAGAAGAATAGCCAAACATATAGAGACAAAAGAGTGAAAGTGCGAAAAAATTTTGCACGACTGTTAGATGAGTCACCACCTCCTAGTCCAGAACCTATGAAAAATAATAATGAATTAAGAAATGTGGCAGTTAATCGAAGACGGCAGCAACTCAGAATACGTAGGGGAATTCTTTATGCAAAAATATCTAGATTTCTCAAATAAATTTTGGTGGCAAGATGTTCTTCAATAAAGCTATTTGAAGTTACCACTGCTGATATCGCGAAGATAGAAGTCTTAGTCAAACAGTCAACCATCATTGCTGCATTTCGTGGAACCCAGAAAATTCGTCACTTTGTCTTCAGTAATGATGTCTTGGAATTTAGAAATCTTTCACGTTATCAATGCGCAGAAAAGTGTAAACATTTTCACATGGGATATTACGAATCTTCAAAACGTTGCATTAAAAAACCAAAGTTCTATGAATTAAAAACACGAAACAAATCTTGTGATGATGGACATTCGTCAAATAATATTATTTGTACGGACAGTAATATCACTTTTAATATTGGTGATTTTGTACTTATCAAATGGGACCAAAATGTTTACCCAGGGCAAATAATATCAGTTTCTGAGGAAGACGCTTTAGTAAAGTGTATGAAAAAAGGAATTAAATCTTGGAAATGCCCTAAAATCAGAGATGAACAGTTATATGCCTGGCATGACATTCTGAGGAAAATTGAGCCTCCAAAATTAATCAGTAAGGGTGGTTATTTTATAAAAGACTTAAACTAGTCTAAAATTTCTAATCAAACTTTAATTGTAACTTTGAGACTGAATAGTTTAAGATTACAAATTTTAAAAGTGGGTAATTTCACTCTTTTATAGTATTTACTAAATATAAAGTATTTTATATTTGGAAAAAAGTCAGTCAAGTTATAGATTTTGTTTTGTTGATTTTGATACTAAACATTCATTCTATTTATAAGACTAAAGTTTAAAATAAGAAGTTTTTCTGTTGTTAAAAATGCTGTTAGATGAATCTTTAAGTTGGCAAGGAGTTTGTTATCATTGTTACTTAATTAAGTGCCCTTAATAAGTGCCATAATAAATAAAAATAAGTTTAAATTAGAGTTATGCCAAAGTGCTGCAATAATTTTGTGATTTGCTGCAATTACGCTAATTTTATGTAAAAAGCTTCATGATTTGTCTGCAATAATCATTCCCTCACCTTAATTGTCATTCCCTCACTTTGATTTTTTTTTAATGTCCTCATAACTTTCATAAAACGTAACAACTTTCGGGACCACTACTTAATTTAATTCTAGTAACATTAGTACTCTCAAATTCACATTAAATGAATATCAAATAATGTCAATATTTTTGGTCATTTTAAAATAGCCGAATTTCGGGATTTCATGAAAATTACCCATATATTTTTGAAATGTATATGCAAAGCCCTTTCCAATGATAACAAACACGACATATTTATCTCAAATTAATTTTTTTAACACAGTACCTGATGAGCGTTAGAGGGCGCCACATGAGATTTAGCGACACTTGATTTGGCCATAGCCATAACGGGCGATCAAGACGCTTCTAATGAAACCTCATTTGACCAGATCTAATAAGAAGTTGAGGAGCTGTGATCGAACAAATGAACATACATACATACATAATCATAACCCTCTTAATATTATAACCCTATTTTGGCTTTGCCGTAGTCGGGTGATAAAAGTAACCTTTTTTCTGAACTTAACATTTTCGTTAAAGTGTTTTTTTCGTGTTTTAAAACATTATTTTACTAATGTACATAAACGTAGAACATATTTTACAATTTTACTTTTTAGTCAAATAAACATTGTTATGACACGAATTCGTTTTAAAACAAAATTTTCCACATTTAAAGCTGATCATTTATAACAAAAAATAATATTAGACGTTGGTGCAAGATCACTTCGCTTTACGCTTGCGCGGTGCCGCCCACCAATCGAAAAAGCTCTTGTTTACAATTTTAAGAGGCGCAGCATCCGCGCGGCGCTGCCCGACCGCCAGACGCCACTGGCGCTGACACACAACGCTACACTTAAATCATTACAATTGTTCAGTATCATCAGATTGAGCAACTCCATGTTAGAGTCTTTATTGCAATTATTTCAATTTAGGTACGGACAAACGTAACACTCTTAATTTACTAAGGCATCAGGCAGACTTCTTTCTTCTAAGATCGTAAGAACACCTTCATGCGAGGGGCGGGGGGAATAGATTCTAATGACAACTTGCTTATTGCATAGTTTTCTTTGGTTTAGGAAAATTCACACCCGGTCATCTAATTCAAAACTAGGGACGAATCACAATAATTGTTTGTCTTCGATGGCAATCGAATACGCTACTGATGGCTCTGGTATTTAGAACTGCTACAGAGCAATACATATAGAATTAAGAACGCCCGTGGCTAAGCTAAATATTACTACTTTCATCTAATTTGGTTGAAATAAAAAACTACACTTTCAGTTTACACCAGTTGCGTCAATCCTTAATATGCAGTACTTCTAGGTAAGGGTTTGACAAGTTTTTGAAATTGTTTATAGCTTTTTTTAACTCGCCAGCATATTATAGGATTACCCGACTAGTTTGAAGACTGACCGCACACTTTCAAGACGTAAGCAGTGGTACAAAAACTCTTGGTAATGTTATAATAATAACCTCATACTGTAAAGATCATCGGCAGAGTCTGCAGCATGGTAATCAGGCCCTAAAAATGACAATTATACCTTGACAATGGCATGCTTTAGGAGAGGGCTATATCCAGCAGTGACTTGGGAGGGGGCTATAACTGCGAACTGCAGAAGGGTTGATGATGATAAAGATGAATGAATAAATGATTACACTATCATCATTGATATTGGGTGGAAATCGAACCCACGGCCTCTGTCTTGCAGACACCAACAAATAGTCCTTTTATTTCAATTGCGAGTTGTTATTTTCATCGCACACGCTGCCGCATATGTCCAAAGAATGATTTCAAAACTAGGTTTAGCCTATTTAGATTAATAATAGGTTCTTATCTGTCTATTAAATATATTTATTACATACTAGCTGACCCGGTAGATTTCGTACTGCCTCAATAGATAAATAGAATACCTAAACTTTTGTATATATTTTTTTTTAAACCTTAAAACAAACAAAAGTAATCCATAATTAATAAAAAAATTCAATACATTTTTATATATTCACCTCTAACGAACAGCAATTCATTTATATATATAAAGATAGATACATGGTATGGTACATGTATAAAAACACCCTATATGACACTATTTTCAAACCTGTAGGGATAAACAGGTTTTCCAAGACCAAAAAAAACATGTTTTGCACAGATAGGTACAAATGTATACTAAGCTTATTTGACTGCTGGACTGGCAGTCTTCGCTGAGCAATTTTCTGATACCTTCAACCACTATTAGGATGCTTTGCCTCCTAATTTTGTTATTCTGATTAACTGAATATTCAATTCAATGACTGCAATTTGTTGTTAGTAAGATAAGGTTGATGGATCCGGTAGGTCTAGAATATCAGTGACGATAGTTCTTAATCCTACTCTACATTCAGTACCATATGAGTAACAACCAATAAAGTTGGTAGTATTTCTAATTTGAACTAAGTAGCAACATCAAAGATTGACTGCAGTTGTGGTTTAAGTGGTCGCCACGCCGCTTCCTACTGCGCCAAGTTTTGTGGGTTCAAATTCTACACGGAACAAAACTTTGTGTGATCCTCAAATTCTTATACTGAGTCTGGGTGTTCAATGGGTCCGTTTCTTGTATGTTTGTAAAGATTTACATTTACTACAATCAACCATACAAAATTTAAATGGTACAGGAATGAAAACCTCAAGATCGCGCTCATAGGCTCCAATTTGCTAACGAAATGTTAGAGAGGTTCACCAGCGTTACAAACACTTTTTTTTCTCAGACACACTTTCATCTGAAAGGGCAAGTGCTATTGCAGGTATTGAAGTGAAACCAATCCTTTTAATTGATAATAATTGAAGCATCAAAGGCTTCTGCATTCACTCAAGGTTACAGTATGGGAAGCTTTGTCAGCGAGAGGTATTATTGGTCCAAACTTTTTTGAAGATCGCCGAGGAAATGCTGTAACAGTGAATACATAGCGGTCCATTGCCTTGATACGGAACTATTTTACACCAGCGTTACAGGATTTCGATGATTTTAATCAACGATCGTGGTTTCATCAAGATGGGGCAACATGCCACACGACGACGACTCATTAAGTGCTGCTTTTTGGACAAAAAGTGATATCCAAAAGAGGTGTCATTGACTGGTCACCTAGGAGCCCGGACGTATACCCAATGGACTTCTTTCTTTGGGGATACCTTAAAAGCAAAGTTTTCAACAGCAAACCAAGGAAATTTGTGTACTTTAATAATAAATGAACAGTTTTTATCGAACACAACTAATTTCTTTTAAATCATTATTTGAAATATGGAAACGAACTTTCAGTCCAACCTGTATTTTACCGAACAGGCATAAACCCGTTACACCATTACCAGAGTCCTACGATGACATAACTGAAACATTTAGCGTACTTGTTGCTATCAGCATATATTAAATGTTTTAGTGACGTAAAACCTGCAGTTCCAAATACATTTGGATACATTGGATGTAAGGCATTACATACAAGTGGTGATTACAAACTTAAAACGTAATTGCAATATTTTTTGTATTTCTTTGATTTTATTATACTAAGCCATATCGAAGAAATATGTAAGTTAAGTGTCTATAAAACATATTGAAGGTTTTGCCGCTGCATTACAGAACTGATAAAGTACATAAGCATTTGTCTTTTTTTATTATTCATTTAATTAACACTCAAAACACGTTTTGCAATCATAAAGTCTGCCATACTGTAAAATAGTTTGTCGGCAGAAGTTCTCGCAGCAATGCTCTCAAACAGGGTTCTAAAAAGATATTGCTAATAAAAAAATAATATGAATATATTAAAAAAGCAAAAAAATACAAAAATAAAAGGAATAGGAGACACCAGTGGTCATCATGGACACAACGACAAGTAATGTCCCTTGAGTTGCTTTTTATATTGAAATTTTGTGTCCACTCCCCTTAACAATTCCGGGGGCAACTCATTTAACAGATACAGCACTAAATATATTATCTTCTCGTTCGTTTGCCAAAGTAGTTCGTGGTTGTCGGAACTACTAGTTGCACTTTTTTCGCTAGACGGGTTGGGTAGATAATATGTTCTCGTTGGATTTTGAGCTCTTTGTTACCAAATTGCGCAACTAAAATATTCAACTTAACTTTATGATAAACCGAAAGTAAGTTAAACATATTTAAAAAAAAAACGCTTAATCACTGTTTAAATCGTTGAATGAGTCAATATCTGCTTACGTGCTTACGGGTATTGCTCTATTGCATACTCGAATGTACTGGGAATCTAAATTAGGTTTGGCTAATAAAAATGGGGGGTCCCACACTATTTATGCGGATACGCGGTCTTCATTTCAGAACTCTAATGATTATAAGTTCAGGCCAGGTGGATGTGAGAGGCCTTAAATCGATCAGAGTGGCGTGTACCGGCATAGGCCTATGTCCAGAAGTGGACTGTGATAGTCTATGATGGCTTGATAGTTAAAAAAAGAGGGAGAGCCACTGTTCTTCCTTCTCGGGATGCAAGGCGTACATCAAGGTGCTCCTCTTCAACGTGTCACGACGGTACGTGATCTTGGGTTAACAATTGACAGCAAACTGAACTTCCATGAACATATTAAGGAAGTTAGCAAAGACGCAAGCAGATGTTTAGGTTTTATAGTCAGAACTGCTGCAAACTTTAATAATGTCCACGTTATGAAACTACTATATAATGCATACGTGCGTAGTAAACTAGAATACAATGCAGCCATCTGGGCACCTCAAGAAAAACTATACATACTGATGCTTGAAAAAATCCAGCCTAAATTTGCTGGGTATTTATACAAACGTACGTATGGATATTATCCGTTTTTGTATCTGTCAATTTTTGTTTCTGGAATGGTTGGCTTGGATACTTTAGAACTCGGGCGGAAGTATATATGCTTAAAGTGTACTACTATTTGTTATTGAATAATAAAGTGGACAATCCAGTGGCGTAACAATACCATCTGGGGCCCGTGGCAAATTCTTTTGATGGGGCCCTATCAGTAAAAATCGTCACGTTATACTCAGTTTAAGTTTAACAAACCTAGAGATTTTTAGTGTACTCAATTGCACGTTGTATATGTCCCACTAATGACCACAGGCCTCCTCTCTTAGGCGAGAGGCAATAGTCTGTAGTACCTACGCTAGCCTAATGCATTTTGGAGACTTCACATTCATCCATAGAAGAGTTAGCGCTTTTTGGACTTCAACAAACCGAACTTTTAAAGCAAAAACGGCATCATAACGTCCTGCCCATCTAGTAGGGTTTAATGTTTTTAATGTTGTTGAAGTTGAAGACTCAATTTCTTTATTAGATAGGTACATAACTTGATAAAATATATGGAATATCTTTTGATACTATGCCCAAAAATATTATAAATTTGTTGAACTGTTGAAAAAAAATTTGCATATCAATAACCTCTTTCACTGCATCATTGAGTACTTGATTTAAATTATGAGCAGCACAATGAACATATACGGCATTCGGTTCGACATTTTTATGAGTTTTTGAACTCCACCATAAGTCCCTTTCATTGTGTTAGCACCATCATATCCTTGTCCTCGATACTTATTTAGTGGACTATATTTGTCATGGATTTAATCATTTGCTTGGACATTGCTAAGGCAGTTTGATCCTTAACTTCGTGAAATCCTAAAAATGTTTCTTTAATGACAAGTGCCTTTGGGATCCCATTACTTTCTTTTTCGATCATACAATAACGGTAAAGTTCACAAATTTTATCAATTTTTGAAATATCTTGAGTTGTATCGAATATGATAGAGTAGAATATGCGGCATTACTTCATTTATCAGTGAATTTTCTACTTTTAGAACCAGTACACAAATTTGCTCATTTTGTATTTTTGGACTTAAATATTTTATCTGACCCTTTGGTTTACCTAACAATTCTTGTAAAATCGAGTCGTATTTACTTAATAACTCAACAATACTCAAAAACTTTCCTTTGGAGCTTGCTCAAAGTATCAAAGTAACAACAAATAGCCTAGAAACTACTTGGCGCCAAAAATATTTTTCTGTTTTTATCATACTTGCTCTCTAACGAGTGTGTTCCATGTAGCCGCCACTGTTGATAGGAAAGACAGGAATCCAGATGATTTTTTAATGTCTCGTGTCTTTGTATGCCATCTATAATATGTTTCCAGTCGTCATAGCCCATAATCCAAACATTTTATATTTTCTTAGATGCCCGATTTGCGAATAACCAACACGGTTCACAATACGCCTTCTGAAGTATTAAAGAATAGGATAGCCATGTACATTCAAGTTTCACGCCAGACTTGGAAACAATATAGTAATGTATTTCTAGAAAAGAAGAAAGACAATAGATCACAATATTGTTCATGCTAAAATATAATTCTCTTTGATTTTTGCTAGTACCTTGTTGTGGTTGTTCTGGATTATTGACGGTTTTTTGACGGTCATCACACTTTGGATTTTAAGCAGAACTTATAAAAATATACCTTTCAAATAAAATTAAATACGCAGGTACAATATAAAAAAATATTTTTGAGCTCGCAGCCTCTTGGGCCGGGGCCCTCTTGGGTCGGGGGCCCGTGGCATTTTGCCAGCCCTGCCACCCTATTGTTACGCCACTGGGACAATCCATCGGTCCGTGAGTCAGTTCATCTCTACGTGCCTGACCATTACTTGCGTGGTTGTGGTCGTATACACCTTCTTGGCACATTACAAAAACTAGTAATAGCCCCACCGTTACAGCGATCAATCTTATAAATTATTTTTTAAAGGCTAGCCCAATTGTAGACATATTTTTCGATTATTACAAAATACACCAGTCGTACTGGTGTATTTTGTAATAATGTAATGACATACCTAAATAACTGTAAATAATTGTATTATTATTAAAAATTGACATTTATGCATGTATCATTGACATTTAATTGAAAGTACTGATTTTTTTATCTTTTTTTTTTAATTTAGGATCTTATTTGTTGACATTATTTATATATAAGCTATTTATGGTTGAAATTTATTTCTCTTTGACAGTAAATGTTTCTTAAAAATCATTGTTTTGACATAACATGTGAGCGTCTTGGTGCATGAACTGCAAGCTTATATTGTTTATTAAATAATTGAATTTTGAATCACGAGGATATGAGGATACGAGTGATTTAAGCACTTTCCTCTATCGGGACAGAAGTGCTTGCGATGGCAGTATCAAGGCTGCAAAGGAAAGTAATTTGTTGTGTGTGAAAAATACAGAATCGAACACTCGAACTTAGTTTACTCAACAAGGACAAAAACTGTTCTGTCTGTATCACCTCTAGTTAAGTGGCAAAAATAATAAGGTCATTACATGTTGTACCACATATGGCACTAAAAAAATTAAAATAATCAGTTTTCTCTATTATTATTTTTTAAATTATATTTCTATTTCATGTTCTAGACCACAAATACAATTTGGTAACATTTTTTATCTGAACAAACAAAAATCATGCAGTATAGGATTAATTTCAGCATTGATACTGAAGAAATAATCGGTGATTTCTTTTCTTTATTTATTTTATTTTACTTGGTTCGGTATACCAACAGCTTAAATAATGTATTATAAGGTAAACGTTTATGTTAATTAAGAACAAAGCCAAGTTGGATCAACGAGATAGATAGATAGAAATTGTCGTACCTATATGTTTATTTGGTAACAATTTCTATACACTTATTTTTAATACAAAAAATATCATATTAACGACGCAACGCGTTGCGACGCTAATAGCTTAATCATTACTTATTGAATATTTAGCAATTAATAAAAAAATACACGCTTTAATTAAGTATTATTTGATTTTGATGCCATTACACATACCGGTACTGAATAGGCGTGAGAACCTCATTGCAAGACAATACAAAGCACAACACAACAGGAACATGACACCATAGAAAATCCGAGCTTAGTACGTATTAAGCTGGGATTTAAATACCTAGACAAATATTGTCGCATTGAGTGGTAATCGAATCCGCAACCATTAACTTAGCTCTCGTATGCGCTGTCACTGCGATGATATGTTTCTCTTTGGCATAAAATATATTATTTCAATTCATTAGAGGATCATTCTACACCGCTGTTGTCTTTGTAATATAAATTTCATTATAACTAGTTAGGTATAACTTTTTGACAAGCAACGTTCAAAAAAAGAAGTTCACCGGACCTCGACCATAATACCTCGACCCAAGTTGACACTCTATTTGAAGTTTAAAGGCGTAAGCGTTCGTCCCAATGAGTCGCAAGTTGTCGGATGTCGCACAGGGGTGGCAGATATATATAGCCGTCGAAAGCGAGCCGAACCAGCCGTGTAGGTTTTCCATACGATTAGTTCCGTGACATGCCACCCCTGCACTCATAAGTAATTGCTTGTATGTATTCTATAAATTTGAACCTGTGTGGGTGTTGCCTTTTTTGGTTAGCAAAAATATAACGGATTTTGTTACAACACGTTTTAAAAATTTGAGGAGCTCGATGATGCGGATACACGGTAATTAGTCCGGAGTACCTCTCTGCGTACTATGGTTGAACTTTTGTATATTTTTCATTATACTATTTAGCAATCGATATATTAAATCTTTCAGGTGTATCTTGAACAACCCCTGAGGGGCCTTCAATCAAACAAAAGGAAATCGTAATCTTGTTTTTGTTGAACAAGAATTTCAACAAAAACATAAACTAGAGATGAACTGATGATGTTTTTTTTTAAAATATTTAAGCTTACCATAGTGACTCTACTCTACCTGATGGTAAGCATGAGCAGAATTAATGAGTAGGGGTCACCATTTTCATTGTAAGGGGAGGCAATGCGCATGGTGACCCATACCATAGCGGCCTGGTCAGATATTTCAGCATCATTCTTTCGGCCTCTGGAGGTCGGGAGAATCATACAGAATGCTTGGGTCTCCGGTCTCACACTCACCAACGAAATACGACAACAGTAATGCTGTCATTATTAGGATGGTCTTCTGTGTGACGGTAGTACTGCCGCGGTCGAGCCGGACCATTCGTTCTGAAATCAGCGTGGCTCTACTACCTATTTTTGCTTAAAGTGATGAGGGAGAATCATACTAAGAATTTCCTAAGTATTCTTGTGAACAGATCATGATCTTTCGTGACTAACAGGCCTTCGTAGTCAACTTTTCTGTGGATTTCAAGTACCTTCTCATTTTATAATAAATATATTGAATGCAACAGGCAACAGGTTGTTCAATATGTTGTGTCAAACTATCCATAATATCATGCTTCTTCTAAAAGTTTCCTTTATTAGTCCAGTCCTGTGCCAAGTGGCCTACTATGCTGCCCTATCTAGGCGGATGCTTCATTTTTCTCATAAACGTAGTAGGACTTAGTAATAGAAAAGTACCTACCCGATTTTATTTCAATGTTTCTTGTTTGAGCTAACTGTTTCATATAGTTAGCCCAGTCATATTAGCCGCAGAACTGATGACCGTTGGGGCATAAGAGTTCTGGAGTGGAGACCGCGTGTCGGTAAACGTAGTGTATGACGCCCACAGCAGCAGGTGAGGTGGAGTGACGACCTGCGTAGAATGGCTGGCAGGAGCTGGATGCGAGAAGTCCAAAATCGATCAGAGTGGTGTGCAATAGGAGAGGCCTATGTCCAGCAGTGGACTGCGATAGGCTGATGATGATAGCCCAGTCATGATGTTTACTGCAGAATTATAGAATTATGTATGTGAATAACTTATATATAAAATTCTCGTGTCACAATGTTAGTTACCATATCATACTCCTCCGAAATGACATGACTGATTTCTATGAAATTTTGTATGCATATCGGGTAGGTCTGAGGTTCGGCCAACATCTATTTTTCCTAGCCCTAGGACGCGACCGGAGCCGGAGGCATCAGCTAGTATATACTTTATAGTTACTAGCTGACCCACAAGACTATTAGTCTAAGTCATCGCCAGCAAAACACATTTAAAAATGAATTGTCGAACACATTTGAAAATTAAATGTCGAACACATTTAAAAACGCCGACAGTATACAAATAATTATTATGTCTGTCCATTTAGCATATATCTCAACCGGCAATTGTGTAAAAATCTTTATTAGATTGATCTCCGAATCTCATTCTTTAAAATCTATTTAGTGAGTTAGGCTACGTAGTAGTTTTTTAATAATCTGTGGTTAGGCGTTATGGTAGAACATATGAACATACATAGAGTGCAATCTATTACCCTAACTTTTGACTTCACTGTAGTCGAATAAAAAGCGGCCAAGTGCGAGTCGGACTCGCCCATGAAGGGTTCCGTATCAGCAAGTAACATCATATAAAAGTTCTTGTAGTTCGTTGTAACTTTCATCGATGTTTTTATACTAGTGTATTGATTGGATGAAAGATAAATTGCGCGTTACGATTTATGACGTATTAAAAAAAAACTACTCACTAGATCTAGTTCAAACCAATTTTCGTTGGTAGTTTGCATGGTAATGTACAATATATATTTTTTTTAGTTTTATCACTCTCTTATTTTAGAAGTTAGAGGGGGGGGGACACACATTTTTCCACTTTGGAAGGGTCTCTCGCGCAAACCATTCAGTTTAGAAAAAAATGATATTAGAAACCTCAACACCATTTTTGAACACCTATCCATAGATATCCCACACGTATAGGTTTGATGAAAAAAAAATTTTTGAGTTTCAGTTCCAAGTATGGGGACCCCCAAAATGTATTGTTTTTTTTCTATTTTCATGTCAAAATCTTAATGCGGTTCACAGAATACATCGACTGACCAAATTTCAATATTATAGCTCTTATAGTTTCGGAAATAATTGGCTGTGACATACGGACGGACAGACAGACAGACAGAGACAGACAGACTTGACGAATCTATAAGGGTTCCGTTTTTTGCCATTTGGCTACGGAACCCTAAAAATGATGACTGGGATAAGTGATCATGCCCATGGAACCGCGACAAAGCGAATACAGCCCCCCTAGCCAAGTTGCAAACGTTCGTGTTCTATTCTATTTCTCTATTCTCTTGATTCATTGGCTAATGTCACTCAGTCACGTGATCAAAACAAAATATTATCCAAAAAAACAAAGGAAATGACAATAGAATAGTAAACGAAAAACGTTTGCAACTTGGCTAGGGGGGCAGGAGTAGCAATTACTCCGTAGTTCAGTATGTTCTCGTTAGATGGAACCAAAGCAGGATTTTGTTTCATTTATTTATTTATTTATTTATTTATTTATTTATTTTAAATTTCTTTCTTCTTTAAATAAAATAAAAAAAAAAAAAAAAAAAAATTAAAAAAAAATTCATAGGGTGTTGTAGTCGCCGCCGAATCATTTAGGTTTACGGTGATAAAAACGTATGAATAAAATCAATATTCATACGTTTTTATCACCGTAGTAGAGAAATATTTGTACTTTTTACTGTACACTTTACTACATGAAGCCCTATAGCCCTCTAAATAAGTCTTACATTTCACAATCTACACAAATAAATAAAAATGAAGAGTCCATTTGTAATATCAAAATTACAGCTTTCTACTAAATGCATATGAAAGTATGTATGGTAGTTACTTTATCAAAAAAAGTATTTTTTTTTTGTAAAATACCTACTGCTAATCTCATAAACGGCTGTATAGATTTTGATGGGACTTTCGCTGGCAGATAACTGATGACATTAGGAGTAACTTTTGTTATTTTTTTTACATTACTCCGCAGCGTTACTCACGTTTAACAACAAAACAGCGGGTATCCCATTTAAAAATAAGGTTCATACTAATAAGTTATAATAAGAGTGTGTGTATATTAAGAATTCAATAAAATATTAGAAGAAATCTCAAAAATATTTATCTTTAATTTCTTACAATATATCTTTCTACGATAATACTTATGTACATCATTTCATTTAAATTTATTCAAATTAAACGTACTATATAACGATAACATACAACTTTAATTTTAATGTGTGACGTTTCTAAATGTTTACGATTAGTTTTAAAACTGATCAACAGATGTCATTACTTTGCTTTTATAAAAAAAAAAATAGTTAAACGTCTTTCGGAACTGTTTTTGACTGCCTAGAGCCATGCTGATTTCAGCACGAATGGGCCGGCTCGACCGGTACAGTTTTACCCTCTCATAAAAGATCAACATATAAGGACAGTATTCGTGACTACTGCTGTCGTGTTTCGTTGGTCAGTGTGAGACCGAAGCAAAGGCTCAATGATGCAGAAGCTTCTCAATAGGCCGCCAGAGTGTGGATCTCATATTGAATCGTTTGCATTCGTAATGGCCTACACTCTACGTAACGACTCTGGGTCCTTAAAAACGCATTAAAATTCACTCAAAACGTAGTAACCTACATAGCACTAGGTATTAGGTATTACAATCGGAGACAAGGAGAAATAATGACTATTCAAACGTGAGAGAGAATAGAAACGTACAGGAGGAAAATTGAATTTTAGTACGATAGAAGTTAGGAAAAACTTTCTGAAGATAATAAATTGTATATCGGTATATCACTTATAACTCGTGCGAGCTAAGATGGCACCTGGCTCAACACGAAACATGACACCGTTCCCCCGCGTGATACCCCTCTGTCATCCTGCGAGTAGCGTTAGCAACACTATTATCGTTGCAAGAATCTTTCAATAATAATTTTAGTTTATTAGGTATTACCTAATGTCATATAAATCACTCCACGAATTTATTTTATAAATATATCATTAGATTTGTCTGGATACCCCAATTGTTTTAAGAAAGGTCACACGAAAAAAACCAGCATGACGACTATGAGACGCAATAGTTTAAAATAAAGAATATCCAAATACATATGATTTTCAGAGACTACGATTAAAAGGCTTATCATGATGAAGTAATTTCGTTGAAAATGATATTAGGTATTACCTAATATTATTTAAATCACTGCACGAAGAATGCATTCGGGTAAATAATGAATGAGGCCTGCTTCCTATTGGTATGCATATGTATTTTCTTAACTCAGGTAGTAAAGTACCACTTAAGGTAAAGTAGTATGTTATGAGAAACTAATTGAAGCAAAATAAATGTAGAAATTTAAAAAAACTAGAATAAATCATATTTTTCTTGCAATCAGTACTTCAAACGACTGACATTTGAGTCAGGTGCCATCTTAGGTCGCACGAGTTATACCTATATGGCCTCGGCTAATTCTATTGTCAATCGAGTTCGGCTTATTTCTTACTTTGAATTTTAAATCGTTTCTATCTTCTATCTATTGATAAAATCTTCAAACCATCATTTATTATTATGTGCCTGTATTATAATCAGAAAGTTTTACATAAATTTATCACATTATGGTCCCACAATTTTTTGATGTGAAACATCTATAGCCGCACGTAAAACAGATTTCTGGCGTGGCGACGCATGCCGTGGCGACGCGTCGCCACGCTATACGATGGTATATATATACAGTCTATATGCAGTAGTGTGTACGGTGTGGCGACGCGTCGCCACACCGTACACACTACTGCGTACCACTACTACGTAATATTTTATTATTTTATCATTATGACATATTTAGTTCCTATTACAATATGTTCTTTTCTGCATATTACTTTTACAAAATAATGGCGATGTTTCACATCTGCCAGGCGTCCCGTGACGGCTCACATTTTTTTTTCTAAGTTTGTCATTATTATTTACTCACATACCATTTATAGTCTACATCATTAAACTTATCTAGCACATACGAACGCCACGGTCCGTTAGACGAGTTCAGTTCTGTCTGTTCAAATTTTCTTAATCTCAGTTTTATCTCATATTTAATTTAATAATCTTAATATATATAAATCTCGTGTCACAATGTTTGTCCTCAATGGACTTCTAAACCACTTAACCGATTATAATAAAATTCGCACACCATGTGCAGTTCGATCTAACTTGCGAGATAGGATAGTTTAAATCTCAAATTATAGTCGCAATTTTAATAATCGCGGGTAACACCGCGGGATTCAGCTAGTTATATTATACAAAAAAGCGGTACAAAAGTATATGGTTTATTAGTTTTAAAATAAATCCTTAAGTATATTATATACTTACCTAGGTTTGTTATGGCATAGAGATAATCTGATGGTAAGCGACTACCGCTACTCTTTAACATCTGCTACTAAAAAGTCATAATGAAGTAATCAACGGGCCGGGTTTCGAAACATAATACCAGGAAGAGAAATAACCATTTCCTGCACTATTTGCGTGTGTTTCATGAAACATGGTGTAGAAACTAAACTTTCGGGTAATAAAAATTAACGAACCGTTCCGTCTGTAAATCTTAATAATAATAAAAACAATTTGTAGGTGTATGCGGTTAGATATTAACTCATGGGTATTTACTTCTATAGTTTTTTATGGTATGTCAAAACCTATAGTGGAAACAGGTCAGTGTCAATTAGTAATAATACAGTCTTTTTAAGGTTTTTCGTTTAATCTCGGCTCCTGTTCATCGTAGCATGAAGTTATAACATCCTTACTTATATTTAAAGCTATATAGATTAATGTTTATCCCGATCTAAAAGCAGGGGCGGATCCAGGATCATACCTTAGGGGGGGCGGAGTGTAACAGATTATATTGATGGCTAAAAAAAAAAAAAAGGTCTTCAATTTCCGGAAACTTATAAACTTAAATAAGTACTTTATTGCTGCAGTTCAAAAGCTGTTCAGAATAATTAAATAATTATTTAAATAATTAGTAATCTAGAAAATTTTCGTATACACTTACACTTAATTTATTCATTTTGATTTTGGCGCACTGGGTTTCGTGGTTTTACGAGAATAAGAAGCTTTATAATTCATTTTTTATTTATTATTATTATTATATTTTCATTTTAGAGTACTGGGTTATGTGGGGTTGGGTTGGTTTGCTTGGGAGTTTAGGACGCTTTAGGTTATGCGTCGCTTGGGGGGGGCGATCGCCCCTATCGCCCCCCCCCTTGGATCCGCCCCTGTCTAAAAGCGAATTAGAATGTAAAAAATACTAAAATATTGTTTTATTCCATTAATTGTTCGACTTTATTTAAAAATGTGCTCTAGTTTCGTGTTACAAAAATTCCAAAATCATCAATTAAACTCCATAACATAGACAATACCGTAAGTTCCGTAATAAAATAAAAATTCGTCCAAGTGCGTGTCAGATCACGCATAAAATAGGGTTCCGTATATTTAGTCACCTATAGTGGAAAGTGGATGTAAAATCGTGCCCAATAGATCATTTTTATATACATCACAATTCAAACGATGTCCTAATTCTCATATGTACATGTAAAGTTTCATTTTCCTAGCACTAACCGTTTGGAAGGGTTAAGGGTAGTAGAGGACGGACTGAGACGTTCCGAGACGAGAACAACGGAACCCTAAAAAAGTGTTGATAATAACACCGTCTAAGCGTTTAACTACCATAATTTAGGAAATGAGATCTGCTGCGTGCGAAAGTTTAGGGCCGATGAATTAATTACGTGTTGTGTTGTGTGTGAAAATGCTGTCAATTACCTGTGCGTAGAACTAGACAATCTCTTGAACTTTGAGCACGGTATTATCTAAAACCTCTTGTATTATTGTAATTCGCTGTTTGCTATATTTTGTCCTTGGCTGGAACAAACCGGCAGAAAATTTAAATAAGATTATTTTATGCATAAACCACTTGTTTATGCATTTATTTAGTAAAAGCTGTTAATTTCAAATATATATTTCAATTCAATTTTTTTTAAATTCTATGTTGACTGCCTTGTAGTGGTCAGCGTATGCGAATGCTGATCAAGAGGTCTCAGGTTCAATTCCTGGATCCGTCCTAATGTTTGTGTGATCCGCAAATATTTATTTCGGAGTCTGGGTGTTTTCTATGTATAATATTTATGTATTTACAAAAAAAAAGGATGTTTATGTATTAATATCAGTTGTCTAGTACCCATAATACAAGCTGTGCTTAGTTTGGGATTAGATGACGATATGTGTAAGATGTTCGAAATAGTTATTAATTTATAAAGACATCTATATTAATTCCCTATTTTATATTTTAACTCTATGATTTTCTATTCCAGTTAAGAGGTTTCGTTTCCCTAAAATTAATATTCGCTATGACAATGAACTAAAGTTAAGGACATACATTGATTATGACAATATTATGTTCTACTAGCTTTCGTCCGCGGCTCCGCCCGCGTGTATGTCGGTTATCGCGGTAAAAAGTAGCCTATGTCCTTTCCCAAGTTCAGTTCTATCTTCATACCAAATTTCATTAAAATCGATTCAGTAGTTTAGGCGTGAAAGCGTAACAGACAGACAGACAGAGTTACTTTCGCATTTATAATATTAGTAGGGATTAAAAAAAACACAGACAGACATAACGAATCTATAGGGGTTCCGTTTTTTACCATTTGGCTACGGAACCCTAAAAACCTACCTAAATTGTTCTACAAGTGCAGAAAAGTGTTAAACTAATAGATTTTACCATAGAAATACACTGAATTTATAGGGTGTGTAGAAAAAGGAAAAATTAAAAAAGAAATAAATTAGTCGGTACCTAAATTATTTTCTACGAGTGTGCTTCTCACCAACTTGGGCAAATTGTTAATTGGTGGTTCAATTAACCAAGTACCCACGTATATCCGTAATTAATATGAGGTATATATGTCAGTGAACCCTATCTACGAGTTTGGTCGGCCTTCGTGTTATGATTCACACAAAACTTAACTTAAAAAGGCCACCAATGCATTAGATACCGTTACACTGTAGGCATGTCGTTACGCTCGGCTGAATTTTTTGTAAAGCAAATTTAATGGAGTGGATTTTGAATTTGACATTAAATTTGTGTTAGTCATATCTTAATCTAAAGTTACACTGTAAAACTGTAAACCAGTGCTGAAACATTAAGTGTTATATTAATAAAACATTATTTCGACCCCTGGAGTTCTTATATGTACATACCGTGACAGTGTTTTTCAATATTAAATAATTTAATTACAAAGGAACTCATTTAAATAAAAAATAGCTATTACGTAAATTACATAAATAAAACACTGAACTGTTAATTACGTCATTGAAATTAAGATAACGACAACCTTGGTAGTTCGTCTTTATCAAAACTATATTAACAATTCTACTTTGCTTATTAATTTCAACGCTGAGACTAATAAAATACAATAATGATATCGTGAAATTGCGTTGGAATTTTATAAAACGACATACAGTCACGAAGGTAAAGTCGGTTTTGCGTTCCCGAACGCACAGAAGAGCTGTGTCACTGCCCGCCCGCACTGTCAAAATAAAAAATGAGTGAGGATAGAAAAAAAACTTTTCTGGGATTTGATTTTAGTACTCAAAGGGTAAGTAAAACCTTTTTGGAAGATAAATAATAAAGAGAATTTTCCGAACTATTTTATAGTGTTGGATAAATACAACTGCATTAGATTGTTCTAAATACAATTATTTTCAATAATTTATATTCAAGAAACATCGAAATCTGTTTTCTTTTTGTTTTTTATGCCAATAAGTTCCCATTACTAGTGTTTTAGAAATTCAATTAGGAATAGTTAATTTATAAACTATTAGTTGTCTCTCTTCCATAATTACAGGGAAAACCATTAAGTTTCGTTAGTTTTATAGTTTAGTTAGACAACAATATACCGCTTTATACTTAATCGGATTTAAGTATTATTATTACATGTTTTTATTTTTTAGCTGAAGGCCATTGTAATTGATGAAAAACCTACTGTTCTGTATGAGGCTGAGGTGGAATTTGATGTGGACCTGCCGGAATTCAGGTGATTATTTGTTATCTTTGAAAAGATAAGGTATAAATGTCAAGGTCATTAAATAAACTTCTAAGGGACATCTAGACGATATTAGATAAAAAAATACCATAAATATTTAGCAATGTTACACATGAAAATGTTAATTTTAGAAACACAAAATGTAGCCATATAAGCACAAATTTTGACATCACAGCCAAACTCGTTTGACCTTGTTTTGATCCTCATTTATCCATGGTAATGTGCTAAAGTATGAAGAGTAGCAGGGTAAATATAGCTGAAATATAAATTAATTATTATGTTTAATGATAACGTTTATTGCACCTTTTCTATCCATTCATTAAATTAATAATTCTCTATGGTTGTAATACATATGTAATTAACAAAGGGTGCAATAGTTTTTCTGTCAGTTCCATAAAAAAAAATGCAATTACGAAAATATTCAACTATTTAAGTATAGTATAGGAAATGAATAGAAATTTAACCATAATCAGTGACTTAAAACAGATTTGCTCAATTCTACTAATCTTAAATTAAGTAGCATACACTAAGATGCTATATTAATTCCATGGGTGTCATAAGAGGCGACTAAAGGAACAAAATAACATCACTACCAAGAGAAGGAAAACTTGAAACAAACCCTATACCAACCCATCTGGCCAGCGTGGTATAGTAGGCCAAACCTCCTTTCTAAGGAGAGGCCTATATCCAGCAGTGGACTGTTAAAGGCTCTTGATAATGATGATGATGATGATATTAAGATGCACAGAAAGTATACTTGAACAGACTGTAGGCATATGATCCAGCAGTGGAGTTCAGTTACTGTCATTATCATTCAAGAATAATCTTTCCCTAATTATTAGAAAACACAGTCACAATTGTCTCCCTATCTTACTTAATTTATGATTAAAATACATACATTTGTTACATTCTAGAATGAAACTCATTTTTACTTGTTCCACTATTTAATTTTAATCCTGACCAACTTCACCCTATGCCATTATCACAGGTTACATAACTAAAGATTACTTGCCTAAAGATTTTGAGACGGTGTCTGAAATGAGTATGAATGAGTTTCATTCAAGAATATATCACAACAGGTTACACCATATAAACCACACCATATAATAAATAAAGTCCTCCACCGCATCTGTCTGTCTGTTCGCAATAAACTCAAAACCCACTGCACTGATTTAAATGAAATTTTCTACCCAGATAGTCTAAAGACTGAGAAAGAAATAGGCTTACTTAACGACACTGATATAAGTGAAATTTTCTACCCAGATAAGGCTGAGAAATGACTGAGGCCGAATTAGGCTTATTTTTTACCGCAATAACCGACATAGAGGTGGGCGAAAGCTTGTTACATATATATGTCTCTCAATTTTGTGAACAAGTGAGTGATTTTCCTCCTAATCTCAGTTGTGATTCCCAGTATAAAGTTTCCCATAGAAGGTTCATACGTCAATCTGCTGATATTCTTACTTTTCCACTTCAAAGATTTTAGACTGAAATAATACTCAATGGTTTGATCAGATTTCGAAATGGTTTCTTTTCTAGGACGGCAGGTGGCGTGGTGCGCGGTGAAAGGGGTGAGGTGACAGCTCCTCCCCTATTATGGGTGAAGGCACTTGACATGGTAATGGACAGATTGGTTGTAGCTGGAGTAGATTTCTCTACAATTGAAGCACTTTCGGGAGCTGGACAGGTAAGCAAAGTTTTTTATGTGTTAGATGGTAGAGGAAAGTTTGTCACATCTACTTCTTGGTGAAGTGGAATTCGAACATTGAACCAGTTGTCAGTATATTTGAGTGCACTCATTTTCCAATAATGATTGTAATACTCGTAGTTGTTCTTCTTCCTAGCCTTATTCCCAATGTTATTTGGGGTCAGCTACTAGTTCAGGTTGAACTCCACTTCGACAAGAAGTAGATGGGACAAACTTTCCTCTACCATCTAACACATACTCATAGTTGTTCATGATCATATATTTTATTGCTATGATCTGCCATAGCAACATATAAAAAATAAATATATTTATATGATAAAGAAACTATCAAATTACTCATAACGATTTACATCTCTCATTCAGAAACTATACTTTTTTTTTAAAGATAACTCCCGCATTAGGATTATTAATCCTGTGTCCCGGGGGACTTTACAAACATACATGAAATGGACACAAAGTACATCCAGACTCAGAACAACAATTTGCAAATCACACAAAGTGTTTTCCTACGTAGGATTTGAACCCACGACAGGCGAAGTAGAAAGCGGCGTAACGACCGCTTAAACCACTTTTTTTTTTTTTTTTTTTTTTTTTTTTTTTTTTTTAACGTGTGGAAATCCCCACGGACCGTCACCCCACCGGGGCTCTCGGCGGGGCGGTGTGTCGGACTCGAACCGACTAAAACCACACGGTGTGACCTCTCTGCGCCTGTATTTGGAAGGGATCCAGGTAACTGTTATCTCCTTCTGGATCCCTCCCGGCGCCTACCCGCACTGTTGCGGGCGCCATCTCCTCATACTCTCTATTTGGGCGACGTCCGGTCACACGCGGACGCCACCCCCTCGCGGCTGGCCACTATGGCGGATGGACGGGGAAACCCGTCCCGTCCACCCGCAGCCACACTCAGGGCGGCATGAGGCGCAGATAGGCGCGCCTCCGCCGCCCGGGGCGCCGGCGGCGGATCGGGTCCGAGTGGAGGTCATCCTCCCGGGCCTTCTCCGCCGCCTCCTTCTGCGAGATTACGTCCTCGCAGAAGGTTGCGACCGCGGTAAAACAACTGTCGCTGCCGGCCATGGAGCGGACTACGACCGGCAGCGAGAGTTCCTCTCCGATGACTGCAGTGAGGGCCCGGCGCTGCGCCGCCCATGCGGGGCAGACCGCCAGCGTGTGCTGGGCCGTGTCCTCACTGCAGTCGCAGTGGTGGCAGGCGGGACTCAATTCCCTCCTCGCGACCGAGTGCAGATACTTTCCGAAGCAACCGTGCCCGGAAAGCACCTGCGTCAGCCGGAAGGAAAGGGTCCCGTGCTGCCGCCCTGCCCACTCGGCGATGACCGGCTGGAGAGCCTCCACGGTGGCGAAGCCAGCGCGTGGAGTCTCCAGCCGGAAAGACCATCTAGCCAAGGTGGCTCGACGAGCGGCTTCGCGCCACTCGCGCACGTCCTCGGGCGGAGGGCGGATGCCCCTCTCTGCCCGGAATTCAGCCACTCGTCGATAAACTTCGGCGAGCACTTCCGCCTCCAAATCCCACGGGGGTGTTCCGGCCAAGGCGCAGGCCGCTTCGGTCGACACCGTGCGGTATCCGCGTATGGCTCTGACCGCCAATATCCTCTGGGGGCGCCAGAGGCGCGCCCTATTCTGGGCGGACAGAGCCGCCGCCCACACCGGTGCACCGTACAGTGCCATCGACCGGACCACCCCCGTGTACAGCCGCCTAGTGGGAACACTGGCCCCGCCCAAATTGGGCAAAAGTCGCCCGAGGGCGGAGGCAGTGTCCACCAACTTTGGGGCTAGCTGTTTGAAGTGCTCGTCGAAGAGCCACCTTCCGTCTAGGACCAGACCCAGGTATCTCATCTGGGCCCGGACCGGTACGAGAACCGAGTTGACCTCAATCGAGGCGCCGGCGGGTGGACCACGACGGGGCCCGTGAAAGAGTAGGGCCTCCGTCTTATCCAGGGCCACCCGCAGACCCAGCGCCTCGATGCGCCCGACCACCATGGACACTCCAGTGGTGGCCAGGCGCGCCGCCTCCTGGTAGTTAGCCCCCCGGGCCGTGACTAAAGTGTCATCCGCGTAGCAGATTACACCCAGCCCGGGGGGGAGACGCCCTCTTAGGGCCCAGTCGTATCCCATGTTCCACAGGAGTGGTCCTAGGACAGACCCCTGCGGAACACCGCACGACATGGCCCTGCGTCTCAAGACGCCATCTCGGTCCTACCGCTTAAACCACTACGCCAACCGTGCGGTTCTGAAAAGCCATATCTAATATCTAGTTTCAAATCTAACAAGTGTTTATTATTTTCCAGCAACATGGCTCAGTATGGTGGGCCAAAGACGCTGAGACTCGACTCGCAAAGCTTTCACCAGACGACTTCCTTCACACTCAGTTGGCGACTGCCTTTGTTTGTGACTCACCGGTTTGGATGGACTCAAGCACCACCGTTGACTGTAAGGCATTAGAGGATGCTGTAGGTGGACCTGAGGTTAGTACTTTAATGAATGTAATTCTTATTCTTACTAATATTATTTTTCTTTCATGCCAAAACTACTGATCTGATTTAAATAAAATTTGATACACTGATATTCTAGAGCCTAAGAAAGGACATAGGCTACTTTTTACATGCAGGCGGAGCCGCTGGCGATAGCTAGTCATTCATATTTTACTGTGTGCCTATGAAAACTTATTCTAAACTTAATAAATATATTTTCTTTTACTGCCTTGTTGGTTTAGGGGTTAGCGTATACGGCTGCTGATCAAGAGGTCTCGGGTTCGATTCCCGGGTCGGACCAAATATTATTTGTGGGATCGTACACAGTCGTTTCGGAGTCTGGATGTTTTCTATGTATAATAAGTGTGTTTATGTATTTATATCATTTGTCTAGTACCCATAATACAAGCTCTGCTTACTTTGGGACTGGATAACGTTGTGTATAAGATGTCCAAAATATTTATTTTTAACAGGAACTGGCCAAGATCACGGGTTCCCGTGCGTATGAGCGTTTCACGGGTCCACAGATTCGCAAGTTATACCGCACTAGACAGAGAGCATACCAAGCCGCATCACGCATCTCATTAGTGTCTTCCTTCGCTTGCTCGCTGCTGCTGGGCAAAATAGCACCTATAGACCTCTCTGACGGATCTGGCATGAATTTATTGGATATCAGAACTATGAAATGGGATGAAATGGCATTACAAGTGAGTTAGCCACTAGATTTATTTTTATTAATAGTCTTTTTTTCCTGAAACACGTGGTTAATGATAATTCCGGTATTGTATGATGATTGTCTGGTCCAAATATATATATTATTATCATCATCAGCCTATTGCAGTCCACTGCTGGACATAGGCCTCTCCAAAATTGTTATCAATCAGCCAAAAATGTTGCAGTATACATTTTAAAAGTTAGTCATATTTCAGATAAAATGGTTGTTCTTGAGTTTCGTCTATCAGTCAAAAGACCAGGCTCGAAGGACCATAAAAATACAATATATTACTGGTCTTTATAAAATAGAAATCTGCGGGATTTCTACCATTTACCTGTTTGTTAACGAGTATCATGGTTATGGCGCTTGCAATGCCGAAATATCGGATACCCGATAGCAAAAAGGTACATGGTAACAATCCCGCAGATTTCTATTTTAATGTTACTGACCATGAAAGTTTAAAACAAAATGTTACTGGTCTTTTGAGCCAGTTTTTTAAAATATAATGTGTTAAATTTCAGGCATGTGGTGATGAGAACCTTGCAACTAAGCTAGGTGAGCCAGTACCCACAGCAACAGTGCTGGGAACCATCAACCCGTACTTCGTGGGTCGGTACGGATTCAGGGCCGAGTGTAAAGTCGTCGCGTTCACTGGAGACAACTGCTCGGCTCTAGCAGGTACACAATAATAATCACAGTTAATGTACTCACATTATTGTAATCACATTAATATGTACTAAAAAAATGTGATTGCATTGCATTGCAGAGAGTTACAAAAAACATAATTAAACAATAAGTGTATATTAACAACTCCAATTATCTACCAAAAATAAAAAGCTTTAATAAAATTGTTTAATGGTTGGTAATAAAAGCTAAATGGTTAAGTAACTTATCAGCCAATATCTTTATCCCTACTTCCTTACTAATATTATAAAAGCGAAACTTTGTCTATTACGTTTTCACGCCTAAACTGCTGAATTGATTTTGATGAATTTTAGTATAGAGATATGTGGAACCTTGGGAAAGGACATAGGCTACTTTTTACCGCGATAACAAACATACACGGGGTCAAAAGCGAGTGTAGTATAAAATGAAGTCACTTCTACTGGCTGTTTGCTAGTTCTTTTAAACTACGTAACGAATTTTAATGCAATTTCAACAATAAATCATCATCATCATCAACAGCCTTCAACAGTCCACTGCTGGACATATGCCTCTCCTCAGAAAGGAGTTTTTGGTCTACTATACCACGCTGGCCAGACGGGTTGGTTTCAAGTTTTCCTTCTCTTTGCATTGATGTTGTCTTGCGTAGTTTATCCCTTAGTGGTCTTTTAAGACACCCGCGGAATGAATAGGGGTGGTGACACTCAGTATTCTTAATATGTCACCACACGGACGACAATAAATAGCATAATTCAGTACATACATATATAGTAGAGTTCTTCATTTACGATATGTTTTTTTTCCAATTAAATAAAAAGTATTGTAAAACATATTAAGATAAAAACCACAAGCACCACAATCTTAACAGATAAGCCTTATCTATAACAACAATTTAATATTCTCAGCCGATCCCACTCATGTCACTGATATAATTTATTTACTTTTGATTGTGGGAAGATGATTGCTCCTTAAGATAAGACATGTTATCTTTTCTTATCATACGTTTATTTTGACTTGAAGCAAATCTCTCTACCTCTCTCTAACTACGACAGACGAAAATCTAGATCGTTTTATGAAAGCCAGAATAATTATCACTTCAGGGCTTTAATCATTAGGGTTCCGTAGTTCATGACTAGGAACCCTTATAGATTCGCCATGTCCGTCCGTACGTCCTCGCCCAAACGGTTAGTTCTAGAAAGGTGTAACATTGTGAGGTTTCTAAAACTTTTTTTGGATTAAGGTATCCTTTTGAGAGTTATTCAACTTGAAGAGCATCTTTTTTTTAAAAAGCAACCCCCCCTCCCAGCTAAACGACTGGCTCAAAAAATCGAAAATAGTCATGATAGTTAAAAAAAAATTAAGAAAACTTAAAAATTGTTCATTGGCCTACCATTATGGGTCACTACGGAACCCTATTCTATGCGTGGTCTGACACGCACTTACCCAATTTTTTTTATTTTTAATATTCCTCAGGTCTTCGCCTCCGCTCTGGTTGGGTTGGACTCTCCTTAGGAACTAGTGATACTTTACTCCTGGGTCTCCAGTCGCCGGCTGCTCCCACTGCTGGTCATGTCCTAGTTGGTCCAACTCCAGACGCACCATACATGGCTCTATTGTGCTTTTCAAATGGCTCACTCACCAGACAAAACCACAGGGACAGGCTGGTTGGAAAGAATTGGGAGGCCTTTAACGATTTGCTGAGATCTACCCTCAGAGGAAACATGGGTTACATGGGTAAGATATAAATTTGTGGTGTTTAATTTTAGTTATCATATAATTAAGTTTAGTGAGTGTAACATCAAGAGATATCAATAGTCGCTGAATGCTGATTATATACCCCTCCTTAAAAAGGAAGTTTTGGCCTAAAATACCACTCTGATAAATTATTTTTATCGGTATAGGGTTTGTTTTAAGTAATTTGCATTTTACGACACTGACAGCATGAATAATAAATAAATATTTCGGACATCTGACACACAACATCATCTAGTCCCAAACTAAGCAGAGCTTGTATTGTGGGTTCTAGACAACTGATATAAATACATAAACATACTTTTTTTTTGTAAATACATACATATTATACATAGAAAACACCCAGACTCCGAAAACAAATATTTGTGAATTGGTCCGCCCCGGGAATCGAACCCGAGACCTCTTGATCAGCAGCCGCATACGCTAACCACTAGACCTACAAGGCAGTCGAATACTGTGTGAGTGTAACCCTTTTTTTCCCTCCAGGTCTGTACTTCGACACGGCGGAGATAGTCCCGCGCTGCCACAAGCTGCGCGCGCTGTGGGACGGCGCGGGGCGGCCCGCAGACAAGCTGGCGCCGCAGGTGGAGGCGCGCGCGCTGCTGGAGGGACAGGCGCTGGCCAGGAGGGCGCACGCAGAGGACATGGGCTTCACACTAGGTCACTGCTCACTGAACCTTTTACCTCGAACACCTTCGTTCACTGCCGAACAAAGCTCTCCCACACCAACCGTGGCACCAACTATTCTTGTCTTGGGCAGTTCACGTCCATTCCCTTCTGGCTACTTTGGGGCCGTCCATTAATCACGTGATGTTTTTTCACTCCTCCCTCCCCCTATACCTGGTGAGTTTAGGACAACCCCTACCAAAATCACACGTTTAGTACCTTCAAAAAATCTTAAAATTTAGCCTAGAAACGGTGAGACAAGAGGACACTGCAAGCCGTTTCTTTTTTAATTACGCGCGCTTGGCAAAAAAATAAATACACGTGATATCTTATACTAAACCCCCATCCCCCCTTGATATTTCGTGACTTTTGTCAAACCCCTCCCCCTTCCCCTTACAAACGGCCCCTTTCTAGAAATGCCATGTCATTATGCCACAAGGCGGCCTACACTACGTTTGCCTCAGTCTCCACTCTAACACATTTTCGATCAAACAAACCATCGGGTTGTGTGGGAGGTATGACTGACAGACTTCCTCTTCAGTGTACTGATTCTTTGTGCAAAAACTAGGAATCGGTTTTGTGATCCAATTCTAATGATATCACGTTTTATCATCATCTTCCAAGCCTATATTCCCAAGTTTATTTGGTGTCGGCTACTAGTTTAACCGGTTTTACCTGAATATCAGTTTTCCACGAACCAACTGGCATCGGACCACCTAACCCTAAGGGAGAACTGAAATGCGAAGATTGAACTAGTTGTCAGTATATTTGACGACACTAACTTTCAATATCGATTGCCATTTATGTTCATGACAACCGGGACCCAAAACACTTTTTTGGCCTGACCGAGGATTTGAACCCGAGACCTCATTACAGTCGCATACGCTAACCACTAGACCAACGAGGCAGTTTATAAATATAATTGTTAAATCTGTCCAGATAAATCATCTCGCGTGATAGCGACGGGCGGCGCGTCCGTCAACAAGGAACTGCTGCAGATCTTTGCCGACGTGTTCGACACGCCCGTATATGTTTTGGTAACTATTCATTTAATTATAAATCCTATTGACTACAATAATAAGAATTTTAGATTAAAATTAGAATTGACGAATGGGAGGCGTGCGGAGTGCGAGCTGCCGCTTCACCTCCACTCCATTACCGAACGACAATCGACGCGCGCGCATTTAAGTTCTCCGACATTGTATTGCCTAATGAGAATATCATAAGTTTTACAGTCTTCTTTATTAGTTTTAATTAACAACAGAAGCCGAAACAATGTATGTTGGTAAACTTGTAAGAGGGCTGGCGACTCGATGTAGCAAACCGGGCTCTATGGTATACCTTGGGAGAGGCCTATGCCCAACAGTAAACTGTAACGGGATGATCATGATGATTATATAAAAGTCTACTATTAAATTAAGTAACATTAAAAGAAGTGTTGTTTAAAAAAGCGTATCTCAATATACTAATATGTTATCTAAAATTTACGAAAAAATCCTCCCGGGACACAGGATTTATATTCCTAATGCGGGAGTTATCTTTTAAAATAAAGGCCCTAAGGTTAAGTTATGTTTGCACAGGAGCAGCACGCTAACGCCGCTCTGTTGGGGGCTGCGCTTCGGGCCGCTGACGTCAGCAGGGGCCGGGACCGAGATACCACTATTGGTGAGATTATTATATAGTCGTATTTAGCTCAGATTCTTATGTAAATGTGTATATACAAATTAATAAACATTTTGGACATATAACACACAACGCCATCTAGCTTCAAACTAAGCAGAGCTTGTACTATAAAGTTAGAATAACTAATAGAATGACTGCACGGTTGGCCTAGTGGCTTAAGCGATCGCCACGCCGCTTAGTACTCGTCAAGTGTCGTGGGTTCAAATCCCACGTGGGATAACACTTTGTATGATTCACAATTTGCTGTTCTGAATCTGGGTGTTCTTTGTATCTGTTTCATGTATGGTTTGTAAAGTCCCCCGCGACAAAGGAATTTATATTCCTAATGCGGGAGCCGTCTTTAAAAATAAATAAAAGAATACATTATTAACTTTATTTTGTAAATATTTATTTTACATAGAAAACACCCAAAACTCCATAACAAATGTCTGTAGATCATACAACCATTTGGCTTAACCCAAGATTTGAACCCAAGACCTCAAGCACGGCAGTCACATACACCACCACTGCACCATCGTGTCAATGGACTGCACGGTTGGCCTAGTGGCTTAAGCGGTCGCCACGCCGCTTCCTACTACGCCAAGTGTCGTGGGTTCCAATCCCACGTAGGACAACACTTTGTGTGATTCACAATTTGTTGTTCTGAGTCAGGGTGTTCTTTGTGTCCGTTTCTTGTATGTTTGTAAAGTCCCCCGCGACACAGGAATTTATATTCCTAATGCGGGAATTCTTTTAAAAAAAGACTTATAAAAAAAAAGTATCTTTACATAGTATAAAATGAAGTTGCTTTTTGTTCTTGTACAATTTAGATCTTTTAAACTACGCAACAATCACATCATTATTACATATCTCCAGATGAGCCGACAGTCTCTCCAGTTGCAACCCCGTACCCAGACCACGAGAAGATCTACACCCCAATGCTGGCTCGGTACAGGGAGATCATTGAAACAATACCTAAACTCGCATATTAACTACTATTATAATTGCAACCTGCACAATGTGGAAGTAAGGACATTTAATTTATTAATAGAAGCTTCATAATACTCGTTGTTAAGACACCATTGTTTCAATCTTGTACTACAATAGACTACTGATAAATGTATATATCTCTATAGGCCGACCGTTTATCTGAGTCCTCGCCTGCGCGGTAACAGGGGCGCGGGGGTATGACGACAAAGGGGTCTGAGACAGGTGCGGGCGGCGGGGGCGCTTAGTGAGATACACACGAGATGTCCGCCCGCACCTGTCTCAGACCCCTTTGTCGTCATGCGCCCCTGTTACCGCAGGCGAGGACTCAGATAAACGGCCGGCTATAAATACATACATAATCTATACAAATAAATAAAATTGAAGCATCTGTATGTATGTAATATCAAATTAACTGTTTTATTAACTAAAAACATATGAAAGTATAAACGGAACGTTAAAAGGCAATTTTTGGCAGGAACGGCTGGTCTGATTTTGACGTTTATTCACTGGCAGATAACTGGTGATATAAAGAGTAACTTAGGCTTATAACAATAACCTTGGTAACACCAATTGTATTCAATAGTTAAAGATATATTATACCTGGACATAGAACCAATCATTTAGCACATAAAGATTTGTCGTAGGTAGGATCAATTCGCAATTAGGACAAATCTTCATTTGCATTGCAAGTAATCAATTATATAGATTATATGCATTTAAAGTCGTAACATATTAATAAGCCCGTTTTGACATTCGTGTTTTTGAGTGTATATTTTCAATATAAAGTTAAACTTGATGCAGTGGCGTAGCGTGCTTCGGCGGGGTCCCGTATAAAAATTTGTTTGGGGGCCTTAATGAAGGGTAAAGATTTTCTCACCAAAGTAAAAAGAATGTTTGCAAAAAATAGTAACGATTCAAATTAATTAAATATACACTCTTCTTGCCTTTTTTTCAGCTAAGTGTTTAATTACTTTTGAACGCACCCTTTACGCAGAAAAAATATGTATTTTTTGACTTTTGTCATTTCTGAAATAAAAAAAATTTGGGAAGTTTTTATTCATTTTGGGAACCCCGTGTTCCCCCCGTTAGGGACCCCGTATAATTGATATGGCAGATACGGTGGTAGCTACGCCCCTGACTTGATGCCTATTTATGATACGCGTTGTGATAGTGTATGGGTAAAATAGTAATTAAATAGGATTATAAATTTGATTTTTCAATGTCGTTGATTAAAAAACACGATAACAAATGTCAAAACGGGCTTCTTATTTTGTGACGACTATAACAGATCCAATAATGTATTTAGCTATAGTCACTACTAGGGCATTATAATATCAACTCAAAGTTTAAAACTATGAATTGATATAATTAAAAATATCTATACCGATATCAATGTGCAATGTAATGTTTATTATAAGGAAAACCATCAATATATTTATAATATCAATGCTAATATAATAAAATAGATTGCCTTCACAGTATAATACATATTAAATATAATATATTTAACGCAAAAATATAAATTGTCAAATAAAATTATTTTTTGTTTAAATTATTAACAAAAAATATTTAAAAACATTGTAACACTTTATTATTAGTAAATTACAAAAAAACATACACACTATAAAGCATTCCATTTATTTAGTAACTTATTTGAATAATGTTAAAAAAAAATGTGAGCCGTCACGGGACGCCTGGCAGATGTGAAACATCGCCATTATTTTGTAAAAGTAATATGCAGAAAAGAACATATTGTAATAGGAACTAAATATGTCATAATGATAAAATAAAATAATACTAATTATTAAAATAGTACAGTACACACTACTGCATATAGACTGTATTTATATGCCATCGTATAGCGTGCCGTGGCGACGCGTCGCCAGGCCAGAAATCTGTTTTACGTGCGGCTATAGATGTTTCACATCAAAAAGTTTTTTAATTGGCTAATTAAATTGCCGTTTTTATATTTTTATGATTTCCCTTAGCCATGTTGCAAGTGTTCCGTGTCGACTTCCTTCTGCAATCGCTAACGCCTGTATTCTTTTGTATTACTGGCAAATATTTAGATTTGACCACATGGCTTAGCATTAAGAGATGTTATTCGCATACATTTTTTTAGTTTTTAACCGACTTAAAAAAAGGGGAGGTTCTCAATTCGTCGGTTTTTTTTATGTATGTTCAGCGATTATTTCGTCGTTTATGAACCGATTTCAAAAGTTATTTTTGCATTGGAAAGGGCGTAGCTTACAGGTGGTCCCATCGTCACTATATTAGGATCTGATGATGGGATCCCAAGGAAATCAATGGCAACTCTTAAATTTTATAGAGATATATTATGTGTTTTATGTATTTTCTAAAGATAGTCAAGTATTTGCGTCTGGTAATCATTATATTATGACGATGAGCTGATGATGAAAGGTACAACTCTTTAACTTTTAGGAGTTGGAGGAAAATTATTTAAATATGATATGTATGTATATTATTCATTATGGGTTTATATAATGCAACTTGGCTAATTAGGCAGGTTTAATATATTAAAACTGTTGGTAGTCAATTGCTTGGTAAGCAATTGACTACCAACAGTTTTAATATCTTAATATTTTTAATATAACTTGATATTTTAGTGCTAGGAGGCGCCTCTGTACTTATAATTCTGTGTTCAAAACATATCACTGTAGTCATTTTTATCACTTTATATATACAATCTCACTTAAGAATGCTTGTAATTTTCCATTTATGGTTAAATTAACGAAAATAATAAAGTCTAAATTGTACTTATTTCAACTTACTTATGTTGACATACTTAAATAGCTATAAGAATACTATTTTCTAAGAACATGAGTGGGTGGAAAGTCTCCCAAAGCAAACTATATAAAAGATAAAGTATTGTATTGTATATTGTGATGTGTATGTATTGTATACATATGTATACCTGATAATTTCTGTACCTTAGAGGTATACAACATTAAGTGGCTAAAGTCAAAATCTACAGGAGAGGCAAAAACGCGCGTAGTGAAATTTTGCATGTAATTTTGAGAAAGTTATAATATAGGCAGAGTAATTAACTTAGCTGTACTTTTTATAAAGAATAGTAGGAAATATCATTATTTACACATAATCACGATAAATCTATCTATTATCTTACATCATTTGAGATCCTATACCCTGTTAATTTTTGTATATTTCTTCTGTAAATATTTGTGCATTGTATATCTCTTTTCATAGGCGACGTAGGACTTGATGCTTTATACCATTACTAGGTGACCCAGCGAACTTCGTACCGCCCGACTTTAAAATTCCAGAACTTGATCGCAGCGCCACCTACCGGGTCCAATTGTGAATCTAAACCATTCCCAGATCTCCTTGAACACACACAAAAAATTTCATCAAAATCTGTCCAGTCGTTTGAGAGAAGTTCAGTGACATACACACTCACAGAAGAATTATATATATAAAGATGTAGAACTGTTTCTTGGGATTTTAATAGTATAATAAACGTAATTTCGACAAAATGTGGAGTTACTATTGTATACATCTGAGGTACAGAATTATTATATTGATCCAAAACTTGGGAACCTGACGTTTGTAATATACCTACTGTTTTAAAAAAAATGTATTTACGTAGGGATTTAATCAGCTAGTGGTGAAATGGTCCGTTGTTGTGTTTTGAATACTCGATATGTTCAACTTCTACACTTATTGTATAGAATGCTTTAGAACTGGACTCGTGACCGATTCATTCGATTGTGCAACTTGAAACTATCAGAAAATAACTTAAACTTCTAGTCTATTATATAAATACTATTAACTACTATAATAAATGTGAACTAAAAAGTTATAGGTTACACCACAATACAAACTAATGAGAAATGTTAACTTTATAGTCTTAACCCTCAGAAGCCTTCGGGCGGCTTAAAAACATCCAGCGGCAAGATTACTTAGCTACAACGTGTCTTGCCAGTCCCAAACCCGCACTCGGCCAGGAGAGGGGAGCCGAGCCCAGCAGTGGGACGTTATGGGTCGTTAATGATGTTGATTAACTGTTTTTAGAGAATTTATATTAAATTTCGATTTGTAGATAAAAGATTTAACTCCTATCATCTGTGCAGTTCTGATCTTAGAAAATGGAACTCACAGTATTGATATTAAGGAAGGTATATTTAACATTACAGTCCTAACAATTTCATATTTTCTATAAGTTAAATTAATTATTACCTGATATACCCTAATGAAAAGTCAACAATTACTGCAATAATAAATGCAATAAAAAAAGGCTGGACATCTGTTATTAGGATTAGGACTCCACAAATTCCGCGCATCTGTGGAGGGTCCTAATATAGGACGTTCAGGCCTCCTACAAGGAGAACCAATGACCTGGTGAAGTTTGAATCTGGCAAGCACAGGTCTGTGATCTTGGGGGAGGCCCATGTCCAACAGTACACATCTTCCACTTAACATTCCACGAGAATTCCATTGCAATTTATAACTTGTTAATATTTTATTGTTGAGTTTATTCTGTGAATCTTATTTTGTGATTATATAATGTAAGTTAAATGTTTTATATAAAACTTATTTACAACACATATCTCATGGTGCTTTTCTGTGCAATATTTAATGCATTCCATTTTATATATGTATATTTACATGTTGTACTATTAATAAGAAATGTTTTAAACATTTGTAATTTTAACTTAGTTTGTAGCGGTTGCTAATTTATTAATATTTGAGCTTTTATCTAAATTTTATTTGTTGTTTTGAGATTTCTGATTGTGCACATTTATTTGTAAAATTCTTATGTACTTAGTAAATATTATTGTCAAATGATCATCTCGAATATTATTGTGAAATGATCATCAGGAATATTATTGTGAAATGATCATCAGGAATATTATTGTGAAATGATCATCAGGAATATTATTGTCAAATGATCACACATCAGAACATTATTGTTGATGATGAACCAGTTATAGAAAAAGTATTGATTTATTTTTACTGTATATCTTCACATTTGTTTAACTTACGTGATGTAAATGAACATGATCAGAGGTCTCGCGTTTGTTACTTTTATACATTTTTTAATAAACATTCGCTACAATAAGGTGTTTTTATTATTAAGCCTTGTTCCTCGTTCCGTTCGCCTTTAACCAATCATGTTCCCAGAATGAGGATTTTTACTAATTTTTTATCTAAAATAGAAAAAATAAGCAAACCTATTTTTTTTTCTTAACCCTAGAAAGATAGTCTGCGTCAAATTGACGCATACGTTTTCGAAATTTTGCTCTCTTTTTCTAAATAGCGCGAATTCATAACTGTGCTTTTGGGACATCTCATTCTATGCTGGGAACTGACGTGTGATATATTTGTCAATAAGGTAAGTGTCACCGATTTTGAAATATAACGACCACGTGAGTCAAATTGACGCATGACTATCTTTTACGTGACTTTTATGATTTTTACTTACATATATGATAGTTTTTTTTTTCGTGTGTATAAGTACTTTATATCATTACTTATATTTTCATTTTGTTTTTCTAGATCCATAGGCAACAATATAATACAATGGGAAGTAGAAACTTGGATAAAGACCATAGATATGGTCTTTTTCCAAGTTTCTTCTCCCCATTGTAGGACGAGGTAGCTCTTATGTAAAGTGACGACGAGCTTCCCTGTGAGGCTACCGACAGTAAAGTAGCGGACCACGAAAGTGAAAATGAAGTGCAGAGTGACACATAAGAAGCTCGTATAGATAAACAAAAGCCGGGGTAGACATACTAGATCAAACGTGTTCTCTGATGGCCTGTAGTAGTAAAACAAATAGACGGCCTATGGCTTTCTTGTATGGAATGACAAACATTGCTCGTATAAACGCATATAAAATATACTGTCACAACGTTAACAACTAAGAAAAAAGCCTCTAAGTCGCAAAAAAAAATGAAAAATCTTAGCTTGGGTCTGTCTTCTTCGTTTATGCGTAGACGTTTAGAAGCACCTATCTTGAAGAGATATTTGAGAGATAATATATCGAGTATGTTACCAAATGAAGTACCTAGCACATCAAAAGTCAATATTGATGAGCCAGTAGTAAAAAAACGTACTTATTGTACTTTTTGCTAATCCAAAATTTGGTGAAAGGCAAATGCGTCCTGCGAAAAATGTAAAAAAGTTATATGTCGTGAGCAAAACGTTGAGATGTGACAAAGGTGTTTGTAAATGATTTTCGTATATTTTCCTCATAGTAGATATGCTAGGTTGTTGATTTTGTATTAAAAAAAATACTGATTATTGTAGTAAAATTAGTTTTGATATGAAACAGTAAGTGCTAAAAAATTTCGTCGAATTATGGCAAAGTTTTTTCAATAAACAAATGAGTATAAACTAAATTATCTTCAGTGTTACTAATTCTAATATATGTGTAAATATATAATAGTATTCGATTTATTCGAATAAATCAATATACCTCGCCCAGCAGCTAATTAAAACATATGCGTCAATTTTACGCATGAGTATCTTTTCCGTACTACAAAATATGATTATCTTTCTAGGGTTAAATGAATAAGTTGCGCTCGCGAGAATTATTTCGCTTTACACTGAATTTCAGCGTGTGACGTCACGTCGCTGGATACCATCGTAAGAGCGCAGCACGATAGTCCTTGTAAGTTCATTGTTGAACATATTTGAGTTGCGTTATGTTTATTACACGATGGAGCCTGGTGGAGAAGACTAAAAAAGTCTCACGACTCAGAAGAGAGACGAAGGCGAATAGGTTCAGACCCGTTTGAAACTTTTCGACTCCGTCTCCTATTGCCAAAGCGTAATGTTACCACCACCACCGCAAACAAATTTGTTTAGCATGAAAAAAATAGCAGTGAGCCAACCTTTTATGATAGATATCTAACATACTGTCTAACATTTTAATCATACTATCAATTTTTTTAGAAATTTAAGTTGAACTAGAAATCCTGCACATATTATTTTTACTCTCAAAAAGAATCATTTGCGCTCGGTTTTGCATTGAATTTCATCAATACTCCTTTTGCTCATAGCTGCAGATGATACATGTTTGAATATCAAAATAAACATTTGGTTCATATAATTATTTATTTCTTCTTAAAACCAGGTAGGTACATACAGGTGTCCTGAAATATAACTTCCAACGGCAAGTGGGGGGTAGGTGACTGTGACTGTGTGACACCTTTAAATTATATATTAAAAAAGCGGCCAAGTGCGAGTCGGACTCGACCATGAAGGGTTCCGTATCAGCAAGTAACATGATATAAAAGTCTTGTAGTTCGTTGTAACTTTCATCGATGTTTTTATACTAGTGTATTGACTGGATGAAAGGTAAATTGCGTGTTACGATTTTTGACGTATTAAAAAAAACTACTCACTAGATCTTGTTCAAACCAATTTTCGTTGGTAGTTCGCATGATAATGTATAACATATATTTTTTTTAGTTTTATCACTCTCTTATTTTAGAAGTTAGAGGGGGGGGGACACTCATTTTTCCACTTTGGAAGTGTCTCTCGCGCAAACTATTCGTTTTAGAAAAAAATGATATTAGAAACCTCAACATCATTTTTGAATACCTATCCATAGATACCCCACACATATAGGTTTGATGAAAAAAAAAATTTTGAGTTTCAGTTCCAAGTATGGGGACCCCCAATATGTATTGTTTTTTTTCTATTTTTATGTAAAAATCTTAATGCGGTTCACAGAATACATCGACTGACCAAATTTCAACAGTATAGCTCTTATAGTTTCGGAAATAATTGGCTGTGACATACGGACGGACAGACAGACAGACAGACTTGACGAATCTATAAGGGTTCCGTTTTTTGCCATTTGGCTACGGAACCCTAAAAACCAGCCCCGATGATTTGGTGGAGGCAATTGATCGCATTAACAGTGATTTGGGGGCAGACTGGTCTGAGCGTTTCGGCGTAAGCGTCAATCCCTCCAAGTGTCAATCAATAATTATAGGTAGCCCCAGAATGATGGGTAGAATAGACAAAAGTGCCAGTGATCACTTACAATGGATCCATTACACCCAGTAGCCCATCTGTTAGAGATCAAGAACTAGGGCATGTGTCTGAGCGAGACAATAAGTGACGCCACTAGTTTATGTAAGAGTAAGACAGATAGAGACGCCTTTTGAGACGGATAGTGATGTCTTTGTACAAATCTGAAAAGGTCTCTAATGTAAGAAATAAAGCAAAGTTAATTGTTTAATAATTTAATTGTACTAAATTAAATGCTCAAATTGCTTTGCATCAGCATCAATACACGCACGACAACGCCGTAAAAATGATCTTTTGATTAGACGGGCGTATTCTCTAGAATTAATTTCTTCTACGACTGTTGAGATTCTTTAGCGAAGATCGGCAATATTTGTGATCATCTTAGAATATACTTTTTCTTTCAGGCAACCCCAGAAACAAAAATTTTGCGAAACGCCACTCGTAAAGATGGTACAATGCCATGTTATACGATTTTGATGTTTTGCAACTACTTTTTCCGTCGACCGCGCTCCTTCTTCACCTGCAGCTGTATGACCGCTCCGGGCGGCACATTGTAGTACGCCAAAGTGTTTGCGTCTTTGAAGAATAGACCCTGTAAAATATTTGTAATCTTATAGAAATATTTTGTAAATTACATGTTTTTTTTAAATTTCGGTAGCATTTAAACTCTTGAAGTAAATTGTAAAATTAGTTCTGACATGATTATTAAAACTGCAAAAGATACCCTATAATTTTTTTCATGATTTAAGGTACCATATGGTGTGACATTTTTCATACTCCAGTCAAGTTTCATGATAATTATTTAAGTAGTTAGCGTCAAGTGTAGACATTGGCAAGTGTCAAAGCATAATAAGTATGAAAGTGTAGGTAAGAGTGAGTGTAACTAAGTGTCAAAGTGTAGGTAAGTCACAAAGTGTAGGTAAGGGTCAAAGTGTGGGTTAAGGTCAAAGTGTGGATGGGTGTCAAAGTAATGTCATTTAAAGAATTTGTGACATACTGACCTTGTAATGCAGTGTCTGTTTGGCAATGGGCATGTTGGTGGATCTTTGCAGGATTTTCTTGAGCTCCGAGATCGTGGTGGCGAGCAATACGCTGAGCGCGAGACTTCGCCCGTCCAGTCGCCACTCTGCACGCTCCGGGAGCGCCGGTAGCGCCACCTGACGGATTATAATATTAGCCTATAACATCTCGCTCTATGACCTTGTGCCGTACATTGTTCATTGCTGATAATTGCGTAGTCAAGTGTAAATCCCGTGTCAACCAGGATGTTAGTGATAGTAGGTGCTAAGTGTGTCTAAGTGCACATTATAGACACGGCGATACGTAAAAAAATGATATTTTCCACAGATATTACCTGCAGGTGGGTGGGGCCCGGGTGCCTGACGAGCCAGGAGTGCTCGGGCTGGAGCCCTTACGCCTGGAGGGCGTCCTGAATGCGCGCGCGCTTGGCGGCAGAGGGGCCCTCTTCCTCCTCCGGCGCGGGAGGCGGCGGCGCAGGTACGTGTGGGGAACGGGAACCCTGCTGGAGGGACTGCTGGTAAAACGGACCCATATTTTATTCTCAAAACTGGTAAAGTATTTACACTGCTTTCTATGAGCTGTTAGCATTGAACTGTTTATGTTGTAAAGACCAACTAAGTATCAATTACAGGAGGCAGTATTGTAAAGAGAAAATACACTTGAAACTAATAATACACCATTTTGGTAGGCCAGTGTGGTATATTTGGCCAAAACCTTTTTTACTAGAGAGACACACATGTCCAGTAGTTTAGTGTCCAGAGTGTTTAAGGCTGTCGATGATAATAGCCTCTAGTATTCTAACATTTGAAGTGAACATACCCACTGACTTCGGACCGATCTTCTTTTTCTCTTCGTCAGTTAACAGACCCTTGACCTGAAACCGTAATGATATTAATACTCATCTATATCATAAAAACATGTTTCTTTACCGTGACACCATTTGACAGAAGGCAGTCTGATGGGGCAGCTAAGATTTTGAAAAAAAAAAAAGCATGAGCCCTCATATTCTAGTAAAGATTTAGAAAGAACATAGATACAAAATATTTAATGGACATTAAAAATATATTCATTGATTTCATACAAACAATAATAATTTGAAGTAAAAAGCGGTATTTCTAGTAAAAAAACTCAAAGAAACATTTTAGGAATGTACCTTGTTAGGCTTCCAAGCCAAATCCTTACGCAAAATTCGCCATGTGGTGGTTTTGGATAACCCCAATCGTTGAGAACGACGAGGAATAGACGAATTTGGATCTTCTTCAACACTGTGGCTCACTGCTGCAATGTTTTCAGTTGAACGACCCGATCGAAAACGCGTTGGTGTTAGCACATTTTGTACCGAGCCGGTCGACTCAAATTTAGTGACCAAATTCTTAATAGCGGTCTCAGAAGGTCGATTATGTTGTCCGAAAATATTACGAATTTTACGAAATGTAGCTTTAACAGAACCACCATTTTCACAGTGGATTTTAATTATTGCTTTGCGATTTTCGAGCGAAATTGAATTCATTGGAACAATTGCCAAAACATCTACTACGAACGAAACAAATAAACGAATAAGTCAATGTCGTCAATAAACAAATGAAGTCAATAAACACACACTATTAAGTCGTAATAAATAAACACAATAAACTAAATGTCAAAACTGTCATGCTGTTGGTGTTGCCCCAATTGAAAAACAAAGTTCTTGTTGAATAGTCCCTCTGGATCATGGATATTTTAATTTTATTATTGGATGAATCAATTCGGAATGGGTCAAGTGGCGGCAAGTAACGGGGACAGTATGTGACTTTAGTTTCCCCCTGAAACTTAAAGGACAGGCTTTTATAACCATCATCAGACCTGCCGTCCCGTATGGTTATAAAAGTTGGCCCATTAAGAAAGCGAAGGATAGACGCCTGAACGTTGCTGAAATACGAATGCTAAGATGGATAATATTTGTAGTGTATGTGACTCGGATGGACAAGGTCGGAGATGAATACATACGAGAAAGTCTGAAAGTAGCGTAACTGGATGAAAAGTTAAGAAGTAATAGGTTATCTTGGTATGGACATGTTATGCGGAGGGATGAGAAGAATGTGGAGAAGAAAATGTTAGGTATAAAAATTGAATGTTACATGGCAAGAGGAAGACCAAAAAAAAGGTGGATGGATTGTGTGAAAGAAGATATGAAAAGGATGTGAGTTAACAGTGAAATGACGAGTGATGGAGTGGAATGGAAGGATAAAACATACTGCGCCGACCTCAAATAAAATTGGGATAAGGGCAGGCAGATGATGATGATGATGATATTCCGATGACACGACATTCCGCATGACTCTGTACAGTTGGAATACAGCATGTATTCCAAATGTGTGTTATCTTTTAAAAAAATAAAATAAAAGTGGCCCATAAGTTAAGCAGGAGCAACACGCTAACGCCGCACTGTTGGAATATGAATTATATGATTGAGTATCAAAATAAAACATTTGTTTCATATCATTTATTTATTTCTTCTTAAAACCAGGTAGGTACATATAGCTAGGAAATATATGTCGATATATTGATCTTAACATTTATTGAAACGCCACTCGTAAAGATACTACTATGGTACAATACAAAGTGAAATGATTTTGATGTTTTGCAACTACTTTTTCCGTCCACCGCGTTCCTTCACCTGCAGCTGTATAACCGCTCCGGGCGGCACATTGTAGTACGCCAAAGTGTTCGTGTCTTTGAAGAATAGACCCTGTAAAGTATTTGTAATTTTATAGAAAAAAATTCTGAATTACTTGTTATATTTTTAAATTTCGGTAGCATTTTAACTTATTCTTGAAATAAAGTGTAAAATTAATTCTGAGACATGTTTTTTAAACTGCAAAATATATGGTGTGACATTTTTCATACTCCAGTAAAGTTTCATGATAATCATTTAAGTAGTTAGCGTCAAGTGTAGGCAAGTGACAAAATGTGGGTAAATATCAAAGTGTAGGTAAAGGTCAAAGTGAGGGTAAATGTCAAAGTCTAGGTAAAGGTCAAAGTGTGGGTAAGTTTCATTGTAGTGTCGTTTTAAGAAGTTGTTGCATACTAACCTCGTAATGCAGTTTCTGTTTTGCAATGGGCATGTTGGTGGATCTTTGCAGGATGTTCTTGAGCTCCGAGATCGTGGTGGCGAGCGACACGCTGAGCGCGAGACTTCGCCCATCCAGTCGCCACTCTGCACGCTCTGGGAGCGCCGGTAGCGCCACCTGATGAATTGTAATATTACTTTATAACATCTCGCTCTATGACATTGTGCCGTACGTTGTTCATTGCTGATAATTGCGTAGTCAAGTCTAAATCCTGTGTCAACCAGGATGTTAGTGATGGTAAGTGCAAAGTGTGTCTAAGTGCATATTTTCGAGTGATATTACCTGCAGATGGGCGGGGCCCGGGTGCCTGGCGAGCCAGGAGTGCTCGGGCTCCAGGGCGTCCTCAGTGCGCGCGCGCTTGGCGGCAGAGGGGCCCTCCTCCTCCTCCGGCGCGGGAGGCGGCGGCGCAGGCACGTGCGGGGCGCCGAACGGGAACCCTGCTGGCGGGACTGCACTCACCGCTCCTGGTGAAACAAACCACATATTTCTTTCTATATTAATGTAGTGAGATGACGGGTTCTTAACCCAGTGTTACCACCTCTGTTCATCCTATTTGTTTGTAAAGACCAACAAGTATGAATAACATTACATACACTTGAAACAAACTATACACCAACTTATTAGGCCAGTGTGGTATGGTTGATAATAGCCTCTAGTATTCGAGGAAGTGAACGTACCCACGGGTCCGACAGGAGTCGGTATGAGTGGAGGTCTGGGGGCCAGCGGCGGTAGCACCATGAGAGGAGGCAGCGGCTGCAGCAGCACGGGCGGGGGAGGGGCGGGAGCGGGGGCTGGCGGCGCGGGGGGCACGGGCCGGGGGGGCGCCACCGTCACGCCGCGGGAGGGCGGCGGCCGAGGCGCACCCGCAGACCCCACGGGCTTCGGACCGATCTTCTCTTTCTCTTCGTCAGGTAACAGACCCTTGACCTGCAATCATAATGATATTAATACTCATCTATATCTTATAAACTTGTTTCTTTACCATGACACCATTTGAAAGGAGGCAGTCTGATAAGGGGAAGCAACAATTTCATAAAAAATAAGCATGAGCTCTCATATTCTAGTAAAGATTTAGAAAGCACATCAATACAAAATCTTAAGCCTATTTAAAAATATATTCCTTGATTTTATAGAAAAAATAATCAGCCTAGCCCAGTAAAAAACGGTATACCTAGTAAAAAAACTCAAGGAGACATAAGTTACGAATGTACCTTGTGTATCTGCTGGATCTGGTCTTCGAGTGTGATGTGTGCGCGGGCAGCCCTGGTGGCGGCTTCCACACTCGACGTGTGTCCGTCCCACGTGACGCGGTCGTCTCGCCGTCGCTCTTCCTCACCTATCTTCTTACCGATAGCTGTCTCTTCGTTACCCACACCGAAGATATCCGTACGACGTTCTGCCAGCTAAGGACAACACAAGTTTTACGATTAATGGTAAAAACTACATCATAAATTATTTTCCGTATAATCAAGTCCGGCTCGAACGAGGTAGTACAATCCTCACATAGAAGACCAACCTAAAACTGACAGAATTCGGGTCGTATTTCGTTGGTGAAAGTGACACTGGAGGTCCTATGATGCAGTAGCATCTCACTCGGCCGCCATAGTGTGGATCCCCATGCTGCATTATATGCGTTCACAATGACAATGGTGACCCCTACTCCTGGATTCTACTCATTGGTAGGCCAAATATACATATAAAATAGTTTTCAAATTCAAACTTTTAAAATTCCAATACCACATACCAGTTTAAGCGAAGCTTCGATGGCGGCTCCCGGTGCAAGCGCTTCATCCCTATCCGTTCTTTCAGCAGCCGCTCTGTCACGCTGTTCTAACCAGCGAGGATCCAGTAGACCGATACGAACATGGTCCGCCACTTTATTAGCAGGGATTTTCTCTCCTGTGATAGGAGATACCAACCATTCTTCGTTATTTGGTGCCGGTTGAGGACGGGGATGCTTGGGATCGTACTTCCGAACTACCACGCGATCAGGGCGCGGTGGCAATGGAGCTTCTTCACCTGGCGCTCTAGTACTTTCTACAACTTCATCTTCAGAAGATGAGCTTTCTTCTTCCATGTCCTGGACGCGATTATCGTCAGGTCTTTGTTGTTGCTGGGTGCGATCCTCCATGTCAGCTAAATCGTCATCCGATTCTGATTCGGATTCCGATTCCAGTTGCATCTCAGTGTCGTCATCCTCATTCTGCTGTGTAATGTCTTCTCCTCTCTCTTGCGCTAGAACTCTTGCACCGACTTCGAGTGGAGTTGTCGGTGGAGGGAAATCGCCTGGCTCACCGGCGGGATAGTCCACTGTTTCGACGACGACAAAGTCGTGCCAATCAATTGATGCATATGCAAGTCGTTCCTTCTCTATCTTGGCCTCATCGGCAGCTTTGCGTCGAGCTTGGTGTGAGTGCCAAGCTGCACGACTGCGAGCTTGCTCTAGAACACCGCTACGTACTTCAGCTGCTAGTTTAGACACAAGTTCTTTTGGAGGTAACAGGACTTTGGTATACTGTTCAAGTAGTCTTGTAAAGTACTGAAACAGAGAATGCTGGGGACGTAGGAAATCGAACTGATGATTACGTTCTTCTTTCTTCATCAGGTCTGTAAGAAACTGGCGACCGTTTCTAGCAACGAATTGAGCTGTTAGTTTAACTATGTCGAGTTCTAGTGCAGAAATAGAAGGGGGATCAGCAATGAATTCGAAGTCCGGAGGAGGGTCGCGCGGCGGAGGAGGCTCAGCTGGAGCGGCTGCTTTTAAAAGTTCTTGTTGCCGCGCCGCAGTCGCTGGAGCTAACCCTGGGCGTTGAATGGGCGGTGCCATTGGAACTGGTACCGATGGATCTGGACCTACAAATGTATATGTGTATATATCAATATATTTATTACAAATCCACCATCAAAAATATATTAGCATAGAATAGTTATAGTTGTTGAAAAGCATATAAAATATTGTTTATAATAGTAACATTTATTAACACCAAATTAAACACAGATTTTCAATAGGTCAGGTTGAACCGAACAGGACAGAATAAATTTTTTCAGAAATTTTTAGTTCAGGGAAGTATCAAAACTATTCCTGCAAGTTATGAATCTTCCATCAAATCATAAAGCATAATGATACATAAACTTTATAGTATAAACAATTGAGGGTATAAAACCCACATAATTCAGTTTTTCTTATGACTTTTACGGTGTGTGTAAATAAATAAATATTACAAAAAAAAATGAACATACCTTTCCCTTCCCGGATTTCTTTAACTTTATGCTGATAGTATGCATGGTATGGGTCGCCAGAGTTGAGGAAGTTGAACTTAGGGTTGCCAAGTTCATTCTGTCTAATCCTGGTTTCAAACTCAGGACCATTACGGGCTACGAAGCTGGCAGTTTTATCAACAATATCTGTATGGTGTGATTAAAGAAATATTGGTTTTCCAAAAAATCTGAATTTATAAACCTAATAAATAAACCTTGATAAATAAACCTACAAAAAACTTGAATAACTTTTAACAAACTGTTTGAAAATCACAGTTGGTACTTTATAATATTCAATAATGTCGATAAACATAAGTCAATATTTAAACATTAACCAAATACCTACTTTAATTTCAACAAGATCAGAAATATCAAAACCTCCAAAATAAAACAGTAAAGCTTACATTATTCAACATATAAACATATACCTGGCATGGCATGTCATGGCAGCTACTCTGTTACATACATTTATTTATTGGTATCAAACGGGCCTCCTTTTTCATGTTGTGTGTTACGAAACTCGTTAACCTTCAATATTATTTTTCGACTACTTTTATCAACTTTAGGCATTGTATAATAATAATAATAATAGTTTATTGTCCAATAAAGATTGTTAACAATTTGATTAGTTTATCAGATCATTACATTTGCATGTTAACTATGTACAAAATTGTGTCTTATTACTAGCCTCCGTTGCTGAACTAGGTTGGAAACCTGTGCTTCATCATACGGCGCCTCTACCCATCGGCTATGTACATTACTACAGCTTTAATAATGATCTTCAATTTAACATTTTTAAGTTTAAGGTAATCACAGAACAGATATGAAAACAAATATAAAAGTAAAAAATAATAATAAATAATAACAATAATAAAGAATGTCCTCTGGGTGTGTTGTCTGCATGGGTGCGTGTGTGTGTGTCAGAGGGTGAGTGAAAGCTAGTTGTAAGTTTTGTGTGAAAGTAGAATTTTGCAACTTTACTAATGCAAAACAGTTAACAGTGACTCTGTTTCATCATAAGACAGACTTCTTAAGCACTGTGACACTGATCTTTTTAGATTTTGTTTATTTAGGGTATATATATAAATGATGTTATTTATTTTATTATATATATAAGAACCCAAAAATGGGAAGAACCTACGCATAAATGATGTTTTTGGCCGAATCAGTCGCTCACAAACGGTGTGACCTCTTCGTTTTTTGTTTGCGTGAGAATTATATTCCATTAAAGAGTGCTGTTTAATTAAAATATCAACGACAAAAAGCTGTCGTACTGTGAGAACCTGGCAATACTCGTAAAGCTGCTTTGAAGGGTACCAAAATGGTTTAAAAGTAGACAATTTGAGAATAGTCCTTTGAGAAACTTCAAGTTGCTTAAGAATAGTTTTTGCTGCGCCACCCCAGGATGAGATACAGTAAGTAAGCAATGACTGGACTAACGCAAAGTAAACCTGTTTAAGGACCGTAGGTGTAGCTACATATCTCAATGTTTTAAAGACGTAGTTCAGTTTGCGTATTCTCTTACTTAATGACATTATATGCATTTTAAAATTAAGATTTTCATCAATTGCAACGCCTAAGTATTTGATTTCATTGGTACGTTCTAACGGTGTACAAGCGCATGTGATATTTTGCGAAATACTAGGGTTACATTCGTGAGAGATCAGACCCAAGGCAGTATTTAGAGATCCGCGTATTATAAAAGTCATGTATTTGGTTTTTTGTACATTTAAGCTTATTATGTTGTCATGTAACCACGTCTTAACACTGTCAAACCCACTTTGGGCAAGCCGAAATGTCTCATCCCACGTTATAGCAGCGAAGATTAGAGCAGTATCATCTGCATATGAGATAATTTTGCCATGGAACGAGGGTAGACATAGGAGATCGTTTATATAAACGAGAAAGAGAGTCGGTCCTAGAATACTACCCTGTGGCACGCCATATTTCACTGAAACTTCGTCGCTCCTATGGGAGTTCAATGTAACACATTGCGTCCGATCCCTCAAATAGTCGGCAAAGAGCTCAAGCTGACTTCCCCTAATGCCGATTCGTTCCAGTTTGCACAAGAGGATTGGGATAGAGACCGTGTCGAATGCTTTCGCTAAGTCCAGAAATATCGAAACGCACTTATTGCCTTTATCAAGATTGGTAGACAAAAAATCTGTGAGGCTATTAACTGCATCACTTGTTGATTTTCCTCTACGAAAACCAAACTGATGCTCAGATAAAATGTTTTGATTCTCTAAATAATCTATAAGTTTGTTCATGATTTTTTCTACTATTTTTGATACCGATGGTAAAATTGAAATAGGTCTGTAGTTTTCGATTCGGTCTCCATCACCACTCTTATATATTGGATGGATTTTTTTGATGTCTTTGGGGAAGACGCCCTTCGACAAACATGAGTTAAATATGTGTGTTAAATGCGGAACAGGGATGTTTTTATATTCCTTTAAGAACCTATTCGATAGACAACAAATGTCTAAAACTTTCTTAACTTCTAATAGAAGAAACTGTTTATTACAAACATTTAATATGATACTAAATAGGTGACTAGTGTCATTGCTCTAGAGATTAGAGTATAAATAAATATTTCAGACATCTTACACACAATGTCACCTAGTCCCAAACTAAGCAGAGCTTGTATTATGGCTACTAAACAACTGATATAAATACATTAACTTTTTCTTTAGTAAATACATACATATTATACATAGAAAACACCCAGACTCTGAAACAAATATTTGTGGATCACACAAATATTTTGGTCCCACCTGGGAATCCAACTCGAGACTTCTTGATTAGCACCCGCATACGCTAACGTATAGTCCAACAAGGCAGTATGTAGCTGCTGATCAAGAGGTCTAGGGTTTAAATTTTATATTTGAGAATTTAGTGTATGAATAAGAAGCTTAGATAAAAAAAAATTAACATTTTGATGCGAATTACAAAACAGAATCACAGAACTCTAGTCTTTATAGTTATTGTGTTAGCTATTACTTTTATTTGGCTATTTCTTACAAAATTTAAAAGCTTTAAAGTTGCCATTGTTATTTTGGTTCTTTAGTTTTGTTCATTTCTTTCACTAGGTACCAAATGTACTAATGTTATTTTGGATTCTCTGTGCGGTACATATTTTAGTTATTGTACTTTCGTTTTTAGTTTGCTTATTTATGAATTATTGTATCCATTATAATGTCAATATAGTGTATTTAATTGTTTGTATGGTTAAAGTACTAACGAACCAACTTTAATTTATTGAAATAAGAATATTATTTGTTTTATAATTGATATTAGAATGACAGTCCTAAGCCTATAACGTGTATAGAAAAATCTAAATATAATTCACTGTTTAAATACACAGGAAAATATTTGTACTTCAAATGTTCTGAATAAACTAAGGCATATAATTTATTTAAGAGAAAATAAGCGATATAACCCATGTTGATATTGTAACCTTTTTAATGTTATTGTTGTAATTAATTTTATTCATCCTCTTTACAGCAAAAAACTTGGATATGTGTAAAAATAGCAAAAGTCTAAGAACTGTAACTGAACCAAATCAGATCACTCCTTAAAGTGATTGAGCAAGTAAAACTATTGTCTGGGAACTTGTAACTACACTGCTGCATGGAACACAACAGTTGCATCTCCAACACTTGCAATTCGAAATAACAATGTGATTTGATAATACTAACAATAGTATAATAAGCCACAAGGTCAGTGTTATCCTGCCGTGAACGTTTAAAAATAATGTTTTACTTCATCAGGTAAAAATTGATCATGGTCATCTTTTTATCGCATAGCTTATATTATCAAACACGTTACTATGATTATAATATTTATGTCTATAACAACAGAGAGGTTATATTGATTACTACATATTATATACATACAGACCATCGATTGCCACTTATACCTAAAATAATACATTACTAATAATCTTTTGTTTAAAGGATACTTCTGACTTCTGGTGGTGGATAAATGATCCCAATTACTGGCGGAGGTGGAGGTTGGGGTATTTCCTCTGGTGACATTTCGTGAGGCGGCGCCATTGGCGGCAATACGTCGATTGAAGGCATTTTTGCCTTTTAAACTTTGATAATCTTTTAATTATATATATATTTTGGCAATTCCGCACTAATAATCATCACAACTCACAACACAATCAAGCTTTCCTAGACAGCAGACACAGTCACAGACACGCAAATTGACATTAATTGTCAATGTCAGTGGTTGGATAAAATAAAATGCTCCATTGTTTGGATAACCATTACTTTAGATGGGACGCACTCAAAAGGATAGGTGCAACCATAGATATAGAAATCTATGGGTGCAACATTATGTGAAGTGAAACTATTCCTTACAGAAACACTTTGGCTCATTTAAAAAAGATTTAAATGAGACAAAGTGCCTACACGGTCTGATGAAAAGCATGAATGAAACAAGCATGATTCTTTTTTAATTTCATTCCACTACACGCTTTTATCCAAATTCGTACCACATTACTCGTAGAAAAGAATGCTGTTGGTGCCAAAAATTTCTGGATTAATTCTCAGCGTCTGTAGAACTCCTACAAGATAGTTTATCACCTAGTGTAAAACCGGTAACCGCTTGCCACAATAACCGGTTCTTAAGTCCTCGCAGCGCCTGTGTTGATGATTCCTGCAGCTCATTTACAGCAATGACCGACTTTCGTCTAAGATAATGATCGTAACTTTTACAAATACGTCATAACGTTGTAGTAGTAGTCTTCGTATACGATATTATTATATTATACGATACGATCTCTGCGATCCAGACTTTGATGTGTGTAATTAAATATTAATTATAAACTTCTTTGTTGTTTTTTTACCTACTATTTGTACTTACGCTGTAAAGGATTTATCGCACACTGTTACATAAGGTGGGTTGTAGTTCATCGACGAAGCTATAGATCGAAGTCAACCTCTTGTTGATTTACCTATGTTGACTGATCCACTTGGATAGAATACTTCATACCCGATGTTATCCTTGGAGTATTTGTAATAATTGTAATATTCACCGAACTCGTTCTGAGTCGTTTCGTTTATATAATGAAACTGAAGGAAAGAGAATGTTATACAAGGAATTGTGTATGATATCCACTCGATATCAACTGGTGACACAGACAAAGGCATGATAGAACTTATTTTATACCAAATCAATTCAAAGCGTGGAAAAAAAACCACTAGGGGTATTTCCTATACCATCGAAAAGTCACCACATTGTCTTTAGAGTATCTAAACATGGACTCGATATTGTGATTATTACACTAAATCCTGCACTACCTAAGACCCAAAGATAATATTACATTTTTCTAATATAATAATAGCCCAATTTCGTTGTGATTTAAACAAAGAAATAAAATGCAGTGGTTTGAACTTTATTCTCACAATTAAAACATTCTAATAATTCTGACATGATCTTGCGAAATCAATGCAGTAGTACCATTAAACCAATGGATGACACCAGAGACATCTGCTACGGAACGGAAGCTAACGTCGAAGCACATAGTTATAGTCAATATCATTAAATATGAGATCATCCACATGAGCAGAGCCACCGCCAACATCCAGATTATTGTTTCTCGGTTGCAATGATTTGATATATTTTCTGTTTCATCCCTGTCAAATTCGACCAAGCCCAGTTCTTCACAGCATTTGTTGTTTGGCTGCAATTATGTGTATGTATAGGGGTTTATCTATTGCTACAGTAGGTTACTTCTGTAGCAATAGATAAACAATACATAGGTAAAGTAGGTACACTTATGTAGTTTACGATGATTTCGTAGAAACTATTGAAAAAACCTTCTATATCCAGACCGATACAAATTAATATTAAGTGGGCAAAACAAATTAATGCGAAAAAAAATACACTAGTTCTAACTCTCAAACTAGCGTAAGCTGTATGTTTAGAACCACAATCCTAACTCAAAGTTTTAAAACACGTTTGTTACCAAATTGTCTGTCACTTCATTAGATGTGTAATATATACAGCTGTATATATTAAATCTAATCACAGACAAGTTTATTAGTATTAGGCTTAATACATATTTCTGTGTGCTATGATTACTTTCTGTGTGCTTATTAATAGCATAGCACACAGAAAGTTTTTCTAGAATTATTCTAGGAAAATGTTTCATTTCAATGACTCGTGTATAAAACGCATGTACCTACCTACTATGAGGACGGGGCTATTCTAAAGCTATGGAAAACTGACCTTTACCTACTGATATTGTTAAGGATGATTATTGAATTCTAATACATATTTCGTTATAAACTTTCTTACGTAGTATGGATATTCGGGTGCGGTTTTCAACATTGCATCTAAATTCATTTTGCTGACAGCTATTAGTGCTGCATTATAAGAAAATATATATTTTGTATCATGTTTTATTGTAAAAATATATAAAACCAAACAAATTATAAAATTAAATGATAATATTGATAAAAATGTCAGTAGATTGTGACTGTCATAGAGTTAGACAGGTGCCATAAGGTTTATAGGTAGAATGTTACAAGAGTCTGAGGAACCAGAACCTTTTTAAGAATAATCTAGACATAGGGAATGGAGATCGTTTTTTGTTTTTTCGGAAGACGGTCCCCATTTCATCTTATCTACATTAAATTTTTTATCATTACATTCATTACGACGACGATTCGAAGACTAGCAGAATTTAGAATTGAAAACGTTAAATGCTTGACATTGGCAGAAATAGCTGATATTAGGTATTGTTATTATCGGGTGGTTGCCATCTTGTCAAAAGAAGAAGAGGAAGACATACCTAGTAAATGTCCGCCAGATACATTGTGAAATAAACGAAATTGTGCTACTTTTAGAAAGCCATAAACCCGTATCTAATAGTTAGTTTTTTTATATTATAGTGGGCAAAAGAGCAGACGCATCACTTGATGGTAGGTGATTGCCGTCGTCCATCGACATCCGAAACACCAGAGGAATCACAGGTGCGGTGCAGGCCTTCAAGAAGGGAGTACGCTCTTTTTTTGAAGGTTTGAACGTCGCGTACGCATACAAATTTCAACAAAACATAGGATAACGTTAAGTCGATCTTGGATTTCAAAAATATTGAGAAACTGATAAAAACATTTAGTCAAGGAATAAATTTATTTAAATATTCAGATCAATAAATCTTAGACACAGATTAATATCTACTGATTAAAAAAATATTAAAAGTAAAGATAAAGATAAAAAGTATACAAAATTTATATAAATAAATTCTAACTTAGACTACCCTATACTACAATAATTTTAAATCTAATATAAAAATAGAATTAATTAAGAAATAAAGATTGAAAATGAATAGTTAGTCAATTCCATTGATAGCTGACATGTCGTCGCGCTGTTCGAACGATGACCTTGGCGCAATTTTTTCACGTTCTTCGTTTCCCGCCAAAAATATTGCTAAATGTTCCTGTTTAAAAAATAATGTTCTTATAGTGTCATATATCATGTATATGTCGACCGATATCTGGCCGGCAATCATGCAAATTAGGTTACTTTGAAGTTAACTAGATGATGTTGTCTTTGACTAACTTCACCCCGCAGCGTTAAACGCGGTTGTCGTTGTAAAGGTAAGATCTGCTGACATCAAAAATCACTCTAGCCGCGGGCTCAACTTCTCAGGCAAGCCAAGCTTCAAGTTTTGAATTCAAGTTTCAAGATGAGTCAACTCTCTCGTTTTTCTATGTGTATCCGTATCGTTTTATGGAAATATACTTCTATAATCATCATCATCAGCAGCCTTTAACAGTCCACTGTTGGACATAGGCCTCTCCTTAGAAAGGAGGTATTGGTCTACTATGCCACGCTGGCCAGACGGGTTGGTATAGGGTAGGGTTAGGTTCGTAAGAGAGGGTCGTCATCCGAGACGGTGCCCGCATCAGGAGCGGGCAGGCGCTGGAGAAGTTCAGAAGGAGATCCCACCCTGGACTTCTCCTACTCCTAAACGGAGAAGCGCGGAGAGGGCACACTGTGTGTTTTTTAGTCGGTTCAAGTCCGACACACCACCCCGCCGTAACCCCCGGTGGGGTGACGGTCCATGATGATTTTTCACACATTAAAAAAAAAGAAAAAAAAAAGGGTAGGGTTAGGTTTGCATTGATGTTGTCTGTCATAGTTTATCCCTTAGTTACCTTTAACGACACCCGCGGGATGAATATGGGTGGTGACACTCTGTATTCTTAATCCGACACCACACTTCTATAAGCGTAAAAGAAACAACAAACTCTTGTAATACCGAGGGGCGGAGCTGGCTTTACATACACTCATGAATTAACAATTACTTACCAAGTATGTTTTGGAAGTAGCTTGTAGCTGTTGCAGGAGCGCTTGCAGTTTGCTCTGCCACGATTTCACTTCGGTGATAGCGGTTTCAACTGGCAAAGTCTGTAACAAAATCCCGGGTTCATTCAACGGAGCGTGAAAAGGCATCTTACTAAGCCAACTACTAGCCAATTAATATTATATCATTATTTAAGTGTTGTTGAGTTTTTCTTAGAGGAAATTCTTAATAACAGCCTGGAGTCTGGAAGTTTGACGGTGCCTCGGAGAGCACGTGAAGCCGTCGGTCCCGATTGTCATAAACATATATGACAATCGTTATTGGGAAGTAAGTGCCCTCAAATGTACTGACAACTAGTTCAACATTCGAATTTCAGTTCTCCCTTAGGGTTGCGGAGATCCGATGCCAATCGCTCCGTGGAAAAACAGCTTTTCAGGTAAAACCGGTTGAACTAGTAGCCAACCCCAAATAAACTTGGGAATAAAGGTAATAAGATGAATATTTTAATTATATGGTAATCATTAAATGGATAGTCAGAACTTTCAAAGAACGATGGTTGAGAACCAAAAGCGCAAAAACCTAAACAATTTATTCAATATTTCAAACACAATTTTTCAATTATCTAAATAGTTTTATTGAGGTAGTTTATATATATACCTTCATCAGGGAGTCGGCAGTCGCAGACATATGTTTAGTGATCAATGTTAGTCCTTGGCGTACATTCCTGGAAATATTATAAAATTATAAGTCACCACTATTTTCACACATAAACAACAACCTCGGCAAGAAGAAGTGCAAACAAGTTGTGGACAAGTCCTTTGTATCCGTTTGTTCGTAATGTTTGTTTGTTCATGTTCCGTTTCAGGTACCCAGACTAAGAACAACAATTGTGGTTTGCTCAAAGTGTTGTTCCATGCGGAAATCAAACCCACAACAGCATCAGAATACTAAGTGTAATAAGGAGCTTTGAAATTACCGTTAAAATTTATAAACAGAAGTTATTACTTAGCAATAGATTTTAAAAAATTAGGGTAATATGACCCTCTCTTGAGAGGAGATCCGAGCCCAGCAGTGGGACTTTATGGTTTATTGATGATGAGGAGGATAATCTAGTAAGAAAGACATGCCGTTCTGACTTCTATTGCGTCAAAGATCAAAAATTACTTGGGTAAGTCCGAATGTGTGTAGTTAATGAGATGCACCATCTTCCTGGCTGACTCCCTAGCGAGTAGCACCACGAGCTCCTCTAACGTGGCTGGTCGAGCTTGGTTCTCTGGTTCAGGCTGGCTGAGGCTCTCATATAACTCCTTGGCTTTCTGCCATGCAAGTGCTGGATCTGTCGCAACCTGAACAAGAGTAGTGTGTAGTGGTAGTGCGAAGTGCCTCCAGTTTTGCACATTACGTGGGTATCGTAAGAACCGACTATTGGTGTAAACTACGCTGGATAAAAGCACTACAAGGAAAAAGAAACCTTGAAACAAACCCTTTTTTTTTTTTTTTTACGTGTGGAAATCCCCGCGGACCGTCACCCCGTCGGGGGTTACGGCGGGGTGGTGTGTCGGACTCGAACCGACTAAAACCACACGGTGTGACCCTCTCTGCGCCTTTGTATTGGAAGGAGTCCAGGGAGGGGATTTCCTTCTGGACTCCAACCGGCGCCTGCCCGCACTGTTGCGGGCACCATCTCAAAAATTTACTCTCTGATTAGGCAACGTCCGGTCACACGCGAACGTCGCCCCCTCGCGGTTGGCCACTACTGCGGACGGACGGGAAACCCGTCTCGCGGCATGAGACGCAGGTATGCGCGCCTCCGCCACCCAGGGCGCCGGCGGCGGATCGGGTCCGAGTGGATATCGTCCTCCCGGGCCTTCTCCGCCACCTCCTTCTGCAAGATTACGTCCTCGCAGAAGGTTGCGACCGCGGTAAAATAACTGTCGCTGCCGGCCATCGATCTTATGACGGCCGGCAGCGAGAGATCCCCTCCGATGACTGCAGTGAGGGCACGGCGCTGCGCCGCCCAAGCGGGGCAGACCGCCAGCGTGTGCTGGGCCGTGTCCTCACTGCAGTCGCAGTGGTGGCAGGCGGGACTCGGTTCCCTCCTAGCGACCGAGTGCAGATACTTTCCGAAGCAACCGTGCCCGGAAAGTACCTGCGTCAGCCGGAAGGAAAGGGTCCCGTGCTGCCGCCCTGCCCACTCCTCGATGACCGGCTGAAGAGCCTCCACGGCGGCGAAGCCAGCGCGTGGGGTCTCCAGCCGGAGCGACCATCTCAGCATGGTGGCTCGGCGAGCGGCTTCGCGCCACTCGCGCACGTCCTCGGGCGGAGGGCGGAATCCGCTCTCCGCCCGGAAGTCAGCCACTCGCCGATAAACTTCGGCGAGCACTTCCGCCTCCAAATCCCACGGGGGTGTTCCGGCCAAGGCACACGCCGCCTCTGTGGACACCGTGCGGTATCCACGTATGGCTCTGACCGCCAGTATCCGCTGGGGGCGCCAGAGGCGCGCCCTGTTCTGGGCGGACAGAGCCGCCGCCCACACCGGTGCACCGTAAAGTGCCATTGACCGGACAACCCCCGTGTACAGCTGCCTAGTGGGGACACTGGCCCCGCCCAAGTTGGGCAGAAGTCGCCCTAGGGCGGAGGCAGTGCCCACCAATTTAGGTCCAAGCTGTCGGAAGTGCTCGTCGAAGAGCCACCTACCGTCGAGGACCAGAACCAGGTACCTCATCTGGGCCCGGACCGGTACGAGGACCGAGTTGACCTCGATCGAGGCGCCGGCGGGCGGACCGCGACGGGGCCCATGAAATAATAGGGCCTCCGTCTTGTCCAGGGCCACCCGCAGACCCAGCGCCTCGATGCGCCCGACCACCCAGGAGACTCCCGTGGTGGCCAGGCGCGCCGCCTCCTCAAAGTTTGCCCCCCGGGCCGTGACCAGGGTGTCGTCTGCGTAACAGATTACACCCAGCCCGGGGGGGAGACGCCCTCGTAGGGCCCAGTCGTATCCCATGTTCCACAGGAGTGGTCCTAGGACAGACCCCTGTGGAACACCGCACGACATGGCCCTGCGTCTCAAGGCGCCATCTCGGTCCTCGTACTCGACGGTACGCTCCTCTAAATAGTCTGCCACCAGCCGCCGCAGGTACCCTGGCACTCCGTGGTATTGGAGTGCGGCCCTGATGCAGCCGAATGGCAGACTATTGAAGGCGTTGGCGATGTCCAAGGACACCGCCAACACCACTCCGCCGCCTCTCACCGCCTCTTCGGTCACGGCCCTCAGGCGCAGGATCGCGTCGACCGTCGAACGCCCTTCTCGGAAGCCGAATTGGGCGTCCGACAGGTCGGGCCCCACCTCGCTGAGGTGCCGGACGATGCGGACAGAGAGAACCCTCTCAAACAACTTGCCCGCCTCGTCCAGCAACACGATGGGCCTGTAGGCCGCGACCGAATCGGCAGGCCGTCCATGCTTCTGGATCAGTACCAGCTTCCCGCACTTCCAACGCTCAGGGAAGTGTCCGGACGCCAGGCTAGCGTCCAACACTCCCCTGAGGTGGTCCGACATGTAGTCGAGGGCACGGGCCATCACTCGGGCTGGAACCCCGTCCGGTCCGGACCTTGAAACAAACCCTATACGAACCTCTCTTCTCTACATATAGAAGAAAGTCCTCCGCCGCGTCTATCCGTCAAATGAAATTTTGTACCCAAATAGTCTATAAAGCCTGAGAAAGGACATAGGCTATTTTTTACCACGATTACTGACATAAATGCTGGAGGAACCGCGGGCGAAAGCTAGTTTGTAATACGTGCTCTGAAGGGTGGGAAGCAGCGATCTCCTCTGTGAGCAGTGTAATGATTCAAAGGAAAAGGTTCTGACCCAACCTTTATAGAGAGACTTATGTACAGATAGAAGACCACTAAAAGCTGTTGATGAATTAACGGATAGTGTTTTAGGACTCACCAGTTCGGCGACGTACGCAAGCACATGTATCTGTTCCTTGATGGCTTTAGCTTCAGCGAGCGCCTGCCTCGTGAGTCGTCGCTGCAGTTTCCTGCGCAGTCGCGCGCCGTGTTGCACGGCCTGAGCAGCGCGGGCTCGTCCACTCTCAGCCTCGCCATCCACGCAGTCCACGTCAGCACTCGTCACTATGATCACCACTATGGTAAGAACGGTACACCATCATTATCGCCAGCCACTCGCGCTTCTAAGATGGTGTTTACTATTCCGTACATACTTCAAATAAAATCAAAATCAAAACCTTTATTGCTGACTAACGGCCGTTTTTAATAACCTATCTATCTCTAGTTTTCCTTACTCAAAAAACCTATCTTTTGACGCTTACTTGCATTTCAATAACCTACTGTCAGATAGCATTTCCTATCGAAGTTGTTTATCTATCGACGCAGGCAAATTCTCATAATAATCGGACTAAGTGGTCTAGGGGATAGCGTATGCGACTGCTAATCTAAGAGGTCTCGGGTTCAAATCCCGGGCCGGGCCAAAAAGTGTTTTTGAGTTTTTCTTAGGATCTTGTTTAGGGTTTTTCTTAGTTTCTCTTACATTCTTATTTCTAATAGCAGCCCGGAGTTTGGAAGTTTGGCGGTGATTCACGCCCGCGCCTCAGAGAGCACGTAAAGCCGTCGGTCCCGGTTGTCATGAACATCTATGGCAATCGTTATTGGGAAGTCAGTGCCCTCAAATTTACTGACAACTAGTTCAACCTTCGAATAACAGCGGGAATAACAGTGTTATTCTTCAATGTAAAATGTACTTTCCAACAATAAAATTTCTGAGAATACATACAGTTACAGTTATATATACAGTTAGTAGTTAGTAGAATATATACAGTTTCCAAACTAGGCAGATCATGTACTATAGTATGCGATTGCTCATATACAAACTTATTTATTTCTAAATACATATCATTGTTAAATTACACACAGACACAGAATTCACATAATAATTTGGCCCAGGTGGGAATCAAATCCACGATCTTTTACTACAACAGCCACGATTACACACTAGACATTCGGGTCAACAGGTCTGTTAATGCAACTGACCAACTGTTAAACACAATTTTTTTTTTCTTTATGTTTAAGCCTACCAAAGTGACTCTACTCTGCCTGATCGAAAGCATGAGTAGAATCCAGGAGTAGGGATCACCATTATCATTGTAAGGGAAAGCAATGCAGCATGATGACCCATACCATGGCGGCTTAGGCGCATATTTCTGCATCGTTCTCCGGGCCTCTGTAAGCCGGGAGTATGATGCAGAATCATTGGGCCTCCGGTCTCACACTCACCAACGAAATACGACGGTAAGAATGCTGTCATTATTAGGTTGGTCTTCTGTGTGAGGGTAGTACTGCCCCGGTTGTACCGGCCCATTCGTGCTGAAATCAGCGTGGCTCTACTACCTATTTTTGCTGGTGTTCATTTTCTTTTATTTATTTATTTATTTCAAGGAACACAAACAATGTATAGTACAAAATATCTTAATATCTAGTTTTATAATGTTTTTGAAGTGAAAACTGCTTTAAGCTAGTCTGGATGGAAGTAAATTCATGTAAGTTGTCAACGACATGGTCACGTATGAACTTTAAATGTATAGATATTATAGTATAATACAGAGGTCACACAATTAATTTGAACATACAAAAGTAGGAAGTGTTTATCTTTTTTATTTTATAGCGGCTGAAATGAATCATGAGTTTAATCCAAGAGTGGTTGGTCATCATCCTTATATCGTCATTCCTGTTTGTATAATATGTACTTAGTAGTTTAAAGTTGTTACTGCTATCAACGTTCTTCATGACTGCTTTTTTACTCGACTTCCAAGGAAAGGTTGATTTTTAACCGACTTCAAAAAAGGAGGAGGCTCTCAATGTTGATAAATCTTTTTTATTTAAAAGCTGGTGCCTCCTATGTTGTTCCATAATAAGGAAACAGGATATGATGCTATCATCAGATCCTGGTTTCCTATGGTCCTGAAGAAATCGAGGGGACTCCTCTAATATCATAGGGATACCTACCTGTCACGATTTGTGTACTCGACATAGTTTGTTTTTAATGTCAGTTTTTTTTTGTTATTGCTCCCCTGCTTCTGTTCCCCACGAACCCTATTATCAGAAGGCACGAAAAACACGAGAATGCAAGTGTAGCTAGCCGACCCATTCATACCTACTAATTTATTTAATGTTGAACTTCTATACATACATTTAAGATCTCGTCTGATTGCATAAGTTTTAAGAAGTAAGTTCAGGGTCGATGTCACACATCTTATCATTGAACACAAACAATAATCGTAACTAATTTGAATTTGTGCCCTACTGCCGTTGAAATTACGTACATAACTGTATACACATGTACCTAATATAATCAGTAAGAGGACAGGAACAGATAATAATTTATGTTACCGACTCGATGATCTCAATTACTCAACGAATTATATTGTAGATAAAATCAGAGTTGTTACGGATGCCGATTTTTCACATCCAGGGGTGCTAATGCGGATTTTCGAATGTTCACATTAGCAAATGCAGATGCGGATGCGGATATGAAGGAGCTTAATGCGAGAAATCCAAAATCGATCAGAGTGTACTTGTACTGTGATTGGCTAATTTTAATGATGATGAATGATGAATGAAGGATTAAAACAATGAAAATATAAAGTTTTCCCATAACCGTTTATTGATCCACAATCGTCATTGCATCACAACAACCCAACCAAAAATATCCATCTATACGAAAAATAATCCGCATCGCAAATAAACACGTAATGATTTATTTACAAGAAACAAATGATGCACTACAACAAACGCATCGGATCTTGTCACCAATTTTCGCTCCCATTGGTCATTTTTAGGGTATCGTAGTTCATGACTCGAAACCCAAGATTGGTCATATCCGTCCGTCCGTCCGTCCTCGACTTACCGTCCAAACCGTTAGTTCTAGATATATCTGTGTTTCTATCTCGTTGACAAAGTGCTATAATAAAATCATGAAATGTATTTTCATTGAGGGTAACTCCTTTACACGTAAAGTAGGGGGTGGTTTCTTTCTTGCGTTTACCCCCTTGTGTGCGGTATCGTTAGATAGGTATTTTAAAAACATTGTGAGGTTTCTACAACAATTTTTCGATTTAGGTATCCGTTTTTGAATTATTCAACTTGAAAGCGCATTTTTTCTTAAAAAACTCAAAAAGTCTGGAAAAATTTCCATATATTGAGCTTTCAAGGAAAACTATAGCGGTTTTGATAACTTTTTTATTTTAGGAGTTATAGGGGCCTAACTTGTAAAATGTACCAACTTGGAAAATTTCGTATAAAAATAAAGAAATAATAAGTTAACATGACAATTGTCTATAGGTTCCTCATCGGCGGTCATTCAAAGTGGACGTGTTATAGTTTGTTTTAATCGCGTAAAATAACTAGCTTGACCAAATTGTAATTGTTTAATACCAGTATTTATATTTTTTCTCTTGTTGTGGTTATGTGAACGGTATCCACACTGCAAGGGGAATTTTAAATTGATATACAACTTTTAAAGTTATATATATATAGTGATTGTGTGAGTGGTGTTTCTTACTTGAATTTTAACCCGAGAACTCCGGCGTAACAGATTTGCACTCATTAATCAATCGTTCACACGGTTGGACGACGCGTAAACAGCATAGATCTCCTGTGTTGTGTCCTGTTTGCGACCGCCTTGTGTGCAAACTACCTTCGCGCTGTGATCCTTTCGGTTGCGTGTGTCTCTGTAAGTCTGTGTAGGTGCTAAAGTTGAGACGCGACGCACAGCTGACCGCATTGGCCGTGATCTAACACAGTACTGACAATTGTTGCCTAACGCTTCTCCGGGACGAATACTTTTTGCGCTCGCCGGTTAATAGCACACAGGTGCCGTACGTGCGCTCAGATATTGTTACACTTGTTTGTTGGACTTGTACACAAATTACATAATAACAATGCCTAAAACTGCGCGCACACCGCCACCGGTTTCTGACTCTGATAGCCAAGAAATTATGAGTACACCTGATATGTATTTACTCTCTGGCCCTGATCAAGGTAATATTGCTATGAGAAATAAACGCCTTCGACCTGACTTTTCACCTGTAAATGAATTTAAGTTGTTTCAAGATTCTATCTCGACTATGTTGAACGCATGGAAGGCAGAACAAGACATGATTCTAACCAAACTGTCGAAAGACATCGCCGAGGTTAAACAACAAAACCTTAATATACAAAAAACTAATATAGACATAGAAAAGGCCTTAGAATTTATGAACTCCGGCTATGAGAATATGCGACAAACTGTGGAGAAACTAGAACAAGAAAAGTTAGAACAGCGTAATTATATCCTGCGGTTGGAATGTAGGGTTAATGACCTACAACATAATTATCGATCTTCCACTATCGAGATCCGAAATGTACCACAAGGTGATAAGGAAACTACCAGTGACTTGACTTCTACTGTTATCCAGACCTGTAATGCTGTACAAGTGTCGGTAAAAACTTCTGAGCTGCGTGATGTATATCGTCTTCCGGGGAAAAAGGGAGGCAATAGACCAATTGTCGCTGAATTTTTAAGCGTGACGTTGAAGAATCAGGTATTGAATGCCACTCGCAACTTCAATAAGGGTCTTCCTTCGTCTGAAAAATTAAATACGGGACATATCGGCATCAGCGGACCATTAACTTCTATTTACGTTGCTGAGCATTTACCTGGCAGTGCTCGACGGCTATTTTATGAATCCCGTAATTTTTGCAAAACGTATAATTATAAATTTTGTTGGTTTCGTAATGGAAAGGTATTTCTCAAAGAATGTGAGGGAAAAGAAACTATTACTGTACACTCCTCTGAGTCCCTTCAACAGCTACTCAAAAAATAATGGTTTCCCCCGAATTATCGCGTGTTTGGGAAAGACTTTTCTCTTTATTATTTTTGTTATTTTACCTTTTCTATTTTATTTTATGATTTTAATTAAGTTTCTTACTTATAGGTTAATTTGTAAACAAATTAGTCTTTATACCATAATACTTACAATAGAACAACGACAATCTTGTATAAAAAATAGTTATAGCAATTACAACACTCACTCTCATTACACTACACGTAAATCAGAAACAGGCGCCTATACTAAATATTTCCACAAAAACTGTACAACACTAATTACATTTTACAATGATTGATTCTGTAGTTTTGAATGATATTGATTCTTTCTGTGTTCCAAATTCACTTGAATGTACTCCTGAATCCCTAAGAAATAATGTCAAGTTATCAATGAATTCAATAAAAATTTTGCACCTTAATATTCGTAGTGTAAATTGCAATTTCGATAAATTCGTTGTGTTCCTTCACAGTATAAAAATCACATGTGAAATAATTGTTTTGACGGAATGTTGGTTGGGCGATAACTTGATAATTCCTATTTTACAAGGTTATATATCTTATCACACAAGCTTGCCTCGAAACCAAAATGACGGTGTTATTATTTATGTTAAATCGGATATAATACATACAATTACGGAGCCGTTAAATTCTGAGAGTAGCTGTTTGGTATGTCAATTGAGGAATCTAAATACTACCATCATTGCAGTATACCGCTCGCCTTCAGTACGGAATTATGGTAATTTTATATCGAGCTTAGATAAAATCTTATCATCTATGACGACTCAAAAAAACCTACTGGTCGTGGGAGACATTAACATAGATATTATGCCAAATACCATAACACAACAAACAAGTGAATACCTCAACATGCTCGCTTCTCATGGTCTTATACCTTCTCATATATACCCTAGTCGTGCCAAATCTTGTATAGATCATGCTATGATTAAATCCAATTTAACCACTACGACAGTGGTTATTGATACGTTCATAACTGATCACAAACCAATATTCGTATGTCTTGACTATGAACGCTTGCCTTCTACGACTAAGCTTTATCGCACTACTGTTGATTATCGTTCAGTGGTATCAGAGATACTTTCTTTAAATTTTAGCGATGTAATGAACTGCCGAGACACTTGTATGGCAGCTGACCTCTTGCTATCCACCATTGCTTCCATTATTGAAAATAATACAAAAGTAGTCCACATTCCCTCAAAGCGCAGAATAATGAAGCCTTGGATCACAAAAGGTTTGCTGCGCTGCATTCGGAACAGAGATAAAATGTCACGTCAACTTTCTAAAGATACAGATAACTATATCCTAAAAATTACATATACGCGATATCGCAACTTCTGTAATAAGCTCCTCAAAAATGTAAAGATTGCATACGAAAGAGAAAAACTTCGACAAGCTGGAAATGATCCAAAGGCTACTTGGGAAATTATAAAAAATATTACAAACACTCACCGCCAAATTAAATCTCCTAAGGAGCTTTTGAATACAGGCAAAGATAATGCTTCTTGTATTAATTATGTCAATGGCTATTTTGCAGGTATTGGCAAACAATTAGCCTCCAAAGTTACTCCCACAGAACACACATTTAAAAAACAAATATCATGCAATTCTTTTGTTCTTTTGCCTACAGATGAACAAGAGGTACAGTCAATTGTGTGTTCATTACGCACGAATGCTTCTGCTGGTTGGGATGGTGTGACACCAACAATATTAAAATCTTGTCAGTCTGTACTTGTGCCTGTGATCACCCATATCTGTAACCTTTCCATAGAATCTGGCTGCTTTCCATCGGCATTCAAAAGGGCTGTTGTATACCCCATCTTCAAGGGTGGAGACAGGCACGATGTAAACAATTATAGGCCTATATCAATTTTACCCGTGATCTCCAAGATACTTGAAAAAATAATTAACAAACGTCTAGTAAACTTCTTGGAGACATTTAATCTCTTATCTCCTAACCAATATGGCTTTAGAAAAGGAAAATCCACTGAAGATGCGGTGGCTGCACTTGCAGATCAGGTAGTATCGCATATGGACGCAGGGTCTAAGTGCTTAGCTATCTTCCTTGACCTTTCTAAAGCGTTTGACTCTGTGTCTGTTCCTCACCTCTTAAATACACTTGACGGTATGGGTATTCGTGGCATTGCACTTGAACTTATGAGGGATTACCTCTATGGCCGCTCTCAGTGTGTCAAGATTGATAATTTAGTGAGTGACACTGAATCCTTGAGTTTTGGTGTGCCTCAGGGTTCAATTTTAGGTCCTACTTTATTTTTAGCTTATATAAATCCTCTTTGTAATCTGTCGCTAAAGAATTGTTCCATAATTACTTATGCTGATGACACCGCTCTCTTGGTTCATGATGATGGTTGGCAGAGTGCACTTCAAACAGCCGAAGAGAATCTAAGAAAAGTGATGAGTTGGTTGTGTAATAATCTATTGACCCTTAATCTCTCTAAAACTGTATTCTTGCCTTTCTATTTAAAATCCCCCACCTCAAACACCCTAGACTCTCTAGTTCTTAAAGCCCACACATGTATAATTAGTTCTAATCGTTCGCCTTTAACATCTTGTGATTGTCCACAGCTCTTGAGATGTGAGTCAGCAAAATATCTTGGTGTTCTCCTTGACAGTTCTTTGAATTGGAAACCCCAACTTTTAAATCTATCTACGCGGATTCGCAAACTGATTTTCGTTTTTAAAAAGCTAAGATGCTCTGCTGACTTGCGCCTCTTGAGATCAGTCTATATCACATTATGTCAGTCACTTGTTGCTTATTGCATTACAATATGGGGCGGGGCTCACAAAACGCACTTACTTCCAGTGGAGCGAGCACAGAGGGCTGTCTTAAAAGTCATGACATTCAAGCCTTTTAGATATTCTACAGAGGTTCTTTATAGCGATTGCGATGTCCTCACTGTGAGGCAACTATATGTGCTACAGGCTGTACTGCGTAAACATGCATCATTATCTTATGTAAAACCTAGGATAAAACGAAGAAACTATAGAGTTTGTCGTGTTTTAAAGTCCAAAACAGCTCTAGCCCGTCGTCATTATCCAGTAAATGGTAGCCACCTATATAATGCAGTGAACCGTAAGTGTGATATTTATTCTCTGTCTAAAAGCCAGTGTAAGAGGAAAGTTTGTAAGTGGTTGAAATCCTTAAACTATGCTGCTACAGAGAATCTTTTAAGAGTCTCCGTTCTGTAAAAATGCCCAATCATATTTTCATCTACAATACTCACACCACTACATACACACACACACACACACACACACACACACACACACACACACACACACACACACACACACACACACATATTCATACACTCACTGAAACTTACATACACTCACACATCTATTACACAGCTATAACTAAATAAATTTAAGCAATAACATTTGTTATTTATTCACGATCCACTCTGTAACAATGTAACAAGTGCACAATTTGAGAGGGAACTGGTACCCATAACTCAAGTTAGATCTTACCATGGGTACCAGAGTTCCAACTAAACCACAATGTTTTCTTCCTATTTACATTTTCATGTCTGTAAAAGTGTTGTATAACTTATTTGAAATAAAAAAAAAAAATAGGACACGATTTGAAATCTACCTACTATTACCTGATTACGGAACCCTATTCTATGCGTAGCCTGATACGCACTTGGCCAGCTTTTGATATAAATAGCGTAATACTTTGATATGCAAGTAGAAAAGAAACTGTTCATTCAATATTACAAACAGACATTCCATTTTTAGTTAATTGTATAGATATTATTTATTACTTCACAAATGGACCCAAAGTCCAAGTCCTGTTATCGTGTCTAATTTGTCATCGTTCGAGACACCAGATAACTATTTAAATAGACTTTTACTGCACTCTGTCAATTAAGAACGGAACTGATATCAAATTGACCGTTATTGCTGTGAAAAGATCTTATTATATAGAAATAGAGTGTTAATACCTGCGGTTGTTGTTAATCGCGAGTAATAAGGCGGAGCAAAGCTAGTTTAAAAAAAAGCCTCCTTGTGTTATCACTGTTATCAGCTTTCTGCCAGCACTAACGACCTCAACCTCTAATGAGAGTGTATTGACGTGTTTCGTTAGTAAGTGCGAGACCGGAGGTCCAATTTGACTGCCTTGTTGGTCTAGTGGGTGGCGTATGTGGCTGCTGATCAAAAGGTCTCGGGTTCGATTCCCGGGTGAGACCCAAATATTTGTGTGATTCACAGATATTTGTTTCGGAGTCTGGGTGTTTTTCTATGCATAATATGTATGTATTTACAAAAAAAAAGTATGTTTATGTATTTATATCAGTTGTTTAGTACCCATAATACAAGCTCTACTTAGTTTGGATGACGTTGTGTGTAAGATATCCAAAAAATATTTATTTATTTATTTAATGATGCAGAAAAACAACTCAATAGTTGAGTACAATGCAGAGTAGAGATGATGCAGAGTGGGTCACTACCCTACATTGTGTGCACTCACAATGAGGATGGTGGTCCTTATCCATCAGGCTGAGAAGAGTCACTTCAGCTGATTTTTGATGTGAAACATCTATAGCCGCACGTAAAACAGATTTCTGGCCTGGCGACGCGTGCGGTCTGGCGACGCGTCGCCACGGCACGCTATACGATGGTATATATATACAGTCTATATGCAGTACTGCATATAGACTACTATTTTAATAATTAGTAATATTTTATTTTATCATTATGACATATTTAGTTCCTATTACAATATGTTCTTTTCTGCATATTACTTTTACAAAATAATGGCGATGTTTCACATCTGCCAGGCGTCCCGTGACGGCTCACATTTTTTTTGATATATAACGCCTGCCAAGGTGACTTTACTATGCCTGATGGAAAGCATGAGTAAAATCCAAAAGTGGGGGTCCAAAAAATCTCATTGCAAATGCAAGCAGTATGGCGAATCACATTATGGCGGCTTAAAGATAAATAAAATAGTATATATGGCCTTTAAATTTTTGTATTGAGTAATTAAATTATGAATCAATTTAAATAATTGTTAGCCTAGTTAAATCGTATCCTTAATATGCCTTAATTAGGCAGGCCAGACAGGGCTCAGACAGGAGTTATCAAGTGACCTTGCGATAGGTAGAAGCTGCCTAGAAACTGACGGGACCGCACTAAATTGAAACTATAATTATACTGCACAGATGTGGTGCTCTTTGTGTTGACGATTTATGAATAATAATTTTGTGTGAAACATATACTGCTTAAACAGTTTTGGTTTTTGAGGTAGGTCGATTATGACACTGGGAGAAGGAAATCATCAAGAGAGCCTGGGCTCACCTCTCGGGTGTTGACGAGGAATACAATTCCTGATACGCATCTATCAACTGGTAAGACACCGGATTGTTCTTGGTCGGTAAAAGTCCATACGAATCCTCTGCCTTCTCTATTTATGTCTATAGGAGTATTTCATAACCTCCATAAGTAAAAGAAGGTAAAAGAAGTCTTTGAGACTAAAGTTACTGTGGCGTGTGGTAACACGAAGTGTGAAAATCTGTGAATATCTGTACACATCCCGGGATCATTACCAGGAAGGTTAAGCTGGGAGGATGATGCAGAGTGATTGGGCCTCCGGTCTCACACACCAACGAATTACGGCAGCATCGGTTGAGGCGGCAAATTGGCAAAAAAAGAGATATAAATGTTCAGCAGTCGACTATTGGAAACTAGATAGATGATATACTGAAACTGATACCAATTTGATACCAGGTTTATTGCAGTGTTCATAACTTTGTCAATACGTAAGACGCAGGGCCGGATTTACCATAGAAGCTGAAAAAGCTGAAGCTTGGGGCGGCAAAATTTGGAGGGCGGCAGATTGGCCCAAATAAAAATATGGTACAGAAAAACAGTAAGGTTGCGGACACCTGTTTTTTTTTAAAGACCACTCTTGAATTAGTAATATTAATCCTGTGTGACGGGGGCTTTACAAACATACATAAAACGAACACAGCGAACACCCAGACTCAGGACGACAATTTGTAAATCTCACAAAGTGTTTTTACGACTAAAACCCAGACGGTGTGCCACTCTGCGCCTGAAATAGGAGGGGTCCAGGGAACCTTTTGTTAAGCCATATGAACCCCTCCCAGTGCCTCCTCTCAGTGAAGTGGACGCCGTCAATAGCTTAACTCTCTATGGCGACGTACGGCACACGCGGACGTCGCCTCCTCGGGGCTGGCCACTGAAGCGGATGACGGTCGGTAGTGAGAGATCTCCTCTGATAACTGCAGTGAGACCCGAAGCTGCGCCGCCCATGCGGGACAAACCACCAGCGTGTGCTGGGCTGAGTTCCGGGAGTTTGCCGGCCAAGGCGCACGCCCCCTCGTCCGATACAGTGCAGTAACCGTGTATGACTCTATCCGCGAAAATTCTTTGGGGTCACCAGAGGTGTGCCCAATTTTTGGCGTCCAGAGCCGATAGCCACACCGGTGCACCGTAAGGTGCCATAGACCGGACAACCCCCTTGCACAGCTGCCTCCTCGCGACACTGGCTCCGTCTAAATTGGGCAAAAGACGCCCAAGGGCGGAGGCAGTGTCGATAAGCTTCGATGCAAGCTGTCGGAATGGCTCGTCGAAGAGCCGCCTGCCGTCAAGGATCAGGCCTAGATACTTCATCTGGGCCCGGACCAGTACGGGGACCGAGTTGACCTCGATTGAGGCGCCGGAGGGCGGCCCACGACGGGGCCCATGGTACAGAAGGGCCTACGTCTTTTCCAAGGCCACCCGTAAGCCCAGCGCCTCAATGCGCCTGACCACCAGGGAGAATCCTGTATTGGCAAGGCGCGCCGCCGCTTGAAAGGTGGCCTCCCGGGCTGTGACAAGAGTGTCATCGGCGTAGCAAATTACGCCGAGCCCGGGGGGAGAGGCCCTCGCAGGACCACAGCTTAAACCACTTTTTTTTTCGTTTGGAAAATCATCATAGACCGTCACCCTACCGGTTACGGCGGGGTGGTGTGTCGGACTCGAACCGACTAAAAACCACACGGTGTGCCCTCTCTGCGCTTCTCTTTTACGAGGAGGAGGACTCCAGGGTGAGATCTCCTTCTGGGCTCCTCCAGCGCCTGCCCGCTCCTGATGCGAGCACCGTCTCTGTTCTCTGTAGATAGCATAGATGCGGCTCACACGGTCACTGCCCAATCGCGGCCGGCCAACTAATGTGGGTGGAGGGAACTCTTCCCGTCCACCCCCGGCTACACTCAAGGCGACATGAGTTCTTGCCTCCGCCGCCCGATCCGCCGGCGGCGGATCTGGTCCGAGTGAAGATCATCCTCCCGGACCTTTCCCCCGCTCCTTCTACGAGATGACGTCTTCGCAGAAGGTCACGACCGCGGTAAAACAGCTCTCGCTACCGGCCATGTAACCAACGTCGGCCGGTAGCGCGAGATCTCCTTCAATGACTGCAGTGAGGGCCCGGCGCTGCGTCGCCCATGCGTGGCAGACCGCCAACGTCTGATGAGCCGGATCCTCACTGCAGTCGCAGTGGCGGCAGGCGGGACTCAATTCCCTCCTGGCGACCGAGTGCAGGTACTTCCCGAAGCAACCATGCCCGGAAAGAACCTGCGTCAGTCGGAAAGAAAGAGTCCCGTGCTGCCGCACTGCCCACTCGAGACCACTTAAACCACTAGGCCAACCATGCAGTCAAATAGAGATATTGATAATATCGTACTTAATTTTTATTTTCTGTATAATATGTATGTATTTACAAAAAAAAGAATGTTTATGTATTTAGGTATATCAGTTGGTTAGTACCATAATACAAGTTCTGCTTAGTTTGGGACTAGGTGGCGTTGTGTATAAAATGTCCGAAATATTTATTTATTATCATTAATTTCAATTCAATCTTGTTTTTAAAATTTGTGTTAAATTGAGTGCAGTAAAAATCGTTTAAGAAATAACGTTTATCGAATGTGCAATATCTTGATTTAGAGCCACAGCACACTAGCAACTTCTAGCATCGGCGATCGGCAACTTGTCGCTTTTTAAAGCTAAATACGGCACTCTCTCTCCGCACACATTCGGATGCCGGTAGATCGATTTGGCATCTGAGCAGTCGCTAAAACGCGCGTTTCCGATACCGCGATCGAACGCAGGAAGTCGCTAAAACGCGATGCAGCATCGATGCAGTCGCAAAATCGCCGATCGCCGATGCTAAAAGTAGCTAGTGTGCTGTGGCCCTTAGCAGTTTTTGAGACTATAACTCTACATTGGTAGCTGTGAAGACGACGACTTAGACAACTCCAGGAGCTAAGTCGTTAGCATTACCGAGTCTTACCTACATATCTTCCTTAGCGTTCCTTCCTGTGTATCTAATTTTAGAAGTGTAAATCCAGCACTGGTAAGACGTGTAAAAAGTCTGTCAATAATATCGTTTGGCGTTTTAGAACCTTAAAATATTTTGTGAACAGTCTTGGTTACGAGTCGTGACAAACATATTTTATTTATCAGCTAAAAATGTTTAATTTCTTCTACCTACTTTGTTTTCATAGTAAGTACTTCCTTGATTTGTTGTAATACGAGATACGCAAAAACATTAAAACATTAATTGTGTAACACAAGTTGGTCGATTGTATATCAGTACGCAAATCTTATATGCCTACATTATTTTCCTTTACGTATTAAGATATTATTTCAAGGGGGACGAGGAGAAATAATCCATAATTTCATTGCACAAAGTGTGAGCTCACTATTCAGTAGTATTTATTAAGAAAGAAATTCCTGATTGTCGGGTTAGATAAACGGACACTTTATCAAAAGCAAAAAAAGATAGTAACGACTAATGGTTCTTTCTAGTGCACGAATTATCTATAGTCGTCACAAAATAAGAAGCCCGGTTTGACATTTGTCATCGTGGCGTAACTAATACGATTAATTCGTGTTTTTGAGTGCAATTTTTCAATATCAAGTTAAACTTGATGCTTATTTATGATACGCGTTGTGATAGTGTATGGGTAACATAGTAATTAAATAGGATTATGAATTTGATTTTTCAATTTCTTACATGCGGCATGTCAAATGACAAATGTCAAAACGGGCTTCTTATTTTGTGACGACTATAAGAATGTTTTTTCTTAATAGATAAGCAAACAAAAGGTATTAAACTGAATCCCTATAAGTTCTCTCCGAGGCACGGCGATTAACACACCAGTTTGCAAACTTCTGGCTGTTAAAAAGCATTAAAATAACCAGAAAAATTCAATAACACTTTTTTTGGCTCAAACAAGATATAAAATTTGGTACCACATGATCCGCAGTTGCATATGTCAGATTGTATTATGATGAAAGTGATGTAATATAAAGTGCATCTGTATTTACTACAGACACTTATGTACTGTAATATCTATGTTGAGAATTATCGCTATGACCGAAATTGACTAGGAGCACATCAACATCATCGTATTAAAAAATGCTTTGAATTTAAACTAAATGTGCGCAGCAAACAAATATTTAAAACGTACTTTGCATACAGAAAATACACAGGCAAACATCATTGCAAAGAGAAGGATAATTTAAAACAAACTCATCTAGCCAGCGTGTGATAGTAGGCCAAATCTTTTAACCGAAGGATAGGATTTCGGAGTTTGGGTGGTTTCTATGTAAAACATCTATGTATTTACAAAAAAAGTTCAGTTGACTAGTACCCACAATACAAGCTCTGCTTAGTTTTGGGAGTAGATGGCGTTGTGTATAAGATGTCTAAAATATTTATTACAGCGGTATTTTTAGCAATATCGTATTTTTTCTATACATTAGACAGATTAATCATTATCATTTCCGTTATTAATATAATTCAACTTATCATAATTATCTGATTGAAATTTAAATAAATCAATGACTGGTATCATTAAGAATGCTATTTATTGAACTTCTTCGCAAATAATTACTTTTATCTATAATGTATTTTATAAATGGTGCTTTTCGATTATTTGTTTTAATTATTTATCACATCTAACTCCCTCGTTGATTTAGCGGTTAGTGTAGCCGATCAAGAGTTCGCGGGTTCTATTCCTTAATCCCGGGTGTTTAGTTTAAATAACAAGAAATTCTTGAAAATAGCCCGGAGTATGGAAGTTTGGCCGTGTTACACTAACGTGACTCGGAAAGCACGTTAAGCCGTCGGTCTCTGCTGTCATGAACATCAACGGCCATCGTTATTGGAAAGTCATACGTGACATCTGAGAGGTTATTATTTAAGAACCACTTGAACTTACCATCACTAACATCCTGATTGTCGGGGGGTAGATACTTGTCCACGTATTTGTCAGCCGTGGATAAAGCCCTGTCCAGGGCCGTCGCGGTGACGGCTGTGACCCTCGAGTCCAGAACTGCGGTCCCGAGCTGTTTCACTGAGTCTGCGCGACGTAGCACGTACTGACGGGTTTCCGAATACATCTATAATATTGTAGTTCTCATTTATTTGTAAATACATACATATTTTCATATATTATATTACCTAATAACATCTACTTTGTTGTAAGATGTTCTTAAGTTTTTATCTGTTGAAAAACAAAATTGTTTATGGCTCTTGTTAGATCTGTTATGTCATGTCGGTTTGTAAAAGATTGTTAGAAGTTGATAGGAGATCGTTTTTTGTTTTTTCTTAAGACGGTCCCCATTTCCTCTAATCCACATTTTGTTATCATTAAATTCATTACGACGACAACTTGAAGACGTCAATTACTTGACTTTAGCAGAAATAGCTGATATTCGGCTGGTTGCCATTTCATCAAAAAAAGAATTTGATAAAATAATGGTAGTGAAACAAGTGCAATCATTTCTTTTCCGGCCCTCTGCATAGTAAAAGATCAACTAAGATTTCTCTTCGGACACTTTCAGGTGATACAAATATTAGTCTTTTAGGAATCGATCCCAAGAACTCAAGTACGAGTACAACAGTCACATACGCTACGCAGTGGTTGCGTAATCCTATGTGCAGAAGGACTACATACACGGAATAAACCCTAAGAACGCTGAGAATTAAAAAAAGTATTTGCTTATGTGGTCGAACCTACACCACTCAGCGCAGTCGGAGCGGCGAAGAGACAGTCTAATCCACTACGCCATTCGTGCAGTTAGGAACGTATTATAAACTCTTTACTCACCGCTTGAGGAGGCAGGTTGATAGACGGCACAGTCTTCTCAACCACGTCTAGAGACTTGCAGAGGAATTTATCGAGTTGGTGGATGGGTGTCTCGAAGAGTAACACCGCTGGTAAGGCCAGCTGCACGCCCGTGGAAAGTGACTTCTCACCGATAGACATGTACCAGCGAATGAGAGGGTTTAACTCCTGTTTAAAATTAAAAATAAAAAGTTAAATGGATGTAAAGCAAGAACAGTAAATAGAGTGACTGAGCTGCTTCGCTATGAGATAAAAATAACAGTCTTTTGACTGCCTTGTTGGTTTGTGTATTCGGCGGATGATCAAGAGGACTCGGGTTCGATTCCTGGGTAGGACCAAATGTTTGTGTGATCCTCAAACTGGGTGTTTTCTATGTACAATATATATGTACAAAAAAAAGTATGTTTATACATTTATATCAATTGTCTAGTACCCATAATACAAGCTCTGCTTAGTTTGGGACTGGATGTCGTTGTGTAAGATGTTAGACAAAAAAAAATTGTTCTAAAATGCTCTCCAGTTGTTAATACATCAGTTTTTTTGTTTGAATTCCTTTGGAGTTCATCATCGACAACCTTTAACAGATACTCTTCTTAGAAAGTAGGTTTTGGTCTACTGTGCCAGAACTAGCTGACTAAGCTGGCCATTTGGATTGGTTTGGGCTTAATGTCAAGTTTTCCTTCTCTTTGCAGAGCCGTTGTTCCGTAGAGTCTGTTCCCTTAGTAGGCTCTTAGGACCACCGCACACTAGTTACTTTTAGCGATTGGCGACTGCATCGATGCTGCATCGCGTTTTAGCGACTTCCTGCGTTCGATCGCGGTATCGGAAACGCGCGTATTAGCGACTGCTCAGATGCCAAATCGATGCTACCGGCATTCGAATGTTTGCGGAGAGTAGCGTTCAGCTGCTGTGTCGCGCTTCTAAAAAGCGACTCAATCTCCGCGTTTGGCGTTTTTAAGTGTGCGGTGTAGAGCGTTCGGTCGCCGTATTTAGCTTCTAAAAAGCGACTAGTTGCCGATCGCCGATGCTAAAAGTAGCTAGTGTGCTGTGGCCCTTACTATACTTATTATACTGTGAGTTCTTAATATGCCATAGTGCAAAGAAAATTTTATAGTCACAGAAAACTCACAGAAGCAGTGCTTAGAGGAGTATATTATTTAGAGTTTTAATTCTGACGTAACTTACCTACTGAAATCATCAACGGCCGCATCGGTAAAGATGTTGTTTGTGAATAAACAGCTCAACTCACCCTAATCTTCTGGTAAACTTTCTCTGTAACTTCAATGCTGGACTCTACAATGGGGATCGCAGCAACTCTGGAAACTACTTCCAGCTTTGGAATACTCCGTTTCTCCACCTTGGCCACTAATAACAAGATTGAAAAAATAACTTTAAAAATGTATCAATTACTTCAATGCTCTTAAATCATGTAAAATATACTCGACTGTACTAGTGGTTGTTTGGTGGTTGTGGTTTTAGCGGAATTTCGTGAGTTTGATTCCCACATGGGACAATATTTTATGTCATTCAGAAATTCTATAGCAGTTCTTTTGGGCCCGTTTCAAGTGTGCATGTATATAAAGTCCCACAAAGAATTTTAGTTTTCCACTATTCTACGTTCATCGGGACTATACTTGATATCTACCACTTAATATTGAAAAAAAATCGTTTCTTTGACGACAGAATTGCAGTAACAAAGATAAAAACATGCATTGAATTCAGAACGTTCTCCACTTTCTGAAGTTTGTTAAAAACATTTACAAACTCATTTCGATAGCAACAATTTAACGACTATATTATCATTGTTTTTATGTTATAGAATAAAATACGGCATTCAAGTAACATTGGCTACTGTAATCTCACAACAGGGCCAGGGTTGTCACCTACAAGACGAACATTGAGGTCAATTTATTTAGGTGTTGCAAGATGTCCGAAATATTTATTTATTTAATTTGGAAGAAGAAATCTAATCTGTTCTTAATGTTTCGAGATTATAAAAGACTTTAAATTGAATTATAGTAACCTATTGTTTTAATTATACATCCACTGTGAAAAATGCTGTATTCAAAAGGAGTAAGGCAATCCAAAATTGGGATACCTGTAGGATTTATACTCTGATCAAAACCCTTGCTCACCAGACAGCAATAGAAGATTAGCCTAAAAAGTTTCGTCGCTCTCCCTGATAAATTTTGTTAGAATGCAACACGTTTTCCTTAAAAAGTCGTCATTTTTGAATAGTTAAGGAAATTAATTATCAAGACCATGTCTAAATAACATAAAGAGTCGTTTTCGAGATACATGAACTTTGAGTATTTATAAATGTATTCAAGAAATTATCGTTGACAATTATTCTTTCTTGAATTGTAAACAGTTTGTTAACTATATTTTATAATTATAATTCTAGCTGATGCCCATTGCTCCGCTCGAGTTCTAGGGGTATGAAAAATAGATTCTCGGTCCTACCCGATATGCACACTAAATTTCATATAAATCGGTCCAGTCGTTTCGGAGGAGTATGGTTACTAACATTGTGACACGAGAGTTTTATTTATAAGATATAAATATCTATTTTTTAGATAAGTTGAAAATTTTGCCGAAAAAAATTATTTTAAACAAGAAATTTTTTAAAAGAATATCTAAAACGGTTGTGATTTGAGCGCTAAAAGTAAAATAATAAGCTTCTGACTATGTAAGGAATTTAAAGTTTTCAAATCGTTGTCGTTATGAAATTATTGATAAAAAAAATTGGATGAAATGAAATGGGAATCGTCTCTTGAAAAACCAAAAAACGTTCTCAAGGCACAACCTTAGGCAGATCGTTAAATTTTATTTTATGTTTCGTGTGGTCTATTATTTCTATATGAGATTGAAATACATAGCTATTTATGAATTAATTACTAACCAGGAGCTAGTCGTTGACTTTTGTAAACTGCTTCCAAATAAGCCTCAGCCTTTTGCGCTATAGGACCTGACGCCCGTTTATTTATGCCTAAAGTGCACTTTCCATTAAAACACTTTTCATAAACATGTCCATTTTCAGCCATTTTGCCAATAGTAATTTTCGCGCGATATTCGAAAGTCATTCGATTTTTTTTTACTTTTTTTAACCAGTACCGAACGCAAAGATGTTTATTGTAAATTTTCACGGAGAATACTGCCGATATAAGGTTCATTAATGATCATTATTGTTTATATTTTATTTAAAAGGTTATCTTTAAGTTTTAAAATAATGCAATCGATTGGCATTCTATTAACACGTGACAACTCTTGTTATTCAAATTGAATTGGCTCATAGTTAACGACCAATGTGATTTAGTTCTTCTAGAATAATCTATATTCTAAACACGTTGTTTTCAGAATTCTAAAGTTTTCATTCATAAAAACATTTTCAAATTAACTTATTTCCTTACAACTTCCTTTACTAATACCTACTTATTCCAAACATTGGCTGTAATTATATAATTGTGATATCATCATTTAATTTTAATTACACGAGCCTTTTACACAAGTGCCACTGACCAACAAATGTTGGCCAAAAGTTCAATTTTGCTATTCCAATCAACGACCCAATGGTTGTATTTAATATTTAGAAAATTGTATACCTCGGTTTTGATTCTGGATGGTAAAAGATCAAAATGGAACAAAATGGAAAAGATCCTCTCGGTGATTAGTGTGGACGAAATCCAAAAATATCCTCCATGGGATCTTAGTGGATGAAGCTTAATTTAGAGAACGTGAAAATTATTTTATTGTTGGATATCTCATTTCTTTAGGAAATCCGATCAGCTAAATATCATCATGCCACCGCCAGTAAACATTAATCTAAACAATTAGACACTTGGATAGACAATCATGCATTCAACCAAATTCAGTTTGAATTAAAAAAAGTTATTTTTGCATGCTATGTTCATAGCTAAGTGGCCTTTTCAATTGCCTTATAAACCAACTTATATATACTACTCCAAATAATCATTATTATTATTAACTATGAATCATCACTGGGCACATTATTACCGAATATTAACTTATTTATACCTGTCTCTTGTAAAAGTTTATAACGTAAATTATATTTACTCAATTACTATACTATAATAGAAAATCCGATTTTGTAATCGATATCTGAATTAACATTTTAAATCAGATTCTAAGGTGCTCTAATATCAGTCTTGACAACACTTTTTATGGTAACAAGTCGGTTTGAACTTATGGTGTGGCTCGACCGGAATCAGCTTGACAGAAAATCAGTGCAGTCAAATGACTGACAATAGAATACCTAATTCGAGGGGAAAAGAGTAAAACAAAGACCGGCATTCTAACGTCACTAGAATTACAACAGTTTTCATTACGAGGACATCACGAAAACTTTAAATACTTGATATTGGCAGAAATAGCTGATATTTTTAATGCCATCTCATCGAAGATGTAAAAGGACTCATCATTGGAGATCGTTTTTGTTTTAACTGAAGATGGTCTCCATTTCATCTCTTCCAAATTTTTTTATCATTATTTTCATTATGACGACGTCTTGAATACTAGAAGAATGTATTTTTTTTTAAAACTCCCGTATTAGCAATATACATCCGGTGTCGCGGGGGACTTTACAAATATAGATGAAGCGGACACAAGAAACATCCAGACTCAGAACAACAATTTCTGGATCACAAAAAGTGTTGTCCCACGTGGGATTTGAGCCCACGACACTTGGCGTAGTAGAGAGTGGTGTGGTGACCGCTTAAACCACTAGGCCAAACGTGCAGTCAAATTGTAGTCAATTGAAGACGTTAAGAACTTGACCTTGGTAGAAATAGCTGACTCGACTAGTTGTCATCTCATCCATAGAAAGAAACTCTATCGTCTATGGACAGTCGTCTACTTACCACTCTGCTCTGCTTAGTCGCCCCTTGGGCCATAAAAAAAGATAAAAACTAAGTACCTACATATATTGTAATGATTCACATATCGAGTAATGTAAGTTATTTTCTCTCCCGGAATTAACGTTATCTGTGTAAACTTTGTACCGCCTAGACTGATTATAATAAAAGAGCTATCGACAAATAAATGACTGCAAGTGCATTATTTTTATTATTTACTAGCTGACCCGTGCCCACTTCGTTGGGCATAACTTAAATATAAAAGTTAGATATATGCTGTCGTTGACTTTTTGTGGGCATTTTCAAGCTCCACATCTTTTCTCTAGAACTCAAAAATATATATTTCATAGTTAAGGCAGCGTTCGTAAGAAACGCTTTCATTCGACCGTTTTTTCTCCGATTCACTTTGCAAAACGGACTACCACGTAAAAGCCTTTTTATTTTTCTGTTTTTTATATAACCTATGACACTCAGCAATAATGTGGCTTTCTATTGGTGAAAGAATTTTTAAAATCGGTTCAGTAGATCCCGAGATTACCCCTTACAATTTAACAAACACACAAACTTTACTTCTTTATAATATTAGTATAGATTATTGTTTGTTTGTTACAAATAAAATTTTGTTCCTTTTAGAATTTTTTAAATTTAATTTCACTAAAATATTACAGTTATTATCTAAATATAAAAATACATATCTATCAGCCCACAATCTTTACAAGTTCATTGCTGGCCGTAGGCCTCTCCTTAGCAAGAAGGTTTTTACTTTGTCTGAATTCATTTCTGACTACAGGTGCTTAGTAGAGGGGCAACTGAACACTAATCTATTAGACATGGGGTAGTCCATTAATCACGTGATCTTTTTTTTTACAATGTTTAACCCTTTCCTGCCCCTCTATATATATTACGTGTATTTTTTAGTACCTACAAAAAATCTTATTTTTTTAATATTTATAATATGCAGCTATAAGTACCTATCATCTAATTTTTTTATAGAAAATTAAAGTCTACAATAATAACGTTCATAGGTAGATAGAAAGGTGAAATGTTGCAGGTTGTTTTTGACTGATATAAAAATGATGAAAGAAATGCGAAAATCTTTTTTGCACTTATACATGAACATAATTTGATATCAGTATCCTCGGACCACGGATTAACAAGACTTTCTTCAACATCAATAAACTGTATAAGCATCTTGCAAGTCAGTTGTTTGGCACAGTACTTTGTTGAAGATCAACATCGGTTTCACATCACATTGGATCCACTACGCAGATAATCTCTGTCGATCTGCCGTTCGAACGTCGCACGATTACGACTATTATTGCTCGCCGCTCGGATAAAGTTGTTTGTGACAAGAATTGAACAATAAGTGAAAGTACTTATTTTTTCAAACTTTTTTATTTCTGTTATTCGAAGTAATCACCCATGCAATCGACGCATCTTTGCCATTGCATTAGCAGTTTATTGATGCCCTTCTTGTAAAAATCAGCTGGAGGCAACAAACTCTTCAAAGGCATTTTGTACTGCCTCTCGGGAATTGAATTTTTTACCCACTAAAAAGTTGTTTAAATTTTGGAAAAAGTAATAGTCGGTAGGTGCAAAGTCTGGTGAGTATGGCGGATGAGGGAGAGCTTCCAACCCCAGCTCTTGCAGCTTGGAGACTGTCTGTTGGGCAGTATGGGGTCGCGCGTTGTCGTGAAGGAGCAGTGGGGACGACCGATTGACCTAAGCTGGTTGCAGATGTGCAAGCTTCTCCACCATTCTCCCCAGTTCTTCATAGTACACATCTGTATTAGTGCTCATGCCGTTTTGTGCAAAGCTGTGCAAATCACACCCGCACTAGACCACCACACAGTGACCATCACCTTTTTAGGGGTCATTTTTGGTTGCATTGCTTTGGTGCTGAACCAGGGTCTAAACAATTTGCTGAGCGCTTTCGACAGTCGAACAGAATCCATTTTGTTCAACAATTCGTTTCAAAATTCCTTCATTTCTTTGCCTGTTGAGCAGAGCAAGACAGGTCTTGACGCGTACGTTGCGCTGGCGATCGTTAAGATCATGGGGCACCCATCTATCAAGCTTTTTTACCTTGTTAATTTGTCGCAAATGGATCAATATTGTTTTGATGCTTACATTAAAAGCTGCTGCTAGCTCAGCTGTAGATTGAGTTTCGTTAGCTTTCACAATCGCCTTTAATTCATGATTGTTAACCAAAGTCTCCGGACGACCAAGAGCTTCATTTTTCAAGTCAAAATTTCCAGAACGGAAACGGGAAAACCAATAACGGGTTGTCGTTCGTTTGTACAGTTCTTTCCGTAAACGTTTTTGATGTTACGTGCCGTTTGTGTCGCGTTGGTGCCACGACGGCACTCATATTCCGTAATTACACGAATTTTTAAAGTATCCATTATGACGAAAAATGTTCAAATGTAATGAAAATACAACGCTAATAAAAAAACAAAAGACTGAGTTTGTAAATAGAATGTCATGGTTTTAAAACAAAATTAATTTGAATACAGAGCCATTACAAACTTTTTTTAATTTGAAATGACGAATACTGAAGAAAGGCAATTTCATAGGTAAAGACCTAATACACGTCACGCTGCTTTTTAGTTTAGTATCGCGCGTTTACCGAAAAAAATAATAGACATGATATATTACTAACCCCCCCCCCCCCTCCCTCTTGTGATGTTTCGTGATTTTTTGCGGAAACGATTTCAAGCCTCTCGTGATTAATGGATAGTCCCTATTCAAGTTACAAATTTGTTATTAAATGTTTTTTTAAGACTATTTAAGTGATTCTACTCTAATTCCTTTCCTCCTCTTCTCTTCGGCTTCCTCTCTACAAAACCTTTTAGAAATAAATTTACTACTATCTAATAAACTGTTGAAATACTCTCATTTCGAAAAACTTTCTTAACAATTGCAAAAATATATCTAAGAATAAACTTTTAGCTCAAAATCACTATTTAAACTTAAAAAACTTAAATCAAGATCTGTTTAGAAACCGTTACACAGTCAGCATTTAAGAATTCAGTTCAATATTCTCATTCTGAAGTATTGCTACCAATTTGTTTATGCAAACAAAACAATAATGTGATAACAATAAATACATCACGTAGTTGTATACATGTAGATAACAGAGAAGTAAATAAGTTTTGATAACGTCACACTAAAATATAATTAAAAAGTAAAAAAATAGCTCACAAATTTTACCTAAGCCAAACTATTAATAGTTAATTGAAACAAATTTATGGCACAAGAAGAAGAATTAGTTGTAATTTCTGGATCAATATTATGTACATATTAAACTAAACTTTAACCATAGATCAACAATTTTAGGCACATTTTGAAAAAAAACAACACAATTGAAAAAACAACGAGACGGCAAAGGCAATAAATCGAAAACTGTGCTACAATTTTGTAGGTATAGACAATAATAGAGTATAGATACAGAAAAAATAACAATACGAAAACAGTCCAAAAATTGAATGAAACGAATGTATGGCCAGAGCTTTAATAAACGTGTATTAGAATAAAAAGCATGTACTTACTTGTAAGATAAAACGGGTAACGTTATGTGAACAGTCTGCTCTCTACTGAGTGAGATGTGATCGGGTGCGCTGACGCATCTAGTCGGGTTCGGTCACCCGCGTGAGAGTGAGCACTTTATCAGTATCGTAGGTCAACATTTGCGTGATGTCAATAGGCTTTCAGTCCACTAGGGCTTAGACGAGGATCATTGTTGATCTTCTTAATTGTAAACATACCGATGTGTTTCTAAATACATACAGACCATTGATGCATTCAATCACAGAACGCAAATAATCATACACGATAGTGTGACGATGCTCACAGTAATCATCCAGAACCCTTATTAATAATTATTAAAATTCTGTCCGTCTGTTTCATTTTCACGTCAAATGTACAGAACCGACTTAAATTGAAATTGGTGCATACTTAGATAGTCTAGAGCTTTGTTTTTTTGTTCGTGTGGAAATTCCCATGGATACCTATGGTGTGGTTGTAGTTGGTGCCTATGTCGGACTCAAACCGACCAAAACCGCACGCCGTCTCGGGTACTATGAGCCGAGGAACCAGGTATACCCTCGAAAAGAAGTCCCTCTAACCCCCACGTATCTCGGGCTACCTACGGCTTCTAGATGACCCCCCTTCTGTGTGGGAACCCCGATATTCCCTTTTTAGATAGTCTAGGCTAGAGGCTAAGAAAGGAAATACACGCACGAATGCGGGCGAAAATTAATAATTTTATTTGAAAAAGGTACAATAAATTTCAACGAGCCACTAGGCCAACAGTGCAGACTTCGCAGTGAACCCCCGTTTGAAGATTACAGGCTTTAGTATAATGTAATTTAACAATACATAATACTCATCAAATTAATTTATATCAGTTTATCGGACAATCAAATGTTATTGCGTCGGTGGCTTCTATTTGGTTGTACATAGTTATACTTTGAGTTTATCTACATGAGAAATTTGGAAACGAAGAAATTTTTTAGTCTACACACAGAGTGTCACCACCCCTATTCATCCCACGTGGGTGTCGTAAAAGGTGACTAAGGGATAAACCACGCAAGACAACATCAATGCAAAGAGAAGGAAAACTTGAAACCAACCCTATACCAACCCGTCTGGCCATCGTGGTATAGTAGGCCAATACTTCCTTTTCAAGGTGAGGCCTATGTCCAGCAGTGGACTGTTAAAGGCTGTTGATGATGATGATTGATATATTCATATATGATGTGTGTTTGATTTGTTGTTGATCCGAAATAAGTAAATAAAAAAATTAAAGATAGTTGAGTCACATGGATTAATTAGAATCTTTGAACGCGAACATAGGTAGTAGTTCTAACTTCTCTAATAAGGTCTGACACTGAACAATCTGACACACAACGTCATCAAGACCCAAACTAAGGAGAGCTTGTACTATGTATGGGTACTAGACAATTGATAGAAATACATATATTATTATTTTTGTAAATACATACTTAGAAAACACCCAAACTCCGAAACAAATACACATTTGCAGATCATACAAACATCTGGTCTGAACCGGGAATCGAGCCCGAGACCTCTTGACCAGTACCCGCATAAGCTAACCACTAGACTAAAAAGGCAGTAATTTATTATTATTATGGATTTTAGAAATAAAGAGAAGACACTATATCATTGCACTAATGTTATGCAATTGTCCATTAATCATGACAGACAAACACATTATATCGCGTTGGTAAAAATCATTATTTTTGTCAAGGTCTGAGCTTGTGATTATCAAGGAAGAATTACAATGCAAATAAAAATGACACTTTACATGTGTCATTAATATATCTGTATTTACGTATTAACGAAGAAACACACGTCCACACACACACCATAAAGCAACACACAGCGGACCGGAGCCGCGGAGGGGAGTATCCACCCAGAAATCTGTTTCTGGGTGGATACTCCCCAAAAATGGCAGAATGTTCTGATATTCTGCAATTTTTGATGTGAAACATCTATAGGCGCACGTAAAATAGATTTCTGGCCTGGCGATCGGCGACGCGTCGCCACGGCACGCTATACGATGGTATATATATACAGTCTATATTATGCAGTAGTGTGTACGGTGTGGCGCCGCTTCGCGGACTACTATACTATAGACTACTATTTTAATAATTAGTAATATTTTATTTTATCATTATGACATATTTAGTTCCTATTAAAATATGTTCTTTTCTGCATATGTATTACTTTTACAAAATAATGGCGATGTTTCACATCTGCTAGGCGTCCCGTGACGGCTCACATTTTTTTTTATGGGGGGATATCTTTACAGATACACATTTTAGACCCATATACGGAAACAATCATTCAAACAACTCACACATACCAATTTCTTGTTACTGAAAACGGATACCTAAATCAAAAAACGGTTTTATAAACCTCACAATGTTTTTAAAAGACCTGCTTATCTAATTATACGTACACGCGAAAAAAAAATCATCCCCACTTTACATGTAGGGGAGGTATCCTAAATAAATATAGTTTTCATAATTTTAGTGTAGCAGTTTGTCGACGTAATTACAACACATATTCATGCAAAGTTTCATCTTTCTAGCATCAACCGTTTGGGCGGTAGGTCGAGGACGGACGGACGGCCATGGCGAATCAATAAGGGTTCCGGGTCATGAACTGCGGAACCCTAATAAACTCAATTTTACACACACATTTTGTGTTGTTCTATGGCACATACACATACAGCTATCCAAAATTATCCATTCTTATGATTTACTAAAAATCAAAGAAGTCTCTAGTTTAGTAGTCTGTGACATTTGACTACGGTATGTGAAATTCACATAATTCCCTTAAAACATTCCACGAGTCTCAACTACCGACAGAACGATCATTCTTTAATACAGTTAAATACAGTTTTCAACTTTTGATCGAGACAGATATATCTCGTTTTCAACTCAGAAGGATTTTTATTTAAGTGTTAGCTTTGCAATTTCAAGATTTTTTTCAATATTTAGCCTGCCAAAGAGACTATACACTGCCTGATTTAAAGCATGAGTAGAATTCAGGAGTGGGAGTCACCATTCTCATTGTAAGAGCAGAAACGTGGTTTCTTAGGGAAGCTTATTGAGATTGATGAGCTAAAGTCATGCTAATTGTACTGGCTGGATCCACAACTAATCTCTAAACTAAATCTCTAAACTAATCAGAACTTCTACAGTACAAGTTGCACTATGAAAGCTAGGTTGACTGACAAAATGCATACATTTTTTTTTTCTAAATTACTTATTTTATGTAGAATATACCCACACTCCGAAACAAATATCTGTAGATCATACAAACTTTTGATCCGACTAAGAATTTGAAGTCGATAACTCAAGTACAGCAGTCAGCAGTCGCATACATAACGCTACCAATGTGCCACCGTGTATCTCGATTATTGCAGTAAAAAGAAGCCTATTTCTGCTATATTACTGTAGTGTCATCCAAATCCGTTCAGTAGTTTTTGCGTTTAAGTGCAACAAACATACATCCTAACAAACTTTTGGCGTTTATAATAATAGTAGGATTGCATTGATTATAAATTAAATTATTCAGTTTAGCGTATATTATTTGTAGGTTCTTACACATTAAGTGATTGCTGCGAAAACTAGAATAGAGGATGACAACTAATGATATAGGGAGGGACTTAGTCTATTTTTTTTAAAGTAGCTCCGTTCTGTGGCTTTTGTCTTAATATGTATACCTATAATCTATCTATTTGTACTACTTATTAAGGAATCTATGTCCAAATGGCACACCTTTATAAAGTGATAACTTTAAAAACTACGTAATTCAATATTATGTTGACTTTTTTTTTTTTTTTTTTAACTGTACTCAGTTTTAAGAGCTTTAGCTTTTAAACTGAAAAATGCGTTTTCTCTTTAACGGCCCGTTTACGACCTTACCGCTGTGAGCGGTAGCTAAGAGCAAAACGCCGAGCGGTAATATCAAAAGTATAAAAATGTACGAGGCACGCCACGAGTCGCCGCTCTAGAGCGGTAAGGTCGTAAACGGGCCGTTAAACATTTCGGTCTCAAACTAGACATAACAGGGCCGGATTTACCATATTAGCTGAGAAAGCTGAAGCTTGGGGCGGCAGAATTAGGGGGGCGGCAAAATGGCCCAAAAAATAAATTGGCACAGAAAAAAATTAAGGTTGCGGACACAACTGTTTTTATTTTTTTCAAAAGACCACACTCGCATTAGGAGTATAGTATAAATCCTGTGTTGCGGGGGCTTTACAAACATACTTAAAAAAACACAGAGAACACCCAGACTTAGGACAAGAATTTGTGAATCACACAAAGTCTTTTGTCCACGTAGGAACCCACGACACTAGGCGCAGTAGAATGCAGCGTGGCGACCACTTAAAACACTTTTTTTTGACGTGTGGAAGCCCCCTCGGGCCGTCACCCTACCGGAGTTTGCAACGGGGCTGTATGTCGGCATCGAACCGACTAAAACTGAAATAGCAGGGGTCCCAGGAACCCGTTATTACGCCCTCTGAACCCCTAGCAGTGCCTTCTCTCACTGAAGTGGGCGCCATCAGTTGCTTATCTCTTCATGGCGACGTACGACACACGCGGACGTCGCTTCCTCTAAAGCCAGAAGGCCACTGAAGCGGATGGCATAGATGATGTCTTCGCAGATGGTTGCGACCGCGGTAATTGTGAATGACTCTAACTACCAATATCCTCTGGGATCACCAGAGGCGTACACTTTTTTGGGGGGTCAGAGCCGCCGCCCACACGGGTACACCGTACAGTACCATAGACCAGACAACTCCCGTGTACAGTTGTCTCGTCGCGACATTGGCTCGACCCAAATTGGGTGTCGTCCAAGTGCGGAGGCAGTATCGACCAGCTTCGGAGCAAGCTGTCGGAAGTGCTCGTCGAAGAGCCACCTACCGTCAAGGATCAAGCCCAAATAATTCATCTGGGCCCGGACCAGTATAATTACCGAGTTGACCTCGAGGAAAGCGCCGGGGAGTGGCCTACGATGGGGCCCATGGAACAAAAGGGCCTTCGTCTTATCCAGGGACACCAGTAAGCCAAACGCCTCAATGCGCCCAACCACCAGGGAGACTCCTGTTGTGACCAGTGTGGTGGCCTGAAAATTCACCCCCCTGGCTGTATCCAGAGTGTCATCGTCGTAACAGATTACGTCCAGCCCGGGGGAGACGCCCTCGTAGGCCCAGTCGTATCCCATATTCCACAGGAGTGGTCCGAAGACTGACCCCTGTGAAATACGACTAGGCCCTACGTCTTAAAACACTATCTTGGCCCTCGTACATGACGGTACGTTCGTCTAAATAGTCTTCCACTAGCCACCTCAGGTACTCAGGCACTCCGTGCTACAGGAGTGTTTCCCTGTTGCAGCTAAATGGCAGACTATCAAATGCATTGGCGATGTCTATAGACACAGCACGCCACCACTGCTTACTGCCTCTTCTGTCACGGTTGTCAGGCGCAATATGGCATCGACCGTCGAACGCCCTTTCCAAAATCCGAACTGGGTGTCCGACAGATCGGGGCCCAGCTCGCATAGGTGCCGGACGATGCGGGCAGAGAGCACCCTCTTAAACACCTCACCCAACTCGTCCAGCACCACGATGGACCTATAGGCCGTGACTGAATCCGCAGACCGTCCTGTCTTGACTGACTGACCTATGGACCACCGAAAAATTCTGCTTAGTTTGGGACTTGATGAAGTTGTTTGTGAGATGTCGGAAATATTAATTTAATATTATTTACTTCAATTCAATACTGTTTTTAATTTTTTGTTAAATTGAGATCAATTAATATCAGTTAATAACGTTTATCGAATGTGCAATATTTTGATTTAGGGAAAGGGAAGTGTGTTGCGGGATTCCTCAGGGCTCTGTATTGGGCCCATTATTATGGAACCTTGCATACGATGCGGTCCTTCGCACCAGCCTGCCCTCTGGCCTAAGTGTCGTCTACTATGCGGACGATACCTTAATACTGGCCAGAGGGTCACGCTTCGACAAAGTGCTTCTGATCGCTGAGCAGAGAGTGGCTTTTGTTGTGGAAAAAATTCATGAGCTGGGCCTAAGGGTGTCGCCTCAGAAAACTGAGGCGATTTGTTTCCATGGCCTACGTAAGGGCCAGGATCCTCCCAGCTCGTGCCTCCGAGTGGTTGACACTGAAGTTCGGTGGGCCAGTACATGAAGTACCTAGCCTCATCCTGGACAATCAGTGGAGCTTCAAAGAGCATTTCGAGCGATTAGTCCGCCGGGTTCGAGGGGTTGCAGTGGCGTTACATCGTCTGCTGCCCAATCTCGGGGGACCAAGGGAAGAAGGTCGCTGCCTCTACATGGGCGTCGTATGAGGCAGCGACGATCGCTGCGTGATCTCCACCCTTCGACATGCTGGCCGATTTGGATACGAAGGTCTACGACCAAATTCGTTTTATCGGTTGGAATGGCGAGGGAACAGCGCCGAATCATGAGCCTGAAATGCTGCGGTAGAACGCACACCCGCAAGCCCTACGGGCTTGGAGGATAAGGCTCGAAACACAGGGCTATGAAAGTCAACGCGCTGTTGGAGCCGTTCTGCCAAGTTTCGAAGCTTGAATAGAAAGGACAGACTGTGTCACCAACTCAGATACTCACCGAACATGGTTGTTTCCGTGAGTATCTGAATAGAATCAGGTGAGGTTACGGCACAATGCCATCACTGCGGGTCCGACCGGGACTCCGCCCAGCACACGTTGATCACCGCCGAGCGTTGAGACCTGGTCGGGCGAACGGAAGAACCTTGTCACCGCCATCATTGATCGCAGCAATGCTGGCGAGTGATGAAGGATGGGCAGACGAGGTCTTATTCTGTGAGAACATAATGCTCCAGAAGGAGTCCGCAGAGCGGCATCGGAAAAGGGCCGATCCCGCTCGATTGAGGCGCCGAAGGGGACGCGGTAGAGGCAGCTAGTCCCATATCGTTGCCTAAGGGTTGTTGTGGCCATATCTTGGGGAAATGTGACCATTGCAAGCGACCTGAGCTCGCGACACCCCGGTGCGGCTGGGGGGTGTCGTCTGGGGCGAGTCGGTGTCCCGCCTTTTACTGTGTAAAACGGCGAGGCGCGATATCGTCTTGCCCCAAGGGTAATTTATTGATTACCCTGATATGTACCCCAGTCACGGGGTAAGGCAGGGGGGAATCCAGAAGTCGCTGATGCTTCCTGGAGCTCCACCCGACTGCCAAGGTAGGCCGCCGCGGGGCTTAGTACGTGGACCGGTTCGCCGGTAGTCCCACACACGCCTGGAGTGGTGCATGGTTAGCAGTATCGGGCCTTACTTACCTGTCAGGAAGACAGACAGACAGACAGCCTACCAAACATTAAAAGTAGTGCAGTAAAAACCAAGCTTTGCTTACCATAAAAAACAACAAAAGTTGTAAAAGTAATCAGGTAACTAGATTATTTCCTAAAGAAAGGAATTAACTTTATTGTGAACAGGTAACTAGATTATTTCCTAAAGAAAGGAATTAACTTTATTGTGAACAGTGTATCTAATTTTAGGATTCAGTAGGGGCGGCAAAAATTTTAAAGCTTTGGGGCGGCAAATGTGTAAATCCAGCACTGAGACATAATCATGTCCTATGGCAATATCAGAATGTTGATATACAAACTTATATAATTCTAAATATTTATATTCGTTGGTATACCACGGTATACCACGTTGGTATACCATGGTCACAAACGCTAACCGCTATAGCGGTTAGCGTTTGTGACCGTCGAGCAAAAGGTCTCGGGGTCAGGCCAAGAGGTGTTATTGAGTTTTACTCGACTGCGTCAGAAGTAATAAAGTGTTAAGTAAGCTTCGATAACAATGCATTACTCAGTCGAATTTTATATAGATATTGAATTTTATATTGATACTTGTTTTTCTCTTTTCAGTTCATTACCTTTAAGCAGTCTGGTTTTTTGTTTCTATAATGATTATTTTATTTAATTATCGAAACGCAGAATGTTATGAAATTGGAGTATTAATCCCGTGCCTCAGAGAGCACATGAAGCCATCGGTTTTGCGACTGATCTCGCCACGGTCATGTAGAATAATCCGATTATTAGAGTAAAGGAACAGGGCTCCTATGTTTGTGCATACTTATGGACTATAATATCTCTTGCGTAGACGGATACCAGTCGTCGTGACCAGAATCTTCCATTACATTCATAAGAGATAAATTTTACGTAGATAGAGAACAAACTGTCGCTTCGATGTCGATCAAAAATGTAAATTCAACAAAGCTGAAATTACCGATAAAATTCAAATTTTATTTTAGCGGACCTCAGATATGTTCAAAGTTCTGTCCCCCTAGTCAAGTTGACATTCAACAAACGAACCTAGTCGTTATTAGAAAACTAATAAATGTTTGGGTATGACGTCATCTCAACGATAAGTCACGAGGTCAAAACAAGATATTAGACAATCATCAACAACCCATAACGTCCCACTGCTGGGCTCAGGTCTCCTCTCAAGAGAGGGTTAAGGCCATACGTCCCCACGCTGGCCGAGTGCGGGTTGGGGACAGGCAAGACACGTGGTGGCTACGTAATCTTGCTGTTGGATGTTTTTAAGCCGCCCGAAGGCCTCCAACTGAGCTTCACGACTGCTATCTTATGATAACAACCGGGACCGACTGCTTAACGTGACCTCCGAATCACGGAAACGCTCATTACATATAATGCCACAAACGGTCACCCATCTAGGTCCGACCGCGCCGTCGTTGCTTACCCTTAGACAATAATACAAAATAATTATATAATGGGAGAGGCCTACGTCTAGCAGTGGACTGCGATAGACTGATGATGATGATGATGACAAAAGAATTAAAACGATAACGATTGTAGAAATAGAATCAACGCGAAACACATGCATCTTGGGTAAGAGACCTGATAAAAAGGTTTTAATAGACAGACTCACTGACAAATGTCCTAAAACAAAAAAATGTGAGCCGTCACGGGACGCCTGGCAGATGTGAAACATCGCCATTATTTTGAAAAAGTAATATGCAGAAAAGAACATATTGTAATAGGATTCTCGAAAACATGTTAATAATACCAATAAAACTATTTTGCAAAACAGCATATTTCTGGAACCACTAAGTAATACAGAAGTGTATAAAATTATAATGAATCTCAACAACAGAAACTCTGTTGGGTACGATGAAATATCTACATTAGCCCTTAAAAAAAGTGCTGTATATGTTACTCCTATCATAACGCACCTAATTAATCTGTCGTTTGAACAAGGACTATTTCCAGAAGTTTTAAAGAAGTCAGTCATAAAACCTATTTTTAAGAAAGATGACAAGTTAAATGTGTCCAATTATAGACCGATCACACTCATTCCGATTTTATCAAAAGTCTTTGAAAAAGCAATGCACTCACGACTTACGTCATTTTTTAATAAATTTAATATTATAAAGCCAGAACAAAATGGTTTTCAAAGAGGAAAATCAACAACCTTAGCAGCTTTTACTCTGATTCATAATGTGGTGACTAGTATTGATAAAAAGCTGACAACGCTAGTTATATTCTTTGATATGTCCAAAGCCTTCGACTTTGTGTCACACGAGTTACTCTTACAGAAATTGGAACAATATGGAATCAGAGGACCAGCTCTATCGTGGCTCGAATCATATTTAACCAACCGCTTGCAAAGAGTGGACATACAGCATATAGGACACAACTCGGATCTAACTACCAGTAGCTCGCCATTTAAGATAAATAGCTTTGGGGTGCCTCAGGGCAGTGTACTGGGGCCGCTGTTATTTCTTCTGTACATAAATGATCTCCCTGAAATTACAAACCACAAAACAGTTTTATTTGCTGATGACATTTCTATAATCTTGACATGTAATAATTTGACTAATCTTAATGATCAAGTAAATGAGACGATCCATAGGGTGACAGAATGGTTAGAAAATAATAATCTAAATGTTAATTTAAGCAAAACTAGTTATATACGATTTCAAAACATACGGTCTCCAAATTTGAGCTTACAACACATTACAACAATTAAAGAACAGGACCACGTAAAATTTTTAGGAATCACACTTGATAAATATGTAAACTGGAAAGCACATATTGATGATGCATGTAGCAAAATGAATAGATTTGTTTATGTCCTGAGTAATCTTAGGCAAACCTCAACACAAGAGACCACTATTCTAGCATATCATGGCTACGTAAGCTCTGTGTTGAGATATGGTTTGATACTATGGGGGAATTCCTCTGAAGCAAACAGATGCTTCATCACACAGAAACGATGTGTCAGAGCCATAGTCGGAATCGCACCAGATCAAACATGCAAACCGCATTTCAAAAGCTTGGGCATACTAACTCTTTATTGTATGTATATATTGGAGATATCGATTTTTGTAAAAACATACCCAAATTTGTTCACCAAAGCGAAAGATAAATTTCCAAGAAACACTAGAAACCCAAATCGACTAGTTTTGGAATGTACTCCAAACACAGCTTTATATAAAAATAATTGTTACTCAATGTGTATAATAGTGTATAATAAACTTCCTGAATACTTCAAGGAATTACCGTTGTGTCGTTTTAAGAATCGTCTCAAAACATGGCTATTGGAAAAATCTTATTATTCTCTGAAAGAATTCCTAAATTAAAAAATGAAATTGTAATAGTTTATTGACTTAATATTAGTTTTAAATTGACTTTAATTGTTAAATGATGACGATTCGATTTTCGATAATGACGATACATATTTTTTAACTTAAGTTTTGACCAAGACATTTTATTTTATTTTTTGATTTGAATTTTTTTTAATGATTGATGATATGAATCGAAATTAATATTTAATCCAATTATAATTTAAAATTAATTAACAATTATGTAATAAATAATCAAACCAAAGGCCATCCCACATTTTCACATGCCATCTGTGGCTAAATGGACGAACTATAATATAAATATTGTAAAAACACCTTTGTACTCTGTTTAATGTGAAATAAAATCATTTCATTTCATTTCATTTCAGGAACTAAATGTCATAATGATAAAATAAAATATTACTAATTATTAAAATAGTACAGTACACACTACTGCATATAGACTGTATATCGGTGATTTTATAGACGTTTTGAAAACGAAACATTTTAATTTGTAATCATCAATAGTACCAATAAAAATGGATAAATCAATTGTAATGTTGACTATAAAAAAGTTTCAGTTTTAATATTCATTTTTACTCGATCGACTTGGAAAGTAGTAATGCACTGCAAAGTAGTATGAATTAAACACGCCGCGCGCCGGTGACGCTAACAGCTGATTTACAAGTTTACCTATGCGCGAGCTAGCGAGTAGGTACTTCGTAGTTTGACTCCAGTTTGTTCTTCATACATAATACGGGCTTAGGACTGTCGTATTGTCGGATATACTTATTTATTTAACTTCTTTTCGATTATTAACCACGAATCACATCAAATCAATTTATCAACGGATTGTAGGACTGCGGCGTTAATACCTATTTTTTTAAAACTTCTTTTCGATTTATTAACCACGTCAGGCGTGTTAAAAATCGGAGCTATCTACAGAATAATTAGCTCACATACCTATTTACAGTTTATTTAACACTTCTCTGTATCGAAGCAACTGCTCAAAATGGAATCCGCGTTCAACACACAAGCGTCCACGTTTGATACAATTGTATTTTAATTTTCTTAATGTGTCTCTATCACTTTTCACCTCATCACTTAACAATTAACATCTCTAAGTACGAGTTGCCGGTTAGATGACCTTTGGTCCGTGGTTAGATGACCGTGACCGACTGACGCCAAGGACGCGTGACGATTGAGTCCCGCTGCGCGCGCGGGGCAGGGGCACAGTCAATCGTTATTGGTTGAAAGACGAAATCGTTGATTTTATTGGCGATTTACGATATAAAACGCATAGTATTTCTGTTTGTAGTATGTACCTACGTGTGATTGAATAGTGCTACTACTGGTTCTCACTTTTTATCTGTAAACGATTTGAATATCGACTTTGATGATTTTTTTTTATATATTTTTATTAAATTAACGTTATATATAGCTTCTGTTATTGATTACTAATTCAAAATTTTCGGTTTCAAAACGCTTTCAAAATCACCGTGTATATATACCATCGTATAGCGTGCCGTGGCGACGCGTCGCCAGGCGTCGCCAGGCCAGAAATCTATTTTACGTGCGGCTATAGATGTTTCACATCAAAAAACAAAACTAACAAAATGATCATTTATTTCTTTTTGAGGAACATAACTCCAAAAATAATTGTTTTTGGTGTCGATTTTTTTATACAGAGCGGTTCTTTTCATCCCTTTATCATACAGTTTCACATACATGTACTTTAGATTCAGATAAAATAGTGATAAACTACCAAAGCTCAATTTTATTTCCATTCAACTTCAGTAATAGGGCTGTGATCAACTCGAGCTGTTTATAACGTACTTCCAATTTTAAACATACGTTAAAAGCATGGCGTCTATTAAGCAAAATGTTTGTTTGCCAACTATGGACGTTTAACATGCCTTCCTCTATTGACATACAAGCGGAAGGGTATATATATATATCCTTTCAGCTATAGGTATGTAAACAATAAGTGATAAAGATTCACAATAAAAATGCTAAATTGCTGATTGCGTTCTGTTATCAATCCATATGTAGCTTGCTTTAATCTACAGATATATATATGTAAAGTTAATAATTATCACACAATCTTATCTATATCGACAATTTTGACAAAATATAGCACTCAGTCATATTAATCAAGTAATACATAGAGGTTTGTGTGTACTAAAGAAAAACGAAGGACCTCGCTAAAACTCTTGGTGTTGCCTTTTACTTGGATAAATTACTAGAAATTTAGATATTGGTAAGTACCGGCCACAAAATTATCTGTTTTAAAAAAAAAATAAGAAGCGTTGGACCTTTTTAGATGAATATTTTTTTTAAGAAAGCTAGTATACGGTTGTTCGCTCGTTTTCAATTACCTATCTCTAGTTAAAACTGGAGATGTTCTATATTTTCTTAGATTTCATTGATACAATATGCTTTCAGTGATCAGAATCATGTTTTTCGTTTGATAAGTGTTAGTTGTAAAAAAAAAAAACAAATACTCTTTAAAAGATAAATTCAGACCATAAAAAAGACAAAGCAATAAAGTTTTCACCTTTCTCTACAACTTCACATTTCTTGTCATTGTTCATATATAATCAAAGGCATTTGACTTTTGTCTTTTATAGCAATTCTTAGGTACGCAATGGTTTTTAGGTAGAAATTAATAAATAATCCTTTTTGGCGATCGGGTGAAAAGGCGGTATTCACCCGCCGTACCTTTTTCCAAACCAAGACCTTTTTTCTTTCAACAATCACTGAAGCCTGCATTCCCTTTTCATAACGATTAATATTTTACTTTGATCATGTGACTTGGCGTTGAAAGACGTTATTCCCATACATCTGTCAGTTTTCTATTATCGTTTACATGTGTAGAATGTCAACTTCATTATGGAGGCTGGATAAGGTCGGCTAACAATCTAGTATGCCATGGCTGAACTTCGATATTTCATGTCGATCGCTTTCCTATGATAATAATGACTGAACTACTTTCGAATGTATATTAAATTTTAGTATAGAATTAACCTGATCTCTCTGAAATACCTTTAATTGTTGTATTTCCTCATTAAAGGAGGCATTTTAACACATCATATAAATTATAGGGCTTCTGTTTCGTAGGTTTTCCCAATTTAGCAATTTCGTCAAGATTGTTTTTATAATCGATGACTAAGATCTTTTGATAAATACAAAATAAATACGCAATCAGCATTGCCCGAGCAAGTGGTCGATAAACAAAGAATTCGAGTAATCTATTTCACTTATGATTAATCGCACGACTTAACACGGACACTATATATTCGAAAGTAACTTTGGGTAACTGTAACCCTTTCACACCTAAACCGCAGTACCGATTTGGTTAAAATTTAGCATAAAAATACTTTGATTCTAGAGGACATATCCGTGTGGTGACGGATTAACAATACAAAGTGTCACCACCCCTATTCATTCCATGGGTTTCGTAAGAGGCGACTAAAGGAACAAAATAAGCAGCCAACATCACTACCAAGAGAAGGAAAACTTGAAACAAACCCTTTACCAACCCGTCTGGCCAGCGTGGTATAGTAGGCCAAAACCTCCTTTCAAAGGAGAGGCCTATGTCCAGCAGTGGACTGTTAAAGGCTGTTGATGATGATTGATGAGAGGACATAGGCTACTCTTTATCGTGATATATTTATATGTTATTACCATACATTTATATCATCATACATATTACCATACATTTAAATCATCAACAACCTATAATGTCTCACTGCTGGAATCAGATCGCCTCTCAGGAGAAGGTTAAGGCCATACGTCCTCACGCTCGCCGAGTGCGGGTTAGGGACTGGCAAGACACGTTGTGGCTAATCTTGCTGTTGGATGTTTTAAAAAGCCTCCTACTAAGCTTTACGACTGTTATCAAGATAACAACCGTGACCGACTACATAACGTAACCTCCGAATCACAGAAAGGCTCATAACATATCATGTATGCACTAACGGTCACCCATCTAAATACTGACCGCGCCGTCAACCACTGAAGGTCATTCGACTATGAGCTTCTCAGCTATGAGTCCGTCATTCATATCATACGTTTTTTGAAACGAATTTTCAATTATTCTAATTTAAAATTATTATAAGTTAACATGATTTTATCATTCGATTTGTTTCGTGACTTAAGACAATTTTATGATTCCAGGTGTAGCATAAAACTATAATTAGAATATGTAAAATGGAGGTCGATGTGAGAATATTGACTGCTGCATTGGTGCTCCTTGCCGCAGCTAATGTTGCCTTTGCACAAGGTACGTACTCTCTTACCATCACAAACTTATCAAGACGATTATTTTGTTCTCCGATATGAATACGGAGTATCACTTTTATCCGTCCCGAGCACATTGTAAGTGACTATTAGAACAGCAAACTGAACAACAGAACTGCAAAGAAAAGGAAAACTTGAAAAAAATTCTATACCAATTCGTCAGAGCAGCGAAGTATAGCAAACGAAAATATCCTGGACTTTCTAATGAAAGGCATATGTCTTGCAGTGGTCTAATGCTATTATTTAATGTTGATAAAATCAATCAGAGAAGTTGCATTATTATTCTGAGTAATTAAGAGTTACATCATCAATCTTCTGTCTCGTAATAGAACCATGGAAAGTAGCCATCTGACCTGCAAATATCCAAAAATATTATATTTGAGAGAATGATAAAATTCCTTTCAAGTTATCTTCACAACTGAATGAAGTTTATACCAAGCAAATTTGAGCACGTAAGCCTATCGAAACAACTGGACAATTAATGATATTCCGCTGCACGAATAAATATTTTTTTCTTTCTCTCCTTTCACAAGTTTATGACATAATTTTCATGTTTAGTCGTATTTAAACAACATTTTAAAAAATTACAGACCGCTGCAGTTTTATGACTAATGTACCGAGACCAGACAGGCCAGAATTTCTAGAACAAGATTTTACAGGTAAGTCTGTTTCACTAGTTTTGATCTCTTCAACATCATCTTCATCTTCCTACCCTAGTTCCAAGGATTATTTGGGGTTATCTACTAGTTCATAACTGACTGCCTCGTTGGTCTAGTGGTTAGCGTATGCGACTGCTAATCAAGAGGTCTCGGGTTCAAATCCCGGGTCGGGCCAAAAAGTGTTTTTGGGATTTTCTTAGGAAATTCCGAATAGCTGCCCGGAGTTTGGAAGTTTGGCGGTGATTCACGCCCGTGCCTCGGAGAGCACGTAAAGCCGTCGGTCCCGGTTGTCATGAACATCCTATGGCAATCGTTATTGGGAAGTCAGTGCCCTGAAATATACTGACAACTAGTTCAATCTTCGAATTTCAGTTCTCCCTTAGGGTTGCGGAGGTCCGATGCCAGTCGCTCCGTGGAAAAACTGAAATTCAGGTAAAACCGGTTGAACTAGTAGCCGACCCCAAATAAACTTGGGAATAAGGCTAGGAAGATGATCTACTAGTTCAACCGGTTTTATTTGAATATCACTTTTTAAACAAAGCATTTGGCAACGAACCTAAATGTTCATAACAAATGGGACCGACGACGGCTTAACGTGTTATCCAAAGCACGGATGTAAAACACCGCCAAACTTCCATACTCTGGGCTATTATTAAGAATTTCTTGTAAGAAAAATCCGACAATACTTTTGGCTCAACCTGTGATGTTTAATTACCATTATCCTTAATTTGTTCAAATGATGAAAATAATCCTCACAAATCGAATCACGCAGTAGGCTTAATCTTCCTCTTTCTACGTTTCACTTTAATATATTCAGTTATTTAAGTAAACGTTCAAATTATAGCCTTAGCTAAAACTTAAATGAAATGTGCTTATTAATTAAATAGATGTAATAAGAATACCTTTTACAACATAATGTGTACTAACGGTCCCTTAGTGGTCAAATTTCGAAAAACTTTTTAATTTTTTTTAGACTTCGGTACTCTTCCTCCACATAAACTATGAGTGTGTGAAATTCCATACTCCTCCGACCGCATAATTTTCCCATATTGATAGTGAGTGCCTAACCACCATGAATACACCTCTGAGTATCACACACTGGTGATTATATCCGACTAGAACCGTAAAAAAAATGTGAGCCGTCACGGGACGCCTGGCAGATGTGAAACATCGCCATTATTTTGTAAAAGTAATATGCAGAAAAGAACATATTGTAATAGGAACTAAATATGTCATAATGATAAAATAAAATATTACTAATTATTAAAATAGTAGTCTATATGCAGTAGTGTGTACGGTGTACGGTGTACTGCATATAGACTGTATATATATACCATCGTATAGCGTGGCGTGGCCGCCAGGCCGCACGCGTCGCCAGGCCAGAAATCTGTTTTACGTGCGGCTATAGATGTTTCACATCAAAAACCGTAAACTCACTCAGGTACCTAGTACCTACCTAGTACCCGGGACACCAGGTGTACCATAAAAAATAAATCCCTCGAACCCCTAAGTTAACTCTTTGGATTAAGAATTGACGCACACACGTTCAACACAAGAATAGCTAAGATTTGAGATATCGAGAAATGGATTGTAAGCAAATGAAACTAAAGTATCTAACCCAACAATAAATTTTAGTGAATTTAAGTTTAGTGATAACATCAACTAATACAACAGATTCGCCATAATTTCCATACAGCAGCGTGGCAATGCCGCTGGCACACTGGGCACCTTCCCACCGGAAGCGATCAGACACGGCTTAATTTAACTCAAAACAAAACAAAAATTACTGTTAAATTTTTATTGAATTTGTGTCTGTAGATTTTTTTTTTTTTGATTAATTATTAAAAATAAAATATATGATTGTGTTGGATGAAACGGTTCACCTTAAAATTATTTAATATTGGAATTAAGGAAACCTAAAAGTCTACTACACTTAGATGAACAAAGTGTATTAGACCGACAAGCTTGGCCATAAGTATATCTTTTAGATTGTATCATATATGAAATATTAAAAATTTTATAGGGACAACGTGGAATCAGCAGCCCTTTATTCCAGCATATGACAGAGATGAAGTGTGTGTAAGTGAGTTCAGAGGAATGATCCAGACTATCTACATGGAGGAAGAGATTGACGGGGATGTAATACTCGTTAGACTCAACTACCGTGGTGAGTAAAGCTTATGCGTAAAGCATTGCATCTGAGAGTATTAATTTTAGTATTCTCTAACATAATTGTTTGCTTAGGGTGAATACATTCTTGTTTTTTTAGCCAGCAGCAGCTTATCACAAACTTTTGTATCTGATAATTTTAAGAAAATTAATTTACTGGTTTTCAAGAATATTCAAAAAATTTATAACCGTTTTCGTCTATCATTTTAAGTAAAATTACGTATAATATTAAAATGAGGAATATTGTCTGTTTCTATTTCAGGCTCGGTACAGCCAATAATACCTGCAAACTTCCTGGTGGGTACGTTCAGCCTGCTACGACCAGTTATCAGAAGGATACCTGAGAATGTGGGAGATTGGTATCTCGTTATTACTGAAAGGTAAATTTAATTAGCAATATTGCTCATTACGTTTACGAAAATCTTAATAATACAATCGATGGCGTTTCTACTGCGATGAGTGTTATAAATAGGTTCAATTCCTGTATGGGACAACACTTTGTGTGATCCGCAAAATTATTGGTCGAATTCTGGGTACTCTTTGTGTCCATTTCATATAATTGTAAAGTCCTCAACAACACAGGATTAATTTCTAGTACAAGAGCTGTCTTTTATAAAAGAGAAATTTATTATTTATTTAACAGACAAGACTTCGAGACTCCTGGTATGCAGCAATATTCATTCACAGTTCGAATAGATGGAGAGGCAATGCAGCCCTTTATTTCACTTACAATCGTGAATATAGACGACAATGCACCGATTATAGAAGTTTTCGCTCCGTGCGAAATACCAGTAAGTAGTACTTAATTAATTTCACGAGATTAATGACTCCGTATTCTTAATCCATCACCACGAGAAGATAATCGGTCTACAGCAGTATAATTCTTAAAAAATCCCCACCCTCTTCATAGGTGTAATATAATGTTTCTGTTTATCGATTTATGACAACATATTTTTGGCTACCTTTATAGTATAAATTTATTTCACCAGGAAACGGCAGAACCAGGTCTGACTGACTGCCACTATAATGTAACCGACGCAGATGGATATATGAGCACACATTTCATGACCTTTAAACTTGAGAGCGAACGCAACGACGCCGAGATTTTCAGCATTGAACAGGAGACTACCAGCAACCAGTTTCGGATGTACATGAAGTTAAGACTCGATAGCACCCTGGATTTTGCAATCAACGCACTTCACATCTTCAGAGTGACAGCATTTGTAAGTGCATACTAATTTCACATTTAATACTAACATATTCACCTCGCTGACATGAGACTGACTAACATATTCACCTCGGTGACATAATTCTGACTAACATATTCACCTCGGTGACATAAGACTGACTAACATATTCAACTCGGTGACATAAGACTGACTAACACATTCACCTCGGTGACATAAGACTGACTAACATATTCAACTCGGTGACTTAAGACTGACTAACACATTCACCTCGGTGTCATTAGATTGACTAACAAATTCACCTCGGTGACATAATTCTGACTAACATATTCACTTCGGTGACATAAGACTGACTAACATATTCAACTCGGTGACATAAGACTGACTAACACATTCAGCTCGGTGTCATAAGATTGACTAACAAATTCACCTCGGTGACATAAGACTGACTAACATATTCAACTCGGCGACATAAGACTGACTAACACATTCACCTCGGTGTCATAAGATTGACTAACATATTCACCTCGGTGACATAATTCTGACTAACATATTCACCTCGGTGACATAAGACTGACTAATATATTCAACTCGGTAACATAAGACTGACTAACACATTCAACTCGGTGTCATAAGACTGACTAACAAATTCAACTCGGTGACATAAGACTGACTAACACATTCACCTCGGTGTCATAAGACTGACTAATAATAATTATTGTATATCTCAAAATAATAATACGCTTAAATCTCATAGGCATAAAGACCCTTTCATGTTTACAATTCAGACAAATGTTCATGTATTTGCAATTTTTATTAAGTTTCTTTTGTAACAGGACTCTCTCCCAAACACACATACGGCTACCATTATGGTACAAGTGCAAAACATAGAGTCAAGGCCGCCGCGGTGGGTAGAAATATTCGCAATGCAACAGTTCGATGAGAAACAGGCAATGAATTTTACTGTCAGGGCTTTGGATGGAGACACGGGCATTGATAGGCCTATATTTTATCGAATTGAAACGGCTCCAGAAGGTAACTAGCAACATAATGAGAATATGACATATTACCTAATATAATTAATTGCATTTATTGCAGTGTAATTACACCAAGAATTAAATAATGCTCAAGATTAATATCCAATTTTACAGATCCCTTTTTCCGCATTGAAACAATTGAGGGTGGTCGCAATGGTTCGGTATTACTCATCGACCCTATAGACAGAGATACCCTCGAAAGAGAAGTGTTCCAATTCGCTCTGATCGCTTTCAAAAATGATGACGATGGTAACGAAGCATTCTCGACAAGAGACAACATTCTCATCATAGTTAACGATATCAATGACCAGGAACCGGTGCCGTTTCAACGTGAGTACAACATAAGTATCATGGAGGAGACAGCTTTAACACTGAACCTACAAAACTTCGGGTTTCATGATCGCGATCTGGTGAGTGACATTCATACAAATTTCAATTGTTGAATTAACTTATACATTTATTTCTGGAGGTTACGGTTGATTTTGTTGGCAAAACATTTAATCAGAAACTGCTGCTATAAACTTACCGGTATTAACTTCAAATAATCTGTAAACCCTATCTTTCGGACGCTTAAAATCAGTTTTTACACCGAAGCTTACAATACCTATCTCCGGTTGAAACTGGAGATAGAGTTTTTCTAACATGATTGTTTAAATATTTTTATATACAGGTAAACATGATCAATTTATTCTTTGTTTTGTTTTGAAAAATTTGACTAAGTAAGAAAAAGGTCAAAATCCTCTTTTTAAGGTATATCTAAACAGTTTTGGCCGAGATGGACTAATAAAGGTTCTAAAATTTTCGTTGCAAAATTGTGGTGCCGTCTCAAACATACTTCAACTGCTTATGTTGAACAATCTGAAATTACATTAACCTTTGGCAATAACCTAAACTAAATACAAATTGTTCTAGTCTTTTAAGATAATATGGCGTTAAAGTACGGTTTATACAAACTTTTTATTTAGAAGAAAACATTACATTATTTTTAAGAAGAATGGCAGATCTTGTAAGAAGCATTAAAATATTTCCTAAATAACTAAATATTATATATAAATATATACCCGTGCATAGCCGGGGTGGGCCGCTAATAACAAATACAAGAAACGAGCTTTTGCCAGGTTTCGCACACATGAATTTAGATTTTTTTAGCCTATGTCCTTCCCTAAGGTCTAATCTATCTCTATAAGGAAATTCGTCCAAACCCGTTTAGCAGTTCAACCGTAAAAGTGTAACAGCAGACAGGCAGGGTTCCTTTTGAATGTATAATATTAGTAATAAAAATTATTTGCACATTTTTCTTTTTTTCTAATTTTTTTTTACATAAAACTGTTGTGATATTATATCCTAACTAAATGGTGTGTTCTAGGGCGATCATGCTGTATACACTGTGGAAATAATAGCGGACGATCCAACGGGTGCACAGGATGGTTTCCAAATTTCACCAACGACTGGATACCAGCGGCAAAACTTTATATTGACGACGTTGAACCACAGCCGGCTGGACTTCGAAGAAACAGAATTCCAAAATATTACATTAAGGGTATAAAACAGTGTTTTCTATTCCGGGCTGTAATTAAGAATTTCTTGTAAGCAAACCCAACACACTTTTGACCCGACCCGGGATTTGAATCCGAGACCTCTTGATTGGCAGATGCATACACTAACTACTAGACCGACAAAGAAGTCATTTAAAAAACGTTACTGTATATTTTATTTTCTAGTCCTGACTATTGATGTAGTAAAATAGTTTTAACCAAATACTCGCTATTGCTCAATTTGCTTTAACACTAAAATACATGATAATTAAGATTATATTTTACTAAACCCAACAATATTTTTTAATTTAGATAGTTGCTACAGATCAGAACAATACAGAGTTTGTACAAGAGGCAATTATGAATATAAACCTTATCAACTGGAACGATGAGCAGCCAATCTTCGCCGAGAACATACAGAGAGTCACGTTCAAGGAGACAGTTGGTAGCGGACACTTCGTGGCGAACGTCACCGCCACCGACAGAGATATCGACGACCGAGTTGTGTGAGTATGTCTAGTCGATGAAACGTATTAACTCATCATCTTATAGAACTTCAAAAAACGAGCTTCCTCAATTGATGATGGCAAGAACATGATAGAATACAATATAGGTTTGTTGGAACTGTGATAAGAATAGAAGTGAACGCCTGCATTTAATTTCAGCCACGAACTGTTGGGCAATGCTGTCAACTTCTTGTCGATCCATCCAGAGTATGGTTCTGTCTACGTGGATGTTGATAACGCGTTTGACTATCACAGGCAAAGCGAACTGTTTATACAGGTAAGAACAATAAATTTGTATTCAACTATTTCTTAAGAACCTCAGAATCAAAATAAATTATAAAATAAGTACAAGGCTATTAACTAGTCTGCCTTCAGGTACAAGCTACGGACACCCTGGGCGATGGGCCGTATCACACAGCCACCTCGCAGCTCGTCATTCAACTCATCGATGTCAATAATACACCGCCCAGTCTTAGATTGGTGAGCATTTAGACGCCTTGCATTACATATTTTATTACACTTTTTAATATAAATAAAATCGTGTTTGACGTTCTGTACATCATATTTTAGTCCTTAACTTGGAATAATTAATTACATTTAATTAACCCTCAATACCACACATTTTCCAACAACTTGAATATTATGTTTAGCATTTTTAATGATACATGAAAAAACTTTCTTTTGTCGGTCTATCTACAGAGCTGCCTCCCTAGCCAAGTTCGAAACGTTCTTTACAATATCGCTGACCCCTCTATCTCTTGTTTGATTGGCTAATATATATTCTTTTGATCACGTGACTGAATGACATTCGTCAATCAAACAAGAGAATAGAGGCGTCAGCGATTGCAGTACGAAAAACGTTTGCTACTTGGCTAGGGGAGCTGTGTTGTAAGGATAATTATTTCTCGTTATGGTTCTATACTCAAAAGTAATTCATAAAAGATTTACAAAGTATAAAGTCCATAAATTCTAGGTTTCTGACTTACAACCGTACTATATTTAAAGATTAATGTGTAATACAGCCCCGAGGCCGTCCTGAAGTAGAGGAGAATGTCCCAGAAGGATTTCCTATTAAAGTGAACGTTGAAGAATATATGCCAGCTCAAGAAATAACCGCCACGGACCCCGATACAGATGCTGAACTTGTCTTCGAGATAGACTGGGACTTATCGTATGCCACAAAACAAGGTCGAGACACTCCAGCGTCAGAGTTCCACAAGTAAGATTTAGTTAATAGAAATTCATCTATACAAAATATAAGTTTGTTAGTTTTTTTTACTAAATGCATGTCAACGTTACGTATAGGGTATGACTGCCTTGTTGGTATAGTTGTTAGCGTATGCGGCTGCTGATCAATAGGTCTCGGGTTCGATTCCTGGGTCAGACCAAATATTTGTGTGATCCTCAAATATTTGTTTCGGAGTCTGTATGGTAATGGTTTTAAGTAACAATTGTACAAGAGATTGTAACCCTAATATTTGCATGCCTGTTGGCGAAATGTGTTTCGTGCCTGTCATTATTTTACCATCTTTTTATCTGTACCACATTTATGCAAATAAAGTATATTATTATGACAAGCCTTGACCAAAGCGCACGCTCTGTCAAAAATTTCCACCACCATTTGCCTTTACTTCTACTTAATTGCCCTCTATTTATATCAAAACATATGTTGCTATTAAAACTAGGTTAGGTAGAGACACAATACCAACGCTGTATCTAACGAAGTAATAAATTGTTTAGCAATTTTTTTTCTCCAACATACATATGCTCTTCTAGGATCTGTATTTTATATTAGCATCTGTTTGTGTACAAATTAAATTGATTTGACAAATTAAATTGACTGCACGGTTGGCCTAGTGGCTTAAGCGGTCGCCACGCCGCTTCCTACTGCGCCAAGTGTCGTGGGTTCAAATCCCACGTAGGATAACACTTTGTGTGATTCACAATTTGTTGTTCTGAGTCTGGGTGTTCTTTGTGTCCGTTTCATGTATGTTTGTAAAGTCCCTCGCGACACAGGAATTTATATTCCTAATGCGGGAGTTGTCTTTTTAAAAAGAAAAAATAATAATATATGTTTTCTTTATTTCATTCTTTATTCTTGTACACAAATATGTATTATGGTTTACAACAGTATTATTCTCTCGCAAACGATCCTGAAATACAATTTTTTATAATCATCACACTGATAATTGTATATTTTTTGATAGATGCTTAGAGATACAAACGGTGTATCCGAACCCCCAAGACACGCGCACAGCCGTGGGACAACTGTTTGTGAAGGAGATCAGGCCTAACATCACCATCGACTTTGAGGAGTTTGAAATACTCCATATCACAGTGCGAGTTATCGACCTCAAAACTGAAATAGGAATACACTATGATGAAGGTAAGAGTACCTTCATAATAACACGGGTCTTTTGATCTCCCAGAAACTATTCGAAAATTGTTTATTCATTTATATAAAGGAATTGGAGAGGCCTATGTCCAGCAGTGGTCTGCAATAGGCTGATGATGATGATGATTTATATAAAGCCATCGTAGGTGACTCATCAACAACCCAAACGTCCCTACCCGGCCAGAGCAGGTTAGGGACTAGCAAGAAAAGTTGTGACAACGTAATTTTGCCATTGGATGTTCTTAAGCCGCTCAAATGCCTCCAATTAAGCTTCACGGCTGTTATTCCTATGATAACAACGGTACGGACTGCTTAAGGTAACCTCCAAATCACAAAGACACTCAATATAAAATGCCACTAGCGGTCAATCATCATGCGGGTACTGCTAGCGCCGTCGTTGCTTAGATGCCAAAAAGACTCCACTCTGCCTGATGGAAAGCATGAGCATAATCCGAGAGCTGTGTCTCTGATTCCATTCTCTTTGCGAGAGTGGGCAACGTAGCATAGTAACCCCAAGCCGCTAGTACCCGCGGTTATAGTGCCGGAAAAAAAAAATGTGAGCCGTCACGGGACGCCTGGCAGATGTGAAACATCGCCATTATTTTGTAAAAGTAATATGCAGAAAAGAACATATTGTAATAGGAGAACTAAATATGTCATAATGATAAAATAAAATATTACGATTTTTTTCAAGATAACGATGCGCATGGCGACGCGTCGCCACACCGTACACACTACTGCATATAGACTGTATATATATACCATCGTATAGCGTGGCGACGCGTCGCCACGGCATGCGTCACCACGCCAGAAATCTGTTTTACGTGCGGCTATAGATGTTTCACATCAAAAATAGTTTTCTAAGAAGATTTACATTATTTTGCTTACTTACTAAATAAGATGTTGACATTGTTTCTCAGCGGAGTTCACAATAATTATAATCGATATGAATGACAACAAGCCTCTGTGGGCCGACGGAACGCTCACTCAGCAGTTCAGAGTTCGCGAGAGGTCGGACTCGGGCGTCGTCATCGGCTCGGTGCTAGCTACCGACATCGATGGACCTCTCTACAACCAAGTGCGATATACTATGGTGTGAGTATACCCATGAATACGTTTTACAAAGAGCAACCTTGAAATGACAGCATTCGTGCTTTTATATTTCATTGGTGAGTGCGAAATCGATTGTCCAATGGTGACAGAGCATCTCATTATGCCGTCATGGTGTCCCACGGTGAGGACGGTAACCACCACCCTTGGATTCTGTTCATGATTTCCATCAGGCATAGTAGAATCAGTTTGGCAGTCTCATATAAAAAAATATATGATCGTATGCCACACAAGGTTCTCGTGATAAACATTGATCGAAAATTCAGTGCTAATTTAGTCTTGAATTCACAAACGTCATTAGTATAGGTACTCTCTTAGTTATTTTATATGTACTACTTCTTATAAAAACTAAATTCATATTTTTTCACAGCCCAAGAGAAAATACCCCGGAAGATTTACTCCAAATCGACTTTAATACGGGTCAGATCACGGTTAACACTTCCAATAAGATTGACGCAGACGATCCTCCTACGTACCATCTGTACTACACGCTGCGAGCTAGTGACGCGTGTTATGCTGAAGACATAGAGGACTGCCCACCAGATAGAACCTCAAATTACAATGACGGACTTGTAAGTACGAAATCCTTATTAAATAGTGCATTTCATTAAATAATAATAAATATTTCGGATATCTGACACACATCATCTATACTAAATAACTGATATAAAAACATAAACATACTTTTATTTGTAAATACATATTATACATAGAAAGCAAAAATTGTAAAAACAATGTTGGAAAAGAGTACTGCCTCGTTGGTCTAGTGGTTAGCGTATGCGACTGCTAATCAAGAGGTCTCGGGTTCAAATCCCGGGTCGGGCCAAAAAGTGTTTTTGGGATTTTCTTAGGAAATTCCTAATAGCAGCCTGGAGTTTGGAAGTTTGGCGGTGATTCACGCCCGTGCCTCGGAGAGCACGTAAAGCCGTCGGTCCCGGTTGTCATGAACATCTATGGCAATCGTTATTGGGAAGTCAGTGCCCTCAAATATACTGACAACTAGTTCAATCTTCGAATTTCAGTTCTCCCTTAGGGTTGCGGAGGTCCGATGCCAGTCGCTCCGTGGAAAAACTGAAATTCAGGTAAATCTGGTTGAACTAGTAGCCGACCCCAAATAAACTTGGGAATAAAGGCTCGGTAGATACTAATGTTGGAAAAGAGTGTCCATGGAGTTTCTTGTCTGTTCTTCTCCATAGGATCTACGAATTGGAACAGACTACTGACTGATTACTTGACGTTTCAAAAGTGCCGTTGTATGGTTTATTTGAAATAAAATGGTTTGATTTGATTTGAAAACACCCAGACTCCGAAACAAATATTTGTAGATTACACAAATATTTGGTCCTACCCGGGAACCCGAGACCTCTTGATCAACAGCCGCACACCCTAACCACTAGACCAACAAGGCAGTCGAAGCATTATAACAATATCCACGAAAGACTCAAAATCCTAAACATTCCCATTATTGAATAGCTATGAATTGATAACTCTACACTATTTGAAAACTCTTCTTCTTAGCCTTTATTATTTTCAATATTATTTTGGGTCGACTATTAGTAGTTTATCTAGTTTTACCTTAATATCAGTTTTTAACCTACTAAAAAACGGAAGAGGTTCTCAACTCTCTGCTTTGCAGTTCTTTCGGTTGTTTTATTCCATGGAGCGACTGGCATCGGACCTCCGCAACCCTGAGTGCCATGCGAGAAAGTTGACACCAAATTCCATACTTCGGGATATTAATAATTACTTTTAATAGTCCGATTGATAACACAAGTAGAAATTATTATAATTATTATACGTTACACGTTTAAACGCACTCAATAATATATTTTCTTCAAATTCCGATCAAGTCTAGGAATTGAGAAATAGAGTTTATACGATAATAACTGAACATAACTTACAGTCTAAATTGTTCCAGGAAGTGCTATGCGACTAAAATATAATACACTAGCTGACCCGGCGAACTTCGTACCGTCTTAGAATATTAATTAAAAATAAAGTATTGTGTTTAGTTAATAACTGATAATGGCAAATCGACTATATCGGCTATAACTAAAAAAAGTATCTAAAAGAACCAAATCACATTTTGCTTGTTGACGGGGTGGGTAATCTCTTCAAATTGCAAGCTCCTCGGGGACAGAGGAGCAGGGAGTATATGGTGCTTCCACTAAAAATATCCCGACAAAGGACTTTCGGGAGGACCCGGAGAATGTTATTTTAGGTCCTCCCAAAATCAGCGCCAGGCCATATCAGATTTCGTCCTAGATGAAATTGATTCCCCCCATTAATCTTAGCGTAGCAGCCAAATTACATGTTCATACAATCAGGCCACTATTTCATTCCCTACCGCATTAATCTATATGTCACCAGAGGTCACCATCCTCTGGCGGCTAGCGGTAACCAAATCAACCTAGAATGTATGAAAACCAAAAATTCTGAATCAAATCAAGGATGTGGATTTGTAAAATGACTTGTAGGATATCAAATATTTTACTACCAATTTTTATCATTAGTAATATGAAAATTATATGTTTTGTTAACAGGTAATGATTAGCATAATCGACACCAACAACCAAGTGCCCCAGGTGGAGACAAGCTTGTTCAAGCAGACCGTATACGTGTGGGAGAACGCCACTCAATACGATGAGATAGCAACAGTCATCGGCAGCGATTTAGACAGAGATGGTAAGTTGACTGACAAGAACTGTCACAGTTAAGTCTGACAAAAAAGGAAGGTTTTTGGCAGTCTATCTATGTTCCACAGTGGTGGCTAAACTACTAAATCGATTTTGATTAATTCAGTGTTAATAGATTCGTAAACAGCCCGGGTTATACAGATTATGTAAATTTTACTCTCCAGAACACAACGAAAAAAGCAATCAGTTGACTTTAGACCCATTCAGATGAACACACATTAAATTTTTTTTTGTATGTACTAGCTAAAAGTAGTTTATCATTATTATTATTTAGCGTGATTGAACGAACATGAAAATAAAAATATATTACATTCAGTCATTTTCTTGGGTCAGCTTTGCGCCACTCTGATGCGTTTCACTAATTATCCTTTTTCAGTAACTTACTAGTAATTTCTAAAAAGGGGTGCTATTTTAACCCGCACACACATTCAAGGGTATCATATGGTCCTATATTATATCGTAAATTGCTTGTTCTCAGAGATGTACCACGAGGTGAGCTACCAGATCGATTATCGCGTCAATCCTCGTCTCCGAGCCTTCTTTGCAGTCAACTTGACAACTGGCATCGTGTATGTAGACTACACAACTCACGAAACTTTGGACAGAGATGGTGACGAGCCCACTCATACGATCTTCTTAATTCTATCAGACAACTTTTTAGGACTAGGAGGTAAGATTCTTATATTGTTTTAAACTTTCATGGTCAGTAACATTAAAACAGAAATGTGCGGGATTGCTACCATAAACCTTTTTGTTGGTGAGTATCCGATATTTCGACACTGTTGCAAGTGCCATGATCACGGAGTAACTGAAGATCTTGCGGGTGTGATGTTATTGGCAGACATATCGGTCTACCCTCTTTCGTAGTCTTTTTCTACGATCGTCCCCGGTACCACTGGTCACTAACTCACTACTCACTCGTAACTGTTCTCGACACACAACACTAACAGTATCCGATCGCGAAACTATAGTTTGTTGATTACGCCGGTTTATGCACATTCGAATCACAGGATTCCAGACATTTGACAACTTATATCCTCACGATGGAAATTCTTGTATTTAGTAATTTCAATCGCTTCCCTGACCAATCTAAGTATGTAGTGGCGTTCTGTCGTAATTATCTGTGGGTTATGGAACTCAATCCAGTGATTTGAAGAAAGGGCACTCGCCACTGCACCCACTGAGATTAAATTGTGGAAAGGGTATGTTGATGACGTATTCTGTATGTTGAGGGGAAACAGGCATGATGTGGAGTCCCATCTGACAAATTTAAATAACATCCATCCGAAGATTAACTTCACTTACGAGAAAGAGGACGACAGAAGCCTTGCGTTTTTGGACGTAAAAATTGGTGTGCGGAGCGACGGTTCACTGAGCCACTCTGTCTTCCGAAAGTCAACACATACTGACCGCTATCTCAATGCAAGCTCTCACCATCACCCTAGACACATCGACTCCGTGTTTACTTCATTGACAAATCGTGCATATGATTTGTGTGACGACAAACACCTAGACCATGAGCTCGAGCATGTTCGGTGCGTCCTACGGAACAACGGATATAGGGTGAAGTGTCCACCTAGACACAAAGTCAGTCACCAGAGAAGGGACAGGGTAGACAGACAACCTGCATTTTTGCCATATATAAAAGGAGTGACAGACAAGATCTCAAACGTACTTAATAAGTTTTTACTCAATACTGTCTTCACTCCATTCAGACAAGTGGCACAATGTCTCCGATCCCCTAAAGACAGTTTCCCTTTGGAGAAACCTGGTGTCTACAAGATTGACTGCAGCTGTGGGAGTTCATATATCGGCCAAACTAAACGTACCATCGCATGCCGCATGAACGAACACATAAAAGCGGTCAAAAACAATGACGAACAGAAATCGGCAATCGCGAAGCATTTGATTGACTCGGGCCCAAATCACTGGATTGAGTTCCACAACCCACAGATAATTACGACAGAACGCCACTACATACCTAGATTGGTCAGGGAAGCGATTGAAATTACTAAATACAAGAATTTCAATCGTGAGGATGGGTATAAGTTGTCAAATGTCTGGAATCCTGTGATTCGAATGTGCATAAACCGGCGTAATCAACAAACTATAGTTTCGCGATCGGATACTGTTAGTGTTGTGTGTCGAGAACAGTTACGAGTGAGTAGTGAGTTAGTGACCAGTGGTACCGGGGACGATCGTAGAAAAAGACTACGAAAGAGGGTAGACCGATATGTCTGCCAATAACATCACACCCGCAAGATCTTCAGTTACTCCGTGATCATGGCACTTGCAACAGTGCCGAAATATCGGATACTCACCAACAAAAAGGTACATGGTAGCAATCCCGCACATTTCTGTTTTAAGGTAAGATTCTTGTATAATTTTGTTGGAATATAATTGTTTACTGTTTGCGACACGACTTGAACCTTGAATAAAACATTCACTCTATTATTTACATTTTCTTGTGTGTCACAATAGCAAAATACAGGAGGGAGGGGAGGAGTTATTGACATATTTATGACTAAAAATAAGTATAATTTATATTTTCAAACTTTATTTTCTTAGTGTTTTCTTTTTAATTTTAAATTATTCACGGGGTCCACTAAGTAATTTTAAAGTGTGACTCTAGTTCAGTGATAGGTTTTATAAAATTGTTCAATTGTTTTATTCATTTTTAGGGTTCCGTTGCCAAATGGCAAAAAACGGAACCCTTATAGATTCGTCATATCTGTCTATCTGTCTGTCCGTCCGTTTTTTATATATATACTGTTGAAACTTGATCAGTAGATGTATTCTGTGAACCGCATTAATATTCTTACTTAAAAATAGAAAAAAAGCAATAAATTTTGGGGGTCCCCATACTTAGTTACATACCCATACTTATAAATTTTTCATTAAAATCATACTACGGATAGGTCTTTAAAAATGATATTGAGGTTTCTAATATCATTTTTTTCTAAACTGAATAGTTTGCGTGAGAGACACTTCCAAAGTGGTAAAATGTGTGTCGACCCCCTGTAACTTCTAAAATAAGATAATGATAAAACTAAAAAAAATACATGATGTACATTCCCATGCAAACTTTCAATGAAAATTGGTTTAAACGAGATCTATTAAGTAGTTTTTTTTTTAATACGTCGTAAATCATAAACCGCAATTTACATTTCGTTCAATCAAAACACTATTATTAAAACATCTATACAAGTTACAACGATCTACAAAAACTTTTATATGATGTTACTTGCTGCTACGGAACCCTTCATGGGCGAGTCCGACTCGCACTTGGCCGCTTTTTTTATTTATAAACACTTCGTGTATTACATTTTGCATGAGGCAAAATTAATGCCATATATAGTATATAAAGCTGAAGAGTTGGTTTGTTTGTTTGGTTGAAAGCGCTAAACTATGTAAATATGGGTCTGGATTGAAAAATCTTTCAATTTAAGGTAGCCCATTTATCGAGAAATGCCAAAGGCTATATATCATCACGCTAAGACTAATAGGAGCGGAGCACCAATGAAGAATGTTTCTAAATCGGGCTTTTTTTCCCTCTTTAGAGATTCCGCGTCGTAAATATACAGTAAAAGCTCCTTATTCGCGCTTCCTTCATTCGCGTTTTTACTATTCGCGGATTAAAAAAATGCGACCCAATTCCTATATTCGCGGCAAAAAAATTCTTTATTCGCGGATCTAATAAGTACTGACTTTGATATAAGCCACCTTCGCCGTGATTAGTTTTTGAGAATGTAAACAAACGGAATGAAAGCAACCTTGTTCCGCAATGAATAAAGTATATTGTTAAATGTTGCTGTTCGGTTCGGTGTTCGGTACAAAAATTGTGATCGAGTAACACGTTTTTACCGCTCTCTTCCTAATCTTTAATGTCAACAAAAAAAAATGAAAAACTTTTCAAACCATTGCCTATTATTTTGTCACCTAGGAACGTATCCCCTATAATCCCATATAAATTACCATTCCGTATTCACGGTTTCTGTATTCGCGGCATATCATGGAACATATACCCCGCGAATAAAGAGCTTTTACTGTATAAAAAAATTGTACAACAGAATTGTTCCCCTTTAAAAGTTCTCAAAAAAAAGTCCACAACAGCATATGTCTATCTTTAAAGGTTGGCGCACTAAAACCTTTTTTATGGGAAACAAATTTGCTTCCGCGGGATAATATCACTGGGCTGTGTAGGTCATCCAGTTACTAATATGTTGACTTTATTGTTGCTGGCCCTGGTGCACTCCAGATGGCAATAGGAACCAGAACACAACCGAAATAGAGGTAGTGCTGTTGGACGTGAACGACAACGCGCCGCAGCTGCCCACGCCAGATTTACTGTCATGGACCGTCTCTGAGAATACGAAAGAGGTAAGTACTAAATAGTTTCTTGCTATATTCCCATAACCTCAGTAATTTAGGCGTGTCTCATGTTCTCGGCTTTCTGGTCACTACATAATATAAAATAAAGTCCTCTCCCGGGTCTGTCCGATTTAAATGAAATATTGTACCCAGATTGTTTAAAGCCTGATAAAGAGCATATGCTACTTTTTACCGCGATAACCGACTTAGAAGCGGATGGAGCTGCGGCCGAAAGCTGGTCCATTATAATCTACCCATACCCTACACGTCTAAAAGTTTATGTGAGGGAATCTCTTGTATAAAGTCTAGGAAAAATGTTTTTTCAGGGTACACGATTACCTGAATACATTTACGCGCCTGACAACGATGAACCAGACACGGATAACTCCCGTGTTGGATACGCCATATTGAGCTTGAACATACTCAATCGAGACATCGAAGTACCAGATCTGTTTACCATGATACAGATAAAAAATGTCACTGGTGAACTCGAGACCGCTCAGGACTTGAAGGGCTACTGGGGCACTTACGCCATTCATATTTTGGTAAGTAACTTAAATTAAGATTTAAAAATATAAAAAGAAATATTTAGTAAATAATTAATGTTTCAGACACCTCACTCACAACGTCATCTAGACTCAAAAACTCAAGCAGAGCTTGTACTATGAATACAACTAGACAACAGATATCTGTAAATACATATTTACTGTTTTTGAAACTATACATAGAAAACACCAAACTCCGAATCAAATATTTGCAGATCATGCAAACATTTGATTAGTCCTGGGAATCGAACCTTCCAAGCAAGATGCAAATGTTTTTCATTTTCTATTCTATTCTGTATTCTATTACTCTATTCTCTGGTTTCATTGACTAATAATTAGTTTTGACCACGTGACTAATTGACATTAGCCAACGAAACTAATGAAAATAGAATAGAAAACGAAAAGCGCTTTCAACTTTGGTAGGGAGGCAGAGACTTCATGCAATCGAGAACAATATATAAATTTAAAGACTTATTAATACTCCTCGTGTGTGTATCTTCAGGCTTTCGACCACGGATACCCGCAGCAGTCCAGTAACGAGACGTACGAGCTGGTCATCACTCCTTATAACTTCCACGACCCAGTGTTCGTTTTCCCGCAGTCGAACTCTATCATCAGAGTTGCCAGGGTAATGTCACTTTGATATAAGTATCATTTTTTTAACTTTCAAAATAAACAGTGGCAAATTAGTACACGTTTGAGGCAACGGCATGCACTCTCAAGGCCTCTATAGTAAAGTACGAGTATATTTAGCCGGTAAATTAATCAATCAAATACCTACATTTTTTTTAATGATTGACACGTTGCAGTTGAAAACATCATAATTTTTTGTCATATAATTATATACTTTTTGAACTAATACTACACATGTCTCGTCGCTTAATTTTAAACTATATTACTTGGACCTCAGGAACAAATATCGGCAAACGGTGTTTTAATAACTGTTGGTAATGAGGTCCTGGATCGTATCCACGCTACTGACGAGGACGGACTGGAAGCTGGTGTTGTTACCTTCCAAATACAGGGAGACGGTACGTTGTGTTTTTAATCATATTTATAAACATTAAGGAGTCATCATCATCAACAGCCTTAAGCAGTCCACTGCTCGACATAGGTCTCTCCTTAGAAAGGAGGTTTTGGCCTACTATACCACGCTGGCCAGACGGGTTGGTAAAGGGTTTGTTTCAAGTTTTCCCTCTCTTGGCAGTTATGTTAGCTGCTTATTTTGTTCCTTTAGTCGCCTCTTACGACACCCATGGAATGAATAGGGGTGGTGACACTTGTATTCTTAATCCGTCACCACACGGACATAAGGAGTAACTAAGGCTAACTTTTGTACTCTGCGATTTGCAGCTTACAATATAAACCCCGGGCATCTCCGTGGGATTCATGTGGTCACAAAAAAATTGGGATGATAAAATTATTTGTTCACAGATCTCACAAACTAGGTAGAGCTTGCACAAATATCATTGTTATTTCACATAGTATGTCGATTATAAGTTTGTGCTTACCCCTGTTTCAATTGTATTAGAATAAAAAACTGCTTGATTGTGTTCAACAGCCGATGCGGAAGAATTCTTCGAGGTCAGAAACGATGGGGACAACTTCGGCACACTCATTCTTCGGAAAATCTTTGAACAAACCATCAGAGAATTTACGGTATAACTTCAAAACTCCATAACCAAGCTTTTAGCCAAGTTGTGAGCGTTTATTTGTTCTCTTTTGATAGTTTTGTCCACTTGATTTAAAAAAACAAAATGGGGTATAAAAGTGAGGCGTCTATAAGCGGCCTATAATAAGTTGTCATTGAGATATAACACTAGCTTATTCATACAGACAGAAGCTCTCATAGCCGAGGGGCCTTAGCTGCCAATCACTGAGGGTAAGCAACCACGGCACGGTCAGACCTAGATGGGTGATCGTTTGTGGCAAGATATGTTATGAGCGTTTCCGTGATTCAAAAGTCAAGTTAGGCAGTCAGTCTCGGTTGTTATCGTGCTGTTTGCTTGGTTGGAGTCATTCAGGCGTCTTAAAAACATTCAACGTCAAGATTTCAGTCTTCAGTCCCCGTGGGGACGTATGGCCTTAACCGTCTCCTAAGACCAGAGCTCAGCAGTGGGACGTTATGGGTTGTTAATCATACAAATGAATAAAATTCAAATGTGTTTGTATTTACAAATCAACAGCTTAATGCATATGAAAGTATATTTATAGAACTCCATCAAAAAACCTTTTATTTTTTATAACTATTCTATTCTTCCATTTATAATTAAATCATGATGGACATGCAGGTGACTGTTCGGGGTACCGACGGCGGCACAGATCCTGGTCCTCGTCACTCTGATCTCACATTTATTATCGCGTTCGTGCCGACGCAGGGAGAGCCCATCTTCAATGTTCCTACTACTAATGTCTCCTTCTTTGGTGAGTCTAAAACGTAAATACAATAGGGCCTCGATAATCCTAACACTCAAAATTTACATGCTGTTCGGACACTCGGACCTATGGAGCGTTCGGATGTACGTAGGTATTTTGAGAGGTATTTTTTAATGAAACAACGATTTTTGTAATGGAAGTTCTAATTTTTTTATTACTTATAAGTATTTTAAATATGTGAATTATTACACTCTTTTTGCGTCGTAATTCAAAATAAACAGAAAATGATAGAAACAGCGATTTATCGCAATCAGAGATTAACAAAATAGCAGAACGATGCACGATGAACGACAAATCGACGTGTAGCAACTACAGTGAATGACACTATAATGACGCTTGACCAGGGGGGAGAGGTCATTCGGTTTCTAAGCGTTCGGATAAGCGGGGGTTCGGATTATCGAGGCCCTACTGTACATACATTGGTCAGTGCGAGAACGGAGGCACAATGATGCAGAACCATCTTACTAAGCCGTCATAGTGAGGGTCAGCTTGCTGCATTATCTGCATTCACAATGAGGATGGTGTCCCTTCTCCTGGATTCTACTCATACTTCTATCAAGCAGAGAAGAGTCACTTTGGTAGGCTAAAAAAAACTACAGTTCCTTTAATTGTTACACTGTAAATGATTTGATGAATGAGGACAAAATAGACTGAACTGAACTGTTTTTTTGGGTGCGACTGCCGTTATTTAATTTGAAGTTAAATATATAGCAATTTTTTTTTTGGATATCTAACACACAACATCATCTAGTTCCCAAACTAAGCAGAGCTTGTGCTATGGTTACTAGACAACTGATATAAATACATTAACATACTTTTTTGTGTAAATACACACATATTATACATATAAAACACCCAAACTCCGAAACAAATATTTTCAGATCATACAAACATTTACTCCGACCCGGGAATCGAACCCGAGACCTCTTGATCGGCAGCCGCATACGCTAACCACTACACCAACAAGGCAGTTATTTAATTAATGTTTAGAATAACTAAATATTTAAATGCATACGTGTATATATATACGTGTGTGACTAACACTTTACTCATACACGCCTAAGACTGTGTTAATCATTGAATTGTATATTTGAAAAGATATGTAGTTAAAAATACTGTATTTCTTTTTAATTAGCCCTCTTCCTCTCTCCTGCTAAGCTAGGTTGCTGCGACAGGGTTCACAATTGTTAACATTTATTCTATATGTAAACACCTGTAGGTATACATTGTGAAATGCAATAAAGAAATGATAATTGAATTGAGAATAATATTTTTTTATAGAGGATGACGGTGGTCTAACAGAGCGGTTCCCACTGCCTTTGGCGGAGGATCTCAAGAATCATTTGTGTGTGGACAACTGTCATAGTATCTACTACAGCATCGTTCGTAAGTATATATTATTGTGGTTTTGTCTTATGATATAGTGGGGAAACTAACAGATAGGTGACGTTATGGCGTCGCTTACCACGTGTTTTCTGTTCGGATTAATGTAAATTAATTAAATGACTGTAATGTAAATCCTACTTTGCCCTTCACACACTACTGCTTTCGTGGGTTCTTCGTTCCTTGTCCAATCTATTCACTTATGGAATGCGCTTCCCCTCGAGGTCAGAATACCTAGAAATCGAGACGCTTTTAATAGGAAGGTAAAGGAACTTTTATTGGGTGAATTGGTGGATTCGACGGGGTCCTAGTTTGTCAAGATTATTTTTTGAATTATTATTAAAGGTATGTGTATGTATGTGTATGAACATAGACGTATATGTATGTTTGTGTAAGTATAGTACTTATTATATTATGTGTTATATTACTGATATTACCTATTAAAAGCACTATAATTTATCGATTCCCCCTATGTGCACCTACAACATCTTTTCTCTGCATCGCCCAATCGATCGACTGGCAGAGAATGCCTTAGGCATTATGTCCGCCGATGCATGTATTTGTGCATAAAGTTAATAAATAAAAAAATTAAATAAAAATAAATGAAGTATTCTTCATTTCTGTCAATTTTTGTCTGGTTGTTCCGGAAAGACCCTGGCTGAGCTGATTGTGACGGGACATTCACTAGCAGATAGCTGATGAGATAAGGAGTAACTTAGAATTTTTTTATGGACTAGCTTTGAGCAATGAAGGCGGCCACTTTGCGGTAGAACCAACGACCAACGTGATATACCTGGTGAAGAAACTGGACCGCGAGGAGAGCGAGACGCACACGGTGCTGGTGGCTGCCTCCAACTCGCCCAACCTAGTCAACGTCCTACCCGCCAACACTCTCACAGTCACTGTCATTGTAAGTTTATATCATATCAACAGCCTTATTAGTCCACTGCTGGACATAGGCCTCTCTAGAAATATTTCGGACATTTTACACACAACGCCATCTAGTCCCCTAACTAAGCAGAGCTTGTATTATGGGTAACTAGACAACTGATAAAAGTACATAAACATACTTTTTTTTGTAAATACATACATATTATATATAGAAAACACCCAAACTCCGAAACAAACATTTGTGGATCACACAAACATTTGGTCCGACCCGGGAATCGAACCCGAGACCTCTTGATCAGCAGTCGCATATGCTAAACCACTAGACCATCGAGGCAGACAAATAAATAATATCAATATAATATAATAGGAGGCTTAGCCTAATTTACCAGTGCTTTTGTTCTATATGGTTTGCTCCCTTAATCTACTATATGCTTTATATTCTGGCTAGCGTGGTATAATAGGACAAAGCTTCCTATCTATTCTACTCATGTTTTCCATCAGAGTCGCTTTGGTGGGCTTAAATATAAAAAAGGAATTGGCGGTGTGATTTGTTACGTCATATTTAACCCGGTCCTGAAAATCTGAGATTTCGGACAAATTTTAATGTTGTACGAGGTACTCGGATAATCTAAATGCATATTATTTTTACGGGAATTAACGCGATGCCTGTGACCACGGCCGGTGCAACCTGGTCGAAACGTCAGGCAAATCAGATACCTCTGATTTGCCTGACGTTTGTATATTGACGTTGTAATACCCTAAATAAGTGATCGCGTTAATTCCCGTAAAAATAATATTAATTGTCATGGAACGCGAAAGTTTAAAAGTTAGTATAATCTAAATCCAGATAATTGAATAGAAATTTGCTGTAAATATAATTTTAAAACATCATTGCATTATTGCACGGTTGGACTAGTGGTTCAAACGGCTGCCAAGTCACTTTCTATTGTTCCTAGCGTGTGTGAGCTCAAATCCCCATGGGCCAAAACTTTGTGGGAATCACAAACTGCCGTTTTGAGTCTGTGTGTTCGGTTTATGTATATATGTAAAGTATTTCGCGACAAAAGACGGGCATGCCAATTGATTTGTCATTTCAAAAATTGGGTGTCTGTATAATTTTAACAAAAAGGAACCGACTTCAATGAAAAACTATTCCGAGTACCCAAATCGCGACATTGTGCCTATGATATTTGAGGAGTTCCCTCGATTTCCTTGGGATCCCATGATCAGATCCCGATATGGTGACAATGGGACCACCTGTAAGCTACGCCTATTCCAATGCAAAAAGAATTTTTGAAATCGGTTCATAAACGACGAAATTATCGCTGAACATAAATAAAAAAAATAAAAAAAAGATTCCGACGAATTGATAACCTCCTCGTTTTTTTTGAAGTCGGTTAAAAATCGACTTACGGACGATAATTTTACGTGATAACATCTTAAGAAAATATTGACTGAGTGGAAGAGGGATAGATGCGTCACAAGCCGAACGCTTGTTTTCTATTGCTCTGCTCTCTCGCTTGCACGCTCGTCTCACGCGGAACGTGACAATGAATCATGATTTTTCGTGCTTGCAATCAGCGTTCATCGATTTATAAGACGTAAAAATTGTGTCAAAAAAATTTTGCCGTAACTTATAGTTAGGGCAATTTTTGTAAAAAAATATTATCAAGTTTTTTTCAAATACTAGGTAAGGGAAGCTAACCCTCGCCCTGTGTTTGTGAGCGACATCTACACTGCAGGAATCGCAGCTACAGACCCTATTGACAGAATCCTTGTGACAGTACAGGTTCGTATCCCGCAATACTGCTTACCCATCTTTATATAAATCACTTTAGATCAGGTTAACGAATATGAAAGAAATTTTGTACAGAATAACCAGAATATTTCTGTAAATAATATTTGAAAAGCACTTGTTATTTCAGAAAATATACAGAGAGAGTAGATAGACAGACAGTCAGACAAAAAAAATAAAAATAGCTTTTTAGTAGTAAAAAAATATTCACATGATATTACAAACCGATACTACAATTTTATTTATTTGTATGGAGAGGAATATTTAACATTTCCGATCTAATTGCACCGAATTGTATGTCACCAGGCAATCCATTCTGAAGGAGCTCCAATAAGGTACATGATAGACTTTGCCACTATGATCGTGGACCCCTCTCTGGAAAATGTGCGAGAGAGTGCCTTCGTGCTAAACCCCGACACTGGAGTTCTCACGCTTAACATACAACCAACGGTTTTAATGCATGGAATGTTCCGGTTCGAAATTATCGCCACTGATCCAAGTAAGTTTTTTTGAAGTTACGTAACGCGAGCGTTACGAAAAGTGTGATGTGTGAGAGGGAGATAGAGGTCAGTGAATATAGAAACTTTTCGACGAGGAGTTTAGGAATTACAGTGGACTCTTTAAATATTACCAAAAAATCAACCGCGATTGCTGTTATATGCATTGTTTACTCAATCATAACATAGTATTATTTGAAGTCAGTTTAGCTTTTTTTTCGAAAAGGAAATAACTACGTAACTTCATTTTCAAGAACGGATACTATTTAGAATCAATTTAATCTTTAAATATGTTGTATTTTCTGCAGCCGGGGCATACGACCGCACTCAGGTCAAGATATACCTAATATCATCACAAAACAGAGTGCTATTCAGGTTCAGGAACACCCTCGATGAAGTTGAAGACAATGCCGCTTTTGTAAGTATAACCAAAATTGTATACGAATGATTATGAATCTAGATCTATATAAGATTGGGGTAATTTTGGAGGCTCATATAAAAATAAAAGTGAGCGTAGACATCTGAATGTAAATGGCTACCATCCCCAATGGGCCCCTGTAACTCAACAGTCACAAGAAGATTATGGATTATGGATTTCGGGTTCCTGTAAACTTGCTGACTTGGTGGCAACAACGAAAGAAAATATGATAGGTAACGGATTTTTTGACATTGGTTTTCTGTGGGGCCTGGTACCGTGCTTCTGTCGAACCTGCTCTTTTGTGCTCTAACGTGGAAGACGTCATTGTGGAATTCCGTTCAAATATACCGTGGTTTCTGCCTGCCTTAGTGCGCAGTGGTAGCGTATGCTACTGCTGTGCTTGAGGTCTCGGGTTCGATTCCCAGGTCCGACCAAATGTTTGTGTGATCCGCAAATATTTGTTTCGGAGTGTGGAAGTCGGCGGTAGCCATCGACCTATAGCGACATTCCAATTGTAGCGTGCCGCGTCCGCCATTAAGTCAGTTCAAAGTGCGCAGGCGTCGGAAATATGTAAAATGATTTCTAATGACGAATGATAATAATAATAAATTACTTTATTGTACACCGAAACGACGAAATTGATGTTGAATTGCTAATTGTGGTCATCAAGAAAAATGAAAAAATACAGTAATAAAACAATAAAAAACAGAGCATGGACGGCGGCATGTGAAGAAGTTATCAGCGATTTTAATGATCCATAATGAACGTGTTTTTATTTTTCGTTTTTGTCGACTTCGACGAAGTAAAAGCAATAACAGTGTTTCTTCTTGGAAATCCATTCTGTAAACTCCTATACTATGTGAACTGACGACGGCTGCCGTCGACATCATGCCGTTCGTGTGTATGAGCCCTAAATAAGACTGAAATGATACTGTGTTACGCTGATAGCGCTGTATAACTACAGGATGCCCAACATGATTCTCAAACCTTTTTCTAAAAATCGAGCAAATATCCGAAATGCTACGTTCAACAGCAACTAAACAATTTTATTTGATTGCAGATAGCGCAGACTTTCACGGCTGGTTTCCGCATGACGTGCAATATTGACCAAATAGCGCCGGCGACTGACGAGACACTGGGCACCGTCATCGAGGGCCGCACCGAGGTGAGGGCTCACTTCATCAGGGACAATGTACCCGTGCTCGCTGAAGAGATCGAAAGGTGGGTAATACATCTTTACTTATCGTGATATAGAAATTGGTGCACCGAATAATATGTAATCCATCAGAATCCAGGACTGGGGCTCACTATCCTCATGGCGAGTGCAGATAATGCAGCATGGTGACCCACACAGAGGCGGCCTAGTGAGTTGCTTCTGCATTATTCTCAGCCCCAGGAGGCCGGGAGAACACGAGAGCACTAATACATTTTTAGCGTAGTCTTCTGTGTGAGAGAAGTACTACCCCGGTCAAGACGGCCCATTCGTGCCGAAATCAGTTGGGCTCTACTACCTACTACTCCACTATTAATATGTATACAACTTTTCAATATTAACCTTTTGGCTATGGCCCGCCATGCATGATCACCTCGCCTGGCTCGAGAATCGTCCTGTTGGAGCTACAAAAAAAATTGCACTAAACAGAATAAATTATATACCTAATAGTGTTATACCTAATATTTAAATTTAATTTCCAATTTGTTCTAATTCACGTGATTATTACAAGGTACACCTTTGTCCTCAGGCTTCGAAGTGACATAATTCTTCTTCGGACTATTCAAGACTCACTGTTATCGCAAGAGGTGGAACTAGAGGACTTCCTCACGGACATAAGTCCTGATGTGGTCGGCGATAATTCACAGATAATAGTGTTCGTGCTCATTGCACTTACCGCCGTACTCGGCATACTGTGTTTGATACTTCTGGTGACCTTCATTATTAGGACTAGAGCGTAAGTATACCTAAATCTATTCCTTTAACATGCCAGCACTTTTTTTCAGAATTCTAACTCCAGTAGCCTTACTCTTGATTTCAATTCTGATCGATCGGTATTGGAATTGTGATCGAAACTCGAAATTAGGACTGAATTCTTATTAGATTGAAATTGGCATTGAATTCAAAAGTAAGGCCGCAGGTACGTAAAAACACCTGATAAAAATTGTTCACTGCAGCTCGAAGATCCTGGCAAGACATTATAACCTTTTAACACCTTTGGTAAGCCCTTAGGAACACAATCCGTTTTATATGATCATTTATATATTTGAAAACCTCTTCCAGTGTTAAATGTTTCGTATTATTAACCAACTATATATTCTTATATTAGGCACTGTTGGCTTAGTGGTTTTACTGTCTTGAGTCTGTGTGTTCTTTGTGTTTGTGAAGTTAAAGCGAATTGTCCATTCTAAAATCTAAACATACACATCATACGTCTATTACAGTCTGTGCTAATTGTATTATGTTATACAGCCTGAACCGTCGCCTCGAAGCTCTATCCATGACGAAATACGGTTCAGTGGACTCAGGCCTTAATCGTATGGGTTTCACTCCTGGCACTAACAAACACGCCGTGGAAGGATCCAACCCTATTTGGAACGAAACTATCAAAGCACCTGACTTTGATGCTATCAGGTAAGAACTAAGTATAAATGACTAAAATTTGTTATTATAACATCCTATAGAACGACGGAAATAAAAGAGTACTGCAATAAAGGAAGGGTGATTAACTAAGTTTATATCTAAATATTAATACACGAAGTCAAATAATTTGTATACCTTTTTAGGAAATACAATAAATGTTTATATTTTGTGGAGAAGTGCAGAAAGCTAAAAAACTAAAATTGATCGAATTTGGTCGTCCACTAAGCGAACACTAGTATAGTAAAAAGTATGACTTATTTCTATTTAATTGAAAGTATTTCTCAGAAGATGGAGTGGCTTTGATAATGGGATATAATTGGAATATAAAGATGGTATAAAGTTAATGATAGGAAGGCTCATGTTTCATCTGTCGACTTCAAAAGCGATACAATTCAGAAATCATACAAGAAGCAAACCCACAGTATATTTTTTTACCTGAGAAAACTATATCTCGAAATTGCTTTATATCTTTACTTCAGACATAACCATAACATCAAAAGTTATCAAAATGCGGATTTCATTTTGTGAAACCAGGAACTGACCCGTTGAGTGTTGAACAATGAAAAGAGATTCGACTTGCTTACCAAGTGTGAAAATTCTTTTAATACCATATTTTTTTATTTCTCCAGCAATACATCCAATGACTCAGACCTGATTGGTATCGAAGATTTACCACAGTTCCGCTCCGACTACTTCCCTCCAGACGATCCTGAACAAGCGGCTGTATTCAATAATGCGGTAATCATTCCTTTTTTTCTTTAATATTACTTCGTGTTAGGGGTTTGAACAATTTGAATATAAACCTTATGACGACTTAAAAAGAAATTTAGTTAAATGCACTCTTAAAACAGAATAATCGTCCTTAATTGTTGCGGAGGTCGCTGGATTTATCACTTATATCACTCAGATATTTTTCGCACTGTAGCTCAAACTAAACGATACTTCGAAAAATATCTGAGTGATGGTCCACCAGATATATTTTATTTAAAAGACGACATCTGTAGTCCATTCTCGAAAGAGCAACGGGAACCAAAATTACCGTTTCCGAGAAAACGTCGAATATAAACAAGCCAAACGAGGGACAGTATAATTACTAAAAAGTCGAATATAAACTGTGTATATTCGACGTTGTGTTTAATCCTATAACGTTCATTGGTCTCTACAGTCTCAACCACCATTTATTATTATTAGAAATTATCTAGAATTTGTACTGCTGTCATTTAATTTCCCGAAAATTCTGCATAACAACATTAATTCTTTACATATGGATAAGAAGGTACCTATTCAAAATATGAACTGCTACATTATTATCTGATATTGAAGAAAATCTTCGCTTGCTTTAATAGTACCTATTTACATAATGAAGTTCTCTAATCAATTATATTCTCTATTCCAGCCTTCAACTAGCCAACTACCTACGCACAACAACAACTTTGGATTCAACGCGACTCCCTTCAGTCCAGAGTTTGCTAACAAACATACAGGCAGATAGATATCTGCCAAGCCTGAAAATAGGCACATTTTCAATAATACAGTGAATGATCCATTACTTTTAAAAGTCTACTGCTAACTATTTTGTACTTAGAAAGCAGGTTTCGGCCTACTATTAAGCGAATAAAATGATATAAAATACTGAACTTTTGTGGTTAAATGTCAAACCCAGCGTTTGTGAGGTAGGGTATGTCGAACCCGAAAAGATTTTAAACTTAAATTAGTTTATTAAGAGGACGAGACGGATGATCTCCAAGTCTTCTCAAACGAAGTTGGGGTTCTATTTCAGTTTTGTGACACGGCTGAAGTTGAATCTCGTTTTTTAAGTGGAACAACTGGTATCAGACTCCACGAGCCCACAAACCAATTACTTAGTAATGTCAAAGTTTTGTTAATCATTCTGAAATACTTTTCTTATAGCAGTGTTATTAAACAAAAAACTCAATTGATGCCGTTATTAGAAACCTAAATAATGGCAATTCAAAATAACTATATACTGATAATAGAACAAAACATCCATAACTAAGTCGAAGTTTATCTACCAGGCGGTCTTTTGTTATTAGGTACCTACTAATAATATAATATTTAGTCGTAATCGTTTAAGTACTGTTTAAAGCGCGGGATTTTGTGTGAACAGACGATGCTACCTAGTTATGGAGTCTTTGCAACTCGATCTCAATACAGTTCTAAAATAATAATATATTTTTTATATTTTAAAAAACTACGAAAACTCACAACTCACACAATTTGTAAATAATCTGTAAAATCTAAATTTATTTTGTACTTCTCTTATCCTATGTATAAAAACATTCAGTTATATTTAAAAGTAAAATGTACATAAGATCCAAAACGGTTTGATTTTGTTCAGAATTATACCATGTAGTCGCCTTTTGGCGGGTGTATATTATTTTACCTCAGTGCGTGACTGAGGTAAAATAATATACACCCGCCAAAATGACCCAAAGTGAACCAGAAAAGCCAAACTGACCTAAAAATCGACTTCTGCGCATTTACCGACTCTGGCCAAGTTAATAAAGCCTTAACAGTTTACAAGTAGGTGAAGACGATACATATGCTATATGAATTATATATAGGAAATATATAATATCTCCCATTATTTTTCTTTGTAAAATTTAAAAAAAATGTGATAAATACCATTATTCCAGTAATGTAATATAGAAAATAAATAAATTAGTACATTTGTTTAAAATAAAACTACTTATGTATTTGATAAATAAGTTTTATCAAAACATCATTCCTTACCTTGAATTCGTAGTGGAATACCCCGATTGATCATTAAATGTTCATATGTTACTAATTAATTATGCCACTGCTTAAAGAAACCTACTTTGAGAGAATAATTTTTGGAAAAAAGTTTATTTATGTGAGTCACCATAGACAGACGCATACGGATGACAAAGGTCATTCAGCGAACAGCCGGGCGGAAATACCGCCCCGCCCCCCCCCCCCCCCCCCCCCCATCAGCTGGTGGTTATATCGGACTCGAATCGACCAAAAACCGCACGCTGTCTGGGTTACTAGAAACCAGCCCCCCTAGCCAAGTTAATAATATTTCATTTTCATCACGTGACTGAGTGACATTAGTCAATTAAACGAACAAACAAACAGAACGAAAAACGTTTACAACTTGGCTAGGGGGACTGACCCGTTTCTGTTTCCATAGTGTACATTCTGTGACTTGAAGTTTTTTTTGCTACTAGTAGTTTCCTCGAAATCATCAACAGTTCACTGCTGGACATAGGCCTCTCCTTTGAAAGGAGGTTTTGGCCTACTATACCACGCTGGCCAGACGGGTTGGTACAGGGTTTGTTTCAAGTTTTCCTTCTCTTGGCAGTGATGTTAGCTGCTTATTTTGTTCCTTTAGTCTCCTCTTACGACACCCATGGAATGAATAGGGGTGGTGACACTTAGTATTCTTAATCCGTCACCACACGGAACTCCTCCTCCACCTCGAAATAGCATTTCTTAAATATAACAAACCACGGAGCGTCTCTAAAGGCTCTCCATATTTAAAGGTTGAGGGTAGTTATTGTATGCAATGTACCGAAGTGCATGTAGGTATTCTCGTATAAATAAAACCCAACAAAACAAATCAAAACAGCTTTATTTATTGCTGGCTCATCTGTGGATTTTTGAAACTACACTAGGTAATCTTTGTCTAAGTCTCAATGTATTTATTTAAAAGCGGTTTTGTTCAATTTAAGTCACAGTGAATTGATAAACAAAACCCTCCGGTGATGAGACCTTAGATTACAATAGCTTAAATATATAAAAAAGAATAAATACATATTTTTTTAATAGATTGGTGCTGTGTACTTTAATCACAGTTGGATTTGTACAAGCTTTATTAAAACCAGGTTTGAATAACCTAAATAATGACAACTATATGATTTAAGGTGAATTTAAATAGTTGAACCCCCTTGGCAGCCTGCCGACAAAGGGGGTTCACCGTTAGTCATGTGATGCCCTTAATTCCTAAAAAGCATTATTGATGTATATAGACCACTTAGATTATAAACATAATGCAACAATACTTGGTACTGGACGACAAGGTGGAAAAGTCATTGATGAAGCATTTATTTCTAACCATCAGAACAATATTTCTAACTATTAATCATGGACTTCTTATTTATCTATCACGCTAGTTAACTGCATATGCCAAAACAGTATACAACACTAACAAGCCAAAATTAATTTATACAATACCTTCTTATTGTTAGTGTTGCCAAATTATCACCATATAGGCAACACTACTGTTTTCATATCTATATACGTTTCAATACAATTGATATTAGTGACTTGACAGTACTACTTTAATTTATTTTGTGACAGATGGCTCGAATGAAAACATTCAAATAACAACTTTAAGTCACACTTCACTAAGGATGAATTCGCCATGTAAGGCCTTACTTTAAGCATGAAACAACACAAGATACTAAAAACAAAAATGGGATACCACACCTTATACGGATGACGCATTATTTCTATCGTCCCTATCCGTTCGCACGTATCTTGGCTATTTAGTAGATCAGTACCAGATACTGGTAACATTGCATGTATTAGAAATGCATCCTTAGTGTCATTATTTAGCAGTCAACTACGAAAATAGGCTTTCTTGTTAATAGTATTACGATTCATTTTAACTATATGGTCAAACGATTTTAATAGAGTTCAAATTAAATTATCAGGGTGAAGTGCGACTTAGATTCAGACATATTTTGAAACTATTAAAAAAAATCGGCTTAGGATAATCACACGACTTTTAAACTCACCATATTGTCTATTAATCGACTCGACTGGGGGAAGTCCCGCCCATCACTAATACCATGGTTTACTGGTATATTTCAAATTCGACAGATAGAAAGCGTATGGTACAAAACATTGGTAAAAAAGAAACTTAAATATTGCTAGTAAACGCATGGTAAATAGTGTTAAGAATCACTAAATATTGGTTTATTCAATTCTCTATCTTATTATAAGTGCAGTAAGGTGCAATATCGATGTCCATATATACGTGTTTTTGGATTTAATAACAAAATTTGTTTTTGGTAGATTCACTTCTATACTCTGTCCATATGGTTTCGTTTTGTCAGTTTGGTAGTAAATTAAAAACGGTAAGTGTACCTAAAAATAAATAACATCAGTCGCATTATATAATATTTATGAAATAATCAGTTTTTATAAGGATTGAAGGGATGACTCTAGTATGTTATAATATATTCCTATATCGTATTTATTAACCTATCCTAGGTTTTTTTATATTGATAGGGCAATAATTAATAACAGTTAATAAATAATTATAATGGAAACATTTCTTTTAAACAAAACGCGCAATAGAACACTAAATAAAAACACTACACATGAATAAGTAAAGAGCATATACGTTTATTCCACTTAAGAGTTAAGTGCTTCCTAGGTGTTCCCTAAAGGTTAGTGAAAAGGAAAATATTACCTACTAACGGTTACCACTTCTAAAAATTTAGGGATGTTGGTGTAACAGCCATAAGTCTGGCATAGTTTGACTGTTGTGTGTTGATAAGTTGACCATGACTGGTAACCAAAGGCCGTGGGTTCAATTCCCACATTATACGAGATGAGCACGAATCATTTTTAGCATTTTGGCTTCCCTAGTTTGGCTACCTGACTTCCACAAAAGATTATAGGTATATATTATAAGCTCAACTTTATTACAGAACATGTATTTTGTGGGAAAAATATAAACATTATTATTATTTGTTCTGGATCTGCGTTTAATTTGTCAATTTTTTAAATATTTATCGGCAGTCTGGTTATTTTTTACTCAAGCAAATGACGATAACGCAAACGAATGGACAGAGTATAAGCGATTTCGTATGTTACTATCTAGCTATGCACCGTGAACGTTATGACGCGTATCTGACGTCATAGTTGTGACGTCACGATCCGCAGGACGCGCATTACGTCACTCAGACCAGCTCCCTTAGTCAAGTTACAAGTACAATCTATCTATTGCATTATTAGATTAATGTTTTGTTTTAACCACGTTTGGTAGTTTTTTTTTTACTAAAGCTTACTTTTGTAGAATGTCAAATTGACTAAGGGAGCAAGTGCAAGCAGACCGTATATTATGGATTGAACACAAACCAAAATATACAAAAAAAATCTTACTTTTAGGCAAGATATAAAAACAGACCTAAATTTCGTTGAAAGGAACTACCTAGTTACATTATTCAAATTCATATCGCAATAATTTTAATAACCGCCTAGTTTATACTGAGCTGACAATAGACTCCTAGGACTAAAATAAAATATTTCATCTGAAACATTAAAGTTTATTCTGATTGTTCTCCACAATCAATTTGAACAACAATAAATTTAAATGATTTGACAGTAATGACGTCACGACTTCGTATTTCACACAAAAATTTACCGCGTCTGTCATTTTGACGTTTAAAAAAGATGGCGATTTGACTTGACAGTAATCTACCCCATTTGTATGTAACAAAAGATACAAATATATTCAAAGTTAAGAAATATAAAAAGCCCCTAATTTACCCCTATTCAATTAGCTACTATCTATAGTTCATTCTATAATATATCAGTTTAAATACCGTATTATTAAAATTTTATTTATAATGTGTACACGTGAAGACAATTGAGGTTCAAAGTAACACTGATAACATCTGTACGTGCACTAGTGGGACCTAATGTGGACAAACAAACAATGTATACAAATCGATTAATTGTATAATGTAAATAATCTTCTTTCTTTATTTTTTAAGTAAAATATAATTCAATCTAGAATAGATTGTTTCTTTTTTTAATTTAATGATATCCTAAAGTTGATGAGGTTGTTTGATTGATTGAACACGTTCTAATTTTAAACTAGGTGATAGGGATAGGGAGGTTACAGGCTACATAACATCCAGATATGACCAGTAGTAACCGAGAATCAGAAAACAATATTGCAAATAATTTGAAATTGGGGAAATTTATTAATTACCAGATACAAATTAAAGGGGCGTGATCGGTTGTAACCTGCACGTTAAGACGGGCGATTCGCAGGTAAGTTACATCAGTTAAGTAGTAGTTCCCAGACGTTTTTAATATAGTTTTATATTACACAAGGCTCATATTATCCATCTAAAAGTTACACTGATTTGTGTAGTCTTTAAAACGCCGAAAGTACCACATTGATTGAGCTCAGATTTCGACATGAAATTACAAACGGCTTCAAAGATTACTAGTATCAATTTATGGAGTCGGTTTTGTTCCTCATTTTTTAACAATGATACCACAATTTGCTACAATGAAGTGTGGCTCGGTAAAGCAAAAATACACAATTTAGCATAACTAAGATTTTATTATTTTTGGAAGGAATTAAACAACAGTCAATTGATATCAACCTCTTAGCCTAGATGCGTGTGTCACGTCGAATCTTTTTCTACAAACGATTGTAGAGTAGAGTCGAATAGAGGCGTCGACGACGACGCCTCTATTATTTTGTTTTGACTACTAATATTTTGTTTTGACTACTAATATTTTGTTTTGACTACTAATATTTTGTTTTGACCACGTGACTTAACGTTAAGAGATGTCATTCAAATTCATCTATTAGTTTTCTATTAACGTTTACGTGCAACTTGTTTTAAGGAGCAGGTCATATACCTGTAACTATATTTATACATAGTACGTAAAGATCAACCATTCAAATCAAAGATCAATTATATCCAATTCCTCTAAATGCTTCCTCGACGTCGTCAAGACTGCTTAGTGCTGTTCACACTTCATTACAAAAACTCAGATTTTTCGTACAAATAAGCTAATAACTGAGTTGAAAAAAAAGAAGCATTTAGAAATGAATGAGGTGTGTAAACTGTTCTTAGACTTTCGCGACTTTTACCTTTTTAATTTTATCGCGGTTATATATCGCGATAAGTCCCGTTTACAGCTTAAGACATGAGTAAGAGATACGTAAAGTTAATCATCGTGAGAATCATCACTATTGTACCCCAACTTTAAACTGTGTGATTGAAAATATTTATGAGTATTTTTGTGACCTCCTTTCTAAGCAGAGGCCTATGTCCAGCAGTGGACTACTAGAGGCCGTTGATAATGATGATAGCAATCAAAATAGGTAGTAGTAAAAAGGAATGTATTTATAATTACTTACATTTATTCAATTTGCTCTAATTTGAAATATTTAATAAAATAAAAATTCCTTCCAGAAAGAGATTGTTTACATTATAATTAAATCCGTATGTAAACAAGTTACCATTAAATTAGGACGACAATATAAACTTCCACAATGGCAACACACAAAAACATTGCTTTAAAATTATTATTCTGATGAATAATTACATGCTTGCAACACCAGTGCACAAATCATACCTTTAAAAGAACGTATATGCATAAACATATTGCAACAATAAAAAAAACTATTAAAAAAAATGTTTTTACGAGATCAGTCATTTAAATAATTATGTTGATCAGTATTACTTTAGTTTCCTTACAAAACACAATGTTACTACATAAAATAAATCTACTTATTTGCAGCTTAATTCCAAAAATTAGACACGTTCAACATTGTAGTATAATATAAATATAAATTTCCACATTTCAGTACATAGAGAATAGAGAATTTATACACAATGTCTACGGTTAAGAGGTAGGCTACAAATAAATCAGACCCGTACACAAACCATGCGATGAGATGTGTCTGTGTGTGTGTGTGTGTGTGTAAACGAATATCATCCATATAGCTTCATATACGACAAAGCTTCAAGGTATCAAATAATAATAGTGTCGCTTAATTAGTAACACATACCTGTTAACAATTAGTGAGTGCAAAAAATCATAGCCGTGAATTTTCTAATATTTCGTTACAAACCGACATACCATATACATTTTATTTTTAAATACCAAAATGTATGACGTCACGGCCTAAGTAATATTAAGAAGCTGCGATAGATGATGATTGATAATATCAAACGGGAAAACATGTGTCCGCACGCAAGTAGGGATGTGCCGAACGCGACACGTCGCCCAACTACCGAAATAAATAATTATAATGTAATGTACTAATTAATTTGGGCTAAATTAATCCATTTCTACCTGTAATAATCCCTGCGACATTTTAAGTTAAATAGCAGTAAATTGGTTGACTAGTCGACTAAAAGACACACCCCTAGTTCGTTATCTAAGCATAGGACCGTCGGTGTGCGGCTCTTCAGTCACTTCGACATCTATCTGTATGTAACAAAACTAGTATTTATGAATCACATAAATGTGCAACCACGCTGTTGGCGGTTGAAATTTTTACGATAAACTACAAAAAGCTACACTCCCTTCGTACAAAGCGTCACAAAAATACTACAAAGAATCGTGTAGACGTAACAGAATATGTTAAAATCGAGCAAAACGATCGATAAATGAATAACAAAATATGTTATATGCAAAAAAATATAATTAAGGTGTCGCCCGCGGAACGGTGGTAGGAGCCCCGCAGACGAAGTAGTCCAACTTTATGAACTAGGTATATTACAAAATCGTTGCGATGCATGTTGGTGCTTGCATCATTTCGTCCAAACCATAGCCGAGTCGTTTAATGCTGATCCATCTGAAATTAAATGTAGTTACTATTATTAATTAGTATTCCATATCTTTATATATATAATTCTTCTGTGAGTGTGTATGTCACTGAACTTCTCTCAAACGACTGGACCGATTTTGATGAAATTTTTTGTGTGTGTTCAAGGGGATCTGGGAATGGTTTAGATTCGCAATTGGACCCGGTAGGTGACGCTGCGATCAAGTTCTGGAATTTTAAAGTTGGGCGGTACGAAGTTCGCTGGGTCAACTAGTAGATATGTATATTATTAACAAGCAACTCGATTCATATGGAACTCTTTGAAATTTTTGGATTTCCTCTATTACAACATCAATGTATTACAGATATAAACTTTCCACCTGGATTACTCGATCTATTGCTCTACTGTATTTAAATTTAATAGATCTAAGGTAACAGACTGCATAAGCGAATTTGTTTTATACTATGTAAAGATTGATTTGGTTCGTTTACGCTCAAAGTACTGCAACAATTGAGTTCAAATTTTTACCTAATTAACAATACGCTTTGAATATACATTTTCCCGGATTTTATTATTCCCAAAACTATTTGGGGTCCGTCACTAGTTCAAAATACAGCGCAAACAAAAATATATAATAGCGCCATCTATAGAAGAAAGTATGAACCACGATGTAATTAATCCTGAATCAGGATATGGAAATTCTCGCACTGATCATACGCAACTGCTCAAAATCAACGTTCGGGCCGTGGCCTGCCAGATACCTTCACCTACTCTGGTCAGAGGACCTTGTGTTTTAGGGACACGAAACCCGTTGCTCCACAGTGTTATTGATCTGATCACTACCCCTTGCAGATAGAATGTGATTCAGGTTTAGTTAGAGATGTTAATATTGAATAATGACATCTTCATCATCATCATCATCATAAACAATGACAATGACTGACAAATAAGTAGCTACGAAATACAGGGATAAAGAAATAATGTTGAAATTAACAATATTATTATGCTTTACAGAACTCCAACTCCAAGAGGAGTCAACAACTGCGGAACATATGATTTTTGTTGCTAATTAATTTTAATTGTTAATAAAAAAAATCATTAAAAAAAATTAACGTGTTTTTAATTCTAATATATTTTTTTCGGTGTATGTGTTGTAATATCATTTAATTTAATATAGGTAATTGAGATGTAATAATTTTTATATGTAAGCAAGCTATGGACTACCTACCTAATTGTACAAAATAAATTATTTATATTATTACTGAAAACAATCGTAACAATTCTCACAGATATTAGCTGGTGGTGTAAAATAAGAACGGTTTTTTTTTCATTCGCTCACTGGCTGTATCGCAAAACATTGTTATGAATTTTCACACTACATGTCGAAACAATACAACTGCCGTGACCCAATTCAGAATATATTGTGGAAAATCGCGGCACATAGAACTTGAAACGGTTTTTTTTGGAAGCTACAATGAGTTCTGCTACTCAACAACACATGGCGCTATATGAGTCAGTTGAGAGATCGTATTCTTTAGATATGCTGGTTGCAGGTTGGAATTCTATTAATTTTGAGGAGCGGGTGCAGCAGACCAAAAGAGAAGAAAAATTTGACAATCATTCTTATACAGTCTAGCCAGCATGATTAGTAAGCTAAAATCTCCAATCTAGAGAGAGCTCCATATCCCACAGCGGACTACGGTGTTCACATTGAATAATAATGACGAGGATAAGCTTATCGCACTCTGAACTTTTACAGATTCATCCGTAACCTTTCTGTTCTGTCCAAGGACTGCTGCACCCAGCCAGGACACCCTGATGTGTGAAAAGAATTAATTTCATCAGACCTGATGTAAACATTCTTGTTGCCTCTATAAAAACTGAGATGATTGGCTGCTCATAAGCCTTTTCGAAAGCCTCCACGACAGTATCATAGTCTACGTCTTAGTTCATCTATTCAATTTCATACCGGTCTGTCACTGGATCTTTTATATCAGCCCATGTGAATGTTGCTTCGAAACTTCAAAAATATCAGAAATCCATTATGGGGCTAGTAAAATTCCCGTTGCAGTTATTAAGTTTCCATTTTGATTGATGCTAATCTATATTGCAGGATTTCAGCTTAATGCAAAATAGACATCGTTTTAATTTAACAAAAAATTATGAATAAACAGGAAAACAGGCATCATAAATTTTTTATGAACCCTTGACGATTGTACAACTACTGATAGCAGAAGCCAGATCATTCATACGGCAACTGTAGACATTGCGATGTAAGGCCATGTTTTTAAGGTTCTGTGGCCAAATGGCAAAAAACGGAACCATTTTAGATTCGTCATTTTAAAGGAAGCTATAGAATATTTATTCAGTAATGTGTTTAATTAAGTAAAACAGGGTTTACATACTTGCTCCTGTCCATTTGTCTCCTGAGATTTCATCACATCTGGCAAGTCCGGTGGTGAGGAGTAGGCAGTGAGATCCAAAGCTTCAAATTCGCCGGTTTCTTTCCTGCAATAACAATAACAGTATTTAATTCCCACATTTTACACAAAAGAGCAAAGATTAAGAAAACTGGAAACAAACCCTGTACGAACCCGTCTGGCCATCATTGACTGTTATAGGCTTTTGATATAATATTTATTTAACAATTGACTGTTAATTGCAACTGATAGAAATGGATGGTCAAAAAAAATTAGTCAAGTGTCAGGCCATGCATAGAATAGAGTTCCGTAGTCACCCATAATGGTAGGTGGATTTAAAATGGTGTCCAATAGACAATTGTTATTTAAAATTCATCATCATCAGCCTATCGCAGTCCAGTGCTGGACATAGGCCTCTCCAGTTGCAATTTTAACTTATTATTTCCTTAATTTTATATGCAGTTTGAGAAATTACTGAATTTACAAGTTAGGCCTCCTATAACTCCTAAAATAAAAAAGTAATCTAAACCGCTTTAGTTTTCCTTGAAAGTTCAATATATGGGCTACTATCATGATTTTCTTCAGATTCGTTTGAGCCAGCTGTTTAGCTTTTACAGAGGGGGGATGCCCTGTTTTCAAAAAAAAATGCGCTTTCAAGTTGTACTATTTCAACTCATAAACGGATACCTAGATCGAAAAATGGTTTTAGAAACCTCACAATATTTTTAAAAGACCTATCTAATGATACCCCACACGATGGGGTGGACGGCAGCAAAAAAATCAATCCCACTTTACATGTGGTACACAAAAATATAAATATTTTTCATAAGTATATTGTAGCACTTTATCCACGTAATTACAACACATATTAATGCAAAGTTTCATCTTTCTTGCACCAAGCGTTTGGGCGGTAGATCGAGGACGGACAGAGGGACGGACATTGCAAATCTATCCGGGTCATGAACTACGGAACCCTAAAAATGGATGGTTCAAGATAGTAATTTGTTATATAAGCAACTATCTATATTGTTTAAAAATAAAAGTCAGAAGTATGAGCACTAGTTTGCTTGCTGAGTTTAGGTGATCATTTCTGCTATAGTACAGAGCAATAGTGAATGTTTTTTTTTAAGGTTGCAATGTATTTTTTGGTTGTAATATATTCATTGTGGGTTGTTGATGATTATATTCATTAATGTTTCAAAATACGTACTTTTGTTAAAAATCTTAACCAAAAATAAAACAAAAAAGTACCGTAAAGCCAATCCAATGGGTGCAGGACACTGGGCCTTAGCTGTAGCTGATGTCAATCCGTATTCTGCAAGAGTCTTATCATCCTCCATCAGTTGACTGTCCTTGTTGAACAGCATCTGGGCTGGAGGAGTAACCTTTAAGATACCTGTGAAATAATAAATACTCCAGTAATATATCTATTTTATATATAAAATTCTCATGTCACCATGTTTATAATAGAACTCGAGGCTCGACAGATTCTTTTGAAATTTTGTGTGCATATCGGTTAGATCTGCCAATCGAAAAACATCTATTTTTCAGACCCCTAGGACACAAGCGGACCGCAAGAGTCAGCTAGTCTTTTTTATATTATTTATAGCCTACAATAGTGAAGGTCACTCAGTATGAATGCAGACAATATAGAATGGTGACCTACACTATGGCGGCCTAGTGCAATGCTTTTTCACACCCCACTTAAGGACCCAGGATCATTGTCCGTGTGGTGACGGATTAAGAATACAGGGGTGTCGTAAAAGACGACTAAGGGATAAACTACGCAAGACAACATCAATGCAAAGAGAAGGAAAACTTGAAACCAACCCTATACCAACCCGTCTGGCCAGCGTGGAATAGTAGGCCAATACCTCCTTTTCAAGGAGAGGCCTATGTCCAACAGTGGACTGTTAAAGGCTGATGATAATGATGAGAATTAGAAAACACATGCGCTAGTAGTGAATGTAAAAATACCGCCCATACATTTCTGGATCATGTGGATGAGAAGTACTCTATATTTGATTAGGATTTATAGTTTTCATCAATAGTCTGTAACCATCCAGTGTTGGACATAGGCCTTTCCTCAGCAAGTTTTGATGTAGTTATATTATTATTATAGTAATATTATGAGTTCAAGAGTTTTTTTGTTTGGTTTATTGTGCTAAATGACAATCAAACCTACCACAAATCATTTAAGCAACAAACTTGTCTGACCACCATTTAAAATAAGATATCAATTTTAAATTATGTTATTTATTAAGTAAATATACTATTTATATATATAACATTTATTTAAATACTCAAATAATTGTGTGATAAATAAAAATATAAGACATTAACCACATGGTGATTGGTATAGTCATTAGTTTAAGTTTATAGTTTTCTTAGAACACAACTGCAATATGTCAGCACTTTAAATATTAAAACATATTATAAAAGAATAAACTAAACATAAAACAACATAGCATTTAGAAGTAAAATGGCCCTAGCAACTGTTATCTTTAATTAAGATTAAATTTTGAATATAGTAAGAGTTCAAAGTCTAACATTTCAATAAAACATATGTTTTATAATAACCTAGGAGTACAACACTATTTAAAAAAAAAAACAATATCACAGAGTTTATCTTTGAGAATATACTTCAAGCAACAACAAATACAGGGCCTTATATTTACCTTTTTAATTTGATCATACATGCACAACCTCAGTAAGGTTTATACAATAAATCGAAACAATAAAGAAAGAAGTTTCACCAGAGATCTAGATTCTAGAACGTTAGTTTTTTAAATGAACAATGAAAGAATAACACAAGGCTTGACAACAAAACCTACGCTGCGCGCCCGACATTGTATCCTGACTATAAATAGAATTTTCGCATACAACGACAATCGCACTCACCTTCGATCATTTTCTTCAATTCTAGCACTGTTGTCGTGTCTTTTGCATCAGTAAAGATGGTCATTTTTTTTCGCCTAATCATTAGAAAGACATCCTGAAAACAAAATCCGTTTTGAGGTTACATCTTTCAAGCTAATATCCCACATGAATTTATCACTTGATAAAAAAATACACCGTCACTGCAGACTGTACACTTTTAGGTACTTACCATGTTGACTTTATAATTGTTTAATATTAAACTATTAAGTTTTCCGAGAAACTCTTCAAGGCGTACCTACGAAATGAAATTCTATCGAAATGACAACTGCTAGTTGCCACCATAGACTATCAAAATTTTCATACAATCCCTCTAATTCAACTTTCTGACTTTTGTAGTAATTAATTGTCTGTGGTTTTCTATTTATCTTTGCCGTGTTTCGAAACGTCCCTGTGGTGTATAGCGTACAGATTCTTGCAGACTCTTGCAGCTATTTTCGACTCGGCGAGGACGGTGCTTGGGATGTCCCTTGGAGATGTAACAACAAGGTCCAGGTAAAAATTAGGTAAAGAAAATCTTTTTCAAAAGTTGTAAACGTCCAAATCCCCCGAAGACCACGATGCGTATAGAGCTGCGAAACGTGTGATCAAGAGAGTTACCAAAGCCAGACGTTATAACATAAATCCGCTGTATGATAATTTGGTCAACACAACCAACATATTCAACCACGCATTTCTCGCAATCGTCAAGATCTCAATCCATTTGGAGATTGTGTATTATTACTCATGTCATTACTTACTTTCAACAAGTTAACTAGCACGGTTGTCAAATTGATGTCCCACACCATTAAACTACTGAGTACTGGAGAATATAACTTACACCAGTATCCGACAGGAGTGCACGCTCTCGGAGTGTCATTAAAGGTTTCGTTCCAATCACGGGACTATGAATCATGGTCTTGCCGTAAGGATTAGGAAAGAGAAGGTGAAGTATATACGCATTCTCTGCATTGTCGGTTCCTGGATACGCAGAAGAACTTCAAATGTATTCCCATTGTGATGATTACCGTGGGCCTAATGTGTATTCGTGCTTTTATTGAAAGTAGGTTTGAAATCTATACGAAGTCTATAAATACATTAACTCTCTACGTCATCATAGTCAAAACTCATATTTTAATTGTGTTTTTAATTCAGCAACCTAAATTTTAAATTTACACAAGCTTACTGAATTATACATTCACTTGGGCAAGGAATAGCGGAGGTCCCAGGGATGCCACACAAGAGTTACTGGTATTGTTTTCAACTTCAACACGCTGATAGCTTTCTGTTAGATAATCTTAGAACTAAGTCTAAAAATTATACCGAACCCTTTAGGATATTTATTAAATTTGAAAATAAATTAATTTGTTTTGAGCATGCGTTCTGAAACCATATGCACATCCAATTATTAAAAAAAAAGGTGTATTAAAAAGTACGAGTATACAGCAAGAAATTATATTTATTTAAAATTTAAAGGTCAAAAATGTATATTTACATATTTGAAAATTATTAGTTTAATATTTTCCTCCGTTGAAAAAATATTAAAAAAATCCAAAAGCTGTCAAACGTCAACTCTACAAAATGTATGTTTTAAAACGCACACGCTTTTTGCGTATGCTTTGCTAAAATGGGAGATTGTTATTTTTTGTTTTGATAATGCATTAAATTTTACACATGTCATGCATGTATTTCAATAGTTTTCAATTTATTTGTGATGTATACGAATTAGATAACTTTTTCTCAGTGAAACAACTCTTATAACCTTAAAGGTTTGTTAGCACTATGGATTCACAAGTTTGTGTGATTTGCCATAACAAGAAACCTGTAAATGCCACTGATAATAGATTGGTAACGGAGAGTTGTGGTCATGTAAAATGTATGGGCTGTCTGTTACTGGAAAAGAATGGGTGTCTTGCCTGTCAGAAACCTAAGTATGATGCTGGTTTACGAGATAATCAACAAGAAGAAATGCAGCCGGATCCTACCGATAACTTATTGCAAGGACAGGAGAAGTCTTTTGATGACAAGGACACTCAGTGTGAGACATACGACTTGTTTACAAAGAAGATAAAGCCTGAAACATCTCATATCAAAATAGAAAATGGTGAGTTGGGCTTTGATTGTACACATTAATATACTATAACTAAAATACTCGCATTAATATACCTGTGAATAGTAAATAATTATTTATTTAGGGAACATAAACATTACATTACATTAGACAACACAATTGTTATAATTTCAGCACAAAATGCTTTCTGTGTTGTCTAAACTTATATCTCTCTAATACTAACAATATGTAGAGAAGAAGAAAAACGTTACACAACTTTATGGATTTTTATATTCATCCTTTTTTAGCCAATATTTTGATGTTTCTAAATTATCTTGTTGTAAACTAAATTATCTTAACATTGACAAAATTATAAGTGTAATGTTCTCCAGTATATAAGTAATAATAATAATATTGCCACAAATATATATATTGATGCCATGCCATTATTATAATTTGTGATAATGCCAGTTGTGCCCATGTTGTCAGTACCTTAAAGTTAATACCTTCTTGTAATTATGTATAAAAGTAACTCCGAGAAGAAATAAAATGTAATTACTCCAGCTATTTATTATCTTATTTTAAACATATAAAAAAAACATTTTGTTCACTAAAGAATGAATTACATTGTGGACCAAAAGTTTGTTTACATTTCAAATCATGATTTAAAAAGAAAAAAATTATATGAGATAAATAGTATTTATTTATTATTAAAGTACACAAATGGGTTTTTTTTAATTACATCATGCATATTATGTGATCATTGACTATTTTGACACTGCTAAAGGCTACTTCATTCAAAAAAGGCTACTTCTCTTTAAACACGTTATTCTAGTGCTGCCTAGCTGAAAAATAGAATTATCTATAAAATATACATTATTTGTATAGCTATTTAAGTATATACTGTAATGACCAACTGATGTGATAATTAAATATTTTTATAACAAATTAAAGTAATCACCACAATCTGAAGTCATAAAAACTGAATTTGTACTCTTTAAAAATTAAAAGAAAGAATTAAATTCAATTTTATTTTTTTTGCAGATACCAATGGCAAGTACTATGAATGCACAGTGTGTAACAAAAAGTTCCATGCCCGTAGTCAGGTAGCTTACCATGCTTATTGCAATGGACAAAGGAAGCCCTTCCAGTGCCCGGACTGTAATAAGGTAGGGTAACAATTTATACCTAGAGGAAGAAGCTTCAACCACTCAGTAGGAATAATTATCTTTAAATATTGACTGCTAAAACGGAACCATCTCATTTTGTTCCACTTATTAGTGAAGTGAAGGTTCTAATAAAATAAGTTTATGATTACCCTGGAGCCATAAGGCTCCATAAATATAGATACATATTTTTTAATCGCTCATATCCAAGTTGTAGGTGTAAACGATCACAGAGGGTAAGTTGTAAAGCTTAGTTGGAGGACTTCGGGTGGCTTAAAAATATCTAACAGTAGGATTACGTAGCCACAGTGTCTTGCTAGTCACCAACCCGCACTCGGCCAGTATGGGGACTTATGACTTTAACCCTCTCCTGACAGTAGACTTTTTTAAAGATGGTTAAAAGATAAAAGCTTAAATAGAAAAGTTTTAATTAAATTACTGGATAATAAATAATACTTATTATTATTGTTACAGAGCTTTGCTACTCAATCTCATTACAAGTACCACATGAGAGTGCACCGGAACGAAAGGACATACTCGTGCGAAGTGTGTGGTGACAGCTTCTTCCAGATGTCCAAATTGCAAAGGCATAAGTTGAAACATACTAGTTAGTAGTAATTTAAGTATTGCATGTACAAAAATTAATGGAAACTAATTGTATCACGTGTTTCCTTCCCACTATGATCCCGGGTCCTTTAAACAGGGCAGGAGATAGCATCTCACTAAGCTGCCATAGCCTGGACCGCCATACTTTATTGTCTGCATTGTGTGTTGTTTTCCCTACTGTAGGAGTCTGCTCGTGTTTTCCATTAGGCAGGGTAGAGTCACTTTGGTTGGCTAACTATATGAAATAAAAACAAATTAATTAAATTGTTTGTAATTCGAATTTAACAGCTTTTTACCAAATGCGTATGAAAGAATATACCATTCCAATGAAAATTCGATTTTTAAAATTGTTTTGTCTGACTGTTTGTTCCCGCCAATTTCCGAAATTATTTATTTCTTAAAAGATTGTCAAACGAAAATAAACTACACGTACATGGATAGAGAATGAGAGTAATATTTCTAAATTGTATTGATTCAATCTTTAGAAGAAATGTTCAACCAGAGTGGTGTAAGTTTCGTCAATCATATTTAGGAGAGAAATTTGTTATTGTATGATTAATACTGATAAACATTGGTAATCATTAATCAGATAATCTCTCGACAGGTAATCAGATTGTATAAAGAGACATTGAATATTTGTAGAATAATAGGGTGACCTTTTATAATGTATTTATTTTTAGGTAAACTCCAAATTGAGCGTGTTTCGTTATACACATGCCTGGCTGTATTTTAATTTAAGCAAATAATAAGAAAGCACTAGGTACACAAATAAATACTTGTTCTATTAAAATCAAGCAGAGTCCCTTGGTGTTTTTGTTATAAATCGCGAATAACACCGCTGAGCGAAGCTAGTCTAAAAATAGCCTAAGTTAATATATGTATATACACACTTTAATTTTATTTATTTGTATACAAAGGCAGAAAGTAAGTTAAAATGTTTAGAACTACCCTCCCTATGTGTATGTTGGTTGGTAGGTTATCACTGTAAAAATTGGTCTCATTTCCTTGTTCAAGCTCCTAGACTATTTGCAACAAATTTCATTTCAACCAGCTGAGTAGTTATGGCGTGAAAGGAGATAGACAAAGTTACTTTAGCATTTATTACACGCTTTATATTAGCTTCACCTGTATGTTTGTTTGTTTGTAACCACCTCTTTTGGGTGCGAATTTGACCCACTTTAAACGTCCAGATTTCGTTTAACTTTGTAGATTTATCGAGGCCCTATGACAATAAACTAATTTGAAAAACTAAAATAAAAAAAAAGTTTGAACAAATTAGTTTTAAAAAACTAAACAAACACGCTTTTAAAGTGTGGGGTGCTTTCTCGAAAATATTTCAATAACGTCGCTCCACGCTTTGTTACATTAAAATTATTTTCTACTTTTTAGTTTAAAAGCATGTAACTATTATTTTTATTATTAAAGTAAAGATAAGGATTTATATTTAAAAGCTTCGATATAAATTTGACCTTTTAATTTTCAGAAGAAAAGAAGTTCGTATGTAATCAGTGCGATAAGGCTTTCAACAATTTGACATCGTTACGGAAGCATGGACTTACTCACACTGAGGAGAGACCTTACCCTTGTGCGACTTGCGGAAGGTGCTTTCGTGATAGCTCTAACTACAGAAAGCATGTGGCTAAGCATGGTGAGTGAAAAAATCTATTTTGATGTTAAAATTGTTCATTTGATATTACATACCGACACACCTATTTTATTTATTTATATAGATCGGGGAGCTGTCGTTTAAAAAAAAAAATATACCAGTGCATAGTTCTTACTTGTTTACACAATATTGATGTAAATATAAATTGGCAACAGAAAAGAAATGTTCCTGCGGAGGATGGAGTGGCTGGGGTTCGTGCGGTCGCAGTACGTGCGCGGGGCGGGGCGCCAGGACGGCGGGCGGGGCGCGTCGCCCGCACCAGTGTCCGCGCTGCCCTCAAGCCTTCCACTCTAGCAAGGACATGCGAAGGCATGCAGCTGTACACACCGGTATGGGCATTCTTTTTTACCCTCTCCTTATTCTTATTAAAGTAAAATAAATGTACATAATAAATACATAATCATAACTCTGATTGCATGGACGGTGTAGTGGTTTAAGCATTTCACAGTGTGTTGTATGTTTACGGACAGTGGAGTTTTAGTAATTAGGTTTTTTTACCCTTTGTTCATTGTATTATTCAAAATATTCAATATTTTTGTACTCATGAAACAATTCACAATATTAAAAATTAACTGTCAGTTTTTAATATTACCTAAAATTACTATTTCTTTATTTTTATAGACTCGAAACCTTTTCGTTGTAAAGTTTGCGAACGCCGCTTCCGAAGAAAAGATAATTTAGAACGTCACATTCGTAATACGCACCCGAATTTTAGCCCATCTAGTGCTATCGAATGCGACAAAGCGGCTCTTATTGAAATAGCCAACGGTAACAGCGTGCTTAAACCAAACTATCAAAACGATGAAAAAACAAAGTTGGAGATAGTGAACCCTCTCCCTCCGCTACCTCCTGATGTTATACAAAAACATATGTATGAGAATGGCAATAAAAATGAGGCTGATAAGTGTGACAAAAATAAGACAGAGGCAATTGATAAAAGGAATAGTGAGAAACCAGAAGAGACTGAGATAGATACGTCATACATTTTAGTGGCAAATAATGCGCGGCAAAGCGTCATTGTGAACAAAAAAGCGTTTGTAGAAACAAAACCTTCGAGTCCTAAGGAGTATGAATATGTGCATAAGATAAGGAAAGCTTCAATAATACCTTTGCCGCCGATAGATGTGAGAAAAATGATTGAATTGGAAGAACAAACCAATTTGAATAATCTGGAGTTTGGTACTCCTCCGAAGGAGAAAAAGACTGTTTATGAAAAGATTTTGTATGGTGATAAGGACAAACGGGACAATGAGGAAACAAATGCTGATTCTGGTGCTGGAATTCACTGGCGAAGGAAAATTAAGCAATCTGTTTCCATTGGTGAGTAGATACTAATATTAATGGTTATTTTTAGATAATTTGTGTATTAAAAACTAATCAAATAAATATGTAGGTCCTAATGGAAACAATGGAAATAATGGAAACTAATGGCTGCCTAAGGGTATAGTGTCGAAATATTTTCGAAAAACCATTCTATCATTTATGAACTTTATGAAACGTTTGATTACATAACAATTCAGATAAGGCGTAGCTTTGGGCTACCGATTTCTAATCTTTTTAACAATAGCATCACAGGAGTTTCACAGGGTAGCAATCTAGGTCCACTAACATTCATTATCTTCTTTTCAGACTTGAAGTAAGGCTGAAGTGTTTAAGATTGAACAGGGATGGTAACTCTAGTATATAATTAAATCTACTTTATATGTATAAAATGCATACATTAACGAATAACTGGTTGATAATTTAAAAACATCAAAATACACCTGTATGTTTTATAAGTAGTGAAATGTTTTAGTCCATTAAAAGCTACTGGTGCTAATTCTGCTGTTGACATCACTGAACTAAAATTTCACCAAAAGCCAAATTAAATTTAGTGTTCATTATCACAGTATAAAATTCAATCTGACATCAAAGCCAGTGGTATACCAGATAAGTCTGACATGACTTGTGACCGATAATATTATATACACACTTTTCCACTAAACTGAGAAAAACTAAAAACCCTTAAATACTGTAATATAATAGATAAATATATTCATAACAGAAAATAATTCATGAAATTTAACGATTTTATAAACGACACCCGTGATTTAAGTGCGGTATGTCTAATTTTATTCAATCTTAGACGTTTTGAAAGTTCAAGAAAAGAATGAATAGGCTAAGTTGAGAATTAATTATATTTACATCTAAGTTTATATATCAATTTAGACTACATAAGGTAATTTGAGATAAATACATTAAATTTGAATAATTTTAGTGTAGTGACTTACGAACAACAGAATTAGCACCATTGCCACTCAATAAACTGCAATAATTAAACTATGAATGAAATAGGGTTCGTTTCTATCTGTGGCTTCATCCATTGAATCCTATATTATATGAGTGTTTATATGTCCTATTAGGTATAGTATTGTTGCTATACAAACTAATCAGTCAAGTTTACTAACATAGTAAGTAAGTACGTCCAAGACGTGTGTTAAGTCGTAATTATTAGCTGTGACTTTTATTTCATTATATTCATGTATTTTATGTGTATTTGAGATTTTTAAATATTATATTGTAATTTAAAATGAAATATTCGAAGGAAGAAAGTAACGGCTCGAAGGACCAAAAATATATTGAATTTTGATCTCAACTATGGTACAAAGAGCCAGGTATTTTTGTTTAAAGCGTATTGCATAACTGGTGTGTGTTATCGCCATATCGCTATGAAGATACTCTAAAGAGTAAAGGTATTTATATAAAAATCAAGGCTCTATTTGTTTTATAAAATTTAAATCAACGAATATGAAATCTTATTAAAATCGATTTTGTGTTTTCTATCAAGCATTTGGTATTAAAGTATTTTTTTATTGAATGTAATTAAGGTTTAGTGTGATTTAGAAAAAAAGGGAGTCTGGTCTAAAATTTAAAAAGGTCTGGTTTAAAAAATAAAAGCGTGTGTACATTTGTGATTTCTTTCAAATTATGTGAAAATTGACAAAATATTTTGTGCTGGGAAGAAAGTTTTCCTCTACAGTAAATTTTTCTTTTGTTCAAAGCTCAAATAATTTTTACTTCATCTCAATCACCGATTAGGACTGTAAGCAACATAATACCGCAGACCGAAGGAGAGTAGCCTTAGAACAAAAAGAGAAATAAACGCTTTTACAATACATACAAAACTATATTTCATTTTGCGCGGGTAGAATTCTTCACACATACATACACATTTTAGACTCACAATAAGAAACTATCTCTTATCACTATGAACTCACACATAGCAATTTAAACAAAAAAAATAAAAATTCACACACACATGAACATATTTTATATCATAACAGTGTAACGTATATGCCCATTTGGGCTTATATTTTGACCTGCGTGTGGCTACTCCCCACCATGATGCTCTATGGTCAGGATCAATAATTATGCTAATAAATTATATAGACCAGAGTCTCACCTTAAGAAGCAAAAATCGATGGAATTTAATTATCGACAGGGGTTTTAGACTGATAATGAAGTGGGTAGACTTATATTACAATTTGTTTTTTTTTAAATATCGTATTGCTTATATATACCAACCTATATTTGTAATTATTACATTCAAATTATTGGGGGAGAGGGGGGGGGAGGTGTTGGAAAAGACTGTTGCATAGAATTCATGGAGAATTTAAGTCATGAAATGCTCATCACATACATTGAGGTAAAGCTCACGGAGAGTTTTATTGCCCTGCCGCAATCCCAGTCCTATTAGGCAAATTTTGGCAGTGTAAATGACTTTGAACCGTATTTAAATACAGATAGCGTTGCTTTCCGTTGAAAGTTTTCAGGATCCGTTAAGATCACTTTGCCAACGGACTGTGTACTATTGTTAGTAACAAAAGATTGGAAATCATTTAAAATTTTGTGCCGTAAGTATTATATATTTAACTATGGTATCCAAGAGCCTTATTGTGATTTTGTACGAATAATTGTATATTTTATATCCAGTAGGTGAGGGTTGAAATTGTCCTGTGAGTTCATAACCACATAATATATTAATTGTGATAGCGGATTCGATTTTCAATTTTATTGAACAATATTAGTTTTTATAATGTCGACTGAAGATCATGATCTCCGATGTAAGCTGATCTCACGTAATTTAAGTTCATCTTTAACATTATCCGCAGCTCGATCGTTTCACAAACAAACAATTTTTTTTTATTGATTTATTTATTATTTGGCGGAGATATTATTAATATTACAATATACGAAGTGGTTGTGCATGTATCTCACTAAATTAGTACTTTAACGGACTTCAGACGTTTTTAACGTTAAATACCGGTTTTGTGTTATTTTCAACTTTAAACATACGGTTACTTAACCATGAATAACGTTTTTGAATAAGAGGTTTAGTGTTAAGAAACCACCATCTTTCGATGCACAAATGTAGCGAAAATAGTTCGTTTCTTTTTTCAGAAATAAATTCATCTTAACGTGTATTGAAAATAAGAATCGTTTCATAGAAAAATCTATTTTATTTACATTTAATGAGATAATAGCATATCCACTCTGCGGTCGAAATAAGTTTGAATATGTCACTCAAAACTTTTTGAGTTATTTATAGAGAGAAAATCATTAACACCGGCAAACAATTAAACATAATGTATTTTTGATGTACATATATCTGACTTGGCTTAGTTACCTGCTCGTTTCTTATAACTTTTAGATAACTCTAATTTTATATACGTCGTTCGTTTACCTTATTCCCGTCAAATCCTGGGCGAAGGCTTTCCCTAAATAACGGTAAATATGTCTATCCCCGGATCTAAGGGGAGGGGGGCAAACCGGTGCAAATAAAATCGAAAAAGACCCGAAGAATACTTCATTAGCTAACTAAGTCGACTCAAATATGTTGCACTAACTAAAATAAAGGCTCAATTAAACTAATTAACTTAGTATGTTAAAATTACGCTTGTAATCATGAGTAAATAAAACTGTGGTTTGAACAATTGTAAAACATGCAGTTTATTATACATCTCCGCCAATAAGTTTTTTTTTTCAATTTTTTATACATTTTGATACGAAGGGAAAGAGCTATTGCCAGTACATTTTTTTAAACAGCGTTTATGACCTTGTGTCAAATTTAATTTTTACACAACATTATGAAATTCAATCTTCACATGAAATGCGTATTTTATTGGTTTGTGTATTTTGCTAATATCTTATGTAATTTTTGTAAAGAACTTTGATACAAATAAATGGATTCAAACTATCAGCATTTTTTATTTATTGTATTAGATGATGATTGCTTCCTGTATTGGTTGCCAGATGAAATGATTTTGGGCTATGGCCAATTTTTAAATGATGGAAGAATACAGGGGCGAATTTTGTGGTGAAATCCTCATTATTTATTAGTACCGTGTTATTACGCTAACTCCTTTAATTATTGGGTCTAGTCAATAGAACAATTAGACATTAAAATGCAGCAAATCATTTCTTGGAAGTATTGCATTCCGGTTCTGAACCGGTTTTAGTCGGTTGGAGTCCGATATAACGACCAACTGGTGGTATCCGAGGGAATTTCCGCATTGACAAAAAAGGTGAAATGATTATAAGCGGTGTTCTTTGTTCATCTAAGAATTTATTCATCCAGGTGAACAGAAGCGAAAACTCAAATTTAAAGACAACATTAATTACAGGTTTTCCACTCCTTTTGGTCATACAGTGATAACATTATGGTCTGTTTATGTAGTCTACCTGTTTCTTTTTCAAATGGGATAGTTGTTGAAATAAGTCCGATCAACTAAAAATTTTGCGCTAGATGGTAAACTATCTAATACTACTAATAGTCTGCTAAGCCATAGTAGCGTTACTATGGCTTAGCAGACAAGATAGCTGGCCAATAAACTCAATAAAAACTTTTTGATGGAGATACCTAAAGCGCCATGGGTTCAATAAAACATCCATAGTTAACGCTAAATCCGCCTCTGTAACAGAACTACAGTACATAGTACGTTACGTAGGGTTGTGTAACTCTAGTCGTTCAAAGTCAATGTTACTCTCCGACTAAAAATACCCAGTCTTTGAGAATTTAACAATGGACATAGTGTCGGGTATAACAGATTTGTATAAAGAGAATAATTGGAAGGAAATTGTCCACAAGTACCACGACCATCCGAATAGGAACAAGCTGCTATGGGTCTACCCGAGTGAAGAAAACTTTGAATTCATGAAGATATGTTTGAATAATTTATGCTGTGACAGGGTTTTGAGTGTAGGCTGTGGAAGCGGACTCTTGGAGTGGATGGTTACGCAGGCTACTGGTAAATTATCTTTTCTTAGAAAATTTTTGCTTAACTTTTTTTGTGCTCAAGACAATACTTGTGGCAGGAGAACATTCAGAATATCACCCTTAAATAACAGCAGTCAGCTTGGGCTTCCGGTCGTGAGACCAGAAGCTTTGTGAAAAAGCATCTCACAAAACTGCCATAGTGTATCACCATGCTATATTGTCTGTACCTACTCTTGGTGTTTATTCAGGCAGGCTTAAATATAAAAAAGGAAAATATCCCTGAACTATTGGACTTCTGCTAGGGTCCTCTATAGAAAAGTCTAACATCAAATTAACGGCTATCCTTCATATTTTCAAAATCAATATTGTCAGTGCTTTTAGTACCAGTTGCGTCTGTCGTACGTTGCTAATCTCATCTCACAATATGAACTACTTATGCAACAAATATCCACATCCACAAATATCAATCACACATTAAAATCGAATAGAATCTATCTCGAAGATTTGCATGTATGTATGCGGATTGGTTCCTTGTTGCATAAGTACATCCAATAATAATTTTCGATCAGGTAAAATAGTGGACTTGGTTATCTAATAAGTCGATTCATTCTAATTTGTACGAAACAGTGGAATATGACGTCATACATAGGTAGACTGCCAAATTATATCCTACTTCTTATCTTACTATAAATATTATAAATACGAAAGTTTGTGAAGATGTTCTGCTGTTCTTTCATGCCAAAAGAACTGCACGGATTTGAATGAAACTATCGTAATAAATGAAAATAACACTTAACTGCCACTATTTACCGCCATTATTGGCATACATGCAGGCGGAGCAAAAACTTGTTAACATTACAAACTACTAAGCGTTACTCGCACCTAACAATAATCGCAAGTAATACCGCGGGACTCGGCTAGTCAGCAATAAATTAATAATTTATGTTAACAAACAAGCTGATGGTTAACTGCCTAGAGGAAAGTCACCAAATATGAAATAGTATCCTAATATGGAATACCTTCATTTCTCTAAGACTATAAGTATGAAACGCAACACTCGACCGTCTTCTGTTCCATTCGGTCTACTAACTATCGCACTCACACCATCGAGTCAGTTGCGCGAACACTTCACGTGTGGCAGGCGTGTTTTGTTTTGTTGTCGTGCGGAAAATTTTAAAGGTAAGTAATAAATGAGTATTACCAGCTGATATGTTTGTATACATAAGTGTTATACTATTTAGTATATCGGTATTATGTTTATTTCACCATTTTGTGATCTTTTAATTTCAAAATATTTTGACTTAAAAAAATATTTAGAAGAGTTTGAACTAGTATAAAAATCCAAATATGGACAGTCGTCGGTGTCTAATTATGGAATATTCCATAATTAGATATAATATTTCAGATGATAGATACTTGCTTGCTAAAAAATATATGTAATGTTTGTTTTTAGAATGTCCGGTTCACAATCAACCAAACGACAAACCTGGGATGAAGAAAAAATGGCACAAGCTATAAAATTCGTCCGGGAAAAGAAAATGGGGTATTTGAAAGCGGCACAGCATTTTCAAGTGCCTAGGACAACTTTATTTCGTCTCTGCCAAAAAGATGAACAGTCTCCAGAAGTGGCAGCAGCTACTACATTAGGACGAAAAACTATCTTTTGCTCCGAACTTGAACATCAGCTAGTAGAATACATACTAATAATGGAGAGTAAGTTTCACGGTTTAACAAGAACTGATCTTCGCCGTATGGCGTTCATGCTAGCAAAGCGAAACAATTTGCAGAATCCCTTCGGTGAATCAGGTATGGCTGGAAAAAAGTGGTTAAAGTTATTTTTAAATCGTCATAAAGATAAACTTTCGATAAGAAGACCAACTGGTACATCATTTGCCAGAGCATTTGGATTTGATAAAGAAAAAGTGGAAGCCTTTTTCAACCTCCTTGAAGAGCTTTACGCTAAGAATAACTATCCACCAAATCGTATTTACAACGTGGATGAATCAGGCCTCACAATAGTACAAAGTAAGATACCACAAATCATCGGCCACAAAGGTAAACGCCAGGTAGCTGCACTGACTTCAGCAGAAAGAGGATCTCTGATGACAATAGTTGTTTGCATGAATGCTACTGGTCATTTTGTGCCACCGTTCATTATTTTTCCCAGAAAAAATATGAGTGCTCAGCTAATGAGAGGCTGTCCTCCAGGATCAGTCGGAGTTGCACACCCATCAGGGTGGATACAAATGAACATCTTTACAGACTGGTTCAAGCACTTTATTCAACACACCAACCCGACTCCTGAATCGAGGGTTTTACTGATACTAGACGGACACTATAGTCATACTCACAATATCGATTTAATAGACATTGCTAGGGAAAATAACGTGGACATAGTTTCGTTACCTCCTCATACGACTCATAAATTGCAGCCATTAGATAAAACTTTCATGGGGCCTTTAAAAACATACTATAGTGAGGAAATACGCATGTGGATTAGAGACAACAACAGACCTCTAAGTCCATATGATATTGTGGAGCTGTTTGGCAAATCCTATTTGAAAGTACAAACAGGCGAAATCGCAGCCAACGGGTTCAAAGTTACTGGATTGTGGCCTTTAAATAAAAATGTCTTCAGTGATGTGGACTTTATTGCTGCGCAACAAAATGCTTTAATAGACGGTTGTACAACCAATATCCCTCCGCTGGAATCAAGATCTGAAACTGGTCAAGTTCTGGTAGAAATACCTGCACCACAAACAACTGCTAATTTACAACCTGAACCTGTACCTTAGACTTCTGGGCTTAATCGCAGCAGTTTGGGTCTGGTGTCTCCGTATGCCATAAGTCCAGTGCCAGAGAAACGAAGAAAAGTATCTAGCAGAGGAAGAAAAGCTGCTGTAGCAGCAGTCATAACATCTTCTCCCTACAAAACTGATTTAGAAAATAAAAATATGAAGAGACAAGAAAAAGAAAATAAACTAGTCAAGACAAAGAATAAGAAGAAAACTGCGAAGAGAAACAAACAAACGAAGAAAAATAAGGATGATAGTGAAGAAGAAGACTCTGAGGAACTAGACGTTATCCAGTTTGATGAAGGTAGTGAACATGATGAGTTGATGGACCAAGTACCTCCTGACTCTGCTGATGCAGAATGTATGTTCTGTTCAAGACTTTTTTCCATGGATAAAAGTGGAGAAAGCTGGATTAAATGCTTGATGTGTGGGCTCTGGGCACATTATGATTGTGCTGGTCCAGAGTTTGATACTTGGATCTGTGACTTTTGCAAGTAATTATGTAACTTCTTTCATTTATCACAATATGTTATATTTATTTAATTGATCTCAAAGATATTAATGTCCATTTTTGTTATTGTTATGTTGATTTATGCTTATATTCCATATATGGGCACCTATTCCATATTTGGTTACTCATTTGTGATTTTGTTTTTTATGTTAGATTTTAATTTGATAACTAATATATTTGATTAAAGGCTGTTAATTACTACATATAAATGTATGACTGATTAGTAAAAACATTAAACTGTTTTAATTTATATGAAGTTTTTTTTTTATATCCCAAAAACAAAATAGTATTCCATATTTGGTGACTTTCCTCTACTTATTTCCATATGTTTCAGGTATTCCAGTATCAGGAATTGAAGTAGACGGAGCGTGGTGGCGCTCCAAGTACGCCCCGCCCACTTTTATCCCTCTCCACTTCACACCGCTAGAGTTAGACAAGGACACAATCAATATCCTCCAGGCAAACCAAACAACTGCTCTCCTGTTTTGTTACTTCAACAATCGCAAATCCTTCGAAGACTACTTACACTACTTTACAGGAAATGTCATGATCATTATCGGACCCCATGAAAAAGGGGTGCATACGGACCCCTTGCCGTTTGGAGATGTCGGTGAGGACTGGGTTCTGTACAACTCTCAAAAAATCAGGAACAGCGGAGACCATATAGTTGTGTATAAAAAGACCATATAGGTTACATTCCGTTTAATGTTTATTTTCGTGTTTAGTTTTATGTTTAACAGTCTTTTGGAGGAAATTTTAATGTTCACACGAAGATTTTTTTTTTAATAAATAGTGCAAGTTTACAATTCATCATAGGGTGACAAAGTTTACAATGAAATATTCTAATTTATTACGTAGTCTTAGTTATCTAGAATAAAAAAAAACTACTATAAACCTTTTTTTAAGTTAAAAATTTATTACTTTTAAAAAGTATTAAAAATTCATTCAAGGTTGGTGATATTCAATTTGTAAATCGATTTCTATTATTAAATGTTTCACAATATCTAAAGTAATGTGAGTAAGAATAAATATTCATGATGCTCCTCACCGATTTCGGAGGAGATACTATAGTGCATCAGTGTGTGTGCAAACACAGGTGCACACTTTGTTCCTTCACCCATAATCTGAAGGGACAGTTGTACGACGTGAATGTGGAAATCATCAAAAATCAGGCGCAGAACCAATGGCTTTACGTGCTCTCCGAGGCTAAGATCCCAATTTCCTAACTCCGGGCTCTTTTGAGCATTTCTATAATCAGAAAACTCGATAACAATTTTTGACCCAGCCCGGGAATCGAACCCGACTCGTGATCGGCAATCACATACGCTAATAGTTAAACAACTAGACAATAAATGTAACTAATTTCATTTTAGTTCCGTAATATTTATCATTCACAATTTAAGAACTATTTTTTTAAGAACTAATATTTTATTTACATTTAAACTATATCCTATATATGTATATACACTTATTAATAAACAGACTAGCATGAAAAGTGCTTTAAAATAATAAATACTCTCGACTGACAGCACTTGGTGGAACTTTTTCTTGTATTACCCTCAATAATAAACAATAAATAAATAATAGTAACCTTTGTCGATGCCATAGGCCGAAAACGGTCAGGTTAAATTATTTATGTAACTTATTCAAATAGTGGAGTACAAGTGACTTTAATATTATATAATTAAAAATGTACAATAAAAAGTGTGTTGACTTAAATACATTTAATACTAGTTTTAAGACGAGTAGAATTTCACTTTTTTACCCGATTGCTCTTTAGAATAAAAATAATATGTAAGAAAAATGGCGCCAATTTAGCATAACGTTTTCAAACTTTAAGGGGGCGTACAAAAATAATAGATGTCTTTTGGAGCTATGTTCAGCAGTGGACTGCGATAGGCTGTTGATGATGGCAAACACGAATTGGACTTTCATACCGCCTTGCCACCTTTTGACAGGGATTATTATTGTATTTATTTGGCTAGTAATATCATAGACAATGTTAGATTCTCAAGTTTTAGAACTTTCGTTAAAAAGTTATTGCACTTTGTAGTTTACATGCTGGTACTAAAGTCGACAGCCGTGAGACCTGGTTATCGTTAACGTATTCCTTTTATTGTTAACAAGATGGCGAATTGGCGAACAAGGTATTATTTTGATTTAAAAATATGTTTTTAAATCAAAATAATTCCTATACTATTTCTTTGAACCGTTAACATTATGTTGATCTACCGTTAAATACACTAGCAACCTAGTTCATAAATATAGATTCAAATATTTTAGGCATTATAAAAATAGGGTTTTAAGCATGACAAGTTTAGAAAACGTAGGAATGAGTTTTGTTTTTGAAGTTTATAACAACTTTTGAGAAGATTTAAAAGTATATAATTACATTAACCATTTTAAACATATTGAAATCAGTTCAGGACCTGCTATTCTCTTTTGACGAATAGGAGTAGTACTACCGTGAGGGCAGGACTATCCCAGAAGACCAACCTATTCAGACAGCACAGCAAAAAAAAAAATAATACCATAAAATTTATCAACTTGAGTTTGTAAATAAAGTTAACGATTTTTTACATACCTACTGACTAAGTATCTATTGTATGTACCTTTCAACTTTACTAATTACATATATTATCGTTAAAGGATCGTTTCATTCCCACTACTCAGCAGTCATCACTGTCCACACATTATCTAATAAGTTTAATAAATAGTTACGCTATAACCGTTTCATTTTTATATTTGTCAAAAGGTAACACCTATAATAACTTATACTATTAAATAAAATAGTACATTTAATGATTATGATCAAACAACCAGACACGTATTTACAGCACCTACATACATAACATCTACAACATAGACATATTTGAACATTACAAGATCTGTGGGTAGTTAGGAAATTGAGGGGACGAACACTTTATTTTTTGGTGCATAATAAAAAGATTAATTGTTTTAGAGTAAATTTTGGTTTCAGACACAAGTTTGATTTGGGTCTCAATGTCATTTTCTCGAGAAATATTATTGGCTTAGGGAAACCCCCAATTTAGCAAAAAAAAATGAAGAACCGGAGTAACATATTTGTTAGGTTAAGATGGTGATGTTTTTTTCGAAACTCAATACATGTGTCTCCAAAACATTATAATCTATTCTAAGGTTGCCTAGACGAAGATTGCTTTAGGCAATAAGACCGCCCTTTATACACTACATTTCTGACATTTTATGTACTCTTATGTTTCTCTGTAATATGGTATGCAATTAAGAGTTTTTAACCATTGACTTACTGATTAGCTATACACTTCCACGAATAAGACCAACTCATCGTCGACCGTAAAAATAACTATACACTTTGTGCAAAATACTACCTATTCTGTGTTGTAATTAAATAAAGATCCCTACTCACTAAACTTCAATAGTAGAGGTATTTTGTTTGTTAATTCTTCATAAGTTCTATATTCTTGACATTTATTTTGTTAGTTGTAGGCCTAGCATTCATTACAGGGTCCATCAAGCCTTGCCCACAAATGGGTAAGTCATTTCCATTCTCACTTGGAGGTTCCATCACTTCCTTTTGGTTCATAATCGGTACTTCAACTATTCTGTTAACCACTTCGGTTTCATTACTCATGCCGTTCTGTTGTATCTCGTTTTCTAAGAAGTGAAAATCATTGTGCATCGAATACAGAGACTCTAAAGGGAAAAACATATCAAGTCGCGGCAATAACTTATTGTCATCTGAATTATCATCTATTTCGATAACGTCGTTCTGTTCCTCCGATATCTCTTGAAGAACAACTCCAGACAGATCCATCAGACCAGAATACTTTTCTCCTATTATATTGTCCATTAAATACTGGTCTAATATTGGTTGACTTGTTGTAGCAGTGTTTAAGGGCATGTTGTAAAATTGGTCTGATTTCACCTCATTCTTGATTTCGTTCATATTTTTGTGAATATCTTCTAAAGGTGGTGATGCTTTGTATTCATGATTTATTGCTTGATTATTTAGCAAATTCGCATTACACATTCTCTCTAAGCTTGGAGATTGGGTATTTTGTTTAATTTGAGATTCAAGTTTGATGTAACTTGGATCGTTATTTGGTAGCTTTTGCGGTGGGGGGAGCATTGTCAACGTATTTACGTTCATCTGCTGGTTGAACGAGAATATCTGTGGATTGTTATTCAACTCACTGTCGACGGGTGTTGTTGCCGCATCTGCCAACATTGGCTCTTGAGGATACGTCATTATGTTATTGGGTGAATCGCTAAGAGTTGGGTCCGGCTGTAGTTGCATAAATTGTGTCGTGATTAAATTGTTGAACGTCACTGGACTTCCAAGCCCAAATCTTTCATTATCTTCAAGCCTCCTGAAAGCCATTTTCTGTTGAGAATGAAACATATTCACTTGATCCGGCCCCTTAAGTATTAAATTACTTTTGACTGATATCTTAGCTTTCTTCCGAGGAGCACCTTCGAGCTCTGTAGATATGTTAACTGGAGAATTGCTAGAAGATGGAACTGGCAATATTTGGGTTGGTTTTATGATTGGGCCAGTAACTTTCGTTGGAGCTAAGGATATTTTGTCAACAGGTGTTAACGTAATGTTGTTACAAAGAGATACTTGAGGGACTGAAGGAAGTCTGATTGGAAAATTGTTCATGATATTATTGCTGATACTGCTTGGTATAACACAATGGTTTGAAGATAAGGAATTCACATTACTGTTTTGTAACATACTCTGCTCCATAGATGTGGGAGTGTGGAGAAACTCGTGTAAAGTTGACTGGTTTGTGTCGTACGTCAGTATGGAGTGTTGTGCTTGATATTGATGCCTTTCCATCATGTCACTGGAACTTTCGGAGATGAGACAATCAGAATTATTGTCGTCTTTGCTAAGGTCTGTTACCATTACGAGATTGTTGTAATCTGATGGTGGGTTTTGATTACTCGGTGTCGTGCAGTATGGTTTGGAGTAGTTTTGTGGCATGCCTTCAGAAAGGCTATCACAATCATATACTTCGATAGGTATTTCATTGACTGGCTTAAGGGCTGTTTCGTTATTTTTGTCATCATTGACATTAGGATCCTCATTACTCTTGCCTTGACTAGGTATTGTCCAGCTGGGTTTATTTGATTTGTTTTTAGTCATTTCCACGAGAAGCTGTATTCCTTCTTTATCAGTGTGGGTGGTGAGATGTTGGACGTATTTATCTTTATTGACGGTTTTGAAAGGGCAGTATGGACAACAATGTATGTCCGTATTGACGTTGGGATGTTTCGAGATCATATGGGACGCAAACATAGTGGACTGTATAGCGGTGTATGGGCAGTGTTTGCACTCATACACATTTTCTTTGGAATGTTGTTTTTTATGTCGTCGTAGCGAATTGTGATCGCCTGACCGAAACTCGCAAACATCACACGCGTACGGCTTATCACCTGAAAATGAAATGTTTTTCTAATTATTACCTATTTCTAATAAGGCACCATAAATTTAAGTTAGGTAACATGAAATTCATGGTTTTGAATCCCCCAGCTGGATTTTGGAATTTAAAAAAAAATTCAAATTAATACAGGTCTGAATTTGTTAGTATCATTACCATTTACATCGTTTTTTTAATAAAACCAACATAAAATTTAATACCTACTTATTTTACAATTTAAATTTTGACATCACAAGACTTACAACTTCTAATTCTTGATATGCCAACATTACATTATTTCACACTTAATATGTGACATAGTTTACGGATGACCTTTTACAATACCTTTAGAATTATACATATATGTGAGATACAATAAAAAAAAAATAGTGTCTATGGAGAAGTCATTAAATCATATGTAAAGATTAACAAACATATGTTTTGTTAATAATTATGAGACCCGAAGCCCAATGATGCAGCAGACTCTCAATAGGCTGCCATGGTGGGTCACCATATTGCATTTTCTGCATTCACTATGTGTTTGGTGACGGTTACTCTTAGATACTCATGATTGTCATCCAGCAGAGTAAGATTATTTATTATACTTTATTTATAAAAAAAATAACATACCCGTGTGTGACCTTAAATGCATCTTGAGCTGTTCCTTTCTAGCACTACTGTAATCACATTGGGAGCACTTATACTGCTTGACCTTCTCATGCACTTCAGCAATGTGGATCTTCAAACGTTGTTCATTCCGTACCTCGAGTAAGCAAGTGGAACACTGTACTGGGCTTGCATTTTCGTTCTTATGTAATAGTTTGTGTTTTGATAGCTGATTAGATGTCTTAAAACCTTTTGTGCATATAGGACCTGCAAAATATTTATTGTAAAATATTTAATACATTTTTGAAGAAAATTTTAAATATAAATGTAAAAATTGTAAATATGGCTTTTAATTTAGAAATACATTAAACTTAGTACACATCACATCATAATTTAAAGTTAATCATTGTTACTTACAATTATGAGGTTTAGTTTTTCTATGGCATTTCATATGATTATTACGTAGTCTAGAATTTCTATATGTCTTAAAATTACAAATGTGACAAGTTGGTAACTCCATGTCTATCATATGAATCTTCCACAAATGCATGTGCAGCACTTCTACTGAAGTATATGGTTCCGAGCACTCTGGACATATGAGTTTACCGTTCTGATGACATTTCCTGTGATATACCAGATTCTTTTCCTCTTTTACAAGTATTCGGCAATTATCTACTAAGCACATTGTACCTTTTTTCCTTTCTGCCCGTTTTGCAGTTTCATTGCCATCATTATCGTCTTTTAATTGCTCCGAATTACACATAAATGGAATGTGTGTTTGTTTACTATCTCTCATTTGTGACGGAGATAACTTAGCCTCTAGTGAGGTGATATGAGGTTCTATTGATGATATTAGATCGGGTGGGACAGTAGGCATTTGAATCATATTACAAGATGGCTTTGACATGTTAGGATCTGATACAGTATGGACAAATTTAGCTGTCATTTCATTTGTGTACACTATATTGATACTAGCTTCTTGTATTATTTCTTTCGGATCAACTTTTTCAAAGTTTGGTGGACTCATTTTGTGTAGTTCATCTACAGATATAAATGCGACTCCTTTTGGTAAATCATTGTTTGCGTTTACAGGATCTGGGCCTATTTCTATGACTTGTGGGATTTTAATATCAGGCGTATCCTGCCTCTGTGGAGTCAATGGTGGCGTTTCAGGTTTGAAGTTTTCTTTTTTTAACTTTGCATTTTTTAGAGCTATTTGAACTAGAGATTTGATCATTTTTTTAACATCTTTAATACCCATTTTGTGGTGATTGCGTAGATGGGTTCTAAGAGTTTCCTCTGCATCGAAGACACTTGTGCAACCAGGACATGGTATCTGTATATTGTCTGCAAGACCATTGCTTTTAGCCAAGTCTGGGTGAACAGTGAATAGATGAAATTTTATATCGTCCTCTGCAAGCGCCATGTAGGGGCAAGCTTCACATTTAAAAAAGGAAGTTGAACCAACAGATTTTTCTTCGTAAGACATGACTTTCTCCTTTGGAGCAGGTTTTACTTCACCAGGAGTCTGATTGATCATCCTGCCCACGTTCATCATATAGCACTGACCAGACATCTTTGAGGGTTGAAAATAATAACTTAAACAACTAACGTATCATCTTAAAGATAATATTTTCTTAGCCGAGGCGCGAAATATATATCTCGTAGGATAGGAAAACAGCTGTAAACATTAGCAGCCATTGTTTTTCATTTTATTTTTCTGACATTAAATGATCGTAATTGACATGACAGCGGTGTTGGATAAACTTAGATTTTAACATTTTATGATAGGGTAACATTGAGGCGAGATCTCGTGGCGGCCATCGGAGTGGGAATTCTCTTGCTCGGTAACACATTAACACTTTTTGGCCCAACCCGAGATTTGAGCCCGAGGCTTCACACTAGACCAACGAAGCAGTTGATCACTATCTAATCCAAAAGTAAACCAGTCATAGAATAGTGAAATAACAATTTTTTTGTCAATGTTTCAAGCACCGATAAATCGACTACAACTATCTTTTTTTTAAATCACATAGTATCATTGAACAAAACTATTCTATTAGAATCGAACTTTTCCTTTTTTTAAAATACCAAGATAATATTTTGTGAGTAAACCACTGACCTGACCACTTCATTCTGTCTTTATGTCTTATGTCTTGTCTATGGCTGATTACTAAAGTCTGACGTATCCCTTCGGTGTCAGTGTTTTGACTTCGTGTAATTTATTATTAGAACCTAAAAGAAAAACTGCGAAAATGAGTGTGAGTACAATACTATTACTGTTAATTGTGGATTTATGTCAACAGCAATCATATAATAATTAATTTTTCACAGCTTGAAATAGAATCAATGGTCCGCTACACATCTCCGATAAACCCGGCAGTTTTTCCACACCTCACACTCTTGTTACTCGGCATCGGTATATTTTTTACGGCTTGGTTCTTTGTTTATGAAGTAACAAGCACGAAACTATCGAGGGATTTGTTCAAGGAACTACTACTGTCGTTGGTCGCCGCACTATTTTCAGGATTCGGCATATTGTTTTTATTGCTGTGGGTGGGCATTTATGTCTGATTAATTTTGTAAACTAGTTTGTAAGCTATGTATAGCATTCCGAATGTGGCTGGCACTGAGGTCGGTCTTATTTGACCATATATTTGTTGGTAATAAATTTTATATTTAAGAAGTTCTGAGTTTATTTTATTTTTCCAAAATTAAATTGTAAATTATGGTTAGTACACCTCTTGTTGTATGACTGGACTAATAAAAACCTATGGGTTACCTTATCACAACATTTCAGCCCATTTAAGAGCACACTTCTTCCTAGCCTTATTCCCAATATTATTTTGGGGTAAGCTACTAGTTCAACCGGTTTTATCTGAATAACAGTTTTTCCATGGAGCGACTGGCATCGGACCTCCGCAACCCTTAGGGAGAATTGAAATTCAAAGGTTGAACTAGTTGTCAGTAAATTGTGACTGTGATATGACAATCCTTACTCATATGAGTAATATTATAGTAATAATATTATAAATGTGAATGTTTGGGAGTATGTATGTTTGTTGCCCTTTCAGGCAAAAAGTACTGAACAGATTTGAAAGAAACTACAGTATTATAGCTCATACAGGGTGAATTTTTGAGACGGGACAGTAAGGGCAGGTACCTTAACCATTATAGTTACAGGAAAACACTTTTAGGAGACTATTCATAATTTTTTAAGACATTTTAAACTGCATTTACAGATTTTGGAAAAAATGTACATCCAGCAAGACAATGGTAATTTTAAACAAAAACTTTTTTTGATGTGAATCGATCCTGTTTCTTATAAGAATCAAAAGTGTCTACTGGACCGACTGAGGTTTGAGTACTAGAAATGTCAGAAATCGCAAAAAACTTTTCCCATACATTGTACTGTACCGAAATAAATCATTTTAATATGTATTTTAGACACAGAAAAACATAACTTACATTTCTATGATCTACGAAATAAATTGCTTATAACAACCGCCGTTTTTACGAATACATAAGTTCACTCATTTTTGTACTGAGCTAGTAGCAGCCGATAGTTTTCTTGGATATATTTCATATATCATTCTTTTCATTGCTTCTTTCAGCTCCTGAATACTGTTATTTTTTTTTGTAAACTTCGTTTTTAGGTAGCCCCACAGAAAAATATCGAGAGGCGTTAGATCGGGGCTACTTGGTTGGACCATGTGTGAACCACATGTTACATCCACTGTGACCCGAACTGCCAATATTCAAACTGGTGTGGCGGAGCGCCATCTTGCTTATAAACTTTTCGCAATTCTGACAGGAGCCATTCATCCAACTGGTTTTGGAGATTCTCTAAAATAACGTCGTTATACACGGCAGAATTAAGAGTACCTTCATAAATTCCACCATTACCACTTGCAGTGGATACATAATCGCGTACCACACCAATGCAGATTACATGTTCGCTTAATACAAAAGATGCATTAACAAGGATTTTAAATGATATCTTAGCAAGAAAATTATCGGCTGCTAAGTACACTCGTTTTTGTACTGAGCTACAGTACAAAAACGAGTGTAGTACTTATCTTTTCACAATAATACAATTTATTTCGTAGATCATTTAAATGTAAGTTATGTTTGTCTGTGTCTAAAATACATACTTATTATAAAATGATTGATTTCCGTACAAATTTATAGGAAAAGTTATTTGCGATTTCTGACATTTCTAGTACTCAAACCTCAGTCGGTCCAGTAGAGACTTTTGATCCTTATAAGAAACAGAATCTATTGGCATCAAAAAAAGTTTTTGTTTAAAATGACCATTTTCATGCTGGCTGTACATTTTTTCCAAAATCTATAAATGCAGTTCAGAATATCTTAAAAAAATATGGATAGTCTCCTAAAAGCGTTTTCCTGTAACTATAATGGTTAAGGTACCTACTCTAACTGTCCCGTCTCAAAATATCACCTGTAGGTATATCAGAATATCACCTGTATATCAGAATATCACATGGTCTACTTTTTACTGCAATAATCGAAATACACACAGGCAAAAGCTAGTTATTGTATATTATTTCTGAGCTTACAACACATTACATAAATAAAACACTAAGTTATATTTCCTTTTTTTTAAACAATTTGTTATAATGGTATTTAGTAACAGAACTTAAAATATAAATAATTATCTGAAGAGGAAAGTTGGAAGAATTATCTGAAGAGGAGGAAACAACTGCTTCGCATTTTTCAACGACGAAAGTTCAGTGTGACCAATCGAAACGCCGAATGCGGTCACCGTAACGATCTATTATTTTTTATATACATATATTTAAGTCCGCCAAAATGACTACTCTGCTTAATGGAAAGCATGAGTAGAATCCAAGAGTAGTGATCACCATCCTCATTGTGAGTGCAGACAATGTAGCATGGTGACCCACACTATGGTTGTCTAGTGACTTCCTTGTGCATCATTGGGCATCCAGTCTCGCAGTAGCCAGCACGAATGCTGTCATTTTAGATCTTCTATCATTGCGAAATATGCAACAAACTCACACTAGGCCCTGTGTCTACTCCGTTGTTTTTTTGTTTTCAGATGTACCTAGTCTCGTTATAATCCATGCAATGTTGAAGGATCTAGTTTGTAGTTTACCGATGATAGGTTTCTGACTCTTTCTTTGCGCACGGCGTCATCTACTAGGACTATCTCGTGCATGCGACGGGAGCCCAAAGATTGGATCCGCTCACGCAATACGGGGTGTGACATAATATAGCGGCTGGAAGATAATTTATACTGAATTAATTTTGTGATTTACTAGCTTTTGCTAGATTAGCTTACATATAAATAGAGAATCATATTGTTATCCCTTGGCACCATGTCCAACTCTCTGAAAACGTTTATGATAAGGATGAGTAAACGTTTAGTCCGCCATGTCCAAAAGTGCATGTTAATAATGATGCTAAACAAAACATGTATGTAATTTAAGTTCTCATGACAGTAATATCAGCTTTACAGAGCCTTCTAAAAGGAGAATATGATTGGTCACCACAGTCAGTGACAATAAATTCATTTATGTAGTTTTATAACTTTTTATGTTTTCTACGAAGTTTTCAAACTATCAACGAACAGAAAGATGGAGAAGGTGTAACTATAAGAATTTTGTTAGAAGTACTTAGTTACAAAAGCATTCGAAATATGCTGGGCTTTGACGAACGGTACAGAACATAAACAGAACGCCCACCTGAAGTCTTCTTCATCCATTCTATATAACTGTGAGTTCTCAATTGCAATTAGCGTAGACGGCCGCTTATGGTCCTTCATGAGTAAAGCCCCCTCACCGAAGTGCGCACCGTCTTCGAAATGGCATACCTATTGCATTGAAGTATGCTGTACTCTTTTCTCTTTTTTTGAAAGACAACTACCGTCTTAGGAATACAATTTTCCTGTGTCGCGGGGACTTATCAAACATACATGAAACGGACACAAAGAACACCCAGACTCAGAACAACAAATTGTAAATCACACAAAGTGTTATCCCACGTGGGATTTGAACCCGTGGGTAGGCACTTGGCGCAGTAGGAAGCGGTGTATTTACATCCACAAAAGTTTGAACACTGCCTACTTTGGTAGTTCCAGCTGAAAGACAATCATTGTAGGACATAGATCTCCCTTAAAGTTCGCCACAACATCTGGTACCTACTACCCGCGTCTAACTACACAACACTCGACCTAGGTTGTCAGGCAACCTCGAACAGTCGAGTGATGCTACTTCCGCACGCAGACGTCACTAAAAAACTTTAATTACCGTAGCTACAGATAGTTTGGTATTATTATATTGCATGTAGTTAAATATCATCATGGTTGGGTACTGATTGTAAAACTTCTAAATTGTCATAAGTGGCTTAGTTATGTAGACAAAACATTGTCAGTGCAGGCGAAAGTTTCTTTGAACTGAAATTAAATTTATTTGGGGAATCGGGAAAAAGTCAGAAGACGGAGTCCAGAAAAGTTCTGTAAGATGCCTAAGAGATTTTGGGAAAATAGGCGCACTCACACGTAGACAAATATCACTACAGTCTATTCGTAAAATTAGAATTATTATAAAGAAAGCATTGTAAATAAGGCAGTCTGTCTTTAGGTGTTTATTTTTATTTTCAAAATAAATAAAAGCCCTTACCTCTACACCATTCACAGAATACGCAGCTACTGTGCCAGCAGAAATGAAATACATGCAATCCCCAAGATCCCCAGCGGATATAACCAGGTCGTTAGCTAGGTATACCTCAGGATGGAGGCACCCTAAAATTGTCCCCACCGTGCTCGGAGGTATGTTATCGAAGAGTTTCACTTTGTCGATGAGTGAACGACTTGTATGCAGTTGAACTTCGTCACGTAGTTGTTCTGAAATCATTGCTTTTAGACAAAACCTGGGATTTTTTTAATACTCTACGGAACATTCCTAGTAAGATATATTTTTAGGAAGTATTTTTAAATCAAAGTCTGCGAGGATTCCAACAATCCATTTAAAAATTATGTCTTGTTGGTCTAGTGCGCTAGTGGTATGCGACTGCTGATCTAGAGGTCTCGGATTCCAATTCCGGGTCTCAAAAAAAGTGTTTTTGGGATTTCTTAGGAAATTCCCGGAGTTTGGAAGTTTGGCGGTGATTCACGCCCGTGCCTCTGAGAGCACGGTCCCGGTTGTCATGAACATCTATGGCAATCGTTATTAGAAATTCAGTGCCCTCAAGTTTACTGCCAACTAGTTCAACCTTCGAATTTCAGTTCTCCCATAGGATTGCGGAGGTCCGATGCCAGTCGCTCCGTGGAAAAACTGATTTTCAGGTAAATCCGGTTGAACTTGTAGCCGACCCCCAGAAGGCTAGAAAAAAGACGAACAAGATAGTAGTTTCCATAATAGTCGATAGGAGCCAAATTTCAATTCTACTAACCTCTCCACTTGCCATGCAATGCAAGTGATACAAGAGGGAAGAAAGAAGCCAGAAACTTTATGGTAAATACCATAAAGTTTCTTGCTCCTTTTTTCCTGTTCTAGACATTAGTCTAGAACAAAATATGTAGCTAGTATACAAACCGGACAAGCACTTCAGGTTAGTTGCCTCTTTGAAGTAATGCTGCTGATATCTGTATTCATAGAAAGCTCGTACGCGTTTCTTTAGTTTAATAGGAAATTGTCGGTAGGTCATATATTCCTGTTTTAAAATAAAAAGAAATTTGAATTATAGTACATATCTAAATTTACGCCTCACGTCTACTTTCTTGTTAATTAGAAAACTAATCAAATGTATGAGAATAATGTCATTTCAACGTTAAGCCTTTAGGGCCACAGCTCACTAGCTACTTTTAGCATCGGCAATCAGCGATTTTCGATCGCGGTATCGGAAACGCGTGTTTTTTCCACAGCTCAGATGCCAAATCGATGTAACCGGCATCCGAATGTGTGCGGAGAGTAGCGTTCAGCTGCTGTGTCGCGCTTCTAAAAAGCGACTCAAAATCCGCACACTTATTTTTTTTTTTAAGTGTGCGGTGTAAAGCGTTCGGTCGCCGTATTTAGCTTCTAAAAAGCGACTAGTTGCCGATCGCCGATGCTAAAAGTAGCTAGTGTGCTGTGGCCCTTAAAGGAGACAATTAGGAGCGTCAGCGAGTTGTTTGTGTTTTTTCTTCATACCTATATGTATTTATATCTGTCAAAATGACTTTACTATGCCTGATAAAAATCATGAGTAGAATCCACGAGTTGTGGTCATCGTCCTTACTCTGAATTCAGAGAATGCAGCATGGTGATCCACACTATGGCGGCCTAGTGAGACTCGCACTCACCAACGAAATTCAACAGCCCGATTGCTGTTGTATGTTTCGTACCGAAATCTGCTTGCCTTTACTACTAATCGTCGCGTCGAATCTCTTTTTGCCATCTGTTTTCTTGTAGGATTGGCTTTTGTTTTGAAGACGTGACTAAGCATTGAGATGACGTCAAACCCATACATTTTTAGGGTTCCGTAGTTCATGACCCTTATAGATTCGTCATGCCCGTCCGTCCGTTCTCGACCTACTGCCTAAACGATTAGCGCTAGAAAGGTAAAACTTTGCATGAAAATGTGTTGTTTACGTCAACAAAGTGCTACAATAAAATTATGAAAAATATTTTTATTTAGATGCAAGAAGCCCAAAATCGATCAGAGTTGTGTACAATGGGAGAGGCCTATGTCTAGCAGCGGTCTACGAAAGGCTGATGATGTTGATTTAGGGTACCTCCTAGGTATAATTTTTTTAACTCGCTTCTACGTTCCCTACACGTAAAAGTAGGGATGTTTTTTTTTCTCACTTCTACCCCATCGTTTAGGGTATCATTAGATTCGTATTTAAAAAAAATTGCGAGGTTGCTAAAATTATTTTTCGATTTAGATATTTGTTTACAAGTTATTCAACTTTAAAGCGCATTTTTTTTGGAAAAACAAGGCGTCGCCCCTTAATAATAGACGGCTGGCTCAAAAATTCTGAAAAAAAAATCGTGAAAGTAGTCCATATATTGAACTTTAAAGGGAAAACTATTGCGGCTTAGATAGTTTTGTTATTTCAGAAGTTATAGAGGCCTAACTTTTAAAATACGCCTACTTGGAAAACTTCGTACAAAAATAACGATACAATAACAGGGTGTCACTCCGCGGTTTAGGTATAGTCGGCCGGCTGCCTGCCGGGTCAGACACGCCGATCGAACAGACATCGTCAGAACAGTTACGAGTTACACGATAGAAAGAGATGCAATTGTAGGTAAATATAATCGTAGTGATTCGGCGCTGTGCGATCTGAATTGAACTTAATCTTTTGACACCGAGGGTATCTATAACTTTAATTTACTTTTCGGAGTGAGTCTTCTGTGCTGGTACTATTATGTATTACCAGGGGGGTGTCACTTCGCAGTTTAGGTATAGTCGGCCGGCTGCCTGCCGGGTCAGACACGCCGGTCGAACAGACATCGTCAGAACAGTTAAGAGTTACACGATAGAAAGAGACGCAATTGTAGGTAAATATAATCGTAGTGATTCGGCGCTGTGCGATCTGAATTGAACTTAATCTTTTGACACCGAGGGTATCTATAACTTTAATTTACTTTTCGGAGTGAGTCTTCTGTACTGGTACTATTATGTATTCTGTGGTATTACATACAATAAGTAAACATAACAATTATCTGTTCGATGATTTTAAGTCTACCTACAATTATGCGTGACCACGGATCCTATTCTATGCGTGGCCTAACACGCTCTTGTTTACTAACCTATACTATAAAATAAGTTAAAATCTTAGACAAAGAATACCGTTAAAACTCACTTCTACTTGATTGATCAGCCCATTGTAACGAACCGTTGAGTCGTATAACGTCAGATACGATTTGATGCAAAACGCTGTGAAATAGTAAACAGTTTATACTACGTATAGGTAATACGAGTAATAATTAAACGTATGTACCTATGCTCTTTGTTCTTTCTTTGTGAACGGCAGTAGCCGAAATTGGAATGTTCTTTGTAGTTGTATTGATGTTGTGTAAATGAATTAAAATATATTGCTGTTAAACACATTGATAATAAATAACAAATCAAATTACACTCGAACGAAGGACAAAATAATCGAAAAAAGGACTGCACGGTTGGCCTAGTGGTTTACGCGGTCGCCACGCCGCTCTCTACTGCGCCAAGTGTCGTGGGTTCGAATCTCACGTGGGATAACACTGTGTGATTCACAAATTGTTGTTCTGAGTCTGGGTGTTCTTTGTGTCCGTTTCATGTATGTTTGTAAAGTCCCCCGCGACACAGGAATTCATATTCCTAATGCGGGAGATGTCTTTTAAAAAATAAATAAAATGATCGTATTCTTATATAACATAATTTTTACTTCTCCTGGGTGGGAGTCAAATCCACTATCCACTGGTTTACTTGTCAGGGTCAATAACCTATAGAGGTCAGTTAAACAGATAATCTAAACATAGATATAAATAAATACAAATAAAACTGAGATGTTTGTAATTTAAAATTGACTATACTCTAACTTTTAATTCAATTCCAGATTTGACAGTTTCAGTGTTGCAACGTTATGACAAGTACTAAATAGTGACGTTGCGAAATTACTCGGTACGGAAATCGAATATTTCCGTATCGATTCCTCTGGTTTATAATATATCTAAACAACTACTACTTTAATAGAAACTAAGTATATCAGGAAATTAAATATTTCTGAACGGATAATTTAGTTATGACGATTAATTTTATCAAGGATCTGAGAGTTTTCTTTAATAATTGTATGTGAAATGAATGAAAAAATGTGATCATGAAGGAACATGAGCAATAAAACAAATAGATGTAATAAGGTAATATTTTATTTTAAAAATCGTCGCTGACTTCGCTATCGCTGTCACTTTCTGTAACATTTACTATAAATGTGTCTGTGATATTGTCAATTAACATATCTAGCCTACTCATTTTTTCCTCTTCTTTGACAACATGGGATACGCATTTAGACCATTCGGTAGCCGTAATTTTTTGAATGCCTTCCTCAAATAAATTTCGCACGTCTGTCAATTTGAAGGTTTTATTGTTTTGAGCTACATGCCCCTTTACCTGCGCCCATATCAATTCGATAGGGTTCAGCTCGCAATGGTGAGGGGGCAGTCTTAAAACCGTGATCCCATGTTGTACTGCCATTTCGTCTACAGCGTACTTATTAAAAGACTCGTTATGTGGAATTAGTTCTAAAAGCGTAGCTTTAACCATATATGGTTCGTAATTAATATTTTTATTTAAAAGCCAGTCTTGAATGGCAGCTTTTTTCCAGCACATTTTTGGTGCTGGGGACAAGAAAACATCCACCTCTTTTTGTGATGTACTTGGCTGAGGATCCATTTTGATGGAAAAACAAAACAAATAGATTCACTCCAAAGTTCACAAAAACTATAAACGTAACTCCAAACACAACGTAACAAAAACTCAACAAAATAACAAAATATCGATTCGCAATGAAACAAGATATTCGTGCAGTCAGACTGGGAGAATGAAGCCGAATGACAAGATAAACAAAATGGCGATAGCTGCACGAGCGCGCACGGGTTGCCAATACAGAAAACCTATCTAGGCTCTTTTATTATAAGTTTTGTATTTAATATAAAAAACAAAAATATTAACTTTTTATAAAATTAAGCAACGGTTACCAATTAATAAATAATTATTATGAATAATTATGTAATTATTACATAAAAATCAATAATTTAGTATTTAATTGGCACACCAATATCATGATTACATAAACATAAATCGCGATTGTTTATCGATTTTTGTGTTCATCACTATACGTTTAAATGTGGTATCATTATTTTACTAAATGACAGTAGCTAATGTCAAATGTGGAATCGAATTAAAAGTCGTGGTATAGTATTAATCAAATGTATATATAATCAAAGGCATATACTTATGAGAGCTTCAAGGATACTGAGTAGGTACAATAAAGATCACTTTTAAGACATATTCTGCCTGTTTGTTTGTTTCGGCTAATCTATGGAACGTCGTCGTTGCGGTTACGATGGGAGTTTCAATGTTAGATAACATTCAACCACGGTTAACATAGCAGGGCTCAACTAGTGCTGGGTTTACTCACCTAAAGTAAAAACCATAAAAATGGCTGCGTAAACGATAATACAGGAGTGTACCAACAACTCATCTGGTAAGCTCGAGTGGAACATTGAGTAGCCAGTGCCTGAAATAGAATGTAACCTCGTCACATTGTCGGTTTCTGACATTTCCTTGACATTACATTGACATACATTGACTACCTTGTTGGTTTAGTAGTTCGCGTATATGCGTGGTTCGATTCCCGGGTGGGACCAAATGTTTGTATGATTTGCAAGTATTTGTTTCGGAGTATGGGTGTTTTCTATGTGTGTATGTATAAAAAAAAGTATACATGTATTTGTATCAGTTGTCTAGTATAAGCTCTGTTTAGTTTGGGACTAGATGACGTGTATTTATTTCTGAACGATTGTACTGTGTTCGTTACATATATTAACAAAAGTCAAAGCACCGGTCCAAGACGTTAGCATTCATTCTGTGACTGCCTTGTTGGTCTCGTGGTTAGCATATGCGGCTGCTGATCAAGAGGGCTCGGGTTCGATTCCCGGGTCGGACCATATATTATTTGTGTGATTCACAAATATTTGTTTCGGAGTCTGGGTGTTTTCTATGTATAATATGTATGTATTTACAAAAAAAAAAGTATGTTTATGTATATAAATCAGTTGTCTAGTACCCATAACACAAGCTCTGCTTAGCTTGGGACTAGATGATGTTGTGTGTCAGATGTCCAAAATATTTATTTATTTATTTATTTATTCTAAAACTTAAGAGTAAAGTTTTCCTCTCCAGCGTAATAAATGGTGTTACCGGATTCCTCCTATTTCACTTGCAGAGTGGCACACCGTGACGGTTTATTTACTTATTTATTTACTTTATGCACAAATACGATACATCGGCGGACTCAATGCCTAAGGCATTCTCTGCCAGTCGACCAATTGGGCACATAGGGGAACCGATAGATCACTAATCACTACAGATTTAGTTGGTAATGCCATAGGTAATATAAATATATATTATAAGTAACATACTTACATAAACATACATATATACGTCTATATTTATACACACACATATACGTACATATATTTACTAGCGTAGGATCTAAAAAAAACTAATAAACTAAGACCCCGCTGAATCCGCTAATTCGCCCAATAAAAGCTCCTACCTTCATCATAAAAGTGTCTCGACTTCTCGCCATTCTGACCTTGAGAGGAAGCGCATTCTACAAGTGGACAGATTGGACTAAAAACGAGGAATCTACGAAACTAGTAGTGTGTGATGGGCACAATTTAGTGTAGTGTGTGTTTAGTAAAAAAATGTATTTATGGTCTCACCGAAGAACGCGGATACAACAATGACGATAGCTTTCCCATATCGAAACTCAATGCTGAATTGCAACAAATTACCATTTATGCCGGCCCCCTCATTGTGTAGATAAAAATTATAATCAATAGGCATTTCGGCTGTCCCTGTAAATTAATTTAATTCATCTCAGCTCTGGTCGTGCCTCTAGCATAGCAATAGTTGTTTCATATATATTTAAGCCTGTCAAAGTGACTCTATTCTGTTTGAATGAAAGCATAAATAGAATCCATGAGACGATTATATGGTCACCATTCTTATTGTGAACGCAGACAATGCAGCATGGTGACCCAACTTGTGAGATGTTTCACATTCACCAACGAAATGCGCCAGCACTAATGCTGTCAATGTAAGTTGGTCTTCTATGCGAAGGTAGTATCTACCACCTCGGTTGAACAGGCTAGTTTGAACTGAAATCACCGTGACTAGTACTTTACTACTTAAACTACAACTGAAACATCTGATTAGTTCAAATTATCCTTGTGAAATCAGCTGCTGAACTGAAACAGACGCGTCCACTTATAGAAAAGAGAAATTGCAGATAACACTACTAACTTATGGTACCTACATACCTTTAGTTTAGTGTATTTTATACAGATCATTAAATGATACTAACAGTAGTAAATAAGTACTGGGGACAGATACATTAGACAGGCACACCAATGCACACTCAGGAGCAGTAGCACTAAGATTCGCACTAAACCAATCACTATGTAAGACCCGGTGAACAGCTGCAAATAAATTAAGTTATAATAAATACCATTCTCTATGTCATAACAGTGTATTGCATAATATCAGTTTGGGCTTATGATTTGACATACTTGCAATTTAAAAAGCGCCACCTCCCAAAATATTAAAGTAGCCCCAGCTGTTAAGGGTCTCTGTTGATGAATCAGTCAGGCAGAGAAAGTTGAATAGGGTGCTTGGAAAATAATTTATATTACCTTAGTAATAGTCTTCAAATTGCAAGTGACTGTATAGATCCTGGCAATTCTAAGCAGTGGCAGTACATGAGCAACAAGAATATACCGAGGGTTTTCAACCCCGATCCATAACATAAAGAAGGCTATTGGTGTACACGAGATCAAGTCGAGAAGTAACCAAGTTTTCAGGTAGCGGCTAGAAGAATTATGATAGGTATTATTAAACATATCCTAAACAAGACTATCTGATCTCTGACGAGATTGAATTGTGTTAACTACACTCCTGATTTACAAATTTGTCGTATCTCGAAATATTCAACTTTACAAGAGCCAAAAAAACTATTTCAAAAATTCGTAGATTTATATATTCGTAGGTAGCTCGTAGGTTTATAAAGATAAAATGTTGAGATTTGAAGGATTTAATTCAATTTTATCTCTGACTAAGCCGTAACCAGTTCAAAACAATTATTGAACGCTTACTTTCCTGTCATACATTTCCGTCACTTTTAACAAGAAAACACTCACACTGATCTGACTGACTGATCTGTGGGGTCTCGGTATGTTGAAAAATAATAATGAAACATTACCAAGCGATTGCTCTCCTTTCCAAGAATATAGTTGCGTTTTTTTGGTCATGGTAACCCATGTTGAACCTTAGAAATATGTCCACTAAACATAGAATATGGAAGAACAGCAGCTCTTTGTCAGTACTGCGCAGCTTCAAGTTATTCATTGTGTCCAACACGTATAACAAACGGTACGGAGACAGAATCATATGCGCTAAGTTCATAATTATCATTATTGCCATCCAGGTTAAACTGAAAAGAACGAATATATCTAAAACCTTCAAACGAGCAATTCCTATATATAATTTACTAGCTGATCCGGCAGACTTCGTACTGCCTCAATAGATAAATAGAAGATCAAAACTTTTGTAATAAAACAAACAAAGGAATCTATAATTATGTAAAAAAATGCAATTTATTTTTATACATTCCCTTTTTAAACCCTCTCTGGACTTCCACAAATAATTAAAGACCAAAATCAGCCAAATCGGTCCAGCTGTTCTCGAGTTTTAGCGAGACTAACGAACAGCAATTCATTTTTATATATATAAGATAAGATAACCGTTAAGTAGTATATAACATTTCGGAGCTTCTTTTGAACCCCTCATAATTCATATAAACGTGAATGTGTGCGGAGAGTAGCGTTCAGCTGCTGTGTCGCGCTTCTATAAAGCGACTCAATCTCCGCGTTTGGCGTTTTTAAATGTGCGGTGTGGAGCGTTCGGTCGCCGTATTTAGCTTCTAAAAAGCGACTAGTTGCCGATCGTAGATGCTAAAAGTACCTAGTGTGCTGTGGCTCTTAATGACTGACTATAGATGAAAATTTTGACCTTGGAACTGGGTTAACATCTATGACGACTTAGAAAATTTAAATTTGGCATCTAGATAAGTAATTCGATGCAGCGGTTTAGACATGAATGAGTAACAGACAGACATTCACTTTCCAATATATAATATTAGTATAGATTTCCACACAAACATTTAAAATAATGCCCTCTTGTTTTACGACCATTAAATTTCTACTGTACTAAATCTTTTAATCTTAACGTAATCAGCATTACGGCTAACGTTGGAACTAATTAACTAAAAGAAAAAGTAATTTTTACCTGAATAAACTAAGGGGATGAATAACACGATCACCAGCTTCGAGAATCAGGCGCTGTCTTTCAGCCACGACGGCTGAGTAGCTTCTGTAGTAGCTGCATCTTTCCGGATGATGCATAGACAACTGAGTCAGCTTCCGAAATTTACGGTAAAGATTACCACAGAATGTTTTGCTTTTGGGTAGCATGCTGTCAGATCCTATAAAGAAGATTTTCTTACTTTATATCTCATTTATCAGAAATACTTTTTACAAAAAAACTGACTTCAAAGAAAATCTGTTCCGAATACTCTAATTGCGACAGGTATGCCTATGATATTTGAGGTTTTCTCTCGATTTCTCGAGTTCTCTCGATTATTTTTGATCCCTTTCGAGATTGTCGGAACCCTTTTTTGCTGTATGTTCAAAATACCTTAGTATTCTATGGTAGAACGTATTATTTTATAGATGAGGGTAAAAAAATTGAAAAACAATGAGTTGTTTATATTTTATACTAGCTTTCGCCCGCGGCTCCGCCCGCGTGTATGTCGGTTATCGCAGTAAAAAGTAGCCTATGTCCTTTCCCAAGTTCAGTTCTGTCTTCATACCAAATTTCATCGAAATCGGTTCAGTGGTTTAGGCGTGAAAGCGTAACAGACAGACAGACAGAGTTACTTTCGCACTTATAATATTAAGTAGGGATGTTTTATTAGGGTTCCGAAGTTCATCACTTCGAACCCTTATAGATTCGTCATGTCCGTCTGTCCGTCCGTCCGTCCGTCCGTCCGTCCGTCCGTCCGTCCTCGACTTACCGTCCAAACGGTAAGTGCTAGAGAGATGAAACTTTGCATGAATATGTATTGTAATTACGTTGACAAAGTGCTACAATAAAATTATGAAAAATATTTTTATTTGGGGTACCTCCCCTACACGTAACGTGGGGATGTTTTTTTTTTCTTGCGGCTACCCTATCATGTGGGGTATTCATTAGATAGGTCTTTTAAAAACAATAAAGGGTTTCTAAGACGATTTTTTGATTTAGGTATCCGTTTGCGAGAAATTTCACTTTAAAGGCCACTTTTTTGTAAAAACAGGGCGTCCCCCCCCCCTCTAAAAGCTAAACGGCTGGCTCAAAAATTCTGGGAAAATTCGTGATAGTGGTCCATATAATGAACTTTACAGGAAAACTATAATGAATCAGATAACTTTGTTGGTTCAGGAGTTATAGAGGCTTAACTGCTACAACTTTTACAATTGTCAGTACATTTATGAAAAGATAATGTATGTTCGCAAAAATTAACATCTCTTCAATCAAAGATGTGATAGACATGGGTATAATACTAGGAATAAAGATAAATTAATTCAACCACGTTTTAGACTCTTAAAAGTTCATACATCTTTTATGGGGTACTGTATTAAATTTTATAATAAAATATCTCAAAACATACTAGATTTAACAGAGAAACGATTTAAAAATGTTGTAAAGCGCACACTATGTAAGCAAGCTTATTACAAATTAGAGGATTACATTGCCGACAAGAATGCTTGGCTTAATGCTGGTCCTGCTCCACAGTCACATGATTAATTCTCAAATTATTTAGAAGTTAGTTTGAACTTAGTTTGTATTTCTTATAGTTTTCTTTCTTTTTTTTTTGACATTGGATAACCATATTTCTGACATGTACGTATTATGATATTTTAATTGTATCTTGTTGTTTGACATTTCTATTATTATTATTGTTTTTGTTATTAACATTATTGCATAATAAGTTACTTTTTATTGACATGTTCCAAATATTTATCGCACTCTTAGAGAGTAGCATATTTATAAATAGTTTTATTATTGTATAACTGCGAACATTTTGAATTGTACATGTGAGCACTTTGTAGTCACTAGTAGCATAAGTTTGTTTGTTGACTGGCGGTTGTTAGTATGTATGTCATGCTCACTCAAAAGCCCTGCTGGCGGTGGCATGTGTAGTGGGTCGTTCGGCTCCCTACGATATGGTTGAACTGGACGATGGCTGGTGCATAGGTCATGCTCGTGATACGGGCGCCGCCAGTCGGGGCTGGTCATTTCACAACTTCTATTTATTGTTTAATTATTTTTGGACAATACCTGTGTAAATATCAGCATCGTTACATTGTCCTCACATTTAATAAAAAGCCTCAAACAATGTAACCAAAAATTGTAAAAACAATGTTGGAAAAGAGTGTCCATGGAGTTTCTTGTCTGTTCTTCTCCATAGGATCTACGAATTGGAACAGACAATTAGCTTCACGACTAACTACTGACTGAGTACTTGACGTTTCAAAAGTGCCGTTGTATGGTTTATTTGAAATAAAATGGTTTGATTAGATTTGAAAAAAAAAATGCACTTATTTAGAAAATGTCATACAAAATTAACGCATTAATACGTAAACAGAACCATTATCCATTGGATAAAACCAACTTCTTCAAAAAATGTAATATCGTACTTAATGACTCATCACACCACTTGACTTGTGTATTAGGTGATTTCAATCTAGGTGGCATTAACTGGTCAAAGGAAACTGGCTGTCCTCTGAATTGCAATTGTGAAAAATCTAAATCATTACAGGTATTATTTCAATCAACGACTATTCGACAACTTAACCACAAAGTAAATTCTAACGGCAGAATACTTGATCTTGCCATTACCGATTGTCCAGACTTACTCACTGTTACGCCTGCGCTACCCATTACTCGAGTTGACGCACATCACCCACCTTTCGAACTCGTGCTGCATGCTGCTTTGCCCGCTCTCTTGAGTAATTCAACAATTAAAAAATTATGTTATTACAAAACGGATTACGATAGCTGTAGGAGAGAGATGGCGGCGATAGACTGGCAGCGGAGGGCAATAGATTTAAATTGCGATGATTTTGTGTATTTTTTTTATAACAGTATCTACTACATTATTGAAAAACATACACCAAAAACTAAAATATCAGACAATAATTATCCTGTATGGTTTTCAAAAAATCTGATTAAATTACTTCGAAATAAACACAAAGCACACTCTAAATTTAAAAAATATTGTAATCCTAGGGACTACGATATGTTTTCCATGCTCAGAGCCAGGGCGAAAATAGTGATCGATCAATGTTTTAGAAACTATATTGAACAGATAGAAAATGATCTTAAATTTAATGTTAAAGCATTTTGGCGATATACAAAGAGTAAACGTATTACAAACAATTATCCAATCAATATGTCTTACAAAGACAAAACGTGTAACTCTGGTGAAGATATTGCTAACCTCTTTGCGGAATATTTCTCGTCGGTTTATTCCTGTAGTTCATCTAAAAACTACGTACCCAACTTTCCTTCATCTAACTATACCATTAGTAATATATCGATATGTAGAAAAGATTTATTAAAAAAACTACAAAGTGTTGATCTAACTAAAGGTGCTGGTTTTGACGGCATTCCACCAGTTTATATTCGGCTTTGTGCAACAGAATTGGTTACACCTGTCTCTATTATTTTTGAAAAGTCGTTAGAAGAGGGCATATTCCCTGGGCTCTGGAAAATTGCCAAAATTACACCGATACATAAATCTGGCAAAAAAAACGAAGTATCTAACTATCGGCCTATTTCTATCCTCAACTGGTTTGCCAAAATATTTGAGGGTTATGTTTACAGCCACATATATAACCACATGAAACACATGTTGAGTCCACTACAACATGGTTTTATGACCGGTAGATCAACAGGCACCAATCTCTTATGTTATACAACATATTTGTGTGAATCTTTTAATACAAAACAGCAGGTGGACTCGATATATACTGATTTTTCGAAGGCGTTCGATCGTGTAGATCATTCTTTGCTACTTCTGAAGGCGCAGCATGTCGGGATACATGGCAATTTATTGAGATGGCTCGCGTCCTACTTGCTCAATCGTACCCAACTGGTAGCCCTCTGCGGCTATGAGTCTGCCCCTTTTATAGCATCATCAGGCGTGCCTCAGGGTTCAAATTTAGGACCCTTACTTTTCCTATTATTCATTAATGATTTGTTAGGTAAAATTAACAGTGAATGTCTAGCTTATGCGGATGATATCAAAATTTTTAAACGAATATCTAACTACACTGACTGCGAAACTCTTCAATCTGACATCGATACAATAGTGGGTTGGTGTGACGAAAACCTAATGTCACTAAATATAAAAAAATGTCAAGTTATTTCATTCACTAAAAACAAAAAAACAATAGATTATAGATATCATATTCAGGGCACTGCAATAAATAGAGTCACGGTGGTTCGCGACCTAGGGGTAATATTTGATAATGTCATGTCCTTCCGACCTCATTATGATTATATTTGTAATAAGGCTCATCGTATGCTTTCATTTATTCTTCGTAACGGAAGACCATTCAAACAAATCGCCTCTCTAATGATATTGTACTACTGTCTAGTTAGAAGTATTCTTGAGTACTGTTCGCCTGTATGGACACCGATATATGAAACTCACACCGACCGAATAGAGGCAATACAGAGACGATTTGTCAGGGCGTTATGTATTAGAACTGGCTTGAGACGTAAATTAACAGATTATGAGGACCGACTGCGAGAACTCAAAATGGTGAGTTTAGAGAGGAGGAGGTGGATGAATGACTTGTTAACCCTACATAAAATTGTCAATGGTTCTTTGGACTGTCAACTTATAGAGCAAATGAGTTTTAAAATACCGTCGCGATCTGTGCGTATTCCACAACTTTTTACCATAGGTAATTTTAATAATAATGTATCCAAAAACAGTTCAATTTCAAGAATGTGCACACATTTCAATCAGATATGTTCTGAAAATGATATATTTTTCGACACGTTTGGTGAATTTAGGGCCGCGATCATTGATCACTAATCTCAAGAATGTCTGATAATTATTTTTTTAATATTATTTTTTCTTTTAACGAAGTAATGTAGAATAAAAAGCTGTGTACAGTTGTAATTGGACTTCAGACCTAAATATTGTAAACTATAATATGTAATATTTGTATGTCTTTGGTTTGTTGTCTGTTTCTGTACCTAATAAATAAAATAAAAATAAAATAAAATAAAATAAAATAAGATTTCCAATCCACGTACCATTATGGGTGACTGAGGAACCCTTTCCTGTGCGTGGCCTGACACGCACTTGGCTGATTTTTTTTAAATGAACGTGTTTAACGTTAAGAGTAGGTAGATGTGTGCATTATTATGAAATCTTGAGGTTATATATGCATTTGGTACTTTCAAAATACTTACCGAGTTTCAACTCGCAGGAATGTTTCTTAAACATATTTATTGTTATTGCCAATATACTTTGCGTTTATTTAACTAGTCACCTAATAAAAACTTCAGTATTAATATGAAATTAAAATCTTATCTAGTAGTTTACCTAATAATCGTATTATTTTCTTACAAGCACATAAATTCCAATAGCACTGAATTAAGTGACATCGAAATGACTTACCATAAATAAATTACTTAGAACTATTTTAAAATATCTGTTTTAAATCTCTTTTCAGATTTTAGAAATCTCTGTGGAGATCCGTCTTCATGGTGAAGGATTATACTATTATTAGGAATATGGAGTGCTTCCATCCGTATTCCTAAGAAACCTATATTAATCCTTACACCAAAACCTTATTTCTAAGCAGAGGTCTATGCCTGGCCAACTCTTAGGCTGGGAAATTCAATGAACTCAATGAATCTCTTGTCTGCCTCGGTGGCACAGTAGGAGCGTATGCGGTTGCTGTGCTTGAGGTGTCGGGTTCGATTCCCGGGTCGGACTAAATGTTTGTGTGATACCTAAATATCTGTTTCGGAGTTTGTTTGTGGTGTTTTCTATGTATAATATGTATCACAAAAAAGTATGTTTTTGTATTTATATCAGTTTTCCATAATACAAGCTCTGCTAGTCGTTGTGTGTAGGATGTCCGAAATTTATTTATATTAATTTAATCGATTAACCATAATCAAAGTCGAATACAATTTCATCGTGAATGCAATCACTTATGGAATCCCATAACCTGAATAAGTGCATGTGTACCTATCGTGTTTCATGCACACAGGGATTGCTTATATTAAACTGTAATATTTCCAACGGAATCAAGCTCAATAAAAGAAAAAGTATTTTTACTTTTATAACTTTATTTATTTATCAAATAAAATCGTCGGGATTGTGTTGAATTAGATGTTGTTGTTGGCAACTGCGGAGCTTGAAGGCTGTAATAGAGAATGCTGTTAGCATTTTAACTCTTCATCAAAAAAATGGATTTATGCATACTTTTTTCATAAGTGACAGTTTGACACATGGTAAATCTACTTTCAGACCAGTGGCCTTAGGTGATTGAAAACAATCACTGACGGTAAGCAACGACGACGTGGACAGACCTAGGTGGGTGACCGCTTGTAGCATGACATGATATTATTTATTCATCAATCATCATCATCAACAGCCTTTAACAGTCCACTGCTGGACATAGGCCTCTCCTTAGTACGGAGGTTTTGGCCTACTATACCACGCTGGCTAGACGGGTTGGTATAGGGTTGGTTTCAAGTTACCCTTCTCTTTGCATTGATGTTGTCTTGAGTAGTTTATCCCTTAGTCGCCTTTTACGACACCCGCGGGATGAATAGGGGTGGTGACACTCTGTATTCTTAATCCGTCACCACACGGACAGTTATTATTTATTATTTATTTATTTATTTATAACACTTACGTCTACCATTACAGATATATAGAATCTAATGCGGTATACGTAGACAATATGTTTTAATTAACTTAACTGCTCTCAATGATATGAGTGTTTCCGTTATCGGAGGTCACGTTAAGCACTAGGTCCCGGTTGTTATCATAAGATAGCAGACGTGAAGTTTAGTTGGAGGCCCTCGGGCGGCTTAAAAACATCCAACGGCAAGATTACGTAGCCACAACGTGTCTTGCCAGTCCCCAACCCGCACTTCGGTCAGCGTGGGTACGTATGGCCTTAACCCTCTCCTGAGAGGAGCCCCGGGCCCAGCAGTGGGACATTATGGGTTGTTGATTTGTGATATAATTAAGTTATTACCTCATCATTTAATTTGGCTTGCTGGTCAGGATCATCAGCAGGCGGGAAGTATTCAGCGCGGAATTGCGGTAGGTTTTCAATGCCGATTAGATCTGATTCATTAGAAGTATTGCTGAAGAAATAAAACACGGTGTTATTGTTATTGTAGGTGTTTGTCAAAGAGCAACGTGATAGAAAGTAGCCATGCGCAGGCGTCCCCATCTTTTTTATTTTATATAACGCCTGCCAAGGTGACTCTACTATGCCTGATGGAAAGCATGAGTAAAATCCACAAGTGGGGGTCGCCATACTCACTGCAAATGCAAACAGTATGGCGAACCACATTATGGCGGCCTAGTGAGATGCTTTTTCACGCCCCGCTTAAAGGACCCGGGATCATAGTATGCAGGAAAAACACGAGCTGGCAGAGAGTTCCACTTTTTAACTGCTCGGCACAAGAAGGAAGACCCGAACCTCTTAGTTCTGGAGCGTATGTCTTCTACTCTGAACTTCTTACTTCCCTGGCCAGATCGTGTTGTTCTGTAGAGGAAGGGAGAGGGCATCTGTCGAAGTATTACCCCAAATGGGTCAACGCATTATGCTGTTATGACACAGAATATTTTCATGTGTGTGTAAAGTTATGACTGTTGTTTTAATTGTTACGTGTGAGATCGTAGTGATAGATAGTTTGTGAGTCTAAAATGTAAATGTATGAATATTTCCCCCCGCAAATAATAACAGACTGATTGGTATCAGAATAAGATGCTATGGCCCTCTCCGCTCTCCCCTCCGGTACGCAGTTTGTGTTGCTAAATGGAACTATGACTTGTCATATATCTACAAATATTGGGGACGCCATTCTCTCGTCATTGCTCGACAGACTTCAATACCTACCGATTTCTCGGGAGTATTTAGATTTTTCTTAAGTTGTCAAGTTTTTCAGTCAATTTGGAAATCCCATTCTGTATCAAAATATAAAACTGTAATCTGTGAATATCGATAAGCTCTTGGTGATAGAATTGTGTTGAGGAATATTGTAATAACTATTCGCATATAATTTTAACAAAAGGAAACGACTTCAAAGAAAAACTATTCCGAGTACCCAAATCGCGACAATTGTGCCTATGATATTTGAGGATTTCCCTCGATTTCCTTGGGAGTCCATAATCATATCCCGATATGGTGACGATAGGACCTGTAAGCTACGCCCATTCCAATGCAAAAAATATTCTTGAAATCGGTTCATAAACGACGAAATTATCGCTGAACATACATTAAAAAAAAGATTCCGACGAATTGACGATCTCCACCTTTTTTGAAGTTGGTTATAAATCCCATAAATATGTGTGGTACTTTTCTGCTCAACGAATACACGTACAATAGGAATCACCAACTTACCTAATGATATCTAACTTGGATGTCTGGGATGTTTCGTTCCAAATAGAGTTTGATCTTTCAACAGCATGATTGTTGGTGCCAGAAGTGATGTCCAGATGGTTCAGTCCCAAGTTCTCTGAAGCAGACTTTCTCATCGATAGGATTGTAAGGCGTCGATTCAACCTGTATGATGTGAAATGATTAAGACAAAAAATAAGAATTTTTCAATCATATTCAATCTAGGGCATCATTCACATAAAAAAATATTTGGCCCGCGTAAACTGCTTAAATATCTATGTCATCAATTTGTCCTTAACATCAAAATGTTCATGTCATCACAATATGGCATTTTCATGCAATACACATGCAAAATTCCAGCTCCAGAAACTAGGAAGTGGGTGAAATTTTGATTACCACATTTATTTATTTACTAAGACTCCCTGCAAAATATATTGTACAAGATGTACTTAATGCCACAAGCATTTTCTTCCAGACAAACCTTTGGGTGTTTTAAAGCTGTTTGTGGTAGCAGGTATATATATGAACAAGTAAGACGAGAGACCCAAAAAAACTAAACAGACAAGGCAAGCTAAACTGAAACTGTTTAACCACAAGTATATTATACCGTTTATACTTACACTCTAGTCCTGATGATTAAGGCCAACAGAATCATCACACACAATAAACCGAGTACAGCGGCGAGTCCGATGAGCGAGTACACCGTGATCTGATGATTATCTGTACCAGGACTGCTATCAGTTATGTCCTTTAGTACTACGTGTTTCAACCATAATGTTCTTTGAATCAACCGCAGTAGATTGATGTCACTGCGGAGACTGGGCAAAAACATTCATCATTATCATCAGGCAGAATGAAATCTTATATTTTTTTTAATTGTAAAGATATCGTTAAAGAGTCTTGCTTTGGTATTTATTTTTGGAGGCCTAGTGTGAGTTTGCTTACGATCAATTCGATAGTCATAGTGATCAAGTTCGGTAAAGCGATTGGTGAAAAGTTTTGTGAAGCTCAACTGCTGAACGCGGTCGCCTTGAGGGCTGAGTTGATGTGAAATAAGGCCCTCTGATTACTCTTTCGGTAGGTTCCTTCACTTGGTAAAAAGTGTAAGACAAGAAAAGAACCGCCTAACACCGGTTTTTGTAAAACACTCCAGGCCTATAAATGTGGGTTGTAGTAATACTATCAGCTGTAATGTGATATATGTAGAGAAATATTTTCCACCTTTGAAGCTCGTCCGCGAGGACTGGCACGTTGTCCCTGATGAAGTGCGCTTTTATCTCAGTGCGACCCTCGATGATAGTGCCCAGTATGTCATCAATGGCCCACGCTATTTGGTCAATGTGGCATGTCATGCGGAAACCGGCTGTGAAAGTCTGTACTATCTGCAAACAGCGTTAGATATCTGTCGATTTGACAGGTCAACACAGACAACAGGTAAATTATCTCAGAAGACCGCGATTGTACAGCCGCACTCTATTACATACGCCTTTTGTTTAGGTGTAGGCATAAGCGTACAGTCCTCATCCTGCACTCGGCCAGAGAGGGGACATATGACCTTAACCCTTTCCTGAGAGAAGAGCCGAGCCCAGCATTGGGAAGTTGTGGGTTGTTGATGAATAAAGAAGTGTATAAAAACTGAAAAATAAATGTTGATCTTACTCGCGTAAATTTATTTTTCAATAGTCATTTTGGCAATAGAAAATAGACATTTAGAGGTAAGTGTTGCTTCTTTAAGTTTGTTGGGCAATCATGTATTTTGCGAGAAAATCAGTTTCCAATAAAGTAACTCTACTCTGAGTAAAGACTAAAAAACTCCTATAAAACACTGAGTGTACTGCATTAGGAATCCTGAGACGATAGAGCGTATTTATCATGTCAACAAGATTTTAAGCTCGTAAATTTAGTTTGTTGTTAAATTATACTTACAAAAGCATAGTTTTCTTGTATTTGTTCAAGGGTGTTCCTGAATCTGAAGGTGACTCTGTTTTGTGAGGATATCATGAATATCTTAACTTGAGTGCGGTCGTATGCCCCGGCTGGTGTAAATAAAAAAATAAGTGACTGATTGGAGAAAATTAATATACTCAAAGTGTAAAGTAGCCAAGAAAGAAAGACTTTTTCAATTCTAAAAAAGGTATGCCGCAAAGTATTTCGATACATAAAAAAATTGCTCGTACTGTATTCATTCTGTCGTAAATATAGGAGAGTGAAACAGAGACGGATTAAGGTAGAGGCATTTTTTCTTGGAGATGAAGTTGAATAATACATAAAAAAAATTCGACTTACTTGAATCAGTGGCCTCAATTTCGAACTTGAACATTCCCTGCATTGAAGTAGTAGGCTGTATGTTTAGAGTTAGTATCCCTGTTGTAGGGTTCAGAACGAAGGCATTCTCCCGTACGACTTCCATAGTGGGATCCACGATCATAGAGGCAAAGTCTATCTTATACGTCACTGGTATTCCTTTGGTATGTACTGCCTGAATATAAAAAAGATTTTACCCAAACTCTACCTTTCATTAATAACATTAAAAGATGATATAAAATCTGATTAAAAATGTAGTTATGATCATAAACCGATACTCAGACATTTTATAGATTCTATATTTGACAGCTTTATAGTCAAACTTCGTAAAAATAGGTTAGGTAACTTCTCGTGTTATCCACTTTAATTTTTAGTTAGGATTATCTAAGTTAGAATTTTAGTTGTAGGTGCAACTCTACGATGTTCTTCAACGATTACTTTTCACACACAATATCTATAAACAAATTTTTCATTTTTGCTAAAACTTGCTAAAATTGTGGTGACTTTTACTAAGTCCGTATTTTAAACAGTCAGATTATTTTAAGGCCTTCATACAGTATATTTTTACTTGTAAAATATTAAGATTTATTAATTGACTTTTAGATCTTTATTAATGAATATAATAAAAAATAATCTTGAGGTAGTAGAGCCACGCTGATTTCAGCACGAATGGGCCGGCTCGACCCGGCCAGTACTACCCTCACACAGAAGACCATCCTAATAATGACAGCATTCTTGCTGTCGTATTTCGTTGGTGAGTGTGAGACCGGAGGCCCAATCATTCTGCATCATTCTCCCGCCCTTCGAAGGCCGGGAGAATGATGCAGAATAATCTAACCAGGCTGCCATGGTAGGGGTCACCATGCTACATTGCCTACCCTCACAATAAGCATGGTGACCCCTACTCCTGGATTCTACTCATGCTTTCCATCAGGCAGAGTAGAGTCACTTTGGCAGGCTTAAATATAAAAAAAAAAAAAAAATTAAATACGTACCTGTACTGTCAGAAGGATTCTACCAATGACGTCTGTTGTTGAAATTATGGCGGTGTAGATCTCGCTCTGGAAGACAGGCCTTGGGTTGGCTTCTCTGACCTGGCACGTTAACATATCATTTAACCTTTTAAGTACCGAAGTGTGGTGACGGATTAAGAATACAGAGTAACACCACCCATATCTAGCCCGTGAACCATCCGTATGCATACATTACTCCAGTGCCCTTCAGTAAGCAAAGGTTCATTATAAGTGCCGCGGCAGGCAAATCGGTGTTTCAGCGCTGCGATCGGGTGCAAGTTATAGGTTAAAATGCCCCTGTCACCACCTCTATTCAGCCCGCGATCCCATGAGTGCTTTAAGAGCCAATTCAACGAGAAAACTACGCAAATATACTTTTTTATGCATGATGATGTTCTTGATATTAGTGAAAAGAAAAATATCTCACTCCCACTATGAGGCTGAGTCGATCAGGTGGCTTATTTCGAGGCACGTGGAAGAACAAGGCCTCGCATTTGTGCAATGCCACCTCAAGACCTAGCCGCCGGATTCGCTCCATGACTTGGGCAACCCCGGCTGTGGCCCTCAGGGTTGCCTCGCGGTACGTTCTACCACACGCCGTGACAAGCGTGTCATCCGCATAGCAGGTGACGGTGACACCATCTAAGAATTCATCGCGAAGCACCCAGTTGTCACCAATGTTTTACAGAGCGGCCCTAAGACTGAATCCTGCGGAACACCGCACGACATTCCACGCCGACCGAAACCGGTCCTACTTGGGTCGATGATGGCTCTCTCCGAGAGGTACGCCCCAACTATGCGGCGGAGCTGGAGAGGCACTCAAGTGATATATCAGTGCCTCCCTGATGCAACCCCAGGGTAAAGTGTTAAACGCGTTGGCGATGTCCAAAGACACCGCCAACACAACTTCACCCCGGGAAACTACTTTCTCCGCTGGATGAACAAAATCAGCTCTCTAAAAAGAGGTGCTCTCAGCCGTGGATATTTAATTATAAAGGCTATTAATGTGATGTGAACTTACAACGACAGTGACGGTGAGAGTGTTAGACGGTAGTACGTTGATAGGATTGCGTGAGTTGGAGGCGGCCACCAGCACAGTGTGCGTCTCGCTCTTCTCGCGGTCTAGTTCCTTCACCAGGTATATCAAGTTGGTCCTTGGTTTGAGTGCGAAGTAGCCGCCGTCATTACCCTCTGTGGAAAAAGGTTAGTTGTGTTGACTAGAGATAAATAATAATAAATATTTCGGACATGTTACACACAACACCATCTAGTCCCAAAATAAGCAGAGCTTACATCATGCGTAGTAGATAACTGTTCCAAATACATAAAAAACATTGATTGTAATTACATACATATTATACAAAGAAAACACAAACTCCGAAACAAATATTAGCGGATCACACAAACATTTAGTCCGACACGGGAATCGAACCTGAGACCTCAAGCACAACAGTCGCATACGCTAGTACTGCGCTTCCGAGGCAGTCAAAAAGCGAAACGAGTACCGGACTGCAGTTATCGCGCTGATTTTAAAGCCGAGGTACTCAATATCCAGACGATGGAGTTTAGTGCATTGGTTGAGGAACTTAAATTATTGGCTAAAAGACTAATGGTCGTTTTCACCAAAGACCCCTAAATTCAAGGGGCAGCAGAAAGAGTTGGATAACCCTTAGTGATATTTTCAATTTCACCAACCTTTAGGGGAAATCTAGGTGCTTAGATTTCACTAAAGTTTAAGATCTAACTACTTTAGAGGAATAGTTACCTACCTAGTAAGTACACCAGAGACTGGTGAGAGAGGTTTAGTTAGGTACAGTTGGTCAAAACTGGCTTAAGACATTTTTACTTTCATTATTCGTACATTAATGTAACATTACTCTATGACGGTCCTCTGTCGTCTTTACTATGGAGAGTGTTGTGAAGAGCTCATCGAACTGGTCCCTCCTCCTCCCTTCCTTTACAGCAGAACAAGTACTGGACTTGGAAGTCACCGCTTTATAGTGGAAGAAATACGCACCAGAACGAAACGGTTCTTCCTTAATATGCCGAGCAGTCAAAAACTGGAACAAACTACCACCTCTTTCCTTCCCACTATGATCCCAGGTCCTTTTAACGGGGTAGGCTTTGGCAGGCAGGCAAATATTAAAAGGAACAGGTATAAAATATCAAAAAGCAAAGTACTTATACGGTATTACTTATATAGTAAGTAAATATACTTACGAACGATGCTGTAGCAAATATTGTGACAGTTGTCTTCACACAGGTGGTTTTTGGGATCCAAAGCTTGAGGCAGTTGGAAATACTCCGATAAACCAGCTTCTTTCTCTATAAAAGAAATTAAAAATATTTTATTGCATCATGAGTCATGACTATGCATTATACTCGTTAAAATAGAAATCGGCGGGATTGCTATTGATGTACCTTTTTGGTAATGAGCATCTACTTGCTTTTTGTTAGTGAGTACTTGCTTCGGCAATACATATACTAAAATTGGAACGATACAGAGAATATTAGCATGGCCCCTGCGCAAGGACGACACGCAAAATCGTGAAGCGTTCCACATTTTTGGTAACTCATTAACAAAAAGGTACATGATAGCAATCCCGCAGATTTCTATTTTAATGTAACTGACCATAAAAGTTTAAAACAATACATTATACTCGTATAAGAAACAGTTCCGTTACTGACTGACTGACTGACAGACAACGCATGGCCGAAACTACTGGATGCAGGAAGCTGAAATTTGGTATGTGTGGTACTTGATCCTATGTGGGTGTGGGCAGAACAAATAACATCGACACAAGATCACGATTCTGTTTTAGTCGTATTTTTTCTATTATTATGCACATTTTCATATAATTTTTACTGCATGTATGGCTTATCTATGGCAATCGTTATTGGGAAGTCAGTGCCCTCAAATATACTGACAACTAGTTCAATCTTCGAATTTCAGTTCTCCCTTAGGGTTGCGGAGGTCCGATGCCAGTCGCTCAGTGGAAAAACTGAAATTCAGGTAAAACCGGTTGAACTAGTAGTCGACCCAAAATAAACTTGGGAATTATGGCTAGGAGGATGCATGTATGGCTTAGTGCTGAGTGATGTGAGTCTGAATTCCACACGGAACAATACTTTGTGTGATCTACAAACTATTGTGCAGAGTTTGGGCGATTCCAGTGTACTTTTTCATGTATGTATGTAGTCTTTTAAAAATTGTATAAATGTATGAACGACACTAATGATGTGTTTATCAGCAATCTGATTACATTTCGTCCCGCTCTAGAATTATAAATCATTTTAGTGAAATATTGGTCTACCTTTACTAAACATGTTAATTAGTAGGTATACGATGAATGTATGTAACGAAGCGCTCACAGCCAAGTGAACCTAGGTGATGGGAAACAATCATCGAGGGTAAGCAACGATGGCGCGGTCACTAGATGGGTGACTGCTTATGGTATGATATGTTATGAGCGTTACCGTGATTCGGAGGTCACGTTAAGCAGTTGGTCCCGGTTGTTATAATAAGATAACAGTTTTGTAGCTTAGTTGGAGGTCTTCGGACGGCTCAAAAACATCCAACGGCAAAATTACGTAGCCACAACGTGTCTTACCAGTCCCGACCCGCACTCAGTCAGCGTGGGGATGTACTCGTATGGCCTTAATCCTCTCCTGAGAAAACCCAGAGCTCAACAGTGGAACGGGTTGTTGATGGATATAACGTGAACTCTTTGTTATTAAACTCACCAAAGAAGGAGACGGTAGCAGTGTTCTCGTTGAAAACAGGCTCTCCCTGAGACGGCACGAATGCGAGGATAAATGTGATATCAGTGTATCGAGGGCCAGGATCCGTGCCGCCATCCGTGCCACGAATAGTCACCTGTGATGTTTATTTTGGTGCTAATTCTTTTGTTCAAAGACTCTCAAAATTAAACTTGAAATCACTAAAAAATAGTTTTCGAAATGTCAAAGATTAACTAAAATTAGATACATCATACTAAAAATAGACGTTATCTAAATGCATTTGATACAAAAATATAATTTTAGAAATCGTTTCACTAAAATAAGAGAAAACAACATAATTTAAGAGAAAATTTAGTTTAGTGACGTGACAACAGAATTAGTACCATTATTTAGAATCTAACATCTTCACGTAGAGAAGTTAGTTTTTATGTCCTCAAGATAAGGCAAAAGCACAATAACTGTTATATTACGGAAAATATGCTGGGTTACTAAAATTAATTGCTAATCATGCTTTCCTGATGGAAAGCATGGCAGAGCGGAGTCACTTTGATGACTATTAATTTCATGTAAGCTCTTTCCTGGAAGAATTGTAAAACCAGTAAAACTGATATATTTATCTAGTTTTTGCCCGTTGCATGTATATCGGATATCCTTGTAATAATCTTCAAAGATATTTATAAATAATGTGACTTCCTATTGTTAAATGAAGTTTCAAAATAGATTTCGTAGATCTAAAAATTACCCTCTGACATCTCACAAACTTTACCTCTTAATAATAATAATAGTATAGATAACTCCTTAGGTTTGTTTATAATCTATATTCCTAGTTTAGAAAAAAATAATACATACCACAAATTCCCTGATGTTTTGTTCGAAAGTTTTTCGAAGAATGAGCGTACCGAAGTTGTTGCCATCGTTCCTGAACTCAAAAAATTCCTGCGCATCCGCTGCCAAACATATCCAATAGAATTAAATATGTATTTAATTTAGATTAATTGCCTCGTTGGTCTAGTGAATAGCGTATGCGACTGCTAATTAAGAGGACTCGGGTTCAAATCCCGGGTCGGGCCAAAAAGTGTTTTTGGGTTTTTCTTAAGGAATTCCCAATAGCAGCCCGGAGTTTGGAAGTTCGGTGGTGATTCACGCCCGTGCCTTGGCGAGAATGTTAGGAAGAAGATTTAGATTAGTAGTTAGTTTCGAATTCTTTGGAATATAAATATGTGACTTTATATTTAAAAAAGTCAAAACTCGAAAACTTCATTATGATTATTTATTTATTTATTTATAATGGACCTCCGACAAGGAATACACCTTACATGCTAGTTTTTAACAGAAATAACAAATTGTTTTAAGGCTTGTGCTTCCTCAATTATGGGAGATCACAACATGCGTATTACAAAAATAAAAATAGGTACAATTAATAGTGTTTACAAACAGCATAATATTTTGTAGAAAAGGTAAAAATAGGAAAGAAATTGATAAAAATTATAAAATATAACAATAAGGTAAGCAAAAATTAGAAAATGTGTGGCAGTTACATATTTATCACACACATTAAAATTTATATTCAACACACATAAATAAATATTTATATTTAAATTTAAACAGAAGGTAGGTACGTCAACAATTAAATATTTAATTGCACTATTGGATCTCGAATTTTTTTTTTAAATTCAACCAGACTATTAGAAAAGATGTCTATGTCGACTGAAGGAACTGAAATAGCATCATACTCATGAGTCATCCTAGCAATTGGTGCTAGCAATTATCAACAGCCTCTATCAGGCGACTGCTACAGTCTTTCTTTAGAAAGTTCAGTCTTTCTTTTGGCCTAATATACCATGATGTCACACATGATTGACACACTGTGAATCACGAAATAGATGCAACACTCATCGTATTGTATCCATTTAGTGACTGTATCAATGCATTGTGGGCTATTTCAAGATTAGGCAAATAAACGTTTTTTAATCACTTAAATGTATACATTATATATGTTAATATTGTGGCGTACATATCGCACGAACGAACAATATGCAACAGCGCCATCTACTGAATCTGTAACTAATCCTGAATCGCGATATAGATTCTCGAGCTGATTATCATATACACAACTGCCTGGTTGATGTTGTCAACCGTTGGGCTGTGACCCGCCAGGCATGATTACCTCGCCTGGTCGGAGGATCGTCCCTTTGTGTTGGAGGGTTACAATACCGTTCCTCCACACATACATATGTTTTTGTTGGTATATTTTAAACGAGTAGGTAACGCCTACATACCGTCTCCTTGTATTTGGAATGTAACGACGCCAGCTTCCAGCCCGTCTTCATCAGTAGCATGGATGCGCACCATGACATCATTCCCAACAGTTATCAAAACACCGTTCGCCGATATTTGTTCCTGTTTCCCAAATAGCACAGTTTAAAATTGAATAATGACAAATGCCTGATATCTAACAATCGTTTAAGGTACGGAGATATAAAAATGCATTACCCTGGCGACTCTGATGATAGAGTTCGACTGCGGGAAAACGAACACTGGGTCGTGGAAGTTATAAGGAGTGATGACCAGCTCGTACGTCTCGTTACTGGCCTGCTGTGGGTATCCGTGGTCGAAAGCCTGAATACACAAAGACGGTGTTTGATACGGTTCTTTAAAAATAAAATTGAAAGAGGTTATATGTTTTTTGGTAAACATATAAGGATATCTTCCGATAGCTATACCGAGACCTTCATCATCAGCCTTTAACAGTTCACTGCTGGACATAGGCCTCTCTTTGAAAAGGAGGTATTGGCTTACTATACCATGCTGGCCAGACGGGTTGGTATGGGGTTCGAGTTTTCCTTCTCTTTGCATTGATGTTGTCTTGCGTAGTTTATCGCTTAGTCGCCTTTTACGACACCCGCGGGATGAATAGGGGTGGAGACACTCTGTATTCTTAATCCGTTACCACACGGACATACCGAGACCTTGAATTATTCTTATTACTGAGACCACTTACAAAAATATAACATTTAACTCTTGGGAAAGTACGGTCATCAAAAAAAGGTGTAGGTACAAGTGTGTTGATGAAGCCATTAAATATTAGTATTAATTTCATGAAGCTGTTTTCTGAAATTTCTTGGTGTCTTCATATTAAGTTTGCAAGCAATTGTTTTTTTAAATGGCAATTCGTTAAAATCTTTAATTTTTATTGATTCGTAGACCTTAAATAAACTTAAATGTTACATACCAATACATGAATGGCGTAAGTGCCCCAAAAACCTTTCAAATCCATGGCGGTCTCGAGTTCACCAGTGACGTTTTGTATCCGTATCATGTTGAACAGTTCTGGTACTTCAATGTCTCTGTCAAGGATGTTCAAGCTCAGTATGGTGTACCCAACACGGGAGTTGTCCGTGTCTGGTTCATCTCGGTCAGGGGCGAAAACTTGATGAGGGACTCTCGAACCCTGAAATATTTAATGTACTCTCTTTACGATGCCGTGTGTACCTTGAGACAAAGGAGATACTTGTTCAAGACTATGAGGTAAGAGATTTTGCGCTTCTGTTAAGTGAGAAAATATTAAAATAAATCTTGGTAGTAAGGTAAAAATAATTTATTTCCCCACATATGGTCACTTATACATAAAAAACCATTTAAAATAAAAGTGTATTCGAATGAATGGGGCTTGATTTATTTAATGGTGGGATAACTGGATATTGTATATTAAATATTTTAAATTGGGTACTGCTCATCAGAAATGGCAATCATGAATTTCGAATTCAGTTTGCTCTCAGGGTTGCGGAGGTGCTTCGGGGTTCCAGAGACTTCCTTTCGAGGGTATACCTGGTTCCTCGACTCATAGTACCCGAGATGGCGTGCGGTTTTAGTCGGTTCGAGTCCGACATAGTCATCAACTGGTGGCATCCGTTAAGATTTCCGCACGAAGGAAAAAAAAAAGGGTTGCCGAGGTCCGATGCCAGTCACTCCGTAGAAAAACTAATATCAGTTGAGCTACCAGCTGACCCCAAATGATGTTGGTAATATTAAAGCTGAAAAATCATTCAAGACAAATAATTGTGACAAGGTGTCCTTACCGCTTTCGTACTCTCGGAGATGGTCCACGACAGTTCACCTGACTTTGGAAGCTCCGGCACATTGTCGTTCACGTCCAACAACACTACCAATATTTCTGTATTGTTCTGGTTCCTATTTCCATCTGAATACAAACAGTAGTTTCCGAGAAATCGTTTATAGAAACAAAGATGCAACTGTATTTCATATATTTTTTTTTTTAAATGGTGTAAGTTAAGTAATTTAACTAATGTTGGTTATGCCAAGTAAATAACAAACAAGCGTGTGTTAACAACTTTTATTTGGTACTGAATTAAACATAGTGAAAGCCAAGATTTGAGGTATCGAAAAATGAACTGTAGCAAATGAAACTAGTGTATATAATGTAATAACAAATTTTAGTGTTGTCTACTACAGAATTAACACAGTTTTGTTTCGTATGAAACCTTAGAACCTAATCAAGTCCTAAAGTTGACCTGGTTCAGTGGCCGGGTCCTGAATCATGCGACACAATTTTTCTTATGCAAATTGACTAATGGCAAGTTAGTTTACCTAAGGATAGTAATAAACAATTAAATAAAATCTGATTGTAATTTAAAACTACTTAAGAGTTTTTAACTAACGGCAAATGAAAATACGGTACTTAGATCTTTTATATTCTTGTCTGTCTGTCTGTCGGTCAAGTCATTCTATATATTAATCGGAACAGCTGTTAATCTCTCGAACGGCTGAACCAATTATGATTACTCTCGGTTGTTTTTATAAAGGTCAGCTAGCCACAGGTCACCGCGAAACTCAGTATACCTACTATAAGATAGTTTGTCATGAAGCACTCACCTCTTAATTTCAAAAAGTTATCCAAAAGAATGCAAGAAATTGTATGAGTTGGTTCATCACCATCTCTGTCCAAAGTTTCGTGAGTTGTGTAGTCTACATACACGATGCCAGTTGTCAAGTTGACTGCAAAGAAGGCTCGGAGACGAGGATTGATGCGGTAGTCGATCTGGTAGCTCACCTCGTGGTATACCGCTGGGAATAACGACTTATACAGTGTGGTAGCTTCACCATACCATTCTCTTTGAAGTTTTATATAACGTCTTCAATACAAAAACTCTCAACCATAGACGCAGTCATCTGATATTTGATACCGATATTAGGGGATACAAAGGATTAGGAGATAGATGGAAAGTATAGATTACCTAAGAGTTTATCTTTGATGGAACTTCCGTGTATTTAAAACTTATTGTGAAATGTGAGAAAAACATTTAAATGCTTTATAAAAATGTTTGAAAGTGAATGTTTAGAACATGAAACAATAACTTGATGAGCTATTTAATTTGAAAGGTCTAAGTTAGTAACAGCCTCTAAAGTTAAAACTGCTCTAATGCTGTCCAACCGCCGATAGGAGTGGAAATATAAAAAGAAGAAGTCTACCAGTGGACTGCGATAGGCACATCAAGCTCCAAGCAACATTTTATTGCTACTACTACTTAGTCTATATAATGAAAGTCAAAGTTAATTCAGACGATGAAACTTAAAAAGAATGATATTCTATCAAAATTCATCATCCTCCAGGGAGGTCTCTGAAAAACACATGTTGTGTCAAATTTAGTCTCGGTGTGTTTTTCATGAGACCTCCATACATTTATTGAAAGTTACAATGCAAATAAATAAATAAAATAAATCTTACACACAACGTCATCTAGTCCTAGTCCTGTTTGGGTGTGTCTACCAAGCAGAGCTTGTATTATGGATACTACACAACTGATATAAGTACATAAACATACTTTTTTTACATACCTACATATAATACATAGAAAACACCCAGACCCCAAACCAAATATTTGCAGATCACACAAACATTTGGTCCGACCTCAAGCACAGCAATCGCATACGCTACCGAGACAGTCAATGCCACTTTAAAAGCTTCATCATTGAAAATACGAGAGACTTTCTGATCATTTGTGATTTATATATAAACTAGCGCACTCTTACCATCTCTGTCTAAATCGCTGCCGATAATTGTTGCGATCTCATCGTATTGGGTGGCGTTCTCCCACACATACACGGTCGGCTTGAAGAAGCTTGTCTCCACCTGGGGCACTTGGTTGTTGGTGTCGATTATGCTAATCGTTATCTGTTTACAAAACTATATATTTTTGAAAACTAACATAGCATACGGCGCAGGATAACAGGAGTACGAACAGAAAGAAACTTGAAATGTTTTACCAACCCGTTCGGACAGTGTGATAGGACAAAACCACTGTATTATGAAATTTCCTATGACCAGCTTGGGACTGATAAAGGTTGTGGACGTAAAGAAACTAAACCATAGATAAATTTTCGAAAGAATGCACCTGTGCCTACTTAGCGCTCTCCACCCTGTAGGGGCCTTGACAGATGACCCTTATTTCGCACGTAAGGCCTTGTCCGAGGAGGGGATAAGTTAAAGGTCATAAGTAAATTAGGTAAAACAATTGTACTTACATTTCCGTCTTTATAATTTGAGGTTCTATCTGGTGGACAGTCCTCTATGTTTTCAGCATAACACGCGTCACTAGCTCGCAGCGTGTAGTACAGATGGTACGTAGGAGGATTGTCTGCGTCGATCTTATTTGAAGTTTTCACCGTGATCTGACCCGTGTTAGAGTCTATTTGGACAAAATTTTTGCGGGTGTTTCCTCTCGGGCTGGAGAAAAGCGAACTCAGTACTAGTAAGAAGTAATAAGGGCCACCGCACACTAGCTACTTTTAGCATCGGCGATCGGCGATTTGGCGACTGCATCGATGCTGCATCGCGTTTTAGCGACTTCCTGCGTTCGATCACGGTATAGGAAACGCGCATTTTAGCGACTGCTCAGATGCCAAATCGATGCTACCGGCATCCGAATGTGTGCGCAGAGTAGCGTTCAGCTGCTGTGTTGCGCTTCTAAAAAGCGACTCAATCTCCGCGTTTGGCGTTTATAAGTGTGCGGTGTAGAGCGTTCGGTCGCTGTATTTAGCTTCTAAAAAGCGACTAGTTGCCGATCGCCGATGCTAAAAGTAGCTAGTGTGCTGTGGCCCTTATATAGTATCTTAGCTTTTGTCTGCGGCTCTGTCGTCGTGTCAGTTATTGCGGTACAGAGTAATCTATGTCCTTTATCAAGATTCTAAGTTTCTCCAAACCCAAATTTGTGAAAGTATAAGTAACAGACAGTAATATTTGTATGTAGTATTGACTATAGAGAGTTTACCTGGACATTTGTGAGTTCGAAAATAGATCGGAACTAGGTTTTGAACGAATTTTAATCAAGAAAATCGTAAGACTATTAAATAGGTGTACTCACAACATACTGTATCGCACTTGGTTGTAAAGAGGTCCATCGATGTCGGTTGCCAGCACCGAGCCGATGACGACATCCGAGTCCAATCTCTCACGGACTCTGAACTCTTGAGCGAGGGTTCCTTCAGCCCACACAGGCTTGTTGTCGTTCATATCGATTATGAATATCGTCAACGTGGCTGAGGGATATCAACATTTAATGAAGTTAACTAAACAACAACAACACCTCATAGTAAATTACTACCGCCACCCATGAACAGTGAGTGTAAGTCAAGATATACATATTTGTGTGATTTAGCCCTGTTTTGACTGTCTAGTCAGTTTCTATTTGTATGTGTGTCTTTGTCGGTCACAGTGGCCATTCTTGACGTGAACTACGCAACTACGCAGAAAATACTAAACAAGTGTGTGCGCAAACACAGGTGTACTGTCTCCTATACGTACCCTATCTCTTATAATCCGATGGTACGACTCTGTGACATGGCCGGGGAGAGATCAGGAGTAGAACATCAGTTGTATCCGCTCAGATTAAAACATCAGCTTTTAAACTCTAAAAGTATTTCTTCGATCAAGAAACCTAAACAACAACCAGACCGTCGTAATTCAGTTTTTTTTTTTGTATTTAAGTCTACCAAAGGGACTCTACTCTGCCAGGTGGAAAGCATGAGTAAAATCCAGGGGCCACCATCCTCACTGCAAGTGCAATGCAGCATGGTGATTCGCACTATGGCGGCTTAGTGTGATTTTTTGAGCCTACAGTCTCTCACTCATTTTAGATAAAACTTCTGTGTAAGGGTAGTACTGCCCCGGTCGAGCCGGCCTCATCATCATCATCAACAGCCTGTAACAGTCCACTGCTGGACATAGGCCTCTCCTTAGAAAGGAGGTATTGGCCTACTATACCACGCTGGCCAGACGGGTTGGTATAGGGTTGGTTTCAAGTTGTGCCGGACGCCGCCTTGTGCCGGACGCCGCCTGTGCCGGACGCCGCCTAAGAGACGGTCGTCAAATAGAGACGGTGCCCGCATCAGGAGCGGGCAGGCGCTGGAGAAGTTCAGAAGGAGATCCCACCCTGGACTTCTCCCCCTCCTAAACGGAGAAGCGCGGAGAGGGCACACTGTGTGTTTTTTAGTCGGTTCAAGTCCGACACACCACCCCGCCGTAACCCCCGGTGGGGTGACGGTCCATGATGATTTTTCACACATTAAAAAAAAAAAAAAAAAAAAAGGGTTGGTTTCAAGTTTTCCTTCTCTTTGCATCGATGTTGTCTTGCGTAGAGCCGGCCTGTTCGTGTTTAAATCAGATCTACTACCTATATTTCTTATCTATAGTTTCTCGCCCCAGCGCACTATAAAGGGACGAACACAGGAAGTCTCAGCCTCTTTTCCCGTGCGGCCCCTGCGCGCAGCAAAAGCAGCCAGTTGAGTACCTCCTTCATTTTGAAGGCATCATCGCTGGATGAACTCCCTAGAACCACGCCCTGACTCTAATCGGTGTTTCCTGTGCTCGCGAACTAACTTGTTTTGTTGATTGTAACTTACATTCGAAGTTATAAATAACCTGAGAGTCCTTCAGACCGAGTTCGAATTTCTCTCATTTACTTCACAATTTGGCTACCAAGCCCTTAACGTTACCTTTGGCTACTAACCCCCTTTAAACGTGACACATAATAAAGAATATCGTAATTGTAACATTGCGGGGGAAAATTCGCACTTCGAGGAGTTCAACTACAGATCGAGGTCTTCAAAGCGAAACAGGTGGAACACTAATTCCTGTAACATGCCCACCGACTTACCTCTGATAGTAGACCATAGTCAAGGTCAAGTACAAGGTTTTTACTATGTGAATAGTCAAGTTAAAAACTAATGATCCAAGTGAGTCTCCCACCTTGGATTCGTGCTTTCTATCAGGCAGAGTAGAGTGACTTTGGTAGGCTTAAATATTTAAAATAGCCTGAGAAATAAAATAAGGTTGCTGTCGAAAAATGGATTAAAAGGAATACTGTTAACCTGGTAAAGAAATAGAAATTGACAGGGAATATTTACTTTAACCTCCATCAACAGAACATCGCCCTCGAGAGTATTGAACGCATTGCCAATATAAACCTTTTGGAATTATATATATAATAAGAGTGCCACTAAACAATCGAGAAAATAAAACCATAACTCAGGCCATAAATATGTGCGTGTGGACTGAGAGGCCATAGTGATAACTGGCAAACAAAAAATTAAGATTTATTAGTAGGATTAAAACAATTGTGAGAATTTTTATTTGCTTGCTTTTTCATTCATTGATATACAGAGATCGGAATTGGGTGTGTGAAAATACCTAAAGTTTGCAGTAAGTTTGCAATAATAATATGGAGCTGTTACAACTACTGTTCTTGCAATTGAAATAAATGTTTTTAATTTATTTTTTTACGCAGTGCAGGTTTAATAATTTAAAAAAAAGCCGACTTCAAAACTATGTAAAGAAGCGAAAATGTTCGTTTTCCTTGCATCAACCTGTAGCAAAACTTTTTAACTTAAGATACAGATCAAAAAAAGAAATTAAAACCGCATTAGCATTTTGCAGATACATAAAATTCTGTGTTTGACCGACAAAGATTAATTGGGGCTAAAAGACCGAATTTTAACCGGAAAAGTACAAAACAAAAATTTTTTTAGAACTGTATTAGCAGAAAATTTATTTAGAACTGTATTAGCAGCTTGTAAATGTTTATAGTTCGGTGTTTCAAAGGTAAGGAACATGTAAAAAAAACAAAACTAAACCGGTAAAATTCAAACCCGGTTTAACTTAAGTGGTTGTAACAGCTCCATATTATGTCCCGCTGCAAACTTTAGGTATTTTCACACACCCAATTCCGATCTCTGTAATGATATACCTACATAGTCTGTTCAAAAGAAAAGGTTGATTTTCGCGGTCTGTGTACATTTGATTATCGTTTTTTTTTGTTATGTTGGCATGTGTTTATCATATGTTGGCATTATCAGCAATCGTACAGTGCAACAGTTCATTGCGAAATTGTAAACATCGTGTCGTCAGCATATCCATTACTAATTTCCATCCAGAAATTAGTTTACTGACGGTCATTGAACGCACCACAAAACAGTACCTATCTGTTCCATCACCTATCACTTTTGCACACATCACATAGCATTGAAAGATGTGTAATAACATACCATAAAATCGTAATTTTTCCCGATAACTCCTTTTCCAAAAACTCCCAAAACAAAATAAGCAAAACAAAGACATGCTCGCTCCCCTTATCTATTCTGTTATTAAAAAGTTATGAGTTAATAATGTCACAATAACTGTTATTGATTTACAAATATAACATTTAAAAAAAATAGACATGTATTTAAAACCGCAATAAAAAAAAATGCATAAATACTTTTTTTTTCACATGCCAGTATATTTTCATATACTGTTCAAGTAGTTTGCAGTTAGGTGATCAGGATACGATGGACCAGACCGTGTCCTGGTCACCTAATGAGCTCTCCGACGAACGTTCCGAGCGAGCTGAGGGCTGGCTGAAGCTCCAGGGAACGTAAACATTTGGTATGGTCTGAACATTAAATTTCGTTTCACGCTTACGGAGTGACTTGTGTTTAACCGCGGTTTTGATTGTGCTTTAGTAATAAATTAAATAATAAGACATCATATGGTTATTTAGTGTAAAAGGTAGAAATAAAATATAAATAAATTATTGTTATGCTACTGAATATGTTTTAATAAATTGCCATCAGAATAAAATATATATCTGTCAAAAGGCAAAGGATAAAATTTAAACTACTAAATTTGATCATGTAACAAAGCAAAACACAAGCCAAATAAATTATAATAAATGGATCGAGACCCAAAAGGTTTGCAACTACTGCCCAGACAACCCACACCACTCTGTATGCGCGCCCGCGATGCGCAGTAATCTCGACTTACAACGCAATACATCAAATACATTTATATGGACGTAAAAGACAATTAAAGTTAGGTATTATTCTTGTTACCCTTTAAGTCCTGTATACATACTTTTTATCCGTGACATTGTCTTCAACGAAGTACAAGATTCCCGACTCTGTCAAATGTATCCCAATTGATATTGAACTCTGTCATGTTCAAAATGAAGTCGAAATTAGAATGAAGAAATAGCACAGATTCGGGAAGATCGATACATGTCAAAGTACTGATTTTTTCCTTTGATTCTCCATACAATCTCCATACAAAGTGAACGAGCTGATCGTTTTTTAAGTATTAACACCAAGTATTAGAGGCCTGTACTTCAATCGGTCGTTGATGATCTGTTCGTGCACTTTGCAGAGATGGAAGCGACGGCCAATCATCGAGTCGGTATAAGCTATACTGACTCGATGATTGGCCGAATTAGACAGAAGTTAGTGTAAAAATCGATTTCTTTTGCAATTTCCATTTTCAGCATCGACGTAATATTTATGTAGACATGTTGACTTTTGTAATGTTTGCACACGACTAGACGAGCGGTACTTGGACTAGAGACACCTCAATATTGTACATATACACTTACCTTCATCATAGTTTAATCCTATTTCAGTTTTGAGGTCTATCACTCGAATTGCGATGTAGAGTATCTCAAACTCCTCAAAGTCGATGGTGACGCCAGGCCTGATCTCCTTCACAAACAGCCTTCCCAAGGCTGTACGCGTGTCTCGGGGATTCGGATACACCGTTTGTATCACTAGGCAGCTATCGATGAGGATATACACAATTATCAATTTGGTGATAATTTGACTCAAGCAAATACAAAAACACTTGGATATTTCCAGATCATTAGCGCTTGGCAAAAGAGTGGTCTTATCGTGTTTCTTTCCTATCTAAACATTTGTGTTCAAGAACAAAGAAGGAAAGGAATCATATTTATTAGATACTAGCTTTAGCCAACGTCTCCGCCGGCGTGTATGACGGTTATCGCGGTAAAAGGTAGCTATGCTTAGCTTAGCTTAGCTTAGCTTTCTCAGGCTTCAGACTATTTGTGTACCAAATTTTATTGAAATCAGTTTAATAGTTAATGCGTGAAAGCGGTGGCTATTGCGGACTCGAACCGACTAAAACCGCACGCCGTCTCGAACCAGGTATCTATATATCTATATATATATCTATAGATATATATATCTATATATATCTCGAACCCTTGAAAACCCAGAAAACCCCGACTTATCTCGGGAAACCTACGGCCTGCGACCTAGATGCCCGCTACGATGTGGGAACCATTTTTTTTTATATATAATAGGGGGCAAACGAGATCACTTGATGATAGGTGATTGCCGCCGCCCATGGACACCCGAAGAGTCACAGGTGCGTTGCCGGCCTTTAAAATGGGAGTAAGCTCTGTTTTTGAAGGTTTGAAGCTCGTATCGGTCCAGAAACACCACAGGCGACAGTTGTTTCCACAGTTTAAATGTGCGAGGCAAGAAATTTCGGGAAAAACGCACTGTTGTGGACTGCCAACCATCTAAGTGATGGTGATGGGATGGAAATATTGTCGCGTGGGACGATGACGGAAAGAAGCGGCAGGGATCAGGGGAATTCTATTCGGGGATTAATTCATATTCGCTTACCATCATCTATATGAAATACCATGGGCATTAACCAACCGTTGTGTTTTTTTTTCAAAAACAAACTTTATAATTGAAAACAACACATAACCGTTGCTTAACGTTTATGAATACGTGAAGTAACGAAGTCCGAAAAGTAAGATCACGGAATCGTCTATATTTTTTCAGTAAATAACAATTAATTTGAATAAATTTACTTGTGAAACTCTGTAACTGGTGTTTCCAATCCCCCCTTTGTGGCATACGATAAGTCCCAGTCTATCTCGAAGACAAGTTCAGCATCTGTATCGGGGTCCGTGGCGGTTATTTCTTGAGCTGGCATATTTTCTTTAACGTTGAACTCAATAGGAAATCGTTCTGGAACGTTCTCTTCTACTCGAGGAGGGACCCGAGGCTATATTATAAATAATTTTTAATATCCATGTTGAATCATCTAACTGTTATTTTATAGTGATGGTTTAATTTACGAAATATTTTGGGTCAATCAAGAGAGAAATATCTTTTGTACTCCACTGCAATTTTGTTAACTATCCGAAATTAAACTTAAAACATTAATCATAGTCCGTGTGGTGACGGATTAAGAATATAGAGTGTCAACGCCCCTATTCATCCCGCGGGTGTCGTAAAAGGCGACTAAGGGATAAACTACGCAAGACAACATCAATGCAAAGAGAAGGAAAACTTGAAACCAACCCTATACCAACCCGTCTGGCCAGCGTGGTACAGTAGGCCAATACCTCCTTTTCAAGGAAAGGCCTATGTCCAGCAGTGGACTGTTAAAGGCTCTTGATGATGATGATGATTAATCATAAAAAAATGTGTGGTTCAAGTATGAAAATTTTTCTCTACACGAAAGTAGGTAGGTAGGTAGTAGAGCCACGCTGATTTCAGCACGAATGGGCCGGCTCGACCCGGCCAGTACTACCCTCACACAGAAGACCATCCTAATAATGACAGCATTCTTCCTGTCGTATTTCGTTGGTGAGTGTGAGACCGGAGGCCCAATCATTCTACATCATTCTCCCGCCCTTCGAAGGCCGGGAGAATGATGCAGAATAATCAAACCAGGCTGCCATGGTAGGGGTCACCATGCTACATTGTCTACCCTCACAATAAGCGTGGTGACCCCTACTCCTGGATTCTACTCATGCTTTCCATCAGGCAGAGTAGAGTCACTTTGGCAGGCTTAAATATAAAAAAAAAAAAAAAAAAAAAAAAAAAAACAAATCTCAACGCAAGAATAGTTATGAAAGGACAGATATCCCGTACGAAACTTCAAACAAGAATCTGATTTCAACCGACTCCAAAAAAGAAGGAGGTTCTCAATTCAACTGTATTTTTATCTTGTAACTTTCAACTTGGTGAACCGATTTTATTGATTCACATTTTTTTTTCATTTATATGATGAGGAAACTAGGATCTCATAATAGGATCCTGGAGAAATGGAGGGAACTTCTCAAATATTACACCTGTCGCGATTTGGGTACTCGGAATAGCTTTTCGTTGAAGTCGGTTTTTTTGTTAAGATTATATTAGAATAGGTCAAACAATAACTAAGATGTTTGCTCACCAATCTAAGACTGGGCGGTGTATTATTGACATCGATGAGTTGAATGACGAGCTGCGAGGTGGCTGTGTGATACGGCCCATCGCCCAGGGTGTCCGTAGCTTGTACCTGAAGGCAGACTAGTTAATAGCCTTGTACTTATTTTATAATTTATTTTGATTCTGAGGTTCTCAAGAAATAGTTGAATACAAATAACATCAATTGCTATGTAACATTTATTGTTCTTACCTGTATAAACAGTTCGCTTTGCCTGTGATAGTCAAACGCGTTATCAACGGCCACGTAGACAGAACCGTAGTCTGGATGGATCGACAAGAAGTTGACAGCATTGCCCAACAGGTCGTGGCTGAAATTAAATGTAGGCGTTCATTTCTATAGGAGAGGTCCACTTACAAGCCGTAGATGATCCAAGGACGTCGGGGTTTCATGGACTTCCTTTCGAGGGTACACTTGGTACCTCGGCTTATAGCCACATAGACGGCGTGCGGTTTTAGTCGATTCGAGTCTGACATAGCCATCAACTGGTAGTATCTGGGTGACTTCCGCAAGGATAAATTAAAGAAAAAAAAGGCGTTATAAACGTCCACGTAGACAGAACCGTAGTCTGGATGGATCGACAAGAAGTTGACAGCATTGCCCAACATTCCTTGGTTGAACTTTAATGCAGGCGTTCATTTCAATTCTTATCACAATTTTCACAAACCTACATTCTATTCTATCACGTTCTTGCCATCATCAATAGAGGAAGCTCGTTTTTAGAAGTTCTATAAGATGATGAGTTAATACGTTTCATCGACTAGATATACTCACACAACTCGGTCGTCGATATCTCTGTCGGTGGCGGTGACGTTCGCCACGAAGTGTCCGCTACCAACTGTCTCCTTGAACGTGACTCTCTGTATGTTCTCGGCGAAGATTGGCTGCTCATCGTTCCAGTTGATGAGGTTTATATTCATAATTGCCTCTTGTACAAAGTCTGTATTGTTCTGATCTGTTGCAATTATCTACATTAAAAATATTGTGTATTCAAAAATTAATCATCATTTAACAAGATGTCATGAACTCTGACTTTATCATCACAAAAATGTTCTGGGTATCCAGCTTCTTGACAATGCGGGTATTATAAAGAGACTTAAACGGATAAAACCCTTTAAGTTAGTTAAGTGATAGTGCGAAGTGAATATAATACTATCATTAGTGCAGTGTATTAAAAGAACACAAGAACAGAGTGTCTTCAATTAACTAGAGAAAATAAGAAAAGTGGTAATAAATCTTTTTATAGTTTTGTTTTATTAATTTAGGTCAAAGTAAAATTAGTCATGAGTCCGTAAACTAGTCATTAGGTTCAATAGCAAGAGTAATAGCAATGTCCTACTGTATTGGTAAGCCATTTACAGAAGAAAAACAAAATCATGTTTTAATCTTATTGTATTATATTTGTAAATGAAATCTGAAAAATGCATTCGTATTATAGCTATTGGGCTTATCTTCACGAGTAGCACTTTTTAAGCAGTTTGCTCAAAGATTTAATTATAAATGTTAATAAATAGAAGTAGAAGGTATTGGTTTACAAACCCTTAATGTAATATTTTGGAAGTCTGTCTCTTCGAAATCAAGCAGGTGATGTTTCAACGTTGTCAACATAAAACTTTGGCGTTGGTATCCAGTTGATGGTGAAATTTGGAAACCTGCCTCTGCACCGGGCGGATTGTCTGCTTTTATTTCCACTGTGTATACAGCATTATCACCCTTGAAAACAGCATTCGGTGAGTACATAATAAGACAATGCTTTCATTCATCTAAGTATACACTAGCTGAGTCCCGCGGCAATACTCGCTGTTGTAGTGAAACGTGGGCAACGCCGCGGGGCGAAGCTAGTCTAAAACAGGACCCTAAGTAACTCCATTAAATTTATGATAAACTTCCCTGGCCAACCTGGAAGGCACTTAATAGGCTGCGTACCCAGGTTGGCAGATCTGGGGACAATCTGACAAAGTGGGGATTTATACAACCAAGTGCAAATAAATGCGACTGTGGCGCGTCACCACAGACAATGGATCATTTGTTGACATGCCCCACGAGCCCAGATTCGTGTACGCTTGAAGACCTGCACCAAGCAAGACCAAACGCAATCCGCGTCGCCGAGCACTGGGCCAAAATAGTGTAAAGTGTTGCCATCGACACGATAAGAAGAAGAAGTAACTCCATATTTCATCAGCTGTCTGCTAATGAAAGTCCCGTCAAAATCTATATAGCCGTTTCAAATATAAGCCTGAACAAACACATAGATTTTATTTTTTAAAAAAGACAACTCCCGCATTAGATTCCTATAATATAATATAATAATATTAGATAATATAAATTCCTGTGTCGCGGGGGACTTTACAAACATACATGAAACGGACACAAAGGACACCCAGACTCAGAACAACAAATTGTGAATCACACAAAGTGTTGTCCTACGTGGGATTTGAACCCACGACACTTGGCATAGATAAAAATGTTAAATTGCTTTTTGATGTATGTTAGTGTCGTATATACTTTCATGTGCATTTAATATAACAATTGTCATTTGATTTTACATTCAGACACACCGTTTTTATTTATTGGTATAGATCATATTACTACTAGAGGATCTAAACCACGGCCTGCCAGGCCAGAAGTCAGTGAGCCCCTCGAGGTTCTGTTACAGATATGTTCAATTTTCAAGAGTCGAGGTTGATTGAAATCAGGGTACCTGATGAACCACGGTACCAACCGTTTCAACGTTAGTTTCTCTATATTTGAATGTGTTATACATACGAAAGTTTAGCTATCATCTTCCGAGCCATTATTCCCAAGTTTATTGGGGGTCGGCTACTAGTTCAACCGGTTTTACCTGAATTTCAGTTTTTCCACGGAGCGACTGGCATCGCACCTCCGCAACCCTAAGGGAGAACTGAAATTCAAAGATTGAACTAGTTGTCAGTATATTTGAGGGCACTGACTTCCCAATAACGATTGCCATAGATGTTCATGACAACCGGGACCGACGGCTTTACGTGCTCTCCGAGGCACGGGCGTAAATCACCGCTAAACTTCCAAACTCAAGTTAAAAAGAAAAAGTTAGAAAGTTTAGCTATCAATTAATAAATTAACATAAAATTTAATACCATTACTACTTGTATGAATATTACTCACCAGATCGCGATCATGAAACCCGAAGTTTTGTAGGTTCAGTGTTAAAGCTGTCTCCTCCATGATACTTATGTTGTACTCACGTTGAAACGGCACCGGTTCCTGGTCATTGATATCGTTAACTATGATGAGAATGTTGTCTCTTGTCGAGAATGCTTCATTACCATGGTCATCATATTTGAAAGCGATCAGAGCGAATTGGAACACTTCTCTTTCGAGGGTATCTCTGTCTATAGGGTCGATGAATAATATCGAACCATTGCGACCACCTTCAATTGTTTCAATGCGGAAAAATGGATCTGTAAAATTATATTTGAATCTTCAGTATTATTTAATTATTGGTGTAATTAGATTTCAATGAATGGAATTAATAATTAAGTATTATGTCATATTCTCATTATGTTACTCCTTACCTTCTGGAGCCGTTTCAATTCGATAAAATATAGGCCTATCAATGCCCGTGTCTCCATCCAAAGCCCTGACAGTAAAATTCATTGCCTGCTTCTCATCGAACTGTTGCATTGCGAATATTTCCACCCATGTCGGTGGTCTGGACTCGATGTTTTGTACTTTTACCATAATTGGGGCCGTATGGTTGTTTGAACGCGAGTCCTGTAATGCAGAATCGAATTCAATATTTTTTCTATGGTCCCGTAGTTCATGACTCGGAACCCGTTTGGTTTTGTCATGTCCGTCCGTGCGTCTTCGACTTACTGTCCAAACAGTTAGTGCTAGAAAGATGAAACTTTGCATGAATATGTGTTTTTATTATGTCGACAAAGTGAAAGCTAAAATCATGTAAATTGGTGATTGTTTTATTTTTCTAGCGTGTACCCCATCGTGTGGGGTATTATTAGATAGACTTTTTAAAAACGTTGAGAGGTTGCTAAAATGATTTTTCGATTTCAGTTTCCGTTTGTGAGTTATTCAACTTTGAAGCCCATTTTATGTAAAAAAACGTCCTCTAAAAGCTAAACGGCTAGCTCAAAAAATCTGAAAATAATCATGATATACATTGCGAATGTATATATTACAGTACGGAGGCCTGCTCTCATTTTAGGTTGTTCTTCTGTGTTACGGTAGTACTACCCCGGTCGAGCAGGTCCATTCGTGCTGAAATCAGGAAGAATGACAGTCTAACCTACAAGTTACTAGAGAGCGCTTATGGGTTTGACTGTAATCTTTTCTTTTTTAAAAAGTCATCTCCCGCTCCCCACGCTTAGGAGTACTCATCCTTTGTCGCAAGGGACTCTTCAAATATTCACGAGACGGACAAAAAGAACACCCAGACTAAGAACAACAATTTTTGATTTACTCAAAGTGTTATCCTATGGAGATTTGAACCCACAATATTTGGAGCAGTAGAAAACGGCGCGGTGAAGTGGAGATCGCTTAAACCACTAGGCAAACGGTGTAGTCACATTTTTGTCGTATTATATTGAGTAGCTGCTTACGATTGCCGTAATTCTGAAGATATGAAGTGCATTTTCTGCAAAATTTAGGGTTTTCTTAAGTTTTAACTTCAAGTACATCCGAAATCGATATTCCGTATCGACTTCGTGATCAAAGTCGAAGATATCATCGTCGTTGCGGTCACTTTCCAGAGTAAAGGTCATGAAACCCGTGCTTATGTGGCCGTCCGCGTCTGATACGGTGTACACGCAGTTGGTAAGACCTGGTTCTGTCATTTCCTAGATTTAAAAAAAGATTTTGAATTCATTTAAAATAAACAGATGACGTAATAGGCATTTCAAATAATAAATAAATAATTCGGACGCCTGATAAACAACATCATCTAGTCCGAAACTAAGCAGAGCTTGTACTATGGGTACTAGACATCTGGTATAAGCACATAAATACGGTTTTTTTGTAAATACATAGATACTTATACATAGAAAACAGCTGAACTCCGAAATAAATATTTGCAGATCACACAAACATTTGATCCGACCCGGGAATCGAACCCGAGACTCTCGATGAGCAGTCGCATACACTAACCACTAGACCAACAGGGTCCGATGACGGTCGCTTCGTGTAGAAACTGATGTTCACATAATACCGGTTGAACAAGCAGTTGACCCCAAATAATCTAGGGAATAAAGGGTAGGAAGATGACGAGATATAACAAAAGTTATGAAAGATTTGCTAGAAAGGTGATATGATAGCCTAAACTTCCAGTCATTACTTCGTTTTAAAACCAACCGTATAAAGCAAAATAATATAAAATCTATATTTAAGTAACACAAAAGCATTTTTGTTTATTATTATTGGAATGTTATTCGTGCGCAATTTTTACAGACTTTTAAATTCAACTTGTCTATTTTACTTCACGATTAAACTACACCTTACAAAAGTCAGTTATTTTTGTAAATTTAAGCCGAACATAGCGACTACTCTGCCTGATGGAAAGCATGGAAAGAATCCAGGAGGAGGGGTCACCATCCTCACTGTGAGGGTAGGTAATGCAGCATGGTGACCCATACCATAGCAGCCTGGTCAGATGTTTCTACATCATTATCCCGGCCTGCGGAGGCCGGAAGAAAGATGCAGAAGGATTGGGCCTCAATTTTTACATTCACCAACGAAATACGTCAGCAAGAATGCTGCCATTATTAGGAATGTCTTCTGTGTGAGGGTAGTAATGTCCCGGTCGATTTATTTACTTATTAGTTAATTTATTAACTGCCTCGTTGGTCTAGTGGTTAGCGTATGTGACTGCTAATCGAGAGGTCTCGGGTTCAAATCCCGGGTCGGGCCAAAAAGTGTTTTTGGGTTTTTCTTAGGAAATTCCTAATAGCAGCCCGGAGTTTGGAAGTTTGGCGGGGATTCACGCCCGTGCCTCGGAGAGCACGTAAAGCCGTCGGTCCCGGTTGTCATGAACATCTATGGCAATCGTTATTTGGGAAGTCAGTGCCCTCAAATATACTAAAAACTAGTTCAATCTTCGAATTTCAGTTCTCCCTTAGGGTTGCGGAGGTCCGATGCCAGTCGCTCCGTGGAAAAACTGAAATTCAGGTAAAACCGGTTGAACTAGTAGCCGACCCCAAATAAACTTGGGAATAAAGGCTCGGAAGAAGAAGTTAATTTACTTACAGGTATTTGGCACGGAACAGGCACTCGTATTATCGGCGGATTGTCATCTATATTGACGATCAATAGTGAGACCAAAGGTACTGTGGCTTGACCATCAACTCGCACGCGAAACACGTAGAACTGCATATCAGGCATCTCAAAATCTTGCCTTTAAAAACCATTTATTTTTATTTTAGTATAATACAATTTAAACTTGTACTATATTAAATTAGCTGCCAAAATAACTCAAATAATACTTTATCGTACCTTTGAGTAATCACCAGGTGCCAGTCTCCATCGTTATCAGGAATTCTTTTGACAACTGGACCCAGTAGGCTAAAGGAACCTCTCAAAAAGGATGAAATAACCCTTGGAACTACTGGGCCTGGAAGAAAAGCAGTACGCGTTCAAATTCCTCTCAATTTAAACTGACTTCATAAGGTCATCATCAATAGCTAGAAGTGGAGTATTCAGCCGTGGAGAGGACAGTATGTCAGAGAAGGTGACAAAAGAACGAGCAAGTTTTTTTCTTTCTATAAATAAATTCCTAAGTAATGCCTATGAAGCCTAGGCTCAAATATGAGCTACTTTCGCGTAAATCTATACTAATGAATTTATATACAGTACATTAATCAAGGAATCATGTTTAGGGTTCCGTACCCTAAAGGTAAAACGCGACCCTATTCTTCAGACTCCGATGTCCGTCTGTCACCAGGCTGTATTGCCAGTTTTTTTGCTGATATTACAACAAACACTATAAAACAGAATAAAATAAATACATAAAAGGGCTCTCACACAAAGCGAGTTTCACTCGCCCTTGACTGATTTTATAAGTTTGTCTGTTTGAAAAGCTCGGAATTAATTTCTAATTGCTGTAATTAAATTCACCTTAAGTTATACTTACCATCATAGTTAAATTTGGCGAGTACCACATCCCCCACTATTTCTTCTTCCATGTAAATGATTTGAAGGAATCCGCTAGAGAACTCACTTACACACACTTCATCTCTGTCAAATGCAGGCAAGAGCGGTTGCTGTCTCCACGTTAACCCTGAACAATTAGAAGTAGTATATACATGACTGCCTTGTTGGTCTAGTGGTTAGCGTTAGCTGATCAAGAGCTCTCGGGTTCGATTGCCGGGTCGGATCAAATATTTATGTAATCCACCATTTCGGAGTCCGGGTGTTTTCTATGTTTAATACTTATATGTATGTATTTACAAAAAAAAAGTATGTTTATGTATTTATATCAGATGCATAGTACAAGCTCTGCTTAGTTTGGGACTAGATGATGTTGTGTTTAAGAGATGTCCGAAATATTTATTATTATTATTATGTACATTCTACTTATAGCACATTTATTTCTTTTAAATTAACCAGTCAAAGTAACTCTACTCTGCCTGATGTATAGCATGAGTAGTATTCAAGACTAATGGTCACCATTGTGAGTGCATACAATGCAGCATAGTAACCCACACAATGCCGACCTTTTTATTTTTTTGACGGGGTGGAAAAGTCCCTTTGGATCTCCGGTTCCTCGGGAACTCAGGAGCTTGGAGTATGTGGTGTTTTCACTAAAAAGCACCATTCGATAAGTGACCCACACAATGGCGACCCAGTGTGATGCTTCTTCATCATTCAGTCTCGCACTCACCAACGAAATACAACATCATCCATCATCAACAGCCTTTAGCAGTCCACTGCTAGACATAGGCCTCTCCTTAGAAAGGAGGTTTTGGCCTACTATACCACGCTGGCCAGACGGGTTGGTATAGGGTTGGTTTCAAGTTCTCCGGACCGGACACGGTTCCTGCCCGAGTGATGGCCCCGAGCCCTCGACTACATGTCGGACCACCTCAGGGGAGTGTTGGACGCTATCCTGGCGTCCGGATGCTTCCCTGAGCGTTGGAAGTGCGAGAGCTGGTTCTCATCCAGAAGCATGGACGGTCTGCCGATTCGGTCGCGGCCTATAGGCCCATCGTGTTGCTGGACGAGGCGGGTAAGTTGTTTGAGAGGGTTCTCTCTGCCCGCATCGTCCGGCACCTCTACGAGGTGGACTTGTCGGACGCCCAATACGGTTTCCGAGAAGGGCGTTCGACGGTCGACGCGATCCTGCGCCTGCGGGCCGTGACCGAAGAGGCGGTGAGCTGCGGCGGAGTGGTGTTGGCGGTGTCCTTTGACATCGCCAACGCCTTCAATAGTCTGCCATTCGGCTGCATCAGGGCCGCACTCCAGTACCACGGAGTGCCAGGGTACCTGAGGCGTCTGGTGGCAGACTATTTAGAGGAGCGCACCGTCGTGTACGAGGACCGAGATGGCGCCTTGAGAGGCAGGGCCATGTCGTGCGGTGTTCCACAGGGGTCTGTCCTAGGACCACTCCTGTGGAACATGGGATACGACTGGGCCCTACGAGGGCGTCTCCCCCCCGGGCTGGGTGTAATCTGTTAAGCAGACGACACCCTGGTCACCGCCCGGGGGGCAAACTTTGAGGAGGCGGCGCGCCTAGCCACCACAGGAGTCTCCCTGGTAGTCGGGCGCATCGAGGCGCTGGGTCTGCGGGTGGCCCTGGACAAGACGGAAGCCCTATTATTTCATGGGCCCCGTCGTAGTCCGCCCGCCGGCGCCTCCATCGAGGTCAACTCGGTCCTCGTACCGGTCCGGGCCCAGATGAGGTACCTGGGTCTGGTCCTCGACGGTAGGTGGCTCTTCGACGAGCACTTCCGACAGCTTGGTCCTAAGCTGGTGGGCACTGCCTCCGCCCTAGGGCGAAAACGCTCTACATGACAAATATTCCTATCTTAGTAAATGGATTCCAACTATTAGTTTTAATTGTGGTTTTACGAAATACTGGGAGAAGGAGCTTGACGTGACAAACTGTAGGGCATTGTTTTGGCTAAAATGGATAACTGTTCATTTCCTACGGAAACCACGTTTAGAACAGCGATTTATTTTGCTTTGTTTTAAAGATTTCCATTCAAATTAAGTTGAGTTTTTAGTTAATCAATGTGTATGTACATAATAAAACACCTTCATATCGGTATTTGTTCTCAATGCCGAAGTCTTCTAGCTGTGAACTCTGACGTGTAAAAATATCTCTAAGGGATTTTAAGGATTTACTTAAATATATATCTAATCTAACCTGTACTATTCTCCTCCGGAAAGTAGGGCCTTGGAGGTCTTGGTACCTTTTGCATAAATCTGCAGCGGTCTGAAAAGATTTGTTTTTTTTTTGTAGAAATATTAATCTTTTTCTTTACACACATATACTACGAGACTAGCACATGTGGGCACATAAAACGATTATTAGCATAAATATTCATGACCGCTTCTGTGACATTCATGTCTGAGGAAAGAGTACCTACATTACATTACACACAGATAATCGTGTGGAATCGATCTCCCAACCCCTAGTTCAGCAATCAAGGCTACCAAAGTTAGCGAGTGTATTTGCGCATACGCTTGTGCATATTACATCTCCAGCATAGTTGCCGATCTCTAATGGGACTGGCCGGATATTGGCTACGTCGGAGTACGTCATCAATATCAGTATCCATTTTAAAAGAGTCTTACCCACAGTATTCTCATCTAGGAATTCTAGCATATACGGTTCCAGCAGATCTTGTACAATTCCCCGGGTCTCTGAAAATATGTTGAATTCTAATTAAAAACATCACATTCAATCACGTTTTTAGAAAGAATATGAAATAGGAAAAGGTTTTAAAATTGGGAACTTGGTTAGAAACTCAAATATTTTTTCTAATCGCAACTCGATCAGACAATCGATAGATTTTTTATATTTAAGTCTGCCAAAGTGACTCTACTCTGCTTGATGGAAATCATGAGTAGATTGAGTAGAATCCTAAAGTAGGGATCACCATCGTCATGGTCATTCTGAGTACATACAGACCATGAAAGCAGATTATGCAGCATGATGACGTGACCCACACTATGGTTTCTGCATCTCCGATCTGGCACTTACCAAAGAAACACTATAGCATGAATAGTGTCATTGTAAAGAGATCTTCTGTGAAGAGTAGTCCCGCCCCGGTCGACAACCTGTACGTACTGAAATCAGCGTTGCTAGACTACCTTGCGTTATTATAGGTAGTATAGATATCTGCAAAGATTTTCCATCTACTGACAGCAAGTTGAACGGTAAAAATATACTTACCTTGCATCAAGGCCACATTGACGGCTGCGAGAAGGACCAGTGCAGCGGTCACTAATCTCACAGGTATCTCCATATTTTAAACGGAGGTTTGAATTAAATTTGGCAGTCACACCACATCGCCATTACAGTCAGATATCTTAAATGTAACGATACAATATCCTTAAAACTAAAAAGTCAGTTTGTAATTTCAAATTACCTACTAGCTTTTACGTAAATCTATATTATACTAGCTTTCGCCCGCGGCTCCGCTCGCTTGGATGTCGGTAAGTTTCATTTAAATCGGTTCAGTAGTTTTGCCGTGAAAGCCAAACAGACAGACGGAGTTACTTTCGCAATCATAATATTATAATATTAGTAAGGAGTAAGGATGAGGATTATTAAAAAAATAACCACTCATTAGCTTTTTTGTCGTTCAATAGGAAATGATATTCACTACTAATTACTCAGACTAGATAAGGAAGTATCTCAAGTATCCTAGTTTCCTAAAAAAGAATAAAGCAAAATTCAAACGGTTTTTTTTTTAGTTTTTGCCGCCCAAAACTTACCTATATGTTTTAAACAACAACTCGACTGCTATGTTTTACTTGATTAATATAACTGAATGCTAACTAGTTTCTGTCCGGATTGTAAATATGTAGATAAGATTGTGTGACAATTATTAACTTTGCAATCAATTTTTACATACGAGTATAGATTAGCTCCTACCCGCGATTTTTTTCGCTAAAAATACTCGAGATTCCAAGATCGCAAAATAGTTTTGCGATGGCAAAAAATATAGTCAGTTAATTATGAAATCATGATCGCTTATAACATATTTTTATGGCGATCAAGTTAGTAAAATCATCATCATCATCATCTACAGCCTTTAAACGGAAGCTGCGCGGAATAGGACTCCTTAGAAAGAAGGTTTAATATACCCAGATGATCAGCCAAGTTGCAGTAGAGTTGCTTTTAAGATTTCCTTCTTTTTGCACTGATGTTATTAGTCCTTCGTAGTTTGTACTAAAATCTCATGTCACGACACCCAGGAGATGAATAGAGGTGTTGATTATGGTAGGATTAAGGATGATACTCCGGTGTCCGCTGGTGATTTTAAAGATTGTCCACATCGGCACTAATAAAACAAGGTTTTGTGTTAATTCTCTGACTAATACAGATTACCGGCAACATGTAAATAGAATAAATCAAGCTACGTATGGCTTGATAAAGGACGCAATTAGTATTTTCATTATGAATCTTTATCATCTATTGTTTACCAACCTTGATTTGTCTATGACAATTAATTAAAGGTACTTGGAGTCGTACTGCGAAATGTTTTTTATTATATAAAAGTAAACTCATCTCTGTCAGCTGACATTGCCTGGCAGTACCATGTAAGTACAAACTAGTAGCATCAAATGGTGTAAATTGTTGTCTGCTAGGTTTAGCTACAGTGCCTTCATTCTATACTTCATTATATAGAAATAAATCTTTACGAAGTTACTACCGAGACTTTTATCATTTAAAATAAATACCTAAATATTAACTTTTTGGGTTAAGAGTAGTTAGGACACAATAAAATTTCGTCGATTTGCAAAATTTTATTATTTAATTATTTAGGACTATAGTAGGTGCTCATCAAGACGAAGCAAAAAAGCCCAAACTTGAGGCGTTCTCTACATCGTCAAACCTTACTTACCATTTAGGACCTAAGAACTCGTCAGGAAAGCAAACGTTTTAATTTTAAAAATTATTAGACCCTGAATACCATTTAGAGAAATATTATTATAGCCACAATGTTGTCTTGCCAGTCGCCAGTCCCCAACACGCAGTCGTCCAGCGAGGGGACGTATGGTTTTAACTCTTTCCTGAGACGAGAACCGAGCCCAGCAGTGACACATTATGATTATTTCGTTATATGACGTGGTTTTATGACCTCCTACCGGCTCCATCATTAAATCAGCTTCCTTTCATCACGATATTAAATTGTCAAACGATAAACATTTCAAGTTAAATTAAAACTTGTAAATAGAACAACTCTAAAAAAATATAACAATACGTATTCCAGGATGAACGTATGCTATGGACTATTGAAAGCAATGAACTTCAGAAAAGTATAAAAATCAAAACGAGAATCGGTGTCTGTGGCATGATAGTATAATAGTCTGTCTGTGGTTTAAAATGTCAGAAATGTCATCGCTCACAAGTCACAAAATCCATGTTCTAACCTCAAATAAACATAAACTCGTGGATAAAATAACAATCAGTCGTTTATAGAGAGAAGTGATAGTAACTAAAAGAATTTAATTTTAATTTATTGGCTTAACTCACATACACCTTAATAATTATATGTTCCTTAGAATAAGTGAAATATAATAATGGGTAAACGCAAAGGAAAATGCGTCAAGAAAAATCCGGCTTCTAAAGAGTCTCTGGAGCCAGAAAACTTGGTGAAGGCTCCTCATTCCTTTGTAATTCATCGTGGACAATGCAGCAAGGATTTGATAGATCTTATGAAGGACTTCAGGAAAGTTATGGAGCCTTTTACGGCTTCACAGTTAAAGGTTAGTATTCGTTCTATTTTGTTTCACACCTCATTTTTAGTTTTCTTGCGGACTTGGTAGGACCTGATATGCTTTAAGTATTTTATGAACTGAGCCTATGTGGGTCTATTACAAGAGACTCCATCCTAGGAAAGGCAATCCCCGAAAACTATAAACATAATTTATAATAATTTAATATATTTTTTTCAACTTTGTGTTTTAATTCTTAGTTTTTAAGGATGTTTTATTTGAGTACAAAGCAATTTTTCTTTTACAGGAAAGAAAGAAAAATACAATAAAAGATTTTGTATCAGTGTCTGGTTATCTCCATGTATCACATTTGATGCTGTTCACAGAGACAGAACTCGGTACATATATGAGAATGGCACGGCTGCCCCGAGGACCTACACTCACTTTTAGGATACACAATGTAAGTTTATAATTTCTGACCAACTGCAAGAGGTGCTTTGACATTAAACTTAGTATTAATAATAATATTCTGGACATCATACACAACATCATCTAGTCCCAAGCTATGCAGAGCTTGTATTATGGGTACTAAACAACTGATTAAATACATAAACATTTTTTTTGTAAATATACATACAAAACACCCAGACTCCGAAACAAATATTTGTGGATTACACAAATATTTAGTCCGACCCGGGAATCGAATCCGAAACCTCTTGATCAGTAGCCGCATAGGCTAACTACTAGACTAACGAGCCAGTCAAACAACACTTGACTGCTCCGATAGAGTGATTTTGATAGATACTGTTCACTTATCGCTTCCTACTACTATGAGGGTTAGATTCTCATACACTCAAACTCATTGTGTGATCCAAAAACAAAATCAGTTCAAAAAAAAACATTTTATTCAGTTATGATTTTTTGTCTGGAATCGAAATTGTAAGAATTACCAACAACTTGTAAATGTTAGTCTAGTGATTAGCGTATGCAGCTGCTGATCAAAAGGCCTCGGGTTTGAATCCCGGATCGCAAAATGCAAAAATTTGTTTCGGAGGCTGGGTGTTCGCTATGTATAATATGTATGCATTTACATAAAAAAGTATATATTAGTTGTCTAGTACACACAGTATAAGCTCTGCTGTGTTTGGGACTAGATGATGTTGTGTATCAACATCCAAAATGTGAAAAAATTAATAGATCATCATCATTTATACATTTTATTTTTATCCACAGTACAGTTTGTCCAGGGATGTAATCTCCTCACTCCGGAAACAATATGTCATGATGCGTGCCTTCCAGAATGCGCCTCTCATAGTGCTGAACAGCTTCTCTGGTGAGGGCATGCACATGAAGCTTATGGCCACCATGTTCCAGAATATGTTCCCTACAATCAATATTACTACAGTAAGTATTTAGTTTGTTTTGCAATTGGAGAGGCCTATGTCCAGCAGTGGACTGCGTAAGGCTGATGATGATGAAGTATTTAGTCATTGTTAAGTTGAAACTATGAAAGTATAATATTGGTGTATATTATAAATTGAAAGAGTTTGTTTGTTTGAATACATTAATCTGATGAAGTAAGGGGCATCCATTAATCACATGATCTTTTTTAACCCCCCCACCCCCTTGGTGATACATTGTGAGGTTTAAGACTACCCCCACCATAGGTAACGAGTATTTATTACTTACTAATAAGAATCTTATTTTTTTAAATATTAATAAAATACAGGTATAAGTATCCCTCCCCCTTGTGATATTCCGCGATTTTTTTATAAATGCCCCCTCCCCTTTTGAGCCTCAGCTAATGGACAGCCCAAAAGGTTTGATTTGAAACAATCTTCTAGTGTTAGATAGACCCAAGCAACCTCGTCTGTCTTCTGTTGCCTGTTGCCTGCATGATGTTATAATGACATGAACAAATTTATTTACCATAAAAAGTTTTTAAGTGAGCCAACCTTATAAGACCTATATACAATATTTATGAGAAACTTTAACCATTTAGCGCACACACTGAATGCTCTGAAAAGGCATAATTTTACTTCGTTTTGCAACATTTCTATTGATACTGTAGAGGGATGGGATATGTGTCCCTCCAACACAAAGGGAGGATTCTCCGACCAGGCGAAGTGATCATGCCTGGCGGGCCATGGCACAAAAGTTGATGTTGGAATGTTGTATAAATGCTAATCGGCGCGAGAATTTTCTCTCGCGATTCAGGCTTAGTAGTTACTCCATATTAATTCCGAGTTTTCTTTGTGGTTCAGTGTTCCTGCGGTAGATGGTGCTGTTGTATGTTTTTCGCATTCGCTGTATTTGGAATTCGCCACAATACTTTTGGTTCTAGTGTGATAGTATAACTAACTAATTTATCTCACAGTGGAATAATTTTTCAAATCAGACCAGTATTTCCTCAAATTAGCGAGTCCAACCAAGTACTCTTTCTAATATATAAAATTCTCGTGTCACAGTTTTCGTTGCCATACTCCTCCGAAACGGCTTGACCGATCTTCATGAAACTTTATATGCATATTCAGTAGGTCTGAGAATCGGCCAACATCTATTTTTTATACTCCTAGGGCGCGAGCGGAGCCGCGGGCATCAGCTATCTTTATAATATTATATTAGTACAGATAACGCAAAACTACTTGGGTATTGAATATGTCTATATGTCATTCACTACATGTCTGTTTTTGTATAGGTGAAATTGAAAAACATTCGCCGTTGCGTGCTCATGAACTACAACCCCTCTACAAAACTCGTCGATATGAGGCACTACGCCATCAGGGCCTCGCCTGTAGGACTTCATAAAGGAACTAAAAAGGTATGTTAATTGAAATATTAAGAAAGAGATCATTTCATTTCATCTCTCATCTCATCATTTAAAAGTAATTAATTTGTGTTTGAAATACCGAATTGGTTAGATAATTTCAAGTTCATGGCTTTTCCTTCATTTATGGTTCATTTTGGCCACATATAATGCATGGGTGCACTTTCTGTTCCTCTCCTAATCTGATGGGATGGGGATCCGACACGGCTGGGGAGAGATCGGACATAGGACGTCGTGGTGGCTTTACATGCTCTCTGAGACACGGGGATTGAGACCCTAACCTCCTAACTCTAGGCTGTTATAAATATTTCTATAATCAGTAAAACTCAATAACACTTAAATTTTGGGGCCGGCCCGGAATTCGAACTAGAGACATCTCCCTCCTCGTCAGCCGCATTCGCTAATCGCTATACCAGCAAAGGAGTTACTGGATAATAAGAGGTTTCTAGAAGTATAAAATTTTATAAAGTTTATTATTCCAAACTTAAATAAGTCAACTTAAAATATTCTTCTTCTTCTTGTTGTTTCTCTCCAATTACTGGAGGTTGGACATCAGCCCTGAAAACCTCGCTTTGTCCCTGGCGAGGTAAAAGAGTTCCGTGGCGCTCTTGACTCCGGTCCACTCGCGGATGTTTCGAAGCCACGATTTTTTTCTACGGCCTACTCGACGTTTCCCCGCAATTTTGCCCATCATAATGAGTTGCAGTAAATTGTATCTCTCGTGTCTGAAGACATGACCGAGGTAGGCAACTTTTCTTGTTTTGATGGTCTTCATCAACTTGCGGGTTTGACCGACACGTGTTAGAACCTCAACATTGGAGATTTTCTGAGTCCAGCTGATCAGATATTACTATTGTGTAAAACGAGACAATTATTTTGAAATCGTTACAAATACTTTTTGGATAGTTTTAAAGGTAATCATGTATTTTACAGATGGTGCAAGGAAAAATTCCTAATTTAAATCGGTGCAAAGATATGTCGGAATTCTTTGAAAAGTAAGTATCATCATCTTATTTGATATTCAATCAACTAGACTTATCGTATTTTAATTGCAACCTTCCTATGAAGCTCTCCCTGATGTAAAAAATCCTAACGGAAAAACTACCCCGACGACAGGTCTCAGACACTTTACTCTGAGAAGGACCACGTTATTTGGGGTCTCCAAAGATTGACGCCGCGCTTAACCAAGCTCTATCTTGTAGGAAGCCACATAGGCTACCCATATTTGCTGCTGGGACAATACAGAATCAAGGATCTCACTAGACCGCCTTACTGTGGATCACCATACTGCATATCCTGCATTTACAATAAGTATGTTTTACTCATGTTCTTCATCAGGAAGAGCAGAGTCACTGTAAGGCTCCAAATAAAAAAAACCTATTAGTTATATTGTATGTGGTATATTGGCTTAGTGGTCGCCACGTTGCTTACTATTGCGCCAAGTGTTGTAGGTTTGAATCCCATCATGGGACAACACTTTCTGTGACCCAGAAACTGTTGAACAGAGTCTGGGGGTTCTTTGTGTCATGTATGTTTGTCAAATCCTTCGTGACAAAATATGTATATTAAAAAAGACATTTTGAAAACAGAAACTAATTACAAGCATTGTAAAGATTTACTTTCTTACAGAGCAGGACTGCTATCGGAGAGTGAATTCGAGGACGACCCTAATTCACAAGTCATCTTGCCTCAAAACTTGGCCTCAAGAGGTGCCGCCGCTGAATCCAAGTCCGCCATCAGACTCTTCGAACTTGGACCTAGGATATCATTTCAACTTATTAAGGTAACGGGACAGACTAAAAATTATATTCACGTTTCATTTTTAGAGTTCCATATCCAAGTGTCAAAAAACGGAACCCTTATAGATTCGTCATGTCTGCCTGTCTGTCCGTCCGTATGTCACAGGCTCTTTTTACCGAAACTATAAGAACTATACTGTTGAAACTTGGTAAGTAGATGTATTCTGGGAACAAAACAAAAAAGAAAAATAACAATAAATATTGGGGGTTCCTCATACTTTGAATTGAAACTCAAAATTTTTTTTCACCAAACCCATACATCATAAATCGTAAACCGCAATTCACCTTTGATTCTATCAATACACTAATATTAAAACATCGATCAAAGTTACAACAAACTACAAGAACTTTAACCGTAGCAGCAAGTAACATCATAACTTGCTGCTACGGAACCATTCATGGGCGAGCCCGATTCGCACTTGGCCGCTTTTTTTATATTTCCACTTTGCAAACATGTCAAAAATAGTCTGCAATATTTTTAACATGTTGCCATAAATATACCATAGTATATACCCTATAGTATATACCATACTTAGATAGTAGGTAAGTAATTTATTTATGAAATATTTTCAGGTAGAAGATGGTTTAATGGACGGAGAAGTACTTTTCCACGAATTAGTTGAAAAAACAGACGAAGAGAAGAAACTCATCAAAAAGAAGAGAGAAGAAAAAAGGTAATTTTTTTATTCTGTAATTAGTTTTTGGTAACAAAGATCGCACTTAAACTGTCTGTGTGTGACGCCTTCACGGCTAAATCGTTGCACTAATTTCAATGAAATTTGGCGTGAAGATTCTTTTAATTAAAATATATCTTTACCTCGGTGGCGCAGTGGTAGCGTATAACTGTTGCGCTCGAAGTCTTGGGTTCGATTCCCGGGTCGAACTAAATATTCGTGTGATCCGCAAATATTGGCTTCGAAGTTTGGTTTTTTTCTATGTATAATATGTTTAAAAGTATGTTTATGTGTTTTTATCAGTTGTCTAGTACCCATAATACAAGCTCTGCTTAGTTTGGGACTAGATGGCGTTGTTGTAAGATTTCCGGAATATTCATTATTATTATTATAGTAAAACTAATACATTGCATTATATCTTTACAGACGATTAAAAGAAAAACGTAAAGCGCAACAAGAAGAAAACGTCAAACGCAAGCAGCAGGAGAAAGAAGATCTCAAACAGAAGGCGATTGAGGGCATGAAGAAAAAGAAAGAGGGTACCGAGAGTCAGAGGTAAGTTTATGTTTCCATTCAATCATTTAAAACTTTCTACTTCTTCTTTCTAGCCTTATTCCCAATATTACTTGGAGTCGGCTACTAGTTCAACCGGTTATACCTGAATATTAGTTATTCCACGGAGCGACTGGCATCGGACCTCCGCTAGGGAGAACTGAAATTCGAAGGTTGAACTAGTTTTCATTTCAAACTTTCTACGAGAAATGAAATTCTGTACCTGTCTCTCTGTCAAGGTGACTTTACTATGCCTGATGGAAAGCAGGAGTAAATTCCAAAAGTGGGGGTCGCCATAGTCACTGCAAATTGAAGGGATGACTACCCAGGCCAGCACATGTTGTTCTGTAGAGGAAGGGAGAGGGCCAACACCCCTAACCGAGTTGCAATCTTTGACGTCTCTATTCTCTTAATTCACTGGCTAACATGTTGTTTTGATCCGTGACTGAGTGACATTAGCCAATTAAACAAGGGAATAGAGGCTTCAGCGATTGAAGAACGGAAAACGTTTGTAACTTGGTTGGCCATTATCGATGTAGCAATCGCCAAGGTGTTGCTTAAAATGACATGGATTTTCATAATCGATTTGGTGGCATTTTGACATTGCTGCTTAGGAATAAATACTATTTAAACTTATATTCATGGTTTGTCTGTCGTTACATAGGTTAATGGAGTTAGCAAATGCTGAGTCACAACACGCGAACATGGACCAAGATGACGACGAAGATGATGCTGATTATTACCGGCAAGAAGTCGGCGAGGAGCCGGAAAAAGGTTGGTATTCCTTATAATAACATATTTTCTTTGCAAGTAAATTTATTTACAGACATTTTTACACGTAGGATTTAACAGCTAGGTGCCTTAATACTTTTTAAGAGACGTACCCACCAATGAGCCTCTGTGATGTCATGAATCACCACTAATTTAAATAATGTAAAGTTCATAGTTTAATTGAAGATTTCTAAAGAAAATTGTATACATACATAAATTATTAGCAAAATAATATATACTCTCTTCTATTTTGTCTGACTTGTTGGTCTAATGGTTAGCGTATGCGGCTGCGTATCACGAGGTCGTCGCGGGTTCGATTCCCGAGTCGGACCAAATATTTGTGTGAATATCACTTGTTTAGTACCCATAATACAAGCTCTGCTTAATTAGGGACTAGATAATGTTGTGTGTAAGATGTCCGAAAAAATATTAATTTAAATATTTTATTTTTTAACTTTTCCTTGTAAATTCCGTGGCAATCTGTCAACAAAATCAATGTATAGTTAGAAATGTGTACTTAAAATAATCCTTTTATTTCAGATCTTTTTACACGTGATACGACAAGAAAACGTAAAGGTGACGATGATGGACCACGAGGCTTTAAGAAGTTGAGATTAGATAAAAAGTTAAAGAAAAAATATCAAAGAAATCAAGATACAGACAAAGTCCAGAACAGACAAGACGACAAAAAACAATTTAGGAATAACCAGAAAGATGGCAGGAAATTCCAGAATGACAAAAGGAGTGGCGGAAAATTCCAAAATGACAGGAAGGGTGGCGGAAAATTCCAAAACGACCGGAAGGGTGGTGGCAAATTCCAGAATGACAGAACAGGTGGCAGAAGATTCAATAAAGACGGAAATGATAAGGGTAACTTTAATAAGCCAAAGAAAGTATTTGGCGGTAAAATAGGCAAAGGGAAAATGGGGAAAGGTAGTTCCATGAAAAATAAAGGTAAAGGCAAGAAAGGGAGAAAATGAAATTCAATACTTAGTAGTTAGGTATTCTTAATTTAAATTAAAATTATAAAAACAATGCTTTTATTTTATTGCTTGTATTTTATTTCTAAGGCTGCCCCATAATCGATCGTCTGTTTTGGCCTTGATAGCACTTTTGGTAGTTTATAGTAGTTAGATTTTAAATTAGTTCGCGAAATACGCATTAGTACTAAATGGTACGTTATTCCTTCCTGTACCTAACAGTTAAAAACTGGAACTCACTGCCAACTCACATGTTACCTTCCTGCTTTGATCCTAGCTCCTTTAAGTGGGTCATGAAAAAACACCTCTCTAGGCCTTCATAGTGTGGTTCACCATACTGCCTGCATTCGCAGTGAGTATGGTGGCCCCTATTTTTGGATTTTTCTCGCGCTTTCCATCAGGCATCTAGCAGGCAGAGTAGAGACATCTTGGTAGGCAACAATATCTTCTAGTCCATCATTCGCCCGTGACACTTGCCAAGCGGGTATTATTTCTTTATTTAAAGTTCAATTTAAGTTTTATTTTTTGTTAAAAGCACCTAATGTGCATATCCTCTTAACAGTTTCAAATTCCATAGATTGAAAATAAAAATAATTTTATATTTAATCACTTGATTGCTTTATTTTTTTAACAAAAGCTACAAATTTCTTGATATTATTCATTATCAACACTTAATAGGTACATTTTAATCATAATAACTAGAACATAATTGACATTCATTTATCAATGAAATTGGAATTTTTAAATGTAAAATTCAAAACAGGAGAGTAATTTTTGTAAATAAGTTTTGAACTTTTGTAAAAGTTTATTAAACTAATAGACACAATATTAACATGTAATTAGGCGGTATCTTATGTTTAATTATTTATAATTAGTATGATTATAAAGAATGTGATGGCAATCATAATAGAAGTCTGGAGTAACTCTCTACCTTAGAAATAAATAGACATCGGATTAGCACTATCAAAATACCTAAAGATTACCAGATAATATAGGTAGAAGACCCACGCTGATTTCAGCACGAATGGTCCGGCTCAACCGGGGCAGTACTACCCTCACAAGACCATCCTAATAATAACAGCATTCTTGTTGTCGTATTTCGTTGGTGAGTGTGAGATCGGAGGCCCAATCATTCTGTATAATTTTCCCGGCCTCCGAAGGTCGGGAGAATGATGCAGAATTATCTAACCAGGCCGCCATGGTATGGGTCACCATGCTACATTGCCTACCCTCACAATAGTGGCCCCTACTCCTGGATTCTACTCATGCTTTCCATCAGGCAGAGTAGAGTCACTTTGGTGGGCTTAAATATAAAAATCTAAAAAGTTCAAACCCCAACATTTCTAAATACTTTAGTTAGTAATATTGGAATTGATTTTTCATTTTGATAGTTAACTAGTAGTTGTAACATCAGAAATCCTCTGGCACCTTAATATTGGATATAATCTGATGTCAATTTATTTCTTAGGGATTAAACTTCACATATATAGTATCAGAAATAAACGAATTTAAAAAAATATTTGTTTGGATAAGGAAGGGGCCGTCCATTAATCACGTGATGTTTTTTAGCATTTTTAACCCCTTTAAGGGGGATAGAGATCAAGGGGAGATCCCCTTGGTGATACATGTATTTTAGTACCTATAAATTATCTTAAAATTTAGTCCGGCAACGGCGTAGTCGTCAAAAAGTCAAGGGCACACTAAATTTCAAGATTTTGATTAATATTCCTTCAACACCTAAATTTATATTCAAAATATATGCACTTTCGGAGAGGGCTCGCCGAGACCCGTCGAACGATACCCCATTTGTCCAACCAAAAATTTGGTGACGTAAGATTCTTGGCGGTGCAGTGGCTAACGAGGGCAACCCAAAAAAAATAAATTTTACAAAAACTACGTACAGTACTATTGACCATAAAAACTGAGCAATTGAATTCCTTTTACTTTATACAGTGACCGCATACTTAAAAGCGGACAGAAGCCACTTGATAGTGTTGACAGGACAAGACAATTTCGATTATGAACCTTAAATAAAAGCAATTCAGTGTGTACCTATACAACACACTGAACGTATAAACGCACTCGAGACTAATAGGAATGATGGGAATACGAACGCCCGAAAAAAATCCGGAGAATGAGACGCACAAAAGCCCTATAAACGCCAAAGAAGAGATTGGATCCTCCTCTTCCTTGACCAGTGTGAGACGAAACATGTGTGAATGAGGTGGAAGCGGAGAACATTGATCCCAACCCCTGTACCTCTAAAACGGATCCTCACCTACTCAAACAGCGAAATCTAGACATAGCACCTGTGGTACCCCGGAAACCCAAATAAAAGCTTTTCTGGGCATGTTAATTCAAATGGTAACCCCATTTGAATTATCATGCAAGCAAGGAAGATTATTGGTCTAGTGACCCACTTCTGCCAGTTATAGAAATAACTAAAACAATGCCACTGAAAAGGGTTTCAGAAGCTCATGAAATATCTGCATATTAACGATAGTACAAATATGCCTAACCGGGATGATGACAATTAAGACAAACTTTATAAGATTAGACCACTGCTGGACCACATAAATAAACAATGGCAAACAAAAGCTAGAACAAATAATTCTCAATCGATAGATGAGTATGATAGTTCAAGGGCCGCTCATTCTTAAAACAAAATGCCTTTGAAGCCCTTAAAAAGTGGCTTTCAAGTGTGAGCTAGAGCATATAGTGACTCGGGCTATTTGAACGAATGTCAAGTTTACTCAGGAAAGAGTGAACAGGTGGACCTCAGGAGTTCAGGACTAGGTTCTAAAGTCGTCAAAACATTGTGTCAGATGCTTATAAGTGAGTTGGAATGATCATGTCGCATTTGACATTTGTATTTTCTAGTCCAGGTCTAGTACAAGAATTATATGATGCTGGCATTTATGCTACAGCTACTGTCAGAAGTGATGGGCAAGATATGCCATTGCTTGTAAAAAAAAAACAAAAGTGACTGGAGATAAGGAGTATGACGCTAAGATGACAAAAGCTGCAGAAAACAAAAAATGGGAAGGGGCCAATGGAGAGTAAAAAATAATGTTGGATTTGGTGTGTGGAAGGATACTAAATTGGTTTCGGTTCATAACAGTGCTTTTCATCCACGTTCTACAAGCTGTAGCAGAACTCAAAAGGATTCTTTTAAAGCAAAGTATGCTTGCCAACTACCAGTGAAAGAATATACAAAACGTATGAGAGGCGTAGATCGGTTTAATCATACGAGGTGTACATATGCTGTAAGCAGGAAAATCAGGGTGGAAACGCATTTTTTACTTCTTTTTTGCTGCAGCAATCACAAACGCATTCATTCTTTATTCCACCAACACTCGAAATCACAGAAGGAATTTCGAATTGTGTTATCAAGAGAACTCGTGGCGAACAACACATTCCGTCAGAGATCCTGTTTCTTTGCCGAAATTTGCTGCCAAAAAGCGCAACTCTATTGAAAGCGAAACTAGGCAAAAAAAACTGTATGGTGTACCTAAAGAACTCCGTTTTCCGACCTAGGTCATCATGGTCCCGAAGAATTGAGAAATTTTAGAAGAAGTCGCCTATGCAGGTCCAAGGAAAACAATAAAAGATCCATAAGGACAAGCAACAACCAATTAACAATGTTAATGCCTACTTTGCAGGTATTGGTAATCAGCTCGAGGAGGCTATTTGTGGATCCTCAGTCCCTTCTCTTATTAATATCCAATCCAGGAACAGGGACTCTTTTGTAATGATGGTAACGGATGAATCAGAAGTCAAAAAAATTGTTGTCTTTCTCCTTTTTTTTCTCCTTTTTTAAACTTCTGCACCCGATTCACAAGGCGGAACTGATCAGAACTGTTTTGAAAATTACAGACCAATCTCGGTTCTCCCAGCAATGTCTAAAGTCCTTGAGATAATCATCAATCGGCGACTTGTTATGTATTTGGAATCGCATAAGTTATTATCCGCTAGACAGTTTGGCTTTAGAAAAGGAATGTCTACAGATGATGCTGTTCATGCTTTAGTTGAAAATATAGTTGGGAAACTTAATGTAGGTCAGAAATGTGTAGCGGTGTTCCTAGATATAAAAACGACTTTCGATTCGGTTTCGATTCATGGGCTCATGTAGTCTGTGGAGGCTCTGAAGGTGATTATTATATTTGTCATTTTTGCGTTAATTGTTAACTGTGCAATAAATTTACCATCACTTGATGTCAAGATACCAAATTTGATTAACTTAAGAATAAACAATATTTTCGATTATCTGTGCCCGTTTCATTTATTCCATAGACATTTATAAACAAATGAATAAGAAGTCCTATAATGTATCTGTCAGGTTCCTTCTATATTTTTTAAATAAAGCTTGAAAAACAAAGTTGGAGGCCACATTAACACCTTTTCCTTTAATTTTCGCTTTTATTTTTTTCCTAAAAAAAATATATTTTCGCCTTTTTTACTTTCTATATGTTTTTGTGCTTATATTCTTTTTGTGACGTTAACGTAACTTCTGTGCCGTACATTTCAATATACTTTCAATTTCGAACTTTTATGTGTGGACTTCTTCTGCGCACGCAAAACCTATATGGACTTCTAATTTACGGATACCGTCAAAAGTAGCCGTGAAAAAAAAAGTCGCACTAGAAATCACGCGTCTGACGAAAAAATAAATACAAGTGATGTCTTATTCTAAATCCCCGTACCCCTTGTGATATTTCGTGTATTTACCAAATTCCCTCCCCTCCCTTTCGAGTCTCAGGTGACTAATGGACGGCAACAAGAAAAGTTTGAATAACCTGACTACATAAAAACATTTAATAAAATGTATGTAGCCTGAATAATCACCCGAGTTATGGCCATTATAAATAATCGATTGACACCATTCATTTAAATATCAGTGTAGTGTTTTAGATGCCTATCATGGAACATATATATATATTAGATTGCCAAAACTGAAACTTGCTTTATGCTTTGTAATCGTAATCGGGTATGAAAGTGAGATTACAACTCACCCGATTCTTGTTTATGACAATTTCAAATATATAAACTAGAATTTATATGGCTTTAAGGTATGATATATTTACGATTACATTGAGATCTAACTTTCGTTATAACGATCACGGTGTTTTAAAGTGTCTTAAACATATACATAGATTGTAAAAATAGTAAGTCATTTATTATTCAGAGAAACTTAGTTCTTCGTTGGGAATCCTGTTAGCTTTCGCAGTGATTTAAAACTACTCCACAAATGTAATTTTTCACTAAATCAAGAACACAATATCGTCAGCCATCATGACTTGGTTGTCGCTGGTCATCTTATCCAGCGCGGCATGTATCTCCTCAGGCTCGAAGATCTGGTGGGAGTACCGCTCGTTGACGTGTGCGGTAACCTGCGCCAGGGGCAACGAGTTGGCGCGTTCTGAGCGGAACAGCTCTTGAAGAGCGCTCTTGAACTCTCCCAGTCTGGAACAGGAGGAACTGGTCAATATGGATACTACGATCGCGAAATTTCTATCTTAATTGCTGGTGACATTTCATAAAGTACTACGAAATAATAAATAAATATTCCGGACATCTTAAACACGTCATCTAGTCCCAAACTAAGCAGAGCTTGTATTATGGGTACTAAAACAACTGATATAAATACATAAACATATTTTTTTTTGTAAATACATACATATTGTACATAGAAAAACACCCAGACTCCGAAACGAAATCTTTGGGGATTACACAAATAATTCTCTGACCCGGGAATCGAACCCGAGACCTCTTGATCAGCAGCTGCATACGCTAACCACTAGACCAACAATGCAGTCGAAAGTTCTATATGAAATGTAACACCGGCATGGGCATCTGCAGACCCTGGGGTTTCCAGACGTAAATTTAAAAAAAAAAATATAGAACATTCTTAAGAAATATAAAAAAAAATGATTGCTACTAAGGCAGTTGTTATAAAATAAACACTAAGTTAAGATGACATACGACAAAGCAAGATTTTTGTGGATTCAATATTAAATAATGAAATTGCCCATATTTATGTTAATACGTGTTTTGAACCAAATAGTATTTCTGAAGCACGTGAAATATTACTTTTAGTGTGAATCCTCGATTACGTTTTAACTGTAATTGACGAAAATTTTAACTTAAATATTCAATATAGCACTAAACTCACCTTTTGTTATCAATACTCTTATGTGAAGATCTAGTGGTACGTTGAGATGGTTCAACTTGTGAAGAGTGAGCGGCCCGCAGTACCGGATCTGTTTCCTCGTCCGATGTAAAGTCATATGGGTCTTCGTTTTGACCATCCTAAAACATTTAACATCATATTTATGTACTTGTAGAGAATCTCAAGTTCCTCTAACACAAAGGGAGGATTCTCCGAGCAAGGGAGGTGATCATGTCTGGTGGCTCACGGCCCAACGGTGGATATATGCTAATCGTCGCGAGAACTTCTATATCGCGATACAGGATTAGTAATTACTTCGTAATTCGGTATTTGGAAGCAGTCACATACTGAATGGAAATTATGCCGGTAACGAATCGCAATCTATTTCAGTATCTAAAGGCTTCTTTAGTCTTGGGGTATCCTTCCCAAGATTTAGGGGGGGGGGGATATAGTGGGGTTACCTCACTCATTCGGTATAACGCAAAAAACAGCAGCATTCCTTAAGATTGTGATATCACTCTATCCCAACCTAGCCAAATCAGATATATCTCTTCTAAATTAATATAATTAATTTGTTAATGTACTATATAAAAAAATGAAAATACCGTTTTTCTTGATTTCTTCGCCCTAGGTGCCCTGGGTTCTTCTCCCTCAGAAGCGGCAGCTTCCTCATCAGATGAAGCGCGACGTTTCCTCTGACGTTTCTCTTTTGTTAACACCTACATAAACAAATCATAATTATTATCAAAGTCTGTACTTATCGGTTAACTAGCTTTTGCCTGTGGTTCCGTCCAAGCCTATGTTGGTTATCGTGACAGAAAGAATCCTATCTCCAAAGTTCGTATCGTCGTTTATGAACCAATTTCAAAAATTATTTTTGCATTGTATTTGGCATAGCTCACAGGTGGTCCCATCGTCACCATGTCGGAATCTGGTGATGGGATCCCAAAGAAATAGAGGGAACTCCTCAAATATCATAGGCACAACTGCCGCGAGTTGGGTACTCGGAATAGTTTTTCTTTGAAGTCGTTTTTTTAGGGTTCCGTAGCCAAATGGCAAAAAACGGAACCCTTATAGATTCGTCAATTCTGTCTGTCTGTCTGTCCGTCCGTATGTCACAGCCAATTATTTCCGAAACTATAAGAGCTATACTGTTGAAATTTGGTCAGTCGATGTATTCTGTGAACCGCATGAAGATTTTTACATAAAAATAAAAAAAAAACAATACATTTTGGGGGTCCCCATACTTGGAACTGAAACTCAAAAATTTTTTTTTCATCAAACCTATACGTGTGGGATATCTATGGATACGTGTTCAAAAATGATGTTGAGGTTTCTAATATCATTTTTTTCTAAACTGAATAGTTTGGGCGAGAGACACTTGCAAAGTGGAAAAATGTGTGTCCCCCCCCCCTCTAACTTCTAAACTAAGAGAGTTATAAAACTAAAAAAAATATATGTTGTACATTACCATGTAAGCTACCAACGAAAATTGGTTTGAACGAGATCTAGTGAGTAGTATTTTTTTAATACGTCATAAATCGTAAACTGCAATTTGCCTTTCATTCAACAATAAACTATTATTAAAACATCGATGAAAGTTACAACGAACTACAAGAACTTTTATATGATGTTACTTGCCGATACGGAACGTTTCATGGGCGAGTCCGACTCGCACTTGGCCGCTTTTTTTTGTTAAAATTATAGACTTACCTTCTTGAAATAAGCGAATTGTACGAGTTCTATAGCGGCTTGAGCGTCTTCTTGTGTGATTTGGAAGCTGAGACGGCACTTGGCATGTGCTGTGGATAGACGGATCAGCGTCTCCAACGTACGGGCTGTCACTGGTTGTGTCTGGAATATTAATACATATGTGATAGAAGCGCTCAAAGCCAAGTGGCGTTAGGTAATAATAATAATAATAATAATAAATGTTGGTTATTTCTCTCAAAAGGTACAGTTACATTCTTATGCATACAGATATATACAGATATTGAACCTTGTTGAGAGCTGGAGTCTGAGCTAGGTTCGAAACCTGTGTGACAGATCTCCAGGTGATTGGAAACCGGTCAGTACCTAGATGGGTGACCGTTTGTGACATATGCAATGAGCGTTTCCGTGATTCGGAGGTCACGTTAAGCAGTCGGTCCCGGTTGTTATCATAAGATGGCAGTCGTGAAGCTGAAGAAAGCAATTACTTTTAAAGCAGGCACCACACTTCGTTATTCGCTATTCGTTATGTGTCTACGCCGTATTCGCCCGAATATTTGTTATGCACGCAAACAACAAACACGCCACCACACTTCGAACTGGTATGTCAAATATGTGTGTTGTAGAGATGTGTCATTGTCATTTTTATGGTGAACGAAACGAATCCATACGAACGAGCGAAACATAGTATTTTAATTTCCTTTTTATTTTATTAAATTTACAGAAACAATACTTAAATGAAGTCTAATTAATTTGATCATATGATAGATTATTTTAATCGTTTAATCGATTTATTCTATTTCAAAAACTGTTTTATAGTCTATGGTTGTTAGATGAGCACAGGACATTGTCATTTTTATTGTTCAAGGAACGAACGAAACATATTATTTTAATTCCCTTTGTATTTTATTAAATTGAGAGAAACAATACTTAAATGAAGTCTAATTATTTTGATCATATGATAGATTATTTTAATCGTTTAATTGATTTATCTATTTCGAAAACTGTTTTATAGTCTATGGTTGTTAGTTATGCACACTATGCACAGGGCACTTCACTAGCCGTCCGAAGTGTGGACAGTCGATGCGCGTATTCGCCTTATTCGTGTCCTTTGAAGTGTGTCAAAAAACCGACAAGTCGACGGATATGCGTATTCGCTATTCGGCTTAACGAATAAAGCGAATATTGGCGAATATACTCTCCACACTTCGCCGTCTGCGCGCGAATAACCCGCATAACGAATAGCGAATAGCGAAGTGTGGTGCCTGCTTAACATACATTTACGAAACAAACACAAAGTACACACATTGGAACAAAAATTTTTTGATCACACAAAAAGTGTTATCTCATGTGGAATTTGAGCCGTCAACATTCAGCGCAATAGAAAGTAGCGAGGTGACCACTTACACCACTAAGCTATCCATGCAGTTTAAATGCAGTACAAAGTAACGTCGCGGGGCGTAGCTAGTCTAAATAAGTAGTCTAAGGGCCACCGCACACTAGCTACTTTCAGCATCGGCGATCGGCGATTTGGCGACTGCATAGATGCTGCATCGCGTTTTAGCGACTTCCTGCGTTCGATCGCGGTATCGGAAACGCGCGTTTTAGCGACTGCTCAGATGCCAAATCGATGCTACCGGCATCCGAATGTGTGCGGAGAGTAGCGTTCAGCTGCTGTGTCGCGCTTCTAAAAAGCGACTCAATCTCCGCGTTTGGCGTTTTTAAGTGTGCGATGTAGAGCGTTCGGTCGCCGTATTTAGCTTCTAAAAAGCAACTAGTTGCCGATCGCCGATGCTAAAAGTAGCTAGTCTGCGGTGGCCCTAAGAGTTCAGTTACACCTTCTGACATCAGCTATATGCCAATGAAATTTCTCTCAAAACGGTCCAGCAGTTCCACAGAATAGCGGAAACAGACAAAAAGAAAGACAAAAAAAAATTAAGTAATGTTAAGTAGGTATGTATCGGTGCATAGCGCGCCCCTTCCCCCCGCGCAAGCAACCGATGCCTATATATTTTTTTAAAAAGACAACTCCCACATTAGGAATATGAATTCCTGTGTCGCGGGGGACTTTACAAACATACATGAAACGGACACAAAGAACACCCAGACTCAGAACGACAATTTGTGAATCACACAAAGTGTTATCCCACGTGGGATTCGAACCCACGACACTTGGCGCAGTAGAGAGCGGCGTGGCGACCGCTTAAACCACTAGGCCAACCGTGCAGTCAATTTTATACCGTGCAGTATTATATTTGAATAAACGAGCCAGTGCATAACGAACCGCCGGTCGTTTCATTGCTCCCGATATCTAACAAGTAATATGCCTTATACTATAAATACATTTAGTGGAAATCTGTTAATTAGATTTTACACACTTAAATTTTATGTATTTGTATAGATATAGAACAACATACCCTGGCTACATCACTGTCCATCATATCCAGGTTCCTGAGCCTCGCATACTCATCAGCTATAGAATCAGACGCCTCCTGGGTCAGCTTGGGCTTCATCAGCCTTGCTATGTGGATGAATTTACGCATGAACTTGGTATTTAAGATCTGGTCCTTCTTGCTCCGAGTGTTGCCATGTAATAGGGGGTCATATTTCTCGTAGATTGAACGATTTGATTCCTGTGCAATGTAAAAAAAATTTGCAGCTCTACAGTGTTCGAAATTCAAAATTTATTTTGTTACTAGCTTTTACTCCGCCCGCGTGTATGTCGGTTATCGCGGTAAAGAGTAGCCTATGTCCTTTCCCAAAGTTCCATCTATGTCTATAACAAAATTCATCAAAATCGTAACAGACAATGTAAATCTTTATTTTATACCTACCTACCTAATTTATAAATATTTATAAAAGACTGGTAGTTCACATTACTAAACTAAATTTCACTAAAATTACTTGTTACATATATTGAATGTTCAAAACAAAAACAGCTAAGACTTGAGATACCGAAAAATGGACTGTAAACTAATGACTAAAGTATATAATTCAACAAAAAATGCTATACTCTGTCCATTCCTTTATTATCTTTTTGACAGTTCAACAAATTTCGAAATTAGTGACGCCCTGACACGTCATCGATTCGATTTGAAATCAAAATCAATCGATATAATATTCTTTAAGTCAACACATTTTAAATACATTATAAGTCAGTGGTCCAAAAATAAAATAATTAATGCATAGAGTAATTGTTCTTTATTCTAAGTTTGAACTTAAATTCCGAAATTTCCACTTATTTCCTTGCAAATAATCAATCTTGAGGTCATACTATTTTAATTTCCTTTTTATTATAATAAATATACAGAAACAATATTTATTGTTTTGATCATAATAATATGGTAGATTATTTTAATCGTTTAATCGATTTATCGTATTTCAAGAACTGTTTTATATGTTGTTTTTAGTTATGAACACTGCTCACTTCCCTATCCGTCTATAAAGTACGACATTACTGTAGTACATTATTACGAAAAAAAAATACCGGTAATTTATAGGCGTGACCTGTCAAAAAGACAATAAACGAATGGACAAAGTAAATTTTTAGTTTTGTGGTGTGAACAACAGAATCACTACCATTGTCAGGCAAAAGTCATAACATATTAATATTCGTAGTGGTTGTAGTTTCAAATGGGTAAATCTTTTCTTAATTGTATAATGAAAACAATAATAATTATGGGTTATTTATTACCTCAGTTTCATCATTATCAGGATTCTCGGTTGACAACATTTCTACTAATGAACCCATTGGTAACACTTCTCCATCTTGTTCTTTGGGATTTCTGTCGACAAAAGTGATGAAAAAATAGGAATTTTATTAACTGGCAATTCATACAATACGGTAGATTTAAAAAAAACCGAGTGTCTAAATTTTTTAACCTTTTTGAAGATTTGTGACAAAACTATTGTTACTTGTTAGAATTGGAACTTTTGAAAATTTTAATAAATTTAAATTCCTTTAAATGACACATAATACTCCATAATAATCATTTATATCACAAAGATATTTATTGCACACAGAACATTCAGACATGACCGTTTCTGACAAATGTAACGAAGCCAAACACTTTTTTTTTTAAAGACAGCTAACGCATTCGTAGTATAATTTCCTGTGTCGCGGGGGACTTCACAAAAATACATGAAACGGACACAAATAACACCCAGACTCAGAACAACATATTGTGAATCACAAAAAGTGTTATCCCACGTGGGATTTGAACCCACGACACTTGGCGCAGTAGGAAGCGGGGTGGCAATCGCTTAAGCCACTAGGCATACCGTACAGTCATTTTAGACTTTACGTATACTGTTATATGGTCCATTGTTCTGTGTCCGAATGCATTATCAAAAGAAGTTAGAATCAAAATATCTACATTCATTTTTTAAACAGAATTTAAATATCATCATAGATGAACCCAATCGCAACAAAGCTACAGCAACTTCACTTACCTATATCTATGCATCCTCAAAACATGTTCGGAGATCATATTGTCATGGTCTGCGTCAGCAATGTCCAGCATCACGAACAGCAGGTCGAAACGTGACAGTAAGGAGTCTTGCAACCCTATATTCTCCATAGGCGTCTTATACTGGTCATACTGTGGAATATATATAGATAAATAAATTAATTAATTTAATACTTTTTGGACATCTAACACACAACATCATCTAGTGGGACTAGGAAGAGCTTGTATTATGGGTACTAAACAACTGATATAAACATACTTTTATTTGTAAATATATAAATATTATACATAGAAAACACCCAAACTCCGAAACAAATATTTGCATATAACATTTGTTCAAACTCAAACATTTGCTCCGACCTGGGAGAGACAGAAAATAATTCACAATGCACGCGAGCGAAAAATACATAGTTTGATGACATGATGACAAGTGTATCATTTTGACTTATTACAAATGTAGTTGACTAACCTTGTATCTATTAGGGCCACAGCACACTAGCTACTTTTAGCATCGACGATCGGCAACTAGTCGCTTTTTAGAAGCTAAATACGGCAACCGAACGCTCTACACCGCACACTTATGAACGCTAAATGCGAAGATTGAGTCTATTTTAGAAGCGCGACACAGCAGCTGAACGCTACTCTCCGCACACATTCGGATGCCAGTAGCATCGATTTGGCGTCTGCCGAACACGACTTGGCTCTCATAATTTATTTTATTTGTAAACAAAACCACAGATTACAGAATACTGCAATATCATTGCTAATCACAAACAGAAGTAATCAAAGTTACAAATCGGAAAATTATCGAAAAGACTACAGCCAACGCAAACCAGGCATCTGAGCAGTCGCTAAAACGCGCGTTTTCGATACCAAGTTTGAACGCAGGGAACGTCGTGAATGATGCAGCATGACGCGCGATTTTGATAACACGATCGAACGTAGAAAGTCGCCAAAACGCGATGCAGCATCGATGCAATCGCAAAATCGCCGATCGTCGATGCTAAAAGTAGCTAGTGTGCTGTGGCCCTTAGACGTTTATAGTTCAGGACATAGGACATTAGAACATGTTTTTGAAAATATATTTTGAATAAGTTTCTTGGCACACCTGGAGTATTAGGGTTCCGTTGCCAAATGGCAAAAAACGGAACCCTTATAGATTCGTCATGTCTGTCTGTCTGTCCGTCCGTATGTCACAGCCATTTTTTCTGAAACTATAAGAGCTATACTGTTGAAACTTGGACAGTAGATGTATTCTGTGAACCGCATTAATATTTTTACACCAAAATAGAAAAAAAGCAAATATTTTTGGGGGTCCCCATACTTAGAACTGAAACTCAAAATTTTTTTTTTCATCAAAACCATTCGTGTATGGATAGGTCTTCAAAAATGATATTGAGGTTTATAATATATTTTATACTACACCTGATCGGAACAGTAGTCAATATTCCCTGAAAATGAAAAGAGAAAGTTAGTCTTTTCCTTGACCTAAATAAGCGGGAGGAAAAAATGTATGAAAATCCATTTCTAACGTGTTTTAGCGGGAGAGAAAGTTGTATGAATTTTCATTTCTCATGTGTTATCTTATCTATGGCGTGCGCCTGCCCAAGGAGTTTTCATATAATTTAAATATGGAATCTCCGTGCCACTGACATCCTTTTGTGAAGAATAAAAAAAAACAAAAGAAGCGCGAAATATTTATAAATATTATTTATAAATATTTCGCGCTTCTTTTGTTTTTTTTTATTCTTCACAAGTCACAAGTCAAATTCTAAGCTAAATTGTGTCTTACATGGTGTCTTACGTTTTGATTTTATTTTATAAATACTTTAAATGTTCCTCACAGGTGTAGTATAAAGCACTGTGTAGCACTCGGGTGAAAGTCCCATTCCTACCTCGGGAGTATTGTGGCCCTAGGCTGCGCCTTCGGGCCACAAACTGCTCCCTCGCTAGTAATCGGTCCCTTTCCTCCCTCGGTGAACAATGTACTATTTTTTCTAAACTGAATAGTTTGCGCGAGAGACACTTCCAAAGTAGTAAAATGTGTCCCCCCCCCCCCCCCTGTAACTTCTAAAATAGGAAAATGAAAAAACTAAAAAAATATATGATGTACATTACCATGCAAACTTCCAACGAAAATTGGTTTGAACGAGATCTAGTAAGTAGTTTTTTTTTTAATAAGTCATAAATCATAAACCGCAATTTACATTTCTTTCAATCTAAATACTATTAATAAAACATCGACGAAAGTTACAACGAACTACAAAAACTTTTATATGATGTTATTTGCTGCTACGGAACCCTTCATGGGCGAGTCCGACTCGCACTGAGCCGCTTTTTGTTATCTATAAACTATGTTTTAATATACAATAATTATCGAACAACTAATTAATACTTTATTGTGCTGTCCACGAGTTCCAAAATTAGGCCGAAAATGGGCATCGTTCTTTTTGTTCCGAGTCTGGGTGTACTTTGTGTCCGTTTTTTGTATGTTTTTTAATTACTCTGCGACACAGGAATATTTCTAGTGACTGTCCTGTCTTTATTAAAAAGAAAAAAACATTGACTTTATAAAGGTTGTAACAGTAACATACCCTTCCATAAACAGGGTTGGCTGCGGCCAGGACAGAGCACCTGGCGTTAAGGGTCGCGTGCACGCCTGCCTTGGCGATGGTGACCCGGCCCTGCTCCATCACCTCGTGTATAGCTGTGCGATCGATGTCCGACATCTTGTCGAACTCGTCTATGCACACCACGCCGCGATCTGCTAACACCATGGCGCCGGCTTCCAGTCTGAAAAATAAAATTGTCTATTACTGTTTGGCTTACTATTACTGCCTCGTTGGTCTAGTGGTTGGCGTATGCGACTGCTATCAAGAGGTCTCGGGTTCAAATCCCGGGTCGGGTTAAAAAGTGTTTTTGGGTTTCTCTTAGGGAATACCTAATAGCAGCCCGGAGTTTGGAAGTTTGGCGGTGATTCACGCCCGAGCCTCGGAGAGCACGTAAGAATGAACATCTATGGCAATCGTTATTGGGAAGTCAGTGCCCTCAAATATACTGACAACTAGTTTAATCTTCGAATTTCAGTTCTCCCTTAGGGTTGTGGAGGGTCCGATGCCAGTCGCTCCGTGAAAAACTGATATTCAGGTAAAACCGGTTGAACTAGTAGCCGACCCCAAATAAACTTGGGAATGGCTCGAAAGAAGAGACTTTTTGGCTTACTATTCAGAATAAGCTACATCAACTATTACATTGAAAGCTTTTTATTTACTTTGTAAATTTTATTATTAGGCAGGGTAGGTACTTTGAAGGCTAAATATATAAAAAAAGAACTAGCTTTCGCCCTCGGCTCCGCCTGCGTGTATGTCTATTATCGAAGTAGCGCCTAAGTTCCTCTCAAGCTCTAGACTGTATACCAAATTAAATTTTAGTCGGTTCAGTAATTTGGTGTACAGACAGACAGATTTATAATCTAGAACTTACTTGTAATTGCAACTTTAAAACAGCACATTGGGATTGGGTATTCTCATGATCCTTTCAATCAAATTTATGTTCTATTGCATAAAGATTAGAGCCTCTAATTATATAAAAATAAGGAAGCCTAAAAGAAAATACAAACCTCCGATCTCCTGTCTCTGGGTCTGTAGTAACTGCGGCAGTTAAACCAACGCCTGAAGACCCTCGACCAGTAGTGGTGATAGCACGAGGTGCTGTTTGTAACACGTAACGAAGTAATTGTGACTTCGCCACAGATGGGTCACCAATGAGGAGAATATTAATGTCACTGAAAAGGAGAAAATAGGAAATATAGACCAAACAACCTTATGACTACAGCTAGTGGGGTTATTTGGGACAAAGTGTTAATCTCAATTTTATACTTGAATGTTGAGGTGATGGATTAAGAATACAAAGTGTCACCACCCCTATTCAATTCATGGGTGTAGTAACAGGCGACTAAAGGAACAAAATAAGCAGCTAACATCACTGCCAAGAGAAGGAAAACTAGAAACAAATCCTTTACCAACCCGTCTGGCCAGCGTGGTATAGTAGGCCAAAACCTCCTTTCAAAGCAGAGGCCTATGTCCAGCAGTGGACTATTAAAGGCTGTTGATGATTATAATTAGATTGTGAATATACACTTTCGTTTGTTATGTTTTTCATAAAAAATGTGTCTTATATTCGTAGGCCTCCGTGGCAGCGATGACCTCCTGATTCGTCTTATATTTCTACCCGGTTTTTCAAGTTAGGAAATAAAATCGCACGGGGCCAAATCTGGCGAATACGGTGGATGGGGCTGCAGTTTGTAGCCCAATTCGACAAGTTTGGCAGTGGCGAGGGCGGAGGTGTGAGCCGGTGCGTTATCATGGTGGAAGAGCACCTTTTTCTTCGTCAAGTGGTTTGTGCTTGTTGTCGGGAGTGAGGAAACCCGGCACATGCCCAATATTTCATGCAGGATACGGCCCAGGCGATCTTTTGACTGTCTCAGCTAAATCGCGCATCTTCAATCGGCGGTCTGCCAATACGAGATCGTAGATTTTTGTCACGTTATCCTCTGTGGTAGTCGTTTTCGGGGCACCCGGAAGTGGCTCATCGAAAACCGACGTGCGACCTCGTTGAAACTCGATAAACCAATTTTAGACGGTCGCCATCGAAAGAGAAGTCACCGTACACAGCATCTAAAACTGCTTGATTTCGTTGCGCGATTTCCTTTCCGAAAACAAGAATCGAATCACCAACCGATATTACTCTATTTCCATTTTTCTAAATCCCGCAGACACTCCCGCTTGCTCAGGTGGTCAAAACAAAGCTACGAGTCTAATACGGCAGTTTTGAAGACGTCTACGAGAATGTACTACACGGTAATAAATTGCTCTTGCGATACTGGCGCCATCAGGCGGTTAAGCTAAGTACTTATCGGACCACCCTCGTACTTTGCAGGCCTCGAGAAAACATATTTTTCAGACAGCAAAGAAGTTTGAGCACTGCTGTGTCAAGTACATCGAGATATAAGGAGACTATGTTGAAAAATAAATCGCCATTTTAATAAAAAAAATTGTTTTCGTTTTGTATACGAAGTACTTATCGGACTACCCTCATACTTAGTTAAGTATCAGTTTAGAAATATTGCAGACAATTATTTGTATAACAAAATCGTTGTCAGAGGCAAAATTTGTGTAAATTGTTTAAACCTTTTTTTTAAACTTACCCTCTAAGCCTGGTCCCATTCGGTAGTACCTTCTCCATGCCTCCAAGCAACAGGCACAGTATTGCCTTCTTGATGTAATCATGGCCGTGTATACTCGGAGCAAGTGACTTGCTTATCAGCTCGAACATGTCCACTGTTCCTCGTTTGGCGAGACGCTTGCAGAGCTTGACGTCTTCATAGCAGATGGCCAGATTCATGTCCTTATTGATTTGAGTTACATTATTTGCAATTAAGATAGTTCTGCAAAAAGAGAAAATGGTGATCAATTTTATAAAGAAAGTAGTGTAGGGCATCCTGTGGCTTGATGGAAGACAATTTGAAGAAAACAGATGGGTGCGGTCTGACCAAGACTGGGATAATTGGCGCTAATATAATAGGTTGTTATATCCTATTATCTATACAAATAAATAAAATTGGAGTGTCTGTTTGTAATATTAAAATACCCGCTTTTTACTAAATTCATATGTATGTATGTATACACGGGACATATGCCAAAATAGTTTTATTTTAAATTTTTTTCTGTATGTCTGTTTGTTTCGGGTAATTTCGACGGGACTTTCACTAGCAGATAGCTCATGATATAAGGAGTAACTTAGGCTACTTTTTTTAGACTAGCATCGCCCCGCGGCGTTGCCCGCAGTTACAACAACAATCGCGGGTAAAAATGAAGTGGTTCTCAAGTTTTCTCAGCAGATTTTTGTCAAGTTTGGCAATCCGAGGCGACAACGCAGTAAACTAGGCTATGTTAGTCAGTATACATAGCAACTTTCTAGCTATTAATTTGCAATTTAATTTTGTGACGACTTTAGTAGGTTTAGCAGCAACAATTGCATCTTTACTGGTATGTGGGGTATTGCTACGGTGTGCCCGTGCTTGGGATATTTTCGGTATTTTGGTGTTTGACAGAATAACAGCGGCTGGCATTCTTTGCAGTGTTTATTTTAAGCACTGTTATTAATTGTAACCATGTATTGTAAAAGACAAAATTTTCCTTATTCTTTCAGAACCCTAAGCAGAATATCACATATTTTCATTTGAGAGAAGCAGAAAGTCAGAAGTCAGCTGGTAACATATAAAATGTTTAGTTACCTGAATGTACCAGCAGTAAAACTGCCTTGTTTATTAGGTAAACATCTATAGTTGCCAACAATCTGCACTCTGTCTCCAGGTTTGCAGCGATCTACCAGGTCATCATCACAGATGATGTCCACGCTTCTGGGTAGCTGGCCAGCTGGAGCTCGCTCTGGCATCTCCTGTACTGTGAGGGTCTGATGATCTTTGTAGCGGGACAGACCATATTCTGTTTCTAGAGGGTTGCCTTCATCATCCTTAAAAAAAATGTATACATGCTCAAAGTGATTACCCTGCCCTTGAACTGTAGCTAGTGTTACATGTTTGATTTCCACAAGGCACAATAATTTTGACTTAAGACTTTGATTCATTCCAACTTTTTTTATATAAGGTTTATCACTAAGAAAAGAAGGAAAGAATAAAGATAAACAACAAAAGCTGTTTGAAGGTACACAATCTTACAGGATTTTAATGTATTTCAAAATTCAATAAGTAATTATAACTTCTGTGATCACTGACATAACATTCATCTAGTCCCAAACTTAGCAGAGCTTGTATTATGGGTACTAAACAACTGATATAAATACATAAACATACTTTTTTTTTGTAAATACATTTATATTAAACAGAAAACACCAAAAAAAAAGATATTTGTGGATCACACAAATATTTAGTACGACCCGAAAATTGAACCCGAGATCTCTTGATCAGCAGTGGCGTACGCTAACCACTAGACCAACAAGGCACTTGCAATAACTTTCATGTGCATTTAGTAAGAAAGTGTTATTTTGATATTACATACAGACCCTTCATTTTTATTTATTTGTATGTATAGAGTATAGGCTTTTAATAATAAAAAAGTGTTTAAGTTTCATATCAGTCAATTTAGTTTTTATACTGTAAGCACTACTTACTACACTACTTTATAAACTAAACGGTTTACAGTTTAGATGTCTAAATAATAAAATAAATAAATATTTATTAATATACCTTGGTGGGATACACAGCTGAAGTGGGGAATGCTTCAAAAGATGTAAGATCAGTGTACTTCCTCTCCATAACCTTCTTAGTAGCTGGGCAATAGTGCACACTTCGTACAACCTTAGGCCGCACCAAAGACACCCTTGTGACTATACCTTCTACACATATCAGGTTTCCTAAATACCTGTAAGAAAATAGTTTTATTATTAGACCAGGACAATGTTGCACACCATTGTTGTAGTAAAGGTAGAACAGCAACCCTGAGTGACACCACATGATGCAGCTAGTTAGTTTCTATTGAAATGGCAGTCTTATGTGTGTGTTTGTGTGTGTATTTGTCTATGTGTGTTTATTTAATGCAATAAATAGTCAATTAAACAATTCCGAGACTATTTCACATTGAACTCTCTACCTTTAAAAGACAAATAACTTTTTAGTAACTAATAACATTTTATTTAGGACATAGTCATCACCCAGAGATGGTAGTAGTATTGTTACTATAGATACATGTAGTAGGTTTATTTATTATTAATTACATAACGTCTACCAAAAATCCATTTATACAATATCCATTCAAAGGTTGTCTGGAAGAAATCACTGTGTCTGATTAGACCGATTCTATTTATATGTATGTACAAAATTTGATACCTTATTGTGGTGTACAATGAAGTTCTAAATTAATTATTAAATAAATAATCAAGACACTAGCTTTTGCCCATTACTTCAATCATGAGGTTGTAGTAAACCAATATGAATTGTTTATCATCAGTTAATAACAATAATCATCACATAATACATCATGGCCACAGTGGCACAGTGGTGGTGTTTGTGCCTCCCGTGCTTGAGGTCTCGGGTTCCAATCCTGAGTCATACCAAATGTTTGTATGATGTACATATAGAATAGTATGCTATCGGGTAATACATTTCTTTCATAGTACAAGCTCTGCTCAGTTTGAAGCTAAATGGCGTAGTCTGTTACATTTCTGAAATATTTATTTATTTAACACGAATAACAAAAAAAAACAAAAAAGTTACACTAACCGAGAGGTCAAACTTCTTGGTGTAACATGTTTATTTCCAAAACTACCACTGAAAGCTACAAAAAATTCTTCCTGGACTTTAGCGTAAGTGGGATCAATTGACGATACATATTCTTTCAAAGCTCTTTGAAACGCTATCTGTTCTTCAAAAGCATTTTCAAGTAGATTCTTGGCACGTTCCGGATTCTTTCTCCGGAGATCGTTAACATTTACGTTGAGCCTCTTGGACTTGTCAGCCACCATTAATTTAACCTTTTCCATATAAATTCCTTGATCTTCCTGAAAATTTTTGATAAGTTTTGTCAATAATGAACCCAACATATTTGTAAAGGTTACAAATTTTAAATCAAACAATGTACCTCATCATCCAAGAACTCCAAATATTCTCTTTGCAAATCTCGTAGACGTTGATCAAAATCACCATCTTCCATTTTTAGTTTTTTAAACAATGATGTAAATACAAAGAAATAAAATCGCAAAGATTCAAACGAACGCACAACAGCCTAGCCTGCCTTGAATTTTTGACAATGACATTTTAAAGGTTTTGGCGCGAAATAAAGTTTTGTTCAGTAGAGTTGCACGGAAATAAAGTGGCGGCGGGGGGGGTTGTTTTTCGATAGAAGTTAGAAAGGTTATTTTGTTGATTTTTGTCTAAATTTAGAAAGAGATTAGTAATTTAAGTGTTTAGCATAAATAAAATAAAGCGTAGTTAAGTAATAACATGAATGTCTCACAAGTTAAACCATCATTTTGAAAATAAATTTCGTTACCGCGGGAAAACTGTGAAACGTTTGACTTGTTTAATGGCCGCAAAAGCGCCAATGCTTTACATGTTTGCTGATACAATATGAAATGTGTGATAAAACTATGCCTCTCCAATGCTGTAATTGAGAAAGAAAATCGTTACTGAAATGGACATCAACGCTGATTAGTGTTGGCTAGTGAACTCGGTGATGTGAAAATTAAGTGTGATTCTTCATCCCGCCCGCCGCCACTAGAACAGTTATTAAAAGACAAAAACACTTACAAAGTTAAATATAAATATGTCGGAATATTCAATTATACGGGAGCTGATTTGACAACGAGTCGCAAGCGGTGAAACGTCATCGCTTCGGTGGAGTCAATTTAAGCGTTCATGCGGGCCGAGCGGAGAGCATTCACCGATCGACCACGGTGCGAATCACATCTAGAAACTACCTTACGGCTCGTTGTTCTCACTTTAAGTTACCTACGTGTTGATAAAAGATTATTTAAATTAACTACTTTCGTTTTCTGCTCGAGAAACACCACACAGCCCACACAAAATATATTCAGGAGACAGCAACGGCACTGACAAACACCCTCTTGCCGACAAATATATAAAAATGTGAGCCGTCACGGGACGCCTGGCAGATGTGAAACATCGCCATTATTTAGTAAAAGTAATATGCAGAAAAGAACATATTGTAATAGGAACTAAATATGTCATAATGATAAAATAAAATATTACTAATTATTAAAATAGTACGGTGTGGCGACGCGTCGCCACACCGTACTACACCGTACACACTACTGCATATAGACTGTATATATATATACCATCGTATAGCGTGCCGTGGCGACGCGTCGCCAGGCCAGAAATCTGTTTTACGTGCGGCTATAGATGTTTCACATCAAAAATACCATCAAAACAATTTAAAAATGAAGCAAAGTGAAAGTGCTATGTTTGTTTAAATAATATTTTATTTAAACAAACATAGCACTTTCACTTTGCCTTTCACCCCTCACATTATTATTATTAATTAAAAATCTAAGCCACTAGCTATCCCAAAAATAAAACCAATCGAAGCAGAATTCAACTAGCAATCGATTAATATAAGTTTTTTTACAATATTCCATGATGGGGTGCTAACTTCTAAGTGCTTAAATTTGTCTCAGGGTACGGCGACGAATTCAAGACCTTAAAATTTGACATTGGTAAAAATATTTGACTGATTGCCATTTCATCAAAAGAAAAAAACTTTTTCATTTTTTCTTCATTAAAACTATCAGGTTTATTTTTATGATTTAATTTAAGAACTGCCGCCTACAGTGCTAATTGCAGTTATTTGGTGCTTTGCTCATACCAATAAAATTTATGAACTTTACTAATTGCCTTTGTGAACACAACCATGATCTCTGTTTTTAGGAATTCATAGCCTAGGCGATTCACACACTGGCGACGCGAACACGCGCGTAGGCGCGTGGCAACCAATCCCGAATCTGCTAGCCACACGCGCTCACGTGTCGTAGCGCGTGTTCAGTGTGTTGGACCTGGCGTGTTTTCTATACTAATCGAAATCGATGTACTTGCATACAATATTAAAATCTGCCACTCCGCGCTACGTGACGGAACGCGGTGGAGTGTGTGAATCGCCTTACCCAAAATAGAGGCTCTATGAGGAGTGTCACTGATATAATATTCAACCTCCTTCAGTGCTGCGTGTATTGCAGGCAGTAGACAACGTGATTTATCACATTGTGTCAAAACTTGAATGTCTGTCAAACAATGTCTGTCTTACAAATACGTATAATTTTATGTTGAATAAAGAAAATCGATTGAATTGTAAAAAAATTGTACCTTGTTTCCAATTTCCGGAAAAAGGCGGTCTGTCATTCGGTTATTAAGCTGTGTTTTTTCTGTTATTTTATTTTTAATTTGTTATCTTATTATAACATACGGGTTATACTATTCATTAATTTACTTTATTTATATATATATTTGTGTGTGTAAAAGTCTCTGTAAGTATCTTCTTATTTCTATAAATTAACATATATTTATTTAAATTCCTACTTACATAAGATAGTATGGCTCCGATTGTGGAGCCAACTCCCCCTATTCCTCCGGATCCTCCTGACCCCGGAGGATTAGGTCAATCGATTAGTCAAGTGTCTTCTCGCGGCAAGCACCGCCTTGGCTCTGAAGATACTATCCGCCTCGGGGAACCGCAGGAAAAGAGAAAATCCACAGAAAATAATATGGTAATTCCGGCAGTTGAAAACTTATATATACATCCAAGTGTTACTATTGGTGTAAAACTCTATGAGCCTTCAGATAAAGGTCCATTCTTAGTTCACGTTTCGCAGATTGAACCAAACCTATCTTCCGGCTATACCATACGCCCATTAAAGTTTGGTCAGTTTTTACATTCTTTTAAAATAAAGAATATAGCAAAAGACGGTATTAAAAAAGTGGGTAGGAATAAAATTTCGGTAGAATTCTTATCAGCTGAAGATGCCAACATTTTTTTAAATAACCCGATTCTAAATACCCACAAATACGTTGCAACAATCCCGACCTATAATATTACGAAAATGGGTGTGGTTCGCCAAATCCCGTCGGATTGGTCAATGACAGACTTTGTAAGCTCAATAGTTGTTCCAGACGGATGTGGTGAAATTTTAAAAGCTAGAAGGCTTAATAGAAAATCTACAGAAAATGACAAAACAGTATGGATCCCTACTCAGTCTGTTGTGCTAACTTTCCGTGGACAAATCCTCCCTAAAAGAATTTTTAGCTACTATTCTTCCCTCCCAGTAGAGTTATATAATTTCCCAACTATACAGTGCTTCCTTTGTTGCCGCTTTGGTCACACTAAGTTACAGTGTCGGTCAAAGCCACGTTGCTTTCGGTGTTCTCAGCCCCACTCTGGGGAGTCTTGTACTGTGGTCGAGGCTGAAGCTTCCTGTCTTCACTGTTTTGGTAAGCATTTCGCTACCAGCAGTGCTTGCCCAGAGCAGGGGAGACAAAAAAGTATTAAAACATTAATGTCTCAAGAAAATTTAAGCTATGAGGAGGCAGCCAGACAGTTTCCTCAAGTTAATAAGTTATACTCCAGAATAGTTGATCAGCCTTCCCCTCCTTTCACGCTTTCCTCACCTTCGTCATATTCCCAACAGCCCCCTGCATCTGTACCTACTGTTTCTTATAAAAAGACCGTAACTTCTTCCCCACGCCCTAGGGCTCCTTTGGGAAAATCTTACGACAAGGCTGCTCATCAAGCCCTTGTTTCTGAAGATTCGCCATCCCTTCCAAATGGCTATCTTCTTCAACGTTTTCGCCCAGACGCTAGTTCTCCACAAGACGAAAATCTATTAGAACTTTTGTTAACAATAATTGTCAATTTAATTTCAAATAAAAAATCCTCCTTACCGCCCAACGTTGCCCAGAAACTTTCTCAGATACTTTCCTTCTCTTCTAATTATGGCAGTAGTTCTTCAATGGAATGCGAAGAGTCTTCGTCCTAAGAAATATGAGCTTATTAATTTAATTAATTCTTTTGGCCCATCAGTTATTGCCATTTCTGAGACATGGTTTGTTCCTGGATCTCGATTTCGGGTCCCGGGATACTCGTGTCTTCGAAGTGACAGAGACGATGGATACGCAGGCTGTGCCTTATTTATTAAGCATTGCCTTCCCTTTTATCAAATCTCTCTCCCCCCTATTTCCCCAAGAATTAATATTATAGCCGTAAGGGTTTTTAACATAACTTTTCTTTCTGCCTATATCCCTCATCCTCACTCTAGTCTAATCCCTGATATTTTATTAATTATTTCCTCGGTCCCTTCACCAATCATTTTAATGGGCGACTTTAACGCTCATCATTCTTCTTGGGGTTCTAGTCATGATGATCCTTTTGGTCTCTCCCTTTTAGAAATTCTGGATGACTCTAATCTATGCATTATTAATAATGGCTCTCCTACTAGAAGAGTTCTTCCTTCTCAGAACCCTAGATCAGCAGTCGATCTGTCAATATGTTCTGCATCTTTGGCCTCTGTCATTTCCTGGAGCATTCTGTCCCACACATATGGTAGTGACCATTTCCCCATTATCATGTCGTTAGCTAACAGGGTTTCCCCCGTGCGTAGTTCTAATTCAACTTTTAAATATAGTATAATAGAAACCAATTGGCATGCATTTGCCTCTTGCCTCGAAAACAAATTAGCTGATCTCCCTTTTCCTACTTCTGACAATCAAATAAATTGTTACTCATATTTTATTAATGCTATGAAGTCCAGCGCTGATCAAAATTTTCCTCTCAAAAAACCATTTAGCTCCAAAGTGTCAACTCCATGGTGGGATTCCGAGTGCTCGGCTGCTATTCGGGAAAGGAAGAATGCAGAGAACTCATATAATCATAACATGACTGTCCAAAATTTTATGAACTACCAAAGAAAAGCTGCTCATGCAAGGAGAATTTTTTCAAAAAAAAGAAAGAAGGGTGGATCCGATTTTGTGAGAATCTTTCTCCAAGGACCCCTTCTTCCGTAGTTTGGAAACAAATCAAACGTTTCAGAGGAACCTGTAATCAATCCGAAATTACGAGCTATGATCCCTCATCCTGGCTGGAATCCTTTTCTGACAAGCTAGCTCCTCCTTTCGTTCCAAATTTCGTTTGCCTGCCTTCATTATCTGGCTCTATCCCATCACTAAATAGTTTCGACCATTCTTTTTCATTTCCTGAACTCCAATTGGCGCTGGATGGTTTGATTGATTCTTCTCCTGGAATGGATGGGATTCCTTATTCTTTTTTGAAAAAATCTTCTGATAAAAGCCAAGAATACTTTCTAAATCTAATAAACAGTTTTTATGAGTCTGATTCTGTTCCCCAGGCTTGGAGACATCAAATTGTGATCCCAATTCTGAAACCCGGTAAATGTCCACATGATCCAAATAGTTACAGACCTATAGCGCTGTCTTCTGTTTTATGCAAAGTTACTGAACACATGATAAAACATCGTCTTGAATGGTTCGTGGAGAACAGGAATTTGCTAGGAAGATCTCAATACGGTTTTAGAAAGGGTAGAAGTACGATGGATAGTCTTGCCCTATTAACCACTGACATCCGCATCTCTTTTCTCAATAAGGAATATTTAGGAGGAGTTTTCCTTGACATAACGTCAGCGTATGACAATGTTCTTATTCCCAGACTCCAGGATAAACTGATTACCCAACTCGGAGTTCCCAAAAAACTGGTCTGTTTTATTTGCAGTTTATTTTCAGAAAGATCTATTACCATCAAAAATGGGGACTTTTCTTTATCACCTAGAAAGGTTTGGAAGGGTTTACCTCAGGGTTCAGTGCTTAGTCCATTGTTATATAATCTTTATACTTATGACCTAGAGTTATCTATACCTCCAAATGTTCAAGTTCTCCAATACGCTGATGACCTAGCTTTGTATTTTTCAAGTAAATCTATTGAGGCAATTGTTGGTCATTTATCTAGTGCGCTCAATATGTTAATGGATTGGCTTAATCATCATGGTCTTTCTTTGTCGGTCTCTAAAAGTTCAGTAGTGATTTTCTCCAGGAAGCGAAGGATTCCCCAAGTTAACATTTCGGTCCTTGGTGAAATTATTCCACAACAAGAAAAGGTTAAGTTCCTTGGGATGTGGCTAGATACCAGATTGTCGGGCGTGTCTCATATCGATTATGTTTTAGCAAAGTGCGAAAAAAACATAAATGTTCTTCGCTCCCTTTCTGGAGTTTGGTGGGGCTCTCACCCCTTTTCACAAAGACTTCTATACAACGCTATAATTCGCAGTCACCTAGATTACGGTGTTTTTGTTTTGGATCCCATAAATAAATCCGGTCTTCAAAAACTTGACAAAATTCAGTCCAAATGTCTTCGTATTATTCTCGGAGCGATGAAAACTTCTCCCATCAACGCTATGCAGGTTGAATGTTGTGACCCTCCTCTTACTCTTCGTAGACAATTTCTTGCTAACAAATTCTTTTTTAAGGCTATCCAAAATTCTGACCATCCTCTACTTCCTAAATTGGATCAACTATCGAACTTACTGAATTCCCAAAATCCGCGTTCTAGTAAACCGACCCCATGTCTCCTTCTTGCTTTCTATCAATTTACCCGCCTTCCTAACCCCTTATTCCAATGTCCGACCCCTCCTCTGTTTGATACTCCTTTTGAAGCAATATTATTTCAACCAAATGTCATTCTGGACTTCGGAATACACAAGTGCTCATTAGAAGCGAATAGTCTATTTTCTAATAAAATTACCTCCAATTATAAGAATTGGCGCCTAATTTTTACTGACGCTTCCAAAATCTCAGCCAATGGCCCAGTTGGTGCTACTGTTTGGATTCCTTCTACTAGCATAATTTTAAATTATAAATGTCCCTCTGCTTCTTCTGTCTTCACAGGTGAGTCGATAGCTATTTTGGAAGCTGTTTCTTTCATAAAAGCCCATAATTTAAGCAATAGCATAATTTTTTCAGATTCTAAAAGCTGCCTCCAATCTATTCTTTCAAATCCGTTCCGACTAAATCCCAGATCTCCTATCATCTTTAAGATTAGACAACTTTTATTTCAATGCCAGGAATTAGAAATGAACGTTGTCTTGGCTTGGATTCCTGGTCACTCAGGAATTTCAGGAAACGAGACTGCAGACTCATGTGCGAAAAATGCTATTTATGCTGGTGCTCAGGATTATTCACAAATATACTCCTATGATATCTGTTCATCCCTTAAATCGTGGCTGTTAGATTCTTGGTCTAGATTGTGGCTTATGTCTAAAACCGTCAAGGGTCAATTTTATGGTGACATTCAACCAGAAATTCCTCTCAAACCCTGGTTTTCCAAATTTAGAAAATTAAATAAAGACATTACTTCCACAATTTGTCGGTTAAGACTGAATCACTCATGTACCCCGGTCTTTTTGGCAAAACTCCGAATTAGGGATAGTTCTATCTGCGAATGTGGACTTGACGAAGGAACTGCGAATCATATATTTTTTAATTGCCCCAGGACCAGATTTCCCATTTATAAATTTATTCCTGCTCATATTCCTCTCCCCACTTCCCTGAAATTACTTTTAACGCGCGTTTTCACTCCTTTTGTGTATATCCTAAGCAAATTTATTACTGCAAACAAAATTAAATTATAATTTCAGAAACATATATTTATATCTTGTCGTATTTTTATGTGTATTTACATTACTAGTTTACTTATGTTGTATTACTTTCATAAAAGATAACAAATTAATACTGACTCTCACTCTTATACAGTGTTTTTTCCTGGCTCTACACAGCTCTACATTCAATAAATCCTTTGACAGATTGTCTTTCAAATACATGACATTGGCAAAGTTGTGGTTACACTCTTCCACAAAGCCATTAACCAAAAGTCATGTTGAATAAAACCTAACTTCCCTAGGTTTTGCTCTCTTATTTCAGTCACAGTGTCAACTGTCACACCTGACTTTGACAGTTTGACTCTTTGACTTGACTTTTGACTTGAGTACTTGACAAGTTGACTAAGACTTTGCTGTTGCTGTTGACAGTTAGCGGTCTTTTAATATAAAATCTAAACATATTTATGTAAATGTACAACTTGTTCTTACCAGAATATGGTTTAATATTTTGCGTCAAAAACATTATTTATTTGTTAATTTTATTAAGTCACAGGATATAACTGTTTGGGCCTATTCCATTAAGAGTCAGGCGAAAATAACCAAGAAAAATAAAAAGTTCAGGCTAATTAAATTAGCAACTAAATTTTATGGCTTAAATTACCACGTATTAAGGACTATCGGAACAATGTCAACTGTGTCTGAAACAAACTCGAACTCTAACCATTCGCTAACACCTCCACCGCCGCCGAAAATCAGCAAAGAGGATGCAGATCAAAGGAAAATGAAAATTCTTGCTTTTCATGGCTACAGACAGAATGGAACTGTATTTAGAGCAAAAATTGGTTCTTTTCGTAAAGCTGTTGCTAGATATGCACAGCTAGTGTTTATATCAGCGCCACATAGAGTCAAAAATGAAGAGGGAGGAGGTGATGAAGGTGAAATAATTTCTTGTTTAATATTTGCAATCTTTTTTCCATATCGATATTTAAACCATTAACTTTTTTATATACTTTGCTACACATAGATAATGAACACACCTATTTCTTAAGTACAGACAGTACTGGGCAAACAAAACAGGGCATTTAATGTCTACTTAAATATGACAATCGGGAGTGTTTTTTTTTTTATTTGAGCCTACCAAAGTGACCATACTCTGCCTGATGAAAAGCATAAGTAGAATCCAGGAGTAGGGACCCACCATCCTCATTGTGAATTTATACAAAGCAGTATGGTAACTCACACCATGCAACTTAGTGAGATGTTTCTGTATGATTCTCCCGGCCTTCAGAGGCTGAGAATGGCACAGAATAGTTGGGCCTCATGTCTAATAAAGACGACAGCATGAATGCAGTCATTTTATTTTGTTCTTCTGTGTGAGAGTAGTACTGCCCTGGTTGAGCCGGCTGGTTTATGCTGAAATCAGCATAGCTCTACTACCAGATAACAACTAAGAAGTAGGAGATAAGTAAGAAAAGAAGGAAAGTGATTGTTTTGTATCTGGATCTCAAATCTCTAAATGTAGTAGAAGACAACTTAATCTTCTAACTTAATCTTCTTAGAAATAAAGCGTTATTAATGTGTACTCTGTAATATATTTATTTACAGATGGTCGATCATGGTGGTTTAATGCAGAGGACAATACCTTCAGTGGAAAGTGCCTTGGAGGGCCAGCACTTGGATTTGAAGCCACATTGGACTTGATAGAAAAAGTAGTGAAAGAATACGGGCCATTTGATGGGTTTATGGGCTTCTCTCAAGGAGCTTGTTTAGTGGGCTTGTTAGCTGCTATGCAGCAGAAAGGATGTAAGTTAGTTTTGTAAAAAAAATTATTAAAATTCATCATATTACCTTTACTACTAGTGACCCAACCTGAACAATTTAAAGTTCTAGGTTTTCCTCCACTATAATTTGCATGTATTACACATCAAATCTTTTCACTTTAATCACTATTACTGAAAACTGCATTGAAATTTGTAGAGTAGTTTAAAAGATCTAAGCAAATGACAGCAGAGGTAGCCTCATTTTCATCATCATCTTGCTATTGTTCAAAAACATATTTTTGTTTGGCATGAGTTTGGCTATTAGATCAACCGGTTTTACCAGAATATCAGTTTAAAGGCAGAAACATACTAACGTGTCGGTATCGGTCAGAAGCATATGATTAGGGACATATTAAATGTATGAAACCAATATGCTTCTGACTCGTCACGACACGCCCTGACGCGTAAGTATGTTTCCGCCTTTATACATGAAGCGATTGGATCTCTGCAACCATGAGGGTGAAGTTTCCTTAAAGGCTGAACTCTAAAACTACTTTTATATCATTGTCCCTTTTTTTTTAATGTATGTTTTACATATTTCAGATTTACCATATACTTTTAAGTTTGCAATATTTGCATCGGGATTCAGATCAGGCAGTTTGGTGCACAAGGGATTTTATGATGAAGAAATTACATTGCCATCATTACATATTTATGGTGAAAGTGACTCTATTATACCTAAAGGTAAGTTAAAAATTAGAAAATACATCCCCGATGTAACAACATTTTGAACTAAATTTCTTCCAATGAAAAATATCTATTTACCCACAAATATATGTAACATCTTGTCTTGAATGAATGATGCATAGTAAGTAGGATATTGATACTCCACTCCTTTCGTCAAAGCAGGATGATGTTTAGCCTTCCTGGACGAATATCTAACACAATTTTATTTTTTCTAAATAGATTGATAATTCCTGTAATTAGCGCATTCAAACAAAGAAACTATTTAACTTTACATTATAAAGCTGAATTGTTTCTTGATTTAATTTAGTTTGTTTATGTATAGATGTTGTTTTTTGTGTTCCCAGAGATGAGTGAATCCCTAATTAATTTATTCATCAAGCCGGTGGTAGCAGAACATACTGGTGGCCACTATGTCGCCTGCTCTGGTGCAATCAAAGATGCTTGTAAAGATTTCCTAAGTGTACAATTGCAAGAAGTGCTGAACGAAGATAATGAAAAAGAGTCGTCATAGTAAAAATATTCATGATGAATTTATTTTGTTCTGTAATGAAGTATGAATCAATTTATGATTTGGTTTTTAAATAAAAAGCAATGTTTTGATGAAAACTGTTGTTTTATCACTTAACCAAGTCAAACATTTAGCTGTGATCAATTTTATTGTACTCTATCAACTCAGAAACGGCTGGATCACATAACAGAGATGTAAGCTAAAAAGGCAATAAGGGCGTGGCCAGGAGCGAGTGCTCATAATAGGCAGTTCTGTACATCTCTGATCCTTGAACCGTTCTGATCTTATCGATAAGAACAATAAAATAAAAAAGTCAAATTAAATAATGTGTATAAAATTTGAGCCTAACTAAATTGTTCCCACGAAAACACGCTGTGAACTGATTAAGATTTCCTGCTTAAAAAAGTTCGAAACATTTTACACGACAATATTATTAGGTAGAAAACCTTATATGATAAAAAATTATATCTAATATTACTTTATTTAAATTTTAAGTAATCATGGCAAACACTGTCAAAAAGTAAGTCTTTACTATCTGTTGGTTTTTGCACGATATGCTCTTTGTTGACTACCTACACGAGTTTTGACATAAGTGAGGTTATATTTATACGTAGTGTTACATACTCTTTGGTTATATTTTCATAGGTTAAATACCCAAAAAGTATGTTTTATAATAAAAAGACAAAATGTGGCGCCGATATTTGATGTGGTTTGCTCACGAACATGTAGACTTCCGACATGCGGTAAAAGACTATATTTTAAAAGTTATTTGCTCCACTTATGTAGCATATATATATATTTTTCTTTTTGATTTCAGGAAATGAATAGCATATTATCTATATTCAATATTCCAATTAAATACATAGAACAACCCTCTGTGCAAAAACCTTATTGGATAGTTGAATTACCTACTGAAGATTCTGTTAAGAAAATCGCTTCAAGATCTGTACTTCTCAAATATTGTATTGAGCTTTGGTCTAGAGCTAAAACTGAGTCACAATTACATACAAACTTAATAAATTCTTTACAAAATGAGACAAGCAAATGGATTATAGGCAATGATAAAAACAATTGTTTAAGTGATACAGATTTGTGTCCAAAAGAACTAATAACTTCATGTATTGCGTCAAGGAATTCGTTTAAAATAGAAGTTGAAACTTTCTGCAAACATTTCACTTTGAATGAAAAAGTGGATAAGATTGAGGTAATTTAATACTCTTTTGTCGTATTTTGGGTAGAGGTTTGGTTGGTCCACCATAATGCCAAAATTACTAAACTGATTTTATTACATTTGTTAAAATGACCAGGATGACATAGGCTGTATAAATTTTATTTAAAGTTTATGTGTAGGTTGAACGGTGTCAAAATTAAAATTTAAATCACTTTTTATTTTTTTTAACATTCTGCTGTCCTCCCCCCTATAACCTTTTAACTGTGCCAAATTTTATACTCCTCCGTTTGCATAATTTTATATAGTTCGATTATAGTTATTTAAACTTTTTCTTGGTTCATTCATATTGGATCTAGGTGTTCAGAAATATTAAAAAATGTTGACTGCAACTGTTGATTTTATCCCATTTGCTGACCTTTTTGATTTTGGTTTGGGATTGGCATATTATGTACCAGTATAATTTGTAAATAACAATCTCACTGATGCAAACCCTAGTCATGAATGTTTATTATTTTAAGATGGAAGAAGAAGGGCTAGGAAAACAGATATAGTGACAAACCTAACCAGGGCCGGATTTATCATATAAGCTGAAAAAGCTGAAGCTTGAGGCGGCAGAATTAGGGGGGCGGCAAAATGGCCCAAAAACTAAACTGGTACAGAAAAAAACCTTTTTTTAGGCAACCAACCAAAAGAAGCATAAATCCTGTGTCACGGTGGGCTCTACAAACATACATAAAACTAACACAGAGAACACCTAGACTTAGGACAACAATTTGTGAATTGCACAAAGTGTTTTCCCACGTAGGAACCCACGACACTTGGCGCAGTAGAATGCAGCGTGACGACCATTTAAAACACCTTTTTTTGACGTGTGGAAACCCTCTCGGGCCGTCACGCCGGAGTTTGCAACGGCATCGAACCGACTAAAACCAAATGGTATGCCACTCTGCACCTGAAATAGCAGGGGTCCAAGGAACCTGTTATTACGCCCTCTGAACCTCTCCCAGTGCTTCCTCTCACTGAAGTGGGTGCCATCAATTGTTTATCTCCCCATGGCGACGTACGGCATACGTGGACGTCGCCTCCACTGAAGCCTGAAGGCCACTGAAGCGGATGGAGGAGAAAATTTTCCGTCCATTTGCGGCCACACTCAGGGTAGCATGACCATGGCATAGATCGCAGAAGGTTGCGACCGCGGTAACCGTATATAGCTCAAACCACCAATATCCTCTGGGGTCACCAGAGGCGTGCCATATTTTGGGCGGTCACAGCCGCCGCCCACACCGGTGCATCGTACAGTGCCATAGACCAGACAAGTGTATCCGTGTACAGTTGTCTCGTCGCGACATTAGCTCCACCCAATTTGGGCAAAAGTCATTCAAGAGCGGAGGCAGTGTCGACCAGTTTCGGAGCAAGCTGACGGAAGATAACCAGCACGACCTAGACAGGTCTTGTCGATACCCCGCCGCTGCCGACCAAGTACTGCCAACTCTTGGATATATTGACGTTGACAGTTGCATGGTTAGATCATAAAGGCCTATCTGCTAGACAGGACGGTGAAGTTTGTGGATCGGAACGGGGTGGATAATCGAAGGGAAGTGTGTTGCAGTTTTCCTCAGAGCTCTGTATTTGGCCCATCATTATGGAACCTCGCATACGATGCGGTCCTTCGCACTAGTCAGCCCTCTGGCCTAAGTGACGTCTGCTATGCGGACGGTACCCTAATACTGGCCAGAAGGTCACGCTTCGAGGAAGTGCTTCTGCTCACCGAGCAGGGAGTGGCTTGTGTTGTGGAAAAAATTCATGAGCTGGGCCTAAGGGTGGTGCCTCGGAAAACTGAGGTGATTTGTTTCCATGGCCTACGTAAGCGCCAGGAACTAACCAGCTCGCGCTTCCGAGTTGGTGACACTGAAGTCCGGGTGGGCCAGTACATAAGCCACATGCTGGACAGTCGTTGGAGCTGCGAAGAGCATTTCGGGCGATTAGGCCCCCGGGTTCGAGGGGTAGCAGGAGCGTACCATCGTCTGCTGCCCAATCTCGGGGACCAAGTGAAGAAGTTCGCTGACTCTACATGAGCGTCGTGCGATCCATGGTCCTCTATGGGGCACACGTCTGGTCTAAGGACCTGGCGGGTTCCTCCAGCTGTAAGGCTCAACTTAGGAGTCTGCAGCGGCTGATGGCCATTCGGATCGTGCGGGGCTACCGTACGATCATGAGCCTAGTATACTACGGCAGAACGCACAAACGCACTTGGAGGGCACGGCTCGAAACACAGGGAGGAGCCAGCAAACGCGCTGTTGGAGCCGTTATGGCAAGCTTCAAAGCTTAGATAGAGAGCACCGACTGTGTCACCTACCGATTGACTCAGATACTCACCGGACACGGTTGTTTCGGTGAGTATCTGAATAAAGTACGGACGTGAGGTTACGGCACAATGCAATCACTGCGGGTCAGACGGGGACTCCGCCCAGCATACGTTAGAGGACTGTCCTGCGTGGGAGTCCAAGCGTCGAGACCTGGTCGGGCAGATTGGACGAACCCTGTCACCGCCAGCATTGATGGCGGCAATGTTCCAGAAGAAGTCCGCAGAGCGGGATCGGGAAAGGGCCGATCCCGCTCGAAGGAGGGGGCGAAGGGGATGGGTAGAGGTAGCTAGTCCCTAATCGTTGCCTAAGGGTCGTTGCGGCTCCATCTTGGGAAAATGTGATCACTGCAAGCGACTCGAGCAGGCGACACCCCGGTGCGGCTGAAGGATTTCGTCTGGGGCGGGTTGGTGTTCCGCCTTTTACTGTGTAAAACGGTGAGAGGCGCGATATCGTCCTGCCCCAAGGGAAATTTATTGATTATCCTGAGATGTACCCCAGTCATGGGGTAAGGCAGTGGGGACTCCAGAAGTCGCTGCTTCGTTCCTGGAGCTCCTCCCGACTGCCAAGGTAGGCCGCTGCTGAGTTTAGTGGGTAAACCGGTTCGCCGGGAGTCCCATACACGCCCTCCGTCTCCTCCACGGAGGGTATGGTGCGAAAAGCATTCCCCGCGAAAAAAAAAGGTGCATGGCTAGCAGTATCGGGCCTTACTTACCCATCTTCCTTAGCTTACCTTATAGGTAGTGCAGTAAAAAACAAGCTTTGCTTAGATTAAAAAAAACAAAAGTTATAAAAATTATCTAGTAACTAAATTTTTTTCCTAAAGAAAGGAATTAACTAATTGTGAAAAGTGTATTTAATTTTAGGAGTCAGTAGGGGCGGCAAAAATTTTAAAGCTTTGGGGCGGCAAATGTGTAAATCCAGCACTGAACCTAACATTAGAAACTTAGATTTTCAAAGAAACTACGGTCACAAAACCCATATGATTCAACAACAACAATAACCCATAATGTCCCACTGCCAGGCTTGGGTCTCTCTCGAGAAAAGGTTAAGGCGAAACATCCCTACACTGGCAGAGTTTGGATTGGGGACTGGCAAGACAGCCTTATGGCTACATAATCTTGCCATTGGATGTTTTAAACCTCCATAAAGCCTCCAACATAGCTTCACAACTGTATTCCTATCATAATAACTGGAACTGACTGCCGAATGTGAACTCCAAATCACAGAGATAATTAATGTATCATGTCATTAACGGTCACCCATCCAGGTATTGACCGCACTGTCGTTGCTTACGCTCGGTGATTGTTTCCAATCACCTAAGGTAACTGGGCTATGATGAGCACCTCATCCTTTTAAAGAAGGAGAACTATTGGGTTAGATATTATACTGGCTACTGCTATTAATTTGAATCTTTGGGTCAATGAACAAATATTTATATCTGTACATATCTATTTATGATCTGAAAAATTTAATTGTTTTTTTTTAATTTCAGATGTTTAAGTACTTACCCTTAGAAGGTCCTGTCAAATTAAAAAACCCCGACATAACCTTATCTTACTTGGAGTTTTATGGCGTAGATCCCAATAATGTTCCTGAGAAGCCCTATGATGTGTTTTTTGGAAAGTGGGTAAGATAAAAATTTTAAAAATAAATTAACACATGTGCTCTTTCTTTTCATGGAATGGAATTATAATGTCCAAACTCTGACTGCCAATCTCTGGGTGGTTGTTAAGCATTTCTATTAATCAGAAAACTCAATAACACTCTTTTGGCACGATCTGGGAATCAAACCGTTAGAGCAACAAGACCAGAAACCACTTACTAGTCAGGTGACCAGTGTACCAGTTATTATTATTTTTTTCTTTTTTTTTTTTGTTTCTTTTTTTTTTTTTTAAAAGACAACTCCCGCATTAGGAATATGAATTCCTGTGTCGGGATTCGAACCCACGACACTTGGCGCAGTAGAGAGCGGCGTGGCGACCGCTTAAACCACTAAGCCAACCGTGCAGTCAAATTTAAATTAATTAACAAGTTCTAATGTATCTTTAAATTTTTTTCCAATACAGGTAGCAGATGGACAACGGGAATTAATCCAAACTCATTCATTGAAGAAGCGCCAGTTCATTGGCAACACAAGTATGGATGCCCAGCTCGCGATTATAATGGCAAACCAGGCACAAGTGAGACCGGGAGATTTGGTCCTTGATCCTTTTGTAGGGTCAGGGTCGTTGCTCGTATCAGCTGCACATTTTGGAGGTAATTTAAACATGTGGAAAAAATTACGTTAGATATTGGATCTCTAACCTTCTTAACTGTATTTAAGTGTGATATTGTATCAATAGAAGTATTTGTTTAAGTTAGGCTATTGTCACATATACACATTTCGGTTCACTGTTGCAACCTATTTTAAAGGAAAATAAGACTTCTACTTTGATAATAACAATTTAATTTAGAACCTAAATGATATAATTGTTTTAACACGTTCACTGCGGGCCACATTTTGAAGAACTTTCAGCTGGTGCGGCTGAGGTCAAATCAGCCCCAAGCTAAACTTCCTTGTAATGCGGTTGAGGCCTTTTCTGCCTCATGTTTCAATCATTTGGTAAATGTGTTGTAACTTGATCAGGAGCGTGATTCGATATTTAATTTTATGCTAAAATTACTTGCATGGTATTGTTTTATGTACACCTAGCTTCGCCCCGGGTTCTGATTTTTAGTTTTAGAGAAAACACCTAAAATATATTTGAGGTCGTTTTAGACCACACATCGCACTGAATCGGGGCGGCATTAGTGATGGGAATGAATTTATATCGATGAATGTCCATGTCTATGTTATATTTCTATTACTTTTTTATATTGTTATAGTATTTTGCATAAAAGTATGGGGTCATCCATAAATTACGTCACACGAATTTCATGATTTTTTGCCCCTCCCCCCCCCCCCTTGTCACAGCTGGTCACATTTGTAAGACTCCCCCCCTCCCTAGTGTGACGTCACATAATTTGCATATTCACATTTAGAAATCATTGAATGAAAACAGATTCCGAAATCAGTTTTATTTCCATTTAAATGAGTTTTTTAATAAAATTAACATCACAACATTAATAAAACAAAAATTGAATAATTATATAAATTAGAAAAAATAATAAATTAAAAAATTTTTCAGTGTGTGTCAGGTTGCGCATAGAATTCGGTTCTGTGGTCACCAATAATGATAGGTATATTTAAAATCGTGATAATTGTTATGTTTACTTATTATTTCTTAATTTTTGTAGGAAGTTTTCCAAGATAGTGCATTTTACAAGTTAGACCTGTACAACTCCTGACAAAAATATAACAAAATCGCAATAGTTTTCCTTTAAGTTTTAATATATGAACTACTATTATGATTTTTTTCAGATTTTTCGAGCCATCTGTTTAGCTTTTAGAGAGGGGGATGCCCTACTTTTACAAAAAAATGCATTTGAAAGTTGAATAACTCGCAAACGGATAACTAAATCGAAAAATCGTTTTAACAACCTCACAATGTTTCTAAAAGACCTGTCCAATGATACCCCACACGATTGGTAGCCTCGAGAAAAAGAAAACATAACCACTTTACGAATAGGGGACGTACCCCAAATAAAAATAATTTTCATATGTTTATTGTAGCACTTTATAGACACACCAACCGTTTGGGCGGTAGGTCTAGGACGGACGGAAGGATTTGACGAATGTATAAGGGTTCCGAGTCAAGAACTACGGAACCCTGAATACGATTATATTAATTAACGAAATTAACAAAATAAAAAAACGAATCCAAGTTTTAGTGTTATTAATATCCAGTTCTCAACGTGACTCAGAGATTAGTCGGTATAGGTTGCCTGGGAGTCCCACACCCACCCTTTGTTGTCCCCAAGAAGGGTATGGTGCAAAAAGCATTCCCCACGTAAAAAAAGTGTAAAGATATAAAATATCTTCAAATCAAATTCAAATTTGTCACAAATATTTAATTATTTGTTTGACTATATTATATTAGAATATACTTTATTGTACACCAAAAACAGTTTTTGCAGTTGAAAGTTTCTGTAAGATATTTACAATGGGCGGCCTTATTGCTAAAAGCAACCTCTTCCAGGCAACCTCTGGATGGACTATTCGACAGAAGAAGAAGGTGATTTAATCACAAAATAGTAGAACTAAGAACGACGTTGTTTCATCCGCGAAAGACCGTGGTCAAATGAAATAGAAACAAAGAAACAAATCACCGCTAGGTCCGCTAGGCGCAATCAGAGGGCGCCTAGGTAGTCGGCGCGTAATACTAGTAGAACGAGTGGTCACCAAAACAATTGGTATCTTATATTTACACAGATATAGTTGTATATGTTTTTTAGGTTTTCGTAAAGTAATAGTTTAAAGTTCGTGTTTTAAGACTTAGACTACAATAGATTTTGAAATGTGACGTCACATTATTTAGGACCCCTCCCACCCCCTTGTCACACAATGTCACACTTCGTCGACCCCCTCCCTCCCCCTTAAGGTGTGACGTAATTTATGGATGGCCCCTATGGGGTGTTGTTAAATAAAATACAAACTATTCGTTCATCTAATTTATTCTATATTACTTTGCATGCTGTTCGTTAAAACAATGCAAGCACATAGCTTTCTTACATTGTGAACAATTAGTCATAATTTTTTTTACTTTCTTTGCAGCCTGCTTGGCACCTAATGTAAGTCGTCATTTTGCATAGCAAATGACGCAACGTTTCCTTATTTGACCCTTTGCAAGGATGTGCTGAGACTCTGAATGGTTATGTTAAGTTTTGCAGAAAGTGTAAATAAATAAATATATAGAAGAATTTTCAGCTTTTATAATATAACTAAGGTATGGGTGTCACGGGCTCTCACTCTATAAATATATAACTGAACACACACAAAAAAACATTAAACAAAAGTATTTAACAAAAATAAAAAACAAACAATTAACACGATTGCGCAAAGACACGTGCTCCAGTATCGACTATGGTAGCGTCACTAAAGTCGACCTACCTGCTCTCACGCCGCCCGCGCGCCCCGCCGCTGGAGGTCGAAATCGGCCTCAACCCGCACCTTATTCAATAATTTTGTGATCAGTGCGTTTGAGGCGTATTTCGACCTCAAATATTTTTTTTACAATATTGAGTCAATGCTTCGCAGACATAAAGAAAGCTATATTTGTCTTTGTCATACCTCATACGGTTGAGTGTAAACAGCCGCCGCACTAGAGAGAAAACACAGTTTTACGCGCCGCACCAGCGTAAAGTCTACCATGAGGCTGAATCAACCTCAAGCCGCAGTGAACGTGTTAAAAAACATTATACACTACAAGATTCTACTTTTATTTTCTGATGATAATTTTGATTTAAAAATGTATTTTATTTGCATTTACAGCACACGTATGGGGCTCTGATATCGATTTTATGATGTTGCATTCCAGAACTCGTCCCACCCGTGTCGGACAAAAGGTAACAAAGTATGTATTACATGTTAAACTGTTACCATGACAACTGTAGGTCTTAATATACTCGAGGGCTTAGTTAGTTAGTTTTCCTGGGCGGTTTCCGCACTTAGTCCTAGCTATTGGACTATTGTGCGTGAAGATTTTTTCCTATTTACTCCAGCCAGCCTAGGTGGGTCCAGAAGAAAAGCAGCCTCCGAAGATTTCTGCAGGCCTCCTGAAATGATGGTAGAATTTGTATACAGTATATAAAACTACTACATTCCACTAGAGGGCTTAAAAAAGTGGCAATAGACACTAACTCTTGAGATGCAGGTGTCTATGGTATACCGGGTTCCTTTTAATTAGGCGGTCATGTAATAGAGCCACACTGATTTCAGCAGGAATGGGCCAGTTCGACCTAGGCAGTACTACCCACTCACAGAAGTCCAATGATGCAGAAGCATCTCAATAGGCCGCCATAGTGTAGGTCACCATAAAATTCGAATGGTGAACTAGTTGTCAGTAAATTTGAGGGCACTGACTTGCCAATAACGATTGCCATACATGTTCATGACAACCGGGGTAGACGGCTTTACGTGCTCTCTGAGGCAGTTCTGCCTTAGGGTTGCGGAGGTCCGATGCCCGTCGCTCCGTTTAAAAACTGATATTCAGGTAGAACCGGTTGAACTAGTAGCCGACCCCAAATAATATTGCGAATAAGGCTAGGAAGAAGAGTGTAGGTCACCATACTACTACTCAAGTTTTCCATCAGGCAGAGTGGAGTTCCTTGACCCGTCTGCTGGTTTGTCTCTAACGTTAGTTTGGGTTCAGCTGGATAAAAGTTAAAGTTAAAACGTAACTACGACAAACAGGACGTTGAAAAGTATGAAAAAAGATTTACAAGACACTGGATTAAACAACGTTACTGAAGCAACAAGATAATCGACACAATTATCACTGATACAGAGATACACGTATTAAAGTTTGAGAGCCATAATTATACGTTACATAGAATCGTACCATAACACTTCAGCAACGCCTGACTGACGCTTCTAATTGTCCAGTTGTCCAGTTCTAATAAGTTGAAATGATGGAAGAAAGGAACATACATAATACATAGTCGGTTAAAAAGGAATTGCATCAGATACGTTTATTGGGTCTGCGTATAATGGGATGTTTTTATATTACTGCCTAATTCGGTGTAGGCGTGTAGCGATGGGGCTTTCATAGATCTGGCTTTCGCCACTCTGAGAAGCATAACTAGATGGTGAAAGAGGTATATCAGGACCATAGTAAGTGCAGTACAATTGTCTCTGGACACTCTTCTGAGAAATATGCATGACTTTATGTATGTTCGTGGGGTGATTAATAAAGATAAAGAATACAGTGTTTCAACACCCTTTTTGGTTCTATAGATGTAGTAAAAGGCTACTAAGGGAGGAAACAGGACAACTTCACTACAAAGAGAAAGAAAAATTTGAAATAAACCCTAAACAATCCGTCTGATTTGCGTGGTATAGAAGGCCTAAGCCTTTAGAGGCCTGGAGAGGCTTTTGTCCAGCATTGGGACTATTAAAGGCTGTCAATGGATCTGAGTATCTTGTGTATCAATTGCCAGTTTTACATTTTCATAGAATTGATTATAGAATTCCTAAATTTTCCAGGTTCGTGCAAAAGATGAAAGCATACGCGGCAATATGAAACAATATGGTATTGAGTCCCAATATTTAGACGTGGTTGTTAGCGATTTTTCAATGCCTATGTGGCGACCAGGATTGAAATTCGACGCTATTATTACGGACCGTAAGTCTTTTTTTTCCTTGTAGATAAAATTTTAAATAATTTTTTTTAGATAATTTGAATGAATGATAAAATTTCCCAGAATTATTCAGTAACAATAACATTCTAGTTAAATGAATAAAATCGACTACTTGCAACCTTGTAAATTATGACCCATATAAACTTTGGAACTGCGAAATTACTTTTGAATATTACATTCGAATTGTGAAAGAGTTGCCACGTAAAGATTATAGTATGATAAAAATAGACTGTCCATGAATTAGTTGATTGTTGTGGTGGATTATTTCATGATTTCTATTCAAATATTTTTAGCACCCTACGGTGTTCGGGAGCCTACAGAACGTATTGGTATAGAGCGTGAGAACTACACTCTAACCGATGATCATTTAGTGAATCATGTTCCCGCTAAAGTGGAGTACGGCCTGCCTCATTTGTTTAGTGATTTGCTCAACTTTGCTGCCATTCATCTGGAGAAAGGCAGGCGACTTGTCTGCTGGTACCCTGTAGTTAGGTAAGATTTTTTTTTATTCCGTATCTAGTGCGGACATATCGAAAAGATATGTGGAATGTTGACTTTCTTTAATAAATTGGAAACCCTATTTGAAATATTTATGAAATTACCCTATTTGAAAATTTATGCTATACTCAACTTTTTTATTTAGTTAAAAGCTCAATCGCGCAATTGTCGACGATGCGGATGAACTTGCGTGCATGGGTCACTTAGTCATCTATGATTTTTAATTAAGATTGTTACTGCGCTAAAACCCTTCTCAAAAAATAACTCGTTTTCTCCAGAGAGGAATACAACGAAGACCAATTGCCGCGTCATCCGTGCTTCGAGCTGGTGTCGAACTCTGAACAGGTGTTATCCAAGCAGACGGCAAGGCGGCTTCTCACTTACCAGAAAATTCATGATGACGTGCCCTCTTTACCAGTTGAACCAAATACTGGAACCTATAATTTCAGGTATGTCTATCCCCCACACAGAAGGGGACCACCCACAGTCCGTAGGTAGCCCGAGGTACGTCGGGGTTTCTGGGACTTCCTTTCGAGGGCATATCTGGTGTCTCATAGTATCCGAGACGGCATGTGGTTTTGGTCGGTTCAAGTCTGACATAGCCACCAACTGGTGGTATCTGTGAGGATTTCCGCACGAATAAAAAAAAGGTGTATCTATCCACGTATGTCTTAGACGCCAGAAGCTGCTACTGAACATAGGCCTCTCCTTAGAAAGGGGGTCTTATCCTACTATACCATGCTGGTCAAATGGAACCGACTAAAAACCACACAGTGGGCCCTCTCCGCGCTTCTCCGTTTAGGAGGAGGAGAAGTCCAGGGTGTGATCTCCTTCTGAACTTCTCCAGCTCCTACCCGCTCCTGATGCGGGCACCGTCTCTGTTTGACGACCCTCTCTTAGGCGGCGTCCGGCACACACCGACACCGCCCCCTCGCGGCTGGCCACATAGTGCGGGTGGAGGGAAAACCCGTCCCGTCCACCCGCGACCACACTCAAGGCGGCATGAGGCGCAGATGTTCGCGCCTCCGCCGCCCGAGTCACCGGCGGCGAATCTGGTCCGATTGGATGTCGTCCTCCCGGGCCTTCTCCGCCGCCTCCATCTGCGTGATTACGTCCTCGCAGAAGGTTGCGACCGCGGTAAATGAGCTCTCGCTGCCGGCCACGGAAAACTTGAAACCAACCCTATACCAACCCGTTTGACCAGCGTGGTATTGTAGGCCAAAAACTCCTTTCTAAAGAGAGGCCTATGTCCAGCAGTGGACTGTTGATGGTGCAAACTGTTAGTGTGAGATCAGAAGGCTATATTAAATAAATATTATTTTATTAATGTTTTAAAAAATGATGATTAATTGTTTTGTTCCCAGAGAAAAGTACTTCTCTGTTGGAGAAGAATCAAGACAAGAGAGAAAAAAGAAGAAAGCAGAAGAATTAGCCACCAACCCTCTGTGGAGGGCGGCAAAGAATCTAGACCTCGGAACATGACATGTTGTTTTAATTTGAAACTTAACAATAAGAATTTTTAAATAAAATCATGGTTTATATTTTTGTTTTTAAATTGTTAAAACGACATCTTAGATTTATCATAGACAATATTTTTCTTATTATTATCATGCTATCTTGTCTATACTTTTTCATCTTCTATCTCCTAGCCTTTGTTATTCATGGTCGGCTACCAATACACTAAACCACTTAACTGAATATTAGTTTTCCACTGGCATCGGACCTCAGCAAAGGGTGAACTGAATTTGAAGGTTGAACTAGTTGTACTAGTAGATCCGAGAGAGGGTCTACAAGGGACGGAGCCCGCAACAGGAGCGGGCAGGCGCTGGGAGGAGTCCAGATGGCGATCTCACCCTGGATTTCTCCTACTCCTAAAAAGAGAAGCGCACACTCCCCCCCCCCCCCCCCGCCGAAGAAAACCCCGGCGGGGTGACGGTCCATGACGATTTTCCACACCAAAAAAAAATAAGTTGTACTGAAGGTATATTTGAGGGCGCTGACTTCCTAATAACATATTATTTTATACCTACATCTTATTCATATATCCTTTGCCGGGAGTGCGTGCTCATAATCACAGCAGTTGTTTTTTTGTTGGATTTTTTCCAAGTTATATTTTATCTTCTTAGCTTTTATTATTTCCAAAGTTATTCGGGGTCAAGGTTATTTCGTTTTTTTTAAATGTTAACACAATGGGCCAAAGTTTGGTCAAATAAGAAACGGGAATATATTATCATGATATTTAAGACATCGATAGGGTAGTAATGCAGTATGTGCCACGTTAGGAAAACAAGTGACTTCGCAACTTAAATTCCTCGATACTGAATATCTGAGGCAAGTTAAATGAAACAAATGCATTGTTTAGTGCTAACATAATATACATTTATTTAAATAATACACTTACAAGTCCAATTCTTATAAATATAAAATTGAACACAACAAAACATTTCCCTTAACATACCTATAAATAACCATTTTAAATGCTGAGTTTATTATTAATATTTCTGATATAGGTACATTTAACTTTTATTGTTCCGATATAGGTATAATAGTAATCAAAATAAAAAACCAAGTGCCATTATCTATAGATTTCAATTGTACCTATTGCTGTTATGAATATAGAGCAAAGAATTACATTTGTGGAATAGGAGCCATATCAATTGTTCCTTACGGAACCGAGCGGTGTTGCTAGTGTAAAATAAAATTATTAATATTCGATATTGGTCATACTATTTTTATCAACTTTAATACATACATATAATTTGTGTTGTTCGCTAGTAAATGATCTATGTAATATTATATACATCAGTGCATGGTGTTATGGTACAGGGTGTCAAAAAACATGTCACTTGATGGAAAGTGACCATCGTACTCCTAGGACTCCTGCAACTAGTCGGTGATGGCGAGTGCTTGCAGTGCGTCGGCGAGTTGAGGGGCGGGGGTGCGCTGGTCGCGGGGGGCGGGGCGACGAGCTCGGGACTGCGCCCACGCACATAACTTCATAGCTTCGGCACGCTTGCCACCTGCTCCCCACGATTTGTACTGGCTTAACAGGTTGCTGGTCACCTATACCACATAATAAAATAAAACTATCAAATACAAAAACAAATACCAAATACTAAACTGAAAGGGACGTTGTATAGTGTGAATCCTAGCATGCCATAGACCATAATATGTATTCAGAATCCTCGCGTGAATCTTCGCGTCTCCATTCACTGGCAGAATAAAATAGTAGGTACTGTCTTAAAAAATATTTATGAATTTAGTTAAAGCCAAGTGGTTTTAGGTGATTGAAGGCAATTGCAGAGGGTAAGGAACGATGGCACGGTCAGTACCGAGATGGGTGACCGTTTGTGGCATGATATGTTAGGAGCGTTTCCGTGATTCGGAGGTCACGTTAAGCAGTTGTAATCTCGGTTGTTATCATAAGATAAAAGTGAAGCTTAGTTGGAGGTCTTTGGGCGGCTTAGAAACATTCAGCAGCAAGAGTACGTAGCCACAACATTGTCTTGCCAGTCCCCAACCCGCACTCGTCCAGCGTTGGCACGTATAGACTTAACCCTCTCCTGAAAGAAGGAGTCCCGAACCTGGCAGTGGAACGTTATGGGTTGTTGATGAATTTATTCAACTCATACTATGTAATAGATAATCTACATAATATTAGGAGGCCGACATGTCTTACAAAAAACAAATAATCATGTTCCAATCCATAGATAACAATCACAAACTTACCAAAAACAATCCAAGGAGCGCTCTCATATTGTCCGGATTTAACTTTAATGCTTGACAGTAATATGTCTTTGCTAATTCCAAATTCTCCATTCCGCCCTGAAAATAAAGGGAAACAACAATTATTAAATCATTATCATTTATTAAAGAGCTATGATTGCTCTATATATTCAGCTGGCATTATCAAGATTTCCATTTCCAAGTCCCCTTGATCCTTTTATATGTCGCAACTACCACTTTTTCTTCAATCTGGCCGATATATAGTCTGTACTGGTTGGTCTTCGACTCTTTATTGCTAGTTTTCTCTCTGTGATGTTACTTAAGTTATAGTGGCGTATATTCATCTTGCCTTCTATAATTTTAATAGTAGATAATAGTACCTATACTTGTGGCAGCGTTCAGTTTCTGAACGAACCACTAAATCGTGAGGGGACCACAGTTTGTAAACTGGCAACACCAATGCGTCATTACCTTACGGAGACGCTTTCGAAACTGAACGGACACTTGTAATTTTACTAATATTGTATATATTATGTTGGAATGATTAAACTGATACTTTTATTATCTACGTACTATCATTTAGCGAAGCCGATGTTAAATTAAATGTGAGGGTCTATCGGATTTAATACTGCAAGAGATCCACCATATACTCTTTCTAGAACTTCTTATTTGGTAATCTTTTCTATCCAGCTGATTCCATTCTTCTCCAGCATCACATTTCTTTTTTTTTTTTTTAAATACAACTCCCGCATTGGAAATATACATCCTGTGTCGCGGGACTTTACAAATATACCTACATGACACAAATGGAATGGACACAAAGAACATCCAGACTCAGGACAAAAATTTCTCGTTAACACAAAGTGTTGTCCCACGTGGGACTCGAACTCACGACACACCATTAGGCCATTTTTATCTTGTTTAGTAATTGTCCAAGTATCATAACTATACATAGATATATATATTGAAGTTTTAGAAAGATTTAAGATTTGGAAGAGAATTTATATATAATAATTTAAAGAGAAAATATTCAATTATATTATGAGCACTTACCATTGTATATCTTATGTCGGCAAGTTTTTGATGTATGAGGTGGTTGTGAGGTTGGTGTAGAATCAGTTCTTCAGCGCAAAAGGCTGCACGGGAATACTCCTGTACCTGAAGATACAGTTCACACAGCTCCTGCCAAGCCTCTACATCTGACATGAACCTGGTGAGAAATAATATAGCACTATAAATACAAGATTTCTGACATAATGAGGACATTTCTAAATAATTTTATTGTACTATATGTTCAATAACTATTTCGGACAATATCTAACACACAACATAGTCTGGTCCCAAACTAAGCCGAGCTATGGGACTAGATAACTGATATCGATACATCTCCATAAACCTAACGCAGTCCACTACACACTACATACATTCATATTATACATAGAAAACACTTCAATTCCAAAACAAACATTTGCAGATCGTACAAACATTTGGTCCGAACCGGGAATCGAACCCGGAACTTCGAGTACAGTAGTCGCATACGCTCCCAGCAGGCAATATTCCTCACTTGATGACCGACCTCAATCTCAGCGACAACAGAGAGGGAGCTAGAGAATCATATATGGAGTGTGTGATTTCTGCAAATTGTGGTTCTCTGAATCTATTACTATTAAATGATACTGAACTAATAAATGATGAATAATTGTTTGAGTCTCCACCTATCAAAGAAACTACTCACTACAAAGGTTACAATTAAATCTTTACAAAAAAATAAATATTTTGAACATCTTACACACAATGCTATCTAGTCCCAAACCAAGCAGAGCTTGTATCATGGTTAATAGACAACTGATATAAATACATAAACATACTTTTTTTTTGTAAATACATACATATTATAATAGAAAACACCCAAACTCCGAAATAAATATTAGCGGATCACACAAACATTTGGTCTGACCCGGGAATCGAACCTAAGCTTAGCAATCGCATATGCTACCACTGCGCCACAGAGACAGTCATTTAAATCCAATATGTTTTTAATATCAACATACAAAATGACATCTGTACTTACTTTTTCAAATAATCAACAAGTTCTTTGATAGCTTCGGTAATGAGGCCCTGTGCCTTCAATATCGCCACACGTCTCTTACGTGCTACTGAATTAGTCTCATCTGCCTTAATTATACGGTCCAGTACTTCTAGCGCTTCATCATACCTGATAAGAAGAAAAAGATAGAAAATATAAAAACATTTATATTGACATCTTAGTTTTGACTGGTTTGGCTTTAGGGAAAACCACGGGACAGTTGAACAAGTAAAACATTTTGTAAATAATACCAGGAAAATTGAAAAGAAAATAATATTGTCCTACTACATTCATAGACACAGAGCTGAAGCAGCAAAAAAAAAACAAAGTGAAATAAAATCTGTACGTACTTTTCTTCAGCCTCCAAGAGTGCAGCATTGTACCGCATTACTCGTAAACTACCTGGGAAGTCCATAGCGAGCTGGTAGATGCACATAGTGGCTAACTCAAACACATGGCAGTCTAGTGCAGCATATATCACTTGTTCCAACACCAAATATTCTGTAGAAACAATAATCTTTTGTATAAAATGAAGTCACTTTTGAACTTGAACGAAATTATGCCACAGATTTCAATACAGTTTTCACCATTCTTTTTTTTATATTCAAGCCTACCGAAGTGACTCTATTCTGCCTGATGGAAAGCATAGATTAGCGCTATAATAGAACATAGCTGGATGCGAGAAGCCCAAAATCGATCAGAGTGGTGTGCAATGGGAGAGGCCTATGTCCAGCAGTGGACTGCGATAGGCTGATGATGATGATGATGAATAGAACATAATATTGACTATCAAAACTATTATCTTTCCTTTTGGCTTTGTCTAGTCTAGTCAAAATAGGAACCTATAATAGGTTTTTCTAAGCAGTGTCTAATGTCTATTATGCTACTGCTCCACCTGCGTCTTAACGCGTTAATTAGTGCGCTAATATAGGCGCTACGCAGATGTGGCCATCGTTTTAATGCGTTAAAAACAAATGGCATTACTAATGCCGTTAAATGTTAAGCGATAACTCGAGTGTCGGTTTTTTGGACACATCAAAGGGTTTTAGCGCCAACATCAATTAGCGCGCTAAGCTACTTAGCGCGCTAATTGATGTTGGCTACATTAACGCCGTCTCATTCTATTGGATGCGCTCGCATAGCAAAGACGAGTGCCCTTTGTTCTAGGCGGGAACTACATTTAGGTCCTAGAACAACAATGGAGTGGTTGAACGATAATTTTAACAAAAAGGAACCGACTTCAATGAAAAACTATTCCAAGTACCCAAATCGCGACAATTGTGCTTATGATATTTGAGGAGTTCCCTCGATTTCCTTGGGATCCCATCATCAGATTTCGATATGGTGACGATGGGACCACCTGTAAGCTACGCCCATTCCAATGCAAAAATAATTTTTGAAATCGGTTCATAAACGACGAAATTATCGCTGAACATACATAAAAAAAAAAGATTCCGACGAATTGAGAACCTCCTCCTTTTTTTTGAATTCGGTTAAAAAGGCGTTAGTTTTTAGAGCTATTGCAATAAGAGCCGTGTCGTTGGAATCGAAAGCTGCAATCCCATAAAAATCGCCGACGATGTATATGAATCATCCACTATCTTCTTTTTTTCGTTTTTTCTCCCTTTTTAAATTACATAAAATAATTTATGAGGCTCATTATCGCAACTAGTGTAGCTGTTTTGGCCCCCTTGGGAGTGTTGTGTGTTAACGCGTTAATTGACGAGGAATTACGTCTTAACGGCATTGTAACCTTAATGTAGCCAACGCGCATTTTAACGCGTTAACTAACGCGTAGTTCGCCATTAACATTAGCATTAACGCTAACGCAGGTGGAGCAGTAGCATTAGGAAGTAAAAAATACTCTACTTACTTTCATTTCCTATCTTGTCCACATCAGATACAACCACATTGAGCCACAGCTCAACAATTTCCTCACTTTTTCTTTCATTTCCTTCTCTCCATTGGCGCAGTAGTTCTATGGCCTCTGAAAATTTTGAAAAAATTAAACAAAACTCAAGAAAACTTGTAGTCACATCCATTGTAAAAGTAACAGAAAAGAAAGAGAGTAATATTATTGGAACAACATCCACATACAGCTATTTAGAGGTGTTGGTATACAGATATATCATCCCTGTTTATCCCATGGGTCTCACAGGAGGCAACTATACAGGACGTAATACAGCATAAAGAAGGAAACTTAAAACAACCTATAAAGCAACCAGTTTGGCCAGTAGTATAATGGGCAAAACCTCCTTTCAAAGGAGAAAGTACAGCTTGCTGATATATTGCCTTGAGTTTGAAATTAAGTTTTTCAACTATCTTTTCAAGAACTACAATCAATCCTATGTTTAAATCACAGAAAAGACAAATAGGTTAGGAATTATAGAGAAGAAGTAATACATATTAAATACACAACATATAACTAATAGTTGCTATTGAAATTGAAGTACATTAAACAATAATTAGAAATTAATCATTTAAAAATTCTTAAATCTGTTTAATTTGATAACATACCATTAAACGACAACTCATCATAATTGTTTATCATGTTTATAATTTTATTATAGTATTTAAAAAAGGAATACACCGCGGCACTTCCTTAGCAATGAAGTATATATTAACTTAAGTATAGGTCAGAAACAAACAACAACAAATTAATAATTTCAACTTCAACTTTGATTCTTTTTAATGACTTGCGGATGCTGTCAGTTTCAGTTTAATATATATGTCAATGTCAAATGTGTCATTCGAAACAGTGTTGTAAACAGCGTTTTAGATTTTTAAGTTATTTGAAATTTTCATAATTTCAAAGGAAACCGGTTATTATTATGGTAATTTGTATGATTTTTATTCGAGGGACGAACTAATAACGAATGACAGCTATGTTAATCAGAAATTCGTACATGCAAATTGTACATTAAGAAGTGGTGTATCAGGAGTTGTAACCTTAGTTTTACAAAAGTTTGCATCAGTAATATCCTTGCCCTGTACTCTGATTATCAGTTTTTGAAGTTATATCGAGCTTAAACCGACTAAAAATGGAGGTCCTTTGTTTACATACAGATCCGGCTATCTACTAGCTGTAGATTAGGTTATCCAAATGCAGTTTTTCTGTCTCCATTAGAGCACTGGCGTTCCTTATCACTATCACCTTGCCCCTCTTCTACTGTGATCATAGAGTGCATATTTTTAAGTTGAATAAATAAATCATCGGGCTTATGTTCTTTTTTTTAAATTTATTTTCCATTAGGATTCCTGACTTCTCCATTCAAAAGTCATTGTTGGAGGTACCACCAAGTAGTGTTGCGTTTATTTAGCTATCAGTTGTTGTATTCACTACTTTACTTTCACACACTCTCTTTATTTTATTAAAAACTCTATCAGTTCAATGTGTTTTAATGAAAATTATGTGATTAGTGATTTGCTCTCATCACTCGTCATGTCCATTAAATTAGACGAAAGCTTCTCAAAATATCAGCCATCTCGGAAGATACATTCGTAAAGTCATCATGTCATCAGAGTTCTAATTTATCCGAGACTACGATTTGAAAAACACTGCATATTATTATTATTATATACTTAGAAAGACAAACCATGGAATATTGGCTTTATTCAACATTAAAATTACGATATGATAAAACTAGATATTGACTGAATGACAAGCTTAATATTGTATGTCAAATATCATGGCAACGTAGGTTCTATACAAGTAGGTATTATCACATTCGCCCCCTCTAAGAAGTCACATAGCCCTGGAGATATGCTGGGGGTCTTCTGAATCTGCCTGAGCACCGAGGCTCAGCATTTTCCGCAGCTGGATCCTGCTCTCCGACTTCTTCATCGTCTGACTACAAACGAGTATTCTGGATTACTTTGCAGCATCTGGACTTCCTCCACAGCCGGGTCATATTTGCTACTTCTTATGTTCTTTTTCATATAGACAGGTCCAGGCGAGTGTAACCAGGTCGGCAAGGATTGTCCATTTTGAGAACGGCGGGGATGGTTAAACATTTGCTCGTGTGGCGTTGCATTGGTACTGGTGCACAAAAGAGACCTCATTGAGTGCAGCGCCGGTAGCAGGGCCGTCTCCCAGTTACTAATATCATCGTCATTAGATTTGAGGTAGAGTTGGATTGTTCGCCACAATGTACCGTTAAGACGCTCAACTTGCCCATTTCCTTGGGGGTTGTAAGGAGTTGTACGGCTACAGGAAGTACCTACAGACAGTAGAAATTGTTTCAGTTCATCTGATAAGAATGCCGTTCCTCGATCAGAGTGGATGTACGCCGGCGTGCCAAACGTAGAAAATAAGTTCTTTAGGCAATTTATGACAGTTCTGGATGTTAAGTCTTTGCACGCGTATGCGAATGGGAATCGGCTGTACTCATCCACTATCGTCAATATATATCGATTCTGGGTCTTAGACGGAATAGGTCCTTTAAAATCAATATTTAATCGTTTAAAAGGAGCCGTCGCTTTAATTAGGTGCCCTTGGTGTTTTATATATCTTGGTTTGATTTCTGCGCAGATTGGGCAAGCCGCCGTCATTCTTTTAATATCCTCAACGGAGTACGGAAGATTCTTCGATCTCACCCAGTGAACCATGCGCGTGACACCTGGGTGGCAGAGAGATCGGTGTAGTTCGATTAATTTAGAATTGGAAGAGGCTGTATTTATATGCATACAGACTCGAGAGAGTGTATCAGCAACGACGTTCTGTTTTCCAGGGCGGTAAACAATATCATATTTAAAACACGACAGTTCTAGGCGCCATCTCTCTATCTTTTCATTTTTTATCTTGTTGGAATGAGTTTGGTTGAACATAAATGCGACAGATTGTTGATCGGTGATAAGTAAGAAGTGTCTTCCTAATAAGAAATGTCTCCATTTACGTAATGCTTCAACTATAGCACAGGCTTCCTTTTCGATTGACGGATGTTTCTTCTCGGAGTCATTGAGCGAACGTGAGAAGAACGCAATTGGGCGACCTTTTTGCGATAGCGTCGCTGCGATAGCAAAGTCTGAAGCGTCTGTTTCGACAGAAAAGATTTCTTTGTCGTCTATTCCAGCCAAGGTTGACTTAGAAATGTCATTCTTAAGATTTTGAAAGGCGGAGATAGCTTCCTTGGATAAGGGTAATGTGGCCCCAATTAAAGGCCTGATTTTCAATGAAAAATTGGTACCCACTTCGAATAGTGGGCGAATAGTCCAAGTGATCGTTTTAAGGTAGCAGTATCAGAAGGAATTGGAAGATTTATTAGGGGTTCTAACCGAGCTTTGTCCGGTTTGATAACATTATGTGCAATAGTATAGCCGAGGAGGTTAATCGTTTCTGTTTTAAACGTGCATTTATTCAGATTTAAAGTTAGTTTGTATTTCTCGGCGGCCTTCATAAATTTTTGAAGATTTTCAGCATGACTTTCCTCATCTTTACCGCATACGGTCACATCATCAAGATATGCGAAGGTACCTTTGAGTTTTTCGGTATCAATTATGAATTGTAAAGTCCTTTGAAAGGCCGCCACTCCATTTGTAACGCCGAACGGTATCCTTGTGAATTGATAGAGATTATCACATGCTTCGAAAGCAGTGTAGATTTTTTCTTTCTGAAGTATCGGAACTTGGTGATATGCGCTTTTTAGGTCGATTTGACTGAAAACGTTATATTTAGCGACTTGAGTAATGATAGAGTCGATGCTCGGCAGAGGGTACGCATCTAGTTCTGTGAATCTGTTGATTGTTTGTGAATAGTCGATGACGAGGCGTTTACGGTGATGGCCTCCGCCAGCCACGAGTACCTGTGCCCTCCATGGCGATATACTGGGTTCGATTACTTTATCTTTTAGTAGGTTATTTATTTCGTTAGATATAAATTCTTGATCCTCTCGAGAATGGCGTCTTGAGCGAATAGCTACAGGTTTCAGATAAGGTGAAAGATTGGTGAAAATTGATGCTGGTGGAACACTTGCTTCCGAGACGTTGCAAACTTGTAAGGGTTGTTTCTCGCCTCCAAGTTGAAGAACGAGCGACGAGTGTCTTCCCAGAATGTCGTGCCCGATAATAACATCAGCACACAGGTCACTGACGACGAGCAGTGGCTGGTGTTGATACTTGTGCCCACCCATTTCGATTGTTGCATAGCATATTCCATTGACATAAGATACGTTATTAAGAGATGCCAGAGTTATTGCTTGTCTGCATGGCTTTTGTTTTAGGTTCATAGTCTGAGCGAGATTCTTATCAATGAAGCTGATTGAGCTACCGGTATCAAGGAGCGCGTCTGCACGGAAATTGTTCACGGCGATAGTTATCGTTGCTTTTCGCAGGCTTGCAGGAGCAGCGGCAGAAATAGTCGATACGCTGAAGTCAGTAGCCTGGGGCGGAAGGCATTCTTCGTCAGTGGCAATAGCGTTGGTGTTACGTTGATTAGATCCTGAGCTACGGCAAACATTAGCGAAGTGGCCTTTTTTGAAACACAGCTGGCATTCAGTGTTGTTAGCAGGACACTTGATTCTTTGATGGACATTGCCGCCACAGAAAAAGCAACGGCGCTTGCCTTGAGTAGGATTATGCAGTTTAAATTTGTTTTGGGTGGCAGCTAGGCTAGGTCCTAGTTGTGGTTCTTGATTTTCAGAGATCGCGTTGACAGAGGCAGGTGCTGAGGACACAGTTAGTAATTTCGAGGTAGTTTCAGCAGTTTCCAAAGACAAAGCGAGGTTCAGGGATTCCTCTAGAGACATGACAGATTTTTCTAGTAGTCGTTCTTTAATTCTTTGAGATAATATTCCGGAAATGAACGTTAAACGTACCGTTTCATCCTGATATTCTTTTGCAGTGACAGGTTCGAAATGACAATCTCGAGCGAGTATTGTCAGTGCTCTAGAATATTCGGCCAAGGATTCGGTAGGTTGTTGTCTCCTTGTAAACAGAGTATGCCTTGCTAAAGTAACATTTTTCCGTTTTTCATAGGTGTCGTTGAGAGCCTTGATAGCATCGGCGTATTTTGTATGCGATTGTATGATATTAAATATTGATGGCGAGATATGATTTGCGAGGATTCGGTACTTAAGGGCTTCGTCCGCTGAGTTGGCTTCGAGCTCGATGAAGTTTTCGAAGGTGTACTTCCAATGGGCCCACTTGAGGTCCGCACCTAGCGTGGATGGCTCCACCTCGAAACGCTCAGGACGTAGGTACCGCGACATCGACTTTCCTTCAGTCATGGTTAGAAACGGATAGATATTAATGTTGAATAAATTGTTATATACTTAGAAAGACAAACCATGGAATATTGGCTTTATTCAACATTAAAATTACGATTTGATAAAACTAGATATTGACTGAATGACAAGCTTAATATTGTATGTCAAATATCATGGCAACGTAGGTTCTATACAAGTAGGTATTATCACAATTATGATGATATGCAGAACTGTAGAAAAAACCGTAATTTAAATTATTTTTCTGGAGGTTGACAGCATTACATTAAATGCTCTATGATTTTGAAGCTATGATTGTAGTTCCGTTTCACGCATATCTTACTGAACAAAATGTTTTAGTAGACGAAAAAGCTATAGAAATTCAATTATAGTATACCGCCACGAGCACATATCGATGTCCAATTTCGTACATCGGAATATAAAGTTTGTGTGTGAACGTGAACAAGACGTCTGCAATATGTCTGACTATTTGGAAATATTTTTAGATTTAGCATAATCGTAAATAAATAAGCTTATAAATAAAGTTATCTATGTCATGGACTATACATGACAGTTAATATAATAGGTGAGTCCATTGCCAAAGTGGGGCTACATTAATCGTTAATAATTTCATTCTCTTGAGTACATAATGCACGACTTTTTTATGTCTCAATGGCCTTTATCTCGAAGTTTTGTTTTCTTTTGTCCTCTATTCACTCGTTGGACAAGTTTGTAGAATGTAGCGTTGTGAACTTAATGTGATATATTTATACAGAGTATTTTGTCTGACAGATCGATAAGCAGACGTCGTGCAACGAAGATATGTATTGTAGTGGATCGAGCGAGAGCCTAACGTGTGAATAGTAGATATGCGCGTCACGGACATTGTGCGGACAGTCTGTACGGACCGAGTGCGCGTGCTGTGACCGATTTATATTGATATAATCGCGGCGAGGCGGTGTTGAGCCGCGTCGCTGCCTTCTTTATAACAATATCATCAACTTAGTGACGTCAACATGGATCAGCTAGTGCAGTGTCCCGTGTGTACGCTGTTCCTGCACAATGGAATGACCCTGGAGTCACATTTAGACACACATCCAAAGGACCAGGTCATAAAAGCATTGTGTAGTCTGACATCAAACAAGGTACCCAGTTATGGGAGCAGAACTCCAACTCCATTACATTCTGACCGGTCATATAGAAGTAGGTCACACACACCTGCTGCAGAGGAGAACAGGTGGAATGGGCCACGAAGGAGTGAAGAACGCTACTGGCGTAGAACACCTAGTAGGACCCCCAAAGCCAATGCTTTGTCAGGGCCTTCAAGAACTGTTACACCTGATGTTAGAATGAGTGAAATTAGTTTTGAAAACAATAATGGTGCTGCCAGTGTGGGTCTGCTTTCAAGTTCCCAATTTATGACAAAAGCTGACAAAATCCAGCAGACATACCAATCACCTCCAATATCAGAATTTGATCCTCAGTACATTTATTATGATCAACATGAGGATAGAGAGATAAAATATTCTCGAAGTGCAGAATACAACTCATTGTCAAGTCCTAATGGTTTGTTTACATATAACAATATGGTGCCACCCATGCCACCAGCGGTTAAAATGGTACCAGCTATACCCAAAAGGGGGAATGACCTCAATAAAGTTTTGCCAAAACCAAATAATATACTACTTAAAAATATGGCTGGTGTGCAATACATTGGTACAGGACCCAAACCGATGCATGTTATGGTTCCCAGCACATCAACATTTGTACAGAAAAATGTTCATAACAATATGATCATGACAGGAAGTGTGCCTAGTTTACAAATGCAAATAGATAATAAATCTGGAATGGGTCCTCAACCTAATAGTCAGATAAACCAAATGACTTCTGGCGGACTCACTTCAGGTACAACCGTAGTAACACAGAACTCTCAAATCGTTTACAGAGAAGTTAACAGCTCAGACGGTAAACCCTTTGTTACACGTGTGCCTACAGTCTTAGGTGCACATGACACTGTCACGAATTTAACTCAAGGTGGCTCTTTGTATCAAAATGTAATGGTAGTAGACCAATATGGGAATACTTCTTGCATGTATCCAACACCTCATCAAGTACTACCTAAACCCCCTACTTATAACGAACCACCTGTACTCAACAACACATTGGTTGAACCTCGGAAATCTCCTGAAAGTGTTAATGATCCCAAAACACTTATAATTGAAGTTAGTCCAATTGCACCTCCTGTTCAAGAAAATATTTGTGAACAATCTAGCTCTAGTGGATCACAGTCAAAAGCACAAAGTCCAGTAGAAAATCCTAAAAATGTTAAGGAAAACTCAGAATTGAAATGTGAGTCACCAGTGGTTACAAAAGGTCTAAAGATTCTTAGCAACATTAAAGTTGAGGTACCTGTGCAACATCACAAAAATATGGTGAACACTGTTATGGATCTTACTGGGCCCAATGATTCCGACTACCCTGTGGAACAAGTACCATCACCTGAGAAGATTCTGCCTGATTTGGATGACAATGTCAATAATGAAATGTCTGATGATTGCATGCCGCAGTCACGCTGTGGTGGTGATAGTCCTAATTCATCATTCTCTTCAGTGAAAGGTAAAACTATGTCAAAAGATTTTAATAAGCGTATGGAGGACAGTAAAATGGATGGTGACTTTTCGGACAGTTGCCCAGTTCCAGACTTAATATGTAATGAGAAACCCTCTATATCACCTTGTAGTGAATTGTCAGAGAATGGTGATAACTCAACCGATCGTACCTCAATATCTCCTAAATTGCAAGATCGTAGCTCATTATCACCTAAACTGCAAAATCTTGGCTCATTATCGCCTAAACTGCAAAATCGTAGCTCAATATCACCTAAACTGCAAAAAGTTAGCTCAATATCTCCTAAACTGCAAAATCTTAGTTCAATATCTACTAAACTATTAGATTACAGATCAATATCTCCTAAATTACAAGATCATATTGCAATATCTCCTAAACAAATTAATAACAGTAAAATAGATATTTCAGAAAAGACAATTCAATTTCCTCATAAGGCAGGCAAGCAAAATGTTTTAAGACTTAACAATATTTATGTAAAAAAACACAAAAAAGTATTGCAGATAAAAAATTCAAAAAATTCAACTAGTAGTATTAGTAGTAATATTAAAACAACAGAGCCTGTGGCAACTTCATCTAGCAGCAAAAGTCCAGAAAATTTTACAATGAATAAATTGCATCAAACAGATAAGAGTGACAATAAGGAAAAATCAAGTGTACTGCAGACAATATCAGTAGAGGAGATCAAAGAAAATGAGGATAATAATGAGTTTGACGCTGATACAGAGGAACAGTCCATGGATATTGAACCGGTGGCCCCATCTACTATGAACCAACAATCTCAGTTCACAGCAACTGTAGAATTACAATGTGTACATGTAAAGGAGGAAATAAATACCAGTAATGAAGGAGGATTTAGTAATCATACTGCCACGTCAGACCGCGACCTTGTGCCGATGGAATCATTACGTCCGATCAATGTTGTTCCTTATGCTAATATGTCGGGGGCTTTCGAAGATGATTCAAATGACAGAGAATTATTGGACCTCGAAACAGCATCGAAGAACAAACAGTTTGTCAGCATGATGAATGAGAATTACTTTGGTGATAATATTTATGCGGATTATTTCACACCAGATCGTGTCGAGTCCTTTGAAGCTGAACGAGAGGCTGCAGGGTTCAAGGATGGACCTAAAGATGGTATGTATAACATTTGGGGTGAACCATCCCAGAAAGAGAATGAGAACGAGTTTGTCCTACCTAACTTTATACATGAGAGTTACAAAATAGCGGAAAGTAGTGGAATGGATTATTCCGAAATCGGTACAGAGGGACAGGGGGATGGTGAAGTCGATGGGTCGGAGCGAGAGAGCAAAGCAGATGTGTTGAGCGAAGGTCGAAGTGAAAGCGAAGTGCCTTTAAACATTTGCGCGGATGAGCGAATGCCTCCGCGAGGGGAGCTTAGCGGACAGGAGAGCAATGGAGATATGGAGTCGCCCTGGGGTGGGGTAAGAACATTTTTTTTTTGCCTTTATTAATACCTATAAAGTATGATGTTTCAGTTTTCTATTCTATTTAGTATGGTAAATTAACAAGAGATAATATCCATACTTCATTAGTTAGTGTCTCCTATTTTGCACATAGTATAAACTTTTTAGTAATTTTAAAGAAGTACAATTTGTTATAGACAATTTTTCTAAATTTTAACTATTTACGCAGTATACACAATGGAAACTATCAAAAAGAATAATAGTCCCTCCACTTATTAACACAGCTCTTTCTAGTCGTTAGCGTGATAAAATATGGCTCTATATGTAGGTTACCTAACACTAATATAATTTCCATAAAACCTACTTAAGCTCTTCAGCTTTCTACCTCCTTTCTACCCTCTCAGCTTCACTTTACGCGAAGAAGGTGCGTCCGCCGTGTCATTGCGGGCAGGTGCGTGGGAAGGTTTCTTACGTCATAATAACAGCAGTTCCTAGACCCCTCCAATTTCAGGCGTAGAATGGTACACCGTGTGGTTTTAGACGGTCCGATTCCGACGCACCACCCCGCCTCAAACTCCGGTATGGTAACGGCCTGTTGGGGTTTCCACACGTAAAAAAATCTTTCTTGAAGTTTGCAGTGCTGTGCTTCCCTTAGTCGACTCCTATTGACGTGCTATGACGAAATGATTTTGTTTTTAGTGGTCTGTGTGCCTTCGCAGATGTATACAGACGTACCGGCGACGGAGCCGTACGACTTGATAGCAAGAGAGAGCTGGGTCTCGGACGGGTCGGACGTCGACGTCACAGAAAAAAGAGAAACACTGTGAGTACATATTTATATATTTTTTACTTTTTACGTTTTACGTTTATTTATACATCATACATTGTCCATAAAATCTAAATCAATCATCAACAATTCATAACATCTACTGATCTTGGGATCTACTCTCAGGAGAGGGTTAAAGCCATACTTCCCGACACTGGCCGAGTGCAGGACATTGTTGTGATACCTAATCCTTACTAATATTATAAATGCGAACTCTGTCTGTCTGTTACGCTTTCACGCCTAAACCACTGAACCGATTTTGATGAAATTTGGTATGAAGATAGAACTAAACTTGGGAAAGGACATAGGCTCCTTTTTACCGCGATAACCGACATACGCGCGGGCGGAGCCGCGGGCGAAAGCTAGTCCTAAATAAATAATTATTATTACTTACATACTTTTTTTTTGTAAAAACCTACGTAATAAACATAGACAACACCCCAACTCCGAAACAAATATCTGTGGATCATACAAACATTTGGTGCGACCCGGGACTTGAACCCGAGACCTCAAAAAAAGCAGTCGCATACACTACCACTGCGCCACCGAGACAGTCAGTTAACATAAACAAACACATTATAAAACAATTTCACTTGTATATTACAGAGAGGAAGAGCTTCAGTACCCCAAGTCTTTGCCCCGGGTGTACTCTTGCACGTTATGCAGTCTGAAGGCGACGTCTCTGAAGGAGCTCCGCGCTCACAAGGCCTTGGTCCACAGTGTACCTGTGTCACCAACCTGCACCGAGACCAAACACTCGTCAAAGCCCGCACCTAATACTTACAGTCGCCTCGTCTCAGACAGAAAGATCAAGAAAGAGGAGAAAACGCATGAAGCTAATGCTTTGACTAGTAAGTACTTATATATCTATAGAAATAAATAAAATTCGAATGTCTGTATGTAATATCAAATGAATCTTTACTAAATGCGTATCAAAGTATATACGGTACTCACAAAAAAGGCATTTTTAAAATGTTTGGCTAATCTCTGGAACTGTTTTTCCGATTCTAACGGGATTTTCATAGGCGGAAAGCTGATGACCTAAATTTTTTTACACTAGCTTCGTTCCGTGGCGTTACTCACGACTTACAACAATACCTCGGATAACAAACGCAGACTTTAAGTGCTGATCAGATTTGAAAAATACAGTCCAAACAGCAAATGCCTATCTTTTATGGCTATCTCACGATGATCTTTTTTATGGTAAACAAATGTGTTCTCGGTGTATAACATCATTCTACGGGCAATAGAACGAAACGAGACTGCTTGGGCCAGCTTAACTAATAAACATCTGAAAGCTAAAGATCTGTCAAAATTTAGTCCAGATGAACCTTCGCTCTTGCTACTGTCAAAATTTATTTTCATAGTGTGTACTGCTTTGACAAAGTCACGCCAATGTGATTACGCAATTTATTGTGACGTATTCATAACACCGCGCCCCCTGACCAATCGGGTTCGTAGAAATAATTATTTGTTACGAGAGCATGAACCCGACTGGTCAGGAGGCGGGCCTTCACCTATGCGTTATTATTGCGATATATATTTATTGTTCATATTGCTATGTATGCTATATTTTATTTAAATTATTTACAGAGTACAAAGGCAATTTCTTGCAAATTGTAACTCAGGGCCACAGCACACTAGCTTCTATTGCATCGGCGATCGGCAACTAGTCGCTTTTTAGAAGCTAAATACGGCGACCGAACGCTCTACATCGCACACTTAAAAACGCCAAACGCGGAGATTGATTCGCTTCTTAGAAGAGCGACACAGCAGCTGAACACTACTCTCCGCACACATTCGGATGCCGGTAGCATCGATTTGGCATCTGAGCAGTCGCTAAAACGCGCGTTTCCGATACCGCGATCGAACGCAAGAAGTCGCTAAAACGCGATGCAGCATCGATGCAGTCGCCAAATTGCCGATCGCCGATGCTAAAAGTAGCTAGTGTGCTGTGGCCCTTATTCCACTAAAAAAAAGGACTTATGGTAGAAAGTAGCCTTTGTCCTTTTTCTGGTTCTAGACATCTGTGTACCAAATTTCATTCAAATTGGTTCAATAGTTTGGCGTTAAAGCGCGACAGACAGATATTTACTTCCGCATTTATAACATTAGTAATGAGTAAGCATGAGGAGATAGCTAATGCTCAAAAGGATAGATGAAGTGGTGTCTATGTAAATTCAATTTAAAACAAGTTTGGAAGAGATTCCTCTGATTTCGGGAGTACCTCGGTCTTAAGAGAAAACTATTATAAATTATCATAGCCCCATACCTATAGGCAACACTATTCTAAGTACTCAAATCGCGACAGGTGTGCCTATGATATTATCAAAATCGGTTCACCCAATCAAAAGTATTGAGATAAAAAAAAACAACCGAATTGAGAACCTCCTCCTTTTTTGCAGTCGGTTAAAAGTACACAAGTATTTTTATAAATTGTCTAATACCGATAGTTTAAGATTTGCTTAGTTTGGGACTAGATAAATAAATAAATATTTCGGACATCTAACACAACATCGTTCTTGTGCTATGGGTACTAGATAACTAATATACATAAACAAACTTTTTTTTTGTAAATTCATATATATTATACATAGACAACACCAGGACTCCGAAACAAATATTGGTGGATTACACAAACATTTGGTCCGACCCGGGACCGCCAACGCCAATCACTAGGCCAACGAGGCAGGCAGCGAGATATGTTGTGAGAAAAAAAAATCAAACAAATGATTAAAAATTATAATTTTTGTTTGCAGATAATCTTTTATCAATAGACTCGAAAGAACCTATTACACCGTCTATCCTTCAAGTGTATGACTCTTTGGAGGAGGCCAAGCCTAAGCTGGAAGGTTTGATCAAGATCAAGCAAGAGACGAAGCGGAGAAGGAGAGATTACATCTGTCCCACTTGTAAGGTGGACCAGGGGAGCGATGCTGCTTTCAATGCCCATCTCAAAATACACCCGTTGGAATGTTTGACTTGTGGAAAGTGTTTCTTTAGAAGAGCTAATCTAGCGCTACATATGAAGATGCATTTAGGTATTAGGAATTTTAAGTGAGTGTTGAGTATCCTCTTTAAACTATTTTATATTTGTACCATCACAAATATGGCAAACTTGCTTTTGCCTGCGGCTCCGCCCGCATGTAGGTGCGTCATGGCGGTAAATAGTGGCCTATGTGTTATTCCGATCTGTCATCATCTTCCTAGCAGGTTTCCTGTTACAAATTTTGAACCAATTTTAGTACGTTCATGAATCACATATGAACAAATATAGAAGCAAATTTGCCTGTTTTTTTTTACGGACGTATCAGTACAAATACGGTATTCGGGTATTTGGACGTGTGGAATACGTAGTCGAATATGAAAAAATGAAAAAAAACTGTAGTGATTTATCATATATTATGTATGTAAAAATTATGTACTTGCAAAAATTACCCGGGACATTTATAGTGCCAAAAACTTGATTGTATGGGGACAGGGAACCTGCTAGCCTTATTCCTACTAGTGGCTAGGCTACTAGTAAAGTTATACCTGAATATTAGTTTTCCACAGAGCGACTGGCATCGGACCTCCGCAACCCTTAGGGAGAACTGAAATTCGAAGGTTGAACTAGTTGTCAGTAAATTTGATGGCACTGACTTCCCAATAACGATTGCCATAGATGTTCATGATAACCGGGACCTACGGCAGGCAGATTTAAAATCGGGAGGACGCCCTGTTTTTAGAAAAAAATACGTTTTCAAGTTGAATAACTCATAAACGGATACCTAAATCAAAAACGTCGGACGGACGGGCAGGAATGGTGAATATGTCAGTGGTCTGGTCTAAAAACGTGATGCTTTCTTTTTCAGATGTGAAGTGTGCGAGAAACGGTTTATAACGCGACAGAAGTTGATGGAACATAACAACGTGCACACGGGCCGGCAGCCGGTCAAGTGCACCATCTGTGACGACACCTTCCGGAGATACTCCAATATGGTGCAGCATAGGTAAGGATACACGTCTAAGGGAGTAGGCCAGTGTCATCATCTTCCTTGCCTTTTCCCAAGTTTATTTGGGGTCGGCTACTAGTTCAACCGGTTTTACCTGAATTTCAGTTTTTCCACGGAGCGGCTGGCATCGGACCTCCGCAACCCTAAGGCGATTCACACACTGCACCGCGCTCCGTCGCGTAGCGCGGAGTGGCAGATTTTAATATTGTATGCAAGTACATCGATTAGTATAGAAAACACGCCAGTTCCAACACACAGAACACGCGCTACGACGTGTGAGCGCGTGCGGCTAGCAGATTCGGGATTGGCTGCGATGGCTGCCCCGCGCATACGCTCGTGTTCGCGTCGCCAGTGTGTGAATCGCCTAAGGGAGAACTGAAATTCGAAGATTGAACTAGTTGTCAGTATATTTGAGGGCACTAACTTCCCAATAACGATTACCATAGATGTTCATGACAACCGAGACCGACGGCTTTACGTGCCAAACTTCCAAACTCCGGGCTGCTATTAGGAATTTCCTTAGAGAAACCCAAAAACACCAGTATAGTAGGCCAGTGTATGCTATCTGTACAAATAAATAAAAAAAATCGTTTCTATTCTCTATTCTCTTGTTTCTTCTTTTTCTTCTGTTTCTTCTTGAATGGAGAGCCCTGTGATTTGGTTAGTTGACTCTTTCCAGAAATTAGCAGTACAAAAACTTTAGTTACGCAATGCAGAATTGGTAATTGAACTTTTGTAAATAATAAATATTTCGGACATCTTACACAGCGCCATCTAGTTCTAAATTAAGCAGAGCTTGTATTGTGGGTATTAAACAACTGATATAAATACATAGACATACTTTTATTTTGTAAATACATACATATTATACATTGAAAACATCCAAACTCCGAAACCAATATTTGTGGATCACACAAACATTTGGTCCGACCCGGAAGTCGTACCGGAGTCTTGCTGATCAGCAGCCGCCTACGCTAACCGTCCATAATATTCCGCTAATAGTCCAGCAGTGAACTGCGATAGGCTGTCGGACAAATCTCGGATATTATAAATGTTTAAACTAACATTTTGTGCATGTCAGAGACCGTCACCACCTGCAGAAGCGAATCAAGGTGCGTGACTTCGTGTGTCCGTGCGGTGCGGTGTTCCACTCGCGCGCCAAGCTGCTCTGGCACAAGGAGACGCACGACGACAAGCCCAAGTCGTGCCTGTACTGCAGCGACAAGTTCGTGCACGCCAGCTCGCTCACCAGGCACGTGCGACGCACGCACAACGAGTTCTTCCTCTCCGATAAGAACAAGAACAAGGCCGAGAACGTCACGTGTCCCGTTTGTAAACAAGTTAGACCCCTTGCAATTTCTACTACTTATTTATTTGTGAGCGAGAAGCCCACAATCGGAATGGGAGAGGCCTATGTCCAGTAGTGGACTGCGAAGGTCCGATGATGATTTATGTATTTTTTTAGATTTAAGTTTCTTGTTACTACTGTTGATAAAGCTATACTAATATTATAAATTCAAATGGAATTCTGTTTGCCTGTTACGCTTTCACGGCTATAACGCTGCACTGATTTTCAATGAAATTTGTGGTGGAGAAAGAATATCCTAAGACCGTCTTCAAAATTAATTGTTCGGACATATACGCGGAACCAAGCTAATTATACTTAAAAGTACCTTTTTTTTGTTAACGGGGTGTAAAAATCCCTTCAGATCTCCGGTTCTTCGGGGACTGAGGAACCAGGAGTATGTGGTCAATTCACTAAAAAAACACCCCGACGACCGGTCTCAGGTTGCTCTGAGGAGGAGCTGGACCATGTTAATTCAGGTCCTACTCAGGATCGGCGCCGCGCCTATCCAGGCTCTATCCTAGAGGAAGCCACAGAGGCTTCCTCCTGCCTATTAGTCAATCATTATATATTTTTGGGGCCTGATCACATTTTGTGACCAGGCCAGCATCCTACCTCCCGCCGCAGCAACTAAGTTTGCTGCCCGAGGTCCCCTTTCTCTGGCAGCTTGCAGCCCCGTCGACAGTTCGTGTCGCCGCCGGCGTTCTCTAAGCTCGGGATCGGCCCTCTCCCGATCCCGTTCAGCGGTCTCTTTCTGGAGCATTACAGCTTCACAGAACGAGACCGCTGCGCCCCAGCCCTCAAACTTAAAAGTACTTAATGTTTTCTTTCATTAAGACTAAATATGCCTTTCTTATGGAAAGTAGTTTTTTCTTATGTGTGTGTTAAAAAAAAACACTCGATATAGTAATATAATTATTTACCTATTAATCACATTATATCTCATCATTTCTCAGTACACCAGGAACCACCCTGTACTTTCCAACTCTTTTTTTCCATTCCATGATTGTCTAAGATATTGTCTTCGATTGATTTTCTTTTTTTTTTAAAACCCCCATGTAGAATATATTCTTGTCACGGGCGAGTTTGCAAACATAAAAGAAACGGTCATGGGTGCACACCTAGCCTCAGAATAACAATTTGTAGATCATACAAAGTGTTATCCCGTGTAGTATTAGAACCCACAACACCTGTCGCAGTAGAAAGCGGCGTGGCGACCGCTTAAATCACTAGGCCAACCGTGAAGTCATTGCTTCTAGTTTAAAGCTGCCGTTTTATGTAATTAATTTGGTGTACAACAAAGTGAAATATAATTTTTGTTATCTTTATCATTTATTCACTTGTATTGTTACGTGTTATGGGTTTGAACAATTTGATAAGACTTGCGACATCTAAAAGAGACTTTATTAAAAACACTCTTAAAACCACAGAATAGTTATTGTCCTGTTTGCTCGCTCGCGAAGTTGCTGGGTTCATCATACTCAAACTCGACGAAACGCCTTTTCGTATTAGATGCCATGGGTACTGGTATACTCAGGAGGTTTCAGAGAAATGTAGACCAGGCGCACTTGCGACAATCAATCCATATTCGACTTTACATATAATGTGGTACGTTTATTGTGGTACGTTTATTACGTTCAATGTCCTGTGTTGCAATGCTTAGTAGAATTTGTACCGCTGAACTTTGTATCAGAATATTCATTCTGTTTTCTTTTGTGTAACAATATTTTTACTTATTATCGCCGTTAGTACACCTACGCGTTCGTATGCGGCAGCGAAACAACTAAAAAACTGTCAGTAGTATGGCAGAATTTCGCATACGCTACGTCTCACTCTAGCATTAGGCTACATGAAATAGTTGCGTCCTTGTCGGTATTGTTTCGCAAGGAACTGCGAAATCGTCGTTACACAGACGCAGATGTTTCGCTAGTGGTGTTTCGCATCGTAAGGTGTTCGCATGCGTTCTGTCGTTGAGGACAGATTTTCGTATCATGGAAGCCGAAAATATTGAAATATTTTTCTTTGCGAAAAAACTGCTATGTACTAACGTTCCGCAGATATTTCGCTACCGCAGTAGTTTCGCAGTGATTCGCTGTCGCATACGAACGCGTAGGTGTACTAACGGCGTAAATAAATAAATATTTCGGATATCTTAGAGCTCGTTCCCACTTGTCGGGTGTCGGATCCGTATATTAATCGGATGTCGGCGCCTTTGTTCACACACACGATTAATAATCGGTTGCCGGCCACGTTCGAAGCTAGTGCCAATTTTAAGCACTCTTACTGAAGTTCTTGTTGTGTACTTTATAATCATTTAGAGTTTTGTCCCAAAGAACACCTCTTTCCTGTACTAGTGTGATCAATTCATCGGGGTTGATATTTGTTTCCATTACTACGAATCGCCAAACGTGCGTACAATGAAAAGACAACAACTGCTTTATTTTACTTTATTCTACACTTACATACTCAAAGTCCTAATAATATGTGTGTGTGCGATCGCAGCGACCATGTACTACGGAACGAAGGGTTGCGGGGATAAGTTATCGGCCCCGACATCCGAAAAATGTGAACAGCGCCATTCTTAATCATAGGCGAGCTAGATCCGACACCATTTTTTTCCGGGTGTAGAGGGCTGACAATACACCCGACATTTCTTGATTCGGATTTACGGATTCGACACAAAATCGGTTACCGACAAGTGTGAATAGCTTCATATAAAATGTTCTGCCACTGTAAGCTCCGATTAATATACGGATCCGACACCCGACAAGTGGGGACTAGCTCTTACATACAACATCATCTAGTCCCCAAACTAAATACACTGACATAAATACATAACTAAACAACTGACATAAATACATAAACATACTTTTTTTTGAAAATACATACATATTATACATAGAAAACACCCAGTATCCTACTTTGCTTTCCCTTTAAAAGTGGAATTATAATATGTATTTGCAAATCGTGTAATTAATTTCATTGCGAGGTTGATGATACTTTAACTGTTCTAGGGATTGCCTGAAGTTAATGTATAACTTGATGTGTTCGTGGGTAACTACTGTAGATCCTGGTGTATAGAAATTACAGTGTTAAACGGGGGAGATTTTATAACTATATAAATATTAAAATAGGCAATTAATAAAACCTTTTCCGTGCAGGTGTACCTGCGAGCGAACCTACGAGCGCACCTGAGCACGCACAGCGGAGCACGGCCGTACCCGTGCGTGGTGTGCAACAAGTCGTTCACCACCAAGTGGAACCTCAAGCTGCATCGCTGGACGCACATGTCGCGCTCGGCGAAGCCCTACAAGTGCTCACTGTGTGCGAGCGCCTTCCATCGCCACACCGAGTTCATCTCGCACATGAACGCGCACAAGTGCGTACGGCCCTACACCTGCAACTACTGCGGCTGCCAGTTCATCCGCAAGTACAACTGCCAGCGACACGTGCGCGAACATGAGACCGGGAAGAAGTTCGTCTGCAAGGTGCCCGAGTGCGGCAAGTCCTTCCACCGCAGCTACTACCTCTCCGAGCACATGAAGGTACATAGCGGGGCGCGACCCTTCTCCTGTTCCATCTGCGGCAAGACCTCCAGCAACAAGTCCAACCACAACAAACACATAAAGATACACCATGCGCGCGAACCCGTCGCTACCGAGGCGTAAGGCAGAGAGGGGCGTTGTTGCGGTGTGCTACCTTTATTAGGAACGCATGCACTGAATATACTTAATAAAAATGAACCTTAGCTAAAAGAGTTAAGGTACATATTCACCTCGTCGGTGTAAAGTGTATGTATGCTGGGTGATAAAATCCTCTGTTTTGCATACGCTCCTATATAAAACGGTGGCATCACGTATTCTTTCTGGAGATAATATATGTGTCGCAATGACGCCTCTGACGTCCCGCCGATGTAAATACTAGTTAAATTTGAATTGTATTGTAATTGTTGTAAATACCGGACCAAGCGTGTGTACATTGGGGTTGGAGTTATGATGCGGATTGCATTTTGGAGTTTAAAAAGTGCCGCACGATAAACTGTACGGCGGTTGATAAGTGATACGGTTCCTTCGACATTATTTATTGTAGTCGTTATAGATTGTCTCAGAGATCGTGAGAGAATTGTCTACTTACAAAAATCGATTGGTTGTGATTTTTAGCTATTGATTGAACGATGTATCACCTGTCAAGCAATATTTAAAATTAGAATGTTACTCTCTAGGAATAAACATATATGTGATAGATAACCGTGTAAAGTTTATCGTGCGTCTTCTGTATGAATTAGTCAAATTAATGGGCATTTCGGTATAGGTACCCCGCTACACTGTGTGTAACTTTCTACTTATTTTTTTTTATATTCTCATGATGCTTCCATTTTTAAAGTTCGTTAGGGCTGTGCCGTACTATGTTAAGCTCATTAAGTTTGTAAGTTCGATTTTTGAATTTTTGATTTCGATTATTATTTTTAGTTATATTAAGACCGTGCGCGCAGTGAGTGATGTCTTTGTCGCGGGGAATTTAACTATCTTCTATACTACGGTCACAATTACACCGAAATACTAAAAAAACTAACAAAGTCGGCGTTTTTTGCAAGGAATGCATGACAGAAATGTACTTGATTAGATTAAATTAACCCAATTTAAGAGTAAAATACTAACAATATTTTAGATTACAGTTTTTTTTATGTAAATTATTAAAATAGTGGTACACTGCCAATTCATAAATATGTAATAGCTAGGTTATTAAAATTGTTTGTATGGAAAAATGGTTGTAAATTTAATATCGTTTAGTATAGACACAGCCCTAGCGAAGTGTAACATATAACTTTAAACTTTAGTCAAATTGACATCCCTAAGGGAATACTAAAAACTCATCTTCAAAGTATTTTAATATTTACATTAAATAGGTTACTTTGTATATAGTTTTAATACATTTAATTTATTATTATTACACTTTTGTACTGTTGTTACGTATTATTCTGGTTCTTTTTATTTGAGTAAGGTATGAAGCGACATTCGTGTGTGTTCAAAAATAACTCTTATATAAAGGAAGTATTGATTTCTTTCTGAACAACCAGCTTTAAGGGCAAGGATTGGCTCTATTGGATTGTGGTGGTTTCTTTAGTCTAAAAAAATAAATTAACATTTAAAAATGGAATGCTGAGAATTTAGGCGGTATAATGCATGACGCGGGTTATTTTGATTTTTGAATTTTTACTTAAAGTTTTGAGACCTCTTATTACGAAACAGAAAATTATCGTTTAAAAACATATCATACACGAATATTTATTTAAAGTTAGAAGAGCTTAAGGAGGCAGGTCCATTAACATCATAAGTCTTGATGGCTGAAAACAAAAGATCGCAAAAAATGTTCACTAAATCCTTTTTTTTTGTATTTTAAAGGTATTTCACTACATGCAAAAAAATATCTTCTCTTTTCAACTGCCTCGTTGGTCTATTGGTTAGCGTATGCGAATGCTAATCAAGAGGTCTCCGATTCAATTCCCGGGTTGGACCAAATGTTTGTGTGATCCACAAATATTTGTTTCGGAGTTTGGGTGTATTCTATGTAATATATGTATGTATTTACAAAAAAAAGTATGTTTATGTATTTACTAGCTGCTGCCCGTGGCTCCGCTCGCGTCCTAGGTGTATGAAAAATAGATAGAAGCCGATTCTCAGACTTACGGAATATGCATATTTTTTTTATAAGAATCGGTCAAGCCGTTTCGGAGGAGTATGGGAACGAACATTGTGACACGATAATTTTATATATAAGATATCAGTTGTCTAAATACCCATAATACAAGCTCTGCTTAGTTTGGGGACTACATGACGTTGTGTGTAAAAAAATGTCCGAAATTTATTATTAATTTTCTTCAAAGAATTTTTTAAACTGACCTGCAAGCTCCCGTTACTTGTTTATGATGATAATTATCATCATCATCATCATAAACAGCCTTAATAGTCTTCTATGACCTAGTAGACCTGATAGACATGACCTCTCCTTAGAAAGGTGATTTTGCACACTATACTATGCTGGCCAGAAATACTGATAGAAACAATTACAGTTACAATTATTTACCGCACCATTTTCTTTATCTATATGATAAATAACATTGATTTAGAGATTCAACCGACCTCCGAATTGGCGTGAGTGATCATTAGGGGGCGTTAAGTAAAATAAGGGATTTAGAGGATGAACTAAGCTTATGATATAATTTCTCAATTTAGGAAAAAAAAAAGAGCGTACCCAGGAAATTTCAACCGATCATTTATATAATAAATTAGTTAATATTGTTTGTGACCCCCATTTAGGTAATTCTCTTATAATAATTGTCTTAACAGAACAGGATTCTTTAGTTAAACCACAGAATACATAATAGTACCCGTACAGAAGACTCACTCCGAAAAGTAAATTAAAGTTATAGATACCCTCGGTGTCAAAAGATTAAGTTCAATTCAGATCGCACAGCGCCGAATCACTACGATTATATTTACCTACAGTTGCGTCTCTTTCTATCGTGTAACTCTTAACTGTTCTGACGATGTCTGTTCGACCGGCGTGTCTGACCCGGCAGGCAGCCGGCCGACTATACCTAAACTGCGGAGTGACACCCCCCTGGTTAAACCTTGTTACCATAAGATAAACTCACACAATAAAATAAAGAAATATATTAAGCTTAATAGATTAATTAAGAAATGCAATAGGTTAAAGAAACAGTACAACAGTCCTAAAAGGAGCCTAAGTCCAGCCGATCCAGAGATTACCCGCAACAGACAGACAAAAATTTAAAAAAATATTTTGCCATATGTTCCGTATATATGTATGTATACATTTAGTAAAAAGACACTCCAATTGTATTTATTTCTATAGATAAAATTAAAAACATCACGAATGTCGCGCTGGTAAACTTTATTTTAATGTATTTTTAAATAAGTTTCGCATATATTTATTTTAATATTTGTTCGGTATTTTGATAAAAAAAAGTGCAATCACAGCCTTTGTTGTTGACTTATTGATGTTTATAAGATATGTGTTTTGTTCTTGGTTGACATGCTATATCAGTTCAGAAATATATTTTACATTAAGTAGTGTTCCCACTAATATTATAAAGGCAAAAGTTTGTGAGTGTATGAATGTTGAATAAAACTACTGTAATATGGTCCTAATAGATGTTTACAAATGTCTACATAAGCGGACCCGTGGGCGAAAGTAACGAAAAAAGCAGTTATTTTATGAAGAAGGTCGGATATATGTAACAGGTGCTTATTTATTGAGTGCACTTCTCGTCAAATATGATTTGACCAATGAAAGCGCTTGATGTCGGATGTTACACGTTACATAAGAATCCCTAATGTTGTCTTTTAGATTCAACATTTCAGAGATGAAAGATACTAAAAAGTGGTTCAAGGTACTGATTTAAATTACCATTATAAGTAAATCTCGTTTAGTGTTGTTATTAATAATGTTACTCGCCTTTTTACTGCTCTATATTGATGACTCAAGCCGAATAATATGCGTCCTGTGCCTTCGATAAAGATTTAGAAAAAAATATAAAACATGTCTGCTAAAGTTAGTTATTAAAAAAAGATTTTTATTTCTCAAAATGAACATTTAGCTGTAATCAACCATGATCAAAACACGTATCCTGTTGAGTCCACAAAAGATTTTTTTTTAATTTGTATCGATGTCAACAATTAATTTGCGAAAATATTATTATGTATATTTTTAGATTTTGATATAACTTTCTGATATGAATCACACCAGATGTGTTCATTATAAGCTCGGCTTCAAAGATGAAAATCGAGACAAAATTTTGGAATAAACGTCGTTATTTTTTTCTTTTTAAATCCTGAAATGATACCTTTTGATGTGGAACATCTATTGTAGAGGGTTAAATCGACGTTGGCCGTGGCTACGCGTCACTACACTGTGTAATAGTATGTGTAACATGTAATGCGTTATGGTGACACATCACCATAAGTTTATAAAAAAAAACCTGTATTCATTTATTCTGTTCTATTGATGTTTTACAGCTGTCACCGACAGCAATTTTTTTAATAAGGCTCGTTTCAAAATTTGTCTATGATTTGTCTATGAGTTTAAAATGTTGAGCTCTAAAACGATTACCATATATATTTTTACACATAAACAATGATCTCGTATTTTGTAAACACAATGTCAAACAAATTGATGTTTTTTTTTATTTTTAAATCGTTGGCAGATTAAGGTGATAGCTTGAAATGGTAGACCTAAGGGATTATTGTGGTTCTAATTTTAAATAAATATTGTATCATTTCAAGCTGAGGTCTTAAGATACCGCGTTACGTATGTTCGACTTCGTTTATTAAACTTATAATATTAATACTAGCAACCCCAAGCAAGCGGTGTTTGTGATATAAAAGAGGTTGTATTTTCTATGTAATCTTTTTTTAATGTTGGGTAGTATGTAGTCGAATATATGTGATGGGGAATATAACGACATAAATAGATGTAATATTGCTCTTAACTCAGTTATTAGAAGAATTTGGTTATTTATTTTATTTGTCTAAGTTGTTGGTTTACTTGTAAATAGTTTAGGTAATTTTGTAATTTCAACATGTGGGTGGTACACCAAATTCAGTTCAGCGGGGTCACTGGACTGAACAGTTTGTATCTGCAATAAAGTATATTAAGAACTTATAACTTTGTTGTATTTATTTATTGACTTTACTTGATTGATTGATTTGACTTTTAAAATAAAGGAGGTTCATTAGCTTGAGCTTAACGGGCTTAGACTCTAGGCTCTATCTGCGTAATTTTTTTTTTATTTAAAATGGGTTCTGTAGTTTTGGGGTGGGTATTTATAATATTAGTAAGCATAGTGATGTAATGAGTGACGCTCAAGTGCAAAGGTTTCCTACTAAACGATAATACATTCGAAGGTTGAAGTATGTAGTTGTCAGTATATTGAGGGCTTCTCAATAACGATTGCCGTAGATGTTCATGAAAACTGGGACCGACGGCTTTTCAAAGCCACGGTTGTGAAACACCGCTGAGCTGATATTGAGAATTTCTTGTAAGAAGAAAATGGGCGTGTCAGGTCAACAATAGAATAGGGTCCCGTAGTTATCCATAATCGCACGTGTATTTAATAACGCGTCCTATAGAAAGTTGTATGTTTACTTATTGTTTCACTATTTTGTACGAAGTTTTCCAAATAAGCGTATTTTACAAGTTAGGTCTCTATAACTCTTGAACTAACAAAGTTATCTAAGCCGTTACAGTTTTCCTTTAAAGTTCATAACATGAACTATCATCATGATTTTTTTTAGATTTTAAGGCCGCCGCTTTTATAAAAACAGGGCGTTCTCCCCACTAAGTAAAACAGCGCGACGTTTTTCCAAAAAAATGCGTGCGTTACCCCAGCAAAAAAGCAAAAAAAATTGGGCCTTAGAGAGATGAGAGTATAACAGAAAATTAGTGTGTTCTGAGGTGTAATTTGTTACAAATAGCAAAATTTGTGTACGTAGTAGTTTAAAAGTTATTCGACAAAAACACTTTTTGCTGGAATAACGTTTCAAACGTTACCCCAGCAAAAAAAAATTTTTTTATACGTTTCAGACCCAAACGAAATAATATTATAATGACTGTAAATTTGGAATTAGTAACTTCAAGCAATATGAAGATATAAGTAAATATCATAAATTTTAAATGGTATATTTAAGTCATCGAATACGCAGTTCCTATTAAACAAGGAAACATGGCAAACTCTAACAAATTTAAGTATATCATCAACAAACAAGCCTGTGAATTTCAGCTATCAATTACTAATATTATAAAAGTTATATGTAAAACAAGAATGTAACAACATTGTCCTATAGCCCGACCAAAATTAAAAGGTTACGTAAAAGCGACCGCGCCATACATTTAAATATCTTCGTAAATTAACGGCTTAGTATCTGGTATTTTGTACAGTCAACAGAATATTTTTATCAGATTATAATTTAAATATTTAAACTAATTTTAAAACCTTACATTTTTTGTTTCATACAATTTAATGCTTCATTCGAATTCAAATTAATGCAAACCAAAATATCATAACTCAGTTGGGAATAGTGTTTTATAAAACAATATACAGCTTTATAATTACAGCTTTTTATTTGATTGTAAGTATACTGGTTTCCTAGCAAAACAGTTTTTCCTGGTTTTTAAAACCAATTTATTACATCGCTGTTCATCAAACAATTTGAAAACGAATGATTAAACAAATTTAAGCAAATAAAGGTCTATCGATGGTATTTTTTTCAAACTTCTGCGTTCTGCCATTTTCAAGTTCTAGGCAAGACCGAAATATTGCCCCAACAAAATTGTCAATAACTTAAGAACCACAGCTCACACAAATTTTGCTGTTTGCTAACATTTAATACAGAACAAAAGCTATGTACTCATGTATTTCGTTTGGGTCTGAAACGTTTAAAAAAAATTTTTTTTGCTGGGGTAACGTTTGAAACGTTATTCCAGCAAAAAGTGTTTTTGTCGAATAACTTTTAAACTACTACGTACACAAATTTTGCTATTTGTAACAAATTACACCTCAGAACACACTAATTTTCTGTTATACTCTCATCTCTCTAAGGCCCAATTTTTTTTGCTTTTTTGCTGGGGTAACGCACGCATTTTTTTGGAAAAACGTCGCGCTGTTTTACTTAGTGGGGAGAACGCCCTGTTTTTATAAAAGCGGCGGCCTTAAAATCTAAAAAAAATCATGATGATAGTTCATGTTATGAACTTTAAAGGAAAACTGTAACGGCTTAGATAACTTTGTTAGTTCAAGAGTTATAGAGACCTAACTTGTAAAATACGCTTATTTGGAAAACTTCGTACAAAATAGTGAAACAATAAGTAAACATACAACTTTCTATAGGACGCGTTATTAAATACACGTGCGATTATGGATAACTACGGGACCCTATTCTATTGTTGACCTGACACGCCCATTTTCTTCTTACAAGAAATTCTCAATATCAGCTCAGCGGTGTTTCACAACCGTGGCTTTGAAAAGCCGTCGGTCCCAGTTTTCATGAACATCTACGGCAATCGTTATTGAGAAGCCCTCAATATACTGACAACTACATACTTCAACCTTCGAATGTATTATCGTTTAGTAGGAAACCTTTGCACTTGAGCGTCACTCATTACATCACTATGCTTACTAATATTATAAATATAATATAATAGTAATTGATAGCTGAAATTCACAGGCTTGTTTGTTGATGATATACTTAAATTTGTTAGAGTTTGCCATGTTTCCTTGTTTAATAGGAACTGCGTATTCGATGACTTAAATATACCATTTAAAATTTATGATATTTACTTATATCTTCATATTGCTTGAAGTTACTAATTCCAAATTTACAGTCATTATAATATTATTTCGTTTGGGTCTGAAACGTTTAAAAAAAATTTTTTTTGCTGGGGTAACGTTTGAAACGTTACTCCAGCAAAAAGTGTTTTTGTCGAATAACTTTTAAACTACTACATGCACAAATTTTGCTATTTGTAACAAATTACACCTCAGAACACACTAATTTTCTGTTATACTCTCATCTCTCTAAGGCCCAATTTTTTTTGCTTTTTTGCTGGGGTAACGCACGCAAAAAAATGCCCTTTAAAGTGGAATAACTCGCAAAGCAAACGAATACCTAAATCAAAAAATCGTCTTAGCAACCTCTCAATATTTTTTAAAAGACCTATATAACGATACCCCACACGATGGGATAGACGCGATAAAAAAAAATACATTCCCACATTACGTGTAGGGGAGGAGGTACCCCAAATAAAACTATTTTTGTATGATTTAATGCAGCACTTTGTCCACATGGCAGATACACACCCATGCAAAGCTTCATCTTTCTAGCACTAACCGTTTGGATGGTAGGTATGTCGAGGACGGACGGACGGACATGACGGATAAAAGAGACTGTGATCCCTGAGTTTGTTTCGTCCTTTCTTCTCAGGGCTAGTCCAGTTAGGAAAGGCCGAACTCATCTGCTCAAAAAAAGTTTTACTTGCAAAAGTGTTCATGTAACCTAATTGCAGAATAAATGATTCGATTTGATTTGACGAAACCATTAGGGTTCCGAGTCATGAACTTCGGAACCCTAAAAACCTAATAACAGCTCAATCCGACATCGAACCCGAGACTTCTTAACCAGCAACAACCTATGAAAAATCGACATGTAATGCAACTATCGCAATAAAATATAGGCACAATATTATTATCATTGTAGTGTCATGGAACTTTTAATTGGTTTTCAGTTTTGTCATTTATTATATATTTGCGTACGCGCGTAACGTAAATAAACGGAATGACGCTTTTACTATACGCAAATTACAGATCGATAAAAACAAATAATTTCAACTATTATTACTTAAACTATTTACTGAATGATACATATCTCTGTTTATATGAAAACCTTACAGTATTTCGTGATAAGAAACTTTTAGAGAGACATGACCTTTAATGTTATAGTAATACCATACACTGACGTCAACTTGAATGGTAATAGCTTAAGGGCCAGTTTCACCTCTTGCAAAAAAAGTACATATACTTATTAGAATATTCTGAACTTATCTTAGCCATCTAGTCGAAAATATATTTACTTACTCGTGCTTTTCTCCATGAATCCACGTATTCTGGATTAGATCATCAATTCATCATCAACAACCCATAATGTCCCACTCATAGACGTAGCTAGAGGCATTGTGGGGCAATGTCCTACCTTTCAAAGTATTCATCCCTATGTGAAAGGTTCCCATATTTTTTTACTTCTGCCCTACCTGTAACCTATGTTGCCCTACCTTAAATTCAACCCTAGCTACAGCCCTGGTAAGAGCACCCTATCCAGTAAGATGGATTAATTAAATTCCTGCTAATTCTTTTGGAATATAATTAATATATGGGACCCAGTATCAAGACATTGTATATGTTAAGTCTCTTTGTTTCCTGTGCTATATAATTAAATAGTTTAAATACATACGGACATACCTACGCTTCACACGCGACGCGTGCACAAGTTACGCGCTCTTAACAGCTTCTTGTAATTCAATTGACAGATTTTCATTTTCTTATCAATTTAGTGTAGAGGTCGTCAATGATAAATATAATCGGATCATTAATACTGATATATAAAGTTATAAACAAATATTGTAGTTTGTTATTTTCCATTACTTTATTTTTAACCCACCATTCAGCAATAATTATTATAATTACGTCAATAGCATTGATGAGTATTTATGGTCGTACTCCGAGCGATGTATGTAGAAGGTTATACGTATAGTTTTTTGTTGAATTCGGTCTATTTTTTTTTAATTCCTTTTAAGAATCTTAATGTACTAACTTTTAAACTTTCGCGTTCCATGATAATTAATATTATTTTTACGGGAATTACACATACCTCTGATTTGCTTGACGTTTCGACCAGGTTGCACTGGCCGTGGTCACAGGCTGACTCACTCAGACTCAGAGGTATTTAATACCCTTAATTAGTGATCGCGTTAATTCCCGTAAAAATAATATTAATCATAACGTAATTTTTACTACAATATACGAATCTATTTTGCTTTCAATTTGTTTTTGTGACTTCTAAGCATACTCTGTGGTCTCTTTTATAGCAGTACCTGGGCGAGAATACTATGAGTCTTGACATTCTCCCTGTGGGATACTCAGCGCAGTAGAAAGCAGAGGGCTAATCGCGTAAACCGTTGTCACAGATGTAACGTATGCGTACTATGCTTGAAGGCTCGTGTTCGATTCCCGGGTCGAACCAAATTTTTGTATGATCTGCAAATATTTGTTTCAGAGTTTGGGTGTTTTCTATGTATAACTTTTGCTAAAAAAAGTCTAGTGCCTATAGTGCAAGTTCTGCTTAGTTTGGAACGAGATGGCTTTGTGTGTAAGATGTCTGAAAGAAAGCTAATTGTTTCATGGAGGATTGTGATTGTGAAAAAGAAGTATCGAGAAAATAAATTTTATGATTAGTAGTTCATAATGAACTGTATAAGAAACAATTGAAACTGTTTTGGTTTACTAAAGATAAAGTTTGTATCGTGCCGTGACTCACGTCGTTGATTACAATGTTCCGAAAACATGTGTTTTGTTGTTAAGCTCCATCATTATTATGTTATGGGTATTACGGAATTAGGATTATACTAAGTACCATTGTTGTTGTTGAAAAACAGCGAGTACGTTCAACTCCGCTTTGCGAAGGTATTCTAGAACATAAGTAGCATAAGTTATTCCTATAATAATTAACTTTCTTCCAGTGATAGACCTGTCAAAATCTGTCAAGTTTTTCTATAGAAGAGATTAATCGGAACAAACAGATGTGGAGAAAAATGTTTCGACGAAAGTTCTTCATTACACTTCTTAGTATGTATTTGAAATAACAAACAGAGACTTCAAACTTTTTTTTACGTGTGAAAACCCACACAGGCCGTCACACCACCGGGGCTTGCGGCGGGGCGGTGTGTCGGAATCAGACTTACTAAAACCAAAAGGTGTGCCACTCTGCGCCTGAAATAGGAGGGGTCAAGGAACTACTGTTAATACGACATCAAAAATCTCCCAGTGCCTGCGTGCACTGACGTCGGCAGCATCTCGGCTAAACTTTCTATTTAGGCGACTGAGCGCAGGTACTTCTCCAAGTAATCGTGCCTGCCTGCCGAAATTCAGCCCGCGGACTCTCCAGCACTACCAACAAGCAATCGTGGCTCGACGAGCGACTTCTAAAATGCGCTTGTCCTAAAAAAGATAATGTTCGTGAACAAATTATTCACTGAGACTTATTGCCGAACTCGACCTTTTTCCATAGCGGATTAACTTATTTAAAATGACATAGAGATAAAGTTATGCAGATGAAGTAACAGGTGCAATATACGAAATCTGTACAAATAAGTCAAATTAAAGAAGTTGTAATTTCAAATTACAAACAATCACTTAATTTTCATGCATGTTTATTATAGCATAGCATATAATTCAGTTTGACAGAAATTACAAATTTTAAAATAACAGATTTTTACTAAATGTAAATGAGAATCGAGAAGTAATGGGTTCAAGTAACGGGTTTTTCAACAAGATTGTTCTCTTCGTAACACAATAATAATCTGAACCATCTTCATATAAATTCTTTGTTTTAGAAAACAAAGTTCTGGTTGAAAAACCCATTATATACAGTTTTTACATAAAAAATAGTTTTTTGCCTGTTCGTCTGTTTATGTCTGTAACGGTTGGACCAATATTGACGGTACTTTCACTGGCAGATGGCTGATATGCTTAAATGATATCGGAAAAAACTTAGACTATCTTTTTTCAGACTAGGATCACTCCGCGATACTGCCCGCGGTTATAACAGCAATTACGGGTAACACCGCTCACTAGAGACTCACCTAAAGTTTCTTTCTGGATTTAAATGCCTCTGTAACTGATTTTTGTTGGGAAACGGGACTGAATTGCGATAAAATTACATAAAGGTATTGTTCACTTCTATTATTTTGAATTCTTCGCTGCAGGATTAAGTTATTTTTATCGTAACATCCATATCCAAGTTGTACTGTCAACTAATTCTTTACACAATTCTAAGCATAGAAATGTTTCTATTGATATGTCTTTTTTTGCAGGCTGTTGCAGTATGTGGAGGAACGTGTATCGTGTTCCTCCATCACAAAGGGAAGATCCTCCGACAATGCGAGGTGATCATGATTTTAATGCACTGTGTTTTGTTTAAAGTAGAGTAGTAGAGACTAGTCACCCCCTAGTCATGTTTACATTTTACAAACGTAATCGATAATAGAAAACTAAAAAGTGTACAGAAACTATGTCAATGTTCCTCCAACATAAAGAGAGGATCCTCCGACCCGGCGAGGTGATCATGCTTGGTGGGACACGACTTGATGCCACGGTTGATGTCGGACATTTTTGTAGGTATATGCTAATTGGCGTGAAAACTCCTATATAGCGATATTTGAGTTTTGAGGTTACAATTTTCTTAATTGCTATTTATAGTTTATCTTTCATATTTCAATAATAAAAACTGATAATCTGATTAATTCATAAGTAGTACTTTTGTTTATTACAAAGTTTAGGCAATCATACTCGTAATTAAATTCCGATTATAAATATTACATCGATTATTACGATACTTTTGCTGATATAGAGATTACAATGTTATTTTATGGCGCCGTTGACTGTCTAGCATTCAACACACAACCTATAATTTAATATTGCGTCCTGTAAGTCCTGTAACAGTGATTACCCGATGATGATATGATGAGTTTCTAGTGGTCACCATCCTCATTTACAATGCAGCATGGTGACCGGCATGGCGGCTTATTTAAATGCTCTCGCACTCACCAAAGAAATTCGATAGCATGAATACTGTCATTTGTGGATGGTATTTTATGGGTTCTGAAGTAGTTACCATATTCCGTAAGATTAGGCGTGTGTGCACTAAAATGTGATCTGACAATCTGTTGAAGGTAATGGTTAGTCGTTGGATGCGGGTAGCACAAGAACAGTTATTGTGCAGTTTTGATCCCAAAGGAAATTAAAATATATGGTCCCAAAGAAAACAAAAAAACGGAAATAGGCGTCGGAAACAGCAGTAGTCGCCTTTCGGTTGAATGTATTTAAAAAACCAGTTGCCTTAGAAATAAGAGCACTTTTGACCGTTTTCACCAATATTCCCTAAATGTAAGAGGCCACTTAAAGAGAGTTAGATGACCCTTAGATACATTTTCGTTTTGACCAACCTTTAGAACACACCCAAGGGCTGGCTACCTACGTTACGGGGTTCCTAGTTAAGAGACGGTTTAAATGTAGTTATAAAAAACGGGTATTAGAGACTCAAACAAATGTCTTGTGGTTAATCTTCTATGAAACATAGGTCTTTTACTTCCTGAAAAAAATATTGTTTTAATTGTAATTTTTGGTGTTAGACTGATTTTATCTGTTAATGTTTTCTATTGTATTATCAACTCATACTTAGTTTTTTAGTATTTAGTATGGTGCCAAAATTGGGTATTACGGTGTTGGGCTTTCAATTAGTTAAAACTACCACTAATCGATGTACCTATTCCTACCTACTTTATGTGCTATGCCAAGTGTTGTGGGTTCAAATCCTACACGGGATAACACTTTGTGTGATCCATAAATTGTTATTCTGAGTCTTGGTGTTCTTTGTATCCGTTTCTTTTATGTTTGTAAAGTCTCCCGCGACACAGGAATTCCTAATGCAGGGGTTGTCTTCTTTAAAAATCTAAAATTATATCAGATTTTATTGTGAACGTGTTTGTTTATCTAAAGAATAAACTAATGAAAAAAAACTAAATTGTTTTAAATTCGTTAATTAGGGAAAAGATAAAAAAGCATGCACTGCATGTGTAAATTTTCGTGATTTTTCGTGTGAAGTCATGTTACGTTACGTGTGATTATAGATCAAATGTTACAGAGAGTCACCACCCATATCCCATAGGCGTTGTATGTTAGTAATAATAATAATAAATATTTCGAACATCTGACACTGAGCATCATCTAGTCCCAAACTAAGCAGAGCTTGTATACAATGGGTTTGGATGTTTTCTATTTGGAGTTCGGAGTTTAGGTGTTTTCTATGTATTTAATTGCCACTCAACATTTTGTCGGCAGAAGTTCTAGTAGCAATGATATGCAAAAATAATACAAATACTCTGAATAATAATAATACAAAAACTGATAAGTTGTCTTGTACCTATAATACAAGCCCTGCTTAGTTTGGGACTAGCTGATGTTGTGTGTCAGATGTCCGAAATATTTATTTACCTATTTATAATTTATACTAATATTTTGCTGAAGCTGAAGAATTTGTTTGTTTGTTTGGTTGAACGCGCTAATCTCAGGAACTACCGGTCGGTTTTGAATTTTTTTTCAGGTTATATATCATCACGCTAAGACCAAATGGAGCGGAGCACCAATGAAGAATATTTCAAAATCGGGTTTATTTTACTCTTGAGAGCTTCCGTTGCGTGCGCTGCGGAAACGGTAGTTTCGCTAAAATCATGTATGACAGAATTGTTTCCCTTTAAAAGTTCTAACAAAAGTCCTCGACAACACGACAACATGTGTCTATATTTTAAAGTTGGCCCACAATAAGCTTTTATCTTCATCTGCCTGCCCTTATCCCAATTTTATTTGGGGTCGGCGCAGTATGTTTTATCTTTCCATTCTACTCTATCACTCGTCATTTCACTGTTAACTCCTTTCCTATTCATATCTTCTTTCACACAATCCATCCACCTTTTCTTTGGTCTTCCTCTTACCATGTAACCTTTAATTTCCATACCCAACATTTTCTTTGCCACATTTTCCTCATCCCTCCGCATTACATGTCCATACCAAGATAACCTATTACTTCTTAAATTTTCATCCAGAGGCGCTACTTTCAGACTTCGTCGTATGTATTCATTTCTGACCTTGTCCATCCAAGTTACACCACACATCCATCTCAGCATTCACATTTCAGCAACGTTCAGGCGTCTCTCATTCGCTTTCTTAATGGGCCAACTTTCAGAACCATACAGGACAGCAGGTCTGATGATAAATTTATAGACCTGTCCTTTAAGTTTCAAGGGGAAACTAGGGTCACAGATTGTCCCCGTTACTTGCCGCCACTTGACCCATCCCGAATTGATTCAGTGCTGTACAGCTCGATCGATCTCACCGTCACATTGCAGTAGGGAGCCAAGGTACTTGAAATTGGAGCAGACTGTAATTGCTGTCCCATTCAGCGTATAACCTTTTATATAAGAAACAAATTTGTTTCCGCGGTATAACATTACGTTACGGACAATAAAAGACGCATACGGGGCTGCGTGGGCCAGTTAGCAGAGAATTCTTGAGTATATAAATGACTTATTGTGAATATGAATATTATGTATCACAAGAAGTATTCCGATCAATAAATCTATCCTCATCACTTGGATAAGAGTCACATGGGCTTCATGGCCTCATGACATGGGTGGTGCACGTGGTGGTTACGAATCTGTTTAATAAGTATGTTAAATAGATTTCATTTCAGGACCGAACGACTTTTGAACGTACAAGAAAAAAATAGTATTTTTCCTTTATCGCCTGCAGGGCATTGCTAACGTGTTATGGTACGTTTCTTCTATGTAACGTGTGACTACAGCTTTTCTAACTTGAATAGGTACTCAAATGTAAAAAAAACTGAGAATTGTGACGATTATCATGCTTATTCAGTAACGTTGTTTAATTCAGTGTTTCTCGTAGTTGGTTTTTCTTTAAAATTGAATTATACATAGTGTAGTAGGTATTAGCATAACGTTTGAAGGCATTGAACAGAAATACAAACAAGGAATTCCTAGTTAATAAAATTGATTAAACACTCCTGTAAACCTACAAACAGTAGGTAAATATAATGTACCAAAGTCGCCCGTCAAACCATATAATGTTATATCTATCGTATCATTCTTCAATGTTCCGCCGTCAGTTAGGCCACGACCTTAGTACAATTAAAACAGTAAGAAACTCATATTCTCGTAATATTAATGGAATCATTATCGGCATTATATCGGGTAATTGACCTTTAAGTAAGAACAAACGATTTAAGAGTAACGCATATTCTGAAAAAGATAACCTTTGCTGACAAGATTTGCGTTTTATTTATCTTTTTTACAATTATAATTCATAATGTGTAGATTGTGATTCAATGAGTTTAAGGTTAACGTCAGCGAGTGGGTAAAACCAAATGAGGTTTTTAATGATGAAAAATAAATTACTAACAATATTAATTAGAAGATTATGTGAAACAAAATGCCCTATGCATTACCAAAAAACGCACCTAAGTATCTCGGAATTTTGCTATAGTTTGAGGGACAGACGCGCTGATATTACATTATAGACAATTATAGATTCAAAGGTAACAAAATCTTTTCGCCGTAGTGGCGTGCAGTCCGGAAAACCTATTTGTGGACTACGAAAGGCTTAAGACGGTGATGATATGTTTCATTTTCTAATATGTACATAAACAAAATCCGTAAAAAGAATAAACTATATTTTATTTTATTATCCGTTAAAGATCGCCGTTATCTATTGCAGATAATTACATTGTCTTTTAAAATATATATCTACCTAATTGAAAATATGTAGGCAGTACGTATTAACTCGATGGAAATTTTGTATTATTTTTAAATTAAATGGAAATGAGTTGCCAGATTAATTTATCGTTAATCTGTGAACCTGATCTGTTTGTTATTTTTACATAGTTATAAAAAAATTTTAAGCTTTCAAATTTAAATTAATTTACGGTACAATATTTATTTGTACTTGTTCTATTGTTTAAATCTAATGACCTCTATTAGACTTTTATACAAATTTTATTTATTCTTTTTTTTTGCATTGGCAATTAATCGATTCTCGTACGTCATTTAATTATTATTGGCGGGAAGACGAGTCAATAAGTCATCTATGTTACAAAAAAAGACAATCTTTAGGCTACAATCAACATGGGTCAACAAGACACACCCTACCACGTGCGGTATGTTTACATTATAAATTGTTATGATAACGGTGAAGTATTACTTTTACTACTAGAGGTAAGGTTATATAAGAGAGATATTTCAGATACTGAGATAAAGGTAACATAGTATTACGCGGTAATGAGTCTTTTACCTATGTAATAAAATTCAAGTTTGTATACTAAATATTCTCAAGAAGAGATCATAAATGTATGACTGTAGTATATGTTTGTAAGGTATGTATGAATGTAGTACATATGTATGTAGGTAGTGTATGTATGAATGTAGTATACGTATGTATGTATTTGTAGATATCTCATTAATGTGTTGTTCTTCATATCACTCTCGACCAAAGTGTAGTGCTGCACTCACTGTTCATTCATTTCCTCACCACCCTACGGTAGACTGGTAGAGAATACCCGAGGCATTAAGTCCGCCACTACAGTTTACTAAATTTAGTAAACTTTAGTGGTTTTAGGTTTAATTATACCCAGATATAACAAATAAGTGACGTCGTTTTTTATTAAGGTGTGCATGACAGCCAGCAGCAACACTATATGGATACGTGCATGTGTGCGTATATGATATCAAAAGCAGAGAAATGTCAAGAAAAAGAAAAATATATTAAAATATGAATCATATACGAATAAAAAAATACTAGGTACTACAATTTGACGGTCTGTCAAATACTGCCTCGAAATCGTATTCGCTTTTTAATTCCGTACTGTACTCTACATCTGCACACTCGAAATGTTATCAGCCCCTTAGCCAACGTAAATATTATTAGAAAACTGACAAACGTACGGGAATGACGTCATCTCAACGCAAGATAAAGATTATATTACAAGAGAATAGAGTAAGAGATTCTCTGATTTGCCCTCTTAGCCAAATTGCAAACGTTTTTCGTTCTGCAATCTCTGACGCACGCCTCTATTCTCTTGATTGATTGGCTAATGACACTCAGTCTCGTGATCAAAACAAATTTAGCCAATAAAACAAGATAATCTCTATTCCCTGGTTTGATTGGCTGTCAAGGCGTCAGCGATTAAGGAACGACAAACGTTTGCAACTTAGCTAGGGGGCAGATCTCATATGGCCTAAAGTGTCTAAGCCTACACGGCCTAACTCTGCAAGTCTTAAGGCGAGGTTATAAGCAGACATTCGGCAATCAGAGGGGGTGAGGTGCGGTACGTAAGCTCCGCCTACCGGGGGGACGCCGCCCGCTGTCGAGAGCGGTAACCGCGGACCGCGGGTCATCGAGACTTGTATGTTAAACTACGGCCGATATAATATTGGCGAGTCCAAACTTAGCGCAGATGGTTCCGCAATAACCTTTTTTTAGGAACAAAATGTTGGCATGCAGCGACGTAAGAGGGCGGTGGTCTAGGCTAGAGATTGACCTAAGTAAACACAATCGACCCTTTATTCAATCAAATATCGTAGTTCTTGGTTTTTGTTTACATAAGATATAATGGATTTACAAATATTAGTAAATTTTGAAGTGAATAAACGAGATTTCGACTATTATAAAAAATACTAATAAATCTTTGCTGGGATAAAATATATCCTATACAGTGTAAAAAACAATCATTTATTTAAAAAATATTTTTTATAATATTACTAATAAAAAAAAATAAAAAAAAGTCGTGTGGCACTCGGGGACAGCCGCGGCACAGCTATTGCATAGCATTTTTTATCAACTTATGCAATTTAATTTTTTTATTTATTTATATAGTATTTTTTTTTCTTTGATATTAATTCAAGTTTACAAAACAATATACACTGTCTTTTTACTAACATACATTCTAACAATATTATTGCCAAACAATATAATTATCCTATTATCCGAAAGACAATGACAACTAAACAGAGAACATAATAAATAGTAATATGTGTTACGATTGACGTAAATATGACCTGGTTGACCTAAAATGATTTACTAGAAGGGTTCGAGAAATGAAACCACAACTGTAATCTGATCTAGCTTAAAAAGCGTATATTTATTAAACACATAAAGTAACTTATACTACGGCGCGAAAGGAAACACTAGCGCGATGCAGCAAAATGGTACAACGCCATCTATTGATACATGACACAAACTTATTTGTACTACATAAATTGTTTTGGTCGTGAACATACCGCCCACCAAGGACATTTAGTGCCGAAATGTCCTTCGAGAATAACGAACATAACACAATGGAATTTTAACAACAAAACAATTGATCTAAACATTTACGGTGCCTTACCTTTACATTATACCTACATGCTAATGGATACACACACAAGTAATTTAACAATATTTCAAATCAAATACTTACAAACTAACATACAACTATAACAGATGAAATTAAATAACGAAAATATTATAATATGAATGACACAAATATACATACATCGAACTTATTGAATATCTAAGTTGCAATAGGTAAGACACACAACTTATTGATTGGCCTCTTAATGATTGATGACTTAGTACGTAACGTGACCACTCGCGTGACGTCATCATGGCCAGGATGTTTCTCCATAATGCGACCGAGAGACCAACGACTTGGTGGCAAGTCGTCTTCCTTAATTAGAACTATATCTCCGATACTTGGCTCAGGCGATTTGAAAGCCCACTTATACCTGTTCATAAGGTTGCATAAATACTCTTTGGACCATCGCTTCCAAAATGATTGCATCATTCTTTGAACTAGTTGCCATCGAGTTAAAGAAGTTATACTAGAAGTCTCATAGTTGTAGTCAGGAACTGTTAGCAAGGGTTCCCCAACCAAAAAGTGTCCTGGTGTCAAGGGCATCGGCTCACCAGGATCATCCAAATTAATGACGCTTATTGGTCGTGAGTTCAAACAAGCCTCTACCTGACACAAGAGTGTACTGAGCTCCTCATAAGTCAGTGTTGAGTCACCAATAACTCGTTTGAGGTGATATTTCGTGGATTTTACTCCGGCTTCCCATAGACCGCCAAAATTGGGTGCATGGGGAGGGATAAAATGCCATTCTGTACCGTTGGCTTCTAATTGCTCCGCAATGACAGGTTGTAAAGTGCTTAACTCTTGAAGCTCTCTAGCTGCACCTACAAAGGTCGTGCCGTTGTCACTCCAGAGTTTTGCACAATGACCTCTCCTAGAAACAAACCTCCTAAAGGCAGCCAAAAATGCCTGTGAGCTCATGTCACTGACTACCTCTAGGTGAATGGCACGTGTGCCCATACATACAAATACGCATATGTAACCTTTATACGCTCGATGTCCACGTCCTTTGGTTGTTCGTATACTGATCGGCCCAGCATAGTCGACGCCGCTATGCAAAAAGGGTCTGGCGGGTGAACATCTAATAGATGGAAGTGAGCCCATCATTGGATTGCTTGTTTTTGCTCTTTGCCTAGTACACGTAACACAATTTCTGACGCATCGCTTTACCAAGTTTCTCAAACCAACGATCCAGTACGCTGCTCGTAAATAGTTTGTCATCAACTGAGGACCGCCGTGCATGGTTTTATGGTGAGCATCTAGGATGATAAGGTGAGTAAAATGTACTGAACTAGGCAATATTATTGGATGCTTCGTTTGTTCGTCGATGGGTGCCTTCTCAAGTCTGCCCCGTACTCTCATAATACCTTTATCATCCAGGTAAGGACATAATGATTTTAATTTACTTGCCTTTGAGTTCACGTAACCTTTATCCTTCAACTCTGCTAGTTCCGCTGAAAATATTTGTGCTTGTGTCCTCTTTATACAACATACTAACGCGTTTTCTATTTCTATACCCTGTAAGTATGCTTTCTTTTCTGTCTTAACCTGAATAAATCTTCGGCAATAAGCTATGACCCTTAGCAACCGATTCAAAGTTGAAAATCTCTCAAAAATATCTGAGTCTTCTGCTACGGTAGCTATGTGTGTCTTGATTGACTGCTCTAGAGTTATTGTCAAATCCTTTGGCCGTTTGTATACAATAACTCTCTCCTTTAGGAATTGTGGTCCGGAAAACCACAAATTTGTTTGAACTAACAAACTCGGATATGCACCTCTAGATGCGCAATCAGCTGGGTTTTCTTTTGTTGACACATGAAACCACTGAGACGCATCCATTGCACTCAATATCTCCGATGTACGGTTTGCGACAAAGGTTTTCCACTTACTAGGGTGGCTGCTTAACCACGCCAGCACTATAGTCGAATCCGTCCATGCTTTGACCTTGTCCTTTGGGATATTTAAAACTTCTGAGACTTCCGACAAAAGCCTTGAGAGCAATACCGCGCCTGATAGCTCTAGACGCGGAATGCTGATCTGCTTAATTGGAGCAACGCGGGATTTTGCTGCTACCAACGAAAGAGACACGTTCCCGCTGTCATCGATTCTTCGCATGTACACTACTGCAGCATACGCTGACTTGGAGGCATCACAAAAGCCATGAAGTTCAACGTCATCATTAGTACTTGTGCCAAACCAACGAGGAATCTGAACCTTGGTTAGCTCCAATAGTTCTTCACGGTAAGTAGTCCATTCAGTAACTATTTCATTCGCTAAAGGTTCATCCCAGCCCAGTCCTGTAAGCCATAATTTTTGGATTAGCATTTTTGCTATCACTACAGTGGGAGATAGCCATCCCAATGGGTCAAACAGACGGGCAATATCTGCTAATATTGTTCTTTTAGTTACAGGTGCGGTGTTCAATGATGGGAGATTTAAGGTGTATTGAAAACAATCCTTACTTCGGTTCCAGGTAAGACCTAAAATTTTCATTGTACTATCTAATTTTATATTTGTACCTTCCTTATCACACTCTGTAGTTAAGTCCTTTTCTGATGACCTGATTCCTGACTCATCCCTTTTCATGGATTGTATTTTATCTAGCATTACTTGGCTATTACTGTTCCATTTCTGCAACGTAAAACCTCCTTTTCCTAATAAACTTACCATTTCTTTGTATATCTTAATGCCATCTTCTACATTGGAACACCCGGTCATCAAATCATCCATGTAGAAACAGTTCAACACTCTATCTGCGGCCAGTGGATATGCTTCACCTTCATCATATGCGAGTTGATGTAACGTTCTCACTGCTTGGTAAGGTGCAGATGCGGTACCGAATGTAACTGTGACTAGTTCATAATCATTTATTTCTTTTTCAGGGTGATCGCGCCATAGTATTCTTTGGAATACAGCGTCTTCTTCAGCTACACATACCTGACGATACATTTTGATGATATCTGCCACTAATCCGATTTGATGTACTCTCCATTTTAATACAATATGCCTTAAGTCGGCTTGTAGTGTCGGTCCGATCATCAGCGTGTCATTTAATGATACTCCGTTCTTATTCTTTTCGGATGCATTGAACACGACTCTAACTTTTGTAGTAGTCTTGTCTTCTCTGACTACTGCGTGATGTGGTAGATACACAGCTATATCCCTCATTGTATCGTTCTTCTGTACAGGCTTCATATGACCTAACTCTAAATATTCCTTTATGACTTGAACATACTTACCTTTTAAATCACATTTTTTCTCTAATCTTTTCTCTAATGTCTTAAACCTTGTTTCAGCAATAGCACGAGAAGATCCAGCTTTACACAAAGGATCTTCAGATTTGAATGGTAATTTAACCACATATTTACCATCCTCTCTTCTGGTGGTAGTGGCCTTATAAAACTGTTCACAGCGTAATTCTTCTGGCGTAAGCAGTTTCTTTAAATTTGTTTGTTGTTCTTCAACTTCCCAAAACTTCTTAAGTAGTTCGTCTTCTTTGAACTGGGTGTGCATTACGGTTATATGTCTAGGTGAGATCTTTGATCTGTCATTGCTCTCGTTACTAACTGCACCCGATAGGATCCATCCCAACGTCGTACTCTGCGCTATAAGAGTACCCGAGGGGTTTTTCAGCATTGGTTCCTTCAAGATGCGGCTGTATACTTCTGCACCCAATAAAATGTCTATTTTATTGGGTTGATAAAACTCAGGATCAGCCAAATCTTTTGGGCTGATGTTCAACCATTCGAAGGCATCTCGATTCATGCCCCTTTCAGGTAAGTGCGATGTTATTTTATTTAGAACGTAAGCCTCTATATTTAACTTAACTGTCTGATCTACTTGTGATTGTAATTTTAATGTTACCATATATTTTGATAGTGACGATTGATGACCCAAGCCAGATACTATGCCTCTTACAGGTATTTTTGGTAATCGTAAATATTGCACGGTGGCCTCGGTCACCAAACAAGCTTGGGAGCCTTGGTCGATCAGGGCCCTCACCACCTGAAAACTACCTGTCTTGGACTCAGCCTTAACTAAAGCTGTGGCGAGTAACACCTGTCGAGGGATCCGCAGAGCCTTTGAAAAGCATGAGACCAACGGTGTAGTACCACTTGCGGAACTTGACGAATCAACAATGATCGGTTTATCAGAGTTAATATTTTTATTTATATACTCGCTTAAGTGGAGTAACGAATGATGCCGCTTTTTACATATTTTACAGGTAGATGGTTTTTGACAACTAGCTACACTGTGATTTCCCCCTAAGCAATTAAAGCATAATTTATGTTTAATTACAAATTCACGTCGGTGAGCAACAGACTGTTTAATAAAACCCTTGCAAAAGCATAATTTATGCCCTTCAGAACAGTATTCACAACGTATACTGTTTGAACTCACAGCCACCATAGTCTTGAGACTATGCGAACTGTTGACCTGGTGAGTCGAGACTCTTTTTGGTTCAATACATTCAAGAGCGCGAAACCGATTTTCAATGAAAGAACAAAATTGTTTGAAGGTGGGTAATTCATTAGAATCATTACTACTAACGTGTAATTCCCACTGTTTGCGTGTTTCCGTATCAAGTTTGAAAGACACAATGTGTATAATAATAACGTCCCACGTGGCCACGTTAACGTCTAAGTTACTGAGAGCGTTGAGACAATCGTTTGTAGTGTCAAGCAATTCCTTTAAAGAAATCGCTGACTCAATAGACATTCGTTTCTGTCCAAAAAGACGTTTTAAAATACAATTTACGAGATATTTTTTATTATTGTACCGCTTTTCTAACTGAGACCAGCATTGAGTATAATTACACTCCGTTACTGGTGTATGCCTAACTAACTGTTCGGCCTCACCACCTAGGTGACTCTTAAGGTAATGCATCCTTTGTACATTGTCCAAGTTTTCGTTATTATGAACAAGAGATGTAAATAAGTCGCGAAATGTTGTCCACTCTGCATAATTGCCGGTGAACGTTGGAATTTCTATTTTAGGCAATTTAACAAAACAATTTTTAGATGCGGGTACCTTACTATTTCCTACGTGCATAACCTCCGTTGAAGTATCATATTTTTTCAACATAGTTTTAATTAAACTTTTATAAGTTATATATGTATCTTCGGTACAGTCATACATTTCGACTAACTTTGATACCTCAGGAACTTTATGTTTTTCTTGTACTTTAATGTAATTATCTTTGAACAAAGCCCAATCATTTTCTAACAATTCTTGCCTTGTTTCAATGTACTCAACACACAATCGGTCCTTTGGACACTTTTTAAAATTTGTAAGACCTCTTTGAATAACACCTTGAAGGTCCTTTAACACGTTAAGTAACCCTTCCATTTTTAAAAATCAAGATGAAACGAACGATAAAAGCAATAAATTCTATTTTTAAATATCTAGTATAAATGTAAACTAACACTTAGAATTATTCTAAGTTAACACAGAAAATAATTTGGTGACCAACTCAAAAAATTTCTAAGTCTCAAGAGGTATACAAGTAAATTTCTTAAAATTTTACAAGTGTTTGAACTTAGTTTTACTATCGGCGGTAAACGGGCATAGTCTCCTCGTTCCCCCGTTTTTCATAAAATATACTAAGTCCTAAATCTAAACATGCACACTTTTATTAAAATTAAACAAATTATTCTAAGTCCAGCTTGATACTCTTCACAAATTTTCTAAGTTCCAAATAAATAATAAAAAGTTAAAGTTAAAAAGTTCCTTGAAATAAAGTCTGATTTCGCTTGATTTTGTTCACTGTTTTAAAAGTAAAATAAATGTACTCACGTTTGCACTTCACTGTATTACCAACGTACTGGTGGTGCCCTCTATCGGCGGTGAACTGCCCTTTCCGTTTCTTCTCACCGCAATAACACTCAGCAATCGCCAACTCACTCCAATTGTTGCGTGCTTGATGTCTTGATGTGTGGCGCCCTCTGTCGGGCGTATTTCGGCTCCTTGACGTCGTCGAGATTGTGGTAAAATCCCACACGCGCCACAAGGCCACTTGTTGTTTCGCACCCTTGCGCAGCGATCCACTGCAGGTACTACTGACGGTCTTACGACAAGACCGTTGAACTAGCCGTTCAATTATCCGGCTCGAAGGACCAATGTTACGATTGACGTAAATATGACCTGGTTGACCTAAAATGATTTACTAGAAGGGTTCGAGAAATGAAACCACAACTGTAATCTGATCTAGCTTAAAAAGCGTATATTTATTAAACACATAAAGTAACTTATACTACGGCGCGAAAGGAAACACTAGCGCGATGCAGCAAAATGGTACAACGCCATCTATTGATACATGACACAAACTTATTTGTACTACATAAATTGTTTTGGTCGTGAACAATATGAGCATATCTATGGAATGAAAAAGGAAAATAAAAAAAAGGACTTGAGAGGTGTCAAGTGACACCCGGATGGAACGAAGTTACACGCACGGCTTGCTAAAATGTGTCGGTATACAGACGAAACCTCATACTCTACTAATATCAACTTGTCTAAACACGCTACAATTAAATTCTACTCTAGTACTTGTAACTTAATATTTTGCTTTGTTGGAAATACATTCATACCATATAGTGTCAAAGTACTCGTCAAGACGAATCAAATGAGTCCAAACTCGATGGGGTTCCTATGGCATCTTTCAGCTCCATCATCAGACCCTGATTACCATATAGTGTCAAAGTACTCGTCAAGACGAATCAAATGAGCCCAAACTCGATGGGGTTCCTATGGCCACCTTCCAGCTCCAGCATCAGACCCTGGTTACCATATAGTGTCAAAGTACTCGTCAAGACGAATCAAATGAGCCCAAACTCGATGGGGTTCCTATGGCCACCTTCCAGCTCCAGCATCAGACCCTGGTTATCCACCATCCATTTCTTCCGATTTTGCATTTATTACCCCTTAATACATGTTTATAATTTGCAATAACACTATATCTGTTTAGACTTATGGACCTTACTATTTATATTAAATAAAAAAAAAAATACAATTTACAATGTAAAAAAATAATAAAAGGGAGAAAACCCACGCGAAGACAGTAGTATGTGAGCCAAGCGCTATGTACTTGCGCGTCAGTAATATTTTGGCACAGAGCGTCCGGAACCGACTTCCCACTTCGAGCGTTGCTCGCAGACTGATTCGAATAGCGTAGCGAATATTACGTCTACTACTGACTCGAATAAGGTTGAATATCATACGCTCTGTTTGTTGTGTTTTTGCTCGTGAGTCTTTCTTAGGCGCTTACGTTTGTTGATTAATGCGCTTTTCGATTTATTATGACAAATATATTAATATAAATAAAAAAATAGCCAGTGATCGTTTTAAATTATCATATTTTTTAATTAATTCTTTAAAAAAATGGTACTGTTATCGCTTAAAATACGGTGTATTTCGACGATTAAGTGTAAAAGAAAGAGGCAAAGGTTATAATTTATTATGTAATTTTAGTAAGTTAATCTTATAATTAAATTCGGTAGGGCTTTAGTGTAGATCTTTATCTATACATGTTATTTTTCTTATCTCAGTACCTTAAAGCTGTACTTCACACTTGACGTTAAAAGATAGTGCGTTTTTGACAAATCCCGATTAAACCTCGCCTTAATTTGACTCTACAGCTTAGTCAGATTTATTATAGTTTGACAGAAAAGGGGCCGTCCATTAATCACGTGATCTCCTTTTTGTGCCATTTTAATATTGTATGCAAGTACATCGATTAGTATAGAAAACACGCCAGGTCCAACACACCGAACACGCGCCGTGACGCGTGGGCGCGTGCCGCTAGCAGATTTTGCCGCCGCGCGCTTAGGCGGGGCGGGCCGCAGCAGTAAACACATTTATATACGAAATTGAACAATACCCAGCAATTTGGGATATGAAATGCAAAGAATACAGACGACGACGACCAAATGGAAAGTAACCTTAAGTTTGGTGCGGGCCATGTACAAAGCCGTCAGGCCCGGAGGCGCGGTAAAATCTGCTCGAAGAGGCAGATCTGCTCCTCCGTCGCCGCGCGCGTGATCTGCTGCCACGCGCCTTAGCGCGTGTGCGCGTGGCCAGTGTGTGAATTGCTTTACGAGATTAATGTAATTAACAATTTTAATAATTTTTCACTTTATGCCTAGACGTTAAAAATATTATAAGAAATAATAAAAAAATTCAATACCTATAGACAAAATCAAGACATTCTTATTTCTTTTTTAGATAATCGGGTTCCATTTTGCATATGGCTGCCACTACAATTGAAATCGATTTGAATATCGAGATATTGGAACGATCAACTACTCATCACAAAAATCGATTAATAAATCTGTACGCACAATATGTGACATGACGTATGAGAGTACACGTGGCTTCTCATATAACCCTTGATGAGGTCGTATTTTATTGTTCTGTGATGATTTATGAGAGAAAATCGAACGATGCTGGTGCTTAACGATAAGTTATCAGCATGTGATTATTATTACACTCGTAGCCGTATGATGATAAAACAGCCCTAAGTACAATGACATTATCACACAAATACGTATGCCATTAGCCACGCCTATTTCCTAAAGGAGTGAGCAGAAATCTATACAAATAAAAATAAAATTGGAGGTCTATTCTTTATGTTACATCAAAATAACAGTTTTTATTAAATGCTTACGGTTAGCCTAGTGGTTTAAACGGTCGCCACGCCGCTTCCTACTGTGCCAAGTGTCGTGGGTTCAAATCCCAAGTGGGATAACACTTTGTGTGATTCACAATTTGTTGTTCTGAGTCTGGGTGTTCTTTGTGTCCGTTTCATGTATGTTTGTAAAGTCCCCCGCGACACAGGAATTTATATTCCTAATGCGGGAGTCTTTGTTAGAAAAAAAAAAGTACTCGCATCAAGAAAGCAACTTTTATTTTTTTTGTCTGTCTGTCTGTCTGTCCGTCTGTCTCTTGAACGGCTGGACCGATTTTGAAGGGACTTTCAGTGGCTTATAATATAAGAATTAACTTAGGGTTCCGAAGTTCATGACTCGGAACCCTTATAGTTTAGCCCTGTCCGTCCGTCCGTCCATCTGTCCGTCCTGGACTTATCGACGTTTTATCACGCCGACAAAGTGCTAGATTTTTTCTATTTTTTTTCTCGCAGCTACCCCGTATGGGGTATCATTAGATAGGTCTTTTAAAAACATTAAGAGGTTGACAAGACGATTTTTTGATTTAGGTTTCCGTTTGCGAGTTATTTCACTTTAAAAGGTATTTTTTTGTGCGCGTCCTCTCCCTCTAAAGCTTAACGGCAGGTTCGAAAAATCTGGAAAAATTCATGATGATAGTCCGTATGATGAACTTTCTAGGAAAACTATAACGGCTTAGATAACTTTGTTAGTTAAGGAGTTATAGAGGTCTAACTTGTAAATTGCGTTTACTTGGAAAACTTCATATTTAATTAACGCATTAAAAAGTAAACATAACAATTATCTATTGGAAACGATTTTAAATTGACGTACCATTATGCGTGAACCCTACTCTATGCGTGGCCTGACACGCAATTGGCCGATTTTTTTAGTCTCGTTTCGTTTCGCGGCGTTACTCGCGATTGACAATAATAACCGCGGGACTTAGCTAGTTTATAATATAACTCACGTTTTGAAAGTTGGGAGTTTATCTCTTCATATTAAAGCCTGTTCGAATTTGTAGGGAGTAGAGCCACGCTGATTTCAGCACGAATGGGCCGGCTCGACGGAATTTCCTGACCAGGCCGTTATGCATTGCCTATACTCACAATGAGGATGGTGGCCCCTACTCCTGTATTCTACTCATGGTTTCCGTCAGGCATAGTAGAGTCGAGTTTGGTAGGCTTACATTAAAAAAAGTGAAAAAGGGCTACCACCCCTACATGTGAAGTTGGGATGACTTTTGTGTACCCTGTCGTGTGGGGTATCATTAGATAGGTCTTTTAAATATAATAATGAGGCTGCTAAAAACATTTTTTGATTTAGGTATCCGCTCGCGGGTTATTCAACTTTAAAGTACAATTTCTTTTTTTTTAAACTAGAAAAAATCAAGTTTAAACTCAAATAAAAAGAAATTACACACTACGAGCATTGTAAAATTAATTGTGTGATATGATGATATATGACTTCGTAAAATTTGTTACCAATAGATGTAATTATTTTTCAGAAAAATGTAACTACAATATCGGATTGGATTAGTCTGTAAGGGTATTGTAAGAAAGATATATAAATAAATAATCAAAAAAAATATTAGTCTATAGGTTTCCTCGATAAATGCACTTATTAACAGTGAAAGAATTTTTCAAATTTTAAATTAACTCATTAGCTTTTTAATGTTTTTTACATTTGGTGTTATATACAGACAATGATTACGGTAATATAGATTATGTATAGATGTTTGAAATCGAACCATCAGTTTTGATATTAGCACGTTCAAACAAACAAACTACAGCTTTAGAAAAATGTATTGTTATAGATTATACTGTTAGTTGAGGGAAATCCCACGTTTTACGTCACAACTTGATGGAAATGAGATGAATGGGAATTGGGGCAAACAATAAAAACGTCTTATCATTAATTAAAATTATTGGAATGTTTATGAATGCATTAATAAAACACGTTATCGATATAAATATTATGGTTTTTCTACATTATTCCTTAAAACGCAATATTTTACTGTATTTTTTAAAAGTTTTCCTCATATAAATTACGTTTATCGTTTTTTTTTGCGCATTATCTTAAACAAATGGAGTACATTTTTAATCAAATCTGATTTATTCAATAAATTATAACATGTTAACTGATAATACTTACCTACTACTAATACTGCTGTAATTAATACATCTTCCATACAAATAAATAATTATGAAGAGCTATTTTTAACCGACTTCAAAAACAAGGAGGAGGTTCTTAATTCGTCTGAATCTTTTTTTTTATTTATGTTTGCTCAGCGATAATTTCGTCGTTTATGAACCCATTTCAAAAATTCGTTTTGCATTGGAATGGGCGTAGTTTACAGGTGGTCCCATGGTCACCATATCGGGATCTGATGATGGGATCGCAAGGAAATCGAGGAAACTCCTCAAATTTCATAGGCACAATTGTCGCGATTTTGGTACTCGGAATGGTTTTTCTTTGAAGTCGGTTTCTTTTTGTTACAATTATAATAAATGCACATTTATACTAACATTCATCATCATCAACAGCCTTTAACAGTCCACTGCTGGACATAGGCCTCTCCTTTGAAAGGAGGTTTTGGCCTACTATACCACGCTGGCCAGACGGGTTGTAAAGGGTTTGTTTCAAGTTTTCCTTCTCTTGGCAGTGATGTTAGCTGCTTATTTTGTTCCTTTAGTCACCTCTTACGACACCCATGGAATGAATAGGGGTGGTGACACTTTGTATTCTTAATCCGTCACCACAAGGAAAATACTAACATTATAAATCTAAAAAGTTGATAACAAATTAGAAAAAATCTTTCACTGTTATAAAGTCAATTTATCGAGGAATGCTATAGATTATATATTATCATGCTACGAACAATAGGAGCAGAGTATCAATGACAAATGTTTTAAAAACGAGGGAAAATTATTTCTTTTTATAGCTTAAAAATATTGCATGCGCTGCAATGGTCAAAGAATTGTGAAAATAATGTATGAGATAATTATTCCTCTTGAAAACTTCTAAAAAACGTTCTCGACAGCATTTGTTAGCATTTTAATAATAATAATTAATATTTCGATCATCTGACATACAACGTCCTCTAATCCCAAACTATGCACAGCTTGTATTATGAGTAGGTACTAGACAACTGATATAAATATATAAATGTACTTTTTTTTATAAATAAATACATATTATACATTCTTAGCACGTAGCACCCAAACTCTAAAACAAATATTTTTAGATGGATAAAAAATCAAACAGCTAATGGATCTGTATAATGAAAAAGTATTCTATTTTTATAAATGACCCTGCCAATGGTCCAATAGCTAGGACTAAGTGCGGAAACCGCTGAGGAAAACTAAACTAATATAAGCCTGTCATTGACCCCGTAACTTCGTATGGGTCTCTTCCATTCACACTCGGTTCCTATTGCTCTAAGCTAAGTATCCAATCTTAGACACGCCAGTTTAAAATATTAAGAAGCAGTAAAAATGGATTGAATAGTTTCGGATTTCATCATAAACAAGAACGTGATTCAAAGATTATGGATAATATATTAGGTATCATGAGGGCACTTCAAAGTTATAACTTATAAGCGTATGATTAAAATTTTAAATAATTAAACTAATGAGTTTAATATTATCATGGATAAAAGTGAAAACCAAAACTGATGTAATAATTATCTTCAAGACGTAACTTTAAAAATACTTCGTTTCGTAGACAAGGAACGATCGAACGATCGAACTAAATAATGTACTCACTCAATATGTAGGACTCCTTCGTCAATACGACGAGAAAATTTCTACTTTTGAATTTAACCTACAAACGTGTTGGGAGTTTTTGCTTGTCTTGCGACACAAGGTGGTGTTGTTTCTGTTCAGCCGGAGATAGAAACTCAAAGTGTTATAGTTCTAATACTTCCCGAGGACTTTTCACCTGTAGTTGCCCCACTGAAAACTTTATCTTTACAATAGTACATTGTTCACCGAGGAAGGAAAGGGACCGATTGTTAGCGAGGGAGCAGTTTGTGGCCCGAAGGCGCACGCAGCCTAGGGCCACAATACTCCCGAGGTAGGTATGGGACTTTCACCCGAGTGCTTCACAGTGCTTTATACTAAACCTGTGAGGAACATTTAAAGTATTTTTAAAATAAAATCAAAACGTAACACACCATGTAAGACACAATTTAACTTAATTTGACCAATATTTCCCGCTTCTTTTGTTTTTTTTTTATTCTTCACAAAAGGATGTCAGTGGCACGGAGATTCCATATTTAAATTATATGAAAACTCCTTGGGCAGGCGCGCGCCATAGATAAGATAACACATGAGAAATGAAAATTCATACAACTTTCGCTCCCGCTAATAAAACACGTTAGAAATGGATCTTCATACATTTTTTCCTCCCGCTTATTCAGGTCAAGGAAAAGACCAACGTTCTCTTTTCATTTTCAGGGAATATTGACTACTGTTCCGATCAGATGTAGTATAATAACAATTTACGCCTTTGAAGACTTGACCCGTGTGGTTACAATAACAATTTACGCCTTTGAAGACTTGATCCGTGTGTGGACGGATTAAGAATAAAGACGGTCATCTCTCCTATTAATCGCATGAGTGTCATAAGAGGTGACTAAGGGAGCCAAGTACGTAGATCAAGAACATAGCACAGCGAACGAAAACTCAAAACAAACCCTATATGAGCCCTTCTTGCCAGCGTGGTGTAGTAGTCTAAGACCTTCTTTATAAGGTAAGGTCCATGCCCAGCATTAGACTATAAAAGCTATTATGATGAAGGCTTTACTAATATTACTCACAGTAATATGAACAGAAATCCTGCTGACATTTGTCAAATATATGTTGAAAGTATGGAAGGTGTATTTATTACCTTTCACGGCTGCAGGTGTCAACTGTCACCAAGTATGGGTAAGAGTATCACCTTTTTACGTCACAAGGTCATTATCAACAGCCTTTAACAGTCCACTGCTGGACATACGCCTCTTCTTTGAAAGGAGGTTTTGGCCTTCTATACCACGCTGGCCAGACAGGTTGGTAAAGGGTTTCTTTCAAGTTTTCCTCCTCTTGGCAGTGATGTTAGCTGCTTATTTTGTTCCTTTTAGTCGCCTCATACGACACCCATGGAAAGAATAGGGGTGGTGACACTTTGTTTTCTTAATCCATCACCACACGGGTACACAAGGTCAAGTGTTCTGCAAAAGTAAGTGTAGGTTGTTTTGCATTAATTATTACTTTTAAAGGTTATTGACTGTGAGTGATTGATTGTACCTACTTTTATCGTTTATGCAATAATTTAAAAAGTTTCATCAGAATAGCAGGTCCACCAATGATCACGAATTTCGATCGTGATTTCTAAATTTTTAATTGGCTCAACTATTGATTGTAATGAAAAAGGAATATTTCCATTTTTTTAATAGGCAACACTAAGTAAATGATTAAATTTTTACTTTTTCACTATGAAATATTACTCACTCACAAAACTAATGGTTCCTGCGATCTTACTTTTCAAGTCTTTAAAAACTTATTTGTCGTATAGTTGAAAAAGTAAACCATTGGTAAAGCAGAATCATCTAAAAGACTTAAGTTTTACAGTTTTACTTCTAGTTTATGATAAGAATTGAAGTTCTATATTTTATGCAAATAGATTAGAAAAACAAAAGAAACCCGGAAAAAAAGTATCAAAATAACCACAAAAAGAAGTGCCGAATATTACAGATTGCAAGAACACAAGAAGAAATATGCAATCAATCTATTCCAGCTATCTTAGGACCTTTCTTTCTATACTAAGACCTATCTAAACTAAGTACATAGACAGACGTTTATAGGTGTGTCGTACTATAATTAAGTAATCCTATTACATTCTGAACTTGATTTAAATACACATTAGGTTCCCTTTAGCATTTGTAGCACACGAAATTGTGCGCATTAAAATATCTAAATAATTCCCAGTCTTAGTAAACCCGCATGAACCACGATTATATCATTTAGAACCATTTTCAAAAGAAACCAAAAACCAATAACTATTTTCAAATAACTAATCAAGCTACGTCCGGAATAATGATTGAATAGTTCAAAATAACAGCAATACTTCAGATCCGATTTCGTAATACTACAACGAAATAGAACAGATATTTGCCCTCAAATTAGAACGGACTACCTATTGTACATTTATGATTATACTATCAAAAACTTTAAATACAAATATGTATCATTAAGTTAACGATAAGTACATTGTACATCATTCGATGATACTAAGAAGCCTCCACAGCATTGCGTGTGCTCGTGATTTTCATGCGCCCGATACTGAATTTTAACAATAAAACACGATTAAAGCCAATAAATCATTTAACTAACGTCACAAATGTATGTTTCTTTTATAAATAATTGATACCTTGTAAATTATTTAAGTATTATAAGTGCCATAAATCTCCTTGAAAATTATAGTAACGGACAATTACCGCGAGGGATCCTACAACTGCCTCGATTTTCGAGGAAGTCATGAGTGTCAAGGTGTTGCAAAATAAAGTAAATTAGAACTCTCTCAACATACTATTGCTCGTTTTCACCAATCGTACTAAAACAGTCCAATTACTAAGAGCCCCCTAACGTAAGGACATCTAAGCACTAAAGATTGCTGAAAACGAAAATATTACTAAGAGTTATCTAATTTGCTCTAAGCGGCCCCTTAAATTTGAAGGGTATTGGTAAAAACGGCTATAATGCTAAGATATTTCTAGCCAGGAGATCAATGTTAGTTTCAGGTTTTCCATTCGTAATGAGGTGACAAACGTTAGTATTCGTCATTCTACTATTTTAATACAATGTATTAAGGTCGTTGCCCCTTTTATCAAAGAGGCTTCTGAGGAACATGTCGCGATCTGTTCTTCGGACCTGTCGCTACATGTTTCTATATATGATATCGCCTGATATTCTGTAGTCTACCCGGGTTCACGAAGGTTTTCTTTCGAGGTCACAGGTGATAAGACTTCGCGATGAAACGCGTAGTTTTAGTAGAATTTAGTCCGATAGGTGGTATATCGGGGTTGCCACGAGTAAAATAAAAATAAAAAAAGGAGAACTACCATGTAAAATTTGTGAAAAACTTATAGATTAGTATCATCCTAATAGTATAATGCGTAAATCTGATAAAGAAAGTATATTATTATGCAAAAAGTCTTATATATATATTTAGAGAAACTTATATGAAGTATGCAAAACAGAAGTTTCGAAATCTTAAAAAACGCCTCTCTTTGTCGACTTCGAGAAAATGGGGGAATTTATATTGTAAATATTGCAGACGTCTGACACTCAACGCCATTAGTCCCAAACTTAGCAGAGCTTGTACTATGGTAATGGACGATTGATACAATTCATATATACTTCCTATTTAGAAATACATAATATTCATCGAAAAAACGGAATAATTGCAGGTCATACAAACCACCTGTCCCACCTGGGAATTGAACGTAAGACCTCAAACACAGCAATCGTATATGCTACCACTGCGCCATCGAGGCAGTAAAATACAAGTTAATACAAAACTAAAGGTGATGAAGACCTCATAGTCGAGTGGGCTTAGGTGATTGGAAACAATTACTGAGGGTAAGCAACTACGGCGCATTCAGTACTTAGATGGATGACCGTTTGTTGCATGATCTTTTTTGAGTATTTCCGTGATTCGCGTTTTGTGATTGGGTTACTTTAAGCAGCCGGTCCCGGTTTTTATCATGAGATAACAGTCGTTGAGCTTAGTTGGAGGCCTTCGGTATGCATAAAAACATCCAACGGCAGATTTCTTAGGCACCAACGTGTCTTGCCAGTCGATAACCCGCACTCGACTAGCGTGGGGACGTATGGCCTTAACCCTCTCTTGAAAGGACACCCGAGCCCAGCAGTGGGACGTTATGGGTTGTTGATGGCAAAACCAAAGAAAATATTTACAATATTTACATACCAGTGCAAGAACAAATCCTAATAGTGTTTCCAAAAGACTAGCAACATTGCCTTTGCCTGTATGCTAATTTGAATGAATGCTAATTCTCTATGCGAGAAAAAGGCCAGCCTTTTTATCATTAGAATAAAAACCTTGAGAATTATAATGATGATTTTGTAATGGGTATTTCAAAGTTTGACTTTGTGGTTTTACATATCCTTAAATGGCAGAAAACATACATATGCCTACAATTAAAATTAAACCTTTTCTATTTTACGGTATGTACCTAATAATGTAAGTAGATCGGATGATCGATCGAACGAGCAGTGGGTTTATACAATACCTATTTCAACCTCTAGTTCCTGAGGAAATACACACGTAAATTTCAATATTGATTTAGGTATTACGCCAGACTACTATATTTAATTTAATTCATGTATACAAACAGGTGGCCACACCACCTCTTCCGATCGCTGATAAGGTTATCAATCGGTACATTATATACCAGTTTATCAAAGTCTGCCTACGAAATGTGGTGAAACGATTTGTTTGCAAACTCAGAGATAAACTCAACGGCTCAACTCTTAAAATAATCAACAAAAATTATGCAATAGTAGTTGTTTATATCATAATTTATTATTCCAAAATATGTATCGACACGAAACAAAAATACTTTTATAGTTTAAAGTTTGTTTTCTATTTATAAACAAATTGAAAACAATCGCATACCAATATTATAAGAAAGTAACTCTCTTCTGTCTGTCTGTTACGTTATAACGACTAAATCAGTAAAACGATTTCAATGAAATTTGGCGTAACCAGATATGATATTGTCCGTGTGGTGACGGATTAAGAATACAGAGTGTCACCACCCCTATTCATCCACGGGTATCGTAAAAGGCGACTAAGAGATAAACTACGCAAGACAACATCAATACAAAGTAACCGAAACTGTTTCTCTTTTCTATTTTTATTCATTTAAGTATGTATGTATATATGTATATTTACTGTTATAGTATGTATTTATGTATGTATGTATGTATATGTAAGTATATTTATTGTAATAAGTATACATCTTATATGTAAGTAAAAATTGTAAATGTTTGTAGATAATATAATATATGTAGTATATGTAATATGGTATTGTTACATAATAATAAGCAAGTAATAGGTTCAAAAATGTATATTCAACTACTACTGTCTCTCTACAACATTTGATCCATCCTAAGGTTGCCTGGAAGAAATTGCTTATAGCAATAAGGCCGCCCTTTGTACACTCTATATTTGATCAATGTGTTCCTTTTTTTTGTAACCCTGTAATTTTGTGTACAAATAAAGAGTTATCTATCTATCTATCTATCTACAAAGAGAAGGAAAACTTGAAATCAAACTTTTAACCAACCCGTCAGGCCAGCGTGGTATAGTAGGCCAAAACCTCCTTTCTAAGGAGAGGCCTATGTCAAGCAGTGGAATGTTAAAGGCTGTTGATGATATGATCTGAATAATTAAATATATTAAAAGACCGAAAACATATTTGAAAGACAAAAGTACAGGTATCTAAATTTGATAACTTTAAATGACAGGATTCACGAAGTCTTGTTCCGTTGATAAGTGCGAGACCGGAGAGCCAATACTGCAGAAGCATCTGAAAAGTCACGTGATTGTCAACGTGCTGTTTTGTTTTATTGTGTGCATTCTCACGTACGCGCTTTATCAGGCAGAGTAGAGTCGCTTTAGTGAGCTAATACATGAGCTGCCTCGATGGTCTAGTGGTTTGCGTATGCGCCTGATGATAAAGAGGTGGCTTCAAAGCTTGGATCGATGAGACAAAATTGTTATTGAGTTGTTCTGATTTTAGAAATTCATAATAACAGTCTAAACTTTGAAGACCTGTCGGCTTTGCGCCTGATCTCTCTCTGGTCATGTTGGATAGGTAGCCTGTATTTTTTTTACAAAGACAACTCCCCGTCCTGTGTCGCGGGGACTTTATAAACATGCATGGAATTGACATAGAGAACATTCAGACTCAAGACAATAATTTCTGGATCACACAAAGTATTGTCCCACGTGGGATTTGAACCCACGACACTTAGCGCAGTAGATAGCGCGGCGTGGTGACCGCCTACCTAAACCACTAGGCCAATCTTGAAGTCATGTTCGTTTGTTTGCACACTTGTGCACTGTAATATCTACTGCGTAGTTGGCTGGTCCCAATTGAGATGGACAAAATCACCTGGGAGAAGATCATCATATATTTTTTTTAAATTTGAGATATCTGGCTTTTCCAATCTTCGTATATGGAGCTGAGGCATGGATACTTAGGATATGGACAGTCGGAAGGTTTATGTACTGAAAATCATGTGTGGTGACGTCAGCTCAGAATTCAAGTAGGTACCAATAAAAATCCTAAAGTTCGTCATTCATATGACACGAAAGGATCGAATAAAGATTTTCACTGGCACTATGAACAGCGGGCCTAATTTCAGTTTATTTCACGTAAAACCGAGTGTCACAGTTGCGTTGCTATTGGTTAAGATTTCAGAGCCAATCGGAGTAGTGCACGTGGTCACCGTGACGTTTCCGATAATTCGGAATAAATTCACACATAGCTCGCTCCGTTATGCGTGTTGATTGTATCTTGAACAGATTACAGACAATGTATTTTAAACAATGAAGAATAAATATTTGGAGGCCTGATTTTATTCATTACTAGCAGAGTCCCGCAGTTGTTGTAGTAAATCGCGATTAAGGCCGCGGAGCGAAGCTAGCCTACAAAAAGTTAGCCTAAGTTAATCCTTAAGTCATCAGCTTCCTGCCCGAGAAAGTCCCGTTAAAATCGGCCAGGCCGTTCATGAGATTAGACGAACAAACAGACCGACAGACTGACAAAAAATTGTATTTTTGATGTAAGTTTTTTTTTTTTTTCTTTTTTAAAAGACAACTCCCGCATTGGCAATATGAATTCCTGTGTCGCGGGGGACTTTACAAACACACATGAAACGGACACAAAGAACACCCAGACTCAGAACAACAATTTGTGAATCACACAAAGTGTTATCCCACGTGGGATTCGAACCCGCGACACTTGGCTTGTAGAGAGCGGCGTGGCGACCGCTTAAACCACTAGGCCAACCGTGCAGTCATAGGTGACGTATATACATGCATTAAGTTAAAAACAGTTCATTTAATATTACAATTTGACACTTAAGTTTTATTTATTAGAAATGCTAATGGTAAAGGATTGCCTCGTTGGTCTTAGCGTAAGCAATTGATTAAGTAGTATGGGGTTCGAATCCTGGGAAGGGCTGTAAGTGTTGTTGAGTTTAACTCACAAGAAATTCTTAATAACAGCCAAAAGTATGAAAGTTTAGCGGTGTTCCAGGCCTGTGAATCTTAAGCTGTCCGTCTCGGATGTCATGAAAACCTTTAGCTCAAATACTTACAACTAGTTCAACCTCCGAATTCAATTGGCCCTTAGGGTTGCGGAGGTCCGATGCAAGTCGCTCCGTGGAAAAACCGATATTGAGGTAAAACCGGTTGAACTAGTAGCCAACCCCAAATAGGTAATATTGGGAATAATTAAGACTAGGCAAAATTAAAATGGTAAAGGATAGTGATACTATTAATATTCAAAATAATTTTAATTTCAGTCATAGATTTTACACGTCTAATCATATTTAGTAAACCGTTTGGTTTTTCCTTCCTATAGCAATCAATTAAAACCTGGAATTTACTGTTAGCGCACGTGTTTCTCTATCACTAGGATTCCGAGCCATGCCGGGCGTGAAAAAAGTAGTTGTCTAGGCGGCCGTAGGATGAATGAGGATGGTGTGGCCACCATCCTCATTAATGGATTCTACTCATGCTTTCCATCAGCCAGAGTAGAGTCACTTTGGCAGACTTACAAATTATCATCAACAGCCTTTAACAGTCCACTGCTTACTTACTTACATGACTGACTTACATATATATAAAATAAATAATAAGTATTTCGGACATCTTACACAACGGCATCTAGTCCCAAGTGATATAATAACATAAACATACTTTTTCTTTGGTAAATACATACATATCAAACATAGAAAACACCCAGACTCCGAAGCAAATATTTGTGGACCACACAAATATTTGGTCCGATCCGGGAATCAAACCCGAGACTTCTTGATCAGCCACATACGCTCACCACTAGACCAACAAGGTAGTCAAAAATAAAAATATTAAACATTCAACCGTACAAATGTTTTGTGACAGGAGATCGGATCGAACCCGCGACAAATGCAGTAAAAATAGAATGTCAACTACTCATCCATTATATCAAATCCAAAATTTTTAACCTATTTTTATCATATAATTATCTAATAAATTATCACAAGGAAAAAAGTTACCGAACAAAAAGTTTGTATTAATCAAAAAAAAAAAAACAGTTGACACCTAAAGTCATGGCACGCTCGCGACCGGAAACTGATCACCATTACGCGACTAACTAATAGCTTACATCACCTCATAATCGCAAGACCCGAGCACGCGAGCCAAGATAAATATTAATATCGGCACTGTTGTAAAATAACGGATAACGTACCGTCTGGCTTGCTACCTTCTGATGAAATCTTAAAATAGTAGGTAAACAAGACATATAGTTAGTCATTTCAATTATTTATATCTTCTTTTGACAACTTTAGATGTATGTAGGGAACGCTGTGTGTGTGAGCTTGTGCGTTATATTAGCAATAGAATTTTGAAAAATTTGAAGATTTTTTTTTGATCAGATGGCAATCAACCGAATATTAGCTATTTATGCCAATGTCAAATATTTAAAGTCTAGAAATCGTCATCCGTCATGTTTCGAAAAATCAAAATAACGATCTTTCGATTTAAGTTCAACGTTCTAGGTCCCTGTTTTAGATACCTCTAGAAATTTTATTAAAATTAATCATAATAATATTTATTCAAAGGAAAATGTTTACAAATAGATACTGAACTCGATGATAGTGTAATAAACCTTATTCAACCTCCAATTGTCACCGCAATAGTTTTTTAAATGACTGTATTAATTATTTTATTGGCCAGTCGTATGAGGGATTTTTCTTGTGCGCATCATTTGTGCCACACCTCCACCCATAATAGTGAGTGTTTCCATATGAAATTCTTGATATCAAGAGAAAACAGATATTATAAGAAACATCAAATCAAATTTATATAATACAGTTGCAGCAATTGGTAGTGATTTTTTTTAAATAAAATAAATATTTTAGATATTGTGTAACACACAACATCATCTAAGACCAAACTAAGCAGAGCTTGTGCTATGGGTACTAGACAACTGATATAAATACTACTGGTTTTTTGTAAATACTTACTTATTATAGAAAACACCCAAACTCCGAAACAAATATTTGCAGATCATACTAACATTTGGTTCGACCAGGGAATCGAACCCGAGACCTCTTGATCAGCAGCCGCATACGCTAACCACTAGACCAACAAGGCAGTAATTAACTATTAAAGATTGTTGATGATTATGATAATAGTGTAGGACGTCCACAGGCCAGGTGGAATGATGATTTGCGCAAGACGGCTGGCAGAGCTGGATGCGAGAAGCCGAAGATCGAACCAAGTGGCATGCAATTGGAAAGGCTTATGTCCAGTGGACTGCGATAGGCTGATAATGATGATAATAAAATAGGAGGGCAGTAACTTTAGGTAACCTAGGTAGGTACACTGAAGGCCTAACCTAGCTAGGCTAGGTCGTCAGTGTAATTTGATGACTAAGAGACTTAACCCTATTCGATTTACAATATCCTTTCAATATGAGTGAATACGATATCACGGATTTACAGCACTTTATAAAGCATGCAAGCCCAATGCTAGCGTGCTGTCTAGTATGTGTGTTAACGAACTTACAATATTGGCATTGAATAATTAAAATAAATCGCTAGCAGATAACAAAAATATTCGCCAATTACATACCAATGTCTATAAATACTCTCATTATTATGTAACGTCATTAATTTTTGATAAACTTGACTCCACAGTGGAAAATTGACAACACAAAACTACGCTTCAATTGTTGTTTTACGTTTGTTTGGTATTACATCACGTTTCTGTTCCCGAAGACGAAGGGACAGGCATATTATACGACAATTGCAATTGTAATTTGACTGCCATTGACAAATAGCAGAATGCTGTGCAGAGGTTTTGGTTCGATGCCCGGATACCAAACCTCTCAAACGATCTACAAATATTTGTTTCTTAGCTTAATTTAATATGTGTGTATTTAAAAAATAAAATAAAAAAGAAGTTGTTCGAATTTAAACTGAGAAAACACTTCATGCAATCCATTGATTTTTGTTCTGAGTCTAAATGTATTATATTCCGTTTTATGCCCGTAAAATCCTCCATCTGTTCGGTGCCTGTATTAATATGAGGGAGTTTTTTTTTTGTATTCCAATAACTATTATGTAAGAAGAACCCTACATCCATCAATGGATTATATTATTAAGGGCTATTAATGATGATTACACTAAGCTTCTTAAAAATATTTGTTTCATAATTATCTCGGTCACAGCTCATTTAGATTGCGCTTTTCACAGCTGCACTTTATTTTTATTACTCACTGTGATAATACAAACCTACGTGGTGTATACCAGAGCCAAACTATCGGTCCAAGTTGACAATAACATATTTAATCTATGCTACTCATTGAAGCTCACGTCTTTTTTATCTGTTTGTTTTTTTTTAAGAGCATTAGGCAAAGAACACGAATAATCGGAATGGTTCTATCATTTTTCATCAATCAGACATGGTTAATTATGCATGAAGAAATTAGTCATAAAATCAGGTGGCCATACTTAAATCGTAAGCTAAACTGATTGTAGATATTACGTAGGAATGTATTATATTAATAAGCTACGTTTAAAACAAATTTAATTTGTAATTAGAGACACATAAATGATGAACAAATTGTTTAAAATGTTCCATTAGTTCATTAAGTTGTAATGTTTAGTTGAAACTTCTGAAAACCATAGAAATCTTAACCTTTTCGTGTTAAATTAAAGATATTAATTGAAAGAAGAAGAACTCACATAAGAAAGTTATGAAATTGTTTTTTGATGTTTAAATCTTTAATTTTCATACTCCCGGAAACCTACACGAACGGAATTAAAAATACTAAGGCCAATTATATATAGAGCTCCCTCGACCTCCGAAGACTTTAATCAGTCCATATGCTGTTCTTAAAATATAATGATAGACATACATGGTGAGTGAAATAGGTGGCCACCTTCAGTTCAGAAAAGCGCAAGTTTACATATATTAGGTTTCTCTTATGGTATGATTATTTATTCCTATTCAATAAACTTTCAAGTCATTAATAATTACTAGTTTTAGTGCTTTACTCAAAGGAGAAAATTGTAAGGCAAAAGAGCACACTGGGAATCATTTCCATTGCCAAACGAATATCTCCCTCTAAGAGTGAAGATACATTCCTGTCTCGGGCAGTCTGCATACATCCATCCTATGTCACTTCACACTGAAATAAAGGAAAGAGGAGTACACAGACTCTAGATGACTATTAGAGGAAATCATCAAATGGTAGCAGACAAGTTATTACTCTTGAGTTGCAGATGTCTACGGCAGCAGTACCCACATACCACCTGTTTCCTTAGCCAAGTTGTCATTCTACAAACGTAAATGACATCAGCCCTCCTAGCCAAGTTGCAAACGTTTATCGTTTACTATATTCTCTTGTATCATTGGCTAATTGCACTCAGTCACAAAATAATAGCCAATGAAACAAGAGAATAGGGAAATACAACAGACAATAGAATAGAAAATGGAAAACATTTGCAACTTGACTAGGGTCGCAGAAAACTTACAAATATATGGCAATGACGTCACCTCAACGCTAATTCACGTGGTCAAAACAAAATATTAGCCGAGAATATACCTATTAGCGAAATTTGTGGAACAGAATCGACGCAAAACCTTTAACTAAGAGAGCAGGTTATCCATCGATTCGATTGTACTCTACCCTACAAAAATTAACACTCAGTCACTGATCCTTAATAGGTATTATATAAACCTTAAAGCGGTTGGTCCACAAGCTTAAAGTAGCTTTGACAGACAACTAAGGTCATCGACATAGCCCACCGGATAAGGAAGCTGAAGTGGCAGTGGGCTGGCCACATTAGCTGCAGAACTGATGACCGTTGGGGTAGAAAAGTTCTGGAGAGGAGACCGCGTCTCGGCAAACGTAGTGTAGGTCGCCCATAGGTGGAGTGTCGAATTGCGCAGGATGGCTGGCAGGAGCTGGATGCGAAAAGCCCAAAATCGATCAGAGTAGTGTGCAATGGGAGAGGCCTATGTCCAGCGGTTGACTGTGATAGGCTGATGATGATGATGAAACCATATATTTGGTCAAATAAAAAATTTGATTGCACCAGTAAGCATTTCCGTGTGGAATGGTCGCCAACACGGAAAGAACTAAAATCCTCATTAACATATAAAAATAAATGCTAGAGGATGGTTTCATCAAAGCCCTTGACAACCACAGCGGAAGAAGTTTGTATCAGGTGAACTATAAGGTGTTATGCGGGAGCTATTTATTTAACTAATTTTCAGTTGTGCTTTAACAAGCACAACTTTCAACATTCAACATTTGTGTCTGTATGAACGAAACGAATACGTTAAATAACTTTAACAGTAAAACTAAACGAATATACATATATTCGTTTCGTTCATACAGACACACTCTCACGTCATTATTTTCAAAAGAGAATGCAACAAAATGCTATGGGTAATTTTTATTATATGTTTAAGCTTGCGAAAGTGACTTTATTCGGTCCTTTTGTGCTGAAATCAGCGTAGCTTAATACTTTTTTTTTATTAGCAATTAAAACAAGAAACCAATAGACTAGGACTTTCATTGAACGAAAGTAATCAATGTTACTATTTAATTTAATTATATTTATAGTGTATATACTCATTTAGACATATATCTACTAAGGGAGCGAATCTAATTTGAAGCATAATATTAAATCGAGTTGGCTCTTAAAAGAATGTCAGATCTCTAACTGTACATATCGAGATTTACAGGATCTCTAACCTACTTTTCTTTAATCTTTCTATTCTCTTTTAAAGAAGTACTTTAGTATAAACGACGCCTAAACTCAAATGTGATTTATGATAAATACCTACGTCTTAACTATATTACATACATTCATATCGCTAATAATATCTTCAAATTTTCTACGACGCAGTTTCCAGTTTTTTTACATAAAAAAAGGCAGGTGGCTTATATACATAATATATGTGTATGACGAAAATGATAACGGTTGAATGTATGATGCAATAACATGAGATATTGGGTGTGGGATAAAAATGTGATATAGGTACGGTGCTGGCGTGTTGCGATTGAACTTCGATGTTAGATTAGACCGACCTCGAATTTGGCTAAAACGTAGCTGACGCAACACTTATGAAGACTGAGATTAAGATTAATTAGTAGTTTATTATATATATGTAACGTTCGCGTCTGCATTCTTTTGGTAATTACGTTTTATTTTACATGTAATTACTTAATCCACATCCCTCGCCGTCGTTTGATCATAAATTAAGTGTACTCTATGGCACACACATGCACGGTCCACACTCTTCCTTTTCTCTCTCTCTCTTCTTAACTGTATTCTCTTGTAAATTTTTCTTATTTCATTTTATATAATTTGTATACTTTGTACATTATATTGTTGATGTAACTTTGACGGCCGGCCCCAGTCCGGAGGAGGCGTAAATGGCTGCGACAGTTTTTTTAACTAATGTAGCATTTTCGCACGCATTGTTACTGTCTTTTGTTACTCCTAGTTTAAATAAAGATTTAGTATCATTAATTAATATAATGCCATCTAGTTCCAAACTAAGCAGAGCTTGTATTAATAGATATAGATATATAGATAGATTATGATGATGATGTATTCTTAGCCTGGCCTACTATGCAGGTGATATTAAAGTCCACAAATATGTGCGTAAATACAAGTGCTGTCTCTGTTTTATTTATTATTTATTTATTAAAAACAAAACAAACTAGGATACATATTTGGTTGATGGTTTAACCGTTTCTTCATTGGTGGCTGGATATCCGGTAAGGCAGAGGAGAGGTTAAACGGAGGACCCACAGCTTAACATGCTCTCTGTCTCACGGAGTTGAGGCTCCATCTTCCAAAATCTGTGCTGTTATTAGGGCTGTTATTATTTAAAAAAAAAAAACACAAAACTGATGTATAATCAATCACACCAAATACACAACAAACGTGAGTACAAAAATCATCTGATTCATCTTTACTGGATGTGAATGTTGCATACTTAATATTAAGACAGTAAAAAATCACACTATTATATTTTTACAACACTACGTGAAACAAAACTAAGTAGGTATCATCTTCCGAGCCTTTATTCCCAAGTTTATTTGGAGTCGGCTACTAGTTCAACCGGTTTTACCTGAATTTCAGTTTTTCCACGGAACGACTGGCATCGGACCTCCGCAACCCTAAGAGAGAACTGAAATTCGAAGATTGAACTAGTTGGTCAGTATATTTGAGGGCACTGACTTCCCAATAACTATTGCCATAGATGTTCATGACAACCGGGACCGACGGCTTTACATGCTCTCCGAGGCACGGGCGTGAATCACCCGCCAAACTACCAAACTCCGGGCTGCTATTAGGAATTTTCCTAAGAAAAATCCCAAAAACACTTTTTGGCCCGACCCGGGATTTGAACCCGAGACCTCTTGATTAGCAGTCGCATACGCTAACCACTAGACCAACGAGGCAGTTATGTAGGTATCATATACAGTTTATTAATAATATTAATGTCAAATATTGCTAAGCCTGAGCTGGAGCCTCTGCAGTCGCGGAGAGACATCGCCTCTATGGCGGTCCTCTATCGCCTTTACCACGGAGAGATTGCCAAAGAGCTCTTCCAACTGGTCCCTTCTTCTCCCTTCCTTTACAGGACAACACGTGCTGGACTTGGAAGTCACCGCTTTGAATGAAATATGCACTAGAACGAAACGGTTCGGCTTTTCCTTCTTTTGCCGAGCAGTCAAAAGCAGAAACTCACTATCAGCTCACGCGTTTCCTTCCTACTATGAACCCAGGTCCTTTATGCGGGGCGTGAAAAAGCATCTCACGATGCCGCCATTGTGTGGGCCGCCATACTTTATTCCGTTTAGGATTTGAACTCACAACACTTGGTGCAGTAGGAATCGGCCAGCGTCCGTTCGACGTAAAAAAAAAGTGGTTTAAGAGGTCGGGGGGTTTTCTATACGGCGCGGCGGGGCGGTGTGTGGGACTCGAACAGTCTAGAAACTACACGGTGTGCCCTCTTTGCGCTTCTATTTTAGTAGGAGTCCAGAGGGACATCTCCTTTTGGACTCTGACCTCTTAAGCCACTAGAACAACCGTGTAGTCAATGTAGTAGTAACTGTATTGTTCGTTTAAGGTCGTTCTAAATAGATCATCTACTATACATATATATTACTGTTTCCATTTCATTTCAATAACATTACCAATGGTAGTTGTTTATCTAAACATACGTCATAAAGATTTTTGGTAAAATAAGATTCTTTTTGCGGTTCTCAGTAGTATTATAGTACTGAAAATGCTTGAGTGAGTTGTAATGTAATTATTTGAATATTACGGTTTCAATTTCCAGTTTGAAATTGTACTCACGAAAGACCATAAAGTTTATTTTTCAAACACGAGCCTAAATCTTATGAAAAATATAGCGCAGCCAACAGATTTAATTATAATTTGTTAGACCGTTTTTAAAAGGGGAACTAATGTAGTTTCATCTCCATAGGAATGACATTATGACTGCACACATTCTACTTTGCCAAGTGTCGTGGGTTCAAATCCTACGTGGGTCAACACTTTGTGTGATTCGCAAATTGTTGTTCTGAGTCTGGATGTTCTTTGTGTCCGTTTCATGTTTGTAAATTCCCCCGGGACAAAGGATTTATATTCCTACTGCAGGATAATAATAAACAAATAAAAATCGGGTCCGAGGAACTAGTGTAATTAATGTAATTATTAGAAAGTGCCTAGAAAGGACTATTTAAAATAAAGTTTTTTTGATTTTGATATGCAGAAAATTAAATTTATTAATAGCTGGATCTGAATACCAAAACCGAATTTGAGTAATTATATCTATGAGCCTGGCTTGGCTTTTGAAAGATAAATAAATAGTTACCTAATTATGTGTTACGAGTTCACTAATCAGACAATACTGATATAATTTGAGACGTATGACGACTTTAGGGTCAATGAACTGTATGATATAAATGAAAAAATAAATAAATAAATAATTCAGACATCTTACACACAATGCCATCTAGTCCCAAACTAAGCAGAGCTTGTGTATAAATACATGAGTAAACATATTTTTTTTTGTAAATAGGTATATTCATATTATACAAAGAAAACACCCAAACTTCAAAAAAAATTGTTGTTCACAAAAACATTTGGTCCGACCCGGGAATCGAACCCGAGACCTCAAGCATAGCAGTCGTATACGCTACCACTGCACCACCGAAGCAGTAAAAAAAATATCTTAAAAAAAAAAAACTATATTATACGCCTAAGGCCTCTGCCTCGAATTTTGCGGGTAGCGGGGCGGCAGCGGCGGCGGCGCGGTCGCGGTAGGATCTTATGCGTAAAATCATATGGACCGGTTTTTGAAAACAGCGGCGCGGCAGCGGCGCGGGGGGCGGGCAACGAGCGGTGCACTTCAGTCAAGTGGTGACCCGGTGACCGCTCGCGCTGCGCGTCTGCATTGTGGTATAGTGTAGTACAATTTTCTGTTGTGACATATCAAAATGTCATCGGACGTGCAAGAACAAATTATTTCGGCAATCTTTGAGAGGAGACCCATATAGAACAGCAGAGATATCAACCATAAAAATAGAAGAATAATTAACCAATTATGGGAAGAAATAAAAAACAAGAAATAAGAATATATTCAAAAGTTTCTACACTCATTCTAGTGTAGTCGTAGAATTTGTCGGGATTTTGTCTCTGTTCTTCATAGTTTCGATAAAATTCACCATTTATTTTCCTTGCCCTATAGTAAGGATCCATTTCTTCTTTTGCCCACAATAAATCAACCGTTAGGAATAAATTTGAATCAAAATGTTGTTGTCGCCGTCTTTGAGACATTTTGTTCGCGAATAAAAATAAATATCTCGACAACACAACTACGAACACAACATTATGCCGCTATAGTACCGCGCGATCTGCCCGCTGGTTTGGAGAACAGGTTTGTGTTGACCGCCCCGCTCCCGCACCGCCGCCGCCGCCGCCCCGCTGCCCGCAAAATTCGAGGCAGAGGCCTTACTCTACAATCTGTATGATCAACTAATTGAAATTCAAAATGAAAACCAGAGGGGAAGAAGTTAGGACGTATTTTCGGTTCAGTAATATTTTTGGCCGTCTATGTATGTTTGTATGTTACACTGTAGCGTCTAGACTTCTAAATTTTATCAAATTTGCGCTCATAACGGTCACCCATCTATGCCTGACCACGCCGTCGTTGCTTACCCTCGGTGATTGTTTTATTTCTTCCAGCTTTAGCGTAATCAGCACCAAACAATTCAGTAATAACCAGTTCACTATCCGTTTTTTACATTTCATAAAAAAAATATAAACAATAAAATTTCTGAATCACTGAATAATATTAAACGTAAACAATTTACATGCAATATTAGGTATAAGTCTGATTTTACGATCCACTACCGAATTTAATCAAGTGAATACTTCATGATACAAAGTAAGATAACAGCATGGCATAAGACTTGCTATAGGCACTAATTTTCTAAGGAATGCAAATCCAGCAGTGAACTGACAGATTCTGGTAGTGGGTTTTTAATTTGAAACTTCATCATACCTGGGATCATCGTAATAATAATTATTATCATCGTAAAAAAGCATCTCATCATCATCAGTGTGGGTCGGATGAAAGATGGTAACCATCAATCTTGAATTCTGTTTATGCTTTCCACCAGGCAGGGTAGAGGCATTTTGGCAGCCTTTTCTATATATTTAGGCCTACCAAAGTGAAGAGTCACTTCTCTGTCTGATCGAAAGCATAAGCAGAATTCAGGAGTAGGGGTCACCATTTTTGAACTCTGGTGGCGTATAAAATGCCGCGGCGTGGTAAGAATTAGCGGCTTGGTTGCATCGAACACGAGGTCGGGACGGAGAGGGGAAATGGTTTTACCCGGGATAGGGCCTGATAACTGGCCTGGCGCCGATTCGGGAAGGACCTGAAATAACATGGTCCGGGTCCTCCCGAAGCAGGGTGTCAGTGATCGATCGTCATGGTGTTTTTTAGTGTAAATACCACATACTCCTGGCTCCTGTTTCCTCGAGGAGCCGGAGATCCGAAGGGATTTTTCCTCCCCGTGAACAAAAAAAAGGGGTCACAATGCAGCTTGGTGACCTACACTATGGCGGCCTAGTGAGATGCTTCTGCTTCATTCGGCCTCCGGTCTCACACTCACCACTTGGTTTTCTGTGTCAGGGTACTACTCCAGCTACACGTGTTACAATCTCTATTGGAATTATAATTGTTTTCAGACGACACAAATGAAGAGTATAAAACTAAGGTAATAATATTCTAAACACGTTTTACCTGTAGGGTCGGGAAAGAGGAAATACAGCAAAGATGGAACAGATATTGCAATATTTCCGTTTGTCCATTAATGTCTTTGTGGTGACAGATTAAGAATACAGAGTGTCATCACCCCTATTCATCCCGCGGGTGTCGTTAAAGGCGATAAACTACGCAAGACAATATCAATGCGAGAAGGAGAAGAAAAACTAAAAGAGAAGGAAAACTTGAAACCAACCCTACACCAACCTGTCTGGCCAGCGTGGTATAGTAGGCCAAAACCTCTTTTCTAAGGAGAGGCCTATGTCCAGCGGTGGACTGTTAAAGGCTGTTGATAATGATCGTATTGCAATAACTCTGAAATTCCGGGGTCGCGTACTGTGCCATAATTGACCAGACCAGCCCAGGAGGGAAAATCGATAAAGAATGCTATAACAGAAAGATTAAGATTCATTTTGCCATGAACATTGTACACTACACCAATGGAAGTAGATTTATTTATCATCAGTGGACCCTGGACTTTGTCTTGGTAGTTCACTGGCTATAAATAAAAATATGGATCAGAAATCAGCATTGTATCAATATTGACCATTTATTCCAAGTTTTGGCTCCGACTCTTCTTACCCGACTTACCAGTAAAAATAATATTCTTATATTTTAGTTAGTTATATAATATAAAAGCTTTTTATGGTAGCAGAGCTATGTGATTTCAGCATGAACAAACCGACTCGATATGGCCATACTACTCTTTTACAGAAGACTAACCGAAAATGACGAAATAATGGCGCCATAAGTCAGTAGAGTTGTTTGCTTCAAAAGAGTTCAATAGATTGATTTGCCTTCAAACATTTACTACCGAATTCAACCTTCTTAACCGTCATAGGAGTTATGAGCAGTTTCTTGAAATTACTTTTATTGTGTATCTGCTTTAAGATATTGTTAATTGAATAGGGCTGATATTTTCTTGGAGACTGAACAAAATTTCCAGACAGAAGTATCTGATGTTCATAACTGTGATTGAAGTTATAGAGCCATAGATTGGAGCCAATCACAGTTGCTAACCGGAAAACATTTGGTCATTAACTGATATAGTTCATAATTCTTACTAGATTACAAAGATCGCCCGCCACTTTAACCTAGTTAGATAAACAGAGATACAGACTAAATGTCCACGCTATTTACAGTAAAATGTACCAAGGTTCCGTCGATTTCAATGACCCAAATAAGCAGAGGTAATCGGACAGTTCATCGTCTAACGGTGTGCCTGTCATTGCCGTTTGTAACTTTCCTTATTTGTGTTTCTTGGTATTCATAATACTGTTTTGATTCATTAAAAATCGTCTTCCTTCTAAGATCAAAATATTGCGTATAAATTGTAGATTTAATTTATACTTTGGAGTTTGAGCAAATCTTAGCATGTGCATGAAAAGCTGTCTACATTTTTATAACTTTGCACATTTTGATAATCTAAAAAATATTAATAATAGAAAAGCGTACGTGCCACCGGCTAAAAAATAACTGCCCTCAGTTATGGACATCTGCTAACATGTGGAATGATTATGGAAACTTTTGCTTGAAACTTGGCTTATAATGAATTCAGATTTTTTTAGCAACAACCGTTACAGTTATCAGATCCTGTAGGTTGAAATTTAAAATGAGAAAATGCTCCGTCTTCTTCTGAATGTCCCCACAGAAGTTAGTGGAACTCAACGCGGACATTTAATTCACGGTAATTTGCTTATCTGCTCAAGCCATCGGAACTAAAATCATAGTCGGCTAAATATTTGAGTCTACTCCTTTATCACTATAGCCATGAATATCGCAATGGTTGTGTCTTGCACCTAGCAACTCTATACATATCATCATCTTCCGAGCCTTTATTCCCAAGTTTATTTGGGGTCGGCTACTAGTTCAACCGGTTTTACCTGAATTTCAGTTTTTCCACGGAGCGACTGGCATCGGACCTCCGCAACTCTAAGGGAGATCTGAAATTCCAAGATTGAACTAGTTGTCAGTATATTTGAGGGCACTGACTTCCCAATGACGATTGCCATAGATGTTCATGACAACCGGGACCGACGGCTTTACGTGCTCTCCGAGGCACGGGCGTGAATCACTGCCAAACTTCCAAACTCCGGGCTGCTATTAGAAATTTCCTAAGAAAAACCCTAAGATAACAATATCTTACACTATATTAAATCGCCCTACTAACGCTTAAACAATGAATGAATGTCATGATAGTGACTGAATGACTGAAGGACTCCGCTAACTGTATAAATCAGTGTCATCATTTTTCTAGAAGGTACAAATAATAATGTCACCGTACTATGTTTCAATTTAAGTAATAAAAAACAAAGATTAAAAACCGCGTAAAGTCGACACGGGTTAAGAGAACATAATTTCTTTATTTCTCGTTTTAAGGTTAGATAATTCATTTTATGTTTCCTCTATCATCCTCCTATCCTTGCCTTCCTTCCCTATGCCTTTATGGGAAAGGAAGGCAAGGGAAGGGGGGGGGCTTTAACTGGTTTTAACTGAATATCAGTTTTTCCATGGAGTGACTGGAATCTGAAGGCGTACTAAATTCGAAAGTTGAACTAGTTTTCAGTATATTTGAAAGCACTGATATCTAATGTACGGTCTAGTCTACTGAAACTAATCAGTCTGTAGATAAGTCGTGATGATGATGATGAGATAAATAACACACACGAACGTCTGTAGGCCTAATTTTATGATTATATTTACTAAGTACATATCTTATGTATACTATGGACATAGAGAAACACTGATTAGGTATAAATTGTAAAACGGGATAAGGAAAAGAAAAAAAAACCAGTTTCATTCATATTCGTTCTCTGATAACAGCTTACTTTGCAAGGTAACGAAAAGTTATTAATTTAGGAAGGTCGGCACAAAAAGCAGAAGCATATTTAGTTCTCAGAATGATTTAGAATGATTGAGCTCCGGTCTCACACTCACCAACGAAATAAGACAATATGAATGCTGTCGTTTTATATTTCTGTGTGAGGTGTAGTACAGCCCCTTTCAAACCGGCCCAATCGTGTTAACATCAGCCTGGCTATACTAAGTATACTGGCTGTAATAAGATGACACTTATATAACACTAAAATAATTGTCCAATTTAAATCAATATTTCCAAAGGCTAGCGTGCTTTCCATCAGGCCGGATAGAGTCACTTTGGTAGGCTAAATATATATATAAAAAAAAGTATTTAAAGAAACCAACACCACCTTTACAACGTTAGTGTAAATAACGTAGTTATAAATCCTAACTAATCCTTATAAATATTATAAATGCGAAAGTAACCCTGTCTATCTGTCCGTCCGATTTCCACGGTAAAACTACTGAAAGGATTTAAACGAAATTTGATATACACATAGTCTAGAGCCTGAGAAAGGACATAGGCGATAACCAACATACAAGCTGGCTGAGCCGTGAGCGAAACGTAGTGCAAATTAATTTATTCATGTAGTGTAAACTGTACCGAATGTGTATTCGTTTTAATTTGTTGCATGATTTATCAATGAGTCACAAAATTTTTATTTAAACATTTTCTGATCTTGCTTTGCAACTACCGCATTACATTTCAATATCAACCTAAGGTCAACTGGTAGAGTATGTCCTGTGCATTTACTCCGCTGTATATAACTTGTGCATCTTTGTTTACTGCACGGTTGGCCTAGTGGTTTAAGCGGTCGTCACGCCGCTCTCTACTGCGCCAAGTGCCGTGGGTTCGAATCCCACGTGGGATAACACTTTGTGTGATTCACAAATTGTTGTTCTGAGTCTGGGTGTTCTTTGTGTCCGTTTCATGTATGTTTGTAAAGTCCCCTGCGACACCGGAATTCATATTCCTAATGCGGGAGTTGTCTTTTTAACATAAAAAAAAACAAAAAAAAAAAATATATATATATCTTATGGAGAGAAACTACTCAATCGATTTTAATGCACTTTTCAGCAATAGAGTGATCAAAAAGGCAGGTTCAAATATGAAAATTCAACCGTTTCAAAGACTCAAAGAAGCGGGATAGGTGGCAAAGGAAATCGTTGAAATTAAATGTTATTTAAACATGTTAACATTTTTTTTCAAAGACAACTCCACTTAGGAACATACATCCTGTGTTCGGGACTTTAAAAACATACATGAAACGGACACAAAGAACAACCAAACCCAGAACAATAATTTCTGAATCACACAAAGAGCTTTGATTTGAACCCACGACAATATCAAAGTACAATATCTGAATACTAGTGTATTGTAGAATTCTGTGTGATATTGATAGTAATTTCTTCAATGATTTATTAAAAAATATCAAAATCTAAAAGCAACAAAAATTGGATAGAAACTGCGAGTAGAATGCCGCTCACAGTTGTGCTTTTCTAGGTATGGCTCTCTTGGGGCCTAGGACCTTGACTCCCTAGGCTTCTATTGCTTACGTTGGCTTATATCCTTATAACCAACAAGGCTATATTATATGTATGACTGAGAGGTTATTATCAGCCCACGGAACATTATCACCAGCTCAGGTTGTGAACTGACGGTTGTATCTAATACGTAAGTAAATAATTACGAAAATAAATTATTATTATTAAATATTTATGATTCCAACAAATCTTATGTGTAATTTAAATTTATTAAATCTCGTGATTATGATTTAAAAGTATATTCAAGATCAAGCGCAAGAGAATTGCAGCTTAACATTAGAAAAAGATGGATACCTATTTTTTTTTAAAAAGGCAGTACAAAAAAATCTGTTAAAACAACGAAATTATTAAAATACAGTACAACAATGTTGACACCCAATGTGTGACACTTTATCAATGAATTATGAAGCTGATAAGGCCAAAAGAAATTGAGGTAGGTTGAGCTGAAAGTGATTATTTATATTATCACGCCTCAATAATTATAATACTTTGCAACTTGCACATAACTACAATATCATAATTAAATGGTTAACTGAACATATTGAGAAACCCAAACAACTAAATATTAACAAACATGGCAGACAATATGACAGACCTTTTTGTTAAAACAACAAAAGACCTACACCGTCACTAACTTTTTTTTTATTGAGATGACACTTTTTGTTTTTTTTTTTCCTCCCATTTGGCATGGAACTTGGCTCGCACTTCTGTGCATTTGCCAGCGTCAAGTTTTAGAGATGACACGTAAGCACACAGAGCATTAAACCATAGAGAAGATAATTTTTTTTTTTTTTTTTTTTATTTATACTAGGTATACCTAGCATATAATTATTTTAGAACACATTTTATAATTACTCAGCTAATCAATAATAATTATATAATATATACAAATAACTTGGTTACATTAAATTAACAATTTTATTTCCATATTTCACCGGTGAAAGTAATAAAATAAGAACAGCGTTTGCCTAACAAACCTTGCGTGCTGACGCGTGCTGCCTTACCTAGTTATGATAATTTTACTACAATGACTATCAGTGACATTGAGCGACAGTCATCGAACCTATAATATCACCATCTATCTCATTTAGGCGGGTTATCGGCCACGCGCTAGATAACCCCGCTCCCTATATAAACGGGAATCTTAACTCGACCATCAGTATACAAGCAAACGGTAAACGATAAACAACAAAGCATAAGTCTGAACTAACTCTGAACTAGCTCACATTCGCTGCCTTACTTGCATATTTTCTGTGAAAATTTATTTTGAAAAATCAAAATGCGTTTCTACTACTACGTGCTCGTTTTAATGAGTGTGTTCCTGATGGTGTCGGTAACAGAGGCTCGTCCGCGCCACCACAAACACCTTGAGAAACGTTCTTTCTCTCTCTGCCTTCTGAAGATCTGCAGTTTCCCGCGCTACACGCACAGGGTACAGCAGCTACGATAATGGAACTGGCCCATAAGCGCGAAGGTACCGCGTGACAATGCGGTCCAGAAGAAGAATTAAAAGAAAAGAAGAAGTGGAGGTTATTCGAGGTCGAAAAGTGACAGCGGAAAATCATTTCTAAAAATTATACGTATCGTGGAAGAATCTAGAACTTAATAGATAGAAAACAAATGACAGAAGATCGCCGCGAATTTCTTTGAAATTTGGAATAAGTTTCAATATTGTTTTTTAATCGAGTATGATAAAAGACTCGATATATTTTTTTCGGCCTATATTAGGCCACCGCCTAACAGAAGTCATCTGTACTTAATACTGGAATTGTAGTATTGTTAAAATAGAATTTAGATTTTAAAACAATATTTATTGCGGTACTTATGAGGAACTCTGTAGAATATCCTCAAGGGTACCTATGAGGTATTTGGTAGAATACCCCTAAATACGTTGTATGTAGTGTAAGATATTACCAGTAGTTATATAACCTTAGTATTGTTTTGGTTTAATGTGTTAAATAAATTAAATATTTAAAGTTTTGTTTAAGATATGATTTATTTGTAATCGATATGAATATCAATATGTAATCAATAAAAATAAATTGGTACTTACTTAATCTGTTTAATTATTGCCTACTACATGCGTCTTAACTATATTATAACGATTGGCTGTTAACAGACATGACAGTTATCAAATAAAAAAATCTATAATAAGATAAACATATCTGGTTATAACCAGTAATTTTAACTTTACTATATTATATTAGTGTACCTTATTTTAAAATGGATTTGAACCCCATATTTGTGAAGTGCAATAAAGAAGTCAGTTAGAAAGTGTGGCTCTCTTTTGTCATTTAAAAATCTGTCATTATAGAATAAAGAGCATCATAAATTTCGAATAAATGGCATAAATATTGCCACATAAAATCGGAGTTCAATATCATCCGATTTGAAATTTAGTTAGAAAAATATTTTAATGAAGCTTCGGTCGCTAAATTATCTGGGAAAACCGGCAGACAGAGACAAGCTTGCTTATTGCGTATATGCACTAAATATAGCAAATAAATATGGGTGTGTAATACAATTTTACAGGTACCCCTTATGATAAAATACATATTTATATTAGGTACGTCAGGAGCTACGTCAAAAGATACAAAATTTGTAGTATTTATTGTAACGGCATAAACATCTAAGAGACTTCGGTATATGAGAATGAATGGCATTTCTGTTTTAGTTTTCATACTGTTAATGTCTCGATTTTACTACATCGAGCAGAAATTTGACCTGACACCTAGCTCATGATAATCGCTTTCCATCACGCATAACTTTAAAATTTTATTGTAGTAGTATAAGACGTACCTACCTATTACAACACTGCTATAAATGAATAATATTACTAGATAATTTTTGAGTATATAATGTTTAGAGAATATAAATAACTCTCCGATTTTTTTTTTCCATTTTGGATTTATATATTTAAGAAAAAAAACAATAGATTATCTTTTTAAATATTAGTCACGTACATTGACGACAGCCTCTAAAAATAGTTCTAAAAGTTTCATCATAAGAAGTTGGCGTTAATTTAAAGTTTTATCACTATTCTGTTCTTTCTCAAAAACTACTATAACAATGATGTTATGAACTCACAAAATAAACTTGACAATAAAAAGAGATAAGTCGTAAGGGAACTAGTAGTATTGTTGAAATTAAGAGCGTTTATAACAATTACATGAGAGTAAGATGGCTGCCATGCTAAATTATGTAATTTTTTACGACAGAATTGGTGCTGAATATATTTCAGCACAAATTCTATCCCTAATCATAAGGATAGATAAAATTATAATAATTGCAATGGCTGATTTATGTCAACATTTTTTTTTATTCGGAGTGGGATATGAAATCGAAGGCAATCAAAATTTTCAAAAAGTGAATACAAATTTTATATTTTAATTGAAATGGTAACCCAATATGTAAAAAAGATAGAAAATACAATTTTTACCTTTTCAATTCATTTATTGTGTAATTATAAGGGTTTTATTAACAGCATTGTAACATATAGCATATACCGACTCGTGGAGGTCCTTTATAAACATGGTTCCTCTTAGAAAAACGCTTGAGATTGACCGTCGGTCTCGTTCTTAGGGGGTTCAAGGAGCAGGAGATTGGAGGAAATGCTCCACCCCGTTAACAATACAAAACGTCTGAATGTTGTGGAATAAGCGCTATTTGTATGCCTGTTCGTGTGATGATTGACTAAGAATAAAAAGTATCACAACCATATTCATTCCATGGGTGTCGCAAGAGGCGGATAAGGGTACAGGGTACTCAGCAGTACTTCAGAGTGAAAAGAACTATAATTTGAAATAAACTGTATACCAACTCGTTTTGATGGCGCGGTAAAGTACAGCAAAACCTCCTTTGGAAGTAGAGTTCTACGTCGGGCAGTGGACTATTAAAATCTATCGATGTATGCCAGTATCCTCGAAAAGAGCGTTCTAACGTTTCTGCTTAGCCGGGATGGGGATCAGACTTAATTGTGTGTGCGATAATTGTACACGTAGTCAGCTTCATTTTTTTTTCAATAAGTACCACTTGTTCATTCACTGGTTCTAGAATGATTTGCATTACAGATAAGAAAAATATTTGTGACATCTTACACACAACGTCATCTAGTCCCAAACTAAGCAGCGCTTGTATTAAGCGTACTAGACAACTGTCATAAATACATATACATACTTGTTTTATTTAAAATATATACATTCTATGCATACATTTATTTCTTAAGCATACACTTATTATATATTTACGCTAATTAAATGACTAGGATACAGATATGCAGATGCATTTATAGGTACTGTTAGGTCAAGTAAAATACGAGAAGAATAATAACAGTGCTAGGGTAGTATTACCAGTTATTGACTGTTTTAGGAAACAAATAATTTAAATGTTTTAAAACTCCCACAAGATTATTCCCTCAGTATTTCTTGCCGTTTACTAACACTCAAGCTGCTTTTAGAATGTAATTAAAAGAATCGTTACAATTTTTATATTATGACTAGTTATTAGCAAGTTGAAGTGGCAGTGGGGTGGCCAGATGAACCCATATAGATTCGTCATGTCTGTCTGTCTGTCTGTCCGTCCGTATGTCACAGCCATTTTTTTCCGAAACCATAAGAACTATACTGTTGAAACTCGGTTAGTAGATGTAATCTCTGAACCGCATTAAGATTTTCACATAAAAATAGAAAAAAAACAATACATTTTGGGGGTCCTCATAATTGTCCCTGACATAAAAAAAAAAAATTATTCAATATTTATGATTTCAACAAATCTTATTAGACCAGTGCTGATAATGTTTGAAAACAAAATAAATTATAGTAGGATGAAACCCATTGTAAAAGGAGGAGAATATTACAAAAATTAAAGGAAAAATAAATTAGGGGCGATCTGAGGTCGGGAGGGGGGGGGGGGGTTTAGGGAAAAAAATGGCTTATCTCGATTTCCGGCAAAACTACAAGTTCTATGGAAAAAAATCAAATGGCAAAGTTGTAGGTAATAAAAAGATCTACAACTTTTGAATTCACACTTTTTTCACTTAACCTCAAATTTTATGTGAAAAAAGCAAAAAACCAAGTTTTTGGTTTTTTATTTTTATCTTTTACAAATAAAATTATTTTTTCAAGAAATTAATTGAAAACTTACCTTTTTATGTCCTGAATACACCGTTATTTATTTGATTTGAAATATCATTTTTTTTTACCTCATTTTGACTGAATACCGAAAAAAAACCCTAATTTTCAATTGAAAATTCATCAGTCAAAATATCAACTTTTTTCAAAAAAATGAAGTGTTTTCTATTCGATGACATCTCTACTTTCCGATGGTGTAAATATATATATATATATATATATATATATATATATATATATATATATTACCATAGTAAATCTTCTCAGAAAATGCAAAAAATTAAAAATCTCAATTCGATTTTTAATCGTTATTGAGTTATTTATTTGTAACCCCAAATTGTTCTGACTTTTCTCACAAATTAAAATGTTTTTGTTTTTTCTTTGTTTATTAGTTTTATTTTAGACTCATTTTCATTTTCATATGCCTATGCGATGAGATAGATAAATAAGTTATAATAAATGTACGTTTTCACAAATTGACAAAATGTCCAATGTTATCAAATGGAGATCTATGGTACAGGCTTCGGCTTAGTTTAGACTCCAAATCTCCCACAAATTACGATTATAAAAGATATCATTTTTTATTGTACGAGTAATATGATGTAATTTGTGGAGATAAAATAAACAATTATTATTATTTATTAAAATTTACACTTTAATCAAATCACTCTGAAAACGTAACTTTACATGTTACGTTGATACAAAGATCTTAAATTCTTAATGCTTTGCAATTTGCACATAACTACAATATCATAAATAAATGGTTATCTGAACATATTGAAAAACACAAACAATTACATTTTAACAAATATGACAGACAATATGATAGACCTTTTTGTTAAAACTACAAAAGACCTACACGGTCATTTTATTATTTTAGAACACATTTTAATTACTTAGCTAATCAATAATTCTTTAATATACACAAACAACTTGATTATATTTTATTTTCAATATTTTTTATCCAAATTTCACCGGTGAAGGTAAAAATATAGGAACAGCGTTTGCCCAACAAACCTTGCGTGCTGACGCGTGCTGCCTTCCCTAGTTATGATAATTTTACTGCAATGACTATCAGTGACATTGAGCGACAGTCATCGAAACTATAATATCACCATCTCATTTAGGCGGGTTATTGGCCACGCGCTAGATAACCCAGCTCCCTATATAAACGGGAATCATAACTCGACCATCAGTATACAAGCAAACGGTAAACGATAAACAACAAAGCATAAGTTTGAACTAACTCTGAACTAGCTCACATTCGCTACCTTACTTGCATATTTTCTGTGAAAAAATATTTTGAAAAATCAAAATGCGTTTCTACTACTATGTGCTCGTTGTATTGAGTGTGTTCCTGTTGGTGTCGGTAACGCAGGCTCGTCCGCGCCACCACAAACACCTTGAGAAACGTTCCTTCTCTCTCTGCCTTCTGAAGATCTGCAGTATCCCGCGCTACACGCAAAGGGTACAGCAGCTACGATAATGGAACTGGCCCATAAGCGCGAAGGTACCGCGTGACCCTGCGGTCCAGAAGAAGAATTAAAAGAAAAGAAGAAGTGGAGGTTATTCGAGGTCGAAAAGTGACAGCGTAAAATCATTTCTAAAAATTATACGTATCGTGGAAGAATCTAGAATTTAATAGATAGAAAACAAATGACAGAAGATCGCCGCGATTTTTTTTGAAATTTGGAATGAGTTTCAATATTGTTTTTTAATCGAGTATGATAAAAGACTCGATATATTTTTTCGGCCTATATTAGGCCACCGCCTAACAGAAGTCATCTGTACTTAATACTGGAATTGGAGTATTGTTAAAATAGAATTTAGATTTTAAAACAATATTTATTGCGGTACTTATGAGGAACTCTGTAGAATATCCTCAAGGGTACCTATGAGGTATTTGGTAGAATACCCCTAAATACATTGTATGTAGTGTAAGATATTACCAGTAGTTATATAACCTTAGTATTGTTTTGGTTTATTGTGTTAAATAAATTAAATATTTAAAGTTTTGTTTAAGATATGATTTATTTGTAATCGATATGAATATCAATCAATAAAAATAAATTGGTACTTACTTAATCTGTTTAGTTATTGCTTACTACATGCGTCTTAACTATATTATAACGATTGGCTGTTATCAGACATGACAGTTATCAAATAAAAAAATCTTTAATAAGATAAGCTTATCTGGTAATCCTAACTTTATTACATCATATTAGTGTACCTTAATTTAAAATGGATTTGAACCCCATATTTGTGAAATGCACTAGAGAGGTCAGTTACAAAGTGTGGATCTCTTTTGTCATTTATAAATCTATAATTTTATTATAAAATATACAGCATCATAAATTTCGAATAAATGGCATAAATATTGCCACTTAAAATCGGAGTTTAATATCATCCGATTTGAAATTTAGTTCGAAAAATATTTTAATGAAGCTTCGGTCGCTAAATTATCTGGGAAAACCGGCAGACAGAGACAAGCTTGCTTATTGCGTAAATGCACTAAATATAGCAAATAAATATGGGTGTGGTACAGATGTCCCAGGTTAAATACATATTTATATTAGGCACGTCAGGCGTTACGTCAAAAGATACATTTGTAGTACCTATTGTAACGGCATCAACATTTTTGAGATTTCGGTAACTGAGAATGAATGGCATTCCTGTTTTATTTTTTTACTGCTAATGTCTCGATTTTAGTATATCGAGCAGGAATTAGACCTGACACTTAGCTCATGATAATCGCTTTCCATCACGCATTTAACTTTAAAATTTTATTTTACTACAAAGAAAGAGTATCGTGGTTTAATGAAACGAAATCATATGTATATTTGTAATGTTTTATAAAGACGCACCTCCCTATTATAATACTGTTATAAATTAATGAAATTAGTAAATAATTTTTGAGTATATAATCTTTAGAGAATGTATATATAATTCAACTAGGTATCCGATTTATTTTATTCCATTTTAGATTGATATATTTAAATATAATTCAATTGACTATCTTTTAATTATTGGTCACGTAGATTGACGACAACCTCTAAAGCTGACTCTAGAAGTTTCATCAAAAGAAGATGGCGTCAATTTATATATTTAATAATATACAATAAATTCTATTCTTTCTCAAAAACTACCAAAACAATGATGCTATGACCTCACAAAATAAACTTGACAATAAAAAAGAGATAAGTTGTAAGGGAACTTTAAAGTAGTTGGAGTTATGAGCGTTTTATAAGAATTACGTGACAGCAAGATGGCGGCCATGTTAAATTATGTACTTAATTTTTTACGACAGAATTTGTGCTGAATAATGCGAGCAGCTTGATCAGAGTGGTGTGCAATGGGAGAGTCCTATGTTCAGCAGTTGACTGTGATAGGCTGATGATGATGAACCAGTTATTACGTATTAAATAGGCAATAAAATTACCTGCCGTTTTAAAAACATTTTCAGATATTTTTCATGTTGTTGGTCAACATGCTCACAATGAGGAATGTGATCCTCACTGCTGGATTCTACTCGAGCTTTCCATCACGCACAATAGATTCAATTTCGTAGGCTTGATTATGTAGTAGAGTTAAATAAGAACGTACTTTTATTTTTTTTTAATTATATTGAAATGTCACATGTCACTGGCAACCCCACTTTGACAGCTCTCTTACACCCGGCCTCTGACACGGTACAGATGTCTCTCCGAGATTGTAATGTTTTATAAGAAGTGAATACCTTTGAAAACCTACAAATAAAACACTGAAGATCTCAAGCTATATCTTTTATTCAAGATCCTACAGATTACATTTAAAAAAAACAATTAAATGCTTCGTAACGAACAGTTTTTTATCTCGTAGTAATAACTAAATAGAGTAAGACAGATACATGGCACTTTCACCCTATTTCTTCAAATATATTGACGTCAAATGATAAGCAGTACGAAACTGTATTCGATTATATCCGAATTAATAAAACATCACTATCTCAGTAAAGATTCCATTGTTTGAATGATAAAGATAATTTTATTTTAAGTTAACCATTGTTTTAAACGTTTATATTTGTATTGTAAGTAGATAAACATACGTACATTGTAAAGTCAGCTTTTTAGAGCGGTCTAAAAATAATTATTTTATTTAAGTTTTATTATAATCGAAATGTCAGTCTTACTTTAAATCAATAATCTATACATCCATACAAATATATCTATGATACAAACAAATAAAATTGGAGTGTGTGTATTTAATATTATAGTATGGTACTTACATTAATTAAACAGTTTATTTCGTCTGTCTGTTTGTTGAGTTTGTTATTGAGACGACTTTGACTGACAGAAAGCTAAAAACACAAGCACAAGGAGTAACTTGCAAGTTTTTATATTTCACTCCGCGCCGTTATTCGTCCATTTTCTGAGAATGATATATTTAATTTTTAAGTAAATATGTTAATTTAATAAGGCAAATCTGCCTTGTTGGTCTTGTGGTTGGCGTATGCGGCTGCAGATCAAAAGGTCTCGGGTTCGATTCCCGGGTCGAACCAGTTTTACATAGATTCTGAAATTCTAAAAATTAAGTCAAGTCTCCGCGCCTTATAGCGTCTCAAGAATTTTCTTCCGGTTAAAACCAAGGCTACGCTAATGCAGTCCTTAATTATTACCTTAATTGACTATGGTGATTATTTTGACCTGAATGCAGATCTCCTCAATAAATTAGACCGCCTTCTTAATAACTGCATTCGATTCGTTTTCAATATTCGCAAGTATGATTATATGTGATACAATGGCTTCCAACTCGTCAGTGCCGTAGTTTACGTGCCCAGACTTTTCTCTTTTCTTTCCTCAACTCTGCATCATTGCCCAAATACCTGGTACCACACTTCCGCTTTTTATGTTCAAATCACGATCGAAGTCTTCGGTCAACTAATAACTTACTCCTTCTATGCCCTTCACGCACCTTCGACTTCATCCATTCTTCCTTCTATGTGCAGTCAGTCCTACTTTGGAATACACTGTCTGCCGAAATCAGGATGGCCACAAACCGCCTTACATTTAAGACAAAAGTGCGCGAACTTCTTCAGGGTGAACTGGCAGTATAGTCACAACTCTAGTGCCCGTCAGTGTATTTTAGATTGATTAAATATAATATATATATATGTGTATTTATATTATATTTATGTTATGTGTTATATTAGTAATGTGTTACATTTATGTGTATCTATTAATATACAAAGTACTAAGTAAATTTATTATTATTATTTATTATTATTTGTGCATACTAGTATTACTTAATTTAGGTTTATCTCGTAATTCTTTAATATTGTAAACTTTATTCATGTGAAAATATTCAGTCCTTGCACCTACCGCATCATATTTCTAAATCGCCTCAAGGTTGACTGGGAGAGAATGCCTTATGGTATTAAGTCCGCCTTTGTACAACATGTGCAGCAAGTTTAAATAAATAATAATAATAATCATTTGTATCTATTATTCTAATATTATCTAATAATATTATAATCTAAATATATGTATATATGTGTATTTATGTAGATATGTATTTTATATCAATTTGTATGTGAATCGTCTATGTATTTCTAATACCAATATTATTCATATACATTAATCCATGTGTTAAAACTTTTTCCATCTTTTTTCCTCTTTTCTTATTTTTAATATTCATATGCACCTGGCTCGTCCCTACCTTTTCTTTTTTTTTTACGTGTGGAAATCCCCGCGGACCGTCACCCCGTCGGGGGTTACGGCGAGGCGGTGTGTCGGACTCGAAGCGACTAAAACCACACGGTGTGACCCTCTCTGCGCCTGTGTATTGGAAGGAGTCCAGGTCTGCTGCTCGTCGAAGAGTCACCTACCGTCGAGGACCAGACCCAGGTACCTCATCTGGGCCCGGACCGGTACGAGGACCGAGTTGACCTCGATGGAGGCGCCGGCGGGCGGACCACGACGGGGCCCATGAAATAATAGGGCCTCCGTCTTGTCCAGGGCCACCCGCAGACCCAGCGCCTCGATGCGCCCGACCACCCGGGAGACTCCTGTGGTGGCCAGGCGCGCCGCCTCCTCAAAGTTTACCCCCCGGGCCGTGACTAGGGTGGTCATCTGCGTAGCAGATTACACCCAGCCCGGGGGGGAGACGCCCTCGTAGGGCCCAGTCGTATCCCATGTTCCACAGGAGTGGTCCTAGGACAGACCTCTGTGGAACACCGCACGACATGGCCCTGCGTCTCAAGGCGCCATCTCGGTCCTCGTACACGACGGTACGCTCCTCTAAATAGTCTGCCACCAGCCGCCTCAGGTACCCTGGCACTCCGTGGTACTGGAGTGCGGCCCTGATGCAGCCGAATGGCAGACTATTGAAGGCGTTGGCGATGTCCAAGGACACCACCAACACCACCCCGCCGCAGCTCACCGCCTCTTCGGTCATGGCCCGCAGGCGCAGGATCGCGTCGACCGTCGAACGCCCCTCTCGGAAACCGAATTAGGCGTCCGACAGGTCGGGGCCCACCTCGCAGAGGTGCCGGACGATGCGGGCAGAGAGAACCCTCTCGAGCTCGTCCCTACCTGAACCAACTCAAGGTTGACTGGTAGATAATGCCATTAAGTCCGCCTCGTACAATTGTAATGCAGGAAGTATAAATAAAATAAAAAGTCGTGTGGCACTCGGGGACTGCCGCGGTAAAGCTATTGCATAGCATTTTTTAGGGTTCCGTAGCCAAATGGCAAAAAACGGAACCCATATAGATTCGTCATGTCTGTCTGTCTGTCTGTCCGTCCGTATGTCACAGCCATTTTTTTCCGAAACCATAAGAACTATACAGTTGAAACACGGTTAGTAGATGTAATCTCTGAACCGCATTAAGATTTTCACATAAAAATATAAAAAAAACAATACATTTTGGGCGTCCCCATAATTGTCCCTAAAATTTAAAAAAATAATATTATTAAATATTTATGATTCCAACAAATCTTATTAGACCAGTGCCGATAATGTTTGAAAACAAAATTAATTATAGTAGGATAAAACCCATTGTAAAAGGAGAAGAATATTACAAAAATTAAAGGAAAAATAAATTACATGCGATCTGAGGTCGGGAAGGGGGGGGGGGGGGTTTAGGGAAAAAAATGGCTTATCTCGATTTCCGGCAAAACTACAAGTCCTATGGAAAAAAATCAAATGGCAAAGTTGTAGGTAATAAAAAGATCTACAACTTTTGAATTCACACTTTTTTCACTTAACCTCAAATTTTATGTGAAATAAGCAAAAAACCAAGTTTTTGGTTTTTTATTTTTATCTTTTACAAATAAAATTATATTTTCAAGAAATTAAGTGAAAACTTACCTTTTTATGTCCTGAATACACCGTTATTTATTTGATTTGAAATATCATTTTTTTTTACCTCATTTTGACTGAATACCGAAAAAAAACCCTAATTTTCAATCGAAAATTCATCAGTCAAAATATCAACTTTCAAAAAAATGGAGTGTTTTCTATTCGATGACATCTCTACTTTCCGAAGGTGTAAATATATATATATACTAGTTGACCCAGCGAACTTCGTACCGCCCAACTTTAAAATTCCAGAACTTGATCGCAGCGCCACCTACCGGGTCCAATTGCGAATCTAAACCATTCCCAGATCGCCTTGAACACACACAAAAAATTTCATCAAAATCGGTCCAGTCGTTTGAGAGAAGTTCAGTGACATACACACTCACACAAGAATTATATATATAAAGACTAGTTGACCCAGCGAACTTCGTACCGCCCAACTTTAAAATTCCAGAACTTGATCGCAGCGCCACCTACCGGGTCCAATTGCGAATCTAAACCATTCCCAGATCCCCTTGAACACACACAAAAAATTTCATCAAAATCGGTCCAGTCGTTTGAGAGAAGTTCAGTGACATACACACTCACAGAAGAATTATATATATAAAGATAGTACCATAGTAAATCTTCTCAGAAAATGCAAAAAATTAAAAATCTCAATTCGATTTTTTTTTTTTCGTTATTGAGTTATTTGTAACCCCAAATTGTTCCGACTTTTCTCACAAATTAAAATAGTTTTGTTTTTTCTTTGTTTATTAGTTTTATTTTAGACTATTATAATTTATTAAAATTTACACTTTAATCACTCTGAAAAGGTAACATTATATGTTACGTTGATACAAAGATCTTAAATTCTTAATGCTTTGCAATTTGCACATAACTACAATATCCTAAATAAATGGTTAACTGAACATATTGAAAAACACAAACAATTAAATTTTAACAAACATGACAGACAATATGATAGACCTTTTTGTTAAAACTACAAAAGACCTACACGGTCATTTTATTATTTTAGAACACATTTTAATTACTTAGCTAATCAATAATTCTTTAATATACACAAACAAATTGATTATATTTTATTTTCAATATTTTTTATCCAAATTTCACCGGTGAAGGTAAAAATATAGGAACAGCGTTTGCCCAACAAACCTTGCGTGCTGACGCGTGCTGCCTTACCTAGTTATGATAATTTTACTACAATGACTATCAGTGACATTGAGCGACAGTCATCGAAACTATAATATCACCATCTCATTTAGGCGGGTTATTGGCCACGCGCTAGATAACCCAGCTCCCTATATAAACGGGAATCATAACTCGACCATCAGTATACAAGCAAACGGTAAACGATAAACAACAAAGCATAAGTTTGAACTAACTCTGAACTAGCTCACATTCGCTGCCTTACTTGCATATTTTCTGTGAAAAAATATTTTGAAAAATCAAAATGCATTTCTACTACTATGTGCTCGTTGTATTGAGTGTGTTCCTGTTGGTGTCGGTAACGGAGGCTCGTCCGCGCCACCACAAACACCTTGAGAAACGTTCCTTCTCTCTCTGCCTTCTGAAGATCTGCAGTATCCCGCGCTACACGCAAAGGGTACAGCAGCTACGATAATGGAACTGGCCCATAAGCGCGAAGGTACCGCGTGACCATGCGGTCCAGAAGAAGAATTAAAAGAAAAGAAGAAGTGGAGGTTATTCGAGGTCGAAAAGTGACAGCGGAAAATCATTTCTAAAAATTATACGTATCGTGGAAGAATCTAGAACTTAATAGATAGAAAACAAATGACAGAAGATTGCCGCGAATTGTTTTGAAAATTGGAATAAGTTTCAATATAGTTTTTTAATCGAGTATGATAAAAGACTCGATATATTTTTTTGGCCTATATTAGGCCACCGCCTAACAGAAGTCATCTGTACTTAATACTGGAATTGGAGTATTGTTAAAATAGAATTTAGATTTTAAAACAATATTTATTGCGGTACTTATGAGGAACTCTGTAGAATATCCTCAAGGGTACCTATGAGGTATTTGGTAGAATACCCCTAAATACATTGTATGTAGTGTAAGATATGACCAGTAGTTATATAACCTTAGTATTGTTTTGGTTTATTGTGTTAAATAAATTAAATATTTAAAGTTTTGTTTAAGATATGATTTATTTGTAATCGATATGAATATCAATATGTAATCAATAAAAATAAATTGGTACTTATTTAATCTGTTTAGTTATTGCTTACTACATGCGTCTTAACTATATTATAACGATTGACTTTTATCAGACATGACAGTTATCAAATAAAAAAATCTATAATAAGATAAACATATCTGGTTATAACCAGTAATCCTAACTTTATTACATCATATTAGTGTACCTTATTTTAAAATGGATTTGAACCCCATATTTGTGAAATGCACTAGAGAGGTCAGTCACAAAGTGTGGATCTCTTTTGTCATTTACAAATCTATCATTATAGAATATAGAACATCAAAAATTTCGAATAATTGGCTGGCATAAATAAAATTTAACTTAAAATCGGAGTTCAATATCATCCTTCTTGAAATTTAGTTCGAAAAATATTTTAATGAAGCTTTGCTCGCTAAATTATCTGGGAAAATCGGCAGACAGAGACAAGCTTGCTTATTGCGTTTATGCACTAAATATAGCAAATAAATATGGGTGTGGTACCCCTGTACAGGTATCCCAGGTTAAATACATATTTATATGAGGCACGTCAGGCGTTACGTCAAAAGATACAAAATTTGTAGTACCTATTGTAACGGCATCAACATTTTTGAGACTTCGGTAACTGAGAATGAATAGCATTCCTGTTTTATTTTTTACTGCTAATGTCTCGATTTTAGTATATCGAGCAGGAATTAGACCTGACACTTAGCTCATGATAATCGCTTTCAATGAAGCATAACTTTAAAATTTTATTTTAGGTACATATATACAAAGAAAGAGTATCGTGGTTTAATGAAACTAATTCATATGTATATTTGTAATGTTTATAAAGACGCACACTATTATAATACTGTTATAAATTAATAAAATTAGTAAATAATTTTTGAGTATCTTTTCCATTTTTGATTTATATATTTAAAAAATAATGCAATTGACTATCTTTTTAATTATTGGTCACGTAGATTGACGACAACCTCTAAAGCTGACTCTAGAAGTTTCATCATAAGAAGTTGGCTTCAATTTAAAGTGTCATCACTATTCTATTCTTTCTCAAAAACTACCCAAACAATGATGTTATGACCTCACAAAATAAACTTGACAATAAAAAGAGATAAGTTGTAAGGGAACTTTAAAGTAGTGTAGTTGGCATTATGAGCGTTTTACAAGAATTACGTGACAGCAAGATGGCGGCCATGTTGTTAAATTATGTACATAATTTTTTACGACAGAATTTGTGCTGAATGTATTTCAGCACAAATTCTGTCCCTAATCATAAGGATAGATAAAAATTATAATAATTGACAGGCTGATTTATGTCACCATTCAAATTTTTTTATTCGAAGTGTATCCCACTGAAATCGAAGGCAATTAAAGGTTTTCAAAAAGTTAATACAATCTATGCATTTTAATTTAAATAGTAACCTAATATGTAAAAAGATAGAAAATACTGTAATTATCTTTTCAGTTCATTTATTCTGTAAATTACATGTATGGATACAGTTTTCAGGGGAAGTAGGGTTTCATTAAAAGCACCCTAAGCCGGCGAACGCTTATAAAAACCATATGTATTATGTATGAATGTCATTCTCCGATTTGATGTCAAACAACAACCACAACAACTTCGTGCTTCGATTCGTGGAGGTCCTTTAATAACATTTGAAATAAATTGTATAGCGACCCGTTTTGATGGCACGGTATAGTACAGCAAAACCTCCTGTGGAAGTAGAGGTCTACGTCGGGTAGTGGACTATTAAAATCTATCGATGTATGCCAGTATCCTCGAAAAGAGCGTTCTAACGTTTCTGCTTAGCCGGGATGGGGAGCGGACATAATTGTGTGTGCGATAATTTTACACGTACGTAGACAGCTTAATTTTTTTTTCAATAAATACCACTTTTTAATTCACTGGTTCCAGAATGGTCTGCAGCAGTAATAAGTATTTCGGTCATGTTATACACAACGATATCTAGTCCCAAACTAATCAGAGCTTGTATTATGAGTACTAGACAACTGAAATAAATACATTACCATACTTTTTTTTTACATTTTTTCTTAGTTTATTTCTTATACACTTATTACATATTTACGCTTTTTAAATGACTGGGATACAGATATGTAGTTAAGAAGATGCTTTTATAGGTACTGTTAGGTCAAGTAAAATACGAGAAGAATAATAACAGTGCTAGGGTAGTATTACCAGTTATTGGCTGTTGTAGGACATTAAATTAATTTATATATGTTTTAAAACTCCCACAAGCTTATTTCTTGCCTAAAATGTAATTGAAAAGACTCGTTACAATTTTTGTATTATAACTAGTTATTAGCAAGCTGAAGTGGCAGTGGGCTGGCCACATTTGCCGCAGAACTGATGACCGTAGGGGTAGAAGAGTTCTGGAGTGGAGACCGCGTCTCAGTAAACGTAGTGTAGGACGCCCACAAGCGAGGTGGATGGCAGAAACTGAATGCGAGCAGCTTGATCAGAGTGGTGTGCAATAGGAGACGCCTATGTTCAGCAGTGGACTGCCATAGGACGATGATGATGAACCAGTTATTACGTCTTAAATAGCCAATAAAATTACCTGCTGTTTTAAATTTCGTCGTATTTCGTTAGTGAGTTTGAGACCGAAGGTCCATCATTCTCCCGATCTATGGAGCTTTAAGGATTTGACTAGATTTGATTCATTTTTTTATCTCGTAGTAAAAATTAAATAGAGTAAGGCATATTAGACATATGGCACTTTCACCCTATTTCTTGAAATATATTGACGTCAAATGATAAGCAGTACGAAACTGTATTCGATTATATCCGAATTAATAAAACATCACTATCTCAGTAAAGATTCCATTGTTTGAACGATAAAGATAATTTTATTTTAAGTTAACCATTGTTTTAAAACGTTTATCTTTTAAGTTTATCGTTTATTTATATTGTAAGTAGATAAACATACATTCATTGTATTGCCACCTTTTTACAGAGGTCTAAAAATAATTAAAATTTTATTAAAATTCATCACATTGTGTTTAATCATCATGTGGTACTTAACTGCCTCGTTGGTCTAGTGGTTAGCGTATACGACTGCTAATCAAGAGGTCCCGGGTTCAAATCCCGGGTCGGGCCAAAAAAAAAAGTGTTTTTTGGTTTTTCTTAGGAAATTCCTAATAGCAGCCCGGAGTTTGTACCTAAGTTTGGCGGTGATTCACGCCCGTACTTCGGAGAGCACGCGAAGCCGTCGGTCCCGTTTGTCATGAACATCTATGGCAATCGTCGGGAAGTCAGTGCCCTCAAATATACTGACAACTAGTTTAATCTTCGAGTTTCAGTTCTCCCTTAGGGTTGCGGAGGTCCGATGCCAGACGCTCCGTGGAAAAACTGAAATTCAGGTAAAACCGGTTGAACTAGTAGCCGACCTCAAATAAACTTGGGAATAATGACTAGGAGGATGATACATCACTCGATAACCTATTGTGGAGGGTATTCTTTGAAACCAATTTATATTAGCCTAGAGTAGGTATATATAGGTTGTCTGTAGAAGTGTAGAAAACTAAAACTTTTATTCTACATGAGGCTAGCCGATATTAATGTTTCAACGTTTTCTCTAACCGCGAGACGTGTATGGGGCTCAGCTTTCTTGACGTAGGTGCTCCATTTTTATATAGATTCTGAAATTCTAGAAATTATTTCCAATTTCATTCAAGATTTAGAATACAGAGTATCCCTATTCATATCTATCCCATAATGTGCATCTATGAAGAGCAACAGCGTCAACAGCATTCCAAAGAGAAGGAAAACTTGATAGAATCCTATGGAAAACCAATCAGTCTGGCAAGCGTTGTATGGCAGACCAATATCCAGCAGGGTACGTCCTATACAGCTGATATTATGACAACACGTACTTAAACCTCGGGGTGTCACCGTCATTCAGGGTTAAATAGTAAAGAAAAAAAACAATAAACAACATAACATTTGTATGTATTATTCTAATATAATCTAATTAGATTATCGTATATAAAAAAAAACTCGTGTCGCAATGTTCGTTCCCATACTCCTCCGAAACGGCTTGGCCGATCTTTATGAAACTTTATATGCATATTCAGTAGGTCTGAGAATCGGCCAATGTCTATTTTTCACACCTCTAAAACGCGAGCGGAGCCGCGGGCATCAGCTAGTCGTATATAAAAAAAAACTCGTGTCACAATGTTCGTTCCCATACTCCTCCGAAACGGCTTGACCGATTCTCATGAAATTATTTATGCATATTCAGTAAGTCTGAGAACCGGCCAGTATCTATTTTTACCCCGTATTATCAGTACCCCTAGGACGCGAGCGGAGCCGCGGGCATCAGCTAGTAATCTAAATATATATATGTGTATTTATGTGTATTTAGCAGTGGACTGAGATAGGCTGATGATGATGATGATGATGATGATGTAGATATGTATTTTTATATACGATTTGTATGTGAATTCGTCTATGTATTCATAGTAATATTATTCATATCCATAAATCCATGTGTTATAACTTTTTCTTTCTTTTTTATTTTTTCTTATTTTTAATATTCATATGCACATGCCTCGTCCCTTCCTGAACCAACTCAAGGTGGACTGTAAGATAATGCCATGTGGCATGTAGTCCGCCTCGTACAATTGTAATGCAGGAAGTTTATATAAAATAAAATAAAATATGTGTATCTATACTAATAAATAAACTTGTCTTTCTCTGTTTTTGTTTTGTAAATTGATATTAACAGCATTTTACTAATTGCATAATATGAAGCTGTACAAGTTATTACATCGCATTTTTGTCAAATTTTTAAAAACTTGTTTTGTAGTTATCCCTGTAACAGCTGTACTGATTTTGACGGTGCTTTTACTAGCTGATAGCCGATGTTATAAGGAATAACTAAAACTACTTATAGTGATATCTGCGGTCGTTGTTGTGAAGTTACAAGAGAAACCGCGCCTAACACCTACTAATTCTATATAATTGATTCAAGATTGCGTATTCGGCGAACATAAAACGGTGTATGATTAATGACTTCCTAATACAAAGACGTATTACAAGATATTAACGTCATATTTGCGTGGATAATGCACATCATTTAATTTTATTGGAGTTTAGATTATTATATAAACATGTATACTCCTATTAACATGATACTAATTAAATAGACGTTGACTGCCTCATTGCTCTATCGGTTAGCGTATGCGGTTAGCATTGCTGATCAAAAGGTCTCCAGTTCAAATCTAACAGCCCGGAGTATTGAATTCCGACGGTGTTTCATGCTCGTGCCTGAACATGAACATCTATCGTTGCTATGCCATGCAACGGTTGCCAAGGGTTTCAAATTCAATTAAAAAAAAATCTGCTTTGTAAGCCTTTAAAAGCACAGGTACCTCGGTGGCGTTTTGATAGCATATGCATATGCATGTGAGGTCTCGGGTTAGATTCCCGGGTCGGACCAAATGTTTGTGTGATCCGCAAATATTAACTTCGGCGTTTGGGTATATAATATGTATGTATTTACAAAGGAAAGTATGTTTATGTATTTATATCAGTTGTCTAGTAGCCATAACACAAGCTCTGCTTAGTTTGGGTGTAGAAGGCGTTGTGTATAAGATGTCCAAAATATTTTTTACTAACATTATAAAGATGTGAAGTCTGTGATGTGATGAATTGGTGATGTTGTTTGGGGTAATCTTAAGATCTACTGAACCAAGTTTAAAAATTCTTTTACCAATAGCAGGTCAAATTAAAGAAACTTTTGTGTGTCATACATAGGATGCATATTAACCCAAAAAACGATTATCGCCATATCCGATATACACGCTATAGCGATATACTAGCTGCGAGAAAAAGTTATTTTTCTATAGAGAAACGTTACAAGAGATTGAAAACATGGTGATACGAAAAAATAAAAATCGGCCAATTGCGTGTCACGCCACGCACAGGAAAGTGTTCCTCAGTCACCCTTAATGGTACGTGAATTTAAAATCGTATCCAATAGATAATTATTGTTACGTATTAATGCGTTAATTTTGTATGACGTTTTCCAAGTAGAAGGCGTTACACAAGAAACGTTATTTTATTAATGGTTGAATTCTTTTTTTAACCGACTTCAAAAAAGGAGGAGGTTCTCAATTTGACTGTATTTTCTTTTTTATGTTTACCCTGGAACTTTGGATTGAGTGAACCGATTTTGATCATTCTTTTAAATTTGAAAGTTGGTGCCTCCTGTGTGGTCCCATGATAAGGAAACCAGGATCGGATGATAGGATCCTGGAAAAATCGAGGGAGCTCCTCAAATATCATAGGCATACCTGTCGCGATTTAGGTATTTGGAATAGTCTTTCTTTGAATTCGGTTTTTTTTGTTAAAAGTATTTAAACTACAAATTCTCACAATGTTTCAGCAAATCAATGTTTTCAATACGGCATGTACATGGATGCAAGAAGCCCAAAATCGATCAAAGTGGTGTGCAAGGGGAGAGGCCTATGTCCAGCAGTGGACTGTGATGGGCTGATGATGATGATGACCGTATGTAGATGCGCGTAGAAGGCGGTGTCGCCACGTAGAGCGCGCACGTAGAGAGTAGAGAGCCTACGTCACCACATCGCGTGTCATCTGGCTATGGCTTGAATGGGGTGGCTTATAATGTGGATATTGACATCAACCGATTAATATAGATTATATAGACGCATGAAGATTGGACGTCACTAATTATAGTATTACGGTTAAGATTATGATAATAGTTTATTAACTCATAAAAACATGTACACAAACACACACAGACTGCCTTGTTGGTCTAGTGGTTAGCGTATGCGGCTGCTGATTAAGAGGTCTCGGGTTCGATTCCCGGGTCAGACCAAATATTTTCTGTCTGGGTGTTTTCTATGTATAATATGTATGCAATTCCAAAAAAAGAGTATGTTCATTGTATTTATATCAGTTGTTGTACCCATAATACAAGCTCTGCTTAGTTTGGGACTAGATGACGTTGTATGATGTGTCCGAAATTATATTATTTAAAGTTTTATTTCACAAAATTAGCTCAATAAGCAGTGGCAGCGCCAATTCCCCTTTAAAAGTAAAGTTTATGGGTAAACCGGTTGCCCGCGAGTCCCACACACGCCCTTCGCTTACCCCACGAAGTGTATGGTGCCAAAAGCATTCCCCGCGTAAAAAAAGCTAAGTAGCAAAAGCTAGGACCTAGCTATCAAAAATGAGAGGAGAGAACACACTCATTCGTTATCTATACTTTTTTATTCCATTTTTTAGAACTACTCCATGCGTTTTCTATATATACTTTTCTTTGTTTGCCATTCGAATACTGCGGTAACAGCTACGCGGGTGGTTCATCATCAACAGTCCTGAACAGTCCACTGCTGGACATAGACCTCTCCTTAGAAAGGAGGTTTTGGCCTACTATACCACGCTGGCCAGACGGGTTGGTATAGGGTTGGTTTCAATTTTTCCTTCTCTTTGCATTGATGTTGTCTTGCGTAGTTTATCCTATACGCGGGTGGTTAGAGCCCACAAAAGTCTGAAAACATTATTTCTACAGAAGATACCGCTTCGTACTTGAGTGGTGAAAGATGCATAAAAATGTATAGTAGTTAGTAGCAAGTAGTCGATAGTAGCAGATGTAAAGCGGATTATAACCTAGTTTGTAAAATAGGTACTTTTTTAGGGTACTCAAAGGGCAAAAAGGTACCCTTTTACTAAGAGTTTTTTACAAATGATTTATTCCTATTGCAGCTATAACAAGAAATAATAAAACTCCCATACAACAAACGTCTTTTTCTTGCACGATATTAATAACGGTAACAGGTAGATGTTTGCAATGTATATGTCACCGTTAAATTGTAAACAGATTACCTCGCGAGATTGTGGACTGTCGAAAGATTGTGAGCCGTAGTTATACCGTTTACAATTTAATGTATTAATTTTAATTAGATTATAATCTAATCAAATCAAACCATTTTATTTCAAATAAACCATATAACGGCACTTTTGAAACGTCAAGTAGTCAGTCAGTAGTCAGTCGTGAAGCTAATCGTCTGTTCCAATTCGTAGATCCTATGGAGAAGAACAGACAAGAAACTCCATGGACACTCTTTTCCAACATTGTTTTTACAATTTTTGGTTACATTGTTTAAGGCATTTAATGAAATGTGAGGACAATGTAACGATGCTGATATTTACACATGTAGTGTCCAAAAACAATTAAACAATAAATAGAAGTTGTGAGATGACCAGCCCCGACTGGCGGCGCCCGTATCACGAGCATGACCCATGCACCAGCCATCGTCCAGTTCAACCATATCGTAGGGAGCCGAACGACCCGCTACACACGCCACCGCCAGCAGGACTTTTGAGCGAGCATGACATACTCACAACCGCCAGTCAACAAACTTATGCTACCAGTGACTACAAAGTGCTCACATGTACTATTCAAAATGTTCGCAGTTATACAATAATAAAAACCATTTATAATGATGCTACTTCTTAAGAATGCGATAAATATTTGGATCATGCCAATAAAAAGTAATTTATTATGCAATAATGATATTACAAAAAATAATAATAATAATATAATGTCAAACAAGATACAATTAAAATATCAATAATCCATGTCGGAAATATGGATATCCAATGTCAAAAAAAAAATTGAAATATAAGAATGTCAATTATTATGATAAAATTAACATTATGTCAAAAATACAAACTAACTTCTAAATAATTTGAGAATTAATCATGTGGCTGTGGAGCAGGACCAGCATTAAGCCAAGCATTCTTGTCGGCAATGTAATCCTCTAATTTGTAATATGCTTGCTTACATAGTGTGCGTTTTACAACATTTTTAAAACGTTTCTCTGTTAAATCTAGTATGTTTTGAGGTATTTTATTATAAAATTTAACACAGTACCCCATAAAAGATGTATGCACTTTTGAGAGTCTAAAACGTGGTTGAATTAATTTATCTTTATTCCTAGTATTATACCCATGTCTATCACATCTTTGATTGAAGAGATGTAAATTTTTTCGAACATTATGTTTTCATAGATGTACTGACAAGGAACTGTCATGATATTGATCTCCTTAAAAAGGCTCCTAACAGAATCGCGACTGCGGAGACTATATATAGCTCTAATGGCTCTTTTTTGCAGAATAAAAATTGACTCTATTTCTGCCGCACGTCCCCAAAGCAAGATGCCGTATGACATGATGCTATGAAAGTAACTAAAATAAACTAATCGTGCGGTTTCCACATCCGTTAGTTGCCGAACTTTTCTAACAGCATATGCCGCTGAGCTAAGCCGCCCAGCAAGTGATTTTACATGCGGACCCCATTGTAATTTTGTGTCTAGCGTGATTCCCAAGAAAACAGTTTCGTCTACCAATTCTAGCTTCTCTTTGTTAACTAAAATGTCACAATTACTGCTTTTAACATTTGGCAAAGAAAATCTAATGCATTTAGTTTTCTTTCCATTTAGCAATAAGTTATTAGTAGTGAACCAATGATGTACGTTATTAATAGTATTATTTATTTCAACAAAATTTTCAGCCCGCCGATCAACTTTAAAGATCAATGAAGTATCATCTGCAAATAATACAATGTTCGGTTGATCTATCGAAGTTAAACTGTTAAATCACAATCGGTAGCGCGTCAAATTGTCAACTGCCCGAAGGTTTACTCTAATCAGAGAAAGCCTTTTTGTAAAACCAACAAATCGGTTGGTTTTACAAAAAGCCGTTATGTGTCCAACTTAGGTTAGGATAAGTTTTTTTTGGGGCGGCGTCCGCGTGTGATAATGATGATAATGATAATAAAAATTTATTTATCTCAAAAAGGTAGATATGTACATTGTTGAATTAACACACTGATAAACAATATACAATACACCTTAGTGAGAACTGGAGTTTGTAGTAGGTTCGAAACCTGTGTGACAAATCTCCAGGACTCTTCTTAGTGTTTACATCTGCGTTTGTTCAATGTGAAATAACAAATTGTATCACAAAAAATTAAGAAACAAAAATAAAGTAAGAGTAATACACGTTTGTGTGTGTGAGTGTAGCGTGTGTCTGTGTGTGTGCGTATGTATGTAAGTATATTTGTATTGGGTTAACTAAGTAGAGAGGTCCACAAGAGACGGAGCCCGCATCAGTTCACAATCTGACGGTTTGACTTCGCTAAATTATAATCTATCGAAAAAATTGCGTCAATTTATAATCAGTGTATTACGGTTCACAATTTTTCGACAGTTCACAATCTCGCTAGATAAATTGTAATCTAACTTTGATTACTATTTTACCTCAACATATAGATTTCCGTACGAGTCGCACTTGGCCGTTTTTTATTATATGAGAAGGTAAGAAAGAACACTTTTGCTAAAAAATAAAAAAAAACACTTACGCAGGCAAAGTGGCGGTCCAAAGTTAGTCGAATAAATAATGATTGAATAACTTTATTTTAATTTGATGTGATAAAGGAACATAATTATTCTTTCCTATTGAACTAGAAACGGTGCTATCGCAGCTTGTAGAGCTGACATAAGCTGAATCGTACGATGATTACGCACGGGGTAGATAAACCTCAGGACAAACGGATTGAAACCTAGTTCCACGGGCATAAAGATCATGTTGGGGTCTGTTTGTACTGGTTTGAGGGATGTCATCACTCGACCTTCGACCTGCGGTTCTTTTCACTGTCATATAGATAGTCTACGTGGGTGGGACGAGCTGATAGTGGTAATATATAGTGTTACAGCACTTACAAGTTACAATATTACTTGTTTCTATCTTAAAATTAAAATAGCAAGCTGTCAAGTAGTTTGGATAGTCTGAAACTATTATTTTAAAACAGAGTCTAACCTATCCATTCTCTCTACACTTTTCCTTTTAAACACTCAAAAAAGAGTACATTTAAAATTCACTGAAAAAAAAATACTTTTATATAGCGTTCTGGACAGGTATTGCATAATAAATAATAAATATAATTAGCAAGTAAAAAACTGTACATTTTATTGGAATACAATAATTGAAAGAGATTAATGCTGACAATCAAAATACCGGCTTTGTAAGTTTAATGGCATTTGTATTAATACTAAGATTTTTTTTTTTTCTAAAAAATATCTGTCTGTCTGATGTAAAGATTGCCTTTTAAAACATCATACAAAATTAACGCAATAATACGTAAACATAACAATTATCTATTGGATACAATTTTAAATCCACGTACTATTATGGGTGACTGAGGAACCCTTTCAGGAACCCTTTGAGGATTTTTTTGTAAATACATAAGTAATAAACATAGAAAAACACCCAGACTCCGAAACAAATATTTGTGGATCACCCAAATATTTGGTCTGACCCGGGAATCGAACCCGAGACCTCTTGATCAGCACCCGCATACGTTAACCACTAGACACACAGGCAGTGAGATGTTTCTTCCCCTTCCCCACTTAAAGGAAACGGGATCATAGTGAGGGAAACACGTGCGCTGGTAAGACCATGGTACCATTGCCTTCAAACCTAACTATACGTTTAAAATACCGCTGTATTGCGCTTTCAGATTCGTAGAACTGTTCTCCTTTATTCTCTTCTTGATATCTATTACCTAACTGGCTGCGATGACGTCAGATGAATGGTTTTGTTATTAAATTTGAACAAGTAGAAAGTTATCAACAGAATGGTCAACGTTATCTCATTAGCCTTGGCTCTGGTACAATTGCACTGGTTTAGTGCATGTGCACTTGAAAGGGCTATACACACACATTTAGACATGTCAGCTGTGTTTACTCACATAGATGCAGTATCTATAGATCTATACAAAGAAATAAAATTGAATTGTCAGTTTCAAATAATATTCTTACTAATAATGTTTATGTATTTATATCAGTTGTTTAGTACCCATAACACAAGCTCTGCTTACTTTGGGACTAGATGATGTTGTGTGTAAGATGTCCAAAATATTTATTTACTTTACCTCTTTTCACTGGAATCATCTAAAAATATATAGGGGAACCGGTATAGTTATTGGCCACTTAAGCGACCCAAAGACTGAAAGATTGAATTAAAAATAAATGATATAGTAAAACATTAGTAACTGTATGTATGTATGCTACTTTATTAATGTATTTATTTATTCATATTGTTTACATACACTTTTATAATATATTATCTGCATAAAATGAACACAAAAATACAAACGGAAAATTAACAGTAATTGGCCGTATTAATACAGTTATTGGCCATGAGATCATACAGTTATTAGCCATATTAAAAAATATCAATGCTGTTATGACATAATATTATCTTCATGATGATTTTCATTTTCGGAAGGTTCAGAATCATCAACAATAAACATTTATGGCATATGAAGTCAAAAACTTCATCATCATCTGGAATATGCTCTTGATGCTTAATGGGATCACACTGACGATGATAATATTTATTACAAGTACTGCATAATAAAGACTCATTTTTCAGAGCTAGACGCCGGCATGTATCACAGTTAACCACCAAGTTTGATAATACTTTTAATTTATAGCTATCGTTTTTGTTTTCAGTCTTAAATTCTTTTTCACTTCCCTCTTTAACATCATTTAAATTTTCAGTTTCAGTCAGTCAACGTTAGGATTTACTTTTAAGTTTCCGTTTTTTGACTTCTTTCCTATGCTTTACCTTTTCTTGTCTTCTTAAGGGCAATTTCTTTCGGTTGCTTGTTCGTCTCTTTTCCACGGCATAAACATTTTTAACACCTTTAGCGGCAAGCACCCGACCAGTAGAAGGACAAAGCTGAAATCCTGTCTCATCAGCGTTAAAAACACGTTGCGGATCACGAATTGCCTCTAACAGGTTTTCACTGCTTAAGTAATTCCTGATTTCAAGAAAACATTTCTTTAAGTCACTTTCAGAAACACAAGTGCTGCCTTTAGTGACTCCCTTGCTGGTTCTTTGAGCTAAATTGGGGTGACGTTTTAAAAAAGCTTTCAGCCACCCCTGACCAGGTCTATTATTGACAAAAGGAGTATCACGTAGATTATCAGACAAAAACTTTTGTACAGTGTCGAGGACATCATCTGAATTCTTGGAAACCCTTCTCGAGCCATTCTAACTAACGAGTCTTCGATCGTATCTTCTTTTTCATCTGTTAAATATGGTGTCGGCCCAAATTGAGATCTAGAAGTAGGATTTTTGAGTTTGAACTATAAAGTTGCCCTTGGGATACTATATTTTTTGTCGACCGCTCGCAAAGACATTGTTTTACCATTTACTTTTTCTAGTGCTTCATCAAGGGCGTCTTTTGTATAATGGGGTATTTTTAGCATTTTTTGGCATGAACCTGATAGAATAGAAAGAAACGTTACTGTGACCTTGTTCAAAATAAATTAAAAAGTATTACAGTTATTGGCCTAGTTTTGTAATACCTATTATTACGAATAACACAGTAATTGGCCTAGGCTAATAACTATCTACGAAGTTCTAAAATACATGGTAATTGAATAGACCGTTTAGTAATAGGTATTTTATTCGAAGACATTTATTAAAAGCGCTGCTTTTTAAGAATATGATAAATATAGTAACTGGCCTACGGGGCCCGTAACTATATTTTTTTGAAATAATCGTGACAGTTATTGGCCACAATAGTTTTTTTAGATTAGACGAAGTTATCATCATGTTATGCCTCAAATCCGATTATAATGCTTAGCTGCTGTATATTTGACAGGATTCTAGGGACTTTACTATGTTAATAACTTTTCAAAAAATCTTATGAAAAAAAATTGTAGTCTTAATATTTTTTTATCAAACTTACCGGTTTTTCTTCCAGCGTCAAGAAATCACAAATCACAAAAGAACTAAATCGCCTAGCGGCATTTTGTTGAACCTTTTTGAGAAGTAATAAAATTGTTACCATTATATATTTTTAAAATCTACTCTTCAATCAGAGTCGCTAGTTTTTTTAAAATCAAAGTCGAAATGGCCAGTAACTGTATAGGGGCCAATAACTATAACGTTTCCCCTATACAGTACTCACATAAAAAACTCAATGTTTAATTTTTTGTCAGATCTGTCCGTCTGTTTGTTGTTCCGGAAAATGTTTGGAACGTTTGTATCGATTTTGACGGGACTTTCACTGGCAGACAGTAAATATTATATGGAGTATCTTAGGCTACTTTTTAGATTAGCTTTGTCCCGTCGCTTTACTCACGGGTAAACAACCGTGGGAAGCACCACGGTGTTTAGCTAGTAGAGCCATTTCAGCACTCGTGGGCCGGCTTGACCGGGGCAGTACTACCCTCACACAGAAGACCATCCTAATAATGACAGCATTCTTGCTGTCGTATTTCTTTGGTGAGTGTGAGACAGGAGGTCCAATCATACTGCATCATTCTCCCTCCGAAGGCCGGGAGAATGATGCAGGGTTATCTAACCAGGCCGCTCTTGAACGGTGGCTTGAATGTGGCTAAATCATTATTTGGTTACTAGAAGGATACTTTCAAGAAATGATAAACTTGTATGAATAGAATTCATATTTCAGAATTTTTAATTCAGTATTATAATTTACAGATACATGTTTTTGCTTCTAGAACTATCAACGGAATCATATATTTCACTACACAATTTTCTAATTTAAAATAAATATCCTTCTTAAAAAATAATTCAAACTTTATAAAAACCTGCCAGTAACCTAATACAAAAAGGTTACTTATCTGAGATTAATAATCAACACACCCCCTTAATCTCAGATAAGTACCGAAAAACATTTTCACACATTCTTACACATTCTTACTTCCACAACTACAAACACCAACAACTCCAACAACTCAAACACCAACAACTCCAACAACTCAAACACCAACAACTCCAACAACTCAAACACCAACTCCAACAAAACTACAACACCAACTCCAACAAAACTACAACACCAACTCCAACAAAACTACAACACCAACTCCAACAAAACTACAACACCAACTCCAACAAAACTACAACACCAACTCCAACAAAACTACAACACCAACTCCAACAAAACTACAACACCAACTCCAACAAAACTACAACACCAACTCCAATAACTCCTTCAACAATAACTCCAATAACTCCTTCAACAATAACTCCAATAACTCCTTCAACAATAACTCCAATAACTCCTACAACAATAACTCCTACAACAATAACTCCAATAACTCCTACAACAATAACTCCAATAACTCCTACAACAATAACTCCAATAACTCCTACAACAATAACTCCAATAACTCCTACAACAATAACTCCAATAACTCCTACAACAATAACTCCAATAACTCCTACAACAATAACTCCAATAACTCCTACAACAATAACTCCAATAACTCCTACAACAATAACTCCAATAACTCCTACAACAATAACTCCAATAACTCCTACAACAATAACTCCAATAACTCCTACAACAATAACTCCAATAACTCCTACAACAATAACTCCAATAACTCCTACAACAATAACTCCAATAACTCCTACAACAATAACTCCAATAACTCCTACAACAATAACTCCAATAACTCCTACAACAATAACAGCTTCAACACCAGCTCCAACACCTACTTCAACAACAGCTCCAACAAACAGCTCCACTAAACAGCTCCACTAAACAGCTCCACTAAACAGCTCCACTAAACAGCTCCACTAAACAGCTCCACTAAACAGCTCCACTAAACAGCTCCACTAAACAGCTCCACTAAACAGCTCCACTAAACAGCTCCACTAAACAGCTCCACTAAACAGCTCCACTAAACAGCTCCACTAAACAGCTCCACTAAACAGCTCCACTAAACAGCTCCACTAAACAGCTCCACTAAACAGCTCCACTAAACAGCTCCACTAAACACCAGCTTCAATAAATAGCAAATCAAATCAAATCAACCATTCATAACATTAACATTCATCATATCATCTCAACTCTTTCAACAAAAACCAAAACTTTTTATAATAACCAACCACAATTAAAATTATTAAACACCAAACCAAACAGTAATATACTCTTTCAGCTGAAACCAAAACCTTTTAATATAACAAACCTTAAAATACAGAAAAAAAACAAATACACTATAAAGGAAAAAATTAGATGTCAAAAATTCTGTCAAAAAATTATGTGAAAAATTTATCTAAAATATTCCGTTATTTTTTAAATTAATTGAATAACAAAATATGAAATTAATTTTCCCTTTACAACAATTTCACACACACGCTTCCACTGCGCGACTCTGCTATTATCTCTCACCCCCTTAAACTAGCATACTTACACAAATATTTAGAATAAAAATACCTAAAAAGACCTAATGACATACATATATATTATGACGAGAGAATAACACCAACTAACTTAATCTTCATCACCTCCATCAACACCATCGTGACCTCCATCATCACTTATCTTCATCTCCATCATGACAACAATATATCCATCTCATCTTCGTTTTCAACTCCATCACCTCCACCATCGCTATCGTGACATCCATCATCACTTTCTACATCTTCATGATCACCTCCATCATGATCATTAAAAAACACCAACAAACTTCGTCTCCTCATTTCTCATCAGCTTCACGAAAAACATCCTCTTGGTCTCATTCTCTTTGCCAAAACCTTCAATAACCTCCATTATCCTCATTTGTCACATTTTACAATTATTTCCAAAATTTAGTCCTTTCTTTTCTATATCTTCAATAAAAAATTTCATTTCATTACTCACATTACTTCACTTTGTTCATTTTCTCAATTTCGTAATTTCATTTTACAATTTTCTGCTGGGGGCTTTTCACTTTTCTACATCTTCAATAAAAATTCTTTTTTCCTGGTATCGTGCTGATATCTTGCTGGGCCCATAACCTCTTGAACGGTGGCTTGAATGTGGCTAAATCATTATTTGGTTACTAGAAGGATACTTTCAAGAAATGATAAACTTGTATGAATAGAATTCATATTTCAGAATTTTTAATTCAGTATTATAATTTACAGATACATGTTTTTGCTTCTAGAACTATCAACGGAATCATATATTTCACTACACAATTTTCTAATTTAAAATAAATATCCTTCTTAAAAAATAATTCAAACTTTATAAAAACCTGCCAGTAACCTAATACAAAAAGGTTACTTATCTGAGATTAATAATCAACAGCCGCCATGGTATGGGTCACTATGCTACATTGCCTACCCTCACAATGAGCAGTGTGGCCCCTACTCCTGGATTCTACTCATGCTTTCCATCAGGCAGAGCAGTGACATTGGGAGGCTCAAATCATCATCTTCCTAGCCTTTATTCCATAGTTTATTTGGGTGGGCTACTAGTTTAACCAGTTTTACCTGAATTTCAGTTTTTCCACGGAGCAACTGGCATCGGACCTCCGCAACCCTAAGGGAGAACTGAAATTCGAAGATTGAACTAGTTGTTAGTATATTTGAGGGCACTAACTTCCCAATAACGATTGCCATAGATGTTTATGACAACCAAGACCGACGGCTTTACGTGCTCTCCGAGGCACAGGCGTGAATCTAACATGGTGTATAGTATATTAGTGGCAGCACCTTACCCCCATATCAGGTTTATAAACATTAAAACTATGTAAACATTGGCGATTTGAAAGGAGTGGCCGCGAGTTTTTATTGCCATGTTCTTTTCTCCGGCTCTACCTATTGTTTGCGAACATGGCATAAATGTACATGTAGAATCTTGACCTGTCACAAGAGATGTATTGCATCCTAAGTGAATAAAGAATTTTGAATTTGAATTTGAAATCACCGCCAAACTTCCAAACTCCGGGCTGCTATTAGGAATTTCCTTAGAAAAACCCAAAAACACTTTTTGGCCCGCCCGGGATTTGAACCCTCTTGATTAGCAGTCGCATACGCTAACCACTAGACCAACGAGGCAGTTGGTCAAATTGGGAGGCTCAAATATTTAAAAAAAAGAAATTTTAGAGCGTACCGGACTTATTAATGCATTCCAAACACTGAACAGAGGTATGAGATGACAATAATATTTGACACTGATAATTTGACGCACGTGGTAAAATACGAGTTATTTGCTGCATACACTTCTGACAAACGTTTCTGACTGAATCAGGGCTGAATCATCCAATCTTCGGCAGTCATACAGTCTCGAACCTAAACTTGAGATTTTTTTAGTACAAATTACCTGCCAAAATGACTCTACCCTGCCTGATGGAAAGCATCAACAAAATCCAGCAATGGCGGTCATCGCCCTCACTGTCATTGCGCACAATGTAGCACAGTGACCCATTGTGACCTAGTGAGGAACTGTTTCACACCCCACTCGAAGGATCACAGGGAATCACATACCCTCTCTATTAAAGGTTTCCAAAAAAATCTAGTATACAATTCTAAATCTACTATGAAAATATGAGGGAAAGTGAGTGCCTTGGTGCCGCAGTGGTAGTATATGAGGCTGCTGAACTTGAGGTCTAAGGTTCAAATCCTGGGTCGGACCAAATGTTTTGTATTTGTATGATATTTGATTTGGAGTTTTGGGTGTTTTCTATATATGACTGAACGGTAGGCTTAGTGGTTTAAGTGGTCGCCACGCCGCTTTTTACTTCGTCAAGTGTCGTGGGTTCAAATCCTACGTGGGAAAACACTGTATGATTCACAAATTGTTGTTCTGAGTCTGGGTGTTCTTTGCGCCGTTTCATGTATGTTTGTAAAGTCCCCCGCGACACAGGTTTTATATTCCTAATGCGGCAGTTGTCCTTGTTAAATTAAATTAATTAAATCACATGTATATATTCACAAAAAAAAACAAGTTTTTATCAGTCAATCTAGCTTTCATAGTACAAGCTCTGCTTAGCTTTTAGCCAGATGGCGTTGTGTGTTACATGTCCGAAATATTTATTATTGTTATTATATACTTTTTATCATATTTGACACGAATTAAGATTAAAAAAAATAAAAATTAAAAGGTCAACTTTGTCTCTTGACAGTTGATATTTGAAAAAACTGTAAATATTTTTATTTAATCACTGAAAATAAAACTATTTTTTCATTTATACGATCGCCAACATATCTACAAGTTTTTATTAAAGTTACGAGTTTTTTTACATTACAATCTGGGTTTTACAAAACATTAATTGGTGACATTTTAAATCAGTTACTAAAAACCGCCAAATATAAAACAAGTATTTACAACACAGAAATTGTAAGTCACAAAAGTTATGAATGACGATGAACATGATGTTTCAAACGAGGAATTTAAAAAAAGTATTTTATTAATTAGTATATTTTTTATGATAAGGTACACAATTAAAACATTTAATGAATATTTGAACATATACAAACATATTAATGGAAAGCAATAGACTAAAGATTGGCTGAAAAAATAATAATTGACTTGGTTAAATACATTTTAAAAGTCTATGACAAATCTACGGTACTTTTAAAAAAAATTTAAAAACAGAACTCATTTAGCTGTAAATAATGTACCATTTAAATAAAAATAAAATTTATTTTTTTGCTAAATTATATATTTTAAGTTTCTAGTCAATCAGAACAGCACTAAAAGATTCAAAATACATTTCATAAAATACAGTAGCTGGTTTATTGTAACGGATCGTATTTCGTATTCGTACTCTTGATGATACGCATTCACAAGTTAATACAAAACATTAAATTAATGGGGCATATTATATGAAGTAAATAATCACAACAAGATCACAGTTTCGAAGTAAAAGAGAATAATAAACATTTTAGATGTTATTCACTTCAAGTTTATGCAGGCAAAGGAATCAAGATACGGCCTTCATACTACATTCAGATCGATCGAAGTTTTTTTTTTCACAAAATGTACAATTTCTACAGAGTGGTAGAAGAAAGAATAATCTTATCTTTGCCAACGTAAGGTTTTTAGTTGTACAATAGTTAGAAGTCATTGATCCTTGTCATTATGGGCAAGAAAATTATGTTGTAGAAGTTCAAGCCCAAAAAGCTTCATAATATCTCGCTACATTATGACGTCATCTGCTCTCCGGCGTGTTACATAACATATGGTCGTATTTTTTCATCTGTCTCGAAGCCAGCTCCACGTCCACGTCAGTGAGATAGAAAGCCTCAAAGTTCGTTAGCGGCCGCAACATTGTGTATAGTCTTTCGGCATATTTCCTGAACATTGAAAAAAATATATTTATTGAAATAACTATATGCACTTTAAAACATAAGCGGGCTAAATCCTCAGGGCTTTGGGTCCCACTCCATTTTTGGGTGTTCTAGAATTCGTGTAAGGCAAGTAAGTGCACAGAGATAATCGATTAAAATATAATAATACGATTTTAAATCAACTATGTAATGTGTTTGCAGTTTAATACATAAAAACATTTACAACAGCATTTGAAAAAGCGGGAAAATTTGATACTAATCCTATACAAATCCGTCCTCCATTATTAAGTCAAAACCTCCTTTCCAAAGTCTATGTACCTACACCAGTAGGTTATTAATTTATAGGTTAAATGTGATGACTACAAACATACATAAATCAAAAAAAAATCTTGTTCCTAGACTTATCTAACACACTTGCGTTAAAACAACTAAAATACAAAATTCCAAGACGACAAAGTAAAACGTATTAAGCATTTCACCTGGTATCTGTATTTTTATCATCCAAAAGCGCGGCAAGAGAGCGCAGTGCGTGTTTTCGTGCGCAGGCGGCGGTGGGTGGGCGCGTGCGCAGGAGGTCGCGACCTCCTCCGCCGAGCGCACAACAAACCACCAATAGCCGTGCCGATGCACACCGGACCAGAGGGCTCTTGTGACTAAGAAACCAAAATTAGACATTTATGATTAAGTTTGCGTAATAAAGCGCAATAAATTGAGGAATCTTTATAGTCATTTACCTACATCGTGAGGTTTGTCCTTAAGCTTAATGTCATAATTATGAACTCTAATTAATTAGGTAAAGTAGATAGCATTGTTTTTGCCACTTTGCCTTGTTATGGACGGCTAAAATTAAATCTGGAATCGTGACGTACAAGTGATTTTAAAATTTAAAAGTAAAATTAGAAAATTACATGAATTCTTCGAAAAATTTAAAGTATTCCAGATTTTCCAGACTTTCCAGACCGAGTTACTGTCGAATTCATAATATAATATATACGTGAAACTGGTATACACAGTTTTTGCTTTTCAAGAAATGTAGCCGAACGGAAGAGTACATTTAAAGTGTTTATGGACGAGGAGTGCAGAAAAAAAAAGAATTATGATCGAATTTTAACCAATGAGCGAACACTAGTATTGTATGGATTTGCCAACATTTTCTCTTATTGAAAACTACGAAAGTATTGTTTTATTTTTATAATCATCATCAGCCTATCGCAGTCCTTTGCTTGACATAGCCCTCTCCCATTGCACAACACTCTGATCGTTGTTATTTATTTGTTTGACGTTTATTCGTGAAGACATATTATTGCCAAACTGTTGCTACACTTTTTATAAATGTAAATGTTATTGTCACTTGCTGTTGGTTTTCTAGACGATAAATTAAGAAATAGTAGCCTAACATTCATAGAGACACTGCTTAAGAGAGCACATAACATTTCGAAGTATTTGGCAGTAAGTATTTTGTCGAGCAAAAGAATATTAGGTTCCTTATCTTAGCACTTCATTGTACAGAAATTTTGGTGTCACGTATTTTGATAGGACTTGATAACTGTTTATAGTCCCTCCCGTTCTCCGGAAGTTCACGAGATTTTTCGTCTTCTATGATTTGTTCTTGCAAATTTATGACATTTGGTACTACCATTTTAACTATGAAGTCACCGATCATCTGTCTATGTATGTATGTTAGCAATTTCTCTTTTTTATTTCACGTAAGGTCGTAAGAGGCGACTAAAGGAACAAAAAAGCAGGACAACATCACTGCCAAGAGAAGGAAAACTTGAAACAAACCCGTTACCAACCCGTCTGGCCAGCATGGTATAGTAGGCCAAAACCTCCTTTCAAAGGAGAGGCCTATGTCCAGTAGTGGACTGTTAAAGGCTGTTGATGATGATGAAAAGGTCGTAAGATCTACTTTTCCAGAAAACCTATAATAACTCACGTTACGCCATGTATACATAGAGCCGTGACCACATGACTCAAATCCACTCCACAGACGATATCATCTAATGCTACATTCGCCGCGCGTCGAACGGGACGACTGAAGCTGCCTGTCTTGATTAGAAGTATCGTTACGGCTTCGTAAAACTCCTGCAGTTGAAATATGAACTTTTCAGATCTTATCTATACTAATATGTAAAGGGTTAAAGTTTGTGAGTGAGTGAAAGAGTCAGGAGTAGGGGGTTAACATCCTCACTTTGAGGGTAAGCAATACAGCATGGTGACCTAAGTCATGACGGCCTGGTCAGATGTTCCTGCATCATTCTCCCGGCCTCTAAAAGCCGGTAGAATGATGCAGAATGATTGAGTATCACGTCTCACACTCACCAACCAAATAAATCAGTAACAATGCTGTCCCTATTAGGATGGTCTTCTGTGTGAGCGTAGTACTGTCTCGTCGAGTCGGCCGATTCGTGCTGAAATCAGCGTGGCTCGACGACCTACTCTGGATCTACTAAACCGATTAAAAAAAATATTTTACCAATAGAAGGCTACCTTATTAGTGAGTGACATAGACTATAAATTATCCCGAAAAATCAATGGTCCCGTGCGGAGTCGGGGCGGTTGGCTAGTTTAAAGTATAATTGGAGCTACACATATTAGTTTAAATCTCTGTAAGTCATTCTATTCTTTACTGGAGTTCTGCCTCATTAAGAACTACTCTTTTTTTCCTTTTAAGTCTTTTCCCAAACAAGGTAGTTTACTACGGCACGGATAAACTTCAATTTTTGTCCATAGCATAACTGCCATGACCTCCACAACCCAAATAAGTTCCGATACCGATAAGTTCGGCAGAAACACTATGTCGGAGTTTTCAGGGTCAGATTTTAATAATCACGCCGAGACGCGGAAGAATTCTTAAAATTAGAAATTCTAGACGGATAACTGGCATAGTTGCAGCATCTTTATCGCCGAATATTCAAGTAAATCTATAAGACACTCGCTTTCGTCCGTGGCTCCGTTTGCGTGTATACCTGTTAAAGCAATAAAAATTTGCCCATATTCTTTCTCAGGCTCTAGACTATTGTTTGTTTCAAATTTCATTTAAATCAGTTAAGTAGTTTTGATGTGAAATCGCGATACTCAGACAGAAAGAGTTACTTTACCATTTATAATGTTAGTAAGTACTAAAGCGATTTATATGTAGACAAATTTACTTTTTGATAAATGAAATGCAATAAATTCATTTTAACTTTTACTCACAGGTTTCTTGGTATAATTAGTATTCTTAAGTATAGCAGCTAGGGTGTTACATGCAGTGCGGGAAACTTGGGTTCTCGGAGAATCTATGTGGCTGATAACCTTTAGAAAAACATGTTGATTACAAAATATTAGAAGAAAATCAGAGACATCGTCATGGTATACAAGGAAAACTGCATTTGATAAATGTTTAGCTAACAAGATATTAAAAACGGCAGTAACAGGTAAGGGTTCACATTGTTAAATTGAGATTCAGAATGTTTGGTTGGATATTGATATTCCAACTCACTTTCTCCAATGACACATCTCCTTCACACAGCCTATGTCATTAAGTGCGCATTATGCAATGTATTTTGAGGTTTAAATAAATATCAATTTATTAAGAAAAACTCTTAACAGAATTAACAATGCTAGCATGATGATGAAGCTGATGCAGATGAGCTGTATTTGCTGAATAATAAGATGTTACCACTGTTGAAAGCTACATAATTTAGGGCTCAGAAGGATTTTTTTTCTTTAAATTGTATTCTAGAGAACCATGCTTCATCAGAAACGAAGCAACATATATGAATCATTGAACATTAAACATTTGTGTCGTAGCTTTACATTGAGTAAGTGTGGTTATCGGAGGCCAAATTCCACTCTTTGGGGAGGGCTTAAAAGGCCAGCAAGACCCTTATAACTCTCGGTTGCAGATTGCTTAGCATCAGAACTCAGGTGCCGGAGGTCGCAGAATGATCTCCATCCTCTAGAAGTACAAGTCTGGAGGCGACAAGTGAGGCTATCTGTCACCTTAACTGTACATGGACGTCGGGGTTGCAGGAATTTTCTTTTTATACTTGTACACTCGGTTCCCTAGCTAATAATATCTGCGACGGCGCGACGTGCAGTTTTCGGTCGGTCGGGTCCGATATAGCTATCGGTGGCTATCCAAAATGGAATTCAGTACAGACAAAAAGGTAAGGTTTCTATTCGTTCGAACTGTTTTTAGTAATTAAATAAATATTCCGGACATAACACATAACGGCATCTAGTCCCAAACTAAGTAGAGCTTGTATTGTGGGTACTAGACAACTGATATAAATACATAAACATTTTTTTTGTAAATACATAGGTATTATACACAAAAAATACCCGAAAAAAATCAAATATTTGAGGAGCACACGAACATTTTGTCCGACCCGGGAATCGAACCCGAGACCTCAAGCACAGCAGTCGCATACTCTACCACTGCGCCACCAAGGCAATCAAATGGTTAGATGGGTAGTCAATCTGCCCTGGCGGTTGAGAGTATGTCATGCTCACTCAAATGTCACGCTGATGGTGGCGCGTGTGTCGGATCATTTAATTCCCTTCAAAATGGTTGAGTTGAATGGTGCGGATCCATGCGTCATGTTCGTGAACGGGCGCTGTCAGTTGTGACTGGTCATCTCTTAGTTGCCACGGCTTATTTGAATTAATTATTTTAATTTTCAATTGTATTTTTGTTGTACTATGGACACTTTTAACGTGCACGTCTTGCTACATCGTTCTCACATAATGTACCATCTCAACATGAATGATGTAACCAAGATTTTGTAAAAAACATTTTGATTTAAAAGAGTGTCCATGGAGTTTCTTGCCCGTTCTTCTCCATAGAGATCTACGCTAGGGAATGGGCAACTACAGTACTTTCACAGTTTTTATGTCTTGTGACTGGGACTGTAGCTACATTTTTGTTTCGACAATTCAAAAGTGCCTGTAACTGGCCTACTTGAAATAAATGCTTTGATTTTGATTTTGATTTTGAATCCACCTCGGCACTGTGTTTGATGAGCGACCCGTTTCGATTGCTAGTGGCTTCTGTAGTCAGTTCAGTGTCACGCGTCAGCGGTTTATACTCGTCGCGTTGAGTATCCACTCGGTGGATGATATACATCTATCGGTGTAAGGAGTTGGAACAGTCATGAACAGAGCGTCTCGCGTTGGCGTGGTCAAGTTATACAGTCTTGTAATGTGCCTTAAAGAAAACGAACAATTTCTTGATCGCATTTGAGATATCTCTATTCTTGCAACAAGAAAAAGTGTTACAATTAGCTTTAGTCATACAATGACGTATTTAAAACAAATAATTGTTGCTGCACAAGTGTACAAGTACAATTATGTTAGTTTTTCTATGTATAAAAAGTATGTATTTACAAAAAAAAAGTATGTTTATGTATTTATATCAGTTGTCTAGTACCCATAACACAAGCTCTGCTTACTTTGGGACTAGATGATGTTGTGTGTAAGATGTCCAAAATATTTATTTATTTATTTATTTAATTATCAAATAAAATAAGTTTTATCCAATGCCAGCTACTAAGTTTATGAGGTCAAATCAGTTACGTTAAACAAACGCTTGTATATGAACTATACTTTGTCAAATCATTTATTTCCTTTTGACAGCTTGATTACGTATTTTTTGAGAATTTTTTGTCAAGTATTAGAAACGGACAGAAAGAATACCCAGACTCAGAACTATAATTTGTGGATCACACATAGCGTGGCCCCATGTGGGATCGTACCCACTATACGCAGCGCTGTAGGAAGCGGCGTCGTGACTGCTTAAACCACGTGCCGGTCATGCGTGCAGTCATCAGTACCTATAGTACACAGTCTCAATATGTACTACATATTATCTACAAATTGTTCTGTGTGGAACTTGGAGCCCGAACGCACGACATGACTTTCTTACATGTCAGATATAAAAAGTACAAGAAACTAGAAAAAAAATATCGTCTTCTTTTTCTTCCTAGCCTTTATTCCCAAGATTATTTGGGGTCGGCTTTTTTAAAGACAACTAGAACAACCAGACTCAGAATAATGATTTTTAGGTCACACAAATCCCACGTATTTGAACCCACGACACTCGGCGCAGTAGACAGCAGCGTGGCAATGGCTTAAACCACTACGCCGAACGTGCAGTTTCCCACAGAGCGACTGGTTTTTCCATTTTTATTTTTAGGTAATATTTATCTAACATCGCAATATCAAAAAACGTGTAAGAAATTGTAAAATGACACATACCTGTCTCAATAAATCTGCAATCCTATTTTCAGAAATAACGTTCCAAAACTTTTCCAAAACCTTGGGAATATCATCTAAAGTATCCATCACTTCGAACCTACAAATATAATATTGATATCAATACAAATAAATAAAATAAAATGTCTGTATGTAATATTAAATGAACAGTCTTCATAATCGTCACCCATCCAGGTAACTCTTTTTTAATCATCAATTTTCACCTGTTAACAAAAATCGGTGATTTAACCTGTGGCGACTTCCACATACAGCGCGACGAAAAAACATACAAAAACGCCATCTAGCGAAGAAACACTGAACTCCGAAAAAAACAAGAAATCTACTATACTACTAACTACTACTAATCCTGAATCGCGATAGAGAAATTCTCGCGCCGATTAACATATATACAACATCCCAACATGAACTGTTGGGCAGTAGCCCGCCAGGCATGATCACCTCGCCTGGTAAGAGGATCCTCCCTTTGTGATGGAGGAACTCGATACCCGTTTCTCCACAAACCACAATGGTTTGTTCAGAAACGGGTATCGTATGATAAAAGATACTGTTAATCTTAGATTAAACGCATTGTTCATAAGTGTTCCACACAAAGTAATTAATATGCAATGGCTGCTAAATCACTTAATTCTTAATCATTACGTCGGGTAATTTTGTTCATTAAACATGTTATATACCGCGAACATGTAATAAAATACGAGAATTAATTTATTAAGAAAGGAATAATGATTTATTTGGCTAATTGGCTAACTAAAAATAAAATTAATGATAGTGACTATGGGTTAGACCTTATTTTCAGCACAAATAGTGAATTTGAAATAGAATATTAGAATAGAATGTAAATAACTGATTACTATGTTTCCTCTCTGTTCCATAGACATATCTCCTCTATTAGGAGTACTTGGACCCTAAAAAACAGCAGTCGTGTTTCGTTGCTGAGCAAGAGACCGGAGGCCCAATGATAGAGAAGCACCTCATTAGGCAGTTATCTGCATTGTGTGTATACTGTAGGCAAGTATGTTGACCACTACTTCTTAGATTCTGCTCCTGCTTTCCATCAGGCGGAGTGGAGTCAATTTTGTAAGCTGATACATAAATAAAATAAATCATTTTCCAATTATCACCATTAATGGGGACTTACGGCTTCTTGTATTCCATATTTCTTTACTACAAAATTATTTGATTTTTTTTCCTCTTATCAATTCAACTTTTGTACAAGTTAAGGCCCCTGGAAAGTTTTCAACTAAGCACCAATTTATTTTCTGACCATGGCGACTACTGTCTATATATATCTCAGGCCAGCCAGTTACTCTATAATCATTTTATGGTATAAAATGGCCGCGATCATCGTTTGTCTAAAATTTTACTGTTTCCGCAAATGAAATTTTGCTGCAATATTATATGGGATCTAAAACCTGTAAGAATAAATCTGTAGATATGGCTAATGTCTAAAATGATTGAAATAACAGCAAGATCTAACCATGAGGACGATCGTAGTCTTCTAAGTAACTCAATGCACAATAGTTCACACCCTTTTTCTCCATGTTCAGATAATTTACTCTCCTCGCATACAGAGCTGGGTGAGCCACTTCTGCTGTCTGAATTGCTGACAATAAAACAAACCTTGTTAAAACAAGTTTTACGATTAAGAAACAAGATAACCATCATTTTCATCGATGGCCTTCAGTTTTCCACTGATAGGCATAGACTTCTCAATAAAAAAGAGGTTTTACCTTGAGACTACCACGATGGCTAGACCGGTAAGTACAAGGTTTGCGTCAAGTTTCCTCCTCTTTGCAGGTATTTTGTTGTTTAATGGTTAATAATTGTTGTTGTTTGGCTTTTATAAAGTCACTAACGTATCATTTAAAACATTAATAAAGTCTCAGTGGTACTGTGTTTGAAGTTCGCGTTCGATTTTCGGACTAAGGCTTTCTATCTGAAAATCATCTTCCTAGCCTTTATTCCCAAGTTTATTTGGGGTCGGCTACTAGTTCAACCGGTTTTACCTGAATTTCAGTTTTCCACGAAGTGATTGGCATCGGACCTCCGCAACCCTAAGGGAGAACTGAAATTCGAAGAGATTGAACTAGTTGTTAGTATATTTTAGTGCAATAAATTCCCAATAAAGACTGCCATAAATGTTCATGACAACCGGTACCGATGGCTTTACGTGTTCTCCGAGGTACGGGCGTGAATCACAGCCAAATTTCCAAACTCCGGGCTGCTATTAGGAATTTCCTTAGAAAACCCCAAAAACACTTTTTGGCCCTACCCGGGATATTAACCCGAGAGGTCTTGATTAGCAGTCGCATACGCTAACCACTAGACCAACGAGGCAGTTAGTCTATGATCTGCAAATATTTGGTTTTATTTACAAAAAAAAGTATGTACTTAAGATAATCTGGTTTTTATAGTAAAAGTATTGTTTTGTTTCAAACTTGATGGCGGTGTTTACTTACTGTACGCTATACCGTGACTGATGGAAGGTCTTGGTTTTATTGCTCATCTTAAGTTCTTTTATCTTATCTGCGATATTAATTGGGTTTTGTAAATTTGTAAGGGACTCCAATCTAGGGCCTTCTATGTTTTTATATTCGGATTTATTAACATTTGATGAATTGGCTATATAACCAACTTCGAAGTGTATTGGAGGAAGTTGTATAGTACCCTGGCTTCCCCTGTCAAAATCTGTAATTAAATTAATAAGGTCTGATTTTAAATATAGGTTATAAAAATGTTTTTGGTAATGGATGTCAATAGACGTACTAATTCTTTCATTGATTAGATTACTTTCTCCTGACGCTAGATCTCGAGATTCAATCTCCCATCTGTCCATACCTTTCTCATCTCTTCTTTCTTCAAACACACAAGGCAATGTTCCTGATCTCAGTTGCAGCTTATTAGGATTGATCGAAAATAGAAAATTAGTATTAGCACATTTAGGGCTAGTAGGACAAGAATAATTGCCCTGAATTGGTGGCAATTTAAGAGTGTCAGTATCATGACAAGGTTCTGTTGGAAGTAATTTAATTCTTATTCCGGATTTATTTGTGAATAACACATCTTTATCGTCATTATTTAAACTACTGCAGTTTGGAGATACTAAGTCCTGTGGGCTATCTTTTTTAGGTGCTGATTCTTCGGTTAAAGGTGTCAAAAGATCAAAACGTTTTTTATCCTGTTCGAATGGCTTGTGTGATTGAAATTCAATTCTTTCGCACAGTTTGTTGTAAAGGTCAGCAACATCCCTATCCATAGATTTTGGCGTTTCACACTCTTCATTTGGATTATTACTACTTTTGCTATATTCAGGTTTGTCACCCTCCATTAGTGAGTCGTCATCAAAATCCGTTTGATCATAATCACTATCATATTCGACTTGCTCATCACAATATACATTATCTTCATTTTCTGCATTTATAATATTTTGTAGTTTCTCTGAGCTCGGAACACTCGTGCTTTCATTAGTTTTATCAAGTTCACTTTCTGAATTCAATAATTTAGAGGACTTATCTTCAAGGGAGTTACTGATGAATTGACTGGACGCATTATTCTGGTGATGATCTCCACACTCACTTACAATTTTAGACTTAGAATTATTTTTTTCGGTTACTTCTAACTGGTATTCAAGAGTCTTGTTAGATTTTATTGAGATAAAAGATGTTTGGGTGTGTAAAGTGTTTTTGTCCATATGCTTTATTAAGGTTTCATCTGTCTGAGCTAATTCTATGATAGTTTTACTTGTTTGAGTGAATATTTCTTGTGAGAAGATGGAGCATCTGTTAAAGCTTGTGGAGCACTCTGCGCAATATCGCTTTGTAACATCACATTGTACATCTCTGTTAATATTCATAGTTCTTGATGATTTGTCTTTCATTATAGCGATATTCTTATAGCGTGGTGATTCGCTGCCCTCGCTATCAATTTCTAGAATGTAAGTGTCCATTCCTGATGAATTAAGTTTGTCGGAGCTGCTATCAAAAAAGTCCAATGAATACAAGTTAGTTGTGGCTACACTTTTTTGCGAGTCTGTTTGTTTTACATTCTCAATTACTTCTTCTACTTCTTCATCCTAAAATGTTTATATGAATTAAAATTTTACATTAAATTAATAGGGCATTTTCGATAGCATTCACTATCATGAATTTTACTACTGATTATTTATATTCTATGTCATGTAAACTACCAGTGATCTGTAGTATGAACTGAGGCAAAGCGTGAAGTATTCATTATGTAGCTTCCCTCGTTATAATCACTATTCTTACCATAATTTGAAAATTTTGAAAGAAACTAGCATATATTCAAACTTGTACCACTAATGTAACCACATGAAAACGTAATCTTATGTATTTACAAATATTTCAGTGCAATTCTGACAGGTTGTGACAACTTTGAACAGAGAAAATGTCATCTAACAATGGTTTTTATTTTTTTCTTGAAAATTAAATGTATAGGTTCAAAATGGGTACTGAATAAACTACATATTGATAATTACTTAAGAGAAACTCCTAATTTTCTTTATTCCCGCACTGACGTCGCCAATTTATGAAGAATTTTCGATTTTTATTCAACGAGCATGTTAGCTTTACTGAAACATTGTAGTCTTACTTAAAATCAGTGTGGCTGATCAATCATATTGATTTGATGTTTGTAAAGAGAGTTCAGCTACACACAAAGTGTATGTAGGTCTAATCTGTAATATGAAATTTTTAAAATAAATATTCATCATCATCAACAGCCTTTAACAGTCCACTGCTGGACATAGGCCTCTCCTTAGAAATAAATATTAGTAACTTCATATTTAAGCAGGTTATTTACGTGCAATTGGAGGGGCCTATGTCTAGCAGTAGACTGCGATAAGCCGATGATGATGATTTACGGGTATTAAAGAAGTAAACGAATACTTAGAGAGCTCATGGATGGTGTTTCATTACCACATCTGTGATAATATCTTCTTTTGCATGTTTGGTATCGTATAAACAATTGACATATATGTATATATGTTTAATTTAATACTTATCATTTCGTATTTTATTGTTGAATAAAGCCAATATTTTGTTGGTTCGTTTCTCACTACGTATCAATTTACTGACGCCAGCACTGCACTCTATAAGATCTTTACTATGCACGAGCACCAACGCCACACCGCATGAGCGTATGTTTAATCACCCGCGCCTATCTTAAAATTGAACCTCCTTACCAACCTGTCTTCATGCATCTGGGCCTGTGTTCATGAAAAAGAATGTTAGGAGCTCTAAATACGACTCGGCTGTAAAAGTAGCCCTGTTACTTCAGAGCAACCCTGAATATTTCATTTATAAGACTGCCTGATGGACGAGAGACAACAGTCTCTAACAGATCACTTGCGCTGGTGCCACGGTATATGGACGATATTTTTTTTGTAAATACACACTTAATATACATAGCAAACACCCAGACTCCTAAACAAATATTTGTGGAACACACAAATATTTAGTCTGACTCGGGAATCGAACCCAAGACTTCTTGATCAGCAGCCGCATACGCTAACCACTAGACCAAGAAGGCAGGCATTGAATCATGTTTTATTCTAATTTATACAGTTTTAAGCATTACCTTACCGTTAAGTGTCTTGACTGCATGCTTGTTTCCAATACCCAGCATAAATAAATCGGGACCTGAAATGCGCTGCAAAGTAAGCTCGATGCCGCTCGTCGCTCACCTCGAGCCAGTTCCATATAATCGTCAATAATCAGTAAATCGTTTATGCACATGTACACTATGTCCTACCACATAATGTGGTGTACATGTATTTTTCAAAGGGAAAAACAACAAACTGATGTTTTGATAAATTAATTTATTCTGAGTAAAATATTTCTTTGTATTAGTGCTGTGATTAATAATCGACGACGATAAGGGCAGACCACTCAAATTCATCATCTTTTCAGCTTTTTTTTTAAATTGAAATTGTTCACAAAACTAAATTCAACAGATTATGCTTTGTTCAAAGTTTTTCTAAAATTTTGAACAATTCAAACACATTCGATGGCACTGTTTCTGTCTCTAGAACAATATTTTCATTTCATTTCCGAATGAACATATATTGAAGGTATTTCAATAATATGTACTACACTTTGTGTCACGATAATATTGGTTTAATATATTCTGATTATGTAAGTAATCATTCGCCGGTCTTCCCCCGAACAGTCTTAGGTTCTGATGGTCTTTTAAACAAGAAAAATTATATGACAGATAATACACTTTTATTATTATAAATAATTTATTTATAATTTAATATAATTATAAATGTTTAGATTTAATACTTGAAGAAAATGAGAACCAATTATAGAATACACAATGTTTACTATATTTGTACATATAGGTGTTACAAAAATGTGAGGTTTAGATTATTTAAGGAAAATAAATAGATTACAATAAATACATTTTTAGACCAGCGGTCTTTACGTCACATTTTGGTTCAATTTTAGTTCTATATGCCTCCAAAACACAATTAATTTGTACATAACCATACACTTTTGTAACAACTTGTATGATTATTTTATAAAATACCATGATACATTTACACAATCAACAGTCACGTATGTGTGTGTGTGACATTTATATAAGAAATTTACCAGCATTTTTCAATAAGACTTAGTGTGAAGTTGAGAATAGGTAATACAAGTGCTGGCATTATGGGAAATCGAATATAGTCACATAACCTTTTTGCTTTCGAGATGGAGATAACTGTACCGAGTAGGATAAGTTTAAACTTTAATTTAACTGACATTGATATTTTAGCTAATCGAGATTTAAGAGCACTTTTTATTTTACTAGCTGACCGGTGCCCATTTCGTCTGGCGTTAAAAATTTGGAAGCAAATGCGACAAAGAGAAAAGATCTGTTTTTCTGTTAATATATAGCCTTACAAATAATGTGGCTTTCTATTGGTAATCAAAATCGGTTCAGTAGATCCAGAGAGTAACCTCACAAGTACCTCTTTACCAGACAATTACATAGTGCTTAATAAAATAAGACCAACACTAGTAAACCAAGCCGATAGTGAATTTCTGCAAAAATAGTACATCAGTGAATATAGATCTTTATTAGTTTCGCTGATGTACTAATTTATATCAAATTTGCATTCATGGTATGAATATATCTAAACATAGGTGTAAAGTCCAAACAGATGGTGACATTATAATAACTTCACACACAACTGTCTCGCAAAACCAACTTCACATCGGTCAATTTAGAGCAACAAGTTCAAGAAAAATGCCGTTAGAATCTTGATACTAGATGTCGCACACATAATATTATTAAAACAGGTACGTATACACATATATCTACATAGAACAATCTATAAGTCTGATACAAATCCACTCTGACACAACATTTATACGATAAATACCCTTTATATCCAAATACATAGATTTCTTTATCCACAATATCCAAAACTTGTTAATAAATACTTTAACATCTAGACAATTAGTTTACTATCCCACATATATTATGACTACAAATTACCATCACTATAACTTATATCATTAAAAATTTTCGCATAATTTTCAATTTTTTTTACGTCTTAGTATAAAATCGTCAACTCTGGTTGACAGTTTAAAGATTGACCAGTAAAAACTAAGAAACTAATCGCTGGACAACTAAGAAACAATCGCTGAAGCGGACACGTGTTAAAGTCGAGAATAAAATAATTAGGCAAACATAGGCACCATGGACTGGAGGCTTGCGGAAAATGGTTGGCAGCGGATGGATACGTACTACTCGTGACCGGAATGGCTAGCGTTTTTTCTGAGAAGCCTCCGCTCAGCAGTGGATGGCTCTAGGTTGAACAACACGATCAACATTTTGTAAGTATTCGAAGTTATATAACTTGACACATCTCGCTTAAAGTTGTCTGATACCAAATTAAACAGAGCGAAGTATATACTCGACATACTTTTACATTACCATTGGTTTTGATATTATAGGGGAGACAGGGAGACCTGACGAACAATGTTTTTATAGCCATGTTTTTTTCTCCGGCTCTACCTATTGTTTGCGAATATGGCATAAATGTACATGTAGAATCTTGACCTGTCACAAGAGATGTATTGCATTCTAAGTGAATAAAGAATTTTGAACTTGAATTTGAATTTGAATGATGCAGGAGTATCTGAATAGGCCGCCAGTGTTGGTCACTGCATTTTCTGCATTCGCAATATGTATGATTCTACTCATGTTTTCCATTAGGCAAAACACGAAAAGATGGTTCACTTGATAGGGACTACCTTACTAGTAAGTCAATAGGTACCTAATTCAACAATCGCGAGTGCCACGACGAGCTTTGAGTTTTTTTTTTTTTTAAGATTTGTATACACAGGTGTTACAGATAAATTACACCCTGACATAGAACGAATGATCGATTATATTTGTCCTGGAAACGAATAGTCGATCCCACGATATTTGGATCAGAAGTCAATACCACCACTAGATATAAACGCCAACGCGATAATACATTTTCACTTAGATCTTAACTAGCAAATAGTTAGATCTTCAATATTTAAACAGTGGCTCCGCTCACTAGGATCCCCTGGTGGATTTATTTGGATTTCTGCGCCTATCGACACTAGCGGATCACACGGATTTTTTCTACCATTTTGATCCCCGATGGGATTTATTTGGAAGACTTTCTAAACACAACGTTCAATAGGATCCCCTGATTTATTTGAATTTTTGTTGACGGTGTAGATCTCTATCGCTGATGATACTCTGGTGGATTGACATTAACAACGTTTACGTCAACTATGTAGTTGCAATTCGACTTCATCAAAAGTTCCAAAGGAGATATGGGCAATATTTTTCTATGCTTATCTTTATCTTTATATATATAATTCTTCTGTGAGTGTGTATGTCACTGAACTTCTCTCGAACGACTGGACCGATTTTGATGAATTTTTTTGTGTGTGTTCAAGGGGATCTGGGAATGGTTTAGATTCGCAATTGGACCCGGTAGATGGCGCTGCGATCAAGTTCTGAAATTTTAAAGTTGGGCGGTACGAAGTTCGCTTCGTCAACTAGTACTCATATAAAAATCGATTGCCGAAATATCACGCATCACTTTATACCATTTGTACGTTGTTTCACAAAAAAGTTTTTATAAATTACCTTCTGCGTACATTTTATCTTAAATTATCAGTTCTAAGAATAACGAATACGCAGAATATATTCGTAGGCAAAATTTAAGCCACAAAAATGTTAACAAATAAAATTAAAATGTTTCGATATTCATTACCCTCGCATTGCTTATATAGTATAAAAGGAGGAGGAGTAGTCATAAAAGGAGAAGCAGTGGATCCTGGTGGACGTTGTATTAACAAAAAAAACTTCTAAATCGATTCATTTTCGGAAATTGGAGAAATATTAAAAATACTTTCTAGGGGTCACGTCACGTCAAAGATAGTCACGTTTTTATTTCAGGGTTACCCCACTTCTTCCGAATCATACGAAGGCTCTTTTCCAAGTGTCTAACGTCTTAATAAAAATGTTTTTTTTTTTAATTTTTATTATAATTTACATTACATACTTTGCACTTCTAGGTCATTACCTAGAAGTGCAAAGTATACAATGTAAATTATAATAACGTAAAGTACGTTTTTTTGAACATTTCCAAAAAACGTACTATAAAGTACCCTCTCAGCCGCTATCTTTATTTAGTTTTTGGATTCTATGAAAAAACAATAATGCGGATAGTAATCTTCAACAAATAATCATTTAAAAGTGTTTGAATTTTAATATATAGTTTATAAATCTCGTGTCACGATGAACTCTGAAACTATCTAACCAACTTACACCATTTTTAGGGTTCCGCTGTTTATGACTCGGAACCCTAATAGATTCGTCATGTCCGTCCGTCTTCGACTTACCGTCGAAACGGTCGAAACTTTGCATTAATACACACATCAAAAGTGTCTAGGGATCAACATATATTTTTGCAATAACTTTTCTCCTGATTGATATTAATTAAAAATTTCTTTAGGGATTCATCAAATAAAGTGTTTTCGTTTGTCACAGTAACGATAAACCAAGTCACCTTTGCATTAGTAAAGAAATTTGCCATTTTCCTAATAAAGGGATTTTTGACATTTGAACCACTAACATTAAAGTTCGAAAAAAAGACTGAAATAACAGTTTTCTTTAAAATTTTATTAGGTAACTTAAACAATTAATAATCCGTGTTTCTACCGCGAACACTAACAACACAAGAACATCGGTTTGGCATACTCAAAATGAGTTCATCCAAATCACGCTGTGGAATGGCCGCCCATGTTCGTTGCAACAACAAAAAAAGGTCTTCTTGCGACTGGATACCCTCCATATTCGGCAGAGCTCTTCTCTGTAGCATATCCCATGCATGCTCAATCGGGTTCAAGTCTGGCGACTGAGCAGGCCAGGGCAGGACATTGATGTTAGCTGCGGCGAGAGTCTGTCTTACAACTCTTGCGGTGTGCGGTCGTGCATTATCATGCATTAACTGAAATAAGGGACCGATTTGCACTTGTAGAGGAACGATGACGTCTGATACAATCGTCTCAGCATAAATTTGAGCGTTGAGGTTGCCTCTGATCCAAATCAACTCAGTTCTTCCGCCGATCCAAATACCCGCCCATACCATGATGGTTCCACCACTATAAGGATGGACTTCCTGGCAGGATTTTAATCGCTGTTGGCGTCCAGGGGTTCTCCAGTGTCGTATACGTCTTGTATCCGGTCTCATACCAAAACGAGACTCATCAGAAAAGCACACGAAACGCCATTGTTCTTCTGCCCAATTTCTGTGTTCAAGAGCCCATTGATATCGAATCCTACGATTGTGCATTGCTATAGGTGGTACCCGTAGCGGTCTTCGGGAATGAAGGTTCACTTCATGCAAGCGGTTTCTGACTGTTTGGTCGCTAATTAAGTTCCCTGAAGAGTGATGAAGCCTCACGGCTAACATCATGGCGGTTATTGTTGGAGCTCTTCGAGTTAAGATTTGAATGTATCGGTCTTGTCTCCGTGTGGTGCAGCGATACCGTCCTCCATGGCGCTCAGCCACGGTACCAGTGCTTCGGTAACGTGTCCAAAGTCGACTGATAACACTCTGACTTGTATTCAGAGCTAAAGCCACAGTACGTTGCCGGGAACCAGCTTCTATCATTCCCACGGCTCTGAGCATTTCTTCCCTGCTTAAATGACGTCGCCGCTCCATAATAACGTTGGTTTTAATCAGTAGTAGGGAAACAGTAGCACTAATAATTTCTTCAATGCGTTGTATGTTTTTATAGGGAAAATATTGGCAGCTGATTTTCATCTTTTACTCGAATTTGATTGACAGTTCCTGATTCAAATTATGAAATGCACCAAAAAGGATCCATATAAATTTATAAAATCATAAATTTATTACAAAGCCACATCTCAATCTCAAGAAATCCGCATAAAAATGCTTGATCCCTAGACACTTTTGATGTGTGTATGTGTTGTAATTACGTCGACAAAGTGAAAACTATAACGGATTAGATGACTTTTGTAGTTAGGAGTTATAGAAGCTTAACTTGTAAAATGCGCTTCCTTAGAAAACGTCATACAAAATTAACGCATTATTAAGTAAGCATATCAATTATCTATTCATACGATTTTAAATCCACGTAGCATTACGGGTTACTGAGGCACCCTTTCCTGTGCGTGGCCTGACATGCACTTGGGTGATTTTTTTAAGTAATCTTTTATAAATTTTTCATGGCTTGAATGGCAGGGCATTTTAGCAAGTATGAAACATTTTTTTTTGCAAGTAGCTAGTTTCTTAGCAAGAAAAATAATTCTCCGTACTTAACAGGTTACGTAGAGTAGGTTTCGTAGGCGGCCGAAAGGTCTTTATTATCAACAACATTTATTAGTGCACTGCTTGAAATAAAGTTGCACTGGACCCCCAGTTCACGATTGAGTCATCATCTCCCTAGCCTTTATTCCCAAGTTTATTTGGGGTCGGCTACTAGTAGTAACAAAAATAATACACACAGAAATATACACATTTTCGATAGAACATGATATGTTAAACATTTAATATTATAACTCTTGATGTTTTCACATGAAACAAATCCTTAAACTTTTTTCAGAACAAAACTTGATTTTTATTTAAATTTAGAACAAAGCCGTTTGAAAATAAGGCTGGATATGTATATTGCGACAAAAAATCGCAATAACACTTTGGTGTTTTATGAATACTCTTATTCATATAGATTTCAATTAACTATACTAGTAAAATATTAAAGATACGCTCGCAGATTTCTCAAACTTTAGATAAGAAATGTGTTGAAACATCGTTTTTATTTTTTTTTGATGACTTCTATTGCTTCGTTTAGGCTATTTTGACGAAATGGTATTCAAAAAAATATGTTTAAATCAATACTGCAGAATCTGTGAACGCACCCTTATATAATATATAATATATATATATATATTATAACAAGTAGTATACAAGACAACATACTACATATATAGGACATAAAACATCAGACAAGTATATTCTATAATCATTTGGGAACACAGGTTATATAAATTTTGTGAACCCACTAATAAATATAATAATAATAATTTATATTCTACAATAAATTAATCAATAACAAACATTTTTATTTAAAATTAATGTGCAGATGATAAAAACCGCCTATGGTATTTACCATAGACAAATCAACAGTGGCTGTATTATATAAAAAAGAACTGTATTATAATTTTCTCTTTTAAAATTTCCAGAATAATTTCACATTTCAAAATACCTTCCATTTTCAAAACTTTAAATTACTTAACAAGATTAAATTGTTACACTTTTATATAAGACACATCAGCGCTACAAGATATTAACATTTAAAAAATGCTGCTTAACATCTAATACAATATGTATCTATTATAATAATTAATATTTACTTACCCTACGCCATCAAAAAGTAAAATAAATAGACAAAACATTGCAACACAGATAAAACTAATTAACAGTAACGCCATCTAACGAAATCCAATGGAACTATTTATATACTAGTGACGTCACGATTACAGATTTGATATAGATTTCAAACGATAACGTCCATGCTTTTGCTTTACAACATTCTATTTAGACAACTACACTTACAAAGTACATTTTTCCTTTTAATTCGACGGCATGACCTGAGATGACCCGATCATCATCATCAAAAGGCTTATATAGTTCACTGCTGGACATCTTTAGAACGGTTTTAGCCCACTATATCACACGAGTCAAGTTTTCCTTCTCTTTGCGGTGACTCTCGGCTGATGTCACCTGCGGGATGACAGATATCACTCTGTATTCTTATTTCCTCACGTACACACGTGCATTTCGCTTGATAGTGTGCTAGAATATGGTCCAAAGGCCCCGAGAAATTATTTTTCACGGACTGTTCGAAGGACCTTAGATTGCAGCAAACACATGTTGTACGATTTTGAAGTTGCCACACAGAAAAATTACAATACTATATTTCTAATTACATCACAAAACGGTGAAAATTCTATTGGAAGTTTGTACATCTTTATATATATAATTCTTCTGTGAGTGTGTATGTCACTGAACTTCTCTCAAACGACTGGACCGATTTTGATGAAATTTTTTGTGTGTGTTCAAGGGGATCTGGGAATGGTTTAGATTCGACCCGGTAGGTGGCGCTGCGATCAAGTTCTGGAATTTTAAAGTTGGGCGGTACGAAGTTCGCTGGGTCAACTAGTATATATATATATGTAGTCTATGATAACGGTACACTTAGATATACATTACAATACTTAAAGAGATATAAATTCATAATTTGATTTAAAAAGTCTATTTTTGATAATACCTACTGGGGCACGTAGAGATTTATGAAATTGTTATTTTATCATTATTTATGACGAAGGAAATGCTATGCTAATAAAAGAGTACTTGAACTTAACTTCCTGTGTAACACTTTCGCCCCGAAAACGTTTTTTACGAATGAAGTTACAAATAAAAATCTATATAAAAATGAAATTAAATTTTTAACCTTGGTTGTGTTATGTTGGTATCACTGAACTGTTCAGAGTTTCAGTTACTACGTTGGCAACACTGCCATAAAATGACGTCACCACACTGACTAATGAAGTTAATCGAGAAATTTATTTAAAAGGCCTCGTTTGTTCAAACAATTCGATTCCCTATCATATGTTGTATTATCATTGTTTAATAATTAGGGCCAAGGGCTATCTCATTTATGACATGAATGAATTACGACCCACTTTTATGTAAAGAGTCAATAAACCTAAATCATAAAAACTATGATAAGTAAGCAAAAGAAAATGGCAACATCTTTAGAAACTTCTAATCAGACAAAATTATACTTTATGTCAGTGTGGTAAAGGTGTTTATTGTGGATGGATTTTTTTAAGCCATTTTTCAAGGTTATGTTTTGTAGTAGTAATAATTGATTGTTTTTCGTGACAGGTTTACGGTTTTTTTATGTTTTCTTAGTATTTTTAAATATAGAACAAAGATTTTTAAGTTTTCAGGCCAATTTGCGAGGCTTTATAATATAAACAATTTAATATGTATATAATAAACATTGCACATATTTTCTTATAACATCGTTGAAATTGCGGTCAACATGGATTAACCAAATATTTTGTTTTTTTTTTTCACTTTTCTTAAAACTAAGCAAAATCGATAGTTAAAAATAATTTTGGATAAATAGTTTAAATTGATATTTATACAAATTTGTAGAAAGATTTCTAGATATTTTTTCACAATATAAGTTTACATAAATGTATGATTATACATTAGAAATTACACTTACACAGATACAATAATATTGATATAAAAAGTTACAATTTATTCATATTAAGTTTGGTCGTAGGATTAGATCTGAGTATTCTGTCTCTATTTACCATAAGTATTTTATATAGATCCGAAAGGGACAAAATACTCAATTGCTACTATACATTTACACAAGTGAACGTATTAAATTGTTCAAAACAGTTTCGTTATGATATTTCCAGAATATTCTAACAACAGATACACACATTTCACTTCACATTAAACATGTTATAGTCGGAAATAAGTCGATTCAAATCGATATCATCGGAAAAATCGAGTTAAAATCGATACAAAAACAATATTCACACACAGATAATAAGAATTATAAAACGTCAATATCGATAGTTGTCAACACTCGCGAGTGCAAGGAGGGGGTGGGTGTTAGGGAGGAAGGGTAGGGAGGAAGTGGGAGTGTGAGGGGGAGGGTAGGGAGTGCTACTCGTCGGTGAGGTAGAGGCGACGGCATCAGCGCGGTGCGAGGCGCGGGGGGGTGACGGGCTCCCCACGCGCGCACATGTGCAGAGCGTGCAAGCGAACGATCTCGCTCACTAATGACGACTCGATATCCACGCCTGTAAGTCAACCGATTGTTTTTAACTCGCTTGTTAGATCTTCTCGGTGGCGCATGGAAGCGTATGCGATTGCTGTTTGAGGTTTCGGGTACTATTCCCGGGTCGAACCAAATGTTTGTGAGATCCGCAAAAATTTGTTTCGGCGTTTATGTATAGTATGTATTTACATAAAAAAAGTACGTTTATGTATTTTTATCAGTTGTCTAGTACCCATAATATAAGCTCTGCTTAGTTTGGGGCTAGATGACGTTGTGTGGAAGATGTTCGAAATATTTATTAAACTGTTATTAGTTTCGCGTGTACATTTGTTTCTCTGTCACAAAACCATTACAATCGACTTTTATAAGCCTGTATTTTTAGTTTTTCGTATGAAGTACAAAAACATACTTATTTAACTAACCAAACTAAAAACAATTTAAAAATCAAAATAGAATTTGAAATACGATATAGAACTGGATTCGACTATAGAGAAAGACATAGGCAGAGCCGTGTCAATAATCTAGTCGATGATGATAAGTTGTCATTTCTCATACTAACTTTTCTGAATATTACTACTATATAAAAGGATTATAATACATTACCAGCATGAACTTCCTCCCGGGTGAGTACGATCTCTTGTGTAATATCAGGAGACACCAGGATCACTCTGTGGTGGCGGGTCTGTAGCAAGTTCGCTACCACCATCTGTTAAACAAAACTATATCAATCCATGCCCTTCCAATGCTGAATTAAAAGAAAAAAGTAAGGTTTGCTAATTTTGTAAACTCCTGTTCCTAGCCTTTATTCCAAAGTTTTTCCACGGAGCGACTGGCATCGGACCTCCGTAACACTGAGGGAGAACTTAAATTCGAACATGGTACTAGTTGTCAATTTATTTAAGGGACAACTTCCCAATAACGATTGCCATAGATACTCACACAGAAGACCATCCTAATAATGACAGCATTCTTGCTTGTCGTACTTCGTTGGTGAGTGTAAGGAGGCCCAATCATTCTGCATCATTCTCCTACTCTTTCTCTCAGGCACAGTCACTTTGGCAGGATTAAATATTAATAAAAGAGTCCATCTCGTGTAAATTGTAACGTAGGAAGTATAAATAAAAAAATTACATGGTCCTTCGATCCGGCACCGTATAAAATGTACGTTCATTGTCCCGTACAAAGTATTTACCTTATGTTTATACTTCTCAAGGGCAGCTCTAGCCTTAGGTATGAGTAAGTTCTCTTCAGTCTCCAGCTTGAAGGAGACCACGTAAGCCTCAGGCACCCACAGGTTGACCAACGGAGCTAACATCTTGGGCACCAAGTGTAGTTGTATGACTGGAGGTCCACTTGCGGATTGCATCTTGTGTGTTGGCTGCCAAAAAATAATCAAGTTTTTGAAATAAATGTTTAATTTTTATACTCACACTTACATACATCTACAAACTGCCACGTTGGTCTAGTGGATAGCGTTATGCGACAGCTAATCAAGAGGTCTCGGGTTCAAATCCCGGGTCGGACCAAAAAGTGTTTTTGGGATTTTCTTAGGAAATTCCTAATAGCAGCCCGGAGTTTGGAAGTTTGGTTGGTGATTCACGCCCGTGCCTCGGAGAGCACCGAAAGCCGTCTGTCCCGGTTGTCATGAACATCTATGCGTTATTGGGAAGTCGGTACCCTCAAATTTACTGACAATTCAATTCAATTCAATTCATTTATTTAATAAACAATATAAGCTTACAGTTCATGCACCAAGACGCTTACATGTTATGTCAAAACAATGATTTTTAAGAAACATTTACATTAAAAGAGAAATAAACAAAATAAATTTCAACCATAAATAGCTTAGATATAAATAATGTCAAAAAAAAAAGATTAAAAATCAGTACTTTCAATTAAATGTCATGATACATCAATAAATGTCAATATTTAATTAAAATACAATTATTTACAGGTATTTAGGTATGTCATTACATTATTACAAAATACACCAGTCGTATCGAAAAATATGTCTACATTTGGGCTAGCTTTTAAAAGATGATTTATAAGATTGATCGCTGTAACGGTGGGGCTATTACTAGTTTTTGTAATGTGCCAAGAAGGTGGGTACGCGAGAAGTGGATGCTGTCTACGACCACAACCACGCAAGTAATGGTCAGGCACGTAGAGTTGAACAGACTCACGGACCGATGGATTGTCCACTTTATTATTCAATAAGAAATAGTAGTACACTATAAGCATATACTTCCGCCTGAGTTCTAGAGTATCCAAGCCAACCATTCCAGAAACAAAAATTGACGGATACAAAAACGGATAATATCCATACGTACGTTTGTATAGATACCTAGCAAATTTACGCTGGATTTTTTCAAGCATCAGTATGTATAGTTTTTCTTGAGGTGCCCAGATGGCTGCATTGTATTCTAGTTTACTACGCACGTATGCATTATATAGTAGTTTCATAACGTGGACATTATTAAAGTTTGCAGCAGTTCTGACTATAAAACCTAAACACTTGCTTGCGTCTTTGCTAACTTCCTTAATATGTTCATGGAAGTTCAGTCTGCTGTCAATTGTTAACCCAAGATCACGTACTGTCGTGACACGTTGAAGAGGAGCACCCGATACTTCATAAATCGCAGAGATTGGATGTCGAGATCGGCTAAAGGTTACCATTTTGCATTTGGAAGTGTTAAATAGTAATTTATTGTCTTGGCTCCATTTGACCACTGCATCAATGTCGCGTTGCAGTGCCACACAATCATCACTTTTTGTGATGGTTAAAAACAATTTGAGATCATCGGCGAACAGGAGACATTGCGCCTTAGAGAGTACACATGGCAAATCATTGATCATTATCAGAAATAGAGTGGGCCCCAAAGTACTGCCCTGGCTTACCCCGGATCGTGTATAATATTCGCAGGACTCATAGTTTTCGACCCTAACAAACTGCCTACGATCTCTGAGATAGTCAGCCATAAATTTAAGTAGTCTTGAACAAAATCCCATAGACGAAAATTTCATCAGAAGTACGTCATTATCTACAAGATCAAAGGCCTTCCGAAAATCAAAAAATGCAGCGTCAACTTGGCACCCGCTCTTCATTTGGGTACTAATGTAATCAACAAAATTGATCTGGTTACTTAGCGTAGACCGAGCAGGACGAAATCCATGCTGACAATCGTTCAAAAGCCCATTAATCTGCTGGAATAGGCATCGGTTGATGATAGACTCGAAGAGCTTTCCAAAAACAGACAGCACAGCAATCGGTCTATAATTACTAATATCCGTCGATGATCCTCCCTTGTTAACGGGTGTCACCCTTGAGACCTTCCATCTACTGGGATAGATTCCTTGTTGAAGTGACTGGTTGTACAAATACAGAAGAGGCTCCTCCAAAGCGGATGAGCAGTCTTTGACTAAGAAAGGGGGTATGTTATCAGGCCCATAGGCAGAAGATGGTTTTAGACGTGACAATGCATGTCTCAGTTCAGACAAGGTGATATGGTCTATCTTTATTTGCGACATACAATGTCTGCCAGCTGATGCCGATTCTGCTGCTTCCGGGTCTAACGCCGGAACATTGTTATGGAAAACAGAACTGAAGTAATCTGCAAAGCTATCGGCAGCTGCCTGTCCTTCAATGATTTTACTATTAACCGTGTATTCTGTAGATTGCCTATCTTTACGCTTTTCTTTAACAAATTTCCAAAACGTTGACGGTTCGCGAATTATATTATTTTCTAATGTGTTAATGTATTTTTTGAACGCAATATCAATTAATTTTTTTACTTTAGTCCTATAATATTTGAAAAGTTCTCTATTAAATTGAAGTCCACGAATTTTAAACATTTTTAAATTATAATATTTCAGTTTAATGTAATGAATTATTTCACTGGTATACCATGATGGATAAACATATTTACTGTTGTTTATTATTTGTTTCACAGGGACGTGTGTCCCAATAACGTTAATTAACTGATCATACAATTCGTTTACGGTCTTATTAATATCTTGCTGTTTTAGTAGGTCCGTCCAGTCTATGTCGGCTATATCAGAATATAAACTATGGAAATTCGCTTTCCGGAAATTCCACTTAGACCTCAGATTTAGTGACTGAAGGTTAGTTAGCGGTTTCTCATTTTTTTTATTTTTGGGCAGAGTGAGCAACACTTCTAACGGAGGGTGATATTTGTCCATCGGTACAAGAGGTTCAGCATCCGACATTACACTAATCTGTTTAGGTTCGAGATTCGTTAAGACTAGATCCAAAATGCACCCATATTCATTACAAATACTATTACACTGGGTAACTCTACAATAATCAACAAAGTTATCAAACTGGTGTTTTACAGATTTACTACAGGACTTTAGATTAAAGTCCCCCACGATTATACACTGATATTTTGAAAATTTAACTAAGGCATTCTCGAGGCAATTTAATACGTCAAGATATTGCTTATCATTGTAGCTAGGTGGTAAATATACTACACCTACGAAAATTTTAACATTGTTCGATGTAACCAATGCAAACAGCAACTCTTTATCGTCCGTAAGTTCGTCCAAATCAATTATTCTTTTAACGGTGTAGCAGTCTTTAATAGCTAGCAGGACACCGCCCCAACCGACGTCACCAGCGCGATCCTTACGTATGACTATGTAATCCGAAGGAAACAATTCGGCGTCGCTTACAGAGCTATTCAAAAATGTTTCAGTAACAGTAATTAGGTCATAAGAACATGAAGCAATGCCATTCAAGAACATAGTCGTTTTAGATCGCAGACCTCTCACATTTTGGTAATATAATAGCATTTTTTTAGAACATTTATATTTCTTGTAAATCAGTTTATTTTGACGGGGAATTGATTTACTTTGCGTTCCCTTTTTACAATTAATATTATTCCCGAAATAACTGAATACTATCACAATTTAATTCTGCCATATTATAATTATGCGATAAAGTTGCAGAAGAACTGTTATTCTTACATAATATGTCAAAATTAATATCATTCATCATAGTGATATTAATATTTTTAATGCCATCCTTGTTGAGTTTCCCTGTTCTATAAGAAAACATGTCAAAAGAAAGATTACGATTTGAGTCAAAAAAATACGCATATGAATAGTTTTGGATGTCAGAATATAGCAGATTATTAAATAATTCAATTTTATAATTATATATAAGGGATCCGTATACATAAACGGGTGTACATAATATGATATTGGTATGAGTAATGTGCTGCAGCGTTTCTCTAATAGACTTTATCAGCTCAGTGTAGTTACATGAACGTTTGAAATCGCTTTCCCCAATCATCACGATACAATAATCGAGCATACTAAAATTTACTAATTTATTTCCAATATTTTTAATAAGTTGTTTAATAGTGCAATGTGGAGTGATATAACGACAGTAATCAAACTTACGACCAAAGATATTGTCCAAATCTGAAAGCGTTCCAACGTGACTACTGTTTGTTAAAATACACAATTTGTTCTTTGTACACTTTTTTGGCTCTGCAACAGTTGCATTTATAAAAGACACAGAAGATATGGAACTACTGTTTTCTTTCACCTGAAGAGATTTCTGAAGAACGGCAATTTTCTCAGTGAGGGTAGATATTTCGCTTTCTGCTAGGTGTAGTTGTTTTTGTAGATCAGCTACCCTTCGTTGTAGGGTTGAGACAGTCTCACTGGGCGATGATTCTATGCTACGTTTCTTTGAAAGTCTCGGCGGTGTGAAGAATGAGCACACATCTAGATGTAGCGAAGAGGGTCTATAATTTTTTACCGAAGTAGACTTGTGTGGCGATTGCGTTAAAAATTCCTTTAATGTTGTGTTTTCTTTAGTTAACCTAGATACCTGTAGACGCAGGTCGTTGTTTTCCAGTATAATATTTTCTAATTCGTGTTGTGAAGTAGTAAGCTCCGACTGAAGCTGTTCAACAGTGTCTTTCAATTCCAGGGCCGAAATTATATCAGTGGTAGTTGTATGATCCATACTTCTCGACAAGACAGGGTCACCCTGTGATAGATCCAGAGTGCAATCTGTAAACGGGCAAGATTCATCCTTTTCACTAAGAGCATTCATTGGTGTTGAGGCTGATGTGGTGCTCTGTGACATCATTGCTATGTTATGTTTAGGTGATCCCGTTTTTTTTCTAGTTGTGACAAAGCAGGGTTCAATAGGTGATGATACTTGTACTTTTTTCTTACCAGGTTGTTGCGACTTGAGCCCATTATGTTTCGCAACTTTAGTTTTTGACGACATATTAATGTGATTATATTTTTTTTTATTATTATAATATTTTGAAATTTACCCAGTTCAAGAAAAAAAGAAACTACCAATACAGTAATTTAATTTTTTGTGTGGTATCCCTTTTTTAGTACCGCTACTCTCCGCTCCGGAAAAGAATGACATTAAAACACACAAAACCGTAATTTTGATTTTCGTATGGCAACACTTTAGTTCTGCTATTCGCCGCTTTAAGCGCTAGATGTATAATTTTAAAAAAACTTTTTATAACGACTTTTACAAATTTTCAAGTTTGATATTAATTCATCTTATGTGTTTATTGTTCTTTTTAACTTGTTTAGTACTACACTTTATCACTTTTTGTGAGTAACTGGAGACTTTTCTTAAAGAATAACAGTCATTTGTTTGAAACTTGCTAGTTCATCATTATACTATACAGTCTTATAAACACAGGATTAAAGCCGTCACCAACACTATCACATGATCTTCATATGCTTATCACTGTTTTTTCATATTTATTTTACTTAAAGGAGTCAGATTTTATCAATTATTACAAATTATATTAGAATGCAATGTAAACAAACCCAGGGTTGCCAGGTTTTTTTTTGATATCAACTAGTTCAACCTTCGAATTTCAGTTCTCCCTTAGGGTTGCAGAAGTTCGATGCCAGTCGCTCTGTGGAAAAACTGATGTTCAGGTATAATCAGTTGAACTAGTAGCCGATTCCAAATAATATTGGGAATAAGGATAGGAAGAAGAAGAAGACTTCATCATCACGCTACTTTGGCTGGCAAATAAATAAACAAAATGAATACTTTAGCCGATTCGCGTTAAGAAAATAGTGACGCAAGTCACAAGTTAAATGAAATTATCGTTTCGTACTATAGCTTTGTTTGTGACGGGTAGGGGGGGGGGGGAAGCTTAATTTATGCGTTAATATTTTTTTCTTAACGCTATTGAACCTAGGATAACCCGGGATTCGTACCATTGATCTGAAGCTCTAAGTTATCATCAATAGCCACGACGTCCCACTGATGGGCTTGGGTCTAATATCAGCAAAGGATCTGGCAAGACACGTTGGATGTTATTAAGCCGCCCGACGGTCTCCAAGCTTCACGACTGTTATCTTAAGATAACAACCGGGATCGACTGCTCAACGTGACCTCCAAATCGCGAAAATGCTCATCCATCTAAGTACCGACCTCGCCGTTTCCAATAAGTAACATCAACCATGGTACTCACCACCCTGTCCTTAGGTACATAAAAGTCAGACACAGCAGCAGCGAGGTACAACATCGCACGTGAGCCGACGTTGGCGAGACACTCGCACGCAGCACGCAGCAGCCAGAAGTACTCCGACACTGAGGTGAACGATACGTGTAATATCGCTCCAGCCGCGTGGGCTGCTTTGTATCGGAGAAGGATAGGCGCCAATACGTCCACGCTATCTGGTTTCACTGCAACGAATAGAAAAGAAATATCATTAAGAATTAAGCTACGAACGAAGAATTTATTTGTAGTAGGGCCGGGAGTCGTCTAAGGTGGGTCGATGTTCCGCCTCTTACTGCACAGAGCGGTGAGAGGCGCAACAACGTCCTGCCCCGGAGGTGAGTCAAGTCACCCCGGGATGTACCCCAGCTGTTGCGATCCTGGTGTTCCTCCGGACTGCCGAGGTAGGCCGCCGCGGGGTTTAGAAGATAGACCGGTTGCCCGGTAGTCCCACACACACCCTTCATTGTCCCCCAAGAAGGGTACGGTGCGAAAAGCTTTCCCCGCGTAAAAAAAAAAGTTCGAATGGGTTGGCTTGACCGGGCAGCACACAGAAGACCAACGAGCATTGGTGCTGTCGTATTTCGTTGGTAGTGTGAGACCAATGATGCATAAGAATCTCACTAGGCCGTCACAGTGACGTTCACCATGATGCATAATCTGTACTCACAATGAGGATGGTGACCCCTACTCTAAAAAGCACCAGTAGTGGTATTACGTAGATGAGTTTCACGCTCGCTTACTCGTCATTCACAAGCCTCGTCTACTTATTTCAAACATACAGTATTAAATGGATACAGAGTTAATCGAATAATTTTATTTTTGTAATTAAGAGAAGGCATAAACATTTGACTGCACGGTTGGCCCAGTGACCTTGCAAAACAGGATGTTTATTCCTAAGAGAGTTGTCCTTAAATAATAATAGAAATCCAGTACGTTGGTCTTGGGGTGATTATTGAGACGGTCGCTGGTATTAAAACAAACTTTTCTGATAACCGCCTTGACAATCCGAGCAGATTTCCTAGTCAGTAGATACTTATTAGTAGGTATTTACTTCACTTACCTGAAATCGTAGTGTTAGGCCCTCGATCCTGGATCTCAAGCATATCAAGCAACTTCTGGCCCGTGAAGTGCCTGGTAAAAGGCTCTAGGGATTTCTGGCGGTGCATAAAAATCACCGCGTAACCCTGTTCCAGGAAATACTCGGCAGACGAAGATCCACGGGTTCCCGCACTGAAGTTGTCAACGAACCGGACTGTATTGTGTTCTAGAGGAACTGTTGTACCCCCAGACTGAAATTGGCCAGAAAAAAATATAATTTGATTAGATACATGTTTTTTTAAGTGCACTTCAAAATAGGTGTATGTATCTAGTGTGTATTTAGTTTCTGTGAGTACTTAGTGAAAAAAGGGTTGTCCAATCTGAATCGATTTTATAGAAGACCAGCTGAGTCCAGTGTAGTTACCCACGGAGATCGTTGTAAATGGCGAGAGCCGCTGAGTGCTAGTCTAATAAAAAATATTTAAGTTACTTCTTAGTTCATCAGCCTACTGCCAGTGAAAGTCCAGCCGTTCAGAGAATAGCCCGAGACAAGCTTACAGATGAAAAATAAAAAAATGTTTTTTTTTTTATGTAAGTCCGTGTATGCTTTGGTATGCATTTAGTAAAAAACTTAAAACAATTCATTTGATATTACAAACACATTCCAATTTTATTTGTATAGATCGAGTTTTGTAATACGACTTTCAATTCTATTGGATATTCGATTTTCTTTTGATCAATTTTGTGATTTTAATGATTAACTATGTAAAGCTAAGCCTTTCGCTGCAAGCAGGTACTTGAAAAAGATTGTTTTCCTATAACGTCAGTATATAATCTTGTAAATATGTATATTAAGATAACTTACAGTGACAAGTACAATTTTGTTGCCATATTGATCGTGCCTCTCACAAAACTCTTTGAGTAAAGACCGATTGTCCTCGAAGTCTGGAGGGGGCAGATGCACGGCAAAAAACTCCTCCCAAGATCCACTGGCCATGGTTGGTTATGTTGATATACCAAACTGTAAAGAAGATAATTATCTATATATTAATTTATATTGAATGTAGTGTAGGACGCCCACAGGCGAGGTGGAGTGACGACCTGCGTAAGATGGCTGGCAGGAGCTGGATGCGAGAAGCCCAAAATCGATCAGAGTGGTGTGCAATGGGAGAGGCCTATGTCCAGCAGTGGACTGAGATAGGCTGATGATGATGATGGTACTTAAAACTGGCCGAGACCCTCGTTGATATATCCTCGGTTATTTTGTTACTATACAAAATACCGCGTGTAGCATAACGGTTCCACCGCTAGTCGAAAAATAACTGTTGCCGATGTCACTCTTTATATAATCAGCTGTTTGCCAGTGAAAGTCCATCCCTACTAATATTATAAATGCGAAAGTAACTCTGTCTGCCTGTTACGCTTTCACGCTTAAACCACTGAACCGATTTTGATGAAATTTGGTATGAAGATAGAACTGAACTTGGGAAAGGACACAGGCTACTTTTTACCGCGATAACCAACATACACGCGGGCGGAGCCGCGGGCGAAAGCTAGTTCAGAATATTTTGATCAAAATGTATTTGTTGGTACAACAACCGCGAGTAGCACCGCAGAGCTTAGCTAGTCTAAAATATAAGTAGCCTAAGCCACTCTTTATATTATCAGCTGTTTGCCAGTGAAAGTCCCGTCAAAATATTTTTAATTTACTCTATGGTATGGTATGGTAAAATCAAAATCGATATGAATTTGTGCAAAGTCCAGCTCTATTATTGTAAAAGTTCAATGTACCTTTCGTAATTAAACCTTCAATACACAGAACTGATGTAATTAATCTGACGTCATGTAATATACTTTGACGCAAACGCATTTAATGTGCCGTAAAAGATCCCATTAGAGCCATATTAGTTCTATTTACTGAAGTACCTTTAGCAATTTTCACTTCATTACACCCTATACAAAGTGGCTTTATACGATTTCTATGTTATAGGATCGGTCTGAAAGATTATTTAATTAATCTTTGATCTATATTGATAGTGATATACTACTAGCTGATTTTGGTTCCGGCAGGCATCTCAACGGAGACCTACGTAGGACACATCAAGTGCACGAGTGTGTGCCCAAACACAGGTTCCCTTATTGTTCCCTCATTCTTATAATCTGACGGGACAGGTTTTCATTTATTTATTCAGCTCGATCGAAAGAGTAGGCGCAGGACAGGTGGTTTTACTTGCTCTCAGAGACTCGTTGAGACCCCGTCTTCCAAACTTCGAGCGTTTAATAAGTATTTCTAAAATCAGAAGAATCAAAAAACAATTACACTTTTTGAGTCTGACTCCTGGACAGTGACACATCTTTGCCTCGAACCTACGGCAGTCGCATACGTTTACCACTAGACCAACGAGGAGAACTGTACTAATATTTGTTTGTTCCATTAAACGCTTTTTGAGGAACTACATTTTGAATTAAAACTATTCTAGTCCATTTATTGATGATACCCATAGCCAATACAACGATCAGCATAACAGAAATGCAACGTTTCATTCGTACTATATATTAGGCCAATAGGTTGGGTATAAATGGGCCGTATTTTAATAAAAAACGAGCAAATTTAACAATTAACCAAAATGCAGAGAGCCCGAGTAACTTTCGAATATGTAATATTAGTATGGACTAGCTGTGCCCGCGACTTCGTTCGCGTGGTTGTCGAGAGCAAAACAACGTCGTTTAGATAAGAGTATATCACCTTTTTGATGATTTAGATAAGAGTCCTGACTTTGGTATAGTTGATTACGTTAATGCTTCTCTATATACTATGTTAGCGGTGGAATTACCCGGAGCATATACAAAAAGGTTGTTTGGGTTGCTAACACGTGATAGAGAAACATAGAGTTGGCCGTGTGAAAAACAATCAAAAGTAAGGTCTACACCCGCAACGGATAACGTCTGGCCTTGGGCTTTATTAATAGTCATAGCGTAACAGAGGCTTACAGGAAATTGCACACGTTTGAAAGTAAACGGAAAATTATTGGGGATAATGGGTATCCTGGGAATGAAAACAACATCACCGGAGCCGCAACCTGTTAAGATTTCGGCTTCGATGACATTTCGTTGGAGATTTGTTACTCTCAACCGAGTTCCATTGCATAGTTTTGGTGGGCTTAAATTTCTGAGTAGAATGATTGGTACTCCGACTTTTAAATAAATTTTGTGTGCTGGAAGACCTGGTGTATTTAGAGAGTCTAAAAACTCTACTGGATAGTGGGTGGCATCTCCTTCTTCTAAAACCGTGTTAATAGATAAATATTCCCTACTTTCTCCAGAAACATGTACCAATATTTGAGAATTTATTGCTGCTGCTTGGTCGTTGCGAGGTGCCAAAATAGCTCGTTGGCATAGCCAAGCAGCGTCATGGTTCGAGATCTCTGATGGATCTCCGTATACAGAGGAAATGAGTTCCTGCTGTGAGGCAACAGAAGAACACAGGCTTTCGACTAAAGTTACTTTACCTCCTTCTTGAGTCGGGTATGTGCCGTTACCAATTTGAAGTAGTAAATTTGAGAAAACCTGCGCGTTTGCGTCACCTCCCAAATATGCTCGCATATTAAAGCTCAAATTAGTTAATATGACACTACGCCATAAAATAGAGCTCTTTAAACAGGCACCTATTTCATCGGCCCTCGTTCCTCTGGGTATTATAGGGAGTGTCTGCCTGAAGTCTCCACAGAATAGCACCGTTAAGCCTCCCATCGGTCGGTCATTTTGTCTTATATCTCGCAACGTTCTATCTACAGCTTCCACAGCTTTACGATTTGCCATCGTACACTCGTCCCAAACGATAAGGGCGCAATCGCGTAAAACCCTTGCTTTATCACTATTGCGAGACACGTTGCAAACAGGGTTTTCTGTGCGGTCCAAGTCGATTGGTATTTTAAATGTTGTATGTGCAGTTTTTCCTCCTGGTAATAAAGTGGCAGCTATTCCTGAGGAAGCGACGGCAAGGGCAATTTTGTTTTGGCTCCTTATTTGAGCCAAGATAACTTTAGTGAGGAAAGTTTTACCTGTTCCACCAGGTGCATCTAAAAACAGCATTTCTCCTAATGAATGTTCTACACTACAGCATACTCTATCAAAGATTTGACGTTGTTCTGACGTCAAATTTGAACAGCCATTTCGCAATATTTCTGCTAACTCTTCGGGGTTGTAATTTATTTCAGATGTATACTCCCTATTAATTCGTTCCCCACCAACTGTCGGTGTCGGCAAGCCGTATTGACTGAGGGGGTTCCCTCCTATACTTGTAACTATATCTTGTATGGCCAGCAAAGCCCTATTATGGCAGCTTTCACGTACTTGGTCAGAAGTTTCACTATTTATATTTTGCTGTCTCAAAAAATCTTCGGCAAACGCGTCTTTATATTTTTGCCACAACTGCCCAGCGTCCGATAGGCCACAAAATGTCAACAAAATGGCAAATAAATGGCGCAAACGATGTGGACTATCACTGACGCATGCTTCGGCTAAAGCATCATCCCAATGCTGATCGCCATCTAATAAATGCCGTGCGCGGCAAGCAGCTTGAAATGTGGGATATTCTATATCGTCCACTTTGCGGAGCTCAGCAAAAGAAGTAGGTCCTCGCACTGTGTGAAGAAGAAGGCGTAAATAATAACACTCTGCATTATTTGGGTGCACCGTGTATACTCTTCCAATCACGTGTTCTTTAAAAATGCCGGACTCGCCTTCTACAGCAGTTCCACGTCTCCTGCGATTAAAAACACCTTGCTGCTTGTTATAAGTATAATAATGTGGCACTTCATTGTACAACAGAGACTTAGCGAAATTGTCTCTTTCGCAAAGGCGAAAGAATGCGAGCAAGGTGGTTTGTCTTGGGTTGTTCATTCTTTCTGCCACATTTTCTGGCTGAAAGTAAACTCGCTGCCCGCCTTCCAGGTGCACGTCAAGATGGATGACTGGCGGATACCTTTCATGAATAGGGAAACTCAAAATGCGCCAAACTGCCTCCGAAGAGCTTATGTATCGGCCAGATTGATACCTTGTCACTTCATCAAATTGGTTGTTATTTCTTAGTGCTATCATGGCTTGATCACTACCTTTATTAACATATTTACATATATATTTTATAGATTCGACGCTATTACAAATTTCAACATTAATGTGTGCTTGAAAAGCGTTTGACAAAACTGGAGAATACGGTACCACCCAACTATTATTTAGAATTATTTCTTGTCCACGGAATCTGACAGTAGCTGTGAAACCACCTTGTGACGGTGATCTTCGCCGGTATTGCGGATACCCATTTTCCCCAGCCATAGTTAGTTCTTTCAGTGCTCTGGGGTATTTTTTTGAGCATTGACCATCTTTCATGCACGGTGATTCCCTGTTTAAGAGGCCACATGGCCCGTGAACCATATGTGTTTTTACTATGTCATGCAAAATCGGATCTGCATTATAGTCCGGAAATTCTGCACTTATGACACTGTCTATAGCATCGGGACGAATTTTTTCTTCCAGCCACAGAAGAATGTGCGCGTGGGGTAAACCACGCTTTTGCCACTCGACGCTATACATAAAACAAAGAGTTGAACCGAAAACTTTCTCCTTTGTAAGTAGATTAATCAAGACTTTGAGTTTTAAATGAAAAATCCTAGCAATAATGTCATGTCTGTCGTATGACGCCTGTCCTGTGAGAAGTGCCTGGCAAATCTCCGTCCACTTTGGATTTGTTGTAAATGTTATAAAAAGGTCCGGCCGGCCGTATTTACGGACGTAACAAAAAGCATCTTGCGTTCGTTCGTGCATATACCGCGGACCGCCTGTGAAACTGGATGGCAAAATAACCAATCGACCCAAGTTTTCGACGTTATTATCTGATTGCATGGCGTCCCGCAAGTGCACGTATTCTTCAGCGCGTAACCGTCGCTGGTTAGTGCGAATATACACTAAACGTTCAGTTTCTATTTTTGCGTACATGTCCACAATAAATTGGCTGAACAAACCACGAAATCGTTGCAAATATACGAAACTGTTTTGCCTTATTTGTAAAAGGTAGGAATAGTATTGTTGAGCAGATATTTTTTTTTGATAATTAGTGACTCTCGTAGTAGGGTTCACTTGGTACAGCCCAAAATTGTACCCATCTTCACCATGACAATAGATTAGTGGATATTGCAGGGCGTCGTAAGCTCGGTGGGTTTCCAAAATGCGTTGAAGGCGATCGTCGCGTGTACGCAACACGATATCACGTCTCTCACACTCCTGGTCGACTAAAACAACTGCAACTTCATCTGCGACGGGTGCATTGTGTCTTCCACGGTGTTCACCCACAGGACGTCTATCGGCACTTATAACAATTTTGAAATCATTGCTGCCTTGTGGAATTGACTCCAATGCAGCTTTGAATTCACGAACGTACTGGTTAACGCGATGCAGCAATTCTTGAAGTTGACCCAAAAGCTCAGCATTGAGCTGGGGAAAATTGTGATTTCTAACATTGAGCTGTTGCGTGTAATCGGATACAAAATAAATTTGGAGAAATTTGGGTTCATTTTCTGGCAGCAAAGATCCAATAAGGTGATAAACTTGACCTTGTACTTTGAAGGTTGGCATGAACGGTCCTTCCGTTATTTGTTTTGCCCCAAAGGAAGTCATTTGGAAAGCACTGTTATATAAACGAATATTATCCAAAAAACGGTTCGACTGGGGATGATCGCCATTCAGGAGACTTATAAGTAAGTGTGGTGGATCTTGGAAATTTGGAAGAACAATTTTTCCATTTGAGCAGCACATTCCATCTGTCTCTTTCCTCCATTTCAAAGCATGACAAAAATTACAAATTTCTCTCATGTCACCCACGAAAGTAAAGCCAGCATAATTAATTCTAGACGAATATGTGAACCCTGATTTTTCCCTATTGTCCCAAGGTAATAAAATATTTGCATCGTCATTTTCCATGGACTCATCAGCTCCGCTATTTGTTTCTCTATTCATATGGTATCGAGCTCGTTCTATTTCTAGGCGAGATTGACGTTGTTCTGCTGTTTCTGCTCGTCTTAGTTCATCTATTCTTTCCCTTTCAGATGCAAGATAACTTTCATTGTTTCTTTGTACACCTACATAGTTATGTCTAGCTATTTCTAATCGTTCTTCTCTTTGGGAGAGAGATTCAGACTCGCGCGAGAGAGCGTGTCGCTCTCGGTCAGATGACAGACGTGCTTGGCGTTCCTCGATACTCTCTTGAGAACGCAAAGTCGCGGTCCGAGTTCTTTGCGAACTTAAGCGCGACTCCCTTTCTGTGAAAGTCTCTGACTCGCGTGAGAGAGACTGGCGCTCCCGATCAGCAGACAGCCGAACTTCGCGTTCCTGGATATTCTCTTGAGAACGCAAAGTCGCGGTCCGAGTTCTTTGCGAACTTAAGCGCGACTCCCTTTCTGTGAATGTCTCTGACTCACGTGAGAGAGAGTGGCGCTCCCGATCAGCAGACAGCCGAACTTCGCGTTCCTGGATATTCTCTTGAGAACGCAAAGTCGCGGTCCGAGTTCTTTGCGAACTTAAGCGCGACTCCCTTTCTGTGAATGTCTCTGACTCACGTGAGAGAGAGTGGCGCTCCCGATCAGCAGACAGCCGGTCTTCGCGTTCCTGGATACTCTCTTGAGACCGCAAAGTCGCGGTCCGTGTTCTTTGTGAACTTAAACGTGACTCCCTTTCGGTGAACGTTTCCGATTCACGTGAAAGAGCGATGTGCTCTCGGTTAGCAGATAACCGTGCTTCACGATCTTCTTCCGATTCCTGAGACCTACAAAGTCTCATCCTTTTCGCATTTCGGCTACGCAGCGAAAGGTTAGTTTTTTTTCTTTGAGGCATTTTCAAGGAAAATTAAAGCAATAAACAAAACTAACAACACTTATGACTGAATAGCCTACAAACTTAAAAGAACGGTGCGTCGAACAGTCTAGTGTGACAACGTATCGTCTGTTCGTGGTCGTGACTCAACGAATTGGCAACACTAACTTACTGTATAACGATTGGCACTATTGGATTCAAACTACGAAGTAAATCAAATACAATCTTAACTTCGTACTTCAAACCAATGACCAAAGTTGACCAAACGAAACCAATAAGATAAGCAAATACTTTTTTTTCGACCAATTTAGAAAATCGATAAACCAAGCAACCAAAGAACTTTTACGACACACGCAAGAACTTTTAAGACACCTAACGAAACCCAATTTGCCTAGTAAACACGGTGGACGTCATCCTCGCGCGGAAAATCTTAACACCGCGATTCAGAAAATGACGTCATTTGCACAACGCCATCTATCGGATTTAGATTTCAACTATCAACATTAGTTCTATTTTTAGTCTTAAGATGTCGTTGCAAGTACTATACTTAATTGCGTAACGTAATATTTTACTTCTTGAACTCACTAAATTAATCATATCTTTTGATAGAGTGAACCGATTTCGATGAAACAAAAACTAAGTTAAACCTCAAGTTGCGTATAATTTTTGTATATAAACATTGTCAGCATTGAATTCGTAGATTTTACGTGATGTGCGCACAAACAAACAGACAAACAGACAAACAGACAAAAATTTCAAAAATGATGGAAATGGGTTCTGTTACTTATCTTTTCACACGCTGGCTATTTTTTGTTTCAATTTCTTCAATGTACAAAAATGACTTTTCTACAGATTTATTATATGTATAGATTAGATGAATGGAACTATCTTATTTTAAAATAGTTTTGACATTGATCCTTTATCTAACGTATTATAAATTAACAAATGTATATTTACAGAGAGATGGCTAAGATTAAGGTGATCCCCATTAAAACCCCGACCGCGGTTACCGTGGCTATCGAGTTTACGAGAATTAAACTAAATCTACTAACTAGGTTATACTATTTATACTAACAGGGACGGATTGAGTATAAGATGTAAATCGTAAGAGACGACAAGGGAATAATCCATGCAGGAGAACAGAACTGAAAAGATTGTTCTTGGGGAGACGTCCCCACCGGAGTTTGCTGCGGGATAGTGTGTCGGAATAGGACCAGTTTGCACAGCGCGGCATAATATATCAAAACCTCCTTACTATGGAGAGGCCTATATTTAGCAGTGGACCGTTTATGACTGTGGATGATGTTTTTTTTCTAATATTGCACCATAGGCGTGATAATGTTTTAAACATGCTAATAGAAAATAATAGGGGTTAAAGTATAAAAAATATTTATTGTAATGAGTACTTCGCATTAACATAAAACCTTCAATTTTTGAGTGAAACTTTTTTCAAATCGTACATATGAGGTTCTTCTTTTAAAAAAAGTGCAAGTTTTATCCAGCTTAGACAAAAAATATGGATACTTCGAAAATTTGAGTGATTTATAATACGAGCTCCGACGCGGAACTAACGCTGCAGAAACATCTCGAAATATCAATGTTGCGTTTGGAGAGGAGACTGCTAATGAACGCACCATGCGATTTTGGTTTTCGTGACGGAAATTTTGATTTGAAGAACGAACCACGTGTTCGACCGCCCATGTGAATAACAATGAATTAGAGATGGTGGAAGCCAATCCGAGCCAAACTACCCAGGAATTTGCGGCATGGTGGAACGTTACCTTAACAACAATATTTACTCATTTGAGTAAAATAAATAAAATAAATTAAAATATAAAAATGTGGGCCTTATGATTTGACTAATCTGCAGAAAGAAACGCGTGTTGAATCTTGTGTTGCCTTGTTGAATCGATACAGAAATGTAGTAGAAATATTGAATCAAATTGTAACATGTGATGAAAAGTGGATTCTTTGCGATAACCGTAAGCGAAAAATGCAATGGCTGACCCCAGGTCAAACGTCGAAATAGTGCCCTAAAGCAAAGCTTACCAATAAAAGGTAATGTAAACTGTTTGGTAGTCTCAGCATGGTGTTATTAACCTTTTGAACGCCAGAGCAAAAACTGGTCAACTTGCCCTCAACGCCAGACCACAAATTTAGCGGAAATACCTACGAAAAAAATAAGGATTCCAAAACTTTATCGATAACATGAATTGTATTTTTATTTTCGTCTGCAATTACAAAATATATGTCCTTATAACATTGAATTTATTTCAACATTACATCTAGTAATAGTTATACACTATTTACAGAGTTGTTTAATACCGTAATAACAGATATGAGACGACAATTTAATTAAATATAATAACTATAGGTACGACACTATTCTTGATCTGTTGTCTTCATATTGTGACCCTGGCGTGGGCGTTACGTCATTTTTTTAATATTGCGCTTCTCAAATAGGGATGTAGCAACGTAATATCTCGCTTATCGAGTACAATATTTTCTAATAATAAATAAAACACGTATTATAAATTAGATTTAAATTTTCTATAATTCCGTTGAAGGAGATATTTAAAAAAAACTACACGATTCAAATAGGTTAAGTATATAACTGGGCGTTTTTCAAAATTTTGCTCAGGACTATTTTGCTATGTCCTACGAGTTTGAGTATTGATTAAAAGGCAGAAATGTAGGAAGTGAGTATCAAATTATTTTATGTTAGGGTAAAATGTTTAACTTACTGTAAAAAAAAAGATAAACATAAGACTTAAGCGGAAAAAATATTTTAATATTTAATAAAATACCAAATGTTATCCTACTTTTTATGTGTCCTTCATCATATCCTGGATTTTGATTATATATTTTGGAGAATATATAAGTATATATAAAGAATAACAATAACATTGTCTTTGGCTTTAACTATTTTTAAGCAATGCCATATTGACAATGTTTTTATCATTCATTCGTTCTTTTCCTTTGAATTAAAACTGAAGAAATTCAATCGTCAACACTTGCGGTCCGTGACGTACGTAACGGGTCTGTTTGTTTGTCCGGTACGAACATTGATTTTGAAAGGTAAGACCCACAAATTTTATATACTACTCGTGTTAAATTATAAGTAAATATGTTGTAGATAATGAATGTGTACTAGTAAACTGTAAGTTAAGTGTCAAGTGACAGTGTAGGTAGTAGAGCCACGCTGATTTCAGCACGAATGGGCCGGCTCGACCCGGCTAGTACTACCCTCACACAGAAGACCATCCTAATAATGACAGCATTCTTGCTGTCGTATTTCGTTGGTGAATGTGAGGCCGGAGGCCCAATCATTCTGCATCATTCTCCCGCCCTTCGAAGGCCGGGAGAATGATGCAGAATAATCTAACCGGGCTGCCATGGTAAGGGTCACCATGCTACATTGCCTACCCTCACAATAAGCATGGTGACCCCTACTCCTGGATTCTACTCATGCTTTCTATCAGGCAGAGTAGAGTCACTTTGGCAGGCTTAAATATAAAAAAAAAAAAAAAAAGTTAAGACACTTAACATGGTGAAAAATAAATTAGCTAATATCTATATTGATGTACTACCTACGTTAGGGGGTTCCTGGTAAGGAGATGGTTTAATTATAGTCGGTGAAAACGGCCATCAGATCATCATTTGTACATTCAATTTCTACCATCACACTGTGTGTAGTGAACAGTTAAAAATGTTACTCAAAACTTTAAACAATAATATTAACTTGAAATGGTAGTCTTATCCAGTAGTTTGACACGTTTGTACTCTCAAACGTAGGAGTGCCCAGATAAGGTGTGCGAATTGGTTATTTGTATAGCTAATATTTGTTTGATAATTATGTAAATAGACATTTTAAAACGCATTCTAAGTGATTATCAATCATCATCAATCATTCATGAAATTAGCGAAAAGAAGTTAGAACTGCAAATGATTAATATATAACTACTTTACTTACTTTACTACTCTACTTAATATTACTATAAAATATTAATATTAAGGGTTAAAGTATGAAATTACCGTTTTATTATAATAGGTACTTCGAATTGATCAACTTTTTTTATACCAAAGAAACATGTGATGACAAGTCCGCGTTATACGTAACGTCCAGGACGTGACGTGATTTAGTATGAAAATAAATGGACATCCTGTACGTAACGGAGCAAAATTTTGAAAAACGCCCAACTATATAAAAATTTACAAAATGTAAAACAGTATGTACGTTTATAGCCTTTAAATACTAGCTTCTATAATCCTGGCATAAAAAGTAACAAGTAGAATTTTAAAAAAAACGCTAAGCAACTTGTGATGGACATTTTAAAACTTTTATTTATTTCATTTAAACCTCAGTAGTGTACGAAGCATTTTTTAGGGCACTGCTTATATTTTGTATCAATAACTAAGAGTTCTTCATTACAAAATAATTGTCTACTTTAATTATCATTTCACGAGCATGGCTGTTAATTACTTTCTTACTCATTTTCATAATAAGTATAATAACAAAACTTAACAACAAAAATAAAACAGGCTAAAGAAATTTTAATATAAACTTACGATATCATCTAACGTGCCCTACATCACTAGTGGTCACATATTTGTGACTCTGGCGTGTGAGGACATTCTTTTTTAAGAGTTTATTTCTTTCTTTTTAGAGTAAAATTTCTTAATATCATAAAGCAATTTAAATAGTTTTATGGAAATAGATAACAGTTAGAGCTTCTTCTTAAGGTACTTATATAAAGGCATAAAAGTAATGTTTAAAGACTTTATTTCGTATTTCGGTGCACCGCTTTTTTGTCACATATTTGTGACGTTGGCGTACAGGGACAGTTTTCGCTTGTCACATATATGTGACCCTGGCGGTCAAAAGGTTAACTATAACTTTCTCCGATCTGGTCATGCAATGACGGCAGATGGCTTCTTTGTCGAGCTCCGTAAAAAGATAGCTAAACTTGCAGTGAATCCGACTCATGAATCGTTCTTCACCATTATTGCTTTCTAATAACGCGAGACCTCATACAGCACAAGAAACCGTTATAACTCTACAGGAACTGCAATTAGAAACCATTCGTCACCCTCCGTATTCGCCAGGCCTTGCTCCAACGGACTACCATTTTTTCGTTATTTGGACAATTTTCTACGTGATAAAAAGTTTTCTTCTCAGGAGGCAGTACAAAATGCTTTCACACAGTTTGTAGAGTCTAGATCACTAGAGTTCTATCGCAAAGGCATAAATGACCTTCCTATTAGAAGGCAGAAATGTATAGATAACAATGGTAGATATTTTGATTGAATAAATATGTTAAGTGAAAAAAAAGAATTTAAATTTTTCGGAACAAATCGGCAATTTCATACTTTAACCCGTAATATTTATATTCAGTCGAATAATATCTAATCGGTTCATATCAGGTTCTTTAACAAAAACTTTGTTTTGTAAAACAAAGAATTTAGATGAAGATGATTTAATTTTTTTTGTATTACGAAGAGCCTCATCTTCGAAAAAAAAAACTGCCAAATCACGCCTCCAGTCCCTCGAGACCACAAAGCGCACTATACAGTAATACGTTGCGCATGCAAAGGCATCTCATCAAAGGATTTTCAGAAGCTCAAATGCGGCAATTTTGCTTGTTGACGTACCCTGACAAGTGAAAATGAGTTTCGACTGGAAAAATGATTTGTTTCAGAGAAACTAGCGGGTTGTTCCTGAATGAATTGAGTAAATCTACGGCGATGTCAATCGTCGGTCGGTTTTATTTCCTGCACCAGTTTAACCTTGTAAGGCTTCAAAGCCAAATCCTTGGCTGGTGGTGATTTTGGATAGTAACAATTGTTGAGAACGATGAACAATAGACAAATTTGGATCTTCTTCAACACTGTGGCTCAGCGCACGGCTGCGATGTTTTAAGTTGAACGACCCCGCCGAACACGTGTTGGTGTTGGCACATCTTGTACCGAGCCTGTCGACTCGAATTTAGCGACAAAATTCTTAATAGCGGTCTCAGAAGGACGATTAAGTATGTTATCCGAAAATATCACGAATTTTACGAAATGTAACTTTAACAGAACCACCATTTTCATAGTGAATCTTAATTATTTTATTGCGATTTCCGAGCGGAATCGAATTTAACGTAACAATTTGTCGAAACTGTCATGCTGTTGGTGTTTCCCCAATTGAAAAATAAAATTATTGTAAAAAAACCTTTTAAATATCAGACTTGTACAGATAACAAACACAGACTTGGGCATACATGTACTTTGGTCATTTAAAGACTTCGGTCATACATAGACTTTGGTCATATATAGACTTCGGTCATACATAGACTTTGGTCAACATAGAGATTTTTATATTTATCAACCATCTTTCACCTGCGGCTCCGCCCGCGCTAATTTCGGTTTTCGCAGTAAATAGTAGCCTATGTGTTATTCTGATAAGTAAGTTATATTATTGTGAAATTTCATTAAAATTCATTCGTTAAATACATACCTATTCACAAACTTTCGCGATTATAGTATTAGTAGGATATATCTTCTCAAGCACTGTACTACTCACATTGGTTTAAATACGAGTAATGTGTTTTTGTGACAATCGGAGGGAGCCGTGGCACTCACTCACAGCATGAGTGCTACAGGTCTAACAGAGAATCCTTTACAATTAATTACAAAGCATATTACACATTATTACATATTTAATTTGTAGTTTTTCACAAATAAATATTATTAATATAGACAATACTGCGACGGAAATAATTAAACTCCTTGTATTTTTCGAAACCGTTTAAAAAATAAAATGTGTACAGTGTTAGTACAACCGTCAATCGACTTACCTTCTTGCAGAATAATAATCACAATAGCTAAATATATATTTCGTAAAATGCTGTTTTATTTACAAAATAACCGAACACACTTCTTATTATCACGGGAATGTATACACTTATGAGTGTAATAATTGGATTATTCTGTGCCTGAATCACTTGATATCCGATACATGTGATGAAAGACAAGGTTTAGCTAAGGCTTCACATTACCCAAACAAATAAATATAGAACATGTTTTGGTGAATAGACAACATTTGCATATTTGGCTAAATCTAAATCTGCTTACTCTCAATTTTACCAATTCATCACATTTAGTCCAATACTGTCATCACAACCAACCGCTTTTGACAATTTGACGGTCCATGAGTGTGACTCAATTGTGAATAGTCAGTGTAACTGTGCTAAAATCTCACGCACTACAACAATAAAATATCTTGGCGTTTATATAGACAACACATTATCATGGAATTGTCAAATAGACTCAATGGTATCGAGAGTACGCAAGTTCATTCATGTATTCAAAAATTTGAGAAGCTCGGCTGAGTTTTCAGTCCTTCGTACGGTTTATTTTGCCTTAGCCCACTCAATTATAACATACTGTGTGCCTGCTTGGGGAAAAGCTGGAAAATGCCTATTACTACGTTTAGAGAGAGCCCAGAGAGCGGTGCTAAAAGTCATGGTTCACAAACCTATACGTTTCCCAACTAGTGACTTGTATCACCTGTGCGGGATACCTACGGTGAGACATTCCTTTATACTGCACACGATCCTGCGTAAACATGCTGAATTACTTTTCAATCTTGATCTGTGTTCACGCAAGTGTCGATCAGACCGGGTATGTCCCATTCACACTACTAAACTGGAGGTTGTACGTCGCCAATACACGCACTTTGCTCCATTCTTATACAACAGAATCAATAGAGTTTTAAACATTTATTCACACTCCTCCCGTGAATGTAAGAAAATTATAGATGAATGGTTGACTTCCTTAACGTACGACGAACTTGAGTCGATAGTGAAACTGTAGTTTTGTTATAGCTCTTTTTCCATCTTTCTTCTCAAACATTCTTGCAATCACTTAAATGATATGGTTGAGTCACCCGTCACTTACATTCACACACACACACACACACACACACGCACACACCACACACACACACACGCACACACACTTACACATAGTTAATTTATCTTTGTTATTTCATAAATTTGTATCTTATAACTTACCTAAACATTACATAATTAGTAATGTAGAATTGATATCTGTAATTTTCTGGAGGTGGGCGATAATAGGCTACCCTCGGTGATTTACCTAACGGCACTTGGCTTTGATCGCTTCAAATAATATAATAATAATAATCTTTGTTAGAACTGTGTCGTGGCTATTATCATAATAGCCACGACACAGTTTTTAACTAATGTGGTTATTTTCGTACACGAATGAATTTGTATACTGTTTCCTTGTTCTAACAAAGATTATTATTATTATATTATTTGAAGCGATCAAAGCCAAGTGCCGTTAGGTAAATCACCGAGGGTAGCAACGACGCCCCGGTCAGTACCCAGATGTGAGACGGTTTGTGGCATGATATATGTTACGAACGTTTCCGTTAAGCAGTCGGCTCTGGTTGATATCATAAGATAACAGTCGTTAGGCTAAGTCGGAGGCCTTTCGTCGGCTTAAAACATTCAATAGCAAGATTACGTAGCCACAACGTGTGTTGTCAGTCCCCAACCCGCACTCGGCCAGCGTAGGGACGTATGGCCTTGACCCTCTCCTGAGAGGGACCCGAGCTCAGCAGTGGGACAATAGGTTGTTGATGATGATGATGCATATTTTTACGAGTGTCAGTCAAGAGTGTCAATTAGCGACAAGGCTATTGATGTCAAATAGAAGAAGGAATTAGGTAAGATTTAATTATGGTATAAGGCACCCCCGAGCTAAGATACAAAGTGTTTCGCGTCGAGTCTCTTTCTACAATCGCTAACGCCTTTATTCTTTTGTATTGTAGTATATTTTTAAATTAATAGTTAATCGACAATAGGTAAAGCGAAACCTTGTGGGCGTTTTTCACATGGTCCATTAGTATTTCACTTATGATATTTCTTAATACCATGAGATTACTCCTGCAGAAAATAGTAGAAATATAGCTTATAGATTATAGAATAACGCATAGCATATATTATGTGTTATTCTATAAGTTATGTGGTTGGTCCAAAAAGTTTCAACCTCATGAGCAAAAGGCATTTCTTTCTACATAGTCTCCTTGAACTCTTTACACTTCTTCCGAGTGCTGTTCTACACACGTCTCCCACACAAGTAAAGTCACTAGTTCTTATAAACCTTTTAAACACCATGGTCACATATATGTGACAAACGAAAACTGTCCCTGTACGCCAACGACACAAATATGTGACAAAAAAGCGGTACAACAAAATACGAAATAAAGCATTTAAACATTAATTTTATGCCTTTATATAAGTACCTTAAGAAGAAGCTCTAACTCTTATCTGTTTCTATAAAACTATTTAAATTACATTATGATATTAATAAATTTTACTCTAAAGAGAAAGAAATAAACTCTTAAAAAGTATGTTGAATGCTATAGTCATAAATATGTGACCATTAGTGATGTAGCGCATGTTAGGTGCTATGATAAATTTATTTTTGGGTATAACTTGGTACTAGGATAAAACAGCACTAGTTTTATGAAACCAGTCTTCAAAAGTCATTCTAATAGCAACATAGTAAAAAATAAAATTTGGTTAAGTTGAACGTTGATATTCACTAATCCTAACTCAGGTACATTTATCAGTGTCCTGTACGCCATGGTCACAAATAGACGACAACATCGTGACGTCACAGGCGCGGCCTTAACGAGTGCTGTTTTATACATGTCTCCCAGCGATGCACAACTACAGTCACTAGTTTTTATTAACAAGTGGTGCTCTACACACTCCTCCCAGCAATGCACGACTCAAACTGTTCAGACCACCTAGTAGTTATGTATATTAATGTCGTGTCATTTAAATGCCTTCAGTAGTTTTCTATGTTCAGTCAATTTTGTTCTGGAATGCTCTCCCAACTGAAATCTGGTTGTCAACAAACCGCTATTCAAGTCAAAATTCTTTAGAATGAGTTAGCAGTACAGTCACAGAACCCTACAACAGAATGGCCACAAAATTAAAAGGTCCGATAGGTAAATGAAAAGTTGGAAGGCTAAATAAAAGATGGGTTGATGAAATCACCTACAATGCTGAGTGCCAGATAGTCTACATTGACCTTTTTAACATAAGTCTTTTGCAAAATGAAGAAGATTTTGTGTGATTAATACTTTCCTTTCCTTTCTTGATGCCTAATGATACCATGATAAACGGTTATTAGAGCATTTATTTTATTTTAAACTTATTGGACTTGTTGTACAAAGGTGGATTTAATGCCATGAGCTTGCTAGCTAGTGATATATCTTTTAATAAAACACCTATATTCAACAAAACACTGTAGTCAAAAGTATTCAGTAGTATTTTATGACTTTGATCACATTTTAATTGTAGAAAGTAGGCTAGAATAAAATTAGGTACTAAGTATAGTAAGTAAATATTGGGCATGTTTCTCAAGATCTTAACCACTTAAGTAAATGTCTTAAAATATTCTAAAAATATTGTTTAGTTTTCCAAAACCACTATATATACACATCAGAAACACTATTAGTTACACACAACTACAAATTTGCACTTTAATTTTAATTATAGTGCAACTTTGACGTATGATACTAGATCTACGGACATCTATAAACGACGAAGACATTACTTACTAATTATGGAACGTTCACCAATATTTGCAGTCTTGGTTTATAGAAAAATCAATGCTTAGAGGTAAGTAATATATCAACAATGTAACAGCAGAGCGTATACAATATCATCACCTTTATAAACAGTCGGGTGGCCTTGGACGTTGCTCTGAGAGAATAAGACGCCTCCCGCGATCGATGTTTTAATTTAAAATAATTCACTATAATCTCTTCACAGCACTCAGATGCAGGGTTGCCACTTTTTGGAAAAAAAAATCGGGACGATACTCATTAAGTGGACAGTCGGTCAAATTTCAGTCTAATTCAGATCATGATAAAAAAGCAGTTTTTTGCAAATGATAAAATAAAAAGTTTTGTATAAACATTTACGTATTTCCATAGCTTATTAGTCGAAACCCTTATAGATTTGTCACGTCCGTTTATCCGTCCTCGAATTTAAAACCGTCAAAACGGTTGGTGTTAAAAAGGTGAAACTGCATGGACATGATTTTATTACGTCGACAATGTGCTGAAGTAAAATCATGAAAAATATTTTTTTGGGGTACCTCCCTACACGTAAAGTGGGGGCGATTTTTTTTATCGTTAGGGCTATCATTAGATCGGTTATTTCTAAACAAGGAAGTTGCTCCGACAATTTTTTGATTTCGATATCCGTTTGAGAGTTAATCAACTTTAAAGAGGATTTTTATTTTATAAAACTCCTGCCAAGGTGACTTTACTATGCCTGATGGAAAGCATGAGTATAATTCACAAGTAGGGGTCGCCATGCTTATTGCAAATGCAAGCAGTATGGCGAACAGCATTATGGCGCCTTAGGGAGATAGCCTAGCTTAAAGGACCCGGGATCATAGTAGGAATGAAAAACATCAGCTGACAATAAGTTCCAGTTTTTAACTGCTCGGCACAAGAAGGAAGACCTAAGCCGCTTAGTTCTGGAGCGTATATCTTCCACTCTAAAGGGGTGACTTCCCTGGCCAGATCGTGTTATTCAGTAGAGGAAGGGAGAGGGTGGGATAAGGTGGAGGAGCTCTTCAGAATACTCCCCATGGTAAAGGCGATAGAAGACTGCCATAGAGGCGACATCTCTTCGCAACTGCAATGGCTCCAGGAACTCTGTGGCTTCGGGACTGTCTATGATGCAAACTGCTCGCCCCGGCAACCGATCGAGAGCGACAACATGTCATTGATATGTAGAAGGAACAGCGTGGGCGACAAGACAGAGCCCTGGGGTACGCCTGCGTTTACCTGCTGGAAATCAGACGCCGCGCCGTCACAAAAACTCTAAAGCTGCACAATTTAGGGGGCAGGCCGTATGCCGGAAGCTTAGAGAGAAGCTAGCGTTGCCAAAGCCTATCAAAGGCCTTGACAATTCCTTAGGAATATGACAGGCGATACAAGCGTGTCAATACCGGAGACAACTGGTGCACAGTTCTTTAGAACCACCGCTGGGATCCCGTCAGGTCCACTGGCTTTCCGGACGTCGAGTGAACGAAGCTCCGCGCGTACTTCACTACGGTGGACACCAGGCAGTGGTCGAAGGAGCCTAGAGGGGCGAGAACCGACACACAGTACTGCGCTGGGTGGCTCGCCAGCAACAGGTCTAGCAAGGAGGGCGCTTGACTCGACTTATCCTGGTGTGCTGGAGTACCAGTTGAGTGAGATCATGCGTAAGAGCGAATGCGTGGGCAGTTCAGTCATCCGCCCTAACGAAAAAACACACTCCAGCCTTCGCGAGGAAGCACTCCTCAAGCTGGTATCCAGGATTAATGAGATATGTCGTGTCGGCAGGGCAGCGTATCTGTGACTTCGTTAGAAAAAACATAGCCGGCCGTACCGTTTCAAGGTGCTGGTGGACGGCATTGAATTTTGCATGGAGTCCATGAATATTTGTGAACTCCACCTCTAAAAGTGGGTTGGTGGGAAAAGAGGATGCCGTTGTGGTACTGGTATGCTTCTTCTTTAGACTCCCCCCCCCCCTCTCTAAAAGCTAAATGAAAAACTTTAACTCACTGCTAACTCATGTTTCCTTTCTACTATGATCCCGGGTACTTTAAGTGGGGCGCGTAAATAAACATCTCTTTAAACCGCCATACTGCCTCCATTCGCAGTGAGTATGGCGCCTTCCACTTTTGGATTCCATTCATACTTTCCATCAGGTCACCTTGGCTGGCGTATGTCTATATTTAGTGTAATTTGCAATTCTGCTTGTAATAAATCTACCGAGCAACCATTTCTGATCTTGGACCGTTTTATTATCATTACTGAAAATACACACATAAAATAAACATTTAAAGGAGGTATGCTCTGAGCACGAGATACAAGACACAATTAAGCGTTTAACTTCTGTGCTTTTCCAGTTTTAAATACTTTTAACTCATTTTTATCACAACCTGTGACTGAATACAACAAATAAAATTTTTGGTAAGAAGGTTGTCATTAGTTCCATTTGGCACGTTCGTGTCCGACACACCACCCCTTTTTTTTTTTTTTTTTTTTTTTTAGTGTGTGAAAAATCATCATGGACCGTCACCCCACCGGGGGTTACGGCGGGGTGGTGTGTCGGACTTGAACCGACTAAAAAACACACAGTGTGCCCTCTCCGCGCTTCTCCGTTTAGGAGTAGGAGAAGTCCAGGGTGGGATCTCCTTCTGAACTTCTCCAGCGCCTGCCCGCTCCTGATGCGGGCACCGTCTCGGATGACGATCCTCTCTTAGGCGGCGTCCGGCACACACCGACGCCGCCCCCTCGCGGCTGGCCACATAATGCGGGTGGAGGGAAAACCCGTCCCGTCCACCCGCGGCCACACTCAAGGCGGCATGAGGCGCAGATGTTCGCGCCTCCGCCGCCCGAGTCGCCGGCGGCGAATCTGGTCCGATTGGATGTCGTCCTCCCGGGCCTTCTCCGCCGCCTCCTTCTGCGTGATTACGTCCTCGCAGAAGGTTGCGACCGCGGTAAATGAGCTCTCGCTGCCGACCATGGAACGAACGACGGCCGGCAGCGAGAGATCCCCTCCGATGACTGCAGTGAGGACCCGGCGCTGCGTCTCCCATGCGGGGCAGACCGCCAGCGTGTGATGAGCCGAATCCTCACTGCAGTCGCAGTGGTGGCAGGCGGGACTCAATTCCCTCCTGGCGACCGAGTGCAGGTACTTTCCGAAGCAACCATGCCCGGAAAGAACCTGCGTCAGTCGGAAGGTAAGGGTCCCGTGCTGCCGCACTGCCCATTCGCCGATGACCGGCTGAAGCGCCTCTACGGTGGCGAAGCCAGCACGTGGAGTCTCCAGCCGGACCGACCAGCGATCCATCGTGGCTCGGTGAGCGGCTTCGCGCCACTCGCGCACGTCCTCGGGCGGAGGTCCAACTCCACCACTCTCCGCCCGGTAGTTAGCCACTCGCCGATAAACGTCGGCGAGCACTTCCGCCTCCAAATCCCACGGGGGTGTTCCGGCCAGGGCGCACGCCGCCTCCGTCGATACGGTGCGGTAGCCCCGTATGGCTCTGACCGCCAGAGTTCTCTGAGGCCGCCTGAGGCGCGCCCTATTCTGCTCGGTCAGAGCCGCCGCCCACACCGGTGCACCATAGAGTGCCATAGACCGGACAACCCCCGTGTACAGCTGCCTCGTGGCGACACTGGCTCCTCCCAGATTGGGCAAAAGACGCCCAAGGAAGGAGGCAGTGCCGATCAGCTTCGGAGCAAGCTGTTGGAAGTGCTCGTCGAAGAGCCACCTACCGTCTAGGACCAGACCCAGATACTTTAAGTGGGCCCGGACCGGTACGAGGACCGAGTTGACCTCGATGGAGGCGCCGGCGGGTGGACCACGACGGGGCCCATGGAAAAGTAGGGCTTCCGTCTTTTCTAGGGCCACCCGCAAACCCAGCGCCTCAATGCGCCCGACCACCAGGGAGACTCCTGTGGTGGCCAGGCGTGCCGCCTCCGACACACCACCCCGCCGTAACCCCCGACGGGGTGACGGTCCGCGGGGATTTCCACACGTAAAAAAAAAAAAAATAAATAGTTCCATTTGGCACCCAATAGCTGTTTTTTTTTATTTACACTGCGCGAAAGGGAAAGAAGGTGAATTCAAATTGAGCGATTCTTACATTTGTGAAAAATCGGGACAAAATCAATACACTGTCGGGACGCGGGACGATATCATCGAATTCGGGACTGTCCCGGGAAATTCGGGACGGGTGGCAACTCTGCTCAGATGACAAAAATCTTTATCACAAGACATTTGATAACTGAATGGGGCTTATTACACAGTCAATATTATCGTGATACTGGAATCACGATATTATCACAAGATCGCAAATACTGAAGTGGGCTATTACACTATCAATATTATCATCAATACTACCACTTCAGAGTTACGTTGACTTTACTGGAATATGGTTGTGTTACTAAAATTATGGATAATAGGAGAAAGTCAGTTTTAGCTGCCGGCCTGCAAAAATTAAGATTTCGATGTAAAAAAAAATATATATTGATAGATCTTAATTAGGCCTTTCGAACTACGTTTATTATTTTTGTGAGCCTGTCTTTTGTTTTCCCAGGAAAAATCAAAAAAAAAAAATATATATATATATATATATATATATATAGTAAAAATATATATATATATATATACATATATACGGTTTCAAAATCATTATTATTATTCATAATTAATCATTCGTAAAACACGTACGAACGTGTTTCACTCATTTATGATAATGAATGAATAATCAGTGAATTACTACTTTCCAAGTCAATCAAGTAAAAATGTATATTAAAACTGAAACTTTTTTTTAGTCAACATTACAATTGATTTATAAATTTTTATTGGTACTATAGAAGATTCCAAATTAGAATGTTTCATTTTCAAAACGCCTATAAAATCACCGTGTATATATATATATGTATGTGTATATATATATATATATATTGTATAATATCATGATAATATCGCAAGATATCCGGAAATTTTGAAATCCGCGATACCAAGGGGGCGTGGCGTCAATATTGACAGTATTGCCAACCCTACAGACCACAATAAAATTTAATTGTTTCGAGTTCAATGTGACCATCTCAAAAAATCTCAATAAAAATATGTACAATTTCAACAAAAGTAAAGATGAAACGTAAAATCATGAAGACTTACAAATTGAAAATGAAATAGCAGCTAGTAATACTATCTAACATGCAGGCACAATAATAATTGCAACTTTGAGACTTTTGATTTTGACATTTCATTAGATTAAAACTTTGGTAATTTTACAATTGTTCTCATTTTTAATGCCCTCCCTACTATGTATTCTATTTATTACTATCACTAAATTATCTTGTCTCATATGTGTATCTTGTTTAGTAACGTAAGGTGAAACCAAGTATAAAAGCTTGAGAAGCTTTTATACTTGGTTTTAACAAGTCTTCACTCATTCTAAAATAATTTGCTTAATCATTCAAATCATCACCCAATAGCATTTCTTGTGTGATGTTAAAATGACTATATTGGTTTCGTTTTAAAACCCAATCTTTCACCCAACGCTTTCTGCAATGTTTTCTTTTATTGAGATTTTTTGAGATGGTCACATTAAACTCGAAACAATTAAATTTTATTGTGGTCTGTAGGGTTGGCCACACTGTCAATATTGACGCCACGCCCCCTTGGTATCGTGGATTTCAAGATAACTTGCGATATTATCACGATACTGTGATACCATCAATACTGCATCAATATTATCGTGATAAAACCAGTATCGCGTGATAATACTGACTGTGTAATATGCCCCAATGTGACAGCTGAGGATGAGGAGCATGTGCGTTTACGAAGCATGACATTTTAACAATATTTGATGCGAACCATTATTATAACATTATATGGCGTGGATGAAATAAATTGTATTTTTACGTTTTCAATTTTAAAACCAATATATAAAAAATATACTTATTTTAGATTTTAAATTGAAAGCAAATGTGAAAATAGTCATAATCAATTTTGTGGCAGGTCAGGGTTGCTACCTTTTAGAAAGAAAATATCGGGACACAAGATGCATAACATAGACGTTCGGTCGTAGTTCAGTCTAATTCATATCATCAAAAAAAAAACAAGTTTTAGGAAAGGTTAAAATGAAACTTGTATAAACATTTACGTATTTATTTTTCGAATATTTTTCCACGGACATTTTGTAATGCTATAGGCCGCGTTCATTAACTTTGCTTCATTTTTAGGGTTCCGTAGCTTATGAGTCGGAAACCATAAAGATTCATCACGTCCGTTCATTCGTGCAACTTTGCATATCAATTCAAAGTTGCATGGATAAACGAACTTTTTTATCTTTTTCACTTTTCATTCTTTCATCTATTAAGCTCAATAATTCACGACTTTTTGACTTTTTTAACGACATTAAAGCATATGTCAATCAAATCAAATCAAACCATTTTATTTCAAATAAACCATATAACTCGTGCGAGCTAAGATGGCACCTGGCTCAAAACGAAACATGATACCGTTCCCCCGCGTAATACCCCTCTGTCATCTTGCGAGTAACGTTAGCATCACTATTACCGTTGCACGAATCTTTCATAATAATTTTAGTTTATTAGGTATTACTTAATATCATATAAATCACTCCACGAATTTATTTTATTAATATATCATTAGATTCGTCTGGATAACACAATTGTTTTAAGAAAGGTCACACCAAAAAAAAACCAGCATGACGACTATGAGACGCAATAGTTTAAAATAAAGAATATCCATATACACATGATATTAAGAGACTTCGATTAAAAGGCTTATCATGACGATTTAAAATTGTATTTTATGGGTTGGATTTCGAAACGAGTCACCTGAATTTGAGGATTTTGGTGGTGTAGGGGGCTTAAGGGAGTTAGTCATAATCCCCCCAACGTAATTTTGGCTGCCGGAGTTGCGTCTAAATATTTTTAAACAGTTTCCAAAATTCTTAAATACTATTGCAATTATGCAAAACGGAACGTATTTTTATGCTTTAGTACAGTTTTTCAAATGTAATTTTAAGGTTTTATGTGAAAAACGTGAAACAATACGCAACCCGTCATCTTGGACGGATGATATTGACCGATAATGTCAAATTTGTTAGGTTAGGTCAATCGAGGTAATTATATTTTATATATTATGTGCTAAAGGAAATGTATAAGAACAGGATATAATTCTTAGGTAATTAATAGCAATGTATTACTCCGAGTTGGCACAATCCGACTTCATAGAGTTAGGTTAGATGGCTTAGCCATCGTGGTTATTTTTTTTTTCACCCAGAAATAGGAGCCCCGCTTAGCGATTTCTAAGGGTACTAAGTATTTCCGGCAGGTAAAAATGCTGAGGGGGGGGGGTTCAGAACCCTAAAACCACTCACAACACCTTAATAAGGTGACGTATTTCGAAATTTTTACCTATTTTATAACCATATTTCAGTTTCTAATTTCATTTAAAATTTTATTAGGTATAACCTAATATTATTTAAATCACTGCACGAAGAATGCATTCGGGTAAATAATGAATGAGGCCTGCTTCCTATTGGTATGCATATGTATTTTCTTAACTCAGGTAGTAAAGTACCACTTAAGATAAAGTAGTATGTTATGAGAAACTATTTGAAGCAAAATAATTGTTGAAATTTAAAAAAACTAGAATAAATTATATTTTTCTTGCACTCAGTACTTCAAACGACTGACATTTGAGTCAGGTGCCATCTTAGGTCGCACGAGTTATACAACGGCACTTTTAAAACGTCAAGTAGTCAGTCAGTCGTGAAGCTAATCGTCTGTTCCAATTCGTAGATCCTATGGAGAAGAGACAAGAAACTCCATGGACACTCTTTTCCAACATTGTTTTTACAATTTTTGGTTACATTGTTTAAGGCATTTTATTAAATGTGAGGACAATGTAACAATTCTGATATTTACACATGTAGTGTCCAAAAACAATTAAACAATAAATAGAAGTTGTGAGATGACCAGCCCCGACTGGCGGCGCCCGTATCACGAGCATGACCCATGCACCAGCCATCGTCCAGTTCAACCATATCGTAGGGAGCCGAACGACCCGCTACACATGCCACCGCCAGCAGGACTTTTGAGCGAGCATGACATACTCACAACCGCCAGTCAACAAACTTATGCTACTAGTGACTACAAAGTGCTCACATGTACAATTCAAAATGTTCGCAGTTATACAATAATAAAGTCTTTCTAAATTTTCATGGATGTTATTGACACATTTTTATTATAATTTTAGACTAACCATAATCTACTTTTAATCTTAGGTACTAATACTAACATTAATTTTACCTACAGCTATGAAATGAAAAGTTATTCTCTATTATAATTTAAAACTATCACAGCGCACAATATTAAGTTATAAAATATAGGGTGGACCTTTTCAGTAGAATCACCATTGACAAATAAATATTGCAATTATTTTACAAAAAATGTTCACATAACAACTTCATGTTCTTTCAATGATATTATAAAAAAATATCATTGTTGTCTTTGCTTTTGAAAGGTTTTTTCAGGCCAATATTCCTTAAAGCTCCCAAATTATTTGACCCTATGTTTTTTTCTCTGATTTCTTAACTTCAGTTGCCGTTGTTTCGGCAGGTTGACGTGTCCGGTCATCTGGTAGGAAGAATGCGGCTACGGCGGCGGCTGGAAAAATATTAATAATATATATGATAAGAAAAATAGGTGGGACTTTGGTGACTCCCAATTAATGTTCCTTTCCTAGTCTCTGGAAAGTAGTTAGTGTGTGTGTACGTCTTATTGTCACTGGTAGGGTATTCTACAACCGAACAGCTTGGATAGTGAAGGAATGGTCAAGAAATTTTGTTAGAATGCCCAGAAATTTTTAAGGCGTTGTCTGTTACATTTCTGAAAAAAGAATGACCATACTCACAAATATATAAACTTCCAAAGAAGTAGAATCCTGTGGCACAGTTCACTTTTAGTAGCCAGTTGAGGATCTGTATTGAAGCCACTATTCCTAAATATTGAGCCACCATTGTGAACGCGATAGCCATTGCTCTGTAAACATCAACATTTCATAAGCAGGGCATTCAAAGTAAATTAAGTTGAATAATGTTTTTTTTTTTTAAAAACTGGCTAAATGCGAGTCGGACTTGCGCAGGCCGGGTTCCGTACCATTATACCATCATGTCAAGGTTACATGTAGAAACATATTAATTTGGATGTACTTATGTATGTTTCATACTTACACTACGCTAAGTCACTGTTACTAACACAATATGGATTCAGCTGAGTCCGAAATAAATAATTTGAATTACCCATACATTTATTGTTACAAAAACGAGTAAAAAATCAATATATGTTTACATAATATTCTCATCATCATCCGAGCGTTAATCCCGGTTGCGTCTGGGACGCCCGGGGTCCGCTTTCCGACTATACTTCCTCCACTTCGCACGGTCTTCGGCATCTCGCGTTGTGATACCATTGGTACGCATATCATCCCTTACAACATCAAGCCAGCACCTCTTGGGTCTACCCCTTTTGCCGGGGCCTGGCGGAGGTGGCATGGCCAAACATTTGTTGCCGTCGCCGCAACACGTGACCATACCAGCGAAGGCGACACTCTTACGAATTGTCCGCAATGTCACGGACACGAAGGCTACCGCGTATGCGAGAGTTCTTCACACGATCTACTCGCGTGACTCCATACATCCACCGCTACATGTTCATCTCCGTGACATGCAGTTCCTGCTTGTGTCGCTCTAATAAAGGCCACGCCTCACAGCCATGTAAAAGAACAGGTCTAACTATGGTTTTATAGACCTGTCCCTTCAGCCAGACTGGCATTTTAGGGTCACAAAGGATACCAGTCATTTCACGCCATTTGGCCCACGCGGCAGCAATGCGTGCCTTGACGTCGCAATCGATTTCACCGGATGCGTGAAATATAGATCCCAGGTATTTAACCTGGTCCGTGCGCTCGACCAAGTCATCGGCTATGCGATATATGCGATTTATATAATATTCTGTTTTATAGTATTTGCTGTTACAGAGGCAACATAAATACATCAAGTGTCTAACTATCACGGTTCTTGAGATACAGCCTGGTGACAGACGAACAGACGGAAAGGCAGCGGAGTCTTATTAATAGAGTTCGGTTTTACCCTTTGGGTACGGAACCCTAACAATAAAGAGATCGACAGTAACGCGATCACCTGGAAGAGATTGAAAGAGCGGTAACACCAGGTGTTCACTTACCATGAGAAAAACTTTAGCTTTTTATTTCTTATTCTTAAAAAACAAAAACAAAATAATTTAAGACTCATCTCACCTCAAATGGGTAGGGAACAACGCAACACAGATTGTGGTACATAGTCCTACCACCACGCCACCCAAGAGCATAATACAGAAGAAAATAGCGCTCGCAAATACATTAGGCACTAGATTCACGAGGATCCCACTTCCACCACACACCGTTATAACTATTATGGAGATGTTCCGTCTCCCCACGAAATTGACCAACTGGAACACAAAGATAAGTGAAGCATTTAGTTTTTTTTAGAAGTCGTAGGGTTCCGTAGTCGCCCATAATGGTAGGTAGATTGAAAATCGTTTCCAATATATAATTGTTTTTTTTTACTTTTTATTTCTTTATTTTTGTACGAAGTTTTCTAAGTGTTGTTTCATTTTGCAAGTTAGGCCCCTATAACTCTTGAAATAAATAACTTATCGAAACCGCTAAAGTTTTCCTTGAAAGGTATATAATATATGAATATATGGACTACAACCATGATTTTTTTTAGAATTTTTGAGCTGGCCGTTTGGCTTTTAGAGGGGGGAGGGACACCCCCATTTTACAAAAAAAAATACGCTTTAAGGTTGAAAAAGACGGTATTCTAAATCGTTAATTCTCAGTTAACAAACATAAAAAAATACAGTCAAATTGACAACCTCCTCCTGTTTTGAAGTCGGTTAATAGCACATGGAATACCTTAGATAATAATAAATAAATATTTCGGACAATTACACACAACGTCATCTAGTCCCAAACTAAGCAGAGCTTGTATTATGGGTACTAAACAACTGATATAAATACATAAACATACTTTTTTTTTGTAAATACATACATATTATACATAGATAACACCCAGACTCCGAAACAAATATTTGTGGATCACACAAATATTTAGTCCAACCCGGGAATCGAATCCTTCCTGATCAGCAGCCGCAGCCGCATACGCTAACCACTAGACCAACAAGGCAGTAAACTAAGTTAAATAAATCAATTTCATTAATCCAGTCCAGTGATGAACTTAGGTCTCTCCCATGTCTGATGGCCCTCGATCTCCTTGCTTGTCAAGTTCTCAAGTCGTCAGTCAAAATAACTTTTGAACATTCTACGGTCTAATAAAATACTTTAAATATTATACTTACAAAACTGATGATTAAGTTGAATACTGACTGCAATCCTCCTACTCCAAGTAGTATAAGCAGAGACGTTTCATTTAAAGCACAAGGTGTTTCGTTAGGCTGCAATAAAAAAATAGTAATCATATAAATCAATAAAAAGTGAGCAGTTTTAGGATTCAAAGTAAAGTATGGTCATGTTCTTCTTGCCTTATAGGCTTTTTCGGCAATGATTTATTATTTCAATTTCCCTTTCTTTTACACACCCTTAAGGTGGAAACACATTATCGGACGCGGCTGACGACTGATAAGTGTGCACAGTCTCGTCAGTCGGTCGTGTACCAGATTTCTGAACGTCCGTCAGTCAAAGGTCACGTCCACGACTTACGTCCGATGGTTTGCACAGCTTGCATGTTCATACTCTAGATGACGGCTATCACCCGCGTCCGACAATGTGTTTCCAGCTTAAGGTTTATAGTTAACACAAGCAACCCAACTAGAATGAGTAGACCATCCTGCTGTCAGTAGGCAACGCTAATCCTATAATATCTGACATTTACGCTACACAAGTCCTACGAGTGTAAGTGTCCAAGTAAGTCTATTTCACAGTTAGGCCAGGCCACATAACTCCTGAAATAAAAATCGGCCAAGTGCGAGTCGGACTCGCCCATGAAGGGTTCCGTAGCAGCAAGTAACATCATATAAAAGTTTTTGTAGTTCGTTGTAACTTTCATCGATGTTTTAATAATAGTTTTGATTGAAAAAATGAAAATTGCGGTTTATGATTTATGACGTATTAAAAAAAAACTATTTACTAGATCTCGTTCAAACTAATTTTCGTTGGAAGTTTGCATGGTAATGTACATCATATATTTTTTTTAGTTTTATCATTCTCTTATTTTAGAAGTTACAGGGGGACACACATTTTACCACTTTGGAAGTGTCTCTTGCGCAAACTATTCAGTTTATAAAAAAATGATATTAGAAACCTCAATGTCATTTTTGAAGACCTATCCACAGATGTATGATTTGATGAAAAAAAAATTTTTGAGTTTCAGATAAAAGTATGGGGACCCCCAACATTTATTGTTTTTTTTTCTATTTTTGTGTAAAAATATTATAAAATATTACAACAGAACCCTAAAAACATCCCCACTTTACGTATAGGGGAGGTACCCCAAATAAAAATGTTTTTTGTGGCCACAATACTTCCTACTTTAGTACACGTTCTTAGATAAGCCACATATCATAAGATACAGTCAAAGATTAAGTAAAGTAATTATAGGCACGCATCATTTTAGTATATAAGTACTATTGTTAATTCAATTAAATATACTATACTACAATATACTACCAGAGACTATCACACCACCTTGAGTCTCATTTATACCCCTTGCCAAAACATCGGCAAACTGGTGACCCCGACAATGAACAAGGAACCCGACAAACGAACGAAGAAGATGAACAAGGACATGGCAAATGCATAAAGGACCCCGAAAAAAGAACAAAGAATGAAGAAACCGACATGGCGACAAAAAGAAGAAAGAACCCGAAATTTGAACAAGGACCCGACAACTGAGCAATGAAGAAACTGACAACTGAACAATAAAGATACCGAAAATTTTACAATGAAGAAACTAATCGTGCCTTCTGAAGAAGATTAAATAGTAACCTAGTGTGGCACTATTGCATAAAGGACCAGTCACGTTTATGGTTCATGCAGTGAGGCTATCGTCGCTCTCCAAAAATAGCAAGGATCGTTATTCAAGTCTCAGCCAACCAGCAGCCTCGGCCTCAACAGGGATACCACACACAGGACGCGACCGCTCCAACCTGGTTACCCCTTCGGCCTCATCAGTGCCCCGACTCACTGGGGACTTCACCGCAGCACCGCACACCGCTTGCGATTCCGACGCACAGGAAGCAGCGGACTTCAGCCCCGACTCACTGGGGACTGGCGGCTAACAGTTCCGACTCACAGGAACTTGCGGCATCGTGCCTTAATTGCACAGTACTCGAAATGAATTGCTGACGCTTTATCACGAATAATAGGAGTAATCTCTATGCATTCAACGCGAGATTACGACCAGAAATGTCGTGCGCAGCAGAATGATTCAAATTTAAACAAGGCCTGGAAAGGTGTTTGAGCAAAATAAAGACGTATTACGATGATTTCAGATCGCAGCTAAAGCATGATATCACTCGAATACTGTCGTTAGCCAGGAGAGAACGTTCAGATTGTTAAAATGCTGTTTACATAAATCCACACGTATTGATCAAGTAAGTTTATCGGTATGTAATTCACTAAACGATACTATAATAATTTTGCTGACTATAGTAACCTTGAAATGTTATAATTAATGTGATTATTGTATACTTCGTAAAAAGTGCTGACAAGTGAAGGTCGCAACTCTCGGTCATATGTTTGTTTTGTATTAATTTGTATTAATACGATTGTTATTGACATAGTTTATATTCACTATCTAGGAACTACCCCGTGATGTTAATATTGTTAGGACATAGGTTATGTGTATTATTATATATTATAGGTTATGTATATATTATTAATTTAAAATGAAGATTATCTGAACTAACTACCGTAAATTTTTGAAAGAATGTATTTACTAAGATTTGTTATAATAATTATCCTTTCAAAAGGGGGGGACCTGTGTGGCCACAATACTTCCTACTTTAGTACACGTTCTTAGATAAGCCACATATCATAAGATACAGTCAAAGATTAAGTAAAGTAATTATAGGCACGCATCATTTTAGTATATAAGTACTATTGTTAATTCAATTAAATATACTATACTACAATATACTACCAGAGACTATCACACCACCTTGAGTCTCATTATACACCTTGCCAAAACCTCGGCAAATTTTTCATAATTTTATTGTAGCACTTTGTAAACGTAATTACAACACATATTTGTTTCAAAGTGTGAATTTTGATTGAGTCTTTTTGTAGTGGTAATAGGTACAGGTATGATTTTTTTTTGGAACTGTCCATACAGTATATACACGGTTAGTTTTTAATTACCAGAGAAAAACTAAGGGCAGATACAGAACTTATATACTAACATAAAACACCATAGAACAAATACCCAAAAAAACAAAAATAACTGAGTTATTATGGTTTTTAAAATGTTAAAATACGCCCATAATTTATTGTCACCCAAATATTTTACACACGCGTATTTTAATTATCAATGAATAACATTTTCTGTTTCAATGTGTGTGACGCATCGCCCAATACAGTCAAATCAGTTCAAAGCATGCCGCCATTAGGCGCACGCGTCGCATCGTAGGTATTAGGTACCCCGCTCGCACCCGCAACCCGTAGGCTAGGATATTGACACTTTCTTGTTACGTAATATCATGTCGTGAATTATATCATGCGTTATGAACAAAAATTTGGTAGTTTTCGGGAAAATATTAACATGTATTTTTTTTTGTTTTAATTACTTAAGAGCGCGCATAAACCTAAAAAAATATCAGATTTCACCCGCGCGCTTCACACCCCCCGCTCTCGTATCGGCAAGAAGATAGGTATCGTAGGTATGTTACTACGTATGTCACCGCGCGTTTCCGTAGCTACCGTATTGTTTTGTCAAGTACGATCGAGCACAATACACCCAAAATAATCAGATAAAAATTGGCTAAGTGCGAGTCAGTTTAGTCAGTCAGATTTTGATAGATAAAATGGTGGTAAATAAATCGAAAATGTAGGTACCTAATATAATGATGTATTTTCATAATATAATGTCACACAGGAAGGTCATTTTGTGAACAAACACTCTCCAAAAAAGATGAGGATATATTATAGGATGATATTGAATTTATATTTACTTGTGTTTGTAAATATAAATTCAATAATAAAAAAACTATTTTAAATCTGTAGGTACTTTGTAATGATTTTCTTTTATGAATTTTACTCAAAGTAATACAAAGACACAAATTTTATACAGTTTATATTTTAGAAAAATAATAATTACATAAAAGATACTTTTATGTACTCGTAAGTGCATCAATATTCTGCAAATGACAATATTTTTTGTGGTGCATTAGAATGACCAACGGTAGAGAAATCTGGTGAAAAGGTTTTGTTTTCCTCCGACAATGTAGGCTGAGATTGGATTTTTTCTAATTCGGATGATTACATAGTTTGTTCAGAGGTTCCAGCTTGAGAAAAGTCGAGCTTGTCTGAAGCAGTAACTAAATCTGAAGAACGGATTTCCACTAATTCGGAAGTTAGATTCGACCTTTTTGGGGGTCCAGCTTCAGTCAGTAGTTTGTGTTGTCATTTTTTGCTAACTAATGGTTGTCTCAGTGGCATAGTTTTGGTCTGACGTGGGTCAATCAACTCAGGCAATATATGTTCCATGTAAAATTTTGTTAATTTACCAACCATTTTATATTTCCAAACGTCATCATCGCGCAAGATTTTTTCTACAGTTAACTTTTGGTTATCAGCCGACCACCCTGTGAAAAGAAATATTTTTCTATTGGTTATATGAAGTCCACCAAGAATCGGTTTTGTTAATGACCATTGTGTTGTCTCGTATGTTCCAAAATTAACAATAAATTTCTGCGAAGTTCTAGCCATTCGCTACTATCTCTTTGTAAGATAGTAGCTCTTTCGATCTGTGATCGTTCAGTCTCAGTCTTTTCCAAATTTTTTAGAAAACTACGTTTCGCCATCCCATATACATCTTCTGCCATTTCAGGCTTTTGGCAGGTGTCTGTTCCATAATTTAAGTCTTCGATTACAGACAGTGACGGTTTTTTGGAAAAACGTAGTTTAAAACGTACTTTATAATTTTGTCGCAACTTATTTTTACAAATTCTTTTATCTTCAAAAGATTTTGTTTTTGATTGAGGGCTCTGGCCTAAAAGCGATTTTTGTACATTATACAACGGTCTTTTTGCATTGTATGCCACTACAGCAGTCGCACACCGGCACACCTGAATTGATATGTTCGTCGTTGTATTAAATTTGTTCGTTTGCCCCCCACAAATTTTGCAATTATGCTATTGAATGGCTTTACAGCATTACTGTCGCAATCATTAATTAGACTACGTGAATGTGTAGCGATTATACCCACAATATGTTGGATGTTAGCCCACAATGTTGAGGTTTTTACTTTTGCGACAAGATTTTCACTTTTTTTCTCACTGCTGCAATAGTGCTCTTGACATTCGCCGTGAAAACCAAATGAATGGTTATAGAAATATCAGTATATAACTTATTGATTCGTACTCCTAGTTCATCATCATCAAATTTATGTTTTTTTATAGCCGAACAAATAACTTTTTTGATGGCAAGTATTCTTTGAGTAGAGAGCATTTTCCTCAAATTGATGAGTATTTGGTATCTTTGCTGACGACAGCTAACTTGTACACATGTTTCGGAGAATGTGGTTTCGAAATTCTATTTTTTCTACTATTATCCCTTTATACGGTCTTGCTTCTAGGATCTTCGAGTAAGTGCTTGAGTCTTCATCTGCTATAATTCGCCCATATATAAGATTATACATCTCTATGAATTTTTTGAACCCCTCAGTTATTATTTCAGCCTCCGTGCCAGAAGAAGGACCCGTATAGTTTTTAAAACATGCGTGTATTTTTGGCGATTCATTTTTATTCTGAGCACGAGTGCAAATGCAACAATATTTGTTTTTGACTCCTAAGTATAAAACTTCTCCGAACTTTCTTCCGCCTATGGCTGCTGCTCCAGAAAGCGTCGCATAATTCATTTTGTAAGACCGTTTAGACCAGCATGTATCAGCAATAACATCGATTACCGCTATGCCATTCACGTTCAGCAGCAGGTGCCATAGTTTGGTTAGCAGTGTTTTCCTATTCCTCACAAAAATGGTTATGTTTTTTGTCAAAAATTTGTTGCGACCTTATGGGAAGATTCATTGCCGCACACAATCCTTGAAAATTTTCCAAACCGATACCAGCATATGTGATACCAGAAACTGCAGCTGTATTTATATCCAAGTTAGCGGTTGGGTGTGGATCTGACATATTTATAACTTAAATGTAGCTTTACACATATTACAAGAAAGTTTTAATTTGGAGTGCAGACCTATTTTTGTTTCACCAGTGATATTAAGATTGGAAAAGTTACAACCAAATTGAGGTGCATGATTTGAAATAATTTTAAAGTTTTTCAAAGAAGTACACTTTATCTATAATAAGTCGTTCACTAGCATCATAGATATTTTCATCTATAGCTTGTTTAGTCTTCTTTTTCTTTATTGTCGTCTTTGCCCGATTATACACCCGTGGCTCGATATTACTAAAATCAAACAAAAGGGGTCACAATTGTGTATGAATTTATTTTATTATTAAAAAGTTAAACGAATAAAAAATACATAGGTTGTGGTACAAACGTTTCATCATAATTTAGATCAACTTCTTTTATAACTTCAATGTTCTCTAAAGGTTTAAATGTAGGTCTGTAAAATTATTAGAAATTAATGAACAACCAACCATATATAGGTTAGTATTTTAATTTACTTACATTTAAAATGGGTAATTATTCACATTTTATGTGATAACATGTATTGTGTAAAACAAAAATTAAATGTTAGTTTGTCTTATTTTCATATGCCGCTAAGTATACATTATAAGTGGTCGGATGGTGTTAACCATGAGCTTTGTTACATACTTGGGTACTAAGAAACATTTTGCAGTGCAAATGTTTTATGGAAGGAAATTAATACTCACTTATATTGTAAATTTTTTTATAGACCTTAGTTATCGAAGTATTTTCTAAAGTAGAAGCTGATCTGGAAAAAAACAATAAATAAATCATCATTATCATCCTAGCGAGATACATCCGGTTGCATCCAAGGAGTTAAAGGTCCGTTTTTCTCCTACTTAATTGGCTAAAATTGGCTTTTAAGAGAGCGAATGCCGTTTGACCTCCCAACTCCGAGAGGGCGACGTCCAAACGGAAAATATAAAACCGAGACGGTGCCCGCAACAGCGCGGGCTGGCACCGGGAGGGGTCCAGAAGGAGATAACACCCTGGCCCCCTCCCTAAACACAGGCGCAGAGAGGTCACACCGTGTGGTTTTAGTCGGTTCGAGTCCGACACACCACCCCGCCGTAAACCCCAGGCGGGGTGACGGTCCGCGGGGATTTCCACACGTTAACAAAAGGCCCTAGAGGTCTTATTAGGGCCTCATACAAAAAAAAGTAACAAATTAATATTTGACTTTATTTACTTAATTCACGTCTATTCATTCTTTGTAGTACGAAAATCTGGAGGGTTCATTTACTTTTTTTTTTAAATAAACCTTCATTGTTGTTTAAAATTGTTTACCTTAGGACCAACGTCCTAAGGTAAACAACTACAATAAACTTACAAAGTTGATGAGTGATTTCCGCTTAGCGAATCGTCTGGATTGCATTCATCACCTTGTGTTGTTACGAACTAAAGCGGCTCTGAAATACCAAATCTATATATATAAAACAAAGTCGGGTTAATGGTAATTAAACCGTTAAGCGCTCAAAACTCGAGAACAGCTCGACTAATTTGGCTGAATCTTTTTTTGTTGTTTATAATAAATTATTATCAGAAGAGGGTGCTTAAGGAAAGAAAAAATAAGAAAATTGTGCAGAAAAACATCGACAATAACGCATGCGGAGCCGCGGGTAAAAGCTAGTTACAAATAAAATTGTACGGTAAAATATAAGTTTATAAATATACTGGCATCAACATGCGAGTGGTCAAAAACATCGATTTGTTTTGCATATACTACCCACACGCCGACATCCAGCGCATTTACATTGTAGATGTGAGATCATTACTACTCATCAATCAAACACAAATATAAGAAAAGTAAAGTAATAGACCTTCGACAATTAGTCATGAGTTGAATTTTTAACTTCTTTAATTCTCTTTTAAAGCGTTTTGTTTTATATTTTTTATTTGCAATGATTGACGAAGTATTTTCTTGAACCGGAGCACAGAAGCACAGTCTTCTCGTCTCAACGGAGCGACGGCGACTGATTGATGAAACAAAACATGCCCGTTACCTCGGGTCAAGTGCGATAGAAAGGGAGCGTTCTGCACGGAATAAGAATGTAGTAAGCGCCGAATCAATTTTATTGTAATTACTCGTAAATTGTACATTATTTTTTTAAAACACTAATACAGTCCCTTGGTAATATATTTTTATACAAGGTATTAAAATATTGACTCAGTAATATACATATTTATGATAATAAATTGATTTTAGTGGAAATTTAGACGTAACTTTGTGATTATTTTCTATCGATAAAATATTATAATTTTATGTTTTCACTCAGTCCATCCCCTTTCAAATATAATATAATATATATATATAAAAAACAGATCATTTTTGGCTTACTTTCGAGTGTAAAAATCAAATCTAAGATTGGCAATTTATCTTTATACCCCCTCTTAAATATGTTCAGTATCGAAAGCTGAATACCACATATTTTTTTCTCTGGTCATTAAAAATTAGTCGTTTATAATGTAAATAGCTATTATAGGATACAATGAGGCTGGCATAATCATGTTTGATTAAAAGCCTCTACATTTTATATGTAACAAATAAAGATTAAAAAAAAAAACACATATTTGTGGAAAGTTTCATCTTTCTAGCACTCACCGTTTGGCGGGAGGCCGAGGACGGACGGAAGGACGGACGGACGGACACATGACGAATGTTTAAGGGTTAAGACCCGGATCTTGTGTAAAGGAGTACTTAGTTTGTTCCTTTAATTTTTGGATTATAGCCTACATTGTAGAATGTCATACTTTTTTTGATTTTATTTTTCTATTTTTGACATAATATTGCATGATGGTTTTTATTGTGAATATTCAATATGAATGAGGAAAGAAACTGACTAAAAATAAAATTGTAATTTGTGGACAGTAAATTTTAAATGTCGTTTCTTCATTTCCCGAAGCAACACATAGTTTTATTTGTCTAAGAAAAGCCTTTGAGACCAATTGTCTTATATATGTAAATAAATATTGTTCAATTATACAAATTTTAGTTTGTAATTGATTTTCTACATTCATTATCGTATTTGGATTGTGAAAAATAAAAGTTTTTTTCAATATTTGTCCTTGTTTTAAAGTTAATGGATTTAACTTTAAAATATAGAAAAATATTTCAAAGAAAGGGGAATACATTTCTTTCTCAATCCGATTGTATTTTATTTCGTTTCATTTGAAATTAAACTACATGACAAAAAATACACTTACATTAACAGGTGCTCCACCACAGTTTAATATGTCACACACTGTGAGGTCTGTATTCCCACCATTTTGCATGATACGTACGAATTGGTTGGCAATTGTCGGCATCCATACTATGAAGGCAGTTAGTCTGAAACATATGAATAAAACCACTTGAATACAATACTTTATAGGTATTTAAGCAACGCTGATTTCAGCACGAATGGGTCGGCTCAACCGGGGCAGTACTACCCTCACACAGAAGACCATCTTAATAATGACAGCATTCTTGCTGTCGTATTCCTTTGGTGAGTGTGAGACCGGAGGACCAATCATTCTGCATCATGGTCCCAATTTCCAGAAGCCGAGTGCATGATGCAGAAACATCTGACCAGACCGCCATGGTATTTGCCCGCATGCTGCATTGCTTACCCTCACAATGAGATATTCCTGGATTCTGTTTATGCTTTCCATCAGGCAGAATAGAGTCACTTTGGTAACTTTTTTTTTTGCCAAAAATTAATTAATACAACATTGTACTTAAGGGACAATGTAAAATGTAACTGTAAAATATCAAATCAACTTAGGAAAATTTCTTTTCATAGTGTTTAAATAAATATCAACTCTCGCCGTAATAAAATAAAGTATATTTTAGATCACACATGACTTAGTACGTTCTTTTAACATTCAACTTATAATTGGATCTCTTTTTATTATGTAACTCTCCACGTGACAATACAGTTGCGTTTCCTTAGCTTTCGACGTTGGTAATGTGGGGGAACGTGATATTTTTATCCTCGTTTTTATAAGTAACCGAATACAATGTAATGAATCTATCGCTTCCTATAATCTTAAGTAATATTATTAATATGACTCAATACTCTACGTGAGAAAGTTTCGAAGTAACACGTACACATACATGTAGCGTCCATTACATAGTATAGGTAGTACATGTCATACTTAAAGCAGTATTTTTAGGGTTCCGTTGCCAAATGGCAAAAAACGGTACCCTTATAGATTCGTCATGTCTGTCTGTCTGTCTGTCTGTCCGTCCGTATGTCACATCCACTTTTTTCCGAAACTATGAGCTATACTGTTGAAACTTGGTCAGTAGATGTATTCTATGAACCGCATTAATATTTTTACACCAAAATAGAAAAAAAGCAATAAATTTTGGGGGTCCCCATACTTAGAACTGAAACTCAAAAATTTTTTTTTTCATCAAAACCATACGTGTGTGGTAATCTATGGATAGATCTTCATAAATGATATTGAGGTTTCTAATATCATTTTTTTCTAAACTGATTAGTTTGCGCGAGAGACACTTCCAAAGTGGTAAAATGTGTCCCCCCCCCCTATAACTTCTAAAATAAGAGAATGATAAAACCAAAAAAAAATATGATGTACATTACCATGCAAACTTCCAACGAAAATTGGTTTGAACGAGATCTAGTAAGTAGTTTTTTTTAATACATCATAAATCATAAACCGCAATTTACATTTCTTTCAATCAAAACACTATTATTAAAACATCGATGAAAGTTACAACGAACTACAAAAACTTTTATATGATGTTACTTGCTGCTACGGAACCTTTCATGGGCGAGTCCGACTCGCACCTGGCCCCTTTTTTTTCCGGCAGGAGGAAATCGGCAATAAATGTTATCAAGACCTCCGTAATTCTCCCAACGCCTGCTCGCACTTTAGAGCATCGGTGCTAACTTAAGTAATAGAAGGAATCCTGACACAGCTATTATTAGTAGCTCTGTACTTAAGGCTCCTTATGCTCGCTTGCTTTGCTTTTTACTTTTAAACAAATTTTGTAATTTAAGAAGCGCTCATAGCCGAGTGGCCTTAGGTAATTGGAAACAATCAGCAAGGGTAAGCAACGACGGCGCGGTCAGACCTAGATGGGTGACCGTTTGTGGCATTATATGTAATGAGCGTTTCCGTGATTCGGAGGTCACGTTAAGCAGTCGGTCCCGGTTGTTATCATAAGATAGCAGTCGTGAAGCTTAGTTGGAGGCCTTCGGGCGGCTTAAAAACATCCAACAGCAAGATTACGTAGCCACAACGTGTCTTGCCTGTCCCCAACCCGCACTCGGCCAGCGTGGGGACGTATGGCCTTAACCCACTCTTGAGAGGAGACCTGAGCCCAGCAGTGGGACGTTATGGGTTGTTGATGTGTAATTTAAACAACTTGCTTCTCAATTCAAGTTGTCGTGCCATCTTTCTTCAGCTCTTGTTTCCACTACACATTCATAATGATACTCACTGTTGGCATACGTTCATTAACATCATGATGATAGTAAACTTGAGGAATGGAGCCTTGAGCAGAGGAAGTATTTGGTCCTTTATTGAAGCATCACCCGTGATTTCCAAGCTTTCATCTCTAATAAGGCCTTTCAGCTGTAAATTAAAAATAATTTAATTAAACCAATTAATTAGTGCCTGTTGATGACTTGTATGGGCAAACGAGACGATTTGATGATCAGAACGGAATGCCAAAACTAATGAACGATATTTGGAGCGATATATGATAATCTTTCAATACTAGGTGATTGAATTAGATGTCCATAAATTAGCCAATTAATCTGGTTTTATAGTAATCATAAAGTAATACCTAAACCTTTTGAAGGCTTGCTAGACCAACAAAGCAGATTTAACTATATTAAAAAATTCAATAAAGTATAAACGACTACGTCATACCTCAAACTCTTCTTTAGACTTCCAATTATTAACTCTGTGGATAGCTTTCAGTGCTTCCAAGGCCTTGATGTCACCTATCTTGGTGAATATGAACTTCGGACTTTCCTGCATAAAGAAGAGGCAGATCGCACATATGAGGGCTGGTATGCTGTACACCAGCATCAATGCACGCCATGAGTTTATGTAGATACCCAAATTCGGTAAGAAGTATGAAAATGTTAACGGAACTATGGGAATCGCGACCACTGAAAGGAGAAATGTTTATGAAATCATTTATTTTATTAATACAGTTACAGGAATATTGGTAACTAGTACATAGCCGTACCGTACGTTGCATAGCAGTAGTGGATAACTGTAGAATACTCACGTAGTAAAAATGGTTTAGAAATTTCATTTAATTGTACTTACATGCCATGCAGCCTTGTGCGAGCATCATAACGCTGGACACTATTAGCACAGTAGAGTTCCTGTAGGCCATCGGAATGGATTCACTCAGCAATGTCATGGACACTGAGTATATTCCCGCTGCGCTGAAACAGACAATGAGCAAAATGAGTTATGAGGATACAAATCATACTATAAAGTTAGCGATATATTTTGATTTTGGTGATTTAAATATTTTTTGGACATCTGACACACAACATCATCTAGTATTTTTTTTTTGACATTATTTTGTAAAATTTATTGATGTTAATCCATTTAATAAAATTATAATTGTATATTTGCATGCCGAATTCAGTAGGCGAAATATGAAGAACGAAAACTAGCCCTAAGATCTCTATAATGTAGCATATTTCTAGCAAATAAAGAATCTTATCTTATCTTATCTAAGCCCAAGCTAAGCAGAGCTTGTGTTATGGGTACTAGACAACTGATATAAATACATAAACATACTTTTTTTTTGTAAATACATACATATTAAACATAGAAAACACCCAGACTCCGAAACAAATATTTGTGAATCACACAAGTAATATTTGGTCCGACCCGGGAATCGAACCCGAGACCTCTTGATCAGCAGCCGCATACGCTAACCACTAGACCAACGAGGCAGTCAAGTCAAATGTTATGTTTTTTACTGTAAACGGGACTTATTTGCGATAAAATTAAAAAGGTTACGATACCGTTTACTTTCCGACGTTTCGAACGAGTTATACCGCTCTTGGTCACGGGTACACTGCGGTCTACCCGTGACCGTAGAAGGTATCGTAACCTTTTTAATTTTTTCGCGAATAAGTCTCGTTTACATTAACATGAGTATGTGTAAAAGTCGCTAAAGTCTAAAAACAGTTATGGAAATATTAAATATTCGGTTCCACACTATAAACACACATGCCGTGTCTCGAATGGCTTTATAAACATTAATTAAATGGACACAAGAAAAAAATAAATTCAGATCAATAATTCTTGGATCACACAAAGTTTTGTCTTATGTGGGTAGCGAACCCACAATACTCAGCTTGGAGAATTTAAGGTAGTAGATCCACGCTAATTTAAGCACAAACGGGTCAAAGATCAACCCAAATGTCGTGATTAGTTGGTAAGCGCGAGACGCAAAAGCATCCCACAAGGTCGTGATAGTGTGGGTCACCATGCTGCATTGTCACATCAAGTTACCACTACTACTCTGTAATTCTACTCATGCTTTCTATCAGGCAGAGTAGTTTTGACTGATTAAATGTTCTTTTGAAGATGCTATATCAAAAGTATACACTTACAAGAGTCCTGCAAGGACCTGGAAGACCAATAACATGATCCAATTGACTGAGATGGTGGCGATGATGTTCAGAACAGCGGCGCCGATAAGGGCTATCAGAAGCATGGAGCGTCGGCCTCGAGTGTCAGCCAAGTAACTCCATATTACACCGCCAATTAAAAGACCTGCGGATTTTGAAGAATACGGTTGCTGTTGTGAACGAGATTGAGAATTATTAAATTTACATTATGAGACTTTAGTTTGACTACTGGTAGACATGAACCTCTAATTAGAAAGGAGGTATGACCGACGATAAAAAGCAGGCCGGGTGTGTCTTTTTAGGGTTCCCGTGCCAAATGGCAAAAAACGGAACCCTTATAGATTCGTCAAGTTTGTCTGTCTGTCTGTCTGTCCGTCCGTATGTCACAGCCACTTTTTTCCGAAACTACAAGAGCTATACTGTTGAAACTTAGTAAGTAGATGTAATCTGTGAACCGCATTAAGATTTTCACATAAACATGGACAAAAAACAATACATTTTGGGGGTCCATACTTGGAACTGAGACTCAAAAAATTTTTTTTCATCAAACTCGTACGTGTGGAGTATCTATGGATAGGTGTTCAAAAATGATGTTGAGGTTTCTAATATCATTTTTTTCTAAATTGAATAGTTTGCGCGAGAGACACTTCCAAAGCGGAAAAATGTGTCCCCCCCCCTTGTAACTTCTAAAATAAGAGAGTGATAAAACTAAAAAAAATATATGTTGTACATTACCATGTAAACTACCAACGAAAATTGGTTTGAACGAGATCTAGTAAGTAGTTTTTTATTAATACGTCATAAAGCGTAAACAGCAATTTACCTTTCATTCAATCAACGAACTACAAGAACTTTTATATAATGTTACTTGTTGATACGGAACCCTTCATGGGCAAGTCCGACTCGCACTTGGCTTTTTTACATACGGTTTTGTGATGAGAAAAAAATGAATATATTATTATTAGCTATTGTAAAGGCATTGTCTTGCTGTCTTGAACAGTTTTACTTATTTAAATAAATAAATAAATATTTCGGACATCTTACACACAACGTTATCTTGTCCCAAACTAAGCAGAGCTTGTATTATGGGTATTAGACAACTGATATAAATGTACATAATAAAACATTTTTTTTTGTAAATACATACATACATCATCATCATCATCATCAACAGCCTTTAACAGTCCACTACTGGACATAGGCCTCTCCTTAGAAAGGAGGTTTTGGCCTACTATACCACGCTGGCTAGACGGGTTGGTATAGGGATGGTTTCAAGTTTTCCTTCTCTTTGCATTGATGTTGCATACATAATACATACATATTATACATAAAAACAACCCAGACTCTGAAACAAATTTTTGTTGATCACACAAATATTTTGTGCGACCTGGGAATTGAACCCGAGACCTCTTGATCAGCAGCCGCACACACTAATCACTAGACCAACAAGGTAGTCAATTTGTATAGATTGTATAGATATATCGTAAACAACAGATGTGTAAAGGTAATCCTTTTTAAGCTAGTAAGTAGAAAATACTGTTGATTGTATATATTCGAATTTTTAATTAGACGAAGCTGCCTGACAGTAGCTAATGTCACTTAGTAAAATAATGCTGCCATATTTAAAGTAATAGTGATGCGTTCAGTTCTCATTCAATCAGATTTATGAACAATGAGTGTGAATAGTTTATCATTTCAAACTATAAAAGAATATTATATCTATTTAAGAGTGAAATTGTATAAAAGTGCTCTGATATAAGATACTAGTAGTATGTAACTACAATCAGTTTTTTGACGGCTCAACGTCGCGCGCGTTGCACATTATGTTTTTTGACCCAAAAAACAATCCTCCTCTTATTATATTTTTATTAAATGGATAAATTAATTTAAAAAGAAAGACGAGAATTCTTGATGTTCAAATGTGCTTTGATCAAATATGTTTTTAGGGTTCCGTTGCCAAATGGCAAAAAACGAACCCTTATAGATTTGTCATGTCTGTCTGTCTGTCCGTCCGTATGTCACAGCCATTTTTTTCCGAAACTATAAGAGCTATACTGTTGAAACTTGGTCAGTAGATGTATTCTGTGAACCGCATTAATATTTTTACACAAAAATAGAAAAAAAGTAATATACTTTGGGATCACCATACTTAGAACTGAAGTTCAAAAATTTTTGATGTTGAGGTTTCTAATATCATTTTTTTCTAATCTAAATAGTTTGCGCGAGAGACACTTCCAAACTGGTAAAATTTTTGTCCCCCCCCTGTAACTTCTAAAATAAGAGAATGATAAAACTAAAAAAAATATGTGATGTACATTACCATGCAAACTTCCAAGGGAAGTTGGTTTGAACGAGATCTAGTTAGTATTTTTTTTAATACGTCGTAAATCATAAACCGCAATTTACATTTCTTTCAATCAAAACACTATTATTAAAACATCGATGAAAGTTACAACGAACTACAAAAACTTTTATATAACATCATATAAAAGTTTTTGTAGTTCGTTGCTTGTACAGTACTTGCTGCTACGGAACCCTTCATGGGCAAGTCCGACTCGCACTCGGCCGCTTTTTTTTTGTAAATATTCAAAAAAAAATTGTTAAAATCTTAGATCCCATATGAGTTTCTGTAAATGTACTAATGTGCTTCTTTGCGGCTTTAACATACACAAATAACACAAAAATATAAACCATAATATGAAAAATACGGGAGATAAAAACAAACAATGTTATTTCAGGATTTATTTATTTTCAGCTATATCTTGTCTTAGTTGGATTCAAAACCTTGATAAATAACTAGCCTGCAATAGTACCAGTAATACAAAAAAAAAACAAATCCTAATCATGCAGGATCTTTAAGTTACAAGCTTCTTGAGTTTTGTACTTTTTTTTTGGTTTTAGGGTTGTTAATAGAGATATGTGAACGGGTTGTATATTAAATTTACTTGTACCTAAATACCCCGAAGTTGTTATACTAAACCTCGGACCGCCCCGGCGCTCTTATAAAATTATGTGTTATGCGATGTTTTTTATTATTGTACCTATCTATACCTAATTATTATATTTTATACATCTATAGTTTGAACTACATGTATTGAAAATAGGCCAGTCTTACAAGTTTCCTCTCAATGTTTTCCTTAATGTTTAAAACACTCTGTATTCAGTAGAGATAGATACTATACGAACAAAGTCGTCGAAAACTCGTTGATATGACTAAAATTCGAACTCCGTACCCGATATCGGCAGTTCGGCACACTAACTATTTATTGGACAATCGAGGCAATTTCATTCATTCAGGAGTTTTTTTAATCATTCACTTTGTCACAGCACTATTTTTATTTCATCAAAAACTGACAACACAGTAAACGTCAGTGGATATCGTCTAATTAAAAATCCGACTATAGTTACCTATTTACTCTAAACATAATTTTAATTTATGTACAGTTTTGTAATAAGCAATTGTTTGTTTTTCTCAATAAATATAATAATAAAATGATGTTTTTTTTCCAAGCAACAACCTGTCAATGATAAATAATTGAATTTATTATTTATTTCAATAGAACATTGTTTGAAATTCTATTCTTACTTCATCTGCTATTGCGCCACTCACTTCTAGCAATAACTTATTAGTACCTCTTTTTATGAGCTCTGTAATTACGGAATGGTTTTACATAACTTTTAACAATGAATTTACATATTACAGTCTATCCTTCCCACTTAGATAAAAGTGTTTGTGTTTCGCTTAACTCACATCCTCAAATACACAGCAAAACATACTTAATCACACACATAACACTCACATTGACACACAGACATAACTAATTATTGAAATTTAATGTCTAATCTTCTTCCTAGCCTTTATTCCCAAGTTAATTTGGGGTCGGCTACTAGTTCAACCGGTTTCACCTGAATTTCAGTTTTTCTACAGAGCGACTGGCATCGGACCTCCGCAACGACCGGAACCCTAAAGGGAGAACTGAAATTCGAAGATTGACTAGGTGTCAGTATATTTGAGGGTACTGACTTCCCAACAATGATTGCTATAGATGTTCATGATAATGATGGGCTATATAACTTAAATTACCTGAATTGAACGATAAAATTCGTCTTGACAATGTAAACTATAAATATCGCTAGTTACGATTGCATTGTTTGTTATGACGACTGTTGGCTAAACATAACTTTTCAAACTATATCGATAATATATCATATGAAATTACTCAGATATAGTATGTTAATGAGAAAAGCTGGTGACGGTGGAAAGGCAGCTGAAGTTGATTGAGGTAGTAGAGCCACGCTGATTTCAGCCGAATTCAGAATGGGCCGGCTCGACCCGGCCAGTACTACCCTCACACAGAAGACCATTCTAATAATGACAGCATCCTTGCTGTCGTATTTCGTTGGTGAGTGTGAGACCGGAGGCCCAATCATTCTGCATCATTCTCCCGCCCTTCGAAGGCCGGGAGAATGATGCAGAATAATCAAACCAGGCTGCCATGGTCGGGGTCACCATGCTACATTGTCTACCCTCACAATAAGCATGGTGACCCCTACTCCTGGATTCTACTCATGCTTTCCATCAGGCAGAGTAGAGTCACTTTGGCAGGCTTAAATATAAAAAAAAAAAAAAAAAAAAGGTAGAAGATGAAAAACTGAGAATTATTGGAAGAGCTCTCGCCGTTGAAAAAATATTCGCCAAACGACGAATATTGGAAGTTTTAGATCTAAGTTACTATGGTGATTTAAATTGAAAAAATCCTTCTAGCTACTCAACTTTTGATCTATTACTACCTGGTTCGATTCCCGGGTCGTACCAAATGTTTGTGTGATCCGCAAATATTTGTTTCGGATTTTGGGTGTTTTCTATGCAAAATATGTATGTATTTACAAATAAAGTATGTTTATGTTTTTATATCAGTTAGCTAGTACCCATAGTACAAACTCTGGTTTGTTTGTTTGGTGTTGTGTGTAAGATGTCCGAAATATTTATTTATTTATTACATTTTAGATATAGTAAACACCATTTCATGTATTTAGAAAAGGTCTACGTCCAATAATGTACTGTTACAGGCGGTCTATCCTACGAAAGTATACTATTAAAAACCATTGAAGATGAAATACTGGAAAATACCAGTCGAGGTGAACTAAATATTATACAAAAATGATCCTTACTAATGATAGTTCCAGAGGCCAACATCCCTTGCTGGCTAGAAGTAGTTTTTAATTCACAGGCACTAGTAGGCACTATGAATGGGCTCCCGTATGCAATGCAAGTGAATGCAATCAGGATTACGCTTGTCAAACACGTCATTACGAAACCATAAAGGCCGAAACCTGAAAAAGAATATTTTTTTAAGTGTATTTGAAGTTCCCAATGGGCGCTCGTATAGTAAGGCGTATGGCCTTAACGCTCTCGTGAGAGGATACCCGTGCTTAGCAGTGGGACGATATGGGTTGTTGGTGTGAAGTGTATAAATTTGAGGTAGGACTCGGGCTATCAATGTTCTAAGAACATTGATAATTCTTAGAAGAAGATCAATTTATATTTCTTCTTCTTCAAGTTCTGTTCTAAGAACATTGATAATTATCAGAAGAAGATCAATTTATATTTCTACTTCTTCAAGTTCTGTTATTCGAGTGTATGTATGTATGTTTCACTACATATGTATTATAAAATGAAGTCCTCTGCCGTGTCTGTCCGTCTGTTTGCGATAAACTCAAAAACCACTGCATTGATTTAAATGAAATTTTGTACCCAGGTAGTCTTAGGCCTTAGAAAGGACATAGGTTATTTTTTACAGCGTTAACCAATATGGACGCGGGCACAGCCGCGGGCGAAAGCTAGTATTTTATAAAAACTGACTTGAACCATGTGACTTGATATATTTGTGATTTTAAATTCCTAATAATCAATACATTTTTACGAAGTCGATTTTTTTCAGACAAAATATTATTAAAAAATATTAAATTTATAATAAACTCACTATATCTACTAGGTATTTATTGATTAGAGAGTCTACAAAAGTTGTTTTCTAGAGTCTACAAAATTACAAAAAATATTTCAAAATGTTTTTCTATCTGATAAACCATCCGATATCACAAAAATAAAATTACTTTAGTAGTTCAAACTAATTATTGTAAATCAAGTTGAAATAATAGGTACTTAGTTTAAAAAAAAAAAAAAAATTTAAAACCCCTGCACTGGGAATAAAGCATGTGTCACGCAGGGGACTTTACAAAAATGTATAAATGAACACAAAGAAAACCCAGACTCAGAGCCTAGACGTTATATATGCTCAGAGCAACATTTATAGATATTTTTACACGTTGGAGTTTACACTTTGAAGGGACCGGCATTTCCCAAGATTCCCTCTGGGAAGAAAAGCCGAATCAAACCACTGTCTCGTTTCTCTAGTGGTTAGCGTATGCGGCTGTTGATCAAGAGGCCTCGGGTTCGATTCCCGGGTTGGACCAAATGTTTGTGTGGTTCACAAATATTTGTTTCGAAATCAGCCACATTTGAATAGGCTGTGGAAACGCAAAAAAAAATAAACTAATATTACAAGCCTAGACTGTACTCATATTTACGTACACAGTGTTGTCCTATATGGGAATCAAACTCACAACTTTCAGCACAGTAGGCAAAGCCGTGCTGACGTCACTATCCTCACAATCAATTTAAGCGATCTACTTAATAATCATTGACGCAGAGTAAATCAATTATATTTCCAAGTTTTTTGTTAGTTACATAAAATAAACTTTTATAAAAGTACTAGCTGTTGTTTTCAATCATGCTCGGCTCCTTTTGGTTTCACTGTGAACTTTCCTATCTTAGTCACGCTCATCATCAACAGCCATTAACAGTCCACTGCTGGACATAGGCCTCTCCTTAGAAAGGAGGTTTTGACCTACTATACCACGCTGGCCAGATGGGTTCGTATAGGGTTGGTTTCAAGTTTTCCTTCTCTTTGCATCGATGTTGTCTTGCGTAGTTTATCCCTTAGTCGCCTTTTACGACACCCGCGGGATGAATAGGAGTGGTGATACTCTGTATTCTTAATCCGTCACGCTAGCAAAACAAATTTAAAAAAACGTGAAAATCAGTTAGAAAGTTTTAGTTCATCGTGAGCGAAAACGCGATACTACATATTAACTTTAATATTTAATAGATATCTTTTCCAAAAAACAATGTACGTACCGGCTTTGTCAAGCGCTGCCTCCAGGGTCAGTTTATCAGAATCAAATTTAACACTCTTTTGAACATAATGCATTTTAATTACTAATTAACAACTATCACTATTCAAATATAAACATAAAACTATTTCTCCAATATAATTATTATTTAATTTTATACACCAGAACACCCACTTACGATTGTAATTGTAATAAGACTGAATAGTTTCTTAAACAATTGTTAATTTATAACTTCAAGACCGTATATTCTGCTGGTTTGTATAACATGTTCATTGGAATTAATTTTGTTGTTCAAAACTCTCTAAACTAAATTAACTGAAAAATTCTAAAAATTAGTTTCGTTATTTCAACCTGCGTTCTCAATGCGGAAGATTGACAAAAATTAGAAAAGTAACTTTAAATAATATAGACGTTATTAAGATAGATAGGTAGGTACTACCTCGTTGGTCTAGTGGTTAGCGTATGCGACTGCTAATCTCAACTCGGGTTCAAATCCCAGGTCGGGCCAAAAAGTTTTTTTATGTTTTTCTTAGGAAATTCCTAATAGCAGGCCGGAGTTTGAAAGTTTGGCGGTGATTCACGGCCGTGCCTCTAAGAGTACATAAAGCCGTCAGTCCCGGTTGTCATGAACATCTATGGCAATCGTAATTGGGAAATCAGCGCCCTCAAATATACTGACAACTAGTTCAATCTTCGAATTTAAATTCTCCCTTAGGGTTGCGGAGGTCCGATGCCAGTCGCTCCGTGGAAAAACTGAAATTAACGTAAAACCTGTTGAACTAGTAGCCGACCCCAAATAAACTTGGGAATTAAGGCTAGGAAGATGAGGTAGGTACAAAGAAGAATAGCGTTTTGAAAATTTACTTTGTTTTTATATATATTTAAACTTACTAAAGTCACTCTACTTTGTCCTATAGACCCACACTATGCCGGCTTAGGTGGATACTTCTGCATTATTCAGCCTACGGTGCCAGACTCACCAACGGAATATGACATAACGAATACGTTCACTTTAGATTGGTCTCTTCTAATTTAGTTAAGGGACGAAACAAAAGAATTAGCGCTATTGTCTTAGATTTAAATTTACCCGAAATCATTTTTAAATTATGTCGTAACTTGTAATAAAGTTATCAAACCAGGCCAAGTGCGTTGTCTGCTGTGCCCCTGGCCAGGTAGCGCATTATTTATTGATATCAGACTTTAAATGTGATCCTTAGATAAAGACTCGCATTAAATTGTTTGTTTATTTTGATTAATTACTGACTAGCTGTGCCGTGTGAGGCTTCGTTGTGGTATATTTTGGTTGCAGAGATGAGGAATGGAGGAACTGGATATAGGCCTCTCCAATTGCACGCCACTTAGTTCGATCCTCAGCTACTCGCATCCAGCTCCTGCCAGCCGTCTTGCGCAAATCATCACTACACCTGGCCTGTGGACGTCCTACACTACGTTTGCCAAGACGCGGTCTCCACTCAAGAACATGTTTACCCCAACGGTTTTCGGTCCTGCGGCTAATATGGCCAGCCCATTGCCACTTCAGCTTGCTAATCCTCTGGGCTATGTCGATAACTTTAGTTCTCTGCCGGATTACCTCGTTTCTAGCACAATCCAAACCAAACCAAAACCAAATTAATTTTATATGACTGCACGGTTGGCCTAGTGGCTTAAGCGGTCGCCACGCCGCTTCCTACTACGCCAAGTGTCGTGGGTTCAAATCCCACGTAGGACAACACTTTGTGTGATTCACAATTTGTTGTTCTGAGTCTGGGTGTTCTTTGTGTCCGTTTCATGTATGTTTGTAAAGTCCCCCGCGACACAGGAATTTATATTCCTAATGCGGGAGTTGTCTTTTAAAAAAAAAAAAAAAAAAAAAAAAAAAAATGTTTGTTATTTTTATTTCAAAGCAGAGTAAAGAAGAGAAAAGTCACGTGACTTTGACTGACACGTCAATCTGCGGTAAGTTCAGGATGGACCCTTGTTAGGTGCGGCATTGATATCGGAGGACCTAAAATTACATGGTCGAGGTACTCTACAGTTATGGGCGTTTGAGCCCAGCCGTCGAGGTGATTTTTAGTGTAATCACTACATATTACGAGCTCTTGCATCCCTAGGAGCTATATTAGATGCATCTTATTGATATTATACCTACTGTCATACCTAAAGCATTTAAAGTAAAGGCTGCAGCTCGTCAAATATTAAAATAACACTAGAATAAATGTAATAAGAAATATATTATAAAGAAATTACAAAGCAATGTATCTGTTTACTAATAATTACAACACATTATATATTTATTTGAATAAGAAGCGTCGATAAGTCTGAACATGTTTACATTTTGATACACATTCATTTGTTCACTTAAATGCAATTTTTTTTTAAAAAAACTTTTTTTTTAATATTACACTGATTACCACACTTAATACATGGTAATCTCTCCCTCTGTTTGTTGTTCATTGCTCCCTATGTTACCTCATCATCGAATCAACGGCCTTTGTCAGTCAGAGATGGACATGGGCTCTCTTCAGAAAGGAGGTTATAACCTACTATAATACTATGGCTAGGATTGCTATATGGTTTGTTTCAACGTTTCCTATCTCTTTGCAGAGCTGTTATCCAGCGTCGTTTGCTTATTTAGTCACCACTTAGACTTTTTTTTTTGTCTACGGTAATCCCCAAGGATACCACCAGTTGGTAGCTTCGTCAGACTCGAATTACGCGCCGTCTCTGGTAATGGAACGAGGAACCTTATATACCCTCGAAAGGAAGTCCCTGGAACACCGACGTACCTCGGGCCACCTATGGCATGCAGATGACCCCTTTCTGTGTGGGAATCCTGACATTAGCTTTGTTATTCACTACAGGGAGCACGCACGCTCCGTAGCGCCCACGCCACCTGGTCACAAATGACCTCACCTGTCACCTTCAGACCGCCTCTTACACTTAAGGTATGAATAGGGGTGATGACACTTTGTGTTATTAATTCGTCTGGCAAGTAAGTAAAAAATCATTATGAATTTCATCAAAATCGGTTCAGTGGTTTAGGCGTGAAAGCGTAGCAGACAGACAGACAGACAGAGTTACTTTCGCATTTATAATATTAAAGTAGGGAGTAGGGACTAATTAGATTACAGTTGGGACAAAATAAAGATTTTAATAGAAATGTCGGTCAAGATCGTTGCTGGAAACATTTTTTCTTAAATTTATTCATTAAATTCAGCAACGATTCATTTTCAATTAATTCATTCAATATAATGTTTCAATTCATCAGCAATTATATTTTGAATTTCTGACGATAACTTATGCATCTGTCAAGAGACCCTGGATTCAATTCCTGGATAGGGTCAAAAGTGTTATTGAGTTTATATAACTCAAAATCCTTAATAATAGTCCGAAGTATGCAAGTTTGACAGTATTTCACGATCGTGGCCCGGAAAACATCTTAAGCTATCGTTCGCGGTTAGCTTGAGCATCTATGACAATCGTCATAGAGAATATACCTGAAATATACTGACGACTAGTTACATTTTAGAATTCATTTCATAGATCAGTGACCAGAGGCTAAAAGGAAAACCTGAAATTCAGGTAAAACCGGTTGAACTAGTAGCCGACCGACCCTTTATCTTTGTCAATTATAAAGACCACATTGAAAATAAAAAATCGATCATTAGGAAAGACTGTATGCAAAATCGAATGATATTGCGGAAACGGCAATCGAACAGAATCTTTAGTAAACAACGTCATACATAAGTAAAATAAAAATGAGAGGAAGTATAGTCTGTGCAATTGTTCTTTGTTTATACATCGGGTCTGCACATAAACGGAAAACTAACAATAACTGTATTAATGTAACTCTATTATGGATGTGCAAAAAAAACATTAACAAAGTTTAAAGAACTAAAACACGACTAAGTAACAACTTTAGATAAAATGTACTTCCTTTTCTTTTGATGAGATGGCAACCAGCCGAATAGTATCATCTATTTCTGCCAATGTCATTTATTCGCATTTACCTAACGTTTTTTATTCTAAAGTCTTCTAGTCTTCAAGTCCTCGTCGTAATGAATTTAATGATAAAAAATGTGGATGAGATGAATTGGGGACCGTCTTCCGAAAAAACTAAAAACGATCTCCTAGATAAAATGTATTTAGTCCATGTGTACGTTACCCGCGCGCCATTATTACGAATCTATTGTCACCTCATTAATTATATATTAACATAGGTTTATCCGCTATATTCAAGTTAACATTCTGCAAACGTAAACAATATTAGAAAACTAAGAAATGCTTAGGAATGACGCCAAGTCACGTTGTTAAAACATATTTTGTCTATGATCATAATAGAGGCGTCAGCGATTGTAGAAAGAGATTTGACACGAAAATTTCATGTACTTGTAGAGCACGTTAAGCCGTTAGTCTTAGTTATCATGAAAATAAATAATAATTGTTATTGATAAGTCAGAATTCAGAAATATATTGACAACTAATTCAATCTTCAAGTTCAGTTGACCTTAAGGCCTTGTCCGCACTGCGATATTTCACCGCACGTTTTTCTCGTAATTATTCTGTAACACATTTAATCCTATAGGAGTAGCCGCAGTTTCGGTAACAAAATCGGGCGTGAAAAAACACGTGACTGTGTGATATTAGCCAATGAAACAAGAGATATCAAAATATAATAGAAAACGAAAAACTTGGCTAGGGGCGCAGTTTCTAGTCGCTCCATGGAAAAACTTATACTGATAACCGATAGGTAAAATCGCTTGGAATGAAACTAATTATGGTAATAATAATTTCAGGAATATTATATAACATTATATAAAATAAGTTTTAATTGTTTTTTTATTAACTGGTATACCTAAGTTACACTTGTTAGTATATAGACTTTTGAACGAAGACTTCTCAAAATATGGTTAGGACTTTTTGGTCAGGTTTGTTTGCCACTTTTTCACATAAAAACCTTAAGTATTTAATGTATGGTAAAATTTTCCACTTCATATGTCGGTTGGGGTTGTAACTGGGTCGGGCCAAAAAGGATTTTTGGGTTTTTCTTAGGTAATTCCTAAAAGCAGCCCGGAGTTTGGAAGTTTGGCGGTGATTCACACCCGTGCCTCGGAGAGCACGTAAAGCCGTCGGTCCCGGTTGTCATAAACATCTATGGCAATCGTTATTGGTGAGTCAGTGCCCTCAAATTTACTGACAACTAGTTCGACCTTCGAATTTCAGTTCTCCCTTAGGGTTGCGGAGGTCGAATGCACGTCGCTCCATGGGAAAACTGGTGTTCAGGTATAACCGGTTAAACTAGTAGCCGACCCCAAATAATATTGGGAATAAGGCTAGGAAGAAGAAGATGTATTTAAATAGGGATGCACCAATTTATTTAGTATCTTTGCTATCTTTTGATAAATATATTTCTTATATATGAGTACCAAAAATATTGCACATTTGTATAAATTTTTAAAAAACTACACTTACTATATTTAATATTATTAAAATTATGATATATTTCGTAGGTATCATATACTTATTATTAACCATTCTTAACTAAGAGTAATTTTTATTAAAGAATCTCATAAAATGTAACCAAGTCTTGGAATGAAACAAAGAGAATACACTTAAGTAAGAGTGTATCTTTCCTTACAAATTCTTACGCCTTAATAATATTAGGCCATACGTCTAACATTAATAAGGAGTATGGCCTTAACCCTCTCCTGGGAGGACAACCGAGCAGTGGGACGTTATGGGTTGTAGAAAATAATTTGTAGAAAGCACCCCACGCTTTGTTACATTAATTTTTTTTTTTACTTTTTAGTTTAAAAGCGTGCTTGTTTAGTTTTGTAAAACTATTTTTTTTTGAAAAAAAAACCAAGAAAAACCATATTTTCTTTAGTTTTTTTATTCAAATTAGTGTATTGTCATCGGTCCTCGATAAATCTACAAAGTCTAAACGAAATCTGGCCGTTAAAAGTGGGTCGAAATCTCAACCCAAAGGAGTCGGTTACAAACATACAAACAAGCAAAATACAGGCGAAGCTAAAAAAAAGCGTGTAAAAATGTGAAAGTATCTCTGTCTGTTCGGCTTTTACGGCAAAACTGCTGAATAGATTTAATTAATATGCCGCGCAAGCTAGTCTATATACTTATATATGTTAAAATATGTTGTTTTGATTTACGTAGATATGCATTAAACATTAAAAAAACCTAATCCACGTATTGAATTTAATTTTTGACAAGAAACCAAACACGCTTCAAAGATTCAGTCAGTTTATTCTTCATTTCATAACAATACAACGAGTATGACCACTAATATATTAATAAATTAGATACATAATATACATATCATTATTTTACAATAATTAATTGTATTATACACTTATGATACTGTCTCGAAGGCGCAGTTTATACAGAAGAGACGTAGCGAGGACGTGATGCAGTGTATTAAAAGTATTATGACGAAAACGACGTTATGCTGCGTACTATTAAGGTTTAAATTATGTTACTTTAAATATCCGCTACAGTCACAAGTCCTTGCCACGTCTCTTCTGTTTAAGTCACTATCTTAATACAAAAGTAATGATTAGTGTTCATGATTTCTCTAGCTTTTCAATTTCTCGGGTCTCGAGAATTCTCGAAGCTAATTTCTCGGGTCTTCTCGGGTTGTCGAGAAATTTACATTTACGTACGTTTTCTCATATTATTTGGTTGCAATAACCTCAACAAATTCAATGGTTTCCCTCTCAAATAAAAGTATCAAATTAATTACAATACTTTTATTGATTTTATTCAAAAACATTAATCTAATTAAGCTAATTCAATTAAAAAAAAAACACCCAATGATTGTATCGGTGGAGTTTTAAAGTTTAGTTTCTGTTGCTGCATATTTTCATACCCAGGCCTTTTTTTTCGGTGCACTCACACCTGATCTTGTAGATGCTTCAGATTCAGAATGCGGGCATTTAGTAATACTTACTGAATTTATGCACATGTGCTAAATATCTCACCAAACCGCTAGTATTTGAACCTTTACAAACAATGGTTTTTTGGCACTTTATGCATTGCGCATTTGCAGATTCCTTTTTTTTTTATATTTTCATATTTTTGATGCTTTCATCTTTACTGTTATAGTGACCTTTCGGTAAAATCTATAACAAACGCAATTCTAATTAATAATAAGCCTATATTATGTGATATTCACACACACACACAACACAACTGGCAATATTCGTCTCACTAATTTAAAATGACACATTCATTAATTTCAAATTACTTACATAAGAAAAACATATAAGAATAATTAACAACTAAGCTTGTCAAGTGTCTTGTTGTTTTACAAAAATAGGAAATGTAAGTAGACTAAGTAGTATAATTAATGTATCGTTAGTTATTTTATGTATTAAAGTTTGACTAAAAATAATAGAAAAGAACACATACCTAGGTACCTACTCGTACCTAGTAAAATTTAAGATCATATTTAGATTATATTATTGATGAAAATAAAATAAATAATAAAGCCATGATGTGTCAATCAAAGTGAAAATACTTACCTGTTTGATTTCAATTTATCACGTAATCTGTGAAACACTACGTAAACTATCGTGTAAAAACGAGGCCGCAGAGCGCTTGCAGTTTATAAGATCAATGTTGAAGGGTGCCGCTGCGCTTTGGCCCGGGCGCCAAGAAACAAAACAAACGGTAATTTAATTTCTATATAGGTACATGATTTCTCGAGTTCTCGACTTTTCTCGAGCTAGATTTCCCGGGAACAAAGCCCAACGATTTCCCGGGAATTCTCGGCTCGAGAATTCCCGGGAATAAACCCTAGTAATGATACTCTAAATACAAAAAGATACAAATCAATTTAAAAAAAATGACACATTGAATAAACCACACATGATATTTACACAAGCAAATGCATGAGTATCAGTACCTCATAGGCGTTTTTTTAACTTTAATTTCCTTTACATTATTTTATTATTCATTGATCATATTATTCCACTAAGCCAATACATGCTACATACCTAGTGTGAGATACTTAACTACATAGCAATATCAACATATAAGGATGCGAGTAGTTTTGCTATTGTTTGGTAAATGGAAAAAAGTAAAGTGCAGGGAGCTTAACACCCCATCACCACGCAATTAGTCACGCATTGTTTCATGTAAATATCTTAACATATCGCATCTCCTCTTTGCGTTTGCTCCGTGGATTATTCAAACCAACCCACAATCGGCCAGGGTGGGATCGTATGGCCGAGACCTGAGTCCGGCAGTGGGACGTTATGGGTTGTTGATGATGATAATTATTGAAATGGTTTATTAGGTGTTATACATCTATAAAAATGTGTGCGTAAAAAGTTATGCAGTAATTGAGCTTGAATTCGATACGATATACAACTCGCTTCAAAGATTCTTTTTTTTAATTTTCCTTAAATTTTGTTTCTTATTTCTCATCATTAATGATCACAAAATCTATATTAAAACGAAGCATGTCCGGGTACGGTGCCTTACTAATATTTATATAATGCAATTATAATACAATTGTTTACAGCGAAAACAATTACACTTTACATTATACTTAATAATTACTCTTTATATTTACATGTAGGTAGGTATAAAAACAATACAATATAATATATGTATATATTATATTGTACTTGTATCACGATGACTTTAGGTTCCTAATAGTAATGGCACAGTACCTGTAATGGATTCATAAATGAAATTATATGAGCCATTTGGTCAAATAAGTAAATACTTCGGACATCTTACTCATAAGGCCATCAAGTCCCAAACTAAGCAGAGCTTGTATTATGGGTACTAGACAACTGATATAAATACATAAACGTACTTTTTTTTTCTAAATACATACATATTATACTATACATAGAAAACATCCAAACTCGGAAAGAAATACTTGAGGATCACACAAACATTTGGTCCCATCCGAAAATCGAACCCGAGACCTTCACCACAGCTGTCGCATACGCTATCACTGCACCACAAAGGCAGTTTAAATATTTCTAAATATTAGGTAACAAAGTAATTTTGATATTTAAAGGGCCAGACGTTCCTGTCAACATCTAGCTCACATTACAGGATTGCGACCTGTTCTACTTATTGTATAACCTATACCTCTTTCCATTTTCCGGAATTTTCCTTTCTAATTCCTAAAGTGCCAGATAACAATAAAGTACCTCTTTGAGGTTCCAAGCTTGAGTCAAAGTAACTATTTTGCCTCTACCATTAATTGACAGTCTCAAAGATTATCATTTTAAATATGTACGTTTGGTAGTAACATACAATTATTTTCCCAAATTTTTGAAGCACAATCATATCTAAATGAATGTTATTAATACATCTTTTTTGATGGTGTTTCTGTAGCTTCCAGTGATTCTTGAGCTGGTTCCGTTGTCTGAACTTTTCGATCATCTGGCAGAAAGAATGCAGCTATTGCGGCCGCTGTAACGAAAAACAATATGTTTGTAAGTAAATAAATATTTCGGACATCTTACACAAAACATCATCTAGTCCAAACCAAACCAGAGCATGTATTATGGTACTAAACAACTCAAGTATATACATAAATGTACATATTTTTTTTGTAAATACATAAATAATATATATAGAAAACATCCAGACTGCGAAACAAATGTTTGCGGATCACACAAATATTTAGTCCGACTCGGGAATGGAGACGTCTTGATCAGCAGCCGCATACGCTAACCACTAGAGTCTAGTGACTAGACCAACAATGCACTCAAAGAAATATAAATAAAAGAGAAAACATAGAATAAATTTAAATCATGGAACGTATTCTACAGAAATCTGCCAAGTCTGCTTTAGAGTAGAAGATATGTGCCCTCGAACTAAATGGTTCGGTTCTTCCTTCCTGTGCGATTTATTATTATTATTTATTTATTTTTATTTTTTGGCTTAACACGGTAAAAAATACTTACAAGTAAATAAGGATCCGAATATGTAGAAACCAGCCGCGCAATTGAATGTTAGGAGCCAGTTCAGAAGCTGAACAGATGCCACAATACCTAAGTATTGAGCTATCATTGTAAACGAGATGGCCATTGCTCTGCAAAAAAGTATAAAACATTAATATTAGCTGTTGAAATAACTGCAGCTCATTCGCGATAAGAAAATAGTGACGTACCTATAGTCTTGCCCCTAAACAAGGTCATTAAATCTTTTATTATTTTGTAGATTTTATTGCCTAATATAATTTTGTTTGACTTAGCGTTTTATCTTAGCGTCGAGAGTACTGTTACTACAAACACTTTAAAGATACACTTCGTGTTAGTGGAAGCGGTACTAGGTAATATAGTTACAAAAATAGTAGTTACTATGAAATAAATACTTCTCCAAGAAACTAATGGCTACAGTAATTAGACAAAAAACAACGTTATGTGATAAAATCTATGCAGTTGTCTATGTCTTTATATACTAGGCGTACTTGAAGCAATAGGTTGGTTCTGTATTACGTACGTGGAAATAAAACATTTGTGTGGGCGTATAATTCGTGTTTGTAAAACCTGACGAAAGAATATGGTAGCGATGATGAGGTAAAAAAAAGTTCTTACCTCAAGTTCGTCGGGAACAGAGCAATACACATAGCAGTTATAAGTCCAACGACAACAACACCTAGCAGCATAACGCAGAACAGCAAACCGCTGCCTATGACATTAGGCACTAAATTTACGAGGATACCACAGGTACCACAAACTAATATCACAGCTATGGAGATATTCCGACGGCCTACATAGTTAACCAGCTGAAATGATAGAAAGATTATTAGCAGCTTTTGTATTTTTATGGTCCTGCCAAAGTGACTCTGCTCTGCCTGATGGAAAGCATGAGCAGTATCCAAGACAGTTGGTAACCGTTTTCTTTTGTGAGTGCACACAATGTAGCATGGTGAGCCTATAGTCGTCACAAAATAAATAGCCCGGTTTGACATTTGTCATTGTGGCGTAATTATTACGATTAATTCGTGTTTTTGAGTGCAATTTTTCAATATCAAGTTAAACTTGATGCTTATTTATGATATGCGTTGTGATGGTGTATGGGTAACATAGTAATTAAATAGGATTATGAATTTGATTTTTCAATTTCTTACATGCGGCATGTCAAATGACAAATGTCAAAACGGGCTTCTTATTTTGTGACGACTTATAGTGATATGTTTTTGCATCATCGGTCCTCCGGTATTGCACTCACCAACGAAATACGAAAGCACGCATGCTGTCATTTTTAAGTTGGTCTCTGATGCGATAGTAGTACCCTGGTCGAGCAGGCCATTTCGTGCGGAAATCCATTACTACCTCGAATAGCTTCTTTATAATTAAGAATAATACATCATCATCATCAACAGCCTTGAAAAGTCCACTGCTGGACATAGGCCTCTCCTTGAAAAGGAGGTATTGGCCTACTATACTACGCTGGCCAAACGGGTTGGTATAGGGTTTGTTTCAAGTTTTCCTTCTCTTTGCATTGATGTTGTTTTGCGTAGTTTATCCTTTAGTCGCCTTTTACGACACCCGCGCGGGATGAATAGGGGTGGTGACACTCTGTATTCTTAATCCGTCACCACACGGAAGAATAATACGATAGGTAGTATAGCCACGCTGATTACAGCATGAACGGGCCGACTGTATCAGAGCTGTACTTACCTCTAACAGACGACCAACCTAAAGTGACAGTGCTGTCATGTTTCGTTGGTGAGTGTGAGACCGGAGCCTCAGTGATGCGGAAGAATCTCAATAGGCCGCCATAGTGTGAATCACCATATTGCATTGTATACATTCACTATGAGTGGGAAGACACGTACTATTGGAATCTACTGATGCTTTTAATCAGGCAGAGTCACTTTGGGTTCATATATATGACGGCGCGTGATTTTGCACCATAAATTACATTACTGGTAATAATGTTTTATTGTAATCATAGCTCAATGTATACGTTTTGTTTGTTTTAGTCGATTCTGTAATCGATATTGAATGATGTTGGATGTATTTAAATAAGAGCGGATTATTTCCGAATAGGGTAGTTTTATGCCGTCCCTCTAGTAATGGCGGTCGGTCATTCTACTTATCTACTAACAGCTACCGCACGGTGCACATGTGCTGACCCATTGGCTCTTAACTCGTTTCAATCTTGTTAATCGTTTATGATTTTGCGTTAGTATGTAAGATTAATACGACATTGAACAACACAAGTGCACAACTATTTTGAAATTCCTTCTTCTTGACAGAAAAATACAATAATAGTACTATAAAAATTTGTAAAACTACAAATAATAAAAAACAATGTAAATTTTTGCTTACAAAACTGATAATTAAGTTGAATGTACTCTGCGCAGCTCCCACGCCAAGAAGTATCATTAGTGATGTTTGGTCCAAAGCGCAGGGTGTGGCATCAGGCTGAAATTTAAGGTTACGTTATAATAGTTTTTACTTATATACTTATTAATCCTTACCAATATTATAAATCCGAAATAAGCTCTGTTTGTGTGTCGCGTTTTTACTTCAAAGTTATTTAACCGAAGTACCAGATAGTCTAGTTTTCTAGAGAGACAAGCAGAGCCGCGAGCTAGAGCTTGGTTTGGTTAAACTGTTGTTAAACTGTTGCTAACATGGTTCGAAAAGAAGTCATTTGTTTTTTAAATTTTTGTGACGAAAGGTTTTGCCTAGTTAAGTTGTTTTTAAGTGTTATTTAATTGAACACAATAGGCAGGAAAACAACACTGCAAACAGAAGGTTTATAAAACTTGAAACGAAACCCATACTAACTCGTCTGGCCACCATGGTGGACAGTAGTCCAAAGGGTTTTTAAGGAGATACCTATGTCCAACAGTGTTTCAGTGAAGATTGTTGATGAAGTAATTTTTTTAAAGCAAAATCATGTCTCTAAGAAATACTTACATCAGTCTCCACAGGCATGGCCATAATGTCACACACAGTGAGATCAGTGGTGTTACCAGTTTGTACTATACGAACGAACTGGTCGGCGATTGTTGGCATCCATACTGAGAAGGCTGTTATTCTAGAACATGAATCAACGATATATATTAGTACTCTCGTTTTTTTTCATTTGGTATGCATTTTTTTTTTTAAATATGTATGGTTCATAAACAGTGAAAAAATCGTTGAACATTCATAAAAGAAATCCCTATGGTTCTGTTTATACTGGCTGGTCTTAATAGGGTCATGAAAAAGAAAATAATTCAAAGAAATGGTATCCCGCCATTTATCAATTTCAGTAGGAAGCGGCATGCCTACTGCTTAAACCACTAGGCCAACCGCGTAGTCATGTCGTCGTCAGTCAAAATAAGTGAATGTGACGAAAAAATTTTATGTGTTCTGAAGTTTTGTTATAAAAATCAAGAAAAAAACAATTCTTGATGCAAAAAGTCATAAAATACGAAAAAACGTTCTTTCACAAAATTGCAAACATGTACCTAATTTTAATTTTCATTATCTCAATCAGAAATGCAAAATGGCGTTCTGATTAGGTTAGATATAATATTACCTTTAGATGTTATCTTTTAGCGGACATCGGTTATAAGGCAGAGGGCATCTACATCTAATACAAGGTTTTGATAATTTTTTTAGTGCATTTATTAAAACCTCGTTATATTTGTTTAAAAATCAATCAATCAGATTAATTTTTGTTATATTTAATGAAGTTATGATAATGATATAGAATGAGGCGTTTATTGCCAAGTATACCGCATTAGGCATAGGTTAGGGATAGGTTGTGTGCTCGGGGGGTCCAGAGTTCAGTCGGTTCGATTCCAACACACCGCCCCGTCGCATAGAAAACCCGTCGGGGTAATGACCCGAGGGGGTTTCATCACGTAAAAAAAAGGCATAGGTTGTGTATATCTGTATGTGAGTTTATAGTAATAAACTCACTACTACTACTACCTGTGTAGAAAAAGTAGTACTTATATCTTGTTTTTAGCCTACTGCAAAAAAAGAAAGTTTCTCATAGTTTTTTTGTTCGTCAAACTGAGATCCCCAAAAAGAAAGTTAGATAGTTTAAGCATACAACATTATATATACGTATTGCAGTCCATTGACTGCCTTGTTGGTCTAGTGGTTAGCTTAGACGGCTGCTGATCAAGAGGTCTCAGGTTCGATTCCGGGGTCCGACCAAATATTTGTATGATCCACAAATATTTGTTTCGGAGTCTGGGTGTTTTCTATGTTTAATATGTCTCTCCTTAGTTTGGGAATATATGACGTTGTGTGTAAGATATCCGAAAATATTATTATTAAAAAAAAATAGTTTTAAAAAACTAAACAAACACGCTGTTAAACTAAAAAGTATAAAACAATTTTAATGTAACTAAGCGTGAAATATTTTCAGAAAACACGCTTTGTTACATTAAAATTATAGTCTACTTTTTGGTTTAAAACCGTGTTTGTTTAGTTTTTTAAAACTATTTTTTTTTCTAGACTAAACATTTTTTTTTCGAATTAGTGTGTTGTCATCCTCGATAAATCTACAAAGTTTGAACGAAATCTGGTCGTTTAAAGTGGGTCAAAATCGCGCCCAAAGGAGTCGGTTACAAAATACAAACATACAGGTGAAGCTAATATAAAGAGTGTAAAAATGACTGTCGTTGGTTTTTTAAAAGTAAGCTTAGATAAATTACTCACTGTTGAGTTACGTTCATAAAGAGCATGATGATGGTAGACTTTAAGAGAGGCGCTTTGAACAACGGTAATATTTGGTCTCCAACAGACGATTGTGTTTTGGGCAATATCAGTTCATCTTGGATTATTCCTTTTATCTGTAAATTAAAGTGCTTTGTTAATGATAACGATACTTTTAAATAGGTTTGATAGGTAAGGTAGTAATCACGCTGATTTGGAATGCTCGCATGTAAGATCAACTTAAAATCACAGCATTATGTCCCCGCAGGAGGAGAAGATCCGAAGGGATTTTGGCCACCCCGTTAAAAACTTGTATAGACTTACAATGGGAATGGTGACCACCACTTTTGGATTCTGTTAATACTTTCCATTAGGCCGGGTAGAACCACTTTGGCAGACCCATATAATAAAAGTGCATATTTAAACCTAAAATTGATTTCTTTTATAAAGTTAAAGCGACCAAATGAGGAGAACATGTAACATAAAAGATAAAAGTGATCAGAATTAAGGGATTGAGCACTCATCGTTAGTAATAGAAATTCTTTCATACTATGATCCCGTCCTTTAAACTTGACGAATAGCATTTCACTATGCGGCCATACTGTGGGCTGCTATATTTTATTGTCTGCATTCGCAGCAAGTGTGGTAGCCCCCACTCTTGGATTCAGCTCATGCTTTCCATCAAGCAGGGTAAAGTCACTTTGGTAGGCTAAATATAGAAAAAAGAAATAAAAATAGTCAAGAAAGTCACGTACCATTAATTCTTCTTTAGTTCTCAAGTTATTAACTCTGTGAATTTTCTTCAATACTTCCAAGGCTTCGGCTTCTCCTCTCTTATTAAAAACGAACTTGGGACTCTCCTGCATAAAGAATAGACAAGTAACGGACACCAAGGCTGGTATGCTGTATACTACCATAAGGGTTCGCCATGAGTTCCAGTAGATACCTAAACTTGTCAGGTAGTATGAGAACGTTAAGGAGATTATGGGAAGAGCGATTACTGAAAGAAAAATTTCGGAGTTAAGTACTGAAGAAGAATAAACTGAAAATGGTGTCTGTGTTCGACATGATTTTCGACAAAATTTCTACCCCCCTTTTGGGGTTCCAAAAATCAATCAAAGTTATACATTAAAATAACACATAGGCGAAGCTGCAGGCAAAAGCTAGTATATAATTTATTTATATATAGACTACTAAAGAAAGACATATTATTTTTTAAATCAGTAGTCTCACTAGAGTACAATTTCTACCTAGTTCGGGACCAGTCTGTCGTATGTGATATTCTTCTTCTTATCGTGTCGATGGAAACACTTTACACGATTTTGGCCCAGTGCTCGGCGACGCGGATTGCGTTTGGTTTTGCTTGGTGCTGGTCGTCAAGCGTACACGAATCTGGGCTCGTGGGGCATGTCAACTAATGGTCCATTGTCTGTGGTGACGCGCCACAGTCGCATTTATTTGCGCTTGGGTGTATGAATCCCCACTTTGTCAGATTGTCCCCAGATCTGCCAACCTGGGTACGCAGACTATTAAGCGCCTGCCAGGTTGGCCAGGGAAGTTTATCTCCTGGAGGTAGTTTTTCGACTAAGGGGACGAAATTGCAGAGAGGGAACCTATTACGCCATATGTTTTCTCTGGCTTTGGGAGGGTTGTAGGTGTCAGCAGGAATTATATTTAGGAAACTGTTTCGACTTTTCAGCCTTTTCGTGGTTTGGTTTTGGCCATGCATTGGGTATCTGGGATCAGTTTCCTGTTTCCATTTTTCTATAGTGATATGATATTGTTATTAAGGCTAGAATGACTTGAAAAACATTTACTTACATCCTTGGATACCTTGTCCAAGGAACATGATACTGATCACAACAAGAATGACAGAGTTCCTGTGAGTCATGGGAACTGTCTCACTCACTAACGTCATAGACACAGAGTAGATTCCAGCTGCACTGAAATAGTAAATAGATTTTAAAAGTGTGTTCTTATATTAATAGAATTTCTAGACTCCAAGTTTTAAAGGTACTGTTTTAGATATTGAACTTCTACTGAATTGTGTACTTTAATTAGCATTTTAGCCTAACATTTACTGCTATAACTAATCAAGAGTTCGGGTTGAAATCCCGGGTTGGGCCAAAAATAGTTTTTGGGTTTTTCTTAGGAAATTCTCCATAACAGTCCGGAGTTTTGAAGTTTGTCAGTGATCGACTGCTTCGGAGATCACGTAAAGCCGTCGGTCCCGGTTGTCATAAACATTTTGTGGCAATCGCTATTGAGAAGAATCAGTGCCCTCAAATTTACTGAAAACTAATTCAATCTTCGAATTTCAGTTCTCCTTTAGGGTTGCGGAGGTCCGATGCCAGTTGCTCCGTCGAAAAACTGATATTCAGGTAAAACCGGTTGAACTAGTAGCCGACCCCAAATAATATTGGAAATAAGGCTAGGAAGAAGAATTATAATTTTAGCACAGTTTTGAAAAACTACTACTAGAGCTGTTCAGAAACTGTGCATAAGGGTTTTCTTATTGAGCGGTTGCTGGAGAGATCGAGGACTTGCCGTTCTTCTTTTAGAAGCCCTGCTTTAACAAATAAATGGCCTTTGAAGTAGATTAACTCGCAAACCGATACCCTAATCAAAAAATTATATTAGTAATCTTTCCATGTTTTCAAAAAACCTATCTATTGATAGCCCACACGATGGAGTAGACGCGAGGAAATTGTCGACGTGAAAAAAACACATCCATGTAAAGTTTAATGTTTCTAGCACTAATCATTTGGGCGGTAAGTCGAGAATGAACGGGTCATGATGAATCTGTCAGTCATGAACCATGGAATTGGAACCCTAAAAAGTTAGCAGGTCTTATTGATTTCGATTATTATTTAATCATTATTCATCATCATCATTATCATCAACAACCTTTAACAGTCCACTGCTGGACATAGGCCTCTCCTTAGAAAAGAGGTTTTGGCCTACTATAGCACGCTGGCCAGACGGGTTGGTAAGAGTTTGTTTCAAGTTTTCCTTCTCTTGGCAGTGATATTATCTGCTTATTTTGTTCCTTTGGTCGCCTCTTACGCCACCCATGGAATGAATAAGGGTAGTGACACTTTGTATTTGTAATCCTTCACCACACGGATTATTCACGGATTTTCACGGACATTATTCAAGGATTTTAACTTATAGACAACTCTGTAGTTTGTTTCGGAATTTCTTCTCAGAGGAGTCTTATGAAATGTCGGCACCTTCTAGCTGTTAAATCCGACGTGTAAAAATTATTTACTCCCAAAAACAGTCATTTATGTGGAACGGCTAGACCGGTTTTGATGGGACTATCACTGGCAGATCAGGAATGACATAGGGAATAACTTAGAATTCTTTATTCATAACTATAAATATAACCGAAGGACTTAGCCTGGTATCTAATAAATCAAAATTAGAGTTTAAACTTACAATAATCCAGCAATTAGTTGTAATATCATCAGCATTATCCAATTAACGGATATGGTGGCGATCAGATTCACTAATGCAGCACAAGAGAGAGTAATTAGTAGCGTGAAGCGTCGACCTCGAGTGTCTGCCCAGTAACTCCATATCACTCCGCCGATTAGGAGACCTATAAAAACCACCAAGTATATATTATCTGGACAAGACGTATTGCTTAAGCGTTTCATACGTATTTAATAATAAAAAGTTCTTGAAGATTTTGTAAGCTATAATATTTTAGCTTTACTGTGTTGTTGGACTAGCGGTTAGCGTATGCGGCGGCTAATCAAGAGGACTGGAGTTCCATTCTTGGATCGGACCAAATGTTTGTATGATCTGCAAAGTTTGGTACCGAGTTTGGGTACTTTTACGAATAAAAAGGTATAAATGTCTACCCATGAAAAATTATATCTGACAAATGTCCACCACGAACTCGCTGACAGATGTCGATTCTTTCTCGTGATCCATTGACCGTTACCGCATTTCCAGCCTCCACACCATATAGTTGAGCATGCAAAGGCTTCTCAATAATTGCTCTTCGATTTGATGGTGCGCTATGTGATCTGGAGGCGGGATTGGGCCATTTTTTCGAAGGTTAGGTATGAATGCGGTAACGGTCAATGGAGCACGAGAAAGAATCGACATCTGTCAGCGTGCTCGTGGTGGACATTTGTCATATATTATTTTTCCTAACTTTCCTAAAAAAATAAAAATAAAAAATTGAAAAACTCGTTACAAGTTCTGATTCGTTTGGGGCTAGATGGCTTTGTGTGTCAGATATACGAAATATTCATTATTATTTTATTATATAGTTATTAGTTACCTATTGTGTGCATTATATTAAATATTTTAGGCTAAATTTGTTGTTTTGGTTTTTAGGACAAACAAACGGATGGGTGCATGCTGCCGCCTACTCTCACCTTCAAGGGTATACAACATTTTAGAGGGAAGAGGAGATTGGTCTTACATTTATATCTTACTCAGTATAAATCATAGTATTATATTTCAATTCTATTTCTAATGCTTTTAATCAGGCAGTGTAGAGACACTTTGGTACGTTTAAATATATATAAAGTTCTTACTTATAATAGGTGCAGAAGCTAACAGTCCCTGCTGAGCAATAGTAGTCTCAAGCTCACAGGCACTCGTGGGCACAATGAACATAGCACCATAGGCGATACAAGCAAATGAGATCAATATAAGAGCAGTCAAAGCTGTCATCAAACAGCCGTAGAGTCCAAATCCTGGAAATGAGAACAATGGATAATATCTTACTACTTCTTAAGGCACCTTTTGGTCGATTCTCACTCAGAACAAATAGTTTTGTAATGATAATTTTGGGATCATTATCATCAACAACAACATTTAATAGTTCATTGCTGGATCTAGGCCTGTCTTTAGAAAAGAGGTTTTGGTCTACAGTAATATGCTGGGCAGACGGCTTGACCATTCTGTTTTTGTATCAATTTTCTCCACTTTGTCGTTATGATGTGCAGCGTAGTTTGCTCAATTAGTCACCTCTCACCGCACCCCGGGATGAATTGTATTGGTGACAATTTGTATTCTTAATTCGTCACCACAAAGATATATGTTTGTTCTATGTCTGGGTGTAAGTTACCGTTTTTCTGTTTAGTATTTTTTTTATTTTTTAAAAAGACAACTCCCGCATTAGGTCGCGGGGGACTTTACAAACATACATAATACAAAGATTACCCAGACACAGAACAATAATTTATGAATCATGCAGTGTAGTTTCAGGTGGGACATATAACATACTTATGTTAATCAGAAATGTTATTATCACAGTACAGACTGTCTATTTTAGTCTAAAATGGAGTCGTGTTACATTACATTTACGTGTTACGTTACATTTTGTAACCTAGCAACCTGACAACCAGTGCAACACTAATAGGTATACTACGGATTACTTTTTGATCAGACTACAACGTTAATTTAACTGCGTATTAATTTGTATTAGCTAACTTTATTAGTCACGATTTTATAATGAAGTATGAGTACGGAGAGCACGTAAAGCCGTCAGTCCCGGTTGTCATGAACACCTATGGCAATCGTTATTTGTAAGTCAGTGCCCTCAAATTTACTGACTAGTTCGACCTTCGAATTTCACTTCTCCCTTACGAAGTCGGATGCACGTCGCTCCGTGGAAAAACTGATATTCAGGTAAAACCGGTTGTACTAGTGGTACTAGTTAGTAGCCGACCCCAAATAAAACTTGGGAATAAGAAGAGTACTCAATAAGTTACTTCCCTACAAGAAAAGTAATATTCTAAAGTGTTATTGGGAATAGATATAAATTATTATTTTCTGTCTTTTCCAAAATTTAGTCTGAAATATATTACTCGTCATCATCTGCATTCTTTTTCCCAAAGTTATTTGATCTCGTTTCAATGACTTTTCTACTTCCATTCTTTTTCATCAGTCTACATACCCTTTCAAGCACTCCTTCATCTATCCTTCGTCAACGGTTAACTTTTTCCCAGAAATGATTATTATCTCTCTTATCGCATGTTAAAATCCATTCTACTATTGCTTGCTTGTCTAAAACGCTGCTTCGATTTCAATGAAATTTGGCATTGACATACTTTGATTTTTGGACAAGGAATTAGATTACTCTTTACAGCAATAACCGATGTACACGTGATTAGAGCCGTGAGCAAAACTTATGATAATTAAAAATATACAATACACCGCTCGCGTGACATTATCATTGTAAATAAAAATCTCCTTTTCCTTAAATCGGAAATCCTGTTTCAATAGAGTGATAAAACTGTAATTAAAGATAATTTACGAGAATGTTAATTAATTTGAAACATTTCTTTAAGGTATAAGTGTACGCATTCGTGGCCTCGAGTGGGTTGACCGGGTTGACATATTGACAAATCAGAAACTTTGCTAAAATGCCTTTATATTAAGTATACCACCACACTACTGGCTTCTATATCCTGCCCCCCCAGAAATCGGACATTTTCCAAAGGAATTTTCCATCAGACTTTCAGAGCGTATGCCAGATGCGTATTCCAATGCAGTGCTGCTCAGGAATACGCTGTCTTTTCAAAATCTTCACTCTGCTGTGCACATTTAAAAGCACGTATCCGATTACCTTCCTAAAATGGCGGAGTTACCTAATCATTGATTACCCAAAGTCCAAAGTGTAGGATACTACTACTTATTTTATGAATATTTGTAGTTGTTTTTATATACGTCAATTGTATAGATTTCTGGCTACCCCACTAGATCTGAACATCTTCCAAAGGTTGGCTGATCGAGAATGCTCAGGGCATTGTAATAAAATAAGTAAATACATTATGTGTACCTACTTTTTTATTGTTATTGTGCACATCTTCACTTTATTTCAACTCATAATATTTACTTTTCAAGTTACATTTCAAACCAAATTCAACAAAATACGTATAATTATTTCAACATAATGACAATTGAATATTTATTACATATAATTATATATATTATATATAAGTAATTGTCAGAGTAAATATAATAAAAACACCTACCGGCTTTGGCTATAGCAGCCTCAATACTTATTTTGTCGGAATCCATTCTAATTTCTGAGCTTTTTCAACTATTCAAACTATTTATAACTATTACTATTATACACACACACACACAAAGCTTAATTAAACTTTATTATGTTTTAAGTTTAATTAAACTTCACACTGTCGCGTTGAAATGGTACTGCTTATTTATCACCTATTAATACGAATAAGTAATTAATGTGTGGATACAAAATTTGTATGTATTATAAGATAAGCTGATATAAAACCCATTTGCCCAATTGTTTGCACTTTATCTCAGATTCGGGACGTATTTTAGATTAGACAATCATTAACAATACACACTACCTCCCGGTGTATTACGATGACGTAATAAAATTAATGTTCGTTATCAAAAGAATAATGCTTAATATCTTACTGCGCATAATAGCTTAACCTATAAATAACTTTCTTTGATAATTTCTTTTTGATGTTTACTAAGAATATCTTCATCATCAGCCTATCGCAGTTCACCGCTGAATATAGACCTCTCCCATTGCACACCTTTTGGTTTGATTCTCGGCTTCTCGTATCCAGCTCCTGCCAGACTCCAGACCGACTTCAAAAAAAAGGAGGAGGTTCTCAATTCATCGTAATCTTTTTTTTTTACGTATGTTCAGCGATAATTCAGTCGTTTATGAACCGAATCCAAAATTCTTTTGCAAATATCATAGGGACAATTGTCTCATTACGAAATTTGTATAACATACAAAAGTTATGTCTGATAACTAGACATGTTACTTCTTCAAGCGATTTTCACGGAATAAATAAATATAACACAATTCAATATGAACAAATAAAACTGACATTCCAAATTTAAAGTAATTCAAACATAAAACATAAACCAAGTAGATCAGAGTTGACATCAAAAGAGTATGTTTAATCTCAGAAGATGACCAATCAACGTCAAATACATATGTGCGAATATATATAACAAATAGCAAGAGCTTGAAAGATGTGATGGTGTAAATGTGCTCATGTAAGATGTGTCCCATACGGAAATTTACCTATCTTCAATCACTTCTTCTCTATGGTAATAAACTCAAAGTCTATCTGTAATAAGAAAGATACATACATTTTAATTTTAATTAAAATTTTCCTATATAACAGAAATTTAAATACCTTAGGTCAGTGTCATTTATAAATTGCAAAACATGTTTCGGTATACATACGTTCAAGATTCTGTAGCTATCAAAATTCTACGACTGATACATTCCCGACACGTTTTAGTACTAGAAAACTGGATTTTTTACATGAATGTCAATAACCACATATCGTTTACTAACGAGGAAGTTCAGAAGTAATATTACTGTTTACAATAAATATAGACTCACATCTTCGTAGACAGGATAATTACTTTCGGCCAAATGAAAATACTCTATTAATAGATGCCAAACGACATTGGGAGAGGGGTCATCGCGAGTCTATAGAAGTGCGTCGATGCCGGCCATGGATCCCAAAAGAGTGGAGACTTCTAATGGCAAATTAATAGGATAGCTGTCTAATGATATTTCATTTCAAACCTCCAAACATAATATTTCGTTAAATGCGGATTTCGCTACGAGGGCTATTCGTTGCGGTTTTGTAAAGTAATTTCATAACTTGAGCATAACGGTAGTTGACCATGCATCTCTGTACAGATTCCAGGACAGTCCAGGTCTCGATGGTATCGAAGATTTTCTCGTGATCTACATACGACAGGCAGAAAGGAATGTTGTATTCCTTTGCCTTTGAGTATGTATGTGGTTCACCGTACTGAAGCATTTTCAGAAACCTGTCTGCTCCACCGGTTAGAATTTATCGAATTTATGAGCAAGATGGTTCGTAATAACCCTCAAAAACAACTCAAATACATAGCTCAGGAGTGATATCGGGCGGTAGTTCTTCAGCAGGCTTTTATCTCCTTTCTTGAAGAAAAACACTACCGTTTTGAGAAGAAGTCAAAGTTACATTTATATAACTCTGACTTCTCTGCTTACTCCCTTTCTATTCGTCTCAATTAGCTTTCTTAATTGTTCTCCATGGATTTCTCTTTCTTCCTTTCTTTAATTATCAAAAAAAATGATGCAATGGAATTGAAACTGATCATGATTTAGTGCTCAGTTTCATGATTGTGTGATTCTATCACATTATCTGGTCTTGTTTCTAATTATGATAAAGGGAATTAGCAGTTGTATTACGTAATAACAAATATTCTGAAACAGGTTTCAACAAGTCTCATTTATATATGATGAAATACTTCAAACGTTTTTATAATCTGAGCGATGATAACCGATCAAATGCTGATCAGTGTTGAATTTCCGAACTGTTGACAAGACCATAATCTTTTAGCGACTAAATTACTAAAAGTGTTTTTTTAGTTTGACAAATTGACAAATCCCGCATTGGAAATATGAATCCTGTGTCGTGTTTAATTGTACTGATCAGATTTCCTAAATTTTTTGTTCTATTATGAGCATGGTGACCCTACTCCTGGATTCTACTCATGCTTTCTATCAGGCGGAGTAGAGTCGCTTTGATAGGCTTAAATATAAAAAAAAGAAAAAAAAACAGTAAGCAAGTCAAACAAACAACAGAAATTTATTAGGTGTCACCATCATCACTATTGGGTATAAATACTTCAAATGATATCAACCTTTATATATTTGCAAAATCTTTATTTATGACTGACTTATATTTTCTTTGAAAGAAGCATTATAGACTAATAATACAGATAGCGTGAAAATATAGTACATGTAAATTGCTCACAGCAAGCCTGCACACCTATCCCAACTTATACAAAAAATAAAAAAATATTTCGAGAGCATAAATTTATAGTCAATAAAATAAAAAAAACAAAATATTAATTCTTAGCAATTGAAATGGTAGTATATTTAAAAATTAAATAAAACAAATACAAATAAAAATACTGTGTTGTGTCACTTAGAACAAGAATTACTATGTACTTCAGCAGTTATTTGATCAAAGTAACTATGACATAAGAGGAGTCTTATCGAAGACAGGCTAGTGTCAAATATATCGATGTCTAATGACTGTTAAATGTTACTACAATGAGAATTAAAAAGCATTGCGCCTATGTAAATGATAGATAGTAATGGTCTCTGAAAACCCAGGTGGAATTTGTACGTATTTTAGCTACCTGCTCTGGGCAATTCTTCATAGAAAAGTGAAGTAATTAATTTGACGTTTAATCATTAACAACCCGTAACGTGTTACTGCTGGGTTCGGGTTTCCCACCAGGAGAGGGTTAAGGCCATACGTCCCCACGCTGCCCTGGTTTGGGACTGGCAAGACACGTTGTGGCTATGTAATCTTGCCGAGTGATGAAAACTGTTCATGGAAGCTTTAATTTATAAAGCTAAACACTACTTGTTAAAAAAAATTCACTTAATGGAATATACACAAATCAAAATTACACTAAACTATGAATAAATGAACTATAGCATATGAGCATTAGCTCAAATTAACTGAATTTACTAAATTGTCTGCTTCGGCAAGTTCTGATCTCACTTTCATTGGTCTGTGGTCACTTGGCAGGAATGCTGTGGCGATTGCTGCAGCTGGAAGATAAAATACATTTACAATTTTGTATCAATCAATAACCAATAATGTCCCACTACTGGGCTCGGGTCTCCTCTCAGGAGCAGGTTAAGGGTTGGGGTTTTTGTATACGTCATTTAAATGAATACCATATTTTTAATGTTTACGTTTCATATAATGAAAAATAAAATGACAAGCGTAAAAACTGGCTCTTTCGTTTAGGGTCACAGCACACTAGCTACTTTTAGCATCGGCGATCGGCGATTTGTCGACTGCATCGATGCAGCATCGCGTTTTAGCGACATCCTGCGTTCGATCGTGGTATCGGAAACGCGCGTTTTAGCGATTGCTCAGATGCCAAATCGATGCTACCGGCATCCGAATGTGTGCGGAGAGTAGCGTATAGCTGCTGTGTCGCCGATCGCCGATGCTAAAAGTAGCTAGTGTGCTGTGGCCCTTAAACATCGAGATTTAAAGTTAAATTAGGAAATACAATAGAAAATAACAATAGAAAATAATAGTGCGTCTTACCCATCATGACACGTGTTTCCACGTTTTGGCGGCACGAGCCGAAACGTGGACACTCACGGCACGGCTGGTCCACAAATTCAAAGTCACGCAGCGTGCTATAGAGAGGGCTATGCTAGGCGTTTCTTTAAGGGATCATGTTAGAAACGAAGTAATCCGGCAGAGAACTAAAGTTATCGACATAGCCCACAGGATTAGTAAGCTGAAGTGGCAATGCTGAGCTGGCCATATTAGCCCCAGAACCGACAACCGTTGGGGTAAACGTGTTCTTGAGTGGATACCGCGTCTCGGCAAACGTAGTGTAGGACGTCCACAGGCCAGGTGGAGTAGAGAGAGAGGAGAGAAAATAGTACTCACAAGCAAATAAAGTGCTATAGAAGAAGAATCCAACATTACAGTGGCTCAGCAGCAGTGAGTTGAGGACCTGAATGGATATAATATTGGAAATGTACAGAGCCGTCAATGTCACTGCTATGGCTCGTGCCCTGAAAAAAAAAATATTTTATAGGGTTCCATAATATACTAGATATCATATCGTTTCAGTCTGGTAGAAAACCTGGAATATATCAATAAAAATAAAATAAAATCAAAACTGTCAATTAAGTGAGAAGTTTGCAAAAGATAACATTTTCTGATTTTCTATATCCAATACTACTCTCGTCTATATCCAAGACGAATTAGACTAAATGTGTCTGTTGCGTCTAAATCTAATATTTTTAGCAGGATATCATCATCATTAGCATTATCAAACTGTTAAACAAAGGTTTCCCGAAAACTACTGGGATATATTTTTACATTGTTATTGTTGGTTTCAGGTTATTACCTCAGATGTGTAGGGAACAACTCCACACAGAAGGACGTGCACAGCCCGATGGAAAGGGTGCCCATGAGCATACAGGTGAACAGTATAGTACTGCCGATGATGTTGGGGACGAGGTTCACGAGAATGCCGCATCCTCCGCACAACAAATATATGGCCATCACCATATTACGACGGCCAACGAAGTTGATCGACTGGAATAATATGTAAAATACAGTACAACCCATTAAAGTCACATAAATTTAATTCAGACGATATTTCCAGATTTTTAAGCTGTTACGAACACCAGCTACAAATCTGGCATTCTTTCTGTTAGAACCCATTCATATTTAATGTCTTTCATTAACATTTTAAGGTAACTTGCTTTTTTGACAGAGACTTGCTTTTTTGTTTTGAATTTTGATTCTATCTACATATGCGTGGTAAATATGTTAGTTTATTTGTAGAAAATTCAACAATTTACTCAGAAGTTAACTCACATTTTTTTTAAAATAAGTTTTTCTAGTTTGACTTTTTTAGATATACATAGACCGATAGACATACACAATAGGAAACTTTATAAGTTGTTAGATCATAATTTATTGTAGGTGCACACTTTAGGAGAATGTATTCGAATACTTACGAAGCACACGAATAAATTCAAGACAGCCTGCAACAATGAAATGCCGAGCACAATCAGTAGAGACGGCACATTTAGAGCACAAGGTGTCGCATCAGGCTAAAAGTAATAAGTGTAAAATATATAATGTCGTAGAAGTTTTTGGATTACACTGTGAGACTGAATTCGTTGCGGCAAAAATTATCGTATTTCTAGTGCAAAGTTTTAAGATTGAGTGGTAAATATGGCGTGGATGCAAGACAAGTAAAAAAAAAAAGTATTTCGATAAAATCTCGTGTCACAATGCTATTTGCCATATTCTCCAAAACGGCCCAAAAAATTCTTATGAAATTTTGTGTGTTTATTCAGTAGATCTGATATCAATAGAACATAAAATATTTTTTAGATCCGTAGTAAAGAGAGTAGCTGCGGGCATCAGCTAGTATGGTTTTTAAATTAACGAGACATCCAAATAAATGTACAGGCGAAGCTAATCAAATTGTGGTTCAAACAGTTTCACTAAAGCCGACGACGTTTGGTAGTAGAAGTGCAAACAGAAGAAAAATAAGGAATAACCCTATACCAATTCGTTCCCAATTATCAGTGTAGGCCAAGTGTTTTTTTCTTTCATATATTTAAGCCTACCAAAGTGACTCTACTCCGCCTGATGGAAAGCATGAATCAATCCAGTAGTAGGGGCATTGTGAGGGTAGGCAATGTAGCATGGTGACCTATACCATGGTGGCCTGGTTAAATCATTCTGCATCATTCTCCCAGCCTTCGGAGGCCGCATGATTGGGCCCACGGTCTCACACTCACGAACGAAATACGACGGCAAGAATGCTGTCATTATTAGGTTGGTCTTCTGTGTGAGGGTAGTACTGCCCCGGTCGAACCATCCCATTTCTGAAATCAGCGTGGCTCTACTACCTATTTTCTAAAGGAGCGTATGCATAACAGTAGATGAAATGAAAACTTAAAAGATAGTGTATACTTACGTCAATGTGGGTAGAATTCATGTTCAATACTTGGCACACGGTAAGATCAGTTCTGTCACCAGTTTGTAAAATACGCACGAAGTAGTCTGTGACTTTTGGTAGCCACATCAGATAAGTTAGGATCCTGAAATGCGTCGATTTTAGTTTTATTATGAAAAATGTACTTCTTTTTTTAGTAGTGACAGAAAATGTGATAGTTATCGTAGTCTTTCGAGACATTTCAAGCAAAGTTACACCACCCTTAACCTGATATATTTATAAATACGATACAATGCGATAGATTCTTACTAATTTGGTGAGAATGGGTCTGGTGATGTTTGCGGTGAAATTATTGCTACATATACCTGGCCCACGAAATATTACTCTTTCTGACTGTATTAACTGCCTAGTTGGTCTAGTGTTTAGCATATGCGACTACTGATCAAGAGATTTCAGGTTCAAATCTGGGTTCATTCACAGAACTGACAACTAGTTCAACCTTCGAATTTCAGTTCTCGCTCAGGTTTACGGAGGTCCAATGCCAGTAGCTCCGTGTAAAAACCGTGGCTGGTGTGAATATGTTGATAACTCGACATACATGTTTTTTTTTATTCGTTTTAGCGCTTCTATATGCTATGTTCTTCCATAGAAAAAAATATCATTTTGATGTGATGATAACTTTTTGAATTATTACATGTGGTAATACCTGGATATCTTGGTCTTGAAGGTACATAATTTAACAAAAAGACATATCAAATTAACGCTTGACATTTGCAAAATTGATATAATGATCTATCAACTTATGCACGCTTACAAAAATTAAAAATATCGCTACCATTATTTTGACATATTGATTTGTCAAGTTATGCTCGCTAATTACAGTAAAACTATCGTTGTGAATACATTGATATGTTAAAATAAATTGTCTTGACCGCGATGCTGCATTTGAAACCGTAAATTTCAAGAAAAGAGGAAGAAATTTTCTTTTGAAAAAAATTGTAAATGAAATTTCCTTTAATTTAAAAATTTCATTATTATAAGGTTTAAATTAAAGGAAATTTCCAAGGAGCCACTGCCAATCAGTGCTGCAAAGAAAAAAGATCTAATGGATCTTTTGGATTTGGATTATTTCTACCGAAATTTAAAAACGACAACCTGTGTCCCTACTGATCTAGACATAGATGAGGACGACCCTGATTTAGAGGAACAAAAGCACAATTAAATACAAAAGACATACCCTTTTTTACATAAAATTTATCTATTAAATCATAAAATATAATATGTTTTTTTTAATAAAAAATATTTTATTAGAGTCACCTGAATGTTTGTTTATTTAAATGAAAACAACATACGGAAATGTTAGTGCATGTGTTACTGTATTTTCAGAAAAAAAGGAATAAAGTTTTTCTCTTCCTAATATCTTATGAATCAAAATATTGATTTATAAAGAAAAGTGACGATAACTTGAGAGAAAACAGTGTTTTATATAACTGTTTAGAAAAAGCTCTAATAAATCTGACATAGGATGAAGAAGGGGAGCTGGGTACTTAACATTTATTAAACAATTCGTCTAATAAGTGTTATGTACCCAGCTTCCCTGACCATATGTAAGCAACACAGGTGTAGGAAAGAACAAAAATGCATAAAACAATCTGTATTTCATTAATTATTGGCCCTTTTCTAGCTTACATTTTCTTAGGAAAATGGTGAATATATTGATAACTAGTTGGTGAACAAATTGATATGTATGATAAATGAAAAAATATTATAATTTAAGCATATTTCTTATTGGTATTCCAAAGACGACACACATTTAATCTTAAATAAATTCAGACATGCAAGTTTAAGGCTTATCTCGATTTTTCACAACATGTCAAACTTTAAAACTGCGGCCCTGTAAAATCGCTATTGTAGACATGTCAACATATTCACGCCGGCCACGGAAAACTGATATTCAGGTAAAACCGATTGAACTAGTAGCCAACCCCAAAATAATCTTGGGAATAAAGGCTAGGAAGAAGATTTATTTTGTCTGTGTTAGGCTTTAGATATTATAAAATAATTTAATTATAAAGACACACTCACTGTTGGGCAATATTGAGAGCGAGCAAGATAATCAAATTTTTAAGAAGCGGCATCTTAAACAGTGAGGCTTTCTTTGCTGACGTAGATCTGCCAACGTCAGTAATCTTGTCTGTTATTATACATTTTACCTGTAAGATGATACAATAATTAATCATTTTCTTTATAAAATTCTATTATTTTTAAAAACCTTAGGAAAACAAGATCCCAGAAAAGCGGTAGGTGGCCTAAGGTGCGTCGTGGTTCCAGGAACTTCCTTTCGAGGGTATACCTGGTTCCCCGAAAGCGTGCGGTTTTAGTAGGTTCGAGTCCGACATAGCCACCAACATGCGGTATCCGTGGATATTGCCGTACGAAAAAAAGGGCTATTTTTAAAACTATATTAAGGTAACCACTATATAAAGGTATTGATAGTAAATATTAAAATCGTATTATATCAGCAAAACAAAAAAAAAATAACAAAAATTTGAAACATTCCGAAAGGCTAAATTTATATTTCTTTATCAAATCACATACCTGCAGTTCTGCATTTTTATTCCTTTTATTGATACGATATATCGTTTGCAAGATTTCCAGTGCCTTGATTTCATCTCCCTTTGTGAAGACAAATTTAGGGCTCTCTTGCATGAAGTAGTAGCAAATTCCGACGATAACTTGGGGTATGGAGAACATCAACATCAATAAACGCCACGAATTCCAATAGATGCCCAGAATTGGTACGTAGTATGAGAATCTTAGGGGAATAATCGGTATCGCCATCACTAAAAATAAATATAATTATGCACTCACATATCTATATTTTTGCACTCATATCTGTGGGTGAAAAAACTAATAGGAAGGAAAGCCTTTTGACAAAACTATAATTTGGCTAAACTATTTTAAATTTAATTAAAATTTGTCGCTTTAATATATGTCTAATAACTAAGCACATTTAGCTTAGACAGAAAACATACATTTCTTAAAAAGATACATTGTACATGTTTACTAAACTTATGTCTTCGTAGTAGTATTTAATTGATTTATTCCGATTTGTCACAAACTTGAGAAACACTTGTTATTCTTATTTAATCAGAATACTAAATTAACTTACAGGCTAAAATTCCTTGAGCGAAAAGCATGACGCTGGATACAAAAAGCACGGCGGAATTTCTTTTGGACATGGGCACGCTCTCACTGAGATATGTCATAGATATAGTATACAATCCAGACGCCCTGAAATGATTAAATTTGATTTAATAATTAAATATAAATTGACCTGACTCCAAAATAAATAATTTAAAATTAATATCAACTTGGGCGGGGCTCACCCGTTACTCCATGCGACATCATTTTAATATTTTATTATTGACAAACAATGAAAAAAATGTACTACTATTTCAAGATAATTCAAAAGAAATTTTGACCAGGAAACTTCATATTTTGTTTTTTTTTTCAAAAATTGATTCAATTTTTCTGTTGTACAATGTCCAATCTGACACTTATTTAACGATTTCGGCCGATTGATTGAGCTTATAAAATTTGATTTAAATTATTACCATTATTTTAAAAGCATTGAGCTCTGAAATTTCCAGGTCAATTCTCATAACTCTTATTGTATTGCCGTAATAATGGAAGATTTTACGCAAGTAACGTCATCATCATAATTGAAGCTCTGGTGTGAAATCCAGATTTATTTTTATAAAGTGACTGTATTGTGACTGTCTACTTAGTACTAATACAAATATCCAACTTACATAATAGCACCTAGAAACTGACAGATCATCAGCATGATCCAGTTAACAGAAATGGTACCGATGGTATTAAACACAGCGCTTGGAACAAGTGCTACAAGGATCATGGCGCGTCGCCCTAATTTATCAGCGAGGTAACTCCATATCAAGGAACCAAGAAGTAAACCTGAAAAGTACAAGGAACTAAATAGAAAACATTTGGAATGAGAAGGCCGAGTTCACATCACATTTGACAAACTAACCAGTCAAGGGCGCCGCAGCCAAGATTCCTTGTTGATTAGGGGTAGTACCGAGCTCGCAAGCGCTGGTGGGCACTATGAAAGTACCACCGTATATCATGCTGGCGTATGCTATCATAGTTAATCCGGCGAGGACCGTTGTCATAAATCCGTAGAGTCCAAAACCTGTACAAAACATCTGAGTTGTGAATAAAGTTGACACATTCCATCGTAAACTAAAGCACATCAAAGAGTTAAGTCTGTAAAATAGTTACGGGGAATCCTCGTGTTATTATTGGAACAAAGTTCTTTATGGCGCGTAGCGAAAGGGGGCTATACCGAAAAAAAGAACAACATACGACGACGAAGACTTTTATAGAATGTGTGCACAGTCAAGTTCGTAATTTTAAAATAATTAAATTAATTAATTATTAATAATTATTTACCTAATATAATTATTAATTTAAGTAATTAATTTTATTTTATTTTATTTTTTTCATATAACTTAATTAAATTGTTTAATTATATTAAATTAATAATCTTTTACAGATAAATAGCATTTGTATTTCTAACAAAATACAAAAAATAGTTCGCGACACTACCTAGGATTCGAACCTGGAATCTTCTGATCTGTAGTCAGGCGCGTTATTCGTTGCGCAGTTGGTGATTGTGTTGAAATTACGAACTTTACTGTGCACACATTATTTACGTATTAAAAAAAAAACTGTAAAAGATTAACTAATTTATGATATTTGTGTTAAATCTTTTATATAGTGACATCTAGTAAAGACGAACTTCGTTCTATTCGGGTGTCCATTGAAACCTTTCTTTTTTTGTCATAGCGAAGAGTTTAAATAATTTTCGTGTTTATACTAGTAGTGTTTGATGTTCAAATATGATATTTTGCTTTTGGTTTTTTGTAATAGTTCGTTAATCAACATTTGCATTAACGTTTTCAGAGGCATAGAAATAGTTTTTTTGAATCTTTAATTCTCGTTTAATGATGACTAACTATTAGTGAAAAAAATGCCCATTCTGTGTAGGTTAAGCAACTAAATCTTGGTGTGTCTGTGTTATGTACTTTTCTCAAACGTGTACTACAGCTTCCCCCGTTGCGGATATTGTAACATAATAGTTGATCGACAAGCACCATACTTTCTCCTAGATCAGGCTTATTCGTCAGTAAACGTAACCATACAATAATGTTCTCATCCACTTTTGTAAAAGTAACTAAAAACTACAGTTTTAAATATAGACGTTTTTGCCCAGAAACCTGTATGAGCCTAAAACGATCCTAGAAAGACCATTAAATTAGGAATCCGTCTCGCCTGTATATCATTATAGGCTGAGATCTGCTTTTCAAATAGGGATCTATATATCGGGGTGAATTAAGAAAAACTGTTGATAACGATGATATGGCAAAAAGTTCTTACAACAAAGAAAAAAAAACTTGTAGCATTCAATTAAAACTTCGCAGTACTGCCCAATAACATGCTTATAAATCTTGGTCAAGATTAAAATCGATATAATTCTGTATCATAAATCTAAATATCTTTTTCTTCCTAGCCTTATTCCCTATATTATTTGGAGTCGGCTACTAGTTCAACCGATTTTACCTGAATATCAGTTTTTCCACGGAGCGACTGACATCGGACCTCTGCAACCGTAAGGGAGAACTGAAATTCGTAGGTTGAACTAGTTTGTCAGTAACTTTGAGGGCACTGATTTCCCAATAACGATTGACATAGATGTTCATGATAACCGGGTCCGACGGCTTTACGTGCTCTCCGAGGCACAGGCGTGTCAACCAAACTTCCAAACCCGAGACCTCTTGGTTAGCAGTCACTAGACCAACGAGGCAGTTAAATCTAAATTTCTAATCTATATGAATAAGGACAACCTACTAGGTAGCTAAAAATGCGTTAAAATGCAGAATTATATTTGAACCAATAAATAAAATACTTACCAGCTTTGTTCAGAGCTTCCTCAAATGATAAATTTTCGAATGACATATTGTCACTTTTTTCTATATTTATTCTTAAAGCTTAGCAATATAAAAATACTAACTACTAATTATCAATTCTCCAACTTTTTAATACTTTAGATTATTTTCTCATAGATCTTGTCCAAATGTTACAAAGGTACTGGAACAAGAAATTAAATGCGATATTTTAAAATGTGATGGCGCTTATAATAAAAATATATTATAACTATATAATTTCTCACGGCAATAATTTTCAGATTAAAAATGTAAAACATTTCATAATTTACCTAATTGTATCTTTATTACTGTAGAAAAGTCGTTATAAGTGTCGGATATCAATGTTTTTCCTATTGCAGAATCGCTTGTCATATGTCTCGAGGTGAAGAATTGTTAAAATATTCATATTATAATAAACCATCGTGTAGTGTAGACAAACAACATTGATTAAAAATGTTTAAGAAACAAGGAATCGAAGAGATGGCTCAAGTCTTATCTACTTTCCATTTTTAGGGTTCCGAAGTTTATGACTTCGAACCCTTATAGATTCGTCATGTCCGTCTGTCCGTCCGTCCGTCCGTCCGTCCGTCCTCGACTTACCGTCCAAACGGTAATTGCTAGAAAGATGAAACTTTGCATGAATATGTATTGTAATTACGTCGACAAAGTGCTACAATAAAATTATGAAAAATATTTTTATTTGGGGTACCTCCTCTACACGTAAAGTGGGGATGTTTTTTTTTTCTCGCGGTTTCGAAGTTGTTTCTACCTAATTGCAAAATCTGCCTGAGGTACACATGTTTTTGAACAGCTTCGAAAACGGAACCGTGAACCGCAATCGGTTTCGTAAGTATGTAATGTATGGTACTCACAGTGAGTAAGTTGACCCCTACTCCGGTATTCTGCTCACACTTTTCATCATATTATGGTGGGTTTGAATATGAAAAAAAACGTTTATTACTGTAATGTGTATTAGTTCTGCGGTGGAGCCGAGTGGAGCGCTCATAGCAGAGTTGCCTTAGGTGATTGTAAACAATAACCGAGGGTAAGCAACGTCGGCGCGGTCAGACCTAGATGGGTGTCCGTATGTGGCATGATAAATTATGAGCATTTCCGTGATTCCCTGCCTACCAGTATGGGGTCTACGAAACCCTATTCTATGCGTGGCCTGACACGCACTTGACCGATTTTTTAGATTATAAATTAAGTAATGACCAGTTCATCTTTTATAAGCTTCAAGTCCTAAGTGATATTTTAAAATATACGACATGGTTTTAGTACCTATGTTCAAATTCCGAGATAAAATTTGTTTTCTGCCAGGATTTCTTTGAATTCTTTTCCTTTCTGCTTTGATCACCTTTTCACACGAACATTACATGAACGGCCAGATATTTTTCTGTCACAAATGAAGTAGGTTTCATTGTACCTATCAATAGCTCGGTATACAAACATTCCACTAATACTAAGCGTAGGAAATCCCAAAAAATGATTTTGGCTCATGTCTACTTTGACTAATGCAAGATAAGATAAGATAAGATAAGATAATATTTATTTGCATAAACATGTGTGTACATACAGTTCAAGGCATGTAGGATGTTACAAAGGTATTTGAAAAGGTTCTTACATGTTTGCCACATAAATTGGCGTGCAAATATTGCTAAAAAAATTAATATTAAATATTCAAATATTAAAAAAATTAAGAGTATAAACTATGCATAGATGACAAAAAATAGAATACAATAATAAAAAGAAGCGAAGAAAATAACAATAATTACAAAAAAAAAACTATTTAATATTACACTCTTGTAAAAAATCTGTGACGTTATAATACGCTTTTTTGACCAAAAACAACTTAACTCTTTTCTTAAAGTCAACCATAGTTAGATCGTGCCAACTATGAGGTAATTTATTATAAATTACCGGAGCCATGCAAAAGACACTTTTGCGCATAAGTGCAGTTCTAGCGCTATGTAAGCAGAGCTTCGCATTATTGCGCCTGTTCCTAGGTACTACGTCTGCCATACGGGGAAACAAATTAGGATTAGACTTAACGAACGTTACGATTTCAAAAATGTAAAGAGAGTGTAAAGTTAGTATGTTGTATTTTTTAAAATACGGCAGGCAGCTGTCTGTTGGTTGTAGATTGAACATACTCCTGATGCATCTTTTTTGGGCTTTGAATATAGTTTCTTTATTCGTTGAATTACCCCAAAAGATTATTCCGTATCTAAGAATGGGCTCCACTAGTCCATAGTACGCGGTAAGAAGTGCGTCTGTATTAAGCACTCGCGATATACTATATAAAGCATAAGAGCTATTACACATTCTTTGATTTAAATAATCTAAATGAGGTTTCCAATTTAAATTTCTATCAATAATTAATCCTAGAAACTTAGTAGAGTTGACTGCGTCAATATTATTATTATTGTGGGCAATTTTCATATCAAATGTCAGTGGTCGTTGACTGAAATGCATAATTAATGTTTTAGTAATGTTAATTTTTAAATTATTATTATTTAACCATGCAATAATTTTACTGAGAGTGTTGGTAATGTCATTTTGGTACGTTTCCTTGTTTTTACAAGGTATAACAACTGTACTATCGTCTGCAAATAGTGTCATTTGATGTTCATTTGATCTAGGTAAGTCGTTTATGTATATTGTAAATAGAAGAGGTCCTAGTACACTTCCTTGTGGGACACCGTAAAAAATTGTACGTTCGTCTGATGAGAATACTTCTTCTATTTTTGATGTATTATTAACGCTATTTACCTGTGTTATCTGTTTCCTACCTTCGAGATACGACTGAAAAAGGTTCCAAACATTTCCTCTGACACCGTATTTATCAAGTTTCTTTAATAGTACATCATGTTTGACATAATCAAACGCCTGCGTCATGTCACAAAATCACAGCAATCACAGCCATTCGATTCTCTTTATCACCCTACTCGATTTTAATGTCGCAAAAATATTTGACAACAGATTGGCGCGAAAATGAGAAAACACAATGACTGTTAAGATACGTAAAATAATTTTAGCAAAAAGGAACCGATTTCAAGAAAAACTATTCTGAGTGCCCCAATCGTGACAATTGTGCCTATGATATTTGAGGAGTTCCCTTGATTTCCTTGGGATCCAATCACCAGATCCCGATATGGCGACGATGGGACCACCCGTAAGCTACGCCCATTCCAATGCAAAATTAATTTTTGAAATCGGTTCACCAATGACGAAATTATCGCTGAACATACATAAAATAATTTTAACAAAAAGGAACCGACTTCAATGAAAAACTATTCCGAGTACCCAAATCGCGACATTGTGACTATGATATTTGAGGAGTTCCCTAGATTTCCTTGGGATCCCATGATCAGATCCCGATATGGTGACGATGGGACCACCTGTAAGCTACGCCCATTCCAATGCAAAAGGAATTTTTGAAATCGGTTCATAAACGACGAAATTATCGCTGAACATACATAAAAAAAAAAAAAAAAGATTCCGACGAATTGATAACCTCCTCCTTTTTTTTGAAGTCGGTTAAAAAAATACGATGAATTCAGAACGTTAATAACCGAAGTCGGTAAATAATGTCAAGGTCGAAATTCAAAAGTTAAATTTTGTTTATTTTCAACTGTAACAGTGTTTATAGCCAGAGTAGATTGCCAGATACATTGACTACTCACACCGATTTTAATAATTTAAATGCTATTAACGGAAGCAATGAAAAGAAACTACTCTTTTGTTTATTTACAATAATAACACTGTGTGATAAATGTACTGCAATTCTGTGACGTTAAGCATTATCATTGTATTTCCTAGTCACGTTACACATATATTGAAATTGCAATGACCCCTGTCAAGTTGAGGAAATAACTCATGTTTAATATTCCTTGCTGTTAAACTGAATAATTATTTACAGTCGCATCCTATGCTTTATTTTGGAGGAAAATAATTAAATTTTCTGCAGTTAAAGATTTCTGCAAAGATTCAGCGCCTCTTTACTACCTAACCTCTAAGTATTAGCTATGAGTAGCTTTGTTTAAATGGGCCGAACCATTTGTAAAATAAATAAAAACTTCTTACTCTAAACACAAATAAATTCTCAGTTTTATTTTAGGTTAAAATAGATTTGGGTTACATGCTGTCTTACTTATAATGCTTACTTAATAGAACCTGGCTGGATAGAATTTACCGCATCAATTTTTAGTCGCGTATATAATATTGAATTTGTTGGTTAATTGTATAATAAATTTCGAGTATTTGTAATAACATGTACAGGATGAATAATGGAAATTAAAAAACGGTTTATCATTTTGACAGTATAATTTGAATGATTTGTTGCATAAGTGTGACGTCAAACACGATTATCTATACTGTTAACGAGAGACAGGCACGTGGAACTTAGACAAGAGTAACGCCAAATCAAATATTACAAACAAACTGTAAAAGATAGTTAAAAAAAATAGTTTTAAAAAACCAAACAAACACGCTTTTAAACCAAAAAGTACAAAAAAATTTAATGTAACAAAGCGTGGGGTGCTTTTTGGTTTAAAAGCGTGTTTGTTTATTTTTATAAAACTATTTTTTTTTTGAAAAAATACTAAAAAATATTTTTTTTTTGTTTTTTTTTTTGTTTTATTTAAATTAGTGTATTGTCATCGGTTCTCGATAAATCTACAACGTTTGAATAAAAATCGCACCCAAAGAAGTCGGTTACAAACATACAGGTGAAGCTAATAAAAAAACGTGTAAAATCAATGTATGTATAGCTGTTAATAAATGTATTAATATTCTTCGAATACATGACTTCAATGACAAGCAGGGCTAGGTAGCTGAGCAGAGGGGAGCGCGGAGTGCTATATTTTTGGTAAACTTTTTTCTTATATTCAAACCATGTTATTTATTTATGCTACTGGTTATTTTTGATTCCCGGGTCGGACCAAATATTATTTGTGTGATTCACAAATATTTGTTTCGGAGTCTGGGTGTTTTCTATGTATAATATGTATGTATTTACAAAAAAAAAGTATGTTTATGTATTTATATCAGTTGTCTATATAGTACCCATAACACAAGCTCTGCTTAGCTTGGGACTAGATGATGTTGTGTGTCAGATGTCCAAAATATTTTATTTATTTTCATCTATAAAAAAACTTTCATTACAGGTCTAATGCGATAGTGATATGCTTATACTGTCTCCTATTTATATATCATTTAAAATTATATTTGTTGTGTCTCAGTGAGCCACTCATACATTGAGAGTTTGTAGCATTATCTATATTTTTTTTAATTATATTTAAGCATAACAAAGTGACTCTACTCTGCCTGATGGAAAGTATGAGTAGAATCCAGGAGTAGGGCTCATCATACTCATTGTGCGGGTAAGCATTGCAGCACGGTAACCCCTACCATGACGGCTTGGTCAGATTTTTCTGCATCATTCTCTCGGCCTGTGGAAGCCGGGAGAATGACCTCCGGTTTCACACTCAGCAATGAAATACGACAGGAAGAATGCTGAGTGAGGGTAGTACTGCCCCGGCCGAGACGGCCCATTCGTGATGAAATCAGCGTGGCATTAGTACCTACTCAACCTTCCTGAATAAATCTCTATTTAGAAAATACCTATCAGTGGTATACAATAATATATAATAATAATAATAATATTTATTTATTTCTCCTTACAAAGACAAGACATGGTACAGTAAAATGTAATTCAGCAAATTCCAATTCAACAACAAAAATAATCAGTCAAGTGTCTGCAAGGAGCTGGTGTCTATCATAGGTATAACCTGTATTACAGATCACCAGGTCCTCACCACGGCGGCAAAAAAAAAACAGTCATTAGTTAAATTCACCAAGTACAAAGGAACAATTAGTGATATAAAAAATAATAATAATAATTGTGTGATTACATTTAAATAAATCTAGGAAAGAAATGAGTTTTTTACAATGTATCCAACTTACAGAAACAAACAGCTGTATTAACGAGTGTAAATATTTCTTGGTTATAAATAATTCAAATGATGCATATATAACGTCATATATGTATTTGTTTACATTTATTTAGAACTTACAGGAAATACCTACATAATTTACTTACAAAATATACATGTCACTATACAATTTACATCTTACATAATAATATAATACACAATAAAACTTTATTTAAATTAAATTATTTTATAAAATCTTATTTGGTTTAGGGCATCTGTCCGTGTGGTGACGGATTAAGAATACAGTGTGTCACCACCCCTATTTATCCCGCGGGTGTCGTAAAAGGCGACTAAGGGATAAACTACGCAAGACAACATCAATGCAAAGAGAAGGAAAACTTGAAACCAACCCTATACCAACCCGTCTGGCCAGCGTGGTATAGTAGGCCAAAACCTCCTTTCTAAGGACCTCCAACCTCGTCTGGACCGATTTTGACTCTCTGACAGAAAGCTGATGACCTAAAGACTATTTTTTTATAGACTAGCTTTGCTCCGCGGCGTTACTTGCTTTACAACAACAACCGCAAGTAGCACCGCAGGACTCGGCTAGATTAGATATTAAAATTTCATTTATACATTATAAAGATTTATGAAGGTATGCCGGAAGTCCCATACTCCTAGGAAGCATGCATATATATATTATATATATGGACAACTGCTAGGCTGCAATTGAAACATCAAACATGGCTGGAATATTTATGGTGTCAAATGAGTGTTGTATTCCGAAAAAGTCGTCTTGTAGGAACACCCGCGAGACAAATAAGGTTGATAACACTGTATTCTTAATTAAATTCGTCATCACACTTAAAACTAAAACTGTCTGCTCTTATAGATATAAACCAAAACTAAGAACAACTGGTTAATAAAATATGTACTTTAGATTCACAAACATACAAATCAAAATTCAAAATAGAATTAAATTATAAATAAATAAACCAAGTGTAAAAAAAACATCAGCTGAGATCTACTAAATTAATTTTTTCTGCTTCTACGAATTCTGATCTCGCTTTTATTGGTTTGCAGTCACTTGGCAAAAACGTTGTAACGATTGCTGCAGCTGGAAGATAAAATATATTCAAAACTTTACATTTGTTTTTTAAATGAATATTACATAAAAAAAAAAATCGTTTCAAATAGTGACTGCATTAAAAACTGGATTTATCGTTTACAGTTAAATTGAAAAATGCAATACATTATGTAATAAAACGTTTGAAAGGAGGTCAGATAAAAAATACCAAGAACCACTCACAAGCAAATAAAGTGCTGTAGAAGAAGAATCCAATATCACAGTAGTTCAGTAACAGTAGGTTGAGGACTTGAATGGATATTACAATGGCGATATACTGAGCCGTCATTGTTACTGCAATGGCTTGTGCCCTGGAAAAAAATCGTTATTTTATTAGGTTTGTGGTGACTTCCACATACAGCGCGATGAAAACATACAACAGCGTCATCTAGCGAATACAAGACTTTCTTATTTTCTACATCAGTTCCAACATCTAGATCAAAAACGAATTGAATTATGCATATGAACTAAACAGTTGAGGGAAAGAGTGTATAGTAAAAATATGAGAGATAGCACAAGTCTCATACCTGTAACTCAAATCAACTACTATATCTTAATTTAATATTTTTAATAGAATATCATCATCATCAGAAACAGCAGCTCCAGCGTCCATTGATGAAAGAAAGCTTCCACAAGAAGCAATAACTACTACTAAGATTTACAATACTATTCTTACCTCAAATGTGTAGGGAACAATTCCACACAGATGGACGTGCACAGTCCGACAGTAAGAATACCCATGAGCATACAGATGAACAGTATAGTACTGATGATGATGTTGGAGACGACGTTCACGAGGATACCGCTTCCTCCGCACAACAAACAGACCGCCATCACCATATTACGACGACCGACGAAATTGATTAACTGGAATTTAATACAAGTACTTGCAACCCATTAAAGTTCCTTTTATTTGAATCTAGCGCTTCTTTATATTAGTATCTGTTTAAGGTTCCTTGATGTCTTTCATCAATTTAAGGTATCTAACTTGTTTTTTTGATGGAGTTATTAAATTGATTCTGATCTTGATTCTTTCTAAATTTGTATAGTAAGCATGTTAATTTTCTTGCAATTAACTCTAATTTAAAAAAAACGTTTCGTTTGTCTCTTTAGGTAAATACAACAATACATGAACCTGATTATGACCTACAGAAGTGACCTCGAAGAGAATAATATAATATTCCCGATACTTACAAAGCTCATGCATATATTGAAGACGCCTTGCAATATTGAAATGCCGAGTACTATCAACAGAGATGGCACATTTAGAGCACAAGGTATAGCATCAGGCTGAAAATAAATAAGTTTGAATAATGTATGTTAATATTCTATGTTAATCAAGAGGGCTCGGGTTCAAATCCCGGTTCGGGCCAAAAAGTGTTTTTGGGTTTTACTTAGGAAATTCCCTATAGCAGGCCGGAGTTTGCAAGTTTGGCGGTGATGCACGCTCGTGCCTCGGAGAGCACGTAAAGCCATCGGTTCCGGTTGTCATGAACATCTATGGCAATCGTTATTGGGAAGTCAGTGCCCTCAAATTTACTGACAACTAGTTTAACATAAGAATTTCAGTTCTCTCTTAGAGTTGCGGAGGGCCAATGCCAGTCGCTCCGTGGAATAACTGATATTCAGGTAAAACCGGTGGGACTAGTAGCCGACCTCAAATAATATTGGGAATAAGGCTAGGAAGAAGAAGAAGAATATTGTACTTGTATGTTTCAAATTACGGAATAAAGGAATATTAAATACATATAATGTAAGTTGTCCGTATTTATGCAAAATGGAACCACTCGACAAATTTCATTTTTTGCTTTTATTGAAGAATACTTATTTAAAAGTGGTCTAAATTCTCATACAAGAAAGAACCACATGATTTTTCACTTGGAAACAAGGTATATTAAAAGCTGAATAGAACCAAAAGCAATAATAAACATTACCTGTAAAGCAAAACGGAACCACAGTACAACAGGACCCTATTGTTCTAACAAATAAACGATATTACTACCATGTCATTTTATACAAAACAGATCCACATACACTTGGTACCATTTTACATTACACGTATTTCTATTATTAACGATTATTTTTAATACACCAAATGGAACCAAGTTTCTGTGGTTTCGTTGTGCGTAAAATAAATTCATACTTGGTTGCATATTTCTTTTTTACAAAATAGAACCACAAGCATTCGGTTCTTTCGTGTATAAATAAATATTGTAAAACAGTAGAACCACTAGTATGTGATTCCTTAATGCATATAACGATTTGAAACATATGACCACTGAAAGGTACCAAAATGACGTGACTTGTTACATGTCTCTCATTTCAAACAATGAAATATTTACTTTATTTCATTGCATGTATGGCTCAAAGTGCAATGACTCAAAGTTTCAAAGTAAAACGTTAAAAATCTGCCAAAACAGGTAACATTCAACGAAGTAGTTCGAATTCGCGACGACCGTTTTTTTTCTCTGCGAATAAAGTTATGTTGTTTTTGTTAATTTCTTTCGAATTAAGTATTAAAATGTTTATTAGAGGCAAGCAATTGTTGAATTAAGATTTATAGATCAACACCGAAGTATGGGCCTCCGGTATTCTCAGTCACTCGGTGAAACACAACGCAATCGCTGTTTCATACCGGTTTTATTTTTATTTATTTATTTATACTTTATGCACATAAACAGTGACAAGGGTGGACTTAATGCCGTAGGCATTTACTGCCAGTCGACCTTAGGGAGCGCGTGATGCAGAGCCAAGAACAAGGTAGATGCACACAACTGAATCATATACCTAATTTATTAAATAAAAAAACAATTAGGTATATTATCAGTTAGAAGGCCTATATTTGTGTACATACAACAAGTAAAGGAGAAAGTAGGAGTCGTTGCCTATCAAGAGGTCAAACGGATTGCGGAAAATAGGAGTGGCGATTGCTCCACCGACAAGGGACTGATCCTTAAATTGAGAAGGAGATTTAAAAAAATAAATAAAGGATTCACACTTAAACCCTAAGTAGCAATGCTATTAATACACATTATAGATACGGATTCATATATAAACACATAAAACTTTGTCCAGGTTTAGCCATCTTAACCTCGAAAGGGAGTGCGTTCCACAATAGGGCAGATTGTACAAAGAAAGTTGAGTGGAAGAAATCAGAACAGTACGTGGGGGGCAATGAAGAAGTGACTTATTAGAAGATCTAAGATTTTTAGTATGGTTTGCAACTAGATACTGTAAGAACTTGGAGAAAAGAGTATTTAATAAAGGGTAGTTAACGCCCGTATCTCTCTACGTTGGCGAATCAGAAGCCACTTCAAATGAGAGCGATACTCAGACACGTGATCATATTTACGTAAATTAAAAATGAAGCGAATGCAATTATTGAGAAGACGGTCAAGTTTATCAGCAGATTTGCATTCAGGTCAAAGTAAAACACATCACCATAGTCGATTATGTGGAATATTAGGGTCTGGATTTGCAATACCTTAGTTTTCACTGGCAGAAAATTCTTAAGCCTATAGATCCGCAACGAGAATGTGACCTTCTGACACACAGATGCAACTTGTTTTCGCCAGCTGAGAGTTGTGTCGATATAAAATCCGAAGTCCTTCACACTTTCGCAGAATGGTGTAACCATTTTTTTTTTTTTTTTTTTACGTGTGGAAATCCCCGCGGACCGTCACCCCGTCGGGGGTTACGGCGGGGTGGTGTGTCGGACTCGAACCGACTAAAACCACACGGTGTGACCCTCTCTGCGCCTTTGTATTGGAAGGAGTCCAGGGAGGGGATTTCCTTCTGGACTCCAACCGGCGCCTGCCCGCACTGTTGCGGGCACCTACTCCATTTTCGACTCTCTAATTGGGCAACGTCCGGTCACACGCGGACGCCGCCCCCTCGCGGTTGGCCTCTACTGCGGACGGACGGGAAACCCGTCCCGCCCATCCGCGGCCACTCTCAGGGCGGCATGAGACGCAGGTATGCGCGCCTCCGCCGCCCGGGGCGCCGGCGGCGGATCGGGTCCGATTGGATGGAATCCTCCCGGGCCTTCTCCGCCACCTCCTTCTGCAAGATTACATCCTCGCAGAAGGTTGCGACCGCGGTAAAACAACTGTCGCTGCCGGTCATCGATCTTATGACGGCCGGCAGCGAGAGATCCCCTCCGATGACTGCAGTGAGGACCCGGCGCTGCGCCGCCCAAGCGGGGCAGACCGCCAGCGTGTGCTGGGCCGTGTCCTCACTGCAGTCGCAGTGGTGGCAGGCGGGACTCGGTTCCCTCCTAGCGACCGAGTGCAGGTACTTTCCGAAGCAACCGTGCCCGGAAAGTACCTGCGTCAGAATGGTGTAACCATACCAGTAGATCAGTGGTGGGAGTGAGTCCAGGTCAAGCTGGCTCATACGGCGGTTACTTCTGATGACAATACCCTGATATTTATTCGGGTTCATCGATACGCCAAACATATCGGACCAGTGTTTAATGGGCGGATACATTGCACAACTCTGATTGATAATATAGTTGCAAGTCATCAGCGTAAAGATCACAAGAACACTGATAGAGGTGATAAGCTTAATGAAGATAGAAGATAGAACAAGTGAAATAATACCGCCTTGGGGAACGCCAACAGCAAGACTACATCAGCCAGAGGAACAATCTTCCACCTTGATTGACTACTGGCGATCCCGAAGGTAAGACGAGAACTAGTCTAGCGCTTCTTGAGAGACCGAGAAGTGGTATAGGATAGCAAGGAGGAGTTTTAAACTGACAGTATTGAAGACATTCGAAAAATCAACCAGTACTACGGTCGTAACCTTAGCTTCTCCATTCCTACTTAAATATCGCTAGTCCCTTTCAAAAGAGCAGAAGCCGTGCTATGGCCATCAGGGAAGCCAGTATCACCCGCGAAACTAGCCGATATTCAGTCCATTCTCTCATTACTCTCATTCCACAAGATGCACAGACTTTTTATTGGTCTCAATTGTGATGATACAATAAAAGATGACATAAATAGACAAGACTCGGTGGATTTCGAAATCTAATTTGATGATAACGTCGCATAAACGTGTATTTTTGGTGAATTATAGATATTTTTTTTAAAGATAGAATTAAAGGTTGATTTATATTTTGAAATCCCTGGGTTGTGGTTCTTTTCTGTATATGAGAAAACATATGAATTACTGAATGTTAAAAGGAACCACATGCACATTTTCTTAATTATCTGGAAAGTTTAACAGGAATCAAATCAAATTTAAATACAAATACTTAAAGTAGTAATATATCAATAAATCTAAATAAAGTTAATAGTAATTTTACTTAATCTAACAGTGCTGCACATATTTTTGTAAATCCTTTGATATCTCAAAAGTGTGTTTTTGCTGGGTGGTTCCTTTTTGCATAAATACGGACAGTTAATATTTACCGATAAGCGATTCTGACTAATAAGAAGTACCCACTAGTCATATGAAAATGCTAAGGCAATGTAGAGGAAAGACAGCGTTGTATTATGTGCACTCACAAATTAAAAAAAAAAGATTCAAAATTTCACACACACATAAACAACACATTCTATAAGTGGTAATAATATGCCTATTTATTTAACGTCTGCGTATGGCTGCTAATTTCTGTTTATTTTTTAAGTATAATTCAAACAAAAACACAACAAACATGTTGCTCTATGGTAGTTTGACCAAAAGCGCATTTCTCACGAGAGGCCTATCTCCAAGCGGTAGGTTAAAGGTAATAGCACACTTATCAAAGCCGAACGCGTCGAACGAGCCGAACGAAACGAATTTTAGAATTCTTTATATGAAATCTCATGAAACCTCGCACACTTACCCGCGTCGAATCGTCCGCATCTGGAAGAACTCCAGAAATCCTGGACGAATTCGGATGACGTCATAAAATTCGGCGCGGATTATGCGTCGCCTCGATCGATGCGCTCACATCTATCAGTTGCGTATGACAGAGCAACGCACGAGTACTATTTCTTGAAGAGATTTCTTCGACGCGGTCGATATTTTCGGCGCGGTCGATTCTTCTTGTGCGACTGTGCGAGGCCTCCTTGACTTCGATTCGTTCGGCGCGTTCGGCGCAGATAAGTGTGCGTTCACCATAAATAAACACTTTAAATACTGTACTTACATCGATGTGGGTAGAATTCATGTTCAATACTTGGCACAGTGTGAGATCAGTTCTATCACCAGTTTCAAAAATACGCACGAAATTGTCTGTAATTTTTGGTAGCCACACTAGAAAAGTTGGGAGCCTGTAATGCGTCAATTTTTAGTTTCATGTGGGAATAGTATTTTAGTAACATCATTTAGTAATGACAGAAAATGTGGTAGATATCGTAGTCTTTCGCGATTATCTGGTTAAAGTTTTAAAAAGACGATAGGGATAACAACATGAACTCAAAACCAAACACGATGTATGCACTGAAAGAGGTAAGGCTATCAACAATTGGGTTCCTATCACAGGTTATTGCTTATTTAGCATGAATTGGTATGGTGAAGTTTATGGTAAAATTATTACTACATGAAGTTAATAAAAATTATGTAGCTAAACCACGATATCTTTGACATTTGATAATTCTATAAGCCTAAATAGCCTATAGCCATAGCCTAATAAAGTTTGAAGCCTTATTCATTATTTTTTTATTGAAGCATAGGTACTCACTGTTGGGCAATATTGAGAGTGATCATAATAATTACATTTTTGAGGAGCGGCATCTTAAACAGCGAGGCTTTTTTCGCTGACCTAGATTTGCCAATGTCAGTGATCTTGTCTGTTAGTATACATTTCACCTGTAAAATAATACATTTAATAATATATTTCTTTATCGGTTTCCTGTATTTCTGAAAAACAAAACTTTTGTAAAGGAACATTCCGGTGTCAAAAAATAGTATATTTCTTAAGCTGTATGTGTTAAAGCACTATAAAAATAAATAGTAGCATCATAATAATTCAGTGAAACTAAGAAATTATTAACTTGATTAAGAACATTTTAATACCAAATTAAAAAATTATAAAAAAACGTCACAAACCTGCAGTTCAGCATTTTTATTCCATTTATTGATACGATAAATCGTTTGCAAGATTTTTAGTGCCTTGTCTTCATCTCCCTTTGTGAAGACAAATTTAGGACTCTCCTGCATGAAATAGTAGCAAATGGCGGCGATGACTTGCGGTACGGAGAACATCAACATCAATAAACGCCACGAATTCCAATAGATGTCCAGAATTGGAATGTAGTATGAGAATTTCAGGGGAATAATGGGTATCGCCAGCACTGAAAACCAATATTGCATAAGAAACATACATCTATAGATAATAAAGCATATTAGAAAGGAAAGGATTCAACATCATCATCATCAATAGCCATTAACAGTCCACTGCCGGACATAAGCCTTAGACAGGAGGTTTTGGCCTACTATACCACGCTGGCCAGACGGGTTGGTATAGAGTTGGTTTCAAGTTTTCCTTCTCTTTGCATCGATGTTGTCTTGCGTAGTTTATCCCTTAGTCGCCATTTACGACTGGACGTCGACGAGACGAGACCAAGAAAGGATTGAATCACATTTAAAAATTAAAAAAATTATTGCTGAAATAAATGTCTAACAGCTCGATACATTTAACTTACAAAACATTTCTCACACAGAAAGATAATTTGTACATATTTAATAGACTTCTGTCTTTGGGCTAGTGTTCAATTGATATATTCTAACTTGACAAATATTTGTTATTCTAATTTAATGATATCAGAATACCAAATGTACTTACGGGCTAACATTCCTTGAGTGAAAAGCATGACGCTGGATACAAAAAGCACGACAGAATTCCTCTTGACCATGGGCACGCTCTCGCTGAGATATGTCATCGACATTGTATACAATCCAGAAGCCCTGAAATGATCAAATTAAATATTGATATAATTGAATATAGAGTTACCGATGAAATCGAATTAAATAATATAAGTTGAAAGTTAGATCTACTTGTCGATAACCGGCTAACTTGGCCCGGGCTTACCCCGGCTTCAAGGTGGAATTAGTTCTACATTTTTTACCACTAATTCAAGATAATTTAAAATAAATTTTGAAGATGTTATTGAACTTGACTCTTGACTCTGACACTTTTTTAACGATTTTGGCCATATGATTGAGTTTGAAATCATCATCATCATCATCAACAGCCTTTAACAGTCCACTGCTCCACATAGGCCTCTCCTTAGAAAGGAGGTATTGGCCTACTATACCACTCTGGCCAGACGGGTTGGTATAGGGTTGGTTTCAAGTTTTCCTTCTCTTTGCATTGATGTTGTCTTGCGTAGTTTAAACCTTGGTCGCCTTTTACGACACCCGCGGGATGAATAGGGGTGGTGACACTTTGTATTCTTAATCCGTCACCACACGGACAAGAGTTTGAAATATTTGATTTAAATTACTACAGTGATGTTATAAACGCTGGGTTCTAAAATTTCCAGTGTGATTTTGATAACTTTTATAGTATTGTCGTATTAATTGAAAACTTTAGGCAGGTTACATCTAAAAGCCATTAATGAAGCTCTGGTAAAAAAAAATATTTTTTATAAAGTAACGATAAAGTGACTGTCTAATACTAATGTTAATACTCAACTTACAGAAAAGCCGTTACAAACTGGCAGATCATCAGCATGATCCAATTAACAGAAATAGTGCCAATGGTATTAAGCACAGCGCTTGGAACAAGTGCTACTAGTATCATAGCACGTCGCCCTAGTTTATCAGCTAGGTAACTCCATGTTAAGGAACCAAGAAGTAGACCTGAAAAGTACAAGGAACTAAATAAAAAACATTTGGGAGAAGAAGGCCGATTTAACATCACATTTGACAAACTAACCAGCCATGGGCCCCGCAGCCAAGATTCCTTGTTGATTAGGTGTAGTACCAAGCTCGCAAGCGCTGGTGGGTACTATGAAAGTGACACCATATATCATGCTGGCGTATGCTATCATAGTAAATCCAGCGAGAACTGTTGCCATAAATCCGTAGAGCCCAAAACCTGGTCAACACATTCAAGTTTTTTCAAATTCAATGTAAAATTTTCAATGTACTCATGAAGAAATCTGGAAAAATTATTGTCAGCTACTAGGAAGACTCATAAAATACTAAAGTTTTTTATACGTGGAGTGGAACCTCAACATTTTAAAACCTAAGAAAACGTTTTGTGTAACTGAAAAGTTAGTTACAGAACTTTAATATCAATTTGTTTATTAATACACCTACTCGACAACTGTCGTGTACAGATTAAATAACGCGCAATATTTAATGTATTTAAGAAATTACGAGTTACCGTATCAATCGGAGCTGCACTGTACGCATATCACAGCGACTTTTTGTCTGTATTCTCGTATTGACTTTTGTTCTATTAAGTAGATGTCATCAAAGCATTTAAAGTACACAATAAATTAATGAGAGCATATTGTAAAGCGGAATAAATGGATAGCTGTAAGCCTCTATTTAAACAATTTAATATCTTGCTATTCCGTGTACATTAAAAAGTTATACTATTTATGTATTTTATTCCCAGAGTATTTTTCCAAATCTGAAGATGTTTCCAAACAAAATATAGCTTCTAGAGATAGGCATAATTTACCTTTACATTTACCTAAATGTAGGCTCCAAATGTATAAGAGTAATGTGTTTAATAATGAACTTATGTAAGCTCTGTAAAGATATACAATAAATTGCCAAAAACAATATAAGAACAACCACTTATTAAATTTAGGAAAAAGTTGAATCAATACTTGAAAGATAAATTCTTTTGATGATTTGAATGATATTATGTTAAATCGCAAAAGGGGAAGTAGTCCGTAGAGTACTGGCTTTCGCCTTCGGCTCCGCTGCGTCTGAATCGGTTATCGTGATGAAAAGTAGCCTATTTCTTTTCTCAGGCTCTAGAACATCTGAGTATCAAATTTTATTTAATAAGAAAGAACAAAACAGACAGTGTAAACTTTGCATTTATAATGTTGATAAGGATTCATCATCATCAACAGCCTTTAACAGTCCATTACTGGACATAGGCCTCTCCTTAGAAAGGAGGTTTTGGCCTACTATACCACTCTGGCCAGACGGGTTGATAAAGGGTTGGTTTCAAGTTTTCCTTCTCTTTGCATTGAAGTTGTCTTGCGTAGTTTATCACTTAGTCGCCTTTTACGACACATGCGAGATGAATAAGGGTGGTGACACTCTGTATTCTTAATCCGAGGGTAGGGATTAAGGATTCTTATTTTTTTATTAAAATGTTTATTCAATTGACGTTGACAATGCTCTATAATATTGTATTTAGTATAATGTTAGATAATAATAAGTAGGGATAAATTTAATTTTACCGTTGGAAAACTTTTGTCCCCATACGTCGATAAAGGTCTTGGTTAGTGTACCAACTGTAAATCCCTATTAATATTATAAATGCGAAAGTAACTCTGTCTGTCTGTTACGTTTTCACGCCTTAATCGCTAAACCGATGAACCGAACTGAAAGGACATAGGCTACATTTTACTGCGATAACCGACTTACATGCGGGCGGAGCCGCGGGCAAAAGCTAGTAGTCTATAATCGCAACTAGAGTTTCGTAATTTTTCCTTAACACGTGCTACATGATATTCAAAGAGATCCAATTTTCAAAGAGCGGCCTATGTACAGGAATGAACTAGTTGACTGCCTCGTTGGTCTAGTGGTTAGCGTATGCGGCTGCTGATCAAGAGGTCTCGGGTTCGATTCCCGGGTCGAACCAAATATTATTTGTGTGATTCACAAATATTTGTTTCGGAGTCTGGGTGTTTTCTATGTATAATATGTATGTATTTACAAAAAAAAAGTATGTTTATGTATTTATATCAGTTGTCTAGTACCCATAACACAAGCTCTGCTTAGCTTGGGACTAGATGATGTTGTGTGTCAGATGTCCAAAAATATAAAAAAAATGTCCAAAAAGTTAAGGACGGTAACGATGGGTTTGCAAGAATTACAATAAAGAATAAGGACTTGTAGTATTCAATAAAAACCTAGCAGTACTGCCCAATAAAATTCTTATCCTGGTCTAAATTAAAATCTGAATAGTAAGGACCAAAATAAGGCCAACCTACTAGGCAGCTAAAAATGCGTTCAAATGTAGGATTAGATTTAAACTAAATAAAACATAAAATACTTACCCGCTTTGTTCAGAGCTTCCTCGAAAGGTAAATTTTCGAAAGACATTTTCTCACTTTTTTCAATATTTAGTCTTAAAGTTAGGAAATATGTAAATACGAACTACTATTTGACAATTCTCACTCCTTTTAAACTCAAGAGTTTAACTTAAATATATACTTTACTTTCAAATACGTAAATCATCCATAGATCCATTTCACTATATTTAAAACACAATGTTACAGAGGTACTGAAACCACAAAATGAATGCGATATTTTAAAATACGATGTCGCTTAAAATAAAATAAAATGATATTGTAACTATATAGGTACGTAATTTGTCACGACAATATTTTTCACATTAAATATTTAAGACATTTTAAGATTTACCTCATTGTATCTTTGTTACTGTAGAAAAGTCATTAAAAGTGTTTTTCCTGTTGCAGAATCGCTAGTCATATATCTCGACGTTAATAATGATTAAAATAAAGAAATAATCCATCGTTTACTAGCCGTAGTAAAGCCACGTGGATTTGAGCACGAATAGGCTGACTCGACAGGGGCAGTACTACATAATTATGACAGCTTTCTTGCCGTCGTATTTCGTTGGTGAATGTGAGACCGGAGGCCCAATCATTCCGCAAAATGATTCAGAATAATCTGACCAAGCCGCCAGGTTATGAATCACCATGCTGCATTGCCTACTCTCACAATGAGGATGGGGCAGTACTACCCTCACACAGAAGACTATCATAATAATGACAGCTTTTCTGCTATCGTATTTCGTTGGTGAGTGTGAGACCGGAGGCCCAATCATTCTGCAAAATGATTCAGAATAATCTGACCAAGCCGCCAGGTTATGAATCACTATGCTGCATTGCCTACCCTCACAATGAGGATGGGGCAGTACTACCCTCACACAGAAGACTATCATAATAATGACAGCTTTTCTGCTATCGTATTTCGTTGGTGAATGTGAGACCGGAGGCCCAATCATTCTACATAATGCTGCAGAATAATCTGATCAGGCCGCCATGGCTGTGCTTTGCTGTGTGCTGCATTGCCTACCTTCACAATGAGGATAGTGACCATTATCCTGGATTTCTATCAGGCAGAATAAAGTCACTTTTGTACGAGTCTAAGAGTGGTTTCCACCATCCTCGTTTCGAATGTAGACAATGCAGCTATAGTCATGAGAAACCCACACTAAGTGAGATGCTTTTTCACACCCGCTCTGGCGTCATAGCGGCAGGGAAACTTGTGCACTGGTAGGACGGTAGGTAAACAGGAATTAAGAGCCGAATTACTTAGTTTGAAAGCAAATGTCAGCTTCTCTAAAGCGGCGACTTTCAAGGCCAACGTGTTGTCGTATAGAGGAAGTTTTAGGGTGAAACTAGTTGGAAAAACTTGTCAAAATCCTTGCCATGATACAGGCGCTACTTATATTATTGTTTGCGTAATAAAGTTTCAAGAGATTTGAAAATTTTCGAGAAAACGACGTCTACACAATTTTGATTCCTTTAGAATTCCTTTTCTTATAGAACAGATATTAAAATACCTTAACCTATATATAATTTATAAGATAAACATTTCTAAAGATTAGATTGCGTTACGTGTTAATGTTCAGTTTTGGTGGTAATTAGATATATTTAGTACTAGCAGGGAGTGTCACTCCGCAGTTTAAGTATAGTCAGCCGCCTGCCTGCCGGGACGAGCATGCCGGTCGAATAGACGTCATCAGAACAGGTAAGAGTTACCGAGTTAAATATAATTATAGTTGTTTCGGCGCTGTGCGATCTGAATTGAACTTAATGTTTTGACGCCTAGGGCCCCGATTTCTTTAATTTACTTCTCGGAGTGAGGGTTCTGTATGAGTACTATTATGCATTCTGTGGTACTAGAAAGTCAGAATTATATATGAACATCATTAACTGCATATCATTTATTAACAAGGTACTACAGTAGTATACTTCAAGATACTTTTGACTCACAGCTTTGTATTCAGGATGCCAGAGGCGAGATAAACTTCTACATTTAATTAGTTTAATTTTGGTCTCTTTGCCTATTCATTTCAGCTTTCAATGATGGATGAAAGAGGGCTGATCACGAGTCTCTAGACAGGCATATTGATGTCAGCCAATGACGGCTCTGTTTATCGTGTCGATGGAAATACATAAGCGATTTTGGACCGCGACGCGGATCACCTTTGGCCAAGCGTACATGACTCACTCGCGAGGCCTTTGCACCCATTTTCGACGGGCCGCTGTCAAGTAACAATTTACACAGCTTGAAACAAATGTTTTATCCTAGCATCGAATAATAATTGGTCAATATACGAGGCTACATAGTAGTATATGTTTTTTTATTTATAAAATACGTTAGTTTTCAGTTTACGACGACATCATTGCAATCTGACAAATATAACATTATTATTTAACATAAGCCTAATTTATTTATTTATTTATTTATTTATTAATCTTAGGGAAGCTTACAGCAATACATTTAACATAAATTATAAAAGTAGCAACAATACGCCAATAACAAGTCTCCACAAATAGAAACTAAATATTATGAAAAACATAAACCCTTAGGCAAACAAAAGCAATAAATTTCCTTATATATTGTAAGTACAAATTAAAATCCTTTTTTTTTAAAATAGTATCTGCCAATCAACATGTTTAAGTAACTTTAAACTTTGTTTCAAATACAATACTGAATTTTAAAACGAAATTGAGTGCAGTGTCCCTCTCATTCTTGATATACTCATAGCAAAGATGTCAAGGTCGTGTTTACGCACTAAGTCATTGTAAACATGGCAAGAACGATAAAGGAAACTGTTTTGACGATACCTAGTAGCAACTATCGGTATTGAGAAAAATGGAGCGTGGCGCAGTGAATGCACTGGTACATAGATTTTCACCTTGTTCAGTAACTCGGGACAGTCGACGGAAGAGGTCACTATACGGGCAAGAAACAATAGGTCAGCAATATCCCGACGTTTTCGGAGTTCCAGAAAGTGATGTCTTTTGCATGAAATTGCATAGTCATAAGAAACAGACTTGGCTCTGAAATTGAGAAATTTGATAAATTTCTTTTGAACCCTCTCAATCCTCTTAATATAAACGTCATATCTCGGATTCCAAATTTGCGAGGCGTATTCTAAATGAGGACGAACATATGTTGAATATAAAATTTTCAAAGTTTTCGCGTTTTTAAAGTCTTTGGATGAGCGCATAATAAAGCCGAGAGACTTCAAGGCCTTTCTTACTATGGAGTCTATATGATTTTTGAACAACAATTTAGAGTCATGCAGAATACCCAAGTCCTTAACCACATCAGCTGCTTGTAGTTTTTCATTCTCTAAAAAGTAATTAAATAAAATTGGGTGTTTACCTCTGGTGAATGTAATTTTTGAGCATTTGCTGGGATTAAGGTTAAGCTTATTCTCGTTACAATAGGTATTTAAGCGAGAAAGATCATCCTGCAGAGCCAATGCGTCGCTAGGATTGGAAATGAGCTTGAATATTTTCATATCATCAGCAAAATTTAAAATTGACGAGTTATGGAAACAGCTATGGATGTCTGATATAAATATAAGAAAGAGAAGCGGGCCGAGTAAAGATCCTTGGGGTACCCCACTCGGAACACTCATCCATTTAGACATATAGTTTCCCAATACAACTGCTTGACTCCTATTGTCGATGTAGGACGCGAACCGTCGAAGCAAGTCTCCCCTAATACCTGCATTCTCCAGCTTATATAATAAGATTTTATGATTTATACGATCGAAAGCCTTACTATAATCTGTGTAGATTACATCTATTTGTTGGCCTCCCTCCATGGAGTCCGTTAAAAATTCATTGAAAAGAATTAAGTTAGTGACAGTGGACCTCCCCTTAATGAAGCCATGTTGAGAACAAGGCAATTGATCCTTCAATGCGTTATATACCTGCTCATATATAATTTTTTCAAAAACTTTCGCTATAATTGGCAATTTTGAAATTGGACGGTAATTATTAATTTGGTTCCTTGGTCCTTTTTTATGAATAGGAGATATAAAAGCCGATTTCCAGATATCTGGCATATGACCACATCTAACAGATTCCTGAAATAAATATGCTAGGGGTAATGACAGTTGCTTAGCGCAGTTTACGAAAAATATTGGAGGAAGTAAGTCAGGACCTGCAGACTTTCTAGGGTCCAACCTCATTAGCTTGTCATGAACTATATTAGAAGTTATTTCTATGCAGGAAATATTAGCATCCATGCCCATACTCACATAGGGCAAAGTAGATGTTGAGTCAGTATCAGATAAGAAATTTGAATGAAAATATTGAGCAAATAGATCACAAATATCGTCGCCCTGTGTTGCTGTTTTATTATCATGAACCATATTATTTGGTATAGTGGTTCGTTTTGAAAGCGATTTCATGTGTGACCAAAAACATTTTGGGTTAGTCTTTATTGAATCCTCAACTAATGCTATATAGTTAGTATAGCACTTACCCTCCAAATCTTTGGCGCGCTTTCGCAACAACTGTACCGTCTGGGCATCAGATATCATTCCGTACGTTTTGAACTTACGCATAAATTTGGCTTTTTCTTTTATAAGTTTCTTAAGAGCGGGCGAATACCACGGAGGAAATGACCGCCGAGGAAGTACTTTACTTGGCACATACAAGTCGCGTAATTTATTTATAATCATATAAAAATGCTCGACTGCTTCATCAAAATTTAATTTAGAAAATTCATCTAACCAACGTATATTTGACAAGTATTTATTTATTTCATCATAATTTGCCCGTTGAAACATAAATTTTGTACGAGGGGCCGGTTTTAACATCTGAGTTATCTCGATTTTCAGCGAGAAGCACAATGCCTTGTGATAGGGATCAAGAGGTACAAAAGGACCATGGCACTCGATTACGGTAGCTTCGCAATTGGACAGAACCAAATCCAGCCATTTGCCATAGAAGTTAGTTACAGGGTTATACTGATGTAGATCCAGTAATGCAAGTTCATCTATTAAGTTGCTTTCATTGATACCCAACACGCTACTTGGTTCGAGGTAGGGTGCGTTTTCCGATCTATTCCAATGAATCGAGCTCATGTTAAAATCCCCTACAATCAAAAAATGGTCGGTGGGGCGAGAATTAACAATATCACGTAGATTATTTAAGAAGTTATTGAGCTGTTGTGTGAAGTTTAAACCTCTTTTTTCATTGCACAAATAAACTGTGCATATATGCAACTGTATATCATTATCAACACAAACAGATAACCATATATCCTCGGCGGTAGAATTCCATTCGGGTCGGATAATTGTATTAAGATGTCTCCGAGTAGCAACAAGAACTCCCCCCCCCATCGACTGACCAGTACTTTCGTAACAGCGGTCACGACGCCACACCATATAGCTGTCGTCAAACAGTTCCGCATCCAACACACTATCATTTAACCATGTTTCAGCTATCAAAATAATATCATAACTATTCATACTTATATTTCTCTTAAATTCAGTGGTCTTCGTCCGTAAGCCGCGAACGTTTTGGTAATAAAAGTTAATCGTAGCCATAGTTAGTAAGTAACAATGTCAAAATAACAATTAATATATATTTCTTGCTCACGGGTCGTACAACTCGTAAACAGAAACATAACAGATATATGTAAACATGTATAACATTTGGTTTAAATATGATAAAACGTTCGCGACAATATTGATCAAAACAACTCGTCAAGGCAGACCACCCACATTGGCTTAGAAAATAATCATACTACATAATACTATGAACTATTACGATTATGCGAAGTAAAAGACAATAAAGGCTGGTATGAACTACTCTTCTACAATTAAGGGATTGGCGTTATAAATGTGCACAAATCCTTAGTAAGCGATAGCAAATTTAAAAAAATTATGCTAGCAACAAGGTCAAAAGCTAATTAACAAAACCAACACAATTGAAATAAGACATTCGTTGCAGGCCATATTTAGCATGAGAGATACAACCGCCGCGCCGTGTACTTATAATAAACCAAACTGATTTTATTATCATATTATAAACGCGAAAGTTTGTGAGTATGTATGTATGTTTGTTGCTCTTTTACGCAAAAACTACTGAACGGATGTGGATGAAACTTTACAGTAATATAGCTTATACATCAGAATAACACATAGGCTACTTTTACTGCAATAATCGAGAGACACGCGGGCGAAAGCTAGTAATATATAATGCAAATAGGTGTCAATTTAGAACCTATTTAGATAAATGTTGGTATAAAGATAAGAAACCTGTAACAGTTTTATTCAAGAACTCATTCCTTGAGGTCGTTAAGTATAAATAGGAAATTAAGTCGATCAGTGTGCTTTCGCAGCCGCTCAACTAATTGCAATGAAAGGACAACGACAGGCACGTATAGAACTTTTAGATCGTCTTGTGTATCTCTTGGTAGGAATTATTTTCGTATTAATTTAGCTGGTAATGTAATTCAGAATAACATTTTAAATTCAACAACGTTATTTCAGTTTGTAGTACACAGACCACAGATCATAGAAATACAGGAGATTATCTTTGTACACAAATTTATTCGTGTTCAGATGTCTCCGCGTTTCTCCCACTTACTTCACTAACACAAAACAAAAATTGTAAGCACGGCACACACGCTCGTATTTCTCCCGCACACAAAGAAACTTACAGAGACACCAATAAACCCACTAATAGAACACATGCGAAAAGAGGGCGGCACTTCTATCTGTAGCTACGGATTCCGAATAAACACACATGTGCAAGTTATGCAACTAGTGATGTGAAGTGATAATCATAGAAAAATATCGAATGAAATTCAGTTAGCTGTATTATCTGCTCTTTCTCCTAAAGATTTTATTGACTGTGAAAAGAAAACTAAACATGAGTTTCCCTCGAATATACTCTATACAAGCGATGTTTTATCTTAATTGGAATATTTACTAATTAACTACCAAAAAACTGGATATCATCTTCTCGAATCTAGACTAGAACACAGGTAAAACTGCAAGAACTTTATTTTTAAGGATTTTATTAACCAGTAAAATGTAAAATTTATTTAAAACTTGCCGCTTAGACAGTTTAGGTGTTGCGTTCTTAGTTAAGTAGTGTAGTCTTACGGTTGCATATTTTTCCATTATGGCCTTTATTAGTATTATTAAATGGTTATTCATTGGCGATATTTTTCCATTACGGCTTTTATTAATATTATTAAATGGTTATTCATTGGCGATTGATCGTATTGATGAAAATTTATTGGGACGAGCATATTGTGCTATTTTTGTTGGGAACCAGCTTAGACCCCTTCCTGTCGCATTTATCCACGTTTCTTTAATTTTTGGACCCTTCGGATAGCTAAAACTTTGAAATAAAATCAAGGTATAAATGATGCATGAGTACCACAATAAATTACATCAATTTGAAAATTTTATTGTATTTATTGTAGGGGTCACCATGCTACATTGTCTACCCTCACAATAAGCATGGTGACCCCTACTCCTGGATTCTACTCATGCTTTCCATCAGGCAGAGTAGAGTCACTTTGGCAGGCTTAAATATAAAAAAAAAAAAAAAAAAAAAAAAAAAAAAAATTTATTTGCATAAGTAGTGTACGTAATATTATTAAATTAAAAACTTCTATCGATATCTGTGACATAACGCCCTCTTGTTTTCAACTTAGCGGATTTTAAGTATTGCAACTTTAGAAATTGTAAAAGGCGTTTTGCCATTGCAGTTGTTACAACTATTGGAGAAGAATTTTAATTGTAGTGTCCTCGTGCGGGTCTCAGATTATTGAGTTGAATTCTAAAGTACTACGAACAAAAGAGTAGTACAACACGTTGATTGAGTAAACTCAATTTGTCTCGTTCTTCTTATTTCAAAACCAATTATTAGCACTTGCTGTGTTTGGAAATGGGAATTTTGAATAAAGACTTGAATATTTTGAATTTGAATTTATAAATGCCCGTTACTGGGTATGTTTATTTGAGGTAGTCGGACTGTCTCGTGTTGAAGCTGTGCGAGCGAGATAGGTGTGGCTGTGTAGTGAGGAGAACACGACCGGACAGTGTACCGGAACAGCATTTGGATTTGAGCAAGGGTCGATAATAGTCTATGGTCGTGCGCAACAGTTTTAGCAATATTATTACATAGTTTAGTTTGCTTGTTAATTCAATAACACAAATGGGAAATTCAACACTCATCAGCATTTGATCGATTAACATCACTCAGATTAGCAGAAACGTTTAACGTATTACATCATATGAAAATTAGATTTGAAGAAACCTTAGAATATTTGTTATCACGTAAATGGGTCACTATTAAATCTCTTTATCATCATTAGCAATAAGATCAGTATATTAGATTATGTAGTAATAAATTAGATAGATTCAAACAATCATAAAACTATACAATTGTAAAATATTATCAGTCTCAATTTTATTGCATTATTTTTATAATAAATCAAAATTTATTAGCAGGAGAAAGAAGGTCATGGAAGAAAAAAATATAGATTATCAAGATAGGTAGTTACAAGGGACGTACGGAGGACGAGGGAATAAGCTAGGAAGATATTTTTATAGTTGAATAAATGCCAATTGAGTTTGCTTTTGTATCTGCGAGGAAGAGTATTGGCTCTTTAGTCAGATGTAGCATTTAAAAAATAATATATTTATGTGTGAATATCGTTTATTATTTAATATAATTAAAGAGTAAAAGTGAACATTTTTAAGAAACTACTATCCACTGTTTTGTCCGTTTCATGTATGTAATTAAAGTCATCTGCGACACAGGAATTTATATTCCTAATGCGGGAGTTGTATAATGTAAAATGAAAAAAGAAAAATAAGAAAGAAAGAAAATAATACAAACACAACAATTTTTATAGTTAGTTATTATTTACTTGACTAACTTTATATTGGCTAAACTATACTGCTTTATTTATTAATATTATTGTACAAATGTAATTATTATAGAATCTATTTCTAAATTTTACTAGGCTTATATTAAATTTTACTATAATAATTATTATTTATTAAAAGTTATTCTACTTTTATAATGCATTTAATTATTTAATGCAATTGAAATTGCATTTTGGTTAGGCTTGAATATGCTTTTCACCCTCGCCGTTGCGAATGTGGACATTGGTACAAACTTGTTGAAAAACCATTTGCTTATATGCTAATATCTAGATTTTTAGTAGTGATAACACAATTATGTGCATTGGAATGTACGGTTTAAGTATTGCCATATTAATAAATGTTCTTGCGATAGTTTCAACACACTTACCAAACCGAAAAATCATTAATTAATCGTAAGCGTACACAACTTTTTTATTTTGCCTTGCGTGCGATTTAATTGTTGGGTTATTCACTGTTGTAAATAAATAATTAAAATAATTTAATTTTATCAATAATAATTGAAATAATTTAATTTAATCAATAATAATTAAAATAATTTAATTTAATCAATAATAATTAAAATAATTTAATTTAATCAATAATAATTAAAATAATTTAATTTAATCAATAATAATTTAAATAATTTAATTTAATCAATAATAATTTAAATAATTTATTTTTTTCTTCCATATATTCTTTTATACTATAATAGCTTTTCTCTATCAGGAAATATTTCAACTTATCTATGAAAATACTGTATTTGTTTTTATTTTTAATAGTTTCTGGTATTTATTATAAACTTTTATAGACATAACCAAAGGTCTTGTGGAATGCGTAGTTGACTGGGATGTTGGCAGGTTTAGTCTATTCCTGTTTGAGTGTATATTTCATTTATTTATCTTCTCTTTTACTGTAGTATTCTGGGTGTTTACTAACAAATTCGCAGGCTTACATAAATGCATTTGCAGAATTTTCAGGTTCTGAATATTGGGTTTATAGGAGTCTATTTAACATTTTCTCTCCTTAATCTCTATTCGGAAAACTAAAACTATCCATAGAACATAAATTAAAGTTAATCACGACTCGTTAGAATTGACAAATAATAGAACACACACCGATCTAATATTTAGGGGTTGAGAAATTGAATTATACTAAAATATAAACCATGCATATGGAGCATCAGCTGAGATCTACTTAATTAATAAAATTTTCTGCTTCGGCGAGTTCTGATTTCACATTTTTCTGTTTCTTGTCACTGGGCAGAAACGCTGTAACAATTGCTGCAGCTGGAAGATAAAATATTTTCACAACTTCAGTTTTGTGTTTATGATTTATACCATGTTTTGAAGTATTTGCCTTTTGCCCTTTCTAAATAAGGACTAGCTTAAAAACTTGCTTTTTAAACATCAAGGTTTCAAGTTGAATAAATCAATAAACTAGGATAAAACGTTTAAAAATAAGTCAATAACTGTTAGGGAATAGTACTCACAAGCAAATAAAGTGCCGTAGAAGAAGAATCCAACATCGCAGTAATTCAGCAACAGTAGGTTCAGGACCTGAATGGATACCACAATGGTAATGTACTGAGCCGTCATTGTCAATGCGATGGCTTGTGCCCTGAATAAAAAATATCGTTAAAGTATCGTTATATATTAAGGTTCTATATTTTCCTTGATGTCAAATCGTTACAAAGTCTAATAGAAAACCTGGTAAATTAAAATCAATAAAAATAATAAAACCACTACGGTAACTTAATCGTGAAAATTTGGAACTTTAACAAAACATAATATTTTCTGAATTTCTACATCTATAGTATATCTTTCGTCTAAATCCAAGAAGAAACGGTACTGAAATAAATCGAACTTTGGAGAATGTAATTTTGGGTTTCATGTAAAAATATTAGTAATACCTATCACAGACTTCTTTAAGGAGTGCAAACTACTACTAAGATATCATCAACAACCCGTATCGTCCCACTGCAGGGATCGGGACTCCTCTCAGAAGAAGGTTAAGGCCATACGTCTATACGCTGGCCAAGTACGGGTTGGGGACTGGCAATACACGTAGTGGGTACGTAATCTTGCCGTTGGATATTTTTAAGCCACCCTAATTAGTGTAGGTTGTTAATATTAATGTTGCAGAAGCATCGCAATATTTGGTGATCACCACACTTGGATTCTACATCAGGCAGGGTCATTTTGACAGACTCAGACTAAAAAAATATCAACATCACCAGCCTATTCACTGATCAACGAAGGATTCTGTAAGTAGCGCCAACTACTAATAAAATATGTATTTACAATATTATTGTTAGCTTCTAGTAGTTACCTCAATTGTGTAGGGAACAATTCCACACAGATGGACGTGCACAATCCAACCATAAGGATACCCATGAGCATAAAGATGAACAGTATAGTACTGCCGATGATGTTAGGGACGAGGTTCACGAGAATACCACTTCCTCCGCACAACAAGTATAGTGCCATCACCATATAACGACGGCTGACGAAGTTGATCAACTGGAATGTTATGTGAATACAGTAAAACCCATTAAAGTTATTAAACCCAAAATATCGTCTGACTTAAATTTATGTAAATTTAAGTCAGACGATATTTGTTGATTTCTTATTTAAGTACACCAACTTTAAATTTGGCGTTTCTTTCAATTAGAATCCATTTAAATATTTTTGATATATTTCATCAATATTCTAGGGGCTTATGCCTCTTTTGACAAAATTTATGAATTTTGGTTCCGTCTACCTAAGTGTTGTAGACATTTTATTTTATTTATTTATTTCGGATGACCAATATATTCGGATACCAATATCACTAACAAATGAAACACACATCAAATATGAAAAAAATAAAATAAAATACATGCCCTAACACACAGCTAACAAAGGATAATTAGTATCATCTAAATTAAAATGAAATTAAAATTAAATTAAAATAATTTAATAATAATAAAGAAGAAAGCCTCTAGTTAAAAGAGCCATAAACAACATAAAACAGCAATTTAATCAGAACCTAAACTCTGGCGAGAGAGAGAGACCCGCCGATGTTGGTTTATTTAAACACGAAATACATTACGACCTACGGAAGTAAATAGGAAACTTTTTAAGTTGAACGATCTTAGTATAATAAAGGTGCGCACTTTGAAGTTGCACATTGGGGAGGACCTGAAATAACATAGTACAGTCCTCCGCAGAGGAGGTTGCTTGAGTCGACCGTAGGACTGTTCTTTAGTGGAAACACCACAACTCCTGATTCAACAATCAAAAAGGTACACACTTTAAGATGATATATTCGGATACTTACAAAGCTCATGCATAAGTTCAAGACGCCCTGCGACACTGAAATTACGAGTACCATCAGTAGGGACGGTATATTTAGAGCACAAGGTGTCACATCAGGCTGAAAGTAAACCAATTTGAATTTCGTATGATAATATTATATGTTATAGAAGTTTTCAAATTGCAATATAGAACCACACACACGTGAGTATTAATTAGTTCAGGAAGAGCCTACCGTGCTCCTGTCTTTAGCCCTGGCAACATAAGTGTAAAGTTATATGATTCGTCGATAAAACGAAGTCTATATCAATCTGTCTTGATAGTATCGTATAGTAGGCCAGAAGCTCGTTTCTCAAGGACTACCTATTTAGAACAGTAAATTAAAAAAAACACTCAATAGATTGTCTATACTTACGTTAATGTTGGTAGAATTCGTGTTCAATACTTGGCACAGGGTGAGATCAGTTCTGACACCACTTTGTAAAATACGTACTAAGTAGTCTGTTATTTTTGGTAGCCACACTATGAAAGTCGGGAGTCTGAAATGCGTCAAATAAGTTTCATGTTGGGACACATACTACTACTTACGTGTGATAGATAATGTGGTAGTCTTTAGTTTAAAGTTCCAAAGAGACAATTTCGCTGTGGGCAGTCCTAGCTGGTCAGGAGCTAGCCTTGACTAGCTGGTTTCGAACAATTTGACCCTTTGATACCCTGAGATATTTAAAAACACGATGCATGCACTAATACCTCTGTTGGGTTTCAGCAATTGGGTTCCCAGCACAGATTCTTACTAATTTCGTGAGAATTAGTCTTGTGACTTTTACGATTAAATATTGTTACATGTACCTAAGCCACGAAATATTAAACATAGATACTTCTATTGGCGATATTAGACTTCCATAATTATTGTTTTTATTGTGACATACTCACTGTTGGGCAATATTGAGAGCGATCATGATAATCAAGTTCTTGAGGAGCGGCATCTTAAACAGCGAGGCTTTCTTTGTTGGCTTAGATCTTCTAATGTCAGTTGTTTTTTCTGTTATTATACATTTCACCTGTAAGATAGTACAATAAGTTAGATATATTTTTAATCGGTTCCTCGTAAAACTTTACAGAGAGGTGATTCCAGAAAAGTGTCAAGAAAATAGTAAGTTTTTAAGTGAAAAGGATATTTTCTAAACTGTATTTGTTTAGCCATTATTTAAATATAGTAGTAAGCTCATATTAACTTAATAAAACCAAGAAAATATTAACTAAAATTTGAAACTTTCAAAAACCAAAACTAATACACAATTACATTCCTGCAGTTCGGCATTTTTATTCCTTTTGTTGATGCGATAAATAGTTTGCAAGATTTCCAGTGCCTTGGCTTCATCTCCCTTTGTGAAGACAAATTTAGGACTTTCTTGAATGAAGTAATAACAAATAGCGGCGATAACATGCGGTATGGAGAACATCAACATAAGCAAACGCCACGAATTCCAATAGATGCCCAAAGCTGGTATGTAGTATGAGAATTTTAGGGGAATAATGGGCATCGCCAACACTGAAAACATAAATGTGCACTCATATCTATGGATGAAGAAAAGAAGTAATAACCAAAACCCAACTATTTTCGAATGATGTGTGTATGTTAGTTGGGTGTTAGTTTTTACTTTTTTATATTTCAAATGTTTTGGTGTCACTATAATAGTAATTTATTTACAAAGTATATTTTAATTAATAACTAAACCGGCCGTTTTTTTTAAATGTGTAAGTAACGCTATTTCCAATGATACCAAACACGGTATATTTTTCTCAAAATTCTTTTTTATGAGCGCTAGAAGGCGCCACTTATGCTTCAGTGACACGTCATATAGCCTTTAACCAGCGGACGATTAAGACTCTTCTAAAGATATCTCATTTGTTCAGTTCTAATAAGTACCAAGTTGTAAAGCTATGAGGGAACAAATGAACATATATACATAGCCGTTCACTATCATAACCCTCATTTATCTTTTCAGTAGTCGGGTAGCAAATAGAAAGGAAACGTCTGCGACGAAAGTTACAGAATTACATCAGAGATATTTCGAAGATACTCGTATTTAGATTTAAGGTCTTCGCACATTACACCGACTCAACGCCAATCGTACGCGCTTCCAACTAGAACTGTCACTTCGGTATCAACGAGTCGTCAACTAAGCAATCAACGCATCGGTCATCAGTGGACAACTTGGCGTCAATGAGTGAGCAGTGCGTCGTCAACGAGTGGGAAGCGCTTTGTCAACTAGCACGACCTCAACCAGATCTTAGCTTAGCTTAGCTTTTTTTTTTACAACTCCCGCATTAGGAATATAAATTCCTGTGTCGCGGGGGACTTTACAAACATACATGAAACGGACACAAAGGACACCCAGACTCAGAACAACAAATTGTGAATCACACAAAGTGTTGTCCTACGTGGGATTTGAACCCACGACACTTGGCGTAGTAGGAAGCGGCGTGGCGACCGCTTAAGCCACTAGGCCAACCGTGCAGTCGATCTATCAGTCGTTACTCGAATTTCATCTAGAGCAAGCGTAAAATGTCTCGCTTCTAATATCAAGAACTGGCAATAATAGCGATGATACTCGATGACGATGACGAAATTAAAATAAATCGAAAGAACAGAAGATATTGGGTTCATGATATGTTGAGAAAAATAAAAACAGAAGAGGAATATTAACCGGCTAAGACGAGTTGGCAACGCGTCGCCCGCTAACCGTGAGCACATTGTCGATTGTGACCAATTCATCGTCAACGAAGGGCAAACGTTTCGGTGACAGTCAATAGGTGAACAACGCCTTGACCATACCTTTAACTTTCAAGTTGACAAATTCACTTTTAATGAACATAACATAGAGCTTACATTTCAATGCCATACTGTGAGCTGAGTTGGAGTTGAGTCGGCGTTGAGTCGGTGTAATGTGCGAATACTTCAAATCGCTTAAATATAAGTCTAACAACTCAGCAAATTTAGTTTAGGTAAGAAGCATTTCTCTTGGAAAGACACCTTGTAGGTACATAATATATTTACTACTACACCACACTATACTGCACCGCACACTATATAAATTTACTCGAATTATTCCGATTTCTAGTTGACTCGATAAAGACTTAGTGTTTTAATTAAATTCTTTTAGAAATGGTAATTGTACTTACATGCTAAAATTCCTTGACTGAAAAGCACAACGCTCGATACAAAAAGCACGACAGAATTCCTCTTAGACATAGGCACGCTCTCGCTGAGATGTGTCATAGCTATTGTGTACAATCCAGAAGCCCTGAAATTATTAAATGTGAATTTACCGACGACTCCAAAATAATTTAAAATGAATATCAACGTGTCCATAAACGATGGCCGTTGGTTAACTGCTTCGCGATGTAACAAATGTGATGTGAAAAATATTTCAATAATATGAAATATTTTTCAGAACAAATTAAAGGTAAAACTTATAGTAATAGACCAGGGTAGAAACCTCTTAAAATAACAAAAAGTGAACATAAATTATAGTAGGATGAAACCCATTGTAAAAGGAGGAGAATAGTACAAAAATTAAAGGAAAAATAAATTACTGGCGATCTGAGGTCGGGAAGGGGGAGAGGGGGGGGATTTAAGGGAAAAAAATGGCTATTCTCGATTTCCGGCAAAACTACAAGTCCTATCGAAAAAAGTTAAATAGCAAAGTTGTAGGTAATAAAAAGATCTACATCTTTTGCATTAACACTTTTTTCACTTAACCTCAAATTTTATGTGAAAAATTCAAAAAACCAAGTTTTTAGTTTTTTATTTTTATCTTTTACAAATAAAATTATTTTTTAACGAAATTTTGTGATAACTTAGCTTTTCATGTTCTGAATACACCGTAATTTATTTGATTTGAAAAATCTATTTTTTCACCTCATTTTGACTGAATACCGAAAAAAATCCCTAATTTTCAATCGTCCGTCAAAATATCAACGTTTTTCACAAAAATTGAGTGTTTTCTATTCGATGAAATCTCTACTTTCCGATGGTGTAAAAATATATATTTATTACCATAGTAAATCTTCTCAGAAAATGCAAAAAATGAAAAAACTCGAATTCGATTTTTTTTTATCGTTATTTAGATATTTATTAAAATTTACACTTTAATCACTCGAAAAACGTAAGATTGCATGATAAACAAAAATATTGCAAATCGAAATATACTACTATAATTAACAAAGAAATAAATAATAAAGTTAATATTAAATAAAACATCTACAATACTTTGAGAAAGTTGCAGAATCTTCTTTAAAGTATATGCGTATATGCATATTTATTACTATTTTAAGATAATTTAATACCTGAGTGACCTATGAAAAATTTTTGGCTATTAAAAGGTTTTTCATATTCATGTAGCTCACTTGCAATCTTTCATAAATTACTAATGTTAATATCCAAGTAATAATCAATGCTAATATCCAACTTACAGAAAAGCCGCTAGAAACTGACAGATTGTCAGCATGATCCAGTTAACAGAAATGGTGCCGAGGGCATTAAGGACAGCACTTGAAACAAGTGATATTAGTATCATGACGCGTCGTCCTAATTTATCGGCGAGGTAACTCCACGATATGGAACCAAGAAGTAGACCTAAAAAAAAGGAACAGTTTGTTTTTATTTCTTATAACAAAATATTACATAAAAAAGTTACATAAATATTACGGCAAACGCAGTGTAGGACGCCCACAGGCCAGGTGGAGTGATGATTTGCTCAAGATGGCTGGCAGGAGCTGGATGCGAGAAGCCCAAAATCGATCAAAGTGGTGTGCAATGGGAGAGGCCTATGTCCAGCAGTGGACTAAGATAGGCTGATGATGATGATGATGACATAAAAAAGTTAGTAGATACTTAAGCATTAGAGAAAACCTATACGGTTTCTAGACAATGCTCATTGTTGGTCTATGTCGCTAAACAGGTAAGTAACAAGTAAGGTAGTAAGTTTGTTATTTAAGAAGCTGTGGTTTTTCAAAAGTTGGATTTTAATTTCTATTTTTATTGTGAGGCTTGATATTACGCAAGCGTAAGGGCATTAATAAGTCGAGGAACTAGGTAAGCGGTAGCAGAGATTAATAAATAGTTATGGCGGTAGTCCGTTCGCCGTAGGTATTGTTGACAGTTATATGTATAGTTTTTAATGAAATAATTTTATCTACTAGCACATATTTTACTTGAGTTTTTACTGGCAAGGCTTTATAGAACTCAAATAATTGGGATAGGAAGGTCGATTTAACACGACATTAAACAAACTTGCCTGCCATGGGTCCCGCAGCCAAGATTCCTTGCTGATTAGGGGTAGTGCCAAGCTCGCAAGCGCTGGTGGGCACTATGAAAGGGCCACCATACATCATGCTGTAGTATGCTATCATTGTCAATCCGGCGAGAACCGTTGACGCAAATCCATAGAGCCCAAAACCTGTCAACACGTAGATGTTGCGAATAAATTTCATAAAATATATCATCGATTATTATTGACTGGTCACTTGGTCTAGTGGTTAGCGTATGCAACTGTTGATCGAAATGTCTCGGGTTTGATTCCCGGGTCGGACCAAATGTTTATGTGATCCGCAAATATTGGCTTCGGAGTGGATTTTGCGTGTTTTTTATGTATTATATGTATGTATGTACAAAAAAAGTATGTTTGTGTATTTATATCAGTTGTCTAGTACCCATAATACAAGCTCTGCATAGTTTGGGGACTAGATGGCGTTGTGTGTAAAATGTACTCAAATATTTATTTATTTATAATATTTATCGTAAGAGAGGAAACTGCGCAGAACAGCAGCACTGACAAAAGAAGGAAAACTTCATACATACCCTTCATCATATCACAAACCCACATGGCCAGAATGGTACTGCCTGATACAGTCAGTTTTCTGAAAAGTGGCCTATATACAGGTATTAATAATAATAAATAAATAAATATTTCAGACATTATACACACAACGCCATCTAGTCCCTAAACTAAGCAGAGCTTGTATTATGGGTACTATACAACTGATATAAATACATAAATATGCTTTTTTTTTGTAAATACATACATATTATAAATAGAAAACACCCAAACTCCGAAACAAATATTTGCGGATCACACAAACATATTTTAGTCCGACCCAAATGTTTGTGTGATCCGCAAATATTTGTGCAAATCTTTCATTTTTACCAACATATTTTTAAACCAAAATAGGTTTGAAAATATGTTGGTAAAAATGATAAAATTCTTATCCTGGTCAAGATTAAAATCTAAATCGTATGAACCAAAATAAATATAACCTAGTGAGCAGTTTAAAATATGCTGGAGAATTTAATTTGTATATTAAATACTTACCAGCTTTGTTCAGAGCTTCTTCGAATGATAAATTTTCGGATGACATATTGTCACTCTTCTCTGTATTTTTCAATTTGCCAAAATATTTATACTAACTACTAGTCATCAATTCTCACCTTCTTTAGAATTTAAATTATATTTATATATTAGTTTATAATAACGAAAATTAGCAATAGTTCCATTTAATACAAAATTACCTACTATATTTTATTTAAACTCAATTTTCTCAAATATCTTATCCAAATGTTACAAAGCTACTGCAATCGAAATATAAATGCAATATTTTAAAATATGATGATGACACTTATAATAAAAATAATGGTAACTATTAAATATTTTAACTTTCTTAGGTAATTTGTCTTGGCAATTATTTTCGCATTAAACTGTTTAGATTAAGAAGGCCAGGTCCAGTTGGAAAGGCTGGTCAGAGTTAACGATAAAGGCTAATGCCTGCTAATGTTTCAAGAGATGTGAAATTTTGTAGAAAAGGGATGCCTACAAAATTTTGATTCAGCTTTTACTAGCATCAATATCTTCCGAGCCTTTATTCCCAAGTTTATTTGGGATCGGCTACTAGTTCAACCGGTTTTACCTGAATTTCAGTTTTTCCACGGAGCGACTGACATCGGACCTCTGCAACCCTAAGGGAGAACTGAAATTCGTAGATTGAACTAGTTGTCAGTGTATTTGAGGGCACTGACTTCCCAATAACGATTGCCATATATGTTCATGACAACCGCGACCGACGGCTTTACGTGCTCTCCTAGGCACGGGCGTGAATCACCGCCAAACTTCCAAACTCCGGGCTGCTATTAGGAATTTCCTTAGAAAAACCCAAAAACACTTTTTGGCCTGACCCGGGATTTGAAACCGAGACCTCTTGATTAGCAGTTGCATAACGCTAACTACTAGACCAACGAATCAGTTCCTTTTACTAGCATAATCTGAAATTTAAGGAATTTGAAAATAATTTTACCCACATACAATTTCGAATATAAAAACGTAATCATACTTTTTTTTGTAAATACATTCATATTTTACATAGAAAACACCCAAACTCCGAAACAAATATTCGGAGATCAGACAAACATTTGGTCCGACCCGGGAATTGAACCCGAGACTCCAAGCACAGCAGTCGCATACGCTCCCACTGCGCCACCGAGACAATCAAATAAGCAATACCTGCGCGTCTTATTAAATTATTAATGTCTTTGGCAATGTAGGAAACGGTAAAACATTACGGAAAATATAAAAAAAAAAATATTACAGTTTAGTATCATTGGAACTATTTAATGTTCTCGTCAATCTTGACCATTTGTAATCGGTAAATCAGTTTGTTAATATACATTTTTAGCGTAGCGTAGCGAGGTTACAACTGTGAACAAATGTTTTATTTTCCTTTATTATATTTTCTACATTATTTTGCTTTATTGAAGTTAACCTCAGTAAAGTACTAATCAAAAGTATCAAGAAGTACCAATGACGATACAATTCACTGCTGTACTTGACGGAAAATCTAATGATAGTTAGAGTTTGTTACAACTTTACTTCAAAGAATCATAGTTTAAACGCAGAAGTTTATTATTTATCATCATCATCATCATCAGCCTATCACAGTCCACCTCTGGACATAGGCCTCTCCAATTGCATACTTTAACTTTTACCAGAGTGATTTACAACCGCATGGTCAGCCTCATTGAGTGAGTGAGAGGAAAGAATGAATGAATAAGAGAGGTATAGTGAAAACTATCCATCATTCGTTATATTTCTTAATATATAATTCTTGTGTGAGTGTGTATGTCACTGAACTTCTCTCAAACGACTGGACCAATTTTGATGAAATTTTTTGTGTGTGTTCAAGGGGATCTGGGAATGGTTTAGATTCGCAATTGGACCCGGTAGGTGGCGCTGCGATCAAGTTCTGGAATTTTTAAGTTGGGCGGTACGAAGTTCGCTGGGTCGACTAGTTTCTTATAAAAAAGCCGAATATCAGCTATTTCTGCCAATGTCAAGTAGTTAAGTCTTCAATTATAAAGTCTTCTAGTCTTCGTCGTAATGAATTTGATGATAAAAAAATGTGGATGAGATGAAATGGGGACCGTCTTCCGAAAAAACAAAAAACGATCCCCAGTTTTGAATGTCAATCAAGCCATACGTTGTTTGTCCACCGCCACCGTCACCGGTACGTCACTTTCAACGAGATGAAGACGCCAATTCCAATGTGTCGCCCTCTAACAGTCCTAAAGCACAGTGCTTTTAGTTAGTTTAGTAGTAGGAAACTCAATTTTTTTTTTATCAAACCCATACGTGTGGGGGTATCTATGGATAGGTGTTAAATGATGTTGAGGTTTCTAACATCATTTTTTTCTTAACTGAATAGTTTGCGCGAGAAATACTTACAAAGTGGAAAAATGTGCCCCCCCCCTGTAACTTCTGAAATAAGAGAGTGATAAAACTAAAAAAAATATATGTTGTACATTACCATGCAAACTACCAACGGTGGTTTGAACGAGATCTAGTAATTAGTTTTTTTAATACGTCATAAATCGTAAACCGCAATTTACCGTTCATTCAATCAATACACTATTTTAAAAAACATCGATCAAAGTTACAACGAACTACAAGAACTTTTATATGATGTTACTTGCTGATACGGAACCCTTCATGGGCGAGTCAAAAATTTCAACTGTTAAGCTATCACGGTTCATGAGATACACCCTGGTGACAGACAGAAAAACGATCAGTGGATTCTTAGTAATAAGGTCCCGTTTTTGCCCTATAAATCCTCCTTACGTCGTTTTCCTCAATTCTGAGTTTCGTGACCCCTACTTAGTTCTGCGAATGGCGGTTCGCCAGTTGTCTGTTTTGAGCAGTTGCAGGGCAGCATAGATCGTGCTTCTAAGAAAGGAGCCTTTTTTGGTCTGTGCAACGCAATGGGCTGCGGCCTCTGGGTCTTTTCCCCTCAACTTTGCCGGTAAATACGGAACTCAAAAAACAATACATAAAAGAAAGTAAAAAAATTTTCTTATCATAAACATAGGAATAAATTTTAGTGTATTTTTTAAAATTGAAATCAGATAAAAGTGATATGCTATATCTGACTAAAACTTGTACAGAAATGCCAATAGCAGATAAAGCCGCAGACAGCATTAAATTCTATATTTTATCATTCAAATTATGTATTTTCCACTATTATGTAACTTGACAACTCGACTTTATAAATCAATTGCGTCAATAACACCAAAATAGCAACTATCTCTAAATTATCATAGGATTAAATACAGATTTTCTCAATCTGCTTTCACATCGAAATACCCACTTAAATTTATCACATTGTTATAGATACGATGAGGAAAAGATGACGAAGAAAGAAATTTTATAGTCGTTGCATTTGATGTATTACATCAATCTGAGATGTCGCCAACTATCTGATGGACAGCGAATGCACCGCATGCAATGTTTGTTCAAATTAAACTTTTGCTTATCTATTTAAGGCAAAACACACAATATACTATATTTTATGTGTTGTAGTATTTTATATTTTCATTGTGAATATCTTTAAGAAATTATGTATATCCACGTTTTTTACTGTAAACGGGACTAATTCTCGACTCCTTGTGACACAGGGGACACGGTGTGGAAGCGCCATGCGCTAATATTAAGAAGAGGGTCATCTCCAGGCCGTAGGTCGATGGCCCGAGGTACGTCGGGGTTCCAGGGATTTCATTTCTAGGTTACACCTGTTTCCCCGACCATTCGTACCTGAGACGGCGTGCGGTTTTGGTCGGTTCGATTCCGACTCAACCAGCAACTGGTGGTATCCGAGGGTATTTCCGCACAGAGAAAAACTACGGAACCTTAAAAAAGAATGGACACGAGACACAGGATTTCATATATTCTTAGAACGGAAGATTGAATAAGGAAGGATTGAAATAAATTATTTAACCTAAATGCAACTCTTCAAAGTATATAAAGTACAGTTTGAATTAACCTTTATTATCAATTTAAAGTTTGTATAGTTTTAATACTTTTAGATTACTATTACATACAAAGTCGTATTATGGTATTTCACACAAAAAATTATCGGAGCTAAAGATACAGGTTCGACTCAAATTTAACTAAAATGTAAGTTTACTTGGAGTGAAATCCTTGTAATGTTGATTTTCTTTTTATTGCTATGAAAAAAATGTAAAAAACGATTATCTGATTTAAATTACCGTGATTACATTACCTATTCTACATTTTACGATGACAAATCATGGCCCTCCAGGTCATTGGTATGAGGTTCCGGTACCGGTCTAAGAATTTCAACATTTGCCTTTACCTGTTTTCCACAGAAATCTTTATTGACTTTGTTGTACTCACGTCGTCGAATAAATTATCTGACGGACGTAACGTTTGACAGAAGATTAATTCAGTTTCTGAGACTCCTTTATTACTCCTGAGATCTAATAACAACTGTTTTATTCTTAATTGGGTTAGCTGACCACATGGTCAGCTCATTACTTTTATCAATACAAAATGGATTGACCAAATAAATGAAAAAACATTTCTTCGGCAATCGGGTAAAAAGACTGAAACAGTGTGAAAAAACTACTGAATAAGATATCCTTCATTTTCAAACAATAAGTGTTACTTATCTTATTTCGTTAATGGCAGTTGTTATAATTATCTGAGCTACGTGAGATATGCCATGCTCGGTCAACTTATGAAGTTATGACACATCTCTTGATCCGACTCACTTGTGATTATAGAAAAATCGTTTCAAGAAGTAAATAATGCAAATCTTGTCTTTGCGAAATATGATTTTCCAAATATTACATAATTCAGTCGTCACGGTCCAGTGCCCTCAAATATACTTAAAACATTTTTTTAAGGTATAGATACTCCCTCGGGCCATACCCCACCGGTATTTGCAGTGGATTGTTGTGTCGGAATCAGACTGACTAAAACCACACGGTGTACCACTTTGCACCTGAGATAGAAAGAATTCGGGTGTTATTAGGACATCTAGACCCTTAGTAGTGTCAAGTGTCAACTAGCTGGTACCTCTAATAGGCTAATATTTTGTTTAAACCACGTTAGTTAGCGCTGAGGCGCTCATATTACAGTTGATCTAGGTGATAGGAACAATTCACCGCGGTCGTGATTTTCTGCGATGACGTCATCTCTCAGAAGGAGGCGGTGGAGAAGGCCCGGGAGGACGACCTCCACTCGGAACAGATCCGCCGCGCACATCTGCGCCTCATGCCACCTTCAGTGTGGCCGCGGGTGGCCGCCTTAAAGAGGGTCTTACAAAGACGGAGCCTGCTCCAGGAGCGGGCAGGCGCTTAGAGGGGTCCAGAAGTAGATATCACCCTGGACTCCTCCTAAAACAGAAGCGCAAAGAGGGCACACCGTGTGGTTTTAGTCGGTTTGAGTCCGACACACCGCCTCGTCACATAGAAAATAAACTACCTTACGTGACGTGCCTCGTCACGTAAGGTAGTCGGTCTTAGTTGTAATCGTAAGATAACAGTCATGAAGCTTAGTTGGAGGCTTTTGTGGCGGCATAAAAAACATCCAATTGCAAAATTGTCACACAACGGTGTCTTGCCAGTCCGCAACGGCATTAGGACAGAGTCGGGAACGTGTGCCCTTAACTCTTTCCTGAGAGGAGACCCCAGTGCAGGAGATGGACATTAAGGGTTGCTGATTACTTAGCGTTGAGATGACGTCATTCTAACACACATTTCCTTAGTTTTCTATTTACGCTTACGTTTGTAGAAGATCAGCATAGGAATAAAGAAGTAATTAGTTCGGGAGCATATGTTTTCTACTCTGAAAAGCCAAGCCAAGGCCAAATAATAAATAAGATTGGAAGCAAGCCATTCGCTGTGTGATATATTTTTTAAAGTTACACTGAAAGGAATATGTTCCTGTCCTTTTTTTAGGGTTCCGTTGCTAAATGGCAGAAAACGGAACCCTTATAGATTCGTCATGTCTGTCTGTCTGTCTGTCCGTCCGTATGCCACAGCCACTTTTCCCCGAAACTATAAGAGCTATACTGTTGAAACTTAGTCAGTAGATGTATTATATGAACCGCGTTAATATTTTTACACAAAAATAGAAAAAAAACGATAAGTTTTGGGGATCCCCATACTTAAAACTGAAATTCAAAATATTTTTTATCATCAAAGCCATACGTGTGGGGTATCTATGGATAGGTCTTCAAAAATGATATTGAGGTTTCTGAAATATTTTTTTTCTGAACTGGATAGTTTGCGCGAGAGACGCTTCCAAAGTGTTAAAATATGTGTCCCCTCCCTGTAACTTCTAAAATAAGAGAATGATAAAACTAAAAAAAAATGATGTACATTACCATGCAAACTTCCAACGAAAATTGGTTTGAATGAGATCTAGTAAGTAGTTTTTTTTAATAGGTCATAAATCATAAACCGCAATTTGCATTTCTTTCAATTAAAACACTATTAAAATTATTAAAATATCGGTGAAAGTTACAACGAACTACAAAAACTTTTATATGATGTTACTTGCTGCTACGGAACCCTTCATAGGTGAGTCCGACTCGCACTTGGCCGATTTTTTTATTTACTTTTTTTATCTTACTGTATATTATGACTTGGCCTTTGGCGCAGTGGTCCTATCGCAATCCACTGCTGGACATAGGCCTCTCCAATTGCACGTCACTTGGTTTGATTCTCGATCTAAGTTTTGTATCAATATAATATCATCTTCCTAGTATCCATAATACTCGTACAAGCTTTGCCTAATTTGAGACTATTCTAAAATCCTCTCTTAGTGCTCTCCTTCGCTCCTCAAAGAACAAACATGTCAGTTCAGCTTCCTACAACTAGTTGTTTCGGGTCAGTCAGTATCGGAACCATTCTATATTTTGATATTTGAAAAACCTTGAAAATTTTTATAAATTAATTCGATTATATCGCGCCTTTCGGCTCTCTTTATTATTTCTCTAAGTTACGTTTTTTACACTTGTGTTTTTTTTATCAGTTTTCATGATTGTCTACACACTTCTTAACATGTCACTTGAAGTAGGTTTTATTTAGCGCCACAGCACACTAGCTACTTTTAGCATCCACGATCGGCAACAAGACGCTTTTTAGAAGTTAAATACGGCGACCGAACGCTCCACATCGCACACTTAAGGCCGCTGAATACGTGACGGGATTTAACGGAACGGGAAGTTTTCCAAACATCGTTACGTACAAAATGTATAAGGAAATGCATACTTCACGGAGACACGGACGGGGCGAGAACGTGGCACGCACGGGACGAGCTAAATATCGTCGCCGACGATATTTAGCTCGTAAATACATCTTTCCTTGTTCACAACACTAACACGTTGGATCCGAGTCACAGTCACGGTGCGTATGCATTTACATCACGTCCCCCTTTATAACGAGGCAACCACGTCCACGTCCCGTGCATGTTAAATCCCGTCACGTATGCAGCGGCCTTTAAAAATGCCAAACGCGGAGATTGAGTCGCTTTTTATAAGCACGACACAGCAGCAGATTGAGCTAAAACGCGCATTTCCGATACCGCGTTCGAACGCAGAAAGTCGCGAATGATGCAACATGACGCGCGATTTTGATACTGCGATCGAACGTAGAAAGTCGCTAACACGCGATGCAGTATCGATGTAGTCGCAAAATCGCCAATGCTAAAAGTAGCTAGTGTGCTTTGGCCCTTAGAAGAGAATATCACTGCATGAGCTGTGTCTGCCATACGTTTATCTAGCGCTATTGACGTCGAGTCTGCGTCCTTCTCGAGACGGTATAACTCGAGAGTTCGTTAATATTTATGTTTAGATTTTTCCTTATTATTATATCTTAAATAAATTGCAGTTAACACAAATCAGTGGTTTTTGGTGAAAGTGGGGAAAGCAAATTTTCTTTTGTAGTAGAAACTGTTCAAAATGAATCTCGAAAAGAGCGATAAAACGGATTCTGAAAAAATACCCTTTGAAGCAGCGCTTACTAAAGCCGGTGTGTATTTTAATGGTTTTTATTGAAGTACTTAAAAGAAACTAACCGTAGCGTGGGGGACTTTTAAACATACATAAAACGGACACAAAGAACACTCAGACTCAGAAAAACATTTTGTAAATCACATAAAGTGTGGTCCCACGTGGAAGTTGAACCCACAGAATCATCCATCGTCATCTCACAGAAGGATACAGCGTAGAGGTTTGATCATTTCTGTACTGCAAAAACAGGCTGCAAATTAAAAGAAAAATATTCGATACCTTACATTAAGTACGTTGCCCTGGGAGAGATATGCTAATATGAGATGCACGACTGGGCTGCCTCGACCTCTCTTGAAGTGAACATTTCGGAGACCATATTGGACACATTCCTCTAACTGCAGGAGGAATCTTCAGACTGCAATGCACCTTACATCACTACACATATCAAACTAAACAATCGCTTAATCCACTGGAAAATCATTTTTTTATTATTGTTGAACAGGTTGCGGTATCTACGGGTTTCTTATGATATGTCTGACAAGCATCACACTGGTCGCCTTCGTCAGCATCGCTTACAGTAGTACCTTTATAGTGCCTACCAGTGCGTGCGAGTTGGAGACAACTTCGAGTCAGCAAGGGATATTGGCCGCTGGACCTATTGTTGGTAAGTCATCATCATTACTGTTGGAATATTCTATCAGATGAGATGCTAGTGGATAGCGTATGCGACTGCTAATCAAGAGGTCTCGGGTTCAAATCCCGGGTCGGGCAAAAAAGTGTTATTGGGTTTTTCTTAGGAAATTCCTAATAGCAGCCAGAAGTTTGGAAGTTTGGTGGTGATTCACGCCCGTGTCTTGGAGAGCACGTAAAGCCGTCGGTCACGGTTGTCATGAGCATTTATGGCAATCGTTATTGGGAAGTCAGTGCCCTCAAATTTACCGGTTGAACTAGTAGCCGACCCTAAATAGTGTTGGGAATCAGGCAAGGAAGATGATATCAGATGAGATGCTAAGGGGTTGGTTTTAAGTAGGTAACGTTGTTGTTCTGTTAAGTTTTGTTTGGTATTTCATCATCATCAGCAACAGCCTTTAACAAATCACTGCTGGACATAGGCCTCTCCTTAGAAAGGAGGTTTTGGTATTTAATAGTAATAAATACGATTAGTTAGTTCTTTTATATACCTATCTTCATACCATGGTTAATATTGATAAATAATATTGATAATCGACTGCACGGTTGGCCTAGTGGCTTAAGCGGTCGCCACGCCGCTTCCTACTACGCCAAGTGTCGTGGGTTCAAATCCCACGTAGGACAACACTTTGTGTGATTCACAATTTGTTGTTCTGAGTCTGGGTGTTCTTTGTGTCCGTTTCATGTATGTTTGTAAATTCCCCCGCGACACAGGAATTTATATTCCTAATGCGGGAGTTGTCATTTAAAAAAAAAAAATACTATTACTATTGTACTAGCTGAGTCCCGTGGTGTTTTATCCTCTTAGTTCATAATTTTCTATTTTTTCTAGCAGCAGTGTGTCAGATAGAAAGTCGAACGTAGCTGACATATTTAAAAACACTACCATAGTTTTTTAATTTCATAAGCTGCTATTAACATGATACAGAAATGAACCTACTCTAGTCAAACAAAGCATGAAGTATAATACTCCATAGAAAAATTTTAGCACATAAATTTACGAACAAAGTTTTTTGCTTCCAGGAGTCTTACTTGGAGGAAATATATGGAGTTATCTAGCAGACACGCGAGGGAGGCGCTCTATGCTGTTGATAGGCCTTATTGGTAGTGCAGTGTTTAATACCATCGCTACTATCTCCTTCCACTGGGTCATGTTACTAGTTCTTCAATTCATTGCAGCAGTTTTGTAAGTATTCTTGAAACATCTTGTCTTGTTGTTTAGTCTCAGGGAGATTTTTTTTTTAATTGAATGTCATTATATACATTTTCAATTGAAAGGTAATGGTTGAATTTAAATTTCATTATTTTGACTGCCTTGTTGGTCTAGTGGTTAGCATATACGGCTGCTGATCAAGAGGTCTCGGGTTCGTTGGACCAAATATTCGTGTGTGCCACAAATATTTGTTTTCGAGTCTGGATGTTTTCTATGTACAATATGTATGTATTTACAAAAAAAAAATAGTATGTTTATGTATTTATATCCGTTGTCTAGTACCCATGATACAAGCACTGCTTAGTTTGGGACTAGATGACGTAGTGTGTCAGATGTCCGAATCCGAAAAAAGATTTAAATGTTGTCCTCGAACGAAGGCGACGCTGAAGCCATAAGGAAAAGTAATGAATTTGGAAGCCTTTGTATATTTATTTTTTTCACTGTAGTGCCTGAACCTTTCAACAGATTTTAATGTGTAAGTAAATTCCAAACAAATAGTCCAAATGATTTCCTGGCATTTTTGTTTATTTTATATTCCCAAGATTTATTTTTTGGAGTCGGCTACTAGTTCAACCGGTTCTATCTGAATATCATGTTTAAGGTCTTTTTTTTTTTTTTTTTTTTTTTTTTTTTTTTATATTTAAGCCTGCCAAAGTGACTTTACTCTGCCTGATGGAAAGCATGAGTAGAATCCAGGAGTAGGGGTCACCATGCTTATTGTGAGGGTAGGCAATGTAGCATGGTGACCCCTACCATGGTAGCCTGGTTTGATTATTCTGCATCATTCTCCCGGCCTTCGAAGGGCGGGAGAATGATGCAGAATGATTGGGCCTCCGGTCTCACACTCACCAACGACAGCCTCCGGTCTCACACAGAAGACCATCCTAATAATGACAGCAAGAATGCTGTCATTATTAGGATGGTCTTCTGTGTGAGGGTAGTACTGGCCGGGTCGAGCCGGCCCATTCGTGCTGAAATCAGCGTGGCTCTACTACCTGTAGTGTGATATGAACTACATAAATTTTCATACAATTTTATAGGCCGTGTACGGTTTTAAACCTCACCAATTGAATTTACATGCTACAAGACTTTTAATACTGCCAAAACGACGCCAGGAGATCTCTTACATTCCACAGGCTTCCAGTTTGAGCTTCTCAAAACTAGTATTGTACTACATTTACGTAATGGTTGAATGTTGCAGTGCATCAGGCCTGTATACAACGGCAATGACGCTACTCAGTGAGTGCGTGCCGATAGCAAACAGGAACACTGCGGTACTGGTCGTCTTATGTAGCATGTTCCTGGCACAAGGATGTTTGGCAAGTAAGTACTATTCAAATCATTTTCAAATTTCTTATTTTTAGAATTGAGTCATATAAATATTTTTTTTAGGAATACACTATTGTAAATAATTATTTACCGAAATGGACCTTTTTTTACGTGTGGAAATCCCCTTGGACCGCCACCCGGCCGGAGTTTTCTATGCAGTGGGGCGGTGTGTCGGACTCGAACCGACCAAAAACTACACGGTGTGCCCTCTTTGGGCTTCTATTTTATAAGGAGTCCAGGGTGGACATTTACAATCATATCTCCCAGCACCTGTCCGCTCCTGGTGCGGGCTACGTCTCTTGTTAGACCCTCTCTTCGGCGACGTCCGGCACAGTTACCGAAACGGACCTATTCCAGCCCACATGACAACAAATGTAACTACTGTACATCAGGATCACTAGCCTCTGGCCCTCGAACACACCGATTTATGTCACATTCGGTAATTCTCATGTCGTCTATTCTTAGGAAAGCTATTTTCGCTCACTATACTTATAACCTACTATAGCACTGTGGGTTGGTATGTATATGATTTTTTTCCAGTTTCCTTTCTGTTTGGATTGATGTTGGCCGTTATTCCGGTGAATAAGGTCCAAACATCCTCTATCACTATTCCTCCTAAGTACGCAAAAGTCGGTAATGCACTTATGACTCTTAGATGAAACTCTGGGTGTTAGGACGAGTACATTGAGAGTATTAAAAGGAAGTGTAGGGTCGGTTAGATGTAAAGTAAGTTTTGTTGTAATATATGATTATATTACAACAAAACTTACTTCGTCTCGATAATTGAAGTCGCGTCAAAGCGAAAATTGAAAGTTTCAGTTATATTCAATTATTCACTATTTCAACTTGTATTTATGACTGCAAAATAGCTCAATATATTTTTATAGTATATTTAATGCTCTAAACTGAATACTGCACCCTCTCTTGCATTAATCCATTTTCACTGGTTACTTAGTTTTTTTTAATATTTAAGTCTACCAAAGTGTCTCTTTTCTGCTCTGAAAACATGAGTAGAATCCAAGAGCATTTGTCACCATCCTCATTATGAGTGCAAACAATACAGCATCGTGACCCTCACTGGGCGTCTAGTCTCGTACTCAGCAACGAAACACGTTCGTCTTTTGTGTGAATATTATTATATAGTGGCCTAAGCGGTCGCCACGCCGCTTCCTACTGCGCCAAGTGTCGTGGGTTCAAATCCCACGTAGGACAACACTTTGTGTGATTCACAATTTGTTGTTCTGAGTCTGGGTGTTCTTTGTGTCCGTTTCATGTATGTTTGTAAAGTCCCCCGCGACACAGGAATTTATATTCCTAATGCGGGAGTTGTCTTTTTAAAAACAAAATAAAATAAAATATATATAGTGTTTTGTTGATTTTAGGCAGGTTAGTTCTAGCTGCGAACCGCGATGCTACCCGCAGGTATTGTAAAGGTACAACAACAAAGCTAGTCTAAAATAAAAGTAGACTAAATTATACACATTATATCATCAACTATCTGCTAATGGAAATCCCATTCCATTCGGATTAGATAAGCTAAGTTTTGTATGAGGAAAGAATTGTTGTTTTAACTATTTCCCTCGCAATTTCACATTTTGTCTTTCCATAAATATATTTTACTGTGCCTTTTGGAAATTTGATTCGATCCAACGGTTCTTGAGTTTTGGTCACTGTTCTGAAGGATTTTTATACATACATTTGACATATTTGTTTTTATACATACAGATATGTTTTGATATTTGATCATGAATTCCAACAGAGATAATAAAATATTGCAGTGTCTCAAGGTAATGTACAATACGTTGATAAAGATTTAAGATGATTTTATCATTTTAGATGACTAAATCGTGCGGCTAGTACAAAGTACATAGTCTTTGTACTTTGACTCGGCGCGTGCTAAAAGTATGGTCTCTGTTTGTAGCTTGACTTTGGTCATTGACGGACCGTGTTGACTGGTAAAATGTTTTATTATTTACCTATTATTATTTTTTAGGTTCGTTCGTTCGTTATTGTCGTCGTCGTCGTAATCCACAATTTAAATTATGTCAATTAACATTATTCATATATTGACTTTCATTGAATATTTATTTTTAGTTTTTTTTATTGTATCGGTTAATATTGTAACTTATATCGAAGCTTAAAAAAAAGAGACATATATACTGATTATATATATACTATCAGTATTTATGTTACGCAATTGATTCGGCAATTTATGTACCGAATCTGATGATCCTTTTTTACTCGATAAATTTAGATTGGTGGAGAGGCCTATGTCTAGCAGTGGACTGTTAAAGGATGCACATAATTACCATACTTCAGAGTTATTTTGTCACATAATTTCTACAAAAATAGTCTTACTTTAATCAATGAAATACTTATGTGTAACCAAAGTGTGTGTGCAGTACTGGCTTGTATTTTTAAAAATAATATTGCCATCTGTATGTAGTTAGATGAAAAAGAATAATGAAATAGTTATTTTTACATATTTTATTAATTGTGTTCCTATATTTTATAGTTATTTGAATGGGAACGTAGATAAAAATGTAAATGCGTCAAATGATGAAAGGTACAACCACTGCCGATGATTAAACCCTCGGGGATATAAGAGAATTACAGTTTCTTGCGCTTCCAAGGAATAAGAGGATGCGTTTGGGTTTTCTTTATTCCTGCTCCGCTCTCTTTGGTCTTAGCATGATGATAGGCCTCTAGCCTTCCTCGACAAATGGATTATTTAACACTGAAATATCCGTGTGGTGACGGATTAAGAATACAGAGTGTCACCACCCCTATTCATCCCGCGCGGATGTCGTGAAAGGCGACTAAATGATAAACTACGCAAGACAACAGTTCAGATCAGTTGTTTCTGAGATTAGCGCGTTCAACCAAACAAACCAACTCTTCAACTTTATATGTTGGTGAATCTAAATCTTTTGTTTCTTTCAGTGCTGGCGCTGCCTATAATTCCATTAGGGTTTTCCTACCACATACCATGGCTAGGAATCTACTGGAACTCGTGGCGAACACTTATGACGGTATTTTCACTTCCATGCATCATATCTGCTATTTTTCTCTACTTTATGCAAGAGAGTCCTAAATATATCTTCACGAAAGGGAATGAAGAAAAAGCGTTGCAGGTTCTGAAGACTATTTATAGGATCAATAATAGGAGATCTACAGAAGAAATACAGGTTTGTGTTCAAACATTAAATTTCATTATATCACATACTGTAAACAGGTAAAGTTTAGGAGTGACAATATCTAAATCTATTAAACCAATTTTGAAAATTCCTGCAACAATGGAAAAACACGTTATTTGTGATTCTCGTAGGCTATACAAATATATATATATTTATATTATTTTAACTTAATGCACAAATACATGCATCGGCGGATTTAATGCCTAAGGGCCACCGCAGACTAGCTACTTTTAGCATCGGCGATCGGCAACTAGTCGCTTTTTAGAAGCTAAATACGGCGACCGAACGCTCCACACCGCACACTTAAAAACGCTAAACGCGGCGATCGAGTCGCTTTTTAGAAGCGCGACACAGCAGCTGAATGCTACTCTCCGCACTATTTCGGATACCGGTAGCAGCGACTTGGCATCTGAGCACTCGCTAAAACGCGCGTTTCCGATACCGCGATCGAACGCAGGAAGTCGCTAAAACGCGATGCAGTCGCCAAATCGCCGATCGCCGATGCTAAAAGTAGCTAGTCTGCGGTGGCCCTAAGGCATTTTTTGCCAGTCGATCGACTTGTTGAGTATTTCTAAGGTGTGTTTTTCAGGTTATCTATCATTTTTACATTTCGGTTTACCTTTCAGGTCAAAGGCCTGTTAAAGGATGAAGTTACAGCGATCATCGGGATCATATCAGCTAAGGAACGAATATTTCCTCTATTCAAGGCTCCACTCCTCAAGTATACCATCATCATGACAATTCTCAACGTTGCTCAACAGTAAGTTTATGAAAGATTCAATTGCATTAAATGTTTTTTTTATTTGTTAAATAGTCCTCAGAGCTTAGTTTTTTTGTGTAGTGGGACTTATTCGCGAAAAAATCGTTACTAATATTATAATTTTGAAAGTAACTTTGTCTGTCTGTCTCTCTATCACGCTTTCACGCCAAAACTGCTAAACCGATTGAAAGTTAGTACACAGATAGCATAGAGCCTGAGAAAGATGAGCGAAGCTGCGGACTATGGACTATTTTTAAAGACTATTTCAGATGGTAAACCGTTCTGGCAAAGGTGACGTGAAACCTATCTAAAGACTCTTATGTTGCCAAGAAGAATGTAATGATGTAGTAATTAAATAAATCCTTTCATCGATTTAAAATATATAAAGTACAGACCCAACATGATTCATATCTTCACTTCCATGTTACTCTACCTATGAATTCTTTCTTGGTTTTGTTCATTAATTAAATAATGTCACAGGCTTGCAGCTTTTTCGGTGTGGCTACCAAAAATCACAGACCAGTTTGTGCGGAGCATTCAAACCGGCGAAGGCAGTAATTTTACTGTATGCAAAGTACTGGATATGCCACCAGTACCTACAGATGTAAGTATAATAAAATTTAAATTAACATAAATGAAGCAAATACTGTTAGAGGATAACAATTTGAAACGGTAACTATTTGATGCAATTTAATGTATCGGATATATATATCTTCCTAGCCTTTTATTATTCCTAAGACTATTTAGGGTCGGCTACTGATTTTTACCACCCGTCAGAATGAAATCAGTATTAAGGTCTCATCGAATTTACCGAATGTTAGTCTACAAAAAGGGTTCAGATATTATTATAACACTTACAAAGCTAACTACCTCATTGCATGCTGTATCAAGCAATTATACACCAGAGTATATATTTTTAATTTCTGGCGTCGCTTGATTTACGTTTCGTTTTCCTATAAGAGTATTGCTCTTAAGGTGGAATTTATTAAAATACATTCATGAAATTAAGTTCACTTGTGCTTTTTTTGACAATTTTATTTTTAGATGGTAGAATGAAGTTCAAGACAGTTTAATTTCAGGAACGTATTTCTCCTAGCATTACAAATATATCTGACTATTATACACATTCTCATCATATTTTGTCGATTTTTTCAGGCTAATGCAACGCCTTGTGCTCTGGATGAGACATCCCTTTTGATAGTTCTTGGTATAGGAATTTTGCAATCTATTTTCAACTTAAGCATCAGTTTTGTAAGTAAAATCCATTAGTACCAATTTAACTTATTTATGAATGCTTCATTGGTAACATTTTCTTAATTTTACAGCTGATCAAAGTAGTGGGTCGCAGGAATATTACCATTTTTGTTATCACATTCTCTGGGATCAGCGGGATCCTGGTCAATTTGGTGCCCAACATGATTGTCAGTGCGGTCCTCTTCGTTATGATGATAATGGGTGGTGTTGCTTTTGGCCTTTCTACTGCAATATGTGTTGCTTTGTTTCCTACCAATTTAAGGTAAGACTTTTTATATAAACATACATATTATTGACAGCAATCAAAGCATGTACAGGACTGATATTTCGGATATTATAATAATTGTAAATGTCTCCGATTTCGCTAAGGATATAAGATGAGTAGAAATTTTAAAAGATACATACTTATCCTTTCTTGAACTTAGATCAGTATTGTGATCAATGCAATAACTGTCTCGTTGATCTAGCGGAAAATGTTAGCGGGTTTGATTCTCGGGTTTAATCAAAAAGTAGGTTTTTGATTTAGTCATGCTCAGTAACGGCTCTGACATTGGGTAAGAGTCAACGATAGAGGGGGATCAACATGGGCTGCCCAACATTGTCATTATTAATATCATCAAATTTAAAAGAAAATGAAGAAGTTTTACTTTGAAAGACCGTTAAATACAAGATTTTAAAATTGAAAAACAAAAAACAAAACATGATCTCTTTCATGTGCTCGTTTTAAATGTTAATTTGATTTAAGTGTCATCTCCGTTTTGGATTTGAAAAGTAATAGATTTAAGAAAAACAATTTAATTATTGCATTCAATAAAAATACTATCTTTTTTTTCAGAGTGATAGCCGTTGAATTTACAATGTTCGCTCAATACATTGGAGTTGTAGCTTCAATACAGATCCTTAACTATTTGTTGCAAAACCACTGTAATGTTGGATTCTTCTTATTTAGCTCTCTATTAACAGGTTAGTAATATATCACTAATCAAGTCATTTTTGGGCCTATGGAGAGGTTCTAAGTATTATAAGGTACGGTGTAGTCTGCTTAATAATGATTAAATTTAAATCTATTATCAGCTAGGGCCAGAACAGCAATTGTAACTTTTAAATTGCATGCATTCATGGTAAAGTCACTTTCCCTCGGGTAACCTGTTTGCTCATTCGTGAAAATAGTCCGTAACGTTCCTCAAGGTTTCTGAACAAAAATTAAAATGCATTGATCTGGCGGTACTACGTTTTGATTCTCAATTTTGTTTGATTTGATGTACAGTTTTGTTTATACAGCTTCAACTACAGCTAAGAAATCACAACGTGGTTTTTCCACTCGCTTGCCTCGGTTGTAAGCCCACCGAATTAGAACAGCTAGCGGAACCGTACGGGTCGCGGTCACCCGGGTTGAACCCACACGCTCCAGGGTTATTTGGCGGGCAAGCGCAGTAGTCGGCGTGATGGATATCCGATATTTTGTTTTAGTGTAGCGTCATGAATAGTTTTCGTGCACGTATGTGCACAAATATTAATTAACATTTTATGGATTGGAATTCAACTGACTGTTACCGCCTCCCTTGCGATCGCCCATCTTGTGATAATTGCCCGCGTGGTTTGCGGGGGATAACCGCAAGCGCTACTTAACCGTTCAAAACTCCGGTCTTGTAAGATTAGAAATAAAACTACTGTTCTGCCACCGCAGTGCGTGGGTAGATTTGATACCATGCGTTCTTAGCCTCAATTATTTACTCACCTTTTCCTGGAAGAATTTTAAAATACAACATTATCAGTCCATTATTGGAGGCAACAAGCTTTGAAATAATAACATGTTGTAAATGTTGTAGTTGTTCATTTTGATTCTTCAATATCATAGACCCACTGAGGCTCATTACCTGTAGGTATGTAAAGTAACTTGTTAGTTTCCTATCAGATACTAGATTACTGAAATGTAGAGCGCGGATAAAAGGGCTTGCATTGTATTGTACTGTGTATTGCGAGATTGTCTTTAATAGGCACTTTGTTCAATGTAACGATATGCAACAAGCCATACCCAAACAGACACACCATGTCGATTCAGCTATTACTTCAAAGCTCCTTCAACTTTTTTTTTATATTTTTCAGCGTCTGCGATAGTCGCGTGCTTCTTACCAAATGATCGGCGACCACAACCAGTAAAAGAAGTAAACAGTGAGGAGGCCACTTTTGCACCAAAGTCAAATAAAAATTTAGATTAAAAACTTAGATTTTATACGTTAAAGTTAAAAATTATTAGTTATTTCATGAATTACATATTTTCGATTTCGAAGTATTAGTCGCTAAACTCAATGCGAATGCAGACAATATATCAGAATTATCTGACCAGGCCGCCTTGGTAGGGTAGGGTAGGGGGTTGTTGATGTGCCTCCGGTCTCACACTCACTAACGAAACACGAAAGTCCAAATGCTGTTATTTGAGGTTAATCTTCTGTGAGACGACATACATGCGGCCCGTACCAACATCTATTTACATTAAGGAATTTTGAGAAATATAATCCCTTAACAAAATTAAAAAAAAACAGGTTTTTAAATAAATCTGTCAAAATCTAACACCAATATCATTGTCCAGGAGGAGAGGGTTAAGGCTATACGTCGTATTTTACAAGATAGTAATAAATAAATAAAATAAATATTTTTGGACATCTGACACACGACATCATCTAGTCCCAAGCTAAGAAGAGCTTGTGTTATGGGCACTAGACATCTGATATAAATACATAAACATATTTTTTTTTTCTTTTTTTTTTTGTAAATACATACATATTATACATAGAAAACACCCAGACTCCGAAACAAATATTTGTGAATCACATAAATAATATTTGGTGTGACCCGGGAATCGAGCCCGAGACCAGCAGCTCTTGATCAGCAGCCGCATACGCTAACCACTAGACCAACGAGGCAGTCAAATAATAATGAATGTTTTTAAGCTAAAATAACCTAATTACACTGATTATATGTCAAGACTCGCCGAGTCCTGCGGTGATAGTCGCTGTATTGTTTTAAATGGGAAGTAACGCCGCGAAGTGAACCATTCCAGAGTTTTATCATCATCATCAGCCTTTAACAGTCTACTGCTGGACATAGGCCTCTCCTTAGAAAGGAGATTTTGGCCTACTATACCACGCTGGCCAGACGGGTTGGTATAGGGTTGGTTTCAAATTTTCCTTCTCTTTGCATTGATGTTGCCTTGCGTAGTTTATCCCTTAGTCGCCTTTTACGACACCCGCGGGATGAATAGGGATAGTGACACTCTGTATTCTTAATCTTATCTTAAGTCACCACACGGAGTTTAATAGGAACAAATAGACAGACGAACAGGCAGACAGACAAAAAAAAATGGTTTTTATGTGTAAGTAGTGTATAAATTTTCATATGCAATCAGTAAAAAACTGTTCTGTGTTTTATTTATTTATATAGAATAGACATGTTATGTGAATATAATAAATTTACCAGATTTGGTGTAATTAGTAATAGTTTACTAAAAGTCTTGTTATTTGTTTTATTATTAAAGAAATTAGATAAGATCACCCCAAATGTTCAACTTAAGTAAGGTTCACGACTGTTATCTTCTTTTAAAAAACGGGACAGACTCCTTAATGTGACCTTGAAAAAAAAACGGTCTCCCAGACACCGCTAAATTCTATATTTTATCATTCAAATATTTTTCACCATTATTTAAGTTGACTTTATAAATCTACTGCGTCAATGACATCGATATATGAGCTATCTTTATATTATCATAGGTTTATATGAAGATTTTCTCAATCTGCCTTTTACATCAAAAACCCACTTGAAAATCATCATATAATGATAGATAGATAAGATAAGAATGATATTACAGTCGTTGCATTTCATGTATAACATCTGATAAGTCACCTACTATCTAAGGACAATTGTTAGGTTGACCTAACATAAATGGGTTAGGTACAGTGCAACAAGTGAGCACTTGAGTGAGCACTTGTTGCACTGTACCTAACCCATTTATGTCTCTTTTGATAAAATCACTTAGAATTATTTTAGGAAATAAATAATACCTAGTCTTTTGGGAATGCTGCCAGTACGCGATGATGCGAGGGAATTTTTCAATGCTTGTATGTAAATATTCTTTGAGTTAATATTGTAAATAAATAAATTAATAATTCGGAAATCTGCACACAATTTCATCTAGTTCAAAACTAAGCAGGGCTTGTATTATAGATACTAGACAACTGATATAAAATACATAAACATACCTTTTTTTTGTAAAATTTACATCTTATACATAAGAAACACCCAGACTAAGAAACAAATATTTGCGGATCATACAAACATTTGGACCGATCCTGGAATCGAACCGAACCTGATGCACAGCATTTATATACGCCACCACATCGACTTCTAGGAAGTCGAGAAAGTAAAAGTAGTTGAACATGTCACAATTTTGGATTTTGTTGCTGTGAGGCTGTGTTGAGGTATAAAAGAGTTTAGAATGAGTATATTATTGTTAAAGGCAGATTTTAGTTGCTGTCAAAGTGTCAATCGTTATTGGGAAACCAGTGCCCTCAAATATACTGATAACTAGTTCAATCTTCGAATTTCAGTTCTCCCTTAGGGTTGCGGAGTTCCGATGCCAGTCGCTCCGTGGAAAAACTTTCAGGTTTTCAAAATTCAGGTAAAACCGGTTGAACTAGTAGCCGACCCCAAATAAACTTGGGAACAAAGGTTGGGAAGATGATTAGTTGTAGTTAATAAAAATAGATAGCCTTTCTAGAGCCACGCTGATTTCAACATGAATGGGCCGGCTTAACCGGGTCAGTACTACCCTCACACAGAAGACCATCCTAATAATGACAGCATTCTTGCTGTCGTATTTTGTTGGTGAGTATGAGAACGGAGGCCTTATCATTCTGCATCAATCTCCCAGCCTCCGAAGGCCGGGATAATGATGCAGAATCATATCCAACCAGCAACCTTGCAATGGTTTTAAAAGACCTATCTAATGATATACCACACCGTGGGGTAGACCTTCAGACCGCTACTTTTCATTCACCACCTAAATTAGCTTAGCTGAGTGAGTCTAGATTTCACCGATAAATTTGGAAAACAATATTATTTCCCCATGTCGGAGTCATCGATGTATATGTGCAACTGACGACATGTGTGGTATTGCGATATAAAGATTATCAGAATAGTTAAGATTGAAAAACATGACAAAGAAACTCACGTTTTTAAAAAAATTCCAAATCATAAAATAATAAGGATTATTAAGAACTTGCTGCGCCGCGCTTTATTACTTACGGTTTTTGTTGCTTTTGAATCATTGTTGCTTTTTTTCTTCTTTTTTTTTAAAGGACAACTCCCGCATTATGAATATAAATTCCTGTGTCGCGGGGGACTTTACAAACATACATGAAACGGACACAAAGAACACCCAGACTCAGAACAACAAATTATGAATCACACAAAGTGTTGTCCTACATGGGATTTGAACCCACGACACTTGGCGCAGTAGGAAGCGGCGTTGCGACCACTTAAGCCACTAGGCCAATCGTGCAGTCAATATTTTAATAGATTTGATTTTTTTTACTAGACCTTAATTCCTTCTTATAGTAACTAGATGGTTGAAGTTGGCAGATACTTACAGGTGAAAATCCTGATAAAATTTGTCTAGCCGTTCTAGGGATTCGGGAAAAAAAAGACATATATCACACAACGTGTTGATCTGTGTGGGATCGACCACACAACATTCAGTGTAGTGGAGAGATCGCAGAATGTTACTGATCGGATATTTATAGATAGAACTAGCCGACTCGTTCGTTCTTGCCCGCTATTAATGTAGTAAATCGCGAGTAACTAAGAGTAATTGCCTAAGTTACTTCATAAACTATCAGATTTCTGTCAGTTAAAGTTTCGTCAAAATCGGTCTGCCATTCCAGAGATTACCAGAAACAGACAGAAAGACAGAATTGCTTTTATACTACATCTGATTGGAACAGTAGTCAATATTCCCTGAAAATGAAAAGAGAAAGTTAGTCTTTTCCTTGACCTAAATAAGAGGGAGGAAAAAATGTATGAAAATCCATTTCTAACGTGTTTTAGCGGGAGAGAAAGTTGTATGAATTTTCATTTCTCATGTGTTATCTTATCTATGGCGCGCGCCTGCCCAAAGAGTTTTCATATAATTTAAATATGGAATCTCCGTGCCACTGACATCCTTTTGTGAAGATAAAAAAAAACAAAAGAAGCGCGAAATATTTAAAAATATTATGTCAAATTCTAAGCTAAATTGTGTCTTACATGGTGTCTTACGTTTTGATTTTATTTTATAAATACTTTAAATGTTCCTCACAGGTGTAGTATAAAGCACTGTGTAGCACTCGGGTGAAAGTCCCATTCCTACCTCGGGAGTATTGTGGCCCTAGGCTGCGCCTTCGGGCCACAAACTGCTCCCTCGCTAGTAATCGGTTCCTTTCCTCCCTCGGTGAACAATGTACTATTCTGGTGGAAGTGTCGGATATGCTTTCATATGCATTCAGTATAAAACACTGTTCATTCTATATTGCAAACAGACACGCCAATTTAATTTATTTGTATGAATTAGACATCGTCATTGTACTTTATACAATTTTAATGGAAAAATAAATTATTATTAACATATAGCACGCTATTACCGTCTTCCATAAGAAAAGACAAATGATATAAACACATAAACATACTTTTTGTTTGTCAATACATACATATTATACATAGAAAACATCCAAACTCTGAAACAAATATTAAAATTTGTAGATCATACAAACATTTGATCCGACCCGGGAATCGAACCCGAGACCTCTTGATTAGTAGCTGCATACAAATGCAGTCGAATTCAAATTGATTTAAACAATTTTCACCTTGAGGAAAAAATGTATTTCATCCTACTCATAGAATTATTTAAGCAAGTAATGAATAATAAAATTATTTATTACTTTAGAAGTGGGAAATGGAGTTTTTTAATTATTGACTAGTATTTGTCCGCAACTCCACTCGTGTGGATATCAGTTATCACGGCAAAGAGTCACTTTTGTTTTATATCAATGATCAAAATATTTCCATACAAAATATAACTAATTGAATTCGATGCCGCCATTTTGCCGTGATTAACAGACATACGGATTCTTTTAAATTTATAGTATTACTAGATGGATTAACATGGATTAGCTGTGAAACTAAATTGACAGATGACAGGACAATCTGGACCATAAAAAAAATATGATGGAGTATGCCGGCAGTTGCCTACCTTTAGTTCCTTAATGAACGGATAATATTTCAAGGACGGAGCGTTATATATATATAATGCACTAGGTCTCAAAGGTCGTATGAGTGAATTTACATGCTGTCTGCGTACCCTGAGCCAAGCAGGTCAAGGTGTTAGTCAACTTAAGGTATCGCATAAATCCCCGCCAATCGCAGAATGTTTGAATAGTAACGCAACGAATTCTCATTACTAACAGTAAACAGCGGTAGTTTTAATACAATGTAATAAAAAAGTACCTACTATGCAAATTAATGAGTGATTACGTGGTGTAAACTGTGATTTAATTGCATGTAACAGAATATTGGTTATTAAAATTAGTTATTTAAATTATAGATACAATCGTGGTTACAAAATAAAACTTGCTTTTTGATACGGGTGTAACAGAGAGATTTTGTGTGGTTACTGGTGATGTCAATATATAATTTGTAAGTAAATTTTGTGTATGTAGGGACACATACATGCATTGCATTAGTAGTACTTGGTAATTGTATCAATGTATATGTAAAGTGTAACAAAAAAATGGTTAATTATACAATCGTGTTTGCAAAATAATACTTGCTTTTTTTATAACAGGTGTTAAAGTGATTTTATGTGTTTATCGGTGATTTCGCTAAATATTTTGTAAGTTTTTGAGTATGTAGGGACACACACATGCATTGCATTAGCAGTACTTAGTATTTATATCAATGTATATGTAAAGTGCCACCTGCATTATTTTCCCACCGTGTGACTGCGGTGAAACAGTCTGGTAAAAGTAGCTGTACTGTATTCGGCTTATAGGCTATTTAATTAGTGTTACAATTGTGTTGGAACTTTTATTTGGTAACTACAACAATTACTTGCGGATCAAACAAACATTTGGTCCGACCCGGGAATCGAACCCAAGACGTCTTGATCAGCAGTCGCATACGCTAACCATTTGACCAACAAGGCCATCGTGGTATAATAGGATAAAATTTCCTTTCTAAGGCCTATGGCCAGCAGTGGATTGTGAAAAGCTAATGTGGCAAATGATAATTTTACTTTTAAAGTTAATGAGCACTTGCCTGCATTATATTTTGCGAAAACGTTAGAATTATACATAATAAAGTCTACATTATCTGATATATATTTTAATACAAAACAAAAATAAGCTTCTGAATTACAATACTGAGCTGGTAATATTGGTGACAGGGGGGCTGTACGCCGTGTCCTACAAAATAATAAAACCAGCGGGTGCCTTTACAACAACATACTTAATGCTTAATTATGATAGTACAAGCTACGCCCCGCGGTGTTACCCGCGTATATCATTATGGCTACCATGCAACTTTGTTATGCCTAGCAACCTGTGAAGTTTTGACATGAGAACAGTGATACATTTTGACATCTACGATTTATGTATTTTTATAATCACCTAGCTTTCTCCCGTGTATCTCGATTATTGCAGAAAAAATTGCCTATGTGTTATTCTGATATTTAAGCTATATTACTGTAAAGTTTCATCCAAATCCGTTCAGTAGTTTTTGCGTGAAAGAGTAACAAACATACACACATACTCACAAACTTTCGTCTTTATAATATTAGATATTTAAGCTATATTACTGTAAAGTTTCATCCAAATCCGTTCAGTAGTTTTTGCGTGAAAGAGCAACAAACATACAGACATACTCACAAACTTTCACCTTTATAATATTAGTAGGATATAAAAACAACTTTGCATGGTTTCACTGGTACTTATTGCGCCTTATCTAAAAAAGATAACAAAGTTTTTTTACGTGTATCCAAGGCGTTAAAATATTATAAAGAATTGCATACTATACTATCATTTTTTTATACTACTCGTATTGTTGTTAAAGAAAGAAAAGTCGAAAGCAACACAATCGAATTTTTTTTAAAGAAATTAGGATGCTGTGCAGTTGCGTTGCAGTGTATAGGTAGGTAGGCTGTGTATTAAAAATAGATGTTGCTCAGCATAATGCTGCACCACTTACGACACAGCGCTAGTTTTCAGCAATCTGAACTGAAAATCTGTGTTTCATAATTTAAATAAATAAATTACGTACGTATAAAAAAGATAATTAACGGATAATGCTGACAATGATGTAATACTTAGCTAAGTATATAAATTGTGATATTCAGTAATAAGAAGTCCATCGTATTTTTTTTTTTACAAAAACATATATTATATCATTCAAAAAAATAAATAAAAACAATACCGTTATGTTTCCATTCATTTTGGGTGCTTTCTATCTTTAAGGGTATCGTTTCCATAATTGCTCGAAAAAGCACTTACGGTTATGACAAGAGAAACAAATTAATTCATTATTTGACAGTAAAAAAAATATCTCAGTTTCTTAATAAATCAATCTATAGAGAAACCGAGTAAAGTTACTAATACGATTATTTATTTTCGAGAAAAAAATCATCAACAGTGACTAAAATCACCGAAATCGACCTTTTCTGTTTGGAATCAATCTAGTATTATGTTGCTTTATTTGAAATAAATATTTTATTAGTTGCAAGAAAAAAGTACAAAAAAGAGATTAAGCATTTAAGGTTTCTATTAATTCTCACCAGAAAGTCATAATTTAATCTTAAACATCATTAATTTTTAGCGGCAAAAGTTCCATACATTTTAGTATGGAGAAATAATTTGCAATAAAACAGAGTTCACGCGATCCAAAAATTCAGTGTTCTCCGAATATTCAAGGCGAGCGCACGCTCGTTTTTAGCTCCACACGCACTGTCACGCACACAGAGATTTGATTGTTTACATACGACGACGTGACTGTGTGTAACTTTTGATAATATTTGGTAGGTCTAAGAATAGACACACCAATCTTTATATTTTAAATTATTATTAACCAACTTCAAAAAAGGAGTATTATTTGTGTTTTTTTTATTGTACATTCATTGATTACTCTGTCAATTGTGGACCGATTATTAAAATTCATTTTATATGACTGCCTCGGTGGCGCTGTGGTAGCATATGCGATTGAGGCCTCGGGTTCGATTCACGGGTCGGACCAAATGTTTATGAGATCCACAAAATTTTTTTTTTTAGGTGTTGGCTGTTTTCAGTGTTAGTTCATAGGGAAACCCTAAAATTTTATAAGCACGTTATAAATAGTTATTATATATTTTTTTATTTTGTAATGCTATTCCAGACGCAATATCTGAGCTGGTAGCCATCATTTCGTAATGATGAGGGCAGTAGTAGCGCATGCGACTACTTTGCTTGAGTAAGGATTCAGGTTCGATTCCCGTGTAGGACCAAATATTTGTGTGATCCGCAAATATTTATTTCGGGGTCTGGGTGTATTCTATAGGTAAGCAACAAAAAAAGTATGTTTATGTATTTATATCAGTTGTCGAATCAATAATATAAGCTCTGCTTAGTTTGGGACTGGATGATGTCGTGTGTAAGATGTTCGAAATAGTTGTTTATTTATTATTGTAATATATCATACTGCCTTGTTGGTCTTGTGGTCAGCGTATGCAACTGCTAACCAAGAGGTCTAGGGTTCGATTCCCGGGTCGGACCAAATTTTTGTATGATCTGCAAATATTTGTTTCGGAGTTTGGGTGTTTTCTATGTATAATATGTATGTATTTATAACAAAAAAGTATGTTTATGTATTATAAACTGCGAAATAAATATTTGCGGATCACACGAATATTTGGTAGATGATATTCTGTGTCATTCGTCTGAAATATTTATTTATTGTTATTTATTATAAACTAGCTTTCTGCCTGCGGCTTCGCCCGCGTGGAATTCGTTGATATCACACGACATGGTAAGGGTAGATTAAACAATCTTACCTGATTTTATGTTTGATAATAAGGAACTTCGACACAAACTTTCGTCCCCTATTTCAAACCCTTCTACCTTTATTTTCGCGATAAAAAGTACCCTATGTCCTTTCCCAAGTTCAGTTCTATCTTCGTACCAAATTTCATCAAAATCGGTTCAGTGGTTTAGGCGTGAAAGCGTAACAGACAGACAGACAGAGTTACTTTCGTATATGTGTGTTACCTTTAGTCGTATCTTTCAAGATGTTCAGCTGATGATGGAAAGTAATACTACTCAATGGTTTAGTCTTGGATGATTAGTATTTCACTTTTATACGTATGTATAAACCGCTAGTCGTATTTATGTTTTACTAGCTTTAGCCCATGGCTCCGCCCGCGAGTGTGTCGATTTTCGTGGTAAAAAGTAGCCATGTCCTTTCTCGGGGTCCCATATATCTCTATACTGAAATTGATCAAAATCAGTTCAGCGTTTTACGCGTGAAAAGGTAACAGACAAACAGACAGACAGAGTTACTTTCACATTTATTTTAGTAACATTATTGCGTAAATAAGCCGTTTGCATTAAATATATTAAAAAAAAAACACAGTCCTCTGCCTCTTCAACCTGTCTATTAAACTCAAAACATAACGTAACTTAAAAACTACTGCACCAATTTTCATGATGTTTGCAGCAATGGATAGATTGGTTTTAAAGGAGGGTATAATTTGTCAAATTTTAAAGGTTTTTTAAATGCCTATAAGACCATGTATCGTTAATCACACATTATTGACATAATAAAATCTTACACTGAGAGTCACTAGTGTAAGATTACGGCCAATTACGGGTGCGACCTGGATGAACGCTCTGACGTATTATAAAATATTTATTTAAATAATATTGTGTAATAAACAATTTTATTCTACATATTTCATGTAGAATAAAATTGTTTTAAATGTCTACAGTATTTATTATGATAAGGATTAATATTACATTGTTCCAAATTACTTTGAAATTATTATTCACAAATAAAATAATAAAGAAATATTAAAAAAGTATAATTAAAAAAGTATTACTGTAGGTTATTCCTAATTTATGTAACTCGTAAACTTTTGTCAATATTGGCTTTATTTATGTGTTCCTTTAAAATAATAAAATAACATTAATAAATCTTCTTTAAAAGGTAACCTTAATTATGATGAAAACCGTATTTAAATACCTTGCGTATTTAAAACGATCTGAGTTGACAGACAATGCACGCGAGCAAATTTATTTTATACTGTGTAAAATTATTTTATAATCTTTGACCATTCGATTGGTATACAGAAAGTATTATGACTTTCTGTACTGAATGAATCCTACGGGCTTTACGTTATGGCAAGATACATTGCGTGCGTTGTAAGACATTAAAATACGTTCTACAAAGGCGAACAGTTGATGGATATTTAACATAAGCAAAAAACCGAAAGTCGGTGATTGCTTGCTACGGTATGTATGCGACAGTGCGCGATGCGTCTGTGTGCATGTAAAATATGTATGTGGGTGTTCAATCACAAATTCTCACGCTTGGTGTCGCGGGCCTTAATATGTATGTACTTAATAAAAAAAAGTATATTTATGTATTTATATCAGTTGTCTAGTACCCGTAATACAAGCTCTGCTTAGTTTGGGAATAGATGACGTTGTGTGTAAAATGTCCGAAATATTTATATATTTTTTTTTTTATTCAACTGTGCATTATTTAACTTGCACACACTTCAGTTTTGTACTTTTTAATCTCCTAATATTTTTTTTTCTTTCATTTTCGACATGTTTTTTTTGGTGAACAAACTGCCTACACTACAGTTCACCAAATAACATTTTCATAACATATTCCCTGAACTAAAAAGATATCTTTCAAAACGTGTTTCGTTATTAGAAAAGACTTAATTATTGACAAATCTCACTTAAAATGTTTGTTTAGTAATTTTATATACAATGTGTATACACCAGAATAAATATTAGGTATATAATTTTACGATTCATAAACGAGGAAGTTAAAATTCCCAGTTGACTTAATATTACTGTCTTTAGTTATCAAAGTAATATAAGGTGCTTAACGTTCTCAACAAACTCATTCGTGTTAGGTAATGTTATTGTTTGTTTATTCCTTACAAATGACTTTAAAAGGAGTGTACAATCTGTAGGATTAACTTAAGTTTTTCTCAATAATAAAGTAGACTTTGTCCCACGGTGTTACCCGCGGTTCATCTTCCTAGCCTTTATTCTCAAGTTTATTTGGGGTCGCCTACTAGTTCAACCAGTTTTACCTGAATTTCAGTTTTTCCACGGAGCGACTGGCATCGGACCTCCGCAACCCTAAAGCAGAACTGAAATTCGAAGATTGAACTAGTTGTCAGTATATTTGAGGGCACTGACTTCCCAATAACGATTGCCATAGATGTTCATGACAACCGGGACCATCGGCTGTACGTGCTCTCCGAGGCACGGGCGTAAATCACCACCAAGGAATTTCCTAAGAAAAACCCCAAAACACTTTTTGACTCGACCCGGAATTTAAACCCGAGACCTCTTGATTAGTCGCATACGCTAGCCACTAGACCAACGAGGCAGTTACCCGCGTTTATTATTGTAAATCGCGAGTAAGCCGCGGAACGAACCTAGCCTATAAAAAAATTGCCTAATTTACTCCTCATGTCATCACCTTATTTCAGTGAAAGTCTCGACTTAATAAATCCAATCGTTCCAGAAAATACCATAATGACACGTGGATTTGATTGACTGCCTTGTTGGACCAGTGGTCAGCGTGTGCGGCTGCTCACTGGACCAACAAGGTCAAGAGGTCTCGGGTTCTATTCCCGGGTCGGACCAAATTTTTGAGTGATCCACAAATATTTGTTATGGAGTTTGGGACTGGTGTGTATTTTGTAGTCTGGGTTTTTTCTATGTTTATTATGTATGTATTTACATAAAAGAAAATATGCTCATATCAGTTGTTTAATACCCATAATACAAGCTCTGCTTAGTTTAGGACTAGATAATGTTGTGTGTAAGATGTCCGAAATATTTAAATATTGAAAATATTTTAAATCGTGTCCTCATTACTTCGTTATTTTTGTACGAAGTTTTCCAAATAAGTGCATTTTTTAAGTAAGACCTCTAGAACTTTTTAACCAACAAAGTTATTCAAGCCGTTATAGTTTTCCTTTAAAATTCATCACATGAACTACCATAATGATTTTTTAGAACTTCCAAGCCTGTTGTTTGGTTTTTAAGAGGAGTCCCTATTTTAACATGTTTTCTGTTTTAAAGACAAAACTGGCAAACGCACAGCTAAATCAAAAAATGACTAAATATGTGTAAAAAACCTATTTAGTGATTGATACTCCATGCGATGAACCCTAAAAACCTCATGTCGTGTACACGAAACGAACGAACCCAAATTAAGGTATGTAAAAGGAAAAATAATCAAATATGGCATTTAACATTTATTATTTTTGAATGTTTTGCTTGTGTCGTTGAATTATCGGCAAAGGCCAGTACTTAACCAATAAAAATAAAATACAATTGCTTTACACTTGACACAAATTTTTAGGGTTCCATAGTTTATATTTGTCATATCCGTCCTCGACTTAACGCCTAAAATGGTTAGTGCTAGATAAATAAAACTTTGCATGGATACGTGTTCTATCACTTCAATAAAATCCAAGAATAAAATTACGATTTTTTTTCTGGTAGGTATCTCACGTGAAATGGGGATGATATTTTTTTCTCGCTTCTACCCCATCGTGTTGGATATTAATATATGGCCTGACACGTACTTGGCCCGATTTTTATAAAATTATAATCCTAACATTCAGTCCATAAATTATGTTATTTTGATGTTTTACCTTTTTAAAGTATTTGTTGAGTGTCTTTGTAATTAATTAATTTCTGTGCATAATGGGATGTTAAATAACATTTAAAATAACTAAACACTTACGTTTAGGCCTTGACAGAAGCGCAAAACATGCATAATGGTCGAATTTAAAGATCACAAACATTGTTGATGTTTCTTTGCTAGAGGCCTTTCTAGTGACGTAATGCAACCTCAGACTTGGTTGTCTTGTTACAACCCATAAAGTCCCATTATTGGGCTCGGCTCTCCTCTCAGGAGAGGGATAAGGCCATACGTCCCCACGCTGGTCGAGTGCGCGTTGGGGACTGGCAAGACACGTTGTGGCTACGCAATCTTGCTGTGTCGCATTTTTTTAAACCGCTCAAACGCCTCCAACTAAGCTTCACGACTGTTAAAGAATGAATCTAATGATAACAACTGGAACCAACTGCTTAACCTGGACAGCTGGACCTCCAAATCACGGAACTCCAAAGAACATATCATACCACAAACAGTCATCCATCCATGTACTGACCGCACCGTCGTTGCTTAACCTCGGTGATTGTTTCCAATTACCTAAGAGCACTTTAAGCTCACTATGAGCAATTCCTTGCTACAAATATCAGTACAAATCTTGCGCTGTATCGTTCACCGTATGAATGATTTATTAATCTCAATTTCTTTCCTTTCATCAATACAGATTATGGGTCTCAGCCTCTGGGATTATCCATTTTAATTCCGCGTCATGGAAAGAGCTATTTCTAACCGTAGATCTCTTGTTCTATGGCTCTTCTTAACCCTAATTCAACTTCCATCTTTTACGCAGCTGCACCTGAGCACCTTACTCAGAATTTCAAGTTGGCTGCACGGGTACTAAAAACTATTGCGCATTGAGAGAATTTCAAATGAACTTAGAAACTGAGCAGGATGACATCATTATTATTAGTCTATCGCAGACCACTGCTGGACATAGGCATCTCCAATTTCACGCCACTTGGTTATATCCTCGGCTTCTCGCATTCAGCTCCTGACTGCGCAAATTATCACTTCACCTGGTCTGTGGACGTTCTTTACTACGTTTGTTGAGACGCGGCCTCTACTCAAGAACCCCTTTATTCCAACGGTAAGCGGTTCTACAGTGTATTTGACCAGCTTATTGCCACTACAGCTTGCCAATCCTTCACTATGACAATGCTTGGTAATTTAAGTTATCTTGGGACAATCATTGAACAAGTAGTCTTGTAATAAATAAAATGAAGTCGGTCAAGAAACGAGTACCATTGACATATTTGAGTCAATGTCAGTTGACAGTCAGTAAAGTCACCATAAAAAAAAAGCAGCCAAGTGCGAGTCGGACTCGCCCATGAAGGGTTCCGTATCAGCAAGTAACATCATATAAAAGTTCTTGTAGTTCGTTGTAACTTTCATCGATATTTTATACTAGTGTATTGATTGGATGAAAGGTAAATTGCGTGATACGATTTATGTGGTATTAAAAAAAACTACTCACTAGATCTCGTTTAAACCAATTTTCGTTGGTAGTTTGCATGGTAATGTACAACATATATTTTTTTTAGTTTTATCACTCTCTTATTTTAGAAGTTAGAGGGGGGGGGACACACATTTTTCCACTTTGGAAGTGTCTCTCGCGCAAACTATTCAGTTTAGAAAAAAAAGAAATTAGAAACCTCAACATAATTTTTGAACATCTATCCATAGATTTGATGAAAAAAAAATTTTTGAGTTTCAGTTCTTAGTATAGAGACCCCTAAAATGTATTGTTTTTTTTTCTATTTTTATGTAAAAATCTTAATGCGGTTCACAGAATGCATCGATTGACCAAATTTCAACAGAATATAGCTCTTATAGTTTCGGAAATAATTGGCTGTGACATACGGACGGACAGACAGACAGACAGACAGACAGCCTTAACGAATCTATAAGGGTTCCGTTTTTTGCCATTTGGCCACGGAACCCTAAAAACGATCAAGTGCGTGTCGGGCCACGCATAGAAAAGGGTTCCATAATCACCGATGGTACGAAGATTTAACATCGTATCATTGAAGTCATTGTTATGTTCACTTATTGTTGCGTTAATTTTCTATGAAATTTACCAAGTAAGCGCATTTTACAAGCTAACTTCTGAACTAACTAAGTCGTCTAAGCCGTTAAAGTTTTCCTCTAAAGTTCATCATGTTATGAACTATCATCATGAATTTTTCCAGATTTTTTTAATTTTAGCAAACACATATCCATGCAAAGTTTTATCTTCTAGAACAAACCGTTACGACGGTAAGTCGAGGACGGATGGAGGGACATTCCGAAACTATAAAGGTTCCGAGTCATGAACTTCGGAACCCTAAAAATGAGTAGACGTCAACCAAATTTCATTGCAAAATGTACATTCATTATGCATAAAATACTCTTATCAACTGGTTTAGTGACTGTTAAGTTAGACAAGTATTCAAGTGACTACAACAATGTCCCACAAACCCTGTAATCGGTAGACTGTTGTTATTTTCTTCGTTTAGTAATTTGCATATTTAAGTTGAAGTGTTTTATAAATAACAGATTACAGTCACACAAATGTCACTTTTTTTTACCATAGTACATCATTTGAAGGTCTATAGAGTTTTTGTTGGTCTATGATATTATATTGTATAACACAGACATGTTGGTAGAGAACAAAAAACCAGACAGGTCACCTGATAATAAATGACCATTTACATGTCAGAATTAAGATTTCAGACATCTTACACACAACGCCATCTAGTTCCAAAGTAAGCAGAGCGTGTATGTATACTATATATAGCTTGTATATATATATGACAACTGATATAATACATAAATATACTTTTTTTTTGTAAATACATACATATTAATTAGAGAAAACACCCAAACTCCGAAACAGATATTTGCAGTTCATATCAAACATACTCGTATAGTCCAACCCGGAAATCGAATATCGAATCTTATTGTCGATGTTATCTACACCCCTATTTATCCTATAGAAGTCGGATGAGCCGACCAAGGCAACAAACTTTGTAGGACAACATCACTGCACTACATAAACTCTGAACCAAACTGTCTGACCATGGTATGGTATGGTGGTCCTTCTGGACAACATCTCTCTATCTATAGAAAGACTACAGAGAGACGTATAAACTATTAGTGAATTATGATGATGATGAAAGTTTTTAACTTGATGTGGACTTGCCATTCATGTATTATTTTTAAATTCAATGTTAAATCACAAGTACTTTGATATAATGGACGTACACATTGTACTACAAGTTTACTCACATCTACTTATTCTAAAGGTGACTGTACTTCTGAGGTAGTTACACTAGTACGTCACAGCTATTTAATAATTATTAATGGTAGCGGACCTCCATGGTCGCGGTAATAATATTTCCGGCCAGTAAGTCATTGAAAAATTTCTAAATAATATATTTTTATTTGTTTTTTTTTCTTGTGTCGTAGTTGACATACACATATGAAACGGACATATAGAACATAGATCTCCAAGTGTGTGATGTGTGACCCACCTCTTAATGTATCATCCTACTAATATTATAAACGTGAAAGTTTGTGAGTATGTATGTGTGTATGTATGTTTGTTGCTCTTTCACGCAATAACTGCTGAACGGATTTGGATGAAACTTTACAGTAATATAGCTCATATATCAGAATAACACATAGACAATTTTTTCTGCAATAATCGAGATACACGGGAGAAAGCTAGGTGATTATAAAAATACATAAATCGTAGATGTCAAAATGTATCACTGTTTATCACCTGTCAAAACTTCACAGGTCGCTAGACATAGCACACTTGCATAGCAACCATAATGATAGTTTGTAAATGGCTTATTTAAAAATGAGTTCTGGATAATCACATAAGTAGGCTACTATTTAACACGAAAACACGCGGGTAACACCGCGGGGAGCAGCTAGTTTTATATAACTTTAAAGTAGTAGGGCCACGCTGATTTCAGCACGAATAGGCCGGCACGACCAGGGCAGTACTACCCTCACACAGAAGACCATCCTAAAATTATACCATTCGTATTTCGTTGGAGAGTGAGACCGGAGGCCCAATCATATAGAAGTATCTTAATAGGCCGTCATGTTGTGGGTCCCCATGGTGCAATGTCTGCAGTTACAATGAGAATGGTAAACCCTGGTCTTGCATTCTGCTTATGCTTTACATCAGGCAGAGTAGTTATTTTGACATTTAAATGTTTTCCTATACAGGGATATAGAATACAGAAATCCGTGTGGTGACGGATTAAGAATACAGAGTGTCACCAGACCTATTCATCCCGCGGGTGTCTAAAATGATAGAGTGATAATCTAAGATGATAAACTACGCAAGACAACATCAATGCAAAGAGAAGGAAAACTTGAAACCAACCCTTTTTTTTTACGTGTGGAAATCCCCGCGGACCGTCACCCCGTCGGGGGTTACGGCGGGGTGGTGTGTCGGGCTCGAACCGACTAAAACCACACGGTGTGACCCTCTCTGCGCCTTTGTATTGGAAGGAGTCCAGGGAGGGGATTTCCTTCTGGACTCTATACCAACCGCACTGGCCAGCGTGGTATAGTAGGCCAAAAGCTCCTTTCTAAGGAGAGGCATATGTCCAGCAGTGGGCTGTTGAAGGCTGTTGATGATGATGATGATACGGGGATCGAACCTAAACTACAGTGCAGTAGTAAACGGCTAGTTCACTGCTTTAACCTCTTGTCCATTTCTCCTCTAATCGACATTGGGTTTGTGTTTTAGTCATTCAATTTAATTATTTAATTACTAGAAATTCCCCGCAGTTTTTTAATCACAGCTCTGCTCAACATCCGTGTTAGGTTTCATATAAATACAATCGTGAGAAACAGATTGTTTTTTGGATTTCTTTTATTTAAACATGTGTAAAAAATAATTAAATCTACGTGTTTGTTTGTGATATCCAATTTTCAGATTTTCTGTCTGTTCGATCCGGCTAATATCTGGATCGACTTGACTTGGGTTTTGGTGTGACTTGCAATGACAAATAGTTGATGATATAATCAGTTACGTAGGCTGCTTTTTAAATCTAGCCAAGCCCGATTAATTTAAAATAACATTATGCAGATCTATCTTTTAATATTTAATTTAAAGAACTAGAAATGAAATCAATGCTATAAAATAAGGCTGCCCACTTAACTTTCGCTTTAAATGTCAAAGGTTTGATGTCCGCTTTAAGTAAATATTATATTTTTATAAATAATGACTGATGCATTATCAAAGGCTAATGAAACTAGCCACGGTTGTTTTATCTTCCAGTTGATTTACTGATTACAGTTTGAATTTTATTTTTAACTAAATAAATAAATAATAAATAAAAGTTTCGGAAAATTACACACAACGTCATCTACACCCAGACTACGAAACAAATATTTGTGGATCTCACAAATATTTTACCCAGGAATCGAACCCGAGACCTCTTGATCAGCAGCCGCATACGCTAACCACTAGACCAACGAGGCAGTCAACAACTAGCGGAGTCCCGCGGTGTTACCAGCGGTTATTGTTGATAATCGCGATCGAAGTTAGTCTAAAAACAATTCCTAAGTCTCTAATTAGGTTATCGGCTTTCTGTGAGGGAAAGTCCCGTCAAAAGTCGGTCCAGCCGTTCCAGAGATTACAGAGAAACAAACACAGCCAAAAAAAATGATATTTTTAACCGACTTCAAAAAAAAGGAGGAGGTTCTCAATTCGTCGGAATTTTTTGCATTGGAATGGGCATAGCTTACAGGTGGTCCCATCGTCACCATATCGAGATCTGATAATGGGATCCCAAGGAAATCGAGGGAACTCCTCAAATATAATAGGTACAATTGTCGCGATTTGGGTACTCGGAATAGTTTTTCATTGGAGTCGGTTCCTTTTTGTTAAAATTATGTTTTAAGTAATGCATGTACTTGGATTATATACATTATATACAGACACTTTGACTGCCTTGTTGGTCTAGTGGTTAGCGTATGCGGCTGCTGATCAAGAGGTCTCGGGTTCGATTCCCGGGTCACACCAAATATTTGTGTGATCCACAAATATTTGTTTCGGAGTTTGGGTGTTTTTCTATGTATAATATGTATGTATTTACAAAAAAAAGTACGTTTATGTATTTATATCAGTTGTTTAGTACCCATAACACAAGCTCTGATTACTTTGGGACTAGATGATGTTGTGTGTAAGATGTCCAAAATATTTATTATTAAAAACTTGCCCAGGAGGCTGGTCTCCTCTCAGGAGAGGGTTAACGCCACACGTCCCCCACCCCACCAGTGCAAGTGCAATTGAGAACCTCCTCCTTTTTTTGTAGTCGGTTAAAAACGAAATAGGTTTGCAACCTGGCTAGAGTAACTGAGCCCAGCAGTGGGATTTTATGGATTGTCGGAGATGTCGATTGATGTGGATTGGTTCCTTAATGCACCACTGGACTTTACCACCAGTTCAAAGATCTCACATTCCCGATTAAAAATGTAGTTGAATATCACAGTACGTGGTTTAAAGAGGTTTAATTAGTAAAATTCTATTGTTGTGACAGGACACATTTTTGTGACAATGAATTGACTTTTCCGCACTTTTCAAGGTTAAAATTCATTGCCTTCTATGTATTAACTTATTTACACTTGGGCGAAAATTATAATGTTATCATTTTTCATAATTGCCAGCATAATTCCAAACGTGTCACCTCAAGAAGGTTTTATTTACTTAAGTGAGAATATAACCGCATTAGCTGTGTACTGACTTTTCTGCCATACGTATATCGAACGCTGCCGAAGTCGGATCTGCGTCATTCTTAACTTGCGAGTTTCAATTCTTTCTGTGTCGCATGTGTTACGAGTCTATAATTTACGGTTTGTTCGTAAATATGACCGTTTTGAAAAGTACAGTTGTAGTGAAAAAATAATTAATCTGTTGTAGTTAAAATCTTTAATTATAATCAGTGATTATTTGTAGTATTAAAAGCAAGTTTTATTTTGTAACCGAAACTATTTTTTATTGCAAAAATGAATCTTGAAAAGAGTGAAAAGAATGAAAAGATTGACTCTGAGAAACTACCCTTTGAAGAGGCTCTTAGCAAAGTCGGTGTGTACATTTTGAATATTTTTTTGAACTAACCATAAAGTAAACAAATGATGATCTAATAGAAACTTTTTTGTATTTATAAACATTATTTGTTCTAGACATAATATTTTAACTTATATTCAACCTTCTTTGGTTTATTGCCGTTCACTGCAATGTTTTTAAAGATGCAAATAATTAATTGTGGAAAGTGGGAAGGCTCCCTACAATGTGGTTCGATGACATGGTGAAGGTCGCGAGAAACCGATGGATGTGGGCAGCAAAGGACCAGTTGTGGACTGACCAGCAGTAAACGTCTTTCGGCTGAGATGATGATGATCTTGAAACAATCAATTACGTACCGCTAATTTTCAAGTATTATTCCTTAATTATTTTACGTAATATTTAAAAACGATTTTTTTTTCGGTAAGGGTGCTTGTAGTTTAAATTGTATTTAAAGTCACATCAAACACTTTATTTTAATTGCGTTTATTTACAAATATGCAGTGTTAGCTCAATAGTAACATAGTACAGTATTGCCAGTATATATATATTGTCAATCTATGTACTTCTTCTTCTTCCTTTCCTTATTCCCAATATTATTTGAGGTCGGCTACTAGTTCAACCGGTTTTACCTGAATATAAGTTTTTCCACGGAGCGACTGGCATCGGACCTCCGCAATCTTAAGACAGAACTGAAATTCGAGGGTTGAACTAGTTGTCAGTAAATTTGAGGGCGCTGACTTCCCAATAACGATTGCCATAGACGTTCATGACAACTGGGACCGACGGCTTTACGTGCTCTCCGAGGCACGGGCGAGAATCACCCCCAAGCTTCCAAACTCCGGGCTGCTATTAGGAATTTCCTAAGAAAAACCCAAAAACAACCGAAATTTGAACCCGAAACCTCTTGATTAGTAGTCGCTTACGTTGTCCACTAGACCAACGAGGCAGTTTCAATGTATGTACATAATTATTATATTTTTATGTACGTACTTATATATTGCATTTTTTAATATGAACGTTAAAGTCACTGTAACTAACACAATATGTTTTCAGAGTCCGAAATAAAAAAAATGAATTTAAATTGGCATATACTCGTAGACTCCAATCCCTACTAATATTATAAATGCGAAAGTAACTCTGTCTGTCTGTCTGTTACGTTTTCACGCCTAAACCGCTTAACCGATTTTTATGAATTTTGGTACTCAAATAGTTTAGAACCTGAGAAAGGACGTAGGCTACTTTTTACAGCTATTACCGACATACACGCGTGCGGAGCCGCTGGCTAAAGCTAGTAGGTAATATTATTGTTTGTAAACGACTTATATACCGGTAAAGGCGTGCTAGGCGTTGTTTATAATTAAACACCTATTGGCAAATTGAGTGAATGAAGATAACTAGTTATCTAGCTATCTTCATTTTGAATCTCAAGGATTGCACATTTATTAAATTTTAATAATAAATAAAGAAATGGAATAAATACTTATCGTTAATTGTAGAAGATATGGAACAGACTTTGTATCAATGACACAGTGACTTTGAGTTGCTTTTTAGCCGACTTCAAAACAGGAGAAGGTTCTCAGTCGACTGTTTTTTAACCGACTTCAAAAAAAGGAGGAGGTTCTCAATTCGTCGGAATCTTTTTTTTTTTTTTTTATGTGTGTTCAGCGATAATTTCGTCGTTTATGAACCGATTTCAAAAATTCTTTTTGCATTGGAATAGGCGTAGCTTACAGGTGGTCCCATCGTCACCATATCGGGATCTGATTATGGGAACCCAAGGAAATCGAGGGAACTCCTCAAATATCATAGGCACAATTGTCGCGATTTGGCTACTCGAAATAGTTTTTCATTGAAGTCGGTTCCTTTTTGTTAAAATTATTTTCATGTTTCTTACCTCACAACTTTTAACTGGGTGAACAGACTTTAATGTTTTTTTTATTTATTTATTTTAATTTATTTATTTTAATCCCGTGTGGTCTCACGATAAGGAAACTAGGATCTGATGATAGGAGAAATCGAGAAAACTCCTCAAATGCCATAGGCGTACCTGTCGTGATTTGCGTACTCCGAATAGTTTTTCTTTAAAGTCTATTCTTTGTTGAAATTATTAACCAACAAAAAAGAGGTTTCTAATTATGTGATATGTGATTTATATTTGATGTTGTTGTTGTTCCAGTGGTTAGTGTATACGGCTGCTGATCAAGAGGTCTCGGGTTCGATTTCCGGGTCGGACCAAATGTTTGTGTGATCAGTAAATATTTGTTTCGGAGTTTGGGTGTTTTCTATGTATTAAAAAAAAGTAGGTATGTTTATGTATTTGTATCAGGTGTCTAGTATCAATAGTACAAGCTCTGTTTAGTTTGGGACTAGATGATGTTGTGAGTTCGACGTCCGAAAGTTGATAATATTTATTGCATTAAAACTCCGTCATTTATGAACCGATTTCAAAAATTCTATTCTATTATTCATATCGATATTTCTGTACTTGAAAATTCACAACAGTATTAAGCAATCTTTTCAACCTTAATATGCGATAAGGATATATTAGACAGATGTTTAAGAAGGTAACAGATATGTATCTATTGATATTTCTTTATCTATATCTTAAAATTAACAACCTTTTGAGTATTCAACCTTCAGTTCACGGATAAATAAATATTTAAGACATCTTACACACATCATCTAGTCCCAAACTAAACAGAGCTTGTATTTTGGGTACTAAACAACTGATATAAATGTATAAACAAACTTTTTTTTTGTAAATACATACATACATATTATACATAGAAAACACCCATTCTCTGAAACAAATATTTGTGGATTACACAAACATTTTGTCCGACCCGGGAATTGAACCCGAAACCTCTTGATCAGCAGCCGCATACGTTAACCACTAGTCCAACGAGGCAGTCAATGAAGTCGATTTTGCGAATTAATTTTTCTTGGTTATCCAGTAGCCTATGCGCTATTCGATAGTAAACTAATAAATATAGTTCGTACCGAAATATGGTTATATATATACCATTTTAAATCGTCATGATAAGCCTTTTAATTGTAGTCTCAAAATATTATATATTTTTTTACTTTATACTATTGCGTTTCACAGTCGTCTTGCTTTTTTTTCGAGACACCTTTTTTAAAAACAATTCAGTTACCCAGACGAATCTAATGATATATTAATTAAATAAATTCGTGCAGATTTATTACATTAATAAGATTTAAATAATATTCGGGTCTATATATTACATAGAGGCCTCGGGTTCAAATCCCGGGTCGAGCCAAAAAGTGTTTTTGGGATTTTCTTAGGAAATGTCTATCAGCGGCCCGGAGTTTGGAAGTTTGGCGGTGATTCACGCCCGTGCCTCGGAGAGCACGTAAAGCCGTTGTTGCCGGTTGTAATGAACATGTATGGCAATCGTTATTAGGAACTCAGTGCTCTTAAATTTACTGACAACTAATTCAACTTTCGAATTTCAGTTCTCTCTTAGGGTTGGGAAGGTCCGATGCCAGTCGCGCCGTGGAAAAACGGATATTTAAGTAAAACCGGTTGAACTAGTAGCCGATCCCAAATAATATTGGGAATAAGGCTAGGAAGACAAGACTTCATCGCAGGTGAATTTGCAGTCAACAGCAAATTTAAGAATCTAAATTATTAAAACTTTTAACAATATGTCTTGGACCTGCATATTTGCTATCAGATTACAGTATTCCCACCTGATATCGGAAACATCTAATCTTTCACAGATAAATACGTATTATTACAGAAATAACTGACCCCTGATTACGTGGAAAGGACGTTGCTATAGTTGGCCAAAACATCCGTTTTAGAGAGTCCTATGTTCAGCAGTGGACTGAAGGCTATCGATGATGATAACGTCGCCATAGTTTGTTAAAGCTTGATATTACATTCAATGTCTTTTCTGTCCGACTTTTTTTTTATTAGTCTCTCACCAATTAAACTCCAAACTTTCTACTGCGCGAAGTGTTGGGGTCCAGATTCCACGTGGGACAGTACGTTGTGTGATCTATAATGGTTGTTATGAGTATGGGTGTTCTTTGTATCCGTTTCATGTTAGTAAAAGTCCTTGGAAACAAAGAAGGAAATTAATTTTAAAAGAAGTATCCTACTAATATTATAAACGCAAAAGTTTGTGAGTATGTATGTGTGTATGTATGTTTGTAACTCTTTCACGCAAACACTACTGAACGGATTTGGATGAAACTTTACAAAAATATAGCTTATATATCATAATAACACATAGGCTACTTTTTACTGCAATAATCGAGATACACGGGCGAAAGCTAGATGATTATAAATATACATAAATAGTAGGTAGTAGAGCCACGCTGATCTCAGCACGAATGGGCCGGCTCGACCCGGCCAGTACTACCCTCACACAGAAGACCATCCTAATAATGACAGCATTCTTGCTGTCGTATTTCGTTGGTGAGTGTGAGACCGGAGGCCCAATCATTCTGCATCATTCTCCCGCCCTTCGAAGGGCGGGAGAATGATGCAGAATAATCTAACCAGGCTGCCATGGTAGGGGTCACCATGCTACATTGCCTAACCTCACAACAAGCATGGTGACCCCTACTCCTGGATTCTACTCATGCTTTCCATCAGGCAGAGTAGAGTCACATTGGCAGGCTTAAATATAAAAAAAAAAAAAAAAAAAAAAAAAAAAAAAAAAAAAAAAAAAAAAAAAAGATGTCAAAATGTATCACTGTTTATCTCCTGTCAAAACTTCACAGGTCGCTATGCATAACACACTTGCATAGCAACCATAATCATAGTTTGTAAATGGCTAATTTAAAAATGAGTTCTGGATAATCACAAGTAGGCTACCTTTTATCTCGATGTAATACTCAGTAACACCGCGGGGCGCAACTAGTAAAAATATAAATAGTAAACATAAAATAGTAATTAATTTATATATTTCAAAAATCAAATAAATTAAAAAGCATAAAAATTATAAATAGCCAATAAAGAAAATGAGTAATAAAACGACTCATATTATGCAAGAGGTTGACAGTTGCTTTTTAAACAAAAAAAAAATCTAGATATATAGACAGAAAGTCATTTATATCTGTTATTTATCTATGTTACTATAACATTGTAAAATAAAACCTGATAATGGTATTAAGTGTTTATGATTTTACTCATGTTTTCCGTCAGGCTTAGTGGGGCCTTTTTGAAGTTATTAATTTTTGTATATCATCATCATCAACAGCCTTCAACAGTCCACTGCTGACCATAGGCCTCTCCTTGAATAGGAGGTATTGGCCTACTATACCACGCTGGCCAGACGGTTTGGCATAGAGTTGGTTTCAAGTTTTCCTTCTCTTTGCATTGATGTTGTCTTGCGTAGTTTATTCCTTAGTCGCCTTTCACGACACCCGCGGGATGAATAGGGGTAGTGACACTCTGTATTCTTAATCCGTTACCTGTTATTTATTAGCTTATTAAACCCAAAATCCTTGTATTGTTGGCCAGGTAGCGGTATCTACGTGTTCCTCTTGGTATGTCTAACATGTATCACGTTGGTCGGCTACATCAGCACTGCTTACAACAGCATGTACGTAGTCCCCACCAGTGCATGCGAGTTGGAGACAACTTCGGGTCAACAGGGGATGTTAGCTGCAGGACCTATTGTTGGTAAGTAGTGAAACTATTTTTTTTTTATTGTTGTATTGGAATAGGCGTTTGTCTTCCATCTCACTTGATGGAAAGTGTAGATGAAGAAGAAAATGGTACACGCCCATTCAAAAGAAACCTGTTCACTCTACTCATAAAGGCTCCAGAGTTCAACTTATCAGGAAAAATAGACCCAGGCAGGTCGTTCCAAACTTTGGCGACTCTCACCAAAAACAAGCTGTTAAACCGTTTAGTTCGTCTTTATATATTACTAGTTGACCCAGCGAACTTCGTACCGCCCAACTTTAAAATTCCAGAACTTGATCGCAGCGCCACCTACCGGGTCCAATTGCGAATCTAAACCATTCCCAGATCCCCTTGAACACACAAAAAATTTCATCAAAATCGGTCCAGTCGTTTGAGACAAGTTCAGTGTCATACACACTCACAGAAGAATTATATATATAAAAAAAGATTGTCTTCTTCATCAATTTTTTTTTTGTTTTGTGGAATATAAACGATTTTTTGTTTATTTTTTTCTTTCTGTAGTCGTCTACTGGACCGTATGGCCTTAACCCGCCGTCACTCGCGCGGGGTGCTGTCAGCACCCCACGCATTTTTGAGCGTAAAAATGAATAATAATTTCTCTAGTTACACATCCGCGCGTCTCAGTACCTTCAAGTGACCTTTAAAACAGTCGACAAGGGGCGAGAGGAGTAGTGTTGTGCCAGCGCTTGCAACGTAAAGGACGTGTTAAACTTTGTATGGGGTGGTCACGACACCCCGCGAGCGCTCGTATTATACTTTTGCGGAGGTTACTTTACAGCAAGGTACGTGTTTTCAATTATTTTGTTAGAGTAAATTATTTAATTGTACCCTTACTTACTATGGTATAAATAGTGGTGTTTTTCGAAGTATACATTTAATGTTTTTTGTCAAATTTAGTAAGAAAAATTTTCATTTTGTTTTCAGATGAGTTGGGAACAAGAGCAAGCGAGATTGGCAGCTTTGTTAGAAGAAATAGAAGGATAACGAAGACAATGATGCAGTGGAAACTGGTGCCAGCATAGATGAAGATTTTGTTCAGGAATCTGATCATGATTCTTTGTCAGAACAGGATGCTTCATGGGTTGAAAAGTCTGAAGTAGAAGAGGCTAAAACCGAGGATCGTCAACGTGATTACATCGGAAAAGATAAAGTTATTAAGAAGCACAAGAAGCCGCAATTTCAATTATCTACAATTGGAATATAACGCAATCGCAACCTAACATGAAAAGGCCTGAATTTTTGGAATCATTGGGTTTGAGCATGCTTCAAGGTCACCTTCAAAAAAGATCTTTACAACTAGAGCAGAGTTTAGAACTACCCAAAGCACTCAAGAGGATGTTGAATACTTCTGGATCAAGCACCGAAGGAAATGGCACCAACAAAAAACTAGCGCTGTATAGTTTGTCCGCTCTCTAAACGTTGAGTCATTGTAATTTTTGTAAATAAATCATGGGTCAAAAACACATGAAGTTAATTTGCAGTTCTTGTTACGAAAAATAAGTTTTTTTTATTTATTTTGTTAATTAATCCCTATATTTATGATTTTCAGTGAGAAAGTTTATGTTAAAAACTAAGAAGATTTATTTTTTTCTGGTTCTTTGAGGAAAGATCTTAATGTTGTTACTGAAAAGACTGATTACTATAATGTTTTGTACAATAGTAATAAAGTGGATTATTAAATTTACGTTTTTAATTTACATACGTCACACAACACTAAATAATAAAATTCTGTTATATTTCCATTAACTGATATTATATATATAAAAATGTACATTGAGTGTGTGGGGTGGCTACAGCACCCCGCGAGTGTTCACGAGGCTAAAAACCGCGCGAGTGACCGAGGGTTAACCCTCTCCTGATAGGAGACCCCAGCCCAACAGTGGGACATTATGGGTTGTTGATGAAGGACTGGGAAGGAGGAGGATCACTCTTTAGAGAGGTTATAGTCTGATAAACTACGGTGGCTAGATAAATTGTTATTGGGTTTCTGTCAAGTTCTCCTTCTCTTTGAAAGTTTGAAATGCTATTGCCCTGCGTTGTTTGTTCCCTAAGTTGGTTCTTATGACCTTAGATATAAGGGTTCTATTACTCCATGTTTTTGATCCTTCACCACTAAGACAGCTGTTTTCTATTTACAAATTTTTATAAGGGACTAGTTGACCCAGCGAACTTCGTACCGCCCAACTTTAAAATTCCAGAACTTGATCGCAGCGCCACCTACCGGGTCCAATTGCGAATCTAATAAGATAAAACTGGCCTTTATGAGTAAGATTTCGCTGTCTGTCTGTCCGTTCGTCCGTCCCTCTGTCTGTACATACATACACAATATACCGTGTATGTATCTATATTTTATAAACTGCGATAACTAGACACTCAAAATTTTTGTACTGTATTTCGGTTACCGTTTTAATAATTTAATAAATGCTAAAAAAACAGAATATAATAAATATTTGAAGGGTAATTACAAGGTCCCATACAACAAACGTGTTTTTTTTGTTTTTGTCTTTATATTAATAACGGCAATAATGTTTAGAAAGTTATAACTAATATGCCTATGCGAAGCCGACTCGCATTTGGAGGACTCTTATACAAACATTTGTAACACAATCACCACTTTAATCGCATTCACAACTTCTATAAGGCAATAATTACCATTTACATTAGGACATTCTTAATGTCATCCTAACGATGGTTTCGCAATATTTGCACTTTTAAGATCTTTCGACAGATGTAATAAGGTAGGACAAAGTCAAAGACCTATACGCAAAGCCACATTTTGAGATTTAAATGACCTTACCATTTTACAATTTTGGCGGTCGTTTATGCCTCAATTTTTTTTTTCAAAAGACTTCTCTCGCAATAACAATATATACATCCTGTGTCGTGGGAAACTTTACAAACACACATGAAATTGAAAAAAAAACACCCGGACTCAAAACAACAATTTGTGGATACACAAAGTGTTGTACTTACCATGGGAGATTAGGACCTACAACACTTGGCTCAATAGATAGCATTGTCTGCATTCACAATGAATACGGCGACGATCAATCTTTAATTATACTTCTTACTTTCTATCAGACAGCCGTAAAAACACCGCCATTTTCTATACTCCGGGTTGTTATTAAGAATTTCAAGAAAAACTCAAAAGGTAGTAGAGCCCCGCTGATTTCAGCACGAATGGTCCGGCTCGATTGGGGCAGTACTACCCTCACATAGAAGACCATCCTAATAATGACAGCATTCTTGTTGTCGTATTTCTTTGGTGAGTGTGAGACCGGCGCCCTAATCATTCTGCATCATTCTCCCGGCCTGAATGATGTAGAATTATCTAACTAGGTCGCCATGGTATGGGTCACCATTGCCTACTCTCAGAATGAGCATGGTGACCCTTACTCCTGGATTGTACTCATGCTTTGCATCAGGCAGAGTAGAGTCACTTTTGTAGGCTTATATATATAAAAAAACCTACGATTCGAATCCAAGACCTCATGCAGTCGCATGCACTAACCGCTAGACCAAAGAGGCAGTTTGTACAAACATAGGTAGGGTTAAATTAGTTAGTTAAGTATCTAACTAAACATATCTGACTGCACGGTTGGCCTACTGGCATAAGCGGCCGCCACACCGCTTCCTACTGCGCCAAGTGTCGTGGGTTCAAATCCCACGTAGGATAACACTTTGTGTGATTCACAATTTGTTGTTCTGAGTCTGGCTGTTCTTTGTGTCCGTTTCATGTATGTTTGTAAAGTCCCCCGCGACAAAGGAATTTATATTCCTAATGCGGGAGTTGACTTTTAAAAAAAAAAAATATCTCAAAGCAACTTCCTTTGTAACTGGCTGCAGAAATACTAGAATTAAACAGCCTTCCTTCCTATATTAAGATTTATGCATACAATAAATATGTATTATTTATGTATGGAATATCGATTTGCACTAATTTGTATGATTTTATGTTAAATATGTGTTTAATATGCCTTATAAACGACGCGTGTATGCATAATATTTGTATTGCGTCCTTAAGGGTCCCCCGGAGGCTGAATTGTCCATACAAACGGTATACCAAGATCATTTGTAGTATAAACATATTTCCACGATGATATGTTGATATTCGGACTTAGACTGTATTTATTTACGTTATAACGTCTTTATTTTTAAAAATAAACTAATCTAGAATAAAATATAATCAAATTAAATTTTACATATTTTACATTGTAAATGTCATGTTTTCATTTTGTTTTTTTCTGTCTTAAAAACAAAAATATTTCTAATATTGTTTCATCAATAACATATCTCATATTATTATGCTACTACTTACACAAAATAAATCGAAAAAATATTGAGTTTTCATTCATGATTTTCGATAGTACGAAACACATCCATATTTTCACAAATTTCAAGCAATTAGTAGTGCTATCGCATCAAAAAATATTTCAATGTGTGTGTGATTCGTGTCAGTCAAATAATGATAGCCGAACCTTCTAGGAGAGAGTCCGAATTACTACGAATGAATGTCAATCCACATACACACATACAGCGGTGCACTCGTATCTACGTTGTATTTTGTCAAACAGAGACAGCAATATTTTAAACAAATTTCAACTTGCAGTTTCGAGTGTCGTACGCCGGCCTCTTAAGATCTAGATAGCGCTGCGTATATGTCTTGAAGTAATAAAATCAGGTCAAAGCCACACACACATACATATAATTTGTCGAAATCTTACAAATAATTGTGTGAAATGGTGTGGGCGTAAACCTTGTTACTCTAGTTAGAAAATGTACATCTTCCTGACGCATTCGGAAGTTACTCATTAAAACATCTTGGCGTAATAAGATCAAATTGCAAATTGGGTAAACACAACCCGAGTGCCAACATGCATACACACATAAACATTTTTTTCTTCTGTCAACTATATTGTAAGCATGATTTAGTTGTGGAGATAAAACTAAATATTATTATTATTATATTATTAATAACTGTACGATTGGCCTAGTGGTTTAAGTGGCTGCTATGCCGCTTTCTACATCGCCAAGTGTCGTGGGCTTAAATCCAACGTGGGACAACACTTTGTGTGATCCAAAAATTGTTATTACGAGTCTGTGTGTTCTTTGTGTCCGTTTCATGTATGTTTGTGAAGTCCCCCGCGTCACAGGATGTATATTCCTTATTTATTTATTTGATTTACGAACATCTTGTTACACTCTTACATCCATCCTCCTAGCCGTTATTCCCAAGTTTATTTGGGGTCGGCTACTAGTTCAACCGGTTTTACCTGAATTTCAGTTTTTCCACGGAGCGACTGGCATCGGACCTCCGCAACCACAAGGGAGAACTGAAATTACACTCTTACATGAACAATAAATGGTTGTATATAAAATTTATTAAAGTGTAACAAATAATAACCAGTAAATACCACATATCGAATAATGTTCCGAAAAGAAATATAGGTGCTTACAATAGCGATTTTAAATTAAATTACTGGGTAAATGTAATATATAATAAAACAAGAAAAAAAAACAAAACAGAATCAATTAAAAATGTAAGAGGTAGTTATCTTTTTAAATATAAAAACAACTAAGAGGTTTTTTTTTTTTTTTTATATTTAAGCCTGCCAAAGTGACTCTACTCTGCCTGATGGAAAGCATGAGTAGAATCCAGGAGTAGGGGTCACCATGCTTATTGTGAGGGTAGACAATGTAGCATGGTGACCCCTACCATGGCAGCCTGGTTTGATTATTCTGCATCATTCTCCCGGCCTTCGAAGGTAAATAGATATGGAGGAAACAGCTACTTTTTGCTCCCATTTATTTTAGTACTAAATTACTCTTAAAACTTATCTAAAAAGCCGTACTTTTACTGTAAACACATAAGAGTTTAAGTAAGTAATAAGTGGTTTAGAAGAATAAAATATTTTTACTTACTCTAAAAATGTTGAAGGAATTCAAATAAGGCTGCTTAAAGATAAGAAAAAAAATAGTTGTCTATAAAGTCAGTTCACGGACGATAATATGACGTGAAAACGTCACGAAAAAACGTTAACCTTTTCCATTGATGTATTATATATCAATGACCTTTTCACTTCACTTTAGAAACAGTTGAAAATACAGTTCACGTGTAGGTTGCGTGATGCCGCTCTCTCTCTTCTACTCGAACGCATCAGCAGATGGAGTGGAAGAAAGGTAGATGCGTCAGATGAACGCTTGAGCCATCGCTTGTTGCGCTCCTTCGTTTGCATCCTTAGCTTAGGCGGACAACGAGTCATGATTTTTCGTATCTTTTAATCCATATCTTACTTCAACGCTGAAATATGCATCATTCCGAAACCTGGTGGAGCCGCAGCCGTAAGCTGGTAGTAAATACGCATAATACTTTTAACTATATACATACATCCTTATATTGTATTTCAAAGAATACAAAACACTTCACTTCATAAGCTGTACAATTCACTTTAATCTTTAAACAAACCGACGTTAATATGAGATGATGTTATCCTTTCACGTAATTATTTTACTACTTTATTGTTGAATTAAATCCTCTTCTTAGAAAATGATAATAATGCATTCATGTTAATGTATATTACTTAAGATACTCCACTGATAAGCGAAGGAAGTATCTAGATAAGGGGCCAGTCATCAATCATGTGAAGGTTTTTTTTAGCAATTTTTAACTCCTTCCTCTTCATTAGTGATACGTGGTGAGGTTTGGGACAATCCACAAAATCACATGTATTTTTAGTTTCTATAAGGAATCTTAAAATTTGGCGTGGCAATGGCAAAGTTACGAGTACCCACACTACACGCCATTGTTCGGTTTAGAAATCGCGTGTTTGACGACAAATAGATGCATGTGATAATATCTTATACTACATCCCCGTCCCCCTTGTGATACCGCCTCGTTGGTCTAGTGGTTGGTGTATGCAACTGCTGATCAAGAGGTCTCGGGTTCGATCCGCAAATATTTGTTTCGAAGTTTGGGTGTTTTCTATGTATAATATGAATGTATTTACATTAAAAGTATGTTAATGTATTTGAATCAGTTGTCTAGTTATCCATAATACAAGGTCTGCTTAATTTGGGGACTAGATGGCGTTGCGTGTAAAAATGACCGAAATATTTATTTATATTTCGTGATTTTTGCCAAACCCCCTCCGAGGCGAACGTGATTAGTTGACGGTCCCTAAAATTTTTAATCGTACCGTCAAATAACTTGAATTGGTATGGAATCGAAGCCAGTCTAGAAGTGGTAGGTAGTAAAGTCACGCTGATTTCAGCACGAATGGGCCGGCCAGTACTACCCTCACACAGAAGACCATCCTAATAATGACAGCATTCTTGCTGTCGTATTTCATTGGTGAGTGTGAGACCGGAGGCCCAATCATTCTGCATCATTCTCCCGCCCTTCGAAGGCCGGGAGAGTGATGCAGAATAATCTAACCAGGCTGCCATGGGAGTAGAATCACTTTGGCAGGCTTAAATATATATATAAAAAAAAAGGTCTAAAAATAACCTAAATAACGAAATATAAACTTATGTAATATACTGTTTATTTTGAAATTAGAATTCCGTATGTGAGTTTGTTTGTTTTCCTGGGTGGTTTCCTCACTTAGTCCTTACTGTTGGACCATTGTGCGTGTGAAAAATTTCCCGTTTACTCCAGCCAGCCTAGATTGATCCAAAAGGAAAGCAGCCTCGGGAGATTACTGCAGGCCTCCTTAAGTTCCTTAAGTGAGATTTAAATTATTTATTTAGTTTAATTATTAATAGACGCCATTGCATTACTCCCGATAAACAGATCTTCATGTTCGTAAGCATGCTAAGCATCGAGTAGTAGAAAATAACAATCAAATTCATCTGACGATGCAGATTACAAATAGCTAAAAACATCAATTAATATTTACACTCCTTAATATAATCTTGTTTTGACAATAAACACTTGCGTAACATTTAATTGCTGACTGTACAAAATTTTTAAAAATTACCTCGAAAGATGTATAATATTTTAATGGGTGTTTTCTATGTATAATATGTATGTATTTACAAAAAATAAATATTTATGCAATTATATCGGTTGTTTACTCCTTAGTTTAGAATTATTGTTATTAGGGTTCCGTAGCCAAATGGCAAAAAACTGAACCCTTATAGATTCGTCATGTCTGTCTGTCTGTCCGTCCGTATGTCACAGTCACTTTTTTCCGAAACTATAAGAGCTATACTGTTGAAACTTGGTCAGTAGATGTATTCTGTGAACCGCATTAATATTTTTACACGTAAATAGAAAAAAAAAACAATAATTTTTGGGGGTCCCCATACTTAGAACTAAAACTCAAAAAATTTTTTTTCATCAAATTGTGTGCCAACCAACCAACCATCTATGGATAGGTCTTTAAAAAATGATATTGAAGTTTCTGATATCATTTTTTTCTAAACTGTATAGTTTGCGCAAGAGACACTTCCAAAGTGGTAAAATGTGTAACTTCTAAAATAAGAAAGGGATAAAACCAAAAAAAAAATTATGATGTACATTACCATGCAAACTTTCACCGAAAATTGGTTTGAACTAGATCTAGTAAGTATTTTTTTTTAATACGTCATAAATTGTAAACTGCAGTTTCCCTTTCATTCATTCAATACACTATTATTAAGACATCGAACAAACTACGGAACCCTTGATGGGCGAATCCGACTCGCACTTGGCTGTTTTTTTTATTATACAAGAATTGCTCGCTTAAAGGTATTTTGGGATTTGTGCTCATGCTTTCCATCAGACAAACTCTAAGTGTTTAGTTTAGTAAAGAGTAAAGTGAGTTTAGTAAATATAAACAATGTACCTCTGCTTAATCATATTCTTCGATCATTGTTGATCGAAGCTCATATTCCTTGTTAACTCAATTGCACTAATAAAACAACTCAATATTTTTTGTTTACACGTGAACATTACATTTGAACGTTTATGTACTTGTCAATCACTGTACCTTCAAATTTTTCAAACACTCATTTTTGTGACAAACAGCAATATTTAGCCTTAGAACAAGCCCGTGACAAAACTGTCAGCGCGCCGCTAGATTTTGATAGATGCGCGCACACGGAAGTCAAAATAGTATAATAATATGATGGCTTTAACAACTGGCTGGCTGGCTCAAAAAATCTAAAAAATATCATGACAGTCCATATATTTTCAAGGAAAACTATAGCGGTTTTTTATTAGCTTTTTATTTCAGGAGTTATGGAGGCCTAACTTGCAAAATGCAACCACTTGGAAAACTTCCAAGTGAACGGATTTCACAAGTTAAGCCTAACTCCTGAACTAACAGTCATCGAATCCGTTATAATTTTCCTTTGAAGTTCATTATATGGACCATCATCACGATTTTTTCCAGATTTGTTGAGCCAGCCGTTTAGCTTTTAGAGCGGGGGGACGCCCAGTTTTTACCAAAAACTGCCCTTTTAAGTGGAATTTCTTGCAAACGGATAACGGCGTTAGAAAATCGTCTTAGAAACCCTTTATTGTTTTCAAAAGACCTATTTAATGACACCCCACGCAATGGGGTAGTCACGAGAAAAAAAACATCCCCACTTTACGTGTAGGGGAGGTACCCCAAATAAAAATATATTTCATAATTTTATTGTAGCACTTTGTCGACCTAATTATAACACAATCATATTCATTCAAAGTATCATTTTTCTAGCACTTACCGTTTGGACGGTTAGTCGAGGACGGACGGACGGACACGACGAATCTATAAGGGTTCCGAGGCATTAACTTCGTAACCCTAAAAATGACAGAAATGAAACATTGGGCCCAGCCTTAGAACATTTAATTTTGGACGTCAATGGTAGCCTTACTTTTTTGTTCAATGAAATAGATAAGCTCTCATTAATTTTAAATGATGTTTTGACTAAGTTTTTTGTCAGATTGTTTGATTTTTTACTTACCTAGAAAAAACATTCAATCAATTAGCTCGTTATTCAAAAAACATTAACTGTAAAATTGCAATCTCCATTATTACTTTTGTTTGATGGTTTCTAAATTTTTTTAGTATGTTATGTTGAATTTTTAAATTTTACTTGTTTTTATAATATTTAATTATCTGATTCATAATTAGTTATTGTGAACACATAGCTAAATTACTTACGTGATTGGAAACAATCATCGAGGTTAAGCAACGACGGCGCGGTCAGTACCTAGATGGGTGACCGTTTGTAGTATGAAATGGTCTAAGCGTTTCATTGATTCGGAGGTCACGGAGGTCACGTTAAGCAGTCGGTCCCGGTTGTTATTGTTGTTGAAGCTTAGTTGAACGCCTTCTGGCGACTTAAGAACATCCAACGGTAAGTTTACGTAGCCATAGCGTATGTTGCCAGTGCCCAACCCGCACTCGGCCAGCATGGGAACGTATAGATTTAACCCTCTCCCGAGAAGAGACCCCAGACCAGCAGTGGGACGTTAAGAGTTAGAGAACGAGGAAGACCAGGAGTGACCAATTACCGCAATCAACCTTTTGACCTCCGAATCCCAACTGCCCAGAGTCTCCACTGTAACAAAATGATAATGCATCTCCTCCTATCCGTAGCATCTTACTTACTACTTAAAAAAAAAAAAAAAAAACACCGGGTAACACCCTGACTCAGTTAGTACATAAGGCCTCCAACTAAGCTTCACGACTGTTATCTTATGATAACAAACGAACTGAACGTGACCTCAGAATCACGGAAACGCTCTTAACTTATTATTAATATCATGTCAGAAACGCACCACCTAGGCACTGACCGCGCCATCCTTGCTTACCCTCGGTGATTGTTACTAATCACTTAAGGGCCAGTCCACATCTCCATGTCACGACAACGTCAACGTGGAACGGTGCAGTATCGTAGCATGGCGCGTTGCCACGACGTGCTAGTGCACGGTACGGCAACGTCACCGTGGAAGGGCGCGTTGAAGTCGCGTGGCCTACGTGCTCGCTCATTTAATGTTTTAGTGTCTTTAGCGTAGGTCTTTAGCGATTAGTTGTGAATAAAAACTTGTCGATTGATAATAGATTGTGATTTATTGACTTCACTTGTTGAAGAACTTCCAGTGCTTTGGGACAAACTCATAAAAACATTAAGTGAGCGAGCACATGGGCCAGGCGACGTCAACGTGCTGGCGCACGTCGCGACAACGCGCCGTGCTACGATACCGCACCGTTTCACGTTGTCGACGTCTTGACGTAGAGATGTGGATAGGCCCTAAGGCCACTCGTTTATTAGCTCTTAAACACCTTCTTGGGAGATTATTTACAAAGCCATACCCACTAGCTTAAGAATCCGAACATCAAATGTCAGACATACACACTATTGGCAAATAAGTTAGCGTGTTTATTGCACATGTTTGCATTGTATTTGCCTACTTTCTTGTTTGTTAGGAGAAAGATATCTTCACATTTATTGAATAGGCCATAGTTAAATACTAGCATAAGTCTTTCTAGCACTAACCCTTTGGACGGTAAGTCGAGTAGGACGGACGGACGGACATGACGAATCAATAAGGGTTAATCATGAACTACAGAACCCTAAAAAAGGATTTAAATTAAATGTTGCGGTGTAGGTGTTTTCTATGTATAATATGTATGTATTTATAAAAGAAAAACTATGTTTATTTATTTATATCAGTTGTTTAGTACCCATTAAATAAGCTCTGCTTAGTTTTGACTAGATGATGTTCTGTGTAAGATGTCAGAAATATTTTTTAATAAATATTTTACTGAAAATCCCCCCTTTTCAAATTATGTATTTGTTTGTAATTTACAAGGAAACCCAAACCACTTATTAATGTCGTCATGTAATTGAGATTCCATGGCACAGATAAATAAAAACGATGAATAAATCAGTGCGGTAAAGCAAGATAGTATTTACATTATTATTTACAAAGAGTTAATTATACAACTGACAACAAAGTATTTTATTGCTTCTCGCTAACCTCTTATATCACCATTTGAGTATAGCATGATTTTCTACTTAATTTATACTTTGTAGAATAACTACGAAATAATTAAAAAATAACTATTATATAATTTTAACAAAAAGGAACCGACTTCAGTTAAAAACTATTCCGAGTACCCAAATCGCGACATTTTTGCCTAAGATACTTGAGGAGTTACCTCGATTTCCTTGGGATCCCATCATCAGATCTCGATATTGTGACAATGGGACCACCTGTAAGCTGCGCCCATTCCAATGCAAAAATAATTGTGTCCCGCACTCTGCAGAGCAAGGATGCACATCGCTTTCTAATTGTGGAGTAAAAGCAATCTACCCTGGCTTCGGCAAACATTCCTGATGCGCTGCAGAAACGAGGCCGAAAATTTAGGAACCGATTTCTAAATTCTTTTTGAATTGGAATGGGCGTAGCTTACAGGTGGTCCCATCGTCACCATATCAGGATCTGGGATTACAAGGAAATCGACGGAACTCCTCAAATATCATAGGCACAATTGTCGTGATTTAGGTACTCGGAATAGTTTTTCTTTGTTTAGTTTTTGTCAAAATTATATTATTTTTGTAAAAACACAATATTAAACATATTGTGTGTATGACCACTAGACATACAAGGCCTTGTTGGTCTAGTGGTCAGCGTATGCGGCTGCTGATCAAGAGGTCTCGGGTTCGATTCCCGGGTCGGTCCAAATGTTTGTGTGATCCGCAAATATTTGTTTCGGAGTTTGGGTGTTTTTCTATGTATAATATGCATCTGTTTACAAAAAAAAGTATGTTTATGTATTTATATCAGTTGTCTAGTAGCCATAATACAAGCTCTGCTTAGTTTGTAGATGGCGTTGTGTGTAAAATATCCGAAATAAAAAAAAAAAAAGATAACACCCACACTCCGAAATAAATATTTGCATATTACATACAACATTTGGTCCGAATAAGACAGCAGATTAACTTTTTTTACTATGTGATATCAATACGAAAATTATTCCTGTTCAGAGTGGGTCAGGATCAGCTTCTTCATTAACCAAATGTAGCGAGGTTGGCCGCTTAAAGATTGTAATCATGTATAATGACAAGGTGAGATGTTCAGTTGCTAGTTTATTGAGGTAATGTCCTCTTGAGTAAAGATACAATGCCAATGCCATACATTGTATTCGTTGACGTCATTGTAGCTGATTCCCATGATTGTATAGTGATTTCCTTTCCTGGAATGAATTGCCTTCCATTTTGTTGGTAAATTACGGAAGTTTTGAGCGGTTTTATTTTCAAATGCTATGCTATGCTAAAGTTAAAGCAAGAATGATCAAACACAGAGCCGGTTACTTCTGTCTGTTAAATCGAGTCAGTTGTTTTGAGGTGAAAACCGGACAGAAAGAGAGATAGAAATACTTTCGCTTTTTTAATATTAGTAAGTTAGTAAGGATTAGATAACCTGGAACATGGTTAGTTACAGCGTCTATTATCTGTCTCGATTTATATCTCAACAACAATTGCAACACTTATCAAAGGAATTAGAACACATAAAATTACTATGAATACATTATTGGCTGCTATTAATGTTAGGAAATAAACAATATTATCAAGTTTTGTAGTTGTTCTAATCGATGATGTTGTTGTATTCGTACACACCGGGAAAGAGCAGCCATGAAAAAAAAACAAGTATCTAGATGTTAAAAAGAAGAACCACAGAAACTTAAAAAATAAATAAATAATTTAGGACATCTTACACACCACGCCATCTAGCCCCAAACTAAGCAGAGCGTGTACTACGGGTACTAGACAACTGATATAAATACATAAACATGTTTTTTTCTTGTAAATACATACATATTATACATAGAAAACACCCAGACTCCGACACAAACAATTGTGGATCACACAAACATTTGGTCCAACCCGGGAATCAAATCCGAGACCTATTGATCAGCAGCCGCATACGGTAACCACTAGACCAACAAGGCAATCAATAGAAGACAATATCAATAGACAAGACAATGTGTAAATATCAGCATCGTTACATTGTTCTCACATTTAACTGTTTTCTTAATAAAATGCCTAAATCAATGTAAGCAAAAATTGTAAAAAGTATGTTGGAAAAGAATGTCCATGGAGTTTCTTGTCTGTTCTTTTCCGTAGTATCTACGAATTGGAACAGACAATAAGCTTCACGACTGACTACTGGCGTTTCAAAAGTGCCATTGTATTGAAATGGTTTATTTGAAATAAAATTGATATGACTTGATTTGATTAAAAAAATTAGAATAGATACGAGATTATATGTATAAAGCAGAAAACGAGTTTATATTATAATAAGTCTCGTATATACTTTTATATAAGTACATTTAGTAAAAAACTGTTCATTGATAACTGCCTTGTTGGTCCAGTGGTCAGCATATGCGACTGCTGATCAAGAGGTCTCGGCTTCGATTCCCGGGTCAGACTAAATATTTATATTTGATATCACAAACATATACTTCAACTAAATTAAATTAAAGTAGATTGAATGACCTGGAACATGATTAGCTATAGTTATAGTTTAGTTTATAACTCGTAACAGCAATGCAACGGCTGTAGGTACACATTATCAGTAATAGTTTCCGATCGCATCGATAACGACTTCTATCACGCGACCCATTTAGTTATTAGCTAGTCTATATACAGTGATTATTGTAAAGTGATTTATCAAGATAAAGTTGTTAGATAATTGACTCAAATGTTTTAAATGTTGTAACAATTAAAAAAAATATTAACTATAGTCTTTTTCAAGACCCTTTCTTTACTCTCTTGACGGTTTTAGTTGTTTCTTTTTTTTCTTTCGAAAGTAACTCTTTTTTTGTATATACGCAGGCGGAGGCGCTCCCAATAGCTAATCCTTAAAAGCGACAAAATAAGATAAGATATGATAAATTTATTGGCATAAAACATATGTAACAAGATGTCATGGTATAAACAAAGAATGGTTTAGTACTTATCATATAAGTGGCTACTTCCACGTACAACGCAAGTTAAAAAAAGTACTACAGTGACATCTACCGAAAAAACATTTGGTCCGACCCGGGAATCGAACCCGAGACCTATTGATCAGCAGCCGCATACGGTAACCACTAGACCAATAAGGCAATCAATAAAACAGAATGTGTAAATACCAGCATCGTTACATTGTCCTCACATTTAACTGTTTTAATGCCATCTACGGAAGAAACATCGAGCAACTAAGTAACTAACCTTGAATCGCGATATTGTGGTTCTCGCACCGATTAAAAAATACATTATTATGTAGGCCGTAGCTCGCCATGAACCGCTACTATGAGAAACAATTAATAAGGAATTTGTTATGTTTGCAATTTGAATATACAATTGAACGATATTCTTGAAACTACTGCGTATAAAATACAACGTACATAATTACTCCGTTATTATCTAGAATTAAAATAAAAATAAATAAATATTTCGAACATCTGACGCACAACGCTATCTAGTCTCAAACTAAGCAGAGCTTGTATTATGGGTACTAGACAACCGATATAAATACATAAACAATCTATTTTTGTAAATACAAACATATTAAACATAGAAAACACTCAAACTCCGAAACAATTATTTGCGGATCAAACCAACATTGGGTCTGACGCGGGAATCGAACCCGAGACTTCAAGCACAACAGTCGCATACGCTACCATCACGCCATCGAGACAGTCTAATATCGATTCTAGTAGTATAGAAAGGAACCTACACTAGCAAAACAATAAACAAACCATAAAATCGGAAATTATCCCTACAATTGCAACACTTAATATAGGAAAATTGAAACACTAATTCATAAAATTGTAATAAATACATTAATGGGTGCTTGTAATGTCAGGAAAAAGATATTATTAACTTTTATAGTCGATCTTATCTAAGAGATATGTACGACAATTCTGACAGATTCAAGAATAGGGAAGTGTCATAGGATTTGATCACTACTATAACCGATACTCGATATTATTTCCTTATATTTACAAATCGATTACATCGATTTACGAATCGATTTGAACCTAACGTTTTGATTATGTATGTTTCATTAGTCTGGTCATTACCACTGGTTGACCGTGATCAAGGCCGATACAACTAGGCATAAGTTAATACGTCAGATCTCGCTACCATTTTTATGTAATCACAAAACCATATTTAGTTTCATGATTACATTATGTAAAGTATACCCAAGAACCTTTCTATATTAGTATAAAGAAAGGATCTTGAGTATTTAAGTGTATAAGTACCCTTCTTAAGAAACCTTTTTTAAGAACTGAAAGCCCCTTTTAGTTCTATAAGGGTTTCAAATATGACCCATTAATAAATGAAAATGTAGGTATTCCTTTTTTTCTATTGCCATTTTGATTTCTGGTTCCGTGCCTTGGAGAGCGTGCGTTAAGCGGGCGGCGTCGGTGCAGGATGTCATGATAATCTATGACAATCGTGATTGGCAAGTTTGTGTATTCTTAACTGTCAATTTACTGACACCTTAGAATGATTTAATAAACTTAGAATTCAGTTCTCCCTTAGGTTTGCAGTGGCCAATAAGTCAGTCAAGGCTAGAAAGACGGTAACTTCAAGTCCTAATTCTTTTTCTAATTACGTTTTTTCCTTGTTCCAGGTCTGTTACTTGGTGGAAACGTATGGAGTTTTCTAGCAGATACGCGCGGGAGACGTTCCATGCTGCTGATAGGCCTTATCGGTAGTGCAGTATTTAATACCATAGCTACTATCTCCTTCCATTGGGTCATGCTACTCGTCTTTCAATTCATTGCAGCATTTTTGTAAGTAAACTTCAATTTTTTTTTCAAAATATATACCAAAGTGACCCTACTCTACCTGATGGAAAGCATGAGTAGAATCCAGGAGTAGGGGCCAACATCTTTATTGTGAGTGCATTCAAGGCAGCATGGCGACCCACACAATGTTGGTTTAGTGAGATGTGTATCTACAACATCAATATATGGGTTACGAAGCCAAGATATACTTGGTCATCCTGGGATATACCTCAGAAGTGGGAGGTAGGCAGGTAGGCAGGGAGGACTCCAAAAGCGGCCTACATCCAGCAATAGACTTCTAAACACTATTAATCGGTTTAAAGATATATATTTCTCAAAAAAAAAGACTATTAATGATTATGATTGTTATGTTCTATTAAATATATTAAAAACATTTAAATGCTATTTAACACGTGGCTAGACATCCTTTTTCATTAGACGTAGTACTTTTAATGAGTTACAATAATAATTTGCATATGCATAATAAAATACAAAGAGTAAATAAATACATATTTTATCACTTTTCTACGCTCTACTGTAAAAGTATTATTATTTCTAACCAAGTATTTATAACGTAGCAGCATTTAATACGAGGCATATGACCGGACACACTGGCATCAGCCTCCCTAACCAAGTTATAAGGTTTTTTCAGTTTCTATTTTTTAACCGACTTCAAAAAATAGGAGGAGGTTCACGATTCGTCAGAATCTTTTTTTTTTATGTTTGTTCAGCTATAATTTCTTCGTTTTTGAACCGATTTCAAAAGTTATGATTGAATGGGATATGGGCGTAGCTTACAGGTGGTCCCATCGTCACCATATCGGGATCTGACTATGGGATCCCAAGGAAATCGACGGAACTTCTCAAATATCATAGGCACAATTGTCGCGATTTGGGTACTCGGAATAGTTTTTCTTTGAAGTCGGTTCCTTTTTATTGAAATTATTTATTCTTTTGTTTCATTGGCATAAGACACTCAGTCACGTGATCAAAAAAGAATATTTCACTTTGATCACGTGATTGGCTCAATCACGTGATCAAAGAAGTATGAGCCAATGAAACATGGGAATAGAGAAATAGAACACGAAAAACGTTTGCAACCTGCCTAAGGTTCAGGTGACAGGTGAGGCCATCTGTCACCCTAGCAGAAGCAGGCCGGGGTTCCAGGGATTTCCTTTTTAGGGTATAAACCTGGTTCCCCCGGCCATTGGTACCTGAGACGGCGTGCGGTTTTGGTCGGTTCGAGTCCGACATAACCACCAACTGGTGGTATCCGAGGGTATTTCCACACAGAGAAGAAAAGGGGGTCAGATATATAATATAAAATCACCAACAGTTACAACAATATTTAAACAATTTTATAAGTGTAATAAATAAAGTCTCCTTTACCATTGTCTAACTAGTTGCAGGTGAATATAGCATGCTATATAATACGATTAAAGTGTATTAAAGAATATAATAATTTATAGATTAATAAAAAGTAATAATTATAACAAAAAGGAACCGACTTCAATGAAAAACTATTACCAATATACCAAATCGCGACCAAGCGCGAATATGCCAACTCACCATAGAATGTGTTCTAAGATACATTTTTGAAACGTTCCCAAGTAGTAATTATTATGACACGGGCCGACCAATACATGGCTATATCTCTATCAGCTATCTTGAGGCATAACGACATAGGCAGTTGAAATCTGCAAGACTCGAGCGTGACAACAGTGTCGTCGCGCTTGTAGGCAGTCAACGTAGGCAGTTGAAATCTGCAAGACTCGAGCGTGACAACAGTGTCGTCGCGCTCGTACGCAGTCAACGTAGGCAGTTGAAATCTGCAAGACTCGAGCGTGACAACAGTGTCGTCGCGCTCGTAGGCAGTCCACGTAGGCAGTTGAAATCTGCAAGACTCGAGCGTGACAACAGTGTCGTCGCGCTTGTAGGCAGTCAACGTAGGCAGTTGAAATCTGCAAGACTCGAGCGTGACAACAGTGCCGTCGCGCTCGTAGGTAGTCAACGTAGGCAGTTGAAATCTGCAAGACTCCAGCGTGACAACAGTGTCGTCGCGCTCGTAGGCAGTCCACGTAGGCAGTTGAAATCTGCAAGACTCGAGCGTGACAACAGTGTCGTCGCGCTTGTAGGCAGTCAACGTAGGCAGTTGAAATCTGCAAGACTCGAGCGTGACAACAGTGTCGTCGCGCTCGTAGGCAGTCCACGTAGGCAGTTGAAATCTGCAAGACTCGAGCGTGACAACAGTGTCGTCGCGCTCGTAGGCAGTCAACGTAGGCAGTTGAAATCTGCAAGACTCGAGCGTGACAACAGTGTCGTCGCGCTCGTAGGCAGTCAACGTAGGCAGTTGAAATCTGCAAGACTCGAGCGTGACGACATTGTGTTTATCGTCTTTATATCTTCTCTTACACGACGTCACCATCCCGTGTCATCTGCAATTTGATTCGGCGCTTGCTTTATCGTACATAATGGGTAGTAATACGTTTAGTATTACCAATACTACTAAGGAATACTAAAACCATACTAACTACATAATTGTGCACTGCATTTGATCACAAATGAATCTTATTAAACCACTTACAAATACATCTGTTGTTTCTACAATTATAGTATAATCAATAACGTATAAATTTTATAGTTGAAGCGCAGTAACATAAATTTGACGTAACAATAAAATTGACAATGTTACGCTAACTCCAGTTACTAATAAACAGCATTTTAATGCATCAAGGTAAAACCATACACATTATTGTTTTGTTTAGATTGTGAACGTTGAGAACATTGCTTACAATCTAAGATTTGTAATAGCTACTAAGTAGAGTTATTTTGATAATGTATTGTACTTTTGTATGGCCTTGCGTATTTCATGGTAGATTTTTTTTTTAAATACAAAAGAATTTGGTTGGTAATATCATACCATGTCGACAATAACATTTAGAATTCGGTGATATTTAGAACATTTCATTAAAAAGTTATTTCACTTTATAGTTTATATTTATACTAGCTAACCCAGCGAACTTCGTACCGCACAACTTTAAAATTCTAGAACTTGATCGCAGCGCCACCTACCGGGTCCAATTGCGAATCTAAACCATTCCCAGATCCTCTTGAACACACACAAAAAATTTCATCAAAATCGGTCCAGTCGTTTGAGAGAAGTTCAGTGACATACACACTCACACAAGAATTATATATATAAAGATAAGCTAAACGTTAAAAATTAAACGGCTGTCTCAAAAAATCGGAAATAATTCATGTTGGTAGTCCAAGTGAAGAACTTTACAGGAAATCTATAACGGTAAAACACGCTCATTTGGAGAACTTCGTGCAAAAATAACGAAATAATAAGTAAACATAACAGTTATCTATTGGACACGATTTTGAATCCACGTACCTTAATGGGTGACTACGGAATCCTATTCTATGCGTGGCCTGACATGCACTTGGTCGATTTTTTATTCATTAGTTATCGATAACATTCAAATTGGCCGACAGGTGGTAGATGAGATGTCAGATCCGTTACACATCATATGCGATCATTGTAATGATCACTCGTTTTTGTGTAACAATTATAAAAACAACTATTGTAAAAAGTAACATTATAATTAATAGTTATATTCTACAACGTTCTTTAAAAACTTTAATTATAAAGTTCAACTGGGTATAGGGGAAATACCATATCAAATCGAATATAATGGTCTTTGTAGAATCGATCTCCATGAGATCATTACATCTTCTTTAATAGAGTTTTTTCGAAACGGAGTCAATTATCGTATGAAAACTACTGTTTTTTGCTGGAGTAAATTCAATCATACAAGACGATCAATAATGAATCAATATTCTATTTGAAGGACTAGCTTTTGTTCACGGCCTCGCCCGTATGTATGTCAGTTATTGCGGTAATTTCTGTATATAAAATTTCATTGAAATCGTTTCGGTAGTATTGTCGTGAAAGCCGGACAGACTGACAGTGTTACCTTTGCATTTATAATATTAGTAAGGATTAGATACAGATTTGCAAAGTATAAATATGTAGGTACAGATTGTATTTATATCATCAAAGTACAAATACAATTGTAAGATAAAGTTTAGTTCAAACCATTTTTAACCGACTTCAAAAAAAGGAGGAAGTTCTAAATTCGTCGGAATCTTTTTTTTTTATGTGTGTTCAGCGATAATTTCGTCGTTTATGAACCGATTTCAAAAATTATTTTTGCATTCTAATGGACGTAGCTTACAGGATCGGGATCTGATGATGGGATCCTATGGAAATCGAATGAACTCTTTAAATATCATAGGCACAATGTCGCGATTTGGGTACTCGGAGTAGTTTTTCATTGAAGTCGGTTCCTTTTTGTTAAAATTATATTTTATGAGATATAACAAGAAAATTAGGTTTTGTGAAGAAGTTTATGGGCGTCAGTAGTCACTTTCCATCATGTGATTCGTCTGCTTGTTACTATCGAACTGAAAACTACTAAATTTAATGAAATCATGATAAATTTCTTATAAACAGTCAAATAAAATGTCCTACTGGAGCTTCCTCTTCCATATCTATCCAAGTATTTTGGGTCTCTTGGTAAAGTGGATTAAAGTAGAACCGACATTATTATTATGCACGGCATTACTCTGGTCTCCTCTTATGAGAAGATTTAGGCCATACACCCTCACGCTGGCCAAGTGTAGGTAGATGTAGATAGGTAAAACAACGTTGATTGCGTCATCTGCCGTTGGATGTTTTGAACCCGCCCGAAGATATCCAACTAAACTTCACGACTGTTATCATATGATCACAACCAGAACTGACTGCTTAACGTGTCATCTAGCAGGCAAAGACGCTCTTGGTTTCCTGATATTTTTTTTATTTTTATTAGTTATTAGGTTCTAATTTTATGTTGTAATTGAATGTTTCAGTGCATCAGGATTATACACAATGGCAATGACCTTACTCAGTGAGTGTGTGCCGATAGGCAACAGGAATACTGCTGTGCTGATAGTCTTCAGCGTCATGTTCTTGGCACCAGGAATAATGGCAAGTAAGAACTATCTTAAAACTTTACAAATTATGTTTTATTTTGATTTTTAACTTCAAAAAAGGAGGTTTTAGATTGCACTATATTTTTTATATTTGTTACCTCAGAATTTTCGATTGGGTCAACCAAATTTGTAATTCTTTTTTATAAAGCTGGTTACTCCCATGATAAGGAAACCAGTTGTTCCATGATAAGGAAACTAGGATCTGGTGGTAGGATCCTGGAAAAATCGAGGGAACTCCTCAAATATCATAGGCACACCTGTCGCGATTTAGGTACTCGGAATAGTTTTTTTGTTAATAATATTTATTTAAATAAATTTATACTATGCTATACTAGAACTATAGTGACAATGTATTCCCCTTTTTTTATTTCGACTACAGGCTTTTGAGCCTGATACAGAAAGCTATTATTTCTTTTTTCTTTTTCTTTTTAAAAAAGACAACTCCCGCATTAGGAATATAAATTCCTGTGTCGCGGGGGACTTTACAAACATACAAGAAACGGACACAAAGAACACCCTGACTCAGAACAACAAATTGTGAATCACACAAAGTGTTGTCCTACGTGGGATTTGAACCCACGACACTTGGCGTAGTAGGAAGCGGCGTGGCGATCGCTTAAGCCACTAGGCCAACCGTGCAGTCATTTCAAAGAGCTTTTCTATGAAAAAGCTTTATAAAAACAATAGCTTTTTGTAATATTCGAAGAACACAACAGATTTACTTATTGTAATGAAAATACCAGACCTAAGTCAGTAAAATATACTATACTATACTTTTCATCTAGTGAGTAAAATCCGTACATACATTTAAAAGTTCATAGCTAGACAAAAACCTCGTCTTTAATAGGAAGTTTAGGCCTAATAAACCACGCTAGTTACTCCGCATAGTTCATTTTGTGTTTTTCTTCTTGGTTCAGTGTTCCTTCGGTAGATAGCGCTGTTCTATGTATTTCGCTTGTGCCGTATGTAAAAGTCGCCACAAGTAACTCTTTGTCCGTCTGTTACACTTTCACGGCTAAACAGCTGCACTGATTTTAGTGAAATTTAGCACGAAGATTCATTGATTATTTAAAAGGAATAGGCTACTATTTATCGCGATAACTAATTTAGACAAGACGCGATAAAATCCTAGTTCATTAAGTTTTCACGTCTCGACTACTTACGGAAAAACGAATTGTTGTTATTTTTAGTTATTATTTAATCGTTCGTCACTTCAACTCAAATTTATGTAATATATAAATATATATTACACTTCAACACAGATCAATGTCAGTAATTTATATTCATGCATATTTGCCCTAAACTGGGCTCGACTAGACGACCTCGACTTTGTATTCGAACGTACTGCAGCTGCGTAATATTACAATTATATCTTACCCATAGTGTAATGTAGCATTGGTTTATTTCGTGTTTACTCTAGTTTTGATTATCATGTAAAGTCTTTTATTTGTGGACTTAATATAAGTTTTCGTGCGTTTTTTTCGCAGTCATTAATACCTACTCTTAACATTACTTGCGACATCGATTACTACTTCTCATTTAGTAACACTTGGTTCGGTGGTTGGTACTCGAACAAAACAACACAACAGCTACTTGATACTATATAAATGGCTTATTATAAATGGCTTTATTATTATAAATGGCTTTATTATTGTATAACTGCGAACATTTTGAATCGTACATGTGAGCACTTTGTAGTCACTAGTAGCATAAGTTTGTTTGTTGACTGGCGGTTGTGAGTATGTCATGCTTGCTCAAAAGTCCTGCTGGCGGTGGCGTGTTATATATGCTTGAACTGGACGATGGCTGGTGCATAGGTCATGCTCGTGATACGGGCGCCGCCAGTCGGGGCTGGTCATCTCACAACTTCTATATCATATTATTGTTTAATTATTTTTGGACACTACTTGTGTAAATATCAGCATCGTTACATTGTCCTCACATTTAATAAAATGCCTTATACAATGTAACCAAAAATTGTAAAAACAATGTTGGAAAAGAGTGTCCATGGAGTTTCTTGTTTGTTTTTCTCCATAGGATCTACGAATTGGAACAGACAATTAGCTTCACGACTGACTACTGACTTACTACTTGACGTTTCAAAAGTGCCGTTGTATTGGTTTATTTGAAAAAAAAAATGGTTTAATTTGGTTTGATTTGAGAGAATAGATGGCCTAAGCTTGGTCGCCCATGTAGTGTTTCTTAATCTAAGAACAATCCAATTAAAAATAAAACTAGTACAAAGAAGACAAGGATTCATGAACACCTTTCAAGGGTTTTCCCCTAATAGATATCGGTACGATGTACAAACAGTAATTTGGTTTTCTTGGTATAAAACATTGTATATATTTGACGTATTTCTTTTGTCTGGGTAATGTTTTTAAAACCATTGTTAAGTTGTTTATTTAAATATTGTCTTTCATCTAAAATTAACTTAAGTTATCAGCGTTATGAATAAATTACACGGTAATTAGGCGCTTTATTAAATACAATAGTATTTTGAATATACTTAACAAGAGCTCTTTTTTCCAGTACCTTAAACTTTGTTTCTTAATGTCTATACAAAATAAAATCGAGAAGCCCAAATTCTGAGTGATTTGTAATAGGAGAGACCTACTTCCAACAGTGGACTGCGATAGGCTGATGATGATGATGATGTAAAATATTATATTAGAGATAGATCAGTTTGTTTAAGAAAAATAGACAATATTTGATCTTAATTTTACAAAGCAAAATTTATTTTTAATAACCAAAATGAAGTTGAAAATGTTGTTACAATAATTTACTTAAATAAAAGCTGTTACATTATTTAAATATTTTAACAAAAACATCGAAAGGTCGATTAGCAAGATAACATTTTAATTCTATTATTAAAGACGGGATATTTTTTACTGTTGTTATTGCTTTTTTTGTTATTCTTTATAGTTACAGAACTATCACGATTTACTGATTATACCTATAGAGGTATAATCACAGAATACATAATAGTACCAGGTATAATCATTAAAACGTGCTAGCTAAATACATTGTGAACACTGACTAAAACGACTTGACACTAATAAATTGGAACTAACACTGAAGAACATAAATAAGTATTAGCTAGAGGATAGGCCCTGGTGATGAAACGACTGAAGATGAAGGAGTTAGTTGTTTCGAATATCCTGTCATAATAATTAAATCACCCGAATATCTTGAACTTTCTAATTTTGTAGTTTTTGCGTAACATTATAGCATATCATCATCATAGTATGGGTCACCATGCTGCACTGGCTACCCTCACAATAAGTATGGCGATCCCTACTCCTGGATTCTACTCATGCTTTCGATCAGGCAGAGTAGAGTTACTTTGGTAGGCTAAATTATAAAAAAGGGAGATATTTTAAGACTACTAGGCAAAAGTCACTTACAAAATATTTTCACACATTGTAATTAACTTCTATTGACATTTGGAAACCAAAAACCTATGCCTAGTACCGTCAAATTTAAAAAACTTTATATGTAGACGCCCTGTTCGTTCCATCATCATCAACAGCCTTTAACAGTCCACTGCTGGACATTGGCCTGTCCTTAGAAAGGAGGTTTTGGCCTACTATACCACGCTAGCCAGACGGGTTGGTAAAGGGTTTGTTTCAAGTTGGTAGTAGATGATAGATGATACATATATGATGATAGATTGATGATGATGATATATATGATGATAGATGGTAGTAGAGCCACGCTGATTTCAGCACGAATGGGCCGGCTCGACCCGGCTAGTACTACCCTCACACAGAAGACCAACCTAATAATGACAGCATTCTTGCTGTCGTATTTCGTTGATGAGTGTGAGACCGGAGGCCCAATCGTTCTGCATCATTCTCCCGCCCTTCGAAGGCCGGGAGAATGATGCAGAATAATCTAACCAGGCTGCCATGGTAGGGGTCACCATGCTACATTGCCTACCCTCACAATAAGCATGGTGACCCCTACTCCTGGATTCTACTCATGCTTTCCATCAGGCAGAGTAGAGTCACTTTGGCAGGCTTAACTATTAAAAAAAAAAAAAAAAAAAAAAAAAAAAAAAAAAAAAAAAAAAAAAAAAGTTTTCCTTCTCTTGGCAGTGATGTTAGCTGCTTATTTTGTTCCTTTAGTCGCCTCTTACGACACCCATAGAATGAATAGGGGTGGTGACACTTTGTATTCTTAATCCGTCACCACCTGTTCGTTCAGTGGTTAGTATTCTTGACTGTAAAGTCAGAGTTTCGATTCCCGATAAAGACAAATGTTAAAAAAAAATAAGTATTCAGATACATCTGAGTTGGGTGTAATTTGAACTAAAAATGAGAGCATTTGTTCTATCGTATTTCGTTGATGAGTGGGAGACCGGATGCCCAATCAATCTCCTGGCCTCTGGAATCCGGAAGAAGAATAAGAAAAACACTAAAACATCTTATTGTTTTTTTATTCTTTTTGTTTAACGTAAACTCTTGTTTATAATTGCATAATATGATTATTTTTTCTTTCAGTGCTGGCGCTGCCTATAATTCCATTAGGGTTTTCCTACCACATACCATGGCTGGGTATCCACTGGAACTCGTGGCGGACGCTTATGGCGGTATTTTCACTCCCATGCATAATATCTGCTATCTTTCTCTACTTTATGCAGGAGAGTCCTAAATTTATATTCACGAAAGGAGAAGAAGGAGAAGCACTGAAGGTCCTGAAGACTATTTATAAGATTAATAATAGGAGATCTACAGAAGAATTACAGGTTTGTGTTTGGATTTTAAAATCTGTGATGTACTCTTAGCTGATTGTAGTCAAGGCAAGTCACAAGTGTATCCACTCTCTATTCCTTAACTCTCAAAATGTGATGAAAAAGCTGATATAACCAGGGTGGCAAAGAAACGATGGCTTAGCGTAGTATCTGAGGTTCACAGGTTGAAATCCAAACTCCCACACTTTTTTTTCTCGACCCAAAATGGAATTCGAGCCCTCTAAAATCTATATAAGTTTTACAGTAATCGAGTTTAATCTTTACATGATAAACAAATTGCTTTAAAGTTCGTGTTTATTGACATTAATACCGTTTCTTATTACATATAAATGTACCACAGCTAAACCTGACAGGGTACAGCTATAATTATATCTAGGTAATTACTCCGTTTAAAATGCTAAACCAAATTTGATTAATTTTTATTTGTGTATCAGTAGCCTTCTCATAATTTAGAGTTACAGTTTAGAGTTGTCACCCGATTTTTTTTTTCATTGAGTGTATTTGTGTCTCTGTAGCTGGCATATTATAACATTTTGGTTTATCTTACAGGTCAAAGGTCTGTTAAAAGATGAAGTTACGGCAACCATCGGAACGGTCTCAGCCAAAGAACGAATATTTCCTCTATTCAAGGCTCCACTCCTCAAATTTACTATTATCATGACAGTTCTCAACTTAGCCCAACAGTAAGTTTACTAAAGATTTCGTTAATATAAATTATCTTTAAAGTTAAAATCTGCCTATGACCGACTATGTCAAACTTCTGATACATTTTTATAGCCTTTGTTATTTGGTCCAACCTATCGAATCTATTGAAACCTCATTCATTAAAATCAGTTTAGGAATATAGGCGCTTATGTAACGTATATATACATACATACATACAAACATACTTAAACTACCCAAATTATTACCTTTTGACTTCAACGTAGTTGGATATCAACAAGACCATTTATTTTCACTTTTGTGTATAATTGAAGTGAACCTAACTTAAACTTTTTATTTCGCTTTTACATAATAATATATACAGGTATATCCTTTTTCTTCTTCTCAACATTATTTGGGGTCGGCTACTACTAAATAGATATATAACTTTTATATATTATTACCAGCTTTTGCCGGCGGCTCCGTTGGTCCGTCATGGCGGTAAATAGTAGCCTACGTGTTATTTCGATATATAAGCTATATTATTGTGGAGTTTCATCAAAATCAATTCAGTAGTCTTTGCGTGAAAGAGCAACACATATTCACAAGCTTTTGCGTTTAAAATATTAGTTCGATTTCTAAGTATAATGCACATCCTCGTCGTGAAATCTTTTTACTTGTAACTTATCTGACAGATACGTCATCTGTTAAACAATCTTTCAGACTTGCAGCTTTTAACGTGTGGCTTCCAAGAATCGCAGACCAGTTCGTGCGGAGCATTCAAACTGGTGAAGGAAGCGACTTAACCGTGTGCAATGTATTGAATATGCCACCAGTGCCTACAGATGTAAGTACGATATAAAATTATTTAACACTGAGAAGTATTTCATACAGGTTATAACTGGCTGTACCCCGGGATGTACCCCAGTTGTGGGGTATGGCAGGGGGGACACCAGAAGCCTGCTGCGATGCTGGTTTAGTTGGCAGACCGGTGGTAGACCGGTTGCCCGGAGGTCCTACACACACCCTTCGTTGTCCCCCAAGAAGGGTATGGTGCGAAGAGCATTCCCCGCGTACAAAAAAAAAAGAAGGATATACCTGGCTATCTTATGTTCAATTACTGTACTGAAGTACGGGAAAAGAAAGTATGTGTTCGATAGCGCTAGTAAAAATATCTATATTTCATTACAACGCCTTGGAAAAAAAAATACAAAAAATGGACAGTGGATTGCAATTAACATATATTTCCCGCAAATGGATTAGGGCTTAGGTTAAGAAAGACCTAAATTCCATTACAATAATAATATGATAACAATTGACATAATAATTTGATAACGATTGTCTGCATGGTTGGCCTAGTGGATTAAGTGGTCGCCACGCCGCTTTCTACTTCGCAAAGTGTCGTGGGTTCAAATCCTACGTAGGAAAACACTTCGTGCGATTTACAAATTGTTCTTTGTGTCCGTTTCATGTATGAATGTAAAGTCCCCCGTGGCACAGGTCTTAAATTCCTAATGCGGGAGTTATATTTAAAAAAAATTTGGCCAAGTGCGAGTCGGACTCGCCCATGAAGGGTTCCGTATAAACAAGTAACATTATATAAAAGTTCTTGTAGTTCGTTGATTAAATGAAAGGTAAATTGCTGTTTACGCTTTATGACATATTAAAAAAAAACTACTTATTAGTTCTCGTTCAAACCAATTTTCGTTAGTAGTTTACATGGTTATGTACAACATATATTTTTTTTAGTTTTATCACTCTCTTATTTTTGAAGTTAGAGGGGGGGGGGACTAACATTTGTGTCTCTCGCGCAAACTATTCAGTTAAGAAAAAAATTAAATTAGAAACCTCAACATCATTTTTGAACACCTATCCATAGATACCCCACACGTATAGGTTTGATGAAAAATTTTTTTTTCAGTTTCAGTTCTAAGTATGGGGACCCCCAAAATGTATTGTTTTTTGTCCATGTTTATGTGAAAATCTTAATGCGGTTCACAGATTACATCTACTTACCAAATTTCAACAGTATAGCTCTTGTAGTTTCGGAAAAAAGTGACGGACAGACAGACAGACAGATAGACAGACAGACAGACTTGACGAATCTATAAGGGTTCCGTTTTTTGCCATTTGGCACCGGAACCCTAAAAAGATACAATTTGACAAATCTATAAGTAGGACTTATGCTAAGACGACCAAATTGCTGATAAGCAAGCTATTCATATAGATATATGACATTTAATAATAATATTATATTGTTGCCTAGAATGACTACATAGGGCATTTTAACGGAGCCAATAATTATAGAACTTGTAGCTTACGAGGTAAGCGAGTGACCTCGTCAATGGAATGCCGTGCTCCTATTCATTATATTTAAACGAATGATTGATTGATATTTACATCACTTGAACAAATTCACTTTGTTTAAAAGAGTTTTCGGAATGAGCTCCTCAATTCAAATATCCAAGTAGTAATGCTAAAGTGGCAGTAAGTAGCTATCCTTAAAACTATATTCTTTGTTAATTTATTCAAGCTCTTTTTGAGATAAAATAACGAAATTTAGAGTAAGGTTAGATACGTTATTTTGGCAAGTATTAACTTCTGTAAGTACTAACTCAATTGAAATAAGTGGAAGGTCAAGATATTACCTAACAGAATTCCCCAGACCACGCAACGTTATCCAGTCCCAAACTAAGTAAAAAGCTCTACTTAGTTAGTACTAGCTGACCCGTGCCCACTTCGTTGGGCATAACTTAAATATAAAAGTTAGACATATGCTGTCGTTGACTTTTTTGTAGACTGTTTCAAACTCCACATCTTTTCTTTAGAAATCAAAAATATATCTTTCATAGTTAACGCAGCGTTCGTAAGAAACGCTTTCATTCGACCATTTTTTCTCCGATTCACTTTTCAAAACGGACTAGCACGTAAAAGCCTTTTTATTTTTCGGTTTTATATATAACCTATGACACTCAGCAATAATGTGGCTCTCTATTGGTGAAATAATTTTTAAAATCGGTTCAGTAGATCCCGAGATTACCCCTTACAATTTAACAAACACACAAACATTACTTCTTTATAATATTAAGTATAGATAAGGAATACTAGACAACTGATATAAGCACATAAACATACTTTGTTTTTTGTAACTACATACATATTATACATAGAAAACACCCAGACTCCGAAACAAATATTTGCGGATCACACAAACATTTGGTCCATGTCCATCCGAACCCGGCACAACATAGCACAGCTGTAGCATACGCTATCACTGCGCCACTGAGGCAGTCGAAGGCTTAAAATACACGTTTAAAATTTTCATCATCATCATCAACAGCCTTTAACAGTCCACTGCTGGACATAGGCCTCTCCTTAGAAAGGAGGTTTCGGCCTACTATACCACGCTGGCCAGACGGTTTGGTAAAGGGTTTGTTTCAAGTTTTCCTTCTCTTGCCAGTGATGTTAGCTGCTTATTTTATTCCTTTAGTCGCCTCTTACGACACCCATGGAATGAATGGGGGTGGTGACACTTTGTATTCTTAATCCGTCACCACACGAAATTTTCATGTCTTGCCCTATTTCCCTATTTTATACGTAATCAACTGTTACCGTGCTAAGGTTGATTTACAATAAATTTTGTATTTTGTTTCAGTCTAATGCAACACCCTGTGCTTTAGATGAAACTTCTCTTTTAATAGTACTTGGCATAGGAGTATTGCAATCGATTTTCAACTTAATCATCAGTATTGTAAGTATTATTCTTCATTATTAATTTATCTTCTATAAGAGTGCTTCTGTTACTACCTTGGAAATGTTTTTTTTTTACAGCTGATCAATGTAGTAGGCCGAAGAAATTTAGCTATTTTTGTAATATCTTTCTCTGGGATGAGCGGGATTCTAGTCAATTTGGTGCCCAACATGATTGGGAGTGGAGTGCTCTTCATTATGATGATAATGGGAGGTGTTAGTATAGGCCTTACTACTGCAATATGTGTTGCTTTATTCCCAACTAATTTAAGGTAAGATATTTTTTTATTTTTGACGTGCATTATTGACAAGTTATAGCTTATTCGTGTATTTTTTCTAGAAGAAGAGTCTCAGCAGTTTATATAGAAGTATGTCTTCGTACATTAGTATTTCATACTTTTTTATTTTTTTGTTAAATTAAAAGGAATTTTCAACCTATACTATAGAGCACTTTATATTTCAAAAGTCGTTCAAATTAAAAAAAAATGTCACAATTGAACCACACTGTATTTAGATCTCCAAAATGTTTCCTTGAAAAATAATTAAGTGAATTAGGTTCCCTTTTTTTTTAATTTTCAAAATAATGTCTTATTTCGTCGGTGAGTGTGAGACCGGAGGCCAAATCATTCTCCCAGCCTCCGGAGGCCGGGAGAATGATGCAGGATTATCTGACCAGGCCGCCATGTTGTGGGTCACCATGCTGCATTGCCTACCCTCAAGATGAGGATGGTGACCCCTACTCCTGGATTCTACTCATGCTTTCAATTAGGCCGAGTAGAGTCACATTGGTGGGCTTAAATATATAAAAAATACTAGATTTTTAATGATGGCTCAACTCCTTAGGTTTATTATTAACAATTTCGTATTTTTTCAGAGCGATAGCCGTTGAATTCACAATGTTTGCACAATACATAGGGATAATAGCATCAATACAGATCCTTAACTTGCTGTTGGAACACCATTGTAACGTCGGTTTCTTCTTATTTAGCTCTTTATTAGCAGGTTAGTGATATTCAAAACGTTCTTCGGCTTACGTTATAATCTGCTTGACATTAACAGAAATCGACATCTACATTTAATATATATGTATTTATAAGAAAGAATTAGCTGCTTTGCTTAGTTTGGAACTAGGTGAAGTTGTGTATCAGATGTCCGAAATATTTAATTATATATTTACTAAGAGGGTTTTAGGGTCGTGGTCAAACTGTGTCTAACCAAGGAGCGTGCAAAATAAAATTGCGCAGCTGCATTTTGTTATAGCGTTTGTTGCTAAATTGTTTTTGATAGGCACCTTATTTTCTAATTTTACTAATCATGCACTCATATTGGATATCGTTTTCAAGATAATTTTGTTATTCCACAAGCCATAAGCACACAATATTTTCTAAATATCATATTGTATTTGGTATGCTCTAACATATTCACGCTTATATCCCGGAGAGGCAGGCACAGCCGTATCAAATTCTCATATTTATCCATATAATTCCATATAATCTTTTATATATATAATTCTTGTGTGAGTGTGTATGTCACTGAACTTCTCTCAAACGACTGGACCGATTTTGATGAAATTTTTCGTGTGTCTTCATGGGGATCTGGGAATGGTTTAGATTCACAATTGGACCCGGTAGGTGGCGCTGCGATCAAGTTCTGGAATTTTAAAGTTGGGCGGTACGAAGTTCGCTGGGTCAACTAGTATTATTATATATCTCTACTTTTAGTTCCATTTACATAATTGAGATATATCAGGCCCCCTAGGCGAGTTGCAAAATTTCTCGTTTTTTTATTTTATTCTCTATTTTATTTCTTTATCTTTTTGTTTCATTGGCTAAGGTAAAATGTAACTGAGTCATGGATCAAAACAAAATATTAGCCAATGAAACAAGAAAATAGACGACAAAACTTTGCAACTTGGCTAAAGGGGCAGGTCAGGGTCGTCTATCCATTTAACTGTTACTGCCTTGGTGGTGCAATGGTAGGATATATTATGTGACTTTCGTGTTTGAGGTCTCGGGCTTACATCCCGGGTGAGACAAAATATTTTGTATGATCTACCAATATTCTTATGCACAATATGTATTTGTAAAACAGTAACCCTTAGTACAAGCTGTGTTAAGTTTGAGACTAGATAGCGCTGTATCTAAGATATCCGAAATATTTATTACTTAATTATTAGTCCAATGCAAGTGCTTCAGAGAGCCTTTTAATTACAATGTAGCTAGACAGTCTGAGCACTAGAACCGAGCCTTATCTCCGCATTCTGGGTAACCTCATTATTAAAATTTCAAACAACATATTCTATATTTATTAATTTATGAAACACTCTAGTTTCATAAATTAATAAATATAGAATAGAATATACTTTATTGCACACCAAATACAGTTTTTACAGTTAAAAGTTTTTTTACTAGATATGTACAATGGAAAATATTCTATCTTTCAAATGAAATAAACCATATTTTATATTTTTCAGCGTCTGCGATAGTCGCATGCTTCTTACCAAATGATCGGCGACCGGAACCAGTAAAAGAAGTACCCAGTGAAGCGGCGACTTCAGCACAATAGTTAAATATAAACTTAGAGATAAAATATATAAGTTAGGTTAAAATATATAGTGATTTATGTGATTGTGTATTTGTTATTTTCAATTACTTAGTATTAACTAATTAGTTTCATCCTTTTTTAATTTCGCCTGGTTCGTCTAGTGGTTAGCATATGCGGCTGCCGATCAAGGTCAAGGTGCGGTCTCAGGTTCAATTCCCGGGCCAGACTTTTTATTATACAGAAATGTTTGTATGACCTGCAAATATTTTTTCGGAGTTTGGGTGTTTTCTATGTTTAATATGTATGTATTTACAAAAAAATGTATTTATATCAGTTGTCCAGTACCCATAGTTTAAGCTTTGTTTGGGAAAGTTGTGTGTCGTACTTACATTCTACTTACATTGCAATACAGATATTGAGGGTTAATTTTTCAAATAAAATAAACTTTTGATTTTATATTTACATTTAATAATATATAAAACAGGTACATGGTTTATGTTACTCTAAAATATGCTTGAAACTAAAATAAAACTTTTAATCAAAGCATTTTTATGCTTAACTTAAAATTGCGTTCATCGCAATAATAAGTAATTTGAAAATATTTGGAATATTTACAAATTACTGTCACTTATTGACTAAATTAGTTTCTAAGAGTCCATTACTGTTAGGGTTAAGTTTTGATAGAATTAATAAAAATCTTATGAGCGTCTCCGTGATTCTGAGGTCACGTTAAGCAGTTGGTCCCGGTTGTTGTTTATAAGATAGCAGTCGTGAAACTTAGTTGGGGGCCTTCGGGCGGCTTAAAAATATCCAACGGCAAAATTACGTAGCCACAACGTGTCTTGCTAGTCTCCAACCCGCACTCGGCCAGCGTTGGGACGTATGGCCTTAACCCTCTCCTGAGAGGAGAGCCGACCCATCAGTGGGACGTTATGGGTTGTTGAAGATATGAGAATCAAATATGCAACGTAGAGAGAGAGTAGGAAAGACTGCTTTTGTGTTTTTTGTGTTTTATAATAGGTTTTGCACTTCTCTATGCTACTAAGTCATCTGTGTAGCAAAAAACATAGGAGGCTTAAAAAAAAAAAAAAAGGAGGCTTGTTAACAATTTATTCTCTTTAGAATCTCTATGTTTTACTATGTGAAGCAAAACTTTGTACTCCTTTTTACGAAAATTGCGTGAACGGAGGAGTTTGAAATATCGCTCACTTAAAGTTTATGTGGAGGACAAGTGTAGAAAACTATTTATTTAAAATATTTATAAAACACACACACACACACTCACTACCATGTATTTGACACAGACACATAGATACTCTTTTGTCAAATTAACGTTGTGGCTTTGCCTTGGCAAAATCCGTGATTTTAGAAGTCTTTGATAGTCTTTGAAAATAGAAGCATAATGATGTTGCCTCTTAAAATTCAAATTCATTATGGTCAAATTTCAACTATTTTGTGACCACAAAATCTTCCAAATAAATGTAACCACGTGTAAAGTATTAATTCTGTACCGTTAGAGTTCAAAATTTGACACAATATTCTAGTCGCTTCAGTCATTATTTTAATCTATCATATTACTCATGAATGCAATCATAATGTACTTGTGGCGAGATCCCATTTATTTATTCATTACTACATATTTTAATATCTATATATATAAAAATGAAACCCGTTTTCCTTGGTCACGGCATCACGCGTGAACGGCTGGACCGATTTCGCTAATTCTTTTTTATAACATTCCTTGAAGTACGAGGATGGTTCTTACGGAGAGAAAAAATTTAAAAGTTATCTGAAAAAGTCTTAAAACAACAATTTTCTATATTCCCATACAAATTTTCGCAACAATACTGAAAAGTCAATTTGAACTTTAATACCATAACATAAAGTTTAAGTTTTATTGGAGGGGTTCCGAGAAGGCAAAAAACAATTGAGTGATGTTAAATCGACTGTTAGGCGGTACGAAGTTCGCGGGGTCAGCTCGTATTTAAATAAATAGCATTGAAGCTTTGACATCTTTGAGCCAAGCCACGACGGTCGTCGAGTGCCGCGAAGATCGCCGATGACGGAGCGAGCGGCGCGCGCGATAACTACGTCGTCTTGGCAACGGGGAATGTTAATTTGATTCTTTTACAATTTTCACAAAATAAATATTTTATCATCTATATTTTGTGCATTATTATCACAACAAATAAAAATAGTGAAATCACACTTCATACTTTATGAGGTGAGTAATATATTAAACTAGGTTTCACCCGCGGCTATTCCCACGTCTATGTCGGTTATCGCGGTAAAAAGTAGCTCATGTTCTTTCTCAGGCTTTATACTATCTGGGTACAAAATTTTATTAAAATCGGTGCAGTGGTTTATGAGTTTATCGCGAACAAACAGACGCGGTAAAGGACTTAATTTTATAATATGTAGAGATAAACTGGATCAAACCTAGTGGCGTGGAATTGGAGATGCCTATGTCCAATAGTGGACTGCCATGGTAATGATGTAATGAACTACATGTAATTAGATGATCTTCTGTGAGGCCGTTCTACTAAATTTTCTGCATCCACGAGTTCTGATTGCACGTTTTGCGGTTGTCGGTCATTCGGGAGGAACGCTGTCACGATTGCTGCCACTGTAAATAAGTATTTAAATTTTTATATACATTTAATAAATATGTGTAAATTAATCTTAAATTGAGAGGAGATCTGAGTCCACCAGTGGGACGTTATGGGTTGTTGATGATAATTGATGAATCTTAAGCCACGTATTCATTAGTAAACATTTGTTGATAAACTGTTTATGACAAGTTTACAATAAACACATGTTTCTGAAACTTGGCCGTCCACACTTGTCAATTGTTCACAGGATGTCGCCCGAGGAGGTAGTGATGCCCTCTGCTTACATAATAATTCATAAGAGCATTAATCGAAAAAAAAGAAGAAAAGGTGGTGGATTCGAAACTATTTGTTGAATAGAAGTTATATATTTAATGACCTCCGCGGATTTGACGGGTCATTTCAGAACTTCACCAGAATGTCACCAACTGATTTTGAAATGTTATTAAGATTGATTGGACCCACAATAAAAAAAAAGAAACGAAATTTCGAACCTTTAAAATATCAAAACAATTGATCAGCACGATCATACCAGAAGTTTGTAAGGAATTGATAATTTCCACTTCTTTTTGCGACATATGCAATTCTGCAACAATGTCGGTCCATGCAGCATTTTTTTTTTATTTATCTTTATAGTCTTAATTTGAGACGTCCCAAAGAATACTACGTTGGTGATAAAGCTCTATGAGCATCGAAATTTGGTTGTTGGACCACACTACCTCCATGTTTATAAACTCGCGCAAAACACGTCCATACCTGTTGACTTTTGTTTATAAACTAGATGTTTCGTCTTGCTCTCCACTCGTAGTGGGAAGCACAGATACACGTATCATAAACAATGTTTCATCACCTATGTTTAGGAACGGTTTACAGAGATGACGAAACATTATGAAACATTGTTTATGAACGGTTTATAAGCAGTGTTAAATAACAAATGTTTACTAATGAATACGTGGCTTTAAGTTTACACACGAATGCGAGAAACCGAAAATTTATCGGAATGGTGTGCAATAGGAGGGGCCTATGTCCAGCAGTGGACTGCGATAGGCTTATGATGATGATGATGAATCTAAAAGTAATAAGGTTAATACAAATTTAAATACAGTTCAGTTTAAATTTATAAAAGTTGACTTCCAAATTAACAGAAGTAAAACGTATATTTATGTCGTAACTAATTATTGAATTGATCACTTCATCACACATCACATCACTTCAATTCCTGAACTTTTTTCCATAAATAAGTAAGGAATTAGCACCAGAAGAAAGTTATACTTACAGGCAAATAGAGTGCTGAAGAGGTAGAACCCGATATCACAGTGGTTCAGCAACAGTAAGTTGAGGACCTGAATGGATGCGACGATAGCAATGTACTGAGCCGTCATTGTCACTGCGATGGCTTGAGCCCTAGAAATAAAAAAAAAGACGTTATACTCTCTTACTAATCTATAATAGCGGTCCAAAGTCTCGCTCCATTTTGGTAGGCGATATACACAATAAAAAAAAAGAAGAACCATTTTGCACCATACCCTTCGTGGAGTTCCGGGCAACCGGTTTACCCACTAATCCCCGCTGTGGCCTACCTCGGTAGTTGGGAGGAATACCAAGATCGCATCAGCGGCTTCTGGTGTCCCCCCCGCCTTGCCCCTCAACGAAACCTAATGAGGTTAATACACTACACGATTTGAACATGAATGTTCTTGAAGCTTCTACAGACTCAGTTTCGATAAATCATACATACTTTTAGGAAATGTTTACAGTTAAGGCGGAACGTTAAAGATACATTTTCAAGGAGCAATGGCGTCAGGGTCCGTACAATTCTAAAAGAAAGACAATTTAGGAATTTTACCTTAAATGTGTTGGGAACAAATCCACGCAGATAGACGTGCACAATCCGACAATAACGACGCCCATTAGCATCAAGATGAACATTATTGCACTGCCGATGATGTTAGGGACGAGGTTCACGAGGATACCGCTCAACCCGCACAACAAGTAAATAGCCATCACCATATTGCGACGACCGACGAAGTTGATCAACTGAAATATGATATAAATACATTACACTATTGGATTATTTTCAAAGATAGCTCCCGCATTAGGAATAAATGCATCCAGTATCAAGGTTACTTTACAAACATACACCAAACAGACACAAAAAACACGCAGACTCAGAACAACAATTTCTGGATCGGATCACACGAAGTGTTATTCCACATAAACCAAACGTGCAGTCAAAACCATGTTACAATGTAGTCTATTCAATGCATTAGCTTTGATTGCTTTAAATAAAACGTACATTACATTCTTCCGTGTATGAAAATTATGTAGAAAAATAAGTTCTAAAATTTATTTTATTTTGCTACCTAATTTATAATAAGTTGCAAAAATGTCAGGCCCTTGTCGGTGGAGCAATCGCCACTCCTATGTATTTTCTGCAATTCGGTTGACCTCTTCATAAGCCAGGACTGAACTCCTACTTTCTTCTTTACTTGTTGTATGTACGCCAATCTATGCCTTCCGCGTTTTCTTTCACCTTCTATATTTAGTTCCAGTATGGTTTTAAAAAGGTTATCGTGTCTTATCAAATGGCCCACCAACAAAATAACCAACTACGTAATATGTGATAATAATTAGGATTAAATTGAGATACTTACAAAGCTCATGCATAAGTTAAAGACGGCTTGCAACACTCCAATACCGAGCACTATCAGCAAGGACGTAGCATTTAGGGCACAGGGTGTCGCATTCGGCTGAAAAAGGTAAGATAATAATCTTATATATTGCAGTAATTTTCACTATACTATATTACTAAAATGATCATAATATTTTTAAATCGCCTATCAGGTTAGGAGGAGGTTTGGAAGGTAGTTAAGCCAGGGTGGCTGGCTTAACCGGGGCGGTACTATCCTCTCACAGAAGACAATCAACCAAAAATTACAGCATTCATACTGTCGTGTTTTCCTGATGTATTCAAGATCGTTCTTTTCTTTTTAAAAAGACAACTCTTGCATTATGAATATATATACCGTATAACTTTACGAACAAACATGAAATTGACACATAGAACACCCACTCAGGATAACAATTTCTGGATCATACAAAGTATTGAGTGGAGGAATGTCGGAAGGGAGTCGGAAGGAAGTCGGAGGCCCAATGATACAAAAGCATCTCAATAGACGGACATATTGTGGGTTGTCATGTCATGTTACATTCTGTGCATTCATAATGAGTTTGGTAACATCTACTCTTGTATTAGGAAGAATACAGTCACTTTGCTAGGATCATAAAATAAAATACAAGGAAGTACTAGATTTGCGACCCAATCAGCCATGAAAGAAAACCCTGGCAGTTGACAAGGTTACATGATCTTTAGTTTTTTTTTTATATTTAAGCCTACTAAAGCGACTCTAATCTGTCTGATGGAAAGCATGAGTAGAATCCAGAAGTAGGGCTCTCTATCCTCATCGTGAGGGCAGGCAATGCAGCATGGTGGCCAATACCACAGCGGTCTGGACAGATGTTCCTGCATCATTCTCCCGGCCTCCGGAGGAGGGAGAATGATGCAGAATGATTGGGCCTCCGGTCTCACACTCACCAGCGAAATACGACAGCAGGAATGCTGTTATGTAATTACTCAAAAGATGGTATATACTTACATCAATGTGTGTAGATTCCATGTTCAATACTCGGCACATGGTGAGGTCTGTTCTGTCGCCAGTCTGTACAATACGCACGAAGTGATCAGCGATCTTGGGTAGCCATATCACAAAAGAAGGGAGTCTGAAATACACAAATTCTAAGTTTGATTCTGAGTGATCAATTTTTCTTACAGATGGCAGTTTTTTTTTAATCTTTTTTTTAACATAAAGTTAGGCAATCAATCTAGGTCATGTTTATGGGAATTTAGACCTAAACTTATCTCTTTTACTTCCAAGATTTTTATTTGTCTATCAAGAGAATGAAAGAAGAAAATTCATTGTACCGACCTATAAGATATAGAAAAATGAATAAATAAATATTTCCGACAAAGCCGACCGAAAGCAAAGCTTGTATTATGGGCACTAGACACTGATATAAATATATAAACATGTTTTCTTAGTAAATACATACATATTTAGTTGTCTCAAGTGTCTAATAATTAATATTAAAACAATGTTACAAAATCTGGTTTCATTTGAACTTGCAGTTTCAATTGAAAGTTTAAAATTACCAATATCAATATGAGAAAAACGACATCTAGTGGTACAATTAGTTGCCTCTCAGGTTCGTATTGGAGTAAAAACTCAGAAAATATCATTGAAATTGAGAACTTGACACACATAAAGACATTTAGTGAACATTACACATATAAAAATCTGCGACCCCTTGTTTGTTGTTATTGTATAAGTCTATGTAGTATCTTTCTTCAAAGGTTAGAAGCTGGATGGTACTATGTCAGAATATTTTTGAAATATTTAATCAATTGTTATTAAATACTCACTGTTGGGCAATATTGAGAGCAAGCATGATGAATGTGTACTTGAGAAGAGGCATCTTGAAAAGTGATACTTTTCTTGCTGATGTGGATTTATTATTAACGGTAACCTCATCTTTTAGCAGACATTTAACCTGAAAGTTAAGGAATGTTTAGTGGAAAGGATAACATTCATTTTTGCATAGATATTATTTAATAGAAAACAGTAACCTCCGAGAGAAAAGAACTCTTGTCTGAATTTTAGAAATTTTAAAGTATTGACGAAATCATGTATGAAATTTTCAGTTTTTATGACAATCCCGCATTTGGAATATATTGTGTCGCGGGGGACTTTACAAACATGCAAGAAATGGACACAAAGAACAACCAGACACAGAACAATAAATTGTGGATCAAACAAAGTGTTATCCCGTGTAGGATTTGAACCCACACCATTTAGCGCAGTGGAAAGCGGCGTCGCGACGCTTAAGATACTCGGCCAATCGTACAAGGAGTGTAAATATTAAGCAGTTTATGTGATGTTTCAAATAATTTACATACCTGCAGTTCTTCTTTCTTATTTCTATGATTGATGCGGTAAATAGTTTGCAAGATTTCCAGTGCCTTGGCTTCATTTCCTTGCGTGAAGACAAATTTAGGACTCTCCTGCATGAAGTAATAGCAAATGGCGACGATAACTTGCGGTACGGAGAACATCAACATAAGTAAACGCCACGAATTCCAATAGATGCCCAGACTTGGTAAGTAGTAAGAGAATTTGAGGGGAATAATGGGTATCGCCACCACTGAAAACAAATAAATGCATCATTATAAGGTTGAAACACCAAAAATAATTAAAATAATTTATATTCAATGAGTATAATTATGTCATTTTCTGTTCCTAGTTTTTATTTTACCCTAGATTTTTTTTTGTGGTCTGCTACTAGATCAACTGGTTTTACCCGGAATAACAGTTTTTTCACGAAGCTACTGGCATGGGACTTTTACAACCCTGAGTTCGAATTGAATTCGGAGGTTGAACTAATTGTCAGTGTATTTGAAGGCACTGATTTTCCAATAATGATTGCCATAGATGTTCATGATAACCGGGACCGGTATCTTAACGTGCTCTCGGAGGTAGGAACGTCTACCACCGCCATTTTCTATAGTTCGACTGTTATTAAGAATTACTTGTACGAAAAACCCAACAACAACTCGACCCGGGATTTGAACCCGAGACCTATTGATTAGCAGTTAAATACACTAATCGATACACTAGATCAATGAGGTACTTTTTGAACTATATATCTAGAAATAAGAAATCATATTTGCATGCTATCATAAAATGGTAACGTCAACATTTTTGTAAACACATACTTTTCCAAGTAAATTGAGTTGAGTGAATAATTTCACCGGAAGAAAATAGCCAAAGAATATCAGTTTCTACGAGTCTTATTTTCTCGTGTAATAAATTAAAATAAGGATACCTGGTATTTGGAAGCCCTAATGACTTTATTGAGCACGAAATGTCTCTTACAAACAAAAGATACAAACAAATAAAAGATTGTCTAAGAGCGCCTGCATCGGACAATCTTTTATTTGTATCTTTGAAATGATTTATAGGTACACTGAACTGCCTAGTTCCGCACACACAACAACATATACTCGTGTAAAATTTCATCTTTCTAGCACCAACCGTTTGAGAATTGACGAACTATAAGGGTTCCGAGTCATTTACTTCGGAACCCCAAAAACAAGAAATTTTACTACCCATACCTAAGTTTTTTGCTGTAAACGGAACTTATTCGCGAGTGTATAAAGTCTACGTGTAACCAGGAGTGGTGTAATCCGTTCGAAACGTCAGGAAGTAGAAATAATCGTAACCTTTTTAATTTTATCGTGAACAAGTCCCATTTACACACACATGAGCATGAGTAATAGTCGTACATATATAAACAAGAGTGTGTGCAGAAGACGCGAAAGTTTAAACTTAGTATATTAACTTACAGGCTAAAAGTCCTTGAGTGATAAGCATGACACTGGACACAATAAGAACAGCGGAACCCCTGTTGGCCATTGGCACGCTTTCGCTAAGATATGTCATAGACATTGAATATAGTCCAGAAGCTCTGAAAAAGAAAATTATAAATTCAATTATGGTTTCATTGACTACTTTCATATCTTACGTTATTGACTCAATTCCATTCATGATTAAACTTCCATTCGTTTGAGTTGGAGTTTGGATGTTATCTATATTTATCATGTATGTATTCATAAAAAAAATGGTTGATGTATTTATATCAGTTGTCTTGTACCCATAATACAAGCTCTGCTAAGTTTGGGACTAGATAGCGTTGTGTATAAGATGACCGAAAAAAAAATCTCATGAGATTCCATGACGAAAATACAAGTTATAAAGACGATAACTTACAGAAATGCCGTTATAAATTGGCAGACCATCAGCATTATCCAGTTAACGGAGATGGTACCGATGATATTGAAGACAGCGCTGAGCATTAGCGCAATAAGAATCATGGCGCGTCTTCCACGTTTATCAGCAAAGTAACTCCATACCATGGAACCCAATAGTAGACCTGAAAAGAGAGGATTTTTTTATTTTTGTTTTCTATAATTAGCTCATCAACAATTATTTACACTGAGTAGGTAGAAATTAAAAACAGTTTTAAAGAATTCTTAGTCTAGTGTAACAATTACTTATAGATAAGCACCGCATGCCCCTAATACAGTGTACAGTACACAAATAATAATAATAATAATAATATTTTTCTATAATTTTAATTTTAAGATTCAAATCTAATACCACTCATAACTTACAACTAAATACAATTCCCCGAAACCTGCCAAACGAGTAAGAATGAATAGGAGTCCTAAATAGCTGCAATAATTCTCTTTCCATTTCATCTATAGTTCCTTTTATTAACTTTTTCTGTCTCGGTGACGTATCGTGTATTCATATAAATAGTATTAGGAGATGCGCGCACGTTGCGACGTGACAATCGGATGACAAAACTGTTTTGTGCCTGCGAACAAGCGTGCGACAAAACTGTCACCGCGCCGCTAGAGTTTGATAGAAGCGCGCGCACGAGTGACGAAACAGTTTCTGCCTGTTTTTTTTTTTTTTTTTTTTTTTACGTGTGGAAATCCCCGCGGACCGTCACCCCGTCGGGGGTTACGGCGGGGTGGTGTGTCGGACTCGAACCGACTAAAACCACACGGTGTGACCCTCTCTGCGCCTTTGTATTGGAAGGAGTCCAGGGAGGGGATTTCCTTCTGGACTCCAACCGGCGCCTGCCCGCACTGTTGCGGGCACCACCTCAGCTCTCGACTCTCTATTGGGCAACGTCCGGTCACACGCGGACGTCGCCCCCTCGCGGTTGGCCTCTACTGCGGACGGACGGGAAACCCGTCCCGCCCATCCGCGGCCACTCTCAGGGCGGCATGAGACGCAGGTATGCGCGCCTCCGCCGCCCGGGGCGCCGGCGGCGGATCGGGTCCGATTGGATGGAATCCTCCCGGGCCTTCTCCGCCACCTCCTTCTGCAAGATTACATCCTCGCAGAAGGTTGCGACCGCGGTAAAACAACTGTCGCTGCCGGCCATCGATCTTATGACGGCCGGCAGCGAGAGATCCCCTCCGATGGCTGCAGTGAGGACCCGGCGCTGCGCCGCCCAAGCGGGGCAGACCGCCAGCGTGTGCTGGGCCGTGTCCTCACTGCAGTCGCAGTGGTGGCAGGCGGGACTCGGTTCCCTCCTAGCGACCGAGTGCAGGTACTTTCCGAAGCAACCGTGCCCGGAAAGCACCTGCGTCAGCCGGAAGGAAAGGGTCCCGTGCTGCCGCCCTGCCCACTCCTCGAGGACCGGCTGAAGAGCCTCCACGGCGGCGAAGCCAGCGCGTGGGGTCTCCAGCCGGAGCGACCATCTCAGCATGGTGGCTCGGCGAGCGGCTTCGCGCCACTCGCGCACGTCCTCGGGCGGAGGGCGAAATCCGCTCTCCGCCCGGAAGTCAGCCACTCGCCGATAAACTTCGGCGAGCACTTCCGCCTCCAAATCCCACGGGGGTGTTCCGGCCAAGGCACACGCCGCCTCTGTGGACACGGTGCGGTATCCACGTATGGCTCTGACCGCCAGTATCCGCTGGGGGCGCCAGAGGCGCGCCCTGTTCTGGGCGGACAGAGCCGCCGCCCACACCGGTGCACCGTAAAGTGCCATTGACCGGACAACCCCCGTGTATAGCTGCCTAGTGGGGACACTGGCCCCGCCCAAGTTGGGCAGAAGTCGCCCTAGGGCGGAGGCAGTGCCCACCAATTTAGGTCCAAGCTGTCGGAAGTGCTCGTCGAAGAGCCACCTACCGTCGAGGACCAGACCCAGGTACCTCATCTGGGCCCGGACCGGTACGAGGACCGAGTTGACCTCGATCGAGGCGCCGGCGGGCGGGCCGCGACGGGGCCCATGAAATAGCAGGGCCTCCGTCTTCTCCAGAGCCACCCGCAGACCCAACGCCTCGATGCGCCCGACCACCCGGGAGACTCCCGTGGTGGCCAGGCGCGCCGCCTCCTCAAAGTTTGCCCCCCGGGCCGTGAGCAGGGTGTCGTCTGCGTAACAGATTACACCCAGCCCGGGGGGGAGACGCCCTCGTAGGGCCCAGTCGTATCCCATGTTCCACAGGAGTGGTCCTAGGACAGACCCCTGTGGAACACCGCACGACATGGCCCTGCGTCTCAAGGCGCCATCTCGGTCCTCGTACTCGACGGTACGCTCCTCTAAATAGTCTGCCACCAGCCGCCGCAGGTACCATGGCACTCCGTGGTATTGGAGTGCGGCCCTGATGCAGCCGAATGGCAGACTATTGAAGGCGTTGGCGATGTCCAATGACACCGCCAACACCACTCCGCCGCCTCTCACCGCCTCTTCGGTCACGGCAATCAGGCGCAGGATCGCGTCGACCGTCGAACGCCCTTCTCGGAAGCCGAATTGGGCGTCCGACAGGTCGGGCCCCACCTCGCTGAGGTGCCGGACGATGCGGACAGAGAGAACCCTCTCAAACAACTTGCCCGCCTCGTCCAGCAACACGATGGGCCTGTAGGCCGCGACCGAATCGGCAGCCCGTCCATGTTTCTGGATCAGTACCAGCTTCCCGCACTTCCAACGCTCAGGGAAGTGTCCGGACGCCAGGCTAGCGTCCAACACTCCCCTGAGGTGGTCCGACATGTAGTCGAGGGCACGGGCCATCACTCGGGCTGGAACCCCGTCCGGCCCGGGGGCGGTGTTCTTGGACCGAATCCGCAGAACAGCCGCCCCTACCTCCGATTCCCTGACAGGCGGCACATCACCCACGCTGTCCCGACGACGACCACGACGGGCCATCGACGGGGGTGTGTGTTCCGCCTGCTGTGGGAATAGGCCCTCGACCACTTCCTGCAGGAAGCTGGGCTGGAGAGTCTCCGTAAGGGGGGGGCCCTGTGTGCGGAGCTTTTGTCGCACCGCACGGTAAGGCCGACCCCAGGGGTCACGCTCGAGACTCTCCAGCATCTCCACTCTGGACGCGTCTTTGGCGCGGCAGATGGCCAGCCTCAGAGTTTCCCGAGCTGCTCGGTACTCCTCGTGAAGCCGGTCCACCTCCTCACCGCCTCCGCGGTGACGTCGCCGACTCCGGGTGTGGGACCTCCGGGCACGTACGCAGGCCGCACGGAGGTCCGCCAACTCCTGGGACCACCAGTAGACCTCCTTCCGAGGAGGCCGACGGCCACGAACGCGGGGCATGGCCGCATCGCAGATGCGCGTTAACGCATCGGCGAAGCGACCAGCCCCCACGTCGACCTCCTCGGTCGGGGCCTGCGGAGACAGCCAAGAGCAAACAATGGCCGCCTCCTCTAGTAGGTCCCTGTCCAGCTTGGCGACAGCCCACCGCGGAAAACGGGAGGGACGCCGCGCCGCGTGACCCCTACTGGCGTCCTGGGACCGGGAGAGCTCGAATCGGATATAAAGGTGATCCGAGAGCGTCTCGACCTCATCCAGGACACTCCAGTTCCTTACTCGTGCGGCGACTGCAGGGGTAGCGAACGAAAGGTCCACTATCGACCCCCCCTGCTGTCGCACGCACGTGTTGGTGGCGCCTCTGTTTAGCAAACAGAGGCCCACCGACGCCGCCCACTCCTCGACGGCTTCGCCCCTGGCGTCCGTCGCCGGGGAACCCCACGCAATGGACTTTGCATTGAAGTCCCCCAGCACGAGGACGTGTCCAGACCCCAATCGCCGTATCGAGGTCTCCAGGTTGTTGAGGAAGACCTCGAAGTCGCTCAGACTCCGGTTGGGGGAGAAATATACACCATAAATGGTGGTTCCCCCCCATTCGACGGCAACATATCCAGTACCCTTGTCTCTTAGCGACAAGGGCGGGGAATGAGCCGCCGTGGAGCTGACGACTGCCACGGAGCCGTCCCAGTCACCCATCCAATTTGGACGGGGAGGGACAAAATAGGGCTCCGCGACTACGGCAACACCTATCGACCACTGTGCCATCGTTTGCAGGAGGAGATCCTGCGCCGCGGCACAGTGGTTGAGGTTCGTCTGGACCAGGAGGTTGGAGACTTGATCCATTACTGGATCGTCTCTACAACCCCCTCCATGGGCGACGACGTCGTCGCCTGATTGACGTCGGAGGCAGCCTGGGTCGCCGGGCTAGCCTCCGGCGTCTGCCGAGAAGCGCGGGGAGGCTTGCAGCCCCCCTGCCCCATCTGGTGATTGGCGGGCTTGTTACCCGCCGCACACATCGGGCAGTGAGGGGCGGCAGAGCACTCTGCCGCCTTGTGCCCGGGTCGACCGCAGCGGAAACAGAGTTCGCTGCAGTCGAAGCAACTCTCGCACTTGGTGCGAGTGTGTCCCGCGACTAGGCACTTGAAGCACCTCATCGGCCTCGCGGCCAGAACCGTGATTCTGGCATTCACAAAGCCGATCACAGCTCACCCACACCGAGCCGAGGCCTCCCGGGCCCGGCCGGACGGTGCCGACTCGGATGGTGCCCGCGGTGCAGCCAGTCTTCTCCATGACTGCATCGCGGACATCCTCCGACGTGATAGAGTCGTCCAGACCCGAAATGCGCAGTTCAGCGCACTTGGTGGGCCTGGCGATCTTTACACCGTCCTGGGCGGCAAACACCTCCCGCAGCCTCTCGGCGAATGTATCGGCCGTCTTGGCGCCCTCAGCCCCCGGGAACTCAAATACTCGAGCTCCCGTCTGGGCGCGGCGCAGTCTCATCCCCGCGGCCCCGAACTCAGCGGCGAGCCCGGGACGGGCCCCTTTAAACAGGGCCGCGTACGTGAGCCCGCCACTGGCCGCCTCCGGCGACACGGTCACCACGACAGCCGCGGTCTTGGGCGGCTGCAGCTTCCGCGGCCTCTTTTTAGAGGCCGCTGCCGCCACCGGCGGCGACTGCGGGGCTTGGGCTGCGCCTTGGGCGGCCTTCCTCGCCCGCTTCCGCTGCCGCTGCCCCCGCCTCTTCGAGGACCCCACAACCTGCCAATCCTCGTTAGAGGTGGCTGGTCCCGAGGACCCCGTCGGAGGCGCCGGAGTGGGAAGCGGGGGGAAGTCCGCTCCACTTGTGGGCGCCGTTTGAGGCCCCTTCTTGGCCGGCGCTTTGGCCGGAGCCTTGGCCGGCGCCTTGGCCGGTGCCTTGGCCGGCGCCTGGGCCGGTTTCGCGGCCCCCTTCTTCGGCTGTTGTTTTTGTTGGGGGGCCGGGGCCGCCATCGCCGCCGCGTGTTCTGCCTGTGCCCTAAGCCAAAAGCGGAAAGCGGAAAGGATTAACTTTTTATTTATATTTTCAGACAACTTGAAATAGCATTGTAATCAAAACAAAAGTGTCTCCTAGCGTTCAATCACCACATTATCATAAAGGGTCTAAGCAGTATGCATTGAAGTTGTTCTAATAAAATATTCAAGGTTTTCTTCGAAATTACTAGAGCTTGAATTGTTTTAGAGAAAATGAAATATGATATAATTTGTTTAAGTTAACACTGGTTGAAAGATTACAAGATGTTATTTAATTTTGAGAATAACACAATGATCGAAGATTCTATGTTTCGGCCCAAAAAATTGAATTTTGTACTGAATCGATTTTTACCCTTGAAAATCGACTGTCGATTTTTTGTGTTGGTATAAAAAATATTTACAATAGTTACAATTAGCTGAATGTATTAATTTGATAGGTAATAAAAATAATTCTTATAATCGAATTCCTTGAACTAAAAAATAGATGATTTTACTGATAAGAGATCCCACAGATTGTTTAATGAATATTTTTGTTTTTCATAAAATGGATTTATATTTATATTGTAAATACAGAAAAGATATAGAATCGATCCTTTAGAAATCGTTTTTTTTAAATCGATTCTTCATGTTCTAATTCGAATCGAATCAAAAATCCCTACAAAATAGTTTATCCTGACGCCATTTTCCGTGCCCCGCTCTCCGCTTACTTTTGATTGCCCGCTGGCGATAAGCAAATATATATAGTATATAGAAGAAGTGGAAAGAAGACCAGTACTTTACGAGAAAAGATTAAAAGAATATTCTGACATATGATAAATACTAGGCATGCCTTTTAAGTTCTGTCGTTTCCATATTTAACGGCAATTTTGAATTTGAAACAGTTCTATATTCGAATGTGTTTAAATTTTGAATCTCAAAACATTTTTAACACCCCAACTTTAAAGTGGAATAAATGTTATAATTAGTGGTTTGAGCGAAGGGAAAAGTGTACTAAACTATGTGGTGAATACTTTGAAAATATGCAGTAATTCATTAAAACTTTCTGCAATCATTCGAAAACTTTTACGACGTATGAATTCGCAAATAATGACTGTCTCCTCCAAATGCATATCGTTGAATGAACCATGGATTTACAAAAATGTTTCGTGACTGTCATTCGCCGTGTGCGCACTCAGATTTTAAGACGCGACGCGACATGACAAAAACTTTTTTGTCGCAGCGACAAAAGTCACCCGTCAGCGCACTGCTTTACAGTACAAGCTCTGTTTAGTTTGAAGCTAAATGGCGTTGTGTGTTACATGCCCAAAATATTTATTAATTACGGTCTATTTTAATATACATTTTTTTATTATCCTTTGTCTTTTTTTTTGTTTTGATGCCTACCAAATTAATTACTAATTAAATCAGATATAAATTGCAAAATGCGGTTATCGTGTGAAAATCTAAATAGACGTTTAGATATGTTTAAAAAAAAGACAACTTCGACATTATGAATATATTGCTGTGTCGCGGGAGACTTTAAAAACATACAAGAAACGGACACAAAGCACACCTAGACTCAGAATAACGATTTGTGGATTACACAAAATATGTATGTCTATATAATATATTATACGACGGTGAAATTTAGCATATTTTTTTATTATGCCAAAAGAGCTGATATAATCGTACTAATATTATATACGCGAAAGTTTGTGAGTATGTATGTATGTTGCTCTTTCACGCAAAAACTACTGAAAGGATTTTATTGAAACTTCACAATAACACAGCTTACATATGGAAATAACACTTAAGCTAACATTTACCGCCATGACTATGACAAAAGCTATTGAATTGAATATATTATATTTTATGAATTGAAAAATCTTTCATAAATCTTTATATTTTGTATCTTCATGAGGAAGACTAGAAAACAAATTTAAAGGATATATTTAACACACTACTTACCAGCCATAGGTCCAGCAGCCAAGATGCCTTGTTGATGGGGGGTAGTGCCCAGCTCGCAAGCACTGGTGGGCACTATGAAGGTACCCCCGTAAACCATGCTAGAATACGCGATCATAGTTAACCCAGCTAGAGTTGTTGTCAAAACTCCATACAAGCCGAAACCTGATTAACAATAGAAAAAGTTCATCAGTTAATATAGTTTGCACTAGCGGTATTACCGTGGTTTTGTAGTAAACGTGAGTAAAGGTCATAGCACACTGTAACGGCACGGTAACGGCACACTACGGCATGGCTCTGTATTGAATTTTGTCTACCGCTAGCTGCCAGCGCGATAAGCAGCCCGCGAGGTGCAAGTTCGCCGTACGCACGCCAACCGCGAGTTGCAAGCTCTTTATACTGATGTTATGAAACATGTTATAGACATACGTTTTAAGGGGCAAATTCAAATGATAAGCTAATTGCTGGGTTGGAGCGGTGCCGTTGCCGTGCTTGTATAGTGTGCGTTGACCTTAACGCCGTGGACCGAAGAAGTCAATAAAAAATTTGGCTAAGTTACTCAACTTTCTGTGAGAGAAAATTCCACTTTAATCGGACCAGCCCTTCCAGAGATTATCCGGAACAAACAGACCGATAGACATTTAATTCCTTTGTAAATTACCTTATATATGTTACAAATAGTACCTAAATACTTTGATGTGCATTTAGTAAAAACAATTCATTTATATGCAGTTATTTATTTATTTTTATTTATTTGTACAGATATACTGCCTGGTTGGTCTAGTGGTTAGCGTATGCGACTGCTAATCAAGAGGTCTCGGGTTCGAATCCCGGGTCGGGACAAAAAGTGTTTTTGGGATTTTCTTAGGAAATTCCTAATAGCTGCCCGGAGTTTGGAAGTTTGGCGGTGATTCACGCCCGTGCCTCGGAGAGCACGTAAAGCCGTCAGTCCCGGTTGTCATGAACATCTATTGCAATCGTTATTGGGAAGTCAGTGCCCTCAAATATACTGAAAACTAGTTCAATCTTCGAATTTCAGTTCTCCCTTAGGGTTGCGGAGGTCCGATGCCAGTCGCTCCGTGGCTAAACTGAAATTCAGGTAAAACCGGTTGAACTAGTAGCCGACCCCAAAATAAACTTGGGAATAAGGCTAGGAGGATAGGTACAGATATACGATCCTTCTATGTCACAGTCTTAACTGGGTAACAGTTCAAAAGCTAGGGATACCATTCTAAAAATAGCCTTATGTATTAAATGTATAAGCAGTTTTAATTGAGACACCTTAGTTTTAAGTATGTTGTGTAATATAGTGTAATAATCTTTAGGGTTCTTATTACTAGCCTTATATCTAAGATTAAGAGTTTTATGTTTTTGATCACATCACGATCGTGTACAGTCACAATCATAAACAAATATAGATACATAGATACATCGACAGTTAATATAAACGGCGGCATATATAATAATTTGACTGTCAAGTATCAAACCTATACAATAATAACGGGGGTTTCCCTTACTACATTCGCGGCAAATCTATTCAATAATGACGGGGTTTCCTCTACTTCGTAACTATTTCTCCCTGTAGCAAAAACACTACTCGCAGTTATCGTTGAAATCCCAAAAGATAATCGTTTTATCCTGATTTATAAGAAAACATTCTGTTGACATTAAACTGCCTTAATCCATATGTTTAGGTATATATGAAGAAAAGTGTTTTAATATAAATGTACATAATTATGTATATTTATCAACGACATAAAACTTAGTACCAAATTGTACAGATTTTCTTAATTGATTAATTTTTGTTGGTTTTTGTTAGGGTTCCGTAGCCAAATGGCAAAAAACGGAACCCTTATAGATTCGTCATGTCTGTCTGTCTGTCCGTCCGTATGTCACAGCCACTTTTTTCCGAAACCGTAAGAGCTATCTTTTGAAACTTGGTAAGTAGATGTAATCTGTGAACCGCATTAAGATTTTCACATAAAGTAGAAAAAAAAACAATACTACAGTTACTACGAATTCTACAGTTCAAAACTAGACCAACCTTCTAGACAAGTTAGTTTTCTTCTTCTTCCTAGCCTCTATTCCCAAAATAATTTTGGGTCAACTACTAGTTCAACCGGTTTTACCTGAGTATCAGTTTTTCCACTTTTTTTAAAGTTTTCGCGCAAATGAATATAATTTCTATTTATTTAAAATTAGCTGACCCGGTAGACTTCATACTGCCTAAATCGATAAATAGAAGACCTAATCTTTTCTATAAAATAAACTTAAAACAAACAAAAGGAATTAAAAAAAAAGGTAATTCATTTTTATATATTCACCTTTTAAACCTTCTCTGGACTTCCACAAATAATTCGAGACCAAAATTAGCCAAATCGGTCCAGCCGCTCTCGAGATTTAGCGAGACTAACGAACAGCCATTAATTTTTTTATATATATAGACATAGAAGTATGATTTTCAGCAACTTGATTCCCACAGCCAGGCTGTCTAGTTTGGGACCACACGTATTTGAGATGTGTAAAGTTATTTTATTTTATTTTTAAGTTATGCACAAGATTAATATGAACACTTACCAGCTTTAGTCATAGCAGCTTCAAAAGGTAGTTTTTCAGACGACATATTAACACTTTTTTCTACTTTCATATTTAAATATTATTCCATCAGATCCAAGAACTTTTATATTGAGATTTGAGTATTAATAATTTTATATACTTCAAATAAACTTAATAACAGAAAGCCATAAAGTTGATTTCGTAATCACTGTATTTAATCTTAATATTATCAAAGTATCTTGCGTAATCGGTGCAATGATTCTTCTACGGGAACCTAAAGGCGAATGCGATGTTCTAAAGAAGTCGCGGTCATAATAAGGCGTTGAATTGTCTTGTAAGAAAACCCCACAGCATACTTTTACATCACAGGAAAATAGCTTAATAAGGTCGTGACGTCACGGGTTAAGTCCTGCGTAAACTTCCTTACGTAATTTCGAACCACAACACTATTTATATTAAAAAATAAATAGTATGTAATGGTATTACATATACAGTATATGTAAGGGTTTTACATAATTTCTACAAAAATCACTTCACACGCATTTCATTTTGTTGACTCTGAAATTGTTATATCCCACTAGCTAAGTCCCACTGTGTTACAGTTATTGTTGTAAATCGCTAGTAACGAGTTGGTTACCATAAAAAAATCCGGACATGTGCGAGTCCGAATATCACCATTTTTATTTATCCACAAAAAATTCTTAGATATGTAAGTATTACAATTATTTTAGATATTCCGTTTCACACACTTCAAAGACAAGGCTCATTTAACGGTACCTTTTGATATTAAACAGTAATAATGAAGAAATATTGCGTTGTAAATAATTAATAAAATATTTTTGCAATGAACGTATCAAGCCCTTCACATGATACCTTATTTGAACTGGTTCTAGAACTAGAAGGATATTTTATTTTAACTATTTGAAAACCCTGTAATTTGTTAAAATCCGGTTGTACGGGTAATTTCATATGGACAATGTTTAAAGATTTATCCTGTTCTTTTAAAACCATGATTTTCCTCTAAACTTAACAACTAAACAATTCTGTTTTTGAATCAAAATCCTAAGCTTAAAAAAAGAAAAATGAGTATTCAATTTTCATGTGACATGTTACAGGTTGACTCGACCGAAAGTAATAAGGATAAATAATGTTTCAAATATCTAACTCCCAACGCTATCTAGCCCCGAACCAAGCAGAGTTTGTACTATGGGTACTAGATAAGTTTTGTTGTAAATACATACAAATTATATACAAAAAAACTCCCAAACTCCGAAACAAATATTCCAGATCATACAAACATTTGCTTCGACCCGGGAATCTAACTCGAGACCTCAAGCATAGCAGTCGCATACGCTATCTTTGCGCCCCCGGTTCAGACGTCACTTTTTAAAATAAATTAAGCTTCCCGGAAGACCTAAATCGTTTAAAGGGAAGGGATTTAGGGCTCTGCTTACAAACTGGCTCCCAAGAAACGCGCTCAAACAGATCGTACTTCTGCCTCTTAAGTTTTAGGTTTTAATTAAGAGGAAGTAATCCATCAGAGAACTAAAGGTTGAAGTGGCAATAGATTAGTAGCATATGTCATAGAACCGATAATCGCTGGAGTAAGCGTGTTATGGAGAGGAGACCACATATTAGCAAACATAGTGTGGGACGCCTTCTGGCCAGATGGCGGGTTGGCTAAGAGGCCTGGCAGTGATTTCATGCATAAAGCAGCAAGCCTGGCTCTGTAGTGTTCCTTCTTCCTTTGCCGTAAAAAAAACTTAGGGTATCCTCTTGTTCATATTTCCTAAAGTATACGTCTTCTACAGTTCTACGTCATATTTTCTAGAATAAATACATACCCAAAGATTATGACACAGAAGATTCGTAAAAAAAATCTTCCTCACATTTTTTTTTAAAATATAGCTCTCGCTTTATGAATATATGTATTTTAAGTCGCGGTTTACTTTACAATTTTTTTTTTTTTATATAAAGTGACTGTACTCTGCCTGATGGAAAGCATGAGTAGAATCCAAGAGTAGGGTTCACCATTCTCATTATTAATACAGACAATGCAGCATGATGATCAACACTATATTCTCTTCATCATCATCATCAACAACCTTTAACAGTCCACTGCTGGACATAGGCCTCTCCTTTGAAAGGAGGTTTTGGCCTACTATACCACGCTGGCCAGACGATTTGGTAAAGGGTTTGTTTCAAGTTTTCCTTCTCTTGGCAGTGATGTTAGCTGCTTATTTTGTTCCTATAGTCGCCTCTTACGACACCAATGGAATGAATAGGGGTGGTGACACTTTGTATTCTTAATCCGTCACCACACGGACAGTGTATGGTCTCTTAGTGAGCTGCTCCTGCATCAATGGGCCTCCGGTCTCACACTCACCAACGAAATACGACAACACTAATGCTGTCATTTTGACGTTGGACTTTTTCTTGAGGGTAGTACCGCTCCGGTCGGAACAGCCCATTCGTGCTAAAATCAGCTGAACTCTACAACCTATAAAAGCCTTTGTTATTGAGTATACACAGTTAAACAAACACTGTAAAAGTCTAATTTTTTTTGAGCGAATCTTAAATAGGACTTTGAAAACCACAGGAACATTATGACTCAAGATTATATTACGTAAATTGAATAATACTTTATTAATATTGTTCTGTGTTTCACAACAATTGATGTGGTAGCCCTATCAGTCGTTATACCGTTGAGGAAAAAAGTTTGGTAACATACACTATACAATTACTTTTAAAGTAATATTACCTACTGGTATCTACTTAGAAGCTTTGAAATTATTCCTGTAGTGATTAGATTTAGAATAAAATTTTTATATTTATAGAATGTAACTGTATAAGATACATTCTCAGAAGTACGCTAGAATATAATTGCTTGAAAAAAAACTAAATCTCACAACTACAAAATTTTACTTACCTTCTTAAAAACTAACTTAAAATTAAAGTCCAAAGTATAATTCGCTATATGTTGAAGTATAATAGTATATTTGTCAATTTTGGACTCTGAAAATTGAATAGCAGATTTTCCTTTCACCATAACCTTAAAACGGACATTGGTATTGTAAACTATTATATTAATATGTCTAAGTCGCTTTACGAGTATGTCCAACAGTAAACGATCAATGGCGGTCAAAGTCTTTAAAAATAGTTCAATTCAAAGTTCCCTTTGGGGTCTTCCTAATGACGAACGGTACGCGGGCAGACAAGTGGGCGTGAATTACACTAGCCACCAAATGGATTGTCCCGACAATAACAGAAATAAGTAACGGTAAATCCCGGATTTAAAAAAGCATTAACAATTTTCACGTTTTTATTTATCAACAGTTTACAGTTCACTCAGGGCCATAGGAAGCTTCCCGCAAGCAGTAAGGAAGGCCGAGGAATACACAGAGGATATTTTTAAATATAATTATTATCATATTGTTATCAGCCTATCGCAGTCCATACACTACGTTTGCCGAGACGCGGTCTCCACTCAAGAACCCGTTTACTTTAACGGTTGCCGGTTCTGCGCCTAATATAACAGTCCACAACAAAAATTCAATTCTATCATTCATCAACAATCTTTATAGTTCACTTCTGGACATAGGCCTCTACAGAACAGAGTTGTCCTATAGACCTATAGTCCTATAGATATATAGTGAATCACGGTGTCGCATGACTCACACCTCATACTACGACCGCACACAACGCAATAATTGACTCTTTAATTCAATAAAAGGATTACGTTTATTGATGATATAATTTACATAATGTAATAGGAAAAAATGTGTTTGTGGTTTTCAGATTATAAGTACGTATATGTTTGTTTTATTTTTATTAACTATTGCCATAACAATTAGTCTGTGTGACCTCTGACAAGGTATTTAGGCTAGTTTCAATAACTCAAGGTATTTTTGTTTTTTGTCATGAGATGAGGAAATCTATTACCAGTACGAAAATATATATCTTTGTTCGGAAGGTCATATACTATCGGAAAATCTTAACAGTGCGATTCAGCCGATCGGTATTTATCGGTCGTTACCTCAATAAAATTGATTGAACACTATTTAACAACAGGGTTGCTCTGAATGACTTTAAGCGACTAACATCTTTAGTAGTTGAATTTAAGATATGAAATTAGCGCTAGGCCCATATCATCGGGTGACCTTAACATCACAAAAGAAAATATCATTAAATGAAGGTGTGGCAACTAAGTCATATTAAAAAAAAACAATTTATTGTTAACTAGCTTTCGACTGCGGTTCCACCCACGTGTTTCTATTAATACAAAAATGAATCCCTATTTCCCTTGGTCACGCCATCACGCGTGAACGGCTGGACCGATTTCGATAATTCTTTCTTTTATAATGTTCCTTGAAGTACGAAGATGGTTCTTACGGAGAGAATTTTGTTTAAAAAATTGGAAAAAGTCTAAAAGCACACTTTTCTGTATTTCCATACAAAAGATCCGTAATAATAGTTTAAAGTCAATTTGAACTTTAAAGACATACCTTAAAGCTTAAGTTTTATTGGAGAGGTTCCGAGAATACAAAACAATTGAGTGACGTTGAATTGACTGTTAGGCGGTACGAAGTACGAGGGTCAGCTAGTATCATAAATAGTAGCCAATGTTCTTTCTTAGGCTCTAGAGAATTTGTGTACCAAATTTGCTAGAAATCGGTTCAGCAGTTTTGGCGTGGCAGCGCAATAGACAGACAGACAGACGAAAAGACAGATATACTTTTGCATTTATAACATTAGTAACAATTTAAATTCATGAGGAACAAGGCCTCTTAATCATTCATGAATCTGAATCACAATTAACTTTTAGATCAGGCAATATACTATGTTAATTACTTAGATAATTGAATTGCTGACGAATTGTATCAACAGGAATTGTTTAACCTGAATACAATGTATTGAGGAACGCTATCGTGTTTCTCCAACAAAAAGGGAGGATCCTCCAACCAGGCGAGTTTATAATTCCTAGCGGGCAACTGCCAACATTTGATGTTGGGATTTTGTATATGCTAATCGGCGCGAGAATTTCTCTATCGCGATTCAGAATTTAGTTGTTACTCCGTATAGTTCATTCCGGTAGCTGAGAGAATGAAGCAGAAACATCTGACCAGGTCATTATGTAATGGATCACCATGCTGTATTTGCCTACCCTCACAATGAGGATGGTGACCTCTATACTCCTCATGCTTTCCATCAGGCACAGTTGAATCACTTTGGTAGTCGTAAATTAAAAAAAAAAGTGCATGGGTTAGCTCCTCAAAACCTTACAAGTCGACAAAAGTGAAAAGTCACACAATGTGTTTTAAAACTCATGTTAAAAGTTTGACAAATTAAATTATTCGAAAATTGAGGTTCTTCTGCGTCGGCTAATGTAATGCTGACTTTCTTGTGTTTCAGATTCTAGTTCTAAATGTTCGGGAAGACGATCATTTGGCAGAAACGCAGTCACGATCGCAGCACCTGTAATATTTAGTATGGAAAATTTATACATAATATGATAGCTTTACTATAATGATATATTTGAATAAGCTATAGAGTTTGTCTCTTCGAACGCACTAATCTTAATAAGTGGACATTGATATAAGCTTTGTAATATCACGTTACAACTAATAGGAACAAAGTATCAATGAAAAATGTAGTCCTTTTGAAAGACGCTGATGCAGATACGCGCATACGCAAGTCATTTAAAAAAGTCGTGAGGCACTCGGGGACTGCCGCTGTATATCTTTTGTATAGCAGTTTTTATCAACTTATGCAAAAAGCAAGGAAGAAGAATCTAGAATGACTGTTTGTCAAGACAATGGATAACGGCCGGTGGCGGCAGCACGCATGCGCTACTTTGCCTACAGAACATGAATCCGCCACCTCCTTGTCGCACTGCAGTCACAATCATATTCTCTATCCTTTTTTAGGGTGTTAGGTTTTTTCGTTACGGAATTTCTTGATTCGGTCGCCGCGGTCAAAGCCCGCGATAAAAGCTATACAATAGCTTAAAAAAAAACGTTTTTTTTAATATTTTCTGTACCAAAATTTTTAAAAAAGTTTTTAATATATCTGGTCTATGCAATCAAATCACGAAAACGAGTGGATGAGAGTGCTGAATTAGAGAAAACATGAGAGAAGTAACAAAACGGTATTAGTCCCGTAAATATTGTAAGATATCAACATTTTTTTTAGAATAATAAAATACTCACAAGCAAATAGACTGCTGAAGATATAAAATCCAGTCTCACAATGATTTAGCAGTAGAACGTTGAGGATCTGAATCGATGCGATCATGGCAATATACTGAGCTGTCTTTGTAACAGAGATGGCCAGTGCCCTGAAAAATAAGACGTACAATCATTGATATATAAAAACCCTAGATGCACAGTCTCAAACAAAAGTCGCATACGAAACTGTCCCACTTAGTCATTGATGTATAAAAATATCAATGTGGGTAGTTTTAGTTAAGCTATAAACACATCTTTTGCACATTCAACCTTACGCGCATTGTTTAAAGTTTTTATTACAAAGTAGCGTACAATGACCAATCAAATTTTATGACCGAAGCTAGCCGGCAGGACAGGACATGGAGTGAAGAGGAATATTTGTATATTTTTTTTATTATAATACATTGAGTTAGTATTTTAAGAGTTAGTTAAAGTGTTGTTTTTAGACTTTCGCGACTTTTACACATACTCATGTTTTTACTGTAAACGGGACTTATTCGCGATAATATTATATAATATATAAGGTATCAGTATAATATTATATATAAGGTATCGTAACCTTTATAATATTATCGCGAATAAGTCCCGTTTACAGTAAAAACATGAGTATAGTTAAATTGTGTTCTAAGCCCATAATTATACTTAGCGTAAATATGTTTTTGGGTAGGACATGTGTACATCAATGAAACAAATATTAACTCATAAAATCATTTATTTCATTTTTTCATATCATATCAGTGACATCCTGTAAAAAATAATTATATTATTTGAATGTAGGTACGAAATTATTTGATAAATTCATTATTTTTCTGGCTAACGACTACTTACCGTTATACTAGGAACAGCCGTTTTAAGAAGACGTTTTATGCCTTTAGCAGTGACATTCATATCTTCGTCCAGAAAATGTTCAGAACAAACGACGCATGCACTATTTGGCTTAAAAAAATTGTATGTCGCGAACCCATAAGTTGTCCCCTAATTAATCGATATAATAGGTAATATAATATTTACGAACTTTAATAATAACACCGTTTGGACGACCTCTTTTCCTTTTGCAATTCGATTAATACTTATAATAATATTATTATATATTTTGTAACGTATACATACTTATTAAAAACTAAATACAAAAAAGTTCAAATTAAATAAACTTATATATAAAAATTAAACACAATAAAAAAAAATCGACTCCATTAAATTCAGAACAGGGTCGTTTGGATTATGCGACTAAAATAAAAGGTTGTGTAATAGTCGTTTTTACACTGAAAAAGCGGCCATTGAAATTTGTCGTATTATACTTGGACCGTTAAGTGAAGTTTTTAGACAAATTAAATCAAAATCACATATTGCTTCCGATATTTAGTCATAAAAACAACAAAAACAAATTAACAAACTCTTTTACTCACCGAAAATACGATATCCCATCCTTTTTTAACGTTCTTGACCTAATATTTTTACAATTCCGCATCGAACACTTAGGCATTTTTAACGAGCGCACAGAGACGCGAGCGACGCGAGACTATTTGAAATATGAGCATCATTTTCAATAGTGCGCTTATTTTATGAGGACGGTTTTGCGACGCTGAGTGTGTATCTAGGGTTTTTTAATACATCAATGCGTACAATGTAAACTTTAACCATGATAATAATAATGTAGGATGTTATCAATTGTAGTGAAGGTCAAGTTCGATAGATGTCGTGGTATCGTAAACTGAATCGCGCTATTACTTTTTACCGAGTGCCTCTTAAATATGTCAATATTGTTTTGAGCTATCAGGGACCTATATCAGGTTTTATTGATTCCCCTAGTATTCACAACCAGTTCAGTGGCGAAATAGTTCCAAAGGTCAACATTACCAGCTTGGTAATTAACAAGTTGAAAGTTTTTATTGTAAAAACACTGTTTTTATTCCAAAAAAAAACTGTTTATTAACATAGCAAGACATTTACTTCACTTAAGCAAGACAATTACTACTACACACAACGTCGTCTAGTCCCAAACAAGCTCTACTTAGTTTGGGACTAGACGACGTTGTGTGTAAGATGTCTGAAAAATTGCTTTGTCAGTCTATGTAAGGTTGGTATGTCTCACCGTAGTGTCTGAGCTACTGAACTAAATTGAATTAATAATGAGGTGGAGGTGGAACTAATTGATTCGTAACAATATACCGGATGACATATAAATATATTAATATTTAGTCTACTGGGTTACAGTTTTTCAAGGTTTTTCTTGTTAAGGAATATTGTCTTAGACTGCTTCGTAGGTCTAGTGGTTATTATACGCGATTGCTGATCAAAAGGTCTCGATTTCAAATCGTGGGTTGAGCCAAAAGTGTTGTTGGGTTTTTCTTACAGGAAATTCTTAATAATAGCCCGGAGTATGGAAGTTTGGCGGTAATTCACGCTCGTGCCTGGGAAAGCACAATAAGCCGTCGGTCCCGGTTATCATGAACATCGATGGCAATCGTCATTGAAAAGTCAATACCCTCAAATATACGGGGTTACAGAGATCCGATGCTAGTCGCTCCGTGGAAAAACTGATGTTCTGGTAAATTTAACTGGACTTGTAGCTGACCTCAAATAATCTTTTGAATAAAGGTTAGGAAGAAAAATTTATATTGTCTTAATCTTACCTCAAATTAGTAGGATATAAATCTACACAGATGGTCGTACACAATCCAACGATAACGACGCCCATGAGCATAAAGATGAATAGCGAAGCACCAGCGATGATATTGGGGATAAGGTTCACGAGGATCCCACTCCCTCCACACAACACGAATATAATCATCACCATATTGCGACGACCGACAAAGTTGAGCAACTGAAATAATATTTTAGATTTGTTAAAACAGAGTTAAGAGCATTATACATCTTCAGGATTTGAATTTCTTAGTAACACTATTACTATGATACGCATACCATCATCATCATCACAGTACACCTTTGGAAATAAAATAAATAAATAAATAAGAAGTGTACTTCATTGACTATATCGTTATCACAGTTATCGTTAATAACGATATAGTTTTGAGAGGTCTCTAGTTCGATTTCCGCATCGGATCAAATGTTTGTGTAATCCGCAAATATTCGCTTTGCTTAGTTTGGGACCAGATGGCATTTCGTGTAAGATGTTCGAAAGAATATATTAAATAATTATTTTATTTATTTATTTCATTAATGCACTCTGTGAATTTATTAATCAGAAAAAATATCCTGAGTACTTAGATAATATGTGAACATTCTCAGATAGAATATTTGGTTACTTACAAAGCCCATGCAAATGTTAAAAGTAACTTGCAAAGCTCCGTTTCCAAGAACTATCAGTAAAGCAGTCACGTCCAGAGCACAAGGTGTTGCATTAGGCTGAAAAGAAAAACATAGTTCTTATTAAGTTAGTTTGAGTAAAATATTTTATAAATACACACGGAAATATGTTCGCATATACACATACATAATATAAATACATAGGTTCTCAATTGTCATGAACATCTGTGACAACTATTATTGGAAGTCAGTGTATTCTAATTTACTTATAAGTTCCATCTAATGATACCCCACACAGTTGTGTAGGCGCGAGAAAAAAAATCATACCCACTGTACGGTAGGGGAGCTACCCAAAATAAAAATGTTTTTCATGATTTTATCGTAGTACTTTGTCGACGTGATAGAAACACATATGCATGCAAAGTTTCATTTTCTAGCACTAACCTTTTGGGCGGTAGGTCGAGAACGGACGGAGGTTCATGACGAATCTAGAAGGGTTCCGATTCAGGAACTACGGAACCCTAAAGATGGGTTGAAATATTCATGGGAGATTGATCATACTTACATCAATATGAGTAGATTCAGTATTTAATACTCGACACATGGTGAGATCCGTTCTGTCACCAGTTTGTACAATACGCACAAAATGGTCTGCAATTTTCGGTAGCCATATCACAAATGAAGAGAGTCTAGATAACACATGGAATTTAATATTAGTATTTAACATTGTATTTTTATTCATGACTAGCTGACCCACGAGACTTCGTACTGCCTCAATCGATAAATAGAAAACTAAACGTTTGTATAAAATAAACTTAAAACAAACAAAAGGAATCCATAATTAATAGAAAAAATTGCAATTCATTTTTATAAATTTATCTTTTAAACCTTCCCTGGACTTCCACTAATAATTCAAGACCAAAATTAGCCAAATCGGTCCGGTTCTCGAGTTTTAGCGAGACTAACGAACAGCAATTCATTTTTATATATGTATATAGATGATTTATAGTAGGTACCATTATGTTTTTGGTTTGTAGCTAATAAGCCTAAACAACCCGTTACTAATAATAATAAAGGTAAATATTTCGCACATCTTAAACCAAACCATGAAGGTTCTATGTCAATTCGAAGTACCTATTACAATAAAACGGTAATTTCATACTTAAACTTAAAAAAAATATTTCGGACATCTTATACAAAATGCCATCTAGTCCCAAACTATGCAGAGATTGTATTATGGGTACTACACAACTGATATAAATACGTAAATATACTTTATTTTTGTATATAGGTAAATATTATACATAGAAAACATCCAAACTCCGTAATAAATATTTGCGGATCACACACATTTGGTCCAACCCGGGAATCGAACCCGAGACCTCAGCTTAGATCTATAAAATATACTCACTGTTGGGCAATATTGAGGTTAAGCATGATAATAGTGTACTTGAGGAGAGGCATCTTGAATAGCGATACTTTCTCTCCAGACGTGGATTCATCATTTACTGACACCTCATCCCTCAGTAGACTTTTAACCTGCAAAGCAAAAGTGGCTTGCATTTATTATAATAGCTACTTTCTCGATTTATTTATCAATACGTTTTAATTCCAATTGAATAATATTGAGGATAATAGATAGCTTAGATCAGATAATTTAAATTGCAAAGGAAATATGATTTTTATAAAAATCTGAAAAACGAAAATGTGAAGGGCAACGATAACGATTTTATTTTATTTTATTTTATAGATACAGAAACAGACAACAAACCAAAGACATACAACATTTAGGTCTGAAGTCCAATTATAACTGTACACAGCTTTTAATTATATTTTACTTCGTTAAAAAATTACCAGACATTCTTCAGATTAATGATCGCGGTCCTAAATTCACCAAACGTGTCCAAAAAAATATGATTTTCAGAACATATTTGATTGTAACGAGTGCACATTCTTGAAATTGGACTGTTTTGAGATACATTATTATTAAAATTACCTATAGTAAAAAGTTGTGGAATACGCACCGATCGCGATGGTATTTTAAAACTCATTTGCTCTACAAGTTGACAATCCAAAGAACCATTGACACTTTTGTGTAGGGTTAACAAGTCATTCATCCACCTCCTCCTCTCTAAACTCACCATTCTCGCAGTCAGTCCTCATAATCTGTTAATTTACGTCTTAAGCCAGTTCTTTCCTCTTTATTATGATCCCGGATCCTTGATACTTTAAGAGGGCTGCCAATGTGTGGGTCGGCAGCTACACTATCTGCGAATGCAGGCAGTGTGGCAGCCCCCACTAAATTCTACTCATGCTTTCCATCAGGCAGAGTAGAGTCGCTTTGACAGGCATCAAATAATAAAAAAAGTTAATTTACACACCTGAAACTCTTCTTCTGAATTCCTTTTATTGATGCGATAAATAGTTTCTAAGATTTCCAGAGCTTTAGTTTCATCTCCCTTTGTGAAGACAAATTTAGGACTCTCTTGCATGAAGTAATAGCAAATAGCGGTGACGATTTGCGGTACAGAGAATGCCAACATCAGCAAACGCCATGAATTCCAATAGATGCCCAGACCCGGTAAATAGTGTGAAAATCTCAGAGGTATAATTGGCATCGCCATTACTGAAACGAAATAGTATTATGATTATTAGATAAATATGAAACTGTTAAAAACATTGATATGCGACTTTAGATATGTGTAGGACTTAATTATGAGTGTAATTTTGGAATAAAGATCTATTTTTTGCAAGCTTATATTCAAAAAAACAACAACCATATTAAAAATATATATAATTTTTATTACTCTCATCGCTCTTGAGTAACCATATTACTTGAGTAATACTCCCCGCTTCATTTAAGTGAAAAAATTCTGCTTCTATTAAACCATTTATTAAATTTAATTTTAATCGTAGTGATTGGGCCAATATAACGGCTATTACTCGTTTATAACCCTTGATTCTAGATGATCTAAAGTGGAATACATACCTGCATATTTATTTATATGAATAATAATTAATTCTCAATTCTAAAGCAACATTAATCACGGTGAAGAAGCGATAAATAAATAAACTTCTTAATAAATTATATTGGGACGTTCGTTTTTTTTTTTTTTTTTTTTATATATATTTATGCCTGCCAAAGTGACTCTACTCTGCCTGGTGGAAAGCATGAGTAGGGGTCATCATGCTTATTGTGAGGGTAGGCAATGTAGCATGGTGACCCCTACCATGGCAGCCTGGTTAGATTATTCTGCATCATTCTCCCGGCCTTCGAAAGGCGGGAGAATGATGCAGAATGATTGGGCCTCCGGTCTCACACTCACCAACGAAATACGACAGCAAGAATGCTGTCATTATTAGGATGGTCTTCTGTGTGAGGGTAGTACTGGCCGGGTCGAGCCGGCCCATTCGTGCTGAAATCAGCGTGGCTCTACTACCTTCTTCTGTTTGAATGCTTTTCGCAACATATTTAACCTAATTGTATATTATAACATGATCCATGTATGAAATTCAACAGTTTAAATAATAAAAATCACTTACAGGCCATAACTCCTTGTGTGAAAAGCATGACACTGGATACGACAAGTATAGCGGAGCGCCTTTTAGACATGGGAACGCTCTCACTTAGGTAGGTCATCGACATTGAATACAATCCAGAAGCTCTGAAACAAACAATAATAAATTCAATGTTATATTTTCGCCAGTACAATTAACAAATTTGCATTGGTTTTGTAAGTTGGTAGTGATCCAAGTCACTATGACCAGAATTGATTTTGGGGAAGGCTTGAAGACAAGTATGTAGATACGAACAGAATTTGTACTAATAAAGTTGAACGTTATTGTTTTAGGTAAGAGTCCTTATAATCTTATTTTTACAAAGCTCTTTTTGTTAAATTGGTTAAGGATAAGTATAATAATATCGTAGAATCAGGCTCAGTCTAGAAATGATAATAAACAAATAAATATTTAGGACATCTTACACACAACGCTATCTAGTCCCAAACTAAGCAGAGCTTGTATTATGGATACTAAACAACTGATGATGTGAATTTTTATTTATTTATAGTTTGCTTATAGTCCAAACATTATTACTTAGTCTAGATTACATGGACCACAATTAAGGCTAATGTACAACCACTTCTAAGCAAACACAGCATCCACAAAATTGGAGTGAAAACAGGAAAACAAGTAATATCTGTTTGATTTTAATATATGTTTAAGAGATCACGAACGGGAATCAAAACTGCCGACCATCTAACAGTTCTAACTCCCGCTCGCATAATTAGAAGGCAAACTTACATCAAACATTAACAAAATAAAAGGTTTCAGTGTTTTGTTTGACTTACAGAAATGCCGCTATAAACTGGCAGATCATCAACATGATCCAATTCACAGAAATGGTGCCGATGGTATTAAACACTGCGCTCAGAATTAAAGCAATAAGTATCATGGAGCGTCGACCACGTTTATCGGCGAAGTAACTCCACACCATTGAACCAAGCAGCAGACCTGAAAAAACAAAGGGGTTATTCAAAATCCACAAAACTATTTTCAATCTGGTAAATAAGAGAAAGTTTTACCAGCCATAGGTCCTGCAGCCAAGATTCCTTGTTGACTAGGGGTAGTGCCTAGCTCGCAAGCGCTCGTTGGTACAATGAAAGTACCACCGTAGATGATGCTGGAGTATGCGATCATGGTTAATCCTGCGGTAACCGTCGTCATAACTCCATAGATTCCGAAACCTGGAATTGGAATGGAAAAAATTTGACAAATATCAAAATTTAAACGTTCAGTGCAATATTTTTTTTTAATTTTCATTGGACGTTGTGCTTATTTCAGAAATGTACTTCATATCCTGTCATGTATGTTTATATAAGTATACTATAAATTTAACAAATAGGAACCGACTTTAATGAAAAACTATTCCGAGTACCCAAATCGCGACAATTGTGCCTATGATATTTGAGGAGTTCCCTCGATTTCCTTGGGATCCCATCATCAGATCCCAATATGGTGACGATGGGACCACTTGTAAGTAAATAGAATTTTTGAAATCGGTTCACAAACGACGAAATTGACGCTGACCATACATAAAAAAAATGCACGTATGCTGTAATTTTAAGGTTGGTCTAATTTTTACATCGATAAATAAATGATTCCAATTTTCATTTAATCCCATTTAATAATTTCGATTGAACTAACTGAATAATGGTGCTAATTCTATTATATATCAAATCACTTAACTAAATTTCACTAATATGGTCTTATTTTGTTTTAGTCATTTCTAAATTGAAATTACAAATTTTAGTCAATCTCAGACGTCTTGAACAGTCAGCAGAATGCGAGTAAAGTATCTTAAATATTTGTCATTTTTGTGAGTTACGAGTATGAACAACAAAATTAGCACCAATGTTTTGTTCTGTATTTAATGTAAAAACATTAAGAAAATGTACGCCTAAAGTATTGGAATTAACCCATGATTTAATAACTAAGAAGAATAATGATAAAAAACTAATTTCTTGGAATCGGTTGAAAAAAGCATAACAAGCAAAATACTTTCGCATTTACACTACAATTATTTTCAGCATGTCCATATTTTTTTTTTTTTTTTTTTTTTTTACGTGTGGAAATCCCCGCGGACCGTCACCCCGTCGGGGGTTACGGCGGGGTGGAGTGTCGGACTCGAACCGACTAAAACCACACGGTGTGACCCTCTCTGCGCCTTTGTGTTGGAAGGAGTCCAGGGAGGGGATTTCCTTCTGGACTCCAACCAGCGCCTGCCCGCACTGTTGCGGGCACCACCACACAAGTGTACTCTCTAATTGGGCAACGTCCGGTCACACGCGGACGTCGCCCCCTCGCGGTTGGCCTCTACTGCGGACAGACGGGAAACCCGTCCCGCCCATCCGCGGCCACTCTCAGGGCGGCATGAGACGCAGGTATGCGCGCCTCCGCCGCCCGGGGCGCCGGCGACGGATCGGGTCCGATTGGATGGAATCCTCCCGGGCCTTCTCCGCCACCTCCTTCTGCAAGATTACGTCCTCGCAGAAGGTTGCGACCGCGGTAAAACAACTGTCGCTGCCGGCCATCGATCTTATGACGGCCGGCAGCGAGAGATCCCCTCCGATGACTGCAGTGAGGACCCGGCGCTGCGCCGCCCAAGCGGGGCAGACCGCCAGCGTGTGCTGGGCCGTGTCCTCACTGCAGTCGCAGTGGTGGCAGGCGGGACTCGGTTCCCTCCTAGCGACCGAGTGCAGGTACTTTCCGAAGCAACCGTGCCCGGAAAGTACCTGCGTCAGCCGGAAGGAAAGGGTCCCGTGCTGCCGCCCTGCCCACTCCGCGATGACCGGCTGAAGAGCCTCCACGGCGGCGAAGCCAGCGCGTGGGGTCTCCAGCCGGAACGACCATCTCTGCATGGTGGCTCGGCGAGCGGCTTCGCGCCACTCGCGCACGTCCTCGGGCGGAGGGCGAAATCCGCTCTCCGCCCGGAAGTCAGCCACTCGCCGATAAACTTCGGCGAGCACCTCCGCCTCCAAATCCCACGGGGGTGTTCCGGCCAAGGCGCACGCCGCCTCGGTAGAAACGGTGCGGTATCCGCGTATGGCTCTGACCGCCAATACCCTCTGGGGGCGCCAGAGGCGCGCCCTATTCTGGGCGGACAGAGCCGCCGCCCACACCGGTGCACCATAAAGTGCCATTGACCGGACAACCCCCGTGTACAGCTGCCTAGTGGAGACACTGGCCCCGCCCAAATTGGGCAGAAGTCGCCCTAGGGCGGAGGCAGTGCCCACAAGCTTAGGACCAAGCTGTCGGAAGTGCTCGTCGAAGAGCCACCTACCGTCGAGGACCAGACCCAGGTACCTCATCTGGGCCCGGACCGGTACGAGGACCGAGTTGACCTCGATCGAGGCGCCGGCGGGCGGACCGCGACGGGGCCCATGAAATAATAGGGCCTCCGTCTTGTCCAGGGCCACCCGCAGACCCAGCGCCTCGATGCGCCCGACCACCCGGGAGACTCCCGTGGTGGCCAGGCGCGCCGCCTCCTCAAAGTTTGCCCCCCGGGCCGTGACTAGGGTGTCGTCTGCGTAACAGATTACACCCAGCCCGGGGGGGAGACGCCCTCGTAGGGCCCAGTCGTATCCCATGTTCCACAGGAGTGGTCCTAGGACAGACCCCTGTGGAACACCGCACGACATGGCCCTGCGTCTCAAGGCGCCATCTCGGTCCTCGTACTCGACGGTACGCTCCTCTAAATAGTCTGCCACCAGCCGCCTCAGGTACCCTGGCACTCCGTGGTACTGGAGTGCGGCCCTGATGCAGCCGAATGGCAGACTATTGAAGGCGTTGGCGATATCCAAGGACACCGCCAACACCACTCCGCCGCCTCTCACCGCCTCTTCGGTCACGGCCCTCAGGCGCAGGATCGCGTCGACCGTCGAACGCCCTTCCCGGAAGCCGAATTGGGCGTCCGACAGGTCGGGCCCCACCTCACTGAGGTGCCGGACGATGCGGACAGAGAGAACCCTCTCAAACAACTTGCCCGCCTCGTCCAGCAACACGATGGGCCTGTAGGCCGCGACCGAATCGGCAGGCCGGCCATGCTTCTCGATGAGCACCAGCTTCCCGCACTTCCAACGCTCAGGGAAGCGTCCGGACGCCAGGCTAGCGTCCAACACTCCCCTGAGGTGGTCCGACATGTAGTCGAGGGCACGGGCCATCACTCGGGCTGGAACCCCGTCCGGCCCGGGGGCGGTGTTCTTGGACCGAATCCGTAGAACAGCCGCCCCTACCTCCGATTCCCTGACAGGCGGAACATCACCCACGCTGTCCCGACGACGACCACGACGGGCCATCGACGGGGGTGTGTGCTCCGCCTGCTGCGGGAATAGGCCCTCGACCACTTCCTGGGCATGTCCATATTATGTCAAGCTCTGGTTTTTGTAAAAAGCGATCAATATGTCTAGGGAACATCAGTCGCCTTGTAGGGTACAACAAAAGTAATATATATTAAGCCTAGACCAATTTCTTCTATATTCAATTTCTATTATATATATAATATAATTCTATAATCAATTTCTTTTAAATAATAACTGTAGATGTATTCATGATAAAGACAAGTTCAACAGTAAAATATGACCAAAAAAAATAAAATAGATATATATTTTTGTACACTTACCAGCTTTGTTCATAGCTGCCTCAAAGGGTAGCTTTTCAGGAGACATATTTACACTTTTTCGTATATTCATATTTGATATTTAAGTATGAATCATTATCAATTAAAACTTTCAAAACCGCAACTATATTTTCTATTTAATATAAAATATAACTTAATCTGGTATCTTTGATATCGATACGGGAATAAGAAGACAAATGCGGTGTTTTACCTTATCATGTTCGTAATAAAGCGTTGAATTCAATAGATGAAAATCCCCACTTACATATATCACAGGGAAACTTTGGAATAATCCATGACGTTACGGGTTAGGCCTTCTTTAAAATTATATAATAACTATATCAATTGTTTAACTAGAGATATTTATAAACCGTTGGCAAGCAGTATTCTTACCTGGCCTTCGAATAATTTGACCAACTCGGTGATGTAGCTAATTCTAATAATATAGGCAACAAAGGAATTTATGTTTAAGGGTTTTTTTAGCCTACTGCCGTTCACTGTTGAACGAATGCTTCCCTCAAAGAGCACCAACCAAGGAACAAAGGAATGAGTAAGAATAATGTCGGTTTACCCTTAATTAAAATTTGACAGCTCTATACATAAAGGCTCATAGCCGAGTGGCCTTAGGTGATTGGAAACAATCACCAAGGGTAAGCAACGACGGCGCGGTCGGACCTAGATGGGTGACCGTTTGTGGCATTATATGTAATGAGCGTTTCCGTGATTCGGAGGTCACGTTAAGCAGTCGGTCCCGGTTGTTATCATAAGATAGCAGTCGTGAAGCTTAGTTGGAGGCCTTCGGGCGGCTTAAAAACATCCAACAGCAAGATTACGTACGTAGCCACAACGTGTCTTGCCTGTCCCCAACCCGCACTCGGCCAGCGTGGGGATGTATGGCCTTAACCCTTCTCTTGAGAGGAGACCTGAGCCCAGCAGTGGGACGTTATGGGTTGTTGATGATGATGATGATGATGATACATAAAGGCTTCTAGTGAGAAAAGAAATTTTGGTGTATTGTAAGCACGCTAGCCAGTCAATTTGGTATAGGGTTTTTCAAGTTTTCTTTTTATTTACAGCGATATTGTCCTACACAATTTACTTCCTTAGTCGCTTTTTGCGGATGCATAAAGATGGTAACAAACCGTATTGTTAATCAGTCAACACACAGCCATATTATTATAATTATGCATTGATTATTTCGTTAAAAAATGTACTCCTTCAGGCTACTCTCGTACGCACTATAAATTAATTAAAAAATAATAAATAATTCGGACATCTTACACACAACGTCATCTAGTACCAAACTAAGCAGAGCTTGTATTATGGGTACTAAACAACTGATGTAAATACATAAACAAACTTTTTTTTAAATAATACATACATATTATACATAGAAAAACACCCAGAAACAAATATTTGTAGATCACACAAATATTTGGTCTGACCCGGGAATCGAACCCGAGACATCTTGATCAGCACCCGCATACACTAACTACTAGACCAACAAGGCAGTCAAATATATATAATATCAAAATTTGAATAATACAAACCATATAGACAGAAATTTCTTTTCATGTTTTCGAATCGCTCGTTCAAAGATGCAAATATTTATGTTGAGGCTTATTTAGGTTAATAATAGGGGTTAAAGTATACATGCTGTTTTATTGTAATAGGTAGGTACTTCGAATTGACATAAAACCTTCATGGTTTGAGATTTTTGAGTAAAACTTTTTTCAATCGTGTCTATGAGGTTCTTCTTTTAAAAAATGTGCAAAGGACAATGCCCATACCCCGTACCATATTGCGCCATAGATATATTAACACCAAAATTAATGTTTTATTTATGTGTATTATGTACTGACTTATAACCGTTTTTTAGATCGGCATTTAAAAAATTCATTTAATGGTGCTAAATAATTAGCAATTACCTACTTCCGTAAAACAATACATATCCATATGTCAAAAGTTCATTTCCGAAATATTGCACGTTCCGTGTCTGTTATTTCCGAGGTTTAACAATGAACATAAAAATCTTTGTTCGCCTTATTAGTTTTAGCCGTTGTATAAGTAAATAAGATTTTAAAGTAGGAAGTAAAATATGTAATTCTTTTACATCATTTTATTTTATATCTCACCATTTCATAAAGTAAACATTGTGTATTTTCGAAACTCAAAACACGTTCATGGCGATTCGGAACGCTTAATTACAGAACTGTCAGTGTTAATTTCTTTTTTGTTGTGATGACGTTTGGTCGATGTTATTCTTGCTGCGTTAGAGTTGATCTGGTAGTTTTATCGTTTATTTAATTCACTACGTCTATAATAAATATTGACAGTGTTGAGATAGTGACTCTTTCCTGTTGATTATCGAGTTAGTGACTTTGAAGTGCCGTGTCATGACAGTGACTGTTGCCGGCGTTCATGGTGCTTATCTAGTAAAAAATGGAGCGAAGTGACAGTGTGACTGTAGAGAGTAGTAGTCGGCGGTGTATAAACTGTGCGTTGGCGGTACCAAGGAACGCACTGATACATTCGGTGGGAAGTGTTCACGCTAGGATACGCGAAATATTGACATCATGGGTTACACCTACTTTGGTAAGTTTTTTCATTAAGCATTCATAAACGCATTCATCATATATTATATTTGGTAGTTGAGCCATTAGTATTCCAGTATATGCTTCTAGTATGACAAAACCACTCTGTACAATCTTTTTGATGGCTTTGAACATCTTTTATATGTCATAGCTGTGGAGGCTTCGCCTAAATTCCAGTTCTAGCCAAAAATGTAGCCAATAAGTTCAACTAACTGTCAAATATTTTTAGTGAGAGCTTGAAGTATGAAAGAGTTACTTATTAAAGTGCATAAATTGTTTTAGTGCATATATTTGCACATACATTTATGAACTATAATTATTTACTGTATGTATAGTTTATAAGGCTTTTGTCAACAAACACACATAACATGCATATGTCAGTGTATTGAATAATGAAATACAGTATAACAAGTTTTTCTTTTTTAGGTTACTCCGGATCATTTTATATGCCACAGTTGCTACTTGTTGATTCAAGAAGGAACAATTGGCAGCCCAGTAGTGGGCCATCAAAGTGTTTGTTTCAGTTGTGGTGTATCATTATTACGCACTCGTGGAAGAAGAACCTACCAAATAAGGCCTGATTCTTTACAACGAGATGTGATTTTGCAATCGACACCACTTCATCTTGTAAGTACAATATTGACACTATGGTATATGGTCTATACTCACAAGGTTTCAGAAAATAAAAGTTGTATTAAAATGTTAAAATGTTCTAAAAAGTACTATAAAAGTCTAATTGCAACAATTTATGTTTCGCGAGACTGAGGGCAGTACGATACCAAGATCACCGATGTACTTGCACCAGCCATTATAGCAAAAGGTCAAATCAAATAAGGTGTGGTCTCACTAATGCAAATGAAATATGAACAATTAATATTCAATATATGTAAACTATTTTATATAGGATGAAATTGTAAATACTAGGATAGAAAGTAATTAATTAATATTGTGATAATAATATTAATAAATAAATAGATAATAATAAAATAATGGTGAAGTATTTATATAGAAAGAATTTATTGATACAATATTATGAAGATAGTTATTTTGTTGCATAGAATGTGTGTGTGTGTGTTTGTATGTGTTCCTCCTACAACACAAATGCAGTGAATGCTTAATCTATCTTATTTCTAGTATATTCCTAGAAATTAATGTAATTTTAATTATTTTAGGTCTCTAGACTTGAGAGAGCATGTGCTGCTTGCTGGAGGGCGGCGACTAGGATAGTCAACAGACAGCAGCAACATGATCTTCATAGGCCAACCGAAAATGAAGAAGTTCGAACAACTGATGAGCCGCCATCTAGAATTACCTCTTCTATATACAGACGAGCAGCGAGTACTGCTAATCACTGTATATACATGAACTGTACTGGACCCGAACGTCTAGTAATACCTCTCTCAATACGGGAAACAGTACTTAAAAATCACCGATTCTATATACCAGCGTCGGCTCGAATTTGCCAACGGCATTTAGACCATGGACCTTGGTCTGAATTAACACTAACTGATTTTACTGCACAACAGTTTGATGAAATGATGGGTATAATGGAACGGTTGTCTGTTAGAAATACTCTCGATTTCAGTAATCCACGTGATATGTCGCCAGACATGTGTCATTATTGGTTAGGAATGTCTCCAGATCAATTTAATGAATTAATGCTAACTGTACCAAGATTAGATGAAATGGTACCAAATGCTGGTTTAGCACTGTCAATTTTTTTAATTAAACTCAGAACTGGAGACAGCGATCAGAGATTAGCAACTTAGCTTGGGACTAGATGATGTTGTGTGTCAGATGTCCAAAATATTTATTTAAAAAAAAAAAAATTTTAATCAACTGAACATTATTCACATACAGAACAAAAAAAATATTCACGAAATTAATACTTTCAGATTAAACTCTTGACGGTACTGATGATTTATAATTAATTATATATAATTAATATATTTGATTATGAACCTAAAAGTAATTGATTTAACTGGCTATGTAAGAAAATAAATGTTTAATCAGACATTTCAAATTATTTATTTGTGTTACCTTGTTAGTATGTAAGTGATTTAGTTTAATTTAAGCAATCGAACTAAAACATGCAGCAACTTATTAAAAGCCTAAATAAGTAAAGGACTCAATTATAACCACTTAACTTAACCACTTAACCGTCTTAAGATCATATTCTTCAAGGTAAGCCGAGGCATAACTTAAAATACTATCTACCCATGCCTGTGTTAGTCACAATTACAACTCACAATGTAAAGGGGGCGAAGGAGTCCGGGCCCAACTTATCGTGCTCGTGTAGTATCTATAATATACAATTCGCTACTCAGCAATGCGGCGTTTATCTATATAATATACCTAATATACCTTTATCTAGCAATATACCTGCGACATAGATATTTAGCTTTATCTATGTCGCAGGTATATTGTCAAAACCATTAGATTATAATCTACCGTAGTGAAATTATAATAACACTGCTAACCTAATTATAATTTTACTATTATAGTGATACTCTAATATCACGGCTCTTACAATTTACCTGCGGCATCTATAATAATCACGCTGATTCAAAATTACTAAAATGTTTTCATCAGGCGTTTTCCAACTTAAATAAGTCAATTTCTCTAAAATGCGGATAAACATTGACAAAATATTTTTGATGGTAAAAGGTTAGATAAAAACTAAACTCTTGACGGCAAATTTGGTTTGACGCAAGTTGGTACGGATCTCCATAGAAAAATGGGCATTGTCCTTTGATTATAGACTGTTTTTTTTATTCAGCTCAGAAAAAAAAGATGGATACTTCAAAAATTCGAGTGATTTTTGAATACGAGTTCCAACGCGGAACTGACCCTGCAGAAACAGCTCGCAATATCAATGTTGCGTTTGGAGAGGGGACTGCTAATGATTGCTTAATATTATGATTGCACCGTGCGATTTTGGTTTAAACGCTTTCGTGATGGAAATTTTGATATGAAGAACGAACCACGAGGAAGACCGCCAATGCATTTGAATAACAATGAATAGAAAGAGATGGTGGAAGCCGATCCGAGCGAAACTACCCAGGAATTAGCGGCCTGGTTTAACGTTACCTTACCAACAAATTCGGCTCATTTGCGTCAAATCAACAGTAAAAAATAAAAATAAAAATGGGTGCCTCCTGATTCTGATCTGCAGAAAGAAACGCGTATTGAAACTTGTGTTGCCTTATTGAATCGTTACTGAAATGAAGGAATATTGTCCTAAGCAAAACTTACCAAATAAAAAGGTTATGGTAACTGTTTGGTGGTCTCAGCATGGTGTTATTCACTATAACTTTCTCCGATCTGGTCAAGCAATAACGGCAGATGTCTACTGTGCCGTACTCCGAACAATGATGGCAAAACTTGCAGTAAAACAGCCCACCATTATTGCTCCATAATAACGCGAGACCTCATACAGCACGAGAAACTGTTTTAACTCTACAGGAACTGCAATTATTAACCATTCGTCACCCTCCATATTCGCCAGACCTTGCTCCAACGGACTACCATTTTTTTCGTGATTTGGACAATTTTCTACGTGATGAAAGTTTTCCTCCCAGGAGGCAATACAAAATGCTTTCACACTCTTTGTAGAATCTAGATCACTAGAGTTCTATCGCAAAGGCATAAATGACCTTCCTATTAGATGGCAGCAATGTATAGATAATAATAATAACTACGTCCACGTCTACGCAGATTGTTATAAAATAAAACATCTCCAGTATTTTTTTAGTACCGTTTATTTTGAATTGTACTTGCTTGTAAGAACAGATATTAAAATATCGATTTTTCGGTGGCTGTCATCAGTAAAAATAAAATATACATATTATTTTCTTGATTACAGATATACATTTTCTATTTACAGTTAAGGTATTAATACCATTTCATTTACAATCAAAGCATTGAATTGTGATATCTATTAACAATATGTCCCAACATTTCGTTAACATGACTTAGATGACTTAGATAGTTATTTGAATTTATTTGAAAGTTTTTACTTTATAACAGATACTTTTCTCTTTTATTTTGATTCGGTGCATTAGATCTAAGTCTATCTAATCGGTGTCCATAGCATTAAAACACGCGCAAAAATGCAGAATTAAGTTGAGTTTGACTTGATTCAAAAAAAAGCGGCCAAGTGCGAGTCGGACTCGCCCATGAAGGGTTCCGTATCAGCAAGTAACATCATATAAAAGTTCTTGTAGTTCGTTGTAACTTTCATCGATGTTTTTAGGGTTCCGTAGCCAAATGGCAAAAAACGGAACCCTTATAGATTCGTCAAGTCTGTCTGTCTGTCTGTCTGTCTGTCCGTCCGTATGTCACAGCCAATTATTTCCGAAACTATAAGAGCTATACTGTTGAAATTTGATCAGTCGATGTATTCTGTGAACCGCATTCAGATTTCTACATAAAAATAGAAAAAAAACAATACGTTTTGGGGGTCCCCATACTTGGAACTGAAACTCAAAAATTTTTTTTTCATCAAACCTATACGTGTGGGGTATCTATGGATAGGTGGTCAAAAATGATGTTGAGGTTTCTAATATCATTTTTTTCTAAACTGAATACTTTGCGCGAGAGACGCTTCCAAAGTGGAAAAATGTGTGTGTCCCCCCCTCTAACTTCTAAAATAAGGGAGTGATAAAACTAAAAAAAATATATGTTGTACATTACCATGAAAACTACCAACGAAAATTGGTTTGAACGAGATCTAGTGAGTAGTTTTTTTTTTGATACATCATAAATCGTAACACGCAATTTACCTTTCATCCAATCAATACACTAGTATAAAAACATCGATGAAAGTTACAACGAACTACAATAACTTTTATATGATCTTACTTGCTCATACGGAACCCTTCATGGGCGAGTCCGACTCGCACTTGGCCGCTTTTTTATACTAGTGTATTGATTGGATGAAAGGTAAATTGCGTGTTACGATTTATGACGTATTAAAAAAAAAACTACTCACTAGATCTAGTTCAAACCAATTTTCGTTGGTAGTTTGCATGGTAATGTACAATATATATTTTTTTTAGTTTTACCACTCTCTTATTTTAGAAGTTACAGGGGGGGGGACACACATTTTTCCACTTTGGAAGGGTCTCTCGCGCAAACCATTCAGTTTAGAAAAAAATGATATCAGAAACCTCAACATCATTTTTGAATACCTATCCATAGATACCCCACACGTATAGGTTTGATGAAAAAAAAATTTTTGAGTTTCAGTTCCAAGTATGGGGACCCCCAAAATGTATTGTTTTTTTTCTATTTTCATGTCAAAATCTTAATGCGGTTCACAGAATACATCGACTGACCAAATTTCAATATTATAGCTCTTATAGTTTCAGAAATAATTGGCTGTGACATACGGACGGACAGACAGACAGACAGACAGACAGACAGACAGACAGACTTGACGAATCTATAAGGGTTCCGTTTTTTGCCATTTGGCTACGGAACCCTAAAAAGCACTACATACGATCTTAGTAACCGTCTTAAATATTATTGTGGTTAAAGAACTTTAACTTAACTGTAACTTTCCTCAAAAAAATTTATTAACTTTTCTAAGAAGAATTCATTCAATGAGAACCTTTAACAAAAAATGTTTAAAGTAGTAGTGAGCAGCACAAATAGTCACTTTCCATTATGTAATACATGACTCGACTTGTGGATTAACAAACATCATTACATACCTACATTTTCATGTCATTATAAATTAAAAAATAAATAAATAAAATACAGAAACAAAAACACTCAGGACTTACAAACAGATTAACACTTAACACTCTACTTAATATTACGTACAGATTTAAAAGTATAGTCATAATTTTATAGGAACAAAATACAGAGGATTCACCAAGAAAGTCACGATACGGTCGAAATACTCGTTCTATAAATTTATTATTTTATATTAGGTCTCTTTTCTTTGCTTTTCCATTAAATTTTCTATGTCGACTAATTCTAGTTGCGTGGCTTGCTTCCTGGCATTCAGATCATTTGGCAGGAACGACGTGACTACTGAGGCTACTAAAAACAAAACAAAAGTTGAAATAACAATAACGGTTATAAGAAGGGCGTGTGTTGTAATCAAAATGCTAGTGTGTCGATCTTAGTGTAAATAAAGCCGGTTCCAAAAATAACGGGTCAGTCACATAAACCAATAACGGGTCAGTCACATAAACCCGAATATCTCCCGAACTACGTATGCCATCCTAATGAAACGAAGACTGTTCAATTGAGAATTTAATTATACAGATAAAAAATAAAATAAAACTTAGTTACACCCACAATATTAATCTTAAATTAAAAAAAAACTAAAGTAGTCATATTTTTCTTAAGATTACATTTTTTTTATGATTGTTTTTTTGCTGTTTTTCATCACTTTCTTCATTTAATACTTTGTATTGCCTCCACGTGATGAAGCCTCCAGTGATGAAAAACAGCAAAAAAACAATCATAAAAAAATGTAATCTTAAGAAAAATATGACTACTTTAGTTTTTTTTTAATTTAAGATTAATATTGTGGGTGTAACTAAGTTTTATTTTATTTTTTATCTGTATAATTAAATTCTCAATTGAACAGTCTTCGTTTCATTAGGATGGCATACGTAGTTCGGGAGATATTCGGGTTTATGTGACTGACCCGTTATTTTTGGAACCGAGTGTAAATGCGACTGTGGCGTATCTTTACATGCAATGGGCAATTTTCTAATTGCCTTGCGAGCCACAATCAGGGCTCATGCTTTGCACGTTTGCCCTTCTATATTAAAAAAAAAACAGTATCATCACCACTGTCTGTATCTGTAATGGTAGACGTAAGTGTGTTATAAATAAATAAACAATCAATAATACTTCCACTACTGGACATAGGTCACACCCAAAATCCCCCACAATAGATGGTATTGTGCTGATGGCATCGAACGAATTCACCCTTTACTAGATTATCATAATACCTTTTAGAGGACCAACGAAAATTACAATGCTGCATAATTACTTTCAAAACAAGTTGTATTTGTACGTGGTATAAATTAAACAAGAGATAAATTACATTTGCAATACTTACATACAAGTATAGAGCCAAACATGTAAAACACAGTATCGCAATGGTTCAGTAACAATAAGTTGAAGATTTGAATGGATGCAACTGTACCTAGGTAGTGGACTGTCATTGCCAGAGCGATTACAAGAGTCCTGAAAAAAATACGGTTCTATAATTAGATGTTTTAGCGAAATTGGAAAGGGATATTAATTTGAGAATATGTTTCTTCAATCAATCATCAGATTATCGCAGTCGACTGGTGGACATAGGCCTCTCCAATTGCACGCCACTTAGTTCGATCCTCGGCTACTCGCATCCAGCTCCTACCAGCCGTCTTGCGCAAATCATCACTTTACCTGGCTCCTGGACGTCCTACACTACGTTTGTCGAGACGCGGTCTCCACTCAAGAACACGTTTACCCCAGCGGTTGTCGGTTCTGCGGCTAATATGGCCAGCCCATTGCCACTTCAGCTTGCTAATCCTGTGGGCTATATCGATCACTTTAGTTCTCTGCCGGATTACCTCGTTCCTAATACGATCTCTTAGAGAAACGCCGAGCATAGCCCTCTCCTTAGCAAGCGCGCGAATTTGAATATGTGTCTCACTTCCTAAAATGTTCCCAATTTCTTGCGTTTTTCGGCCCTCTCTTGTTATCTTTCCCTTTTGTCTTTTTATAATGTTTAAATTGGTATTTCGACTAGTCTGTTACCATAGTAGTAAGTGACCCTTAATTAAATAAATAAAATAAGTAAATATTTAGGACATTTTACACTCAACATCATCTAGTGCAAAACTAAGCAAAGTTTGAATTATGGGAACTAAAAACTAATATAAATAAATGAACATACTTTTTTTATAAATACATACATAATATAAATGGAAAGCACCCAGATTCTGAAACAAATATTTGTAGTTTATACAAATATTAAAATTTGGTCCGACTCGGGAATCGAACCCAAGACCTCTTGATCAGCAGTCACTAGACCAACAAGGCAGTCGGTCTATCAAAACAAACTGCATAAAAATCAGTAATTTTAAAGATCTAGGCATATATAGTGTCAGATAGAAGAAAGCGACTTTCTATAACATGTAGTGATTAGTGATATGTCTATAATTTATGTCACCTTAAATTAGTATGGAACAGGTCAACGCAGATGGATGTGCATAAGCCATACACAATGCCGCCCATCGACATGAAAATGAAGAGTGATGCACTACCGATGGTGTGGGGCACTAAATTTACCAGGATACCGCTCACTCCACTGGCCAGAAATAATACCATGGTTATGTTCCGACGGCCCACAAAGTTGACTATCTGAAATAAGTTGATGGTTATTGTAAATTTAGGACTTAATGTGAAGTCAGAGATAAAGTAAGAATTAGTATGAGATGTCTATACAGATGAAATAATATTTTTTAATTTAAAAACGTATTAAATACTTAAGACTAACGTTTTTGTGATCGAGCTTCTAATTGTTTGTTTAAAATATTGAAATACATTCCAATTGCTAATAAGATATAAACAAATTCTCATATAACATAAACATAATATATATATTATTATACATGAAGGAGTAACTATGAAGCTTGTAAAAATTGATTTTCTAAGATAACCATATTTGTAAACATACCTGGATTTTTAGCAAGAATCAGATTCAGTTACATCTAAAATTTTAACAAGCTTAATAGTTACCCCTTGCTTCTATAGTTCCCTTGTTTAATTTGAAATTAATATTGAAATCTGTCTAATAATGTGCTAAAGAGCTAAAGTTTTAAAGAAATTAGCTGTTAGATAATGTTGAAGTATATATGTTGGAGATCTTTTAGAAGTGGACGACGATAGTTTTAAAGATTGAACTTTCTTTGATTGTGTGTTTGAAAACTGAAACTTTAAGCTTTATTTGTCTGTAGCTATCATAAAATTGAAATTGAAAAAACTATTATTTTTCCTATGAGACCCTTAAAAGAAATAAAAGAAGTCTTAAGAACCTGTTTCAAGGACACCGGTAGAATACAACTATTAGATAAGGATCACTGTAGTAAACAGGAGTCGACAAATAAACGAGTATACTCAACTCATTTGGAACTTTTACTATGAAAATATTGTATTTCCTTCTTGAAATAAAGCCAGAAACTTGTCGTGTATTTGTTATTTATAGAATCAGTAGACATAGTCATTGTTTATTATATAATAAAACAACAATATCAACTGGCCATAAGGTAAATTCAACTATTTTACCTATAACTGAATAATACCTATGTGTTTGTCAGGGTCATGTCTGCGTAAACTTTAATACACATTTTAATGGGGTAATTGCTACCGGAAAAAGTTATGTGCATCGCTAGCACATAACTTTTCTTTGAAAGATCTTTGAAGAGTGAGAGTGTTAGAGCTATGCTTTTGTTCAAATGAGTCAGCTCGATCGGACTTACAATTTTTATTTACCGCATGAGTGAGGTCACTATAGGCAATTGTCACCTCTCCCTTGTACCATAAAATAGGGTTCCTATCAGGCGACTGCCTCCTTGATCTAGCGTTTAGTGTATGAGACTGCCAATCAAGAGGTCTCTGGTTCGATTCCCGCTTAGAACCAAAAAATATATATAAATATATTGGTTTTTCTGATTGCCTTATTTTCCTTATGAATACGTTTTTATCGCATAGTTTAGGAAATGCGGTTGTAGTTTCCTATGTTCGATGTGTCTCTTTCTGTGCCAGTTAAATCCCAAAGCGTTGCTCAGCCTCCTAGCTTGCTTACGTAAGAGGAAAATAAAGAAGGACTACACGTTGTGCTCATCTACCAGTCTTTGGTTCTCTAGGCTCTGGAACCTCAAGTCTGGCCACCGTGGTCAAAATTGGCTAGCAGATCATATCAGCTAATCGATGTGTATCCCGTATAAAGCCTTTAGTGTCGACCTCGATTTAGTGTTACCAGACAAAGTTTAAATTACTGTATAACTATTTGCTACTACTTACATAGCCGATGCATGAGTTAAAGATCGCTTGAATTACTCCTACGCTTAGTACTAGGAATAGTGATGTTTCATCCAGAGAACACGGCGTTTCGTCAATCTGAAACACAAATTGAAATGCTTCTTTTCCGTCTGTATTCTCATAAGTATTTTGTGAAAAACAAATGTGAAGACTCCCGTTCTGGCTAGTTCTTGGTGTAAAGAAGGCATCATTGGCACTTTTGCATCGAGAATCGAGAACGATACGGGACGTATCATTTTATAAGTGATGTGAACTAGTTAACTTTCATTTAATTATGTGTTTCTATGTGGCGATGTTTTATTAAATTTGGTAGTTACATTTTAATTTAAAAAACATTAAGTTAACATAAAAGGTTTTGGTAATACAGTGACAACAGAACACTGGCTCCGAGTTTAGGAGTCAGTGTTTACCTTATCTGTATGATCTTTAGTTAACCAAGTTATGTATCCTAGTTTTTCATTTTATTTTTATTTATTTATTACTTTTATCCAAGTTTGTTTGTTTCAAATATACTTTGATTTCGTAATTGCTTGTCACATCTTCTATTCACTTAACAGGTGTCGTTAAAGGGCAAACAAACAAACGATTAAATGTACAGAGTAATCAGTAAAACAATATTGCAAGAGAAGGAAAACTTGATAGAAACCGTATTCTAACCCATCAAAGTAAGCGTGTTATTTTAGGCCAAACCCTTCCTTCTAACGAGTGGCCTATTTCCAAAAGAGAAAGTTTAAGTAGATTCCTTTTCTTTATTACTAACTTTCATCCGTGGCTCCGCCCGAGTCTATATCGGTATTCAAGATAAAAAGTACCTTAAGTCCTTTCTCAGGCTTCAGACTATCTGAGTACGAAATTTCATTTAAATCGATGCAGTGGTTTTTGAGTTTGTCGCGAACAGATTGACAGAAACGGCGTAGGACTTTATTTTATAATATGTAGTGAACTGAGATGTCGTGATAGTATATTATATGGAATAGAGGAGGTAGTAGGGCCACGCTGACTTCAGCACAAATGGGCCAGCTCGGCTGAGGCGGTATTACCCTCACACAGAAGACCATGCTAATAATGATAGCACTCTTGCTGTTGTATTTCGTTGGTGGGTGTGAGACCGGAGGCCCAATCAATCTGCATCATTCATCATGAATGAAGCAGATACATCCGACCAGGCCGTCATGGTAAGGGTCACCATGCTGCATTACTTACCCCCACAATGCGGATGGTGACCCCTACTCCTGGATTCTACTCATACTTTCCAAGCCGAGTAGAGTCACTTTGGTAGGCTTAAATATATAGATTCAAATCGAATAGATTAAAATATTTGACGACTCATTAACTGTACTTACATTAGTGATGGGAGGCTTCACATTCAATACATGGCACATGGTGAGGTTCGCCTTATCCCCAGTTTGTATGATACGCACGAACTGGTCTGCGATTTTCGGCAACCACACAAAAAACGCAGCAAACCTGGTGTATTTTGGAACAGATGTCTATTAAGTTTTGAATATAAAAAATCCATCATACAATATATATTTGCAAACATTATGTTTATAAAACAAAATATGCATTTATATCACAGGAATAGTGACGTTCACTCGGTGAACACGAGACATAAGCATAAATTAGTAGGTCAATATCATAGGCTACATAAAACGCATAATTCATTTATGGGTCTTTCCGTGCGATTTTTTAATAGGTTACCAGCTAGTGTTATGAGTCTATCAGTGGAAAAGTTTAAAAATGTAGTCAAAACTTATCTTATACGTAGAGGTTATTATACAGTTGACGAATTTTTAAATGATAAAGAAAAATGGATTTGACTACTTGCTCCTTGTCATTTTATTCTACTCATGTGAATGTTGTTATCACATTGTTTATGAGCATGATTTTACTTTTGTAAGTAAAGATTCTACGTGACGAATAAAGGCCATTCTTCTCTTTCTTTTGATCTTAAAATTAATATTTTATATTTAATCTTTCGTTACCAGTAATTTGGCCAATATTTGAGCACATATAGTTTTTACCTTTGTTGTAAGTAGATGCTCCTACTATGTTGTACCCACTGAGGCTGTTGTTTTGTTGTTTTTTTTAAAATTAGCTTATGTTCTAATTTTTAATCACTATAATTTGCATCAGTCCTCTATGTATAGTATATTAGTGGCAGCACCTTACCCCCATATCAGGTTTATAAGAAGCGTTATGGAGTGTCATCATCATCATCCTCCATTTATACCACGGGTGTCGTAAAAAGTAATTCAAGGAGCAAATATGGACGAAAACATTATTACTAAGAGATGTAGAGAAGGATAATTTGTAAAAAAACTGTATACCCATTCTGCCAGAGTAGAATAAATAATATTTCCAAAAGAGAAGCCTTTGTCCAACAGTGAACAATTAAAAACTATTGATGATCAATGAATTGATTAAAATGATGATGATAAAAAGTATATTTTTTTGTATTGCATTTTGTATTGTTTATGTATTGCATGACCAATCATTTATTCCTATCTACCCAGTTATAGATTCTTAGCTATTATTATTTTAAATGTAAATGATAATTCAACACTAAATATCATTTTATCTGTTGTATTTTTATGTAAAGTAAAAGTTTAATATTTAATTAATTAAAATTATTACCTAAACATAGTCACATGCTCAATTTACATATTTCACTGTGTTAAATCTACGGAAATAAAGTTGTTTTTTTTTTTCTTAATACGGATATACATAATGTAACAGGACACACTTACTGTTGAACTGCGTAGAGAAAGAGAATAATTATAATGTTCTTGAGGAGAGGCATCTTGAACAGAGACATGCGATCTTTTGCTGATGTAGAATCTATAATTATTGACACTTCATCTTTAAGTAGACATTTGACCTGTAAAAAGGGGCAATTTTGATTTACCTATGACAATGAATTCTGCATTAACATCTCAATACTGCAGACAGATAGTTTATCAGGAAAAAGTGATGGATTTTTTTCATATGGTTCAGTGATTCCATTTCTAAATTTGCCTTCAACATACATGATTTGCGCTTTTGACTATAGGTGGGTTTTGTTAACGAACAAATTATTTGATCTAGATTGTTCAGCGCTAGACATTTCGTGGCTTAAGTGATGATGGCCTTCATACATGGTTTTGTCTGTTGACTTCTGTTTGAAACGAAACAAATAAGTATCATCTTCACACTTAAGTTAACTGCCTCAGTTGAGCAGTGGTAGCGTATGGACTGCTGTGCTTTTAAGGTGTCGGGTTCGATTCCCTGGTCGAACTAAATGTTTGTGTGATCCGCAAATATTTATTCGGAGTTTCTGTTTCTGTATTCGTATCAGTTGTTTAGTTCCCATAACACAAGCTCTGTTTAGTTTGGGACTACTCATGACGTTGTGTACTTATGTATAAGAAGTCCTAAAAAAATATATTTACTTAAATCCTAGGCCTGCCATGTTCGAACGAGTGTGTAATGAATTAATTTCTTAGTGCTCACTTTCTAATACAAACTATATAACTTACTAGATTTCGCCCGCGACTCCGCCCGCGTGTATATCGAATATTGCAATAAAAAGTAGCCTATGTGTCATTCTGATATATAAGCTGTATTATTGTAAAGTTTCATTCAAATCCGTTCAATAGTTTTTGAGTGAAAGAGCAACAAAAATACCTACATACTCACAAACTCTCGCGTTTATTATATTAGTAAGGGTAAGAAAAGGTATAGCAAATTTTGATCAGAAAATACCATGTGGAACATTTACCTGCAACTTTTCATTTGCCCTCCAGTTATTTATGAAGTGAATAGCTTGCAGAATTTCCAGCGCTTTATTTTCATCGCCCTTTGTAAAGAGAAATTTGGGGCTCTCCTGCATGAACATAAGGCCAACGGCGGAGATAATGTGAGGTATTGAGAACACTAACATGAGCATTCGCCAAGAGTTCCAGTAAATACCCAGGCCTGGTAGATAATAGGAGAACTTTAGAGGAATAATAGGTATCGCCAACACTGAAAAGATATAAACATTTGCTAGTACATAAAGATTATAAATAGGCTGATAAGAAAGGTAAGTAGAACCACGCTGATTTCAGCACGAATGGCCGGCTCGACCGCGGCAGTACTACCCTCACACAGAAGACCATCCTAATAATGACAGTATTCTTGCTGTCGTATTTCGTTGGTGAGTGCGAGACCGGAGGTCCAATCATGCTGCACCATGAAAATGATGCAGAAACATCTGACTAGGCCGCCATGATATGGGTCACCATGCTGCATTGCCTACCCTCACAATGAGGATGGTGACCCCTAATCCTGGATTCTACTCATGTTTTCCATCGGGCAGTGTAGAGTCACTTTGGTGGGCTTATATTTAAAAAAATATATTAAAAATACTATTAATAGGTGACGAAAATATGCTACGTGATATTAATAATTACGGTAGTAATTTTTCAAATGTTATCTTTATGTAACACTAGCTTTTGATTGCGGATTTTTCACCCCATAAGAGTGGAATTTTCCAAAATCCTCTCTTAGTGCTAGCCTCCTCAATGAATATACATGCGAAATTTCGGACCTCTTACACACAACATCATCAAGTCCCAAACTAATCAGAGCTTGTATTATGGGCACACATATACACACATATACATAAATATTATACATAGCAAACACCCGAACTCCGAAATAAATATTTGCAAATCATACAAACGTTTGGTCCGACCCGGGAATCGAACCCGAGACCTCTACGCTAACCACTAGACCAACAAGGCAATCAAACAAATAAGGGAATAAAAAGTAATCTCCATATTATCATCCATATTTAAACAGTCTACTGTTTGACATTATTAGGTCCCCGGAGTTTGGCGGTGATTCACGCCCGTGCCTCGGAGAGCACGTAAAGCCGTCGGTCCCGGTTGTCATGAACATCTATGGCAATCGTTATTGGGAAGCCAGTGCCCTCAAATATACTGAAAACTAGTTCAATCTTTAAATTTCAGTTCTCCCTTAGGGTTGCGGAGGTCCGATACCAGTCGCTCCGTGGAAAAACTGAAATTCAGGTAAAACCGGTTGAACTAGTAGCCGACCCCAAATAAACTAGGGAATAAGGCTAGGAAGATGATGACTGTTTGACATTGGTCTCTCCCTAATAAGGAGGTTTTGGCTTACTAGACTACACTGCTGGCTAGGGATACAGGTTTTCTTACCTTTGCAGTATTGTAGGGCACTTTTTATTACGTGTTTTAACACTCCATATCCTTAAATAATCACCATACAGACAAAAAAAATTATCAATTATATTTATTTTCGGTACGTAAATCTTTTACAGATATTTTTATCACTTTGGGAAGAAATGCCGAAACAAATTACATAAGTGTCTTTATTTTTAAGTCTGAGAACAATGATTAGGCAAAAAAACAGTGCTACGTCTGTTAGAGACGGCATACGGATTAACGACCCCCAGCCTTTAGATTAACGACCCAAGAACAATCAGTACATTGATTATTGTCCTGCTGGGTACATAAATTTTACTGTCAATATTTTGTACTGTCATTGGTATTACAAGTACAGATTAACCCTTACTTACGAGCCATAAATCCTTGCGCGATAAGATTAAAGCTGCACGCTATGACAACGACGGTGCTTCTATTTGCCAACGGCACGCTCTCACTGAGTAAGGATATGGACATGGAATACAATCCAGATGAGCTACAATAAAATAAAATTCATTTAAGAAAAAATTCTTCTTCAAAAGAACATTTGGTATAAATTTAAAATGGGGATATATTTTTCAACACTAAACGCTACAACGATGGAATTTATGGTAGTAGGTGGTAGCCACACTGATTTCAACACGAATGAGGCAGCTCAACCGGGGCTGGACTACCCTCACTTCTGTAAGTTCAACCTTTGGTTCTGTTTTACTTCGATTGTGGAGGAACGGGGGTCGTGTTCCTCCATCACAAAGGTAGGATCATGCCTGGTGGGCCACTGACCAACAGTTGATGTTGGGATGTTTTATATATGCTAATCGGCGTGAGAATTTCTTTATCGCGTTTCAGGATTAGTAATTACTCCGTATAGCTTCGTTCCGTGTTTCTTCGTGGTTCAGTGTTTCTTTGGTAGATGGCGCTATTGTATGTTTTACGTCAAGATGTATGGTGAAGTCGCCACATCTTGTGGTGTGAAGGAAGTAGGCGTGATTGTGATTAAAGTTGGTTTTGTGTGTTTTAGGGTCAGACGTTGTGTTTGTGGAGTCATGTAGTATGAATGCTGATTTTAGCCTATCTGTGGATACCGTAAAATGTTTACAGTTAACTGATATCGTGAGCACCTTCTCACTACGTTGCGTTTCTCAGTGATGCAGTAGCTCACTAAGCTGCCATAGTGTGGGTCACTATTATGAATTGTCTCTACTCACAATGAGGATGGTGAACCCTACTCTTGGATTCTACTCCTGCTTTCTCTCAATCCGAGTAGAGTCCCTTTGGTAAGATTAAATTAAAAAAAAAATACGTATAAGTGTGTATATGCGTGTGTTTGTGTCTGTCTGTGGCATCTTAGCTTCCAAACGCAGCAACTGATTCAGATTTTTTGTTTAAAAGGTGGATTAATTTAGAGTGTTTAGAACGGTTCAGCCGTTAAAAAGGGTGTAGAAATAGACATAAAAAAATTATGTTCACAAATATCCTCAATTAGAATATTAAATGAAAGGGCTCATTGTTTACATCACAAAAGTGCAAGTTTCATCATTTCTTTTTTAGTATTTTAAAAATATAGTGCGTGAAAGTAGGAACAAATATTTGCAAATAGATCCGAACGAGGACCTTTACGTTTATTTTTAGATTTTTAATTTACACTTCTTTAAACAATTACAATACAACCAGAAAAAACTAAAATGTTATTTGCATAGCCCTTTATTAAAACTAAATCAGGCAAAATAACTATAATAAATGGTATTACAATTGTCAGATTCGAACAGAACCAAGACTTCAGTAACTCAGAAGCTGAATTCGCGTTATTGCGTAACCATTGCTTCTAGGTCAAGGACATCAGCTGGTCAATTGAACGTATAATATTCTTTGAAATTCGTGAGAACTGAACTAATTTATTTTAATACCTTTATTGGGCCAACTTACCAAAATGACCCAAGAAACTGAAAAATCAGCAACATGGTCCAGTTGACAGATACAGTACCGATGATGTTGAAGGCAGCGCCAAATATGAGAGACGTGATTAATGGAACTCGACGACCCCGAGTATCAGCTACATAGCTCCACATCAGTCCGCCAAGTAAAAGACCTGGAAACAGAATAAATAAGAGATGTTTTGAGGTACCTAATAAAATTTTAATTTTTTTTTCGGAGTTTGGGTATTTTCTTTATGTAAATGTGCACTGATCCCTTTATTTAAACCTAGCACGTTTCAGATACTTCTGACGAAAATGTGACCTTCTTATAAGTTCTGATACATGCATATCGCTTCCTAAAATTGCAAACAAACCAAAAAAAAATCAACAATCAACTCATATTCGACATTATGTATCGTAAAACGTTCATTTTGCTGTGCAATAATGTATTATTATTAGGGTTTCGTTCCGCCAAACTGACTCTTCGCTTTTTCTCGAATGTTTGTGTGTTATAATATTCGAGTGTTCCATACTTTACACAGTTTGGGACTAGATGGCGTTTTATGGCTGATGTCTGACATAATAATATGCTTTATTATTAAATACCTATACTTTTTCACACAATCGGGTCCTTTGTGATTTTTTCTACAGTAGGGTTTCATAGTCATTCCTTTTGCTAAATTAAAAATCGAAAAGATAAATTACAATTTTGTGTTTGTACGACTTCCAATTCATTAGCTTCCTTGGGTAGAGTATTGGAATTTTACTATTTTTTGTAATTCAATCTAACTGCACGGTTGGCCTAGTTGTTTAGGTTCTAATCCTACACTCGTAAACACTTTGTGTAATCTACAAATTGCTATCCTGAGTGTGGATATTCTTTGTGTCCGTTTTTAAAGTCCCCGCGACACAGAAAAAGATTCCAAAAGTGAGAATTGTCTTTTAAAAAATTTAAAGGAAAGGAAGAAAGGTTATCTTACGTTCCATTAATCGATATATTTTTGCAGTTAAGAGTTCTTACCAGCGATGGGTCCAGCAGCCATTATTCCTTGTTGACTCGATGTTGTCGCCAACTCGCATGCACTGGTTGGCACTATGAACATAGTACTATACGCAACGCAAGATATTCCAAGCAAAATCGTAGCAGTCAGGGCAGTCAGTAAAACTCCATAAAGCCCAAATCCTGGAAAACCGTAACCAAGTACATAAAAACATTTTCTTACAAGTTCTTCTTACGCTAGCCACTAGACCTTGTTGGTCTAGTGGCTAGCGTATGCGGCTGCTGATCAAGAGGTCTCGGGTTCGATGCCCGGGTCAGACCAAACGTTTGTATGATTTGCAAATATTTGTTTCGGAGTTCGGGTGTTTGCTATGTATACTATTTATGTAAGTATTTACAAAAAAAGTACGTTTATGTATTTTCATCAATTGTCTAGTGTGCCCACAATACAAGCTCTGATTAGTTTCTGACTAGATGGCGTTGTGTGTAATATGTCTGAAAAAATATATTATTTATTATATTTTCTATTCTATTATTCGTAGTACGTACGTATGTAGTATCAGTCGATGTACTTTAGTAGACCATGGAATAAATAATCAATATATATAAAAATCAATGCCACTTTTCGCTGTAATTCAACTCATTCTAAACGGCTAGACCGATATTGATGTTTTTTTGTGTATGTTCAAGTAGATTCGAGAATGGTTTAAATTCGCAATTGGACCCGGTAGGTGGTGCTGCAATCAAGTTCCGGGATTTCAAAATTGGCTGATACGAAGTTCGCCGTATCAGCTAGTAAAAAATATTTTATACTAGCTTCTGCGGTGCCTTTGCCCTCGTGTGCGTCGGTTATCGTTTTAAAGAGTAACAAACAGAGAAGATTGCGAATTTCTAATAGTAGTCTAGTTCTAATTAAATTGATACATGATACATGATATTAATCAGTATTAATATTCTGTTTTATTTAGGTATATCATGTATCAATTTAATTTTTGTGGAACCATGGGTGAACCATGCTTCGTCACACATGATCCGACTCGTTTGGATATCATGAATGATCGACCTCGCGGAAAAGACCGCGAAAGTCATCGTACACGTTAGGATATTACATATAATTTTTATTTATAATAATTAAAGGTTTGCCTGTACAATTGAAGTTTACCGATAAACCGGAGCGTATATGTTATACAGTCCGTCTGGTGACAGATTAAGAATACAGAATGTCACCATAAAGGGATAAACTACGCAAGACAACATCAATGCAAAGAGAAGGAAAACTTGAAACCAACACTATACCAACCCGTCTGACCAGCGTGGTATAGTGGACCAAAACCTCTTTTCTAAGGAGAGGCCTATGTTCAGCAGTGGACTGTAAAAAGCTGTTGATGATGATGATGATATGTTGTACTCTTACTGAACACCAAACAGTTTCAAATACGTCCTTTTTAATGTTAATGGCCGGTCTCAGGCTCTAAGAAGGACCCGAACCATATTATTTCGGCCCCCTCCCCCTCCAGAATCGATACCGTGCCCAATAAAACTCTATCATGAGGAAGGCCTAGGATCCATTTAAGGTTCATTTTGCAGACATTATTCGTTTTTATAAAACTAATTGCAAATTTATTTCATTGTATTGATGTTCTTTTATTATCCGGGCATTGTTTAATTGTCTGCCTATATTGATTTGTGGTTGATTCCCGGTATTATCCAAACATTTATACGTATTATAATAGTGTTATTGATAGATTAATAATAGCTTCGTCTATATAACTAATTACTTCAAATAGGAAAAGTTGTAATATGAGGAATATTGTAAGTGACATGAATATCATTATCACATCTCTCTGTCCGTTTAATGACGGATTAGGAATACAGAGTGTCACCACCCCTATTCATCTCGCGGGTGTCGTAAAAGGCCACTAAGGGATAAACTACGCAAGATAACATCAATGCAAAGAGAATGAAAACTTAAAACCAACCCTATACCAACCCGTCTGGCCAGCGTGGCCAAAACCTCTTTTCTAAGGAGAGGCCTATGTCCAGCAGTGATGAATGATGATGAATATCATAGTTGTAAAACTGCCTCATTCACCTATTGGTAAGCGTATATGACTGACGGTCAAGATATCTCTGTTTCGAGTCCTGGGTCGATCGATATGCCTATTTTTTTTGGTTAGTTCACTATAATCTTTTTTATAGGAAAAGCTTCAGCAGTATGACGTGATCTTATAGTATGCTAGCTACAGATAATAGAAAACAATATAAGGGTGTGTGGGTCGGCTAGTATTAATCCTACTAATATTATAAACGCAAAAGTTTGTGAGTATGTACGTTTGTTCCTCTTTTAAGCAAAAACTACTGAACGGATTTGAATGAAACTTGACAGTAATATAGCTTATATATCAGAATAACACATAGGCTACTTTTTAATGCAATAATCGAGATACACGGGCGAAAACTAGCTGATTATAAAAATACATAAATCGTAGATGACAAAATGTATCACTGTTCTCCTGTCAAAACTTCACAGGTTGCTATGCATAACACACTTGCATAGCAAACATAATGATATACGCGGGTCACACCGCCGGGCGCAGCTAGTTAAACAAATAAAGAAGATTATAATTGTTTTAGTACATTCAAGGTTAAATCAATTTATTTATAAATTTTGCTGTATTTGCATAATGCATTCAGAAAACAAACAAATGCTATTTATGCTGAGTCAATTACATGTGTAAAATACGTAATGTAAGGTCACTCGGCGTAATATACGATCAAAATAGATATTTGTTGATTTAGTAAATTAATAAGTAGGTTGATGTGTCATGTTTTTGTTCGTGAGCTTGCTAAAGTGACTCCACTGCCTAAAAAAATCATGAGTAGAATCTAAGAAATAGAAGGCGTGCTTAGAATACAGGGGTAGTAGTCACAATCCTCATTATGAATGATAATGCAGCATGGTGACCCACACTAAGGCGAGCTAGTGTTTCACTTCTATATCATTAAGCCTCGCACTCACTAAGGGCCACAGCCCACTAGCTACTTTTAGCATCGGTGATCGGCGATTTTGCGACTGCATCGATGCTGCATCGCGTTTTAGTGACTTCATGCGTTCGATCGCGGTATCGGAAACGCGCGTTTTAGCGACTGCTCACGCCATATCGATGCTACCGGCATCCGAATGTGTGCGGAGAGAAGCGTTCAGCTGCTGTGTCGCGCTTCTAAAAAGCGACTCAATCTCCGCGTTTGGCGTTTTTTAGTGTGCGGTGTGGAGCGTTCGGTCGCCGTATTTAGCTTCTAAAAAACGACTAGCTGCCAATCGTCGATGCTAAAAGTAGCTAGTGTGTTGTGGCCCTAACGAAGTACGACAGCGCGCATGCTGACATTTTAGGTAAGTCTTCTATGCGAGGATAGTACCACCCCGATCGAGTTTCTAGCTGATACCAGCGTGGCTGTACTGCCTTGAAAACCATACAAGTGGACAGTCAACTAACTAATTTGACTTTATAGGGCACCGAAATCATTGACGTTAAATAAAATAAATAAATATTTTGGAAATCTTACACACAACGTCATCTAGTCCTAAGTAAGCAGAGCTTGTGTTATGGGTACTTAACAACTGATATAAATACACAAACTACTTTTTGTAAATACATACATATTATACATAGAAAAACACCCAGACTCCGAAACAAATATTTGTGGATCAAACAAATATTTGGTCTGACCCGGGAATCGAACCCCAAACCTCTTGATCAGTAGTCACATACACTAACCACTAGACCAACAAGGCAGTCAAATATTATAAATTATAAATGGTTATAATGTGATTTTTTTTTAAATGTTTTAAAAATTTTGTCGAAATTTTTAATTTTTTTTTAAAGCTTCCGTTGAGTGCGCTGTATAAACGGTTAAATTTTCTTCAAATCAAATTAGGAAAGGATTGTATCATTATAAAGTTTTAAAGTTTGCTCACATTAACCTTTTTTAAATAAATTTGTTTCTCTATAAAATTAAGCTACGGCCAATAAAAGAAACAGACAGAGCTGTGTGAGTTAGCTAGTAAAATGAAATTGTATTAAAATCTTTAATCAAGATTATTTTTATTCTTACTATATAAGTTATGATATTCATCACGTACTGTAAAATATTATGCTCATATAATTAATGACAATATCGTTTGTGATGCTATGTGCTACGTAAACAATTTCTCAGGCTTTATGAAAACAATTGAATCTAGATTTTGTCTACAAAGCGAGTATTTTTAAATTGTAAGGAACTAAACTGAAAAGTGTAGGCTGTACTAGTATTAGAAAAATAAACATCGGTTTAGCATGTAGTGAAATGCGTTTAGTATTCCTGTGAAGTGGTGTAAAGTGATCCAAAAACATTATACGAAGACGATTTACAGGATTAGAGGTGTCCCTATAAAACGTATGTATAGATATTATTAAGTTTTAAAGTATTATTGAATTGCAGTTTTTGCTAAAGTCTCGGTAGGCGTAAATCTGACGACATGCTTAGCTGGCTTATGTTAGAGCTTGTATTGCAATTTTATATTGAATATCGAATTGTACAAAATTGTTGGTGACTCATTATTTTTAATACCCAGTAGGGGCAAAAAGATTAGTAAGAAAAATATTTGTTATTTTATGTTGAAATACAGGTGGTACATTTTAAAAGTATAGATTTAATTAATAATAAAAATCGGCCAAGTGCGTGTCAGGCCACGCACAGGAAAGGGTTCCTCAGTCACCTATAATGGTATGTGGATTTAAAATCGTATCCAATAGATAATTGTTATGTTTACGTATTAATACGTTAATTTTGTATGACGTTTTCCAAGTGAGCGCATTTTACCATATAAGCCTTTATAACTCCTGAACTAAGAAAGTCATCTAATCGGTTATAGTTTTCCTTCAAAGTTCATTAAATGGACCAGCATCACGATTTTTTTCAAAATTTTTGAGCCAGCCGTTTAGCTTTTAGAGGGGGGGGACGCCCTGTTTTTACAAAAAAGTGCCCTTTAAAGTGAAATATCTCGCTAACGGATACCTAAATCAAAAAATCGTCTAGGAAACCCTTTATTGTTTTTAAAAGACCTATCTAATGATACCCCACACGATGGGGTAGCCTCGAGAAAAAAAAATCATCCCCACTTTACGTGTAGGGGAGGTACCCCAAATAAAATTATATTTCATAATTTTATTGTAGCACTTTGTTGGCGTAATTACAACACGTATTCATGCAAACTTTCATCTTTCTAGCACTTACCGTTTGGACGGTAAGTCGAGGACAGACGGACGGACGGACGGACGGACGGACAGACGGACATGACGAATCTATAAGGGTTCGGAGTTATGAACTTCGGAACCCTAAAAAAGGGTTAGAATATTAAGCACTTTCTAGTAATAGTCTTATCTAGAAGCGCCAAGCTGATTTCAGCACGAATAGGCCGGTTTGACCGGGGCAGTACTGCCCTCACACAGAAGACCAACCTAATAATGACAGCATTCTTGCTGTCGTATTTCGTTGGTGAGTGTGAGACCGTAACCCCAATAATTCTGCATCATTCTCCCCGCCTCCGGAGGCCAGGAGAATGAAGCAGAAACATCTGATCGGACAGCCATGGTATGGGTCACTGTGCTTTTTTGCCTTCTGGATTCTACTCCTACCTTCCATCAGGTACAGGTACAGTCACTTTGGTAGACTTAAATATAAAAATAAATGCTGACTTTGGCTGTTACTCATATTTCCCAATCCTTCTCCCTTTTTTTTAGCATATCTTGGCATTCGTATTTCTTTGTGTATGTATATCACTACATAGTATAAAACAAAGTCGCTTTCTCTGTCCCCATGTCCGCTTAAATCTTTAAAACTACGCAACGGATTTTGATGCCGTTTTCTTTAATAAATAGAGTGAGATAGATCAAAATAAAGTAAAATACAGTATACTACAGTATTGTACATCTTAAAAAGGTCTACAAAAAAGTCCGTGATGGTATATGTCTATCTCTTAGGGATAACCCACAATAACCATTTTTTTTTACGAGAAATAATATCTTACTTAAGAAGCGATTTTAAGCAATACAGTATTAATCTTTATCCAATTAAGTACCTTATGTACATTGTGTATTTAATATAGATTAATATGGCCCTTTACAGTATGTAATTTAAATTAATACTTTTGAAGATATTACAGATTTAAAATGCAGGAACAATTAGTTGACGCTGCTGTCGATTTGTCACTATCAGTTAATAACTAAACACTATATTTTTTATGAATTAATATTCTAAGGCGGTACGAAGTTCGCCGGGTCAGCTAGTAATACATATTTATGTGTTAAGTTTGGTTCATCATAGAAAAACTTACGAGTACACTGCTGTTAAATTGTTAAGTCGACAGTTCTGTTCAGAGTACTTATATGCAGAAACTTGTAATAAGTATTAAGTTTATTTATTTGTAATAATATATCTTAGTTAAATGTCTGTAAGTGTGTCAAATAAAAAGTTAATAAATTCGTAATATATTCTACTAGTGTTATATGCTCCCAAATTACATACTTACTAGTAATAACCAGTTGACGGTAATATAATCCATCCCTATTACTTAGATATTAATAAAAGTATAGTCAGCAAATTCAGAAAAATATTTGGTCAAACTTTTAATCATTCGCATTTAAAGTATTTCGTTTTTCAGTAACACTACATTACCATCTCATGGTATGGTATCTCCATTTTAGTGACCCGTATCTCGATGTTACCAAATAAAAAGAAAACAGAAATACATACCCACTTTATCCATAGCTGCTTCGAAGGGAAATTTTTCAGATGAGAGATCAACACTTTTCTCCATTTTGATATTAATTGAAGAATAAAAAAAAAAAAGTACTGGACTTTTTCTAATGTCTTGTACGCTTACTACAATTGTCTTAAACGACGAACAATAGCAGAATGCAGTTTACTACTGATGTTAGGGTCATTGCTAAGGTTCTTCCTAAATATACCTAATTACAACCAAAACAAAGGTAAATCTCTGTCACTGGAATATAATGTTGACCAAGTCCTGTCATTTTTGTTAAACGTACCACAACACCATAACTTTTCTGGTTGCATTATAACGACATTTAGCTGAGAGGAAATAGAATAAACGAGAATGAACAACGATCTATTTAGAACCTTATTATTTTATAACATATTTACGTGCCGCAACGTGTTTTGACGAATCTGACTATCTAATAAATGGTTGTATGCTGACACGTTTTTAGCGAATGTGTAAATTTTTGTATTGATATAGTAGAAGTACATCATTCATAGCAAATTATTGTTATTCAAATAAGAATAGCTGATTTGACATTTCATCATCATCGATAAAAACAATGTTGGAAAAGTGTCCATGGAGTTTCTTGTCTGTTCTTCTCCATAGGATCTACGAATTGGAGCAGACAATTAGCTTCACGACTGACGACTGACTGACTACTTGACGTTTCAAAAGTGCCGTTGTTTTAGTTTATTTGGAATAAAAATGGTTTGATTTGATTTGAAAAAAAAAATGGGTTGTTGATCATTGATTGATCGAATTTGAGGGCAATAAATATGAACCTTAAATGCAATAAGAAATAAAAAAAATGCCTTTTTTTAGATTTAAGCCTATCAAAGTGACTCTACTCAGCCTGATGGAAAGCATGAGTAGAATCCAGGAGTAGGAGTCACCATCCTTATTGTGAGGGTGAGCAATGCAGCATGGTGACCCATACCTTGGCAGCCTGGTCATATGTTTCTGCATCAATCTCTCGCCCTCTGGAAGGTCGGAGAATGATGCGGAATGGTTGGGCCTCCGGTCTCACGCTCACTAACAAAATATGACAGTAAGAATGTTGTCATTATTAATATGGCCTTCTGTATGAGGGTAGTACTGCCCCGGTTGAGCCAATTTGTGCTGAAACTAGTGTGGCACTACTATCTAACAAATAAGTTGTGCATCTGTTACGATTATTTTAGATAACAATGCTGTGGACATACCTATTTATAAAGTGACTGCACACGGAAAGCATATATTTTCAAGAACAGTATTGTTTATAGGTGTAGATTTTTGTAAAATATTTCTTATAGCTTTCTTCGTTCACAATCTATTTGTGACCTTAAATCCTTGTACATTTTGTACAAACTAAAACTGAACCAACAAATTTTTACACACAGCAGTTTGAACTCAAATTTACCAAGACTTGTAGTATGATAACCAGACAGTTTATGTTTCTAAGTACGTATGCACTGCCTTGTTGATCTAGTTCTGAGTCGATTCCCGGGTCGGGCTAAGTGTTGTTGGGTAATTCCTAAAATATAATTCTAGGAAATAGCCTGGAGTATGGAAGAATGGAATTGTTTCATGTCCCTACCAGCACGATCAGCCATCGGTCCTGATTGTCATGAACCTCCTAGATAAACCGGGTAATAGGGAGGTCCGAAACTACTACATAAGCCGGGTTTGAGGGAACCGGTCTAATTCCATCATAATTTATCAGTCATAATTTATGTTGACGTGTGCAATCATCGTTATTTGGAAATCAGTAAATAAATAAACAAAATTACACTCCGGTACAGGAAAAACGGTCGTGCTTATAACGCAATAATTTTTCCTCTGTGGGAATCGAACCCGCAATTTTTGACTCAACAGTCAATATCAGGAATGCTTTAGTAATAGGCTAGTCAATAATCATTATTAGTGGCCTAGGGATATATACGAAAACTATAATCTACTGATGTAATGCATTAGTAGAATCCATATCACTTTTACTTCAAAGCTACGTAATAATAATTTAGTGGTAAATGCCTGGCAACATGCTCTGAGCAAGGTTACGGAAGGTGATTTTAGTTGCGGCTTCGTAGTTTCAAAGACAATGCAAGAAATTCGTTAAAACAATTGACTAGATACAGTGAAACTTGGTTTAGTGGAGCCTGTATAAATGAGAAACCTCAATAACGGGAACTCAGTCTGGAACTAGAACATGTCGAGATACCAACACTTTGACACTGATTTTCCTCTGTTAGTGCTACGAATCAAGCCTTTATAACTGGGATTCGTTTTTTCCTTACCTTTGGAATTGGGACAGCAAGTGAAGTTTACATGCATCAGCCTCATGAACTAGGATAATTTATCTGGGATAATCTTATAGCTCATAGCCGAGTGGCCTTAGGTGATTGGAAACAATCACCAAGGGTAAGCAACGACGGCGCGGTCGGACCTAGATGGGTGACCGTTTGTGGCATGATATATATGAGCGTTTCCGTGATTCGGAGGTCACGTTAAGCAGTCGGTCCCGGTTGTTATCATAAGATAGCAGTCGTGAAGCTTAGTTGGAGGCCTTCGGGCGGCTTAAAAACATCCAACAGCAAGATTACGTTGCCACAACGTGTCTTGCCTGTCCCCAACCCGCACTCGGCCAGTGTGGGGACGTATGGCCTTAACCCTCCCTTGAGAGGAGACCTGAGCCCAGCAGTGGGACGTTATGGGTTGTTGATGATGAATCTTATTCTACTCAAAAATTTTGCACTTAACTACATATGTATATAATTTTGAGCCTCTATGATCTTCAGATATAGTATTTTTTAGGGTTCCGAAGTTTATGACTCGGAACCCTTATAGATTCGTCATGTCCGTCTGTCCGTCCGTCCATCCTGGACTTACCGCCCAAACGCTAGAAAGATGAAACTTTGCATGAATATTTGTTGTAATTACGTCGACAAAGTGCTACAATAAAATTATGAAAAATATTTTTATTTGGGGTACCTCCCCTACACGTAAAGTGGGGATGTTTTCTTTTTTCTCGCGGCTACCCCATCGTGTGGAGTATCATTAGATAGGTCTTTTAGAAAGAATAAAGGCTTTCTAAGACGATTTTTTGATTTAGGTATCCGTTTGCGAGATATTCCACTTTAAAGGGCACTTTTTTTGTAAAAACAGGGCGTTTCTCCCCCTCTAAAAGCTAAACGGCTGGCTCAAAAAATCTGCAAAAATTCGTGATCGTGGTCCATATAATGAACTTTGTAGGAAAACTATAGCAGATTAGATGACTTTATTAGTTCAGGAGTTATAGAGGCTTAACTTGTAAAATGCGCTCACTTGGAAAACGTCATACAAAATTAACGTATTAATACGTAAACATAACAGTTATCAATTAGATACGATTTTAAATCTACGTACCATTATGGGTGACTGAGGGAACCTTTTCTGTTCGTCACGTACTTGGCCGATTTTTTACTATTATACGAGTGTGAAGGCTCAAATTGTTATCAGTACCTATGTGAAAAAGCGAGGTAACTAAGGTAGGATACCACAACTATGATATGTGACGACGAAACTGAGACTATCTCTTCCGAGTCACTGGTTAAGCTCACCTGACAGCGTATTAATAGGTCAAAATTGATAGAAAGAGCAAGGAAGATAATTCATGAAAAAATGAACACAAATAAGAACCTTATTTGACTGGAATGTATGAATATTGAAAAAAAGCACTTTTTTTATTAAATAGGTATTTTATTAATATTATATTATTCAAAACTTACGGCCTAAATTCTTAATTTATTATAATTATTTACATTTTACAGTACGAATAACTTCTAACTACATTATACAATAAACCGTCGTTAATTCGGACAAATTTAATTTAATCTATATTTCTTTCGTTAGCTAAATCATCTTCTTCTTTGGTCTACGGATTGCCATTCTTTCATTCCACGTTCTTCCTCATAATCATTCAAATCAGATGTCAAGAGTTTTAATTTTATTTATCACATTTACGTCTCTATAACTATCAACATCATTTAATATCAACCAAAATCAATTTTCTCCTAAATCCAAGTTTTTCTATGCGTCACTTTCATATTTTTCTTTGACTCTTGAGATATGTGAAAAATACTTCCAAAAAAACATGTATACATACAACTGTATACATGTTTTGGTACAAAAATATTTTGGAATCAATTTTTTTTTTTGCTATTTTACTATGATCTTGTATCTGAATTTCAATCTAGATTTTGCGGTTTAACGGATTCTGGAACTGGAGCTGGAAGTTTGCGGTCATCTGGCAGGAAAAATGCGGCTATCGCAGATGCTGAAGTAAGAGATAAGATTTATTAGTACAATATTTTAGCTTAAGAACACTAAACTACAGATGTACATATAAGCTATGGCACTGCTAATTGTCTCGTCGGTCTAACGGTTAGCGTATGCGACTGTCGACCAAGAAAGAGATTTCAGGATCCCGGATCCGGCAAAAGTGGTTGAGTTTAAAAATGTGATTATGAATAGTTTGGAGTTTGGAAGTTGGGATCTTAACACCCGTGCAAAACCGTCGGTCCTAGGCCTAATCTCTGCCCATTCGTGTCGGATAGCCGTTCCATCGTATTGTAAAAGTGAGAGAACAGAGAGTGCACTGTTGGTCATCCGGTCTCGATTGAGCCTAGCTGCCGTAGCCGAAAACAGTTTTAAAAACATCACATACATACGATAGGATTTAAATGATTCATCACATGAACACAAATAGAAAGAAGGAACAGGAACTATTATGGGCTAGTTGATGATGATGATGTAAAGGGCAGCATCGCACTTGTGACATTTGACTTGTAGGTTGATAGGTGGTAACAAGCACTTACCATCAATTGACTCTTCCGTTCATTTGTTCCTATACCAAACTACAAGTACAAAAATCATACTAACCTAATAATATTGAGGAGAACAAGTAAAATCCAGCATCACAACTAGTAAACAGCAATAAGTTGATGATCTGAACAGACGCGATAATGCCTATTCGTGAAGCGGTAAGTGACAGTCCAATGGCCATCCCTCTGTAAAAGAAAATTAAATAAATAAATAAATATTTTGGACATCTTACACACAACGTCATCTAGTCCCAAACTAAGCAGAACTTGTAATAAGGGTACTACACAACTAAATGATATATACCATAAATATGATTTATACCAGAGAAATATAGTTTTAACCATTGAGAAATATTTTATACTAGCTCTCGCCCGCGGCTCCGCCCGCGTGTATGTAGGTTATCGCGGTAAAAAGTAGCCTATGTCCTTTCCCAAGTTTAGTTCTATCTTCTTACCAAATTTCATCAAAATCGGTTCAGTGGTTCAGGCGTGAAAGCGTAACTGACAGACAGAGTTACTTTCGCATTTAAAATATTAGTAGGGATCAATGGTTTTAACTGTGTAAATTGTAGACACAAATATATATCATCCTTGAAAGCCACTAACACTAATGATTGAAACTAATTGAACAGCACCGCAGCCCAATCAAATACTATCGCACTGCCTCCCCTTTCCTAAATTTTTGTTTGCAGCTTCAACTGCGAAAAAGGCAAAGCAAAACGGTCGCGGAGTAGGGTCAAATTTGCCGTCTATTATCACCGTTAACCCGGTCTCTGGAGGAGAGTAGTCTCGGACACTGAAATATTTATAGTTTACAACGCACAACTTCTTCACGAGTACGTTACCTGAGATGAGTTGGGAACAAAGCAATAGTGATCGCAGTGTAGAGTCCGATCACAACGATTGCCATGGTCATAATCGCAAGGAATACTGCGCTGCCGTAGATATTTGGCACTAGGTTGACCAGGATACCACTGACTCCGCACAGTATTATGACAGCTATGGACATGTTCCGACGACCCACGAAGGGAAGCAACTGTAATTGAAACGTGGAAAGTTTTATAGCTAAAATATACATTAAAATTGTTATTACTTTAAATATTTAGTAGCTACAGGTAATATATGCTATCGTAATAGGCTATCGTAATATATGATCGTCAATACTTTTTACCGACATTTCTTTTCTTTTTGTTTACAATCAGCGTAATGTCGAGGGTTGCTAAAAGGTTTCAGATATTCTTCTTAATTTAATGCCTTTTTGTAAACGGAATGTAGTTATCGCACCTTCAGTTTCTAACATTCACATGCGTAATACTTACTACTGAAAAGTACAAAAAATATTAGAATACTTACAAGGCTGATAAATATGTTGACTACGGAGTGCAAAGCACCCACACCAAGTACTATCAGTAGAGATGTTTCATTTAGGGCGCAAGGGACTGCGTCAAGCTGCAACATAAAAAAAATTTGGTTCTCTAAATCTGCCACTAATAAACATCAGTGCCCAGCTTATTAATGTTACTAGATAATTTATTAAACGTCGGAGTCAGTAAAAATAGCATCACAACATTCCTATGTCAACTATGACACTACGATGTTAAATTGTAACAACATCCTATAAACTAATACTAAACATATTTCAAAAAATAAACCTATAAAAATGTACTCGGGATAAATGATGATGATGATGATGAACATTAAGGTTGCTAAAACCATTTTTCGATTTAAGTATCCGTTTGCGAGTTATTCTTTCAAGCAACTTTCAAGGAAAACTAAACCGGTTTTTAGAACTTATATATTTCAGGAGTTATATATAGCCTAACTTGTAAAATACCCTCTATTGGAAAACTTCGTACAAAAATAAATAAATAATAAGTAAATATAACAATTATCTATTGGACACGATTTTAAATCTACCTATCATTATGAGTGGCCTAACATGCACTTGGCCAATTTTTATTTGCAATTCTATGATTTTAGATTCCACTTTACCTTCAACATCTTCACTACTTGGTAAACTTCCACAAGTTGTTAACTTCTTTTTAAACTATAGTATGAAACATACAGTGTTTCATATAGTTTACGGTAAAAATTATCCAAATCACTTTTATTGTTAATTTTAAACTTGTTTCGTAAGTTAAATTCTTTAACTTAACTCTGCTAAACTAAACAACGTTGTTCTTAGTTCTTAGTTCTCAGACCTAAAAACGACGCTGTTTTTTGGTCATTAATAGAAAAAAAGAAAACACCGCTAGGCGCAATGCGTTTCAGGGCATTTATTTTAGGGAGTAACACTAGTAGGGCGAGTGGTCTACAAAACAATTGGTGTCTTATATTTAAAGAGATATAATTGTATATGTTTTTGAGATTTTCGCAAAGTAAGTTCGTGTTTAAACACTTAGATTGTAATAGATTTCGAAATGTGACGTCACGAAATTTAAGACCCCTCCCACCCCCTTGTTATACAATGTCACACTTCGTCGACCCCCTCCCTCCCTCTTAACGTGTGACGTAATTTATGGATGGCCCCTTTTACCTCGCAATACAAAACTGTATACATGTGTTTCCACCAACAAAGAGTCGAGTGTAAATGACAACGAGGGCGAAAAGAGTAAAAATGAGCTGCGGACTCGGACCGGAGTCATTAATGAGTCATCAACTCGCAATTGAATTTTATAAAGTAGTGTTTCAACCGAAAAAGAATTGAGCGGAGCAGACCAAACGAGTAAAATGTGTTAAAATGTTAGAACGGACGGATGGACATGACGAATCTGTAAGGGTTCCAAGTCATGAACTACGAATCCCTAAACATGTTGCTAAGAATGGGAGTAAGCAGCGAAATCATGAATGACAGAGACAGAACGGAACAACAAAAACATTACCGATGAAAAACTGCTTTAAAGTTTAAGAGCACTCACATCTGGTACAGCTTCCATCCTCAAAACGTCACAGATCGTAAGATTGGAAGACTGTCCTGTCTGAGTAATGCGTATGAACTGGTTCGCAATTGTTGGCAGCCATATAACGAACGCAGACATCCTAAAACAAAACATGGTTTTATCTCTAACAACTATTTTAGGGCCACCGCAGACTAGCTACTTTTAGCATCGGCGATCGGCGATTTGGCGACTGCATCGATGCTGCATCGCGTTTTAGCGACTTCCTGCGTTCGATCGCGGTATCGGAAACGCGCGTTTTAGCGACTGCTCAGATGCCAAATCGATGCTACCGGCATCCGAATGTGTGCGGAGAGTAGCGTTCAGCTGCTGTGTCGCGCTTCTAAAAAGCGACTCGATCGCCGCGTTTGGCGTTTTTAAGTGTGCGGTGTAGAGCGTTCGGTCGCCGTATTTAGCTTCTAAAAAGCGACTAGTTGCCGATCTCCGATGCTAAAAGTAGCTAGTCTGCGGTGGCCCTTAGTGACGTATTATTAATCTAATATTCTGTAAATACCAGCCGACTAGTCAAGTTGCAAAACTCTTGTTTTCTATTCTATTCTCTTGTTTCTCTGGCAAATATTTTGTTTTGATCACGTGACTGAGTGACGTTGGCAAATGAAACAAGAGAAATTTATTTATTTATTTATAACTTTATGCACATTTGTAGATCCGCGGACTTAATGCCCAGGACATTCTCTGCCAGTCAACCTTAGTGTGGTGTAGAAATCTTGTAAGGTAGGCGCGCATAAATAGAATAGAGAATATAATAAAATTGCTTTTGACCCAAGTTAGTCATTGATAAAAATTTATTATATAAAATAAATAGTGGTCGGTTCATATTAAGTGAAACATGTATGGTTTTATAGTTTTCTTAACTAAGTCAGAAAATGTACCGAAATACAGCTTTTAAGTCGGTTGATATTTTTTTTTGTTCATTTTCTTAAAACATTATAAATTATGAAACGATTTAAATCTTTTTTAAGGGGGATCTAACTTAAAGAATTAGGAGAAGATAGTAATAAAGGCAAGGTAATCATCAGCATCAACAGCTAATAACAAACTGCTGGGCTCGGGTCAGCTTCAAGACTGTTATCTTATGATAACAACCGGGGCCGACATCTTAACGTAACCCTCGAACTATAGAAACGCTCCTAAAGTATCATACCACAAACGGTAACCCATCTAGGTACTGACCGCGCCGCCATTGCTTACCCTCAGTAATTGTTTCCAATCACCTAAGGCCACTTGGCCATGAATGCTTTCGTAACACCTGTAAAAGTAATAGGTATAGGTAAGGCCCATAACTTACTGTTGTGCTACGTATAGGATGCAAATGATGATAGTGTATTTGAGGAGTGGCGCCCTAAATAGTGGTACAATCTGGTCCTTAGCCGGAATAGGACCAGCAGCCGCTGAATTTTCGTCTTTCAGTAGACCTTTGATCTGAAAATTTTGAATTTTTATAGAAACAATCCTTACCAATATTATAAACGCGGAAGTTTGTGAGTATGTATGTATGTTTGTTGCTCTTTCACACAAAAACTGCTGAACGGATTTGGATGACACTTTACCGTAATGTAGCTTATATATCAGAATAACATATAGGCTACTTCTCACTGCAATAATCGAGATACATGCGGGCGGGATTCTATAAGATAACGCTAAGCTGTTATTAAATTCTATTCTGGAAATGAAATTCATTGCATAGTTTTGTAAGACACGCAATTATAGTCATATGTGTTAAAAAATAGATTAGTATTTAAGGAAGTGATTTTCATTATCATCTTATTTTACAACTAACCCGATTCTAATAGCATTATAGGCAATAATATGAACTTACTAGCATTTGCCTATCAATAACCTATGTTGTTCTCCAATGTCCAATGTATCTCTATTCATCCTAATCGGTTCAGCTGTTTAGGCTTTCAGATAAATGTCAAAGAAAACTAGATTCCAAACATGAACACCTACATTATCAATCGTAATCAACAACCCACAATGTTCCACTTCTGGGCCGAGATCTCCAGGGTTAATACGACCTAACACCAAGATATTATTGATCATTATCGTTCAGTTTTTGGTCTTTAAGTTTATTTACTGACGGTTTTGCCGTAAAAGTGTAACAAAGTTACCTTCAAATTTAAAATTGTTTTGTCCGCAAATTTAAAGGTAGTAAATAAGAGCCGCTCCAGCTTTAATAAGAATGGGATCGCGCAATGAGTGCGAGACAAGAGACTCAATGATGAAGTTTCATCTCACTAGGTCGCCATAATGGGGTCACCATGCTGCAATTTCTGCATTCACAAAGAGGATGGTGACCCCCAACCCTGGATTCTACTCATACTTTCCATCAGGCAGAGCATTGTCAGTTTGGTAAGCCTAAATATTGAATAACAAAGACGCCTATGCTCTTTCTCAAAAATCAAAGAAACTCTGTGCCAGATATCATTGAAATCAATGTAGCGGTTGAGCCTTGAAATCATAACAGACAGAGAATCTTTCGAATTTATAATACTAGTATGTAATCGTATGGATTTCACGTTTCTTCTCAACAATATGAGGTTAACAAGTTCACATACCCCCAATTCTTCCTTTGATCTTGATATCCCAAATCGATGTATTTTCCTTAATATCTCCAGTGCTCTTTCTTCATTTCCTTTAGCAAATACGAACTTTGGACTTTCATACATAAGGAATATGAAAAAGGCAGTGCTCAGTGCAGGCAGAGATAATATCAGTAATAAGGTACGCCATGAGTTCCAGTAAATACCCAAAGCTGGTAAATAGTAGGAAAATTTCAAGGGAATTACAGGCAACGCCAATACTGAAACATACAAAAACAATTTTGTTTAAAATATTCGTGTTTAAAAGACAAAGCCTAAAACTAGATAATAATTTTAACTAGTTTATTAAAACTTTAAAAAGTCTGTCTTTGCTTTCTCATAAATAATAATAATAGTAATTCTTTAGGCTTCAAACATTTTTTTTCGGACTTTTACATACAACGCCATCTAGTCCAAAAACTAATCAAAGCTTATATTATGGGTACTAAGAAACTGATACAAATACAATAACATCCTTTTTTTTAAATACATACATATTATACATAGAAAACATCCAAACGCCGAAACAAATATTTGCGGATCACACAAACATTTGGTCCGATCCGGGAATAGAACCCGAGACCTCTTGTTCAGCAATCAGCAGTCGCATACGCTAACCACTAAACCAACGAGGCATTATTTGGTGCGTATTTGTGCGAGTATGTATGTGTTTAAGTGTCAGTGAACGTACTTGTGTTGAAATAATTCAGAGAACAATATAAAAAAAAATGTAACTCTCACTAGTCAATATGCATTTTGTTTATTTGATGTACCTACAGAAAACTTGCAGTTAAACATTGATAAAATAAAACAAATTTATCAGAGAGCATTACCAATTCTTCTACATGAAAAGATAAAGTTGAGAAAGATTATTTAGCTCAAAGTCAAAATCAAATAGCTTTTATTTCAAGGAGTTTTAAAGCACTTTCAATACATTACAAGCCTAATAGTAGATAGTAGTAAAACCGGTAAGAAACTACAGAAGTTGTTCCTTTAAAAACGGTACACATCTTGTATATTATTATTTATTTACATATGCAACAACATTGAAAAATAGCAAAATAGTAATTGAAAAAAAATATTACGACTATACCATATGAGTCGATAAGATTAAAGTTAAAATAAACGTGGTTTCATAAAGCATTCCAAATTCGCTGGTCCCAGCAATTGTAAAATTTTCAAAACTTTACATGTAAATATTTTGACACTTACCAGCCATAAGTCCTTGACTCAAGAGGAAAATACTGGATACAACCAACACAACGTAGTTTCTTTTAGCCATAGGCACACTTTCACTCAGCAAGGACATCAACATCAAGTAAATCCCAGATGCACTGAAATATTTCAATAACTCCTATATTTTATATCATTATTTATGACCTAAATAACTACTTAGAATTTGTAAATTAAATATCATGAGTTTTTTAGTTAAAAATTTTAATTATTAATCTTTGAACAAAAATTAAACGATGTCAAAATATCTGTTAAATAACTACAGATTTTCAAGTATTTGATGAGATATATAAATTAGATTTATCAGGAGCTTGTATTTGTTAATCAGTGATATATGGTAGATCTCAAACTTTACCAGAATCTGTTGAAACTGGTTCTAAATATGTGCACTCGTCTATAGATTTACATTATTTTAACTTAATTTTCTTTCTTTTCTAACTTTACTAACTACTACTACTTTACTACTACTATCCTATTTCTTACTTTTAAATCATACATTTTTCAATGGTATAGGGAACTCACTAGGGATCACTAGTTCACCTATCATTTCACTTGAAATTTACTTACAAGATTGCCGAAAAAAATTGAAACGCCAACAGCATGACCCAATTAACAGAAATAGTTGCTATGAGATTAAATATGGCGGCCCCAGACAGTGATACTAATAACATCGACCGCCGTCCTCGAGTATCAGCCAAATATCCCCATACTAATCCTCCAAGTAGAAGACCTGAAAGAAAGAAAGAAAGATAAAACTTAGAACAAAGCTTATTGAAATTCTCAAGAAAGAGAAAATACTAAACTCTTTTGTGCTCATTTTAATAATATTGTAATTTTTAATTCGCTTCATATATAAATACATATTATAGTCACGCCTATTTCCAAAAGGGTTAGGCTGAGACAATTGGTCACCACTCACTACGGTCCTGATACTTTTGATTGGTCCACAATCATCAATTGTTGCATACATGCTCGTGGATCCCTGGTATTTTTTACTTATCTGATCGGTAAATGTTGGCTGTGGACGAATGCTTTCAACACTTCCACACGCATTGGTTCCATTAATTCTTACTGTGAGCTTTCTATAAATCATCCTCTATAAGTAGCCTAACCATCGAAGCGAGCCTTTTTGATTCTTTTTACTACAAAACTACTTACCGGCAATGGGTCCTGCAGCCAACAATCCTTGCTGACCACTTGTTGTTTGAAGTTCACAGGCACTAGTGGGTACGATGAACATGCTTCCAAATGCGATGCATGCAAAGGAGATGATACCGTAGCCAGTTAAAACTGTCAGTAAATAGCCGTACAGGCCAAAACCTGAATAAAAGTGATTAATATTATCTTGGTGTTAGGTCGTATGGCCTTAACCCTGGAGACCTAAGTCCAACAGAGAGATATTATGAGTTGTTGATTACGATTGATAATGATAGTCTTTATATTTGGAATCTAGATTCCTTTGAAAGTTATCTGAAGGCCTAGCTCTCATAGCCTAGTGGCCTTAGGTGAATAGAAACAATCACCGAGGGTAAGCAATGACGTCTCGGTCAGACCTAGATGGGTGACCGTTCACGACATGATATGTTATGAGCGTTTTCGTGATTCGGAGGTCACGTTAAGCAGTCGATCCAATTTTTTATCATAAGATAGCAGTCGTGAAGCTTAGTTGGAGGCCTTCGAGAGGCTTAAAAAATCCATTGGAAAGATTACGTAGCTACTACGTGGGGACGCATCACCTTAACCCTCTCCTGAGAGGAGACAGGACCCAAAATATCTGAAGGTCAATTCTCACAATAAAAATTTCGTCAAAATTCAGATCCGAGCTACTCTCAATCACTTATATCGGATTTTTATCAACAACCCATAACGTCCCACTGCTGGGCTCAGAACGCTAGAAAGCGTTCGATTAGAACATAGACCATTTACGACGACGAAACATCTACGACTTAAAAAAAGTTTTTTCATATATTTTTGGTAATTTATTTCGTAAATTCTATTCAATGATGAATTTTTATTCATCAGTTTAAGTATTGAGAACCTCCTCCTTTTCTGAAGTTGAAATTACATTTTCACTTTTTCAGTTTAATCAAGAATAATATACCTAACTACAATTTTTTTATAAAACACTGAAAGGGTAAAGAATTTTTGATTATAACATTTTCTTTTTCATTAAAAATTTATCCCTTGATATACCAAACTTATGTTCTTAATATATGCCTAAAAATTATTTAAAACTTTATTTAATTTATTTTTCCATCTCAAAAATATTTATTTTAGCAGCATCTCATAAAACTTCACCTCAAAAAATAAACTGACTATTCAGATATGATTGTAACACAACTAAACATCACTTTCACTTGCGTAGAGAAAAATAATTTCTCAGCGTTCTTATAAAATCCGTCCTTCGAAGAGAAACACTTATTACACAAGTTACACTTACCAACTTTGTCTAAAGCAGCCTCTATAGGCAAACTTTCAGAGTTCATAGCACTTTTATCAGCCATGGTTTTGCTTAAATCTATTTAATAAAACAAAAAAAACTTTTCAATAACCAATAATCGCCAAAGACCCTTCCCGTTCAAAGTCGAACGGGTGTAATGATTATATATTTGATGTGAATTAATTTTATCAAACCATATAGATAACTTTTATCACTGTTAATCTGCAAATCACGTCACGTTATTGGATAAAACACCAACATTTCAATGTATTTATTTTAGCTATACCAATATGTAACTTGTTATAACGTGAGTGCATAGAAACCTAAGCAGCGCCTACTTATTTTGTAGGAAAGCAACAAGGCTAACAAGTTTCTCAACATTGAACGCCAACCGGCAAACGAGTAAAACACGCATCGTAATACAATAATTTGTTATTTCCATACCTTCTTACTACTTACTATGTAGAGTGGAAGTGACCTTAAAAAAGGTAGGGTTGGTATATTTTTGATTTACTGTTAAAAAATATACCCAACTGCCTCGTTGGTATAGTGGTTAGCGTATGCGACTGCTAATCAAGAGGTCTCGGGTTCAAATCCCGGGTCGGGCCAAAAAGTGTTTTTCAAGTTTGGCGGTGATTCACGCCCGTGCCTCGGAGAGCACGTAAAGCCGTCGGTCCCGGTTGTCATGAACATCTATGGCAATCGTTATTGGGAAGTCAGTGCCCTCAAATATACTGACAACTAGTTCAACCTTCGAATCTTAGTTCTCCCTTAGGGTTGCGGAGGTCCGATGCCAGTCGCTCCGTGGAAAAACTGAAATTCAGGTAAAACCGGCTGAACTAGCCGACCCCTAACAAAATTGGGAATAATGGCTAGGAGGATGTTAAAATTTATGATACTGCAAATGACGTATTATTCAAGGTCACGCTGATTTTGGGAGGACGGGTACTGCGGTACTATCCTTACAGAGAATCAACCCATACTAAGAATATTCCTGCTATCGTGTTTCCTTGAAGAGCACCACCGAAAATTTTTTTTTTTTTTTTTTTTTTTTTTTTTTTTTTTTTTTTTTAAAAAAATCTTTATTAGAACAAGGAAACAGTATACAAATTCACTCGTGTACGAAAATAACCACATTAGTTATAAACTGTGTCGTGGCTATTATCGCCCACCTCCAGAAAATTACAGATATCAGTTCTACATTACTAATTATGCAAGCATTGTTATAAGATACAAAATTATGGAATAATAACATAGATAAATTAAGTGTGTGTGTGTGTGTGTGTGTGTGTGTGTGTGTGTGTGTGTGTGTGTGTGTGTGTGTGTGTGTGTGTGTGTGTGTGTGTGTGTGCGCGTGTGTGTTGGTATGTAAGTGACGGGTGACTCAACCATATATAAGTGATAGCAAGAATGTTTGAGAAGAAAGATGGAGAAAGAGCTATAACAAAACTACAGTTTCACTATTGATTCAAGTTCGTCATACGTTAAGGAAGTCAACCATTCATCTATAATTTTCTTACATTCGCGGGAGGAGTGTGAATAAATGTTTAAAACTTTATTGATTCTGTTGTATAAGGATGGAGCAAAGTGCGTGTATTGGCGACGTACAACCTCCAGTTTAGTAGTGTGAATGGGACATACCCGGTCTGATCGACATTTGCGTGAACACAGATCAAGATTAAAAGGTAATTCAGCATGTTTACGCAGGATCGTGTGCAGTATAAAGGAATGTCTCACCGTAGGTATCCTGCACAGGTGATACAAGTCACTAGTTGGGAAACGTATAGGTTTGTGAACCATGACTTTTAGCACCGCTCTCTGGGCTCTCTCTAAACGTAGTAATAGGCATTTTCCAGCGTTTCCCCAAGCAGGCACACAGTATGTTATAATTGAGTGGGCTAAGGCAAAATAAACCGTACGAAGGACTGAAAACTCAGCCGAGCTTCTCAAATTTTTGAATACATGAATGAACTTGCGTACTCTCGATACCAGTGAGTCTATTTGACAATTCCATGATAATGTGTTGTCAATATAAACGCCAAGATATTTTATTGTTGTAGTGCGTGAGATTTTAGTGCAGTTACAGTAACTATTCACAATTGAGTCACACTCATGGACTGTCAAATTGTCAAAAGCGGTTGGTTGTGATGACAGTATTGGACTAAATGTAATGAACTTTGTTTTTGTTAAATTGAGAGTAAGTAGATTATGATTTAGCCATTTTATCGTGTCCTTCAACGCTGACTCGGCAGACAAGCGCACTTCACTCCAATCCCTGCCCCGGACCAATATAGCAGTATCATCGGCGTAAGTAATTATGTTGGCGTTGGACAGATTAAGCCCACAGAGATCGTTTATGTATAACAAGAAAAGCGTAGGCCCTAGCACACTTCCTTGCGGAACTCCGTAATTAAGGTACATTACTTTGCTGCTGTACTTATCGATCTTGACAATTTGGGAACGATCACTTAGGTAACTCCTGAAGATATTCAGTGCAAGGCCCCGAACACCGATCAATTCTAACTTTTTGATTAGGCGCGGGACAGAGACAGTGTCGAATGCTTTTGAGAGATCTAGGAAGATAGCTAAAGTCTTAAAGCCATTGTGTAGATTTTCAGTCACGTTATCCAACAGCGCCAGGACCGCATCTTCAGTATTTTTACCAGCTCTAAAACCATACTGGTTTGTTGCAAGTATGTTGTTTGAATTGAGATAATTTAAGAGTCGTTTATTTAGTATTTTTTCAAATAATTTGGAAAATATAGTTAAAACTGAGATGGGTCTGTAATTATTGACACTGGCTCTGTCCCCGCTCTTATGGATGGGGTGAACCAGGGCTCTTTTAAAAACTGCAGGGAACACTCCAGATCCCAAAGCAAGATTGAAAACATGGGAAATGACAGGAATAAGAATGCTCCTAGCTGAGTTCACCAGAGTGGCTGATATGCCATCCCAACCCGCAGCAGAGTTTAATTTAAGGTCTACAATAAGTCGTTCAATTTCATCACAATCAGTGTCAAAGAGAACCATGGAATCTGGACAGGCATACTCAGGCATGCACACTCCACTCGTGCGTGCACTCTCATGCATTCGATTGTCTATTTTGGATGCCAAATTGGCTCCCACACTGGCGAAGTATTCGTTTACACTATCAATCGACTGCAACGGATCAGACTTGACGGTCAAAAGCTCAGTGGGAGGCACCCTACACGTATTTAAATTAGAAATGGTCTTAATAAGGTTCCAAGTGGCTTTGGGATCCCGACGGTGTTTCTCAAATTCAGTTTTTTCGTACTGTTTTTTCAAATTTTTAAGCAGTTTGTTACAGAAATTTCTGTAGCGGACATAAATAACTTTGGTGGTCTCGTTGGCATCTTCTTTTTTAGTTTTGAGATACAATTTATCTCGGTTACGCATACACTTTAGAATTCCAGGAGTGATCCATGGCTTTATGATGCGTTTCCTACTTGGTACATAAGAAGTACTACTATTGGCTGCAATAACCGAGGATATAATGTTTACCAGGTTGGATGCAGCAATATCTGCGTCGTAACAATTTAGTACAGGAGAGAAGTCAGTATCACCAAGGACATCAACACAGCCTCGAATGTCTACATGTCGTCGAATAGGTATGTGGTGTCTATAGCTACTTATTGGATCGATATTACAGAAAGCAAGAACCGGGGCATGGTCCGTAACGAAAGAATCGAGTACTAAACTAATACATTGCTTATTCGATTTAATCATTACGTGATCCAAGCAACTATCATCACGTGTAGGAAAAACATGAGCCGACAGCAATGCGTGGGATGCCATGGTGTTTAGGTACATGTCGGTATTAGGGTCTACACACTCAGGTGCTATATTTATATTAAGGTCTCCTACTAAAACCACTGTTCCATATTGATTAAGAGTATGAAGTATCATATCCAAACTGTTCAAGAAATTTTGTATATTACGATTGGCAGGTGACCTATAAACTGCTACAACTGCTATACCATTTCGATTCTTTAAAACAAGACAATTAGCCTCCAGCATAGTCGGTTTTTCAATCACGAATTGCATGTCATGCCTAAAATAAACCACCACTCCGTCATTTTGGTTAGAATGGTCTGACACAGATGACAAAAAACCGGGCAGCGTGGGTAGATTTGGACATTTAAGAAGCCAACATTCAGAAAGGACTATAACATCAAACTGTACACTAATTCTATGCAATAGTAATATAAGGTTGTTAAAATTCGAAGAGTTGCCAATACTTCTAATATTCATTTGAAATATTTTAAAACTATAACTGGTTTCACTAAGGTAGTAGGTAACTTGTTCCGGAGAACATTTGTGTGACGTGACCCTGTACAGACTCTCCAATTCATCAATTATCGTCAGGTTATCATCCATACTTTAAATATAAGAGACAACAACTTAACAAAATGAAGTATAACATTAAGATAACATAAAGTATGGCAATACAAGGCAACCATGCGACAATAACCACCCGTACAGAATAAATTACATAACGAGTGTATTTGTTTTAGGCGAATCCTCATGTGGCGAGAATGTGTATGTATGTGTTTAATGAAAGTGTTAATGCGTTTATGTAGTTTAAGTACTAAGTGTTTGTATGATGTGTGTTTTTGGTGTGTGATTATGTAAGAGTAAGCATATGTAGGATCTAAAGTATACAAAATTAGCATTCCTCTGTAGGAAATCATAAAATTATAAGTAGCCGGGCATAACCAAACCAGTCACTTATCACTATTTATCTTCACAAGGTCGGATTCATCTCTGATTACGATGTGGGAGGTTCCCTCTTTTTTACGTAGAAATATTTTCCCGTTTTTTATCCAGCAAAATTTATATTGGTTACTATTCGCAAAGTCACGAGCCAGGAAAAATAGTCGTTTCATTCTTTGTGTAAGGTTTTCAGATATGAAGATAGGTTTTGATTCTCCACAAAGTTTCAGTCTGTCCGTTGTTAGTTTTCCACAATCCCTATTGTGCTTTTTATACATTTCAATAAACTTTTCTTTCAATAAGTTCCTGGTAAAATCCACAATTATGGTTCTATTCTCAGAGTCCTTGCTGCCTATACGATAAATGTCCTTTATATCCAAAGGTTGAACGGCTAGGTTAAGAGTAGTACCGATCTTATTAACTACATCCAGTAAATCTAATTTATTTTCACTCCTATTCACAGGAACATTTTTAATTTCTACGCAAGATGATCTATTACCACGTTCCAGGTGTTCCAATTTCTCTTCCAAAGAACGCATGTAATTCAAATTACTTTTACGTTCTACTTCCAATTGCGACTCCAACTGCTCAATTTTATTTTTTAAATTATCATAATCCTGCGACAAGAACGATACTGTAGATTGTATGTTAGAATTTTGAAGCTTGATTTCCTCCATAGATTCACAAAGCATTTCAATTTTTTTGTTTTGTTCGTCTTTGAACTCACAGAACATGTTCTTCATTTCAGTCATGAAACTAGATAAACAACTCTCCTGGTCAGTCCTTGACTCCATACATTTTCGTTTGTTACGGCGTTTCACATCAGGAATCTGGCATTCGACATGAATTGACTTGTCGCCCTCAGATATGTTAGGTTCAGATGTGCTATGATGCAAAACAGGTACAGCCGGTGCCGTTAGTGACGTCGATGTTATAGAGGTTTGTGGCGGATATTTGTTGGTCGGCATCGTTCTGAAGTTCTGGGAAGCAGAATCTGAGCAGTATGGGCAGATGGCACGACGCTGATAAGATGTTTAGATCAGCAGACTTGCGGCAGTATGAAAATCGGTCGAAAAATTATGAACCCTCAGTTAAAATAAAATATTATTTTTATCATTTGTTATTTGTGGTACAAATTTCAATCTTAATACTGGCAACACTACCCGGAAGTAAGTGTTCGATGACAGGTTGATGAGTGTCTTTGACAAGTGACGATGTCGGGTGACAGTTAATATGTCAAATAATAGGGAGACTTAGCTGCTATATATGTCTCGTATGTTGCTGTCTTCTTCGCACAGACACCGCCAACTGCTGTCACCTTATAAGCGCCTGGTACTTCGTCACTTTATGAACCAATTTATTTTATTTTAAAATACGTATTTTATTTAATTTTTCAAGCAAATAAACAATTATACACACGTCCGTTCACTACAGAGGTCCGGAGGGAAGGGGAAAATCATACAACAGTGCCATCTACAAAAGAAACATTGAACCACGAAGTAACTAATCCTGAATCGCGATATAGAAATTGTAGATTAGCTAGATTAGCATATATGGAACATCCCAACATAAACCGTTGCGCACGATCACCAAGGCACGATCACCTCGCCTGGTCGAAGGATCCCTTTGTGTTGGAGGGAGACGACACCCGATCCTCCACAATTGAAATACATCATCGTCACGAGCCTTCAGTACATAATCCTATCCATTAATTGCTAAAATAATATAAATGATAAAATATGCAAATAATTGCAAATAATAGTAATTATAATATTTTTTATCGTTCAAATACCATTTGTTCATCTTAAAAGTAGAATTACTACAAGTCGGACATGAGATTTTGTAATTTGTAATCTCCGTTGCACAAAAAATTACAAATTTTGAAGTCAATTAGTAACAATAATCTTGAACTGTGTTTGTTATTAAAAGAGTAAATAAGAATTATACTTATTTGTGTGTGCACGTGTGGTCACGGATTACGAATACGTGTGTCGTCAAGTGTCACCACCCCTATTCATTCCATGGGTGTCGTAAGAGGCAACTTAAGGAACAAAATAAGCAGCTAACATCACTGCCAAGAGAAGAAAAACTTGAAACAAACCCTTTACCAACCCGTCTGGCCAGCGTGGTATAGTAGGCCAAAACCTCCTTTCAAAGTAGATGCCTATATCCAGCAGTGGACTGTAGGCTGTCGATGATGATGATGATGATACTTATTTACTTTGTTGTAACTTTCGGAATTACGAATCAACGATGGCACGTTCATAACCTAAATAGGTGACTGCTTGTGACATGATGTGCTATGAGCGCTTCCGTGATTTGGAGGTCACGTTGAGCAGTCGGTCCCGGTTATTATCTTAAGATAGCAGTCGTAAAGCTTACGGATTACGGTAAGATACACACGATACAAGAACACAAGATACACGAACACACACACACACACACACACACACATATTTCATACTCACAGGTGAATATTTTAATACTAATTTAACTAGTTAGTAGAAAACTAATTGTTAAAATAATATAAAAAAAAATGACAAACATAATTTTATAATGTTTTGTAAAAATATACTTAATCAAGACCAGACACTGAAACAATTAGTGAGGTTGGCAACCCTGGCTTGATCACAGCTATATGACCCCCCTGGTCCCAAGCTGGATCCACCCTTGATTGCACTGCTAACTTCTGCGTACAATTTCGTGTCATACCTTTTACTACTATCGTAGATTGTTTCATATCTATAAAAACACTACTATCTTCACGCTTGTAAAGCTTCTAAATATATACAACAGTAAATCATTTCAGATTAGATATAAAAATATACCAAAACAGTTTATCATGTCATTACCTTCATATTAATTGTCATTGTCATGGCGTACTCTTATCATTTATGACTTACAACTCTTGTGCAATAATTGCCTAATGCAAAGTTCAAGGTTCACTGAAAAATGATTGTTAAAACGTCTGCAGATCTAGCCTGGCAAATAGTTTAGATAGCCCAGTATGTTATCTAAACTTTTCTGCACGTGGCACCACCATTTTTTGCACACTTCTTACGTGCAGTATGAGGTGTTTATAATCATTAATTAAGAAAGTGATGTTGGGTTCTTCTGCCAGCAAATTCTTAATAGCAGCCCTTAGTATGGAACTTTTGGTGGTGATTCACGCCCGTGCCTCATGGAGCATGTTAAGCCGTTGTCATGAACATTTATGGCAATCGTTATTGGGAAGTCGGTGCCCTGAAATATAGGGACAGCTAGTTCTACCAAAGAATTTCAGTTCTCCCTTAGGGTTGCGGAGGTCCGATGCCAGTCGCTCCGTGTTAAAACTAATATTTAGGTAAAACCGGTTGAACAAGTAGCCGATCCCAAAAAATCTTGGTAATAAAGGCTAGGAGGAATAAGAATTAAGAGGGATTTAATTAATTCATTAAATAATTATTTTACTTTAGATCTAGTCATAGTCACTGTAGTGTAAGAAAATCGTTAAACATGGATTATTTAAGGCAAATTATAAGAAAACGGATGTAAATATTTTTTTTTAAACAATTTTATTTCTAATTTATCATTCATTTGAAACTATACTATTAATACAAACTTAGTAACTTACACATTAGATTAGTAAAACTATGAGTACTGTACACAAGAGATCATATACATGCATAATCAACGCTATACCAATAAAAAACAAGTACCCACACTTATATTCAGACTACGTTTAACATTAAAACTTAACAAGCAAATATTTTAAACGAACTTAATCATTCAAAAGAAAACTACAAAAACAATAACTAACCAAATAAATACAATACTCAAACAAGATAAAAATAGAAAAAAAAAATAAGAAAATGCATTCCAAGGAGCATTTATGACAATTAGGAGTTATATATAACTGCTAGGCTACTAGGATTACTTGTACATAAGAAAATAATCCTGCCCCCGAACTAAGTTCCAAGTGTTTTTCTCTTGTTTTCGTTTTGTTTGATTGGCTATTTTTTGATTTGATCACGTAACTAAGTGACATTAGCCAATCAAGCAAGAGAATAGAAGCATTAGCAGAACGAAAAACGTTTGCAACCTGACTTGGCTGAACTGAAAGAGCTATTATTAAATAGTAAACTTTGTGTTCGTGTTTGGAATGACTCTTTCATGTACACACTGGAGCTTTTGATTTAACATAATAATTATTCAACAGCAATACTTTTCAACAATCTAAAACTATGCAATCAGTTTCTTTTCTTACATTTTTTTTACAACTCTTAAACAACTTAAATTATCAGTCATTAAACTATTCGAGAAATCTTCTCACAATATTTAGAGTACGACGATATACAAGAAAATAAGTTTAGTAATTCGTATCGTAATAAAAAATTAGCTCATGTTTCGAAATAGTACAGTACACTACACACACACGAAACTGCAGAGTAGATGTTACTATTCCTAATATAATATTTGTAGGATAATCAGTCTTGTGTTGATCGAATGCTCAAGGGTTGATTTCTTCGTAAGGTGAGTTTCAATTCTTAGGCTCCTTGTCTCGAGGCAAGAACCAGGCTACTCCTATAGCAGCTGTCAAAATAAAATTACAACACGTATAGGTAATTATGGAGTAATTACGTACTTATTGGTAATTCCAAAAAATCTTTTCATTCTAAGATACATGGAAACTAAAATGTTATATATATATATCGTCATTATTATCTTATCCGAAAGAAAAACAGGAAACAAAGGGATGTTATTATAATGTTAATAATTTAAATTATATGATGTCTAGCTATATTAGCTATAATATTTAGCGAAGAGACAACTTTTAAACTGAAATACATTAATTCCAATTCACACCTTTTAAGACCACTCAGAATCAATATGGATAATATTGATAAGATACAAGAAGTTTTATAATACACTATAAAACAGTGTTAGTAAACTTGTATTGCGTAAACGATAGCATTTAAAAACCAATAACATGTAGTACAAAGAATTGATTATTACCTAATTATATCAGATAGTTTATCCCACGTATTTTTAATAACCAAAAAAACTAATTTAAAATACGAGACACGTAGATCTTTGTTCACATATCTTGGCAGATTGTAAGCAGGTACCTTAAATATATATTTTGACCTAATGAACTATAGCTTTTTCAGCCTGCAGTAGTAAACCCAGTCAGACTAACTTCATACTTATAATTACTAATACTCACTAAGAAGCAAGAAGGACCAGACGTAAAAGGTGACCTCACAATTGGTAGAAATTAAGGCTCCAATCACATTAACACCACCAAATGCGAATAACCGTCCCAACATGATAGATAAGCATGACACCATTCCTCTGTAACAAAATTTAGATCATTTTAAATCATATAAATATATATAAAAAAAAAAAAGTTTTAGATTGTCTTTAAGAGTTAATGTTGAAAACTCCCCATTTTACTCATTTAAGCCTATCAAAATGAATACTGATGGAAAGCATAAGTAGAATTCAAGAGTAGGGATCATCATCCTCACTGTAAAAGTAGGCAATACCCATACCATGGTGGCCTGGTCAGATAATTCTGCATCATTCTCACGACCTCCGCGGGCTGGGAGAATGTTGCAGAATGATTGGGTCTCCGGTTTCACACTCACCAATGAAATACGACAGCATTCTTGCTGTCGTATTTCATTGGTGAGTGTGAGTCATTGTTTGTATGGTCTTCTGTGTGAGGATAGTACTGCCCCAGTCGAGCCGGCCCATTCGTGCTGAAATCAGCGTGGCTTTATTACCTAACACTAATATTTTTAAGTGGTTTAAGTTATAATTACATTACAAAAGGTCCAAAAATTATGACTCACCTAAGAGAAGTAGGATACAATTCTATGAAGTAGACACTCAGGATTCCCATCGACAATGCACACATCAAAAAGAAGAAAAAGAATATTCCACCGGCGAGTGGTACAGGCACTACGTTCATGAGTATTCCAGCTGAAGCTGATATGGCCAAGATACACATCATAGCATATCTCTTACGAGTTCCACAAGTTAAGGAAAGAACTAAATTGGAGCAGCTCGCTAGGGCCCCATACGTCATAGCTGAGAATAGGGTAGTGTCTTGAATTGTGTCATCGCATATTTCAATATCCTGGAAAAAAGAACAATTGTATCATATTGATACTTAAGTCTTAAGGACTGGTTCTAAGCAACAAATGAAATCAAATTCAAACTTACAGTAACGTTTTTAATAGAAAGTGTATCTTGCACTTGGTATCTGATAACGGTACACAAATTCATGCCATTACCACCGCCATTCTCCAGAACAGAGAAGAGATTATTCATGATGTATGGAAGCCAGAGGATGAAGCCACTGCCACTGTAACAAAATTTATATTTAATTATTCGCCATAAAATTATAATTATTTAATTATAGAATTACTAGTAATTGCAACAATATTATTGAATCGATTTTAATATGTTAGAAAATGAATTTGAAACAAAACCCATCCAACTCTATTTCTGAAAAATTGAATAATAAATAAATAAAATAGTTGACGTCTTAAAACAAATAGTGATTATAAAAATGAATCAAATATTAACGCTTTCGAAAAGAAATCTTTAAACTGTACTTAATATGGAAGTTTACAATTAACTCGTAAAGCAGTGCGCTGACGGGTGACTTTTGTCGCTGCGACAAAAAAGTTTTTGTCATGTCGCGTCGCGTCTCAAAATCTGAGTGCGCACACGGGGAATGACAGTCACGAAACATTTTTGTAAATCCATGGTTCATTTAACGATATGCATTTGGAGGAGACAGACATTATTTGCGAATTCATACGGCGTAAAAGTTTTCGAATGAGTGTAGAAAGTTTTAATGAATTACTGCATATTTTCAAAGTATTCACCACATAGTTTAGTACACTTTTCCCTTCGCTCAAACCATTAATTATAACATTTATTCCACTTTAAAGATGGGGTGTTAAAAATGTTTTGAGATTCAAAATTTAAACACATTCGAATAAAGAACTGTTCCAAATTCAAAACTGCCGTTAAATATGGAAACGACAGAACTTAAAAGGCATGCCTAGTATTTATCATATGTCAGAATATTCTTTTAATCTTTTCTCGTAAAGTGCTGGTCTTCTTTCCACTTCTTCTATATACTATATATATTTGCTTATCGCCAGCGGGCGTCAAAAGTAAGCGGAGAGCGGGGCACGGAAAATGGCGTTAGGTTAAACTATTTTGCAGGGATTTTTGATTCGATTCGAATCAGTACATGAAGAATCGATTATTGAAAAAAACTATTTCTAAAGGATCGATTCTATATCTTTTCTGTATTTACAATATAAATATAAATCCATTTTATGAAAAACAAAAACATTCATTAAACAATCTGTGGGATCTCTTATCAGTAAAATCATCGATTTTTTAGTTCAAGGAATTCGATTATAAGAATTATTTTTATTACCTATCAAATTAATACATTCAGCTAATTGTAACTATTGTAAATATTTTTTGTACCAACACAAAAAATCGACAGTCGATTTTCAAGGGTAAAAATCGATTCAGTACAAAATTCAATTTTTTGGGCCGAAACATTGAATCTTCGATCATTGGGTCATTCTCAAAATTAAATAACATCTGGTAATCTTTCAACCAGTGTTAAATTAAACAAATTATATCATATTTCATTTTCTCTAAAACAATTCAAGCTCTAGTAATTTCGAAGAAAACCTTGAATATTTTATTAGAACAACTTCAAGGCATACTGCTTAGACCCTTTATGATAATGTGGTGATTGAACGCTAGGAGACACTTCTGTTTTGATTACAATGCTATTTCAAACAGAATCCCCTGTTGTCTGAAAATGTAAATAAAAAGTCCTTTCCGCTTTCCGCTTTTGGCTTAGGGCACGGGCAGAAACTGTTTCGTCACTCGTGCGCGCGCTTGTATCTAAATCTAGCGGCGCGGTGACAGTTTTGTCGCAGGCTTGTTCGCAGGCCCAAAACTGTTTTGTCATCCGATTGTCACGTCGCAACGTGCGCGCACCTCCATATAATTCTACAGACCTAATGAAAGTGACAAAACAGTCACAGCGACAAAAGTTTCCCGTGCGCGCAGGGCCTAAAGCAGTGCGCTGACGGGTGACTTTTGTCGCTGCGACAAAAAAGTTTTTGTCATGTCGCGTCGCGTCTTAAAATCTGAGTGCGCACACGGCGAATGACAGTCACGAAACATTTTTGTAAATCCATGGTTCATTCAACGATATGCATTTGTAGGAGACAGTCATTATTTGCGAATTCATACGTCGTAAAAGTTTTCGAATGATTGCAGAAAGTTTTAATGAATTACTGCATATTTTCAAAGTATTCACCACATAGTTTAGTACACTTTTCCCTTCGCTCAAACCACTAATTATAACATTTATTCCACTTTAAAGTTGGGGTGTTAAAAATGTTTTGAGATTCAAAATTTAAACACATTCGAATATAGAACTGTTTCAAATTCAAAATTGCCGTTAAATATGGAAACGACAGAACTTAAAAGGCATGCCTAGTATTTATCATATGTCAGAATATTATTTTAATCTTTTCTCGTAAAGTACTGGTCTTCTTTCCACTTCTTCTATATACTATATATATTTGCTTATCGCCAGCGGGCAATCAAAAGTAAGCGGAGAGCGGGGCACGGAAAATGGCGTCAGGATAAACTATTTTGTAAGGATTTTTGATTCGATTCGAATCAGAACATGAAGAATCGATTTATAAAAAAACGATTTCTAAAGGATCGATTCTATATCTTTTCTGTATTTACAATATAAATATAAAACCATTTTATGAAAAACAAAAATATTCATTAAACAATCTGTGGGATCTCTTATCAGTAAAATCATCTATTTTTTAGTTCAAGGAATTCGATTATAAGAATTATTTTTATTACCTATCAAATTAATACATTCAGCTAATTGTAACTATTGTAAATATTTTTTATACCAACACAAAAAATCGACAGTCGATTTTCAAGGGTAAAAATCGATTCAGTACAAAATTCAATTTTTTGGGCCGAAACATAGAATCTTCGATCATTGTGTTATTCTCAAAATTAAATAACATCTTGTAATCTTTCAACCAGTGTTAACTTAAACAAATTATATCATATTTCATTTTCTCTAAAACAATTCAAGCTCTAGTAATTTCGAAGAAAACCTTGAATATTTTATTAGAACAACTTCAATGCATACTGCTTAGACCCTTTATGATAATGTGGTGATTGAACGCTAGGAGACACTTTTGTTTTGATTACAATGCTATTTCAAGTTGTCTGAAAATATAAATAAAAAGTTAATCCTTTCCGCTTTCCGCTTTTGGCTTGTGGCCTAACCGCAGGGCCTAACATGCATAGATACAATTGTATCTATGCATGTTAGGCCCTGCGCGCACGGGAAACTTTTGTCACTGTGACTGTTTTGTCACTTTCATTATGGCTGTAGAATTATATGGAGATGCGCGCACGTTGCGACGTGACAATTGGATGACAAAACTGTTTTGTGCCTGCGAACAAGCGTGCGACAAAACTGTCACCGCGCCGCTAGAGTTTGATAGAAGCGCGCGCACGAGTGACGAAACAGTTTCTGCCTGTGCCCTAAGCCAAAAGCGGAAAGCGGAAAGGATTAACTTTTTATTTATATTTTCAGACAACTTGAAATAGCATTGTAATCAAAACAAAAGTGTCTCCTAGCGTTCAATCACCACATTATCATAAAGGGTCTAAGCAGTATGCATTGAAGTTGTTCTAATAAAATATTCAAGGTTTTCTTCGAAATTACTAGAGCTTGAATTGTTTTAGAGAAAATGAAATATGATATAATTTGTTTAAGTTAACACTGGTTGAAAGATTACAAGATGTTATTTAATTTTGAGAATAACACAATGATCGAAGATTCTATGTTTCGGCCCAAAAAATTGAATTTTGTACTGAATCGATTTTTACCCTTGAAAATCGACTGTCGATTTTTTGTGTTGCTATAAAAAATATTTACAATAGTTACAATTAGCTGAATGTATTAATTTGATAGGTAATAAAAATAATTCTTATAATCGAATTCCTTGAACTAAAAAATAGATGATTTTACTGATAAGAGATCCCACAGATTGTTTAATGAATATTTTTGTTTTTCATAAAATGGATTTATATTTATATTGTAAATACAGAAAAGATATAGAATCGATCCTTTAGAAATCGTTTTTTTATAAATCGATTCTTCATGTTCTGATTCGAATCGAATCAAAAATCCCTACAAAATAGTTTATCCTGACGCCATTTTCCGTGCCCCGCTCTCCGCTTACTTTTGATTGCCCGCTGGCGATAAGCAAATATATATAGTATATAGAAGAAGTGGAAAGAAGACCAGTACTTTACGAGAAAAGATTAAAAGAATATTCTGACATATGATAAATACTAGGCATGCCTTTTAAGTTCTGTCGTTTCCATATTTAACGGCAATTTTGAATTTGAAACAGTTCTATATTCGAATGTGTTTAAATTTTGAATCTCAAAACATTTTTAACACCCCAACTTTAAAGTGGAATAAATGTTATAATAAGTGGTTTGAGCGAAGGGAAAAGTGTACTAAACTTTGAAAATATGCAGTAATTCATTAAAACTTTCTGCAATCATTCGAAAACTTTTACGACGTATGAATTCGCAAATAATGACTGTCTCCTCCAAATGCATATCGTTGAATGAACCATGGATTTACAAAAATGTTTCGTGACTGTCATTCGCCGTGTGCGCACTCAGATTTTAAGACGCGACGCGACATGACAAAAACTTTTTTGTCGCAGCGACAAAAGTCACCCGTCAGCGCACTGCTTTAATGTAACAAAGCGTGGGGCGACGTTATTGAAATATTTTCAGAAAGCACCACACGCTTTGTTACATTAAAATTATTTTCTACTTTTTAGTTTGAAAGCGTGTTTGTTTAGTTTTTTAAAACAATTTTTTTTTTCTAGACTAAAAAATTTTTTTGTTTTTTTTTCGAATTATTGTATTGTCATCGGTCCTCGATAAATCTACAAAGTTTGAGCAAAATTTGGAAATCTTAAAGTGGGTCAAAATCGCCCCCAAAGGAGTCTCTTACAAACAAACATACAAACATACAGGTGAAGCTAATATAAAGCGTGTAAAAAGAAATTTGTAAATGTACTCACGTCATGTAAATGATAGCTACTAGGTAGAAAAGTTGGATAGTCTTCTTTAAGTGCACCTTCCTGAATAAGGGAACAGTCTGGTGCCAAATTGATGTCAAGAAGGATGTTTGATAATTTGTACTTTGGTTCTCTGACTCGTCTATCAGCTTCTTAACCTTGAAAGTTAGAAAAAAATATAAATTGTTTACATTTGCCAGATTCTGTGATTTGAAAGCTTTTGTGAAGGAATTAAAAACAATTACAACGCCAAAATAGCAAAAGCATGGAATAAATGAAATAGTGTAAATAATCATATAACTCTTAAGTAATTATTTATTGATTATTATTATAAATTCGGTAAAATTATGTTAATTGGATAGTTAAATTTCATCCAAATTCACACTAAAACTATACGTATGACATAAAACGAAACTACTAATTTTTTTACATTATTATGTCCCTACTTGATCGTATTAATGTAAACCTAGATCCTTCTTCTTCTTCCTAGCCTTATTCCCAATATTATTTGGGATCAGCTACTAGTTAAACGGTTTTACCTGAATCTAATAAATAAAATTATATCCTATCAAATATAATTATACACTTACTGGAAAACTTTCCGCACTGTGGCCAGTATTACACACGTAGATGTTCTTAAGTACATTTAAAGCTTCTTCAAATCTGCCTGTGGAGGCCAGAAATTTTGGACTCTCGTAGAAAAAGTGAAGCAAACAAGCAGTAACAGCACAGGGCAGGGCCATAACGAAGGCCAACAAGCGCCAGGGCCGGTACGTGATGTTCAAGAATTCGATGCGATAAGAGAATTCCAAAGGAAGGATAGGGTAAGCATAAGCTGAAAGAAAAACACCGGTCATGTTACTTTTTTAACTGTAATTAATAAACTAATGGCTATATTAAAAGAAGAGCGTAATTATTATTGCACAATAATTTAGTAGTAATCTGATAATATGGTTAATCATAAATTGTATAAATCTCAAATGTAAAAAAATTCCAAAATACAGGTGACATTATCAAGAAAACTAGGATTGAGATCAGTCTTGTTAAAATTTAGTTTCATTGATATGACATTTTCGAAAAGGAAAACTCAAAGTGTCTTTTAACCACCAAAAAAAAGTAAATTAGGGCAAAAGATCATAGATGTTATCAATATATTCATACCTGCAACAGTAGCCTGTGAACACATCAACGCACACGTGCATAGCAGCAAGACTTTGCCACGAGTTCGCTCCGAACAGCTCTCCCCAAGCAGGGTATAGGCTCCCGAATTGCTTGCTGAGGTACTACGGGTTAAAAAATACGTTCATATTAGGTTAAGTTTGATTTGATTGAAAATGTTTGCCTAAAATTTGCAACTTTTGCCATTTATTAAAAAAAAATATTAATTTCAAAGTATGCTTGTAAGAAATCTGCATATAAGAAATGTTTAATAGCTCAGGGTGGTGTAGAGTAAGCTTCATTGTTAGGTTTCTATGTTTATTACTTTTTTTTGTATTCTGTTAATTCAATAAACTTTGCAATGTCTTACTTATTAGCTTATTATTATTTGTGTTTTTGTTAATATTTGGATATGTGTTTCAAATTTCTTTGTTCGCTTAGTCGATATAACTTCTTTTTGCTTTGCTTTCACATGGATCAGAATCGTAAATTCGCGTAGAGTTATCAAGACGATGTAATCACGAACTCCCAAATATGCTTATCTATTAGTGTATTATGCATTTATCATACAACATAATAGTGATGATGAAACGATTATACACACAGTACGTGATAGTTGAATACACGCTCGTTATCTAACTCAATCAGCAAATAAGAACAGATATTGTGTATGGGTTTTCTTCTATTGACATTCTTATTTTAGCTAAAACATTTACTCAGCTGCTATCTGACCTTAGTCTTGACTAGGGGGTTGCTAAAACAAACATTTGAACTAAATATAAGATAATGTTATCACTAGCTGACACAAACACCGTGACGTAGTATGTCGGGATAACTTTTACGTAGTTCAGCGTAATGTAATGTATTATGTACATGTGGTAATTATGGAAAATTTCTATTTTCGGCTTTGGACTATAAGGAATTGAAGATGTAAAGTCGATTCTTGGAAGTCTCTGGGCATGTAGATGCCACGAGTAATATGATGCATAGCGTATTTGAAACTATACTAAACCTAGTATTAGACATCGTTGCCGTTGTTCATTCTTGCACTATCTACGGTACCGCGAAGCCCTATTAGAAAACGTTAAGTGGGATTAAATTAAATTGTTATTTTGCTAGTACGTCGTTAATGATTTCTTTGATCATAGAGATATAGAAACTTTCATCAACAGCCTATAACAGTCCACTGCTGGACATAGGTCTCTCCTTTGAAAGGATGTTTTGGCCTCCTATACCACGCTGGCCAGACGGGTTGGTAAAGGGTTTGTTTCAAGTTTTCCTTCTCTCGGCAGTGATGTTAGCTGCTTCTTTTGTTCCTTTAGTTGGCTCTTACGACACCCATGGAAAGAATAGGGGTGGTTACACTTTGAATTCTTAATACGTCACCACACGGTACTAGGTACGGTACTAGAACCTTTAAATTTTAAAAAAATCATGTGATGTTATCAACGTGAGTGCTAGAACGTATGTGTTTGCCCAGAAATTCCCACATTGATTTAGCCATGCGCACATTAAACGTCTTTGTTTGATATTCTACATGACAATATAAATATATCGGTAAAAGCAAATAGTCTTTTATTATACTTGACTCTATTTTTGCACTCATTATCATACGAAGTTGTTCTATTCATAACATGGCATGATATTTGTACACATAACAACGACGATAAAAAATAATTGTAACGAATTTATGAATAATATTTACCGTTATGAATTTGTTTTGTTTACCGTCCTAGGTATTAATATGTATGAAGAAACTCAATGATCAGATCATGCTGTCATATATTACTTTCCCATCAAACAATCCAGCTCCAGCGATCATCAGTTCGACTGGAGACATAAAATGCCTTATACAATGTAACCAAAAATTGTAAAAACAATGTTGGAAAAGAGTGTCCATGGAGTTTCTTGTCTGTTTTTGACATAGGATTTACGAATTGGAACAGACAATTAGCTTCACGACTGACTACTGACTGACTACTTGACGTTTCAAAAGTGCCGTTGTATGGTTTATTTGAAATAAAAATGCTTTGATTTGATTTGAACCAGCCCATTTCCAATTCAGTGAAATGGATGTTCGTTGTCGGCTGTCTGTCGAATAACTCCGTTGTGAATTTTGTGTTGCAGAAAAATACCTAGCATTGCAGACTAGTCCAGTGGCTAGTAGCCATTTCTTGGCTCCGCATGTTATTACGGGTAAGACGCGCTGCTTAGAAATTTTGGTTTTTAATATGCCTTGATGAATCATCCTATCGGCCCTGCTATTAAAGTTTCGCCTACCAAGTTGGATAGTTTGGCCAAGGTACCTAAATCATAAATTGATTCTTGCACAACAACGATAGTGGTGCCATTTACGATCGCAGGAGTCGGGTATAAATAACTTTTATACTACACCTGATTGGAACAGTAGTCAATATTCCCTGAAAATGAAAAGAGAAAGTTAGTCTTTTCCTTGGCCTAAATAAGCGGGAGGAAAAAATGTATGAAAATCCATTTCTAACGTGTTTTAGCGGGAGAGAAAGTTGTATGAATTTTCATTTCTCATGTGTTATATTATCTATGGCGCGCGCCTGCCCAAGGAGTTTTCATATAATTTAAATATGGAATCTCCGTGCCACTGACATCCTTTTGTGAAGAATAAAAAAAAACAAAAGAAGCGCGAAATATTTATAAATATTATGTCAAATTCTAAGCTAAATTGTGTCTTACATGGTGTCTTACGTTTTGATTTTATTTTATAAATACTCTAAATGTTCCTAACAGGTGTAGTATAAAGCACTGTGTAGCAGTCGGGTGAAAGTCCCATTCCTACCTCGGGAGTATTGTGGCCCTAGGCTGCGCCTTCGGGCCACAAACTGCTCCCTCGCTAGTAATCGGTTCCTTTCCTCCCTCGGTGAACAATGTACTATTTTGCATGTTTTTTTTTTCGATAGTCGAAATTATGGTTTTCTTAACTGGTTAAAACAAAATGTAATATGTCCTAGCTGACTTTATTATCTCGAAGACCATTTCAAGCTTACTAAAAAATTAACTAATCCACCAGGATATGAAAAATCTGATTATACAATACTTATCTGCCTCATTGGTACTGCCTCATTGGTCTAGTGGTTAGCGTATGCGACTGCTGATCAAGAGGTCTCGGGTTCGATTCCCGGGTCGGACCAAATGTTTGTGTGATCCGCAATTATTTGTTTCGGAGTTTGGGTGTTTTCTATGTATAATATGTATGTATTTACAAAAAAAAAAAAGTATGTGTATGTATTTATATCAGTTGTCTAGTTACCCATAATACAAGCTCTGCTTAGTTTGGGGACTAGATGGCGTTGTGTGAAAAATTGTCCAAAATATTTATTATTTATTATTATTATTATCTACTGAAATTATGACATTCATGCAGTCAATAAGACTAAGGTATCTATGCCGAAAGATCAAAATTATCTCATTATTTTTTTCTAAATATTTTTTTTCTTTTTTTCTAAATTAATTAAATGCTAAGTCATTCTCACTGATGAATGAAAATCATTCATTTTCATCAACGACCCGTATTGCGTAGTGTCAAACTACTACGCTCAGCTTTCCTATCACAAGAATTAAGGCCATACGGCCCCACCATAGGCGAGTTTGTGTTGGAGAGGTATGGCTGTAGATTGTAGATGATAATCAAAACCTAAATTATGTGTCACTTTGAATTTCAAAGACTATGAGACCAAAGTATTTGATATCTGCTTGACATATTTAATACCCTCATAAATAATTAGAAAAAAAATGAGCTGAGAGGATGAACTTAATAGTTTTTCTTCAAATACCAGTATACTTACAAAGTGGACGAGATGAGTTTTAGCACAGCCATTATCTGCCAGTTGGGTGCAAGGCTACTGAGGGCCGCAAATACAAAGCCCACGGACATAGACAACATCAAGGTCAGCTTTCGACCTTTGGTATCCGATACATATCCCCAGAGGTGAGCTCCTGCCACCACACCTGAGGAGATACCAAATACAATATAAAAAAGTTATAAAAACTTTTGAAATTGGGAAACCCTTTATCAGTAATTAAATGACAAGTCATGCTTTGATTAATAGATAAGTTAAATTTTGAAGTAATAAATCATATGATAAGAAAATACAAGAAACTGACTGTAATATAATGGTGATATCATAGCTTTTCCATGACTTATAAGATGTAGTACAATTTAAAATAAAAAGTGCTCCAATTATTATTTAGCTTCAACTCCAAATATTATTTTTAACCGACTTCAAAAAAAAGGAGGAGGTTCTCAATTCGTCAGAATCTTTTTTTTTTATTTGTGTTCAGCAATAATTTCTTCGTTTATGAACCAATTTCAAAAATTCTTTTTGCATTAGAATGGGCGTAGCTTACAGGTGGTCCCATCGTCACCATATTGGGATCTGATGATGGGATCCCAAGGAAATCGAGGGAACTCCTAAAATATCATAAGCACAATTGTCGTGATTTGGGTACTCGGAATAGATTTTCTTTGAAGTCGGTTTCTTTTTGTTAAAATTATAGAGTATTTGAAGATTGCCAACATTTCAAATCCCACGTAGGATAACACTTTGTGTGATTCACAATTTGTTGTTCTGAGTCTGGGTGTTCTTTGTGTCCGTTTCATGTATGTTTGTAAAGTCCCCCGCGACACAGGAATTTATATTCCTAATGCGGGAGTTCTTCTTCTTTAATCCTATGTCCAGCAGTGGACTGTTAAAGGCTGTTGATGATGATGATGATGAATGCGGGAGTTGTCTTTTAAAAAAGAAAGAAAAAAAAAGAGAAATATAAAGTCCTAACCCCTATAAGTTATAATAAAAAACGTCAAAATTGAGTTCTCATGAAAGCAGTTCAAATTTTGTGATAGTTATTCTATGAAACTCACCCAGTAAAGGCATGGCAGTAAGTAAGGCTCGTTGCTGCATAGTCAGTTGAAGGTCACAAACCGCAGCGGCAACCACAAAACTGGTGCCGAACATGTCCATACCCATGGCCTGGAGGATCCATGAGCAGACCAATAGAAGACCAAAGTTGTATTTGCCGAAACCTACAGTCAGAAGGTCAAATGGTAGTTTAAAAAACTATATAAAAAGCCATGAGTAAAAAATTTAAAATAGTGGAACAATTGTAAGAAAATTAAAACAGTGCGAAGTTTTAAAGATGATTTTTTTTTAGTTAGTTATGGTTACATCTAAAATTTATTATAATAACAATAAAAAAAAATACACGATACTTAGATTTATTGTTTAAGTTTGAATGGAAATTAATGTTAATTCTTCCTTTTAAATAATAGTTGAACAATAATTAGATAAACTGCTGGATGCAAGAGGCCGTGGATCGACCTAAGTGGCGTTTAATTGGAGAGGCCTATGTCCAACAATGGACTGTGATAGAAGCCTATCCTATAAGCCTAGCCTATTTACGATGACGAGTTATACTAAAATTCATCTATCATTTAAGTACTGACCAGTAATAAGAAGTGCATCCTCTACTGTGGTTCCGTAGGATTTCTTCTTTTCCTTCTCCCCTACCTCACAATTTCTTGTATTTGTCTTTTCCATTTTAGTTCCTACAAAAAAATATTTTACAAATAAATATAACAATATTACACATTTATAAAAGTTATTAAAATAAATTTATATGAATTATACATGTGTATGTAAGTTTATCTTATGACCTTACAACACAAGTATCTATTGCACAATCGTAAGGATAGATTTTTTCACAGATTTGTATTTTAACCAAAATGACAACAGTACCTAATATTTAAGTTTAAATAAAATTAACCAAGTATTAGAAGAGGACGAATATGAACTTTAAAATGTATTTATTTCTATACATTGCAACTTATTATATGCATAACTATATCTTGATCAATTTCAATAATTGTATAAAAAAATGAAATATACAGATGTACCTACTCAAATTGGTAGGCTAAACATTGATAATACTACTGGTATATAGATTATACTGATAGTGAGGTATGTCTAAATATAAAAATCATTATATTTATAGTTTTATGTCTTACTTCAACAATCGATCACAATCAACTATCACTTCGTTTTAAAATATATCACTCTGCTCTTATGAGTGATTTCATCTTTACACTAGTTCAATTTTCTAAATGAACGAATACTTAATAGGTATTAAAAAACATATTACTATTTCATTAAAATGCAGTTAATCATTAATGACAATATTAATGTGTATGTAATGACAATATAACTAATACTACAAACTTTTTGTAGTCGAATACATTGTATTAATTGAATTGGAATCTTAAATTGTCAACGTAATTTTATTCGAGCGATAATATTTTTATGTTATCCCTGCTTTTCTTCGGTCAGTCTAGAAAAACAGGAAAAACTGAAATTCAGGTAAAACTGGTTGAACTATTTAGTAGCCGACCCCAAATAAACTTGTGAATAAAGGCTAGGAAGATGAGTTAAGAAGGTGGTAACTAATGAGTGGTGTATACATTTTTACACCAAAACTTAATTATGTATATAAATTAAATAAAATTAAATGGTTATCACAGCGTAACTTTTTCAGTTATCTATGAAATTTATCCACATTTTATTTTCCTATTGGATTTTTATGGAAAAGTTCAAAACAGTTTTATGTATACTGAAATTTATTTTTATAGATCAACTTTGAGTAAAGCACCGTTAAAAATTCATTGACATAACAATATTGCAATTATTCACAAACCTTGTGCAACGGTTTTTAGTCATTCCTGTGTTCCTTTCTTTATTGAAAATAATGATTTGATATACCAAGTCATTATTTACAATAAAGAAAGTTATTATAATTATAGGTATAACCAAGAAATCAGCATAAAAGCTAAGTGAATATTTTATCCAAAACTCGATTTAAACTGTGCACCTTACCTATGAAATCCGAAATTCAATGAATATGAAAACTAATATAAAAGCTGTTTTATATTACTACTCGTTGTCAATCTAATTACTCCACCGTTGACTACTAAATATTATGTTTTGATAATTTCATCTCCACTCCTGGCTATATATTGTAAGGAGAGAATACGTCAGATCTTATCAAGATGAGTTGTCATCGTGACCGCCGTAAGCCTTTGCGGAAAGTACTAGATGTGTACAGATTTTTTTAAGTAATATCTTTTTAAATGTCTCCAAATATTGAAACACCAGAAATGTGTGCAAAATATGTAATTTATTGACTATATGCGATGTTAGAATTAATAATAATCATTTCACACAACTTATACGATAGCCTAATAAAAAGCTAGACGAAGCCAGTACCGGCATGGTCTAGCTTTTTAGGGTTCCGTAGCCAAATGGAAAAAAACTAGTAATAAAAATAGAAAAAAAAAATTTAGGAGTACTTGGAACCCCATACTTGCAAATGAAACTCAAAAAAAATTTTTTCATCATACCCATCTATGGATAGGTCTTCAAAAATGATTCATTGAGGTTTCTAATTTTTTTACTAAACTGAATAATTTGCGCGAGAGACACTTCCAAAGTAGTGAAATGTGTGTCCCCCCCCCCCCTGTAACTTCTAAAATAAGGGAGTGATGAAACTAAAAAAAAATATGATGTACATTACCATGCAAACTTCCAGCGAAAATTGGTTTGAATGAGGTCTAGTAAGTAGTTTTTTTTAATACATCATAAATCGTAATCGTAATCGATTTACTTTTCATTCAATAAATACACTTTATGAAAACATCGATCCAAACTACAAGAACTTTTATAACCATACTGCTAGTAATCATACTGATATCCTCCTCCTCCTCGCGTCGTTATCCTCATTAGTGAGAGTGGTGATTCCTTAGTTGTGGGATGATCAGCTTGCCACCTGTTCCTCTCCTTAGCCGAATGGAGAGCATTGTGCATTGTGGAGTGATTGATGTCCAAGGTCGACCGGATCTGGTCGCTCCATCTGATAGGGCTACGTACTCATGGTATTTTGCCGTCCACCATTTCGGTGACCATAAGTTGCTCGAAGTTGTTCCTTTCCTTTCTGGCGATGTGGTCAAAGAATTCAAGCACTCTTCGCAGGCAGATGGTAGATAGTCGAATCTTTACATTCAACTCGTGTATACTGATATATTTGCTAAACATATACTTAACTTTCGCCCGCGGCTCCGCCAGCGTCTATGTTTGGAAGGGGCTCATATCCTTTCTCAGGCTTTGGACAATTTCTTTTTGAAAGACAACTCCCGCATTAGGAATATTAACGTGAAACGGACACAAAGAACACTTAGACTCAGAACAACAATTTGTGAATGATGCAGTGTTGTCCCAAGTGGGATTTGAACCCACGTTACTTGAAGCACTAGAAAGCGTTGAGGCGACCGCTTTAGCCACCAGGCCAACCGTGCAGTCATGCATTTATAGGCCAAATTTAATTTAAATGGGCTCAGTAGTATTGGCGTGAAAGCGCGACAGACAGACAGACAGACAGAGATACTTTAGCATTTATAATATTAGTAAGAAATTATATTAGTAAGGATAATAATATAGATAAATTACTTCCAGCTACAGATGAAATACGCTCTCGAACTAAACGGTTCGGCTCTTCCTTTCTATGCCGAGCAGTTAACCTGGATCATGGCATGTGTTTCCTTCCTTCTATGACACGGGTCCTTCAAGCGGGGCGTGAAAAAGCATCTTACTAGGCCGCCATAGTGTGGGTCCCCGTGCTGCACTGTCCGTTGTGGCAGTGAGGATGGTGGCCTCCACTTCTGGATTATGTTCATGCTTTCCATCAGGCGGGGCAGAGTCATTTTGGCAGCTAAGAAAAAAGAAATAAAATAAAAGAAATGATCAAACTCTTCACTCGGTTAAAGCTCCTGGGTGAGCACTCTCGAATCGGACCCACCATTTCTGGCATACTAGTCTGGGTCACTAAATAATAATAGTATACAATTAACTAACTATGCTTCTTAACTTTAGACATTTGTTCCTTACATCCGAATGCGATGTAGGGACACGGCTCGAGAAATAAGCAGGATTTTTCTTAAGGTTTTTAGAAATACCTATCAGAAAACCAGCAATCGTATGTTGTATTTTACATTTATTTCATCATCATCATCATCAACAGCCTTTAACAGTCCACTGCTGGAAATAGGCCTCTCCTTTGAAAAGAGGTTTTGGCCTACTATACCACGCTGGCCAGCCGGGTTGGTATAGGGTTGGTTTCAAGTTTTCCTTCTTTTTGCATCGATGTTGTCTTGCGTGGTTTTACGTTTATTTATTTGACTTGAATCACGAAACGAAGGATCACCCCTTCAAACATGTGGCAGTAAACTGAAATACAACGTCATCAAGGACGAATTATATGTAATTAAAAAAATAGCTTCTATAAAAGGATACGAGGATGATGATGTGAGGGGTCCAGAAGGAGATTATTTCCCTGAACTCCTCCTAAAATTCAGGCGTACCGATGGAAAACCGTGTGGTTTTAGTAATTTCGATTCCCGAGTGAGTCTCCACACGTAAAGAAAAAAAAGTTGTCAGTAAATTTAAGGTCACTGACTTCCCAATAACGATTGCCATAGATGCTCATGACAACCGGAACCGACGGCTTTACATGCTCTCCGAGGTACGGACTTGAATCACCGCCGAACTTCCAAACTTCGGGTAGCTATTAGGAATTTTCTGTAAGAAAAACCCAAAAACACATTTTAGCCCGACCTGGGATTTACCAAGACCTCTTGATTAACTGTGGCATTCGCTATCCACTAGCCCTGCGAGGGAGTAGAATTTATTATGTAACAAACTGATGAATATCTAAATAAATAAAAAAACTGATAAATAATAAAAGTCGTATTGAAACTTGAAACTCCCCTTTCCATCTCCAAGATTCAATGAGTGGCATTAAATTTAAGACTCTTAAGTTATAAGTTTCACTTGTTACTTGTCTGTATATATGTCCTGCGCTATTATAACCATCACCATTTATGCCAAAAGAGTCATGGATGGAATGATCTCTTTACAACAATCGGTCTGATGCTTCTCGCAGCGTACGGTTTTTACGGTTACGGTAACCTTTACTAGCTCATCGTACCTTACGTCGGGGTTCCAAGGACTTCCTTTTGAGGGTACACCTGGTTCCTCGGCTTATAGTACTCGAGACGGCGTGCGGTTTAGTCGGTTCGAATTCAACATAGCCATTGGGTATCCGGGGATTTATAGGTACCTAGTAATTTTCTGTCTTTATTACCTTTCTTTTTGTTGAATTTTTTAGGAATCTTCGACTCATTTCTTTTTAAAAATGTATTGCTGCTTAAAAAAATTCAATTTCACCCATTAACTCATTTCTATTACAATTCAACAAAGTACGATAAGGAATCACGTTTTATTATCTACATTTAGAAATATTGTATTAAATAATAATACGTCACCATTGTCTAACATTTACGATGTATGTTGATTATTTGTGTTTGGTTGCGAAGTTAAATATTTGGTACAATATAAATATGTTGTGGGAATTCTATGTTTATAATTATAATCGTCGTGTTATTTTGTAATGTCCTTTTTTATAGATCTACGTTTTACTAATATACTAGCAAGTATCCCCGATTTCTTTTTCACAGGAGACTGTATTTAAAAACGAATTTCGAGTTGGGAATAACCAGCCATCAACACTGTTTAGTAGTCCTTTTTTTCTTTTTTTTTTTGACCAAAACCGAACGCCTACTCGGGCACTAGAACCAGGTGCACCATCGAAAAGAAAACCCTAGAACCCCAACTTATCTCGGGCCATCTATGGTTGACAGACGGCCCTCTACTGTGCGGGAACCCCAAAGTTCCCTTTCAGCCAAATAAATTTTGTAGCGTTCGCGTTGCCACCCCGGCCTGCTTCTGCTAGGGTGACTGATGGCCTCACTTGTCACCCCCAGGCCTGCACTTATGGAGACAATGTTTAGTAGTCCAGGACTGTTTTGGCTAGACACAGGCTACTAATTTGAAAAAAATGTAGGCTTTGTTTTGGTGTTCTTAACAACTAGACAGGAAAACCTTTCCTTCCTTTATAAGTAGTTTCATCTCTAACTATAAAAATAAACCTCTAATAACTAATAACTCAGCTCTCAACGCAAAATTTGCAATACTTTAGATGTACTATTAATCTGTAGAACAAATTCTTTGATGCAGTTCCTATCTGATTTCACATCATTGGACCATAGAGCCTCGAAGAAAGGAACGTACTTGAACCTTAAAGGCTGGCAACACACTCGTCATTACTGAGATTAAGGTATCCTGCATTTGACTGCCTCGGTGGCGCAGTGGGAGTGTATGCGACTGCTGTGCTTGAGGACTTCGGTTCGATTCCCAGGTTTTGGTCTGACCAAATGTTTGTGTGATCAGCAAGTATTTGTTTCGGAGTTTAAATAAATAATAATAAATATTTTGGACATCTGACACACAACATCATCTAGTTCCAAGCTAAGCAGAGCTTGTGTTATGGGTACTAGACAACTAATATAAATACATACACATACTTTTTTTTTGTAAATACATACATATTACACATAGACAACACCCAGACTCCGAAACAAATATTTGTGAATCACACAGTGGGACGTTATGGGTTGTTGATGATGATGACACAAATAATATTTGTTCCGACCCGGGAATCGAACCCGAGACCTCTTGATCAGCAGCCGCATACGCTAACCACTAGACCAACTAGTTAGTTTGGGTGTAGTTTGGGTTAGTTTGTATACAAAAAAAGTATGTTTCTGTATTTTTATCAGTTTTCTAGTACCCATAGTACAAGCTCTGCTTAGTTTGGGACTAGATGACGTTGTGTGTAAGAAGACCGAAGTATTTATTTATTTATTCGCTTTCTGTGTTATAAAAAAAATGAAAGGCAGATATGAAATAATTAAAACTTTAACAGTATACGACTATTTACTACAAGCTTTCGCCCGCGACTCCGCCCACGTGTATATCGGTTATCGCGGTAAAAAGTAGCCTATGTCCTTTCCCAAGTTCAGTTCTATCTTCATACCAAATTTCATCAAAATCGGTTCAGTGGTTTCGGCGTGAAAGCGTAACAGACAGACAGACAGAGTTACTGTCGCATTTATAATATTAGTAGGATTACAATACGTGATTAAAACACTACTTGAACACCATGTGACTCTCTACATTCATCATCTTCTTAACCGTTATTATTACTAAGATATTTGACGTCGGCTACTGTCAACATGTTTAAAATAAGTACCGACCAGTGGAAAATTTGTTACTGAGATTGTTTCACATCTTTATAACTAATTCATATAGAAACTTAATTGCAAATAGTAGCTGATACGTGTCCATTAATTACACACATAGATAAGGTGCTGTGTGTACTCAGAGTTTCATACTGTTTGTCATGTCAATATGACATAAATTGTGTCAATAATGTCACACACGTCCGGGGGGTCTTGGCTAAATACCTTGGTAAACAGTACACCTGCTGTGAATTGTTTAGATCTTTTAGAAACATCTATGTCACTGAACTTTAGAATAAGTGACAGCTACGCAGTTCGAATGAGATAAATAACATTGTTTTCGTCCTACAGGTATACTTGATTTAAACAATATGTGTTTTGTTAAACAATATGTGTGATGTCTCAGGTCTTGAATAAAAACACATTCCTTCGAAAAACTATCTATTAAATATCTATTAGGAGCTTCTTTTGTCAAGTTTCTTTTTGGTATAGTTATTTGATACAACCTAATAATAATAATAATGTTTTTTTTATTTTTCTCCCACAAAGTACATGTCATTTAGTAAATTTAACTTATAGTATACGTTTCTGTGGGAGTCAGGAAGCCAAACTAGGATATGCCCTGTGCTATGGATTCCTGGCTCCCCCTCACGGAGTTAATACTTTAACAGGATATTACAGTACTAAAGGGCAAAATAAAAAAAAGGAAAGACAAGACAATAACATTAAGAAAAAGAAATTAAAGGTGATAGAATAGAAGAACCTAATAGAGTGATAGAATAGAATAGAATCGTATTGAGTACAATTACAATAATTTTGCGATAACCGAGATGCTCGAGTATCAACAACCCTTAATGTCTCACTGCTAGGCTGGGGTCTACTCTCAGGAGAGGGTTAAGACCATACCTCCCCAGACGTATGGCTGCCCGAGTGCGGGATGAGAACCGTCTTCATGTGCTACAGTGGTTGTGGATCAGATGTTATCAGAAGAGATAAATTCTTGTCCAGTCCCATTTTTGAACGAAAGTAATGAACCGTTTTTATTATTTATTTCTGTCTTAATAATGGGTTATTCCATTAGTTACCTACTTGTCGACCAGATTTCAGAAAGGCTGTAGGAGGTTAGGTGATTATATTGCTGGTGTGACCTCTGGATAGTCTTAGTCCTCTCAATTTCCCATTCCGTATTTCGAAAATATTTTCTTTTCGCAAATGTGAAAACAGTACTTATCAAGTTAAGGGTTCAAAACACTTTTAGCGGTCTCGAGGTCATCTTGGTTAATCAATGATTGATCATATTTTGGTTCGTTTAAATCACATTACATGGTCACGTCATCTTTGTATGCCTTAGACGTTATCTTTACGTCACTTTTACATCACATTTCCTCCTTTCTTTCCATCACCTCTTTATGAACACAGTAACAAAATAGGCTATCATATTCATTTTCACGTATACTGCAACTCATTGAATGACAAATTTATAAAAAAAAAATAAGTGTGTATCCCGGTTATCAATTCCAAACACTCTTACTATAATAATAATATATAATAATATTATTATTATTATTATTATCGGGATTGTTCTTTTTTCTCAGCTCTAAGGCTGGTTTTTGCTACATTTACGGGCCAAAGCCAAGTAAATACAGCGTGTGGTGAATTTTATCTAGATACTGTACTTTCGTCTGACTGCATGAATTTCCTAACGATTCTGCATGTGTTATTTTTTTTTTTTTTTTTTTTTTTTTTTTTTTTATGAGGTCTGTACTTTCGACCTCGCCACTTTTCCCCGTCCATAAGACAGGATCTTATACAGCTAGTCCACATATTAACTTTCTTATAACTAGTTATTTGGGTATATACCCAGTATTGTTATATTAATATATTTGCAAATTATATATATTTACTTGTTTTATTACTTACACTTTTATTTTATTTTACAGTGCGATATGTTTTTGTATAATTTCTTTTATTTAATTTAATCTATTTGTCTATTTGAATTCTAAATTTTTTATAATCTATTTCAAAACTTTCATTAATTAGTTAGCATTTAACAGTTATTTACATTAATAAGATATTTGCAATAATAATTATATATAGTTACAATTTTTATTAAGAGTTTTAGTGTGCATGTATAAATATAATAATGAATAAATGGGCAGTTGGCTAGCTGATTCTGTCTTTTATTTACTATATGTATTTGGGATGTAGTGGGTATATTTATTTGTATTAACTATGTAATGTCTTTTTTATTTCTAGATTTTGTCGGTCAGTTTGTCTTGTCACCGAGACGGCCCACCATGATACTGTGTCCAACATTGTCATATCTACGACCCGTGTATTGTTGTGTGTGTGTCCTAAGTTAGTGTTTATGTTTGTGTTTAGTTCATATATCTCCCTATCTTGTCAACAATGTGTTTATATTAAAGAATATATACAATTGTTGACACTTCAGTATGAACTATATTTGTTTTTGTACGTGTTGAATGTTGTATGCATGTTTGATGTATTCATTTATATAATCATTATATATTTCATACATCAGTGTCTATGTATGTGTGTAAGTGTGTGTGTTTCTGTGCTGTGTATGTGTAATGTGGGTGGGTAGTCATAAATATGACGTGTTAGACCTGGCCAGGTAATCCCACTTTTGGCGGGTTGGGCATTCGGCGCTGAAGGCGTTATGGCCGACGTTCTTCAGCCCAGAGTGTGCACAGTTGCAGCAACGTGGTCCGGTTCCCGCGGAGTGTTCGGGACACTTCTCACGTAGATGCGGTCCCCCGCAGTGGCTGCATCTGTCCACACTCTCGGTGCAGAACTTACGACCGTGGCCGAATGCCAGGCACTTTGTGCATTGGACAACCGGGGACTGGTCCTCGACCCTGACCCTTTGTAGGTCAATGTAGAGGGTTCCAGCCCCGGTCATCCTCTGCCACACCTTTGGCCTCACCTGGAGCATGATGTGGGACGTCTCGGGATTTCTTGTGCGCTTCTTATATTTGATTTTTATCTCTTTTTCTTCCTGTGGTAGCCCCATGAAGATGTCCGCGTTTTGGGTGTATAGAGCCCTGATCATGTCTTCGTCGTCCCCATCGACAAAAACATCTTTGAGGACGACGAGCGGATCCTTGTTCTTCATTTCTGCATGTGTTTAGGATGGCTGCTTTCTGCAGATTGATATAAAGGGATTCTTCTAAATCTATTACTTTTAGGCTATGGAGGAGATGGTTAGGGATAACACCTGTCGTGGAAAGAACGATAGGAACAATATAAACTTTATCTTGTCTCCAAATTCTTGTAACTTCTTCTTTGAGCTCAACGTATTTGCTTATTTTTTCAGCGATTGTCTTTTGTAGGTTATGGGTGTTGGGAACTGCAATGTCTATAAGGTAAGTGATTTTTCTTATTTTGTCCTGTAGGGTTATGTCTGGTCTATTATAATGGATGGTCCTATCCGTAAGTATAGCGCGATCGTAATACAGTTTATGTGTGTCATTTTCTAGGATAGTTTGTGGCGCGTACTTATAGTAGGGAGTGCTAGTGTTTTGTATGAGACTGTGTTTGAGTGCTAGTTTTTGATGGACGATGTTTGCAACCTGGTTGTGCCTGTGAGTGTAGTCTGTCTGTGTGAGGGTTGTGCATGATACTTTAGGTAATCTAATAAGTCACTGTACTGAAGTCACGCCTCTCATAGACACTTTTTTTGTTATTATTATTATTCTTATGTGCATTACTTTAACTCGAAATTAAAATTTCGGTATAATGAAAACCACGGGCCTAGACCAAGTGGAGTTCATTTTGTTGGCTTTGGACTGAGGCTGTAATCTGTGATATTGTGTCTTCCTGTATGAACTTTCGAACAATGCGGCACGTATTTAATATGGCGGCTTTTTGCATGGTAATGTATGTGTTAGTGGGAAGTTCGATCTGTCGTAGGAAGTGAAGGAGATGTTTTGGTATGATTCCGGTGCTGGAGAGTACCAGAGGCACAATGTACACTTTGGTCATTTTCCAAATTCTACTTATTTCTTCTTTTAGTTCTGTATACTTATGTATCTTTTCAGTTATTGTTTTTTGTAAATTGTGTGTGTTAGGGACTGCAATATCTATTAAATATGTGTGTTTCTTATATTTATCTATAAGAGTTATGTCAGGTCTGTTATTGTGGATGGTTTTATCGGTTAATATAGCTCTATCGAAGTATATCTTGTGACTTTGGTTTTCTAACACTGGTTTTGGAGAATATTGGTAGTATGGTACTATTTTAGATGGAATTAAATTATGTTTTATGGCTAATTTCTGGTGGACGATATGAGCGACTTGATTGTGTCTGTGGGTATAGTCATTTTGGGCTAGAGTTGGACATGCACTTGTGATGTGTTGAATAGTTTCTGCGGATCGGTGACATTTTCTACATTTATCATTTTGAATATTAGGGTCTTTCAAAATAAATTTACTGTAATTTCTAGTGTTAATAACCTGGTCTTGTATTGCAATCATAAATCCTTCAGTTTCAGGGAAAAGGGAACCTAACTGCAACCATTTATTCGAAGCATCTAAATCTATGTGTGGTTGTTCAAGGTCATGTAAATGTCTGCCATGCAGCTCTTTCGACCGCCATCTTTTTATTTTTTCTTGTCTTAGGGTTTCTGAATTTTTGTAAATTATGTCACTATTGCATAAGTTTAGAGGAGTTAAGTTAGAATCTATTTTAATAATGGCTGAATGTATATTACTTGTTGTGGCTTTACTGTAGAAGAAATCTTTTAGATTTTTTAATTGTCCTTCCCATAACGCTGTCAGATCTATAAGTCCTCTTCCCCCTTTTTCTCTTTTAAGTGCGATTCGTTCTATTGCCGATTTTGGATGTAAATAGTTGTGTTTCGTTAGTATTGTTCTAGTTTTAATTTCTAACTTGTTTATGTCAGTACGTGTCCATTTAATTATTCCAAATGAATATGTCAATATGGGTATGGCGAATGTATTAATGGCTTTAAATAGATTTTTAGAGTGAAGTTGTTTTTTAGATATTAAATTTAATCTCCTACTATATTCAGATGAGAGCTGCTTCTTAATTACGATATGATCAATGTTTTGAGATTGTTCGATTCCTAGATATTTGTAAGTGTCTGTTGGTTCCATATGTAAAAATAGATTAGGTTCAAGTGTTTCGTTGGTATGATTTGCAACTTTTCCGTTACGTATATGTAAAGTTCGGCATTTATCAAGTCCAAATGACATATTTATATCTTGGCTAAATTGAGTTGTTATTTTTAATAACTGGTCAAGACACTTCCTAGTCCTAGCAAACAGCTTTATATCGTCCATATACATTAGATGTGTAATAGATGTGGTATTATGTAGCTTGTATCCGTTAGTGGTAGTGCTGTTGAGGAGAGTGGATAGAGGATTTAAAGCAAGACAGAACCATAAGGGACTGAGTGAGTCTCCCTGGAAAATGCCATTTTCGATTGAGATCTCATCCGTGACAATTGATTCTTTTCCATTAAATACGTGTAATGTTGTACGCCAGTCAGACATGGCATTCTTCAGGAAGTTAATAAGAACAGGATTAATTTTATAAATTTGAAGGACACGGACTAACCAGGAATGGGGAACACTGTCAAAGGCTTTTTTATAATCAATATAAGCTATATGTAGGTTCCTTTTGTGTTTATTTGAGTGCTTTAAAACTGTAGAGTCTATAACCAGTTGTTCTTTACATCCTTTATGGTTCTGTCTACACCCTTTTTGCTCTTCGGATAGTATATTGTAGTTTTCTAAATGCTTACTAATTTTCTGTGTGATTATGGATGTCATGAGTTTGTAGATTGTGGGTAGACATGTGATGGGTCGGTACTGTGAGGGATCACTTGTGTTGCTATTTTTGGGTAGCATGTAAGTTATAGCTGTTGTTATAAATTTAGGTAGTTCTTGTTCACCTTTTATAATTTCATTTTATATTATTATTATTATTATTATGATCTTCAGCTTCTCGTATCGATCTCATGACAGCCACCTTGCGTTGATCGTCATTCCACACATTTTAAATATTTACACAATTTTGACATATCTTGTAACTGAATAAAAGAATATTTTCAATTCTTTCTTATATCCGTTTCGTATAAAGGGTTCCTCAGTCATCCGTAATGGTACGTGGATTTAAAATCGTATCCAATAGATAATTGTTATGTTTACGTAATGCGTTAATTTTGTATGACGTTTTCCAAGGAAGCGCATTTTACAAGTTAAGCATCTATAACTCCTGAACTAACAAAGTCTAATCCGATATAGTTTTCTTTTAAAGGTCATTAAAAAACATCCAACAAACAATGTCAATTACACTCTCAAGCATAGAACTCTTTTTGTTTCAACATTTTTTAAGATTTGTTAATGCTATACCACGAAAAAAAGTGGAACCTTAAAAACTGACATACTTCCTCTGATGCTGACGCTCTGATGCATTTTTTTTTAGCTATATGAGCTCAAGTACCATAAGCTAGATGGACAATATTGAGTATTTTTAAGTACCTTTAATCTCGTGATAAATTCAACGTAATTTGACATCAGAGTAAGTATTACCACATGTCCTATAGATTGTATGTTATGTATTTGAATATACCAATATTAGTTTTGTCTCTGCTGTAATTATAATAATAATAATAATAATAATAATAATAATAACATTTATTTTATGTATATAGAAACAATATATAGAAACAATACAGGTTCAGTCCCTACCGTTCCTTTGTGAGAGGCTGGTGCAAACTAAAATATACTAGTAAAGCTTTAAAGCGCCTGCAAATTTTATCACTGTGCCACTATAAGAATTTATAATATAAAACTGTACAGGCGTTAGCTGATTTTTCTTATTGTGACTGTACTCTGCTAGATGAAAACTATGAGTAGAATCCAAGAGTACTTGTCATCATTCTCATCATGGTTATTTACACTATGGTGGCATTTTGGGATGTTACTGTATCCTGAATTATTGGGCCTCCGGTTTCAAACTCACCAATAACACACAACAGCACAAATGCTATCATTTCAACTTGGTCTTGTGTGTGGCCTACTTAAATTAAAGTAGTGAAGCGCTCATAGCCGAGTGGCCTTAGGTGATTGGAAACAATCACCGAGGGTAAGCAACGACGGCGCGGTCGGACCTAGATGGGTGACCGTTTGTGGCATTATATGTGTAATGAGCGTTTCCGTGATTCGGAGGTCACGTTAAGCAGTTGGTCCCGGTTTTATTACGTAAGATTACGTAGCCACAACGTGTCATGCCAGTCCCCAACCCGCAATCGGCCAGCGTGGGGACGTATGGCCTTAACCCTAAGAGGAAACCTGAGCCCAGCAGTGGGACGTTGTGGGTTGTTGATGTTGATGATGACATATATTAAAACATTGTGGAATTGCGAACAATAATTGCAACGGATAGGTGATAGATGTGTATAAAAGTAAAAGCAGTTTACAGTAGGGTAATGATTTCCACTTCCAAAAGTGTCTATGAGAGGCGTGACTTCAGTACAGTGACTTATTAGATTACCTAAAGTATCATGCGGATTTTGCTCCATACCAGACTTCCATCTGTTTCCAAGCTTCAGAACTTTAATTTCTGAGAAACACTTACGAGTATGTCCAATCTAAAAGTTGGAGTATTAGATTAATTTTAACATTTACTATGACAATCACATTGAGCAGACTTTTCGTATGAATACTGAGCTCAGTGTTTATGATAATAATCATAAAACCATACGTAAATCTATAATAACATAAAAAGGAAATGAAACTACGAAGGTCAAGGAGAAGGAAAGACAAGGAGAAAGAAAACTTGAAACAAAGCTCTCCACCAACTCGTCTGGATAGCGCGGTATAGTAGACCAAAGGAAGGATGCCTTCCTAAGGAGAGGTCTATATCTGGCAATGGACTCTTAAAGAGTGTTGATGAAGAACCAAAAAATAATTAACCGTATATCAGAGTCCATCTTCATTTCGATAAACGCCAATTGCAATTTGGCATCAAAGGTTAAAGTTGCTAAGAATGGATTATTCAACCGTACAAGGAAAAACAATACTTGTATTCTAAGTATTTCATAAATAAACACTGTGTACTTCAAGATGGTGCGTAAACCAGTTCATTGTAAAACAACTTACAAAATTTATTCAACCAATTAGTTGCAAATACTAAAATGATAAATATTACTACAACAGTTTGTTACTGATTACGAGAAATCACACCATGTCTCGTGCTAAGTGCAATATACACAATAAGATGTAACAAATAGTTGACATTTGAGTAAGTCTTACGCGTCGCTGGGGAATTCTTGTTGGCGCGACACACTGAGCCTGTAATATTGACTCTCTTATAAATAGAACAATTTATAAGTTGTGATGCGGAAGTTAGAGATATGGACGATATTTTTTCCGTTAGGGTATTTCCCACAAAAGTTAATATAGTAAGTAATAATAGTGTCGTACATCGAACTCGTGATCTTACTGATCGTTCTCCTAGCCATTATTCCCAAGTTTATTTGGGGTCGGCTACTAGTTCAACCGGTTTTACCTGAATTTCGGTTTTTCCACGGAGCGACTGGCATCGGACCTCCGCAACCCTAAGGGACAACTGAAATTCGAAGATTAAACTAGTTGTCAGTATATTTGAGGACACTGACTTCCCAATAACGATTGGCATAGATGTTCATGACAACCGGGACCGACGGCTTTACTGATCGCAAACTGAATATACGTAGGTAGATAGATATTTATACAGACTGCAAAGTAGTGGAGCCACGCTGATGTAAGCTTAACGGGCCAGCTCGATCGGTGCAGTACACCCTTTCACAGAAGATGACAGCACACATGACGAAACGACCTCATTCGTACTGTTATGAATCGTTGGTGAGTGCGAGACCGGAGACCTACTGACGCAGAAGCTTCTCAATAGGCTGGTGCCATGAATCACAATACTGCATTGTCTATATTATCAAGGACTACGGTGAGCTCGACTCTTATATTCTACTCATATTTTAATAATCTGGTTGAATTAAAAAAAAAACCAGATCTAATAGTGTACTTGTGACGACTTCCACATACAGCGCGACGAAAACATACGACAGTGCCATCTAGCGAAGAAACCTTGAACTACTAAGAAAACACGGAATGAACTATACGGAGTAACTACTAATCCTGAATCGTGAAACAGACATTCTCGCGCTGTTTAGCATATATATACAACATCCTAACATCAACTATTGGGCAGTGGCCAGCCAGGCATTATCACCTCACCTCGTCGGAGGATGTGTGGACCCTTTGTGTTTGAGGAACGACACCCGTTCCTCCACAACCCGTTACTCCTTACCTAAGACCCCTTTTTTTGTTGATCCCGTCCTTTCCTGTCCCTTCGGATATCCGCCTCTTCGGGGATTCAGAAGCCAGAAGTCCGTGGTGTTTCCAATGAAATCCACACCAACTGAAAGACCAGCACCTCGACGGCTGTTATCAACGCCGACGGGCCGGTCTCGTTCATCGGTCTCTTTCTGAAGAATTACAGCTTCACAGAAAGAAACCGCTTCCCTAAGTTACCTAGCACTTGGTATGCGGAGTCTAGGTAACGGATTTTCTCACCACGATGAATCAACAGTATGCCCCACAATGAATCCAATACCTTATATTTTCTGTCATAGAGTTATATTTACTAGGCATCCGTATATGCCCTGATAGACTTATATGCCTGTAGAATAATGTGCACTAATGTGTAGTGCTGTGAGTTGCTGTTGTTATAATTTAGACAGGCGCATGAGTATGCCTTCGTGGAGACCCGAGATGCTAACCCTCATGCCTGAACTAAGCACACTGGGGTAGAAGAAAAAAGTAAAGAAAGAAGGATTAAAAGATTTATTTGTCAGAATATGGTAAATAAGATGTTATTACATAATACGTTTCTTATTCTCTACCGTTTCTAGAGTACAAATTTTAAATCTTACGAACTAAAGTTAACTCTAGACGAGTTTTATTTGATCTATATTTGAAAAAAAACCGACAGATCTACTTTATTTGTACTAGACAATAAAAATACATATCAAAAACCCATAATGTCCCACTACTAGGCTCGGGTCTCCTCGAAAGGGAGTTAAGGCCATACGTCACCACGCTAGCAGAGTGTGGGTTGGGTACTGACAAAACAACGTTGTGGTTACGTAAACTTGTCGTTGGATGTTTTTGAGCCGTCCGAAGGCCTCCAACTAAGTTCCTCGATTGCTATCTTGTGATAACAACCGGGACCGATTGCTTAACGTGATTTCCGAATCACGGAAACACTCATAATATATCTTGCCTAAAACGGTCTTTGCTTGCTACACCATAAAGTGTTTAGTATTTCGTCGAACGTCGTCGTAGTCGAATTTTATTTTATTTATTTATTTTTGATACTTGTTTTCCTCTTTTCAGTTCATTACTTTTAAGTATGACAATATGAATGTCAAAGTCGAAAGACTACTGCATTGTTTTGTGAGCTTACTAAATACTTAATAGTGCTGAAGACGGGGACAAATAATACTTTGTTACCTGTGGGCAAAAAAAGGTCTACCAAAATCAAGTTTGTGACCGCATGCAGCACCATAAAGTATTTAGTAAGCTTACAAAACACTGCATTAGTCAGTCGAATTTCAATGAAAGTCAGACACTCGCTGATAAACTTAGTCGAGCACTTCCGGCTCCAAATTCCACTAGGGTGTTCCGATCAAGGCACGCGCCGGTTGACACCGTGAGGTAACCGCGTATGGCTCTGACCGTCAATATCCTCTGGGGACTCCAAAGGCACGACCTATTCTGGACGGTCAGAGCAGCCGCGCACATCGGTGCACCGTAAAGTGCCAAGGACCGGACAACCCCCGTGTACAGCTGCCTCGTCACTATTGCCGAAATTGGGCAAAAGACGCAAAAGAGCGGAGGCAGTGTCGATCAGCTTCGGATCAAGCTGTCAGAAAGGCTCGTCGAAAAGCCACCTACCATCAAGGATCAGGCAAGATATTCTATGTTCTATGTTATGTGGGTGGTTTCCGCACTTAGTCCTTTAAGTGGACCACTGTACGCGAGGGCGGCCATCACTCCAGCCAGCCCACCTCCCTCCAGAAGCGGATAAGGTCTCCGAGTCTGTCCAAACATTCTGCAACAGATTTAGGAGATCCAAGTGTGTTTTTCCGTGTTTCGGTGACACCTGTGCACTCGATGAGTACATGCGACACCGTTTCCTCTGCCCCTAAGCATGCTCTGCATAGGGGACTGTCAGTTATGCCTATGGTGTGGAAGTGTTTGTTTAGTGAGCAGTGTCCGGTGATAGTTCCTGCCACCAGCCGCAGACTGTCCCTATCCAAACGCAATAAGCGTTTGGTTAGTTTATGATTAGGAAGTGGCATGGCTTCCTTTGATTGTCTGCAGCCTGGGACAGATAGCCAGTGGTGTTGTACTTGTGTGCGGGTAAATTCTTGCAGCCAACCACGGAGCTGGCCGAATGGGACGGGCACCACGGGTTCTGGTCCGAAAACCGCTGCGCCCGACCCCCTTCTAGCCAGCTCATCGGCCGCATCGTTACCTAGCGATCCGCTGTGTCCTTTTATCCATTGTATTGTCACTGAATTCCGGCCGGAGGTCGCAACGCGTTCTAACGCGTTGTGACAATCCATTATGAGTTTCGAAGTGACATGGGTTTTATTTAGGGATTTAAGTACCGATGCACTATCAGAGACTATACGGATGTGTGAGTCCGTAATTTTCCTTGTCTCTATAGCGTGGGCCGCCAGGATAATACCCACGCATTCCGCTTGGAATACAGTGTTGAATCTATTGCGTGTTATCCCAGGGAGTCAATTAGACGACACGTTGATTGTAATGCTTTATTACTGGCTCTCTTATCTCTGTAAGACTCCGACTAATTTGACTTAAACTAAAGCTTATATACAATGTAATATGTGTACAGTTTAGGTGGGGGCTACTATGAGATATTATTTACTTAATCGAATTGCTTAATTGACAGTATGTTGTTTATACTTCCTTAATTAATATTTATAATATTACTATTGTTTGAGGGCACGTACGTTAACTTTAGTAAAACAATTATTTAATCACGTAACCGTGCAAAGATCTAAAACTACTATTTTGCTATGGCTTCGCCCATAGATATTCCCCCTCTAAAGAGAAGAAACATCCTTACATTACTATTATATACTATTGTTGTATAGTTCTGGTTTATATATTATACTTGGAATCTAACCGTCTGGTGGGAGACTCTACCAGAACGTGTCCTTTTTTCTGTTTGCTTATCTGCTTGTGAAGATTCTGTTATCTTGTCTCCGATTGTTTGTTCGCTTATCTTGCTATTTTCATTTGGGAAGTGTATTAATTCTATTTTTAATGATTTATTGGCTTTTAGTCGTTTTAACTCGCTATCATTCTTTTGATATTTTTCTACCTCGTGCCAATCGATCGCAGAGGGTAAGGTTATCGTCTCGATAACTCGAGATAAGGCATCGGCTACCACATTCTTGTGGCCACTGATGTGCTGGATATCCGTACTGAATTGTGATATATAATCCAGATATCTGATTCGTCTAGGGGTATCATCCAATGATGGCTTCTTGTCGAAAGCATGCATTAGTGGTTTGTGATCCGTGTAGACTGTAAATTCTCGTCCTTCTATGAGTCTTCTGAAGTGTTTTATAGCCATATAGATTCCTAGCAGCTCTCTATCATAGGTAGAGTATTTTGTTTGGGCTTCACTAAATGATTTGGAGAAAAAAGCTATTGGTTCCCATTTTGTTTTTCTTCGCTGCTGTAGTACAGCGCCTGCGCATTTGAGACTAGCATCTGTCATTAACGCTATTTGTGCGTTGCTGTCCGGATATGCCAATGTAGTTAATTGTCGAATGTCCTGCTTGCAGCGTTCAAACGCGTGGTTTGATTCCGTATTCCACTGGATAACCGTCTTATCGTTTTTCTTACTATTAATTAAATATTTATTTAACGGTGCCTGATGCTTTGCTGCGTGTGGGATACTGCTTCTGTAGAAATTAATCATACCCAAAAAACGTCGTAACTCATTTACCGTTTGTGGTTTAGGGTAATTGTTTATAGCTTGAATCTTTTCCATAGTAGGAGTCAACCCTTGGCTCGTTATATGATAACCGAGGAAATCAATCTCCGACTTGGCGAATTCACATTTGCTTGTATTTATTGTTATGCCGTTTTTATGTAGGCGCTTAAACACCTCCTCTAAGTGTTCATAATGTTCCTTAAGGTTATATTTCTTGTCAGCGATAAATATGTCGTCCACATATACAAATACGTAGTCCAAGTCTCTGAATATAGAGTCCATAAATTTTTGGAAGGACTGTGCTGCATTTCGCAACCCGAATGGCATTCTGATGAATTCAAAAAGTCCAAAAGGGGTTATTATCGCTGTTTTCTCTGGTTCAGCAACGGGCAGTATGTGAAAAGCTTTCTTTATGTCTATCTTGCTGAATATTCCTTTTCCGCTTGCTACATACGTGAAATCGAGTAGCCTTGGCAGCGGGTACCTGTCTGGTACTGTTATTTTATTTAGTGCGCGGTAATCTCCGCATGCTCTCCATTCGCCATTCTTCTTCTTGACTAAATGGAGTGGCGATGCCCATTGACTGCTTGAAGGACGGCATATTCCCATGTCCATCATATCTTGGAACTCTTGTTTTGCAATCCTGTATTTGTCAGGCGGTAATGGACGTGCTCGCGTAAATACTGGGAAACCTTTTGTTATTATTTGATGCTGTACTTGGTGCTTAGTCTGTAGATTCATTGATCTAGGCTTTGTAATATCTTCATATTTCTCTAATAATCCCTTTATTGGTTCCTGTAGAGAAGCGTTTATAGAACGCACTGATGCACTTTTTGTTCTTACTATTTTGGCAGGCGTTTTCAGACCTGTTTTTTTATCGATCAGTTTTTTTCCGTGTATATCGACTAATAACTGATAATGATTCAAAAAATCAGCTCCCAGGATTGGCATCTTAACGTCGGCAATGGTAAATGTCCATTTAAAGCTTCGGCGTAGTCCTAGGTTAAGCGTTAAAGTGCGTTCCCCGTATGTATTTATAGGGGTCCCGTTTGCGGCGAATAATTGGTATTCGCATGCTTGGCTCTTCTTATTTGTGCTATTTATAACCGAAATGTTAGCACCCGTGTCGACTAAAAATCTATAACCACTGTTTGAGTCAGTTATAGTTAGACGGTTTGCTGGGTGGATAGCACAGAGGCCCGTCTTATTCTGTGCTAATTTTAGTTTTCCGATGGCCTGTTATTTTTAATTGTATTCCATGCACAAGGCTTATTGCATCTATATGAATCCTGCTTGAACCGATTATGGAAATAACATAACCCATTATGTGAGTTTCTGTGGCGCGACCTTGACCGTGAATGTGGCATATGTCGTGTTTGGTATTTGCTGCGTTGCCTAGGTTGATGCTCGCGTATGCTGCGTAATGCATTTATTTCTATTCGCATGGCTTCAAGTTGTGACGTTATGTTTGTAACTAGGTTAATGTCAACCGCTGTTTCTTGAATATTTCTTTTGTTGTAGGTCAAGTTCTCGTAAATTTTATCGGCTAATTCGCTCAAGTTGTCTAACGACATATTGTTTGTCACCGATAATATCGCTGTTAGTGAAGCGGGGAGTTGCCTTAGCCACAGCAGGCGAATAGTGTCGTCGTTTATTTTCCCACATCCAGCTTCTTTCATTTTTCTCAGGAGCTGGGAAGGCTTCTGGTCTCCAAGGTCCATTTCTGCTAGTAGTCTGTGGAAACGTCGGTGTTCGCTCTCTTCGTAGCAGTTTATCAGACGTTCCTTGATTGTGGAGTACTTGTTTTCGCTGGGTGGGTTAGTTAATATGTCACTGACTTGATGGACGACCTCTTTTGGTAGTTTGGATATTACCATGTTATATTTGTAATCTTCGCCCTGTTTTTGTGGTGCTATTATTGCTTCAAACTGGGCGAACCATAAACGTGGGGAGTCTGTCCAAAATTGAGGTAGTTTGTCTGTGACCGTGATAGCAGCAACTGATTCGCACCCCGTGTCGCCTCTTGAAGGAGTTGTTGTTGGAGCCATTTTTGGGATGTGATACTTTCGTAATGCTATTGTTTTCTAGATTCACTGCTGAACACCATATAGGGTTCCGGTCGTCCCGGTATTATATCAGCACTAGAAACCAATAGATCACGTCGGGGTCACCAATTATTGCGTGTTATCCCAGGGAGTCAATTAGACGACACGTTGATTGTAATGCTTTATTACTGGCTCTCTTATCTCTGTAAGACTCCGACTAATTTGACTTAAACTAAAGCTTATATACAATGTAATATGTGTACAGTTTAGGTGGGGGCTACTATGAGATATTATTTACTTAATCGAATTGCTTAATTGACAGTATGTTGTTTATACTTCCTTAATTAATATTTATAATATTACTATTGTTTGAGGGCACGTACGTTAACTTTAGTAAAACAATTATTTAATCACGTAACCGTGCAAAGATCTAAAACTACTATTTTGCTATGGCTTCGCCCATAAATCTACCTAGCGGCTTCGATACCCTGATGTTAAGTTCGTCTGAGAATACACCTGCTCCGGTTCCTGAGTCAGGCAAGATATTTCATTGGGCCCGGACCGGTATGAGGACCGAGTTGACCACTATTGAGGCGCTGGCGGGTGGACCGCGACGAGACCCATGAAAAAAAACAGGGAGATTCCTGAAAGTTAGCCCCCCGGGTCGTGACCCCGGCGCCGAAACGCCGAACGCCCCTCTCGAAATCCGAATTGGGCATCCGACAGATCAGGGCCCACCTCGCACAGGTGACGGATTGCAAAAATATACTAACAACTAGTCCAATCTTCGAATTCAGTTCGCCTTCAGGGTTATATGCCAGCCGCTCCGTGGAATCAGGGAAAACCGGATAAACTAGTTTTGGAAATAGTAAAGGAAGATGATAGAATCGAAAAGAGTCCAAGAAAGTCATTTAGATAGGCATTGGGCCAATCAAAGCACCACGCCTATGATACATGTTATAAAGAAAGTATTATGGCTGGCAGTCTACATTTATAGAAGCAGATTACATTTTGACACAATTGAGCATATCATATCTATCAACTGCCTTACTTTAAATCCTACTTAATTGTGCGCGTGTACTATGCAGATTTGTTAAATAAATAAGATGTATAAAGTTATCTAGTTATAATTAGTTAATTACACTCTTTGTGTATCAACTCGACGGGTGCAAAGTAAAAAGAGTTATCTGCAAAATAGCTACTTTACAGGAGAGCGAAAAGATCTAAAAAGTGTGTTTTTTTTTAAATTAATGAATCGATTTTTCTGTAAATTTTATTAATACATCTTTACACTCTTACACATTTATATATGATATTTATTTCAGGAATTTTTTGTTATTTCACGAAATTTTGCAGTTGTTCGCATCTACATTGTATTATAAATAATACTAATTGTGTCAACTGCCAGTTGGTCGTATATACGAGGGACTTTAAATTTCGTGTATAAATTGAATTTGATTTAATTTACTGTATTAAGATTTTATTGAAACATTTAATTTTAATGATAAATACTACCCAACATCCTTTAATGAATAATAGATCTATTACAGAACATAATAATGTAGATAGCTTTTTATGCGTCGTATTTCTAAAGTAATAAATGACACACAATGCGGTCAAATGAAATATTAAAACTTGGTTATATTTTTTTTTAGGATATTTTTTTCCAATTACGTTTGAAAATAATAGAAATTAAGTAATAACATTTAGATAAAAAAAAATGCACAGAATTTACTTACTTTAGCCTGTCAAACAATAATCACAGAAACAAAATATATAACTCTTTTTATGTGATGATTAACCAAAACCTGAATCAACATTTAAACTTACTTATCTATTTAATTATATATTATTATCGATACATAATTAAAAAAGTAGCAATAAATTAATCTCGTTCTCTATAGTTTCGTGATTCATAAAAGAAAATTCGTGATACCTAGGAAGTATTAAATTTTGGTCTCAAAGTTTTATCAAATCGTTGTATTTAGAATCCATCATCATCAGTTGCAATTGCATTTCAAGTGCAAATGTTTGTAGAGTCAAAAGCTATCACAGCTAAGTTACTTGCGAGGCCAACTTGTGCTTAACCACTGAAAGAGAATGACCACTGAAAATGATTCAAAACGCAACTTCAGTGTAACTTATACACTGCCCGTTGGCTTGAGATAAATTTAGCCCTAGAAGTGTAAAAGTTTGCAAAACAATCATTTGTCCATCCATTGTCCACAACAACGAATTCGTCCATCAGTAATCAATTTAGATAGAGCGCTTTGGATAAATATGATAAAAATACTTGGAACCGTTCAAAGGAATTAAGGCTGTAATCGAAGGTGTCTGTAATCACGTAAAATGTTTTCAGCCTGTGGAGTCTCGTTATATAAGAAAAGACTCAAATAAACTTTACTTATCCGGTGGCTTGAACTTCTCAATTATGTTCAAATTATATCAAGCATGGACAGAGGAAAATAATGTTTCAAAAGGGTTTAATCAACACATGAAAAATAAAGATGTTGCAAGGTCTCTAAAGAAACAAGATAAAATCCAAGCAACTGCACATCCTGACAGTGTAACTTCAGCTACTTTCGACTTTCAATTTATTTTTTCTACGCCTCAGGGAGAAGCAAGTTCATTTTATTATAAACTTTCTTTAATTTTACAGTGTATAACATTTCAAACATAAAAAGTGCTTAACATGTATAGAGCTTTATGACTCATTGGTTTTAAACTAGGAATATGTTACATGTGGCCTGAAACTACGGCTAACAGGGGGAATAAAATAAATTTGTTTCTCCCTGAGGCGTAGATAAAAAAAATTTAAAGTCGAAAGTAGCTGAAGTTACACTGTCAGGATGTGCAGTTGCTTGATTTTTATCCTGTTTCTTTAGAGACCTTGCAACATCTTTATTTTTCATGTGTTGATTAAACCCTTTTGAAACATTATTTTCCTCTGTACATGCTTGATATAATTTGAATATAATTGAGAAGTTCTAGCCACCGGATAAGTAAAATTTATTTGAGTCTTTTCTTATATAACGGGACTCCACAGGCTGAAAAGATTTTACGTGATTACAGACACCTTCGATTACAGCCGCTGTGTTTATCTTATTTTTGTTATCTTAACTCCTTTGAACGGTTCCCAGTATTTTAATCATATTTATCCAAAGCGCTCTATATAAATTGGTGACTGATGGACGAATTCGTTGTTGTGGACAATGGATGGACAAATGATTGTTTTGCAAACTTTTACACTTCTAGGGCTAGATTTGTCTTAAGCCAACGGGCAGTGTATAATACACTGAAGTTGCGTTTTGAATCATTTTCAGTGGTCATTCTCTTTCAGTGGATAAGCACAAGTCGGCCTCTCAAGTAACTTAGCCGTGATAGTTTTTGACTCTACAAACATTTGCACTTTACCTAAAGTTTAATATTTCGTAAACGGAGCACTGAATAAAAGAATGTCCTATAACTTCTCTGTACATTTTTGAAATACCTCTCCAACGATATAATATAGCCTAAACGAGAAACAAAATCATCTCCATTTTGCGTGTAGTTATGTTTTCTTTTTATTTTTTATACTAGCTTAACTCCGCGGTGTTACCCGTGGTTATTGTCGTACTGCGGGTAACGCCGCGGGACGAAGTTAGTTTAAAAAAGTAGCCTAAATTACTCCTTATATCATCAGCTACCTATCAGTGAAAGTCCCATCAAAATCGTTCTCGCTGTTCCAGACATTTGTCGGAACAAACGTCTCTAAGCTAAGCTGCGGATAGACAAACTGATAAGGTGAAACTATAAGGGTTCTTTGTAAGGACTATTTAACCCTAACAATCTTAAAAACACCTTACAAATAGGTAGGTACTTCATTTTCCACAAAATTAACCGAAGTAAATTGTAACATCTACGATGATAGCGAAGTAAAATGATTCAGGTGGCAGGTGGTCGTTTATGCGTCGGTATTTTAAAATATGACCTCTCTTATAGATTTATTATTCTACAAACAACAAATCTAAGAATTTCACATTAACAACTTTGAATATTTACTAAACAAAATTAATTCACACCAGCAGTTTCACGATTATCACTTAATTTTGTGAGTTTTATTAGATCTTCTGTTTTCATGATAGTAACTTATTTTCCTGTTCTACATAATTGCTTCAACAGTTGCCGTCGTTCTTTATTGATATTACTAATTCAAATGAAGACTACAACAAACCCTCGAAATATCACAGATATCAGACACAAAACCTCATTTAACATAAATAATAACAAAAATCTAATCAAGCCGACGTAGCGCATGTCAACTGACTGATGTCCTTTTGTGTATGCACGGGGAAAGTCCCGCGGCACCGTGTAAATGCGGCCAACGTTACTTGGTCGTATTTACTTCGTAGTGTTTGAAAGAACATACGTAGTTGGCTTTTTTTACGTACGAAAATTGATTGAAATAATGTGATATTTGCAAAAAAAAAAATGTCATATTGTAAAGAATTGTTTTCTTAAAACGATTGTACAATAAACTAAAAATCAGCATTTTGTAGATAACTTTATTTACTTTGCACCCGTCGAACTGTCTGCGAACTTTTTATAATACTAGTTTTTGCCCGCGGCTCAGCTCGCGTGTATGTCGGTTATCGTGGTAATTCATAGCCTGTGCAATGTCTTCAGAATCAAAGTATCTCCATGGCAAATTTAATTTAAACCTAGGTACACCTATTTAGCCCTCAAAGTATAACAAAGAGAGCTAATTACTTTCGCATCTATATTAACTTTAATTTTCCCTTCTTCTCAACTTTTAATACACCAGGCACTACCCTACATTTTCTTCAAATCGTGTCCTCTCCATCATATGGTTGCCTGTAAGAGATTGCCTCCGGGCGATAAGGCCGCCAATTGTACCTAGATTTAAGTACTTTGTAATTACCTGGTGTACAATAAAGTTATTTTGCGTGAGAGAGTAACAAACATACACACACACAAACAAACTTTCGCATTTATAATATTATTAAAATGTTTTAAATTCAAATGAAAGACAGCGTCGTCTAAACATAAAATAATCATGTCTTGTTGTAAGGATTCTAAAAATTGGATAAAGGTACATATGTACTTTTCCACTTTTGGTTATAATCGGGAATCTTTGAACCAAAAAGGTAGTCAGAAGTTTATTAAAAATAGATATTTCATATTCATTACTTGGTACTCATAACTAATTCCTTAATACTTATAAGTAGCTTTAGAAATATAACCAACGCAATGTTTGTTTTTAGGGTTCCGTTTTTTGCCATTTGGCTACGGAACCCTAAAAACAAACATATATATATATTATAGATTCGTCAAGTCTGTCTGTCTGTCTGTCTGTCCGTCCGTATGTCACAGCCAATTATTAATAAATGAAAATTGTTACAAAGTACAAGCACTTTGCCATCAACCGGGCATCTAAGAAATCTGAGAGGAAAATTAGGACTTAATCGAAAAATAAAAATCGGCCAAGTGCGTGTCAGCAAACGCACAGGAAAGGGTTCCTCCCATTTTTGTGAATTTTATAACTCTATAAGCCTCTATAACTCTCAGGAGTTTTCTCATTAGTTCAGACTAACAAAGCCATCTAATCTCTTATAGTTTTCCTTCAAAATTCTTTATATGGACCACCTTCACGGATTTTTCAGATTTTTGAGCCAGCCGTTTAGCTTTTAGAAAGGGGGGGGGGACGCCCTGTTTTTACAAAAAAGTGACATTTAAAGTGGAATATCCCGCCAACGGATACATAAATCAAAAAATCGTCTTAAAAACCCTTTTTTATTTTCAAAAGACCTATCTAATGATACCCCACACGATGGGGTAGCCGCGAGAAAAAAAAATATCCCCACTTTACGTATAGGGGAGGTACCCCAAATAAAAATATTTTTCATAATTTTATTGTAGCAGTTTGTCGGCGTAATTACAACACATATTCATGCAAAGTTTCGTCTTACTAGCATTTACCATTTGGACGGTAAGTCGAGGACGGACGGACGGACGGACATGACGAATCTATAAGGGTTCCGAGTTTCTTAACTTCGGAACCCTAAAAAATGCTAAGAGGTAACTGGAATTCCTAGTTCGAGTAGGCCTGAATTTTAGCCTTTCCCTAATCCGTTTTATTCTCATAATCTACCCATGGCCGAAGTATGGAGCTTTGTCAATATTACACGTACATTAATTACAGCGACTCCTAAAAATGCTTAAAATGTAAGTCTACTCAATAAAATGTAATTAAGCATTTGTTACGACACATTTTATTTAATCAGCAATATCAAATATTTCGGCAGTTCACTATTTTACCTCGTGGTCTGCGCTCACAGTATTTCGTACGCTTTTGGTGTTATTTTGTGTTAATGTGTACCATATTGGACACGTTATGCCTAAAATATTGACACTGTGCTTTAAATAACGCGCCCATATTTAATTTTAGCATGACAGGGAACTTCATAAGGTACAGTATTCAGAACAGTAAGGGCTCACTGTGAGCGATATAACTTGATATTAAGCGATTTGCCACAACTGTTACAAATAGCAGTAGATCGAGAACTGATCTAAAATAAATTACTAATGTAGTGAGTGAAAAACTTGGTGCAAAAACTCACTGCTGAATTGTCTGTGGCAGTTAAACTCCAATTTCAGGCAGGTCAACTTGTCGAGCTTGGCTTTAAAAGATGAAAAGTAATGAAAAAACCGTTGTTCTCTGACAATAACAAAAAGCAGAGCTGTACGTGAACTTTGAAGTTCCAAAATAGCACTGAAGAAGATTGGGCAGATTTTGTGTAGTCAAACGAATAAATTTTTGAGGTAAGTTATACAACTTCCATTCATGGTCATGGTTTAAAAAAAATGCAATTATGATTGTTCACTGTAAGACTGTTTCTAAGAATCTATTTCTGATTATGTCATTGATTTATAATTTTTGAAACTTCTACCTTTGTACCTACATCGTCGTGTGGCCAACGAGTTCAAGTCAGACTATGTGCCTCTTTGGCGTACTGAACAGTATGAGACGGTTCTTCGCGCCCGGGCATTTGTGTCTTCTTTACAAGACCCAGGTTTGCTCGTGCGTGGAGTACTGCTCTCATCTTTGCTATGGATCAGCCCAGTATTTGTTTGACGCTCTCGATCGGTCGCAGCGGCGAGCTGTCCGCACTATCGACAGTAACGAAGTCACCGAGTCACCCTTGAGCCCCTGCAGCTGCGAAAAAATGTCATTCCTCTTTTGCTTACATCATGGAGAGTGTTCTGAAGAGTTGTTCCAACCGGGCCCCCCTACCCCTTTTTTATATAGGACAACACGTGCTGGTCTCGGAAGCCACTGATTCAGAGTGTTTGGCACACGCTCTCGAACTAAACGGTTCGGCTCTTCCTTTCTGTGCCAAGCAGTTAAAACCTGGAACTCTCTACCAGCGCATATGTTTCCTTCCTTCTATGACCCCGGGTCCTTCCAGCGGGGCGTGAAAATTATTTTACTAGGCCGCCATAGTGTGGGTCACCGTGCTGCACTGTCCGCTGTGAGGACGGTGACCGCCTCTTCTGAATTCCGTTCATGCTTTCCATCAGGCAGGGCAGAGTCATTTTGGAATCTAATATAAAAAAAAAGAAGAAAAGGAGGTCGGGCTAGCAGTCAGACACAATCTACCCGCGTATTTGTTATAAATACCAAAATATATTATCATCATACAGACTCTCTCTACCATAGTTAAGACGGTCCTGAGTCCTGTGTGAAGTGTATCAATTGACAAATATTAACTCAGGTTAGAATTTTAAGTCAAAACCTTGTATCATAGTCATACGTCGCATTTCTGCTTATTCCAATTCTTCTTTATCTTACCACCTTTACTTTACTTTTCGGCGCAGACATATTTCACAAAGAATAACTTAATCTTGTATAAACACAAAGTCTCTAACTTCATTGTTGGCGTGACCGTCATTGTTGCATTAACGTCATTGACTTTCTTAGTTTTCTGACAGGTAGGTGTCACTCCGGTCAAGTAAAGTGTACTAAATAAATGAAAAATAATAACATTTGTTTATTCAGACGGAGTTTATAGTGTTAGTATACAATTTCTCATAACCTAGGTTAGTAGTTAACAATATTAAATTATTTTATATGTATTGATCTATAGATTCTCTATCCTACTAATATTATAAACGCGAAAATTTCTTATTGGTTGTTTTTGTTCTTTGACGCAAAAACTACTGAATGGATGAAACTTCGCATTATTATAGCTTACGTATCAGAATAACACATAGCAGCGGCGTTTATCGGCGAGTGGCTGACTTACGAAGACATAAGCGAGTAGCGCGAAGCCGCTTGCCGAGCCACCATGGCCAGATGGTCGTCCCGGCTGGAGACTCCACGCGCTGGCTTCACCGCCTTGAAGGCTCTCCAGCCGCTCATCGCCGAATGGGCAGGGTGGCAGCACGGGACCCTTTCCTTCCGACTGATGCAGGTGATTTCCGGGCACGCTTGCTTCGGAAAGTACCTGCACTCAGTCTCTAGGAGGGAACCGAATCCCGCCTACCGTGGTGGTAGGCGGGATTCGGTTCCCTACTAGCGACCGAGTGATGCTACTGCAGTGAGGACTCCGCCCAGCACACGCTGGCGTTTTGCCCCGCATGGGCCACGCAGCGTCGGGCCTTCACTGCACTCATCGGAGTGGATCTCACGCTACCGGCCGTAGTACGCTCCATGGCCGGTAGCGACAGTTGTTTTACCGCGGTCGCAACCTTCTGCGAGGACGTAATCTTGCAGAAGGAGGCCCGGGAAGACGACCTCCTCTCGAACCCGATCTGCCACCAGCGAACCGGGCTGCGGTAGTACGCACACCTACGCCTCATGCTGCCCTGATTGTGGCTGTGGATGGACGGGACGGGTTTTCCCGTCTATCCACTGTAAGCCAGCCGCGAGGGGGCGGCGTCAGCGTGTGCCAGGCAGGCGCTGGGAGGTACCTTCTGTCCAGAAGGAAATCCCTTCCCTGGACTCCTAAAATTCAGGCGCATAGAAGCCACACCGTGTGGTTTTAGTCGGTTCGAGTCCGACACACCGCCCCGCCGCAAACCCCGGTGGGGTGACGGTCAGAGGCGATTTCCACACGTAAAAAAAAAGAAAAAAAAAGTTGTCAGTAAATTTGAGGACACTTACTTCCTAACAACGATTGCCAAAGATTGTTAATGACAATCGGGGCCGGCGGCTTTACGTGCTCTCCGAAGCACGGGCGTAAATCACTATGACACTAGCAAACTCCGGGCTGCAATTCGGAATTTCCGGTAAGAATAACCCAAAAACACTTTTTGACGGACATACGGACGGACACTGACGGACAGACAGACAGACATGACGAATCTATAAATGTTCCGTTTTTTGCCATTTGGCAACGGAACCCTAAAAACTTAGGTATACATACATTGAATCTACTTTGTAACTATTTGTGTAATATCACATTAATATTATGCTGTTATATAAAAGATTAATGTCAAAAATATCAGCCTATTTTTATTAAAAGTCACTAGTAGTCGCCTCTTTGGCGTAGGCCTTTTCTAAACCATTCCACTTTTCCCTTTCGAGAGCTATTTGCATCCAGTGAAAACCACGCCAGTGGTTCTAAATATCTCTACATCTTTTACTGGGTTTTCTAGTTTCAATTAAAATTAATCAAGTGGAAAATACCGGAACGAATAAACATCACACACTATCAATCTTTAAGTCATTGGTCTGACTAACTTACTAACTAGTGAGTCATACAATATGAGTGTATTTGCAAATAAATATTTTTAGTTTTATGCATAACGAAATATAAACTTGATAAGGTGAGTTGTTCATTATCTTATTAAATGATTTAGAATGAGTGGGTGGGTCGATATATTGTACCAGATAACTGTTAATCATTCAGAGGTCAAACTACGGTAGACAAATACTTCATGACGGAACACTGTGTAAACAGAACCCGATGAATATCAGAACTCTGTCTTTTCCGATTTCAAAAAAGGAGGAGGTTCTTAATTCGTCGGTATCTCTTTTTGAAAAGAAAAGAAAACAACAACAACACAAATATGTATCAACATGTCAACATATGTATCAAAATATGGGTTTAGGGCGGGGTGGTGTGTCGGACTCGAATCGACTAAAACCACACGATGTGACCTCTCTGCGCATGTATTTTGGAAGGAGTCCAGGGAAGGGATTTCCTTCTGGACCCCTCCCAGCAACTGCCCGCACTGTTGCGGGCAGCATCTCCGGTTTGACTCTCTAATTGGGAAACCTAGTGGTGGCAGGCGGGACTCGGTTTCCTCCTAGTGACCGAGTGCAGGTACTTTCCGAAGCAACCGTGCCCGGAAAGCACCTGCGTCAATCGGAAGAAAAGGGTCCCGTGCAGCTGCCCTGTCCACTCCGCGATGACACGCTGGAGAGTCTAAACGGAGGCGAAGCCAGCGCGTGGAGTCTCCAGCCGGACCGACCATCTAAGCATGGTGGCTCGGCGAGCGGCTTCGCGCCACACGTGCACATCCTCGGGCGGAGGGAGCCACTCGTGGTTAAACTTCTGCGAGTACTTCCGCGTCCAAATCCCACGGGAGTGTTCTGGCCAAGGCGCAAGCCGCCTCGGTTGTCACCGTGCGGTATCCGCGTATGGCTCTGACCGCCAATATCCTCTGGGTGTACCAGAGGCGCGCCCTATTCTGGGCGGTCAGAGCCGCCGCCCACACCGGTGCAACGTAAAGTGCCATTGACCGGACAACCCCCGTGTAGAGCCGCCTAGTGGGAACACTGGTCCCGCCCAAATTGGGCAGGAGTCGCCCTAGGGTGGAGGCAGTGCCCACCAGCTTGGTCCTAAGCTGTCGAAAGTGCTTGTCGAAGAGCCACCTACCGTCGAGGACCATATCTGGGCCCGGACCGGTACGAGGACCGAGTTGACCTCGATAGAGGCGCTGGCGGGTGGACGACCACGGGTCCCATGGAATAACAGGGCCTCCGTCTTATCCAGGGCCACCCGTAGACCCAGCGCCTCAATGCGCCCGACCAGCAGGGAGACTCCTGTGGTGGCCAGGTGCGCGACCTCCTCAAAGTTTGCCCCCCGGGCCGTGACCAGGGTGTCATATGCGTAGCGTAGCAGATTACACCCAGCCGGGGGGGAGACGCCCTAGTAGGGCCCAGTCGTATTCCATGTTCCACAAGAGTAGTCCTAGGACAGAACCCTGTGGAACACCGCACGATATGGCCCTGTGTCTCAAGGCGCCATCTCGGTCGTCGTACATGACGGTACGCTCCTCTAAATAGTCTGCCACCAGCTGCCTCAGGTACCCTGGCACTCCGTGATAACGGAGCGCTTCCCTGATGCAGCTGAATGGCAGACTATTGAAGGCGTTAGCGACAACACCACTCCGCCGCAGCTCACTGCCTCTTCGGTCACGGCCCTCAGGCACAGGATGGCGTGGACCGTCAAACGCCCTTCTCGAGAACCGAATTGGGTTTTCGAGAAGGGCGTTGGGACAGGTCGAGGCCCACCTCGTAGAGGTGCCGGACGATGTCCCAGGGGTACGCACGAGACTCTCCAGCATCTCCTCTCTACTCGCACCTTTGGCGCGGCACATGGAGAGCCTCAGAGTTTTTCGAGCTTCTCGGTACTCCTCGTGAAGCCGTTTCTTGCCAGCCAAAGTGAATCATTAGCCGTTTTTACCAACCCATAAATATAAGGCGTGGTGCCTTCGTGGAACACAGTTAGTGGAACAATGTTAGGTAAGTGATATTTCGTTTTCACCAACCTTTACGGAACACCTAAGAGCCTAAATACCTATAAAAATTTAGGGGCTAACTTCGTTAGGGAGATTCGAGTAGGGTGATGGTATAATCATAATTGGTGAAAACGAGCATGAAATTCCGTAAGCTTGTATCCTATTTAATACCTGTCATGAGTGTGTTAATTCCTGTAAACATAATTACAAAGGACTAGCATCTGCCCGCGGGTCCGCCTGCGTTTATGTTAGGAACCGAAGTTCAATGTAGCCTATGTCCTGAAATCAGCACGAGTGGGCCGGCTCGACCAGGGCACTACTGCCCCCACTCAGAAGACCATCCTTATAATGACAGCATTTTTGCTGTCGTATTTCGTTGGTGAGTATGAGACCGGAGGCCCAATCATTCTGCTTCATTCTCCCGGCTTCCACAGGCCGGGAGAATGATGCAGAAACATCTGACCAAGCCGCCATGGTAGGGGTCAGTCTGCATTGCTTATCATCACAAAGAAGATAGTGGCCCATTCTCCTGGATTCTACTCATGCTTTCCATCAGGCAGAGTAGAGACTTTAGTAGGCTTAAATATATAAAAATCTCCATCACAAATTTAATTTATCAGTACTGCAGCTTAGCTGAAAGAGTAACAAACAAACAGGCAGAGTTACTTTTGACTATATGGATATGCAAGAACCTTTATCAAGTACAAGTATGTATAATCAAACATGTATGTAAATATGATTCAGGTGCCCTAGATTCATTTCACCGGATCTTCACACAATTTGTAAAGTAAATTTGTTAAGTATTCTACTTTCTTAGAAACATGTATCATATATGTTGATTTTATGATCCTTTTATTATGTTAAGTATATTATTGTAAGATCTAACATTTAATTATGCGTGAGTAATAAATTAGATACATGAGAACATAATTATTTTGGTTCAAAAACTTCAAATAGAACTAATATCATATTGTAGTCTATTAGCAGATTATTTACTCTTCTGTAGTAATCTTTCTATCTGCCTGTAATGGGCCCGGTAAACGATCAAATTTGTTTGACAAATTTGTTGGTCGAATTTCACGTTTACATCAAAAGAGACCTGTAAACGATCAAACTTGTTTGACAAACGCGTCAAACACAGCAGCAGACTATCAAATAATTTGACAAACACTTAAATTTGACAAACAAATTTGATCGTTTACCGGGCCCATTACGCTTTAATAGCTAAGCCGCTGCACTTACTTATTTCCATGAAGTTTGGCATGGAAATTCTTTGATTCTTATGGAAGGAATAAATTTTACCGCAATAACTAATATACATGTGGGCAGTTTAAGCCAGTAATTCTATAATTTAATACATTCAGTAATATAACAAGTTTTCATTTATGTTGGTACATGGCGACTGCTCTGCTTGAGATCTCAGATTAAATCCTGGGTCGGACCAAATGTTTGTATGATCTCCAGTATTTTTTTCGGAGTTTGGATGTTTTCTTGTGTATGTATGTGCTACATCCTACTAATATTATAAACGTGAAAGTTTGTGAGTGTGTGTATGTATGTTTGTTGCTCTTTCACGCTAAAACTACTGAACGGATTTGGATGAAACTTTACAGTAATATAGCTTATATATCAGAATAACACATAGGCTACTTTTTACTGCAATAATCGAGATAAACGGGCGAAAGCTAGGTGATTATAAAAATATATTAAATCGTAGACGCAAAATGTATCACTGTTTATCTCCTGTCCTTAGAATAATAACACATAGCAAGATAGTCTATATACAAACGCTGTGTGAAAAGTGAAGCACTGAACCGATTCACTCAGCTTGACGTTTACGTGCCTACGCTCGGCGACACGCACACATACACTTGAGTAATGTTGTCAGTGAAGGTCCAGTTCCCGATAGTAGGGAAATGATCGTTTGTTTTTGCAATAATACATAAAAAGCTATGTGTGGTAAAGTATGGGTATGGTAATTTAGTTGTTATAATACGAGAATGTTTAATTTTATAATGAATAAAGGAAAATAACAACACGTGAATAAAATTCATTTTTTGGTTTTTAAGATTGTATACAATTATTTATTTATTTTACTGTGTAACTTAAGTAATCCAATCAAGAAAAAAAATCTTATGTATATTCTTTATTCTTCTTGTGTGTAGAAATTAAGAAAAATAACAAATTATTATATAAATAATTAATTTAGAAACCTGTGAACTGTATCTGTTTTCTGAATAATTGCCGCTTTGATAAAACTGTTTTCACTACATTGTCCTTTTTCGCCTCGTAAAAAAGACGAATGAGCAAATACCTTTCAATAATGAGCCTTGACAAATTGTTGACATGACGTTTATATAGGTATTATATAATATCGCTAAATCATACAAACACCTACATTAAAAACCGTATATAACTGTTCTAAAGTTAATTAGTCGGAGCAATAAAGTCAGTTAAAATGGGAAAATATTTTTATATTCGGGCAACACTGAGCAATGAAACGAAACATTTCAATTTTGACCTAATTAACTATATTAAACTATGAAACATTGAAAGCTTACCTGTGAAAAGTGATGTTATTACACATAATATGTTTATCAGAATTGTTGTGACACAATTTGACTACACAAACCGTCATAATATTTTTTTTTATCGTGACACACGTTCGGCGTGCTTTGACATTGAACACTACGGAGCGGCGCGGGCGTTTGGTGCTATATGGCACCATTTAAAGTGCTTCAAAAGGGCGCGCGGACTAGGTTTCTATGTGTTAATATTCTAAGCTCCTGTCATAACTTCACAGGTTGCTATGCATAACACACTTGCATAGCAACCATAATGATACGCGGGTAACACCGCGGGGCGCAGCTAATTCAATAATATAAATAGTTTTCATTTATATTCGTAGTATATGGCGACTGCTCTGCTTGAGATCTCAGATTAAATCCTGGGTCGGACCAAATGTTTGTATGATCTCCAGTATTTGTTTCGGAGTTTGGATGTTTTCTTATGTATGTGTGTGCTACATTCAGTAATATACATAGTTTTCATTTATATTGGTAGTGTAGCGACTACTCTGCTTGAGATCTCGGATTAAATCGTGGGTCGGACCAAATGTTTGTATGATCTCCAGTATTTGTTTCGGAGTTTGGATGTTTTCTTATGTATGTGTGTGCTACATTCAGTAATATACATAGTTTTCATTTATATTGGTAGTGTAGCGACTACTCTGCTTGAGATCTCGGATTAAATCGTGGGTCGGACCAAATGTTTGTATGATCTCCAGTATTTGTTTCGGAGTTTGGATGTTTTCTTATGTATGTGTGTGCTACATTCAGTAATATACATAGTTTTCATTTATATTGGTAGTGTATGCGACTGCTTTACTTGAGATCCTGGGTCATTTAATCCTTTGAAATCAGTTTGAAACGTTTGTATTATCTCCAGTATTTGTTTCTGAGTTTATATATTTTTTATTCTATGTTGTATTCTATCAGTCAACCTAACTTTCATAGTACAAGCACAGAATACATAATAGTACCCATACAGAAGACTCACTCCGAAAAGTAAATTAAAGTTATAGATACCCTCGGTGTCAAAAGATTAAGTTCAATTCAGATCGCACAGCGCCGAATCACTACGATTATATTTACCTACAGTTGCGTCTCTTTCTATCGTGTAACTCTTATCTGTTCTGACGATGTCTGTTCGACCGGCGTGTCTGACCCGGCAGGCAGCCGGCCGACTATACCTAAACTGCGGAGTGACACCCCCCTGGTACAAGTTCTGCTTAGTGCTAGTTTCAAGCTCTGCTTAGTGCCAGTTTCAAGCTAAATGACATTGTGTGTTACATGACTAAAATATTCATTTATTATGTTATGCATTTTATCTTCCATGATAGTTAGAGTATTTCTTTAATGTCCTTTTACTAAATCGGTTGGACTGATAAAACAAAATTGTATTTTAATTTGTTTGCCTATTGTGTCGCTATGCACAACCAAATGCTATCAAATAAGAACACCACTTCAGTTTCTAGTCGTTAGTTAATCATATTTCAATATGTTATCACGTTTATGTTACATTTGAAAAACTTTCCATTCGAGTTTTAGATAATCTTACACTGATAACAGAGATGCTTATGAGTTCCGTTCTTCGATATTCCAACTCAAATTATTTATTTCGGACTCTGAATCGATATTGTTTTAGTTACAGTGACTTAACATAGTGTTAGTATTAAAAATATAATATATAATGGACCAAGAGCCCAGAGCCGCCAGACCTACGTCATTAGTGCAAAGCTGATTTTTTTAGGATTATTAGTACAATGTCTTGTTAAGATGTATGTGTACCCATTAGCTTGAAAGCGGGGCCGTTTCTGAGATAGCGCGAAGTAAAGATGGATAAAAACCTTACTTACCTACGTTAAAGGTGCAAAGCTAGTATTTACATATTTTGTCAAGAATATTATTTAAAATTAAAATCCATTACTGCCAGACACTTTCCGTGGGCCATTACTTCTGCCAGACGTCTTGAAAGTTGTGAAAAAATTAGGTAAACTACGTTATAGTAGCAAACCTACATTTTATACATATTATATAAGGTAGGTACTATTTTAAGACCCTTTGTATGCGGCCTGACCAATCCGAAGGGCCAATCATCCCCCCAGACACCTTTAAATATTTGTAGTAATTAGGAAGCTGAGGTATATCATCTTTGGTATTATTTCAAGTATATATAAATATAATAGAATTGTAAAATATTAAATGGTTTTTACACGCTTTTTATTAGCGTCACCTGTATGTTTGTTTGTTTGTAACCAACTCCTTTGGGTGCGATTTTGACCCACTTTAAACGGCCAGATTTCGTTCAAACTTTGCAGATTTATCGGGGACCGATGACAATACACTAATATGAAAAAAAAAACTAAAAAAATCTTTAAACAAATTAGTATTTTTCTAAAAGATTAGTTTTAAAAAACTAAACAAATAGGCTTTTAACCTAAAAATAGAAAATAATTTCAATGTAAAAAGCGTAGGGCGACGTTATTGAAATATTGTCAGAAAGCACCCCACGTTTTGTGTTTGTGGATCAAAATCGCACCCAAAGGAGTTGGTTACAAACAAACAAACATACAGATGAAGCTAATAAAAGGCGTGTAAAAACCATATAATAATTTAAAATTCTATTCTTGAAATAATACCAAATTTGATATACCTCAGTTTCCTAATTACTACAAATATTTAAAGGTGTCTGAGGGGATGATTGGCCCTTCGGATTGGTCAGGCCGCATATAAAGGGTCTTAAAATAGTACCTACCCTATATAATATGTATAAAATTTAGGTTTGCTACTATAACATAGTTTACCTAATTTTTTCACAACTTTCAAGACGTCTGGCAGAAGTAATGGCCCACGGAAAGTGTCTGGCAGTAATGAATTTTAATTTTAAATAATATTATAGATAAAATATGTAAATACTAGCTTTGCACCTTTAACGTAGGTAAGTAAGGTTTTTATCCATCTTTACTTCGCGCTATCTCAGAAACGGCCCCGCTTTCAAGCTAATGGGTACACATACATCTTAACAAGACATTGTACTAATAATCCTAAAAATTTCAGCTTTGCACTAATGACGTAGGTCTGGCGGCTCTGGGCTCTTGCTCTATAAGTACATACGTTCAAAATATAATATATTTAAGTACATCCATTAAAAATACAATACATATAAGTACATACAAATTAATAAGTGTGGACGTATAACAACCTTGACTTGAGGGAGGAGTCCCACCTATCTGAAAATACATTCAGGATGCTGTTAGAGGAGGAACTGAGGAGCACCAGCATGGAAGCGCAAGGCTTCCGCATTATTGCTGCGAAGCCAAAAGAAATAAAGAAACGTGTATAGTAAAAATTTACTTTCCTTTATTATGTACACTAGCTGACCCGGCGAACTTCGTACCGCCTTAGAATATTAATTCATAATAATAATAAAATATAGTGTTTACGGTGACGGCAGCGTCAACTAACGGGTCCCGGCCGGTACCGTCAAAATCGCTTTGTTCCTGCATTTTAAATCTGTAATATCTTCAAAAGTATTAATTTAAATTAGAAACTGTAAAGGGCTATATTATAATTCTATATTAAATACACAATGTACTTAAGGTACTTAATTGGATAAGGATTAATATTGTATTGCTTAAAATCGCTTCGTAAATAAGATATTATTTCTCGGTAAAATAAAAAATAAAAAAGCGGCCAAGTGCGAGTCGGACTCGCCCATGAAGGGTTCCGTATTAGCAAGTAACATCATATAAAAGTTCTTGTAGTTCGTTGTAACTTTCATCGATGTTTTAATACTAGTGTATTGATTGAATGAAAGGTAAATTGCGATTTACGATTTATGACGTATTAAAAAAAAACTACTCACTAGATCTCGTTCAAACCAATTTTCGTTGGTAGTTTTCATAGTAATATACAACATATATTTTTTTTAGTTTTATCACTCTCTTATTTTAGAAGTTAGAGGGGGGGGGATAGCGCAGGGCACGCCGCTATTGCGGCCGTAAGACCCGTTATGGAGGATTGGCTCCAGAGGCGTCACGGGAGCCTCTCATACCGGTTGACGCAGGTGATCACTGGGAAGGGATGCTTCGGAGATCACCTGTGTCTAATCGGAAAAGAGCCAACGCCTGAGTGCCACCACTGCGATGGCCGGACCGTGGACACGTCGCTCCATACGCTAGCTGAATGCCCAGCGTGGGCGGCGCAGAGGGATGACCTCGTGGCGGCCATCGGAGTGAGTATTCTCTCGCTCTGCAACATGATCGCGGCCATGCTGCGGAGCGAGAGTGCGTGGAACTCCGCCGTTTCGTTCTGCGAGCAAGTTATGCTTGCAAAGGAGATGGCGGAGTGGGATCGGGAGAGGTTTAGATCTCTCCCGGTCCGCCAGGCCCGGGAACGGGCCCGGTACCGCAGAAGACTCAGGCGCCGGAGGTCGCAGAACGATCTCCGTCCTCCATAAGCGCTAGCCTGGGGATGACAGGTGAGGCCATCTGTCATCCCAGCAGAAGCAGGCCGGGGTGGATGCGCCATGCACTTTTAATATGACGAGGGACGTCTACAAGCCGCAGGTAGATGGCCCGAGGTACGTCGGGGTTCCAGGGATTTCCTTTCTAGGGTACACCTGATTCCCCGGCCATTGGTACATTGAGACGGCGTGCGGTTTTGGTCGGTTCGAGTCCGACATAACCACCAACTGGTGGTATCCGAGGGGATTTCCGCACAGAAAAAAAAAAAAAAAAAAAAAAAAAAAGGGGGGGGGACACACATTTTTCCACTTTGGAAGTGTCTCTCGCGCAAACTATTCAGTTTAGAAAAAAATGATATTAGAAACCTCAACATCGTTTTTGAACACCTATCCATAGATACCCCACACGTATAGGTTTGATGAAAAAAAAAATTTTTGAGTTTTAGTTCCAAGTATGGGAACCCCCAAAATGTATTGTTTTTTTTCTATTTTTATATAAAAATCTTAATGCGGTTCACAGAATACATCGACTGACCAAATTTCAACAGTATAGCTCTTATAGTTTCGGAAATAATTGGCTGTGACATACGGACGGACAGACAGACAGACAGACTTGACGAATCTATAAGGGTTCCGTTTTTTGCCATTTGGCTACGGAACCCTAAAAAATGGTTATTGTGGGCTAAGAGATAGACATAATTATACCATACATAGACATAACAAGTATTTAAATATTTCTATTCAGTTAATTTCAAAGAAAATTTTGTGTTTTGAATATTATTGTGTCGCAAACAATGTCGCAAAAATAAAAAGAGCAATGAACTACTTTATACTATAGTTAACAGTAGGTACTAATTGTGTAGGAATGAACTGGAAACTAGATAAGAGACATCACAGACAGAACTACGAACTTCTCTAACTTATAACAAATTAAATTGTCAGAGCAAAAGCAAAGTGCAAGGGCCTGATAACATAGGTTTGTTATTATTTTCGTTGCATATAATAATTGTCAATAACCGACGCGCTATAAGTACACTCAGAATTTATTATATTATATATTTACATTTACACATCCTATGTCTCACTTTTAAACGTGTTTTTATCTTGTGAGATTAGATTATAGACAGAGATGAATCCTTATTTGGTCAATCTCTGTCTATATTTGAAGTACATATTTGTACATATAATGGTTACCATGATTCATGAGATACTGTAGTGTCAATTTGTATTTAAGAATGCGACGTCGCGTTTAAACTAGAGTTGTTAAAACATCCTGTGGCAATATTTCATGAATCAAAATTGAAGAAGTGTTAATGACTGTGAATCAAAATTGAAAAAGTGTTAATGAGTGTGAATCAAAATTGTTAAAAATTTACTTAGTCTTCAAAATTTTGAAAACAACAATACCGGTAAAATACTTTTATGTAAATTGCTTGTGTGCTGTTTCATTATTTGTGTACGCATAATGCAGCGAAGCGGATATTACAAGAAAAGTTATTATAATTTTAACAAAAAGGAACCGACTTCAATAAAAACTATTCCGAGTGCCCAAATCGCGACAATTGTGCCTATGATATTTGAGGAGATCCCTCGATTTCCTTGGGATCCCATGATCAGATCCCGATATGGTGACGATGGGACCACCTGTAAGCTACGCTCATTAAAATGCAAAAAGAATTTTTAAAATCGGTTCATAAACGACGAAATTATCGCTGAACATAAATAAAAAAAAAAAAATCCGACGAATTGAGAACCTCCTCCTTTTTTTGAAGTCGGTTAAAAAGTTTTCGTTATAATTTTTTTACTGAGTCGACAGTGTGTCGTGTAGATTAAATAATCTCGTTCTGGAGTTCTGGATTACAACTAGTAAATAAAGGTAATTATATGACCTGCAATAGTTTTCCAACAAATGTCACGTGTCCCGTCTTCAGGACATGCCAAAGATGCCGGTTAGGGACACATCGATTTTCGAGCTAGTAGAGCAAGACTGTTTTCAGCACAAACGAGGCATCTGGTTGGTCTAGTGGTTAGCGTATGCAGCTGCTGTTCAAGAGGTCTCGGACCAAGTATTTGTGTGATCCACAAGTATTTGTTTCGGAGTCTGGGACTTTTCTATGTATCATATGTATGTATTCACAAAAAAAAATGTTTATGTATTTATATCAGTTGTTTAGTACCTATAATACAAGCTCTGCTTAGTTTGGGACCAGATGTGTAAAATGTCCGAAATATTTATTTATTTATCTTGACCAGGGCATCTCGAACGTGGCGGTACTACCCGCTCACATAAGGCCAACCTAAAATAATGGTATTCGTGCTGTCGTATTTCGTTGGTGAGTACGATACCGGAGGCCTAATGATGCAGATGCATCTCATTGGGCCGCCATAGTGTGGGCCGCCATGCTGTATGGTCTGCATTATTCGGCAGACTTACATTAAAAAACATCGGTTGAATTGTTTCAATGTATAATATGTACACACATTTTTTTTTCTAGATGACACCACCAAAACTTTCAATTAATAATTTTTTTTCGTTGTACATGGATCACTGTTACAATCCAAATCATGTATTCCATCTTATTTTTTATTATTATTTGAATACACTTGACAAACCAAATACCTGGAGAGTAATGTTTAGACATCAGTGAGTTGGTTCGATCATAGTGATGTACTCGAACCGGGGTGGTCTCATAGACAACAGATAAGTAACAGTTCTTCCTTTACTTTTCACCTACTGACTGAGGTTACTATAGCTTAAACGACTACGGCCCGTACTGCTACTACCCGTTCTGAGGCCGAAGAACTCATTTTGTGACTCTTGAGATGCATGTGACCGTGGGCAATTCATTTATCTTCACTTGACCCGTCGTCTCTTCTTCGTATTCCTCTTTGTCCAATTATCTTTCCAGTATAGCTGAGGTTAAGCCTCCTTTTACATCTATATCAGAAAGCTCTGTTCTTGACTATCTGTGTACTCGGAAAAAAAACTAAATGGTTAACAAAATACTCTCAATGTTGCTCATTACGTGGAACGCACCATATAACGTGTCCGGCTGTTTATTTTTCACGACAATTTTTCTCCATCCTAAGGTTGCCTGGAAAAAATTGTATTTATACAATCAATATATAATATAATATAATATAATAATAAATATAATAATATAATAAAAATATATATAAGTGTACAATATAGTTTATTATATTCTACCTCAACATACACATGTGAACCAAGATATGAATTTATGTACCAGATACCACGCCTATTACAACTTCACATTAAATCGACAAGCTAATATGTCATGTAAACAACACTACACTGACACTATAATATGAATTGATGTTTGCATATGTAAGGTGGCAAAATGCGATGATAATTTTGTATTATTTTAATGAGTCCACTAGCAGAACTTTTAAATTTGCAGATGCCTAGCTTCAAAATTCCTATAATATAAAATTATGACAAGCACTATCCGTTAATGCTAGATGTGGTGAAGTTGCATATCGAAATCAAGTTTGTGTATTTTCAATCTCTTTTAAAAAACGTCTTCCGCATTAGGAATATATCCTGTTGTCGTAAGGAAGTTAAAAACAATTATGTAGGAAAAAATCGTCACAATAATTTGAGGATCATATGAAGTGTTGTACTATCTGGGGTTTGAATCTGCCGCAGGTGAAAACGGAGTAGTTATCGTTTATACTACTACCAATACTGTGCAGTCTATGATTTTTGTATATTTCAGTTACAGAGTTGTTTAACAATTCAAATATTTAAATTCATCCATCCATACGGTAGTAAAATGTAAATCAAATCTTCATCTAGAATAAATTCTAGCCCACAGAATATAAAAATATATATGTATATTAAAATTAAAGCCAAAATAAATGATCTTGAAATATTTTTAAGTGACCGGTGTAGCCTTTTTAAAGATTACTATTTTCAAAAAAGAAGTTTTAAGTTCATAAAATAGTAGAATAAAAGTACAAGTTACTTTAATTTCAATTATTTATCTCAAAAATTCCACCAAGTACCGATAAAGTTATCGAAGGTTCCTATAAAACCAAAATAAATGATATTTAAATTTTTAACTAACCAGTTTCGCCTTATCAAAGGTTCCTATTTTGAAAAAAAAAAGATTTTTTAGTTCATCAAATAGTGGAATAAAAGTACAAGTGAATTTCATTTCAAGGATTTATCTTATAAAGTTCCACCAAGTGCCGATAATCGAGACTATAAACTATCCAAAATAAGATGTATGACAAATTACAAAAAACAATTTTCTTCTCGAACAGATGTATAACACAGATACAAACTGTGTCACATAACATAAAATAGGTACCTATATTTCCGTTACACGAAGGGTTAATGACAATTTATTGCTATAAAAACAATAATGATAGCAGGAGGTAACAAATGTTGGAAGATTCCTTGTTGTGTACTCAGTATAGTGCAATAGTAGTGTTTCTGGTCTACAGTAAGGACTTGTGATTTGGTGTTATTTATAAACTAAAAGTGCTTGAACGTAGATGCGGAAAATATATAAATGACGGAACTTCTTTTCTCTTGGATATAAAGGCGAACTTGATCACTATTTTTTGATTATCACAATCATTTTAATTTTGGACAAAACCAAAGTTTGGTAATTCAAGTTCTGGTTTTCGCATGTTTGAAGTAGCAAGCATGTGTTACAGAAGAAAACGGATTGGATATCTTGCTGCGAATTTGGAACAGAGGTTTGTGTTTACTCTGATTAATTGTTATCCAGATCCGTTCACATTTTTTTGGCCATCGCGGTAAAAAGTAGCCTATGAGCTTTCTCAGGCTTAAGACTATCAGGGTACATTTCATTTAAATCGAAGCAGTGGTTTTGAGTTTGTCGTGAACAAACAGACAGACAGGTGCAGATTTTACAATATGTAGTGATTTCAAACAAATACATTTAGTCTACGGAAGCATAATAATTCATTTGAATGCAATAATGTATTTACGTAGAAAAGTCGAGATATTTATAAAAAAATAAAATTATATGCTATTAAATCAACTAACTCAAATCAACAACGTACTGGCAAACGAAGTGTAGGTCGCCCAAAGACAGGGCAATGAAGTGACGACTTGTGCAAAATGGCTGGCAGGAGCTGGATGCGAGAAGTACAAAATAGATCAGAGTTGTGCGCTATGGGAGAGGCCTATGTCCAGCAGTGGACTGCGATACGCTGATGATGATGAAAAATCACTAGTGGATAGATGTTTGTTACTCTTTCACACATAAATTACTGTACGGATTTAGATGAAACTTTACAGTAATGTACCTTTTATTTCAGAATAATACCTATACTATATACTATTTAATATGTAAACCGACGTACACGCGGGCGGAGAAGAGAGCAAAAGTTAGCGATTCATAAATTTATATTAAAGCAGTTCAAGTTATAGGGGTCAAAGAAATTTAACAATTGATGTTGATCACCTATTTGTTATATTTTATAAACAACATTATGCCTTTTATTGCACATTGCTATAATTATTTTTGTAGGGATTTACAATTCGTAAAGTTATTAAAATTAATACCATCTACTATTACTATTACATATACTTAAAGAAAAAATTGTATGGTACCATGACCTCTTTTTTTAAAATATGGAACATGATTTTTACACTTCCACTAAATGCTGTACGATTTACGGATTTTGAACAGCTCATTGCTCTGTCTTAAAAAAAATCGGCCAAGTGCGAGTCGGACTCGCCCATGAAGGGTTCCGTATCAACAAGTAACATTATATAAAAGTTCTTGTAGTTCGTTGATTAAATGAAAGGTAAATTGCGATTTACGATTTATGACATATTAAAAAAAAACTACTCACTAGATCTCGTTCAAACCAATTTTCGTTGGTAGTTTTCATAGTAATATACAACATCTATTTTTTTTAGTTTTATCACTCTCTTATTTTAAAAGTTAGAGGGGGGGGACACACATTTTTCCACTTTGGAAGTGTCTCTCGCTCAAACTATTCAGTATAGAAAAAAATGATAGTAGAAACCTCAACATCATTTTTGAACACCTATCAATAGATACCCCACACGTATAGGTTTGATGAAAAAAAAAATTTTGAGTTTCAGTTCCAAGACACAACAGGAAGACAAAAAATATAAAAATTGCTTTTTTGATGTACGAAAGTATATACTTTGATATGTAATAAGTAAAAACCAGTTATTTTCAAATTACACACGGGCACTTCAATTTGATTTTTTGAAAAGCATTGAACATTGAACCTTACACGCATTTCCTATTATCACACAAATTATTCAACTAGTCATTCAATGTTCATTTGCCTGGCGATGTTGCATCAAATCGTACGTGCAGGTGTTTCACTAATTTGTGACTATAAGTTAACCCGGCGTCTGCTAGGTTGGGTCATAATGACCCATTATAGTCCAGAAGGAAATCCCCTCCCTGGACTCCTTCCAATGCAAAGGCGCAGAGAGGGTCACACCGTGTGGTTTTAGTCGGTTCGAGTCCGACACACCACCCCGCCGTAACCCCCGACGGGGTGACGGTCCGCGGGGATTTCCACACGTAAAAAAAAAAAAAAAAAAAAATAATGACCCATTATGTTTTTAAATGCCGGTATTTAAGAAAATCATAGTTTAACGTTACCACGCTTCACAGTAGCTGCAGTTAGTGCCCCGCCTCCCTCGTTTCTTTTGTCAACTTAGACGGTATGCGTCTGTACAGGAAGATAGACGCGGTCAAACAACAAAAAGGTAAATATGACCCAACTATACATTCGATGATACCATTTTGTGCCAATTTATTTGTACCAACATTACGTATATCACATTATATTTTGTTATTTTTAGGCGTAACGGCGTAAATTCTTGAAAAACTTAGGTCTTGCTCTTATAAATGATCACAACCCGGCGTCAGCATGGTGACGCCGGGTTAATAATAAAAAAAAATTGACTGGTGACAGAACTCATGAATACGAACAACTTTTTATATGAGACCAACTTTCCGACTCGAAAATAAAATCAGCTGTTCGATATATTTTGATCGAGTAGGTATTTAGTTATATACCTAATGAAACAGCATTTTTTTCGAATAGGTAAGATTATTTCATACAAAAAGTTGATAGTATTAACGAGTACCTACTGGTCAGCTTCGCTGGCGTTCGCGTTTTTATTGATTCGAGGCAATATTGATTCCATTGCATTGAAAGTTAATAATAAATCTTAACTTTCAATGATATTGGACAATCAAATTGAAAGGTGTTTAGATGTGTCAATGCCATTGAAGCAATGGAATTAAAAGCAATATTGAACCGAAATTGATCCGTGTAATATCGGCTTAAATCAAACATTACATGTTCATGCACACAAATGTTTGACTTTATGCCAGCTATGTGTTAACTATATGGACTGAAGCATTATAAACCACTAAGCCATAAGGCCTTAGAAAGATAAAATGGATTTTAACCTCAGAACACCAATGACTTACCTATCTTTAAACTTTAAATTTCTCAGTTACAAGAGTACTTATTAGCAAGAGTTTTAATCCTTCTTTAAAAATACGTTCAATATTTGATTAACAAGCACTGTAGTATTTTATTATACTAGTGGCACTAGCGCTCTCTAAGTGGTCAAAATTCCATATAATATATTTTTTTATTCAGCTTTTTGCACTCCTCCTCCTCATATGCGATAAGTGTGCGAAATTTCCGTAAAAAGGGGTACAAAGATTTTGCTGAACGTACATATATATATAGATGAGCCCATCAAAATGACTATTTACTCTGCCTGATAGAAAGCATGAATAGAATCCAATAGTCACCACCCTCATCGCAAATGCAGATAATGCAGCACGGCGACCTACTTTATAACCGACTTCAAAAAATGGAAAAATTTAAGACTTTTTTTAAAAAACACATCAAACCCAAACTCCATGCCGAGAATACTGAAAAGTGTAAAATAAATTGGCATTAATTAGACTGGTTTAAATTACTATGTCACAATTCTTGTCTATACCTAATTATAAAATCGTATTGGCACCGACTTCAAACAGATTTTAGGTAATGAGCACACATTTTAATTTCACTTTTTTAAAATTAATAGAAAATTAGCATCGACAAACATTTTCAGAGAGCAGGTAATTTAAGTCAGTCAATTTAGAGCAAATTTATTTTACATTTTTCAGGGTCCTGAGCAGGGAGTTTGCTTTTGATGTCTTTTTGAAGTCGGTTATTTAAAAAAAAAGCTTTTAATCATTCCCCTTTAACCGATATAGGCCTATGTTTTATGGTAACTTCGTGAAAATATTTCGAAGTACCCACAATGTAGTAACTTTATAGGTGAGTTGTGAAAGATAATTTAGGGTGTCAGTTTTGTATCGATAAAAACACTAGATTTAATAGAATAAATGGACAGAAACATGAAATTACAGTTTGAAATTTCACCAAAAAGGTAAGTTTCATATATTTATTGCATTTTTTTTCTTTATAGGTGTTAATTTAAATACGAAGCTACAATTAACATAATGCTACAAATGAGTTTCACTTTCATTGTAAAACGTAAACAGTCTCAGAATAGGTGTATTATATATGTTACAATAGGTATATGCATGAGCATTATACATAACTCAGTCAATTTAAGTATAATTTAGTGTTGCATTGATTTATTATCTTTGAAATTACTTATTATTGCTACGATTTTTGAGGAAAAAAATTTATTCATTCATCAGCCAGCCATTCATGAAAATAGACTTATATATTACATAACTACAACATATTATACGATAACACAGACCTTCTAAAACTAAGATAACAAAAAAATTCCTTTCAAATGGAAAATATCAGTTATAATCTGATTTAAATAAACAATATCTGTCTATAACTTGGCTGGTACTAATACCTATATCTGGTATCTGCTTATCATTTATCGTTATGAGTGATTATACTTTACCTACACGATTTAGATGTTAGATTAATTAAAATTATTCTGTCTGTCATCATCATCATCATCATCAACAACAGCCTTCAACAGTCCACTGCTGGACATAGGCCTCTTTTTAGAAAGGAGGTTTTGGCCTACTATACCACGCTGGCCAGACGGGTTAGTATAGGGTTGGTTTCAAGTTTTCCTTCTCTTTGCATTGATGTTTTCTTGCGTAGTTTATCTCTTAGTCGCCTTTACGACACCCGCCGGATCAATAGAGGTGACACTCTGTATTCTTAATCCGTCACCACACAGATCTGTCTGGATCTTTATAATTATATATCATCATCATCAACAGCCTTTAACAGTCCACTGCTGGACATAGGCGTCTCCTTAGAAAGGAGGTATTGGCCTACTATACCACGCTGGACAGACAGAATAAATTAATGATAAATATTTCGTACATCTTACACACAACGTCATCTAGTCCCAAACTAAGCAGAGCTTTATTATGGGTACTAAAAAACTGATATAAATACTTAAACACACTTTTTTTTGTAAATATACACATATTATACATAGAAAAACACCCAGACTCCAAAACAAATATATGTTTATCGCAAAAATATTTGGTCTGATCCGGGAATCGAAGACCTGCTGATCAGCAGCCGCATATGCTAACCACTTGACCAACAAGGCAGTCTATATGTGCAGAAATCGTAAAATATTGAAAGTATTACACAGTAAACCAGAGAATATCTATGTAGTAAAATTCAAACCTTTAGTCAATTTACTCCACATTAAAGTATGCCCCTTTTCATACACATTTTATGCGAGAATAAGGTAAGCTGTTGGTCTTCGGTCAAAATGCTGATTTGAGTTCCTATTTTTAACCGACTTCAAAAAAAAGGAGGAGGTTCTCAATTTGTCGGAATCTTTTTTTTTTGTTTTTATTATGTTCAGCGATAATTTCGTCGTTTAAGAACCGATTTCAAAAATTATTTTTGCATTGGAATGGGTGTAGCTTACAGGTGGTCCCATCGTCACCATATCGGGATCTGATGATGGGATCCCAAGGAAATCGAGGGAACTTCTCAAATATCATAGGCACAATTGTCGTGATTTGGGTACACGGAATAGTTTTTCATTGAAGTCGGTTCCTTTTTGTTAAAATTATGTTATGTTTCTATGGATGTGAGTGACGCTTATCACGTTCCGTTTGAAAAATATCATCTATCTTTACCTTGGGTTATTATCTTCGATTGAGTAATATCTCGGCCTATTTACCTATATTTTAGATTATTTACCTATGTACTTACTTAATACTATTTGTAATACATACGTAAGACTGATTTCGTACTTAGTAAGTGGTAGTATAATCCAATCAATAGTCATACGATATCATGTTGCATGTTTTATTTTCAATTTTTTTCAAATAATAATCCATGTTCTTGAAAATTTATTATGCAAACGGAAACAGTCGTGAACATACAACAATTTAGAAAAACTTGAGTGAGTATAGCCAAATATTCCAAACTTATTAAATTACTTGGTCAAATATTGCCTTTAAAATGATAAGTAGAACGCAAACTATTGTAAATTTGACATGTTAGTCATACGCGTGTTTACGTTTTAATAGAAACAAGGGGATGCCCCTATTCGTTAGGACGAGGAATACCAGCTATGTGCTAACAGCAGCCATTATAAGGTTTTAAGCATTATAAATTAAACGTAACTTAAATTCATGGTACGGTTCCTAAACGCACCTATAGATTCATTATTCTTTAATAAAAATTATTAAAAACATTTTTGTTGGGAAGGTGTTTTATCAACGATATTACTTAATCAAGAAGATCTATTCAACTCTTCGAAGGTGCTTCATCAGTATTTTTTCTAATGGTTAGGAAATATATTTTATTTTATCCTTTAATAGTATTAACTTAGCATCTGAATAGTTTAAAACTACTCTGTTTACCCCTTTGATAATATGAAGGCGTGAAGATGGATACAAGTTTGTTGTTTTATTATGTTATTGGGTACCTAGGTTATGACGACTTTACCGTTCTAATTGTATTTTGTGTTTAAGTTGTCAACCCATAGATGTCGCTGTTATGGTTAGCTGAATCGCGCTAACGTTTGATTACCGTTGTTATTTTATATATCTCAGTTCTGAGGATATACATATTTGTTCGTTAACAGTAATATCATTTCTCGCCTTCGGACCCCTGATCACGTGCAACCAGTTTCAGAAACTTTTAAGGTTAACTCTACTCCCTTCTACTAAGTCCGTATGTTGCACTTTAATAATTAGAACAGAGAATATAACAAAACAACTTCAACAAAAATATTCAATATTAAGATGAATGAAAAGTTACAGCAAGTTTTCAAGAGCGTCAGGAGATATGGTCTTCGGCCTCGTGACGTCAGCAGTTAAAACATATTAGCACCGACCCGATGACACTGCTTGATATTATCTTTACTTGCATAAACAGTACAATTCGCCCAAGTCGCTCCCTGTAGGCCCACAGTCGATTTTAGCCGCCCTTCCGCCGCTCTGGGGTTTTATATTCCATGTAGTATACAAATTGAACTGACTTAAACCACGAAATATATTATATCGTACCTAAAATGATTTAAAGTTCTAGAATATTGCATTTACTGCTTGAAACTAATGGCTTAGTGCACTATCTTATTATACTTAAGGTAATTTTTGTTTCGAATACGTAAAAAAGGAACTAATTTTCTAAACAATTAATTAAGTGTATTTCTTTATCATAAACCGATTCAGAATTATCAATGCGTTTATCGTTGTCAATGTCGTCTGATTTTTATTTATATTGTGTTGAGGTTATTATTTAAACGACTTTTTGATAATTGGGATCATCTTGTATAATTTTCAAACCTTGTGAAATTTCAGTACATAATTTTACTAAATTTAATTTACAATAGCATTTCAACCTTCCGGTTTATTAGTAGTGAGCTATCGTTTGCAGTTATAACACTGTATTTTTAAAAGGTATTTTTCAAACCATTGTTGTACTAAATCTGTGTCAGAAATGTACAGAAATCTACTTGTTCCCATTTTTTTTAATAATCATCATAATATCAAACGGAAGATAACGAGTTGACTAGCTGAATAGTCTGATGATTCTTCATCGAAATTATACTTTGGGGAAGCTAGGAAACTGATATTTGTCCGGAAAATAAAATGTATTCAAATTCCTAAGGGTCGAGAATGGATTTTTAGGGATCGAGAGTGAACTAAAGAAAATAAAGGAGCAATATTCTTGGAGTCTTGGTGGAATACTTTTTTAAATGAAACTCACTTCTAGACGCAGTGGTTAGCGTATGCGGCTGATTTCCGGTTCTTCACCAATGTTTATGTGATCAGCAAATATTTGATTCGGAGTTTTAGTCTATGTATAATATGTATGTATTTACAAAAAAAAAGTATGTTTATGTATTTATATGTCCGAAATATTTATTTAATTCAATTCCACTATACAGTGAACTTAAAAAAAATACCTGATTAGTTTCGACTAATGTTGTTATCAAAGGAAATTAATGGTAGTTTCTTTTGTGTTTTTTCAGAAGGCTAAACATGCCTCGTATCGTAATATCGAGTGTTGAGAGGGTGCGTCCAACGCTTGTGGAAGCAGAGCTTGAGGATGCGATGCAGTTTGCTGGTAAGCTTAGATTAAGTTTAGTCTTATTATATTATTACTGCTTGTTGGTCTAGAGGTTAGGGTATGCGGCTGCTTATCAAGAGGTCTCGGTTTCGATTCCCAGGTGGGACCAAATGTTTGTATGATCCGCAAATATTTGTTACTGAGGTCTTTTCTATGTATATTATTTATATCAGTTGTCTAGTACCCATAATACAAGCTCTGCTTAGTTTGGGACTAGATGATGTTGTGTATCAGATGTCCAAATATTATAATTATATTATTATTATAAAAATATTATTATTACTGTATTTCCGCGACATATCTCAGTTCAACAAATTTCTGACAATAATATTACCATATATAAAATCAGCTAGGTATTGAAAATTAAAAACTACATGTGAATCGGTACATCAGTTCCGCACAGTAACCGGAACATATGCATGAAGGTTTTCTTTTGAAAAAGGACCGTAAAGCAATTAAGACGGTATAATGTTGTAAAATTGATACCAAAAACATGTTGACTACCGGCTGCCTGCTACCGGTCACCTGTTCGATTCCCGGGTCGAACCAAATATTTGTATGATCTGCAAATATTTGTTTCAGAGTTTAGGTATTTTCTATGTATAATATGTATCTTTTTACAAAATATATATATATTTATTTACATCAGTTGTCTAGTACTAGACCCGTGGTTCAAGTTTTGCTTAGTTTGGGAATAGATCGCGTTGTATGTCTGACATATTTATTTATTGCTATTATTATGTATTTTACTATACTTTGCCCGCAGTTTCGCTCGATGTATTTCGGTTTTCGAATCTTATTGTTTGTCAGTTATCGCGGTAAAGAGTATTCTACGTTTGTGCTCGAAAATCAAAGTATCTAAATCCAAATTTCATTAAATTGCTTGCTGTCTATTGAAATTTCAATAATAGGTACTTCACCCAATTCCCCTCAACGTGACGTTACACGCTCTTTTTGATGATGGAGTAATATTGATCTTCACGTGCCCTAAGGCCTTTCATACGTTTTTACGTTCCTTGTATCATACGGTTTACAAAAATAAAAGTAGATACATACTTATATGTACTAATGTCAGTTGTGTAGTATTCATAGCACAAGCTCTGCACGTTGTGTGTCAGATATCACAAAGTTTATGGATTTATTTTTTAAAAGACAAAAGAAAAGCACCATTGATCAACCGATAATAACATGAAAATTAAATTGCAATCTCAATGTATAATATTATCTCTACATGTTATAAAATCAAGTCTATCTTTCCGAGATAAAACTCAAAAACCATAGACATCCCCAAAATCGATCAGAGTGGTGTGCAATGGGAGAGGCCTATGTCCAGCAGTGGACTGCGATAGGCTGATGATGATGATGATGAACCGACATAGACGCGGGTGGAGCCGCGGGCGAAAGCTAGTTTAAAATACAAGAAATATTAAATTCTATGAACGACGCCTATCGTAACATTGTTTAGGTATTTACTCATAATGAAAACAATTTCAGGCGCTGGCAAGTACCAACTCATCCACTGCTTAATAATGCTCTCCACTCTAGCAGCAGCCATCTTGGAAATGATTGGTATAGCCTTTATACTTCCTGCAGCATCCTGTGACCTCAATATACCAGATGGCCTCAGAGGAATTCTCACTTCCCTACCAAATATTGGTAAGTTAAGTGTTACTTCGCATTACAAATAGGTTTTAATACAGCGATATTTTAAACAGTAGATAACTACTTCAATTTACCTTTTTTTTTCTTCCTAGCCTTTATTCTTAAAATTTTTGGGGTCGGCTACTAGTTGAACCGGTTTTACCTGAATATCATTTTTTCACGAAGCGACTGGCATCGGACCTTCGTAACCATATGGGAGAACTGAAATTTGGTGGTTGAATTAGTCGGCAGTATATTTGAGGGCACTGACTTCCCAATAACTATTGCTATAGATGTTCGCGACAACCGGGACCAACGGCTTTACGTGCTCTCTGAGGCACGGGCGTGCAAACATCGCCAAACTTCCAAACTCCAGGCTGCTGTTAGGAATTTCTTAAGAATACTCAAAAATACTTTATGGCCCGACCCGGGATTTGAACCCGAGACCTCTTGTTTAGCAGTCGCAGGCGCTATCCACTAGACCAGAGAGGCAGTTGAACTACTTAAATTTACATACAAACAATAAAATACAAGCAATCATACCTATGATTAAGCACCTGCTTGCTTCCTTAGTTGCTTTACGACACACATAGGATGAAAAATGATGGTGATACTGTGTATTTATTCGATCATGACACATGCATATCGGATGATGATATCAAAACAAAAAAAATATAGTTCAGGAAAATTTAATCTTTACTTTAAGATGTACCATTTAATGAGTCAAGAGAAATAAATTATTTTAAATATAGGAATCTACCCTTTATTGTCTATCCATAATAACCATGTACATTATTTCAAAGTTGCTTACTATAGCACAGAATACATAATAGTACTCATACAGAAGACTCACTCCGAAAAGTAAATTAAAGAAATCGGGACCCTAGGCGTCAAAATAGTAAGTTCAATTCAGATCGCACAGCGCCGAATCAACTACAATTATATTTACCTACCGTTGCGTCTCTTTCTATCGTGTAACTCTTACTTGGTCTGACGATGTATAGTCGACAGGCATAGTCGACAGACATGCTCGTCCGGGCAGGCAGGCGGCCGACTATACCTAAACTGCGGAGTGACACCCCCCTGACTATAGTTCAAATGCTGAGCAAATGGGCGAGTGTACGTTAATGAAAAGTCAAGAAACTTGTACTAAAGTAACAGATATAGTGGTCACCATGATTCATTGTTTGTATTCAAAATGAGGATATTGATTACTACTCTTGGATCCTACTAATACTTTCAAGAAGAGTAAAGCCATTTTGGGAATCTTTAAAATTCTTTTTTTTTTTATTTAATGCCGGCCACGGTGACTCTACTCTGCCTGATGGAAAACATGAGTAGAATCCAGGAGTGGGGGCTGCCACACAGCAACACTACGTAATATATGAACTTATACAACTTCATGACATCAACACCAGAAACATCATTTCTGGCAAGATAACTACATGATAAACCTTTTGTTTTCAGGAATTATTCTGACAGCTCCATTTTGGGGCAGAGCGGCAGATCACTTAGGCAGAAAACCTGTACTGCTGGGCTCGTTAGCTGTATCCGGGACAATGGCCTTTATTGCCTCATTTATGCCTAACCTGATCAGTTTTGCAATCTTCAAATTTGCTTGCTCTCTATTGTAAGTATTTATCTATTTATTTGAAACTTCATTGTACACCAATTAGGTATCCAATTTCGTACACAGATATAAATAGAATTTAACAATGTGGCATTACTCGACTGCCTTGTTGGTCTAGTGGTTAGTGTATCCGGCTGCTGATCAAGAGGTCTCGGGTTCGATTCCCGTGTCAGACCAAATATTTGTGGGTCACACAAATATTTGTTTCGAAGTCTGGGTATTTTCTATGTAAGTATGTATTTACAAAAAAAAAAGTATGTTTATGTATTCATATTAGTTGTTTAATACCCATAATACAAGCTCTGCTTAGTTTGGGACTAGATGACCTTGTTTGTAAGTGTCCGAAATATTTATTTATTATTACAGTAGTTATTTTAAGTTCTGATGTTGTATTCTTGTGTTCTAAAAAAATTAGAACAATCTTAATCTTCCCAAAAACTCTTCCTATTAAGTTCATCCCTACTAATATTATAAATGCGAAAGTAACTGTGTCTGTTGGTCTGTAACGTTTTCAATCCTTAACCGTTGAACCGATTTTGATGAATTTTCCCGGGGAGATAGATCGAACCTTGGGAAAGGACATAGGTTACTTTTTACAACATACACGCGGGCGGAGCCGCAGGCGAAAGCTAGTAAACTATATTTGCAGATCATACAAATCTTTGGTCCGACCGGGGAATCGAACCTGGGTCCTCAAACACAGCAGACGCATACACTACCACTGCGCCACCGAGGCAGTCAAAGTCAAAGGACATCTTATACACAACGCCATCTAGTCCCAAACTAAGCAGAGCTTGTATCATGGGTACTAGACAACTAATATAAATACATAAACATACTTTTCTTTTGTAAATACATACATATTAAACATAGAAAACACCCGAACTTCGAAACAAATATTTGCTCATCACACAAACATTTGGTCCGACCGGGGAATCGAACCTGAGACCTCCAGCACAGCAGACGCAGACACTACCACTGCGCCATTTATTACTATCAAACTATAATTAAATAGAATGTCATCTTTCTTATGTTCTATGTAACTGTTTTCAGTTTATCTTGCCCCTCATCTCTTGGCTACGCTTACGTATCCGAGGTGTTGCCACAAAAAAGACGTGACATTGCCGTGCTAATCATCAACGGCCTTGTCAACGTGTTTACAGTCTTTAGTCCGGGTAAGTGTTCAACTAAGCTTATTTTCTCGGGGTCAAGTATGAACTTACAGTTGATCAGCTGTAGTCTTAGTAACTTTAATATTTACAACTACCCACATTTAAATCAGATCATCCTCATCCTCCTAGCCATTATTCCCAATTTTATTTGGCGTCGGCTACTAGTTAAACCGGATTTACCTGAACTTCAGTTTTTCCACGGAGCGACTGACATCGGACCTCTGCAACCCTAAGGGAGAACTGAAATTCGAAGATTGAACTAGTTGTCAGTATATTTGAGGGCACTGACTTCCCAATAATGATTGCCATAGATGTTCATGACAACCGGGACCGACGGCTTTACGTGTTCTCCGAGGCACGGGCGTTAGTCATCGCCAAACTGCCGAACTCCGGGCAGTTATTAGGAATTTCCTAGGAAAATCCCAAAAACACTTTTTGGCCCGACCCGGGATTTGAACCCGAGACCTCTTGATTAGCAGTCGCATACGCTAACCACTAGACCAACGAGGCAGTTCCACATTTGAATCAGGTATATCCATATAAATAAATAAAATTGAAGTGTCTGTATCTAATATCAAATGAACAGTGCATATGAAAGTATGTCCAGTACTTACAAAAAAAAAGGAATTTTTTGTCTGTCTGTCCGTCTACTGTTTGTTCCGGGTCATCTCTGGAACGGCTGGATAGTTTTCGATGGGAGTTTCACTCATATAAAGCTAATGATATTAGAAGTAACTTAGGCTTTTTTTTAAAACTAGTTTCATTCAGCGGCGTTACTCGCGATTTTCAACAACACTGCGGGACTCAACTTGTTTGTTATAATTTTTAATATTTGATTGCTTAAAGTAAATAAATCACCTTATTAAACCATATTTATTTTCCTGGAAATTCTTGTCAATATTTTACAAAATACGACTTCTCAGGAATAGTTATGGTTCACAAAAAAATAAAATACACCAATAATACCTCTTAATACTTTACTAAAACTAACACTTCCAGGTCTGGCATGGCTGTTGCTGTCGTACGACTGGCGGTACGCCTGGGGTCTCATAGACATGCGACCCTGGCGCCTCCTCACTGCTGTCTACTCACTTCCTCTACTGATCTCTGCACTCCTCGTATTATCTGTTGACGAGAGCCCCAAGTTTTTAATGACGAAGGGTCACAAAACTGAAGCCTTGGATGTTTTGAAGAAGATATATAAAGTCAACACTGGAAAGTCTGAAAATACATTTTGTGTAAGTACATTATTTATTTCGGGTGATTTAAGGCCTCAGCACACTAGCTACTTTTAACATCGGCGATCGGCGATTTTGCGACTACATCGATGCTGCATCGCGTTTTAGCGGCTTCCTGCGTTCGATCGCGGTATCAAAAGCGCGCGTCATGTTGCATCATTCGCGACGTTCTGCGTTCAAACGCGGTATCGAAAACGCGCGTTTTAGCGACTGCTCAGATGCCTGGATGGCGTTGGCTGTAGTGTTGTCTATAATTTTCCGACGCCAAATCGATGCTACCGGCATCCGAATGTGTGCGGAGAGTAGTGTTCAGCTGATGTGTCGCGCTTCTAAAACGCGACTCAATCTCCGCGTTTGACGTTTTTAAGTGTGCGATGTGTCGCCGTATTTAGCTTCTAAACAACGACTTGTTGCCGATCGTCGATGCTAAAAGTAGCTAGTGTGCTGTGGCCCTTATACGTAGGGACACACACATACATTGCATTAACAGTGCATAGTAATTGTATCAATGTGTGTGTAAAGTGCCACCCGCATCATTTCCCACCGTGATACAAGTCTGGTAAAAGTAGTTAAAAGTGCTGTACATGTAGTCTTTAATTAGTGTTACAATTGTATTGGAACTTTTATTTTATTTAGAGTGTATTATACAGACTTTTATTTATAACTTGCTGAGCTCCACGGTGTTACCCGCGTCTGTTGTTGTAACCGCGGGGCGAAGCTAGACTAAAAAAAGTAGTCTAAGTTACTCCTTATATCATCGGCTATCTGCCAGTGAAAGTCCCGTCGAAATCGGTCCAGCCGCTCCAGAGATTACCCGGAACAGACAGACAAAAATTGTAAAAAAAAAATTGGCAAATGTACCGTGTATACATACATATGCATTTATTAAAAAGCGGTTATTTTAATATTACAAACAATTTTATTTGTTTCTGTAGACTACCGGACTCATCTAATCAAATTTTGTCGTATCTTAGTATATACCCACATCAATAACTACATAATATGTCTTAATATTTATTTTCAACAAACTGATTTCTTAGTAAGAAATTATTACTGCAACATCTCAACATTTCCTTATAATTGTAGTACATACAAAGACTATTGCACCACCTGTGCAATTTTATTATGTGGACGCATACAATCCGCCGTTTTTGAGACAGTGTTGAGAATTGCCAGACTGCAGTGGCAGACAAGATGGCCGATAAATAGTAATAAAAAAATGTTGATTAAATTCGTGCAGCACATGTTCAGTTGTTTTTGAAAGCCTTGAGGGATGCTTGTGTTAAGCAGTGGACGTTTTTCGCCTGAGATGATGACGATATACACCAAAACTGAAAATACACAACAGTTATATAACCCTTTTCTTTCCGTGCGTGCCTCAAATGCCACCATCTGGTGGTTATGTCAGACTCGAACCGACCAAAAACCACACGCTGTCTCGGGTAATAGAAGCCGAGGAAACAAATACACACTGGCAAAAAAGTTTGTGTTACAGAAAACCCTAGACCAAGTTATAGTATTAATTTAAGTCTGGTGCTAAGGCGTATCAGAGCTGATGATGTCATTTTTTTGTTTTACACACGCCTTTATTATTAAATGGTAATATATCAGATGATGTCCGATGTAATATGATATGTAATACAAAGGCTCAGCATTGTTTGTGAGGGCGTATCTCTTAGGATTAAGGATATTATACGGTTATATATATATAGAAGTTTAATCCCTACAATAAATATAATCGCTTACTAATATTCTAAATTCCGGTAGGTAAACACATGTTGAGACTGACATCTTTGTATGGTGGGGTTTTACTTGTACAAATGCATGATCCAATTTATTATGTACCAGAAAATAATAATTGTGTAAAAATTAAAATTCAAATCTTTTGTTTTCAAATTGGTGTTTCCAGTAGGGTGGTTGGCTATTTAAACTCTTCGCATTAACAATCATGACTTACTCTAAGGAACTATAATTATTCTGTGGTATCAATCACAGAGCAGTTTTATATTTTAAACCTAAATTACTAAGCTGAAATTAAAAAAAAGATACGTGCTTTGAAAAAGAAGTGGTCCTTTGATCTCTTTTTTCTGTATGATATTTTCGTCGTAAATTATATTTGCATTGAGCTTTGTAAAATTCCTAGTTGGTACGATTACCACCATGTTGGAACGATTACCACCATGTTGGAATCTGATGATGGGAGAATAATGCAGAATCTAACCAGGCTGCCATGGTATGGTTCACCATCCTACATTGTCTACCCTCACAATGAGCACGGTGGCCCCTACTCCTGGATTCTATTCATGCTTTCCATCAGGCAGAGTAGAGTCACTTTGGTAGGCTTAAATATTAAAAAAAAAGTATTTTATAAACACATTATATGAAGGCGTTTCATGAAGTAGGAAATACAATAGCCAGATAGTATGACAGGGAGGATAGTCTAGGTTGAAGTTTACTCAAGCGATTCCATGAATCAAAAGCCAGTCATAACATTTATAGTCATTTTGATTTATAGAAACATACATTTGCATTATATATTTTTTTCCTGATATTTACTTTATATTCGGTTTTAGTATAACTTTTCTATATTTATAATTGTAATTGTTTATACGTGTTTGTGTACCCACAAAAGTATAATTATGTATTCCTTCCTTACGGTGCCTCTCCATTAATGGAGGTTGGCCGTCAGCTCTGCATATTCCTTTCTGTTCTTAGCCAGACGAAACAGTTCTTCTACGCTGGCGATCCCAGTCCAGTCTCTGATATTTCTGAGCCACGATTTTCTTCGTCTTCCGACGTGGCGTTTTCCGGATATTTTTCCCATCATAATTAGGCGGATAAGGCGGTACTGTGGGTGACGGAAAATATGTCCCAGGTAGCCAATCTTACGCTTTTTGATGGTCGGAAGTAGCTCACTGGATTTTTGCACACGTCGGAGAACCTCCTCATTCGTGACTCGATGAATCCAATTATGTATTAAGTAAGTGTTTTACAAGGGCTGGATTGAAAACCAGCGTTAAAAGTTATCACTCTTTCTGTATTCTTTTAATAACCGCTGAATCCAGACCCTTTGCGATGGTGATTAAGTTTTTGAATGTAGATTCTTTTGTGTTTATAGAAGGCAATAAAATGATTATTATTATTATAACTTTTTCTGTCTCCAGGTAAAATCTTTAAAGTCACCAATGGAAAAGTCAAGACTGGAGCTAGATGCTTCAGGGTGCGTACTCACAACAAAAGCGCCGAGCGTCTCGGCGATGGCGCTACTACGAACGCCACACTTGAAATGGTTCTCGCTTACTGGTTTCCTAATGTTTGGATTATTTTCTTTGTAAGTACTTTACTATTGCTCAAATTGAAATTTAAATTGCCTTTATAATCTTTAAGTGAATAATTTTAGTTTTTGGGATATAACGCGCTAACTGTAGGAGTTAAGTATACCTATTAAATTGCTAATTAATTGGAATTGACATTTAAACCAAGTTAATGGTAAACCCTAGTCAGGAACTGACTGTCAACTTGTGATCACGGCCAGTGTAAAGGTGTTGAGGCGTGGCGTTAATAAACCTTTTTAGCAATAATTCAACCACCGAATAAACTGAAAAATAGAAATTAATAAACTTTTATTACTTAAACTTGATAACTAATTTCTTAAACTAATGAAGCATACCTAAATAATTTTGAGTCGGTACCAAACAATCAATGAACAAAGATAACTAAATTACCTTAAGTTTAAAGAAAAAAACTAAATCAAGTTATCAGACAAGGGTTTGACATCACACTTTACGAAATTAATTAATTTTCTCGTTTACCGACGACTCAACATTATTTTGGTATCCTTACATCAGTTTAGGAAATTCGTTTTTAAACTTTATTATTTTCTGTTTTTCAGTTTTTTCGGCTGTTAATTTTTTGCTAAACGTTTTATTTTAAATTATTTGTAGTTTTAACCAGTCTTGCCATTCCCCAAACCGCACTCGGCCAGCGTAGGGACGTGTTCACCCTCTTCTGGGAGGAGAGCCGAGCCCACCAGTGGGACATTGGTTGTTGATGATTGATGACAAATTGTTGTTCTAAGTCTTTTAATACGTTTCATATGTGCAGTCTTAAGTCGCAACACGGATTACTAAATTAACGGAAAATAACAATAATATGTATGCTTTGTTTCAGCCTAAATGGTCTTTTCCTATTCGCTCCCGACACGATTAACAAAGTGATGAACAACCCAACAAGCTCCGGCACGGTATGTCAACTCATGGCTGAGAATAGCAATTCCGTAAGTTTAACAAATAATATAATATTAAAACTATGTAACTAACAACGTCTCCAATAGGAGTTTTACACGGATTCAAAGATATTTTTTTTATTAATAACCCATAATGTGCTACTGCTCGGTGGTTTTAGCAGTACTAGTTGAGGCTATCTTTTGCCGTTGGATGTTTTAAAGCCGCCCGAAAGCCTCCAACTAAGGTTCACCACTGTTATCTTAACAATAAGAATCGGAACCGACTACTTAAAGTGACCTCCGAATCATGGATATGCTCATAATATATCACGCTATAAACGGTCACCCATCTAAGTACTGACCGCACCGTAGTTGTTTACCCTCGATGATTGTGTCCAATCACCTAAGGCTAAAGCTATTTGGCTTTAAGCGTTTTGATGTCCACCCATCACAAGGATAATTGGTAGTTGTACTTCAGCAAAGGTGATATTTTCTGGAAAGTAATAATGTATCATGCTAAACTTATTGTTGACTGGTAACACATTCCATAGTTATGCCACTTAATCATATTTTCTTATAGTATACTAGTTTTCGCCCGTGGCTCCGCCCGCGTGTATGACGGTTGTCGTAGTAAAAAATAGCCTACGTATGTCCTTTATAGGCTCTAGACTGTGTACCAAATTACATTTAAATCGACTCAATGGTTTTGGTGTGAAAGCCGGACAGACAGACACACAGACACAGGTACAGACACAGATACATTCGCATTTATATTATTAGTAAGGATTGTGGCATCTCCAATCCTAATTCTTCAATTCGCATTTCCTTGACATAAAAGGAAAATGTAAGGTTAATATTTTATACTACAAAAAAAAATCCTGCTAGGATTTGAAACCACATGAGTTGTTGACAAAATTCAGAAACGTGGTTAAATTAGATAAATATATCTAATATATAAAATTCTCGTGTCACAGTTTTCGTTGCCATACTCCTCCGAAACGGCTTGACCGATCTTTAAGAAACTTTATATGCATATTCAGTAGGTCTGAGAATCGGCCAACATCTATTTTTGATACCTCTAAAACGCGAGCGGAGCCGCGGGCATCAACTAGTCATAATTATACATAACTAACAAGATTACAAATTTAAAAATGTATTAAAATGGAACACATAAACAATTAAATTAAATTGAAGTGTTCATTTGAACTTTAAAATAAATATCTTTTTACCAAATTCGTATAAAAAAAACAATTTTAAAATTTTTTGCTTATTTGTTCCGGGTTGTCTCTAGAATGCCTAGGCTGATGTTAACACCACTTGCACTGGCACATCACTGATGATATAGAAAGTAACTTAGGCAACGTTTTTTAGACAAGCTTCATCTCGCGACATTACCCGCTTTTAAACAATATGCGGAGGGATTCAACTAAGTAGTTTAAATAAAATATTAATCTCCAAAACATTTTAAATGTGAGTTCAAAGTACGCATTTCATTCATAAAACCTTTTTGCGATGATAACATATCGGTCATTAAACTTTTTCTTGTACTTGGTCCGAATAACATTAATTATATTAAAACTTCATTTTGTTATTGCTTTATTCACAATAATAAGGAAAATGGTTATATAAATAAAGATTAGATTTCAATAAACGTGAGTGGGTCGTAAAATAGCTTTTCGTCTAAATTCCACGTTTTAGAACTTACTAGCTGATGCCCGCGGCTTCGACCATAAACAAATTCCAGAATAAAAGTTCCAAGCACAAACATTGATTGCCATTTTCACCCCTTTAGATGTGGAAATTTTAAAAATCCTCTTTTAATGCTCGCCTACACTCCTCAAAGATCACACATACCTAATTTCAGCTTCCTGCGTCTTGTAGTTGTGACTGTGCGTTGTCTGTCAGTCAGTCAGTAAGGGAATTGTTTTATATAAGTACTAGCTGATCCGGCGAACTTCGTACCGCCCGAATTTGAAATCCCAGAGCTTGTTCGCAGCGCCACCTACCGGGTCCAATTGCGAATCTAAACCATTCCCAGATCCCCTTGAACACACACAAAAAAATTCATCAAAATCGGTCCAGTCGTTTGAGAGAAGTTCAGTGATATACACACTCACACAAGAGTTATATATATAAAGACTAGCTGATCCGGCGAACTTCGTACCGCCCGAATTTGAAATCCCAGAGCTTGTTCGCAGCGCCACCTACCGGGTCCAATTGCGAATCTAAACCATTCACAGATCCCCTTGAACACACACAAAAAAATTCATCAAAATCGGTCCAGTCGTTTGAGAGAAGTTCAGTGACATACACACTCACACAAGAATTATATATATAAAGATATACTATTAAGAAGCATCTCTCATCAGCTTTAAACCTTTATTATTCTTAATATTATTTGGTTTTAGCTACCTGTTCAATAGGTATTAATTACCTGTAGTTGTTTAGATGTTGAGATTTCACCCAAGTTTTTCCAAGAAACGATTGGCATCAGACGTGCATAACCTGGTTGTCAGTATGTTTAAAGGACTAATGTTTTTTTAATTCCCATTAATTAGCAATTTAATAGGTATACTTAACTCCTACAGTTAGCGCGTTATATCCCAAAAACTAAAATTATTCACTTAGTTATTTAAATGACAATTGTCACTGACAGCTTAACGTACTTTCCGAGACACGGATCTGAGATAAAACCTGACAATACTTTGGTCAGACTCGGGGAATCAAACCCGATGCCTCTTGATCAGCAGTCGCATCCTCTAACCGTTAGATTTAGCTAAACAGTTACTTTTAAACTTGTATATTATAGTGACGTAGTTCTAGTTATCTTTTAATTAGATTATCATTGATTTATTTGAGAAGCTGTATCAATATTTTGCGTACGGTGCGGTGTAGGGAAAACCGAAACACCTGCAAGATATATCCATGAAGATAGTGTCTGATAAGGACAAGTACTAGAGTTTACTTAGGCCTTATAGGGTTTTATTAATTAGTTATTTAAATGTGAACAATTCAAGTCAGACTTATTCTTTCATCTTAAATTAAGAGGAGGTTCAAAAGGAACCATTCTCGACTGCAATGTTTTTCGATTTTTATTGACTGATTTTCGACTTTAATGTCTAAATGGTAAAGACAGTGTAAGTAATATTATGACAATATATTTATGAGTAGATTAATTACAATTATTACAATATAATCCATAATAAATATGGCTGTGTCCCGCGGTGTTCCCACTCTTATTGTTTTATATCGAGGTTAACGCCACGGAGTAAAGCTGGACTAAAAATTTAACCTAAGTTACTCCTTATAAGAGCGCTCATAGCCGAGTGGCCTTAGGTGATTGGAAACAATCACCAAGGGTAAGCAACGACGGCGCGGTCGGACCTAGATGGGTGACCGTTTGTGGCATTATATGTAATGAGCGTTTCCGTGATTCGGAGGTCACGTTAAGCAGTCGGTCCCGGTTGTTATCATAAGAAAGCAGTCGTGAAGCTCAGTTGGAGGCCTTCGGGCGGCTTAAAAACATCCAACAGCAAGATTACGTAGCCACAACGTGTCTTGCCTGTCCCCAACCCGCACTCGGCCAGCGTGGGGACGTATGGCCTTAACCCTCTCTTGAGAGGAGACCTGAGCCCAGCAGTGGGACGTTATGGGTTGTTGATGATGACTCCTTATATGTCATCAGCTAGATAGTTGGATTTGAAAATTGGTACAAACTTTTTCTTTTTATTTAAGTACAAATATACTCGTACTTTCATATGCATTTATATAAAAAACTGTTCATTTGAAATTACAAACAGATACTTTGACATTATTTATTTGTAGAGATTACTTACTTATTATCTGTTCTCAGAATCTCTTCAGTCCTTTTCGACAGCAAATTAATAATAAAGTTCTGTCAGGGGGGTGTCACTCCGCAGTTTAGGTATAGTCGGCCGGCTGCCTGCCGGGTCAGACACGCCGGTCGAACAGACATCGTCAGAACAGTTCAGAGTTACACGATAGAAAGAGACGCAATTGTAGGTAAATATAATCGTAGTGATTCGGCGCCGTGCGATCTGAATTGAACTTAATCTTTTGACACCGAGGGTATCTATAACTTTAATTTACTTTTCGGAGTGAGTCTTCTGTACTGGTACTATTATGTATTCTGTGGTTCTGTATCATCTTCCTAGTCTTTATTCCAAAGATTACGAGTATTTGGGGTCGGCTAATATTTCAACCGGTTTTACCTGTATTTCAGTTTTTTCACTGGCATCGGAACCTTGAGCGAGAACTGAAATTCGAAGGTTGAACTAGTTGTCACTTTTTTTGAGGACACTTACTTCGAAATAGTGATTAGCATAGATGTCCATGACAACCAGGACTGACGGTTTAAAGTGCTCTCCGAGGCACGGGCGTCAATCACCTCTAAACTTCCAGACACAGGGCTGCTACTAAGAATTTCCTGTTAGGAAAACCCAACAACACTCTTTAGCCCGACCCGGGATTTAAACCCGAAATCAATAGATCTCGGGTTTTTTAAAGCAGGATCAAGAGATCAGCAGTCACATACGCTAACCACTAGACCAACGAGGCAGTAAAGTCCTGTATTAAGTAGTAAAGTACAATATTTTTCATCTATAAGGCCATTGCTAAATTGTAAGCCTCCCTTTACAAAATAAGTGTTTTTAATAAGTATTTTTAATAAGTATTATAATAAAGTTTTGTTCTTTCCAGACATCCACTCCACAATGCACGGACGCAATGTCTTACCAAACATTTTACATTATGGTGGTTACCACTCTGGTGTATGGTGTTTTGGTAACCATTGCGAGCGTGAGTCCACTCTCCAAGAAGACGTTATTGGTGTCTATGTTCATCCTCGTGGGTATCGGATGTCTTATCGCGGGGCTATCGACTAACAGGTAAATGATTTTATACTATGTCGAACATCATTAACAGCCAGTCCACTGCTGGATACAGGCCACTCCTTATGAAGGAGGTTTTGTCCTACTATTTTTTATTTTCTTTTCCAGTGGAATTGTTCCGTGTATGTAGCTGGTGGATATCCGCCGGATTAATAAAAGTGGTGGCTCTCCTTCTTCATAGTCCGTCAATAAACAAACAATTTTCTTTCAATAATACTTATCAGAAGGAAAAATCTTAGCAACCAGTCTTTTCCCAGTTACAAATTATCCTAAGGTTTTAAAGTAAACGCTGGCCACTTCAAGTCAAAAAGTTCTTAATTCGCTTGTTTTTTAATAAAAGAACCGCTATTAAGTTAAATACCTCATGTTAATTTGACTTTGTTTTGTAGGATAATCGCCGGTATAGCATTCTCTTCACTGCAGATCACAGCACTCGGCATCGGACCTCTTACTGCTTATGTTGTGCATCTCTTTCCTACGGCACTGAGGTAAGAATCAACGAGTAAAAATATAAATTACCTGTGCTTTCTAAATCTTTCTCAACAGCACCGCCGCGGTCTTGCGTCCTGTTTGTACTGAAATCAGCATCGTTCTTATCCACTACCTACCTTCATACTTCCATTAATATTTTGTAAAATACATAGTAGCTAAGATACACATGATAGCAGCGTAGTGACAGTGCTTAGCGACAAGGCAACCGAACCTTAGCAATGTGCACTAAAATATTATAATGGAAAACTTTTTTGAACAATAAAGATTATGTAATAAATGTAATTGAAGCATGTTTATGCTTACAATCGTGGAGAGCGATATCTTTACGATGTTTAACGATTATGTTGCTGCTAATAAAACCTTTTGCTTCGTGCAAAATATTTGCTTTATATATTATACTATGTTAAGTAGATATATTTAACAAAGGGAAAATGTTAAAATACAATGTTTTCTTTACAAAATTATTATCTTTAGTTATACTTCCTTAATCCAGTTATCTAGTATTTTCCAACGAGCAGTTCTTGTATAAATCTTATATATAAAATTCTCGTGTCCCATACTCCTCCGAAACGGCTGGACCGATTTGTATGAAATTTTGTATGCATATCAGGTAGGTCTGAGAATCGGCCAACATCTATTTTTCAAACCCCTAGGACGCGAGCGGAGCTGCGGGCAATAGCTAGTCTTATATATAAAATTCTAGTGTCACAATGTTATTTCCCATACTCTTCTGAAACGGATTTACCTATTTGTATTAAATTTTGTATGCATATCGGGTAGAGTTGAAAATCGGCCAACATCTACACTCGGTTCCAAAAATTACGGGTCAGTCACAAAAATTGAAATACCTCCAGAACTGTAAAAGCTAGATCAATGAAATAAAAAACAGAATAAAGACTTTTTAGTTGCGCTTCTAATAGCATATTATTTAAACTGGTTGATGAAAAAAACTTCATTAGAAAAACAAAATTTAAAAAAATGACTATTTTTAAAAACAAAATTTTTGTTTCATGTCATTATGGATGCTTTCCATTTCTATTCTGTCACAAAAAAAATTATCGTGAACGTCTTCCACGTGCATAATTATTATTCTGTGAGGTGAAGCATGGCAGTCACGCTAGAGGAATGTACCAGAATCCTAACTTTTTTGGAACTTGGGCGGAGCCAGCGTGAAACAGCCAGAAACATTGGTGTATCTTTGTCGACTGTTCAGCGGGTAGTCCAGCGGTACCAAGAGACCGGATCACACCTTAGAAGACCAGGAAATGGCAGACCAAGATGCACAACGGCCAGGGAAGACAGACAACTGGTGGCTACAATGCTCCGAAATCGTTTTCAAACTGCTGTTGGTCTAAAAACTCACTTTATTCGCTTTGGAGGTGGCAATTTAAGCGCTCAAACAGTAAGAAGACGTCTTGCTGAAGCAAATTTGAAACCATTGAGGCCCGCAAATGGCCCCAAACTGGAACGGGGACATCGAATTGCAAGACAGAGATACGTGCGCGAACACCTAAACTGGACACTAGACGATTGGTCTAGGGTAATGTTCACGGACGAGTCTAAATTCATGCTTTATAAGCATGATGGTAGGCAGTTGGTGTACAGAAGACCAGGGGAGCGCTTCCATCAAGCGTGTGTGGAGGAAAAAGTGGCGTACGGTGGAGGCTCCGTACAAGTTTGGGCTGGGATTTCTGCTGAGGCCCGCACCGAGCTGGTGCTCATTCAAAATGGAACTCTAAATGCAGAGAGGTACGTGGAAGAGATCCTCAATGAACATGTAGGTCCTTTCATGGCCAGGATGGACCGGCATGGCATATTAATGCATGATAATGCGCGTCCCCATACCGCCAGAATTGTACATGACTACCTTGAAGAGGTCGGTATCGAACTCATGCAGTGGCCAGCGCGAAGCCCGGACTTAAACCCCATCGAGCACGCCTGGGACGAGCTTCAGAGATGCGTGAAAGGTCGAAACCCCCCACCAATCACGCTTCCCGAGCTCATACAAGCACTGGTGGAGGAATGGGAAGGTATTCCTCAGCACCGGCTCCGAAATTTGGTGTACAGCATGCCTAATCGCCTGGAAGCTGTCAGAAGAGCTCGTGGAGGCAATACAAAGTATTAAATGAAGAAAGTGATGAAAAACAGCAAAAAAACAATCATAAAAAAAATGTAATCTTAAGAAAAATATGACTACTTTGGTTTTTTTTTAATTTAAGATTAATATTGTGGGTGTAACTAAGTTTTATTTTATTTTTTATCTGTATAATTAAATTCTCAATTGAACAGTCTTCGTTTCATTAGGATGGCATACGTAGTTCGGGAGATATTCGGGTTTATGTGACTGACCCGTTATTTTTGGAACCGGCTTTATTTTTCATACCTCTAGGGCGCGAGCGGAGTCGCGAGCATCTGCTAGTATTTCTATATATTATATTTGTGAACTCGGAAACGGCACTAACGAAAGGTTACTTTCACTTATGTACTGTACCCTGGGCAGTCTTCCGGTGAGACTTTAGTTTAGCTGTGGATCCTTAATGATATATTTCTAAATTGTATTCTGAGTCTTAAGGGTCCATGGAATATTTATAATATTATTAGGATGACTTTTGTGCGTTCCACCAATGTTTAGGACATTACTTCATTACTCGTTGCTAAATGAACTTGAATACATTATCAATGTTGGATTGCTCACTACTATTGCGACTAACTAAGATGATTAGAGTTTAAATTTTCTTTTGAGTTTAAGATTTTCTTGTTAGTTCCTTCTCCTTAAATGGGGTAGGTAATATAGCCACACTGATTTCAACACGGATGGGTCGGCTAATCTCCCATGGAAAACCAACCTAAAAAAAAATAGTTTTTAAAAACTAAACAAACACGCTTTAAACTAAAAACTAGGAAATAATTTTAATGTAACAAAGCGTGGGGCAACGTTATTGAAATATTTTCAGAAAGCACCCCACGCTTTGTTACATTAAAATTATTTTATACTTTTTAGTTTAAAAGCGTGTTAGTTTAGTTTTTTAAAACTATATTTTTTTTCTAGACTAAAAAAGACGAATTAGTGTATTGTCATCGGTCCACGATAAATCTACAAAGTTTGAACGAAATCTGACCGTTTAAAGTGGGTCAAAATCGTGCCCATAGGAGTCGGTTACAAACATACAGGTGAAGCTAATATAAAGCGTGTAATGACAGCATTTTTGCTGTTGTAATTCATTAGTGAGTGCAAGAAAATGTATCGGTGATGCAGTAGCCTTTTACTAGGTCGCCATGGTGTGGGTCACCAGGCTATATTGTGTGCACTCACAATGAGAATGGTGACAACCACTCTTGAACTGTCCGTGTGGTGACGGATTAATAATACAAAGTGTCACCACCCCTATTCATTCCATGGGTGTCGTAAGAGGCGACTAAAGGCACAAATTAAGCAGCTAACATCACTGCCAAGAGAAGGAAAACTTGAAACAAACCTTTTACCAACCCGTCTGGCCAGCGTGGTATAGTAGGCCAAAACTTCCTTTCAAAGGAGAGGCCTATGTCCAGCAGTGGACTGTTAAAGGCTGTTGATGATGATGATGACTCTTGAATTATACTCATGCTTTTCATTAGTCAGATAAGAGCCACTTTTGCAGGCTCATATAATAAATAAAAAGCTATCAAGTGCGATTGATGAGCAACTATTAAATTCTTCAGATACGCCTCCACCATACTTTCAGATAACATTTTATTAGACAAAAGAAACTACATATGTTTGTGATAAGCAGTATCTAAGGCCGACACGTGGTATCTGCAATCATATAAATTTTATAATATCAGCAGCTGATATTTACTTGGTGCGAAATGATAACACTCTCGGTGGGGTCAGCGCACAGTACACTTAAAAGATATAGTCAAATAGTACATGAGATTGCATCAATACTTTATGAACTAGTCAATATTGTGAGAGTCAATTGATTAAAATGTGTCAATAGGTTAGTTTAGACGATCAAGATATATATAAATGGATTGTGGTATAAAGTTTACCGCCTTAAAGTTCTTGATGATGAAGATAATAATCGTCTAATCGAATAAAATTAAATTATTCGAATCAAGTGATCATATCAAATTAAAAGAAATCCTAAAAGGATTAGTTAATGAACAGGAGTTGCCAAGTTTTTGTAATGTATTACATGAGTATTCCATTTAATCTAGCTGGAACAGGTAAGGAAAATCACATCGCTTTAGTGTTGAGTGGGTTTGACTAATGCATCGTATTAACCATGACGATACCTTTAGTAATAAGTTCACATGTTACAAACATTGGTTACGCTCCTTCATCTAACGTCACCACTTTAATACTAGACATTAAAACTCAATTGTGAGAAAAGTCCGGTTTTGCACAATTAATTCAAGTTGCACAGAATTGAATTTAAATTAAATACTTATTTAAATCTTATGAGAACAAAATTATTTTGTTCAACAGTATATGAAAGCGTAGTTTGTTACATTCGGTAGAAACGAACCTACAATGGACTTAAAACCTCATGCACGAGAGTTTAAATTGGTGTTTTTGCCATTCCTATTCATAGCTTCCATACTGGAGCGCCTTCGTTGCTCCTCCAACGGCATCCCGAATGTATTTTCAGATAGGCGGGACTCCTCCCTCATGTCAAGGTAGTTGTACGTCCACACTTGTTAATATGTATGTACTTATATATGAAACTAGCCGCGCCCCGCGGTTTCGCCAACGTTTTTCTCGTTTCTGTAAAAAAAATAGGTTTTCGATTTTACACCTTGTGTTACAAAATATAAATTGTATTACGGATCCCTAATTTTGCAAAAAAAAATAGCCCATAGCCTTCCTTGAAAAATGGACTACCCAACACTGAAAGAATCATTCAAATCCCACCAGTAGTTCCAGAGATTTCAAACAAACAAACAAACTCTGCAGCTTTATAATTTATTTATAATTTACATAATTTATAATTTTATTACCAACACTAGGCTAAGTCACTGTAACTAACACAATATGGATTCAGAGTCCAAAATAAATTATTTGACTTTGTATTTGATACAAGTTCGCATTCCCAGGACAACTTTTATACTTATGATAGTACAATTTCTTTATACACATTATGAAATTGAAACCTGTAAGTATGTATATGTATTTGACTTAAATTCCTATCTAAAATAAACAATGCAGTTCCGTCACATATAGCAGCAATAATAGCGTTACAACGTGATCAGTCTTAGTTCGTGAAACTTTTCTTATCATTACTATCAATGTGACATTTTGTAAGAGCACGTGTAGCTACATGTGCCCTTTCACATCCTACTAATATTATAAACGCAAATGTTTGTGAGTATGTATGTGTGTATGTATAAAAAAAAAAAAAAAAAAAAAAAAAACATTTTGATTTAAAAGAGTGTCCATGGAGTTTCTTGCCCGTTCTTCTCCATAGAGATCTACGCTAGGGAATGGGCAACTACAGTACTTTCACAGTTTTTATGTCTTGTGACTGGGACTGTAGCTACATTTTTGTTTCGACAATTCAAAAGTGCCTGTAACTGGCCTACTTGAAATAAATGCTTTGATTTTGATTTTGATTTATGTTTGTTCTTCTTTCACGCAAAAACTACTGAACGGATTTGGATGAAACTTTACAGTAATATAGCTTATATGTCATCACTTTTTACTGCAATAATCGAGATACACGGGCGAAAACTAGGTGATTAAAAAATACATAAATCGTAGATGTCAAAATGTATCACTGTTTATCTCCTGTCAAAAATTCACAAGTTGCTATGCATAACACTTGCATGGCAACCATAATGATATACGCGGGTAACACCGCGGGGCGCAGCTATTACAACTATAAACTATTTATAGTCGTCACAAAATAAGAATCCCGGTTTGACATTTGTCATCGTGGCGTAACTAAGTAATACGATTAATTCGTGTTTATGATACGCGTTGTGATAGTATATGGGTAACATAGTAGGTAATTAAATAGGATTATGAATTTGATTTTTCAATTTCTTACATGCGGCATGTCAAATGACAAATGTCAAAACGGGCTTCTTATTTTGTGACGACTATAATGATATCTAAAAAAGACACAACTGCTTGGTCTGCAGTCTGCTAAAATGTTTCTCTTTAGGGTAACTTCCATTGTGGAGTGACGTAAGGCGCTTCTATGTTATGTAATATATTAGTTAATGCTCCACATATGACATTTTACTATAATGTATAACATGTTACACCTCAGTAATTCTATGATGTGTTTCATTCTCTTTAATTATTGTTTATAGTAAGTTTTGTAACTTCAGTTTGACACTTGAAATATAATTTCGTAACCAACTTTTTTGAGATTCTTCTATGATATAGTCAAATATATCATATTTTAAAACCCATATTTGCATTTAACATCGGGGGCTCGGTTTTATTAAATAATAAAGATACATTAAAACAAGAGCTTTGTTTAAAACGAATTGATTGATTCAAATAAAATGATTAATTTTATTAATTCAGTGTACGTCAACTAACTCGGTGTACGATAATTTGACATAGGATAAATAAAGTTTACCAAACTTTTTTACTTACTCGGGTTATAATTTCTAAAACTTATTCATGTTTAGTTTATTTTCATTACGTATTAATATTTAATTTTTCCTAGAGGAATAGTCTGTAGTAAATAATACTTGTTTTGTTACAGAGGCACTGCTGTGGGCGCAATCCTGATGTTCGGCCGTTTAGGGTCGGTGGTCGGAGCAAACGTTGCAGGGATGTCCCTTAGTTCTGCCTGCATGGCCACCTTCTATGTCTTCTCCATTCTAGTCTTTTGTAAGTATTATTAGTATTTTTTAAATATAATAATAATAAAGCATTTTGGTTGGATAAAATACATGCTTTCATGTACATTGTTAACATTATTCGTGCATTTGGAACTTCTTCAGATTCTGTAAATCCATTTGCCAGTTGGTTAAGACCTCCTTTAGTCAATTATGAATTGTATCAGCATGTATAAATATTTCGGACATCTTACACATAACGTCATCTAGTCCCAAACTAAGCAGAACTTGTGGTGCTAAACAACTGATATAAATACATAAACATACGTTTTTTTTGTAAATACATACCTATTATAAATAGAAAACACTCAGACTCCAAAACAAATATTTGTGGATCACTTTCCGCTGATGAATGTGAGACCGAAGGCCCAGAAGCATCTTACTGCCATTGTGTGGGTCTTTCTACATTGTCTGCACTCACAATGAGAAAGATGACCTCTACTCCTGGATTCTGCTCATCATTTCCATTCCAGGCAGAGTCCAATCACTTTCGTGGTCTTGAATTTATATTTAAAAAACATTCACCAAATTCAATAATAAATAAGATAAGCGTTATTTATGACAATTATTTTTCAATAAACGCACGTCGCTATCGAATCCAAATATAGGTTAACAAGTAAACAACTTGAGAAAGTTAATGAACTTTTGTTTATCGATTACAGTAAGCAGTTCAAAAACCGCAACCACCAAAACAAACAATTATGTCAGCTTAATAATCTAGAACGCATCTAGATCTAGGTACATATATCTAAACAAAAAAGTTGAAGTGTCTGTTGGCTGCCTCGTTGGTGCAGTGGTAGCGAATGCGTCTGATGTGCTTGATGTGTTGGGTTCGATATCCGGGTCGGACCAAATGTTTGTGGAATCTGCAAATATTTGTTTCGGAGATTAGGTGTTTATGTCATCATCATCATCAACAGTCTTTAACAGTCTACTGCTGGACATAGGCCTCTCCTTAGAAAGGAGGTTTTGGCCTACTATACCACGCTGGCCAGACGGGTTGATATAAGTTTGGTTTCAAGTTTTCCTCCTCTTCGCATTGATGTTGTCTTTCGTAGTTTATCCCTTAGTCGCCTTTTACGACACCCGCGGGATGAATAGGTGTGGTGACACTCTGTATTCTTAATCCGTCACCACACGGAGAATACATACACACACATAATATGTACCTATGTATTAACAAAAAATGTGTTTGTGAATGTATATCAGTTGTCAAATACCCATATTAAGGTACCTATGTTAAGTTTTATTTACTAGCTTATGGTGATAAGTAGGGCATTTTTATGGCATGAATAGTGGTGTGATTTAATTTGCTAAAATAATCGCTTTATTATTTACTTCAGTTTGTTCAGGGTTATTACCCATCAGTGTTAAGTAAAAAACTGATTCCGACTTCTACAAAATTTAAGTCATACAATGACACCCAAAACGACAAAGGGCCCTCAATCTATTTGTAAATATGAAAGATTTCAAATCAAATCAAACCATTTTTATTTCAAATAAACCAATACAACGGTACTTTTGTAACATCTAGTAGTCAGTTAGTAGTCAGTCGTGAAGATAATTGTCTGTTTCAATTCGTAGATCCTATGGAGAGGAACAGACAAGAAACTCCATGGACAAAGGACACTCTTTTTCAACATAGTTTTTAAAATTTTTAGTTACATTGTTTTAGGCATTTTATTAAGAAAATGTCCGTGTGGTGACGAACTAAGAATACAGAGTGTCACCACCATTATTCATCCCGCGGGTGTCGTAAAAGGCGATTAAGGAACAAACTACGCAAGACAACATCAATGCAAAGAGAGGGGAAACTTGAAACCAACCCTATACCCACCCGTCTGGCCAGCGTGGTATAGTAGGCCAAAACCTCCTTTCTAAGGAGAGGTCTGTGTTTAGCAGTGGACTGTTAAAGGCTGTTGATGATTAAAAAAACAGTTCAATGTGAGGACAATGTAACGATGCTGATATTTACACAGGTAGTTTCTAAAAATAGTTTAACAAAATTTGTAACTATGGTCCTCTAGATACTGGATATTTAAATAGTATAGATAATTGGTGCTTTCCAATTAAGAATGGTTCAATTCGCCCGCTCCCTTTAAGGTAGATTTAAGCTTAAGGTTAAAAAGTGAAATCACCTAAATATTTTCTGGAATTTTCCCCTTGCTGAACGCATGACTAAAAAAACATGATACGCACGAAATTTATCATTTTATTAGTATCTAAAAGCAGTATACTATTTATTTACGGTAACGATCTTTATCGGTTATGATGGAAATAGTGTGCCAATTTATATTTGAATAATATCAAAACAACAATCATATAATTATATCTTGTTTCTATCAGCGGTTAATATTCTTTTTATTTACAACTAGCGACACACCCGTGCTTTGCGCGGATATCTTTGAAATTTTCGCATTTTCTCTGTTTTTTAGGGTTCCGTAGCCAAATGGCAAAAAACGGCACCCTTATAGATTCGTCAAGTCTGTCTGTCTGTCTGATGTTGATGTTGAGGTTTCTAATTTCATTTTTTTCTAAACTTAATTGTTTGCGCGAGAGACACTTCCAAAGTGGAAAAATATGTTCCCCCCCCCCCCCCTCTAACTTCTAAAATAAGAGAGTGATAAAACTAAAAAAAATATATGTTGTACATTACCATACAAACTACCAACGAAAATTGGTTTGAACGAGATCTAGTGAGTAGTTTTTTTTTAATACGTCATAAATCGTAACACGCAATTTCCTTTCATCCAATCAATACACTAGTATAAAAACATCGATGAAAGTTACAACGAACTACAAGAACTTTTATATGATGCTACTTGCTGATACGGAACCCTTCATGGGCGAGTCCGACTCGCACTAGGCCGCTTTTTTTTTACTCTCTACTCTTCCTGATGGAAAGCATCAGTAGAAGCCAAGAGTAGGGGTTACTATCCTCACTAAGGTAGTTTATTAAGATAATTATGCATCATTGAGTGTCCGGTCTCACACTCACCAACGGTATACTCACCAGCACGGATAAGCCGGCTCGACGGGGCAGTACTACCCTCACACAGAAGACCATCCTAATAATGACAGCATCCTTGCTGTCGTATTTCTACACTCGGTTCCAAAAATAACGGGTCAGTCACATAAACCCGAATATCTCCCGAACTACGTATGCCATCCTAATGAAACGAAGACTGTTCAATTGAGAATTTAATGGACTGGAGGCTTCATCACGTGGAGGCAATACAAAGTATTAAATGAAGAAAGTGATGAAAAACAGCAAAAAAACAATCATAAAAAAAATTTAATCTTAAGAAAAATATGACTACTTTAGTTTTTTTTTAATTTAAGATTAATATTGTGGGTGTAACTAAGTTTTATTTTATTTTTTATCTGTATAATTAAATTCTCAATTGAACAGTCTTCGTTTCATTAGGATGGCATACGTAGTTCGGGAGATATTCGGGTTTATGTGACTGACCCGTTATTGGTTTATGTGACTGACCCGTTATTTTTGGAACCGGCTATATATTATTAACCAGGCCGCCATGGTATGGGTCGCCATGCTGCATTGCTTACTCTTACAGTGAGGATGGTGGCCCCTACTCCTGGATTCTACTCATGCTTTCCATCAGGCAAAGTAGAGAAGTCACTTTGGTAGGCTTAAATATAAAAAAAAATACGGCAATACGAATGCTGTCAATTTAAGGTCGGTTTTCTGTACCCTGGTCGAGCATGCTCATTCATTTTAAAATGTTACTAAACTTTAGTTATACCTACTTTTCTCTTTTATAATATGCATGTATTTTACATACAAATGGTTTTGCTTCAAATTGTCTTTCTCTATTGGTGAAAAGTACATTAAAATCCTTTGTGTAGTTTAAATCAAAGCACCTAAGAACAAAAGACTCAATTTCATATAAAAAAAGACACGTAATTAGTTTTAAAATACTTTATTTAATAAAAAGCTTTTTCGTGTGGTGACGGATTAAGAATACAAAGTGTCACCACCCCTATTCATTCCATGGATGTCGTAAGAGGCGACTAAAGGAACAAAATAAGCAGCTAACATCACTGCCAAGAGAAGGAAAACTTGAAACAAACCCTTTACCAACCCGTCTGGCCAGCGTGGTAAAGTAGGCCAAAACCTCCTTTCAAAGGAGAGGCCTATGTCCAGCAGTGGACTATTATAGGCTGTTGATGATGATGATGAATAAAAAGCTACTCCTCTAACAAGATCGATGTGCCACAGTCTATTGACGCATTTTTATGCGAGGAAACTTGGACTACATTCTTTAACTGCCTCGATGGCGCAGTGGGAGCGTATGCGACTGCTGTTCTTGAGGTTTCGGGTTCGATTCCCGGGTCGGACCATATGTTTGTGTGATCCGCAAATGTTTGTTTCGGAGTTTGGGTGTTTTCTACGTATCATATGTATGTATTTACAAAAAAAAAAATATTTATATGAGTTGTCTAGTACCCATAATACAAGCTCTGCTTAGTTTGGCACTAGATGGCGTTGTGTGAGATGTCCGTAATATAAAAAAAAACGGTGTTCTACCCTCTCGACTCTAGGTGATGTTGTAGTTGGGTAGCTCAATCTACCTTTTTTCTTTAGTGTATAAAGTAGCAAAATTCTGCATCTCCTTAAATAAATTAATAATCGCACTAAAACATTCTTACTCTGATTAGTCATTTAGTTAATTAATTATGCTCAAACATATCTCAAAGCTAATACAGTTAGATAAGTGCCTCCCGTGATTTTTCTCAGCCTTTTACTACACAATACCGCGTTAAATTAAATACACAAAAACGTTATAAAAGTTATCGTACGCACGTGTTTTTTAAGCAAAGAGAATATTTTATATACATTTTTCCATTGAGTGTCGCAATGGAAAAATGTGTTATTATATGTAAATTAATAAACGATAAGATCATTGTTTTGGAAGTTATGGCAAGCATATATGTATGAACGTAATTGGTAATGTTCATCATCATCTAAAGCCTATTAGAGTTCACAGCTGGACATCTACTAAAAATGGAGTTATGCTTCTACTAAATCTACCGTCTACGTATATTATGCTACGTAGTTGGTTTCCTTCACATAGGATAGAGGAATGGTGAAACTGTATTCTTATTTCATCATCACTCATCAACATCATCATCAAAAACCCATTAAGGCCATACGTCCCCCACGCTGGTCGAGTGCGGGTTTGGGACTGGCAAGACACGTTGTGGCTACGTATAATCTTGCCGTTGGATGTATTTAAGCCATCCGAAAGCTTTACGGCTGTTATCTTATGATAACAACCGAGATTGACTGCTTAATGTGACCTTCATTTCATGGAAACGCTCATAACACAAAAAGTCAACCATCAAGTTACTGATCGCGCCGTTGTTGCTTACCATCAGTTATTGTTTACAATCACCTAAGGCCACTTGGCTATGAACCGTTCCTAACACGGTTACGGAAAATAGGTGATAGGTGTATAAGAGCCTCCGCACATTAGGGCCACTAGTCGCCGATACTAAACGCGACCACCAGTGGTTCAGTCAGACCACTACACGCCGCCGCCAGTGTCAGCCACTGGTGGCTGGATGCGGCCTTCAGTGGCTGCCACTTGCGACAGTTGTTCAAGTGTACTCGACACACAGTGTGGCCGTGTGTACGCGCGAGTCGAACGACTAAACGCGGCCACAAGTAGCGAGCGCGGTCGACTCCCGCAGCTTGTGGCTCGGACGCGGCCACTCAAACGCTTGGTGTGCGCCGATGCTAAACAAAATGTATGGAGAAACGCGTCCGCAACTTGTGGCCGCCACTAGTCGTTGTAATGTGGTCGCCACTAGTGGCTCAATGTGCGGGGGCTGTTAGATGCATTTTAAGCGTCATACTACAATGTGACTTCATTTAATTATCGTTGGTAAAGTCACTGGTTATCTTCCAATGTTATAAGTATGCACTTAAAGGCGCACAAAGGTTAGATTATTGATTAAAAAGTCATATATTAATTGGCAATATTTACGTAATTTATAGACATAATAAAACGTGTACTTACGAATGTTATTGATAAGTGGGAATGTATTATAGAAAAATACTTTAAAAGGAAACTTGTGTGGATCTAAAAGTTGTAAGAATATCGAGCTTCAGTAACACGATACGCTCAAACGAAAACGAAGCGTGTGTCATGCGAAGTCCCCTGAGCCAAGATGCAAAGATTTCACGTCAATTCTCTTTCTATAATCGCCAAATCCTTTATTTTCTTATATTAGTGACTGCCTCGGTGGCGCAGTGAGAGAGTATACGACTGTTGTACTTGAAGTCTCGGGTTCGATTCTTGGGTTGGACTAAATGTTTGTGAGATCCGCAAATATTTGTTTCGGGTTTTCTATGACTTATTAGACATTATATTGTAGTATAATAAAGAAATATCTGAATCAGTTGTCTAGTATAAGTTCTGCTTAGTTTAGGCCTAGATAGTGTTGTGTGTCAGATATCCGAAACATTAATATACTATAAATATATATTTTTTTCAGTGTGCGCTGTTCTCAGTTTACTACTACCCCCAGACCATGCGACAAAGACAGAACCTTCAAGAACAGAAAGCTGACAACCATGACATACAAAATATACGCAATCTATTATTTACTTATATACAATTGTAAGATATTAATGTAAATATTTTTTATTCAATTAAAAAAAAGTTAAAAGTTTTGGTGCTTTTATTTTTAACCGACTTCAAAAAAAGGAGGAGGTTCTCAATTCGTCGGAATCTTTTTTTTTTATGTATGTTCAGCTTCAGCTTTTTTTTGTTAAAATTATTGTAATAACACACGTCATATGTGTCCTAGCTTTACTTAAACAATGTTAAGGAAAATTATAAAGACCCTGCACACATTATACACAAATAAACCAATTAATTATTGAGATTAGTTTTGGTCAACATGTGTGAAATTTCCGCTTCAGGTTTGAACTACGATCGCCCGTCCAGAGAGACACTAGGCTTTCTGAGAGCCCATTGCGATTGCTAGAACTGAGTTTTATTCGATCAGAGTTGTAAATTATCGTCCAAAAATAATCTTATGAGCAAATTGGAAATTGTGTTAAGTTTTTGGATCACCTGTCAGGAAATGCCATCATCATCAACAACCCTTAATGTTTCAAACCATAATTGATGGTTCGTAAAGTGGTGCATAAGCAATAATATTTGGAATGAAAGAAAATACCAAATCGAAATTGCTCTTGAAAAGTTTCAAGTTATTCTCTTCTTTTTTTATATTCTTTTAACACTGGCAAAGGTGGACTTACCACATTTTTTATCATTAAATTCATTATAACGATGATTTGAAGACTTTAGAATTGAACACATTAATTATTTGACATTGGCAGAAACAGCTCGCATTATTCGGCTGGTTGCCATCTCATAAAAAGTAGAATAAGAAGATATTTACAACTGCACATCTATCTACAGGACTTTTCATGTGTAGTATCTTTAGTGTGGGGCGTTAACATGGATAAGTATTTAAAATTAAAAATACACATCAAAAACTGATCTATGTATTTAAGAGTCTTCAAAGCGCAGAAGATCTTAAAACGTTTATAATCTTCTACTTGGTCAATTTGTAATCTCCTGCCGCAATACTTCTTGGCTTGGTGCAGCAAAAACAGCTATGCTTCCACTGGAAATTGTCATCAAGGTAATATCTAGACAGCATTTTCGGTACCCAACCAGCAATATTAGTAAAGACATTCCAGTCCTAATAGTGAGAGAGCTACATAATTGTACATCAAACCATTGCCAAATAAAATTCAACTGTGACATAGGACCCCAGTTGACATGGACAAAGCCTGAAAGTAATACGTCGTACGAAGGATATGTGCTTACACGTTAATACATGTTTATGTCTTGTTGTTATGCTGTAAGTTAAAGGAGCCGATGCCAGATTCATCATTTGTTAAAAAAATCAGTAATAAATATTTTAGTTGCTGTTGCTGCATCATATCTTCGGTCGAGTCATGAAAAATCGACATAATGTAATTTGATTACACAAAGACATATCTAGTTGTTATTTTTATAGATCAGCTTTAAAAACTTTTGTTATCAGTCCTTAGTACCTACTTGAGCATCCGTTTTTGTGAATTATTTTTAACAAAGATAATCTACCTCATAAATTGTCATAAATTCAGTATAATCCGCAATATTATTATATATAACTTTCATTGGCTCATTAGATAAGCCGGTCGCCGGTTGTCGCTGATAGCACTGACTTGTTTGTTAATGATTATGACTAATCTAGAAAAAATTAAGCACACTGATTTCTAGCTATTGCTTGGTAGATTAAATTCTAATTAAGGTACTTTCGGAGTTATCTACTAGAAACATACATTTTCATTTGTTTCTTTCCACAATAAAAGCTTTGCAAAATTTCCATTGTTTACTGTAACAGTATTGTTTACATAAGAGTACTAGTACAGAAGACTCACTACGAAAAGTAAATTAGAGAAATAGGGACTTTTGGTGTCAAAAGATAAAGTTCAATTCAGAGCGCACAGCGCCGAATCACCTACGATTAAATTTACCTACAATCGCATCTCTTTCTATCGTGTAATTCTTATCTGTTCTGACAATGTCTCAATACCTAAACTCCGGAGTGACACCCCCTGGTAGTAGGTCCAATATGATTTCAGCACGAGCTGGCAGTCTCGTTCGAGCCCGTTGTATACCTTCTCACAGAAATTCAAACTAAAATTATAGCATTCGTGCTGTGTCGTGTGCAGAGTGCAAGACCGGAAGCCAAACGATGCAGAATTATCTCAATGGACCGTCATGGTATAGGTCTTCATACTGCATGGTCTGAATTCGCAATGAGTATGGTATCGACTAGTCTTAGATTCTACTTATACTTTCCATCAGGCAGAGTAGTCACTGGCAAGCTCAAAAAATCTGAAAGTAATAAATATGCGCTTGCATTTTTTTTTTAATAATTTATTATTATTAACCGAAACCAAAAAAGGAGGATGTTCTCAATTCGACGGAATCTTTTTTTTTCATTGTCATTTTTTATATTGCTATAATTCACTTAATTGGGCCCTATTTATTAATGTCCTGATAAAAATCTTGTTATTGTCGTATCTTGACTGCCTCGTTGGTCTAGTGGTTAGCGTATGCGACTGCTGATCAAGAGGTCTCGGGTTCGATTCCCGGGTCGGACCAAATGTTTGTGTGATCCACGAATATTTGTTTCGGAGTTTGGGTGTTTTCTATGTATGATATGTATGTATTTACAAAAATTAAAAAATTAAATTATTGTATTTAAAAAAAGTAGGTTTATGTATTTATATCAGTTGTCTAGTTACCCACAATACAAGCTCTGCTTAGTTTGGGGACTAGATGGCGTGAGTAAAATGTCCGAAATATATATTTATTTATTTATTTATCTTGAAGGCTCGTAAAAAAATATATAACTTTTATTTAGCAACGTAAGTCCGATATTATGTTAATGCCAGTGCCACTTATTTTATAAGACAATATCTTTGGGAAGTCGATCTCCCGATGTTCGTGAGCTATCCTTTACCAAAAATCAATATTAAAATGGAGAAGCTGGATGCGAGAAGCCCAAAATCGATGGTGTGCAATGAAAAAGGTCTATGTCCAGGAGTGGATTGCGATAGGCTGATGGTGATGAATATATGCATAAAAGATTAGTGAAAACAACTAACAAACATTGAGAATCGGTACATAAAAAAGTAGAATCGGTATGTGTGATGTCAGCACCAATAAATTTCGTCACGGTTTTCAAAATGAAGCATATCACATACTAGTCACGACCTGACGACTATTATGCAGCCAGCCTCCTTCTGCTACTGTGGCAGTCCAGCATAAAACACCTATGAAGATTGTCCTGCTTTTGAACTATTAACGTAAGTACCTAATTCCCATTCGAGTATCTAACCCCGACACTAAATTTCGTTAATTCTATTTAAGTTTATTGCTAATATGTTAAATTTATAATAAATATCATGTCACTTCACGTAAAACACAGTCCAACATTTAACTATAAACCAATAAATTAAAAAATAAGAAAAAATAAATAAAGTACAGAAAAAAATACACACAGAACGAAGTTCAACTAATTTATAATTCACATAAATAATGTTATTTTGAGAATGTTTTAGTTTTCGAATTAAATAGTTGCTAAAAGTTGTTTTCTATACTAAGCAAAATAATTAATCTGTCACTTATTTAATTAATTAATTAGTCACTTTGTATTTTTTTTAATATGTAAGCCTACCAAAGTGACTCTACTCTGCCTGATGGAAAGCATGAGTAGAATCCAGGAGTAGGGGCCACCATCCTCATTGTAAGGGTAGGCAATGCAGCATGGTGACCCATACCATGGCGGCCTGGTCAGAAAATTCTGCATCATTCTCCCGGCCTCCTAAGGCCGGTTGTATGATGCAGAATATTTGGGCCTCCGGTCTCACACTCACCACCGAAATACGACAGCAAAAATACTGTCATTATTAGGATGGTCTTCTGCGTGAGGGTAGTACTGTCCCGGTCGAGCCCAATCAGCGTGGCTCTACTACCTATTAACTTTTGTAAACTTTTGTTTACTTCTTTAATCATCTTTTCTCTGCATCGCCCTTTCCCCATTGACTGGCAGAGAATGCCTTAGGCATAAAGTATATAAATAAATAAAATAATTGCCATGTTTACTTATTATTTCGTTATTTTTGTACAAAGTATTCTTAGTAAACGAATTTTACAAGTTAAGCTCTTTTAACTCCTGAAAAATTTAACAATGATATCTAAATCATTATAGTTTTCTTTTGCTAATAAAGTTCATGACATGGATTACCATCATGAAATTTTTCAGATTTTTCGAGCCTGTCGTTTCGCTTTTAGAGGGGAGCGGACGGTCTGTTTTAATAAAGAAATGCGATTTTTAGTTAAATAACTCGCAAACGGATACCTAAATAAAAAATCGTGTTTACAACCTCGCAATGTTTTCAAAAGACCTATGTAATGATACCACATACGATGGGATAGACGTGAGAAAAAAAACATCGCCACTTTACGTGCAGGGCAGGTGCCCCAAATAAAATATTTTTCGCGATTTCATTTGAGTACTTTATCGACGTGATAAAAGCACATATTCATGCATTATTTCACCTTTCTAGCACTGTTTGAACTATGAGGCGAGGACGGACGGACGTACATGACGAAACTATGTTATACACAGTTTGTAATATGATAAACTTACATAATTTGTAGTATAATAATACATAGTTTCATCTACGTCTACCTTTTTAGAGTTCCTAAAACGTGATATAAATTAATCTGAGGACACGTTCTACGTGAGAGTGACAATAAAAAAATACTACAACTCAAAGCCACTACATTATTAAGAAATGACTTTGTTTCACAGTCTTTGCTTCAGTGACATTGGCTCTGGATTCAACATTAAGTCCATCTTGTTACATTATTGTGTGTATACATCAATATTGAGGCCTAAATGTTCCCTCAGCAGCAAGTATAGCACACTAAGTTTCCCGGCAGTCACATTCAGCCGAAAACAACATTGTGTTAACTGTGAAAGCGCCATAAAATTACCATTTTTATTAGTGCTCATAAAATTAGATAGGGATATATCTATTTATGGAGTAGAATAAACTCTTAAACGAAGATCTCAAAGTACATCAGCAGTGTTTCCGTGAACACGTTCGGGTCAATGTCGCCAGAACTTGGGAGAAAGATAAGGTAACGTTTTGTTACAGTTTTTATTATTTCTTTTATTTTATCTTATTGTATTAAAGAATCGGTTGTCTGTAAAGTCGGTTCACACACGATAGTTGAACGTGACAACGTCATAAGAAAATACTTTGTCACTCGTTCCGCACTCTCGCTTGCACTTCAAGCCTTAAGTGGAACGCCTCAGAGCGAGGTAACGTCGTATGAGTCATGTTTTTTCGTGCGTGCAGCCGGCTCCACAGACGTTGTCACGTCAAAAAAAAAATAGTAACGATACACAAACGTGATAATTGGCGCTCTCATTGCTCATGGCGATCTCTTACAGACAACCTTCATACGGATATTGTATACTTTATACGGACATACGGATTCTGTCTGAAGGAAATAATGTGTTTTATAAAATAACTAGCTGAGTCCCGCAGTGTTACTCGCGGTAATTATTGTAAATAGAGAGTAACGTAAGCTAGTCTAAATTAAAAGCGACCAAGTGCGAGTCGGACTCGTCTATGAAGGGTTCCGTAGCAGCAAGTAACATCGTATAAAAGTTCTTGTAGTTCGTTGTAACTTTGATCGATGTTTAAATAATAGTGTATTGATTGAATGAAAGGGGAATTGCGGTTTACGATTTATGACGTATTAAAAAAACTACTAACTAGATCTCATTCAAATCAATTTTCCGTTGAAGTTTGCATGGTCAACATCAAATATTTTTTTGGTTTTATCATTCTCTTATTTTAGAAGTTACAGGGGGGGAGGTGATACACATTTTATCACTTTGGAAGTGTCTCGCGCGCAAACTATTCAGTTTAGAAAAAAAATAAAAAGTGGCTGTGAAAAAAAATACGGACGGACAGACAGACAGACATGACAAATCTATAAGGGTTCCAATTTTTGCCATTTGGCTACGGAACCCTAAAAATGAGCCAGTGAAACTCCCGTCTAAATCGGTCCAGCCGTTCCAGAGACTTTCCGAAACCAACAGACAAAAATTTTAAAACATTATTTTTGATGAAAGTAATGTATATACTTTCACATGCATTTAAAAAAAAACTGATAATAATACATACAGGCACTTGAATTTTGTTTATTTGTAAAGATTTTATTTAGTTTCTTGTCTTACTGTCTCAAATAGCTTCAGCCCGTTTTCCACCGCGCAAGGGTAATGAGCGAGAAATATTAGCGGAACGGACTCTTTTAAGCAAAATAATTCCCACCAACAAAGAGTTTTGCCTGTTGATTTCCACTGCGAGCGGATAATGACAGAGCGGACTCGGCGCAGCGAGCTGAACGGAAAATGAGAAATGAGTAGTCAATGTCCACAGAGAGCGAGTTCAGTTGGAGTTTTGAACTAGTTACGTGCGGTAGTGTTTTGTTGAGTGAATTCACTATGTTATCGAGTGATACGGAATCAAGTGAGGACAGTGGTTATGTATACCGAAAGAAAAAGTATATATTATTATATGAGCGAGACTGTTTCAAACTAGCCGGCGAGACCGCGACGCAGCGGACACATTTTACTCGTTTGGTCCGTTCCGCTCAACTCTTTTTCGGTGGAAACACTACTTTGTAAAATTCAATTGCGAGTAGAAAAGACTCGTTAATGACTCCGGTCCGAGTTCGCAGTTCATTTTTACTCTTTTCGCCCTCGTTGTCATTTACACTCAACTCTTTGTTGGTGGAAACACATGTATGCAGTTTTGTATTGCGAGGTAAATAGAATAATTAATGGGTCCGTTCCGCTCGCGGTAGAAACCGGGCTTTAAGTTTGTCTGCGAGAAATTGCCTCTGGCATTAATTTCGCCATAAGCAATATTTTCGTACAAAATTATAAAAAGCAAATACATAAAAGAACAATCTCTTGTTTTTGTATAAATTTGTTGGACTATTAAAAATAACGAGTCCCGTTTCCTTAATTTTAATTGTAAATTAAAGCTTTATAAACATTTTACTATTTTAATGTCGTTATTTAGAGTTCTTTCTACAAAGTAAAATACGAGAACCTTAAACCGAACGAGTTAATATTATGACACAGAATATTTTATAACAAGAGTAACGAGATACTTATTGAAAAATAATAAAATTCTCTAATTAAAGGCACGTAAAGCCGTCGGTCCCGGTTGTCATGAACATCTATGGCAATCGTTATTGGGAAGTCAGTGCCCTCAAATTTACTGACAACTTATTCAGGTAAAACCGGTTGAACTAGTAGCCGACCCCAAAATAATATTGGGAATAAGGCTAGGAAGAAGAATAAAATTCTCTAATTAAGACAATAAAGCTAACGACACTTCAAACTCAAAATTCATTTAGGCTCATAAGAGGAACCTTCCAAAGAATTATACAAATTTACACACATACTCGTAAAACATAATCCTCCTCCTTTTTTTTTTTCTTTTTCTCTCAAACAACTTGCCCGCCTCGTCCAGCAACACGATGGGCCTGTAGGACATAATCCTCCTCCTGCCTCAATCAGTAAGTTATCAATCTATTTGACTAATGCAATAATTTTTATTAACAATACGTCAGAGATCGTTTACTTAGCATAAAGCTAAATTATAATTTTTGTTTATGCTAATCTGATATCAGATAAAAATTATCATGTCATTGAATGTCAATAAATATTTCTTTTATAAATAGTATATAGGTATATACGCCATATAGCTAATACGACGTCTATAAACATTATTTTAATTAATTATATATAATTTTAATTAATTAATTTTAATTATTATATAAACCACACTTAAGTTTATTCTTGAATAAATCTAAATATTTCGGACATCTTACACACAACGCCATTTAATCCCAAACTAAGCAGCGCTTGTGTTATGGCTTCTAGTCAACTGATGTAAATGTATTTCAATGCATTTAAATCAGTTGACTAGAAGCTCTTAATCAGCAGCCGTATACGCGACCACTAGACCAACAAGGCAGTCACGCGCCCCGCGGTGTTACCCGCGTATATCATATGGTTGCTATGCAAGTGTGTTATGCCTAGCAACCTGTGAAGTTTTGACAGGAGATAAACAGTGATACATTTTGACATTTATTTAATATAATAATCACCTAGTTTTCGCCTGTGTATCTCAATTATTGCAGTAAAAAGTAGCCTATGTGTTATTCTGATATATATATAAGCTATACTACTGTAAAGTTTCATCCAATTACGTTCGGTAGTTTTTGCGTGAAAGAGGAGCAAACACACATACACACATACATACTCACAAACTTTCGCGTTTATAATATTAGTAGGATTTCGGAAGGGTATTAGGTTAAGTTTGACTTTGTTACCCATTATCCTTTTATTGGTTGACCCGAGTCAATTAATAAACAAACTTTTTATATTATCTCAAAACCTAAATACCATTACTACGAATGAATAAAAAAATACAAATAATGAATTTCGAGAAACGGTTTTGGAGTATTTTTATCACTTGCAGATTTGAAAGAAAAATAACTCATCTAAAAGTTATATGAAAAAATAATGTTTTAAACATTTTGGGATGTTCCTGTAAATAAATTGTCTAAAGCTTGAGGAGTTTTTTTTCCTTTTGGTGCTGCTGCTGTTATTTGTTTCGAAATTGTAATATTTATAGTAATTCATCATCATCATCATCAGCAGCCTTCAACAGTCCACTGCTGGATGTAGGCCTCTCCTTAGAAAGGCGGTTTTGGCCTACTATACCACGCTGGCCAGACGGGTTGGTATATGGTTGGTTTCAAGTTTTCCTTGTCTTTGCATCGATGTTGTCTTGCATAGTTTATCCCTTAGTCGCTTTTTACGACACCCGCGGGATGAATAGGGGCGGTGACACTATGTATTCTTAATCCGTCACCACACGGACAAATTAATACCTAGAAATTCCTAATGTGAGTGTGTGTATGTATGTATATGTATGTATGTAAATGTGTGTTATAAATATTCTAAAAAATATGTAACTATTAATTAATAACTAAGCACCTTCTTCCTTCCTCGCTCCTGCTAATCTAAGTTGCTGTGCCCGACAGGGTTCACAATTGTTCCTATTTATTTATTATGTAAACAACTGTATACCTACATTGTGAAATGCAATAAAGAATTGAGAATTAAAAATATTAATACATAATTTAATTCTGATACAAATCTCATTATTTTATAAGATAAATTTATAAAATATATAGATATATGATAGTAAAACGCATTCTAGTTTCAATTATATCAAATATAAGTTCAATCTTATCGGAGAAGTCCCAACGATCGACCCCGAGAGGTCAGGCAAGCAGATAGTCTTCCTCGGCATTCTTTATCTTCAATAGATAATAATATACGCTTAAAAGACACTACACCTTTCAAAACGAATCAGTTTTGTATCACATCAGTGCGTAATATGAACAGAATTTAGACATTCTCAATAAGTATTAACAGAGATATGTGGGTTATTTTATTTGATGAAAATAAGGCATAGAGACATTAGTGATTTTAAGACGTAAAAGTACGTATTAAGCTTTGCACTCCTGTCATCATCATCCTCAACACATCACAATGTCCGACTGCTGGTCCCGGGTTTCCTCTCAAGAGAGGGTTAAGGCCATACGTCCCCACGCTGGCCGAGTACGGGTTGGGGACAGGCAAGACACGTTGTGGCTACGTAATCTTGCCGTTGGATGTTTTAAGCCGCCCGAAGGCCTCCAACTAAGCTTCACGACTGCTTATCAAGACAACCGGGACCTCCGAATCACGGCAACGCTCATAACATATCATGCGACATACGGTCACCCATCTAGGTCTGACCGCGCCGGCGTTGCTTACCCTCGGTAAATGTTTCCAATCACCTAAGGCCATGGCCAAGGCCAAGGCTATGAGCGCTTCCTTCCTTTAAAGCCATGAAAATTCTTTGTATTATTTTACTTGCGTTATTTCTTTTATTTTAGCATCTGCTCTCAGAACAAGTTTCTGTATATTTAAGAGTGACGGAATGACTGGTTAATTATCTTAAATGTTTTAAAGAACCCGTCTTATGTATCAAAAACGTGTTACATATATTTGGAAACCAAAATAGGCTTTAAGTCAACGCAGGAGCTTAGTGAAGAAGGACGTACACGTTGAACATCAAACTATTAGTTGGTCTTTCATGAAGTGTTTCTGTAAGTACAGCTAAATCTTATTATAAGTTAAACTTAAACATAACGTTGGACTAAAATATTACCTATTTATACTCACATTACAAGTCTGAAGAGTTTGTTTGGAAAAACCCGCTAAGCTCATTACATCCTGGTCTGATTTGGAAAACTATTTCATTATTAGATAGACCAGGTATCAAGGAATGTTATAGGCGATATTTCATAACATTATTACTAAAACTATTGAAAAAAAAATTCCTTTAAAGAGCATCCATTACGTCTGTTGAGTTAATGGTTAAAGAATAACAAAAAATAAAGTATGAAAGAAATGTTCACCTTTCAAAGTTGTAAAAAAATGACAGCGACAAAATATATCTATTAAAATAATAATAATAAGTTTTTTAAACATCAATTACAAGTTACAATTATGACATTTACAATATTGATCGGGCTACATTTTATTTTCTTTACATTTGCCCTTACATTCGTACAGTTATTTAATTTATAAATTATAATAATTGTAAACAATTCTTTCCCTAAATGCATGCGTAAAATAATATGTTTGTGTGAGTATATGTATGTTTGGGTGTATCTATGTATTGCTTGGTGTAAGTGTAAGTATATTTCAGTATGTGTGTGTGTATGTGTCTGGTATAATAATATGTCATGTTCACAGGATTATTGAAGGGAATATATCTATTTAAGGTTGGCTCGCTAAAACCTTTTTTTCCATGATTTCCAAATTTGTTCACGCAGTTATAACATCACGCTACGGGAAATAAGTGACGTAGACCAGGTTGCATGGGTCATCTAACTTAAAATAAATAAAGTAATATTATATATATATATATATATATATATATAACTGTAATTTTATAAAGAGGTAAACTTTGTAAGATATGGACTTTGTAGGGAATATCTCTGAATCTACTTATATGATTTTGAAAATTATTTTACGGGTGGAGCCGCGAGCATACGCTAGTCGCTACATATTATGAAATAAACTTCTCCACCGCTACTTTCTGTCTGTCTGTTCGCGATAAAACCACTACACCGAAATTTTGTACCGAGATAGCCAAAAGCCTGGGAAAGGACATAAGCTTTTTACCGCGATATCCGACATAAATGCGGGCGGAGCCGCGTGCATAAGCTAGAATACTTTAAATTAATTATAGAAAACTCAGCTGTCAGATATTTCACAAAGAAAATATGACCCTAATAAGTACGAGTATAATGACGTTATAAGTTCACACGAAAACGTCCCTTGCTATCTATCTGGCCGCGATACTCGTCACATATAACGGGGCGAGCCTATCAAAATTATTCAGTCGCATGCTAGGTCTCACAGTATGAACAAGCGTGCATAGCTAAATTGTTACTGAAACGTGGATTTGTATATGTATAGGTGAGTGGCCACTTCTTAAAGTAATGATAAGGAAAATATTAATAAAAATACTTATTATTTTATAAAACATTCTTTGTTTCATAGTCTTGTCTTAGAATTATCAAGCTTTTATGCTTTGCTTTTATTTTATCAAAATGATAAAAGGGACTTTTTTTAGCATATTACAATTGAGAAAAAGTCTTCTTCTTCTTCTTCCTAGCCTTTATTCCCAAGATCATTTGTGGTCGGCTACTAGTTGAATCGGTTTTACCTGAATATCAGTTTTTATACGGTGCGACTGGCATTGAACCTCCGTAACCCTGAGGGAGAACTGAAATTCGAAGATTGAGTTCAATCTTCGAATTTCACTGATAACTAGTTAGTTATCAGTATATTTGAGAGCATTGACTTCCCAATAATAAATAATAATTATAGAGAAAAATAAAAAGCTATGCATTCGCCGGATCAAGGGTTTTCGTTGCAGTGAATATATTTTCGGCGTACATTAAATCTTTATTACGATATACCTTATCCTGATGTTGTGAAATATATTACAGTAAGTTCTAAATTGAATATTTCAAAGTATGCGGCTATGTTGAAACAAATATTTTTATAATTACATAATATTGCATGAGAATTAATGTGATAATTAACCGACTTCAAAAAGGAGGGAGGTACTCAATTCGTCGGAAACTTTTTTTTTTTTTTTTGTATGTTCAGCGATAATTTCGCCGTTTATGCACCGATTTCAAAAATTCTTTTTGCATTGGAATGGGCGTAGCTTACAGGTGGTCCCATCGTCACCATATCGGGATCTGATGATGGGATCTCAAGGAAATCGAGCGAACTCCTTAAATATCATAGGCGCAATGTTTCGATTTGGGTACTCGGAATAGTTTTTCATTGAAGTCGGTTCCTTTTTGTTAAAATTATTTGCATACTTTGAACGTCAGCCTGTGACTACGGCACCTAGTCGAAATGTCGGGTTATCCAAAGATGAATTCATAATACTTCTTTATATTTAATTCGATACATATTGATATTATTTATCACTATATATTAAAACAAAGACCTATGCCGCTTAAAAACTACTGCCCATATTTTCATACTGTTTTCAGCAATTGGTTTTCGATGAAGGTTTTAGTAAAACTAAACATCAAGTTTAAAATGTTTTTAAATACCTATATATACCCGTGCAAAGCCGGGGCGTACCGCTAGTTAAATTTGTTTCATACATATTTTAAGTCTTAGTAAGATTACGTATAATATATGTTCTATTTTAGAATCACTTATTAAGAAAAGACTATTTTTATCTTAAGACAATGTTTAAGCTTCCGCAAACTATAAAATTAGTTTTGCTATTTTTTGACTAGGTACCTATATACATGTATATTTATATATGTACTTATGTGTGTGTGTATATGCAGGGAGGCACGTCATGGGAAATTTATTAAACTTGTAATTTAGACTCGCGACTTGTTAAAACCAGTATGTTTTTTATCAGTGCAAAGATAGGTAACTATGACGACTTGTGCGATGTAATTATAAACTTCACGTTTCTCGATCTGTTGTCATTTCTACTTCGAAAATTATCTCTTTTTCCTTATTATAGAAAACTAAAAGAAAAGGCACATTGATTGCCTTGTTGGTCTAGTAGTTAGCGTAAATGGCTGCTGATCAAGAGGTCTCCGATTCGATTCCCGGGTTGGACCAAATGTTTGTGTAATCCACAAATATTTGTTTCGTAGTCTATGTATTAAATGTATGTATTTAGAAAAAAAAGTATGTTTGTGTATTTATAACAGTTGTTATGTACTCATAATACAAGCTTTGCTTAGTTTGGGACTCGATCACGTTGCGTGTAAGATGTCCGAAATACATAGGTATTTAATTATTATTTAAGAGACATTTAAATTATGAACGTTTTTACTAACGTCCCTTAAATTTAAGACCCGACTTAGAGAGATAACCCTTGTGATATTTACGCCAACATTTAGAAAAAAGAAGGGAGACCCCTATAAGTAAAATATATATCAAATAAAATAATATTAATAATAAATATTTCGGACATCATACACACAACGCCATCTATTCCCAAACTAAGCAGAGCTTGTATTGTGGGTACTAGACAACTGATACAAATATAATACATAAATAACTCGTATTTAATTCAATACACCTGCAACAACGCTGTTTATTTAAAAAGAATTTTAACTCGAGTAAAATCACCAACTCAAGTATCATATTCTGAAAACCTGTCATAAACAATTTTCACGTTTAAATTTACTAAGTTAATTATGTTGACACTGAATAGTATAAATTTATGCGGTTTGTCTCATATTTTAGTTTTATAATTACCGTGAGTGATTAATTACTTTGCCAAATAAAATAACAAGAAGAAGATTTGTTGTTCATGTTGAAGGTGTATCTATTTTTGTAATAGATACACCTTCAACATGAACAACTCATAATGTACCCCTGCTGGGCTCGACTCTTCTCTCCTCTGCATCAAACCAAAACATTTTATTATGAATTAGAAGTAGTATACAGTTTTAATAAAATTTTAAATGTAAATACGGGTGTCATTATCATGTTGACGTATTAACTAATTCATGAATAATTGAAACAAACCCTTTACCAACCCGTCTGGCCAGTGTGGTATAGTAGGCCAAAACCTCCTTTCAAAGGAGAGGCCTATGTCCAGCTGTGGACTGTTAAAGGCTGTTGATGATGATGATGATGATGAAGTCAAAAGACTTAATAACTTATAAACTGCAAACAAATTGTTTCTTGACTGCACGTTTGGCCTAATGGTTTTAAGCGGTCGCCATGCCGCTCTCTGCTGCGCCAAGTGCCGTGGGTTCAAATCGTGAGACAAAACTTTGTGTTATCCAAAAGTTGTTGTTCTGAGTCTGTATTCTTTGTGTCCATTTCATGTATGTTTGTAAAGTCCCCCGCGACACAGGACGTATATTCCTAATGCTGGAGTAACTTAAGCTACTTTTTTTAGACAAAATTCGCCCCGCGGCGATGCAACAACAAACACGGGTAACACCATGGGGCTCAGCTAGATCATAATAAAATGTTTGGGTTTGGTGTAGAGGATAGGAGATTGAAAATTAAAGAAAAAAAACAACTCCGGCATTCGGTTTAATTTTCATATATTCATACCCGTTAACATTATATGTAATTAAACCTCTCCTTATGAGAAATCTAAGTACTAAGGTGTTTCCTACATGGTAGTGAAAACGAAAATATCACTAGGATTATCGAAAGCTCTCTAAGTGGCCCCATAAATTTAGAAGACAAAGGTGAAAATGGTCATTAGTATCACTCTCATAATATTTAGACAAATCTATTGACTCCTCCCAAACAAAACCTCTAAAACTCTTTAGTACCAAGTTAAGGCGCGCCAAAAACATACAAATACATACTCCCATTAAAAAACTCTTTCTGAAGCTGTCGCTAATAATCAGTTAATATTAACATTATTGATTTAAATTACCTCAACTTGTTTTCAAAACAAATAAATATTCAACTTTTTAACATTACAATCAATTGTGGGTAGTTATTAAACAAGTGGATAAACATAAAGAGTTTGTGACTTCTCATCAGTCAACGCGTGACCGCTATCGGTAGTTCGGTCAACTAAACGCCTTCTGTACCTTGTAGAACAAAGGTTTTAAAGGTGACATTCCCGAAAACCGCAATCAAATATAGTTTTATAGAAAACGTTACAAAGTTCAATATGCCTTATCTAGGCTCTACAACCTGTCTTGGACTCGGTGCCCAATGTACGGACATAAAAATATGGCCAAGTTGTTTGAACTCAGTAAGTATACTGTTCTTGTTGTTTAGTTTTTCATATGCCCTAAGCAGTTATAATTATCCGTATTTATGCAAAAAGGAACCACCCAGCTAAAACACACTTTTGAGATATCAAAGGATTTACAAAAATATGTGCAGCACTGTTAGATACAGTAAAAGTATTATTTACTTTATTTTAATTGATTGATATATTACTAATTTAAGTATGTGTATTTAAATTTGCTTTGATTTCTGTTTAACTTTCTAGATAATTAACAAAATGTGTATGTGGTTCCTTTTAACATTAAGTAATTGATATGTTTTCTCATATACAAAAAAGAACCACAACCCTGGGATTTCTTGATATAAATGAAACTATGTGTTTATATTATCGTAATAAATAATAAATTCACCAAAACTACACGTTTATTTGACGTTATCATCAAATTGGATTTCGAAATCCACCGACTCCAGTCTATTTATGTCATCTATTGTATCATCACAATTGAGACCATTTTAAAAACTCTTTGCATCTTGTGGAATGAGATGTAATATTGACTGAATATCGGCTAGTTTCGCGGGTGATACTGGCTTCCCTGACAGCCATAGCACGGTTACTGCTCTTTTGAAAGTGACTGGCGATAATAAGGTCGGAATGGAGAAGCTAATGTTACGACCGTAGTTCTCTTCAATACTGTCAGTTAAAAAATCCTCCTTGCTATCCTATCCCACTTCTCGGTCTCTCAATAAGCGCTAGACTAGTTCCCTTACTTTCGGGATTTCAGCAGTCAATCAAGGTGGGAGATTGTTCCTCAGGCTGGCGTGATCTCGTTGCTAGCGTCCCCCAAGGCGGTATTCCTTCACCTCTTCTATTTTCTATCTTCATTAACCTTATCACCTCTGGACGTCAGTGTTCCTCTCATCTTTATGCTGATGACTTACAACTATATTATCAATCCGAGTTGTGCGATGTATCGTCCGCAGTCTCTATAGTAAATAGTAAACTGGCGGCCGTTAAACACTGGCCCGATATGTTTGGCGTATCAATGAACCCGAATAAATGTCAGGGTATCATCAGAAGTAACCGCCGTATGAGCCAGCTTGACCTGGACTCACTACCACCACTGATCTACTGGTATGGTTACATCATACTGCGAAAGTGTGAAGGACTTCGAATTATATATCGACACAGCTCTCAGCTGGTGAAAACAAGTTGCATCTATGTGCCATAAGGTCACGTTCTCGTTGCGGGCTCTCCTTAAGGTAATGCAAATCCAGACCCTAATATTCAACATAATCGACTATGGTAATGTGTGCTACTTTAACCTGATTGCAAATCTGCTCGATAAGGTTGACCGGTTCTCAATAATTGCATTTGATTCGTTTTAATTTACGTAAATATGATCACGTGTCTGAGTATCGCTCTCATTCGAAGTTACTTGGCTACCACTCATTTAAAGTTGCTTTTGCGTTACCTAACTGCTCAATTTCAGTCAATTTCTAGGTGCAAACTATACTAAAAATCTTAGATCTTCTAATAACTCCTTTCTTCATTGCCCCACACACTGTTCTGAGTTCCTCCGCTCAACTTTCTGCGTACAATCTGTCCTTTTGTGGAACGCACTCCCTCTGGAGGTTAAGATGGCTAAAACTCGACAAAGTTTAAACACCGGGTGAAGAAAAATTTCTTAAACATCTTCATCAGATTAACTATGATTTCATCGCACTCCCTTCTTCTAGAATTTATGTTGTATATGTATTATATATGTATGTATATATTGAATTTATATATAACGTATTTACTGTGTTTATGTATATATTAGTATGTATTGGTATATATGAGTGTAAACATGAATCCGTATCTATAACGTGTATTAATAGCATTGCTACTTAGTGTTTAAGTATGAATCCTTTATTTTATTTTTTTTATTAAATTAGATATGTATATTATCAGTTGTATGCATCTACCTTGTTTTTGGCTCTGCATCCCCTAAGGTCGACTGGCAGAAAATGTTACTTCGTTGAATGTTTTGACAGATTTTTAACGTTTTACTTTAAAACTTTAGTCATTGCACTTTGAGCCATACACGCAATGAAATAAAGTAAATATTTCTTTATTTAAAATGAGAGACATGTAACAAGTCACGTTATTTTTGTATCTTTGAGTGGTCATATGTTTCAAAACGTTATATGCATTATGGAATCACATACTAGTGGTTCAACTGTTTTACAATATTTATTTATACACGATAGAACCGAATGCTTGTGGTTCCATTTTGCAAAAAAATATTAGCAACTTAATATTAATTTATTTTACGCACAACGAAACCACAGAAACTTGGTTCCATTTGGTGTATTAAAAATAATCGTTAATAAAAGAAATATGAGAAATGTATAATGGTACCAAGAATATGTGGATCTGTTTTGTATAAAATGACATCGTAATAAATCGTTTATTTGTTTGAACAATAGGGTCCTGTTGTGCTGAGATTCAGTTTTGCTTTACATGTAAGGGCTGAAACTGCGTTAAGCGGGCGCCTGCGCGGTTTCATACAAAAGTGCTACGTCGCGGGGAACCGCGCCGGCGTTCGTCACGGGGTGCCGCGCCCCGCACCCACGCACGCTAGTCGTCGTTTTGCTACGTAATAATATATTAAGTTTTCCATCGACACAACTATGCATGCACACCATTAAAATGAAACTAGTGACACTGCGTAAATAAAATAATCCGTCTCCGCAAAGTTCCCACAGAGACCCACATCAAAATTTTTACTAGCATACATAGAAACTCATAACTATTAGTGAAATACTGCTTCCAGGGCCTAGGGTGTTGATGTTCCAAGGTTCTAGGGCGTTGATGTTCCTAGGTTCTAGGGCTTCGATGTTCCTAGGTTTTAGGACGTTGGTGTTCCTATGTTCCAAGGCGTTGCCGTTGCTTAGAATATAAACAGCTTATAAAGAAATTCTTAGTGACCTCGACTAAATTGTTTTTAACGTAGATATAAATTTTGATCATAAAGCCAATAAAACTCGTGGCTAATCAGTCTATTTTTTGTACCGACGTTCAAATAACCTCATCCATTCGATTAAAAAGTTCAAGTTAATTGACTCCCAAATTAAAACAATAACAAGAGATAATTCATCCCAATAAAAAGATCTAGTATATTATTAATTATTTTGTTACATAGGCCTTACATATATGTACATGTCAATAATGTCTTTAACCTTGTAACTAATAGTATAATGATTTAAATAGTCACGTTGCAATGATAAGTCAGTAAATGGTTATGTTGAAAATTGTAAGAATCTGTGTGAACAATTGTTGGTAGGCCAATAAATAAATAAATAGGTCCTGTTTAATACCTGTTCGGGTCTTAAGTGACGCAATCCGAACTTTATTGGCTGCTATAAACTATAACATTTAGTGATCGGGCACCTACTCGTAAGCTGTTTGGTATGGATACTTTGATTGAATTATAACTAGGATATAGGTAGAGCTACAATATTACACGATATAGACGGAAAAATTACTACTACCAATTTTAACAAACTGGTAAAAAAATATATATCATTATGTGATTAATTTTAGTAACTAAAATTAATGATAGGTTTAACCATTTACAAGCTTTTTTCTTAAAACTGAGTAAAAATAATTTAATCACGCAAGCATTTCAAGTTTATAAGAAAAAATTAAAAATCGATTTTACTACTATATTAGGTTGGAAGACGAGTAAATTATTACATAAAGATAAGAAAGTTGTAAATGCCAAGGTCTATGCCTATTTCATTTCGAGATAAATATCCATGTCCCTAAATCCAGTTATTTATAAATGTATGTGACACGAGACTATTTTCGAGTCAATTACAATCTAAAGTGATCTAAATCTGAAGAGCAGAAGTAAATCTCATTACGCACTTTTATACTCAATCAAACTCTATTTTTATATTATTTTTGAATGAATTTTTTTTACAATCTGTCAACACGATTCAGAGACACACCTGTCGCGATTTGGATACTCGGAATAGTTTTTCTTTGACGTCAGTTTTTCTTGTTAAAATTATGTTTTATTATTTATTTAAAAGCCTGCCAGTCGCTCTTCTCTGCCAGGTGGAAAGCATGAGCAGAAATCAAGAGTTTTGAGACTTTTAATTAAAAACTTTAGGTACAATAAAACAAAAGTCTGGTAAAGATTTCACGACCTATAATGCTCGAATCAAGATTTCAATAATAAATGACTATCAGCAAAATCGCAGCTCTGTTCTCATAATAAGTACTTCATTGAATCTTTATGAAGTTATAACGTCTGGGTAAATTGTTTAGACGTACTGAAGATAGTATCACGTACTGGCTGTATAAGGGTTCTTCATTTTGGATTCATAAATAAACAAAAGCTATTTTTTTGACGTTAGACTCACTACTTATAGATTCTCTATAAATGATACATAACTATGATATTTACCGGCCAGCAACAGATAGGTATATGGTTAAATCAAATTATGTTATTTACAATACTATACTATACAGATACTTATTCCTAGTTTCACAGATTATAAGACACACTGCCAAGGAGGTAATGTTTTTATTGCACAAACTGGAAATCAACGTTAAAAATTATCCACTAAAAGTTCATTTATTTTTTCAAGTTGAGCCCCTTTTTATTTCGGTAAAGACATTATGATGTTGAAATTTACGTTTAATAAAAATAATAATAAAATCTTTAACAAAATTTCTTGTTGCTATTGTAGTCAAGTTATGAGTTCAGTTTTAATCACTTTTTTAAATAATGATTCTCATAATCTTTTTCATTATTACATAATGAAAATTAGAGATACATTTTTCATACACAAAAATTCTCAATGCATTATATATACTTACTTACATTTAGATAATTCATCGCTACTGTTTATTTACTGGTGGAAAATGATAAAATATATTAAAAAAAAAAAACTCCATAACTAAAAACAACTATAAGAAACATAAACCCATAACAGTCAGTTGTATAATAATAGTCAGTGGTATGTTAATGCCTCAGACGGCAATTATTATGTATCATTTTTAATCATATTCCATTATATATTTTCTTATTATCCTCCTACGTTATCTATCCACACCTCCATCTTGTTGATTTTTACATAGGCTGTGGGGTTTTTTTTTTAATTATTGATTACTTTGTGTGATCAGTGTGTCTTCCAAGTACGTTACAACGCTAGGAAGAAAAATCTATATGCTATTCTAATCTTAACACTTTCCTGTGGACTCTCCTCTCAGCCAAGAATGCAAACGTTATCTGCGGCTGGCCAGAGTAGTGGTTGGAGGGGAAAACCCGTCCCATCCACCTGCGGATGTACTCAGAATGGCATGAGACGCTGGTAGCGCACCTCCGCCGTCCGGTTCGCTGGCGGCGAATTGCGTCCGAGCAGGCAGGGCAAAACGCCAGCGTATGCTGAGCCGAGTACTCACTGGCCGAGACCGGCCTCACGCTACTCTCGTACCTAATCGGACGTGGTCTGAAAGTTTATAATCACTCAAACTCAGCTGTCCACCGATAAACTTCAGGGAACACCTCCGCCTTTAAATCACTCAAGGCAGTTCCACACGTAAGCCCAGCGCTTTAATGCGATCTCGAAACAAATCCTTACCAATACGTGTGACCAGCATGGTATAGATATCAGACCAAAATTTCATTTTTAAGGCGAGACCTATATTCAGTAGTTGACTGTTAAAGGCTGTTCATGGGTGTGTCTTACGTATGTACGTACGTCTGATTGCTCATAGTCAAGAAAGTGAAAAGATTGCTTCTTCCCTAAGGAACAGTGTAAGCGCCTCTTATCAGTATTATAAATACTTGTGTATAATTCAATAATCGGATGTTATTGCTTAGATTGTTCTTTTATAGGTACAATAAATATACGTATTATTTATTTATTACTCTACACAATGATTCAGATCATCAACTGGTGATCTTACTTAATATTTTATTCAGAGATACGATGGTTTTTCTAAGCGTTAATTTAAGTTTTTAACTTAACAGCGTGGTATAGTAGGCCAATACCTCCTATTCAAGGAGAGGCATATGTCCAGCAGTGGAATGTTAAAGGCTGTTGATGATGATATTGATGATGAACTTATCACAGATGCAACTAAGCTGTCTGAAGATAGCCCATTAAATGTTGTCTGAAGAATCGATCCCTCTGCGTACTTCAAGAGCCGATTAGTTATAATTAGGGACATAGGCAAGTACGCAAGCCTACCTATAAGTTGTAGAACCAATTTAATTAGTAAATAACATTTAAAATTTCCAATTTAATCACTGGCTGTCGTAAATAATCAATAGAAGTTACTTTAAATTCAATGGAATTGTGGAACGTTTAGCGTAGACCAAAGATTCCATATTTTCGTTGATAGCAACTAGTAACATGATGATCACTTTCATTTTTTGATTAGTTATCATTTCGTTCAAAGATAATTTTATGAATGTGGGTGAATAAAAAGTGATTAATCGTATGACCAATTCGTGTTATCACTTCAATAGGATTATTAAACAAAACACAACGTAGGTAGTAGAGCCACGCTGGTTTCAGCACGAATGTGCCGGCTCGACCCGGCCAGTACTACCCTCACACAGAAGACCATCCTAATAATGACAGCATTCTTGCTGTCGTATTTCGTTGGTGAGTGTGAGACCGGAGGCCCAAGCATTCTGCATAATTCTCCCGCCCTTCGAAGGGCGGGAGAATGATGCAGAATAATCTAACCAGGCTGCCATGGTAAGGGTCACCATGCTACATTGCCTACCCTCACAATAAGCATGGTGACCCCTACTCCTGGATTCTACTCATGCTTTCCATCAGGCAGAGTAGAGTCACTTTGGCAGGCTTAAATATAAAAAAAAAAAAAAAAAAAACAAGCCGGTATTTTTTTGCACTCAGTGCTCCTTCATTTTATATTTGTATATTTACTTAAACCTACCAAAGTCTCTACTTTGCCTGATGGAAATTAAATTAAATATTTCGGACATCTTGAACACACAACATCGTCTAGTCCCAAACTAAGTAGAGCTTGTATTATGGGTACTAAACAACTGATATAAATACATAAACATACTTTTTTTTCGAAAATACATACATACATATATATATTAAACATAGAAAACACCCAAACTCTGAAAGAAATATTTGTGGATAACCAAACATTTGGTCCTACCCGGGAATCTAACCTCTTGATCAGCAGTCGCATACGCCAACCAGACTTTCCAGACTGCCTCTTTGGTCTGGACCAAAGAGGCAGTCTGGAAAGGAGTAGAAGCCACCATCCTAATTTTGATTATTCAGAATGATTGAACGTAGTGTAGGACGCCCACAGGCCAGGTGGAGTGATGATTTGCGCAAGATGCTGACAGGCGCTGGATGCGAGAAGCCCAAAATCGATCAAAGTGGTGTGCAATGGGAGAGGCCTATGTCCAGCAGTGGACTGAGATAGGCTGATGATGATGATGAACCTCCGGTCTCACACTCGCCAACCTATATATTAATGCCGTTTCTCTCAAAATGTTTTGTAAAAATTACAACATGAAACAATAACAGTCTTTAATAGTCTAGTGTCATGCTGGACATTGGTCTCTTCTTAAAAAAAAAGGTTTTGACCTACTTTACCACCCTGGCCAGACGTGTTTTGTATAGGACTTGTTGTAAGTTTTCCTTATCTTTGCAGTATAGTTGCCCTGCGTAGTTTGCCCCTTCAGGAACCTCTTACGACCTATGTATAAGGGTGGTGACACGGTATTCTTAAGGTACGCGTCCATTGGCCTGTGCTGGACGCACCGCACGCACGGCACGCAACTGATTAATGCCGGCGTTTGGTGCGGGCGGCGCGGATAGTGCACGCAGCACTATGTGAAATTATACAAAGCAAAATAAAATCCGGTGCGTGCGATGCGTCCGGCGCGGGCCTATGGACGTACCTTTAATGAAGGATTGCACTCGAGTGGTTTATATCCATTACCGTTTAGACACCAAAAATGTTTACAGGAATTACTTTGTTTATAAAGAAAAGCATATGTATATTTCAAAGGTATGTGCTAATAAAACATTTTTTTACAACATTAAATAATATAAGAGTAAAAAAAAACATTTAATCGACTGTAATGTAGGAGTTCATGATATAAATTAAACCACTCGCTACAAGTTATTAGAAAAGTTGAGATAGCTAAAATTGTGTGTTACAAATTTGGTTCTATGGTGTCCTAAATTTTTAGATGAAAATGGTGGTAACACCAATTTACACTATAGATAGCTGATAAATTATCAGTACTATAAATAGCGGATTAAAAGTACATTCTTGTCATTAACAGATATCGCTGTACATGCGTTAAATGTATTAATAAATTGTCAATTCAGTGCTTACTTCAATTATAATGTACTATCTCCTACCGATCAGGAAAAATAGCAATATAATTTAGTGTATATAATAGTTTCACAGGCGGTAACAAACAAAATTTATAACTTTATCAGTTTTTTCACCTATTGTCAGAAAAGGTCGTAAGCTGCTCAAGTTATAAATTAATGATTAGATTAGTACCAAATTCAATAAATGTAATGGAAATTTTGGACTATTTTTAAATAATATTTTTAGGTTTAATTCTTATTCAAGAACTTTCATCAAAACATGATAAGCAAATACTACCTGCTTGATAAGATCTTCATTATTGTTTTCTACGGGAAGTACCAAGTGTACAGTACCAAATTTTCCTTTACGTAATGTAGTAAATGATAGTATTAATCCACACTGTATTTTCTTGTTTATTGTGTACTATTATTAACTTTATTATTTTTAGTGCTCAATGTTATCATTATTATGTTCAAGTTTTCTATTATTCTTTACCTAGGAATTAAAAAATGTATCGTGTGAATCAGTACGTCAGTCTAACGACTGCACCGATTGAGCTAAATAGCTAATTTAACATACAAATAAATGTCTTTTGATAAGTCGATAACCTTTGCTAGTCAAGTCAGAAAAACAAATCTACCAATTGTAATAAGTTACACATTTAAAGAGAATTAAGCTTATCTAAGACTGTTAATATTGATTTTTGATTGAATATACCTTAATAAAACTACCTTAAAATATAGCCAAACAAAGGAAAATACTACAGTTTTAACATTTTTAGGTATCGAGTTTTCTGAGGGCTAGTAAAGATGGCGGATAAAGAAAATTATGAATATAACGTTGTGCTCGATCGAGAGGTAAAATAGAGATGGCAAAAACATAAACGCAATGCGATTATAGCTCTTATAATTGCACCAAAGAGGCTTTTAGCTACGGATTATTGTGCTTATAACTGTGGATTTTGTCTGTGCCCCGTGATCGTTCTTTAGTTTAGAAAGTGGATACATTAGTTAACCAAATATGTATTCACATATACCACACCAATACCCTGAAATAACTCAATAGCTTTCTTGATTGTAGGGTTAAATTTCTGTTGAATTTCCCTAGCTTATGTCATTTAAAATTGTACCTTAAAATATGAATAAATAAAAACCACTATCAAAAACGCTATTGAGAAATAATTTCAGAGTATAAAAACATGTGCAAAATTTTAGTGTGTACTATCGCAACCAGTGTTACAAAAATGTACGCTTAGCTAACTTGATTTGTCAATAAAAGTATAAATGTAGACACAAAAATGGAGCCTAAGTCACAACACTAATGTAATTCCAATCTCATCATTTGATTGATGAATTTTAAGCTCAAGATTGTTTATTTGCAGGTTCTCGAGTCGTGTATTTCACTGAACTCCAAAATGGATAAGGGGAGCGAGAAAGTGGACAGGACAGTGGCATCATTGGACGAGGCCATGTTGTTATCGGGTAAGCAAAACATCTACAGACCAGTAATAGATTAAATAGGTTGAAATTTCAAAGACACAATTCTGATGTCGAAAATTAAAACTAAGTAAGTCTTCAATAAAGGACATTTAAATTGGCAATCATTCATGTTCTGTTATAGGCAGAGCTAGAGATTTCTCTCTAAATAGAATGTGATTTTGTTTGTTGTGACAATGAATGATTGCCTACCTCTCAGTACCTTTAAACTAAGCTGAGCTTGTATTATGGGTACTAAACAACTGATATAAATACATAAACATACTTTTTTTTTTGTAAATACATACATATTATAAATAGAAAACACCCAGACTTCGAAACAAATATTTGTGGAATACACAAATATTTGATCCTCCCGATTAAGCAGCCGCATACGCTAACCACTAGACCAACAATGCAGTCAATCACATTTATACATGCTACAGTGGTCCATAATCTCAATCGGTTACATAAAGACTCAATCTAATCTTGTATAATAAACATACAGTGTTAAACAAGCTGCCACTCCACTTCTGTTTACATGATCTATCTGTTATTTATGTGTTTTCAATAATTACTTAACGACATGAAGCCACTTTATATAGAAAATAAAAATGCATTACATAGTACTGTAATATTATCGTATTTGTGCTCTAATTAGCTGTAATAAATTATTACAATTAGATTGCCTCGTTGGTCTAGGGGTTGGCGTATGCGACTGCTGATCAAGAGGTCTCGGGTTCAAATCCCAAGTCGTGATAATAAGTTATATTGGGTTTTTCTGACAGGGAATTCTTAATAACAGCCCGGCATATGGAAGTTTGGCGGTGATTCACGCTAGTGCCTCGGAGAGCACGTTAAGCCGTCGGTCCCGGTTGTCATGAACATCTATGGCAATCGTTATTAGGAAGTCAGTGCCCTCAAATATACTGACAACTATTTAGAAAAACTGATATTCATTCAGGTAAAACGGGTTGAACTAATAGTCGACCCAAAATAATCTTAGGAATAAGGATAGGAAGATGTATATAAACAAATCAACAAATCATACTCAATAGTACAAAGTTTATTCATTAACCTACGTATTATTCATTTAAGTTAAATTTTCAGAATACCATATTATTAATACCTACAAACATACATTACCAAATATTTGTCATCCAGGTGTAACATTCTTAAATATATTAAATTAATTATATCTCCAGTTTATAAAGTGCAAATTAAATATTTACATATACATATATTTAATTTAAAATGCAAATAAATAAAAAACTATAATTAAAATATTGACTATATTACCATACAAACGTCAAGAAATTCCTCCACATAATGGCTTACTGATAGCGTTCCCAAAAGTTAAATTGATTTTAAAATTAAATATATTATATAAGAGTGATTCATATACTTATGGACACGGAAATTTAGTTGAATTTTACTTAGTAAACCCACCAAAAAATCATATCTTATTTAAACCAGTAAGAAAGGTACTAGGTACCACAAATTACAGTCGAGTGTTTGTAAATAAAAAGGAATGCCAAAAATTAGCAGTATCTGTAATTAGACAGGCATATTGACAAAGCAGTTAATGAGTCAGAGTGACCCTTGTAAGTCTAACATGGGGTCAATATGATAAGCATTCAGCTGCAAATATGCGTCATAAATATTTACTCAAATACGCGATTTATCGTTGTTGACACAAAGCTGTTATTGATCCCTACTCATAAAGATATAACATTGCCAGCATTATGTCCTTCAAGAGACGACTGCACACTTGGCCTGGAGGTTTAAGTGGTCGATACGCCGCTTTCAACTGCGCTTGTGGTTTCAAATCCTAAACTAGTAAACACTTTGTGTGACCCACAATTTGTTTTACTGAATCAGGGTGTTCTTACAGGGGAATATATTTCTAATGTAGGAGTTGTCTTTTAAAATAAAAAGAATCACATATTAATTTACGGGTACTCTATTGTTGATACTGAAACCCTGTCTTCAATATTAGCGTATCGCATACCACTGCTGAATATAGACATATTCAATTGATAGCCACTAGGTTCGATCTTCGGCTTCGACTGAAACCTAATCTGCATTAATTAATTCATTGTCACCGGGTGCCGGAGAGAGCAAAATAAATGCAGGGCTCAACCTCTAAAAAGTTCTCCTGAATTCCAGGGACTCGATGTAGGTCACTAATCGTTTAACAGGCTCGAAATTTCCGCGGATACCACTAGTTGGTGGCTATGCTGGACTCGAACCGACTAAAACCGCACGCCGTCTCGGGTACTATGAGTCGAGGAACCAGGTATACCCTCGAAAGGAAGTCCCTGGAACCCCGACGTACCTCGGGCCACCTACGGCTTCTAGATGACCTACTTTTATGTAAGTACCCCTTTACAATAGGGGCGTGCACGATGGGTAGCGCTCACGCTGTCACTCGGGCCTTCTTCTGCTAGGGTGACAGATGGCCTCACCTGTCACCCCCAGGCATAATGAGGACGGAGATCGTTTTCCGATCTCCACCTGCAATTTTAAGTATCTCTGAGTCAATTGCAGAGCATACCAGATGGTTTTATCCAACTCGGGTACAAAATGAAACGTCGATATTACCCTGGTGAAGTGATGACTTTTAAAAACTTAGACATTTCGAGAACAAGGCGTAGTTCAAAAAACTTTACTACCAAATATTATTATAAATAGACTATCAAAAATGATAAATAAATATGCGTGGATAAAGTTACAGATACGAACTGCTATTTAGTATAATTTAAATATGTCGTGTTAAATTTTCTTATCTAAAATAATAAGAATAATATGGAAATCAAATGGCTAGAATTAATATACATTCGGATCAGGCTCTTATTTTAATGACATTAAACACGTATTCTCTAATGTGGCCCAGCAGGTTCTGGAAGCTAAATTGATATAAGTTGAAAACTGTTTGATAGGTAATGAATTTTTTATTGACTTTAAGAGAAAAAAAATATAATAATACATTTAATGTACTTTCATTTATAGTGTCATCTGAAAAGGCTTTAATTCCTAAGAACATTTTACATCGTTATAAGCTGCTTAGAAAAAACCTCTTGAGTTCTTAACGCGCAATAGTTATACCTAACCGAGGGCAAACAATTGATGTTATTGACCTTACCAGCAATTCATGACAATTAATACGACAACAGATAACTTTTAAACTTTTGTGTTTATGATATAAATAGTTGAAAATGTAGTTTAACGAAAGTGATATATCTACGCAGTACAGTTAAGTAATTAGTGCAACAGCTTCGATGTCTGTTTCAAGTTCAAACGGGGGGCTGTTACTCCAGTTTAGAGATATCACATAAGAAATACACGATAGAAAAGACGCAATTGTAGAAAAATATAATCGTAGGTGCTTCAGCTCAGTGCAATCTGAATTGAACTTAATATTATGACGCTAAGGGTCCCTATTCCTTTAATTTACTTTTCGGAGTGAGTCTTCTGTACTAATATGTATTCTATGGTTCTAATAAATCTGGGCAACGCTACGCTAAAATTGGAAAGTGTGCTTTATACTGGCCCTGCTATTTACTGAGCAAAATAGAACGACGTATCGTACTCAGTGTCAAATAATACAGCTAAGGTATTGTTTACTAGTAATATTTACTTCTCTACTTTTATCATATGACATCTCTATTATTACGAACGAAAACAGAATAAATATCTTTCCATTTGTTTGTCTTTTAGAAGTTGTAAATAACCATTCATCATCATCATCAGCCTATCGCAGTCCACTGCTGGACATAGGCCTCTCAAATTGCACGCCACTTAGTTCGATTCTTGGGCTACTCGCATAAAAAATAACTATACACATAATTACAAAACGGCATTATATTTGAAAGACCATATCTTCATACAAAATCAGTTCAGTTATATTTTCCTATCATTTTTATTACTACCAAACAGACAACACTATTTAGAGATGTTGCGTATGAGTGATGAGGCGTCTGAAGATTGCTTTATTTGGACTTTTAAATTTAAAAGAATTTAACAATTTATTATGAAATGCTCTGATTATTTTGTTAATATTGCAATGCTTGAAAAAGCGGCCAAGTGCGAGTCGGACTCGCTCATGAAGGGTTCGTATCAGCAAGTAACATCATATAAAAGTTCTTGTAGTTCGTTGATTGAATGAAAGGTAAATTGCGGTTTACGATTTATGACGTATTAAAAAAAAAACTACTAACTAGATCTCGTTCAAACCAATTTTCTTCGGTAGTTTACATTGTAATGTACAACATATATTGTTTTTAGTTTTATCACTCTCTTATTTTAGAAGTTACAGGGGGGGGGGGGGGGACACATTTTTCCACTTTGGAAGTATCTCTCGCGCAAATTATTCAGTTTAGAAAAAAATGATATTAGAAACCTCAACATCATTTTTGAACACCTATCCATAGATACCCACACGTATGAGTTTGATGAAAAAAAAATTTTGAGTTTCAGTTCCAAGTCTGGGGACCCACAAAATGTATTGGTTTTTTTCCATGTTTATGTGAAAATCTTAATACGGTTCACAGATTACATCTACTCACCAAGTTTCAAAAGTATAGTTCTTATGGTTTCGGAAAAAAGTGGCTGTGACATATGGACGGACAGACAGACAGACAGCCAGACAGACATGACGAATCTATAAGGGTTCCGTTTTATGCCATTTGGCTACGGAACCCTAAAAAAGCACTTAGTTTTAAGTACTAATGCCATGACTGTAAGAACCAAGTCTACACTTGTAAGCAATAAATAATTTGAATTTGAAAATTTCTTCTTAGGAGATAGTTCACATCAGATTACTTCTAGAAAACCATTATTTCAAAAAGTTAGCTTCAATTAACTGTTATTACAGTTAACTCTGTAAAAATAGTTATTTATGTAACATTGTTTGTTATAGTGATAATATATATTCTCGCCTGATATTAAGTGACAGGTATTATGTAAAATGAATTATGGTAGCAAACATTTATAAAGTTATGGTAGCAAACAGTTTGTCAACCGCTACGTAAATCTACGTAAATATATGTCGCATTAAGATTGTCGTATCCGATTTTTTTCTAAAGTTCTGTTTTTTTTTCATACAAATCAATAATTAAATCAAAAACAATGTATTTGACAAAATAATGGTTGCAAATGTACATAAGTTTTATTTAAATAAGATGTCCGTGTAATGGTTGTCTCGACGAAATAGTCATGATAAGACCGCCCATTGTGATGCATACATACTTTGTAACTCATTTGTTTCTTCTAAGCTAAAACACAATCTAAAACTAAATAAATAAAAAAATATTTCGGTTATCTGACACACAACATCATCTAGTCCCAAGCTAAGCAGAGCTTGTATTATGGGTACTAGACCAACTGATATAAATATATAAACATACTTTTTTTTGTGAATACATACATATTATACATAGAAAACACCCAGACTCCGAAACAAATATTTGTGAATCACACAAATAATATTTGGTCCGACCCGGGAATCGAACCCAAGACCGATTTAATTGAAATTTGGTGTACAGATATTCTAGAGCCTGAGAAAGAACATGGGCTACCGCTTTTACCGCGATAACAGACACACACGCGGGCGAAAGCTAGTCTTGAATTATATTATTTTTAGCCAACCTGTGTCATGATGTAGATCGTTTAAAAACAATCGAAAAGGTTATCTGTAATTTATACTAATGAGTACCGTATAGCGAATGAACTACCTACTAGCTAAAACTGACTTAAAATAGTGACAAAATCAGCTCTGAAAATGTGATATGCTGATCGTGTCAAAATATACGGTCATTGACGTGTGATGGTATACCTGGTTACCTAGGACTACTAGACCTTTTACGATAGCTATCAGGTACGGTTTAAGTCGGTTCGACTATGAATCGCAGATCAAACGTGTGGGATATCCAAAGGGTTCTCCAACTAAAAATATAAACGTTTCAAGATTAAGACATCGTTTTGCAAAACAACTAGCAATCTTATAAAATAGCGAATTCGAATATCTATCTGCAACATATACTATATTTACAATAGGTTATTAGGGAAACCCCACATCAGACAAATCTTGATAATACTGACGTTGTTTGAGCTGAGATTATTTTATGACGCCCAATAAAAATGTTAGATAATGAAGTAAATGATAACAAAAAATTAAACTGTTAGTCAATGTATGTATTGTGTTATGTACACAATATGTTTCAGTTGAAAGTAATGCTGTAATAAACATAATTATGGCATCATCTTTAACTGATCGTTGATCTAATGGATAGCGTATGCAACTGCTGGTCAAGAGGTCTCGGGCTCAGATTCCGGGTCGGGCCGAAAAGTGTTTTTGCGTTTTGCTTAGGAAATTCCTAATAGCAGCCCGGAGATTGGAGGTTTGGAGGTGATTCACGCCCGTGTCTCGGAGAGCACGTAAAGTCCGTCGGCCCGGTTGTCATGAACATTTATTGACAACTATTTCAACCTTCGAATTTCAGTTCGCCCTTAGGGTTGCGGAGGTCCGATGCCAGTCACTCCGTATAAAAACTGATATTCAGGTAAAACCGGTAGCCGGTAGCCGACCCAAAACAATATTGGGAATAAGGCTAGGAAGAAGTAAAAATGAAGTATGTTTATGTATTTATATCAGTTGTTTAGTATCCATAATACAAGATCTGCTTAGGTTGAGACTAGATGATGTTGTGTGTAAGTTGTCCGAAATATTTATTTATATTATTATTTATAATTTACAGGTTTCGGTATATACAACGTCCTACACATGTTGATGTCAGGTGTGATCTTAATGGGTATGATCATGCAGAGTTTGGCGTTAGGATACATCCTACCGGCTGCGCAGTGTGATCTAGACTTGACGTTGCAACAGCGGGGCTGGCTCTCTGCTATACCATTCTTAGGTAATTACTATTGTGATATTTCTCTTTGTTATACATGAAAGATTTAGGCAGTTTTTATCTTGACTCTTTATAGTATCAGATTCATTCAAATATTCTTACTAGCTTTCGCTTGCGTCTCCGGCTGTGTGTATGATGATTATCGTGGTAAAAGTAGTAGTCTATGTAGTTATCAGGCGCTAGATTACCTTTGTAGCAAGTTTCATTCAATTTGGTTCACTAGTTTTGGCATGAAAGTGCGAAAGAAAGACAGACAAAAATTGATGACCTCTCATGCAGCCGTTAATGCCCTCTGTTCCTCACTCAAGATCAAAATTACAAGATAAAAAGCTTCAGTGGTATTAATTTAAAAAAAAATGCCCCAGTAGTTTAGACTCTGCATTGATGAACCAAATATAGCATCCAAAATAAGCAATTTTTAAAAAAATTGTTGTATTTCTGACCGGTTAAGCTTTGGAACAGCTGGATAGATTTTAACGTGACTTTCCCCTGATAGAAAGCTGATGACACAGCTACTTTTTAGACTTGCTTCGGTCCACGGTGTTAGTCGCGATCTATAACAAGTAAAAGACTCAGTTAGCGAATTATAATCATGAATATTGAACTGAGACCTGAGAGGAGACACGTGCCCAACAGTGGGACGTTATGAGTAGTTGTTGCATGAATATTGGCAATTTGTAAGAACAAATTATTTCTGTTTTTTATAGCAATTATTCTGACCTCCTACATTTGGGGTTGGCTGGCGGACACTCAAGGCAGAAGACCAGTGATGTTGTTTACAATGCTCATCTCTGCTGTGTTCTCGGCTTTCGCGAGTTTTGCGCCAGAAGTCATCTCTTTCGGGGTCCTGATATTCCTTTCGGCTGTATTGTAAGTACATACTTTTGTATGTGTTGGTTTACAATACCCTACTTTTATTGTGTAAATATTCACTCCGGGGAAAACACATCGTAATCGAATCGCCTCTAACAACTGACTGCGTCGGTGGCGCAGTGGTAGCTTATGCGACTGTTGAGCTTAATGTTTCGGGTTCAATTCCCGGGTCGAGCCAAAGTGGAAATAGTTCTCCAAAAGGCAAAATCCACCACCTTCTAACATCTGCTCTAATTGCAATTACATAGTAACAACCTTGTATGAGAATAGATAGCATTGCGATTATATATAACATTAATAGTAGTTTCCGAGTAAAGCTCGGTTGCGTCTATTTTAAACATTTTTAACTCTTTGTTTTGGTTTTCAGTATGTCGGGCTCATCAGCAGTTGTGTACACCTACTTGGGCGAATTTAATAATCTCCGACATAGAGATAAAATGGTGGCTTTTGGTTCGTCCTTCGTCGGTATTGGAACCGTAATTCTACCATGTAAGTAACTTATTGAGATTTAACAAGAAAAACTTTAAAAAACTATAACATGATGACGTTTAAATATTTGATACAATTATAGGACTCATGTTATGACATGAGTCATAATTACGAACTGATATTCATTAAAATCGATTCAGTAATTTAGGTACTGTTTTGGAATATTCGAACATACATAAACTATTACCCCTCCCGGCTACCTTACGGCGAAGCTTTTGCGCCGTAGCCGGGTAAAAACTTCTAAAACATTGCAACTAAGATGTGCAAGCGCTCTGGCAAAGGCTCTCTCACTCGGTGTAAATTATGTTAAAATTTGCATTTAACACCGATTCCCTGTTAAGTCAAAAGGTGATGACTCTCTTACGTTTGAGAAGTGATCCACAAAGAAATTTCTCTTTGATAGATATTATCACTAAACTCTGTGCAAATGATATTAAATTGAAGCTTTTTGACATCCACCGACACCAATGTATCCAAAATCAATATTTAGTGTAGCTTTGAAAATCATTTTAAATTTTAAGTAGATTTTATATACCAATATAATTTCTAATAATTGTAACTATAAGTTTACTTTTTCATTTTTCAGGTATATCCTGGGTAATACTCCCATTGGAGTTCGCTTATCCCATTCCATTCTTGGGTATCGAATACCGACCATGGCGGTTGCTGGTGGTAGCCTGTGCAATACCGTTCGCTCTCGGTACTGTTCTTCTAATGTTCGCTCCGGAAAGTCCTAAGTTCCTGTTTGCCATTGGTCGTTATAATGAAGCTCTTGATGTAGTTAAAAAAATATATGCAAGAAATTTAAGGCAACCAGCTGACAGTTTTGAGGTAAGTTTAAACATACATATTGAAGTTAGCAGTATCTCCAGTCTTAAACTGAAATACTGTAGTAGGCAATCATCCCAGTACTACAAAAAAGAGTTTTTTTTTACATTTAAAAATTGGAAAAAGGAAACAATTTTCATAAAATCAATTAATAAGACGTCAACTAGTCCTAAACAATGAGAGCTTGTACTATGGGTCCTAGACCATATAAATACCTACAAATTTACTTTTTTTTGCAAATACATACATACATATTATACAAAGAAAACACCCAAACAGATCATATGCAGATCATACAAACATTTGGTCCGACCCGGGAATCCAAGACTTGAGCTCCTTCTTGTCTGCTTTACAACTCCCAAATACACGAAGAGAATGTCTGTGGCTTTAAGTCCGCCATTGAACTTTCAGTGCGTAGATTTGTTAAATAAATAAAGTGAAACAATTATTCATCATCATCATCAGCCTATCGCAGTCCACTGCTGGACATATGCCTCTCCAAGTGCACGCCAATTAGTTCAATCCTCGGCTACTCGCATCCAGCTCTTGCCAGCCGTCTTGCGCAAATCATCATTCAACCTGACCTGTGAAGCAATTATTACATTTAAATATGTTTGTCCAGATCAAGGCGTTATTAGTTGAGAGTCAAACCACGAAAGTTACAACCACGTCTGGAGCAGCTGCAGTGTGGGAATCTATGAAAGAGCAAACCATCCCACTTTTCAAGTCTCCCCTACTGCCTTGGACTGCTTTAACCTGCTTCGTGCAGTTCGGAATTTTCGCCACGTAAGTCAATGTTTCATTTTGATGACTAGATATAATTTTTATTTTTCCAAACTAAATTTTCCTGGCTACGTATCTTGCCAGTCCCCAACCCACACTCGGCCAGTGTCGGGACGAATAACCTTAACCCTTTAGATGAGACCCGAACCCAGTAGTGAGACATTATGAATTATATATTGACGATGATAAATAAAAAAAAAAATATCATATTGCTCTGGTCCAGAGTAGTATAAATGTTTTCATGTGTACTTTAAATAATTGCTACTACTAAAACAATTGTTCCAGAACCAACGGTTTCTATGTATGGTTCCCATCAATCCTGAATTCGCTTGCACAAAGCGATGGCGATGCAACCAGAATCTGCGATGTACTTGATGCAAATAAAGGCCTTACAAACAACGGCACAGTGGTAATATTTGTTTATTTCTAATAAAAATAATAATATATAAGCCTTCCAAAATTACTCTACTCTGCCTAATGGAAAGCAAAAAATTGAATCTATAATTTACCGCTGTTCTAATTATTCAATAAAACGTGTATCATGCAATTATTTTTAAACGTTTTACGATGACGACTTACCTCGATCTACGAAGAGATTAAATAAAACTATTTTTAGAGAATAAAATGAGTCTACGTTATATATATAGTATATAATTTCCTCTAGGAAATTGACTTTATATATATTTATTCTTAATTTTTTTTCTTAAAGTCAATTTCCTAGAGGAAATTGACTTTAAGAATAAACAAAAAAAATTAAAATTACACGCTTGCTTAATTGCCGCAATTTTAATAATAGATTATTAAAATTGCGGCAATAAACAGCGTGGTCTACGATTAAATATTTTTAAGGCAGTTCATATTGTTAGTAATTCATAGGAAATTTTAGCTTTCTGTAGTAGTAATAAAATCTAAAATTATTTATTTCGTTGCACAGGTCTGTGATGACACAATTCATACGTCTACATTCGAGCGATCTATATACATCGGCCTCGTGTTCTCCTCCATGTACATCATTGTAGGTTTCATCGTGGATTACATTGGCAAGAAGATCATAGTCTTGGTTATACTCTTCGTAACTGGCTGTTGCGGAATCGGAGCTCATCTGGCGTTCAACCAGCAACTTGCAGTTGTGTTGTTTGCAATTTTCCAAATGTGTGGAGCATGTATTGGTCTAATGAACGCAGTAGCTGTGGAACTATTTCCTACTAAGTACAGGTAAATCTTTGTACTTTTATATTAGTTTTATTTCTGTTTTTAATATTTTATCTTAGGGCCACCGCACACTAGCTACTTTTAGCATCGGCGATTGGCGATTTGGCGACTGCATCGATGCTGCATCGCATTTTAGCGACTTCCTGCGTTCGGTCGTGGTATCGTAAACGCACGTTTTAGCGACTGCTCAGATGCCAAATCGATGCTACCGGCATCCGAATGTGTGCGGAGAGTAGCGTTCAGCTGCTGTGTCAATCTCCGCGTTTGGCGTTTTTAAGTGTGCGGTGTAGAGCGTTCGGTCGCCGTATTTAGCTTCTAAAAAGCGACTAGTTGCCGATCGCCGATGCTAAAAGTAGCTAGTCTGCGGTGGCCCTAAAGCGTTCGGTCGCCGTATTTAGCTTCTATAAAGCGACTAGTTGCCGATCGCCGATGCTAAAAGTAGCTAGTGTGCTGTGGCCCTTAGATCTCTTTCAAATAAAAAAGTAATTCTATATTCATAACTCATAAATATATCTATCAGTGTCATTCACCTTCTCTTTTATTGTTTTTGTTTTGTATTAATATCTGCATATTCTAAGTTTAAACAATACAATCATATTTTTTATTTATTTATATTATTATATTGTCTTTATTGCAGAGCCATGGCCATCTGTCTAGCTATGATGATGGGACGTGTCGGCTCTATGGTAGGATCTAATCTGATTGGTCTATTCCTGGATATTAACTGTGGAGCTGGTTTCTACATGTTTGGATCTATCCTTATAAGTAAGTAAATTCTAATCTTATATAGAAGTTTTTTTTTTCACTTTACGATTAAATATGTCGCTAATACTATGAAAGATAATTTTACTTGCAGAAGTTAAATTAAATTATAAAAGTACAGGTGTATGTTCTTAATGGTTGAAAACGAGATGTCAAACTCCTGAAGGTATTTGCGTTAGTGAATTTTGGAGTAGCTGAATTTCAGCCGACATATTTCTAACCAATCATTCTCTCCAACGTGAATTGAATTCTTTCAGCTAAGATACGTAATGATAAATGTTATTAATATAAATTTTATTCCTTCCAGTTAATGCTCTATTCTGCTTAACATTACCAAGCAAGAAACAAAAGTCTCCAGAAAAGAAAGTGATCATAGAATCAACGCAAAATGAAACCCACGAACCTGTATGAAGTTTTTCACAGAAGTCATTGAAACTGGACAAAACTAGGCCAATCTGTAAAGCTATGAAAGTGGGAATGCTCAAAAATTTAACATGTCACATAGCATGCATACATTCCTAATATTGTGTATATAATATAAAAGAAATTTTATTTTTGTAAATAAGTCATGAATTATCGAAAGATTAGATGAATTAGAGCTTTGTCATGGAGTAGTACATGAATTATATAATAATATATAACTACCAAAGAGCTGTGACATATGTATACGATTTGTAAATAAGTATTATTTAAATAATATTAATAAGTAGTTCATAATATAACCTCCATGCCGAGATATAATCAAAAAAAAAATTTTAATATATTTTGTAAATATATTACGAATAGATTAAGATATATGGAGAAAACAATGAAATTAAAATGTGAACAAAAGATGAAAAGTCGTGAGCTATGAAGGTTGTAATTCTCAGTCAATTTCTGAGAAAGAATGAAATAAATATGGCAAACGTAATGATTGCAATTTTTGTTTATCTTATTAAATGTTTAAAAAAAATACTGTTTTTATTTATTGATTCCCCACCGATAATATTGTTTTGTTTGACACACTTATAAAGAAACAAAACCAAATATTGTTATTTTTCAGTTTTATTTAATGACGGAATTAAGTAAAATGTAAATCTAAAATGTTTTCGGAATTCATATTAAAGCAAGCATGCACTTGTAAAGAATTACTCAGGCAGCCGTCACTTTGTGATGATTTGTTTATCCAAAAACACAATAGCGTCTGTTTTATGGGGCTGATGCATAACAATACTAAAATAATTATACGAACTACAATCCATTACAAATTATTTAATTCTTATATTATTTTAAACACATCAAATACAAATATAGTAGTTATTGTACTGTGACATGATTCGTAACGGCACGAAAACTTGAAACTTTTAGTTCGGAAAATATTTATAAAAAGTGTAAACACAATAGTTTGACTGCCTCGTTGGTCTAGTGGTAAGCGTTTGCGGCTGCTGATCAAGAGGTCTCGGGTTCGATTCCCGGGTCAGACCAAATATTTGTGTGATCCACAAATATTTGTTTCGGAGTCTGGGTGTTTTTCTATGTATAATATGTATGTATTTACAAAAAAAAAGTATGTTTATGTATTTATATCAGTTGTTTAGTACCCATAACACAAGCTCTGCTTACTTTGGGACTAGATGATGTTGTGTGTAAGATGTCCAAAATATTTATTATTATTTATTTATTTAATAGTTCTATATTTTTACTGAAATATTTATATTATGGGCAATAAAATAAATTAAACAAAATAGACATGGCAAATATCCTGTTCATAAAAGACCACTAAAAATTCTTATCACTAATGTTCGGGTGATATCCTGCAACTCAATTTTAATAACGATGTTTTCTAGTCACTTTTACACACAAAAAAAAAAGCGGCCAAGTGCGAGTCGGACTCGCCCATGAACGGTTCCGTATCAGCAAGTAACATCATATAAAAGTTCTTGTAGTAGTTCTATGTTTTTATAATAGTGTATTGATTGAATGAAAGGTAAATTGCGGTTTATGATTTATGACGTATTAAAAAAAAGTACTTACTAGATCTTGTTCTAACCAATTTTCGTTGGTAGTTTGCATGGTAATGTACAACATATATTTTTTTTTGGTTTTGTCACTCTCTTATTTTAGAAGTTACAGGGGGGGGACACACATTTTTCCACTTCGGAAGTGTCTCTCGCGCAAACTATTCAGTTTTGGAAAAAATGATGTTAGAAACCACAACATCATTTTTGAACACCTATCCATAGATCACACGTATGAGTTTGATGAAAAAAAAATTTTTTGAGTTATAGTTCCAAGTATGGGGACCCCCAAAATTTATTGTTTTTTTTTCTATTTTTATGTGACAATCTTAATGCGGTTCACAGATTACATCTACTTACCAAGTTTCAAAGTATAGTTCTTATGGTTTCGGAAAAAAGTGGCTGTGACATACGGACGGACAGACAGACAGACATGACGAATCTATAAAGGTTCCGTTTTTTGCCATTTGGCAACGGAACCCTAAAAATATTTAGTAAAAACCAGCTGACCTTCGGTGATTGATTTTTAATCATATAGATAAAGCAAAATGATTTTCTACAATTTTATAGGAGTCATTAGGACCTACAAAGAGCCTGTAATGCTATATTTCTAACTATTACCACTATTTATCAGATCCTATACTATACACCTGATCCATTGAGAAAAAGCCTGCGTCTTTAAACAAGTATAGACTAAAGAATTGCGAGGCTAGACAAGAATATGCCGAAGCCTTATCGGGAAAGCTGTTACCTGCAAATGAGACTTTAATCTTTCGTAACCAGTAATTTGGCCAATATTTGAGCACATATAGTTTTTACCTTTGTTGTAAGTAGATGCTCCTACTACCACTTGTACCCACTGAGGCTGTGGTTTTTTTTTTTAAATTAGCTTTTGTTATAATTTTTAATCACTATAATTTGCATCAGTCCTCTAACATGGTGTATAGTATATTAGTGGCAGCACCTTACCCCCTTATCAGGTTTATAAACATTAAAACTATGTAAACATTGGCGATTTGAAAGGAGTGGCCGCGAGTTTTTATTGCCATGTTCTTTTCTCCGGCTCTACCTATTGTTTGCGAACATGGCATAAATGTACATGTAGAATCTTGACCTGTCACAAGAGATGTATTGCATCCTAAGTGAATAAGGAATTTTGAATTTTGAGACGGATGCTGTCGGTGCTGCTTGGGGAGCTTTGGCTAGTCACATTATGGAAACCGCTTTAGCTACACTGGGTACATAAGACCGGCGTAGCAAATGACAACAGTGAGGCTCTCAAAGCAGCATTCGACAAACATCGAGAGCTCTTGCGACAGCACGGTAGAGGAGGTGGAAGCATTGCGGTGGTCAAAGCGAGTGACCAAGAATTGCGCGAGCTGTCTCGTCAGATAAAAGATAAGTGGTGGCAAGACAAAGCTTGTCAAATGCAGTGGCTTGTTGACACCAAACAGCTTGGGGAGTTTTACTACGAGGTGCGAAAGCTGATTGGCATTTCCCACCGAGCAAATGTACCTCTGAGGTCTTCGGACAGTTCACACCTTGCACATGTACTTGCAAATCAATATATGAGTTATTTAAAAAATTATGAAGTATAATATTTTTCAATTTGAAATTCGAGAAACTACGCTCTAAGTGACTAATAGTTTTATCTAGTACAAATAATATATACATAAAAATTAATGGTATATTTAAAGAGTGTAACATCACGCCTATGTCTTTGGTACCTAAAACATTTGACCGAAACCATGCTTATCCACCAATTTCATTATACATATTTTTATATAACATTTTACACTTTTTAAATGTTTGTTATTCAGCCCGTGCCGTGCGTAATGACTCGAAGTCATCGCTCACCACCAAGCGGCCACCTCACTACCACCCGTACTCTGCTATGATAGCTAAGCTACTCGATGTAGGCACCACTAGAGTCCTGGAGAAAAGTCAAATCACTCGGCGTAATTAACAACGCAATCGTAGTCTATTTTACCCTCATCATCAGCCTATCACAGTCCACTGCTGGACATAGGCCTCTCCCATTGCACATAACTCTGATCCTGATCCATCGCAAGTCGTCACTCCACCTGGCTTGTAGGCGTCCTACACTACGTTTTATGGACGCGGTCTCCACTCCAGAATTCATCTACCCAGCCGGTCATCAGTTCTACGACCAATATATCCCAGCCAGCCCACTGCCACTTCAGCTTGCTAATCCGGAGGACTAATTAACGTAAAAATCCTTTAAACTAAATAAATACTTAAACTGAGTATGTGCAAGACGAAGTTGTTTAAGCCCCAATAATGTATGAAGGTTTGAAGTGATAATATATTTACGTTTTTCATGGCTCCCAAACGGGTGATTTTGAATGATTATTTTGTCAAAATCAGATTTGATCGAGTGTTCTAAATATGGAAATTCTGGCAAGAGTGCATTACACTTTACAAGTTTTTTTTGTAATAAAAATAAACATTGCATAACCACATAAAACAAATATCAATTCACACTTCTATCGCGTGCATTTATTTATACTTCTTAGCCAACTAAACAAGTGTTATTTCAGTCATATTGACATTAGTTACGTAATAGAAAATATTTCACATTATGATTACATTATTTAATCCATGATAACAGAATATGCCTACCGGACTTAAAGCTTAGATAAATATACAAATTCTTATTTTATATCAATGTTTAAACTCAAACAGAATATATTTATATTAAGATTTTGTCGGCAATGTTTATTTTAAAAGAGTATATTTGAGCAGAAGGAAAAATTACGTCTCTAGTTAATAAATATTCTTTTTTTATAGTAGAAGATCCAAACTAAGATAGACCTTTACCGTTTGGTTAACTGGTTGAAAATTATATCCTATTAAATAAGTCCTAAACATAATTCGTAATTTCAATTTAAAAAAAAAACATTTAGATGACTTTGTGTCTTTCTGTAGGTGAGTCTAGAAACCATTCAAAGGTTCCTCAGATACATTTACAGACAACGAGTCCGAGGCAAAAGTGTCATGAATGTCACCACCTGCGCAGGGGAGATGCGCAATAACATACGTCAATCTCGTGAAAACACCTAAGGAAAACCCTACCTATTAGGAACGACAGTTTTCAGGAAACATTTCAGTAACTCTGAATTTTCCGCCCTATCCAAATGGAAGTCTGAAGGTTTTTCACTTCCATGAAACCAGAATGAGGGCAGGAAAATTTCAGTATTGTGGGCGGCGGTACCAGGATAATATAAGTTAGAAGATTAGTTGTGAGGGAAACTTATTGTCTACAAGTACGCATGCGCAAAAGCGAGCGTTACTGCTATTGATTTTCTTTGCACCCGCTGTAAACACCCAGATGTTCAAATAATACATGCGGTATGTTTAACAATCCGATTATTTAAAAAAACCAAGTTTTAAAGTTTGTAAATAGATAAATTAAATATATGATGGCGACAAAATTAAAAAGAAATCCATTAATTGTGCTTATGCTTGATATTAGTTTACAGAAAATAATAAAAGAATCGTTATGTTGAGTATTAAATCCCGAGTAATAGTGTTATTGATAAAATCGCACCCGTGAGAGTTCTTGTCTAAAATAAATGATCTCTAAAATAAAAAAACTAATTTTGATTCTAAATTTTACAGAAGTTTAATAATAACATTTACAAAATTATTGAGGTTCTTTTGAGTGATATGCCATGTCGCTTTCTTGGATCCTTGATGTAAACAGAGGAATTTCTCCAACTCTTTTGTTTACTGTGCGCCTAGTATTTCAGATGTCGTGAAAACGTGAGTGAAAATATGTGAAACATTTTCATTTAAAATGCGTAAAACAGAATAAAAAAAAGTTACGTTAAATATTCGTCAGATGTATGTATATTATGAGTTAATTTAAAAAAACTTATAATAACTATTTTTAAACCACTCTTTAAAATACGTTCATACCTATTGTTAAGCGAAAACAGTGAAAAACAAAGAAAAGTCAAGGCATTTTCTGTTATACTGACAACGAAAACCGACCACCTAAGTCCGATCCGTTGACCGATCCGCCATTTTTACTATATTTACCAGGAGAACAGATAACGCAAGGAGGTTATTGATTTTCTATGCACCGTCAGAAAGAGACCGGGAACGGCGCCCCTGCCTAAATACAAGACAAGGACAGAATATCGCACCCCAACTCTAATTGAAGACGTTAAAGTCATGGTTTTGAATGAATTAAATGTAAATTTAACTTTTAAAATTATGTTGAAGAATTTTTAAGTTTCAATAATTTGAAAGTGATGGCTTCCATCCATGCAGTGTAGAGCAGTGAACAGTTTAAGTATTGTAGTGTACGTTTGAATTAGTGCAGATTAAATATATACCTAGACATAATATATAATATCTTACCATATCTCTCCCCTAGGGGTGTTTTTTTTCCTCAAAATTCCATATCAGTAAGTCTATGTCAACGGAATAATCTTTATGACTATTTTATATTAAAGATATCACTTATTTTGTGTAAATATGAAGAGCTATTAAACTTCGTCAAATATTTTAATCATATTATCCAATCATTGTCATATTTAATATTTTAATCCTGGCATCTACTATGTAGTAAAAAAAATTTAAGAAATAGTTTTGTTACGATGAGCATGAAACTATGTAATTTAGAGATTCGAAATAATTAATTTCTTTCTTTTTTAACTTCATCATTGCAAAAATTACCAAAAAAATATGTTTAACTGTGCGCAATTACGTCAGGTTGGCAACGGCAAAACGGGCAAACAAAGAAACGTTTTATATATATAAGTGATACATAATATAATCTTTATTTACAGCGAGTAAATGAATTTTCCCCTTGAATAACATCTACACTACATCAAATACAGTTTGCTAAATGTGAATTAAAATGAAACTAATGTTTGAGGTCAAATTTGTCCTCAAATCTTTGACTAATAAAGTATGTAAATTAATATTTTAAAAGCATTTTCCTATCTCCTTTAAAATCACGGCGCAAATCCCCTTGGCTACATTGTTAGAAACCAAGTTTCTATACAAGAAAAATAATGCTGTTCAACATTAGCTTCCAATGTTTCCGAAAGGGGAATAATTCAGTTCTGTTGAGGATCAGCAGGAACTAATATAATCTGCTATAGGGATATTCCAATTTCCTTTTTGAGATTCAAATTACTGACTTAATAACAACTTACTTACAAATAACAACTGGACTACTATGGCTTCCACGGTGCTAACTAAATTGCTGACAATCATGCTTAAATATTTAAAAATACATTCAGACTAGAAATAAATTACACACATGTACAGAACCAACGATCACATAAGATTTTGGATGTACGAGATCGGAACCCATGATGTCCGACTTGACAGTGAGGGTAACTAAAAATTATGCTAACAAGCTAATCAAAAACATACTATTTTAAAATAATTTTGGTATAAATAGTATTAAAATAGAAATATCTCTGCATATCGTGTGTTCCTATTAGTTACTTGTGTTGACAAGACTCGACCATAGTGGTTCACATTAGAAAGTTCATAATACTGTGACGTCAATCCTCTGCGCAACACAGATGCGCAGTAACATAACCTTTTGAACCTTTCAATAGAAACAACGAAAATAGCATTACATCTTCCTAAATTTGTTCAGGAACTGAAACTTTTCACACTCTACCCTACACAGAACGGAAGTGTATAAGGTTTTCCACTTCCGCTGAAGCCTGAAGGAGGGCAGAAAATTTCAGAATTGTGGGCGGCTATACCAGGAGTACAAAGTTTCAAAGAGATAGAAGTAACTTAAGCGGGAACATTCACAAAGCTCCAATAAGCGCATGCGCGAAATGAACTGCGGGGGAATGAAACTTACCGAAGTGAGTGAGACAAGCTGCGTTGATATTGATTTTCTAATTCGACTCTTAAATGACCATAGAGTTAGGAAAGTAATTGTTTGGATGTGCTGGAAAAATAGCCATGTTTATAACACACAGGTAGTTTGCATTTAGTGAACTTACTTGTAATTAGAAACACTGAACTAAATTGTTCTGTATTACATTTTATTTACACGCAAAATATCTATTCTTTTGGACTCTCACATTACTCACTTAAAAATTGTTTTTCTAAAGTTAAGTATGCAAGAATAAACTACCACAATTTTATCTAAAAATAATTCGTATGTAATATGTAACTGATAAGTGATAACAGTAAGCTGTTATTTTATAATATATAAATGATGTAATTTTATTGTTATGTGCATTGAAACAATCACGAGGAAAACTAGGATCACAATGTGGCAATTGTTGGGTGGTGCTGATTTGTTATTGTTGTCTTATCATCAACTTCACCGTCTGTAACCCTTACTTATTATACTACTAGCTTCGCCCCGCAGTGTTACCCGCGTATTTTCGTGATAAAAAGTAGCCTACATATTTGATTATCCAGAACTCATTTTTAAATTAGCCATTTACAAACTATCATTATGGTTGCTATGCAAGTGTGTTATGCATAGCAACCTGTGAAGTTTTGACAGGAGATATACAGTGATTCATTTTGACATCTACGATTTATGTATTTTTATAATCACCTAGCTTTCGCCCGTGAATCTCGATTATTGCAACAAGTAGCCTATGTGTTATTCTGATATATAAGCTATATCACTGTAAAGTGAAAGAGCAACAAACATACACATACATACATACTAGTATTTAGTAGCATTATGTGCGCCAAACTTATGAAGCGATTTGAATGAAATTTGTTACACAGATAGCCTAGAGCCTGAGAAAGGACATAGACCCCTGTGATAATCGAAATACAAGCGGGCGGAGCTGCGTTCTCTGGAAAGCTAGTTCTGTAAAATTCAGCATGAGACTTAGTGTCCACTGCTTGACATAGGCCTCTCTTCTTTTTTTTTTTTTTTGTGAGTTCGTTATATTTGACCTCGCCACTTTCCCCCGTCCGTAAGACAGGATCTTTTACAGCAACTAGTCTATATATACTAACTTTCTTACAATTATTTAATTGGGTATATACCCAATTATGTTATTTTGATATATTTACATTATTTATGTTTTCATATTATGTTAATTATAGTCTTTTATTTTATAATACTAGGCCTCTCCTTAGAAAGGAGGTTTTGGCCTTGTATAGCAAACTGAAGTGGCAGTGGGCTGGCCATATTAGCCGCAGAACTGATGGCCGTTGGGACAAAAGAGTTCTTGAGTGGAGACCGCGTCTCGGTAAACGTAGTGTAGGACGCCCACAGGCGAGGTGGAGTGACAACCTGCGTAAGATGGCTGGCAGGAACTGGATGCGAGAAGCCCAAAATCGATCAGAGTGATGTGCAATGGGAGAGGCCTATGTCCAGCAGTGGACTGCGATAGGCTGATGATGATGATACCACGCTGGCCAAACGGGTTGGTAAAGGGTTGGTTTCAAGTTTTCCTTCTCTTTGCATTGATGTTGTCTTGCGTAGTTTATCCCTTAGTCGCCTTTTACGACACCCGCGGGATGAATAGGGGTGGTGACACTCTGTATTCTTAATCCGTCACCACACGGACTTAGTGGTATGGCGATAGTCAAATAGCTGTTGAGGTTCATCAATTTACATGTTAAGGTACAATTTGCTCAATAATAATACTTTAAGTACGAATAGGCTTGCCGCCTGCGAGAAGTTAAACGTTACAAATGTGACGGTGACTCTTACCCACAGCTAGAACAGTGCTAGGTTTGTGACTAGGACTAGTGATGATGATTTCCTCCTCTACATATCGGCCCACGCGAATAGCGACCCTTAGTTTGCTTATGATGTGTCAAGAGAAACTACAAAACAACTAAGTTTTTTATTGCATGAAACGCTAATCATCCGAATTGAGTTTTTTCAATTTTAAAGGCCGGTGCATACGTGACGGGATTATACACGGACGGGACGTGACACGCACGTCGCCGACGATGTCAATAGCAATTAAAGAAAAATCTTGAAATGAAAAATCCATCTTTCCTTGTTCACAACTCCAGCACGTTAGATCCAAGTCACAGTCACGGGGATTATGCATTTACATCACGTCTCCGTTTATTACGAGGCAACCACGTCCACGTCCCGTCCGAGGTAATATCTCGTTACGTATGCAGCGGCCTTTAGACTATCTTTTTTACTAGGCAGTGACAGGTTTCGTAACTCGACGGAGTGGAATTTATCTACCTCTTCCTGTTCATGGACGCCTAGTATTTCAGATGTCGTAAAAACGTGCGTGAAAGGATGAGAACAGAATTAATGTTAGTCAATAACGTATTTCATAGATAAGTTTACTTCTAAAATTGATCCAAAACTACGCTAAGTCTAGTGGGTTTAATTCTGATGAGACCACGCTTTTTATGATTTAGAAATTATATGAGTCTTCTTTGTGTCTGTCGCTCTATGCAGGGGGCTTTTATTTATTATTTTTCCATAGTTAAAATGATTTGAAGTTTTTTGTTAAGGACCTAACGTTGACATGAAATGCAGTGCAAGAGGAAAAGTAATTTGGAATTTAATTGGTTTTATTGCAGTCTACGTATGGATTCTACTGAATAATTTCTCCATAATTAGTGGAATAATACTAGGTGTTGTGACCATCCGTCCCGTCCTCGTCCTAACCTAACAGTGTAGCCTCCACAGAACAGACAGTTAAACATTGTGCTCGGGGCAGTATACCTATGCTTCATTAAAAAACATATCAGTCAACTCACCATCGGTCTGATTTTTACCGACGCTCACTGGTAATCCATGTAATTATTTGTTCTGTGTTTGAGTGAAGTTTATCTAAATATATAAATATTTTTATCATTAGTCTGCTTTCCATAGTAGATTCTATTCTTCTGCCTAGTTTGGGTGCAGACGGTTGTTTGAAAGAGGTGTTGATATTTTGTTAACATTTCACAAAATATCGTACTTTATAGATAGGCTATTGTAAAAACGAACCGCGTAAAGGAAAACGCTTAGTGAAAACCTTTTTAAAAAAATGGTGGCTGCCATAGGAGATGCTGCGTCAAAGAAATGCACTTTTGAAACTGCTTTAGATTCCACTGGTAAGCACGTTTTGTGGTTTTATTTTGTAAAAATATTTTTGAGAAAGAACAGTGCTTTATTCACAAAAGGTACATGGTAGCAATCCGGCAGAATTTGATAGATTTAATTTGTGTGCGAGGATTTAAGATTTACGATTGACACAAATTACCCTAGCTGAAATCATGCGGCCACATATTGGGTCGTTGAAAACGACACGGGACTGGTGATACCCCAATGCGGCGGTGTCGGTTACGATGTGGCGCTGTTCCACCTCTTACTGTATAGAACGGCTTGAGGTGTGATAGTGTCCTGCCCAAGGGGCGACGACAGTCAGGTCAGAGTATAAATCTCGTTCATCCTCCTAGCCATTATTCCCAAGTTTATTTGGGGTCGGCTACTAGTTCAACCGGTTTTACCTGAATTTCAGTTTTTCCACGGAGCGACTGGCATCGGACCTCCGCAACCCTAAGGGAGAACTGAAATTCGAAGATTGAACTAGTTGTCAGTATATTTGAGGGCACTGACTTCCCAATAACGATTGCCATAGATGTTCATGACAACCGGGACCGACGGCTTTACGTGCTCTCCGAGGCACGGGCGTGAATATCACCGCCAAACTGCCAAACTCCGGGCAGCTATTAGGAATTTCCTAAGAAAATCCAAAAACACTTTTTTTTTTAATCTCGTATAAAGAGAAAATAAAGTGAACGGCATTTGTTTATTTTTCTTTTTCAGTTAATTTAGTTTTTTATTCACGAATTTGATAACGAATCAACGAATTTTCGTAAAGTTTCATCGGATCACGGTCTTCAGTAGTTTTTACGTGAAAAAGCAACACACATACACACATACTCACAAACTTTCACGTTTTTAGGAAAGAGTAGGATTGGATAGTTCAAACTGTATCTGTTTGAAATACTGTTCAAATTGAACCCAGTATTCACATGCATTTTAACGTGTATTAAAGCACAAAGTAACTATCTTAAGAAAGGTGCTCTATAATTACGTATGTATTTATTACAATCACGAAAATTGTTAGAGATAAGTATTCAATATAACATGCATCATGGCTATTAATGCATGAATGGCGTAGGGGTTTAAGCGTAGGGATGCCTTCTATATAATTTGGAAAACAGGACAAAAAGTGCAAATTCCGGTGTTCCGCGAATATTTGTTTCGGAGTTTGGGTGTTTTGTATGTATAATGATAATAATAATGATATACTTTATTTGCTTATATGTGGTACAGATAAAAAGATGGTAAAACATGAAAGGCACGAAACACATTTCGCCAACAGGCATGCAAATATAGCGTTACAATCTCTTGTACAGTAGTTACTTAAAACCATTAAATGCTAAATTAAATAGTAATTAATCATCTAAATTAAAGTCAATAACACAGTGTAATACTTTGAAAATTCATCTAAATAATTATGAACAACTACATATTATTATGTTATAATGATTATGTATTTGCAAAAAAAAATTATGTTCATGTATTTATATCAGTTGCCTAGTACCCATTTCATAAGCTCTGCTTAGTTTGGGATTAGATGGCGTTGTGTGCAAGATGTCCGTTTTATTTTTCAGTTTTGTTGAAATTCAGTTATTTCATTATTTACTCGATAGCTGCCTTATTGAAACTACAACTTTTTCTGTTTAACCTGTCCAATACCGACGATCGAAGGTCGCCACTTCGTCACAGTATAGTTTGGTTGCATTAGTATAAAACTGTTCCTAATTATAGTATCCATATACAGGTTTCGGTAAATACAACATACTAATGCTAGTAGCATGCAGCCTCTCGATTCTGGCGATGTACATGGACATCTTTGGGTTCAGCATATTAACGCCACCAATAGCCTGCGATCTGTCACTCGATAATGCGCAGCAAGGATTGCTCTCAGCTGTGCCTTTAATGGGTAAGTGATCACACAATACTATATTATAATCCATTGATAATATAAAAATGAATGACATAAAATCTCGTAAAGTAGAATAGAATATAAAATAGTGGTAAAGGATATTTAAATAAATGTTAGGATTTTGGTCTCGTTTGTGTATGGCCGTGAATATCCTTATAATTCAATTAGTATGAATCATCAACATTTCTAGAAAGCTAATTCAGTACACTTCTGGACATGATTACAAGCCGTTTTTTTATCGATTTTGGCCACTTACATGCAGCTCTTGCATGCCCAATTGCTCGTATCGTTTCATCACGGCAAAGGTAGAGTATTACTTCCACGGGTCAGCTGTGATTTTATTCCGTTATGATCGATTTTGGCCACTTGCATCCAGCTCTTGCATGCCAAACTGTGCCAATTGTTCCACCACGGTAAAGGTACTGTAGTACTCCCACAGGCCGGCTGTAATATGGCTAGCCTACTGGCACTATAGCTTGCTATTCTTGTGGGTTTTTTGAATTGCCTATGTGTTGGATCAGTTAACTTTACAGCATAAATACTTCACTGTATTTGAAACGTTGTAAAGGCAGTCTTTGGATCAATTCATAAATACTAGTATACCATACTAGAACAAGAAAGAACGTAATACAAAATTACCTCCTTTCTGAGAGACTAAAATCAGAGCTTTTTTATCACTTCTTTTTTGGGGGCACGCTAATTTTGGAAAGTCGTAAGTTGGTTTTTTTGAAGGGTTTCTCTTCAAAAAAACCCTGACTCTTCTCTTGTCTAAAGAAATTTCTCAAAGTATTCACCTGTTAATCTTATTTCAGGCGTAATGTTATCGTCTTACTTTTGGGGACTAGCAGCCGATATTATAGGACGACGAAAAACACTTCTAATGGCCATACCTATTGGCTTTTTCTTCAGCATAGCTGCTAGCATGGCCCCTGGCTACACGTCATTATCAATACTTAAATTCCTCTCTGCAACATTGTAAGTTATTTGAGTGTATTTTTAGCTACTGAAAAAATACACATTTTGTACCTTTAATACATCATCATCTGTATGCCTCCTGTATCATATGTATGTAATTTTTTTAGGGTCGGCGCAGTATGTTTAATTTTTCGATCCTACTCTATGACTTGGCTTTTCACTGTTAACTCCCGTGCTAGTCATATCTTCTTTCACGCATTTCATCCACCTTTTCTTTGATCTTCCTCGTTCTATGTAACCTTCAATTTCCATACCCAAAATTTTCTTAGTTACATTTTTATCATCCTTCCGTATATTAATATGTTCATACCAAGATAACCTACTACTTCTTAACTTTTCATCGAGTTTCAGACTTCCTCGTATGACCTTTTCCATTTCTTTCATATTTCTGACCTTTTCCACCCCAGTCACACCACAAATCCATCTTAGCATTCGCATTCCAGCAATGTTCAGGCGTCTCTAATTAGCTTTCTTAATAGGCCAACTTTCAGAACCATACTGCAGGTCTGATAATATTTTTATAGAAGTTTAAGTTTCGAGTGGAAGCTGGAGTCAAAGATTGTCCCCGTTACTTGCCACCACTTCAACCATCCCGATTTGATTCAATATGTACAACATATCGATCGATTTTGCCGTCACATTTGGAGAGAGCCAAGATAATTGAAGTTGGAGCAAACTGTTTTTGCAGTCCCATTTAGCATAATGGTTTCAGGGCTGGAAAGACCGCCAAAATTTCAGAACATGTATTCGGTTTTGGTTCTGCTGATTTTCAAGCCTACATTCTCCAGCTTTTGTTGCTATTTTTCCAATCTGCTCTAGACCTTAAGATAAGCTATGCTCAAGCCTACATTCTCCAGCTTTTGTTGCTATTTTTCCAATCTGCTCTAGACCTTAAGATAATCTAAGCTCAAGCCTACATTCTTCAGCTTTTGTTGCTATTTTTCCACTCTGCTCTAGACTGATCTTAACCGATCAGTATGATGTCATCTGAAAAAATCATGATTCAAGGTACCTCCTCCTGTTTGTCCGATGTCATGGCGTGTAATACTAACAAGAAGAGGTATGGGCTTAGAGCCGAACCCTGGTACAAGCCTACAGAGACATCAAACTTTTCAGTTTTACCGGCAAACGACCTAACATGTGTTGTCGATTCCCTGCTCATAGCACGAATCAATTCTACATACTTAACAGGCACTCTTTCTTCTTTGAAAGCCCACTACAAAACCTCTCGGGGTATTCTACCCTACCTTCGAAACATCTAAAATACTTATTACAAAGAAGAACAGCTGAACCTCATAATGAAGGTATAGGAATCTGTGATAAAGATTAAATATACCTAGTAGAGTTATATAATATACTAGCTTTCGTCCGCGACTCCGCCCGTGTGTACGTCAGCTATCGCTATAGCCTATGTCCTTTCTCAGGCTCTAGACTATCTGTGTATCAAATTTCATTTAAATCGGTTCATTTCATTAAAAGACGGACATACAGATAGACACAAGTAGGAGTAAGTAGTAGTAAGGATTATGGATGATGGGGTAAACTTACAAATAAGTAATGAATTCTTTTTTCCAGTTCGTCATCAGGGAATGCGGCGGCATTCGTTCTGATGGGGGAAAGCGTGTCCACCAAGAATCGGAGTCGGTTCATGTTCATTATGGCCACTGTCACAATGTCTTCTCAATTGTTTATATCCCGTAAGTGGTAGACAGAACACTAATTTTGAAACTTAACCCAAAACATTTATGTAGAAAAATTTGTCAACTGTATTTTCAGTTTTTTGTGTACATAGCAATTGTGACAAAGTTCTATGTTCCTTTATGAATAGGTTATTACTTTAAAAGGGTAGTGTGTGGTTATCATAATATTTTACAAAATTATTTGCCTATAGTTGCCATCAATTTGCATATCGCGAGCTTTAGCATACGGTATATCGTAAATGTAAACACAAATTTTGTGACTTTAACGACGTTAGTACACCTACGCATTCGTATGCGGCAGCGAAACAACGAAAAAACTGTCAGTAGTATGGCAGAATTTCGCATACGCTACGTCTCACTTTAGCACTAGGCTACGTGAAATAGTTGCGTCCTTGTCGGTATTGTTTCGCAAGGAACTGCGAAATCGTCGTTACACAGACGTAGATGTTTCGCTAGTGGTGTTTTGCATCGCAAGGTGTTCGCATGCGTTCTGTCGTTGAGGACAGATTTTCTTACCATGGAAGCCGAAAATATTGAAATATTTTTCTTTGCGAAAAAACTGCTATGTACTAACGTTCCGCAGATATTTCGCTACCGCAGTAGTTTCGCAGTGATTCGCTGTCGCATATGAACGCGTAGGTGTACTAACGGCGTAACTAATGTTATACATAATTGTATACTACATCTTAGATTTCTACATCGTTTGAATAGAGTTAACACAAGATCTTAAAATATTGTGCTGAACTAAATTTTCTAGTAAGGGCTCAAACACACAAACGGCACTGTTCGACGACAGCCGTCGATAATCCAACAGTGAAGATCAGCGGCAGCCGTCGTCAGTTCACATAGTATAGGAGTTTACAGAATGGATTTCGAACAAGAAACACTGTTATTGCTTTCACTTCGTCGTTGATTATGGATTATTAAAATCGCTGACAACATGCCACATGCTGATAACACGACCTAATACTTATATGTACCAATAAAGGTACAGATTGTACAACGTGAGCTCTAACGACACTAGGGCAAAAAAGTTTGTGGCGACAATTTATTGCACGTGAACGAAATGCATTTTTATGTAATTTTCTTGTTAAAACACAACATAACAAATTATAGTATTTATTTTTCGGAATGCATGTATATAGGTATAGGTAGTAATATTTGTTCACAGTTTTCGCTCTACCAGTCTTCAAACTAACATTTCACTATGAGATATCCTGGTTGAACGTAGCATACAGACCCTGGAGATTACTGATGCAAATAATCAGTTTACCTGGAATTATTGGAATTCTAATTCTATTGATTTTGGAAGAAAGCCCAAAATTCCTTCTAAGCCAAGGTAAAAACAACGAGGCGCTCGCAGTTTTGCAAAATATATTCAAATGGAACACTGGACTCGAAAAGGATGAATACCCTGTAAGTATCATTCATTATATATATTACTTTATTATTATATTACTTACTGTCAGGGACGTCTTTACCTCCCCTATCGCGGACAGTAAGGGAACACTATACTGGAGTGCCATCTACAAGCCGTAGGTGACCCGAGGTATGTCGGGGTACCAGGTACTTCCTTTCGAGGGTACGACTCGGCTTATAGTACCCGAGAAGGCGTGCAGATTTAATCAGTTCAATAATAACATAACCACCAAAGGGTGGTATTCGGGAGGATTTTCGCACAGATAATAAAAGGGGCCTCTTTACCCATAGTGCAGGGTGCACGGTGCTCACGGACGCATCTCTATTTAGGTATGCCGCAACACTGGCCATGGCTATTTTAATGAACCTGCGAGCTAGGTAAAAGAGGTTGAAGTAATAATTGCACGCTTGTATACAAATCCACAAAAATAAAAATAAAATGTCTAAAGTAAGCAACAAGAACAAAATTAAAACTATGCATTGCTCAGTACGCGTGAATTTTATCAAAACAAAGTATCTATCTGTGAGATATCAGAAGTATTTTTATTATTACTATTCCAATGGTAAGCTGTAAATAATATATTTTGTGTTTCAGGTGACACACGTATACCTAGACGATGAAATAGTGGTAGCAGAAGGCACGTCTATGTTGCGAAAAATGTGGAACCAGACGGCGCCTCTGTTCAAACCACCGCTGCTAAGGAATTCTGTCATACTTTATTATGTATTACTATGCGCTTATATGACGTAAGTTTATTTAATTAAGGTAACATACTGTACTGTTAACAGTTAAGTAGGTAACTATGAATATGTTGGTAGTACAGCCCCGCTGATCTAAGCACGAATGGACTGGCTCGCCCCTTATTTAGTTGGTGAGTGTGAGACCGGAATTCCAACAATTCTGCATCGTTCACCAGGCCTCAAGAGACCGAGAGAATGATACAGAATCATCTGAACAGGCTGCCATAGTTTGGGTCACCATGCTGCATTGCCTACCCTCACGATGAGGATGGTGGCCCCTACTCCTGAATTCTACTCATGCTTTCCATCAAACAGAGTAGAGTCACTTTGGTAGGCTTAAATATATAAAAAAAGTAGATTATGCAGTTGGTGTATCTATTAAACTCTAAGGAAATCGCTAAATATCATATATTTTCTTGGTTTATACACTAGACATTAAGGGCCATCGCAAACTGGACGACTTGTCGCCGCGTCTTGTCACCGTGACAAGACACAGCGTCTTTGTTTTTTCGGGCGTCTCTGACGCCTAGTGTGTGGAGTTTAGAGCAAATTATATGAAATTTGTCGGCCGCAGCCTGTCGTCGCGTCAAGTCGTCGAGCTGTCGCTGTCGCCTGTCGCCTAGTGTGCGCGTAGTGCTGTTGTATTCCAAATTTGCAGCTTGTATATCTGCTAGAAGTGCCTTATCATTTTAATGATAGGTCAAAGAGTAAATGACAAAATTACGAAACTTTAACTAGTTATAATTATTAAACCACACACTGGTTTTAAATTGAATGAATTTATATAGTTATAATGTGTTTGTATACAGTGCACTTGATTACTGAAAACTCTAACGTCTAGTTCTATCCACAACGAAGTTATAGGGGGTCGGAAATGGCCTCAATTGCTTTGAGAAAAGTATGGTACGGCCGTGCCGTACCATACTTTAGCCGTAGCCGTGCAAGCAAGCGTTTATGCCAAAGCCTAAGTCTCCTACGGCAATGATTTATATTGATATTTGTTCAGGTCAACTGGTTTTTCGATGTGGATCGCAACGATGACAAATGAGTTCTTTATGGGTGAAGATACTTCGGGACTTTCCTTCTGTGAAGTTTCAAGTCGCAGTGTTCTTCACCACGTAACGGTAAACTAATCTATTAAAGTACATTTTGCCGTTTTTTTAAGTTGTTTGTTTGTCGTTTGCTTATGAGAGTTTCAAAACGCACCTAAGAATAATTTTCATAATTTCATTGTTCAGTTTTATGTATTTCTATTAAATAGAAAAACAAAAAACTGAACAATGAAATGAAAGAAATGAAAAAAAGAGTTTCAAAACGCACCTAAGAAATTATGAAAATTATTCTTAGGTGCGTTTTGAAACTCTCATAAACATTCTGGTTTTTGGGACAGGACAATAATTAATTACCTACTAGCGACCTAAACGACTATGTAGTTTTACATTTACAGACTAGATGGCGTTAAACTACACATTTTTGTAAAATGCAAATTAAATTAATTTCTGTAACGAAATTAAAACAAACAATTTTTTTTTTGCACTCTTGATGTGAATTGTTACTTATCTCATCTGTTTCAGGCTTTTAGAGATTGTGACCACGTCATTCAGCCGTCAACATTGTACACAGTAATGTGCTACGCTACAATATCATCGTGCCTTGGAACCCTGTTATCTTTTATAGTTGGCCCCCTAGGCAAGAAGTTCACCACACTTATGGTGTTTAGCATATCGATCCTCTGTGGTATTCTGCTCTTTTTCTCCACAATACCGCTGTTAAGCATAGGGCTATTTTTCCTCTTCGTATATGTTTCTCTGATTTTGGGGAATATTAACACGTACTTGGTGGAGCTGAATCCTACACACTTAAGGTAAGTAAATAGTTTTTTGGCATATATATTATAATATATGTCGGTGTAAATTACAATCTTACTTTTCATTCATTGTTTTTTTTTTCAGAAATGTAGATATACTGATAATGTAGAGATCTTAATAATGTTATAACAATATGTGATACATATAAATTCAGTCAATTTTCTTGAAAATTAATTTAATATATTCAATTCTCCTAATGTAGGCGGTAAATTACGTAGCTATTTTTATTGTGCTGAAATAAACACACAAATCTAATTCTAGATCTACATTTTTTGAAGATCGAACCTACAACACTCAGCACTGTAGGAAGAGACCCTTACGTGATCATATACAACCGCTTAAACCACGTACAATTGCTTAAACCACATGCAATCACCAGTGCAACATCAACTGATGTATCACAATAGAATTTAGTCGTGATGGGTTACATAGCTTTAGAATATAGCATACCACTTTATAGCATCGTTTTGTTATTGCAGAGGGATGGCGACATGTCTTTCAGTGGTGGTGGCCCGTGGGTTTGGGTTTTTTAGTGTGCAGTTGATTGCAAATCTTCTAGGAAACTACTGCAAGCCTCTGATCAGTGGATATATAGTTTTTAATATGTGTAAGTAATAAAAATAATTTTCATTGACTAATTTATCGAGCTAAACAAACGTTAAGGTACAAAAATTAATTAAAATAAATAGATCCTGCTAATATTAAGAATTTCCTGTGATCCTGTGTATATCCTCTGTGTTATCTTCACTACATATTTAAAAATAAAGTTCACTGCGGCGTCTCTCTGTTCGTGGTAAACTCATAAACCACTGAATGGATTCAAATGAAATTTTGTACCCAGATAGTTCAAGTCTAGTCTACTCTTTACCATGATAATCAATATAGACGTGGACAGAGGCACGGGCGAAAGCTAGTTCTATATATAAATAACTTTTTTGCATAAAAATATTTCAAACAAAAAATGAACATAGAGAATTTTCTACGTTGTACTTAACTACTGATTTCTTTTCTCAGCTGGACTGCTGGTAGCATGTTTGCTGCCGTCTGACCCCAAAAGAATTAGAAACCAGCAATAAACAAATCGTGAATAAAACGAACATGCAGCAACTCCTATATCAAAAGATGGAAGTCGTTTTCTCTTGACTATTCGGCCACCTGCTTGGTACTTCTGAGCTGCAGACTTCTTGTGATAGCAGAGGCTTCTCTACTGGTTTCGTTCCAAATCAAGAAAGAAGCAATGAATTGAAAAAAAAAATGTTTAATTATCTTTCAATTTTTTTTACTAAATACGTAACATAGTAAAAACGTTTTGACTTTTAATTTTCCTGTTATCGCTGCATGAATGCAGCTTAATTATCTCTCTAAATCTTCTTAGATATTTCTTCATTTTAATGAAATACTTTAATGATACAGCCTTTACCAGTCCACTGATGGAAATAGGCCTCTCCTTAGGCAGAACAATTTAGGTCTATATTAAATAATATTAATAAACTTTATTAGGAACAAGGAATACAAACAATACAATTAATCTGAAATGATGATGACAGCAGTAGTATAAAACTGTTAATCCAGGATCCCTGGTTCATTTTAACACTTGATTACTATCAAGCTAATTTTCTGTGAGTAGCTTCGTTCCAATGAGACGCCCAACTTTTCCTGTGCGAAAATTCTCGATTGTAGTAGGTAACAGGGGTAGCAGGGATAAAATATGTTGATTTGATGATTCTAAAAAACTTATTACTATCTGTTTTTTTTTGGTGAATCTGATGATAGTTATCTAAATTATTCGAAATATGGTTTGATCAAAGAGTCCCCTACTAACAACATGTATCAATAACGAGGTCACCAAAAATGATTACTAGCCAGCTGGTTTTCTTTTTTTTACTTAGTTGCTATTTATATCATTTAACAATTACATTGTCCTACAAATTGCGTGGTACGTTATCCCGGTCCTACGCTCAGAAATGGATTCCACAAGATCATTTTTCTCATTACTAACTGTAGGACAAGAATATTACATAATAGGTTGGTGTGTTCTCTACCCAAATGAAACAATGTCCTCCAAAAAACAGGTAAGTATCACTAGTCTGACAAGACACTCATATGTTTCACAAAAATCAGCTTTCTCTCTGTCAGAGATCGAGATGAGGGTTACCACAAAATGCGAGATTTAATAGACCAGTTTTCCCAGAGGTCTTTAATCACTGAAAGCGCTGCACAAATTTTACGATTACCAAAAAGTAGAAGCAAGGGAATTATTTCAGGAGTAGGACAGAAAGATAGCACGTGTAAAGGCTTCATCACGCTGACTTTAAAAAAAAATTACACCTGGAAACAATGTAGTAAGTGTTATGCGATTTTAGAATCCTTATTAAATGCGCCAACTTTTTAAGTTTTTTGCCAAACTGACGTAGTACATTTTGTCAGTTGAAGTTGAGAGAAGTATTAATTTTGAATACTTTTTTCGATAAAAAGCGACGATATCTTCTTCCAGCGTAGAATTGAAGACTACAGGCTACAAAAGCACTATTCAGAATTACATTAGAAAAAAAGGTCGGGGAAAATTAAGAGTTGCAACAGGAGTTCAAAAATCATCACAGGATGTACATTTTTAGAGAAAAACGAAAATTAAAATAAGTTTTAAAATTCAAGACTTAATTATTATTTTAATTTTTTTGATAACTACTATGACTAGAGGTATCACACAGTTCCGACTTGGCGTGGTCTTCTGGGACACCCTGCATATATGCATGTAGTGTTGACCTACATAACTTGTACACTTAGAATAAAAATAATTATAAAATATAGATAATCCAAAGTGTACGAAACTTTAAAAGTATAAATCTTATGTAATTTGTCTATTATTAAATGTAAACTGTATTAAGTGGTGAACAATAAAGTCTATTCTATTCTATTCTATTCTATTCTACCACTGCGCCACCGAGGCAGTGTTATTTTACATAGCTATATATATTGTATTATTATGTAAATATAATATCCTAGTATTAAATCCTTAAGGAGCTACCTCAGTTATTAATTTATGCGACAATTCTTTTAGTTTTTTTACAAATTTAGTTCTAGTTTCATTTAATTTTATTCTAGTTAAACTGTTTTAGTTTTATAACGTTCCTTACGTTACGTACGAGAGAGGAGATTGAAGAGAAGGCAGCTGAAACTAAATAAAACTTAAATATATCTTGTTTCAGTTGATTACTAGACGACAAACATGTTTTAAGGAAAAAATTGAGTAGAAACAAGATTCTTGTTTCTACTCAATTTTCTGATTAAAGAACCATAGCTGTGAGTTTATTAGCATTTTCTTTTCATAATGCTCATCATCATCAGCCTATTACATTCCACTCTCATGGCCCAAAGACGCTCAATCCCACAAAACATCTGGTTGTAGATCGTTAATTTTTGATACTTTGTTAAATGTTTAATAAAACACTATTTTACATACACGTCTTGTGTGTTTCGATTTATTTTTTTGTGTACATAAAAGACGAATTTATTTATTTAATTAATTTTAAACGATGATAAAAGACGGTTTTAAATAATTGAAAATATAATAAAGATGTTTTTGGCCTTGACAAATGTTACGTTCAATAGAATTATGCACCTTCTACGTCCTCTACGTCAGAGACACAAAGAGCACTGAACACAACACACGGCGGCATAATACTTATAATGAACCCATAAGTACACAAGCACATATTGTCATAACAACACATGCACGTGTCATCCAACATGTTATATTACACGAAAACAATACATTCTTATTTTTTTACCGCTAAGCACGTTAAGCCGTCGGTCCCGGTTGTCATGAACATCTATGGCAATCGTTATTTGGAAGTCAGTGCCCTCAAATATTCTGACAACTAGTTCAACCTTGGAATATTAGTTCTCCCTCAGGGTTTCGGAGATCCAATGCCAGTCGCTCCGTTGAAAAACTGATATTCAGGCATAATAAGTTGAACTAGTAGCCGACCCCAAATAATTTTGGGAATAAAGATTAGGATAAAAAACAGGAAAAAGAGGAGTATCTGCCACCCTACCCTAGCCACTGCTACCCTAGCCTCTCCTTCCAATGGATATTTAGACTTTTACAGAAATGCATGTAGTATCTTTTGTATATGATCACTGAACAGGCATTTATTAACGGATTATGAAACGATCATGGCTTTATTTGGCATGGCATAGGATAGCTTTTTCCATGTGGTGACGGATTAAGAATACAGAGTGTCACAACCCCTATTCATCGCGCTCGGGTGTCGTAAAAGGCGACTAAGAGATAAACTACGCAAGACAACATCAATGCAAAGAGAAGGAAAACTTGAAACCAAACCTATACCAACCCGTCTGGCAAGCAGCGTGGTATAGTATGCCAAAACCTCCTTTGCTAAGGAGAGGCCTATGTCCAGCAGTGGACTGTTGATGATGATGTATGATGATGATGAGGATAACTAAACTGCTGATAAATATATTTATAATTATCTGAATTCGTACATAATTAGAGATAAATTCACTAACCACGAGACGAACAGACATCTCTTTGACTGCCTCGGTGGTGCAGTCGCAGCGTATGCGACTATTGTGCTTAAGAAGGTACTGCACGAAATTGTGGAATTTGACGTATTTTCAAATCAGTAGTACTATGCGCTGCATTAATTAAATACATCAAAAGTATTTGTATAGTTTAGGTCGATCCTTGAACAAGATCTTAGGCATGTTGGAATTTGAAACAGATACATATGAAATTAAAAAAACGATACATATAATATGTTGTGTGTCAGATGAAATCTTAAAAACATTTTTCTTCAAAAAAATTGTAGATTTTACGTCTAGAACAATAATTTTCATATGACAATATTTGTATTTACATCGTGCAGGTTATCCGCGTTGTATAATTTAATTTAAAAGTATAAATCTAAAAATATTAAGACTTTTCAATTTTTAACACAAACGCCTGATGCACATTGCACATTGCGCTGAAAAAAACATTGCTCTAATTAAATTACTAGGTCTAAAACTTCAAAGCAGAATGGATCTAATTACTAATATTAATGAAATCGATTTTGTTTTGAAGTTTTTTTTTAGACTTATGTCAGTATTGTATTGTGTATCATGTCTATATGTCATTGGTTATACTTACTGGCAAATAAGAAAATTGGAAAAAAATCAAATGTCGAGTCGAATCCTGTACAGAGTAGTGCGAACGTAGAGCAACAAATGTACGAAACACAATACAAACGTACAAACGCAAATAGGTAAATATCTCAAACAGATATGTTTAATGTTACTGTTATAATTTTATTGTAAATTCAATGTTCCGTTCACAATTATTCGTCAGTTGCTAGATTTATTATAAACTTTACAATGTCTTCTCTGTCCTTTCTTTAATAACTACATTAATTTTATCGCAGGCTACCTTTGGCAAATCATCGGGTAATCAAGACGGTAGAAAATTTCAAAACGTAAATATTTACCTTTGATTATAAACATGTATTTAATCAAAGGTATATCTACTCTTATCAAACTCACTTTATTATTATAGGCCTATATTTTTCAGGTTACATGTAATCTTATGGTCAAGAAAGAACTTATAGTAGAAAAGGAAAACACGAATGAAAGCAAAGCCACAATTCGGGTACCTGTTTGAACCAAGAACTTACTCACCACAACTCTCCATTTGGTTGCAACTTCAGTAATTTAAAAATTAATGGAGAATATAGAAATTGTTTTCATTCCTATATGTGTGATGCAAAATTAAGATTGGAAAATTGTAGAAAACCTAGAAACAGCAAGGAACTTGCACTCAATCAAAATATCGTGAATAATTAAGTGTATAGGTATGGGATTCAGTGCCCTGGAGCAAGTCACCACTTCTCTTGATATACCCTGCATGTCAAAACATTTTTATGCCAAATGTCATGCTAAAGTATGTGAACTCTGGGAACTGGCCAAAGAAAATAGCATAGAGGAAGCAACAAAATAAAAATTTGAACTGGCTGAAAAAAATGGTGACGTTAATGCAGATAGTGTACATACACGATGAGAACAGTTGTATCTGATGCGTATTGGGGTAAGAGGTCATACAGGAAAAACTATACGACTTTGTCAGGAGCTACAGATATCATTGGCTATAAACTAAAAAAGTTCTATACATGACTGTTAAAAATAAAAACTCTATGGTCTGCGGGCGAGCTCAGAAGCGCAAACTTGAAGTACCTGAGCATGTATGATATAAAAATTACACTCTTTATCTAGCGGTATGTAGTCAACTGCCATAGTAGAAGGCTTCAAAAGCAACTCAAGGTCTTATTTTTTCTAAACTCATAGCTGATGGTGATTCCAGCACCTACAAAAATATTCTGGATACCAAACCGTATGCCATACTTATTGTCGAAAAGATAGAGTGCTCTAACCACCTCCTCAGAAACTTTTGTACAAGACTAGATGAATTATCAAGAAAGACATGTTACCAATTAAAATGCCAAAAATACAGCTCCAAAACGTGCTACGCTTACGGCGATCCGTGAAAGGTGCCATAAATCACATTGATTCTCAAAATGAAAAATCTTTCGCTGAAAAAGTCATAGATTTAAAACAAGGCCTTTTCAATGCATTTATTCACGTTTTCCGCGATCACAACTCGTGCAAGTCTTATTTTTGCAAGTACATCCTCATAAATGAAGGCCATCAAACTGATAAAAACGTATTTGGTGAAATAAAATCAGATCCGGTCTTTGCCACCATAATGAAAATACTTTGTCGATTGATTAAAAATGTCAAAAATTTAATGGCGAATAAACTATTCACTTAGACAATTATACTCAGGACGGTGTGCTGCATCTGTTGTTTCATTTAATCCTGAAATTCCACAAACATACATTAGCAAGAATTTTTTTCTGAAAAGTCCCAATCGACAAATTAAAAGGTTAGAGATGAGACGTAATACCAAACGAATAGCAAATTTAAAATGCAGACTTACAAAATCATTTTCTATCAACAGCAATACAGACATTGGTGATAAAGACTACGGTGAAACTTGCCCAAGGCCTGATTTTAGTAAAGCCGATTTCAACTTTGCTAACTCTACGCATATGGCAAAAATACTGTTACAGCTATCCAATGAGGATCGTCACGCACTTGAACGGCGTACTGTATTACAAGCTGATTCGATGGAATGGCTTCAGGAGCGGAAGCTTCGTCTCACTGCCTCTAATTTTGGAAAAAAAAACATGTAAAAGGGGCTTTATAAGATGTGGACCCCTTTTTATAGCTATTCTCCCAGTGCTCGTACCACCTATGCATTCTACCTTCCGAATAACATCTGTACACTCTTATGAATACGCGGTAATCTGGATGACGCGCTGTAGGGTATCTTTCCCTATATAGGAATGCATCAGCACTTGCGCTACTTCTACATTCACCATAAATAAAGTGCATGTTTGCGTATTCTTGTGCCGTATATTGAATACGCGGCATATTGATACACGAAACCAGTCCAGATACAAGCCAAGTCGTCGTAAAATCACCAAACTAAAGTCCAAATCAGTGAGAAAAACGAAGAGTCCAATGATTTCATTGGACTCTTAGTTAAAACGATGACTTCTGGCTGTTTAGCCAGAAATCGTCGTTTTAACACTGATTGACAATCACAGAGAACTGCACATGCGATACCGAACAAGTCAAGCGACACACCAAATACTTGCCATTGTTATGTGCCATGGCGCGAGAGAGATAAGGTACAATGTAATAATAATATACTCTTCTCTCGCTCGCTTACTGTACTTTAGTACTGAATTTATTCACCTATCTCTGTCTCGTAATTAACAAAAAAATACTTCGGCCACACTCAGGTAGTAAATAGTGAAATAACATTATCACACGACCTTTAATACGCTAAAAAGGAAGCTTTAATTTTCTCTCTTTGGATAAAATTATGTATTATACTATTTTTTTTAAATATAGTTGCTGCTTGGTTTTTCATACATATTTTTTTCACAAAAATCTCAAATTTTGACATAATTTATTTTTGATCAAATTTCATGTGATTTTTTTTCCAAAAAAGTATAATAGGCACTCATACTATTTACTGCATTTCTAATAAGATTGTTTGTGAGGAATAAGATAACTTCAAGATTTGGGCAACAATTGGATTTTTTTTTTGGGGTTTTTTTTTGTACGCCGGATAGCTATACTACTAAGTGCTTTAGGATTACCCATTCTTTCTGGGACACCCTGTATAGATGATATATTTATATTGACAGGAGCTGGATGTGAGAAGTCCAAAATCGATCAGAGTGGTGTGCAATGGGAGAGGCCTATGTCTAGCAGTGGACTTCGATAGGCTGATTATGAAAATGATGATTTATAGATTCTAGAAATTATTACTTTTAAACAAAACTTTCATAAATAGCGACTGAATATTTAGGAGATAATATGTAGTACTCTGTGTGGAGCCTACTCTGTACAATTATTTTACATAATATCTTATATAAAATGTTTCACGTAGGAAGCGGCAACGGTGCTGCCTAGCGGCGCTGCCGCGCAACTCTGCTCGTAAATACCTAAACTCGACGTTTTTTGTTCGCGCAGCACACTCTTATGGTCTCGGATTCAATTTACGGGTCAGACCAATTGTTTATTTCGGAGTCTGGGTGTTTTCTTTGTATATTAAGTAACTATTTACAAAAAACAAGTCGTGTGGCACTCGGGGACTGCCGCGGTAAAGTTATTGCGTAACATTTTTATCAACTTATGCAATTATAATTATTTATTTATTTATGCAGTTTTTTTTTTCTTTGATATTAATTCATGTTTACAAAACAATATACACTGTCTTTTTACCAACATACGTTCTAACAATACTATTGCCAAACAATATAATTATCCTATTAATCGAAAGAAAATGACAACTAAACAGAGAACTTAATATCTAGTAATATGAGCTGAGCGTATCTATGGAATAAAAAAACAATAAGATTCAATCGACGGTACTCGAGGACGCGGTCGCTATGTATTGTGTAAAGTAGCTAACAATTATATATTTTGTAATTAGTTTTTTACAATAGAATTATAGAAAAGCAAGGAAGCAGAATCTGTAATGACTGTGTTGTCAAGGCAACGGATAAGGCCGGTGGCGGCAGCACGCATCCGCTAATCTGCCTATAGAGCACAGAGCCGCCACATCCTTATCGCACTGCAGTTACAATCATATTCTCTATCCTTTTTTAGGGTGATAGGTTTTTTCGTTACGGAATTTCTTGATTCGGTCGCCGCGCTCTAAGCCCGCGATAAAAGCTATACAATAACTTAAATAATACAAGCTTTGCTCAGTTTGGGACTAGATGATGTTGTGTGTAAGATTATCGAAATATTTAAAAAACAAAAAATGTATAAGCCGTTATTGAAGTTAAAAATCACTGGCGATCGCTTGCCATTCATAGCTATATAATACACAGGTTTAATTTATAAATATGCAAACCGATGCCAAGTTGTTAGTCAGCCCTATTATTTATTAACAATACTTTATTATCATACTTCTTGTTGTTCTTACAACACTGTAGCCTCTACAGAACAGTCAGATAAACATTGTGCCTGGGACAGTATACCTATGCTGCATTAAAAAAAAAAATATCAGTCAACTGTTGGTTACTTTTAGCGACGCACGCTCACTGGTTAGCCAGAGATTTTAAGAATTGCCATCCAGAAAAAATATTGTGTAATGTGCTATATGTGATTATTTGTTCTGTGTATGAGTGAAGTTTATCTAAATATATAAATATTTTTATCATTAGTCTGCTTTCCATAGTTGATTCTGCCTAGTTTGGCTACAGACGGTCGTTTGAAAAAGGCGTTATTATTATGTTAACATTTCACAATATATCGTACTTTATAGGCAAAAGAAAATAGTAACAACGAATTAGATAATTCCATTTCCAATCTTTTTAAATTAAAAAAAAAATGGTGGCTGTCATTGGAGATGCTGCTTCCAAGAAATGCAGTTTTGAAACTGCTTTAGATTCCACTGGTAAGTACATTTTTCTTTTTTCTTTTGTACTAAAAATATTTTTGGAAAAGATATTAAAAGTATTTTTTTTATAAATGGCATATAGATTTGGATTAGTGTGCCAGGATTTATGTGAAACAAACTACCCTAGATGCAATTATACGGCCACATCTTGGGCCGCTGCAAACGCCCCGAGACAGGTGACACCCCGATGCGGCCGGGGGGTGTCGTCTACGACATGGTGCTTTTCCGCCTCTTACTGTATAAAACGGCTAGAGGCCTGATAATGTCCTGCCCAAGGGGTGACGACAGTCACCCCGCTATAAATCGTTGTCTGTAAGAAATCGCTCAATGCCCATTACCCTTTTTTTGTTCTTTTTCATGTGTACATATATACACACTAAAACATAATGTTTGAGAAATTCAACTCCTTTTCCAAAAAAATATTTATTTATTAAAAGTAACACCGATTTCTAATTTATGTTCAGTTAAAAAAATAAACATGAACTTGAGTTGTTCAAGAATACAACTGTATAAATTATAATAATATATTATATTATACTAATTTCAAAACTGACCTCGCTAATTCGTATTTTGTCTTGACTAGTGGTCACAATCACTTTATAAAAAATAAAAGAAAGATTTAAGCCGAACGTAGTTTAATAATAGTAAATATAAATAGTAGTAAAATTGCATTTTCCGTGTAAATACATTATACACTTTCATAAGCATTTCGTAAAAATCTGTTAATTTGATATTACATACAGAGACTTCAATTTTATTTATTTGTATATATTGAGGACGATTAAAAAAAACTATTAATTAAACTAATTTTTGACTGCCTTGTTGGTCTAGTGATTAGCGTATGCGGTTGCTGATCAATAGGTCTCGGGTTCGATTCCCGGGTCAGACCAAATATTTGTGTGATCCACAAATATTTGTTTCGGAGTCTGGGTGTTTTTCTATGTATAATATGTATGTATTTACAAAAAAAAAGTATGTTTATGTATTTATATCAGTTGTTTAGTACCCATAACACAAGCTCGGCTTACTTTGGGACTAGATGATGTTGTGTGTAAGATGTCCAAATAATTATTAATTAATTATTATAATAATTAAAAAAACTATCAAAAAGTCCGGGTTCGGAACTCTAAAATCAGGGGAATTTGCACTTTTTGTACTGGTTTCCAAATTTTATAGATGGCATCCCTACGCTTACAGCCCTTTAATAACCACGATGCATGTTACATTAAATACTTATCTGTGGGTCGTGATTGTAATATAATAATGTAATGAAAGAGCGCCTTTCACAATATAATTACTTTGTGCTTTAAAACACGTTAAAAATGCACGTGAAACGTGGGTGCATTTGCAACAGTGTTATTTCAAAGACAAACAGGTTTAACTCTTCAATTGTCACTCAAATTAATTAAATATATATTATAATTTATGATATTAAAAATAAAGCATTCTAAGAATCCTGGTCTGTGGTAACTAACTTATCTTTTTTTTACAAGTGGAAAAATGTGACCATTATGGCAATGAGTCATTCGTTTTTCGTTCGTCAAAAATTTTTTAAATTAAATTCATCAGATTTATTATTTTAGTATGTCAACGATTTCTGACTTGAATACATTTTTGTATGAAAATCATAATTCATCCAGATTCATATTTATTAATTTAAAGTAGTAATAAACGAGTAACATGATAAATATATGTATTTAAAATGGTCTTTTTAAATCTTTCTTTTGATACCCATACTGCTAAGTTATGAAAAAAATTACTTTTTCTTTAATTTGTGGGCACGATTTTGAAGATTTCTATAGCCCATGTCATTCAACGGTACTTCAAGATGAAAAAATCCGTCCAGCTGTTTGGTCATTGGACATACGCTTGAAAAACATTCCCCTTCCTCAAACGCATTCGGGTAAAAATAATTACAACGCAATCACAATAGTTGAAAATGATTAAAATTATTCTTCTTTTTGACTGAAACTTCTTTGAAACCATATTAGTATAAACTTATTTCATTCGTTAGTGTTGAATCTTTGCAATTCCTATTCAGTATATGGATTTTAAAACTTTTTTTATTGTGCTTAGACCTTATCATAAGCTATATGAAAATAATGGCTGGTTCGTAATTTAAAACTAAATTATCTAAAAAAACAAACAAATGACGTTCACTTTATTTTCTCATTTTACGAGATTCAAACTACAGCATCAACATCAGCATCAACAACCCATAACGTCCCACTGCTGGGCTCGGGTCTCCTCTCAAGAGAGGGTTAAGGCCATACGTCCCCACGCTGGCCGAGTGCGGGTTGGGGACTAGTGCGGGTTGGGGACTGTTTGTTCCGGGTAATCTCTGGGACGGCTGGACCGATTTTGACCGTACTTCCACTAGCAGAAAGCTGATGATATAAGGAGTAACTTAGGCTAATTATTATTAGACTAGCTTCGCTCCGCGGTGTTACTCGCGATTTACAACAATAACCGTGTGATGACGGATTACGAATACAAAGTGTCACCACCTCTATTCATTACATGGGTGTCGTAAGAGGCAACTAAAGGAACAAAATAAGCAGCTAACATCACTGGCAAGAGAAGGAAAACTTGAAACAAACCCTTTACCAACCCGTCTGGCCAGCGTGGTATAGTAGGCCCAAACCTTATTTCAAAGAAGAGGTCTATGTCCAGCTGTGGACTGTTAAAGGCTGTTAATGAACACCGCGGTACTCAGCTTGTCTATCCTAATACCGTTTTAAATGTGCGGATTAGCACCGGATTAGTACCTAAATAATAAGGCAAATGTAATATTAATACATACATATATATGTATATATTTATATATATGTATAATAATAGATACGAATAAATATATATATACATATTATATTAACCGACTTCAAAAAAGGAGGGGGTTGTCAATTCGTCGGAATGTTTTCTTTTTTTATGTATGTTCAGCGATAATTTCGTCGTTTATGAACCGATTTCAAAAATTATTTTTGCATTGGATTGGGAGTAGCTTACAGGTAGTCCCATCGTCACCATATCGGGATCTGATGATGGGATCCTAAGGAAATCGAGGGAACTCCTCAAATATCATAGGCACAATTGTCACGCTTTGGGTACTCGGAATAGTTTTTCTTTGAAGTCGGTTTCGTTTTGTTAAAATTATTTTAATATAATAGTAATTAAGACCTAACTACCATAGTGACATCTATATAGACCATTAGCTTCTGACCGCTGACCATTAGCTTTTTTGTGTATGTTCAGCGAAAATTTTGTCGTTTATGGACCGATTTAAAAAAATCTTTTTAAATTGTATTCGACATAGCTCACAGGTGGTCCCATCGTCACCATGTCGGGATCTGGTGATGGGATCCCAAGGAAATCGAGAGAACTCCTCACATATCTTAGGCACAACTGTCGCGATTTGGGTTATCGGAATAGTTTTTCTTTGTAGTCGGTATTTTGTTGTTAAAACTATATTCGATGAAGTTTTAAAAAAAACAAGCCATTCAAACAGTTTCTAATAAACGCGTTTTCCTCTGAGTTTTGTTATTCTATTAACTAATAACCTGTTTCTAAATATGTATATATTTTAAGTTGTATAATAAATTGATGACATCAGGATTTAGATATCTGTTTTTTTTTTATTTATTATCTTCGAGTATACGTGTTATTTTAATAATTGTATTCTTTAATCATTTACGCAGCGCACCCAATGCAAAGAGAAGGAAAGCTTGAAACCAACCCGTCTGGCCAGCGTGGTATAGTAGGACAAAACCTCCTTTCTAACGAGAGGCCTATGTCCAGCAGTGGACTGTTAAAGGCTGTTGATGATGATGATGACCCAATGGAGGCTCTGAAAATAAATAATTTTAAAATATTTCTCATCGTTACCCCGCTCCTATCGGTCGTAGCGTGATAACTTATAACCTTCCTCAATAAGCGAATCTAACAGTGAGAGAATTTCTAAATCGGATCAGTAATTCGTGAGCGCAATCAAAGTATATAATAAAATAAATCTAATCTTAATCTATATATTATATTATAATTAATCTATAAATAAATGAATAAATAAAATATTTTAGACATCTGACACACAACGTCATCTAGACCCAAGCTAAGCAGAGCTTCTATTATGGGTACTAGACAACTGAAATAAATACTATACTTTTTTTTTGTAAATACATACATATTATGCATAGGAAACACCCAGACTCCGAAACAAATATTTGTTTATCACACAAATAATATTTAGTCCGACCCGGGAATCGAACCCGAGACATCTTTATCAGCAGCCGCATACGCTAACCATTATATAACTATAGATTAAGCTTGGAATAAGCACAACTTAGATAAATATAATTAATAATTCACGATTTTTTTTGTTTTATTCATTAATCTTTAAGTATCAACAACCAGTTGATACAAAAAGTATTTATACTACACCTGATCGGAACAGTATTCAATATTCCCTGAAAATGAAAAGAGAAAGTTAGTCTTTTCCTAGACCTAAATAAGCGGGAGGAAAAAATGTATGAAAATCCATTTCTAACGTGTTTTAGTGGGAGAGAAAGTTGTATGAATTTTCATTTCTCATGTGTTATCTGATCTATGGCGCGCGCCTGCCCAAAGAGTTTTCATATAATTTAAATATGGTCTCCGTGCCACTGACATCCTTTTGTGAAGAATAAAAAAAAACAAAAGAAACACGAAATATTTATAAATATTATGTCAAATTCTAGGCTAAATTGTGTCTTACATGGTGTCTTACGTTTTGATTTTATTTTATAAATACTTTAAATGTTCCTCACAGGTGTAGTATAAAGCACTGTGTAGCACTCGGGTGAAAGTCCCATTCCTACCTCGGGAGTATTGTGGCCCTAGGCTGCGCCTTCGGGCCACAAACTGCTCCCTCGCTAGTAATCGGTTCCTTTCCTCCCTCGGTGAACAATGTACTATTAATCTATAACAGCTTGAGAATGGTCATATAGAAAAATACTTGGACCTGTTTCTTGTGTTTCCGCCAAGTGTGCTGGAGAACTTGTTTAGGCTACTTATTACCGCGATAACCGACATACACGCGGGCGGAGCCGCAGGCGAAAGCTAGTAGTAAATAATTGTGGTTAATGATGAAATAGTGTTTAAGTTGCCTGACGCCTGCAATTAATTCTTACTTACGTAAAAATCACTTGACATCGTCTTTAACGTGCCTACTTACATAAAAAACTTATTTTTTCATAAAATACATTTATAACCGACTGACTGGCGCAATGCGGTAATAGTGCTTCTTCATAAAAAAGGAGACATCCGTAAATTAGACAACTACCGCCCGATAAGCCTTTTGTCGCATTGCTATAAATTGTTCACTAGAGTCATCCTAAATAGAATAAATAGGAAACTGGATGAGTACCAACCAAGAGAGCAGGCAGGGTTCCGTTCAGGATACGGAACGAGTGATCACTTGCACACTCTAAAGACCATTATTGAGAAATGCCACGAGTACCGGAAACCAATCATAGTCGCATTTGTCGACTACGAAAAAGCCTTTGATTCAGTGGAAGCGTGGGCGGTTGAGAGGGCCTTAGTGGACAGCAGAGTGGACGAGAGGTACATCCAAATTATTAAACACCTGCAACTATCTGGAACATCTTCAATAAGGCTCCATAAGCTGACAGACACCTTTAAGCTGGAGCGAGGGGTACGCCAAGGCGATACGATTTCGCCAAAACTGTTCAACGCCGCCCTCGAAAACATTTTCAGGGAACTCGATTGGTCAGGGGGATAATAATTGACGGCGAAAGACTGAATAATCTTCGATTTGCGGACGATATTGCTCTGGTTGCCGATGATGTGAAGGATATGATCACTATGCTTAAGGAACTACAAACAGAATCAGCCAAAATAGGATTGAAACTGAACAAGTCAAAAACAAAAATCATGACAAACATCCAAGAGGCGAAAAATCACGAACTTCCTGTAGAACTCGTCGACCACTACATTTATCTGGGCCACAAAATCACTCTGACGTTGGAAAACCAGGTGGCGGAGATTGACAGACGTATTGCGCAGGCGTGGGCATCCTTTGGAGCAAACAGCCATATCCTACGGTCTAAAAAAATCGTCCAGCACCTCAAGACCAAGGTGTTCAACCAGTGTGTTCTGCCGGTCTTCTCGTACGGGATGGAGACCACGACCTTGACAGAGAAGTCTGCTCAGAAACTCCTTGTTGCACAGCGAGCAATGGAAAGATCGATGCTCGGAATATCTTTATTAGACCGGAAAAGAAATGAGTGGATTAGGGAAAAGACACAAGTCAGGGACGTGGTACAGGAAATAGAGGCCCGTAAATGGAGATGGGCTGGCCACATCGCCAGGATGGATCCCAGAAGATGGGCGAGGAGAACCCTGGAATGGAGACCTCGCGCTAACACCCGCGGACGGGGAAGACCACCCAAGAGATGGACGGACGACATCCGGCAACAAGCCGGTACCAATTGGATGCAAGTAGCCCGGGACAGATACCAGTGGAGGGATGGAGAGGAGGCCTACGTTCGAAGACGAACATATTAGGCTGATATGGATGGACATTTATAACCGACGATATAATCATTTTGATAATACTAAGTAGTAGTGATTTCTTTAACAGGTGATTTTAATCAGCTTCTACGTTGCGGTTGATTACACCTCGGAATTGCATTTACTGAGTCAATCGCAGCTAATGTTTGACTTTCATAATACATACTTAAATATAATCAAAGTATAATAATCAAATGCTCTTAAATAGTATCAACGATACAATATAAATAATAGATCTGCTCTGATCTGTGAATGACTGTCTTTTTGGTCTAGTGGTTAGCATATGCTCCTGCTGATCAAGAGGTCTCGGGTTCAATTCCCAGCTCGGACCAAAGATTTGTATGATCCACAAATATTTGTTTTGGTGTCTGGGTGTTTTCTATGTATAATATGTATGTATTTACAAAAAAAATATGTTTATGTATTTAATAAATGAAATTGGAGTGTCTATGTCAATTGGGTGTTTTCTATATAGACTACTGTAATAGACAGCCGATACAAATACATAAAACATACTTTTTTTTGTAAACTCCCAACCCAAACTACAAAACAAATATTTGCGGATCACACAAACATTTGGTTCGACCCGAACTCAAGCACAGTCGCATACGCTACCACGACGCCATTGCAGCAGTCATTAATGGCTGCCTCGGTGAAACTACAGCTTGGCCTGACTTAACCATCCAATACCGATGAACGGATCACATAGTATAATTACGTTACATTACTATAAAAGTAGTACTAATAATATTGTATCTTATGCAGGTTTCGGTAAATACAATATACTCATGCTAATATCATGCAGCCTCTCGATTCTGGCCATGTACTTGGACATCTTCGGGTTCAGCATATTAATGGCACCCATAGCTTGCGATCTGTCATTCAATAATGCGCAGCAAGGACTGCTCTCAGCTGTGCCTTTAATGGGTAAGTGATCACACAATACTATATTTCATCATCATCAACAGCCTTTAACAGTCCACTGCTGGACATAGGCCTCTCCTTTGAAAGGAACTATATTTATTCTATTGATAATTTAAAATCTCTTAAATATTAGTCCAGGATCCCTGGTTCATCTTTAAAAATGATTACTATCAAGCTAATTTTCCGTGAGTGGCTTCGTTCCGATGAGACGCCCAACTTTTCCGGTGCGAAAATTCTTGGTTGTGGTAGGTAACAGCGATAGCAGGGATAAAATATGTTGATTTGATGATTCCCAAAAAATTATTACTAACAGGATTTTCTTCGGTTAAATCTGATGATAGTTATCTAAATTATTCAAAAAAATATTTGTCCTACTAATTATATGGTTTGATCAAAGAGTACCCCTTCTTCCAACATGTATCGAAAACGAGGTCACCAAAAATGATTACTAGCCAGCTGTTTTTTTTTCTTTTACTTAGTTGATATGTATATAATTTAACTATTTCATTGTCCTACAAATTGCGTGGTAGGTTATCCCGGTCCTACGCTCAAAAGTAGGGCACAAATCCTAGATATAAAAATAATTACTATCAAGCCGAATCTTCGTGAATAGCTTCATTTCTATGAGACGCCCAACTTTTCCTGTACGATAATTCTCGATTGTGGTAGGTAACAGCGGTAGCAGGGATAAAATATGTTGATATGATGATTCTCAAAAAATTATTACTAACAGGTTTTTCTTCGGTTAAATATGATGATAATTATCTCAATTATTCGAAAAGAAAAATGTCCTACAAATTATATGGTTTGATCAAAGAGTCCCCCAAAATGTATCGATAACGAGCTCACCAAAAATGACTACAAATTTTTTTACTTAGTTAATATTTGTATAATTCAACAATTACATTGTTTTAAAAATTGCGTCATACGTTTTCCCGGTCCTCCAATAGAATACCTATTTTAAATTAAGGAAATTAAAAAGCGATTTATTTATTGTATTTTGCTCATTGATATATAATATACTAGATGTGTAATTGCGTACCAAGAACGTTAAAACCGCTATTAGGATTTGCTCTAATTCAAGGAAAAAGTCATTTTAGTGATGAGATGAAAACAAAATGACCAAATGTGTAGTGAAATTATGCGATTCTAAGTGATAAAAGTATTGTAAATCAAGCAGAAGTACTTTTCACGAGTAAAGATATTGCATAAGCGTTAATATTAAGAGAAATGATCAAATGAGAAATCAAATTTAAAAAATAATAAGTGCAATACATATACAGTGTTACCATAAAAACAACTTTTTTCTTTCCCAAACTAATGGGAGAATTTGTAATGTTTGAAGTAAATTGCTTTGTCCAGTTTCGAATTATGTTGACATAGTAAGGATTAATATTGGATTAATTAATCTTTTAAACCCAATTATGATTGTTTAGTGATTGACAATTTAACAATGAGCGTGAAATTTCGTGAACGTATGAATGATATTTTTTTGCAATATCGTCACTTCACACGTTAACATTTTATATTAAATAACTATCTGAACCCCACTAGTTGTCAGTCTAAAAGTAAGTCTAAAATTAAAAAAATGATATCAATAAAGGACGGTATGAGTTGTTTGAAAAGGGGTATAAATCAAAAAAATTAAATGAAGAAATTTTTAGACAAAAAATCGTAGGATATGATCCTTCCAGTTTGCCACCAACAAATCAAGAATTGTTGCAACATATTAAAAGAACCGTGTTCATCTGCAATGTTTGGTGTAATGCACACATGTGATGCCCCACTGAAAAATTGCCAGAAAATTTTGGATGGCACAATAATTGATGGCAAATATCAATATTATTGGTTTGATGGTCCCCAAAGTCCATCTTTTGAAGAATTATCTTCTGACATACAAGGTACTCTATTAAGGGGATCGTTTCCATAACTGCTCGAAAAAGCACTTACGGTTATGACAAGAGAAACAAATGAATTCATTATTTGACAGTAAAAAAAATATTTCAGTTCCTTAATAAAGCAATCTATAGAGAAACCGAGTAAAATTACTAATACGATTATTTATTTTCGAGAAAAAAATCATCAACAGTGACTAAAATCACCGAAATCGACCTTTTCTGTTTGGAATCAATCTAGTATTATGTTGCTTTATTTGAAATAAATATTTTATTAGTTGCAAGAAAAAAGTACAAAAAAGAGATTAACCATTTAAGGTTTCTATTAATTCTCACCAGAAAGTCATAATTTAAACTTAAACATCATTAATTTTTAGCGGCAAAAGTTCCATACATTTTAGTATGGAGAAATAATTTGCAATAAAACAGAGTTCACGCGATCCAAAAATTCAGTGTTCTCCGAATATTCAAGGCGAGCGCACGCTCGTTTTTAGCTCCACACGCACTGTCACGCACACAGAGATTTGATTGTTTACATACGACGACGTGACTGTGTGTAACTTTTGATAATATTTGGTAGGTCTGAGAATAGACACACCAATCTTTATATTTTAAATTATTATTAACCAACTTCAAAAAAGGAGTATAATTTATGTTTAACTAAATGATTTTTTTTATTGTACATTCATTGATTACTCTGTCAATTGTGGACCGATTTTTAAAATTCATTTTATATGACTGCCTCGGTGGCGCTGTGGTAGCATATGCGATTGAGGCCTCGGGTTCGATTCACGGGTCGGACCAAATGTTTATGAGATCCACAAAATTTATTTTTTTAGGTGTTGGCTGTTTTCAGTGTTAGTTTATAGGGAAACCCTAAAATTTTATAAGCACGTTATAAATAGTTATTATATATTTTTTTTATTTTGTAATGCTATTCCAGACGCAATATCTGGTAGCCATCATTTCATAATGATGAGGGCAGTAGTAGCGCATGCGACTACTTTGCTTGAGTAAGGATTCAGGTTCGATTCCCGTGTAGGACCAAATATTTGTGTGATCCGCAAATATTTATTTCGGGGTCTGGGTGTATTCTATAGGTAAGCAACAAAAAAAGTATGTTTATGTATTTATATCAGTTGTCGAATCAATAATATAAGCTCTGCTTAGTTTGGGACTGGATGATGTCGTGTGTAAGATGTTCGAAATAGTTGTTTATTTATTATTGTAATATATCATACTGCCTTGTTGGTCTTGTGGTCAGCGTATGCAACTGCTAACCAAGAGGTCTAGGGTTCGATTCCCGGGTCGGACCAAATGTTTGTATGATCTGCAAATATTTGTTTCGGAGTTTGGGTGTTTTCTATGTATAATATGTATGTATTTATAACAAAAAAGTATGTTTATGTATTATAAACTGCGAAATAAATATTTGCGGATCACACGAATATTTGGTAGATGATATTCTGTGTCATTCGTCTGAAATATTTATTTATTGTTATTTATTATAAACTAGCTTTCTGCCCGCGGCTTCGCCCGCGTGGAATTCGTTTATATCACACGACATGGTAAGGGCTCATTGAACAATCTTACCGGATTTTATGTTTGATAATAAGGAACTTCGACACAAACTTTCGTCCCCTATTTCAAACCCTTCTACCTTTATTTTCACGATAAAAAGCAGCCTATGTCCTTTCCCAAGTTCAGTTCTATCTTCATACCAAATTTCATCAAAATCGGTTCAGTGGTTTAGGCGTGAAAGCGTAACAGACAGACAGACAGAGTTACTTTCGTATATGTGTGTTACCTTTAGTCGTATCTTTCAAAATGTTCAGCTGATGATGGAAAGTAATACTACTCAATGGTTTGGTCTTGGATGATTAGTATTTCACTTTTATACGTATGTATAAACCGCTAGTCGTATTTATGTTTTACTAGCTTTTGCCCATGGCTCCGCCCGCGAGTGTGTCGATTTTCGTGGTAAAAAGTAGCCATGTCCTTTCTCGAGGTCCCATATATCTCTATACTGAAATTGATCAAAATCGGTTCAGCGTTTTAGGCGTGAAAAGGTAACAGACAAACAGACAGACAGAGTTACTTTCACATTTTTTTTAGTAACATTATTGCGTAAATGAGCCGTTTGCATTAAATATATTAAAAAAAAACACAGTCCTCAGTCCACAGTCTGCCTCTTCAACCTGTCTATTAAACTCAAAACATAACGTAACTTAAAAACTACTGCACCGATTTTCATGATGTTTGCAGCAATGGATAGATTGGTTTTAAAGGAGGGTATAATTTGACAAATTTTAAATGTTTTTTAAATACCTATAAGACCACGTATCGTTAAACACACATTATTGACATAATAAAATCTTACACTGAGAGTCACTAGTGTAAGATTACGGCCAATTACGGGTGCGACCTGGATGAACGCTCTGACGTATTATAAAATATTTATTTAAATAATATTGTGTAATAAACGTCTACAGTATTTATTAAGATAAGGATTAATATTACATTGTTCCAAATTACTTTGAAATTAATATTCACAAATAAAATAATAAAGAAATATTAAAAAAGTATAATTATAAAAGTATTACTGTAGGTTATTCCTAATTTAAGTAACTCGTAAACTTTTGTCAATATTGGCTTTATTTATGTGTTCCTTTAAAATAATTTGACTGCACGGTTGGCCTAGTGGTTTAAGCGGTCGCCATGCCGCTCTCTACTGCGCCAAGTGTCGTGGGTTCGAATCCCACGCGGGATAACACTTTGTGTGATTCACAAATTGTTGTTCTGAGTCTGGGTGTTCTTTGTGTCCGTTTCATGTATGTTTGTAAAGTTCCCCGCGACACAGGAATTCATATTCCTAATGCGGGAGTTGTCTTTTTAAAAAAAAAAAAAAAAAATAACATTAATAAATCTTCTTTAAAAGGTAACCTTAATTATGATGAAAACCGTATTTAAATACCTTGGGTATTTAAAAGGATCTGAGTTGACAGACAATGCACGCGAGCGAATTTATTTTTTACTGTGTAAAATTATTTTATAATCTTTGACCATTCGATTGGTATACAGAAAGTATTATGACTTTCTGTACTGAATGAATCCTACGGGCTTTACGTTATGGCAAGATACATTGCGTGCGTTGTAACACATTAAAATACGTTCTACAAAGGCGAACAGTTGATGGATATTTAACATAAGCAAAAAACCGAAAGTCGGTGATTGCTTGCTACGGTATGTATGCGACAGTGCGCGATGCGTCTGTGTGCATGTAAAATATATATGTGGGTGTTCAGTCACAAATTCTCACGCTTGGTGTCGCGGGCCTTAATACTATTGTTATCTATTGATTCATCATCACTACATAGTATAAAACAAAGTCGCTTTCTCTGTCCCTATGTATGCTTAAATCTTTAAAACTACGCAACGGATTTTGATGCGGTTTTTTTAATAGATAGAGTGATTAAAGGGGAAGGTTTTATGTATAATATAAGCATAATAAACATGTCGTAAATAAACCCATTTTTTACGCTTACATTGCAAACGCTGGCTGTACCCTACGAGATGGATCAAAACAATGTACTACAGTATTGTACACCTTAAAAAGGTCTACAAAAAAGTCCGCCATGGTATATGTCTATCTCTTAGGGATAACTCACAATGACCGTTTTTTTATTTTTTCTTTATATGAGAAATAATGGCTTATTTACGAAGCGATTTTAAGCAATACAGTTTTAATCCCTATCCAATTAAGTAGCTTAAATACATTGTGTATTTAATATAGATTAATATGGCCCTTTACAGTATGAAATTTAAACTAATATTTTTGAAGATATTACAGATTTAAAATGCAGGCAAAGTGATTGTGGCGTTACCGGCCAGGGCCCGTTAGTTGGCGCTGCTGTCGATTTGTCATTATCAGTTATTAACTAAACACAATACTTTAATAAGAATTAATATTCTAAGGCGGTACGAAGTTCGCCGGGTCAGCTAGTTATTATATAATTTACTTAATTTTTTCATGTTATTACAGAGACTGATATCACTAATGAGGATGAAGATAACAGCGATAATAGCGAAGATTTATCAGATGAATCTGATGAAGATTTTTTTTTATGTATATACACAATTATTTACCCATCTTACTAAAAAATTAAGTTATTAATATTTAAAAAAATGTTGTTTTCACAGTATCTCACGTTCAAAGCGGAAAACGAAAGAATGACAATTCTTGTCGGACTAGTGATACATACCTGTTTTTTTGTAGGACATTGTTTCATTTGGGTAGAGAACACACTAACCTATCATGTAATATTCTTGTCCTACAGTTAGTAATGAGAAAAAAAATCTTGTGGTATTAACCATTTCTGAGCGTAGGACCGGGTTAACCTACCACGCAATTTGTAGGACAATGAAATAGTTAAATTATATAAATATCAACTAAGTAAAAGAAAAAAAAACAGCTGGCTAGTAATCATTTTTGATGACCTCATAATCGATACATGTTGGAAGAAGGGGTACTCTTTGATCAAACCATATAATTTGTAGGACAAATATTTTTTTGAATAATTTAGATAACTATCATCAGATTTAACCGAAGAAAACCCTGTTAGTAATAATTTTTTGAGGATCATAAAATCAACATATTTTATTCCTGCTACCCCTGTTACCTACCTCAATCGAGAATTGTCACACAGTAAAAGTTGGGCGTCTCATCGGAACGAAGCTACTCACGAAAAATTAACTTGTTAGTAATCAAAAGTAAAAATGAACCAGGGATCCTGTACTATATAATATATAATAATATAATAATTTATTTATTTCTCCTCACAATGGTAAACTTATAGCTAGCTATTTCACACAGTTTGATTTATATATGTAAGGAGCTGGTGTCTGTGATAGACATGAGATGCCTGTGTTACAAATCACCAGGTCCGCACCCCTCGGACTAACATATACAATTTTACCCGAGATGTTAAAACAGCTGAGTTCATAAATTACTCATTTTAAAGAATCGAAAAGTTAAAAAAAAGTTATATAAAATAAAAAATTAAGCTTGAGTTCTTACTACTAGAAATGTATAAAAAAAATTATAAAAGAAGAATAGCATATTAAATAGTTGTAAAGGATATTTAAATGGATATTGATATTTTGATCTCGTTCGTGTATGAAACTGACCAACCTTTTAATTTAGTTGGTATTTGAATCATCAACATTTCTTGCTAGCTATTGCAGTCAACTGCTGAACACGATTGCAAGACGTTTTTATCGATTTTGGCCACTTGCCTACAGCTTCTGCATGCTATATTGTGTCAATTGTTCCACCACGGCAGAAGTAGTGTAGTAATTCCACAGGCCAGCTGTAACATGACTAGCCCACTGCCACCATGTTCTTGTGTTCTATTTGAATTGCCTATGTTTTTGATCAGTTAATTTTACAGCACAATCCTTTACTGAAAATGGAACGTTGTGATGGCTGTCTTTGAATCAATTCATAAGTATTAGTATAACATACCAGAACCTTGTATTACCTCCTTTTTTTTGGGGCACGCTAATTCTGGAAAGTTTTAAGGCCATTTTTTTTTGGTCTATGTATATCTTTTTTTTTTAACGTTCTTTTGAGGGCACTGCGTGCACCCGCGAGTTCTCACAAAAATAGCCCCGGCTATAGGTATATTCTTTTGTTTAAAGAAATTTCTGAAAGATTCAGCTGTTAATCTTATTTCAGGCGTAATGTTATCGTCGTACGTTTGGGGACTAGCAACCGATACTATAGGACGTCGCAAAACACTTCTGATAGCCTTGCCTATTGGCTTTTTCTTCAACATAGCTGCTAGCATGGCCCCTGGCTACACGTCATTAGCAATACTTAAATTCTTCTCTGCAACATTGTAAGTTATTTGAGTGTCTTCTTCTTCCTGGCCTTATTCCCAATATTATTTGGGGTCGACTACTAGAGCGACTGGCATCGGACCTCCGCAACCCAAAGGGAGAACTGAAATTCAAAAATTCAAAGGCTGAACTAATTGTCAGTAAATTTCAGGGCACTGACATTCCATTAACGATTGCCATAGATGTTCATGACAACCGGGACCGACGGCTTTACGTGCTCTCCGAGGTACGGGCGTGAATCACTGCCAAATTTCCAAACTCCGGGATGCTATTAGGAATTTTCTAAGAAAAACCTAAAAACACTTTTTGGCCTGACCCGGGATTTGAACCCGAGACCTCTTGATTAGCAGTCGCATACGCTATCCACTAGACCAACGAAGCAGTTATTGGAGTGTATTTTTAGCAAATGAGAAAATACAAATTATACCTTCAATACATCTAAAATACTTATTACAAAGAAGAACTGAATCTGATAATGAAGGAAAGAAGCTGTGATATAGATAAAGGGAGAAGCGAATATACCTACAGCTTTGTAATATAGGTACCTACAGCTTTATAATATACTAGCTTTCGTCTCCGCCTGTGTGTATGTTAGTTATCGCTGCAAAAAGTAGCGTATGTCCTAGTGTATATAGTCCTTTATCAGGCTCTACACTATCTGTCTACCTTTAATTTAAATCACTTCAGTAATTTTGCGGTGAAAGCCGGACAGACAGACACATGTACTTTTACATTTACAATATTACTACAGATAGTAAGGATTATAGATGCTGTGGTAAACTTTCAAATAAGGAATAAAATCTTCTTTCCAGTACGTCATCAGGAAATGCGGCGGCATTCGTTCTGATGGGGGAAAGCGTGTCCACCAAGAATCGCAGTCGGTTCATGTTCATTATGGTCAGTGTCACATTGGCTACGCAAATGATTATAACCCGTAAGTGGTAGACAGAAAACTATTTTTTTACTTGTAATTTTAACCCAAAACTTGTCAACTGTATTTAGTTTTTTTGTGTACACAGTAATTGCGACAAAGTTCTAACTTTATGAATAGGTATGCTATAACTTTAAAGGGTAGTGTGTAGTTATTTTACAAACACAATTACTTGCTTATCGTTGCCCTGCATATTGCGAGATTGTGTTTTAGCATACTCTGTAATATCGTAAATGTAAACACAAATTTTGTGGTTAACAAAATTTTATGCTAATTGTATACTACATCTTAGATTTCTACATCGTCTGAATAAATTCAACATGAGATCTTAAAATATCGTGCTGAACGTTATTTTCTAGTAATACTAATTCTCATCCAATAAAGTTACATGATTGTACAATGTAGGAGCTCTAACAGCATTACATCAACAAAAGTTTGTAGTGACAACATATTTACAAAACGTGTACCAATTAATGCATTTTTATATAAGAGTCTTGTAAAATCAGAACCTAACAAATTATAGTATTTATTTTTATAAATGTATGTATATATAGGTAGTAATATTTGTTCACAGTTTGCGCTCTACCAGTCTTCAAACTAATATTTCACTATGAGATACCCTGGTTGAACATAGCATACAGACCCTGGAGATTACTGATGCAAATAATCAGTTTACCTGGTATTATTGGGGTTCTAATTCTCTTGATTTTGGAAGAAAGCCCAAAATTCCTTCTAAGCCAAGGTAAAAACTACGAAGCGCTCGCAGTTTTGCAGAATATATTCAAATGGAACGCTGGGCTCGAAAAGAATGGATACCCTGTAAGTTTCATTTCATTTCATTCGTTATATATGAAGCGTTCTTCGCATTGTGGTGACAACTTACTGTCAGGGGCTTCTACTTTCTACCCCGAGTAGGTTCGAGTTCGCACAGACAAAAAAAGGTGCCTGAATCTGCGAGCTAACTAAAAGGGGCTAAAGTAATAATTGCACACGGTCGCTTCACGGGCTAGATACGACTCTGCTTACTGTAATATATACAACTCCTCAAACAAACAAAAAAAGACTAAAGTAAGCAACAAAAACAAATTTAAAACTTTGCTCAGTACGCATGAATTTTATCAGAACAAATATTGAAATTATTTTTTTAAAGTGCAAAAATAGGGATTATTTACTTTGAGCAGTTCGAACGTGTGCAAAAGTTATGACGACGCATATATACCTATATGCACCGTCACTGAAGTGGGATAATTTTCAACTTTGAGCATGAACACGGTCATTCTGCTTGTTAAAACGTTTCTTAATTGTAAAATCACAAAAATATTTGACAACCGATTGGGTTTTTTCTATGTATAATATGTATTCATTTACACAAAAAGAGAGTATTTATCTATTTAATTCAGTTATCTAATAGGTCACAGAACCCAAAGCACAAGCACTGCTTAGTTTGGGACTAGACGATGTTCTTTGTGAGATATCCAAAATATTTTTATTTTGACTATTTCAATACTATAAATACTATATTTTGTGTTTCAGGTGACACACGTATACCTAGACGATGAGATAGTGGTAACAGAAGGCACGTCTATGTTGCGAAAAATGTGGAACCAGACGGCGCCTCTGTTCAAACCACCGCTGCTAAGGAATTCCGTCATACTATATTATGTATTACTATGCGCTTATATGACGTAAGTTTCTTTAACTACGGTAACATAATGTACTGTTAACAGTTAAGTAGGTAAGTACGAACATGTAGGTTGTAGAGCCCCGCTGATTTCAACACGAATGGGCCGGCTCGCCCGGGGCAGTACTACTCAAACACAGAAGACCATCGTTTTCTATGACAGTATTCTTGCTGTCGTATTTAGTTGGTGAGTGTGAGACCGGAATCCCAATGATTCTGCATCATTCACCTGGCCTCAAGAGGAAGGGAGAATAATACAGAATTATCTGACCAGGCCGCCATAGTTTGGGTCACCATGCTGCATTGCCTCATTTACCTGTCAATGAGGCTGGTGGGCCTACTGCTGGATTTTACTCATTCTTTCCATCAGGCAGAGTAGAGTCACTTCATCATCATCAACAGCCTTTAAAAGTCCACTGCTGGACATAGGCCTCTCCTTTGAGTCACTTTGGTAGGCTTAAATATATAAAAAAAAGTAGATTATGCAGTTGATGTATCTATTAAACTCTAAGGAAATCGCTAAATATCATATTTTTCTTGGTTTGTACACTAGACATCAATAGTATTCCAAATTTGCAGCTTGTATATCTGCTAGAAGTGCTTAACATTTTAATGATCGGTCAATAGTGAATGACAAAATTACGAAACTTTAACTAGTTATAATTATTAAACCACTGGTTTTAAATTGAATGAAATGAGAAATATAATGTGTTTGTATACAGTGCACATGATTACTTATAACTCTAACGTCTAGTTCTATCCACAACGAAGTTATAGGGGGTCGGAAATAGCCTCAATTGCTTTGAAAAAGTATGGTACGGCCGTGCCGCTTTTTTTTTCGACTTGATGAGGGCACTGCCGTGCCCCTAGATATATTGCATAAAAAGCTGCTTGATGAAATATTATATATTTATAACTTATATATTGCGAGGCAAGCAGGCATTTGTGCCAAAGCTTATATCTCCTACGGCAATGATTTATATTGATATTTGTTCAGGTCAACTGGTTTCTCGATGTGGGTGGCAACGATGACAAATGAGTTCTTTATGGGTGAAGATACCTCGGGACTTTCCTTCTGTGAAGTTTCAAGTCGCAGTGCTCTTCACCGTGTAACGGTAAACTTTTCTATTATATGAGAGGTTCAAAACGCATCTAAGGGACTTCACACACTGGCCACGCGCCCAGGCGCGTGAGCGCGTGCCGCGGGCAGATTCTGCCACCGCGCGCTTAGGCGTGGCGGGCCGCAGCAGTAAACACATTTATATACGAAATTGAACGAAGTATCGCGCCTGTTTTCGTGCTATAAGGACTTGTTCACGATGGATCTAGACACGGATACATTTATATTCGAAATTGAACAACGCCCAGCAATTTAGCGACAAAGCCGGCAGGCGCGTAGCCGCGGTAGAATCTGCTCGAACGGGCAGATCTGCTCCACCGTCGCCGCGCGCGTGATCTGCTGCCACGCGCCCACGCGCGTGAGCGCGTGGCCAGTGTGTGAAAGCCCTTACGAGTGCACATTCTTGAAATTGGACTGTTTTGAGATACATTATTATTAAAATTCATTATGATATTCAAATGTGACTTATCTCATCTCTTTCAGACTTTTAGAGACTGTGACCACGTCATTCAGCCGTCAACATTGTACGCAGTAATGTGCTATTCTACAATAGTAACATGTCTTGGGATTCTGATGTCTTTTATAGCTGGCCCTCTAGGCAAGAAGTTCACCACACTAATGGTGTTTAGCATAGCGCTCCTCTGTGGTATCCTGCTCTTTTTCTCCAGAATCCCTCTGTTAAGCATAGGGCTATTTTTCTTCTTCCTATATGTTTCTTTGATTTTGGGGAATATAAACACGTACTTGGTGGAGCTGAATCCTACACACTTAAGGTAAATAAATAGTATATTTCATATAGGTATATTAAAATACATATCGGTGTAAAAATACAATTATGTTATCTTACTTTTCATTCATTGTTGTTTTTTCAGAAATGTAGATATACAGAGATCATAATAATGTTATTATTAAATTATTTTTATTATTATTTCAAATTATTTTAATATTTTTATTATAACAATAAGTGATACATTTTAATTCAGTCAATTTTCTTGCAAATTAATTTAATATACATATTCAATTCACCTAATGTAGGTGGTAAATTACAAGCTTAGCTCTTTTTATTGCGGTGAAATAAACACACAGACATCATTCAACATTTTTTTGGAGATCGAACCTACAACACTCAGCACTGTAGGAAGAGACCCTTACGTGATCATATACAACCGCTTAAACCACGTACAATTGCTTAAACAACATGCAATCACCAGTGCAACATCAACTGATGTATGACAATAGATTTTAGTCGTGAATGGTTACATAGCTTTAGAATATAGCATACCACTTTATAGCTACGTTTTGTTATTGCAGAGGGATGGCGACATGTCTTTCAGTGGTGGTGGCCCGTGGGTTTGCGTTTATAAGCGTGCAGTTGATTGCAAATCTTCTAGGAAACTATTGCACGCCTCTGATCATTGGATATATAGCTTTAAATACGTGTAAGTAATAAAAATTTTACTTTTTTTAATTAACGGAGTGAAACAAGCGTTAGTGTATCAAAATTTGTTGAAATAACATTAAATTATTTCACATTTTAAACTAAATTCAAGTAGATCCTGCTAATATGTCCTTTGTATTATCTTTCTATACAGGGTGAGTATACATTATTTTTGAGACGGGACAGTAAGGGCAAGCACCTTAACCGTTATAGTTACAGGAAAACGCTTTTAGGAGACTATCCATAATTTTTTAAGATACTTAGAAATGCATTTACAGATGTATATAAATAACTTTTTGCATAAAAGTAGTTTGAACCAAGGAATGAAGATACAGAATTTTCTACACTGTCCTAAATTACCGATTTATTTTCCTCAGCTGGATTGCTGGTAGCATGTTTGCTGCCGTCTGATCCCAAAAGAACTAGAAACCAGCAATAAACAAATCGTAAAGTAAACGAACATGCAACGACTCCTATATCAAAAGATGAAAGTTGCTTTTTCTTGACGATTTGGCCAGCAAGGTGCTTGATACTTCTGAGCTGTAGACATCGTGTGACAGCAGAGGCTTCTCTGCTTGTTTGTTTCCAAATAAAGAATGAAGCAAAGAATTGTAAAAAAAATGTATTAATTTTCTTTCATTTATAAATTAAATACATAGTGAAATTGTATTGGCTTTTAGATTTTCCTGTTAATACTCCTCGCATGAAGCTATCTCCCTAAATCTTCGAAGGGCTTCATTTAGTGATATACTTTAATGATACAAAGGACAATTTTCATCAATCATCAACAGCCTTTACCAGTCCACTGCCTCTCCTTAGAACAATTTTGGTCTTTATTAAATGTACAACATACTTACTGATATTGAGATCAAACCGGTTGAACGAGTAGCCGACCCCAAATAATCTTGGGAATGAAGGCTAGGAAGAAGATTAAATGTACAACATAATTATGTAACTAACTACCTTGATGGTCCAGCGGTTAAACTATGCGCATACCGACCAAGAGGTCTCGGGTTTAAAGCTTGGGTCGAGCCAAAAGTGTTGTTAGGTTTCTCTTTCAAGAAATACTTAAAACCATTTAGCGGTGTTTCACGCCTGTACCTTGGAAAGCACGTTAAGCCGTCGGTCCCGGTTGTTATAAACATCTATGAATTTTATGAGTCAAAGTATATGTATGTTTGCTGCTCTTTCTCGCAAAAACTACTGAATGGATTTTGATGTAACATCACAATAATATATCTTACATATCAGAATAACACATAGGCTTCTATTTATCACGATAACCTACAACGGGCGGAGCCGCAAGCAAATCTATTTTTTTACATCCACACTAAACAGTTTTTTTTTTAATTGGAACCTGCCGCAGTGATTCTACTCGGCCTAATTGAATGCATAATGTAGAGGCCTAGTGTAGTGGTCATGATGCTGATTGTGAATGCGGACAATCCTTACTATTTAATATTATAAATGCGAAAGTAACTCTGTTTGTCTGTTACGCTTTCACGCCTAAACCACTGAACTGATTTTGATGAAATTTGGTATGAAGATAGAACTGGACTTGGGAAAGGACATATGCTACTTTTTACCGCGATAACCGACATACACGCGGGCGGAGCCGCGGGCGAAAGCTAGTATAGCATAAATCCTCACTATGGAGGCCTTTTCAGATGCTTCTGCATCTTTGGGCCTCTGTTCTTGCAATCATCTAAGAACAACGACAGCATGAATGCTGTCATTTGAGATTGGTCTTCTGTGTAAGGGCAGTGCCTCCCCGGTAGAACCGGCCCGTTCGTGTTGAAATCGGCATGTCTCTACTACCTTGAAAATTATAGTTATCTAGCTGCGCCACGAGGTGTTACCCGCGTATATCATTATAGTTGCTATGCAAGTTTGTTATGCATAGCAACCTGTGAAGTTTTGACAGGAGAACAGTGATACATTTTGTTATCTACGATTTATACTGCACGGTTGGCCTAGTGGCTTAAGCGGTCGCCATGCCGCTTCCTACTACGCCAAGTGTCGTGGGTTCAAATCCCACGTAGGACAACACTTTGTGTGATTCACAATTTGTTGTTCTGAGTCTGGGTGTCCTTTGTGTCCGTTTCATGTATGTTTGTAAAGTCGCACACAGGAATTTATATTCCTAATGCGGGAGTTGTCTTATAAAAAAATATGTGTTATGCCTATATACACTCATTTGCAAAAAAAACGGGCGGTTTCAATTTTCTTCCTGGCTGAAAAAAATAAAATACCAAAAAGGTTTTAATCATTTGAACATGTTACTGGACAGTCATAAAAGTGCCATAATGTTTATAAGAGTACCTTCCAAATTCAAATTTTTGACTGAGCCTGGTTTTCAAAGAAAACAACTTTTAACTACATTTTGTGGTGCGAATTCCTTAAAGTTATTATCGATTTTAATTAACTTTCTGTCAATTTTTATTAAATTATCTGATGTCCTTGACATTCAAAAGTATTGTTATTGCTTTTAGCAATCTCGAAAATGGTAGATAAAGTGATAAAAGCGAGCAAAATTATTGCGCTGCTTGAAGAAGTTTGCAGCCAATGCTTCGTGGCTCAGAGGCTAAATGTGAGTCGGTCGACAGTTCAAAGGACCTGGCAGCGCTATCAAGAGACCGGTTCCGTCAAGAGAAGGCCTGGTTCTGGCAGAAAGACATGTACCGAACCACGGGATGATCGTTTTCTAGTTAGTCAAGCGTTGAGAAATCGCAAATCTTCTTATGTGGACCTCAAGAACAGACTCGAAGAAGTAAGAAATGTGCGAATTAGTCTATGGACGGTCAGGAGGAGGTTTCTCGCTGCTAATATACACAGTCATCAGCCGGCATGCGGCCCTAAATCACTCCGTGGACATCGAGTTGCCAGGCTTAGCTTCGCTCGAAATTGTGTGTCATGGACTCATGAAGACTTTGATAGGGTATTGTTCTCCGATGAAGCCAGGATATCTCTGCATGGTGAAGACCGACGTCGGCGAGTGCTACGTAGACGAGGAGAACGCTTTGCAGAGGCATGTTTTGAAGAAATCACACCTTATGGAGGGGGCTCTGTTATGTTTTGGGCAGGAATAAATTATATGGATCGTACGGAGTTAGTCTTCATCGAAAACGGTACACTGACTGGACCCCGATACATAACGGAAGTTCTAATTCCTTATGCACAACTCACTTTAACCGCTCTTGGCGAAAACTCAATTTTTATGGACGACAACGCTCGCGCCCACCGGTCTGGCGATGTGGAAGCGTATATGCCAGAAGTCGGAATCGTTTGGACTGGCCAGCTAGAAGTTCGGAACTCAATCCCATAGAGCATGTCTGGGACGTTCTGAAGCGATGAGTGAGATCAGTGCAGCTGGCTCCGCAGACCATCAGAGAGCTAAAGAATGTAATTACCACGGAGTGGGAACGTATTCCCCAAGAAACCATAAAAGATATACTCGCTAGCATGCCCAGACGAATGCAAGCCGTGATTTCAGCAAGAGGGGGTCACACTCAATACTAAACTTTTATCTGCTTTTAATGTATTCAATAAAAACAAAGAAATTAACGCGTTTCATTTTTATTTAGCGAGCTGGTACAATAATAGTGTTTTGAGACTAAACATTATTTCTCAATAATTTAACCAAAATGTTATGATAAAACTGATGAAAACTATTCCTTCCTAATTAGTTTATAAAATTCTGAGGATACCAATACCTAAAATTGTCAAACAAACCAATAGTAACTATAAAATAGTTCTTTGCTCAAGTGCCCGTTTTTTTTGCAAAAGAGTTTATTATTCTGATATATTTAATAAGCTATATTACTGTAAAGTTTAATCCAAATCTGTTCAGTAGTTTTTGCGTGAAAGAGGAACAAACATACATACACACATACTCACAAACTTGAGCGTTTATAATATTAGTAGGATAGATAATAAATACAATTATTATTAAGGTATACATTTACACAAACTCTGATACCGAGCTGTCAGCTGTCATGGAGTAAACTAAATTTAACTAAATATTTAACATCATAAACTACTTAGTGCATATTTGTGTATAATTGCCTAACTGTAACTAAACAAAAAACGACTGTTATCTATATATTATACGTAAGTACACAGAGTCTCTAGCCTATATAGCGCCAGTGTGCAATCAGTACTCATGCGCCCTTTATTTGTTATGTTTGAGTGCCCTTTGTGTCATATTTGACCTACTGAAATATAAAATTTAATTCCTTTCAAATCTTCAAAGTAAACCTCAAGTATGAACCTCTTTTTACGTGGGATGGAATTATAACGCCCAACGTTAAAACACGGGCGCATGTTCGTTTAAATAGTAAAGTGCGCCCGTGTGCATTGCACACCCTGCACGCCCCTGAGTATTATTATCTTTAATTATTATAATTGTGACTCAAATTGTAACTATCGCTTTTTTATTGAAATAATGTTTTTTTGCATTTAAGAATATTGTCTGGATTTTAAAAGAGACTGTGATCTCTGAGTTTGTTTCGTCCTTTCTTCTCAGGGCTAGTCCAGTTAGGAAAGGCCGAACCAAACTCATCTGCTCAAAAAAAAAAAAGTTTAACTTGCAAAAGTGTTTAGTAACCTTATTGCAGAATAAATGATTTGATTTGAGTACACAGTTATGCAAGCACCACACTTCGTTATGCGCTATTCGTTATGTGTCTACGCCGTATTCGCCCAAATATTAATTATGCGCGCAAACAACAAACATGCCATCCACACTTCGAACTGGTATGCCAAATAAGCATCAAATAAAGCAAATATGTGTGTTGTAGAGATATGTCATTGTCATTTTTATGGTGAACGAAACGAATATACTCTCCACACTTCGCCGTATGCGCGCGAATAACCCGCATAACGAATAGCGCATAGCGAAGTGTGGTGCCTGCTTTACACACAAATACACAGAACAGTACCTTCAAATAACAGCATTCGTGCTGTCGTGTTTCGTTGGTGAGTGAGAGACCGAAGGCCCAATGATGCTTCTGCATCTCAATAGGCAATTGTGTGGGACACCGTGCCGCACCATGCTGCATTGTCTGCTTGTTTGTTTAGGCGCTAATATCAATTTAAAAGCTGCTTATAATATAAAAATAAAGGTATACTGTCCGTGTGGTGACGGATTAAGAATACAAAGTGTCACCACCCCTATTCATTCCATGGGTGTCGTAAGAGGAGACTAAAGGAACAAAATAAGCAGCTAACATCACTGCCAAGAGAAGGAAAACTTGAAACCAAATACCAACCCGTCTGGCTAGCGTGGTATAGTAGGCCATAACCTCCTTTCAAAAGAGAGGCCTATGTCCAGCAGTGGACTGTTAAAGGCTGTTGATGATGATGTGTATATCAATTGTCGCTCCTATGTCCTTTCTCAGTATCTTGACTATCTAGTATCTATGTACCATTTAAATTTGTTTTAGTAGTTTTGGCGACAGACAGGCACAGACAGAGTTACTTTTGCATATATAATAATACTAGCTGATGCCCGCGGCTCCTCTCGCGTTTTAGAGGTATCAAAAATAGATGTTCGCCGATTCTCAGACCTACTGAATATGCATATAAAGTTTCATAAAGATCGGTCAAGCCGTTTCGGAGGAGTATGGCAACGAAAACTGTGACACGAGAATTTTATATATTAGATGAGGATAGCCTTCCCTAATAAATGGACTACCTAACAGTGAAATAAATTTTCAAATCAGTTTTCAGATCAGTAGTTCCTGAGATTAGAGCGTTCAAATAAGTTATTTAGTGATGTATGTATGTATCTAAATATATTTTATTTATAACTTTATCTCTGCTATCATTTATAATTTTTTTCTCGATAGATGGCGCTATACCATTTTTTAAGATCGCACTATGGTTTCGTTACCATAACAATTTAAGGTTTAAATTTTAGCAATTGTCTGTTACGCTAGTCTGAAGTAATAGACTATTGACAACTAGATAATGAGTTTTTGTAATGTCACACGTACGAGAGTGCGTTGGAGGCAATTTTATCTTATACTACCCGCGGTTCCGCTCGCGTCCTAGGAGTAAGAAAATTGAAGTTGGCCGATTCTCAAACCTACCCGATATGCACAGTATGCACTGCACACAAAATTTCATACAAATCGGTCGAGCCGTTTCGGAGGAGTAGGGGAACGATCAACGAACATTGTGACACGAGAATTTTATATTTAAGATATCTCGGGTCGCGGTGTTTATTTATAGTCAAACTCCTTCGAAACGGCTTGACCGATTCTCATGAAATATTGCGTGCAATATTGGATAGGTCATGTCTGAGAATCGGACAAATAAAATGTGTGAATAACAGCATCGTTACATTGTCCTCACATATAATAAAATGACTAAAACAATGTAACCAATAATTGTAGAAACTATGTTGGAAAAGAGTGTACATTGGGTTTCTTATCTGTTAAAACTACTGAACGATATGACAAAATAATGAGCCATTTCCATACATTTGAAGTAGGCATATCCTATCTTTAGTTTGCACAATTCAAATGTATTTTATCAAAACAAACATTGAAATTTAAAATACCACAGTTAGTAATTATTTACTTTGAGTAGTTGGGACGTGTGTAAAAGTTATGACAATGCATATTATAGTCTAAACAACCTTACAACAACACCGATTTCAAGCATTATATATATAGGTCGGAATAGGTAGTTTAATTTTATGTACTTGCGATTTTGTGACATCAATAGTATGGATATGCCTGTGAAATCCCGGGGAACTTACTATTTTCAGAGATTGTAAAAACTATATGCCCTTGCCTCCAGAGCCAGTTATAACTCGATGGGGTACATGGCTAGAAGCTGATTTTTACTATAAAAAATATTTTAATGAAATATCACATATTCTTTCTTTATTTCATGATGAAGAAGTACAATCTATAAAGAAAGCGAAAGAAGTATTGCAAAATCCTAACCTTCGACGTGATCTAACCTTTATTGAAGAACATTTTGGAATAATCAGTATTGCAAATTGTATGTTATGGTTTATCCATGTTATGCTTACGTTGACTTTATTTCTGCAAGTACATAAAATTAAACTACCTATTCCGACCCCTAATTATATAGCTTATCAAGCTTATCGTGAATAAATAAATACCGTAAGCAATATATTTTTTAAATTAATTTATGGTAAGGGTGTTCATTACACGTTTTTTATTAGCTTCACCTGTATGTATGTTTGTAACCGACTCCTTAGGGCGCGATTTTGACCCACTTTAAACGGCCAGATTTCGTTCAAACTTTGTAAATTTATCGAGGACCGATGACAATACACTAATTTGAAAAAAAAACATGTTTAAACAAAATAGTCTTTTTTAGTGTAGAAAAAAATAAGTTTTAAAAAACTAAACAAACATGTCTTCAAACTAAAGAGTATAAGATAATTTTAATGTAACAAAGCGTGGGGCGACGTTATTGAAATATTTTCAGAAAGCACCCCACGCTTTGTTACATTAAAATTATTATTTATTTATTTTCCTTCTCATTTGGCAGGGAACTTGGCATGCACTTCTGTGCATTTGCCAGCGTCAAGTTTTATTTTTGGCATTTGAACTTTGAATGACACAAAGTAAAGGTAAGGAAACAATTTATCACGAAAAGAGAATTTAACGGAATTTGGAACTAAGTTATCAGGATCAGGAATGTAATAAAATACTTAAATATATAACATTAAATATTTTGATTAAATAGCAGGCATAGTCTGTTGTAAATAATAATATATATATAAATATTTATACAATTTAAAGGCGAATGTTATTATTATGAATAAAATTCGAAAGAACACTTTATATGGAGGGGTTAGAACAAAAAAGAAGAGACTTTATGGAAGTGGGGAACACGGAGTGATATCAATTTATTATAAAAGTAAGTACGGTCATGAATCGGACAGGAAAGGAATATGTGGTTCAGATCCCCCAAGTCATATCCACATTCACATTGAGGACTATCTATAATATTTATTTATCAAGTAAATAATTTCGTTTTGTTTAGAAACTGCGCTTCTACAGTTCCATTGTATTATTTTCTGAGTTTGTATTAACACTATTAACAGGTTGATGGTTTTTATACATATCGACTATAAGGGCAACGTTGGTCGGTATTTTTATATTAGATTGAGTTAGTGTTTTGATGAGAATTTGGATTATATCTGATGTTGACATCAATGTAGGATTTGCGGAATTGGTGTTAAAGGCACAGCCATTTTGTGACGTTGGTAACCTGTATTCGTTAACTAATTGTTGATGTTGTTCTCGATCGAAGCCTTTACCTAATTTGAGGGGAGGGCGACGATTGATATACACTGTTTTTTTATGGGAAGTGTGTGAAGGAGAATTTAGTGTATAAGAAGACTGCGTGTTCAATCTAGAACATGAATAAAATGATTGCATCACCCGCAACATCAAATCTAGGTCGCACGCAGTGCTTCCATCGCACTCGGTACAGCCCTGTCAACAGTTAGGCATGACCGAGATTTAGGCAGCTGCATCGACACAACACACGGATGGCACACATGTAAATAGCCATCCATGTGTACTTAGAGTAAGATTAATATATAAGCTAGTATTTATGATAATAAAATCAGTCATTTTGTCTAATCCGACTTTGACTCATTACCCTTCCCCACCTCTCACTGTGGCCAAGACACCCTTAGCCGTCAGTAGATCGGTCTTGTGAGTCTGCTCGACCGGCAGTGAGAAAACCATCTCCGAAACCCAGCTCCCGTCTCGTCTCCGTCTGTTGCTCTAGGTATCCTGGTAACAGACTTCCCGCACTATCTATATATGTATATATACCCTTTGCGCAGGGTTCGTATATTGTTAGGGCTAGGGATTTAGGTAGTTAGGCGTAAGTTACGTGCGAGTATTGAACGGTTCACTACGGTGCCCGATCGGTACACGTACTTAGGTTGTATGTTAGGTAGGCTTTCGGCGTAACACGTACGAGTGCTGTTTGGTGTTCCATGGAACCCGGACCGCACCCGTACATTTGGTCCTTCGAGAAAAATAATTAGACTCAGCGACCCTTGAAAAGACCTTCAGTCTTTCAAGCTAAGTTGAATCGCAGTCCCCCTGTCCCCGTAAGTTGACTGACTGACACTTTGACGTATTACAGGCTAGTGTACCTTACAAGCGCTAGTTGTTGTCGTACGTTAAAGCACTGACTAACTTAGTTGCTTCGTGCGGTAGCGAATCAGGTATCGGTCTCCCACAAGCGGGTCGCCCCGGTACTCGAGACATCGCACATATCGTATCGAGAAGGTAGAGCGCAACTAAGGTCTTGTACATCCCCGTTATTGGTTAGGTCGGCTAGGATAAGATAGGATAGGGACAGCAAGACTATGGAGATTCAAGAAATTAACGAACTCATAAAAAGCCAAGAAGCTCACTACAAAATTAGTAGCCAAATTGTCACCAACATAAGGAAAGACTCAGCGTCCAGAAAAACGTTGAAGTATATTTCGAAAAGACGAACATGACTTACAGAAATATTCACCGAAGCCTCCAACAACCACACCCGCCTTGAAAACCAAGAGCTGTTGAGTAACCATCGGTATATCACTACCGACTATTTTGGTGTCATTAGAGATCTTTACACCGAAGCTATGGAGTACTTAGAGAACTTAACTTAGTTGTACGAACCGGAAGTCGCAGAGCCACGTCAAACACAAAGTCATGGAAGATTACAGCTACAGATGTACCGCGTCAATCACATTCAACAAAATTTGCAAAAAGTAGCCCACTCATTGGGACAAGACAAACCCATGTCGCACTTTAACACGTTACTTGAAACATTACAAAAACAATGGCAAAAGATCAAAGAAACCCATTTCGATTTGTTCGAGGTAGAGGGCGCTATCGAGCATCAGTACTTTCAAGACAAAGTGTTTGACACGATAAGAGTAGAGTACGATAACATAATTGACAAATTATGTGAAAAAATATAGTCGGCAAATACCACACATAGCTCAGCAGTACGTATTCCCAAAATAAACATTCCTACATTCAACGGGAACTATGATTCTTGGAGTTCATTTTACGATTTATTTGTAACAATAATACATGAGAATAAATCGATATCAGCTACAGAAAAAATGCAATACCTAAAGACCCACTTACGCGGAGACGCCGCAAAGCTGATTAAGCACCTTACTGTCTGTGATGCTAATTACGCAAGCGCATGGTCACTATTAATAAAACGATATAAAAACGAAAGGCAAATTGTCACTAAACATATTGACAATATCCTAAACATTCCACAAATAAAAAAGGGTGATGTGTTTAACTTGAGAACCTTGTACAACACAGTGAACGAGAATCTTGAAGCGTTGAAAAACCAAAAAATAGATATTTCTTCGTGGGACCCAATCCTTACAAGAATATTGGGTCGAATTTGGGATTCCGAAACTGATGAAAAATATGAGACTCAGTTAGAAGAGCCAAACAAACTTCAATCGCTCACGGAAATGATGAGTTTCCTGGAGAAACGAGTAAAGTGTCTGGAATCTAATAATTATTTCAGAAAAGCAATAAACAAGCCACGCCATGTAACAACAGTAGTATCAAATCATACTACATGTTGGATGTGTCATCAAGAACATTTAATTTATAATTGCCCGCAATTTTTAACATTGTCAGCACAACAACGTAATATAGAAACAATTAAAATGCGTATGTGCATGAAGTATTGACACAGTGCCACAGTTTTAAAGTATGTAAATATTGTGGTAAGCGAGGCCATCACTCTCTGTTACACAATATGGAGTACAATTATAAAAAGAGAGACTCCAAGGAGTCCGAAAATAACAGTTCCATGAAACCGACCACAAGCTAAGTGGCGGGTAAAACTATGGCGAACAGCTCTACAACGACTGAAAATACGCTTACAACAACGCTACTGGCTACAGCCATAGTGCAAGCGAAAACCAACGACGGCACACCTCAACTACTAAGAGTGTTGTGTGACCAAGGATCTGAGGCATCGTTTTGTACTGAAGAAGTAGCACAACTACTTTCATACCCTCGCAGCAAGATACAAACCGAAATTTCCGGGATTGCTGACGAGAAACCAAAGACATCGAAGTACTGTGTCGATGTCCAACTACAACCACGGTTTCCCAGTGAATATAAGCTACCAGTGACGCTTATAATACTACCGAAACTTACCGGTTCCGTACCAAAAGGAACCATACCGCAACTACATTCGGACTGCATAGAAAACATGCTTCTAGCAGATCCAACCTATTACAAACGAGGCCCAATAGACATAATATTAGGTGTTCGGGAATACAGTAGTTTACTACTACAAGGGTTACAAAAAATGCAGGCCGGAATTATCGCTCAAAACACAGAATTTGGGTGGATTCTATCTGGGATATGCAGTAACTCCGACATGACTAATAACTATACGAAGATTGTTAGCATGACAACTAAAACTACTGAAATTCAACAACTAAGCAAATTTTGGGAATTAGAAGAGGTTTCCGAAGTTTACAAGCTATCGAACGATGACCAATCGTGCGAAAGCTACTACCAAAAAACTACCGTAAGAAATCCAGATGGAACTTACACTGTGAGATTGCCATTTAAAAATCCGAACCAGGATTATGGGAATACTCGTCAATTAGCGTTTGCGCGGCTATTACAGTTAGAACGTAAATTCGCTAAAGATAAAACCTTATTAAAACAATACCAAACATTCCTCAGTGAATACTTAGACATGGGTCACATGAGGAAAGTTCCCAGAAAAGACTACGGTCAGGGAAAGTATTATATACCACATCAACCAGTGATCAAAGAGGACTCATTGACCACTAAGCTACGCGTAGTGTTCGACGCTTCATGTAAAACAAGTTCCTGTAAAAGTTTGAATAGCAATATGTTTACTGGAGACAGATTGCAACAAGACTTATCATCGATACTACTGCATTGGCGTAAACATAAGATAGTATTTATGGCTGATATAGAGAAGATGTATCGGTTCATAAAAATAAATGAATGCGAGATGAAGTACCAAAGAATACTATGGAGAGAATCGTCAAACCAGCCCATTGAGGAATACGAATTAACCACAGTAACATACGGAACGGCGTCGGCACCTTATTTAGATTACTTATTTAGATATATTACATGAACGAAAGAATTTCCCGAGAGCTAGTCAAGTAGCCCTTCAGGACTTTTACGTAGCTAACATAAATACGGATCTACTAAATAAGTGGAAACATATTCAAAAAATGAAAAGAGATTTTTGGAAAAGCTGGACTAGTGATTATTTACACCAGTTACAACAACGATATAAGTGGAAAACGGGTCAAGAAAATTTGACCATTGGAACTTTAGTACTTATAAAGGATGAAAATATAAGTCCCAGCAAATGGCCACTCGCAAAAGTAAAGGAGATTCACACCGGAAGTGATGGATTAACCAGAGTTGTAAGTCTTCAGAAACCGTCAGGTACAACTCAAAAACGGTCCATACATACACTTATTCCGCTACCTATCAACACATCCATAATAGATCACAATCATAACGATGAAATACAAGCCGTGCAGTCTAACATAGTTACAACGGATATAAATAGTTACAGAAATCGGTCTAGGATGCCTAAAAATAGGGCAAGCTGGATTATGTACTTAATGATAATTTTTATGATATTTAGTGGAGTACGGTGTACAACCTATTCGCTAAAAACATTACCACCGGGATTTTACGTAGAGCAAATTGGAACAGCAAGCGTTGACAGAGGAATGTTCAGAATAGAGTCTATATTCGACAGAGAGTGTCTGCAACAAGACCGGAGCAAAATAAAAGCAGTAACTCACAAATACAAATGCGGAAGTTGTAATGACCGAGACATACTGCGAACAACTATTCCATCACCTAACAGAGCAAGAATCTAATTTTGAAAGAGCTAGGGAATACTTATCGCAAGTTAACCAAACTAGAAAAAAGAGAGGGTTATTAGGACAATTTTTAACGTCAGTTTTTGGTGTAAATGATGAGGTATACAAAGACATTGATTCATTGAACAAAAATCAACAACATTTAATTGAAGCCGCTAACCATCAAACAAAGTTCATGCTCTCAACGATCTCCCAAGTGAATAGCACTGAAGAAAGAATAAGACATAAGCTAAACAGTTTTCAGTCTAAGTTAAATCAAGTGATAGATAGTATTAGCAGTTGCAATCATTGGTATGTTGCGGTCGACCGTAACAATGTTAAAATTCAGATAATGCAAACATATCAGCTGGCAAGTGCGTACATTGCAGAAATTACTGACCATTATAACGGCCTATTAGAAATTTACTTAGCTAAGGCAACTATTTATAGCATCTTACCCCCTAAAAATGTGAGTGACTTAATATCAAGGGCAAACAAAAAGTTACCCTCCAATCTGAGGATTGTGCAACAACAGTTACTAGAAACCAAAATACTTGAAAATGCGACACACATACAAGTACACGCGTATTTTCCTATTCAAGACATTAGTAAATACATGTTAATTCATGTTACAGCAGTTCCAGAGAAGAATGCTGACTATTGCGTGTTTACCCAGGGAGACAATTAAACGACACGTTGATTGTAATATTTAATAATGACTCTGAAAAATTTAACTTAAACTAAAGTTTATATACAATAATATTTACGTATGTAATATGGACAGGTTTAGGTGGGGGTAACTAGGAACTACTGTTTACTTAAATTGCTAAATTGACAATATATTATTTATGCTTCCTTATTTAATAATTTACAATATTAACTGTTGTTTGACGGCACGTAGGTTAACTGAGTAAAACAATTAATGTAGCACGTGGCCGCGTACAGATCTAAACTATTATAATACTATGGCTTCGCCATAGATATTCCCCCTCTGAAGAGAAAAAATATCATTATATCTTGTAAAAAAATATGGTGTGACTTTAAACCACGTTTGCATCTCTAATTATAGTCGTAAGCCTCTTCTCGATTTTCTGGGCTGCGGATTTGCAAATGATGACCATTGTAGCGATGCCACATATAATTATCCCTGCTATCGCCATGCCAATTATCCAGCTTTGCATTCCTTGCACTTCTGAGGCTACCTGGGAGTGCAGCTTTGACCAGTCTTCTGTTGTTGGTGTATTGTTCTGCACCATGTTGATTTGTTCCTTCTCGTGGCTCGCGTTAGATCCCATGTTGTACTGTTTCGACGCTGGCTAGGTGAATGTCTATTGTTGTATAGTTCTGGTTTATATATTATAATTGGAATCTAACCGTCTGGTGGGAGACTCTACCAGAACGTGTCCTTGTTTCTGTTTGCTTATCTGCTTGTGAAGATTCTGTTATCTTGTCTCCGATTGTTCGTTCGCTTATCTTGCTATTGTTTAAAATAAATGCTGGTTTAAGTCTATCGATAGCTCCACTTTTTTGTTGTCCGTTTATCAAGATCGTGAAAATCTTATCATTTCGACTGATGACAAGATAAGGTCCCTCGTACGGTGGTGTGAGGCTTGGCCGTAGTCGGTCACAACGTAAGAAAACGTGCCTACATTCCGCTAACTGTGGGTGTATGAATATCTTGTCGTTCTTGCTTTGTCTTTGTGGACACGAAATCATGTGTTCTAAGTTATCCTTAATTTCTCTGGTTCAGCAACGGGCAGAATGTGAAAAGCTTTCTTTATGTCTATTTTGCTGAATATTCCTTTTCCGCTTGCTACATACGTGAAATCGAGTAGCCTTGGTAGCGGGTACCTGTCTGGTACTGTTATTTTATTTAGTGCGCGGTAATCTCCGCATGCTCTCCATTCGCCATTCTTCTTCTTGACTAAATGGAGTGGCGATGCCCATTGACTGCTTGAAGGACGGCATATTCCCATGTCCATCATCTCTTGGAATTCTTGTTTTGCAATCCTGTATTTGTCAGGAGGTAATGGACGTGCTCGAGTAAATACTGGGAAACCCTTTGTTATTATTTGATGCTGTACTCGGTGCTTAGTATGTAGATTCATTGATCTAGGCTTTGTAATATCTTCATATTTCTCTAATAATCCCTTTATTGGTTCCTGTAGAGAAGCGTTTAACGATCGAACGGATGCAATGTTTGCTCTCACTATCTCGGCAGGCGTTTCCAGACCTGTTTTTTTATCGATCAGTTTTTTTCCGTGTATATCCACTAATAATTGATAATGATCCAAAAAATCAGCTCCCAGGATTGGCATCTTGACGTCGGCAATGGTAAATGTCCATTTAAAGCTTCGGCGCAGTCCTAGGTTAAGCATTAAAGCGCGTTCCCCGTATGTATTTATAGGGGTCCCGTTCGCGGCGAATAATTGGTATTCGCATGCTTGGCTCTCCTTATTTGTGCTATTTATGACCGAAATGTTAGCACCCGTGTCGACTAAAAATCTATAACCACTGTTTGAGTCAGTTATAGTTAGACGGTTTGTTGGGTGGATAGCACAGAGGCCCGTCGTATTCTGTGCTAAATTCAGTTTTCCGATAGCCTGTTATTTTTAATTATATTCCATGAACAAGGCTTATTGCATTTATATGCATCCTGCTTGAAACGATTATAAAAATAACATAATCCATTATGTGAGTTTCTGTGGCGTGACCTTGACCGTGAATGTGGCGTATGTCGTGTTTGGTATTTGCTGCGTTGCATAGGTTGATTCTCACGTATGCTGCGATATGCATTTATTTCTATTCGCATGGCTTCAAGTTGTGACGATATGTTTGTAACTTTTTTTTTTTTTTTTTTTTTTACGTGTGGAAATCCCCGCGGACCGTCACCCCGTCGGGGGTTACGGCGGGGTGGTGTGTCGGACTCGAACCGACTAAAACCACACGGTGTGACCCTCTCTGCGCCTTTGTATTGGAAGGAGTCCAGGGAGGGGATTTCCTTCTGGACTCCGACCGGCGCCTGCCCGCACTGTTGCGGGCACCACCTTAGCTCTCGACTCTCTATTGGGCAACGTCCGGTCACACGCGGACGCCGCCCCGTCGCGGTTGGCCTCTACTGCGGACGGACGGGAAACCCGTCCCGCCCATCCGCGGCCACTCTCAGGGCGGCATGAGACGCAGGTATGCGCGCCTCCGCCGCCCAGGGTGCCGGCGGCGGATCGGGTCCGAGTGGATATCGTCCTCCCGGGCCTTCTCCGCCACCTCCTTCTGCAAGATTACGTCCTCGCAGAAGGTTGCGACCGCGGTGAAACAACTGTCGCTGCCGACCATCGATCTTATGACGGCCGGCAGCGAGAGATCCCCTCCGATGACTGCAGTGAGGACCCGGCGCTGCGCCGCCCAAGCGGGGCAGACCGCCAGCGTGTGCTGGGCCGTGTTCTCACTGCAGTCGCAGTGGTGGCAGGCGGGACTCGGTTCCCTCCTAGCGACCGAGTGCAGGTACTTTCCGAAGCAACCGTGCCCGGAAAGTACCTGCGTCAGCCGGAAGGAAAGGGTCCCGTGCTGCCGCCCTGCCCACTCCGCGATGACCGGCTGAAGAGCCTCCACGGCGGCGAAGCCAGCGCGTGGGGTCTCCAGCCGGAGCGACCATCTCAGCATGGTGGCTCGGCGAGCGGCTTCGCGCCACTCGCGCACGTCCTCGGGCGGAGGGCGAAATCCGCTCTCCGCCCGGAAGTCAGCCACTCGCCGATAAACTTCGGCGAGCACTTCCGCCTCCAAATCCCACGGGGGTGTTCCGGCCAAGGCACACGCCGCCTCTGTGGACACCGTGCGGTATCCACGTATGGCTCTGACCGCCAGTATCCGCTGGGGGCGCCAGAGGCGCGCCCTGTTCTGGGCGGACAGAGCCGCCGCCCACACCGGTGCACCGTAAAGTGCCATTGACCGGACAACCCCCGTGTACAGCTGCCTAGTGGGGACACTGGCCCCGCCCAAGTTGGGCAGAAGTCGCCCTAGGGCGGAGGCAGTGCCCACCAATTTAGGTCCAAGCTGTCGGAAGTGCTCGTCGAAGAGCCACCTACCGTCGAGGACCAGACCCAGGTACCTCATCTGGGCCCGGACCGGTACGAGGACCGAGTTAACCTCAATCGAGGCGCCGGCGGGCGGGCCGCGACGGGGCCCATGAAATAGCAGGGCCTCCGTCTTCTCCAGAGCCACCCGCAGACCCAACGCCTCGATGCGCCCGACCACCCGGGAGACTCCCGTGGTGGCCAGGCGCGCCGCCTCCTCAAAGTTTGCCCCCCGGGCCGTGACCAGGGTGTCGTCTGCGTAACAGATTACACCCAGCCCGGGGGGGAGACGCCCTCTTAGGGCCCAGTCGTATCCCATGTTCCACAGGAGTGGTCCTAGGACAGACCCCTGTGGAACACCGCACGACATGGACCTGCGTCTCAAGGCGCCATCTCGGTCCTCGTACTCGACGGTACGCTCCTCTAAATAGTCTGCCACCAGCCGCCGCAGGTACCCTGGCACTCCGTGGTATTGGAGTGCGGCCCTGATGCAGCCGAATGGCAGACTATTGAAGGCGTTGGCGATGTCCAATGACACCGCCAACACCACTCCGCCGCCTCTCACCGCCTCTTCGGTCACGGCCCTCAGGCGCAGGATCGCGTCGACCGTCGAACGCCCTTCTCGGAAGCCGAATTGGGCGTCCGACAGGTCGGGCCCCACCTCGCTGAGGTGCCGGACGATGCGGACAGAGAGAACCCTCTCAAACAACTTGCCCGCCTCGTCCAGCAACACGATGGGCCTGTAGGCCGCGACCGAATCGGCAGGCCGTCCATGCTTCTGGATCAGTACCAGCTTCCCGCACTTCCAACGCTCAGGGAAGTGTCCGGACGCCAGGCTAGCGTCCAACACTCCCCTGAGGTGGTCCGACATGTAGTCGAGGGCACGGGCCATCACTCGGGCTGGAATCCCGTCCGGCCCGGGGGCGGTGTTCTTGGACCGAATCCGTAGAACAGCCGCCCCTACCTCCGATTCCCTGACAGGCGGCACATCACCCACGCTGTCCCGACGACGACCACGACGGGCCATCGACGGGGGTGTGTATTCCGCCTGCTGTGGGAATAGGCCCTCGACCACTTCCTGCAGGAAGCTGGGCTGGAGAGTCTCCGTAAGGGGGGGGCCCTGTGTGCGGAGCTTTTGTCGCACCGCACGGTAAGGCCGACCCCAGGGGTCACGCTCGAGACTCTCCAGCATCTCCACTCTGGACGCGTCTTTGGCGCGGCAGATGGCCAGCCTCAGAGTTTCCCGAGCTGCTCGGTACTCCTCGTGAAGCCGGTCCACCTCCTCACCGCCTCCGCGGTGACGTCGCCGACTCCGGGTGTGGGACCTCCGGGCACGTACGCAGGCCGCACGGAGGTCCGCCAACTCCTGGGACCACCAGTAGACCTCCTTCCGAGGAGGCCGACGGCCACGAACGCGGGGCATGGCCGCATCGCAGATGAGCGTTAACGCATCGGCGAAGCGACCAGCCCCCACGTCGACCTCCTCGGTCGGGGCCTGCGGAGACAGCCAAGAGCAAACAATGGCCGCCTCCTCTAGTAGGTCCCTGTCCAGCTTGGCGACAGCCCACCGCGGAAAACGGGAGGGACGCCGCGCCGCGTGACCCCTACTGGCGTCCTGGGACCGGGAGAGCTCGAATCGGATATAAAGGTGATCCGAGAGCGTCTCAACCTCATCCAGGACACTCCAGTTCCTTACTCGTGCGGCGACTGCAGAGGTAGCGAACGCAAGGTCCACTATCGACCCCCCCTGCTGTCGCACGCACGTGTTGGTGGCGCCCCTGTTCAGCAAACAGAGGCCCACCGATGCCGCCCATTCTTCCACGGCTTCGCCCCTGGCGTCCGTCGCCGGGGAACCCCACGCAATGGACTTTGCATTGAAGTCCCCCAGCACGAGGACGTGCCCAGACCCCAATCGCCGTATCGAGGTCTCCAAGTTGTTGAGGAAGACCTCGAAGTCGCTCAGACTCCGGTTGGGGGAGAAATATACACCATAAATGGTGATTCCCCCCCATTCGACGGCAACATATCCGGTACCCTTGTCTTTTAGCGACAAGGGCGGGGAATGAGCCGCCGTGGAGCTGACGACTGCCACGGAGCCGTCCCAGTCACCCATCCAGTTTGGACGGGGAGGGACTAAATAGGGCTCCGCGACTACGGCAACACCTATAGACCACTGCGCCATGGTTTGCAGGAAAAGATCCTGCGCCGCGGCACAGTGGTTGAGGTTCGTCTGGACCAGGAGGTTGGAGACTTGATCCATTACTGGATCGTCTCTACAACCCCCTCCATGGGCGACGACGTCGTCGCCTGATTGACGTCGGAGGCAGCCTGGGTCGCCGGGCTAGCCTCCGGCGTCTGCCGAGAAGCGCGGGGAGGCTTGCAGCCCCCCTGCCCCATCTGGTGATTGGCGGGCTTTTTAGCCGCCGCACACATCGGGCAGTGAGGGGCGGCAGAGCATTCTGCCGCCTTGTGCCCGGTTCGACCGCAGCGGAAACAAAGTTCGCTGCAGTCGAAACAGCTCTCGCACTTGGTGCGAGTGTGTCCCGCGACTAGGCACTTATAGCACCTCATCGGCCTCGCAGCCAGAACCGTGATTCTGGCATTGACAAAGCCGATGAGCATGCTCCCGGCGTCAGCCAACAATTTGGCCGACGCCACGGGACAGCTCACCCACACCGAGCCGAGGCCTCCCGGGCCCGGCCGGACGGTGCCGACTCGGATGGTGCCCGCGGTGCAGCCAGTCTTCTCCGTGACTGCATCGCGGACATCCTCCGACGTGATGGAGTCGTCCAGACCCGAAATGCGCAGTTCCGCGCACTTGGTGGGCCTGGCGACTTTGACACCATCCTAGGCGGCAAACACCTCCCGCAGCCTCTCGGCGAACGTGTCGGCCGTCTTGGCGCCCTCAGTCCCCGGGAACTCGAATACTCGAGCTCCCGTCTGGGCGCGGCGCAGCCTCATCCCCGCGGCCCCGAACTCAGCGGCGAGCCCGGGACGGGCCTCTTTGAACAGGGCCGCGTACGTGAGCCCGCCACTGGCCGCCTCCGGCGACACGGTAACCACAACAGCCGCGGTCTTGGGCGGCTGCAGCTTCCGCGGCCTCTTCTTGGAGGCCGCTGCCGCCACCGGCGGCGACTGCGGGGCTTGGGCTGCGCCTTGGGCGGCCTTCCTCGCCCGCTTTCGCTGCCGCTGCCCCCGCCTCTTCGAGGCCCCCACAACCTGCCAATCCTCGTTTGAGGCGGCTGGTCCCGAGGAACCCGTCGGAGGTGCCGGAGCGGGAAGCGGGGGGAAGTCCGCTCCGCTTGAGGGCGCCGTTTGAGGCCCCTTCTTGGCCGGCGCTTTGGCCGGGGCCTTGGCCGGCGCCTTGGCCGGTGCCTTGGCCGGCGCCTGGGCTGGTTTCGCGGCCCCCTTCTTCGGCTGTTGTTGTTGCCTTTGGGGAGCCGGGGCCGCCAGCGCCGCCGCGTAGGTGACGCGGCTTCCCACCAGGGTGGCAACCGGGGGCCCCTGCGACGCGAGCGGGGGGCGGACAACCGGCGCGGGGGGAAGCCTCGCCTCCAGGCCGGCCAGTCGCCCGTCCAGCATTCGCGTCATAGCGTCGAGCGCCTGGCGCAGCATGGCGTCAGGGAACTCGCCGCCAGCAGGGGCCTCCGGCCGAGACGGCGCAGGCGGGGCCGGCACTTCTACCCGAGACGGCGCAGGCGAGGCCGGTGCCTCCATCCGAGGCAGCGCAGGCGGGGCCGGGACCTCTACCCGAGACGGGCTGGGCGGGGCCGGTACCTCTGCCCTAGACGGCCCGGGCGGGGCCGGGGCCTCCGACTGAGATGACCCAGGCAAGGCCGGGGCCACCGGCTGAGTCCGCTCAGCCCGGAATTGGGCGAACTGCTTACTCAGCGCAGTCACCTGGTCCGACAGACGGGCGTTGGCCTCCTCGAGGCGCGCCATATTCCCACACAAGGTCCCCACAACCTCCGACAAGGCGGAGGAGGAGTCCTTCAGGGCCTTCACGAAGACGCCCTTCAGGTTTACGGACTTGATGGCCACCTTGTTGATGACGGCCACCGCCGCATTCGCCCTCTCCTGCATGGACACGGGAGCTTGGGGGGGTTCCCCCTCCACCGGCTCCCGAATCTTAAGCAGGAGATCGGCGATCTCCTCCTCCGCTGCGACTTGATACTCCAGTCGCCTCCTCCTATAGGCCTCCGATTCCGAGAATACGGAGACCGTCTGTAGCGAGACAGGGGCCTGCGAACCGTCGGTGCCGAAGCGCTTCGGGACCGGCGTCTCTGCCTCGCTGTCCAGATCCTCGGAGTGCAGACGCTTCATGCTATCGCCCGCCCGCATCTCGGTCTCCATCGGCTCCGGGCGCGCACCATCGCTCCTGCCCGCCACCGCCGACTTGGAGCGTATGCGCTCCGAGGATCTTCCTCCTCTTCCTCTTCGGCTCCCAGCAGTCCGTTTGACTACTGGGAGCCCCACCGAGGTGGGCGGCCCGAGCGCCACCACAGCCTCCTTGGACACTAGGTCCACTATCGAAGAAGAGCTCCCCTTGAGGATGCCCTTCTTCTTTCCCTCCGTTTCTTTTGCCATTTCGTTTGCCATTTCGTTATCCATTTTGCTTGCCTGTTTAGTTGTAAGATTATCCGATCGTTTTATATTTTTAGCTTTATCACCTTCCATAATAGTCCCACGAGTGGGGGAGAAATAAAAGTCGACCCGGGCAGAGATCCCCCAATACCCGGGCAAGCGAAAATTTTTAACCCAGCCGAGGGGTCCGCAGGTACCTCGGCTTGGGGTGCGCTTACGACTGAACTTCCCATCAGCCATGCATCCCCTGGCCACGCACCAGAACTTGGGATTCGGGGTAATTTTTTAGAGAGGTTTTCTTCCTCGCGGTCCGGGCGGTTAAGCCAAGACCCACGTCCCCGATCAAAGCCGCGAGACTTGACCACAGCACTTCTCTCGGGATTACGCTATGCCGACGGTGGCAAGAGGACTACGTCCCCCTGCCTGCTCGGTGGTAGTGTAAGTACACGCCGAGCCCGCCATCCTTTCTCCACCGCTATCAGCGGGAGAAACTCCGACCCATGAAGGGTCCCATCTTCGGTTTTTTAACGAGGTTTCCTCCTCCATGCTCCGAGGAGCGAAGAGCCAGCAGGGCATCCGGCAGACATGCCCACCCCGCTGGCCGGGCCTTGCCCGTGAGCCGATGATATGGCTTCCTCTCCAGCTAGAATATTAGCCGCTGGCGATAATCCTCTCCTCCAGATAACGCGGAGGAAATGAGGAGGAACAGTGCTATCGCCAGCGCCCAGGGTGCACCACGTGGAGGTTTTCTAGCCAGCAGCACCCCGATATGTTTGTAACTAGGTTAACGTCAACCGCTGTCTCTTGAGTATTTTTCTTGTTGTAGGTCAAGTTTTTGTATATTTTATCGGCTAACTCGCTCAAGTTTTCTAACGATATATTGTTTGTAACTGATAATATCGCTGTTAGCGAAGCGGGGAGTTGCCTTAGCCACAGCAGGCGAATAGTGTCGTCGTTTATTTTTCCACATCCAGCTTCCTTCATTTTTCTCAAGAGCTGGGAAGGCTTCTGGTCTCCAAGGTCCATTTCTGATAGTAGTCTGTGGAAACGTCGGTGTTCGCTCTCTTCGTGGCAGTTTATTAGACGTTCCTTGATGGTGGAGTATATTGCGTGTTTTCCCAGGGAGTCAATTAGACGACACGTTGATTGTAATGCTTTAATAATGACTCTCTTATCTCTGTAAGACTCCAACTAATTTAACTTAAACTAAAGCTTATATACAATGTAATATGTGGACAGTTTTAGGTGGGGCGCTACTATGAAATATTATTTACTTAATTGCTTAATTGACAATATGTTGTTTATTCTTCCTTATTTAATATTTTATAATATTACTATTGTTTGACGGCACGTACGTTAACTTCAGTAAAACAATTATTTAATCACGTAACCGTGTAAAGATCTATACTACTATTTTGCTGTGGCTTCGCCATAGATATTCCCCCTCTGAAGAGAAGAAACATCCTTATACCTTGTAAAAAAAGGTGTGATGTGACTTTAAACTACGTTTGTGTCTCTAATTATAGTGGTGAGCCTCTTCTCTATCTTTTTGGCTGCGGATTTGCAAATGATGACCATTGTAGCGATGCTACATATAATTATCCCTGCTATCGCCATGCCAATTATCCAGCTTCGCATTCCTTGCACTTCTGAGGCTACCTGGGAGTGCAGCTTTGACCAGTCTTCTGTTGTTGGTGTATTGTTCTGCACCATGTTGATTTGTTCCTTCTCGTGGCTCGCGTTAGATCCCATGTTGTACTGTTTCGACGCTGGCTAGGTGAATGTCTATTGTTGTATAGTTCTGGTTTATATATTATAATTGGAATCTAACCGTCTGGTGGGAGACTCTACCAGAACGTGTCCTTTTTTCTGTTTGCTTATCTGCTTGTGAAGATTCTGTTATCTTGTCTCCTATTGTTCGTTCGCTTATCTTGCTATTGTTTAAAATAAATGCTGGTTTAAGTCTATCGATAGCTACACTTTTTTGTTTTCCGTTTATCAAGATCGTGAAGATCTTATCATTGCGACTGATGACAAGATAAGGTCCCTCGTACGGTGGTGTGAGGCTGGGCCGTAGTCGGTCACAACGTAAGAAGACGTGCCTACATTCAGCTAACTGTGGGTGTACGAATATCTTGTCGTTCTTGCTTTGTCTTTGTGGACGCGAAATCATGTGTTCTAAGTTATCCTTAATTTCTCTGATAAAATCTGCGTATGTTGAGTTATTTTGTGTTTCGAAAAATGCTCCAGGCAGTCTAATTGTTGAACCGTATACTAGTTCAGCTGCCGAGAATCCTGTGTCTTGCCGTAAACTCGTACGTATGCCAAATAAAACGGTAGCTAACTCTTTTGTCCAATTTATTGTGTTTCCTCTTGCTATCAATGCAGTTTTTAATGTTCTGTGCAATCGTTCTACTTTAGAATTTGACTGTGGATGATATGGGGTGGTTCGAATTTTTTGAACTCCCATTAAGTTTGCTAAATTTTTGAATATTTCAGATTCAAATTGGCGTCCCTGGTCTGTGGTAATGTATTCAGGGCATCCGAATCGGGTTATCCAACCTTCGTATACCGTTCTGGCTACGGTTTCTGCAGTTATATCAGCTATGGGGAATGCCTCTGGCCATGAAGTACAACGATCTATCATTGTGAGTATGTATCGTTTGTTTTGAGAAGTGGGTAGAGGTCCTACTAAATCAATATGCAGATGGGAAAATCTTCCCGTTGGCATGAATTCTCCGAATTGTGACTTTGTATGACGATGTATTTTTGCTCGTTGACATTGTAAACATGTCTCCGACATCTCATTTACGTCTTTATTCATATTTTCCCATATATAGTTAGCTGAAATAAGTTTCCTCGTAGTATTCTTACCAGGATGGCTAATGTTATGAAAGCTTTCGAAAATAGTTTTCCTGAATTTGAGTGGTATAAAAGGGCGTTGTTTTCCTGTTGATATATCGCAATAAATCTTAATATTTTCATTTGGAAAGTGTATTAATTCTATTTTTAATGATTTATTGGCTTTTAGTCGTTTTAACTCGCTATCATTCTTTTGATATTTTTCTACCTCGTGCCAATTGATTGCAGAGGGTAAGGTTATCGTCTCGATAACTCGAGATAAGGCATCGGCTACCACATTCTTGTGGCCACTGATGTGCTGGATGTCCGTACTGAATTGTGATATGTAATCCAGATATCTGATTCGTCTAGGGGTATCATCCAATGATGGCTTCTTGTCGAAAGCATGCATTAGTGGTTTGTGATCCGTGTAGACTGTAAATTCTCGTCCTTCTATGAGTCTTCTGAAGTGTTTTATAGCCATATAGATTCCTAGCAGCTCTCTATCGTAGGTAGAGTATTTTGTTTGGGCTTCACTAAATGATTTGGAGAAAAAAGCTATTGGTTCCCATTTTGTTTTTCTTCGCTGCTGTAGTACAGCGCCTGCGCATTTGAGACTAGCATCTGTCATTAAAGCTATTTGTGCGTTGCTGTCCGGATATGCCAATGTAGTTAATTGTCGAATGTCCTGCTTGCAGCGTTCAAACGCGTGGTTTGATTCAGTATTCCACTGGATAACCGTCTTATCATTTTTCTTACTATTAATTAAATATTTATTTAACGGTGCCTGATGCTTTGCTGCGTGTGGAATACTGCTTCTGTAGAAATTAATCATACCCAAAAAACGTCGTAACTCATTTACCGTTTGTGGTTTAGGGTTATTGTTTATAGCTTGAATCTTTTCCATAGTAGGAGTCAACCCTTGGCTCGTTATATGATAACCGAGGAAATCAATCTCCGACTTGGCGAATTCACATTTGTTTGTATTTATTGTTATACCGTTTTTATGTAGGCGCTTAAACACCTCCTCTAAGTGTTCATAATGTTCCTTAAGGTTATTTTTCTTGTCAGCGATAAATATGTCGTCCACATATACAAATACGTAGTCCAAGTCTCTGAATATAGAGTCCATAAATTTTTGGAAGGACTGTGCTGCATTTCGCAACCCGAATGGCATTCTGATGAATTCAAAAAGTCCAAAAGGGGTTATTATCGCTGTTTTCTCTGGTTCAGCAACGGGCAGTATGTGAAAAGCTTTCTTTATGTCTATCTTGCTGAATATTCCTTTTCCGCTTGCTACATACGTGAAATCGAGTAGCCTTGGCAGCGGGTACCTGTCTGGTACTGTTATTTTATTTAGTGCGCGGTAATCTCCGCATGCTCTCCATTCGCCATTCTTCTTCTTGACTAAATGGAGTGGCGATGCCCATTGACTGCTTGAAGGACGGCATATTCCCATGTCCATCATATCTTGGAATTCTTGTTTTGCAATCCTGTATTTGTCAGGAGGTAATGGACGTGCTCGCGTAAATACTGGGAAACCCTTTGTTATTATTTGATGCTGTACTCGGTGCTTAGTCTGTAGATTCATTGATCTAGGCTTTGTAATATCTTCATATTTCTCTAATAATCCCTTTATTGGTTCCTGTAGAGAAGCGTTTATAGATCGCAAGGATGCAATTTTTGTTCTTACTATTTTGGCAGGCGTTTTCAGACCTGTTTTTTTATCGATCAGTTTTTTTCCGTGTATATCCACTAATAACTGATAATGATTCAAAAAATCAGCTCCCAGGATTGGCATCTTGACATCGGCAATGGTAAATGTCCATTTAAAGCTTCGGCGCAGTCCTAGGTTAAGCGTTAAAGTGCGTTCCCCGTATGTATTTATAGGGGTCCCGTTTGCGGCGAATAATTGGTATTCGCATGCTTGGCTCTCCTTATTTGTGCTATTTATAACCGAAATGTTAGCACCCGTGTCGACTAAAAATCTATAACCACTGTTTGAGTCAGTTATAGTTAGACGGTTTGCTGGGTGGATAGCACAGAGGCCCGTCGTATTCTGTGCTAATTTTAGTTTTCCGATAGCCTGTTATTTTTAATTGTATTCCATGAACAAGGCTTATTGCATCTATATGAATCCTGCTTGAACCGATTATGGAAATAACATAATCCATTATGTGAGTTTCTGTGGCGCGACCTTGACCGTGAATGTGGCGTATGTCGTGTTTGGTATTTGCTGCGTTGCATAGGTCGATTCTCGCGTATGCTGCGTAATGCATTTATTTCTATTCGCTTCAAGTTGTGACGTTATGTTTGTAACTAGGTTAATGTCAACCGCTGTTTCTTGAGTATTTCTTTTGTTGTAGGTCAAGTTTTCGTATATTTTATCGGCTAACTCGCTCAAGTTGTCTAACGACATATTGTTTGTAACCGATAATATCGCTGTTAGCGAAGCGGGGAGTTGCCTTAGCCACAGCAGGCGAATAGTGTCGTCGTTTATTTTTCCACATCCAGCTTCTTTCATTTTTCTCAGGAGCTGGGAAGGCTTCTGGTCTCCAAGGTCCATTTCTGCTAGTAGTCTGTGGAAACGTCGGTGTTCGCTCTCTTCGTAGCAGTTTATTAGACGTTCCTTGATGGTGGAGTACTTGTTTTCGCTGGGTGGGTTAGTTAATATGTCACTGACTTGATGGACGACCTCTTTTGGTAGTTTGGATATTACCATGTTATATTTGTAATCTTCGCCCTGTTTTTGTGGTGCTATTATTGCTTCAAACTGGGCGAACCATAAACGTGGGGAGTCTGTCCAAAATTGCGGTAGTTTGTCTGTGACCGTGATAGCAGCAACTGATTCGCACCCCGTGTCGCCTCTTGAAGGAGTTGTTGTTGGAGCCATTTTTGGGATGTGATAATTTCGTAATGCTATTGTTCTCTAGATTCACTGCTGAACACCATATAGGGTTCCGGTCGTCCCGGTATTATATCAGCACTAGAAACCAATAGATCATGTCGGGGTCACCAATTATTGCGTGTTTTCCCAGGGAGTCAATTAGACGACACGTTGATTGTAATGCTTTAATAATGACTCTCTTATCTCTGTAAGACTCCAACTAATTTAACTTAAACTAAAGCTTATATACAATGTAATATGTGGACAGTTTTAGGTGGGGCGCTACTATGAAATATTATTTACTTAATTGCTTAATTGACAATATGTTGTTTATTCTTCCTTATTTAATATTTTATAATATTACTATTGTTTGACGGCACGTACGTTAACTTCAGTAAAACAATTATTTAATCACGTAACCGTGTAAAGATCTATACTACTATTTTGCTGTGGCTTCGCCATAGAGTACTTATTTTCGCTGGGCGGGTAAGTTAAAATGTCACTAACTTGATGGACGACCTCTTTTGGTAGTTTGGATATTACCATGTTATATTTGTAATCTTCGCCCTGTTTTTGTGGTGCTATTATTGCTTCAAACTGGGCGAACCATAAACGTGGGGAGTCTGTCCAAAATTGCGGTAGTTTGTCTGTGACCGTGATAGCAGCAACTGATTCGCACCCAGTGTCGCCTCTTGAAGGAGTTGTTGTTGGAGCCATTTTTGGGATGTGATAATTTCGTAATGCTATTGTTCTCTAGATTCACTGCTGAACACCAAATAGGGTTCCGGTCGTCCCGGTATTATATCAGCACTAGAAACCAATAGATCACGTCGGGGTCACCAATTATTGCGTGTTTACCCAGGGAGACAATTAGACGACACGTTGATTGTAATATTTAATAATGACTCTGAACAATTTAACTTAAACTAAAGTTTATATACAATAATATTTACGTATGTAATATGGACAGGTTTAGGTGGGGGTAACTAGGAACTACTGTTTACTTAAATTGCTAAATTGACAATATATTATTTATGCTTCCTTATTTAATAATTTACAATATTAACTGTTGTTTGACGGCACGTAGGTTAACTGAGTAAAACAATTAATGTAGCACGTGGCCGCGTACAAATCAAAACTATTATAATACTATGGCTTCGCCATACTGACAACTCTTTTCAAATAATAGAAATAACAAAAGCCTATGTAGCTTTAGATTATAATAACGAATTATATTTCGACTTAAGTGAGGAAGAGTTCAAATCTTGTCTACAGAACAGTGATCGATTTATATGCTTTCCTGGGCGGTCAAGAACATGCAATCAAATAATAATTGCATTGTTGACCACTTGTTTAAAAATCAAACAAACGCTAAATATCCCGCTAAATCATTCTATATATCCAGTAACATCATAAGGAAACAACTATGTATGCAGAATACGTGGCTATTTATAATTAAAAATAGTACTATTGTGTCAATAATCTGTGATGGGCAACGAGAAGAAGTTGTACTTCAAGACGTTGGTGTAATACGAATCGCCGATAACTGTATTATTAAATCTTCAACCAACATACTTGCGGCTCAAAGATCGGTATCAGTCAAGATAATATCGTCGTATTCTAAGCAGATAGATTTCTCGGTTAATACCTACATACCTAAAACCAGTAACGGTAGCCAGATTACTAAAGAAGAAGTATTAGATAGTTCGCGAGATTTCTTTCAACACCTAACCAATAACGAAAACTCGTTACGCACCGAATTAGATAACACGATATGGAACCAAATCAATTCTCATACGTACTTAGTTAGTTTCTCAGCATCTATTTTAGTTATAATTATCATTATAATTTGTTTATGTTATGGTCCAAGGGTGGTGTGGTTCGTTAGAGCACGAGCCCAACAGGAGAGGGAACCATCGCCTACACGACATGCCGCAACAGAAGTGGAAAGGCGTACACCAACCGCAAGGCGAAACCCGATCTACAGCCAACCAGTTCGACGTTCGGTGCAACCGTCTACGGAAGAAGCCAGCAACAAATCTGCAGCCATGGTGACGGACGAGATTGAGTTGTACGAACTTCAGGCTGTTCCAGAGAGGCGCCAGAATGTTCAATCTAGAACATGAATAAAATGATTGCATCACCCGCAACATCAAATCTAGGTCGCACGCAGTGCTTCCATCGCACTCGGTACAGCCCTGTCAACAGTTAGGCATGACCGAGATTTAGGCAGCTGCATCGACACAACACACGGATGGCACACATGTAAATAGCCATCCATGTGTACTTAGAGTAAGATTAATATATAAGCTAGTATTTATGATAATAAAATCAGTCATTTTGTCTAATCCGACTTTGACTCATTACCCTTCCCCACCTCTCACTGTGGCCAAGACACCCTTAGCCGTCAGTAGATCGGTCTTGTGAGTCTGCTCGACCGGCAGTGAGAAAACCATCTCCGAAACCCAGCTCCCGTCTCGTCTCCGTCTGTTGCTCTAGGTCTCCTGGTAACAGACTTTCCGCACTATCTATATATGTATATATACCCTTTGCGCAGGGTTCGTATATTGGTAGGGCTAGGGATTTAGGTAGTTAGGCGTAAGTTACGTGCGAGTATTGAACGGTTCACTACGGTGCCCGATCGGTACACGTACTTTGGTTGTATGTTAGGTAGGCTTTCGGCGTAACACGTACGAGTGCTGTTTGGTGTTCCATGGAACCCGGACCGCACCCGTACACTGCGAATTTCGGTAAGCGTAAGTAGTAACCGGAGTACTAGCTACATTCGCATAAGAATTATAAATAGGTGCAATCATTTTAGAAACTTCGCCATATGAAATACATTTTTCTGCCATAACACTCATAATTTCTTTTTGGCGCAAAAATTCAGGACACAATTTAGAGGTCGCAAAGTGTTTACCAGAGCAGTAGCAGCAAGATATATTGTCTTCCTCAACATCACAAGTATCACCAGTATGTTCCTGACCACACTTGTAACATTTAGGTTTGGATCGACACTGAATTTTTGTATGTCCAAAGCGACAACAATTGTAACATTGGATACTGGGGTACACATACAGCTCTACAGGTAATGAGTTGTAGCACATGAATATACGTGGAGGAAGAACTTGACCATCCATCGTAATCACTATGCTCTGCGTTGGTTTCCAAACAGGAGACCCTTCTACGATAGTTTTATAGTTTATTCTCCTAACTTTAATAATGTTGCCACAGTTATCGGGTACTGAAGCATTTTCTATGATTTCTTCGGGTGACCATTCCGATGGAGCACCACGAACAAGTCCCATTCGTGTTAATTGAAATGTTGGTATAAATGCTTTTAAATTATTTTTGATAACTCACTATTTAAAATAAATGAATTCGCATCATTAAAATTTAAGAACACTAAAGTTATTCTATTTCTGCCAATTTTCTTAACGGATCCACAATGTTGTGAATGACATTGGTCTTGAGAAACCTACCAAATGTGACCGGGTATAACGTGATATTATCATTGGGCGACTTAACTTCTTTTTGGACGTGTATTACAAACGGGCCTATGTCATTGTCCTCATACTTGGTCCTAGCAACTCCAGATACTGAACCCTGGGGGGCCGAACCACTACTCGGTGTGACTTTAATATTAATATGTTCAACCGGGCTAACAGTAGGAGTAGAATCACTATTCTCACTATTATCTGCACTAGCACAACAACAATCCTTGTTCCCATCAACAGTCTGACTGTGCTTCCTTTTCTTTTTATTGCATACTTTGCATAATTTGTGTAGTCTGGTTCTTTTGTGACCACGTTGGGCACTGGGACCATCCGTTTCCATCCCAGATTCATTAGATACAATTGTTACAAAATTAGCAGCCGGGGGTACAAAGACCCCCGGGTCCGCCAAGTCAGGCGGCTCGTTCATGGATTTTTTTTTTAAAACTTACCAAATCTGGTAAACTATACACTAACACTAATATATATACACTAAATGTAAATAATATTTACAATGTAATACAAAACTGATCCTTTTTTAATGAAAAATCAAAATTAAAAATTTTATCCAGAAAAAATGCACCGGTGCGCTTGAAGTTTCCCGCGCTTTTTCTTAAAATTATTTTCTACTTTATGTTTATAAGCCATTGATATATAAAAACCCTAGATGTACAGTCTCAAACAAAAGCGGCATACGAAACTATCCTACTTAATCATTGATGTATAAAAATATCAATGTGGGTAGTTTCAGTTATGCTATAAACATATCTTTTGCAAATTCAACCTTACGCGCATTGTTTAAAGTTTTTATTACAAAGCAGTATACAATGACCAATCAAATTTTACGACCGAAGCTAGCCGGCAGGACAGAACATGGAGTGAAGACGAATATTTGTAATTTTTTTTTATTTAAATACATTGAGTTAGTATTTTAAGAGTTAGTTAAATTGTGTTCTGAGCCCATAATTATACTTTTATCCGAGCGTAAATATGTTTTTGGGTAGGACATGTGTACATCAATGAAACAAATATTAACTCTTAAAATCATTTATTTCAATTTTTCGTAGTAGAACATATTATTACTCTGAATTCACGGCACTAATGTGGAGCCGCCGTTATACCACAATGGCTTCTAATCACCAACCTCGATCTTCTAATCCATGTGAAAGTTAGCATGCAGTATGTCGAGAACCCATAAGTTGTCCCCTAACTAATCGATATAATAGGTAATATTGTAACAACTTTTTTTTCGTTAGTATGAATATTTCGAATTCATAACAAAATACAGTGACGTATTTGGGTAAGCGCCATCTTTCTCAGGTTAGCGGTAGCTCTTACACATCTATCTTAATCGGTTTTAGAAAAACTTTCACCCGCGAGTTGTCAGATGGCGTCCTCACACTTAAATATATCTATGACGAGATTAATATTCTGTGCTGAATTTCGTTCTATGTTATCTATGGTCAAAAGTCTATTTTGTCTTTGAGAATCAGGTGATGTTTTGTAGTTTTGAAAGGTGGGTAAGATTTTTATTCCAGAAGGACCTTGAAATGCAATATAAAAGGCAAGCCATAATTCCCCGAGGGAAGCATTCTTAGTTCTACTGTGATATTGTACGTAACTCTGCCTGTCTTAATTTTGGTTCGTGAAGAATTCCTGTTGTGTAACCCGCTGTCCAAAGTGGTAAGAAATCTGTCTTGTATTTAAACTATATTTCTTTGTGCCAATGTCTGTTTGTTTGAATAAGTATTTAGGATTGTTATCTCTTCTTCCTAGGGTTTCAAGGATTGGCTCAAGAATTGTTTCAAGGATACGTTCAAGCATCCATTCACGTACGTTTATAACGTGGCCTTCATAGGCCGTACCTTCTGGCATTATCGACGGGGCCCACTAGCTGTGAGTGGGTTATCCGGCGTGCAGAGGTCGTCGGTGTGAAGGAGAACAACCACACGTATAGCAAATCTCCTTGGCTTGCCACTGGGTCACGTATGGGGTTACATTTATCCTTTTTATATTAATACCGACATTTTCTGTTCGCCGGTGCGCGTTCCCTAATTAACGGGATGAAGAATCCCGTGGAGATGCGCCAAGGTGTCCGAGCACTCCCGTCCGACGTCTGCACGACCCGGTCCGGGCGCAGGAGAGCCAGGTTGAAGGAAGAAGAATTGAACACCAACCTTTTTAGTTCTGTTAATGTATAGATAATAATTATGTTATGTATTTTGACCCTTTTTTATTTTACTATCTGAACTTATGACAATGTAATGATATAGATTATATATATATATATATATATATATATATATATATGTGTGTGTGAGACTGAAGCTGTGTTTTCTTGAGGAATTCCCTAATCACCTTAAGTAACTTAGTATTCTCTGTAGCTTTTTTCTTCTAATTAGTTTCTTCCTGTGAACGGCGCCCTGGGATTTCTCATTGTCTCTGCTGGAGAGCTCGCCGGTGAAGTAATTCCCCCTGGTAGGGCTAGGGCCGACTAAACCCCCCTTTACCGGGGCTAGGGGTTACAATATAATATTTACGAACTTTAATAATAACGTCGTTTGGACGACCTCCTTTCCTTTTGCAATTCGATTAATAACTATGTTATTATTATTATATATTTTGTAACGAATAAAAACTTATTAAAAACTAAATACAAAAAAGTTAAAATTAAGTAAACTTATAATTAAAAATTTAAACACAATAAAAAAAAATCGACTCCATTAAATTCAGAACAGGGTCGTTTGGATTATGCGACTAAAATAAAACGTTGTGTAATTGTCATTCTTACACTGAAAAAGCGGCCATTGAAATTTGTCGTATTATACTTGGACCGTTATGTGAAGTTTTTAAACAAATTAAATAAAAATCACATATTGCTTCCAATATTTAGTCATAAAAACAACAAAAACAAATTAACAAACTCTTTTACTTACCGAAATACGATATCCCATCCTTTTTTAACGTTCTTGTCGTAATATTTTTACAATTCCGCATCGAACACTTCGGCATTTTTAACGAGCGCACAGAGACGCGAGCGACGCGAGACTATTTGAAATAGTAGCACAATTTTAAATTGTGCGCTTATTTTATGAGAACGGTTTTGAGACGCTGAGTGTGTATCTTGGGTTTTATAATACATCAATGTTTTAAGCGTGTTTTTATTTCAACGCAATCTGTAAACACTATCCTTTCTTTTCTGTAGACCTATGTTTACCTAGACGATAAAATAGTGATAGCAGATAGTAGTACGTCAATGCGCCGCGCAATGGCTTCTAACACATGCGGGTCCTCTGCCTAAATTACTCATTTCATATCTGGTCGTCCCTAAACCTAAACCTACCCTTTCCTAAATCTTAAACGAGCCTCATCAATTTGATAAGAGAATATAATTTTCTGAGCTCAGTACCAGTAGACTTACAGAAATGGGATGTTTTTATGTAGGTTTTTATGCTATAGGAGTACAAATGAGTAGACGGACCCCCTGTAATCACTGCTCATTATGAACACTTTTAACTTGAGAGTAACAAGCACATTGTTCCTGTTTGTGCTCCACCCTCTATTAAGGAGAGGTGCGTTTGAGACATCATCTAACCTCATATATACGATACGAAGACCAATCTAAAATGACAGTATTCGTGCCGTCGATGGTAAGTATGAGACCGGAGGTCAATGATTCTGCATCATTCTTTGGCCTCCGGAGGCCGGGAGTATCTCTATATCAATTCTTTTGGCCAACAGGGCATAATGTGCTCAAACAACTTTTTTAAGAAAATGTGTAGGTCTTGTACATAAAGGCTACAGTGAACTATTTAAGCTTGTAATGACAATGATGATGAATTTCAACTTTGCTTTTTATTCAATTTATTCTTTGCTGCCAATGGTTACATACGTTACGTTCATAGCGTTCATGTCATACGTTTGTTGTTAATGCCACAAAATAATTGCGTGGACCGGAACGTACTACGTGCGACGTAGAAAATATAAAAAAATCTACTATTTGCAGGATTTTAATGTGTACCAAATTTTACCTCTACTATTAATTCACTCTACCTCTATTATTAATTCATGTAACAATTCTTATAGTTATTTCACAAATGTAATTCATATAATTTGATTTAATTTCCAGTTTTTTTTCTAATTTACCTGTTAATTCAGTTTCATTAAAATTCAAAATGAACCTAACATCTCGATCTATATTTCCATTGAATATTTAATACAATCTTACTGTAACATTAAGTCTTTGTCTCACATGTATTAAGAATTTTATTCACGAAACCTACCGTTATCTTAAACTTTTCCTACTACTTATGTAGAACAAAAACAGCGTTTGCTGGCAACATTTTTTTATTTTTAAAGTTTCATCAGCTGTCAATTCAACTTCCCAACTGTCATTTATTTTTGTGAAACGGCTAGCGAAATGTCTGATTTTGCCGGTGATAATTCAAAACCACGAGTTGTGGTTTTAGGAGGTAACTGATAATTGTAATCTTAATTTACTAATCTGAAATCGTATTAATTTCTATAAAATTGATAACGTTACGCTTGTACAACAGTGACATGTATTTTTTTTTTATTTCTCGTAACGGTCTCAAGAGTGTTAGTCATCCGGACAGAGAAGGTTCTTATTCGAATGTACGTGTGATTTTGATTCAGGGTGCGGTTTCATTGGCCGGAACCTCGTGGAGTACTTGATATCTAACGACTTGGTGAGCGGGCTTCGTGTCGTAGATAAAACGCCACCGCAGTTGGCTTTTCTTAATCCAACTCACACAAAAATATTTGAAGACCCCCGTGTTGAATACAAGAGCGCGAACTTAATAAATGCAAGTAAGTAGAATTCTTTATATTTATTCCTAATATTTTGAAACAAAAGTTATTGTCACTTGCTAAATTCACTTAAGTAAAAAATAACTTAAAACTAATTTTTCCTGTGATGTTTAGAATAATGTTTACTTTCGGATTGTAGCTTCTGGAGCCTTCATATAGAAAGAAAAAAGTTTAAATAAAATGCCAAGGAATATTTTGATCAATCATTTACTATACTGCACTCACAAAGTTCTCTTTATTGTTGTACACGGACTTAAAAAAAAAAAAGACACCTCTGTGGTTTGTTTCGGCGTTTCTTCCCAGAGTGAGTCGTAGGAAATGCCGGCGCCTTCTAGCTATAAGTCCGACTTGTAAAAATGTCTCAAAAGATTTACTTACAGATATAAATATCATTTATCATTTATCACTATTTGAGTGTGTGTACTTTAGGTGTTTGTGTGTGTGGTTGTACAGTGATATAACAAGTCTGAGTATAACATATTTATGTAATGCCTTGTCTTGTTTAAGTAAACAAAGATAAGATAACAACAACTGATAGTAATTACTGATATAAGAAATTTCTTGGTGATGAGATGAAAACGATCTATCCACACATCTATGCAAATAAATAAAATTGAGTGTCTGTATGTAATATTAAATGTTCAGATTTCTATTAAATGCACACTAAATTTTTTTTTATATATGTCTGTATGTTTTGGGTAATCTCTTGACTCTTTACCGATTTTGATGGGACTTTCACTGGCAGTTGGTTGTAGACTTTACAAGTAACTAAGGCAATTTTTGTTAGGACCAGCTTTACTCCTCAACGTTACTCGCAATTTACAACAATAACCATGGGTAACACTGTGGAATTCAGCTAGTTCATTGTATATATTTTTATTCATATAGTACATTGTGATAAGTAACGAAATCATTAATTTTAATTAATCGCTTTATTTTTTAAATTTTCCCTTATGTCCTATTGTAATACAAATTTTATTTAACCAAACAATTTTAAATGATTGAAGTTTGTCAATGATAAGATACACTAAACATTGCGTGACAGTCGTCAACACATTCCACCCTAGACTATTGGTTACCTAATCGGAATTTCTAATAAAAAGTTCAGTAATGATTTGTATGGCCATCAACTTTAGGAGCTACCTTTTGTAGAGGACTCCTAGTAAGTAGACGGTTTAAGTATAGTTCGTTGAAAATGGTCAAAAGTATGTTAAACTTTCATCATCATCAGCCTATTGCAGCCCACTGCTGGACATACTTAATTTTAATATGAATCTACATTAAGTAAACTAAACTGTAAATGCGTGTGTTACTGTATAATTTACATAATTTATTGATATATATAAATTTGTTATTTACTTATCAGCAAAAAAATATGCTCCTACACGCAGTGAAGTAAAACTTCTAGATATTGAATATAATATATGTCGGTTATTACGGTAAAATTTAGCCTATGTCCTTCCTCAGACTCTAGACTATCTACGTACTGAATTTCATCAAAATTGGTGCACAAATTTAACATATAAAATATGTAGGAATAAAAGTGCAATTGAGTTAAGGTGTGTTTGCACAGTCTCCAACACTGTAACAGTAATATATCATGCATACTACTTTATCTTAATTAATTTATTATCCGCACTTGTATAATGTTATTCGGTCGGCTTCGCCGGTAGCTGTGATAAGCTATCAGTTGTATGATTCATTTCCATTGTGATGTTTGTTATTTTGGCTCAATATTATAAGTTTCTTGTGTGATCTATACCAAGAGTGTAATGATGCATCTCCACTTCTGTTGTACTTAACACAAGTAAACGTTAATGTATCCCATTACCTATCCACATGAGTCCCAATAGGCAGAGTTCATAATATTATTGTATATTGTTATGTGTTAGGGTTGGAACAATTTGAAAAATGAGCCTTCTGATGAATATTATTCTAACAAAAAAAAAAAAACCGACTTCAAAGATATATACATAAAAAAAAGATTCCGACGAATTGAGATCCTCCTATTTTTTTTAAATCGGTTAATAAATTGAAAGAAGACGACTTAGTGTAATATGCATGCATATCATATTTAAAGAATCTTCCTCCAACTCCTAAAAGTTAAAGAGTTGTACCTTCCATCATCAGCTCATCATCGTAATATATTGACTACCAGACGCAAATATTTGATTAGCTTTAGAAAATACGTAAAACACAGTATTTCCCTATAAAATTTAAGAGTTGCCCTCGATTTCCTGAAGATCCCATCACCAGATCCGGACATGGTGACGATGGGACCACCTGTACGCTATGCCAAATCGAATGCAGAAAGAATTTTTGAAATCGGTACATAAACAACGAAATTATCGTTGAACATACATAAAAAAAAAAGATTCTGACGAATTGAGAACCTGCTCCTTTTTTTTGAAGTCGTTTAAAAATAGACTTCATAATAAACAATCATAAAAGGAAAAAATGATCGCCGAGGTCGCTGTGTTAATCGTTTCTATCACTCGGATATTTGTCGCACTATAGTTCAAACTTAGAAAATCTCGCAGTCATACGCACGATCATCAATCCATATTCGACTTTGCGGATATACCAGTAAGATCCACTGCCCTGTGCCACAAAGCGTGATCACAATTTGTAATGTGTAGTGTTTAAGCCGAAACACTAATAAGGTGCTAGAGTGGAGACCGCGATTAGGCAAACATAGTGTAGGACGCCCTGCGGCACGATGGACCGACGATTTGAGGAGGGCGGCTGGCGGCGGATGGATGCGGACTGCCCAAGATTGGGATGGTTGGCGTTCCTTGGGGGAGACGTTTGTACAGCAGTGGACGGCGATAGGTTGACACTGTTATTAGTGTTTAGAATTTGAACCATGATCTGACCCGTTGTTCCCGAATATTCTAATTTGTTGTTCTGTTTTTGGAACAGTATTAATCCTACGACCAACGCGATTATCGCTTCCCTTCTCGAATATTCATAACATTTTGTAACAATAATAATAACTTTACCCATCTGACACACGACTATCTGAACCCAAACTAGGAAAACCCTGTACTTCGGTCACCAGCCTGCTAAATAAATAGATGCATATCTACAATAAGTATACACAGAACCCAACCAAACCAAACAGAATTGATTGGTCTAGGCATGAATTGAACCCACAATATTTCCCAGGATCCTGAATCTAGCACTACATCTTCTTTCACCTTACACCATTTTCTTATTCTATCAAACATTACGCAAACTTCTCACTTCTCAGTGAATTCATTTCCTGTTTAACTCACGATTCTTCAACTTATCTGCTGTAGCCTTAGTTCTAATTTAAATATGTAACACGCTTCTCCAGTTTTGATAAAACAACCACATCAGCAAAAAGCTTTTTATGAGCCTCTTTTTTTTCCTTGTGCCACACAATGGTCTCTATGTCGGACTAGAACCGACCAAAACCGCACGCCTTCTCGGGCACTAGAAGTCGGGGAACCTGGAACCCTAACGTACCTCGGGCCATCCTTGGTTTGCAGACGGCCCGAGGTACGTTAGGGTTCCAGTGTGTTTTTTTATGACCCTGCCAAAATTACTTTACTATGCCTGATGGAAAGCAATGGAAGAATCCAAAACTGGGAATCGCCGTACTCACTGAGAATGAAGGCAGCATTGCGACCACACTATGGCAGTCTAGTGAGATGCTTTTTCACGTCCCGCTTAAGGAACCCGAAACATTATCCGGTACCCTTAGGAACTTAGTGTAAACCAGAAGCAAACTGGATCCTTCTGACACCAATAATAACCAAAACGTTTATTTCGTCTTAAAACTGCCTCGTGGTTAGCATATAGAATGCTTAAGATAATGAATAGTTTTACCTGAATTTCAGTTTTTCCACGAAAAACCTAATAGTAGCCCGGAGTTTGGAAATTTGGCGGTGATTCACCCCCGTGCCTCGGAGAGCACGTAAAGCCGTCGGTCCCGGTTGTCATGAACATCTATGGCAATCGTTTTGGGAAGTTAGTGCCCTCAAATATACTGACAACTAGTTCGATCTTCGAATTTCAGTTCTCCCTTAGGGTTGCGGAGGTCCGATGCCAGTCGCTCCGTGGAAAAACTGAAATTCAGGTAAAACCGGTTCAACTAGTAGCCGACCCCAAATAATATTGGGAATAAAAGGCTAGGAAGACTCGTAGCATAATAATAGACACAGTGAATAAAAGAGATACAGAATAGGCAGATTTAGATGTCTAATGTAGTATAAACCTATCACCGTCCACTGCTCAACAAAGGCCTGCCCCAAAGAGACCAGGACTATAATTACAATACTAGAATTGAAATACTGTATACCAGTGGATTTAAATTAATAGAATAGTGGATTTAAAAAATAATAGTAGAAAACAAAAAGCAAAAAAGAGCTGAACAATAAATACAAAGGAAAATACATGTAAACTAAAACACTACACAGAACCGTGTATCCACCTCAAGGCCTTACACTTCATACTTTCTTAAGTGTTACGATAACCTCGTAAACCAACGATGGATTGTTTTTTTTTCTCATTTCTATCGGGAAACCACTTTAATACACTTTTTACCTTCATTTAGGATAGAAAAAGTGTTACCTTCCAGAAGCAGTATCGTAAGATTGTTATTTTTTGTTGCGTGTAGTTTTGATTTGAAATTCGAAAGATTTCTTCATTTTAAACTCTTCATATGAAACTGAACTAAATATCTACCTATTTGTATAAAATTTCACAAAGTTATCTATTAAGTGTCACACTATCACTTGATTATAATTGCGAAATTATCTGTCTGTCGTTACGTTTTCACGCCTAAACCGCCGAACCGATTTTGATGAATTTTGGTATAGAGATAGATGGAACCTTGGAAAATCATATAGGCTACTTTTTACCGCGATAACCGACATAAACATTTAAACAAAGTAACAGACAGACTTACTTTCTCGTTTACAATATTAGTAGGGATTGACAATGTTTTTAGGGTTCGGTAGCCAAATGGCAAAAAACGGAACCCTTATACATTCGTCATGTCTGTCTGTCCGTCCGTATGTCACAGCCACTTTCTTCCGAAACCATAAGAACTATACTTTTGAAACTTGGTAAGATGTGTCTATGAACCACATTAAGATTTTCACATAAAAAAAAAACAAAAAAAAAACAATACATTTTGGGGGTCCCCATACTTTGACTTTTACTAACTGAAACTCAAAAAAAGTTTTTTAATCAAACCCATACGTGTGGGGTATTTATGGATAGGTCTTCAAAAATGATGTTGAGGTTTCTAATATCATTTTTTTCTAAACTGAATAGTTTGCGCGACAGACACTTCCAAGGTGGAAAAAAGTGTCCCCCCCCCCCTGTAACTTCTAAAATAAGAGAGTGATAAAACTATAAGAAATATATGTTGTACATTACCATGCAAACTACCAACGAAAATTGGTTTGAACGAGATCTAGTAAGTAGTTTTTTTTAATACGTCATAAATCGTAAACCGCATTTTACATTTCATTCAATCAATACACTATTATAAAAACATCGATCGAAAGTTACAACGAACTACAAGAACTTTTATATGATGTTACTTGCTGATACGGAACCCTTCATGGGCGAGTCCGACTCGCACTTTGCAGCAGTGTCCAGCAGTGGGCTGGACATAGGCCTCTCCTTTGAAAGGAGGTTTTGGCCTACTATACCACGCTGGCCAGACGGGTTGGTAAAGGGTTTGTTTCAAGTTTTCCTTTTCTTGGCAGTGATGTTAGCTGCTTATTTTGTTCCTTTTGTCGCCTTTTACGACACCCATGGAATTAATAGGGGTGGTGACACTTTGTATTCTTAATCCGTCACCACTCTGTCTATTTTATTTATTACTTATTATTTCCTGCGAGAAAAACTGACAATATCGAAGTTCATAAGTGTTCTAAACTTTATTACTGCATCGAAAGTTAAAAAAAAATTCGTCTTCGTTTCAAGATTTTGGTTGTAAAAACGACGTGATTCGATCTTATATGATCCCCTCCCCGGTACGATACCAGACCGGTCCAGTATTATATGATATAACATGAGTCTTCTATACCGATTTTATTTAAACATCTATCCCGTTTTTCGAATTTATCCTACTAATATTATAAACGCGAAAGTTTATGAGTAAATTTCTTTGTATGTATTTATATTTGTTTGTTGATAACTTCACAATAATATAAAATATATATCGGAATGACACAGGCTACTATTTACCGCCATGACGGACCTACACGCGGGGTAAGGCCAGTAGCCCAGTGCAATATAAAAATCATACAAGGAATATCTATTTTCAAAAGAAAACTTTTATCTAAGCCTGCCAAAATGGCTCTATTCTGCCTGATGGAAAGCATGATTAGTATGCAGAAGTAGTAGTACTATTCTTGTTATAAACTAGCTAAGACCCGCGGTGTTACCCGCGTTTGTTGTTGTATCCTCGGGCAACGCCGCGGGGCGCTGCTAGTCTAAAAAATGTAGTCTAAGTTACTCCTTATATCGTCAGCTATCTGCCAGACCCGGAACAAACAGTGTATACATATATATGCATTTAGTAATTTATTATTTTAATATTACAAACAGACACCCCAATTTTATTTATTTGTATAGATGTAGACAGTGCAGCTTGGCGACCCACACAATGGCGGCCTAGTAAGATGCTTATGCGTCAATGGGCCTCCAGGGTCGCACTCACGAACGAAATGCAACCGCACGAATGCTGTCGTTTTTTTTTTTTAATGACCAGACTAACCACCAACATGATTGGCGCCCTTATCGATCTAATGCTCTTTATCACACCAGTTCCATCTTATATGCCTCTCGCACTTTTATGCCGCATACTAGGCCATGCTGTCGTTTTAGATTGTAGAGGGTAGTACCGCCCTCGAGTCGATCCGTTTATGCTGAAATCAACGTGCCTCTATTACCTTGAACATTCAATGACCAGTGTTACTTCAAAATGCTTTCGTTCACGATACCCGTTTATTGCGTATCGTTATGCAATAAACGAGGCTTGTTACTACAACGCTAATTACTCATTATTCTGTCATGCATGATACAGTTGCATAAACGCATACAATGTAAATTTAATCTACTTTGTTTTATGATAATAAACTACCAGTACATAGATGGCAAAATCTGAAAGACTAAATACACATAGAAACTTTTGAAACTGAGAGTGCTCCGAGGAATTGTTCAAGTTGATCTCTGCCGCTTCTTTCCGTCATCGTCCCACGCAACAGCATTCCCATTCCCAACACTTAGATGGTTGGCAGTCAACAACTGTGAAATATCCTGCCTCGCACATCTAAATTGTGGAATGAACTGTTGCCTGCGGTGTTTCAGGACCGATACGACCTTCAAACCTTCAAAAAAAGATCGTACTCCTATCTCAAAGGCCGGCAACGCACCTGTGACTCCTCTGGTGTTTCGGGTGTCCATGGGCGGCGGCAGTCACCTACCATCAGGTGATCCGTCTGCTCGTTTGGCACTTATAATATTAAAAAAAGAAACCTAAATTATCACATTCTAATCATGACATCTGGAGGTATTAGAGCCACGCATTTGACGCACGAATGGGCTGGTTCGACAGGGCAGTGCTCACACAGAAGACCATGCTAATAATGACAGCATTCTTGCTGTCGTATTTCGTTGGTGAGTGTGAGACTGGAGGCCCAATCATTCTGCATCATTCTTCCGGTCTCCGGAGGCTGAGAGAATGATGCAGAAACATCTGACCAGGCCGTCATGATATGGGTCACCGTTTGCAGTTCCTCACTGTGACCCCCTACTCCTGGATTCTGCTTATGTTTTCTATCAGGCAGAGTAGTCACTTTGGTAGGCTTAGCTATAAAAAAAAATTACAAACAGCACTAAGAAACTAAACTAGTAAACTAAGAAAAATCTTTGTTATTAATATTTTGACTGCCTTTTTAGTCTTGTGGTAAACGTATGCGGCTGCTGATCAAGAAGTCTCGGGTTCGATTTCCGGACCAAATATTTGTGTAATCCACAATTTTTTTTTTTCGGAGTCTTGGTGTTTTCTATAATATGTATGTATTTACAAAAAATTGTAAGTTTATGTATTTATATCAGTTGTCTAGTACCCATAATACAAGCTCTACTTAGTTAGGGACTAGATGACGTTGTATGTAAGATGTCCAAACTTCCAAAATATTCATTTATTCTAACGTAAATAACGTTAGATTAAAATAGAATCTATAGAATAAAATAAATATTTTTTACTGTTACTTATCTTTGTTCAGACTTTGCAAAATTAAACTATAATTCAAAAATTTCTTAATTACTACATACCTGTATGGTAACTTAAAATTTACTAGGTATCTAATACCGGTATGTAGTTTGAAACTATGAATTTAAGTCTATATATTTTTAACAAGCATGTACCCCAATAGTTTTAAATGAAGTTACGCTCTGTTGTGCTTGTACATCGCAATGAGAACAGGCCCCTAGGCAAGGTTCAAACGTTTTTCGTTTTCTATTCTATTTCTCTATTCTCTTGTTTCATTGGCTAATATTTTGTTTTGATCACGTGACTGAGTGACATTAGCCAATGAAACATGAGAATAGAGAAATAGAATTTTAACAAAAAGGAACCGACTTCTAAGGAAAACTATTCCGAGTACCCAAATCGCGACAATTGTGCCTATTATATTTGAGGAGTTCCCTCGATTTCCTTGGGATCCCATCATCAGATCCCGATATGGTGACCATGGGACCACCTGAAAGCTATGCCCATTCCAATGCAAAAATAATTTTTGAAATCGATTCATAAACGACGAAATTATCGCTGAACATACATAAAAAAAAAAGATTCCGACGAATTGAGAACCTCCTCCTTTTTTTTGAAGACGGTTAAAAATAGCAAACGAAAAACATTTGCAACTTAGCTAGGGGGGCAGATGTTTCATGTATTTTTAACAGACTTTAAAAAGGAAAGAAATCGATTATATCTTTCAACGAGTCTACGTTAACTCTCAGAATCGTGTTACAAAAGTTTTATCGTCATGTGATCTAATCTCTGAAGCACTTTGAATATATATACAAATAAATAAAATTTTATTGTTTGTTTGTAATTTCAAATTAACAGGTTTTAAATAAATGCGTTTGAAAGTATTTATGGCACAAACATAAAAATCCAATTTTAAAAATTTTCGGCTGCGTGTCTGTATATCATCTGCCTGTTTGTTCTTGCTGGACCGGTTTAGAACGGACTTTCATTTGCAGATAGTTGATAATATAAGGAATACTCCTTATAGTTGATAAGATACCTTAGGCTACTTTTATTTTAGACAAGATTCATCAAACGATTATTTTTATAAAAGTACAAAAACCAAGGTACCTTTACAAGAAAAACCGCGGGTAACGCCGCGTTTTTTTACAAGTGCTTACGATTTTTATATGGAACTTACTTCCAAAGATGTACTTATGGGTGAGTGAATATACACTGTGAGCATTTTCCCAGAACAATTAAGACATGTAGCTTCAAGATTGTATTGAAGATCATTAAGTATAAAATTAGGACTAATTGGGTAATTTTTTTTATATTATGATAACTATTTATTGTTTTTTTTTTATTCTCATATGCATTTGTTGTATCATAATTTTAGTTTTAATTGATATTATTTAAGTAAAAATGGGTTTTTACATGCATTTTAATACCATTGGAACTCCCGTATAAGGTGTTAAATCTAATATATAAAATTCTCGTGTCACAGTTTTCGTTGTCATACTCCTCCGAAACGGCTTGACCGATCTTTATGAAATTTTATATGCATATTCATTAGGTCTGAGAATCGGCCAACATCTATTTTTCACACCTCTAAAACGCGAGCGGAGCCGCGGGCATCAGCTAGTCTAATATATAAAATTCTCGTGTCACAGTTTTCGTTGTCATACTCCTCCGAAACGGCTTGAGCGATCTTTATGAAACTTTATATGCATATTCAGTAGGTCTGAGAATCGGCCAACATCTATTTTTGATACCTCTAAAACGCGAGCGGAGCCGTGGGCATCAGCAAGTTTATAAAAATGGTTTTACGAAATATATCAGAATTGTGACAGATTTTATTTCAGAGCTTGATAGAAATCTTAAAGTGACTTTGCTCTGCCTACCATACTCTTTACGAATATAGAAATGCAATGCAACAATGCAGCATGGTGACCACACACTATAACTGCCTTTTGAAATGCTTCTGCATCGTTGGCCTCCGATCTCGCACTCACCAACGAAAGTCTCATTTAGATACTCCACTGTGAAAGGGCAGTATTGCCCCGGTCGAACCGTTCCGTTAGTGTTGAAATAAGTAATGCTTTACTACCTCGAAGATAACCCATTTAAGATTAGACATAATAAATAAATAATATTGCCAAAAAAGAGTTCAAATACGAAATTCGCATAGAACTGCCCAAACATACCCAAATTTGTTAAAACACGATGAAGTGGGTTTCATCAATATTCCCTTTTGCAGTCCATTGCTGCACACATAGGCTATTCCAAAAGTAGAGGGTCTATAGCTCGGATAGGTCATCATAAACGTGGTTAATTATGAAAAAGATTGATTCCAGGATAATTATTGTACACTGATGCCAGGATAGTTATTGCACAGTGTAAAGTTTTAAAATTAAAGGAAATTTGCATGCCGATAAGGTAGACCAAAAAGGATATGTATAAATACATGTGACACTATTGTAAACCTTTGATCAGCAAATAAATGAATAATGAATATGCTTCATTCTAATTCTTAGTTGACTACGAGCAATCTTTCAATTCTTCTTTTTGTCAATAGAAACTATAATCACAGAAAAATTGCTGAATATTTGTTGCACCCTTCACAATGGAATGCAATTATCGTCACGTAAAGCCGTTTTACAAATAAAATTTAAAGTGTAACGTATTTAAATGTGTGCACTAGACCGAGAATTACGTCCGTCGACCATATTATAGCTGTATTTTTGTCTAAAGACCTACATTTCACTTCTTTCTTTATTACTTGAGGCCGCCTTGGCACTTTCGCTGGGCTAATATTTGTGAGTCATATTTTGGTATAAATTCATCAACAACACATAACGTCCCATTGCTGGGCTCGGCCTCTCAGTTGTGGGACCGGAGTAATGCGATTCTTTTGTTGCATTTCATAAAGTGAGTGAGGTTACCTCTCCTCTATTAAGTACCTCTCCTAACATTCTCCTCCCGTATCCTGGGAGAACAGCGAAAACGCGTTGAGTATCCTCTGCTAGTTTTCCTCCTATAATATTCAAAATGTACGCTAAAATTGTTTGCAATGTAAACTAATTTTTATTCATTTTTTTATTTAAAATAAATGTTTCGAAACAAATAGCTAATTATAAAAAAAAATGCAAGTTATTCTAACAGCAATGTTAATAACAAATATGCAGTGTAATTTTTTTTTAATTATATTAATAAGTACTTGCAAAATGTAGCTAACTACTATTAGCTCTATTTACCGCTGATTTTTCTGCCTGTGAGAGTGACGTGATTACCTCAGTGTTATTAATAAGACCAGGAAAAATACTATTATCCTTGTAATAAGTAATGTCGTACTTATGGTGTATGCGGGTGTAGAATTGGATAAGTATCGGGAACGTGTTAGTTATGAAAATCCTAACTGTCAAAAACCTACCTAATTGGCAATCATCGGCTGTGGTTTGTGAGTATGTATATATGTTGGTTGCTTTTTCACGCAAAAACTACTGAATGGATTCGGATGAAACTTTGTAGTAATATTGCTTATATATCAAAATAACACAAAGGCTACTTTTTATTGCAATAATCGAGATACACGCGGGCGGAGCCGCGGGCGAAAGCTAGTGTAAATAAAAATTGCTATTGCTTGTTATACCAACGCTAATTACCGATCTAGGAAACTTGGCTGATGTAAGTATCTAAAAATGACTGCCTCGTTTTTTTAGGGTTCCGTTGCCAAATGGCAAAAAACGGAACCCTTATAGATTCGTCATGTCTGTCTGTCTGTCTGTCTGTCTGTCCGTCCGTATGTCACAGCCACTTTTCTCCGAAACTATAAGAGCTATACTGTTAAAACTTGGTCAGTAGATGTATTCTGTGAACCGCTTTAATATTTTTTTTATAATCCAGAAATCACTCAATTCTGAGTTTGTAACTATTAATATAGTTAACATGATGTCAAGCTAATAAACACGATCGTAAAGCTCAGTAAAATCCAGGTTTACATCTAGTAATATTATACCAATCTTAATTGGAAGCCATAAAATCACTCGTTACTCGATATACTCACTTATTCTAGCTAATTGATACTACGAGCTTAGTGTGCTTTGATGAATAGTTCTGTACTTATCTACATAGAAACCCAACCTATCAAGTACTCAAGTGATAACCTCATATCTCGATTGAGACGTTTGGCTAATACAGGAATAGTTTTAAGTCCTCCATCCAGAATCAAACGAACTGGTTCAATTCTAGAATAAAATTGTAAATCAACCTGAACAGACCCAAGCTTCCACACTAATGGAGCGGATCCTCGGTCTGATTCCGGGTGGAGAAATCAAAGGGCTGCTCAATCTCTTGAGCCTCAAAAAAATGAGGCAATGACAATGCAATAATCCAAAAACAAAAAAAATCTCTATTTATATGACACTTTATTTTTTATTTATTTTTTAAAAGACAACTCCCGCATTAAGAATATAAATTCCTGTGTCGCGGGGGACCTTACAAACATACATGAAACGGACACAAAGAACACCCAGACTCAGAACAACAAATTGTGAATCACACAAAGTGTTGAGACACTTGGCGCGGTAGGAAGCGGCGTGGCGACCGCTTGAGCCACTAGCCCAACCGTGCAGTCAAACACATCATGACACTGTTAATCACAATGCTCAATAATTACGGATTGTTTAATATTATTAGACTCGAGCAAGTTAATTCAAAAATAACTTTGTCAAGTTTTTATTTATTATATTCAAATCAGAGTTCAGTATTATGTTTCAATATAACTTCTACGCCGCGTCGTGTTATTTAAACACATGCAATGAATGTCAACGTACATTTCCCAGTTTATAAGCAACCCTCGATGTAGTAGTGATATTTTGGAGCTTGAGTCACATTTCTTCACGTTTTTTGTAAGACTGGTTTTGTAAATTTATACCTAACTGCAGAATCGGTACACAATATTCCTGGTAAACATTCACAAACCAGAGGTAGTTCCATATTGTTGAGGATCGGAAATGTAAATATCTGTTTGTCATCCTCTATGTATTCTTTATCAAAAATCTTCTAAGTCCTTACGAATATAAATAGATTTTTATAATTTACTCTACTACCGCTTAAAACAAATTTTATTGTCAAAATACATGTTTAATGTTAACATATACGATTAGTTGTGTGATCCGATCCGTAAATTCGAAAAAATAAAATGACCAATGCTGCGAAAATTTTCGAAATTGCAGAACGTCAAAAAAAAATACATAAAAGGGTCAAATATCCAAATATTTTAAACTTTTTTCACATGATTTCCGATATTGGCAATTTGGTTGCGGCACTCGCCGACCACTGCCCTTGCACTTTTTGGTCTTCATCTCCGGTTCATGTTAAAACTTGGATGTTATAACTTTTAATGACCATCTAAGTGTTACAGACTAGTATCAACCATGTGTGTATAAATATATACTTTATAGTATTGTGTGTATTTTTGATACTTTATATAATAAAAAAAATATTTTACAAACAAGCTACGAGTGTGCAATTTAATTACGATACAAAGTGGCACCCTTATGTGAAGCCAGGAGGTACTAACTTAGTTATATGTGTACGATACAATAATTAGATTTACCTCCATTGCGCGCTAGAAATAGAACGCTCTGTCCTCCTATATCGCTATAGAGTATTCTAGATAGAAGTATTTTACATGTATTGCATAAATAAATACGAAGTCTAAATGAAAGGTTGGGGATAATTATTTGTTACAGTTTTGTCATTCATGGCATTAAACAAACCAAACTAAAAATTTAGAATATGTACTTACATACCTAATTTAAAAAAAATAACATAATTCATTCACTAGTACAGACTTACAACGACCTATTTCAAAGATATGCGAGAGAATTTCTGTTTTTAACCGACTTCAAAAAAGGAGGGGGTTCTCAATTTGACTGTTTTTTCATGTTTGTCCTCAGAATTTTCGGTTTTGATAATGATTTTTTAATTTGAAAGCTGGTGGCTCCCATGTGATCCATGATAAGAATCTGATGAGAGGATCCTGGAGAAAGCGAGGGAACTCCTCAAACATCATAAACACACCTGTAGCGATTCGGGTACTCGGAATAGTTTTGAAGTCAAGCTTTTTTTTGTTAAAAATATCTTTCAAATTACTTGTTTTGTCTCAACTTGCAACTAAAATGGGTACAGATATAGAACTATTCCTGTAATTTCCTTGGTGTAAATTGAAAGTAGGAACAGAATGCTTTAAAAGATACGACATATTGGGTTCATACTACTTGTCTACACTTACATAAGGTGCAACAATAGGCGACAATACAATACAACATGCCTACTGAATATATGTAAATGATAATAATAACCGGCCATTCACTGACTATTGTTAACGACTTCCAATGTTGATGTACTCGATCGAGTTTCCTTGTAGTCCTGTTAATACATCCTATAATATAATAATTTTTCCCTCTACTCAGGCTATTGAATTGTAATTTGTGACTAACAGTTTAAATATCTTATAAATTATTGTTTTATTCATAATGCTAAATATATGTTGCCGATCTTAAAATAACTTCGTTAGCTTCTTGCCTTTGAAATGCTTACAAGTTACAGGCACATTTTTTTGTCTAAAATATGAGTACGGGTATATACGTGTGGTGACGGATTAAGAATACAAAGTGTCACGACCCCTATTCATTCCATGGGTGTCGTAAGAGGCGACTAAAGGAACAAAATAAGCAGCTAACATCCTGCCAAGAGAAGGAAAACTTGAAACAAACCCTTTACCAACCCGTCTGGCCAGCGTGGTATAGTAGGCCAAAACTTCCTTTCAAAGGAGAGGCCTTTGTCCAGCAGTGGACTGTTAAAGGCTGTTGATGATGATATACATACACAGAGCAGGGAAAATGTTTTTGCCTTTTCCTTATTCCTTGTTTGATCAGCTTTCTGTCAGTGAATGTCCCATCAGAATTGGTTCAGCTGTTCCAGAAATAAGCCGAAACAAAGACAATAATCTGTTATGTTACTAGACGAGTCTGGACAGGACACAGATCACGCACTGTGTAATATAAAGGCTTCTAAAAATGTATATAACGTTTCAATTCAATTCCGTACACCGTCCGTGTCACGTACTCGGCACGTTTTGTGCATATCTCAATATAATATAAATCTTTCCTTCAAATATTCTCTCACGGCAAATTTTGTACGTTGTTCGATTGACATCAAATTCATGTAAATTTTAAACGTCCCTGAGGTAGACGTCCATTTTCATCAACTTTATAAAAAAAATAAGAGGTTCCCAATTCAATGTACCTCAGAACCGGTTACCTCAACCCTAAAACTCGATCATCCATAAATCGATTTGAAAGATTATTTTTTTATTTGATAGGATATACCTTCCGTTAAGTTCCATTCAAGTTCAGAATTCAAAAACCCCATAACATAAATATTAAGTATTGTTCCCTACTACAAATTATGACGTAAGCACATTGAAGTTTCTGTTGCTTTTAAAAAAATATTTACCATCGCTTGGCGATTATTTATTAAGAAAGTCATATCGTTTTTAAAGTTAGTGAAAGCCACTTTCAATAGTAGAAGAATGATCACGAAACACAAATTAAAATCCACCTATGTAAAATCTAATTGATGTCAATACCGAAATAAGAACCCAAAAAAAGTTTATTTTTTACGAATCCCCGACGCAAAAACGACTTGGTCTGGTACAAGTTTGACGTGTCTGTGTGTGTGTGTGTGCGCGCGCGCGTGTGCGTGTGTGTGCGCGCGTGTGCGTGTGTGTGTGTGTCTATGGCATCGTAATTCCCGAACGGATGCACCAAATATGATTTTGTTTTGTTTTGTTTTAAAATGTGACTTAGTCGGGAGTGTTCTTAACTATTTTTAATGAAAATCGGTCCAGCGGTCGGGGATTTTTTGTAATTTTTATTTTAATACTAGTTATTTATTAACTTTTTGCATTACATTCTGCATGAGACGCACTTATTGCCGTGCATTGAATAAGGTTGATTAAACGCCACGAATAATGTAACGATATATTTATCTCTCTTTCTCTTTACAGCATCATGTGCATCAGCCTTGGACCCTGGCGATGGTTCCCCCTGGGGCCTGGTGGCAAACTGCGCTGGCGAGACCAGGGTCGGACAGACGGAAGCGGTATACTCAGAGGGCATCTTCACTCTCAGTGTGAATGTTGCTAAACAGTGCGCCAAGTTGAAGGTGCCGCGGCTGGTAGAGATATCCAGTGGCCAGATGTACAGTAGTGACAAGGTGAGTCATCTGTACAAGTAAATAAAACTGAAGTATCTGTATGTACATTAATATCAAATCAAACGTTTTTAACCGACTTCAAAAAAAAAGGAGGTTCTCAAGTCGTCGGAATCTTTTTTTTTTTTTTTCATGTATATTCAGCGATAATTTCGTGATTTATGAACCGATTTTAAAAATTATTTTTGCATTGGAATGGGCGTAGCTTACAGGTGGTCCCATCGTCACCACATCGGGATCTGATGATGGGATCCCAAGGAAATCTAGGGAACTCCTCAAGTATCATAGGCACAATGTCGCGATTTGGGTACGCGGAATAGTTTTTCATTGAAGTCGGTTCCTTTTTGTTAAAATTATTTACTAAATACTTATGAAAGTATATTCGGTACTTCATCAAGAAAGCAATTTGTTTTTGTATTTGTTCCGAGTAATATCCGAAACGGCTAGACCTATTCGGGACTTTCACTGAAAAATAGCTGACTGCGTTAGAAGTAACTTAAGCTGTTTTTTGGTCGATTTTCGCTGTGCAGCGTTACTCGGGATTTACAACTATCATCGCGGGTAACATGGTCTATTTTTAGGTTTGCCTGAAATGTTCTGTATGAAAATACCAAACTCCAATGTAAAATTATACCTACCCACTTGCCTAATACATTCTGAAGAAAATATGAGCTTTCGGGTTGCGTTAAAAGTCTTTATATAGTAAAGTTTGCCCTCTCTTTCAACTACAGTACTTTGTTCAACTTCTGGTTAGTTTAAATGTTCTGAACCCTAGGTGCGCACAGTAAATTTTTATGTGTGTATTTTCATTGCTTCCATGCTTTCATAAATTCATCGCAGTCATGAAACAACAAACCAACGTAATTTATATAGTTATATAGTTAAAACTACAAAAAAAAATCTATTCAACAACCCATAATGTCCCACCGCTGGGCCCGGCTATTTTCAGGAGAGGGTTAAGGTCATACGTCGCCACGCTGGCCGAGTGCGGGTTGGAGACTGGCAAAACATGTTGCGACTACGTAATTTTACCGTTGGATGTTTTTAAGCCGCCCGAAGGCCTCCAATCAAACTTCACGACTGCTATCTTATGAAAACAACCGGGACCGACTGCTTAACGTGACCTCCGAATCACGGAAACGCTCATTGCATATCATGCCGCAAACGGTCACCCATCTAGGTCTGACCCCGGTCTGACGCATACGCAGACACGTGTGCTCTGATTTCCTAATATATTGCACACTAAAAGTATTCAAACATGAACCAGAATCATATAAATATTGATACTGTCGCAATTTATTAAAACCGTTATAAGGATAATAATATATTCAGTGATAAAGGACCCTCACTTCCGTCCATGGCTCGTAAACTTGTTCGATAGTGTGACATTGAAGAGGTGACGTCATACTGATAATGTATCGCTGACGTGACGTCATAGGTCGCTCTGTATATGTAAAGGGTTCAGGACGTAAATAAAAGACAGTGGACTGCATGGCTTGTGGTTTATTTACTGGGTAAAATAAGAGAGTACGGGCCGTAAGAGCAGAGGTCGCACCAGTCTGGGTTGGCCTCCCACTTTACTGGCATTCCTCTGGTTATTTCCACCACATCAGCGCTTTGTTCAAAACTGTCATCTGAACAAGTCGCAATATATCTTTATATATATAATTCTTGTGTGAGTGTGTATGTCACTGAACTTCTCTCAAACGACTGGACCGATTTTGATGAAATTTTTTGTGTGTGTTCAAGGGGATTTGGGAATGGTTTAGATTTGCAATTGGACCCGGTAGGTGGCGCTGCGATCAAGTTCTGGAATTTTAAAGTTGGGCGGTACGAAGTTCGCTGGGTCAACTAGTGTACCTATATAACTTTTTCAACATTTGTACGTTTTGGTTCCATTCCTGTGAGGAAAATGAGGAATCCCTGTAAAATTACTTCTTTCCCCGTCTATCCCCGTGTGATTTTTTTAATAGAATATACATCCTGTGTCGCGGGGGCAAACAAGCACAAAACAGTTGCAAAGAACACCTTAACATCGACTTATAATATTTGTACAATGCCATCTAGCATAACATAAGAAACTAAAAAAAGTGTTATGACAGAAAATGTTGACTTTGAACATTACGTTACGTCGATTGCCAATAAGGTTACAAATTTTCAAATGTAATATGTATTTATTACTAGCTTTCGCTCGCGGCTCTTCCTGTGTGTATCTCGATTATTGCAGTAAAAAGTAGCCTATATGTTATTCTGATATATAAGCTATATTACTGTAAAGTTTCATCCAAATCCGTTCACTATTTTTTGCGTGAAAGTGCAACAAACATACATAATCACAAACTTTCGCGTTTGTAATATTAGTAAGGATATACAGTTATCATTTGCCACTATTCATTACAATGCCGTTGTTTTATATTCTAGCCTCAAAAAGAAGATGGTCCAGTAGACCCATGGACAGTGGAAGGTAAGATGAAGAACAAAGTGGAGCAGGAGCTGAAGAACATGTCATCAGAGCTGAACTACACCATCATCAGGCCGGGGATAGTTTATGGGATCGGAGATAGACGGAGTTTGAGTAAGTTGTCATGAAATTTTATTATATTGTCGTATTTCGTTGGTGAGTGTGAGGCGTGAGGCCCAATAATAATAATAACCACCATGCTGCACTCATCTTCCTAGCCTCATTCCCAAGTTAATTTGGGGTCGGCTACTAGTTGAAACTTGAATTCAGTTAAAACTGAAATTCAGGTAAAACCGGTTGAGGTTTTACCTGAATTTCAGTTTTTCCACGGAGCGACTGGCATCGGACCTCCGCAACCCTAAGGGAGAGCTTAAATTCGAAGATTGAACTAGTTGTCAGTATATTTCAGGACACTAATTACCATAGATGTTCATGACAACCGGGACCGACGGCTTTAGCTGCTATCCGAGGCAAACTTCCAAACTCCGGGCAGCTACTAGGAATTTACTAAGAAAATCCATAAAAAACACTTTTTGGCCCGACCCCGGATTTGAACGTATCGTGCGTAAATCGATCGGTCCCGGTTGTCATGAACATATATGGCAAAAGGAATAAGTCTAGGAGGAAGATGTGTATTTTTTTTTTTGGAATTTCAAAACACCTTTCTATATTATTTTTTCCTTTTCGTTCCTTTTGACGAATAAGACCTTGTGTTTAACGATGAAAGAATTTATAAAGTATATATTTAATTGGAAAAATGCAACGCTCTTATTCATCATCAATATTTGTAGCTGTTCGCTAATTGAGTTTGGATGCACTTCCTTTCCTCAGCGTAGAAGGGAACCTCCTGACAATAGCCATATAGCTATATGCATTAGTATCACATTATGTGCTGGTTTTAATTAACTGACTGAGAGTCCAACAAGAGCGCAGTAGGTACTACCTATTTCCGCAAATCTCCGACCATCGATCAGTATTAAAAAATGTTTTAGTAAGTCTCTTAATCAACGATTCTCACCTCCTTTTTCATCAAAGTTCACTGACTTTAAGGGGTCACTTAGACAGAGACAGGTAGCCCTTAGTAATATATGATATAACTACCTTGTTCGGTCTAGTGGTTAGCTTATGCGGCGGGTTCGATTCCCGGGTCGGACCAAATTTTTGTGTGATCCGCAAATATTTGTTTCGGGGTTTAGGTGTTTTCTATATATAATATGTATGTATTTATACAAAAAAAGTATATATGTATTTATATAAGTCGTCCAGTACACATAGTACAAGATAGTTTGAAACTACGAATAGATGATTGAAGTTGTGTGTAAGATGTCCGAAAAAAAAAAAAATTTAAAATATTCTAAACTGTACAAATTCCACCTGGAACTGCTCAATTTATTTAAGTGCATGCTTTGTCTGAATTTACTACATGTATGGTTGTGCGTCAGATGTCCAAAATATTTATTTATTTATTTTTGTTTTCACTTACCTTTAAGTATCCCAGTAGTACTAGTAAGTATCTCACTTAAGTGTTGAGATGTCTTTTAAAATTTAAGGGCTACCTACGTTTGAGGGCTCCTTGCAAAGAGGCGGTACAAATTTACTTGATGGTAACGGGTATCAGTGTACTTAGTTCTGTAGTAATAATTTGTATTATATTATTTTTCTGGATAAAACACTGTATCAGAATTTAATTCATGTGTATTCAATACAGCCCCACGTCTGTTATACGGCGGCATCTACAAGCACATCAATGAGACCATGAAACTCCTGTGGACGGCCGACCTCAAGATGAACACGGTCCACGTGAGGGACGTGTGCCGGGCCATATGGGCTCTCGGCACCAAACCAGAGGCCAACAGACAGACATACAACGTCGTTGACGAAGCTAACAGCACGCAAGGAAGCCTCGCCGAGATCGTTGCCGAGATATTCAAGATCAATCATGATTATTATGGCACTGCTATTTCTACTTTAGCCAAGGTACGTTAAGATTTGATTTGAAGATAACCTTTTGTTTCTAAATTCGGTGCTAGTTTTTGTTAGAGTTCCGTAGTTCTTGACTCGTAACCCTTATAGATAGATTCGTCATGTCCAGCAGTCCTCGACTGTCCAAACGGTTAGTGCTAGAATGATGAAACTTTGATGGATATGTGTTTCTATCACTTCGACAAAATGTTACAATAAAATCATGAAAAATATTTTTATTTTCGGTACCTCCCCTACACGTAATTAGGGATTATTATTTCGTCTCGCGTCTACCCCATCGTGTGGCGTATCGTTAGATAGGACTTTTAAAAACATTGAGAGGTTGCTTAGACCATTTCATTATTTAGGTATCTGTTTGCGTGTTATTTATCTGTAAGGGACAATCTTTTGCAAAAATAGGACGTCCCCCCCCCCCCCCCCGCTCTAAAAGCTAAACGGCTGGCTTAGAAAAATCTAAAAAGAAATGTGGTGGTAGTCCATGTGATGAACTTGAAATGGAATGGAATGTCATATCGCTTAAGCCGCGTGTTTATAGGCCACCTCTTCTACTCAATACTATTGCTAGGTCATTTCGATTTTTGGATAGTCTATGTTGATATAGGTTGCTGTACTGTATGTATGTATTTATAGTAAGTAATGACATGTATTTATCGCCTATACAATTCGGGTGGCAAAATATATAAAAATTGATTTTACTCTATCTTCAATTTCGATACCGTTTGTCCGATAAGCAGATAATGTAGTACCCAAATGTATTGACACCGTATCGATTTATATAATTAAAAAGCTTTAATTTCTTCATTCATTCACTCATATTCACGGTTAGAACAAAAAACACACAGAAAATCATTCGCAGTCTTTAACAATCCACTGAAGAGCCTATTTCCAGCAGTGGAGTGTTAAAGATATATTTAACTTGTATGTAGGGAGAGGTCTGTGAATTGCCTCGTTGGCTTAGTGGATAGCGTATGTGACTGCTAATCAAGAGGTTTCGAGTTCAAATCCCGGGTCGGGCTAAAAAAAAGTATCCTAATAGCAGCCCGGAGTTTGGAAGTTTGGCGGTGATTCATGCCCGTGCCTCGGAGACCACGTAAAGCCCTCGGTTCCAGTTGTCATGAGCATCTATGGCAATCGTTATTGGGAAGTCAGTGCCCTCAAATTTAATGGCAACTAGTTCAACCTTCGAATTTCAGTTCTCCCTTACGGAGGTCCGACTGGAAAAACTGATATTCAGGTAAAACTGGTTGAACTAGTAGCCGACCCCAAATAATATTAGGAATAAAGCTAGGATGCATGCTCGTCCACACTAATGCATTCCATGTCATCATGGAATGCAGTAGTGTGGCCGAGCAATGGGCACAATTTCTCCAGTCACCGGCAACACTTAAGGAGGCCTGCAGTAATCTCCAGAGGCTGCTTTCCTTTTGGACCAATCTAGGCTGGCTGTAGTAAACGGGAATTTTTTTCTAAGTGTGGAAATCGCTTAGGAAAACTAAACTAAAAAAGGCTAGGAAGAATCGTAGGGAACGGTCTATGCCTCCTTACATACAAGTTAACGCAACAAATATTGTCGTTTAGACGGACATCGCGTCGGTTGCCGAGGAGGCAAACGACAAGCACCTGACGGCGTGGGCGGACATGTGCCGCACGTACGCGCTCGAGCACACACCGCTCGAGCCGTCGGCCGGCGCCGAGCTGCTGCTCAACAAGCAGCTCTGCCTCGACCCCTCCAAGCTGCGGCAAGCGCTCGGACCCCACCTCGACGTGCCCGCACCCACTGTCGACAGGCTAAAAGAGGTAGGCTCTGTTCCTCTACTCCCTAGTTCCATTCCCACCCAGGATAAATCTGTGCGTGATGAACTATTTATAGGTATAATAGGTAGTAGCGCCACGCCTATTGGGCTCGACCGAGGCAGTACTACTCTCACACAGAAGACCATCCTAATAATGACAGCATTATTGCTGTCGTATTTCGTTAGTGAGTGTGAAACCGGAGGCCAGATCATTCTGCATCATTCCCTCCGGAGGCATTGAGAATGATACAGAACCATTTCTTCTGTGTTTACGTGTAATTTATCTATAACATGTATTTATTTTAAAAAATATATAAATATTTTTATAAGCAATTCGGTTTCCATAAAACAAGCTTTATCTAGTTTATGATCAGATGACCGCATGTGAGATGTTTCAGGATAATACATTCTCATTCGATATCCACGAGTTCTGTCGCTACTGATCATAGTCTAGTTTACACTCAGTTTTGCAAGAAACGCTACAATAATACATAATTTATTTTAACAGACCTCTTGCTCACACTTATAGGCATTTCGGATCTCTCACTCACACTTCTTCTGTGTGCGAGCGAGAGTGAGTACCTAGTGTGAGCGAGAGATGACTCGGTTCGTTTTACGTTTGTAATGGCTCAAGTATATATTTTCGTATTTAAAGTAAGCATTCGCTTATTTATGTTAAAGATTAAAATTGTTTAACTTATCGATATGTATGTTTATAACAGGTGCTGTTGGACTACGCTTCGATGAATCTCTTCCCAAAGGAGCTTCTCCTATGACCGACTTAAAAGTATTTTTATACAAAACCATTTTTATGATAAAAATGTAAGTTTTGAAAAAAATCGCACCATTTTGTTTCAGCTTACAAGTTTAGGTCGCGACTTTTGGGTCACAATTAAATTGAACATAGCTCAATGTTGTATGTAGTACGAAATATTTAAAGCTTGAGATGACCTTAAACCTCCCGACATTGTATTCAAATTATTGGGGGATTATTCTCGTCTCGTACATGTGTCCCAGTGTATGTATGTTGTAAACTTAAAGTTATATAACTTATCAGTTTAATGTAATAAATGCTGTACACGCATGTGGCGCTTGTGGAATGCGAGATCATATATATTAACGATAAATTTATAAACATTTTGAATCGTAATGTTCTCGTAATGCAACACTGTGATAACAAGTGAGACATTTAAAATCAAAAATCTTTCGGATAGTATTTTTTTTAATAAATTTATGACAATAAACGAGATTGAAAGTAACCATAGCTTATTTAGTTAGGAATTGAAGACTGTGGATACCAAAAAGCAATTCTATCATTTTGCTTTTTTTTAATTTCAAATTTAGAAATTCTGCATTTGATGTTCCATCCATTGAGAAATATTTTTGTATAGCAAAAACAAGCATATACCAACAGTATATAGCTCAATTTAGTACTTAAATGTATTATTTGTTTATTTTAAAATGGTGCAAAAATCATTTAGTTTTATATTGCTTATACTCACTTTAAAAGTAAATTTAATTTTTTAACACGACTATTAATATAAGAATTTTAGGCGTTATGAAAATTTTACATAACATCACAAGCTGTTATATTCAGCCAGTATTTTAAAAGACAATACAATATATGCAATGTATACAACCTGCTTATAAAAGTTAGGAATGAAAGAATGGTGTTTTTTAATATTAAATATAACCTCTTTGTAAAGAATAAGGTTGCAATAAAAAAATGTGTAAAATCTACTTTTTCAAATTAATTGTGTATATCCGCCTGTTTTTTAATTTGAGAACTAAATAGATATTTCTTTAGGTATCACATAACTTATATTACCACAGATCAGCATATATTTTTTTCCTGATTTAGAAGACACTAACTAATTAGTTAAGAATAGTTTAAGTGAAAGTCATGTAACGATTAAGAGCTTAATTTGTTTAAGTTGGCCTAAAGATCATTTAGAACAGAAATATTATATTACTTATTAATATTTACGTATAAATATTAACACTTTTACTTTACTACATAAAAGATTGTCATATTTTCATGTTCAAGATTCATTTGATACAATACAGCTTATTATTGAGAAAGAGAAGAATAGAGAAGATAGGTTAATAATATCTTCGGCCACTCTATTTTTGTGTATGTGTGTATATTATAAAAGCTCATACATTTATCTAAATGTCTAAATAATGTGTATTGTGAAAATTAAAACTAAAAAAAAATAAAGGCCTTCCTAAACCCAATTGGATTTTAGAAAATTCGTATTCGAATTCTATTTATAAGGCTTCTTATAGAAACTTCATAATACTATATTTTAGATAAAGGATGTAATAACTGTTACATTCTATTGATGTTCGTAGACCACTTAGTCAATTTGTCAGATGGAGTTGTCACAGACCGTTAAAAATAAGAGCAGGCAGTAGAGCCACGCTGATTTTAGCAAGAATGGGCCAGTACTACCTTCACACAGAAGACCAACCTAATAATGACAGCATTCTAGCTGTCGTATTTCGTTGGTAAGTGTGAGACCGGAGGCCCAATCATTCTGCATCATTCTCCGAGTCTCCGGAGGTTGGGACAATGTTGCAGAAACATTTGACCAGGCAGCCATGGTATGGGTCACCATACTGCATTGCCTACCCTCACAATGAGGATGATGACACCTACTCCTGGATTCTACTCATGCTTTCCATCAGGCAGAGTAGTCACTTTGGTAGGCTTAAAATATAAAAAAGTTCTTAAAAATGACCCGTTGCTAACTACTTATCTTGTTCTTATAAGACCGGTCTTGTTACCTCTTCATCCATCCCTAGTAATCCTCAATCCTTATCTTAAATCGACGGGATTTACAAAATATTATTAGATGTTTTTAATGTTAGTGTACCTTCATCCAACACGAGTGATCTCTGTATGGTCACAATTCACCTTTAATGCCTTATCATATTATCCACAAGTATATAGGAAATGTATTTGTATTAAGCTTCTTTATAGTGTATTGTGTAATAAATACTTTAAAAGTACCGCATAATGTTTTTTAATAAACTTCATCTAACGAAGAACGAGGGTATTGTAGAAGTTCTAATGTGGATTGTTTCACATGCTGGCTGGAAATTTGATCTCAATGACTGGGTGTAGGAGGGGGTCTTCTACTTACTGACAAAAATTACGTTCGAAAAATATCTGGCATTGATTTCCGCTGGACTTACACACCCTGCTGTGAAGATAGAAAGAGTAACCAATATCCACACTTGAGGGCTATAGATTCAAAAGCGCCTCTATCCCATTTCAAGCTTTTATTGTTTTTTCAACTGCTGGCAATGATATTCTACTTCTTACACTGTATATTAAATTAGTTTAGTTTTATAAATATAATTTAATATCAATCCGTCACTTTATTCAAATATGTTTTTAATAACAAGTAGTAGTACAATAAATGGTTTTAGTATTATTCTGGAAAAAAATAAAAAGTGGATAGAAGCGGTTTTGAATCTATACCCCTCACTTGTGCATAAACTTTCGCACATAATAATAATAATAAAAAGTATATTTCCTCTTCACAAAAAATGGGTCTTACAAAATATTTTGGGTCTGATACATTCCATTCAAATACTACATTTGTAAGACGCTGGTGCCTGTGGTAGGTAGAAACCTGTGTTATATGTCACCAGATCCCCACGCTACTTATTTTGTTACAAGTTAGACTAACATATTGGATTGCGATATACATACTAGGGAAAGAGAAATATTAAAATTGTGTGTGTATGTGAATGTATGTGTGTGTGTGTGTGAATGTATGTGTGTGTTTGTGAATGTATGTGTGTGTGTGAATGTATGTGTGTGTGTGTGTGAATGTATGTGTGTGTGTGAATATGTGTGTGTGTGTGTGTGTGTGAATGTATGTGTGTGTGTGTGAATGTATGTGTGTGTGTGTGTGTGAATGTAATATTAATATGCACAGATATATATTTAGGTAAAGATTCAAAATTAAACACCAATATTTTAACTGATTTATATTTAAATCACAATAATACAACAGCTTGGAATACATCTCGAAAGAACATTGGTATCCATACAATATTTACTGGTGACAGTATAGCATTTCTTCATATTGCCTAAGTTATTTTACACTGGCAAACACTTCTAGGTACATATGCATTCTCGTATTATTCTCATTATATTTCTCCTGTATAAAGAAATTAAACCAAATTTTCAATGAAATAGAAACATTAAAGAAACCGAAATTCTGATTGAAACAATTTATACAGTAAATAGAACCACAAGAAAAGATATAGGTATATAGATCAACATTTGTTTTTAAATAGAAAATTAAAAAAAAAAAAAGATTTTAGATTTGAGAAACTACCATAGATACGTTCATAGATGCTTAAAATCCCTAATATTGGTTAAGAAGAGTGTACAATGAAGTAATAAAATATTTTTTCTAAATATTTTTTTAAGCCCTAGGTACTGGTTTGATTTCTTTACACAGAAGATTGGAAGCATCGTTTCAATCCTAAGTCCTATATATCATCATCATCATCAACAGCCTTCAAGAGTCCTCTCCTTAGAAGGAGGTATTGGCCTACTATACCACGCTGGCCAGACGGGTTGGTATAGGGTTGGTTTCAAGTTTTCCTTCTCTTTGCATTGATGTTGTCTTGCGTAGTTTATCCCTTAGTCGCCTTTTACGACACCCACGTGGGATGAATAGGGGTGGAGACACTCTATAATTATATAGGAGCAATGAAAAATAACATACAATTGTAGTCTCATTTTCGGAAGATAATTCTCTTCTTATAATAAATAAACTGTTTTGTAGAAAATTAGTTAATTGTATTATATTGTAACACGTGTATTAGAATACAGCAAAAATGTCTCTTATTATTACAACAACCATTTTATAACTCGAAGAGATGGTAAAACAATCAATATTGTCAATCTCTTTAATAGATATATAATAAAAAGTGAAAACACAAATTAGAAAAAACAGTCAATTGTTATATATAAATGTTATTCGGTAAAATACTTGACCATCTATGGCGAGATCTTGAATAATTCAGAGGCGACGATGGCGTCTTACATTAAGTAAATTTTAACGTTTAAATTATTATTCCTAAACAGTGGATAAACTGTTTTTAGAACAAAGATTAAAACTATATCTATTAATTTAATTATTATTAACAATAACACTTAAAAGAGTCCAAGATACGAATAAAGCCGATATATTTTTCACACTAAATCGTCAACATTTATATTAAACTCGGCAGATCGGTCGACAGTTCGGGAAGAAAAGGCACTGAACCGTTTCTCAGTCGCCTCACACTCGTGTGTAAATATTCCACCAACATTATCCAACTCGTACACAGTCACACAGCATAGCCTCAAACGCAACAATACACAGCGCAGCAACAGTAGCAGCTATGAGCAGTGGTCAGTGACCTGAACGAGCAGCTTGCATACATGATTCCTCGCGGTAGGGCCCCAGTACGCGAAGGGCTCCGGCCCCTCGCTATGAGCGCGGCGTGACGTGGCAGTAGTCGGGGAGCGGTACGACGACAACCTGTACACGGAGCTGGTTTCAGCAGGGCCCCAGCACGGGAAGGGCTCCGCCCCCCCGCTATGAGTGCGGCGCGACGTGGCAGTAGTCGGTGAGGGGGACAATGACGACCTGCACGCGCAGCTGTTCGTGGTTGGGCCCCAGCAGGTGGCGGGGCTCCACCTCCTCGGTGCTCTCGGAACACTTCGAACACCTGAAACCGACAGCGATAGCGTAAAATTTTCATTCACCAGTTCGTTCGACTTTTTTTCCTGTTGGCCCGATTTATCAGACGATATGTGAATTTGTATTTTTGGTGGTCCCACTGATCGGACTAAATTAAGTTTCTACAGTAACCCGTAAATTACTTTTTCTTACGTCAACACCGTGATTTGGGTATGCGTGTGCGAATTAAACAACTTTAAAAAAATCGTGATTGTAGTCTATGTCTAGAGCTTAGTTAACTATATTGGTATAGTGACGTAACTTATTTTTTATTATGAATATCTGGATATCTTCTTTAGCTCGTAAGTCCCTTTTCAAATAGAAAATGAAGATTATGGATATCGGTAATCTTGAGACATAAACAATGAGACATAAAAAATACATGTCCTCCGATCACTAGGACCAACTTAAAAGGTCCACATCGTCTGATCGGTCGGACCGACAGGAAAAGTTATGTGGTCCGATCAATCGGAATCGAAGTGGTCGGACGACGAGGTCACAGCCGATTTATATTGAGAATCTTATAATCTATCAATAACCTTTCCTTACAAGATCAATTTTTAAAGCGAGAAATATAAAAATATATAATATACTTGTATGGTGGAGGTTGTGGAGGCGGTGTGGGCGGTCCGGGGCTGTACAGCGGCGTGTTCAGCTCGTCGAAGTCTAGCGCGCCATCTATGTTCAGCACCCTGTACAAACACAATTCATCCTTACTAATATTATAAACGCAAAAGTTTGTTGCTGTGAGTATGTAAGTTTGTTGCTCTTCCAAGCGAAAACTACTGAACGGATTTGGATAAAATTTTACAGTAATATAGCTTATATATCAGAATAACACATAGGCTACTATTTACCGCCATGACGGACCTACATGAGGGCGGAGCTGCTGGCAAAAGCTAGTGAATAATAATTATTATTGAGGAAAGAAATGGGCTATTCTTCACCGAGCCAACCCATATAGAGTAGCCAACTCCAAATAATTTTGAGAAAATCAAATCAAAATACATATTAATTCGTAGAAACAGCACTATTTCTAAACAATAATTTTAATTATTTTTCATTTATTACCTGTTCTGAGCCGAGAAGCGATGCACTCGCTCAACTACAGAGGAAACGTGCTCTACACCTTTCTGGACACCCCATACCAGTATGCCAATCTGCAAAATTGCAATTCGTTAATCAGATACAAGAGACTTGAAACATCTAACTCAGAATTTTTACAATAGATTAATTACATCCCAAATCAAAAAACGATCGTCCTATTTACACATTTGTCTAAAGTGGAATAAATAAATAAATATTTCGGACATCTAACACACAACGTCATCTATTCCCAAACTAAGCGGAGCTTGTGTTATGGGTACTAGACAACTGATATAAATACATAAACATACTTTTTTTTGTAAATGCATACATATTATATATAGAAAAACACCCAGACACCGAAACAAATGTTTGTGGATCACACAAATATTTGGTCTGACCTGGGAATCGAACCCAAAATCTCTTAATCGGCAGCCGCATACGCTAACCACTAGACCAACAAGGCAGTCAAGGGAATTAAACCACAATATCTCGTACAGTTAAGATTACTACCAGACAAAATAAATTATCTCAAAGAAATAATGCTGAATAAAACAGAGCTAACCTTGACTCTGACATCAGGCTCGGGCTGTTCCGTCTCACCGTACTGGTTGATGGTTCCTGACGGACAGTTCTGGCACGTGATGGATATACGCACTGTGCGGAGTACCACCTCCGGCACCTGGATACATGGAACAACTCAGTGATTGTCTTGATGTTACGCTATAATAACATTTAGACTGTTGGCAATGGCACTCGGTGGAACTTGCTACAAATATTTAAGCGATTTGAGTGATGACCTGTTAATGATATTCTTAAAGGGCATTATGGCAATTTATTGTATGCAATATGTTGTCATGATATCTATTATACTAATTCGAAAGTAACTCTGTTAGTATATATTTTTATTTTATTATTTTCATCTTTTGTCCGCAACTGTATAGATGTTGGTATAGCGGTAAATCAAATCAATTTTATTTCAAATAAACCAATTGACTCTGCCATTGACGGTCCCAAGCCCGTATGCAAAAAGAGGAGGGTTGGCTGAGTGAAGATCTAACTAGCCATAAAAAAAACAACGTCGAGCAACGGGCGACGAAAATTAACCCGAAAAAACCAGGCCTAACAAGCCGGAATACGCTGGGGGTAGGAAATGACCTTCACAACTCGTAACTCTGCGGACATACCTACTAACAGAAACGAGGGCCTTGGCTTAATCGCCCGGACCAGGAGGTAGAATACCTCTCTAAAAAGTCACCCTAATCCTAAGGTGGGACTACGTGCCGACAGGATGCATGGCTTGTAGGAGACAAGTTCTAAGCGCCAACCTCGACGGATCCGGCAAACGTCGTTGTATATTGCCTTCTTGAGGGAATGGGCGTCACCCCTCTTGTGACGTGTTAAATCGGCCCTACTCGTGGGAACAAAATGAGCAATTCTAAAACCCCTGAAAATATATTAAAATTAGATAATAATAACCCAAAAGCCATAACCCAACAAGTTCTTCATAGAAGATTGTTAAGCCCAAGCTTAAGCAGAACAACGAGTCTGGACAAAATAAACATTGAGCTGACAGACAAAACCGATAGAGAACCCGATGATCAGCAATTTACAGAAGTTCGTTATGGGAAAAGGCAAAGATCCAGCCCAGACTCAGTAACGCGTAGTTTAAAACAAACGAAACTGAATTACTGGCTCGCAACACCATCAGTACCAACATCCAACAGTTTCACAGGGCTCGACGTTATAGAGCAACCGGATATCTCTGAAACACAAAAACTAAAACCAATAAGACCTCCTCCACTGTTCATTGATGGTGTTAGAAATATCCAACCATTATTGAAATTATTACAAGAAGTAGCAAAAGGGGAGTATGAAATTAAAGTTTTACGAGGCGATAGAGCTAAAATTCAATCGAAAACAGCCGAATCATACTCCACTATCCTTAAAGAACTGAAGGCCAAAGACACAGAATTTTACAGTTACCAGCCTAAACAAGAACGCAGTTTTAGAGTGGTGCTAAAAAACCTGCACCCATCCACAGATAAAGAGGAAATAAAAATGGCTATTGAAGAGCTTGACCACAAAGTAACAAATATCTGGAACATTCAAAATTCAAGAACAAAACAGCCACTACCAATGTGGTACATCGAACTAGAATCCCGTGAAAACAATAAAGATATATATGACATAAAATCATTACTACACTGTCGCATATTATTTGAAGCACCCAGACCAAAGCGAGCAATCCCCCAATGTACTAATTGTCAAGATTATAATCATACACAAAAGTTCTGTAATAGAAAACCCAGATGTGTCAAATGTGCAGGTTTACATCACACTTCAGCGTGCCCACGAAAAGAAAGATCGAACCAGGTTAAATGTGTCCTATGTGAAGGAAACCACCCAGCTAATTACTAGGGCTGCACAGTCTACAAGGAACTGATGAAAGTCCGATATCCCCCCTCTATCACTAAACACAGAATTAAAGCTGCACACATTAGAGATGAAAAAGAACCCCTAAATAAAATAACAATAAATGAAAAGTCGTATGCTTTAGCCACAAAAAAGTCTTCTGAAAATCCTGCGAGACAAATAATCAACATTGAAGATGAAAAGCAAGAAACCAATGAACTTAAAGCCATACGGGAAACACTTGTTGCCTTGATGAATCAAATGATAATTATGACTCAAACGTTGACCGACCTAATCTCAAAAATGTCATCACATTCACAGATCTAAGATTGGGTGTATGGAATGCTAATGGCTTGTCAAACCACTCGGAAGAGTTAAAAATATTTGTCAAAATTCACAAAATAGATGTTTTACTGATCTCAGAAACTCACTTTATCTCCAAAAGCTACTTTAAAATACCAGGCTATAATTTGTACCACACTAATCATCCGAACAACAAAGCACATGGGGGATCGGCCGAGCTAATCAGGTCAAACATCAAGCACCATGCAATACAAAATTACTGTAAAGATTACATCCAAGCTACAAATATTGTTGTAACAGACTGGATTAGTGACATCACAATATCGGCCTTATACTGTCCACCTCGATTTTCAATAAAAGAGAAAGAGTTCAATGACTACTTTCAATCCCTTGGAGGCAGATTTATTGCTGGAGGTGACTACAACGCAAAACACACGTTTTGGGGATCGAGACTTGTTCTACCCAGAGGGCGAGAACTTCTGAAGTCAATATTGGGGAGGGATATGAACGTTATATCGTCTGGTCAGCCTACTTATTGGCCGGCAGATCAAAGGAAAATTCCGGACGTTATCGACTTTTGTGTCAGCAAAGGCATCACAAAGAAAAATGTATCGTGCCGGAGCTGCTGGGATTTATCCTCCGACCACTCCCCAATCATAGTCGAACTACACACTACCGCTCAGGAATGCGTCAAAAAATGTGTTCTGCATAACAAAAGAACTGACTGGTCACTATTTCGAGAACTCACAGGCAAAGCTTTCCAGGAACCTGTCAGTTTAAAATCAAACAATGAAATAGCAGAAGCAGTAGTGTACTTTACTAACAGTGTGCAGGACGCCGCCTGGTCTTCAACTCCACAGCTACCTCATAGAAGCATAGACAACTATGTAGCAAAACATATATTAGATAAAATCACCCAAAAAAGGAGATTACGAAAACACTGGCAACAAACCAGAGACCCTGCTGCAAAAAAACAACTTAACCACGCCAGCAGACAGCTAAAGAACATTCTGAATAGAGATCGAAATGACGGATTTTGTAATTACCTCATGGGCCTGGATGCTACTGCTTCTTCAGATTATTCTTTATGGAAGGCCACCAGACGACTTAAACGTCCCATTGCTATCTCTTCTCCTATAAGAAGATCTGACGGTACCTGGGCACGAACAGACCAAGAGAAGGCCAGAACTTTCTCTGAACATCTCTCAAATGTGTTTATCCCTCATCCATATGAGGGCTCTTCAGTAGATTCAGCAGAAATCACTGAATTTTTGACCACTCCAAAAAATACAGACGAAACGCCATTTATATTTACAAAGGCCGAAGTTGTACGCATTATAAGAAAATCGGACCCAAAAAAGTCACCAGGATACGATCTTATAACAAATCGTTTATTGCAAGAACTACCTGATTCTGGGATTACTTTCCTCACATCACTATTTAATGCTATGACTAGGCTGCAGTTCTTTCCCCTGGAATGGAAGGTCGCACAAATCGTGATGCTACTGAAGCCAGATAAACAACCTGAGGATGCAAAATCATATAGACCTATAAGTCTGCTACCTATTCCATCCAAGGTGTACGAATCCTTGCTGTTGCAACGACTTATATCCATACTCCAGAGAAAAAAATTAATTCCTGACCACCAGTTTGGGTTCCGAAGTAATCATGCCACCACCGATCAAGTTCATAGAATTACACAGAAGATCATGGAATCACTTGAGGCAAAATCATACTGTGCCAGCGCATTCCTGGACATATCTCAGGCGTTTGATCGCGTCTGGCACGAAGGATTGCTTTATAAGTTGAAAAGAGCTCTACCAAGTCACCTGTACGAAATACTAAAATCGTTTCTAGACCAGCGACATTTTATGGTGCAAAACGGTGAGGCACTTTCAGACCTTTGTCCCATAAAAGCAGGAGTTCCACAGGGCAGCGTGCTGGGCCCCGTTCTTTACTTATTGTTTACTTCAGATTTGCCGATATCTGAATCCTTAACTACTGGAACTTTTGCTGATGACACCGCAATACTAGCTACACATAACGACCCGAAAACAGCTTCACAAATACTCCAAAAAGGATTGAATGAAATTGCTGAGTGGCTCAAAAAGTGGCGGATAAAAGCAAACGAGACAAAGTCGGTCAACGTAACGTTCACTCTAAGAAAAGGATTTTGTCCTCCAGTAACACTTAACAACATTGAAGTTCCACAGGCAGATCATGTGAGATATCTTGGGTTGCATTTGGACAAAAGACTTACCTGGCAGAAACATATCTTCACAAAGAGGAAACAACTTGGCATTCAAACACGAAAGCTTTACTGGCTCATCGGACGAAAGTCTCAACTATCTCTTGAGAATAAGATACTTGTGTATAAGGCAATACTTAAGCCAATCTGGACGTATGGAATCCAATTATGGGGAACAGCATCTCACTCGAACATAGAGATCATACAAAGGTTTCAAAATAGAGCACTACGTATGATGACCAACGCTCCCTGGTTTGTACCCAACGATCTATTACACCGTGACCTGCGGATACCCACTGTGAGACAGGAAATTGTATATTATACTAAGTCCTATAATGAACGCATCAAACAACATCCAAATGCATTGGCCCGACCACTGATGGATAACCACAACAAATCACGACGCTTAAAGCGTAAAATACCTCAAGATCTAATCCAACCACAGTAATAATAACTACTGTCTCAATGATGAGGATGTGACACAGGTCACATACTGAGCGCGCCAGCATTAGCACCAACCAACATACGGCTGAATGTCCCAAAAAGGAGACAGATTGCAGTAGCAGATAACACAAAAAAAAAAAAAAAAAAAAAAAAAAAACCAATACAACAGCACTTTTGAAACGTCCAGTAGTCAGTCAGTAGTCAGTCGTGAAGCTAATTGTCTGTTCCAATTCGTAGATCCTATGGAGAAGAACAGACAAGAAACTCCATGGACACTCTTTTCCAACACTGTTTTTTCAATTTTTTCGTTACATTGTTTTAGGCATTTTATTAAGAAACAGTTAAGTGTGAGTGTAAGCATCCCTAAATCAATGTAATGAAAGTACAATGGCAATTTCATTGAAATCAAAGGTTTAGTCGTGAAAGAGTAACAGACAAAGTAACTATCAAATATATATGTTAATATTGATATGGTTTTTTTAAATTAATATTATTCAGTCAGAGTCAAGCTCTGGAAGCAACATAAACAAAACCGTTGAGATGATGATGATATTGAGACTTGAGTCAATTAGGAAGGTTATAAGATCAATAATATATAATCAGTTTAATATGGAGGAAACGGTTAGTACCACACACAAAACCATCACCAATATTACCAACACTCACATCGTAAGTACCCGCCCACACTATCAGCAAACTTTTCTTGAACCAGACGCCTTTAGGGTACAAGTCCACCGTCCACTCCGTGAGCTTGTCCTGCGGTGCCACGTCAGCTATCGAGGGTCTCGTGGAGAAGATGAACGTCCTCGTGTGGTAGCAGGGGAGGGAGTGGAAGTTGTCCACGGCCAGCACTGAGCCCCACGTGTCCTCAGTGTACAGCCGGGGAGTGAACAGCATGCGGCCTGCCTCTGTCTGCTGGACCTCCGCCACACGTTCGTATTGGCCTGACAATGTAAATTATCAGTAGATTTTTTTTTCGTCTAATGTCACTCCGTCATGTGATCAAAAGAAAATATTAGCCAATAAAACAAGATAATAGATAAATAGAATAGGAACGAAAAACTTATGCAACTTGGCTAGGGGGGGGACCTGGGGGGAGGGGGACAACCCATTTTTTTTTTTTTTAAATCTGTAGAAAGATTCATAGTTTGATAATAGTCACCTGACTGGTAGCTCATGGCGATAGCCATTCGTTCCATGAAGAAGTCTTTGTGCTCCTGCGTGAGCGGACACAGCAACAGCTTTGCCAACTGGTTCGGACACATCATCGGGAACCTGCAAGTAAGGAATTACTTCACTCATTATTACTTCATTCATTCATTCGACAATCATGTTACCAAAAATAGATACTTAGCTTAAATAGAATTTACTTGTCTAGTACCCATAATACAAGCTCTGCTTAGTTTGGGACTAGATGGCGTTGTGTGTAAGATGTCCGAAATATATTCATTTTTTTTATATTTTCATACATTTTTTCCTCCCGCTTATTCAGGTCAAGGAAAAGACTTACGTTCTCTTTTCAGTTTCAGGGAATATTGACTACTGTTCCGATCAGGTGTAGTATAATAGTACATTGTTCACCGAGGGAGGAAAGGAACCGATTACTAGCGAGTGAGCAGTTTGTGGCCCGAAGGCGCAGCCTAGGGCCACAATACTCCCGAGGTAGGAATGGGACTTTCACCCGAGTGCTACACAGTGCTTTATACTATACCTGTGAGGAACATTTAAAGTATTTATAAAATAAAATCAAAACGTAACGACACCATGTAAGACACAATTTAGCTTGGAATTTGACCAATATTTCGCGCTTCTTTTGTTTTTTTTTATTCTTCACAAAAGGATGTCAGTGCTACGGAGATTCCATATTTAAATTATATGAAAACTCCTTGGGCAGGCGCGCGCCATAGATAAGATAACACATGAGAAATGAAAATTCATACAACTTTCTCTCCCGCTAAAACACGTTAGAAATGGATTTTCATAAATTTTTTCCTCTCGTTTATTTAGGTCAAGGGAAAGATTAACTTTCTCTTTTCATTTTCAGGGAATATTGACTACTGTTCCGATCAGGTGTAGTATAAATATAATTACCAACCTAATCAGGCAGAGTAGAGTCACTTTGGTAGTCTTAAATATATATAAAATTTTAGAAATATGATTTAAGAATGTATTGGATGTGTGATAGTACATACCTTACATGTGAGAAGACAGCAGCCACAAGTGATTCCCAGTGTACCTTCATCTCGGCCTTGGACAAGTCGCTGGCGTTAAGGCGATCGCGCTGTTGGTTCAACCAACGTACCACGAATCTGTTAGAACAATATCGTTCTTCATTTAGACGAGTAATATAGTCATGTACTTATTCAAAGTTAAGTACTTATTAAATAATTCGTTTTTAAACAAGTAAAAGGTAGGTATCATATCAAATCAAATCATTTATTCTGCAATTAGGTTACATGAACACTTTTGCAAGTTAAACTTTTTTTGAGCAGATGAGTTCGGCCTTTCCTAACTGGACTAGCCCTGAGAAGAAAGGAAGAAACAAACTCAGGGATCACGGTCTCATTTAAAGTCCAGACGATATTCTTAAATGCAAAACACATATATAAAAGCAATAATTACAATTTGAGTTACAACTATAATAATTAAAGATAATTATTTAAAAAAATTCAACAATAGCAACAATTTAAAATAACATTGTTAAATATATAATGTAAATTTAACTATAAATTATAGTGACATCAACACAAATTTAAACATTCAAAATAAACAGCATGTGCAGAATGGGCAGCTCAATCCCAGGCGGTTTTATTACTTTTTACTATGGTTTTATTCTAGAGCTACGCTGATTTCAGCACGAATGGGCCAGCTCGACCGGAGCAGTAATACCCTCACACAGAAGACCATCCCTAATAATGACAACATTCTTGGTGACTGGAAGCAATTACCGAGGGTAGACAACGCAGGTGCGGTCGGTACCTAGATGGGTGACCGTTTGCGTTATATGTTATGATCGTTTCAGTGATTCCGGAGGTCACGTAAGCAGTCGTAAAGCTAAGTTGGAGGCCTTCGGACGGTTTAAAAATCCAACGGCAGTATTAAGTAGCCACAACGTGACTCGCCAGACCAAAACCCGCCAATGTATGGCCTTAATTATCTTCTGAGAGGAGATCCGATTTCAGAAGTGGGCCATTATGGGTTGTTGCAACAAGCACATATTTAAGAATTTAACCTCCTAACTGTCTGTTCCTAAGATGTATACGTACTGATACAAGCTCATCTCATTATGTAGAACTAGATCACTCTGTTGAAGCAATTGAACCAACGTTTCTCCCTCCAGCTCGCTGAGATCACTATCCGACCACACCCACTCCAAATTCCACTTCACGAAGTTCTGGCACGCCTGGAAAAAAAAAACATTGTTCATGATATTTTAATTAGTACAAGCTGCAAAAGATTTCAGTTAGAATGTGGCGACTTCTACATACAGCGCCAAGCGAAAAACATACAACATACATCTACCGAAGAAACAATGAACCATGAAGAAAGAAACACGGACTAACTACTAATCCTGAATCGCGATAGAGAAATTCTCGCGCCGATTAGCATATATACAACATCCCAACATCAACTGTTGGGCAGAGGCCCGCCAGTAAATAAATAGTAACATGAATTTTTATATGTATTAACGCATTAACGGCTGCATCAATTTCAACCATTCTATCAGTGTGAGATAGCTCCTTTAACAAGGAAGGTTATCTAACATCACGCTCCGGTGATCGGTGCAGCCAAATATCATCTGGAAGCTTTGGACTCAGTTGACCGAAGAGCCCGTAGGTTAATTAATAATGAAAAGCTCTCAAATAGCAGACTACACACCCTTGAGCATCGTCGTCGAGTTGCCAACTTATCGGTTTTTTATAGGATACACTTTGGAGAGCTCGAAAGCTCTTTTCGAACTGATCGAGCCATCTCCATTCCTTTATCGGACTACTAGGCGCAGAAAAAAGTTTCATCCATATGTTGTTGACATACCCAAAAGTCGAACTAAATGGTTTGACAGCTCGTTTTTGGTGAGAGTCGCCAAAGTTTGGAACGACCTGCCTGGGTCTATTTTTCCTGATAAGTTGAAGTCTTTAAGAGTAGAGTGAACAGGTTTCTTTTGGATGGGCGTGTACCATAGATGAAGACGGAAGGTCTTCATCTAAACTTTCCATCGGTGAGATGGAAGACAAACACCTATTCCATTACAAAAATAAAAAAAAACGCTACAAGGTTGTATAGCATTATGTTGATAGTGGTAAATTATTTACTACCAGAAAAACTATAGCTACCTTTTTCCACATGGACAAAAGATTAGTGATTAAAAATTAGTGATTATTCAAAATTCACAGCAACTTTAAAAAAAAAATAGTTACAAGCTCACGTTTGATGCAAGGTTTCGGTATCGACCACAACAAAAAACAAGGCCGAAAGTACGGTTTCGGCACGAACAAGTGTTTCGGCCGTTCACTAAAAATTTCTAGTGACGTAGTGGGTTAGTTAGTACTAAATAAAGTATCGTCTACACAGTACTAACAAATATACCTTGGCAACCTCAAAATGTCCACAAGCCATTGTGTATTGCATCCAGGAAATGAGCTGGCCGCGCTTGGCAGCTTGAGCTATGTGCTGCGCCATGTATCCCAGGCACAGACTGACTAGATCCTGGAAAAGAGAAAGAGAAATGAGGACTAGCACCACATTTCAGAACCTACAAAAAGGAGTTTAAGTTTATTTCTGTATGTTTGTAATTTGAACTTTAAACTACTGATCATTTTAATGAATTAAGTGTCAATAGGTAGTCAATATTTTTTTAGATTAAAAATAGTAGCCGATCAGATAATCGAGGATATCAGCTATCTTTATATCAAATAATATCTAAATTGATGCAACTATCATCTTCCTAGCCTTATTCCCAAGTTTATTTGGGGTCGGCTACTAGCTCAACCGGTTTTACCTGAATACCAGTTTTTCCACGGAGCGACTGGTATCGGACCTCCGCAACCCTAAGGGAGAACTGAAATTCGAAGATTGAACTAGTTGTCAGTATATTTGAGGGCACTGACTTCCCAATAACGATTGCCATAGATGTTCATGACAACCGGGACCGACGGCTTTACGTGCTCTCCGAGGCACGGGCGTGAATCACCGCGAAACTTCCAAACTCCGGGCAGCTATTAGGAATTTCCTAAGAAAATCCCAAAAACACTTTTTGGCCCGACCCGGGATTTGAACCCGACACCTCTTGATTAGCAGTCGCATACGCTACTTAGCTTAAGCGGTTGCTGATCAAGAGGTATCAGGTCCGATTCCCGAGTTGGATCAAATGTTTGTGTGATCCGCAAATATTTTTGGTTTGGATGTTTTCTCTGTATAATATGTATGTATTTACAAAAAAAAAGTATGTTTATGTATTTGAATATCACTTGTTTAAAACCCATAATACAAGCTCTGCTTAGTTTGGGACTAGATGGCGCTGTGTTTAAGATGTCCGAAGTATTTATTATTTATAACATGCAAATTAAATTCAAAGTTTATAAACGTAATAGTATTAATACTACAAGAATACTTGCCTTAACATTATATTTATCAGCGAGAGAAAGCACTGGCAACACAGTCTGATATGATATCCTTATATGTCCGGTGTAGAAATATCTGAAACAGCATCATTTATATCTGTTCATAATTTGAATTGACAAGAAGAAAGAAAGAAACATTTATTTTAATGATATTGCAACACTGTTAAATAATATTTGATATAACATGGCATTGCATTATATAGTTATATTAAAGGTACAGATCATGTAATCAAGTATGCATTATTACAAATTAATCAACTTCTGTTTTTAATACATATATTAAAAACACAATACAAACATTTGCTGTGCAGTTGCGTCGCAGTGTACATTAAAAATAGATGTTGCTCAGCATAATGATGCACCACTTACGATACAGCGCTGATTTTCAGCATCACCTTTTTCAGAAGAAGCTTTTCCGGATTTGATTCCTGTGTCGAACCAATTGTTTGTGTGATCCGTAAATATTTGTTTCAGGGTTTGGGTGTTTTCTATGTATGTTATGTATGTATTCACAAAAAAAAAATATGTTTATGTATTCATATCAGTTGTCTAGCACTTATTAAACAAGCCCTGCTTTTTTTTATTGTTGTAATGGAATAGGCGTTTGTCTTCCATATCACCTGATGGAAAGTGTAGATGAAGACGAAGATACACACCCATCCAAAAGAAACCTGTTCACTCTACTCTGTTCTGCTTAGGTTTGGACTAGATAGCGTTGTGCAAGATGTCCGAAATATTTATTTCTAATAGTTTTTATTTTATAGCATCGCTTTCACGTACTATGAGAGTTGTGTTATGGTGAACATAATTTCTGATTCACAAATTGTTGCGCTGAGTCTGACAGTTTTTTTGTTCGTTTCATGTATGCTTGTTAAGTGCTCCATTACACATGATGTGTATTCCTAATGCGGGAGTTGTCTATTAGAAAAAAAATTTGTTACCATACAAGTACTTACTTGATAAAGTGTGGGAACACAGTCGCAGCTGTTGGAGTCTCTTGTAGAACAATCCGGCTTTCCCGCCATTCGCTCCATTCACGATTCATCAGCATTACCTGTAAAAAAGTTTTCCAGCTATCATAGTAAAAGTCGTTTAGTTTGAAGCTAAATGGCATTGTGTCAAATATTGATTTAATAAAATACACTGGCAGTTCCAAGTGCATTTAAAGGTATTCGCACATTACATTGACTCAACTCACAGTATGGCATAGCTCTATGTTGTGTTTTTTAAGAGTAAATTTATCAACTTGTAATACGACGCGTGGTCCACGAGTTGTACACGCGTTGTTGCGTTTTCTTTTTCTCAACATATCATGAACCCAATATCTTGTGTTCCTTCGGTTTATTTTATTTTCGTCATCGAGTATCATCGCTATTATTGCCAGTTCTTGATATGTGAAGCGAGACATTTTACGCTTCCTCTAGATGGAATTCGAGTAACGACTGATAGATCTGGTTGAGGTTGAGCTAGTTGACAAAGCACTACCTCCTGGTCCAGACGAACCTCAACCACTGTGCCGCGGCGCAGGATCTCCTCCTGCAAACGATGGCACAGTGGTCGATAGGTGTTGCCGTAGTCGCGGAGCCCTATTTTGTCCCTCCCCGTCCAAATTGGATGGGTGACTGGGACGGCTCCGTGGCAGTCGTCAGCTCCACGGCGGCTCATTCCCCGCCCTTGTCGCTAAGAGACAAGGGTACTGGATATGTTGCCGTCGAATGGGGGGGAACCACCATTTATGGTGTATATTTCTCCCCCAACCGGAGTCTGAGCGACTTCGAGGTCTTCCTAAACAACCTGGAGACCTCGATACGGCGATTGGGGTCTGGGCACGTCCTCGTGCTGGGGGACTTCAATGCAAAGTCCATTGCGTGGGGTTCCCCGGCGACGGACGCCAGGGGCGAAGCCGTCGAGGAATGGGCGGCGTCGGTGGGCCTCTGTTTGCTGAACAGAGGCGCCACCAACACGTGCGTGCGACAGCAGGGGGGGTCGATAGTGGACCTTTCGTTCGCTACCCCTGCAGTCGCCGCACGAGTAAGGAACTGGAGTGTCCTGGATGAGGTCGAGACGCTCTCGGATCACCTTTATATCCGATTCGAGCTCTCCCGGTCCCAGGACGCCAGTAGGGGTCACGCGGCGCGGCGTCCCTCCCGTTTTCCGCGGTGGGCTGTCGCCAAGCTGGACAGGGACCTACTAGAGGAGGCGGCCATTGTTTGCTCTTGGCTGTCTCCGCAGGCCCCGACCGAGGAGGTCGACGTGGGGGCTGGTCGCTTCGCCGATGCGTTAACGCTCATCTGCGATGCGGCCATGCCCCGCGTTCGTGGCCGTCGGCCTCCTCGGAAGGAGGTCTACTGGTGGTCCCAGGAGTTGGCGGACCTCCGTGCGGCCTGCGTACGTGCCCGGAGGTCCCACACCCGGAGTCGGCGACGTCACCGCGGAGGCGGTGAGGAGGTGGACCGGCTTCACGAGGAGTACCGAGCAGCTCGGGAAACTCTGAGGCTGGCCATTTGCCGCGCCAAAGACGCGAGCAGAAAAGAGATGCTGGAGAGTCTGGAGCGTGACCCCTGGGGTCGCCCTTATCGTGCGGTGCGTAACAAGCTCCGCACGTCGGGCCCCCCCCTTACGGAGACTCTCCAGCCCAGCTTCCTGCAGGAAGTGGTCGAGGGCCTATTCCCGCAGCGGGCGGAACACACACCCCCGTCGATGGCCCGTCGTGGTCGTCGTCGGGGCAGCGTGGGTGATGTTCCGCCTGTCAGGGAATCTGAGGTAGGGGCGGCTGTTCTGCGGATTCGATCCAAGAACACCGCCCCCGGGCCGGACGGGGTTCCAGCCCGAGTGATGGCCCGTGCCCTCGACTACATGTCGGACCACCTCAGGGGAGTGTTGGACGCTAGCCTGGCGTCCGGACGCTTCCCTGAGCGTTGGAAGTGCGGGAAGCTGGTCCTGATCCAAAAACATGGACGGCCTGCCGATTCGGTCGCGGCCTACAGGCCCATCGTGTTGCTGGACGAGGCGGGCAAGTTGTTTGAGAGGGTTCTCTCTGTCCGCATCGTCCGGCACCTCAGCGAGGTGGGGCCCGACCTGTCGGACGCCCAATTCGGTTTCCGAGAAGGGCGTTCGACGGTCGACGAGATCCTGCGCCTGAGGGCCGTGACCGAAGAGGCGGTGAGAGACGGTGGAGTGCTGTTGGCGGTGTCATTGGACATCGCCAACGCCTTCAATAGTCTGCCATTCGGCTGCATCAGGGCCGCACTCCAATACCACGGAGTGCCAGGGTACCTGAGGCGGCTGGTGGCAGACTACTTAGAGGAGCGTACCGTCGAGTACGAGGACCGAGGTGGCGCCTTGAGACGCAGGGCCATGTCGTGCGGTGTTCCACAGGGGTCTGTCCTAGGACCACTCCTGTGGAACATGGGATACGACTGGGCCCTACGAGGGCGTCTCCCCCCCGGGCTGGGTGTAATCTGCTACGCAGACGACACCCTAGTCACGGCCCGGGGGGCAAACTTTGAGGAGGCGGCGCGCCTGGCCACCACAGGAGTCTCCCGGGTGGTCGGGCGCATCGAGGCGCTGGGTCTGCGGGTGGCCCTGGACAAGACGGAGGCCCTATTATTTCATGGGCCCCGTCGCGGTCCGCCCGCCGGCGCCTCCATTGTGGTCAACTCGGTCCTCGTACCGGTCCGGGCCCAGATGAGGTACCTGGGTCTGGTCCTCGACGGTAGGTGGCTCTTCGACGAGCACTTCCGACAGCTTGGTCCTAAGCTGGTGGGCACTGCCTCCGCCCTAGGGCAACTTCTGCCCAATTTGGGCGGGGCCAGTGTCCCCACTAGGCAGCTGTACACGGGGGTTGTCCGGTCGATGGCACTTTACGGTGCACCGGTGTGGGCGGCGGCTCTGTCCGCCCAAAACAGGGCGCGCCTCTGGCGCCCCCAGCGGATACTGGCGGTCAGAGCCATACGTGGATACCGCACGGTGTCCACAGAGGCGGCGTGTGCCTTGGCCGGAACACCCCCGTGGGATTTGGAGGCGGAGGTGCTCGCCGAAGTTTATCGGCGAGTGGCTGACTTCCGGGCGGAGAATGGCTTTCGCCCTCCGCCCGAGGACGTGCGCGAGTGGCGCGAAGCCGCTCGCCGAGCCACCATGCAGAGATGGTCGTTCCGGCTGGAGACCCCACGTGCTGGCTTTGCCGCCGTGGAGGCTCTTCAGCCGGTCATCGCGGAGTGGGCAGGGCGGCAGCACGGGACCCTTTCCTTCCGGCTGACGCAGGTACTTTCCGGGCACGGTTGCTTCGGAAAGTACCTGCACTCGGTCGCTAGGAGGGAACCGAGTCCCGCCTGCCACCACTGCGACTGCAGTGAGGACACGGCCCAGCACACGCTGGCGGTCTGCCCCGCTTGGGCGGCGCAGCGCCGGGTCCTCACTGCAGTCATCGGAGGGGATCTCTCGCTACCGGCCGTCATAAGATCGATGGCCGGCAGCGACAGTTGTTTTACCGCGGTCGCAACCTTCTGCGAGGACGTAATCTTGCAGAAGGAGGTGGCGGAGAAGGCCCGGGAGGATGCTATCCAATCGGACCCGATCCGCCGCCGGCGCCCCGGGCGGCGGAGGCGAGCATACCTGCGTCTCATGCCGCCCTGAGAGTGGCCGCGGATGGGCGGGACGGGTTTCCCGTCCGTCCGCAGTAGTGGCCAACCGCGAGGGGGCGGCGTCCGCGTGTGACCGGACGTTGCCCAATTAGAGAGTACACAATTGAGGTGGTGCCCGCAACAGTGCGGGCAGGCGCCGGTTGGAGTCCAGAAGGAAATCCCCTCCCTGGACTCCTTCCAATACAAAGGCGCAGAGAGGGTCACACCGTGTGGTTTTAGTCGGTTCGAGTCCGACACACCACCCCGCCGTAACCCCCGACGGGGTGACGGTCCGCGGGGATTTCCACACGTTAAAAAAAAAAAAAAAAAAAAAAAAAAAAAAAGTTGACAAAGCACTACCACTCGTTGACGACGCACTGCTCACTCATTGACGCCAAGTTGTCCACTGGTGACCGATGCGTTGATTGCCTAGTCGACGACTCGTTGATACCGAATCGATAGTTCTAGTTGGAAGCGTGTTGGATTGGCGTTGAGTGAGTCAGTATAATGTGCGAATACCTTAAGACTAATAATTTGAAAAAATATTGCATACTGTTCCCAACCATAAGCATCTCAGCAAGTCACCATACTGTGTGTGAGTCATCACACTGCATTGTCTTCATTATAGGGTGACTACATCATACATGCATCAACAGTCTTCAACAGTCCACTGCTGGACATACGCCTCTCCTTAGAAAGGAGGTTTTGGCCTACTATACCACGCTGGCCAGACGGGTTGGTATAGGGTTGGTTTCAAGTTTTCCTTCTCTTTGCATTGATGTTGTCTTGCGTAGTTTATCCCTTAGTCGCCTTTTACGACACCCGGGGGATGAATAGGGGTGGTGACACTCTGTATTAAGAATATGGTGACTACTACTCTTGGATTCTACTCATTCTTTCCATCAGGCAGAGTAGTCACTTTGGTAGGCTCATAAATTAAAAAAAAAACAATGAGATCAATTACTGTAGTCAATAGGGAAGGCTAAAGTATAAGCAAGATTGTTGGAAAAAATGTTCTAGTGTGTGGTGCCCGTGTCATTTATAATGGACCTCCGACTAGGAATACACCTTACATGTTAGTTTTAAAAAAAAATAAAAATAGGTACAAATACTGTTCACAAATAGTTTATGTAGAAAGGTTAAAAATAGGAAATAAAATAATAAAATATAACATTAAGGTAAGCAAAAATGATAAAATTTGTGGTAGTAACATATTCAACACACACTTTAATATTTGTATTTAACACACACACATACATACATATTTATATTTAAACAGAAGGTAGATACGTCAACAATTAAACATTTAATTGCACTATTAGATCTCGAATATTTTTTTTTAATACAACCAGTCTATTAGAAAAGATGTCTATGTCGACTGAAGGAACTAAAATAGCATCATATTGCAATATACATACCTGAAATACCTCACTGCTGGCACATAGGATCAGTCTGTGAGCCGGATACCTTCTTCCACCCACCTCCAAAGTCAGGTCACTCATCAACTGTTCTGCATAAAGTGTGGCTATCTTGAGCAGCACACTCTTTGAATTATCCACCTGGAATAGAATACGGTATTATATATAGTGTTGTTCACTAGAATTTGACAAAGTATAGTCAATATTGAACCAGTTTTATATGAAGTTTTTTTTTATAGAAATAATATCAAATGTAGTGAATTGTATTTATGATCTGAGAATAAAATATTAAATTTGAATTTGTGCCATTGTAGTATTTACCTGTGTGTTTCAAACGCTTTCCATAGCTAAACTGTTTTTTTTTTAAATCTAAACAGATATTTAAACAAGAAGATGTAAATAGTTTTCGAGTACATGCATCATGTACAAACAACATAAAACATAAATTTAATATCATACATATTTATTTTTCTATATATCTTTAATAATACAATTTAATATAATCAATACTATAGCAATACACTTTAGCTTTTAAGAGAGGGCTTTGTTTTTACATCATAACTAGCCAATCAATCATCTGAAATCTTGTCTGAATACACACCTCTAGCAGTGTGCAGGTAAATACTGTTTACAGGGTATAGAAAAATAACTTTTATACAAATGATTTGCTGATAAATTATTGATAGAAATTAATACAACATGTTTGTAACTCTGTGAAAAACTTTTACTGTTAGTAACCAGGTGAAATGGTCTCAAAAAATGTGTTCATAATGTTTACGAATATTTGCGGTCGGCAAGAAAAAGATTTTAATATTTAAAATATTTTTATCTAACACAAAAAGCCATGTGAGATTACCTAAAGTTACCAAACATTGATAGTGAGTCTTCACTGTATTACTGCAATGGTAGACATTAAAAAAAATAATGATTAAGTACAGGACATCTTACAAATATTTTATTTTATTGCTTATAGATATTGATAGTGGGACAACAGTGACGCTTAGTATTCATCTGATTTAATGAAGTTATGCTAAATTAATGCTGACATTATTGACATTGGTCAAAAATCCATATTATTTTAGTATTTAAGTATTTATGAATAATACAAAATGACAGAATAAAAACAATGTAAAGAAACTGAGAATACCTTTCTCAAAATTAAGTTAAAATATTGCAATAATAAAACTGTCTCCAATTTATTTATTGGTATTTAGTTATATATAGATTCTCACGAAAACAACAAGACAGATCGACACTTCTCACCTCGAGATCTTCATTGGACTCGGATTCCTCAGACTTTTTAGCAGCTGATGAAGGTATTTGACGGTTCACCGTTAGGAAATCCATTTTGATATCCCTAATTTACACTCATTTGAAAAGAAAATATTTTTTAATTTAGTACTTATTTAGCTTAATCAGAATAATAATTTGATAATTTGACAACTTCTTACTTCAATCCAGTGTTTCCACTTTCGTTTTCCATTTTTCCCTAGTTTCTTTTGAATTTATTCCTAAAATTCCCTAAACTACTTTCATAAATCCTTTATTTAGGGAACATAAACATAATACAGAAAATAAACCTCAGCATATAATTTAAAATAGGTATATATAATAACAAAATGCCCATTTTACATTATTTTCGTCAAAGATGATGCTTAATTATTATTTCCTTCCATATAATATCGTAATAACTTGAACTTGAAAAATTGATGCCACTAGTGCCACTACTACTCCGCAATACAGAAATAACGTCAAACATATCAAATCAAGAACCTACATATTACAATACGACCAAATTCTGGTGACATCATCGAAAATAGGTAAGTTTTTTTTATTGACGAATAGCATTTATTAGGATTCTTGGGAATCACCAAGCAAAAAGCTGTGGTATAGTCTATCATTTACTTTACTACAGGGCTACCAGTATAGGCTTTGATTTTACCCCGAAATTCCCTAAATCCCTGTATTTTTCAAATTGTCTTTAAATATCCAAAATATCAGCTATTTGTCCCTAAAATAGGGAGAATTCCCTAAAAGTGGAAACACTGCTTCAATCAACTCAACTTCACAGTCACAGATTACAGATTATGTCGCACTCGCGATGTTTTACGAATTGCAAGCAAACTAACGTTTGGCAGTTACTGAGACCCATAAAATTAAATAACCTTTTCATTATTTTCTTCTAAATATGGTTTTGTAATGATACAGATACCAAGAAAATATTAATCATTTTAATATTAAATGATTACAAATGAATAATTTTGCATTCGAGATTAGACAAAATTACACACATTTGTGGTTGAGTTGACACTGTTGACATTGACAGATACAATGACAATTTAAAAATTATGAATTTGATGTGAAAAGAACCAAACGTTACATTCTAATAAAGTTTATTTTAAACCCAGTGGTTTATTAGGCTTGATGTAAGGAGTAATATGAATCTAACTATAATAAACACGCTAGTGCTACAGTACATTACATGATTTCAATAACAGTCGGTATGTGTGACACCAACTAGAGTATTTGCTTAACGTCAAATAATTGCAATAGACTGTAAACATTAAGTTTTGCAAGTGTTCAGCCGGCAGGACAGTCAGGATCAGATAGACCAGAATGATGGCACTGAAGAAAAAGAAGAATATTATTATACTTACACTTTGTATGGTCATATGTTTCATTCTTTATCAGCTTTATTTTTTCTTGACCATAACATCAGAAACTGGATTCAATGATAGATTTATATCAGTCATGGATCATCATGAAATCGAAGGGTTAAAGGGATCGGCACCAAAGCATGTTATTATAAGGTCAGAATCTGATAAGTTTATCAACAATAATGGTGTTATTCGGGGTGTCTTACATAGCACCATGTCAAAATACAGACCAGATGCGAATAACAAGTTTAAATGCTTGAAAAACGATCAGTGGATCCCGTTTGAAGAAGTGAATGATGATTATTGTGATTGTGAAGATGGTACAGATGAGCCCAGTACAAATGCATGTCCTAATGGAACTTTTTACTGTGATACCCAACATAGTGGCAAGCCTATATCTTTCAACAGTGTGCCATCTGATAAAGTCAACGATGGTATTTGCGACTGCTGTGACGGTTCAGATGAATGGCTTTTGAATTCTAAACAAAAACTTTTATCCCAAATGATAGCTAAGTTTATTAGAGTTTACGTGACAAAATGTCCCAATAAGTGTCTTTAATCCATCGTTAATTGAACACCATTTGTAAAAATATGCATTGTTGTGAAACTATTGTTATTTATTAGTTTTAAAGCACATTGTTGTGAATTGTAACGTAATATTTTGCTTTATGTATACACAAATTGGCAATGTAAAGATTATTTATTCAGATGTTCATATGTTCTAGGATGTCTATGTTACACATTACTTGTGTGACATTGATTAACCATGTTAAGTTCAGTAACGAATACACAACACTTATAACTACTAAAGACTGAAACAATGATTAAAATGTACATATGAATTATTGGTTTAAATTGTGTCCCATCACACCTTCTTGGTTTCTTTAATGAGTGATATATGTTAAAGATTTCTTCTTAAAATTTGTATATTCAAGTTAAGCTATTGCCATGAACTACTGAACGAAGGTCTTCCCTAATGAGTGCCAGCGATCCCGCTCTTTTACAGTCTGCATCCATCTGCTACTAGACCCTTGCTTCAAACCGTTGGTCCGTTTACACCAGTTTTATTATGAACTCTTCTCTGCCTGATGGGAAGCTTGAGTAGAATCTAAAAGTGGGGTCACCATCCTTATTGTGAGGCAGTGTTGGGCATTAATCAATTAATATTTTAATCATCGTAGTAATTGATTGAAAAATTAATTGCAATTGATTTAATCACAATTAATTTAATTGCAAAATTTTGCAATTGATTGAATCTCAATTGAAAATCAATTGTGATTAAATCAATTGCAATTAAAATAATGCAACTAGTATTTTTAATTGTTGCAACAACAAGTAAAACTAACAATTAATAATCATGTTTTTCTGCACTGCACCTGTGTAGGTGCACACAATATAAATGATCTTTCTTGTTATCTTACTTATTTCCCCGCGAAACTTCCTGTTTGTTTCTGTATAATTTTCAATGCAAACTGTTGTTACCTGTTGTTATTCAGGTACAATCCTTTTTTATTCGCGCGGGCGCAGGTAAGCGAAAAGTCAAGAATGTTTGTCAAAGTTATAAGCTCTCGCTCAGACTTAAGGCCATCTACTTAACTTCTGCCAGTCAGTCTATTTAGTCAGTCCTGTCAGTTCATGTCAGTCAGTCCTATCAGTTCAGTTCAGTCAGCCAGTCTTGTCAGTTCAGTCAGTCAGTCTTGTCAGTTCAGTATGTTTAGTCAGTCCTGTCAGTTCAGTGTGTCAGTTCAGTCAGTCCTGTCAGTTCAGTCACTCCTGTCAGTTCAGTCACTCCTGTCAGTTCAGTCACTCCTGTCAGTTCAGTCACTACTGTCAGTTCAGTCACTCCTGTCAGTTCAGTCACTCCTGTCAGTTCAGTCACTCCTGTCAGTTCAGTCACTCCTGTCAGTTCAGTCACTCCTGTCAGTTCAGTCACTCCTGTCAGTTCAGTCACTCCTGTCAGTCCATGTCAGTCAGTACTATCAGTTCAGTTCAGTCAGTCATTCCTGTCAGTTCAATTCAGTCAGTTCAGTGAGTCAGTTCAGTTAGTCCTGTCAGTTCAGTCACTCCTGTCAGTCCATGTCAGTCAGTACTATAAGTTCAGTTCAGTCAGTCATTCCTGTCAGTTCAGTTCAGTCAGTCCTGTCAGTTCAGTGAGTCAGTTTAGTTCAGTCAGTCCTGTCAGTTCAGTTCAGTCAGTCCTGTCAGTTCAGTTCAGTCAGTCCTGCAAGGTTATCAGTCAAGTGAGAGCCCTACTCTGTGCCACCCCTCCATCTTCTACTTCTTCTATTTACTTTATTTACATTTAATTAAAGTTTAATTGCAGAGACAATTAACAATTGATTAATAGTTAATTGCAAAACTAACAGTTAACAATTGATTAATTGTTAATTGCAAAACTAACAATTAACAATGATTAATTGTTAGTTCATATTTTACAATTAACAATTCATAAATTGTTAATTGTTTCCTTGCAATTAAATTTTGCCCAACACTGTTGTGAGGGTAGGCAATGCAGCATGGTAACCCATACCATAGCAGCCTAGTCAAATAATTCTACAGGAGGCTGGGAGAATGATGCAGAATGATTGAGCCTCCGGCCTCACACACCAATGAAATATGACGGTAACAAAGCTGTCATTATGGATGACTGGATGATCTTCTGTGTGAGTACCGCCCTGGTTGAACCGCCCCATTCCTTCTGAAATCAGTTGCCTAGTTGCAGTATTAGTGTACCTGTTATTATTAGATATCCTAAAATATTAGTACAAAGATTAAAGATCATCATCATCCATCCATCATATCGCAGTCCACTTCTGGACATAGGCCTCTCCCATTGCACACCACTCTAATCGATTTTGGGCTTCTCGCATCCAGCTCCTGCCAGCCATCTCACGCAGGTCGTCACTCCACCTCGCCTGTGGGCGTCCTACACTACGTTTACCGAGACGCGGTCTCCATTCCAGAACTCTTCTGCCACAGCGGTCATCAGTTCTGTGGGTAATATGGCCAGCCCACTGCCACTTCAGCTTGCTAATCTGGTAGGCTATGTCGATGACCTTAGTTCGCTGACGGATCACCTCATTCCTGATACGAACCTTCAGAGAAACGCCGAGCACAGCCATAGTACAAAGATTTTGTGAAGGTATTTTTGATATTTATTTTTAAATTATCAGTAATAGCTTTACAATTGTAAAAAAGCGTTGTGACAATTTTTTCTGTCATAGCGATGGAGGCAATAATTAAAAAATAAATATTTCGGACATCATAAACACAACATATGGGTACTAAACAACTGATATAAATACATATTATATACATAGAAAACACCCAGACTCCGAAACAAATAGTTGTAGATTACATGAAGTCGAACCCGAGACATCTGATCAGCAGCCGCGTACGCTAACCACTAGACCAACAAACCGGAACTGTCCCGGCGCACAATATCGGAGATATATAAAAAACAAAAATATCTCTGGATAGATCTCAATTTGCTCCGTTCATCTGTGCTATTCCGGTAATTTGATCCCATCCCAGAGTCTGCAAAAAAAATTGCTAAACATACGCTATCAAAATCTGAGTATAATTCAGGAACAAAGGCGTCTACGGTGTTGATTCTTCGACTAATAATTTGCTCCGTTGCTAATCTAATTAGCTCCGTATGAAAAACAACGAAATTTTCATTATTTTCCATGAAATACTTAAAAAAAGAAACTTACGACGTACATACGTACTGCGCATGTGCGCAGATCATTCGGCTCGCGTCTACAATCGGTGCGCTAGGGAGAGTCTAGGGACTTTCTTTCAGCAGTAAATCAGTTTCAAAAGTCTTACACCGCTTACGCGCACTAAGAAATAATGGAGAGTAATAAAAGCTGATAGAAAGTAATCAAAGCTTATCTTGTTCATGGTATACCTATCAAGAGAGGCCCACAGTTTATTTGAATACTGGGAAGAAAAAATTATGTTTACAAGAGGATCTTGAAAGCATTATCGATACATCATATATACAGCTTCTGTACCAGGTAATACATAAGCTGAATTATTTTGCAATGCAAAGCGTCAATATTGTTCTCAGAAATTTTGTACGCTATGCATTAAAGTCTAACTTTACAATTTCAAGGAATATTGCGTGTTCTTGTGTGAAAATTGAAATGTTCTGGTTAACATCTAGATCTAGATATTACTAAAAATCATGACTAGAATCTAAAATTTTATGTAAAACTAAAACATTTTATTACGTTTATGGCAATACAATAACCAATGACATTTAAAAATTGCTCTATCTATGCCCTCTAGAAAATTCCATAGTTTTCTATTATACCAGTAACCACGCTACCTCATGTATAATCTGTGCATTGTAATTTGTTAAACATTTACCGGCAGCATCGAGCAGTTCGTTTCGATTGCGGCAGTCGAGATTTCGAGGCATTATTGACAGTATAGCTAAGAGGAAGAATTTATATAAATTGCAAAAATGACTGTTGATGAGGGCGTCGATATTACAAAGGCGGGAGACCGCGGTGTCCTAAAAAGGATAATCAAAGAAGGAACAGGAACTGATACTCCCTGTATCGGATGTTCGGTATCTGTACACTACACCGGGACTCTTCTGGATGGAACGAAATTCGATTCCAGCAAGGATAGAAATGAACCCTTCGAGTTCAATGTGGGCAAAGGTCAGTACATATTAATAATATTCAGTTTTCGTTAATCTTATATGGTCGGCTATGGGTGTGCTACATGTTTGACTTGGAAGTTTCTTATTGGAATCTTATTAAATAGTTTCAAAATTCATAACTATCTATATAGACTAGTTACAGAAGCAAAAAATTATATGTGACCTCTTTATTTAGATTATATTCCACGAATTAGTAAAATGTTACCTAGGATTTTTTTATATGATAACTTGCAGAGTATTCTGACTTGACCCTGGCCTGAGTCAATTGTTGGTAGATGGTAAAAATTTATTTATGTAAAATGGACAAACAGACAAGCAATGTTAGAATGCCAATATTAAGTTCTTTTTTTGAATACCTTGAGATACTCTCAGGTTCAATTCCTGGGTCGGACCAAATGTTTGTATGATCTACAGATATTTATTTTGGAGTTTGGGTATTTTCAATGCATAATATGTATCATCAACAACCCATAACGTCCCACTGCTGGGCTCAGGTATCCTCTCAAGAGAGGGTTAAGGCCATACGTCCCCACTCTGGCCGAGTGCGGGTTGGGGACTGGCAAGACACATTGTGGCTACGTTATCTTGCTCTTGGATGTTCGTAAGCCACCTGAAGGCCTCCCAACTAAGCTTCACGATTGCTACCTTGTGATAACAACTGGGCGACGTGACCTCCAAATCAGGAAACACTCATTACATATAATGCCACAATGGGTCACCCATCTAGGTCTGACCACACCGTCATTGCTTACCCTTGGTGATTGTTTCCAATCACCTAAGATCACTCGGCTATGAGCGATTATTTATAAAAAAAAGTCTACTATTATTCTATCAGTTGAATGTCTACTATCGGTAAAATAGAGAATAAACTGCTTTTTTTTCAGGTTCCGTTATCAAAGCATGGGACATCGGCATATTGACGATGAAGAAAGGGGAAGTGTGTGTGTTGACATGTGCCTCTGAATATGCTTATGGTGCTGCCGGCAGTCCACCCAAGATACCTCCAAATGCTACCTTGATATTTGAAGTGAGTCACCAACTTTACTTGAACCATCTTCTTACTAGGAACCCCTTAAAATAGGTAGTTCCTAAATTTTAAGAGAAATCTTAATTTACTTAGGTGTTGCTAAAAACGAAAATATCACTATGGGTAAGCTAACTCTTTGAATTAATAGACTGCCTTGTTGGTCTAGTGGTTGCTGTATGCGGCTGCTGATCAAGAGGTCTCGGGTTTGATTCCTGGGTCAGAACAAATATTTGTTTCTGACTCTCGGTGTTTTTCTATGTATAATATGTATGTATTTACAAAAAAAAGTATGTTTATTTATTTATATCAGTTGTTTAGTACCCATAATACAAGCTCTGCCTAGTTTGGGACTAGATGACGTGTGTAAGGTGTCCGAAATATTTATTATTATTCTTTATGTGACCCCTAAAATTTAGGGTATGTCTTTGAAAATGGCCATAATATTCTTATTAGAATTTGTACTTTAAATGGACATCAATTATTCAAAAGCAAACTTACTGCATAAACATGTCGCTATAAGTTTGCTTCTGAATATACTTTTTGTGCTCATTTTTGCCTATAGATAAACAATGTGTAGCACATAGCAGTACACAGTACTTTACTTTCAACACTCCTCTATAACCTAATGGGCACTGTCGAAATGCAAGACTATGTCACTGCAAAGAGACCTGTCTGATTTGGTATAGTAGGCCAAAATGTCCATTCTAGGAAAAGGCCTATGTCCAGCAGTGGACTAATTACAGGGGGGTGTCACTCCGCAGTTTAGGTATAGTCGGCCGGCTGCCTGCCGGATCAGACACGCCGGTCGAACAGACATCGTCAGAACAGTTAAGAGTTACACGATAGAAAGAGACGCAACTGTAGGTAAATATAATCGTAGTGATTCGGCGCTGTGCGATCTGAATTGAACTTAATCTTTTGACACCGAGGGTATCTATAACTTTAATTTACTTTTCGGAGTGAGTCTTCTGTACAGGTACTATTATGTATTCTGTGCTAATTACTCATGTTACTGTGCCAAAAAGGGTTAGATATTTACATGTTATAAAAAATATTCTAACCATTCTTAAATGTGTTCTATGATATAAAAATTATATATTGTTTTAATTATAAAAATTATAGTTGCATTGATTGGTATTTTAGTCTACTTTTTAAGGATTCTGACTTCTTCGCCAGAAGTCCAGGGCTTATGGGCTTGATTCCCAACAAGAATAAATAATTAATTAATTAGATATATTCCTATTTAATAAGCAATCGAATTATGAATCACAGACCCTGCCTGGCTCGTTTAGAATTGAATGTGTATCTGTAAATAACTAAATCTCTGCAGATATAATTAACTAACCTCATAGAAGGAGGAAGTTCTCGACTCAATTGTATTTTTTTATCAATATTATAAGTAAAATAATGGTTATCACTGAAACCTGTCAAAATAGGTATTTTTTATCACTTGTGGTGTGTGTTACAGGACATTGTGGTCAACGTAGACCATAACATTTAATAATACAATTACTGCTAGTGATAATAATTTTTTAGGGTTCTGTATTGAAATGATAAAATGAGACCATATTACTAAGAATCTGCGGTCCATATTTCTGAAAAAAGTTTAGCAACAATTCTCAGCAGACTACAGGCCTATAGCTACTATAATTATTCTCTATTTTCTAACTTGACTGTACGGTACTTAATATGAATTTCATTCACAAATGATCCCTAGAAAATTGATAATTGGCATGACAATTCAAAATTGATAAATATATTTTGTTTATGCCTGTTACACTTATTTTAGTGTATTCTTCTTAGTGTTTCGATGACAAACGGTATGTGTCGAAAATTTATATTTTTTCAGCCTAGAACGCGGCCACTTTAATAGTTAAGTTAGTGTAATAGTCAGAGATCGGAATTGGGTGTGTGAAAATACCTAAAGTTTGCAGCGGGACATAATATGGAGCTGTTACAACCACTTAAGTTAAACCGGGTTTGAATTTTATCGGTTTAGTTTTGTTTTTTTTTACATGTTCCTTACCTTTGAAACAAAGAACTATAAACATTTACAAGCTGCTTATACAGTTCTAAATAAATTTTCTGCTAATACAGTTCTAAATAAATTTTTGTTTTGTACTTTTCCGGTTAAAATTCGGTCTTTTAGTCCCAATTGTTCTTTGTCGGTCAAACACAGAATTTTATATATCTGCAAAATGCTAATGCGGTTTTAATTTCTTTTTTTGATCTGTATCTTAAGTTAAAAAGTTTTGCTACAGGTTGATGCAAGGAAAACGAACATTTTCGCGTCTTTACATAGTTTTGAAGTCGGCTTTTTTTTAAATTATTAAACCTGCACTGCATAAAAAAATAAATTAAAAACATTTATTTCAATTGCAAGAACAGTGGTTGTAACAGCTCCATATTATTATTGCAAACTTACTGAAAACTTTAGGTATTTTCACACACCCAATTCCGATCTCTGGTAATAGTTAATAATTTTAGTGTCTGTAATGCATAATCTACTTCCAAAAAGGTTAATCATAGTTCTGTTTGGCCGCTAAGCATCATTTAGTTATGAAAAACCTGGCGGCCATGCCGGCGGCTCACTTATGTTGCATATCATACTGTGCAGGGCAGGCCTAATATGTGCTATTGACTAAGTCAATAATCAGTGGTCGCCACGCACCAAGTATTATGGGTTCAAATCCTACACGGGATAACACTTTGTCATCTTCCTAGCCTTTATTCCCAAATTTATTTGGAGTCGGCTACTAGTTCAACCGGTTTTACCTGAATACCAGTTTTTTCACGGAGCGACAAGCATCGGATTTCCGCAACCCAGAGGGAGAACTGAAATTCGAAGGTTGAACTAGTTGTCAGTATATTTGAGGGCGCTAACTTCCCAATAACGATTGTCATAGATGTTCAGGACAACCGGGACCGACGGCTTATCGTGCTCTCCTTGTGTAACACTTTGTCTGATTCACAATTGTTATTCTAAGTTTGGGTGCTTTTTGTGTCTGTTTCATGTATGTTTGTAAAGTCCCCCGCGACACAGGAATATATTCCTAATGCGGGAGTATAAAGTACAAAGAGTTGTATTTTTAAAAAGAATATAAATGATATTCAATTGTTAATCAAGGAAATGTTTTCACAGTTGTACAAGTCTTATTATTTGCATAAGCACAAGGCTTTTTATTTGTATAATTTACATTGTATAAAATAAATTTTATATTTTCATACAAAGACATACTAACCAATTTACACTAATTTCCATTGTATAGAATAACAGTTACGTATATTGTTTTATTTTATGTATGACTCATACATAATAATTAAACAATAAACGTACAAAAATATTTCCCACTCAGAAGTAATCTAGTACCTCTAAAACATACTAGGTTTTAATACGAAATACATATATTCTACACATTTTTTTTACCGTGAACAAAAGTGGCCTGTGGTGCTCACTGCTCACTTGTTTAATTTTATGGTCATACAATATGACCATGCATAACTTTCAGAGTTTTGTTTGAAAGGGAATACAACGAATCCTGCCATATGAATTTTTAAAAATAATTCCAACCCTGAGGGTAGCAAAATAGAGAGGGTAGGGGATGATCATAAATTCACCGATATTAATAAATGATCACGCATAATTTTTTAGAGAGTTTTTCAATAATTCATGTTAGCAAAAAAACTCCTCCGTTCGCATAGTTTGCGTAAAAAACTTTGTATCCTAAGTTTTTGCTTCACATATTAATATTCTATTTAATCTCATTTAACAGATCGAAATGATAGGCTGGAAGGAAGAGGATCTAAGTCCTGGCAACAACAAAGGTATTTTGCGACACGTCCTTGAGCAAGGAACCGGTAACGACAACCCGAATGATGGCGCTTATGTGACAGGTAAGATAGTGAAGCTTGTAATATAGTTTTATGTTCAACTGCCCGGATGGTGTAGTGAATTAAGCGGGGTCACCTTTCCACTATTAAATAGCACGAGTGTTGTGGGTTTGATCTCCACATGGGACAACATTTCGTTGGATCCACGTTTAGTACCCTGTGACACATGTTATATTTTCAATGCGGGATGCGGGCACTGCCTTTATAGAGATAAAGTATGTGTATTCTGTTTAAACTTTGTTTAAAACTTTAATATTTTTATGATATCATCAACAACCCATAACGTATCACGGTTTGAGTCTCCTCAGAGAAGTAATCTAATACCTCTATGACAATACGAAAAATTTTAATACGAAAAATATACCACACTACTTTTTTATCGTGAACAATAGGGGCCCGGTACTGCTCACTGCTACCGGGATAGGTATATCGCTTTTGTTTAATTCCTATATTGTTTAGAAAGCATGGTTGCAACTGGATATGTATCAATAGAACAAAGAAATGTAAAATAATCTCAGAGAAGATTGTGAGCCATACTCCTTTCATCTTTTGTGTTTATTATACTTGTTATTTCTATACTGTTTATACATTGCATTTGGAATAAGAATGCATTGGAAATCCGCCATCTTGCCCTGCATTTGTCAACAACTTTAGATATTTTAGTATGCCACTGATATTGTCGTCCTATGAATCAGTTTAAAAAAAAAATGCTAACAAAGAGTTTTAGCCGCGCTTTTTAGAAAAAAAATATTAAGGACATAAACAAAAAAAAAATACATTTTATAAAATAGGTATTTATGAAATAATTACGTTTCTAATTTTAAAAATAAAAATTAATGGATTGTTTTGCCAGTAGACAATAAAGAGTCATGCCGCCACCAGCAAGCTTAATCAGAGCTACTCAAAGATCCTAAATAATAGTTGAATAATTTAATCCTACATGTACATAAAGTGTTTATTATCTACAACAATAGGACCTAGATTAAATTACCAGGTATGTTGGCCTCCAATTTCAGACATCTGACTCAGAACGCTATCAAGTCCCAAACTAAGAAAAGTTTGTGTGGGTACTAGACATCTGATATTATTAATAGAAATAGTATACCTTATTTTTTTAAATAAATACATATTACATATAGAACACACCTAAACTCCGAAATAAAAATATTTGAAGATGATTGAAACATTTGGTTCAACCCAGGAATCAAACCCGAGACTTCAAGCACATTAATCGCATACGCTACCACTGCGCCACCGAGGTAGTCGTATATCAGAAAACATGGTTTTTATTCATGCTCACATATTTTTTCTTTACAGTGGAGCTCGAAGGCAGACTACTACCAGAGGGCAAGACCTTTGATACGAGAACAGTTTCATTTCACTTAGGCGAAGGAAGCGAACACAAAATCTGTGACGGTATCGAGATAGCTTTGGAAAAGTTCCTCAAAAATGAAAAATCTCGGTTAACGATCCAACCTAAATACGCTTTCAAATCGGAAGGTAACGCTGAACTGGGCGTGCCACCGAACACTGCCGTAGAATACACTGTTAAGTTGGTCAACTTTGAAAATACCAAGAAAGATTGGTTACTAGACGGTGCAGAAAAAGTTGAACAGGCTAAGATTTCCAAAGAAAAAGGCACCAATTACTTTAAGGCTGGCAAGTTTCTGCTTGCCATTAAGATGTATAAAAGAGTTGTTTCATTGCTAGAGGGTGAGTCGTTCATTCCATATTATAAAACAATGTATATCAGCTGTATCTACTTGCATGATCTCATTAACTACTAAACCAATTTTCATATAGTTTGAAATAGTGAACAGAGAGATTGATTAGGTGTGAAACACTAAGACGTTGAAAAAAAAAATGCTCTCGGCTCTGTTGTCTGTGAGACTCATTTTTAACCGACTTCAAAAAAAGGAGGAGGTTCTCAATTCATCGTTTTTTTTTTATGTATGTATGTTCAGCGAATATTTCGTCGTTTATGAACCGATTTCAAAAAATCTTTTTGCATTGGAATGAGCGTAGCTTACAGGTGGTCCCATACCATATCGGGATCTGATGATGGGATCCCAAGGAAATCGAGGGAACTCCTCAAATATCATAGGCACAATGTCGCGATTTGGGTACTCGGAATAGTTTTTCATTGAAGTCGGTTCCTTTTTGTTAAAATTATTGTTAAAATTATTTATTATTAAAATTGGACTACTAATATTAAAGTTAGTGTGAACAATGAAAAAACTTATGTGTACTTACTATCAATCGAAATGCCTTAGCTTGCCCTATGCTGAGAGTGGGGAATTCTTTCTGAATACTGTCCAGACTATCTTGCTACTGAAATTGTTCTGTAATGTCGATTTTTCGAACGACTGAATCAGATAATGATAAAAAAAATAAGTAAAGAATCTTAACTGTAAATATAAATTATGTGAATGCTGAATTGTTTAATAGAAATCCAATGCCTAATCTTTTAATTCTGCTATAGGAATGATTGACGATACAAGTGAGCCAGAAGAAGAGAAGAAACAAGGTGAGGAACTGCTCTTGTCAGTCCACTTGAACCTTGCGTTAGTGTACCTAAAACTTACACCCGTTGAGTACTTCGAAGCCAAGGACCACGCTATAAAAGCCCTCAAGTACGATGAGAAGAATGTAAAAGGGCTTTTCAGAAAAGGACAGGCTTCGTTGGGGCTTGGAGATGCAGAGGAGGCGTTGAAAGACTTTGAAAAGGTTTTGGAAATTGAACCACAGAATAAGGTAATGATTGGATATTTTTTTGGTTTAAAAGAAAATGAGGTTGGGTTAAAAAAACAATAGGCCAAATACTTAGGATAATAGTCAATTTATAAACTCATAGGGAGGGATATAATAAATTTAATAACCAAAATATTTCAAATCATCAACAACCCATACTGTCCCATTGCTGGGCTCAGGTCCTCTCTCAGAAGAGGGTTAAGGAGTGCGGGTTGGGGACTGGCAAGACACGTTGTGGCTACGTAATCTCGCCGTTTAAGCCGCTCGAAGGCCTCCAACTAAGCCTCGACTGCTATCTTATGATAACAACCGGGATCGACTGCTTAATGTGACCTCAGAATCATGGCAACGCTCATCACATATGCCACAAACGGTCACCCATCTTGGTCTGACCGCGCCGTCGTTGCTTGCCTTCGGTGATTGTTTCCATTCACCTAAGGCCATTCGTCTATGAGCTCTTGAATAATAAATTTGAAATATTTGGGTTTTGTTAATTACAGCAGTTTAAATAAGTTGTTTTATAATCACATCTATAAGAGCTTACGTCTATCCTCTAGAAGCAAAGCTTCTACATGTAAAGTTTCATAGACTGACAGACTAACTTTCCAATTTATGATATTTAATTACTTATAAATTAGTATGGAGTTATATTTTGTGATGTTCATTCCTATAAATCGCGTCGAAATCACATGACTTTAGTCGTGTATGTGAGGGGAGATCTTACTGCTTGCACAACTTGATCCAGTAAAATACTAATGTTCACAGGCCGCCGCTAGCCAAGTGCTCGTGTGCAAAACGACCATCCGCAAACAGAAGCAGAAGGAAAAGCAGATGTATGCCAACATGTTCGACAAGTTCGCCAAACACGACACGGAGGTAACAGGTTCGCGCGGTTTGAAACACGCTCATTGCTGTCTCATCAATTTTGATCGTTATTTTAATGTAACATGTTTGCTAAAGACTAGCTGAGGTCTGCGGTGTTGCCCGCTGTTATTGTTGTAAATTGCAAGGAACCGCCGCAGAGCGAAGCTTATCTAAAAAAATTGAATACGTTACTTCTTACGTTATCAGTTTTTTGCCAGTTAAACTTCCATCAAAATCGGCCCAGCTGTTCCAGACTTGCCTCAACAAACAGACGAATTGACAAAAATATAAAAAAAAATGTTTTGATGATAAATATACTTTGATATGATAGATAGATTGACAATTTCCATGCATCATTTATTCATTATTCTTAGGATTCTGATATTTTCTACTTTAACCAAGAAAGATATCTAAACCTAACTAAAACATTATTTTAGCTTATTATTTTATTTTTCTTTGTCATAATCGCTTATCTTTACAAATTGTTTGTTCTTCAACAGATAGAGAAGATAAGAGCTAAGAACGAAGTGGACGTGATAGGAGAGAAGGTGGGCGAGTGGGGAACAGGGGAGGGAGAGTGGACCGACCAGCAGCGAGCTCGTGAACCGACCGAATTCGAAAAAGAGAACCCCAACATTCTCATGCTCGACAAAGAAGGACAGTTCAAGAATATGTAAATTTCTAAACATTACGGTGTTTGCCTAAAATCTGTATAGAAGCTATTTTGCTTTAAAATCAAATCGCACGTCAACTCCTTCAGAAATGTTCAATTATTTCTTCTATAAAAGGACATGTCCTATTTACTATTGACAGAAATCAAACAAAACATATATTAATATCGTCGGCTTATTATATAAGATTACTGAAATTGTAAGGTTGATCTTTTTCTTAGTAAATCTTTAGTTTCAGTTTTAATGCATCAAGCAAAGCGCGTTGTTAACGATCTGTCAAATATTTCTATACAGATGATATCGTAAACATCCACAGTTACCTTAAATAATTGTAAGCTCTCGTCAAAATAAGAGATCTCTACATAGAACACAAAGTTTAGTCACTTCATTGGTTTTAAGCACCTTTCACACGAGTAAATGTTACGCTAGTTTTCAACAGTCTTCTTGAGACTTATCATTCCTATTTTATGTATATTTGAAATATCAGGCTATGTCCACTCATTTTATGCTAAAAGGTAGTGAAATGCTTGTAATGAAATAATGATCTACCCTCATTTTTTTTTACCTATTTTAACATTGTAACATGTTAATAGAAATGAACTACGTTATTTTATAAATTAGCAAATATTAAGTTATTGATATGCATTACCTAACAAGCAATGTTATACATAATAATCTGAGTGTCATTTTTTAGTGTATTTTGTTTGAGTAAGCACGGGTTTATGTGTAGTACATTGGTTACGTGTTTTAGTTTATGTATGGATTTACAATAAATTGTTTAAGCCAGCCTTCTTGTTATTTTTTTTTCATAAAGCTTAACTTATATATTGCAAAACCACCTTCAGTATTTTCCTTCGTGCCTTTAGGATCTTGTTAACATCACCAAATTTATCGTGTAATGCGATAAATCGTACCAGTAGTTTGTCGGTCTTCTAGTTTGAATTAGTAACATGTTCCAATCACATGCCTACAGGAATTGGTAAAAGGAAGGTTCACAAAATAAAACCCAATTCGAACTAGTCAGGATTGTATTATGTAATGTATAAGGATCAATAATTTCCATTCAGATTTGAGTAGCGTCCTACAATTAAACGGAAAGTAATAATGCTCACATCAAACCGTACATTTCAAATAGCAATATTATAACTGTAAAACCTATGTCTCTTATAATTATCTGTTTTATATAACGTAGTTACAAAATATATCAATGTGTAAAGTTACATCGCAATAACAAAGTATTTATAATAATTACTGTTACCATGGAGAGGCATATGCAAGAGGTAGTTTGGTACATTAATTGTATCTGAACCGAGACAGAAAAATCTTCGTCTAGTAAACTAACATTCCCTGTCTCGGTAGGCATATATATAGCTAAATATAAGTGTCTACTTTTTAAAACAATTCCCATACAGCTATTGAATACAATAAAAGAAATGTAACAGCGTATTATATTTACAATTAGAAGCTTGACGCACAAAAAATACAATTTCTTAAAGTATACATCATATCATTTCAAAAGTTTAAAACATCAAAGCGAAAAAGCTGATTAAATTTATCCTTTCTACCCACACAAAGCGTGTAGTAGGCCATGATTCAGATGCACGCGGTTAGGAGACGGCCGGGCGTACGTAAGCTCCAACAAATCATGGTCCACTAGTTCCCAGCATCGTTCAATGATTTAGGCCAGCTACTTAATTACGCGACAAGACTCAAAAATATCTATAAATATATCAAAATAGTTCATCTCCACGTTCAAACATCATATACAAAAAATTATACTTCATATGGGTATATTTTCAAGATAGGTAAATTTCATAAAATAGCCTTTAAAAATACAGTACGATCTAAAAAAGTTAAAACCTCGAAATACTAAAAACTAGTCTTGCCGAGAAAATAAGTATATATCAAAGAACTGCGAATGTCAGGTTTCAAGGATAAGTTTGTCACAGGAATATATACATGTCATTGCAACGCCAAGTAAACCAGAATGTAACACTATGTATACTTATTATGCACTTTATTTTACTAAAATGAAGAATAGTTCTGAATGAAAACGAAATTTTAGCTTACTACTTGAAACATCGACCGGGTTTTGATAAACTTCACCATTGCCTTACTACATAATTTACCTTATTATTACCAATATTACATGCAATATGATTATTTATTTAGCAATTACTATGGGATTACGTTCATGTCAAGACGTCTAACAGTTCACTTGATATTGTTATCAATAAAGGGACAGGTTTTTGACAAATATGGCTTTCAATATATCCAAATGAAATACCATTTTGTTTTTATAACAATTATTGAAACATATTCAAAGTAACACTACGAGTATAGCTAAAGAAAATTTTTGTTAGCAATTTTCAGTAAATGAATGATTGACATGAACGTAGTCAAGCCGGCAACTGTATCAGCGATACAATTGCAAAACGTCATATAAAGAAATTCATTTTAATTTTTATAGTTCAACACACCAAAGCTACACATAGTAAACGGATTTCTTACAAGACGTTCTTTAAAAATCCCTGTAAGTATATATCGTAACCCGGCCTGCAAACCTTATATTTTAATACAGATTTAGAATGGTACTTATTTTGTACACATATTGGGTATTGGGGTAGTATTACGTAGCCATCTTGTTGAGGGTGCGAATTGTCGCTTACTAATCGTTTTAAAAACACGTTCCGATAAAATAGAACCACAATACCCTGTGATTGACTATATCTAACACCTAAAAGCTAGGGACAAATACGGTCGCAAAGGGTACAATGGGGTACTTCGGGTCAGGAACAGTTTCAATACCTATCTAGGTGTTTACTTTTTATGGTCTAGCAAAACTTCGTAGGCCTTATTAGCCTATATCCCTCCTAGTGATAGGAACTGTATATCAGCAGTGGGATAACTAGTAAAAAATGATTTTGATACTCAAGTTTATTACAAACGAGTATTAACATTAGCTTATACTGTTCAGAGACCGTTTTAAAATTATAAAAAATGCGTGTTTTAATTGTATACACACCTAATACTCTAACATTATACTTATTTTACAACTAATCGTGTACAGTTAAACACAGGGTGATTAGAATTAAAAACATACTATTGTACCCTTTGCAACAAAAATTTTAACATCAAAATGGTTTTCTCATGAATACAGAAGTTTTGAAATAAGTACTATTTATATTGAATAATGAAAGCCTCAGACGAGGTTTTAAGACATCCTTATATTGTATGTGAGTTAAATGCTATGTATATTATAACTGTCACAAGCTCGCACAGAACTGACAGCGATGGACGACCGCAGCGGTAGGGACTACATTTTATTTAAATTTATATAATTTAGACATAACAGTTTCACGAACATCGATCACGACAAAAAGACATAGAATACTGCTATCATCGAATGGCAAAACTTATACAATTTTTACACCACATGAATATATTTTTTCTCTTTTGTTAGCCTACCGTGCAGTCGGCCAGTGGGAACCAATGTGCAGCGCGGTCGGGCTGCCGGACCGCGGCGTGCAGTCGCCCAACGTCCTCCTGCGAGTCATTCGGAGCCGCCGAATGCTCGCTTCATTATTTATTTAGTCGTTTTCGTGTCGAAGCCTATGATTATCCGATAGCTACGCCGTTGTCTATTACTTGTTTTGCTTTCGTACGTCTGACTTTATTCCGCATAAATCCCTGACTTATAAGTCAATTTCAAGTTCAAAGAACTCATAATACCTAGCAGTCTTTGGATATCTTTATCACTAAGACCCCTCTCTTCCCCCTTTGTAAATAATTCTCTCCAAAATATATTTCGGAGTTAAATATTATTTTCTCTTTTTTAACATTTACATCAACATTTTTAAGTGCAGCTTGATTCTGCTTAAGTAAACATTGTCAAGTTGTTTTTTTTTTTTTTTTGGTGTGGCAACACCGATTTCGTTCGATTTTAATTAGGTTGCTTACGCATCTCTATGTTTTGTACCAACGTCATTTCTCTATTTCCGAATGTATACTAGCTGAGCGGCCCGGCCCCGCTCCAGGCCGGAGCCCGACATGCCTTCAAAAATATCACTTGAGGGCCGAGCCGCATGTGTCCTGTCTGTCTCCGAGTCACCGTAACACGCTACATATTACACTGTTTGTACTCACTGGTTACGTTACACTCTCTAATCTTAACACTAAATTTACATAAAAAATATCACAGCACTATCGATTCACTTACACTAAAATCACGACGCTTTGCGTCGTAACTTTTGAATAAAAAATAACAATAATAATAAAGGAATCGAAATTTAAAATGCATGAGCAAACCGCCGTTGGTCTCAGAGCTGTGCTTCTGTGCTGTGAAACTAAACATTGTTCTTAATGCAAAGAGTTTAAAATATACTGTAATATTACGCTTATTGTTCACTGCAGTTTGATTAACTTCTAAACAATGTGACATTCTTTAAAAGGGTTTCTTAACAACTGAAATACAAATGTGTCTGCATGACATTTCTCGACAGCTTCCAACGGCGGCCTCAAAAAGCATGGTAATGCAATCACGAGTGCCGCTAGTACCCAAAGTATTTACAAACGCAAATAATTTGTTTACTAGAATGTCTTATTCTAACTTTGGATTGAAATCAACAAATACAGAATTGAAAACTGAACCTTTAAACAGCAATCTAAATATTGTACTGGCGCCTGTTTCAGAACTGAAGTCGGTGACTTTAAGAATTAATGAAACCCCACACTTTTTAGGAAACTTTGTACCGATTGTATGTAAACGAGTTTTGAGAATTGTATGCACAAGTGGGTAGTTGGAGAATTTATCGGTTCATAATTCCTGGGTCGCAGACTCATCGTTAAATGGCACATAAAACTATATTGTTCTACATATTAAAAAAAATGTCGAGGCATAAGTTTAAGCAACATCTTAAGCGATAACTTAAACAACTAAATGAGGTAGCATAGCATTATTATGAATATGATTAAAGAACATTAACCAACTAATGTTTGGTGGGATCTATATAAATGTATATATCAACAGTTACATTAAAATATTTCCTATGGATTACTGAGGTATATAGTCGTTAACGGTTGAGGTAGTTTTGTGGGTCGGACGAGCGATTTTGATCACGTTCACTCCCATTTGTTATAATATTAGTGTTCAAATTCGCTCGACCTCAACAATACTATTTATCTATTAACATTAACGAGGCCCACTGCAGGCAGATGTTCGACTTTAACCAAGGTGAGTAATATCGTGTCGCTCGATCTCAAGTGAGTGAGTCAGACTCCTATACGTTTTATCACATAGGTGTTATTTAATCAATGTTCTAGGAAGCAAAAAAAAGATATCTGTGTGGTTTGTTTCGTTATTTGTAACCAGAGTTTTAGGAAATATTGGCGCTAATCAGCTGTTAAGTTTGACTTGTAAACTTTACTTACAAAAATATAATTTACAATGAGTGTTTAGGTCTGCATCTGCAATTAATCATAGTATTAGTAGTCGGAATATGCACATGCTCATTTTAATAATTAATTCATTATACTGTTACCAGTACAAGCCTGAAGGACTCGGATGTCATCTATGACAATTAGATTCGTTACCGCCGTCGAACCGCAGTGACCGCAGCAGGCCTCAAATATGGATACAAAATACAATATACTTAGAATATATCTGTGTTTATAAAGGGGAGTCTGTTGACGTCGTCCGGTTCGTACGCTTGGTACAGCTTGGTGATGAGTTGCTCGGCGGGCGGAGGCACGAGCGGGGTGAAGGGGGCGAGGGTCGTGAGGGGCGCGAGGGGGGCGGGCGGCTTGATGGTGAGTAGCGGGTCGATGTGCGGCAGGTACAGGTCGTCCAGCTGCGCCGTCAGCTCGGGCCCGTACTCGCGCAGGACTGCGCCCTCCCTCACCCCGGAGCACTCCAGTGGCGTTGCTTTCATTTCTGACAACATTACACACGATTCTCTCCGTCACACTTGTTTCTTGGTATATTTTTGATTGGCCTGCTTGCCTAGAGGTTATTGTTCCTAACTACTATAAAGAATTTCGATTCAAACACAGTGCATTTTTTTTTACATATTTAAGCCTGGCAAATTGACTTTACCTAATGGAAAGCAGAATCTTTGAACAATGGTGGTCTATTGAAATACGACAGCTCGAATGGGTGTTTCCACCGCAGTAACTGGTACGTTTGTGCAGAAATTTGCGTGTCTGGATGCAATTAGCAAATTGTCTATATTTAGAAACATTAGGTTTATAAGCAGCTTATACTCTTTGGCATATTGAAAAAATACTTAATTATACTTGTTTTAATAAAATTTTCACTAATCGTTGAATACGTCCATTATACATATGTTCACACACACCGTCTATGCGTCAATTCACTCGCTCGCGACTCAATTGTCACCGAACTCGCCATATATTTTGTTTTCCCACTATTCGTAAGAAAATAGAATATTGTTTTACAATATTACCATAGCCGTGTGTGAATTGTGTGAGATTACTTTTATTAAATGGCACTATTCAATTAAAGTTTCAAAGAGGTATTTTGTAAATGACAAACCTAATGCTTTTAATTACAACCGAATTTATACATCCGATCTTAGAAAGTCTCAGATTAATAAATGTATAATCTAGTAATCAGCAAGTGTAATACATACATATTCTGAAAAAACTCACCAGTTTCAAATGTGGTATGGGTGACGGGCAGCATATCAATATATTGTAGACTATTGTCAATTAATGAGTTTTCGTTCAAAATACACCAATCCTTCTTGATTATCATCGGATCAATGCTGTCCATGGTGCTGTCGTCGGACTCGGCGAATATATACGTGTCCAGTGATATCTCGGGGCTCGTGGATTCTATGCCCGATTCGCTTTTAATATCACTGAAACTACTATCAAAATCCTTTCTATTTTTGGCGGTAGCAACGTTTTTCGTAGCTATTTTAGTGTCCTCGGCGAGTGTTTTCAGTTTGTTTCTTTCAATGTTGTGTACTTTCTTGAGATGCTTCATGCAGTTTGGATAGCTTGCAAAAGTTTTGGAACAAATTATGCATTTGTGGGGTTTCGAACCGGTGTGGATGTTGAGATGCTGTTCGAGTTGATATGGTTTCATGAACCCTTTGCCGCAATAGCTGCATATGTGCCGTCTAATTTCGGAGTGTGTTTTCGTGTGTTCGACGAGGCGATTGCGAGCATTGAACACTTTTCCGCAGACCTTACAGACGTGAAGCACTGATTCGAAATGTATCGGTATGTGTTTAGTTATGAGGTATTTCTCTCTATATTCTTTGTTGCAAACGGGGCAGGCGTAATGCTTCGTGCGGTGAACGTCGAGGTGTGCCTGGCAGGACGATAGCGTGGTGAACTGCAGGCCGCATTGTCGACACCAGTTGTCACGAGATGTTTTATGGGTGCGTTGGTGGAGGATCAGATCTCTGGGTGTATCAAATCTGTTCAGAAAAATATTCATGTCAGAAAAACAACCATTGAAGGAGTATGTGTAATTATACTGTATAAATCGAAGTACCTATATTTATTGAGTAGGTACATACTTATGGAAAAGGCCTACCCCGTTCGAACGAGACGGCGAAGAGGACGCGGTAGAGGTCGCTAAATGGTAGCTGCGGTAACATCTTGGTGGAGATGTGACCGCTGCAAATGACCAGAGATAGATGACACCCTGGAGCGGCCGAGGGATGTTATCAGTGTTCCTGGGATGTTCCTCAATGGTGAGGCACGGCAGAGGACATTCCAGAAGCCGATGCTACTGGTGCTCCTCCTGACTGGCCAGTTCCACACACGCGAAGGGCGTGATTTACCTCCCGAAGGGTATTGTGCAGAAAGCATACCCCACGTAAAAAAAGGTACATACTTCATGTCGCATCCATCTTCGGGGCAGGTGAAGGCGTTGACAGTGTGGACGACCCGCAGATGTTCGCGGAGTCTGCCTATAGAACCAAACGCGTGTCCGCACTGGACGCAACTAAACGGCTTGTTGTCTGCCGAGCCCAGGGTGTGGAACGCTTCCGTGTGGAGTACGAGCAGAGATAGGCGAGGAAAAAGCTTGCCGCAGTCTACACATCTGGAAAATAAACCGAAATTTACCATCATTAACTTTATTGAATGTTAAATGATACTAATAAACTTCTTGTGCCTTGTTTATTTCAAAATGTACCTTGTCTTTGGAGGCAAATCTTAGAATTTCATTCATTCTCAGAAGATCCATTGGCCACATCCATGATGTCAGCGGTTGACTTATTTCAAGATATGGAACTACTGAGAATTCTTTTATTTGTAAAATGGATCCTCGGAGAATGAATGGTGGAAATCTTCAAACTAAGTGATTTTCATAGGAGGTGGGCCTTTACTATCAAGACTATACAAATCGTATGTAGGGTACTACTGGATAATCTAGATTTACCGTAGTTCAGGCTTTTACAGCTTTTACTACATATTTACTAAACTAAAATAAAAAAAATAAAAATATTTTGAAACATTTTAAATTGACATGAAATTATATATTTACATCATAGATGACAAGCCGATGTACAGTTGAAGATTAAAGTAGTATCCTGTAATAAAAATACTCACTCGAATCTATTTTTGGCGACGTGAAAATAGCAGTGGTTGGCGAATAAATGGTATTTTCGGTACTGTTTCCCACAAATGTTGCAAGAATAAAAAATATCTTTGTCTGAATGTTCATTGATGAAGTGATGATCAAAATCTGTTCTATTTTTGAATAATTCATCGCAATATGAGCAGAGGATCCCTCCAAGCATGTCCACAGAGCATTCGGTACTGAGTTCAGTGCTAACAATTTCGTCAGTAAGTGCCTCGTCAAAATGGGTTGTAAGATGTCTAGCGGTATCAAGCTTGCTGTTGGTTACCTCATTGCAGATTGGACATGGATACAATATCTTGCAGTGTTCATCAAGATGCATCTCACACATGTCTAGAGTCTCTATAGTACTGGAGCATTGATGGCATGGGTATGGAGGTCTTTCTTTATCTCGTTTATGAAGATTTTGGTGTGTCTGTAGTTCACTTTTAGATGAACATCTGAAAAAAAAAAAAATTGTTAAAAAACTTTAAAGAAATGCTGTTCTTCTGTGTATTTTTTTAATGTCTGTATCTATTTGGTCCTTGACCCAATTTATTTTATTTTTTACTAAATTTATCATTTTTTAATATAATGCTGTTAAGTCTACTTAGAGGTTTAATAGAGAAGATATGCGGAACTGACGGCCAACCTCCATTAGTGGAGAGGCACCGTAAGAAGAAGAAGAAGTCTACTGCTAAGGGGACTCTAGTATATTTTTTTTACAAATACAATACTTACTCTTTCTGACATGAGGCACACCTGAAGAGATGTACAGAATTTATATGACTGGTCAGAACTGATTGTTTTGAAAATGACCTGTGGCACAGTTCACACCTGGAACAACAAAAACATCAATACTAATTAAATATCACTACATATTATAAAATAAAATCCGCGTCTGCGTCTGTCTATTTAAATGGAATGTTTTACCTGGATAGTCTAAAGCCTGAGAAAGGACATAGGCTAACCCGATAATCTCTATAACCGCCATAGATGCAGGTGTAGCCGAGCGTGAAAGCTAATTTTTAATGAAATAATATTTCAATAATGTCAAGCATTTACTGCCTGTACAGTGTGGGTAAGTAAATAAATATACAGTGCCGAAAAACATATTCATCACATAAGTGTCATAATAACTTAAATTATGTAGTACACAATATCACAGCAAAGAGAAAGAATACTTAACCCTATACCACTATTCCAATCGGTCTCCTTCTAACCAACCAAAACCACATATACGACCCATAATGTCCTACTGCTGTGCTTAAGACTTCTCTCAGGAGAGGCTCAAGGCCTCATACGTAACTACCCTGTCTGAGTGCGGGTTTGGGACTGGCGAGTCACATTGTGGCTACATAATCTTGGATGATTTTAAGCACCCTGAAGACTTCCAACTAAACTTCGCAACTGTTATGATAACAACCAGGACCGACTGCTTAACGTGACCTCCAAATCATGACATATCATGCCACAAATGGTCACACATCTTGGTCTGACCTTGCTGTTGTTGTGTACCCTCGGTGATTGTTTCCAATCACATGAGGCCACTTGGCTATGAGTGTGCTATATAACAAACCAAACCAATACTACGTAACTATATGTTACATGTAAATAAATATTTTACTTGCTATGAAAATAGTTAAGTACAGTACTGTCACCTACAAAATGATTGTTATAACTCGTGCGAGCTAAGATGGCACCTGGCTCAAAACGAAACATGATACCGTGCCCCCGCGTAATACCCCTCTGTCGCCTTATGAGTAGCGTTAGCATCACTATTACCGTATCACGAATCTTTCCATAATAATTTTAGTTTATTAGGTATTACCTAATTTCATATAAATCACTCCACAAATTTATTTTATTAATATATCATTAGATTCGTCTGGATAACCCAATTGTTTTAAGAAAGGTCACACGAAAAAAAACCAGCATGACGACGATAAGACGCAATATTTTAAAATAAAGAATATCCATATACATATGATATTTAAAGACTATGAATAAAAGGCTTATCATAACGATTTAAAATTGTATTTTTTTCCATATTTCAGTTCCTAATTTCATTTAAAATGATATTAGGTATTTCCTAATATTATTTATTTCACTGCACGAAGAATCCATTCGGGTAAATAATTAATGAGGCCTGCTTCCTATTGGTATGCATATCTATTTTCTTAATTCAGGTAGTAAAGTACCACTTAAGATAAAGTTGTATGTTATGAGAAACTACTTGAAGCAAAATAAATATTGAAATTTAAAAAAAATAGAATAAATTATATTTTTCTTGCACCCAGTACTTCAAACGACTGACATTTGAGTCAGGTGCCATCTTAGGTCGCACGAGTTATATGTAATCAGTTAGTGTAAAGAATGTATTATTTTTCTTGTTTCTCACAGAAATTGGAATTACATATACAATACCATAGAAAATATAAAAAAAATGTCTTTTATTGTAAAAAAAGGTGGGGTTCTTTTTAAGATATTATCGATATGATATTTCTTCTACTCATGTCCGTTAACTACACACTACAACACTATTATTAATTTATATTTCTTTATTAAATTTTCTACATTTTAAATTTATCAGAATTTATTTTCTATATTTTAGTTTGGTTTTCTATAAATGGGGGTTTTTAATTTTTTCACACTTTCTACTTTTTAGTTTCATGTATTTACAAAAGTTACATTATTTAAACTACTATTTTCATTATAACAAAATTAATCTGTAGCTCAATAACCATTCATTACAATAGCAAACAAGGCTCTTTCCTCAATCATTGTGAATTTAAATGCTTGCTTATTTTATTGTTAATATTACATAAATCGGTTAAAGATTATGATTGCAAATTATAACTAAAATCAATTCCCACCTTTTTGGTTTAGAAAAGTAGGCATCGCAGGGCCACAGGCTTGCCTTATCTCTCTTGCTCCCACACAAAGGACACATACCAAAATTATTTAATCCTGACAATCATAATTCTGATAATGAAATAAACTGATTAAATTAGAGTGTTCTCATCAGTCATCGATAATTCTACGAAGTTTGAGTGAAATCTGACTGTTTTAAGTAGGTTAAATGCCCAAAGGATGATTCCTTTGACATTTTCCTTCCATACAGGTGAAGCTGATAAAAAGCATGTTATAAATAAATAATAATAAATGGTTCTCTAATGTTTCTAAAGTACACATAGGTGTACTTAAGTTTGCTAAGTATCTAATAAATTATTGAATTACAGTGACTTTTCATCGTACTTGTTGCATTTTGGATAAGTTGTATTAACATGAATACTTACTTGAATCTGTCTTTGGCGACATGTGCCAGATAGCAGTGGTTGCGAAAATTGGGATATGGAGCTATCTCTTTGTGACATACTACGCAAGTGTACACTATGGCTGAAGGAATCCTGTTATGCTGCTCAGTGTAGTGACGGTCAAACTCTTTCTTGTTACAAAATGTTGAATGACATAAATTGCAGAAAATGCCACCGATGATGTCGATCGCGGTCGGCTTGGGGCAGCCGGCGATCAGCTGTTCCAGCTCCACCAACCACTCCCCGCTCTCTTCAAACTGAATGGGTGACTCCATCACTACGCCTGGGCTAAGTATGATCCATCTATTATGTTTACATCGGTGTCAAATGATTGTTGTGAACGCTGCTATTGCAAACATTGTATTGTATTAATTTAATTTGCGGCTACATGTTTAAACAATATTTTCCCTGAAAAAAAAAATGTCGGCGTAAGCGCTAGCAACGACCTTGGCTTTTTGAGATGGTAATAAATTGCTTTTGATAACTTTGATTTAATTCAGAACAAAAGAACAGATAATGGTCAAGTTATTTCATACGTACTATTACTACGCGTCCCTCTTCACTGATCAATTGTAGGTTGTTCAGCCATTAGTAGAAAGAATCGCGTAGGTAACTTCTTATCAATGAAATTAACATGTGATGACCCACAAATTTTGATACAAACTAATAAATATGCATTGAACAATAGCCTCACACTACATTTTATCTTGTAACAGCAGAAATAAATGATAAATTTTAATAAAAACGCAACGCCGGATAACAAACAACGCCAAGAAAACGTGTGGATTTTGATTATCTGCGCATTCCCCTACTCCGATAACTGCGGTTACTTAGCATCCTGACAGGATAGCGCTATATAAATTTCATTGAAACAAGCGAAATCACAAATTGTTGCTAAAGATTTTGAATTGCAAACACTGGAACAAAATACATACAACAGACTAGTAAAAAAATCAATGAATAGAATAGTGAGGATCACACCTCAGTTCAGTAATCAGTAGTGTGGTGTGTACAGAGATGTGTAACTCAGGAGTGATTGATTTAAAAGATGTATAATCTGTCAAAATGCGGAATCACTCTTTAAATCTTTGGATTGGAAAACACATCTTTAACTCACTAACAGATCAGATACGTAGATGTAGTATGAGACAATAGATGCAGGATATTGTGAATTGAAAAGAGATAACATGCGCACTCTACGAAATACAATGATGATACATAGTAAATTAGACTCTCTAGCGTTAGAATAAAGCTTAAAACCGATTGCGAGTATATGAAATTCGGTTATAAAAGTACTTTATAAAATCTTTATTTGATGTATCTATACAGATTTTTGACCACGATTTGGCTTAACTTTTATATCTATACAGATTTTAGAATGATGTCGTATTTTGTGATAAAACTAATAATTTGAATTATTATGAATTCCTCACTCCAGTGCTGCGGTTGGAAGGATATTTTCTGCAATAAACTTGATTGAAACTAAAACCTAAAATTTAAATTAAATAATTCATTAACAAAAATAAATTAATCTTTAAATAATAGTTAAAAAAACAAAACAATTCGCATGCAGTCAAGTATGAAAACTTTTATGGCGCTTGTGAACAATTAAATATAATAAAAAGCGTTTATCATTGAGGGAATGAAAGAATCAATATCTACATGATTCAATAGATATAATTTGCATCATGTAACTCTTGTAATCTTTAACTCTTTTGAATCTTTGGTTTCGAATGACCTAATCGTTCCGGAACGAATATGTCATTCGAAACCAAAGATTCAAAAGAGTTAAAGATTTAAAAGAGTGATTTAAATCTTCTAAGGAAAAAGATTTATAAATCACTGATCTCATTGGTGAGTTAGATTGCGCATCGCTAGGTGTGTATAAGTATGTTTAGAAATGTAGAGATTTCAACTATTTCCAAAATTTGAAGATTACTTAACATTTTATTGCCTTACTATGAAAACATTAAAGTAAAATAGAATGTCCTATTTATAAGATTAGGACCATTTATTAGCAATTTTCATATTTTCTTGGAGTGAAAAAAAACGTAGTTTTAGGCGATTTAGAACTCAATTTTTTTAAATCGATAGTCGTATTCGAAGTCAGTGTAGTGTAGATGTCACTAATTTTTGTCAAATTTCAGATGTCAATATTCAATTAAAATTTGCAATATGAAATTGGTTTTGGTTAGTTTATTTGATAATTGTTGTAAATAATTAGTTGTTTATAATTACTATCGAGGTTAACAGTGCATAAAGTACTTCCAATCGAGTCCTAAAATTGTCGATGGCCTTTAGTAAAACATTGAAGGACAGATCTCATTAACGTACTGTAATGCAAATCTTAATTTGCGACAGTGATCGTAAGTATTGTGTGATTGAAATATTTAAGTATTTAGTATTAATGCCGTTTCTTTAGTTTATTATGTTTTGTATTTATACATTTATTATTTGTATGGCGATTGCAGGTAAATATTCTTAAACGATGTATAATTTAATTTTACCCTCAGACGATTGAGGGTAAGTTTTTCTTAAAAAGTATAAACTTTTACATCCTATAAACTAGTAAATAGGTTTGTTTGATAGTGCTCTAAACGCTCACACGGCAATGTTTTGTAATCAATGTCAAACAAGTTTGTTGGCGCCTTGCCAACAAAATTCTCGAAATAGTTAACTCTGCCGTTACTCCACTCCCCGTTTTAACAAACAGCGGAAAAAATTGTTATGGATCGACAACACCCTATAAGTGCGAGTTTCCACGGCTCTATGAGGAGCAGGGATTCATCATCGACCCTAGGCAGTGACCCAAGGGAGAAAATCAAAGATTGTTTTAGAAAATTCATTGCATTTATGTTTACACAAGTTGGTGTCGGTGCTCTTGTTGTCTGCTACGCCATTCTCGGTGCTGCAGGGTTTATGCACATAGAGAAGGACAACCCAGATGAACAGCTGGAAGAAGTAAGGAGGTTGAGGCAGAACTGCGCCGAGGCTCTGTGGAACATCACTGTGAATGTCAATGTGTTCAACGAGACAATATGGGTGCTTAAAGTGAATGAAGTTTTAAGATTGTTTCAAAACAACATTACTGCTGCTATACTAACTGGTTACAATGGAAGATCGGCCCAAGACATTTGGTCATTCCCTGCTGCTCTCATGTATTCTTTGTCAGTGTTTACCATGATTGGATATGGCAATGTGGTGCCTAAAACGGTTTGGGGCAAGATCAGCACTATAGCCTATGCATGTTTTGGTATACCAATATATATTTTGTATTTTTGTAACATGGGTAAAGTGCTGGCAAAGACTTTTAAATGGTTATATATTACTGCTCACGAGTGTAGCAGACGAGATGATACATTGTTTGAAGATGGTGGAATTCCGCCTGTTAAGAAGAAGATTACCGTTCCTTCTACAGCCTGTCTATGGGTCATATCTTTCTATATCTTGACAGGAACAATAATGTTTGGGGCTTGGGAAGATTGGAACTATTTGGACTCGACATATTTCTGTGTAATAAGTTTATGCAAGATTGGGTTTGGAGACTTTGTGCCGGGAGCAAATATTGCCGATTCAGCAGATGGTTCTCATGTCAAGCTTGTCATTAATTTTATTTACGTTCTACTGGGTATGGGGTTGGTGGCTATGTGTTATAATCTTATGTGTGAAGATGTACAGGTTAAAGTGCGAGAGTTGAAGGAAGATTTGAAGAATTGCCTCGATGACATCACATTGAAGATCACAGTGTGCATGAATGATACAAAGTATTATCATCAGAAGCAGAGTAGGAGTGCCAAGTGACATTACAGTACAAAAAGTAATACTTTAACATTTTTGTAACGGTGCCTTCTTTAACAAACTTACTGGTTGTAACATAACATTATTTATTATAATAAATGCATTTAAATTATTCAATAACTTTGTTGTTTTAATTGATATAATATAACCCTAAGCATTATTAAACGTCATATACAGTGGAAAATCTAGATCAATAGAAAGACTACAGAAAAATTTACTGAGAGACCAATATCCACTTCAATGTACAGGTAGATACTTGAAGAAAAATTTATTTTTAAAATAGTATAAGAATTCGGTCCAACAATTTTTTTACTACTAAGTTTTTTACTAAATACAATTTAAAGTATCCTCCTAGCCATTATTCCCAAGTTTATTTGGGGTCGGCTACTAGTTCAACCGGTTTTACCTGAATTTCAGTTTTTCCACGGAGCAACTGGCATCGAACCTCCGCAACCCTAAGGGAGAACTGAAATTCGAAGAAATAACTAAATACAATTTAAAGTCTATAGGTACAATATTTACACTAGAAATACATTTTTTGTGTAAGTAATGTATATGTAGACACTCTTGTTTTAGTCAGTCTTGTCAAAATACAGTTTAATAAAATATAGATTGATCTCTATGACAGATAGATGGCTACAAAACTGACGAAATAATTTTGAACAAGCAATTATATTTTGTATCACCTTTATTTTCATTTTTAATGTGCGAAATGAAGCTAGTCTAAAAAATAGTGTAAGTTACTCCTAACAGTTAGACAGACAAATATTTTAAAAACTGCTTTTTTGATGACTTAAGTCCATACATAGGACTGCACGGTTGGCCTAGTGGCTTAAGCGGTCGCCACACCGCTTCCTACTGCGCCAAGTGTCGTGGGTTCAAATCCTACGTAGGATAACACTTTGTGTGATTCACAATTTGTTGTTCTGAGTCTGGGTGTTATTTGTGTCCGTTTCATGTATGTTTGTAAAGCCCCCCGCGACACAGGAATTTATATTCCTAATGCGGGAGTTGTGTTTTAAATAAATAAAAAAAAAAAAAACTTTCTTTGCATTTATTAGAAGACTGTTAATTTGATATTACATACAAACACCTTAATCTATTTGTATGGATGAAAAGCAAACCTTACTAATATTATTAATGCGAAAGTAACTCTCTGTCTGTCTCTCTGTTATGTCTTCACACCTAAATCGCTGAACTGATCTTGATGATTTTTGGTACACATATAGTTTACAGCCTGATAAAGGACAAAGGCTATCTTTTACAGCGGTAAGGGGCCATCCATAAATTACGTCACACCTTATGGGGGAGGGAGGGGGTCGACGAAGTGTGACATTGTGTGACAAGGGGGTGGGAGGGGTCCTAAATTATGTGACGTCACATTTCAAAATCTATTGTAATCTAAGTCTTAAAACACGAACTTTAAACCATTACTTTACGAAAACCTCAAAAACATATACAACTATATCTGTGTAAATATAAGATACTTTAATTTATGTAATTAATAAATTTTTGTTTTGGTAATTGTTTGATTTGATGTTAATTTTATTAAAAAATAATTTAAATGGAATTAAAACTGATTTCGGAACCTGTTTCTATTCAATGATTTTTAAATGTAAATTTGCAAATTATGTGACGTCACACTAGGGAGGGGGGGAGTCTCACAAATGTGACCAGCTGTGACAAGGAGGGGTGGAGGGGCAAAAAAATCATGAAATTCGTGTGACGTAATTTATGGATGACCCCTAACCGACACTCACGCAACCTTAGCCGCGGCCGAAAGCTAAAATAGTATAAATATAAAAATTCACCCCTAAAATGTGTGTCATAAATTCTCAAATGACACTCTGTTTCGGAGTTTCTTGCCGGTTCTTCTCCATAGACATGAAATATCTGAACCTCCCAACTAGAATCAGTAACGTTTCGAAAATACCTGAACAAGTCTGCTTGAAGTTAAAGCTATTTTATTTGAGACGAGTGATAAGTGTTAGATACTTTAGACAGATCAAGACATAATCGACTGCCTAGATGGCGCAGTAGTAGCGCGTATGCGACTGCTATGCTTGACGTCTTGGTTTCTTTCATGTGATCTGAGTGTGTGTGAATCTGAGTTTGAGTGTTTTCTATGTATAAAATGTATGTATTCACAAAAAAAGTATGTTTATGTAGGATTATGGTCCAGTACCCATATTACAAGCTCTGCTCAGTTTGGTAGTAGATGGCGTTGTGTGTATAATGTCCGTAATATTTATTTATTTATATGATAAGCACTATAGATGTGAATGTTGTCCTGCAGTGGAACGTCAACAATAGGCGGTATCTCGCGCATGATGCTGCCGCTGCGGTTGCAGCGTGTGGCTGGACACGAGGGACGCCTCAACGACGCGCTGTTCCAACCGGCCGCGCGCGCCCCTCCGCTCGGCTCCCAGACCATTGTGTATTTTGGAGGAGATGTCCAGGTACATAAATTGCTCTTGATTGCTTGTAGCCTGAAATTCCTCCTCAGAATCTTGTAGTTAACAAAGTACTCTCTATCTTCGTCTGACTTTAGTTCCTGCTTATTTATCTGACTTAAGTTTCAGGGTCTTGGCGAAGACCTTATTTTTTATTCAGTGTTCCTATTACTTTTATAAACTGTCTTTTACATATTCTGATTGATCTAAGATGCTGCAATCTTTACTCCATTACCCTCCAGGACTATCCGGAAGTGATGCAACTACACCGAGAACACAGGCACTATGTGAAGTGGAACTTGGAAAACACAGCTCGCATGCTCGGACATAACTTCCCAACAAAACACGTTTTGGTGGTGAAATCAGCTAGGTAAGTTTAAGATGTATTATTACATATTAAGCTTTAGAACTGCGATTTAGAATTTAGAGCTTTGCTCGGTTACTACTATTTATTGTTTAACAACGCCATCTGTTCTCTCAAGTAGACATAGTGTTGCTGTGTTGGAGTAGCAACGAACAACCAACTACGTTTTACTGAAAGAGTAGTGCAGATGTTTCAAGCGATGCTAAGAGTAATGTGAAAAAAAAACGTCTGAATACCCGAAAACTCGTTGTTTTTTCCAAATAAAGGATGAATATAGATCGTATTTTTTAACCCCGAAAAGTCATATATAAAAGAAAAAAGAAATAGTCAGACCCTTTTCTGAGATTAGATACATCTCGGTCAGTCGGTTTACTTATTCTTAAGGAAAAATTGTCTGGTTTTAATTGTTATCTTTTGTTATCAACAGCCTTTAACAATCCACTGCTAGACTTAGGCCACTCCTTAGATTTGACCTGCTATATCATGGTCATTAAACACCCTGTACCAAACCGTCTGGTTTGATACTGGGTTGCTGTCAAGTGTTCTTTCCCTTTGCTGCGATGTTGTTCTGCATAGTATGTTCCCTCAGTCGCTTCTTACTATGCCCAAGGGGGGGGGGGGGGGTGTAAAGTCAGTTCTCGTTGAGAAAATCGATCTAGCTCGCACCCTAACCAATCAGATTCCAAAATTTCTTACAATATGAACGATTTCGTTAATTATAATACTATTGTGAAATTTTTGGTTTCTCTGAAAAAAAATTTGGTCCGTGTGGTGACGGATTACGAATACAAGTGTCACTACCCTTAATATTGATTACTGAAATGATTGTTGATGATTATTGAAACACTTACCTATTCATTCCATGGGTGTCGTAAGAGGCGACCAAAGGAACAAAATAAGCAGCTAACATCAATGCCAAGAGAAGGAAAACTTGAAACAAACCCTTACCAACCCGTCTGGCCAGAGTGGTATAGTAGGCCAAAACCTCCTTTCAAAGGAAAGGCCTATGTCCAGCAGTGGACTGTTAAAGGCTGTTGATGATATGAAATTTTGAATGGATTAGATAGGGAGAAAAATACTATAATGGGACTTAGGAGCATCATAAATAGTCCGTACAGTACTAGGCAAGAAATAATGCACATCGACCTCTTGAAAGAGAATGCTCTATATAGCCGAAATTATCCGAATGTCTCTTTCCAGAGGTCGATGTGCATTATTTCTTGCCCACTATTGTACGCTACTTTTATTATCATTTACATACTTTATTACCATAAAAAAGTTAATTGATAGCTATATATACGCGCGGTGACAGGTATAGTCTAATAAAATATTGAAAGTTCTAAGTATTTGATATCAGCAACTGATCACGTGGCTTGCCTCGTTGTTGATATAATGAATTACATGCACAATTAACTTTGAATAAACGCATTCTGAAATGTAGATAAATAAACGTAAATTTGAGGCGGTATTTTCACCTGATGTGGTTTCTATGGGTCAACACTTATTATGATCCGCAAATTTTTATTCTGAACCTGGATTCTCTGTGTCTGTAAAGTCATCCTTGACACTCCTTCATTTAAAAATATATATACACGTTCTCTCAGCATTCTAGCTGTCGTATTTCGTTGGTGAGTGTGAGACCGGAGGCCTAAGAGGTGTCCAGAAACCGGGAGAATGATGTAGAAACATATGACCAAACGCCATGGTATGGGTCACTTTGGGTCACCATGCTGTTGCCTACCCTCACAATGAAGATGGTGACCCCTACTCCTGGATTCTACTCATGCTTCTACATCAGGTAGAGTGGAGTCACTTTGGTAGGCTTGTATTAAAAAAAATATCTTGAAATATAATGAAAATTATGAGTAATCAAATATGTATTTCCATTTTTTTTTATAAATGTTCTATTTTTCAATTCAGTCATAGTTTTAGCCCTTTGGTGTAGTGGTTAGTGATCCTGATGGCTGGTCGTTGTGGGTTCGATTCTTGGCCAGAATGACTAATTGTGTGAGCAACAACAATCTGTCTTTGGGTTTTTCTCAATATATACATATTACTAGCTTTCCGCCCGCGGCTTCGCCCGCGTGGAATTCGGTTATATCGCGTGACATGGTACCTCCCCCCCCCCCCCCCCCTTTCCCAGTGCACCCTTTTTTGTCTTTGTCTTAAACAATTGAACAATCTTACATGATTTTATGTCTGACAATAAGAAACCTCCATACAAACTTTCGTCCCCTATTTCAACCACTTCTACCCTGATTTTTGCGATAAAAAGTATCCTATGTCCTTTCCCAAGTTCAGTTCTATCTTCATACCAAATTTCATCAAAATCGGTTCAGTGGTTTAGGCATGAAAGCGTAACAGACAGACAGACAGACAGACAGACAGAGTTACCTTCGCATTTATAATATTAAAGTAGCTTTCCGCCCGCGGCTTCGCCCGCGTGGAATTCGTTTATATCGGCGCGACACGGTAAGGGTAGGTTAAACAATCTTACATGATTCATTGTACCTATTTCAAATCCTTCTGCCTTTATTTCCGCGATAAAAAGTATCCTATGTCCTTTTCCAAATTCAGTTCTATCTTCATACCAAATTTCATCAAAATCGGTTCAGTGGTTTAGGCGTGAAGCGTAACAGACAGATAGACAGACAGAGAGAGTACTTTCGCATTTATAATATTAGTAGGGATATACTATTTTGACGGATGAATTTTCGATATTAAGTCAAAATAGGGTGAGGGACATAAAAAGGTAAGTTTTCACTAAACTTCGTTTAATAATAATTTTATTTGTAAAATATGAAAATAAATAACCAAAAACTTGGCCCACACTATGGCGGCTTAGTGAGATGCTTTTTCACGCCCCGCTTAAAGGACCCGAAAACCTCCCCCCCTACCCCTTTCCGACCTTAGATCGCCCTTAAATTATTTTTCCTTTCATTGTTATAGTATTCTTCTCCTTTTCCAATAGGTTTCATCCTACTATAATTTTATTTGTTTTAAAAAATTATCTACCCTGGTCTACTGGTCTATATGTCATTTATTTATAAACTATCATTAAGGTTGCCATGCAAGTGTGTTATGCCTAGCAACCTGTGAAGTTTTGACAGGAGTTAAACAGTGATACATTTTGATATCAACGATTTATGTATTTTTATAATCATCTAGCTTTGGCCTTTGTATCTCGATTATGGCAGTAAAAAGTAGCCTATGTCCTTTCCCAAGTTCAGTTATATCTTCATACCAAATTTCATCAAAATCGGTTCAGTGGTTTAGGCGTGAAAGCGTAACAGACAGACAGACAGACAGAGTTACTTTCGCATTTATAATATTAGTAGGGATGTATTACTTTTTAATTTTTTTTTTGGACATTACCTGTGTAAATGTCAGCATCGTTACATTGTCCTCACATTTAATAAAATGCTTTAAACAATGTAACCAAAAATTGTATAAACAATGTTGGAAAGGAGTCTCTATGGAGTTTCTTGTCTGTTCTTCTCCATAGGATCTACGAATTGGAACAGACAATTAGCTTTACGACTGACTACTGACTGACTACTTGACGTTTAAAAAGTGCCGTTGTATTGGTTTATTTCAAATAAAAATGATTTGATTTGATATTTAGAAATCTACATTATTTGGGTTTGGATGGTATGTCACACTAATATTGTTACGTAATAAGCCTTATGATGACATACTAAACCCTAAAAGAGATTATATTATAAAAGCTCTTAAAACCTTTGAATACTTTGGAATAATAATTTTTCTCTGGTTTCATCACTTAGACATTTTTAGAACTATAGCTTGTTCATTTTAAAAAATTCGAACTGCTATACAATATTCCCCTATGTTCTTTACCGATAAAACACCAACGAACTTAAACCAACTGCGCGACAATCAATCTATATTCGACCTTATCTTAATTATACTAAACTTCATTGTTCTATGCCACAATGCTTTATTATTAAAACTTATCTAGAATTTGTTCGGCCCAGCTGACAGTTGCGTCACTTCTCAAATTTTCTAGATGTTGTGTGACAATATTTATAAGATTTGTAGGTGTAATTTTTTGTTAGATTACTGTCTTTTATGCTGTTGGATTGTTTGATTTCAGTTCTTGGTTTTAGGACTCATTTCTATCATTGATAATAAATAAATAAATTTCGGACATCTTACACGCAACATCGTCTAGTCCCAAACTAAGCAGCACTAAGCAATTGTAAATACATACATATTATACATAGAAAACAGCCGGACTCCGAAACAAATATTAGCGGATCACACAAATATTTGGTCCGACCCGGGAATCGAACCGGACTTCTTGATCAGCAGCCGCATACGCTAACCACTAGACCAACAAGGCAGTCCAATAATGTATGTGTAATTTTAACTTCAGGGTGGAATACAAGAGCTTCAGTTGTTACGACAACTTCGTGCCGGGTAACAACGCGGGCATACCGGAGCACACGCCTACCCACAATGCATTGCATCACTTAGAAAAGTAATTTGGTATTTTACAATTAGTTAGCAAATGTTGCGATCATCATTATCGACAGCCTTTAACAGTCCACTGCTGGAAATAGGCTTCTCTTTAACAAGAAGGTTTGACTACGACTACGCTGGCAAGATGGGTTGGTGTATAGTTTGTTTCAGGTTTTCTTTCCCTTTACAGTGATGTACTGTGTAGTTTGTGCCTTATTCGCCTCTTAAAACACTCATGGTCTTAAACCCCGTCTACATAATATCAAAATTCTTCAAATATATGACTTAATATGTCATTTCAGATATATTATCAGTAGATGTTATCTAGATTATATATAAAAAATCTTAAGAGCGCATTTACTTAAATAATCTTTTTTGGGGGTAGTTTTATATTTACTTTAAAAGTGATAGTAAATCAATTATCATCATCACCAACATTTAACATTTAACCAAGTATGCCACGCTGGCCAGATGGGTTGGTGTAGGATTTCTTTCAAGTTTTCCTTCTGATTGCAGTCAAACTATATGTATGATAAACTTCCTACAATGCATAAGTAATAGATTTTTGAATAAAAAGCTGTTAAAACATTAAAATATAAAGTAAATGAGTTACATGTAGTGAAATTTTTAGGTATAACTTATTATGTAAAATGTTCATTTATATTTCAGACTACTGCAAGGCGTTACTAGTAGATTAAAATCATTATCGACCGCCGAGCTATTGGAAGCTGTGACTTCAGCCTCCTTGCCCGAAGAAATTGATATTGAAGATCTTCATGTATGTATAACAATATTTTCTATCTGTCGAGTTAGTGGTTAGTAACCCTGACTGCTATGCCGGGGGTTTAGGTTAGATTTGTACACAAGACAAATGTAGGTGACGAGCTCAATCACTTGTTCTGTGTCTGGGTGTATTTTATCTAGTATGTGTATGTATTGAGGAATATATAAATTATTATACTTGGGCCATTACAAACGTGCGAACTGAGTCATAAATCATTTTCGGATCTCTCGCTCACACAAGATCCGAAATGCCTATAAGTGTGAGCGAGAGGTCTGATAAAAATAATTTATGACTCAGCTCGCACGTTTGTAATGGCCCAAGAATAGTTTATAAGCAGTTCGGTAATTTTGTAGTAGAGACTGTCCAGTTTTTGTGTGGGATGTGTCCAGTTATTATTATTCTCATAATAATTTTTTTAAAACACAAAACGACACATAAGTTCCGTAACTCCCGATGTCTAAATACAGAATTATAACGGTTGTGAAAGTCATCATCAACAGCCTTTAACAGTCCACTGCTGGACATAGGCTTCTCCTTAGAAAGGAGGTTTTGGCCTACTATACCACGCTGGCCAGACGGGTTGGAATAGGGTTGGTTCTAAGTTTTCCTTCTCTTTGCAGTGATGTTGTCTTGCGTAGTTTATCCCTTAGTCGCCTTTTACGACACCCGCGGGATCAATAGAGGCGGTGACACTCTGTATTCTTAATCCGTCACCACACGGACAATTGTGAAAGTACATAAAAATAATCTTTGTAGCGGGTTGTATATAATTTTCATAAGCGTTGTAATTATGTTACTTGTTTAGAAGAGCACAGTCCAGACGGGCGAGACAAGTGCGGCCAGCCCGGGGAAGAGCGAGTCAAATGGCACCAGTCCGAAGCAAGGCGAGACAAGTGGGACAAGCCCTAAACAGGGCGAGGCAAGCGGATCCAGCCCGGAGCAGAGAAAGGCTAGCGGGACCAGCCCGGTGCAGACCGTGAAGAGTGAGGCCAGCCCGGGGCAGGCCGTAAAGAGTGAGGCCAGCCCGGGGCAGGCCGTAAAGAGTGAGGCCAGCCCGGGGCAGGCCGTAAAGAGTGAGGCCAGCCCGGGGCAGGACGAAACGATTGTAGCCATTCCGGGGCAGGGCGAGGCTAGCAAGGCCAGTCCAAGGCGAATCGAGTCGGTCTCGCCAGAGTCGGGACCGGCGTCAGCGCCGGGACAACCTGAGCCGTGAGTAGGTTTAGTTCCAATGGATGTTGTCTGTAGCATTTACATTTAATTTGCCTTTTATCACTGCTTTCTTCCCTACTGGTCGTTTCCTCAAATGTGTCAAATATTGGGCACCACTTTGACTAGGGTTGCCAACTTATTGTAAGTTTTTTTAAATCATATCCATCAATGACATGTTTTGTTATATTACAAGTTCAGTTAACACCCTGAGTCTGATTATGTCAAACATGAAAAACAACTATATACACACATCAAAAGTGTCTAGGGATCAAGCATTTTTATGCGGATTTCTTGAGATTGAGATGTGGCTTTGTAATAAATTTATGATTTTATAAATTTATATGGATCCTTTTTGGTGCATTTCATAATTTGAATCAGGAACTGTCAATCAAATTCGAGTAAAAGATGAAAATCAGCTGCCAATATTTTCCCTATAAAAACATACAACGCATTGAAGAAATTATTAGTGCTACTGTTTCCCTACTACTGATTAAAACCAACGTTATTATGGAGCGGCGACGTCATTTAAGCAGGGAAGAAATTCTCAGAGCCGTGGGAATGATAGAAGCTGGTTCCCGGCAACGTACTGTGGCTTTAGCTCTGAATACAAGTCAGAGTGTTATCAGTCGACTTTGGACACGTTACCGAAGCACTGGTACCGTGGCTGAGCGCCATGGAGGACGGTATCGCTGCACCACACGGAGACAAGACCGATACATTCAAATCTTAACTCGAAGAGCTCCAACAATAACCGCCATGATGTTAGCCGTGAGGCTTCATCACTCTTCAGGGCACTTAATTAGCGACCAAACAGTCAGAAACCGCTTGCATGAAGTGAACCTTCATTCCCGAAGACCGCTACGGGTACCACCTATAGCAATGCACAATCGTAGGATTCGATATCAATGGGCTCTTGAACACAGAAATTGGGCAGAAGAACAATGGCGTTTCGTGTGCTTTTCTGATGAGTCTCGTTTTGGTATGAGACCGGATACAAGACGTATACGACACTGGAGAACCCCTGGACGCCAACAGCGATTAAAATCCTGCCAGGAAGTCCATCCTTATAGTGGTGGAACCATCATGGTATGGGCGGGTATTTGGATCGGCGGAAGAACTGAGTTGATTTGGATCAGAGGCAACCTCAACGCTCAAATTTATGCTGAGACGATTGTATCAGACGTCATCGTTCCTCTACAAGTGCAAATCGGTCCCTTATTTCAGTTAATGCATGATAATGCACGACCGCACACCGCAAGAGTTGTAAGACAGACTCTCGCCGCAGCTAACATCAATGTCCTGCCCTGGCCTGCTCAGTCGCCAGACTTGAACCCGATTGAGCATGCATGGGATATGCTACAGAGAAGAGCTCTGCCGAATATGGAGGGTATCCAGTCGCAAGAAGACCTTTTTTTGTTGTTGCAACGAACATGGGCGGCCATTCCACAGCGTGATTTGGATGAACTCATTTTGAGTATGCCAAACCGATGTTCTTGTGTTGTTAGTGTTCGCGGTAGAAACACGGATTATTAATTGTTTAAGTTACCTAATAAAATTTTAAAGAAAACTGTTATTTCAGTCTTTTTTTCGAACTTTAATGTTAGTGGTTCAAATGTCAAAAATCCCTTTATTAGGAAAATGGCAAATTTCTTTACTAATGCAAAGGTGACTTGGTTTATCGTTACTGTGATAAACGAAAACACTTTATTTGATGAATCCTTAAAGAAATTTTTAATTAATATCAATCAGGAGAAAAGTTATTGCAAAAATATATGTTGATCCCTAGACACTTTTGATGTGTGTACATACCCGTCTGACCAGTGTGGTATAGTAGGCCAAATTCTTTTTTCCAAGGCCAAGGTATCAGTCTTGAGTGACGTGACGTAATTGATAGTCTAAAAGACTATCACCGAAAGTTAAAATTAAAGACACAGTTTCCCACCTAGACTAAACTAGATCTCTATACATTATTTTTTTCATTTATTTTATTATTTATAATTAATTTACTTCTGATATATACTATTGGGGACTATTGATCCCACGGTGATCAACGGTATTCTCCACCTTTTTTTTGTTTAGAAAATAACTCCCGCATTAGGAATATGCATCCATGAGACCTTACAAACATACATCAAATGTACACAAAAAACACCCCTACTTATAACAATATATTAGAAAGAAAACATTTATTAGTCACACTCACAAAGGAAACGAGATAAACAATGTACATTTCAACAACACTAAACAACTAACAGACATACTTAAAACAAAACACACAATATATATATATATATATAAGAAAAACAAAGAAAAATGATCTGGCTGTGTGTGTATGTGACTAAAGGGCCTCAGCTCAGCTTGTGCTGCGGTCCTGAGAGTGACCACAGCGCTGATTTTCAGCTGAAGCCCAACATAACACCTCACGGACGAGTGCACAGTTTTTACAATGAAAACATTAAGTATAAAATATTAATTATATACATAAAGTATTGTCCCATGTGAAATTCAAACTTGTTGACTGTATAAACAACCAGGTCAAACTTGCAGTCAATTTATGCTTTCTAATACATATCTTTACTTTCCGGAATTTATCTTTAATGATGTCAGTTAATGTCCTAGTGTGGTGGACCCGCTCTGGTGGCGAGACAAACTGGCGCTGGACGAGAGTCAGCTGACCCTGGTGGGCTTCAGTAAGGGCTGCGTGGTCCTCAACCAGCTGATATACGAGTTTCACTACACCAAGACCTTGACACCAGGAGACGCGCATATGTTGAAGTGAGTTTGTTAATTTGTTTCTTATTATGATGCTTTTATTGGTTTAACTTGGTTTGTTTGTAACTGATTTTTGTAAACATGTTTTTAGATTTTAAAACTATTTTTTTTTTGTTATAATATATGAAGAGTATTATAAAAAAAAAGTCCTTTCTATAAGTTCATCATCATTATAAGACCGTTGTAGTCTACTGCTTGACATAGGCCTCTCCCAAGACACACCACAGAGCCCAGTATGATGTTCCGGTTCTTTAGTTATTAATTCGAAATTAATAAGTTCCTTATCGTGGTGATTTTTACATACAGCGCGACAAAAAACATCCTACAACGCCATCTAACGAAGACAAACTGAACTACGGGGTAACTGCTAATCCTGTATCGTGATATAGAAGTTCTCGCGCCGATTAGCGTATCTAAAACTTCCAGCAACAACTGTTGTGCCGCGGCCTTTGCCTAGACAGGCATGATTACTTCGCCTGGTCGGAGGATCCTCCCTTTGTGTTGGAGGGACTTGACCACCGTTCCTCCTCACTTGCTTTAATTTACTATAGCAAATGTGTTGAAAATTCAATTCCAAAGGATTCAAATATACAGACATACATCGTAGTATATTAAAATCCTTTTAAATTTAATTTAACTGGCACAAGAAAAGGTATACTGCCTTGTTAGTCAAGTGGTTAGCGTATGCGATGCGATGATCAAGAAGTCTCGGGTCCGATTCCCGGGTTGGAGGAAATATTTGTGTGATCCACAAATATTTGTTTCGGAGTCTGGGTGTTTTTATGTGTAATATGTATGTATATATATACAAAACAAAGTATGTATATGTATTTATATCAGTTGTTTAGTACCCATAATACAAGCTTTGCTTAGTTTGGGACTATAGATGATGTTGTGTGTAAGATGTCCGAAATATTTATTATTATATAGTAATAAATATAGAGATAGAAATATCTGTTCAAATTCATATCGACATGTTCAGCGTACGATATAATTGACAAAAAATCCAAAACGGATAAAAAAAAGATTAAGGATTATCTATGACCAGGTTAAGTACAGTGGTTTATAGTAATGTGGTATGTTGTATGCAGGTTCATGGAGCGCATAGTGGACATGTACTGGCTGGACGGAGGACACGCCGGAGGGAAGAACACATGGATTACTTCCCGCAGCCTCCTGGAGACTCTCACCAGACTCAGTAAGTATATCTTAGATTCTTACTTAGATTCCATTGCTTTTGTGGCTTGGGATTACTGTGATACCAAATATTTTTATCATCATCATCAGCCTATCGCAGTCCATTGGCACCTTCAATTGGACGCCACTTGTTTCGATCCTTGGGTTTTTGCATTCAGCTCCTGCCAGCCATTTGATGATGATTATTATATAATGTACTAGCTGATTCCCGCGGAGTTACGCTGGCGAGCGAAGCTAGTTTGTAAAAAATAGTCTAAGTTACTCTTTGGGTTATAAGCTTTCTACCAAGTCCCATCAGAATCGATCCAGCCTTTCCAGAGATTAGCCAGAACAGACAGACAAAAACTATTCATTTTGTGTTATTTACAGACACTTTAATTTTATTTATTTTTATAGATGATCTACAGATATTTATTCCGAAGTTTGATTGTTTTCTATACATAAATATAGGTTATGTTTATCAAGATGTTATAAAGTGTGAACAAATTAGCTTACCATAAAAAAGGTTATAGTGAACTGACGATTAGCTTCACGACCGACTACTGACTGACTACTTGATAAAAAAGTGCCGTTGTATGGTTTATTTGAAATAAAAATGGTTTGATTTGATTCAATTTAGACCAACAGTGTCTGAGATTAGCATTATAGCGTTATAATGTTGGTATAGATTTATTAGTTTATATTAATTATTTGTCATTAGATGTGAACATCTTCATCCACGTGAGCCCATATCAGGTACGAGACGACGGCCGACCCTGGATCGGGCGGGAGGAGAAAGCTTTCACCAGGCTGCTCAAGAAACTTGGCGCTAAGGTATTTATATTCATACTATAAATATGACATCTTGGGCGCCTAAAGAGGCATGATGTATTACAGCTGCATGCGAGGGTGTAAGCGCCCTCATACCACGAGGAGTGCCTTTAGTGGAAGGTTTACTCATCACGCCAACTATCGCACCACCTATCCGCTTATAGTCAGAGGACTGATTGCAGACGTATTTAAAAAAAAAACTCAATACTACAAATTTGATAGTAACTCTGTCTGTTACGCTGTCACGGCTAAGTAGCTGAACTGATTGCAATGAAATTTGAGACGGTTATAATTTGATTATTGAGGAAGGACTTAGGCTACTCTGTATTGCGATAATAATAATAATCTGTGTGAAGCCGCGGGTAATGCTAGTATCAATATGATTTAGACTACACGGTTGGCGTAGTAGTTTAAGCGTCGTTCCGACGCTAGCTACTGCGCTGACTATTGTGAGTTCGATTCTCACATGGGCCCTTGACAATTTGTACATCTGATGCTGAATATTTGTGAAGTCTCCGGTCGATGTTCCAACTTTTACTGTGTAAAACGGTGAGAAGCGTGACATCGTCCTGCCCCGAAGGTGATGTACTTTACCCTAGGATGTTCCTCAATCATAGGGTATGGCAAGGGGGACTCCAGAAGCCGCTGATGCGTTCCTAGAGTTCCTCCTGACTGCCGAGGAAGGCCGCCGCGGGGTTTGGTGGTGGTTTAATGCGAAAAACATTCCCCGGGAAAAAAAGGGCAAGTCCAAGTGAGGGAGTTGTCATTAAAAAAAAGTTATCAATGCTGATGATTGATGATGATTACATTATAGATTATCCAATTATAGATTACTCCTTATAAATTAGGTTTTGGTTTAAAATGTCATGCCCAGACATGTCGGTATAGTATCTGTTTGTAGCCAGTAAATAATATGAAGTTTGAACTACCAGGTGAACCGCTACCTCCACAACAAGCCCGGCATGTCGCACACGCTCAACATGCACTTCGAGGTGCTGGGCGGGTTCAAGCGTCTGCAGGACAGCCTGCCCGTCACCATGCCCGACTCCTCCGACGAGGATCAGTGAGGGACTGGGAGGGATGCCTTTTGTGGATGTAGCCGAGGTTACGAAACAATTTATACTATGTAATATACCATGCATTTATTATTTTAAGCAAAAGACTTTTGAAATATTTGAATGGGACCAACTTTAAGAAATTTCAAATAAAAAAATAGGAATAAAAAAAAAATCCTAATACTCACATAAAATCAGTCCCGCATTCAAATTGAGAACGTTTTTTAAAAGAATATAAAAAGAAGTAAGTGTAATCGATGGTTTAAAACTACCATATAGAGAACAAAGTCTTTTGTCACCAAATTAAAATAATTATTAGAACGTACCTCGGCTACATTCGCCTCGTTACACCGATTATGGCTGTCACATGTATGATGATGTGATGCTGGAAGCTTAAGACGAAGGTGGATATAGATGGTCAAGACAGGTTTTAGTTTGTATTCATATGCAATGTGTAACACACTTGTGTAATGTTATACATTACATGTTGTGTAATACGTCTTTAGCGTGACGTGTTATATAACTTGGACGTCAATGGGGTCACGACTGTGGTGCCATCTACATTATGTTGTGCTACAGTATTTGAGTGTTGTGAAGATTTTATTTAAGTGGTTTACATTGATAACAGAATTTGAGTCTCGAGATCACTGACACTGCAAATTTTATATGTAACTGAAGGAATAACATAATTTGTTACTGATAAATGTAGAAAAAGCTAAGTACATGAAAGATATGTAGTTCTAACAATATTTCTTGTGACTTCCATATTTCAAATGTATTTTTTTACTATGTTTGTTGTGATCAAAAGAATTGAAATGTTTTTTAAGTTTCTCCTATTTCCATTTGTAGATTTGACCTCAGTTACTTGTTATGTAAAACATTAATGGCCAACCAATATGGGTTCCGTAGTTCATGACTCGAAAACCTTATTATAATTTCGTCATGTCCGTCCATCCGTCCTCGAGTTACCGTCCAAACGGTTAGTACTAGAGAGACGAAACTTTGCATTTAATATGATTTTTTTTTAATTTTAATAATAATAAAAACTGCTAGAATAAAATCACAACTTCTCGCTTCTTCCCTATGTAAGGTATCACTGTATTGAATTTTTAAAATCATTTTGCGGTTGCCGAGAAGAATTTTTGATTTAGGTATTTTTTTAAAGGGCAATTTTTTTCGTCACAACGGTGCGTCCGCCCCCCTTCTGAAAACTCAGCTGGTTGGCTAAAAACATCTGAAATAAATTCATGATGGCCCGGCTTAGATAACTTTGTTAGTTCAGGAGTTATAGAGGCCTAACTTGTAAAATACGCTTATTTGGAAAACTTCATATAAAGATATTGAAATATTAAGTAAACTTAACAACTATGAATTGGACACGATTTTAAATTCACGTGCTATTATGAATGACTACGGAACCCTATTTTATGCTTGGCTTGAGACGTACTTAGCTGATTTTTCATTCACACATACAGAACACTAAAATACACAAAGTCAATCATCAAACAAATGATGACATACTTATATTTCTTATATTTTTGTTTTCAGTAAGGTATTTCATCTATATTTTACATGAAGAAGAATATACAGAAAAATCCAACCGATTAGTTTTTCCTTCAGTTACGAATATTTTGTGAGTCGTTTTGTAGGAACAGTGCTCTCGAGTGCTCTTGCTCGCACTACGGTAATAGTTGCCAATATTTGTAATGACTAAGTGTGTGTAGCTATAGTATTTATGTCTTTGGGTATATCAATTGTAGTTCATTTAAAAATATAGAACACTTTTTGGAACAACTTCGTGAAACATCAAATAAGAGTGTCAAAGTGATCACGAGGGCCTAGTGTGAGTTTATTTGAACATCAACTTTATCGTGAAGAAGACCGCGTTCAGCAACGAATCATACGAATCAGGGATGTTAAGGAGCTCCGTAACCGTATCCGTTTCGAATAGTTTCGGATAGTTTCATATTAGAGCGGAGTCTAAATAAAACAACATCTTTCGACAGTTTTGTAAGTTAATGTAGATTCTGCAAAATGTAAACAGTGTGTTAAAAACTTAAATCAAAATTATTACATCCTCTTTGTATTTATGTTTTACTTCAATTTAATATCCGTAACCGAAAATATCCGAAACTTACGGATAATCCGAAATAATTAGATATCCGTAACCGTATCTGAAACCGATATAATTTATTCTTATATTCATATCCAGATCCGAAATATCATATCCATAACATCCCTAATACGATTTCATGCTTCGATAAAGACGCAAATAAACCACTTATAATACATACGATATTGTGCATACTCTACTTATATACTCTAAGATATTTTTAATATATTCGCTCAAAGTACCCCGCTTGGATGTGCATGCATTGCTCCCTCCCCAAAGCGACGTTGTGAACCTAGATGTAATGTTAAGTCTACTCGGCGTGTATACACTATGTAGCCATCACTGATAATTACACGGCATTATGAAAACTAGAGACTCACTTATAACTAAGCAGTAATTTAATGCAGCAATGGTTCTAATTCTGTTAATGACATCACTAAACTATTTTTTTTGTATATGTAAGCCTACTAAAGTGACTTTTCTGCTCTGATGGAAAGCATGAATAGAATTTAGAAGTGAGGGTCATCATCCTCATAGTGTGTGCAGAAAATGCAGTATGGTGACCCACACCGTGGTGGCCTAGTGAGATGCTTTCACTCTCCGACTTAGTCATTTTAGTTTAGAGAAAACAACAGAATTAGCACCAATAATTTGTTGCGGGTTGCGCATAACTGTGACAAGTGAAGGACCCTTGGTTTGTTCTGCCGAACATTATTAAGAAAATCTAATTATGTAACGTTTTCACTACACCTATGTCGTCTCATTACCAGAAGCCCCCTTGCCCGCCTAAAGGTGTTCTGAAATCGAAAAGGCGCCTTAAATGTAGGGGACGTCGGTGAAAACGGCCATTATTCTTTATTTTGTGCTATTCTTAAACGAGTGATGTACATTTTATTAAATTAAATTGTGGTCGATGCAGTGCCAAAAGACATAGTTGCTTTTCGTTGTGCATAGATCAGTTGATTTATAAAACATACCATAACTGGCAACACTTAATTTGTATCTGAATTTCCTTTTTACCTAATAATTTTTGCCGTGTGAACGACTGTTGCGGTGATTTCTTCAGATCTCGGTTTTGTAATACTAGAATTGTCTCTCTATTAAAGCAATGGCGTGGTTCAATTAAGTGGAAATTCTGCCTGACGTTCTTTGTTGATAGCCCAGGTATTTTGTGAGGAGTCTTGAAATAAGATTGTATAATATAATGTAAATATACGGGCACATAACAGATATTACATTTTTTTTAATTACCTGTACTGGTTTCGACCAGACCAGCGCTGGTCACAGCTAACCTGTATATGTACATTGTTTTATATCATGGAAAGGAAAAGTTTGTGAGATTAGAATGCCCAAAGTATTTTTGTTATTAATTTTTTTACTATGTAAGGCCCCTTTAGATGTAAAGAGGCCTAAGGAAATTTGATTTATTTGTGAGGGTTGTATATAAGTGTTACGGTTGAGCTAGTCGACTAGTCGGATCATGAGTACGTGTGACTATGTTAGTCGATTTATATTAAATGAACTGTATTATAAGTTGTGGTAAATCATCGTTATTCGATTTATTTATTTTGAATTATCTAAAACGTATATAATCCCAAACACAGTTTGGGAATAGGGGTTAATCCGGGAACTTAGTCATCATAAAAATTGTATTTTATTTAAGATTTCATGCTTATTACATTCGAATTTGTTAAAGTTTACACTCCAGATATTTTAAGCCTTAAAGTTATAGAATATATTTTGATTTTAAAAAATTGAAAATTATTATAACACAAATTGATAGTTTGGATTACGATCTAAAAGATTAAGTAATCGCCTAAAAATAACGACTAGCACAACCTAAAAAATTTCATATCAAATAAAATCTTTACATTAAAAATAATTCATGTGATTCGGTGTATAGTGTATATATTTATATTGCTTTAAAATCGACTAATCATATTTGGATAGTACGAAATTGATCTCAATTTGATGAAATAAATTATTTTCAAAATGTGTGTTTTGTTTTGAACTATTTATTGCTCCTGAGAAGTTTAGTTAATCTCGGAGTTAGACTAATATTTTAGTCTAACTCCGAGATAGACTAAACTTTTTCAGCTGTATCACTTTTTTCCGTGAGGACACTCCCAGATATTACCAGCTGGTGGTTATGTCGGACAGAATTAATCTAAAAACATCTTATGTTCTCGGAGACCCACCACCCTTACTAGAAGCTGAAGAACCAGGTTGGAGAGGAAATTCCTGGACTGAGTTGAACCTTCGTCACTGAATTTACAATTGAATCTTACAGACACACGCTACTTGTCTGACTGCTGCGTCCTCTGCGCATATGCGGCTGCTGATCAAGAGGTCTCGGGTTGGATTGATGGTCTGCAAATATTTGGTTCGGAGTTTTGGGTGTTCTATGTGTATAATATGTATCATATCAGTTGTCTAGTACCCATAGTACAAGCTCTGCTTAGTTCGGGACTAGACAATGTTGTGTCAGGCATACGACGTATCTATTCATTATATAATAGGAGGTAAAAAAATGACGTAAGTAAAATAATACAAAAGTTACGGTAAGTATCCTTTATTTACCATCAAGTTACGCACCTTACAACTATTTATTTATCTATAAAACTGGCTTATTAGACGAACATGATGGCATCTTGCTACATCGTGTGATAGGTATAAACAAATCTATGCGTTCACTACAATCTAATAATAAAGGAATCAGTACTAATCATGGCGTTTAAACATGATTATAAAAGGTAGTTTTGTATTTCTATTTTACTGGATAACTACTTGTCGCGGTTCCTCTGCCCGATGGAATCCTATCGTTTGGGTCATGGAAACGAGCCTTGAGGCCTATATGTACTAATTTTTTTTCAATAAAAATATTTACTAACCTAAGAGAAGCAGATTGTGGCTTTTTTTTTGCATAAGCGAACCACATTAAGTTGATCTTTCGCAGAAATGTCACATTTCTTTTGAGAAAATCAAATGTGGAACTACGGAAGCCAGTTACAATCGATGCGATCCACTTTAAGTAAAAATTACTTCCTTATCTCAAAACTATTAAATCCCGCTTCTTATCTAACATTAAAACTTGACTAGACGAAACATCGAACCGACGGGCACTCGCAGAAGCCAGGACAGAATGCCATCTCACAATGTTTACCCAATAGCGAACATTTTTTTTTTGCATTTTTATGAAAAAATATACAAATCGTATTATGGTAACCTTATCTATAAAATAGCGGGAAATATATTTACAATACAAGATATATATTGTCATGCACTTGCATTTATAGATGGAAAATCTTATGTTTCCTCTGTAAATGCGAGTGGATTGACTGAGTACGATTTTGTGGAAAAAATTTAGTACTTCGGGCAGTTAGGACGCGACTTAACAATATAAATTGAAGACATTAGATATAAAATATAAGGACTTGATAGGATTGACTTATGTTGTATGTATACTAGTAAGTTTTCTGAAGTTCTTTGTAATTTTCTTCAAGCCAGTAAATTAAATATTTCACAAGCTGAAATATAAATTGTGACAATGTCTTTAAAATCTTCTTAAAAAAACTAAAACTGCAGTCGGAAAAGTAGGTAATTGATAGTCTAAAATATGAATAAATGCAACAAATATACAAAAAAAAAACAAAAAATTCTAAATACGTCACTGTTTGTTCACTCGACAACTTCATCATAAAGTATGATTTTGTTAAATCATTGACATCGGTACATATGTATACAGTATGTACATATATATGCTATAGCCTTATAATGCATTACCAAACTGTTTGACGATATTGCACATATTTTTGATAACTTTGCAAATACGCCTCGAAGGACCACTGTTGTTGAAACCTTTGACAGGATAAACAAAAGTGAGCTAAAAAAAATCGATATTTGTCAAACATTTCAATCGATAATCATCAAACTATAGACAGTAACAAAATATATATGACAAGTGAAAGTAATTAAGTCATGCTAAAATCAGTAATTCAATTTGTATTTAGTGACAATCGATTAAACGATTCGATTATTGCTTGGTCTAATTCCAAAGAACATCGACTTCTCAGTACTCGATTAATTTAATTGACGGTCTTTACGCAATACTGCGTTAGGCCTTACAATACTTGACATATTACATTTCAAAATTCGTCTCAATGCACGAGGCTTATCTCTTCGGTAAATGCGTTTACTTAATCATGATAAGTAACATAATTTAACTTTATTCTAAAATATTATTACTTACAGGTATATTTATGCACAGCACGGAATTACCATACATTTCACGAATAAAATGTAGCTTGTTCAATGTGATTAAATTATTTAAATAACCAGCCGCAGAACAAACCTTATGGTCTTCATAAGAACAACATTCCAATAATATATACCAATATATTCTTATGTACCGACTTGTCCAGCTAACGGTTTCCGAGCAAAAACTCTTGTGTTCGTAGGTTTCTTCGCTGTATTGGCTGGATTGGTCGGTTTACTTGGAGTCGATTTTGGCCTCAGACTAGGTATTTGTGATACTCTAATACCAATAGAGGTCTTTTGTTTCGGTGCCGAAGACACTTGAGCCTTCGGTTGGCCCTCAAAAGTAGAACTTCTGATCAATTTCGGCGGCTTCGCTTTATCATCAGGCTCTATCCAAACTTTCTTTTCGGCTTTGGCGGGTAATTTTTTCGCTTGTTCTACTTTTTTCCATAGGCTCGCTATTTTGCTTTCGATATCTTTGGAATTTGTCTTCGACGACTGGATTGAATTCACGCTGGAAGTACTACCTTGTCGAGAATTTCTCGAAGCTAAAGTAATTGTCTTTCCACTTTCATTACTTTGCAAGCTGTGACTTGAAGGGGAATTCTTCATAGTCGGTTCCGATTTCTTCGTTGTTCGATTTGTCATCTGTTTAGACTGAGTAGCTTTTGCTGTTGAAGGTTTACTGCGATTGAATTGTGGTAACCTCGAGGGTGACGTATTGCTTTTACTTGGTGTTGCAGTTTTTGCTAGCCTCGGTACCGAAGTCTTCTTGTCCGGTACGGGTAAGTCTTTTGCAGGAACTGAACTTTCTTCCTTAGTAAACGTTCCTTGCCGCTCTAGAGGTAATGGTTTTGTAGCAACTGGTGGAATACATATCGGTTTTTGTTGTGCTTTAGTAGGAGATTTTGGAAGTGATTTTTTGGGGGAAGTATTCGCACTTTGTACCTTCGCAGAAAGGGGTTTAGGAGTTTTGGCACTTGCGTGAGCTTTTACTGAATTGGAAAATTTGGCAGGTGCACTCGAAGGTGCGGTTTTAGTGATTGGAGGAGCCGACTTTTTGCCAGCTGGAATGTTTCGCCTGTAAGGCGATACATACATTGCCTTTTTTCTACCGCGGATAGCTTTTGGAGTATCTTGCTCCTTGTCATTAGAGTCATTGGAATCTAAGCTCTCATCGCGTCTCGAAGGTTTTATTATTTTTGGTTTCGGGCGTGGAGATTCTGTATCTGATTCTGAATGAGCCTTATCTTCAGAGTTGCTATCGCCTTCGTAACTTGCGAAGTCACTACTACTTGGATTTAAATTTTTATCGCTTTCGATTTTCATCGTCCGTGTATACGATGCTGTCATTTCCATATTTTTGAGATTGTTGACTACACACATATCAACCGCAGCGGGACTTTCTATAACAGGAAGATAATTTCTAAAGCTTTTTGTGTAAGTTTGCATTTGGGTAGAGTTTAGCTCAAAATCATCCTCATTGTGCCCGCTATCGACGTCCCTTGAGAAAACGTCATCATCTTGCCTATCGTCTAGTAACTGTTGGTGATTCAACTCATTTGACGATAGGCTATCGTAGCCTGTCGTTGTTTCAACATTTTCAAAATTAGCGTCCTTTGTTACAAAAGTTGGGGAAGGTGGAATATCTTCACTTAAAGTTCTAGTTCGGAAACGTTCTGCGTCTTCCATCCTCTTCTGCTTCATTGTCTTTTTTGCCGCTAATCGTTGTTTTAGACTTTCGATTTGTGGGTCAACGACTTTCTGTGGCTCCTGAGGTAGAATTGTATGAATGTCTACAGTTTGGGTTTGGTACCTAGCTCTGTCTTCCAACCTTCGCTGTTTAGCACTCATTTTTCTCTTGGACTTGATTTCAGAGGTCGCTGTAACATAGTCATCAGATCTGTCGCTTTCAGACTTTGTCCACGTAACAAACTCGTCTTCAACTTCTAACACGATTTCATTCTCTGTCACCTTGTCAGTGATCGTGTAAGTTTGATATCTGTCTTTAGATACATGTCTTTTTTCTTTAGGCGTTAAATACCTCGAGTCCCTTAGTTTCTTGGGCGTCGATTCAACGCTACTAATATCTGAAGGTAATGGAGTACAATTTTCGGATCCAGATGGAATATCTGTTACTATATTTAAAGTATTTGACGTACATTCTTCGTACATTTGCTGTGCGGTCACTTGTTCGATTTCCATCGTTGATTCAGGGATCTCGTCAAACAAAGATGGTGGGTTTACCTTGTCTAGATCATGGAAGATGTTGGTGAATGTACTGCATAGAGGAAAATCTTGGATCGGTTGCTTAAAATCGAAAACTATAGGTGTCCTTTCGCGTGTTTCCTCAACTTCAGACACGATACTGGACACTGATATCATACTGCTTTCCATATCTATATTTTCCATTTCTGAGGGAGGTTTTACATTGTCGAGGAAGCTGACAGGATTGCTATCTAAATGTTCCGTGCTGCCTTGATTCATAGAATTGCTAAGAGCCCGTTTTACCATAAGTGCAACAGGAAGAGATTTTTTTCGACTTTTTTGGGACTTCTTGGGTACTTGATCTTTAGAGGACTCGTCCCAATGTCCTGATGCACTCAATGATAATAAACTGCCGAGGTTCGAAGGTGGCTTGACATGGTCCAGATCTAACGAGGTCAAAGAAGTGACGCTCGCTTCCATGCCATAGTGAACAGAATTCTTTAATTGAGCAGCTAGCCTGGCCGCCTCCTTTTCTATGGCAGCTGAAATAATCGAGTCGAACTTATGTTCGCCGTCGTCAACGAGAGAGGTAAAACTTGGCTCGGGAACACTATCTAACATCATATTAGTTTCCATGTCAATAACGTTATCTTCAAGAGTCAACGCATTGGTCGAGTGCAGGACGTCTGCCTCTAATTTGTTTGTAAGATCTGGTCTCGAAAAAGACATCGTAGGCGCTTCGCTTTTTTCAAGTAAATCTGGTAACGTCATTCCCGTCTCGGCCACTTCACTTCGTATAGATGATACCATGTGCACGGAGCCGCTTATAGTCGGGAACGTGACGTCATCGGGACACGTATTGTCGTTCCAGGTGTCCGTATCTTTTTTCGAGGTTTCATCGAGATGTTGTATATGATCCTCGGGTTTACTAGCAGCGTATTTAATATCGGTCCACTCGAGTTTATTCTTATCGGATCTGGTGAGAGTGCCCGAATCGATCGGTCGATATGGCGTCTCTCCGTCGCTAAACGAACCGTCGAGAACGTCGGCGTAGGATTCGTTCGAGCGATTAAGCTCGTCCCGAGGTTCCGATTCGAGGGTAGTGTTGGCCGACAGCGGCGCCAAGCACTCGTTGGAGCGGGTCAGAGTAGCGGAGTCGAGAGGGGAAGAAGACTCGGGAGGATCTGGGATTTCGTCAGGGAGAGTTTTTATTTCTTCTGAGAAGTTTTGAACACGAATAGATGGATTTAGCTTGATCTTTGATTGATTTTGGTCGATCTCTGACTTATCTCGGTTGATCTCTGACTGATTTCGGTCGATCTGTGTCAGATTGTCAGTAGTGGCAGTGGTGTGTAAGGTCGCGGGTGTGGGCGGTGTGTCAGAGCCAGGTGTGTGTGGGCGCGGTGTGTCCCCGCCGGCGGGCGCGCGCCCCGCTGGCGGCGGCGGCACGTTTTTTGGCCGTCGCTTGGCGCCCTTCGCTATGACTTCCTCCAGCAGAGCCCGAGCGCGACCGCACCTAGCGAGCGCGCCTCCCGAATTGCCGGAGTTGTTCTTCCTTCTGGCCTCTAGCCTGTCGTCCGATCGCGGTCGTCTTCGGACTCGCGTCATGCCGATCCTGACGGATCTCTCGAAGACTTCTCTGTCCGTGGAACCGAAGGATTCGTTGCTCAGCGACGACAGAGAGGTGCTTCTCTCGAGGGTGCGCGGAGACAACGTCGACCTGGACGCTCTCGCGCCGTCCGCCGATCGTCGTCTACGCGACCGTCCCGTCCTTCCGGTCGGCGGTTCCTCGATGTCCCTGGCTCTCACGGGAGCTCGATCTAGAGACCGAGGTACCCGGTGCGGGCGAACGGGTTCGGTCACTCGCTCGGCCGATTGTGCTCTTATTCTATCATCGATCGCGGGTCTGTTTCGTGGAACTATCGAAAGACCGGCTTTGACAGTTTCTTCAAATATTTCTCGGTCCGTGGAGCCGAAGGAATCCAGGCTCAACGACGATAGAGAGTCGTTTCGAGCGAGGTCGGCGGCCGCTGGAAGTTTCGGTCGTTCTCGGGCTTGCCATTTACCCGGTCGTCGGCACATGTATTTTGGACCTAAGAAAAACAAAACATTATTTTCTAATAATTAAATACAGATTTTGGGAAAAAAGAAAAATACTATTTTCAGGTACCTGACACTGCCATTTAGCTACAAAGTAGGTAAAAGTCGTATATATTACGAAAGTTAGGTTGATTCATAGACGACACCTGAATACAGATGGGTTCGATTCCATATACACATACCATGAATACATATATTACTATAAATATATAATATATGGTTTGATTATGAAAATTATAAAATTATTGGGTTAGGTGGGGAAGTACTGACCGTGGTGCAGGTCAAAGGAGTAGAGTGAGAGGTGTGAGAGGTTGGAGGGGTGTAGTGGGCGGGGGAGAGGTGGTGGAGTACTGATCATGGTGCAGGTCGGAGGAGTGGAGTGAGAGGTTTGAGGGGTTGGAGGGGTGTAGTAAGGGGGGGGGGAGAATTACTCACCGTGGTGCAGGTCGTCGTCTGCGAGGGGCGGAGGGCGAGGCGGCGCGGCGCTGTGCCGCAGCTTGGGCGGCAGCGGCGGCGGACTGCGCTCCGAACTGCACGAGCGGCTGCAACAGTCACACCACACATATCATCGACAATCCACTGCTGGACATGGGCCTCTTCACTAACGACAACTTTTGACCTTTCACTATACCACAGAAGCCAGACGGGGCGTTATAAAGTTGCAGTAATACTGTCCTACCTACTTAGACGGAATGAAATGACTAGAGGTCGTGTCACCATTTATTTAAACGCTTGCCAAGGTGACTACTATGCCTGATGGAAAACATGAGTAAAATCCAAAAGCTGGGGTCGCCATTCTGACTGAGAATGCAGGCAGTATGGAGACCCCACATTATGGCGCCCTAGTAAGATGCTTTTTCACGCCCCGCTTTTACGACACACAATATTCCCTGTGCCTCCGTGAGCGCGTATAAATAACTGTATCTTACTTTTCCTTTTGTTCTGAAAACATTTTTCAATGAACATTTAGCAAAGATCACACAATTCAAAATATTACCAAAACATGTAAATACTGGTCTTTTTGCACTACAGATTATTGATACAATTCAACATATTTGTGAATTTTAGACTATCAATTTTGTAGCCTATCACTTTAATTATACAGAACAACAACAAATCGTTGATGATGATGACAGATTATCAGCTTTATTAAACTAGAGCAAAAAATTTCATCTTAAATGGGCTCTTAAAATGGGATATAGATGTTGTCCATGCACACAAAATTTGCTTAAAATACACAAGTGCCAAGGAAAGATTTTGAACATTAAATGCCCCGTCGTAATATTGTACATAAATCTTAATATATATAATTCTTGTGTGAGTATGTATGTCACTGAACTTCTCTCAAACGACTGGACCGATTTTGATGAAATTTTTTGTGTGTGTTCAAGGGGATCTGGGAATGGTATAGATTCGCAATTGGACCCGGTAGGTGGCGCTGCGATCAAGTTCTGGAATTTTAAAGTTGGGCGGTACGAAGTTCGCTGGGTCAACTAGTCTAAATATAAATTACTTCAGGTATATGAAGTGTATAACGTACTTCTTTTTGCAGAAGGATATTAAGACAAACCTGTACAATTGTCGGCCTTGACCATTACCAAAATATAGCTGAGCACTCACCTGTCTCGAACATTTCTTGAGTACTCGTGGGACATTCGTACAGTTTCCGTAGAAGAACGCAGGTAAGGTGGTAGCGATCTCTGCAATAATAAGTGGCTATTTAAAAAAGAACTTCATGTTAACGGGAATAAGGACCAAATGCAGAATCAACTTTACTTTCCATATAATTATGAATGCTTTCTTTATTAAAAAAATACTTACGTATACTTCGTCTCTATACGGATTGATGGAGGATATATCTGATGCTGGGCCTTTGTTCTTGACAACCTGGAAATCAATTTTTCTTATTAGTATGAGATCAACATTATACCTCTGTATAGCAAATTACAAGTCTCAAAATCTGTTTTCCCATGGACAAGTTCCAACTTCGACTAATTTGATTTAAAGAAAAGTTACTGTTGTTTTCGCCCGCGGCTCCGCCCGCGTGAATCTCGATTATTGCAGTAAAAAGTAGCCTATGTCTTATTCTGATATATAAACTATATACTGTAAAGTTTCATCCAAATCCGTTCAGTAGTTTTTTCGTGAAAGAGCAACAAACATACATACATACATACATACATACTCACAAACTTTCGGGTTTTTAATGGTAACTGACTACGGGCGGCTATAGACATATTATGCAACTTTTGCAAGTGCATTGCAATCCTTTAATTCTCCTTTTTTACCCCTCGACCAGGGAGATGGGAGGGAGGAAGGCTAATGCATATTACTGGCTCGGCAAAAAGCAACGTAATTGTTTGAAGTTGCTGAACCAAGGCTGTCTTTACGGACATGTTAGTGTTCCGAATTCGCTTCTCTATGAATATGTTTCCCTACATTTACATGGCAACACTGTGTCAGCGATTGGTCTTCCTACAACTACCAGAAAAAGGCTATCGAAGTTATCATTTAGTAAATTTAGTTGTTTGTTCTATTTTAGTTACTGACCTTAGCAATGCCTTTCTGTATGCATTCTTCTAAGAGGTCCCCAGCATCACTGAGATTAGAGCTGTCGGAAGTGTCGTGAGGGTCGAGCGTGTCCGAGGGGCGGAGGGGTGTCGAGTCGATGGACAGCACAGACAGGTTGGAGTTGCTCCCAGCCTTGGACAAGATGGCGGGGGTGTCCTCTGTGAAGTACACTTTGCACACTTCGCCTGGGGTTTGGCTACCTGTAATAACAATAATGGCATTTGATATTTCAGACACGTCAACACTTTACGTCTTGTTTTATAACTTTAAATAATCGTTATAATGTATGTACCCGTTTATACTATGCTGTTTTAACCCTCTCCTGAAAAGAGACTCGAACCTAGCAGTGGGATGTTATGGGTTGTTGTTGATATACCCACGGCTTTATTTTAGTTTATTTTAGTAGGGGAGTCCGTTTCTACACAGTAAAGCAGTCTATGGAAGTGTGAGCTGTACTAATTCTACTTCCACAGTGATCCCAGTCCTCTCGATGAGATGCTGCGCTATTGAGGTCAAAGCAAGCCCCTGGCACGCCTTGGTCCCCGGCGATCTGTTGTGGATCTGCCAACGTGAGGGAGGGCGCAAGCCCTAACCGTGAAGGGAATTTGTCCTGTCAGTGGTCAGTTCAAAGTTACCAAGCATAAGTGGTAAAGCTATTTAAGAAAATAGTATTTGAATCACAGAATTTGTCTAAAAAAATTGTCACGATCAAGTTATCCATAAATATGTCATGAACCTCTAAATAGTGTTAACCAACACTTTTTGATTTCTAACATCTACGTTGACTCGGTATAATAAAAATATTACTGTTAGGGCATAAATAATGATATGCATTATTTCCGAACGCAGCTACACTGGCAACACAGGAACTACGTCAGAGACATCTACAATACAAGATGTCCTCCGCGTTCATACGGCATATAAGATACTATACGAATGTTCTGCTGTAATTCAATTACAATAAATAAAGCATTTACATGTTCAATAAGTGTTTCCATCAGTATTGTCTGTCGAATACACGACAGATTGGCGACGAGGATTGTGGAATTGTGAAGAAGAAGTGTGCTTTACATAAACTATCTCGCGCAGTGAAAATTATGAATGGATAAATTTTACATTTCAATTTATCCTCCATTGCAGTTACTCAATGTTAAGAATACTACTGAATAAAAATTGGCCAAGTGCGTGTCCGGCCACGCATAGAATAGGGTTCCGTAGTCACCCATAATGGTAGGTAGATTTCAAATCGTGTCCAATAGACAATTTCACAGTCAATTTTTTATAATTTTATTATAGCATTTTGTCCACGTAATTTTGTTTGTCCACAATACATTTTCATACAAAGTTTCATCTTTATATCACCAACCAAAAATCAACCAACTTAAAAAGGTAAGTAAATTGTCTGGAGCGCATCGTAAATTTAAAATAATAAATTACCTTTCATATATTCGTTGGGTAGGATACTTCTCAATGGTAATGATTGATTCAAGTCTCTAGTCTCTGAGGCGTCTTCAGATCTACTGTTCGACGAATCGTTGCTTTCGTCCTGGTCTGACACTTTGGATAATAGTTTAAGGGATTGCTGTAAACAAAAAAATATATATTCTTACTATTTTCCTTTCATAATGTAAAAATAAACTATGGAGAATCACCAGTAGAGCCACGCTGATTTCAGCACGAATGGGCCGGCTCGACCACGGCAGTACTACCCTCACATAGAAGACCATCCTAATAATGACAGCACTCTTGCTGTCGTATTTCATTGGTGAGTGTGAGACCGGAGGCCCAATCATTCTGCATCATTCTCTCAATCATTCTGCCATCTGAGGCCGAGAGAATGATATAGAGTTATCTAACCAGGCCGCCGTGGTATGGATCACCATGCTACATTGCTTACTCTCAAAATGAGGATGGTGTAGTAATCCGTGTCAATTTACTTAGCATCCGTTATAAATTATTGCATTGTATGTATAAAGTTCAATGACCAAATGCACACACGCACAGACACGTTACACGGAGTTATAATATATAAGTCAGTACATATTATTAATAAAATGAGTGGGTATTACAATCTAGTGTTGATCACTTGTTTCCCCGTCCTACTAGGACATCCGTCGTACGTGTAGCCATGTGTACCGACGTCGGGTGTAGTCTAAGTAGTAACTTAGGCTACACCCACTAATGAAGAATCCACAATGGTGACTCCTACTCCTGCATTCTACTCATGCTTTCCATCAGGCAGAGTAGAGTCACTTTGGTAGGCTTAAATATGTATATATAAAAACTATCTATAAAGTGATACATAATATTTATTTTTGTAAATAACTATTTTACAGATATTTTTTTACAAGTCATACTTTATAGCAACAAGGCCTTAAGGAAGGATGACAGAAGGAATAAACACATTACGCGTCAAACCACGCAAGGTGTCTGTCCGTGAATATTTAAAGAATACAATGCTAGTTAACATTGAACATAAATTCTACATAGAGCTTTCTATACTGCCTTGTTGGTCTAGTGGTTAACGTATGCGGATGCTGATCAATAGGTCTCGGGTTCGATTCCCGGGTCAGACCATATATTTGTGTGATCCACAAATATTTGTTTCGGAGTCTGGGTGTTTTTAGGGTTCCGTAGCCAAATGGCAAAAAACGGAACCCTTATAGATTCGTCAAGTCTGTCTGTCTGTCTGTCTGTCCGTCCGTATGTCACAGCCAATTATTTCCGAAACTATAAGAGCTATACTGTTGAAATTTGGTCAGTCGATGTATTCTGTGAACCGCATTAAGATTTTTTTATAAAAATAGAAAAAAAACAATACATTTTGGGGGTCCCCATACTTGGAATTGAAACTTAATTTTTTTTTTTCATCAAACCTATACGTGTGGGGTATCTATGGATAGGTCTTCAAAAATGATGTTGAGGTTTCTAATATCATTTTTTTCTAAACTGAATAGTTTGCGCGAGAGACACTTCCAAAGTGGAAAAATGTGTCCCCCCCCCCCCCCCCTCTAACTTCTAAAATAAGAGAGTGATAAAACTAAAAAAAATATATGTTGTACATTACCATGCCAACTACCAACGAAAATTGGTTTAAACGAGATCTAGTGAGTAGTTTTTTTTTATACGTCATAAATCGTAACACGCAATATACCTTTCATCCAATCAATGCACTAGTATAAAAACATCGATGAAAGTTACAACGAACTACAAGAACTTTTATATGATGTTCCTTGCTGGTACGGAACCCTTCATGGGCGAGTCCGACTCGCACTTGGTTGCTTTTTTATTTTATGTATAATATGTATGTATTTACAAAAAAAAAGTATGTTTATGTATTTATATCAGTTGTTTAGTACCCATAACACAAGCTCTGCTTACTTTGGGACTAGATGATGTTGTGTGTAAGATGTCCAAAAAAAAATATATAAACAGATTTCATATTCTTCCAATTTTACATGTTTCAGTGCATTTTGTAAACCTCTAATAATCGATCATGCGTTGTACCTTAGGTAACTTGGGCTCGTCGTCGATGGTGAGGCTGCTCAGACTGGTGGCGGTGGAGAACTGCGCTGGAGTATGTTCCACCATGAACCGGGACACACGTTCCTCGAACACCGAACCCTCGCACGCACGCTCTGAAAAGAAACGATAGTTAATAATTAAACCCAGTACGAAGTAGTATGGTGTTCTTATGAGCTCTTCCTTCACAGTCAGTTTTCTATTGCTATAGTTTTTTTATGATAACAGAGGGTTAAAGAGCAGACGAATTACCCATACACGCTCCTCTATACTGAATTCTGAGGAGCAGGCGTCTTAGGTATCTCAAGAGTAGAATAGTCGTCACCCATCCTCATTGTGAATGCACTATGCGGCCTATTGAGATGGTTCTCCATCATTGGACCTCTGGTCTCACACTCACCAACTTAATATGACAGCCCGAATACTGACATTTGAATTTAGGCTTCTGTGAGTGCCACTCCGGTCTAGCCGGCCCATAAGTGTGGAAATCAGTGGCTGCTTAAAGAAGATTTTGACTAAGGAGTACGTTATTTCCTGAAAGCTTCGAAGATAGAATCGGTCCGGAAATACCGCAAAGGATTATTCGATCATACATTGATTGTCCGTGTGGTGACGGTTTAAGAATACAGAGTGTCACCACTCCTATTCATCCTACGGGTGTCCTACATTGATTGTCCGTGTGGTGACGGATTAAGAATGCAGAGTGTCACCACTCCTATTCATCCTGCGGGTGTCGTAAAAGGCGACTAAGGGATAAACTACGCAAAACAACATCGATGCAAAGAGAAGGAAAACTTGAAACCAACCCTAGGCCAACTCGTCTGGCCAGCATATAGTATAGTAGGCCAAAACCTCCTTTCTAAGGAGAGGCCTATGTCCAACAGTGGAATGTTAAAGGCTGTTGATGATGATGATGGGTGTTACCTTGCGGCGGTGTGGAGAGAGTAGAGAAGGTGGAGAGTGCGGTGAGCGAGTCGGTGGGCGGGGCGGCGCGCGTGCAGGGAGACAGCGGCACGCTGGCGCCCGGAGAGTCCGGGATCTCACTCGGGGAGATACAGCCCGAAGTTAGCCGGCTGGAACAATACTTACATTTACTGCCTTGTTGCTCTAGTGGTTAGCGTATGTGGCTGCTGATCAAGAGGTCTCGGGTACGATTCGAGTCTGGGTGTTTTTCTATGTATAATATGTATGTATTTACAAAAAAATGTGTGTTTATGTATTTATATCAGTTGTTTAATACCTATAATACAAGCTCTGCTTAGTTTGGGACTAGATGGCGTTGTGTGTCAGACGTCCGAAATATTTATTAATTTATTTAGTGCATTACCAACGCTATATTTGAAAATTATCGTGTGTCAGGACTTTATTCAGTGGAGATCAATTACCACTGCCTACCCCTCTAGGAAATGTGTGTAACTTATGTATGTATGTATTTGAATATGACTTATCGTACAATACATTTAAATGTCAAGTCAAATCATTCATTAACATCGTCATATTAATTACCGTTCACACGGCATGTTTCCTACATTTTTTATGCAATAATGAGTTATAATGACATCAAATTAATAATTTACGTTTTCAAGTATAGTTGATATTTAAATCGTCTCCTTACTAGTACTCCCCTAAAGGTTGTTGAAAATGAAAATAACACTAAGGGTTACCTAAGTGATCCCTAATTTGCTTTTACAAATAAGAAGTAATAAAAACCTAGCATATCTCAATACTTATTAAAAAATATTTAATCGTCAGTTCATAACTTACCTAACTTCAGACACGACGGACCCATGGTCATCTTGTTGTGAGCATTCGGGGAGTGATCCGAGCGAGCTGGATCTCGAGAACATTAAAGGCGTGTCCTCTACGAACCGTTGAGTGGGGGGCGAAGCACGACCTGATGCTGTTTCAGAACCAGGGCGCAAGGCCACCGGTTCTGTTGCGAATGTCACTGCTTTGGAACCTGGCAAAAATACTTTTTGTTATATACATCTCTTGATAAAAACAGTCTTAGTCTACAATTTGTAAAAATTAAAAGTACTGTGTAACTCTGCTGGTTCCCATTTTACCATACATGTCATGTTGAATCCAATTAGCATTTACCATCTCACATAGGAGTGAGTTTAAAAAAGTAATAAAGACAATTTTAGTGTCACTTTTATCTAGAAGATGTCTTTAGATCTAACTTCGAAATAAACTTGAAAATAAAATTATAAGAAAAAAATAGCTAAAAAATTACCTTCTTTGTCCTTAGCAGAGTTGCCGGTGGTCGATTCCTGAGGGCTGAGCTCCACATTTATAGTAGCCTTAGCATTTCTCTTGGCCAGACAATCCTCCTCAGTCGGTTCACCCAGACTGCTCAATGAACTAACTCTAGAGAAGTACCCAGGCGTTCCTTCATCACAATAATTCACCGGCTTCTCAGGACTTATCATTCCAGAACTGAATTTTGTATCAAATACACCTCGTTTTTCCTGCATGGTTTCCGAAGCAGATTCATTTTGAGGTGTTGATGCTGCTCTATCGTTGTCATGTCTAGGAGGATCCTCGATTGAACATGTGTCTTTTTCATCAGAATGCGTCATGGCTTCAGGATTAGGTTTGACAGTGGTTGGAGTTTTCTTGCTATCTTTGCCGATCACACGGAGATCCGACATGGAAGTTGCTGTGGAAAAGATTGCTGGTGTTTCATATGGCGTTCCTTCAGTTGCGAAGTGTTTAATTGTGTCCTCGTGGACAGAGGGACCAGCCGGCTCAGACAGGTCAGAACCCGTCTCAGATTGATGTTCAGCGTAGCGCAAAGAGTAATCCGTGGGCTGATCTAAGTCTGTCTCTTGGTAATCACCATACGTGCTAGAACTTTCTTTCTTTGAATATTTCTTTACATCAGTCTTCGGTTTCTCAACTTCAGGCTCACTTGATTTAGTCTCAGAATATTTTCTGCTATAGTCGATTGGTTGGTCACAAGAATCTTGGTCGACGTCAAAACCAGATTCTGAATAATTCGTTCGTAATTCTGTTGTACTTCTAGGAGGAGGGATTGGTGGCTGAGCCGGATACCGAAGATAATTACTGTCTTTGTTAGATTTGGAGCACATTTTAAACGATTCACTAGAACTTTCACTTTTCATGAGATCTTTGTTTCTGGGCGTAGGGACAGGCACTTTTCCTGTACGCATAGCTCGCTCAAAAACAGAGTCTGAATGAGTACTCGTGACAGAATCTTTGCTTTCAGATCGGTTGACATTCCCAGCACTACCTGTATTAGATCTAGATACCAACGCACCTTTCAAAAGTGTGTTACTGCAGCTTAAGTAGCTCGCTAAGTGTGCGCTATGGCTTAATGATATTTGCGATGCTAAAGTTCCCATAAGAGGTGAACTGGACGTCATTCTGTGTCTTTCTAGATTCATTGCGATTTGTCTTTCAGTAGCCGTAAATAAGTTTTTCTCTTCTCTATTACTTGTTGTTGGAGATGTTGCTGGTTCAATATTGTCACAGGTTTCCGCTAAATTTTGATCTAGCTCCTGCTCCAAAGCTTTTTGCTTTCTCGCTCCTAAAGTAGGTAAAGCTGGTAAATTCATGTTCCTAGCTGTGGTATCTAAAGAAATTATGTGGGTCTTGCCCGGCTTAGAGTTGAGCAAATTCTTTAGGGCGGCGCTGGATCCCATTGCAATCATTTTATGCTTCGAGTGGATAAGACTTCTAAGCATTGGCACCGCACCGTGGTCCCAAAGAAATTGCTGATCTTGTGGACATCTTGCTGATAGATTCCATAGAGTACCACAAGAGTTACTGACTACTGTAAGACTTGGAGATTTTAGGTGCTGCAGTAAGACACTTAAACAATTTCTCTCTCGGAGAATTTGCCTGTAATCTTCTCTGACGGCGATGTGACTCGACACATTCCTCATAATGCCACCAGCGTTCTCCACAATCGCCAATGTTTTCGTAGGTGAGTTATAACTGAGCATGTCTACTAGAAAGCCCAGGGCTCCCTCAACAGAACATAGAGCTACTTTGTTCATGGAGCAGTGAGCTGTTAGGTTCCAGAGGGCCGACAAGACTGACTTGAGTGTGGCTTCTTTCTGGCATGTCATAGCGGCTTTAGTCAGACCTTTGACGGCGCCTACCTCTCTTAGTACTTGTTTGCTGTTGGTATCTGCTCTCCACGATAGATTTCTTAGTACTGCTGCAGTTACCTGTAACAGTAAAAGACAAGGTGAAATTTGACTTGATAAGTTTAGTTTTACTAAAAGTTAAAAAATATAGTTATTATTTTTAGAAAAAATAATGTTACGCACCTGTCGCATGTCATCATTAGGAGATTCCAATTGCTCTACTAGAGCTAACATGAAGTCTTTGAAAGAGCACAGAAGAGATTTGTTGTTTCCATCACCAAAGGTTAAATTTGTCAACGTCATTCCCGCGTACTTTCTCATAGTCAAACATGTGTTATCATCAGTTCCACTGCCGTGTGCCGCTTGATCACCGCTGACTAATGCCGCTAATGCTTGTAGTCCTCCCAGTTGACAAACTACATGCCTATGTTCTTCATCAAAGGACAGTTTCATCAAAGCAGCAACGCTTTGACTGGGATGCTTGGTAGCATCGTCTTCTATTATATCTTTACCTTCTTTTCTCACTTCCACAAGGTCTTCTAAAACGTAGCAATATTCTCTAACTTGCTCTAACAACCGCCAGACTCTCGCTTCTCTCCTACCTGCTTTGTCGTCAGTCTGTGTGTGAATTATGTTACGTAAAGCCTTAGCGGCACGATCTCGAGTTTCTCTTGGAACCTTTGAATGGATTAGTTGAACTAGTAAAGGAATACACCCAGCCTGTCTCATGGCAATACAACTTTCAACCGATCGACTCATTTCTAGCAAAGGACCACTCAAGTCAGCATTATTTTCTGGTGATAAACTAAGAAGCGAAATTAAGGAGCAAACGCACTCCATTTTATTCTCTAAATTCGATGAAGGTCTCGTGCCTTCTGCCGAGCCATTGCTGGAGAAACTACGAACACTGGACGAGTCATGACCTGTCCAAACATCGCGTTCTCCTGGCCAGGTCCCTCTGTACAGTTGGGAAGCTCTTTTATCTCTTTCACTGGATCTAGCTGCACTTTCTAAGCCATAATGTAAAGTACTTCGATAACTTGTTCGGTGTGGTCGATCTTCAGGTGTTGAATATGTTGAAGATGGAGTCCTTTGCGGTTTTTTGGGTAGGGCTCCACCTTTTTTCTGACCTTGATTATCATCGCCATCAACGTCATCATCTAAGAAGTTTGGGTTAGTGATGTCACTACGTTCATCAAATTCATCTGGTGAAGGAGAGTGGTCAAGGAAGTGCGGTTTTGGAATTCGGCATTCGATGTTCGTTTTGGACGGCGGTTGATAGTCTTCGTCAAGAAAATGTGGCCGGCGAGAAAGTGAGCTGGGCTCTAGGGTCTCCAACTTAAGCGTAAGATCTCGTGATCGCGCCTTGTCTGTGATTTTTGAGGGAATGTGTTTCGGATTTATTTTGGATTTGGTGTCTTTTGGGTCAGGTAAGCGGCGCGAGTCAGGCGAAAGATTAGAAGATGCATCTAAAGGCTCGCGAGGAGGTTCACTTGAAGTTGAGGGCGTGCAGTCTTCACTTGCTGAAGGTCCGGAGTCTGTTAACGGTGAATTTGAAGAGTCCATACTGCTCCAAGGATCTACCATAACTTCGTTCTCCAACTGTAACAAGTAAATACACCAATTTAGTTGTAATTCCAGTAACCACTACGCACTCATGTTGGTTGTGACAATCTGCTACAAATGAATGTTCAAAATAAGCAGTACATTTACTTTTGGTTAAGGTCAGTCAGTTATAGCGTAAGTGGTGCTTTCTTACGATTATATTAATGTATGGACATGTGATAATACCCGTTGGGTGAGTACGAAAAAAGCATACTCGCTTGCGCGTTATATGGAACATTGCGTGCAACGACCTTGATTACAACTGGACAGGTAAGGACGACATTGGGGGTTATATTAAAAGAAACCTGATGATAAACTTTACGGTTAACTAAATTAGCAGTCCACGAGGTTAAGTACGGCATGTGTATGTACTTTGATGCACTGAATTTAATGTAAACGGAAAATTACCGTTTTGGTTTGCAGAATTATAAGTTAGTTGGTAACCCTAATGACATAGGTTGATATACGATGTGATGTGGTCAAATATAAAAATGGTTTAATTATGCCGGTCAAATATGGAATGCAGCTTGTTTGTTTGTGTGTCACGTATTACAGTATAATGACCACCCGTATGGGGCTTATGCGTATGACATTATAATGAGTCATGATACAATGTGTTCAAGTGTTACAAAAGCTTACGTCATACTGTCCTATTAAATCGTTCCCTCAGGATCTTTACTAATATGAAATGCGATATGGTACAATTAATAACGCGAAACAGGGATATAGACTTAACAGATGAGTGTCCTATTTTACCACAATAGAATAATGTGAGCAATGAAATATAACGAAATATGTTTTATTTTATGTAATACAATCGTTATCTTTTGAAATATTTTTTCTAATTAAGCAGAGTTGCTCCTGCATTGACGTTCAGCTGTAAGAAACGTCGAGTGGGCCGTAGGAAAAAATCGTGGCTTCGAAGTATCCGCGAGTGAACTGGATTCAAGACCGCCACGGAGCTGTTTCACCTCGTCAGGGACAAAGCGAGGTTTTCAAAGCTGATGTCTAACCTCCAGTAATTGGAGAGGAACAATAAGAGAAACTAAAGGTGTCATTTAATTCGACTTAGAATATTATAATTTACGTCTTTTTGCTGTCAATGAGAACACATTTACAATGCAAGTAATTTATTATTCTGAAATTTGCAAAATTTATAATCAGATGGTGTGATGAATATTGTATACTGGCAACCCAAATGAGTGAGCCCATGGTCGTCAGATTCTGTCGTTAGAGTGTAACGGAGGGTTAGGTTAGTCTTATCATCTTAACAGTTGCTCTTGAAAAGAAAATCTATGAACAATTTCAGCAGTGATTATTTATCTGAACATTTTATCTGAACATGGCTGTAATTCATAATGGAACCTGAACTTTGTTTTTTTTTATTATTATTAAGTATACAGGTATGGTACAGGTTTGTGCTAGTACCAAATAAAAGTTTATTGCTGGTAGCGTGCACGTCTAGTTGTTTCATAAATCATTGTTCCAAGCTAGTGAGTAATAGAACGGAGACGATCAATGTCGGCACGAGCGTCCGTCGTCGCGCCGTTTGTAACAGGGGCGCCAACACAAGTGACTGTTTTATTTAAAGACATATCATACAATTGTATCCATGCGTCTCATATAATGGAACGTCGCTTTATGTCAGTAAATTATTTGCTAATTTTTTACTTGCAATAATTTGTAACTGACAGCCTCCATGGCGCAGTGGTAGCTATTACGACTGCTGAGAGGTCTCGGGTCGGACCACAATAATATGTTTGTATGATCTGCTTGTTTTCGATATATCAGTCGATCAAGCTGTCAAAGTACAAGCTCTGCTTAGTTTGAAACTAGATGGCGTTGTGTGTCAGATGTCTCAGATATTTATTCATTCTTATATTAGTCAAGTTCTTCTACTCAGTGGATTAGTTTAATAATAAAAAAAGTATACACCAATTTTTACATTTTATAATGCTATAATAGTTTTCTCATATGTTTTGCAAACCTTAGATTAGAATTTACTAAAATATGTATATGTATAGAAATAGAAATGATATAAAGTGGCCTAGATATTAAGAGTCTTGTAGTAATAACAATAATTGAAACTCTCATGTTTAAAATTCTAGAACAGTCGTCAATTACACATGTTATGAGACGAGTTTGAAGTAATTCAAAATATGTTTTGAACTTTACATAACAAAGCTTTAGAAAACCTTGCAAAACATACAAGGATATGAAATGCTTTATTAGCTTAAACAAATTTAATTATATTAGGTAACAGCTTTTAAAAAATCCGTTTCAACTTACAATATCTGCATTAAGCAAGGCTATATTATGATTAAATTAGTAAATTTCTCTTACATACAAATTCTAGCTCCACGGGTCAATATTGTAAGACTTACCAAATCGCAATTATTGGACGTTGTCACATCATCAAGAGGATTCCCATTCTCCATATCGACACCAGAATCATTCGGATCCCCTCGTCTCCTCGTCACATCAGTTCTGGTGAGGTCATGGAAGTTCCTTCGGAGAGGATTGAAGGCCAACCTCAAATCTGTGGTGAAGTCATCGTACAACTTGAACTGGTTGGCGTTGAACCCTGTATCATTGTCTAAGACGTCGCTCTCCAAGGAGATGCTTGAGTGGTCGGATCCCGTGTTGATGTACGACACTTTGTAATAGTCTCTGGTATTCATTTTGATGCACTTTGTCTATACTACACCATTACCTATAATTTTTGTCATTTCGTGAAATTTGTGTTGTGTCAGCAGTTAGAAATAGTATGTATTGGATACCTCCGTATGCCTATGTAGATGTGGATACATTATAATGGTGTTAGCGATTTTAGATGTAGAGATGTTAGCGAACACTAAATTCATAAGCGTTTGCCCTCGAATCAAACAAACAAAGATCGAGAGTTAAAATGGGTCGTATGTAGCGAATTTAGAAGGGCTCTCATGGGAGGTACAAGTTTAAATTTTATTATAGCGAACTTTGATTTTAACGATCTTTTGTTTGGAAGTGTGCCAAGTGAACGTCGAACTAGACTTCATTTTAGCGCTTGGTAAAAATATAGTTGTGAATGAGAATGTTTACAAAATTTTCTTTACAAGCACGAGTAATTCGGTCACGGTTGAATGGAGATGTGTGTGTTAATTATTTTATGTACAACACATTTTAAGATAAAAAAGTATTATGTCAAACGAAACGGCAGTATACGGTTTAAGACTTGTCGTAAATGTCTTGTATACGATGGATGCTATCTGCTTTTTTTGGACTGAGTCAAGGTTATTTAAAATATTATTCTTCTTGAAAACGTAACCGAATTTATATTCAAACAGCAATACTAATGTTGGTACATAAAGGGTGCATTTTAAGGTTAATGGTTTCAAAAGTAGAAATATACACTGTTTCGTATTTGTTTGAATTAATTGCTTATTTCAATATTAATTTCAGAATCATGCTAATATCATAAATACGAAAATAACCGTGTCTGTTACGCTTTCACGCCGTTACTATACAGCACGGGAATACTTTGATTCTTGAGGAAAGACACAGGATACACTTAACCGCGATACCGAGTATAAACGTGATAAAGTATACACTTATCAGTTCAAACATTTCGAAACAATAGTTAATTTTCTTTTAAAAAGTTTGAATGTCTACAATTGGTCTAATTCATTTTCAATTTAATTAAGCTGTATTCTTCATCCCTTAATTTGCCTTCTTTGGAAATGAAATATTTCTACGCCTGTACAAAAATGTTAATGCCTTTTTTTTAAATTTCACAGCGAAAGCTCTTAGGCTGAAATTTATAAAGCGTACTTAGACTTTGCTCAGACTTTGCTTACGCTAAACTTACTTAAGTTCCTGCTCAGTGTAATCTTAGCATTCGAATTTATAGTCCTCTTGGGCTAAGAATTTACTGAGTGTATGCTAAGCAAGAGCTCAGGAAAAAAATTTAAACGTTTCGATTTGCATAGCATATTAATTAAAATTCTTGGTAATTTAAAAATATACTATTTATAAAATTGCTGTAATAAACTAAAATATTAGTAATCTTATAAATTTTATCATATAATTGTATTTCAATCAATTAACACCTTTAGTTTTCATTGATTTTAAGTGATAAAAGGCAAAAATAACACATGTACAAGTAAAACAAAACGTACGTATCTTTGACTTGTCAAATGTCATAACAATATTTGAGGTTGTCTCTTGTCTCGAGTTCATTCGCAAATAATTATCAATTTCTTGTATTAACTTTTTATCTTGACCCTGGCATAACCTTACGGACTTCTGTTACAACGCTTTCGAACTAGATTACGGCTTTTCTTCCTGGAGGATCCAAGGATTTTGGTGACTTAGACTATGCTAAGCATTTGCTCAGCTTGAGCTAAGCATTATGACTATAAATTTCAACGCACACTTAACTCGTGAGGTAAGTCTAAGCAAAGCCTAAGCTCGCTTTATAAATTTCAGCCTTAGATAAACGGAAGAACTCATCACACGTTTCATTTGCGCATTCGTAAAATTTTATTCTAATACCTTCGTTCTAAGATCTAAGTAGACAAGGTATTTTAGATTTAAGTTTTCGTCAGACATGACGTAGAGTATAAAACCTTGTTCAGAAAAATTAGAGTAGGAATTCGAAAAGTCACTCACTGCTTTTGTGACACGTTAGTAGGATAAAGAAACCATTTACTTATGACCTGTGTATGGATTATAAATTAATTTCAGGTCAATATTGCAGCTAAGTGTCTAGGAGTATAATATGACTGTAAAAGTTTAATTCATCCTTGCTAGTAGTAATTTAGTGACGGGTTATCTGCCTACTTAAATGATAAAATTTGAGAAGAGTATTCCTGGAGACTATTGAATTTCAATCAACATTATTCATTGTTAGTGCGAGTTTTTAGTTAATTGACATTATATTATAAACTAAGGGCGCCAATATTAGCACTCGCTCACCCATTTTTTACGTGAGTATAAGAACTCAACATCATACACATCATTAACAAGTTCCAACAAGCTGAGTACAGCTAGTTATTTCAACCAACTCTCGACCTAGTTGGCGAGCTTTGACGGGTTTCGATGGCCCTTTAAGAACGAAACTCTTAGGAAAACCTGCGTCATGTGTTACGTTTGTACTTGTAAACGGAGAAGTATTAATTAATATCTATTCTGAGTAACAGGTTCTATATCGTTTATGTATAATTAATATTTCGACTAATGACGTATATATATAAATAGACGCCTCAGTAGAGGCTAGGCAGTTGATTAAACGACTAATTAAGTTAGTTGGCTGCGACATATACGTAAGTAAACATAATAAATATTTAAATAGTAGGTGTGTGATTACATAAATTTAATTATACACATGTAACAAAAGGTTTTCATTTTTTTTGTGTACTAGGTTTGTTGATTAAACAGTACGGTTAAGTTTTATCAATATTAATAAATGGATAAAATTTACTACACATTCTTGACATTCCTTCTTTCAGCCATGACTAAAGTGACCATTTTTTTTTCGTGTCAAAGCGGGACGCCTACGGAATTTTCTATATTTAATAAATAAATACATTTATAGGGTACATCGGTGTAATTATATAAATATATATAATATAAAAATTATGGTTTAAAAAACTTCAAATAATTTATTGTTGTATCTTATCCTCACTGGCATCTAAATTCTTACACCAACTTACCCTAAAAATAATATTTATAAATAATTTCGCAACAAAAAACTACTTTGCTACAGCAAAATCAGTTCCACGGTTTAGGCATGAAACATAAGAACCCGATTAGAGTTACTTTAGTATGTATTTTTAACCGACTTCAAAAAAGGAGGAGGTTCTCAATTCGTCGGATTCTTTTTTTTTTATGTACCTATGTTCAGCGATAATTTCTTCGTTTATGAACCGATTTCAAAAATTATTTTTGCATTGAAATGGGCGTAACTTACAGGTGGTCTCATCGTCATCATATCGGGATCTGATGATGGGATCCCTAGGAAATCGAGGGAACTCCTCAAATATCATAGGCACAATTGTCGCGATTTGGGTACTCGGAATAGTTTTTCTTTGAAGTCGGTTCCTATTTGTTAAAATTATGTAATATAATAAGGAATTGGGATAAGCAAGTATTCAGTAAGTCTCTAAATAAACATATGATGCACAATAGATAAATGAACTATTAATATATTTATTTATTCAAATATAAAGACAATCTTAACTTTTTCTTAAATTAGACTGTGATATTAATTTGCAGTTACATGTGTTTTGTATAACGCTGCACTGCGCTGCCGTCTTTCGCGATATAATAACGTAGGCAAGTAATAAGTAAGTAGGTATAGAGGTTTATTCGTAAAAGCGGGACAATTTTGTTCTCGTTGGGGACAGCGGGACGGACAGCTTGAAAGCGGGACAATCCCGCCGAAAGCGGGACGTATGGTCACGTTAGCCATGACAGTAAATAAAATTTCATGATGCTTGGTCGATTAAACAAAGGTAGGAAAACATAACAAGCAAACAAATTACAGGACAACAGAACCTAGTCGGGGTTATAGGGATTTACTTTCGAGGGTGCAGCTAGTACCTCGGCTTCAAGTACCTGAGATGGCGTGCGGAGTCCGACATAACCACCAGCTGGTTGACTGGTGGTATCCGTGGGGATTTCCAAATAACAAAAAAAAAGGACAACAGAACCTGCATTTGAATGGTCACTTACTTCCTCGTTACTCTAGTGGTTAGCGTATACTACAGCCGCTACTGATAGATGTCTCGGGTCCGATTCCCAGATTGAGCCGAGATGTTAAGTTTTCTGATTTTATAGATGCTTAATTATCAGCCCCGAATGTAGCAGTTGACGTCTCTTAAAACCATTGTCTCGGAAAACACGTACACACGTTTATGAGAGTGAAAGGACATAGTGCATCTGCGTTTACCCACACACTGATCACCGTGGCCGAAATCAGCAAGAAGTACATCAGTTTTAAGTTAATACTTTCAACCTACGATATTAAAAGCAAATGACTCAAGCTATTCCCTTATATATTATATGATTGTGTAGGTGATTACGGTATTAAGCTAGGTAACTATGTCATAAAATATTATTAATTTCATTACAGACCATCGTCTAATCTAACATCGGTAAATTTCAAGGTGAGATTGGGTGATAAAAACTATGTAAACAAAGTTTACTTAAACAGTTAGGGTCATTGTACTTGTTACATAAGTGAAAACATTAGCAAAGGCCATGCTGTTAGATTACGTGAGTAATTATATTTTGACAACGGTTACCAAGTGTAGGTATACTATTTGAAATTATAGGGTCCTGAGACATTGGTCTTATAAACATAAAATTATGATTTATACTTAATCGTAAATCAATCTTACTTTATGAACATTTCAGTCGTAATGCTTTGCTTGTTTTTTTATTATGGCCTCAGCCGAACCCTCAATATGATCGTTTTCAGACGGGATATATGAAGAAGGTAATTTAAATTTGGGCAATTAGATAGGTTGAGTATTTTAGAGCAGGGTATATCGCTTGTGGAAAATGTCTACTAGGGAAACAGGATAAATATTGCAGAATGAAAAGAGTCATTTTCCCATATAATTGTGCGTCCCGTTATCGAGGATGGCACAAAGAGAGAGGTATCTACTGATCTATAAGAAAAGTCGATAAAACCTTTACGTACCTTAATCAACAATTTTTTGATAAATACAAATTTAGTGCATAGTAAAAAGTAATGGCGGTAAAGATTATAAAATTATTATTTATCATAATTTTCATTTTTATAAGTGGTGAACTTACAAGAACATTATTTTAATAATTTAGCTTTATAAATGCTGAACTACAAGAACTTGTGGCTAGGTACTTGAAAATGGATTCCATTTTAAGTACATTACTTTCACTGTTGTATGTAGTAGTATGTAGTAGGTTTAAATAAAAGGTATTCAGACATCGTCTCCCGAATTTGGTTATAAATACCGAAGAGCTTCCATTACATCATCGAATTGTGATCAACAATCCATAACGTCCCACTGCTGGGCTCAGGTCTCCTCTCAAGAGAGGGATAAGGCCATACGTCCCCACGCTGGCCGAGTGCGGGTTGGGGACTGGCAAGACACGTTGTGGCTACGTAGTCTTGCTGTTGGATGTTTTTAAGCCGCCCGAAGGCCTCCAACTAAGCTTCACGACTGCTATCTTATGATAACAACCGGGACCGACTGCTTAACGTGACCTCCGAATCACGGAAACGCTCATTACATATAATGCCACAAACGGTCACCCATCTAGGTCTGACCGCGCCGTCGTTGCTTACCCTTGGTGATTGTTTCCAATCACCTAAGGCCACTCGGCTATGAGCGCTTCATCGAATTGTGTCATGGTCGATATCTGCAGTTCCATTACCTATTTGGCAACTATATCACATCATCCGAATATTTTATATGTTTAACTTTTATTATGAAATGTATTATGTAACTTAGTTTAAGAAATTAATAACATCGATGCAGATAAAAAATTATTACATGAAGGATACCATTTTTTTTTTAAATTGTTTAAGATAATAAAAGGTACATCAAGCGGTATAAATGTAATTTGACTTAGTCGGGAGACAACACCGACAGGATCCCTTTTCGGAAATTTGCCCTGCACAATCTTGACCGTGCAGGGTCAAATATTTTCGGGTAAGAGTAAAACATTCCAGAATGCGTTTTGAAATGCATCATGGACAACATCAGCTGCAAATTTGAATGTATTGGTAATAAATTCTTTTTCAACTTTGTGACAGAGAGAAATTAAGAAGAGAAGAAAGATCAAAAGAACACAATTTATTAAGTTGCATTTGAACACAATTAATTAGGCGAAAGTCAACGAGCTAAATTGAATTTCGTTGACTAGGAAACAACAGTATAAGCTATATTACGGTATTTTTCGGTTGTTCTAGATAATATTTAAGTCGTGACCTAGGAATATCACAGATACTAGCGGTGTAACTGTTAAAATATGATTATTTTTTTCCAGAAGCGCATAGAACCAGTGACCTAAAGAACAAAAGTTTATTAGTAGTTTTCGTTACACAAAACTTCCGCTAAGCCTAGTTACAATCTACATACGTGAATCATCCTCTCTCATCTCAGGCAGGCAGTGGACTGAGATGGGCTGATGATGATGGTGATTAAACGTCAATAGAAAATTAACAGATAAGTTTTAAGTGCTAAGTGGTTAAAACGCAAAAGAAATAGTTGGCGATTGTTGAAAGAGAACTGACCCGAAACGCAAACCCGTCTAAGGGGGCTGGTAAAATTTTATTCAAAAGACCAATCAATAGCAAGTGTTAACTCTTCAATAATAGAATTACTTTCATAAATTCCGATCCGAAATTATCGCCAGATAAATTAGAATCGGAATTTGTTGTTGTTGTAATGTTGTCGATAAAATTGACCTACAAAGATGCATCGATGATACAAGTAGTAAACACGAATGATCGTGGGCAGTTTATTCCTATGTTTAGCCATTATAAGAAACCTGAGAGTTTATGAGGATTGATATATGGGTGGCTGTTATAGGCAATAATGCTTCAACGGATCTAAACAAAATTTGTGATTAGCCCAGAATAGCACAAAGGCTATTTTTTTATAAAGGAAAAATTCGTTGACATAATCGATAAACTAATATAAATCATGAACCAATTGCAGGAAATAACATATGCAAAACGTTTCGAAAGTATGTTTCTTTAAGTACTATATAATCAGCTCACATCAAACAAAGGTTGCAATATTTCATGAACAAATATAATAATGAACTATACTAAAATAGAGTTCCAAATTTTTAAATAATTTTCTTTCAGTCCTAATTTATGTCGTAGACGACGTAAATTAATGACCAAGAGCACAAACATCCAAAGCTTTAACTAACAATTGTAGCATAACATAGCGTGTTTGAAAAGCACGCTTTGACGTTGAAAATGAATGGGAGCAAATGACAGATTTGGACTTGTGACAAGCGTGGCAGGAAGAACGGTTTTAAAAATAGCATATTTGTTTAAGAAGATGGAGGGTTAACTATTAGCGGTTTTAGTGATTTTACTGAAAACTCAAACCATCCAACTAACCGTAATGTTTTAGTTGGCTTATATTGTAGTGTGTAAGTTCGACTTATGGCAGACACTTTTAAATGGAACCATACTAGATCAAAAAGGAGAGGTCATGTCCTAAGGAGATAACTGTTAAAGGCTGTTGATGGTATGTTACTAGATTAATATGAGCAAAAGTATAGTGTATATGATAAGCTAACCAACGTAACAGCCAAGTTCAGGCGACTCTTATATAAGCGTCCTTGGGTAAATGATATGAAAAGATAAAGTTGTTACGATAAAGAAATTAAATACATAAATATATATGAAATGGCGAAGTTTTACGTATAGAAAGTTAAACAACAGGAATAGGTATGTAGCTAGAATCAACATTAAAATAACATTCCTTTTCAGCGTAAAGTAAATTCCACTCCAATATAGAAACTACAGTACATAATCGTACAAAAGCTGGGGTGGAGAACGAACCTGCAATACCATTTTTAACTTCATACGAGCTAACACCAGGTGACACGGCAAAGGGAAATATAACAAAAGCAAGCAATAAAAACATGATAAATCTCAGCCATAATCAACAATATGGTGTTACAACAGAACACATAACGATGCACGAGATAAAACAAGCGCAATTTCATCAGCAAACGTAACATGGAGAGAAAAAAAAGATGCAAACATTAAACATGATCAGAACAAACAGAACGAGAGTACTCTCTAGTTATTAGGTACATGAAAGCAAAGCCACTTACTGGAGTGAAAGTGTTATGGAATTTCGCGATGCACCCGGCCATTATTGTAATTAGAGTGAGACGGTGAGTCTAGACCGGCATGGTAGAGAACTGACGGTGGATGGGGTGCAATGATCGCGGGCCATTCACCGCTATTACTATTCATTATGGCCGCTCAGATATCAACGCAATTGTAATTGTTTTTGTCTAAGATTTGAAGTGAACGTAAGTGTTCTGAGGTTAAGTTACACCTCGTCAGGGATAAGTAGTTGTATGCCTTGTAGCAAGGTGTCTTCAGTTTCTTGGCAAAGTGATTTAAATAAATGTAAATGAAAACACAAGTAAACACTGTAATATCAAACAGATGACGTGACGTATGAGTTATGTAAAGGTCAAAGAGCCAATTTCTCATTTTCTTTGTCATTATCAGCTTATCTTCAATAATATTATCCGTTGGATGTCAAGTTATATGTTCTCAATGTCACCTACATAGATAAAAGACGCACACATATAAATGATAAATTTAGCCAGTTATCAAGGAAATCTCTACAAGTTTGATGCTGAAAGTTGTACATGTCATATTCAATCCGCTTCTAGATCGTGAGTTTTGAAATTGTTATCTAAACCGAGTTTAAAAACAACACCTATATACTCGTAGTATAGTTATAAATTGCGTTGGTCGAATAAGTCTGTTATTTAATTAAGTTTAACTTAAATCTAATTACATATAATTGACCAGTAGAAATAATTAGAATAGGGCAAAGTTGATGACTTCATTCGTGCCACAACAAAAATTATAATCCGTCGAATAGTAAAAATATTTCTAAAATTAAAAAGAAGTTTTAACCGATTGATAATTATATCAAGCGGTTAAAAATAGTTGCCCGCGGTTTGGCTGGAATCATTTTTTTTTTCATGTCATTAGGAGAAAAGGAGTGTATCAGCTAATAGTAGATAGAAACCGCTACGTTTGGGCATCTGTTTCTTAAGAATTGAAATAAGCCTACTAGAAATTTAATTTTGCTTTAGAATGTGCATCGTCGCCATATGAGCTACCCCACTAGAATCAGCGTTACTGGAGCTTGAGACTTTTGAATGCCAGAGTTCAAAAGTCTTTCAATTACCATTCCCTAGGTGGAAAATAGACTAGGAATTGCTTAACGGTAATTATTTTAACGCTATAATGAGGTTGTGAAATTCAGTTGAGCCTGGTCAAGCTGGAATAAACGTCCCTCGGGAACTGTACGTTCTTGGGTGGAAGTAAAATTGTAAGATAGTCGATTGGGTAGTTAATTTATGAAAGCGTAACAAACAACCTCACTTTCGGGTTTATAATATTAGTTATTATTTATGTAATATATTTCAAAATAATTTTGTTGAAAATGTTAATTTTGCAGAATAAAAACTATATTAAATATTACAATTGCTAACAGTCAGTTTATTCTTAAGTAAATTATAATTAAAACTGTTATTAAAAATGCAGTCTCTAGTGGCTTCAAATATTTCAAAGTACCTACACAACACAAATAATTGTGTTTCCTTGTGAAATAAGACAACTCAAAAGAATTAAGGCCACTACAATAGTTAATAAATCAAACCATCCATCCAAAAACATCATCTTCATGAATAGACTTTATTAGTCCACTGCTGGATATAGGCCTCTCCTTTGAAAGGAGACATATCCATCGCAAATGTTTTGTCTTTTTTACCGTTACTTTTAGAATAAAAAAAGATAAAAGATTTTTATACATTTTAACACGCCAATTAACCACGAGTGGTGATAGGAAAGTGAAAGTACTAAGATTAAATAGTTAGACATGTAATGATACTAGAAGACTTGAATACAGTACGGAACTAAAAAAATGACAAATTTCAGAAACTTCTTATGGTAGGATGGACAAATCAAGGATCTTAGGGTAACCTCCGGTAATTTCAGTCGCTGATGTTGCGGTATCACTCAGGTACCAGGTCAGTCGGTCAGGTTTTATAAGGAAAATTGCTCGGAGAACTTTATCGTTCGTTGTACGTTCTAAGTTCGTTCGTCCTATAGGACGAAAAAGATTTGAGAGGTAATCAAGATTGTACGAAGAATATTTTGTCAATTTTTTGACACACCACAAAATTATTTTTCGTTTGTATAAAAATTCTTGTAAATTTCATAAAAAAAATATATTGTAAGTCTATCAACAACCCATAACGTCCCACAGCTGGACTCGGGGTCTCCTCTCAGGAGAGTGTGAAGGCCATACGACCCCATGAGTGCGGATCTGTGTGCGAGTCTGTGACTTATTTTATCACTAAGACGCTCTCTTTCCGTAAGTCATTACCGTCGCACTTCACTTAACTGCATTATCGACGTCGTAGTTTAGCAAGTTAGCTCAAGACTCAAGAGTATATAGATATATGTATTGTTTGATACATTACGAGTAACGTATTAAGTTTTCTAAGTGTGCCTAAATGAATTATAAATGCATCCTGTGAGTACGGTAGTTAGGAAATTACATTTTGTAAGTAGCTATGCCCCAATTGTTATCAATAAAAGGATCCTCTATAGGTATTAAGAATGTGTTCGGATCTGTGTCTACTTATGTAAAGGGATACTGCAGCAATACGGATAAGGTTTTATATAATTATATGGTTTTATTGATTCTAATATATAAAATTTTACTACAATTTTCTGATGAGGATGGATGATCATAAAACCTTCTTAGAAATTATTGTGTCATACTAAATATAAGGAAGTTTATTGATTATATACACTACTAACTAGTTAGTCGCGAAAAAATATTTTATAATGCAATGAAAATACAATTTTGCTATAATATCCCTGTTAAAAATCATTGATAGTTTTATGTTAAAATTTTTGTTGGTTTCTTCTAAAATACTTGTAACAAATGATATTCAAAATATTAAAGACATAAAAATTTATAGTAAACAAACTTTGGACTGTAATATGTTATTTCTATTTTTATACAAATAGAAGCAATAAAGAAAATCTGTACTAGTAATATTCACTACGATTCACGATAATGGAGATGAAAGCTTTACTTAAATCGTTGAGAATTTAGGACGCAACGATATTAATACGTATTCTGTTTTGGTATTTATTTATTCAGTTTCAATCTTCTCAATTACTATTATAAATCCGAAATACGATTATTATCACTTTTATTAAACGTTTCAAATAATCGAACTTTACTCACATTGTACCTTCATATACTGTGTAGGTATATTTTTTTAATGTACACGCACGAAATATAGGTTGTTTTAAATCCTACTAAATAAATTATGTACGATTCGTGCGTGTTAAACATAAAACCGAACTATGCAATAAGAACTAAACGTAGATAACACGCAATCTAGTTTAAACCCTTTGTTCTTTTAAAGTCTTTCATTCTTATTTCGCTAAAAATTATAAAACAAATATTATCGTTGTAAATACCGCATTCTTGTGCTTCACGGAAATTGAGTCCAAGTCTTCGGATTGAATGATCCTGATATCAAGATCACTAACGACTCAACAAACACCAACACGTCAAATACAATATTAATAATTTAAAGTCTAACTTGTATAAATTAGTGTCTGACAAAGCACGTCACGGTACCATTAGGGCTTTGCCAACTTTGCGGTACAACCGATCCCACGATCGATAAATCGCACCCCAAGCAAATGAAAATACATGTTTAGGTAAACCCTATAAAAAACCGTCAATGTAAACCATTATAAAAACTGAGTAGAGAATTCTAAAATACTGAATGAAACACAAAAGCTGTTAAAATGGAAGTAACCCATGAAATAGCTCGAAGCGTAAGATAAATTTGGTTACAAAAAAGCTTCGGGCGTTAATGATTTTCCGGTTTCAATCTATTTATAATATCGCTCGACACAAACGCTTGTTCCTCACAAACCGATGTATATGTAGCCACTATGTTACGCAATATCATATTTTGCTATGACTAGCAATATTTTACTGCTGATATAAATATGAAAGTTTGGAAGGATATTGGATCTGTATGAAATTTGGCACAGAGTCTACTTTTAATCCCGATTTATTTTTAGAATAATGCAGATAAACCCAAGCGATGCAGCTAAAAGTTACAATTTTCATAATTTTCTTGGCTTCAATTAAACTTATTTAGTCGTTATCTAGTAAGTCTATTCACATACATACATAAATCGTCAGTGGAGTGAGTGAACAAGAAGTACGCGAGATATATTTTAAGTTTATGTAGTAAGTAGACGTACTCGTGTTATAAATGTAAAAAAAAACAACATATCGAGATTAGACTGCCAAGAATTCGAACTAATATGAAAAAAAAAAGTCATTAAAAGAGGTCCTGGATATATAGCTATTCTAGTCTTAAGTTAACTATAAGTGTTAGACACTTTTGCAATATCTAAGCATAACTAGGTCGTACCCTAAAAATAAAGCATCTATATTTTAACTCAATTAAAAACCTTTATATTAGCTCTTCAAGCAACTACACTCAAAATTTGGACCACTATTCTTACCTTCCATAAGAATTGCTATCAAAAACAACATGTCAAAATTAAATTCTGAAGAAGTGACCGCTATGGATATTGAGGTTCCTTCATAAATAATACACGATAAATGTTCTTGGCTATAGACCAGAACCCAGAGATAAAACACAATTACAATCTACTCATAAACTTCTAGTTATATTTGTAAACTAGCGGAGTCCCGCGGTGTTATTTGTATGAAAACTCCGAGTATAACGGCGCGGGGCGAAGGTACTCTAAAAGAATAGCCTAAGGTTAATCCTTATGTAATAAGCTATCTACCAGTGAGAGTCCCGTTAAAATCGGCCTAACCATTCCAGAGATTAAACAGACACGCAAAGATTTTAAAATTTGATGTATGAGTCACACTTCTGGACATAGGCCTCTCTAGAGAGGAGAGGTACTACTCTCTAGAGAGGAAGTGGACTCCGATAGGCTGTTAATGATATCATCATCATCAGCCTATCTCAGTCCACTGCTGGACCTAACCCTCTCCCATTGCACACCACTTTGATCGATTTTGGGCATCTCGCATCTAGCTCCTGACAGCCATCTTGCGCAAATCGTCACTCCGCCTGGCCTGTGGGCGTCCTACACTACGTTTGCCGAGATGCGGGCTCCACTCCAGAACTCTTCTACTCCAACGGTCATCAGTCCTGCGGTTAATATGGCCGGCCTACTGCCACTTCAGCTTGCTAGCTTGTTACTTATATCATAGTACCGTATACGTATACGAATCATATGCATATAGTAAAAATACTGTTTAATAGATATTACAACAGACACTTTATTATTTGTGGGGATATATGTAGACTACAGTTAACCTACATATACAAGAATTCTTTGAAATGTATCCGGGCCAATGCATCTACGCTGCAATGCGCCAATAGTATTTCTGGTTCCAATTCAACCTTCAAAACGTCTGGTAGATTTATTCTAGAAAGTGAACTTAATGTTTCAATATTAAAGTAATAACAGTTTTAGTATAATCTGTAGGAGAGATTGGAAAAATGTAATTTGTTATAAGTGCCTTTCTCTCAGAAATATATACCTATTCTTTATATCTAATCCAGTACATTAATTAACACTAACATTAGTTTGCATTACTTCGAGTAATTGTTAAATGTCTAAATGAGTCTTAATAATAATTAATTTAGAAAGATAGGTACTTACGTAAGTGAATGCTTTAGTTACATATAATATTAAAATCACATGATTCTTCTCTTCACGAGATACATTTTAATATAAATTAACCTTTTTTGTTTAGCTTTGGATGTAATTTGAAAGCATTTTGCTTGAGATATCTCTTAAACTACGAATATACCTGAAGGCTTTATATACATCTTGGAATGGACGTCTTTCCTTCCCATTATGATCCCGGGTCCTTTAAGAGGGGTGTGAAGAAGCATCTCACAAAGCCGCCATAGTCTGGGTCAGCATCGCGGGAGGTGTGGTGGCCCCCACTCTTGAATTCCATTCATGCTTACCATCAGGCAGAGTGGAGTCACATTGGTAGGCAACAAATAAAAAAAAAAAAAAATGACATCCAGATTCGTAACTACAATTTTTGTATCACACAAAATGTTATCCCATGTTTGGTTGAAGCCACAACACCTCAGTAGAAAACGGGTAATGACCGTACCTACTACTGTACCATCCCTGCAGTCAAAAGTGGAAGGCAAAGACAAGGGGCCAAATCTATACAAATAAATAAAATTGGAGTGTCTGTTTGTAATTTCAAATAAACAGTCTTTACAAGATGCATATCAAAGTATATACGATACTTACATGAGTAATTAAATTTTTAAAATTTTTGTCTGTCTCTCCGTCTGTTTCGGGTAATCTCTGGAACGGCTGGACCGATTTTGACGATACTTTCACTGACAGATGGTTCTAAAAAGGAGTAACTTAAGCTTAATTTTTTTTTACTAGCTTCGTGTAACACCGCGGGACTTGGCTAGTTAAAAAATTAAACGCTTCAAGTCATCACAACGTGTTTCATGAGATAACATTATGAGACCTTTATAAGAAAGCCAAAAGTTTTTATGAATAAACCATTGACATATATCATACACACACATATCGCATCGAGACACGGATCAAATGATCATCGAGTTCACGACCTACTCACTCTAAATCTCTGATTTCATTACAAAAGAAATATCAATCAATGCAAGCGAAGCTATGAGAAAAAGCTAGTATAAATAATTAAAGTAATTTAGCCCAACAGTTATAGACCACCACGAATTGAAGCTAGTAACGAATATAGAAACGCTAGACCACACATCGAGAGAGATTTGGAACAGCCTGTGTGAGATGATTGATCGTGATGACAGACGCAACACGAACAACTAAATAAACATTATCACTAATAGAGATATATATGACTTTACAATTATTTTCTTATTTTATATCTCAATTATATATTGTAGAAAATCTGAGTAACCATAAATAAGTATAGAGTATGTCTAATGGAACAGAACCATTACTCTGTCAACTTTGAACAATATTAATATCGAAAGCGCCGGTTGCCAAAGGCTATGTTGTCTGAAACTTTTGAATTTAGCTTCCTATAAAGAATGTTATTGTCAGTAAGGTTGATATCATAATGGTATGAGAGAGAATTTTTTTTATCACCACAAGAAAGACGTTGTAACAATTGATTCTTTATAATGGTTTCAAAAATATTTGTTTTATGATTTCAATCACGTGAACAAGTTAGGAATTAATAGTTTTATATATATACTAATGTCACTCTGTATCTGACTCTGTCACTCTTTTTAGGGTTCCGTAGCTAAATGGCAAAAAACGGAACCCTTATAGATTCGTCAAGTCTGTCTGTCTGTCTGTCCGTCCGTATGTCACAGCCAATTATTTCCGAAACTATAAAAGCTATACAGTTGAAATTTGGTCAATCGATGTATTCTGTGAACCGCATTAAGATTTTTACATATAAATAGAAAAAACACAATACATTTTGGGGGTCCCCATACTTGGAACTGAAACTCAAAAATTTTTTTTTCATCAAACCTATACGTGTGGGGTATCTATGGACAGATGTTCAAAAATGATGTTGAGGTTTCTAACATCATTTTTTTCTGAACTGAATAGTTTGCGCGAGAGACACTTCTAAAGTGGAAAAATGTGTGTCCTCCCCCCTCTAACTTCTAAAATAAGAGTGATAAAACTAAAAAAAAATTATGTTGTACATTACCATGTAAACTACCAACGAAAATTGGTTTGAACGAGATCTAGTAAGTAGTTTTTTTTTAATACGTCATAAATCGTAACACGCAATTTACCTTTCATCCAATCAATACACTAGTATAAAAACATCGATGAAAGTTACAACGAACTACAAGAAGTTTTATATGATGTTACTTGCTGATACGGAACCCTTCATGGGCGAGTCCGACTCGCACTTGGCCGCTTTTTTGCCCTACTGACGTCCTGCATTAAAAAGAGTCCGATGGATTGACGAGCCAGGTGGAGTGACGACTTGCTCAAGATGGCTGGATGCGAAAGGCTCAGAAACGATCGGAGTAGCGTACTATGGGAGGGCCTATGTCCAGCAGTGGATTGCGACATGCTATACAATATGCTAAACAAATAAATTATTACTACTCTTTAGATCAGTACAACTAAATGGGTGTGCAAATATTTCTATGCCTAAAAAGATTATTCATTTCAAGTTTATAGAACAGTTAACTAAAAACCTGATAAACAAGTTAATAATTTACAGTTAGGAAACCAAAACTATCGATTCATAATTTATAATAATGTCTTGTAAGTAATGGTTTTTATCAACAGATTTTAATACTACTACTGGACATAGGCCACTAATTAGACAAGATATTCTGGCCTACTTATATCACGGCAAATTGGTTTTGAGTCAAGTTTTTTTCTCTCTTTGTAGTAGGGTTTTCTTGCGTATATGCTGTTTGAGTTAGCAGTTCAACCGCGGCATGAATACGAGTCATCCAAGCCATCACAACATGGAAATAATAATGAATGTTTTTTTACGAACAAATTCACATGAGTAGGAGAAGAAACTTTTAGTGGCTCTCTGATCAAAACTTTACCAAGAGATAATAAACCAATCCCTTAATATGGAAATAGATTAACTACGTATGTAATGGAATCTATTAGTGCGCCACAATATGCAGACGATATTGGGTGATAAAAAGGGTAGGCGTACATTACAACTTTAATAATGGCCACTTGAGTGCTGATCGACTGATATGGAACTTCCCAATTTATATCAATTTAGTGATATGGTTGTACCTCATATAGTACATCAGTAGTAAATCAGTCTCATTTAACAGATTTCACTCTTAATAGACACCAAAATATAAGGAAAAATAGCAGTAGGTACTTAGTAAAAATCTGGTTAAATTGGTGTGTAAAATCAAATATAAATGCCAATACATCATCCGCGCAGGCCCGCATTCTTCTGAAATAGCCATTGTATTGACAGAGTACAGCTATTCAAATTCCTTTCATCTAAAACTGGAGTGATTGTCTTATTATGACAATAGTGCTTGCACACGGCATTAATTTTTGAACCATGATTAAATTTTCTAAAGCTATTATAGCATAATTTTAGTTTGTCGTATAGTTTTTCGTAAAAGGCGACTAAGGGATAAACTACGCAAGACAACATCGATGCAAAGGGAAGGAAAACTTGAAACCAATCCGTGGCCAGCGTGGTATAGTAGGCCAAAACCTCCTTTCTAAGGAGAGGCCGATGTCCAGCAGTGGACTGTTAAAGGCTGTTGATGATGATGATGATAGATTTTACTGTCATTGGTCTGAGGTCTGTAACGACCTAATATTATTCAGCTAAACCTTTTTGTATGCAATGTAACTTTTCCCCAGAAGAATAAAGGTTTTATTACTTGTTCTAAACACATTTTAATAATTTTATAGCCTTACCTATATTCTGGAATTATAGGTGGGTTTATTTCACGTTATTGTTTCTCCGACTACGGCGAATGCTATTAATAATAAGGGAAAGGTAATATTTTCGGCGGTCAATGTATGTTTGTTCGTTCCACAGTAGTGCCTAAACTATCGAAACGAATTAAACAAATAAGGTATAAGTATCAATAGATTTGTAGCAACAGTCCGGATATATTTAATTGATCAAGTTTTTACGTACGGATTTTAGTTTTGTAAACTTTTTTATTGTTTGTATCATAATATGATGTTAATGAATCTGATTGCCCAGCCAAAGGTCTGAGGTTGATTTCTATTCAGTACAAATAATTGTGCGACAAGTAAGATAAATAGTTTGTCTGGTAGCTGATATGAAGTTACTATGTAGTAACGCAATTTGACCCTCAGCTCTGCAGCGTGTTTTCATTCATGCATTACATCAATGTTGACAAGTAATAAGCGGCTTTTTAACGATCAATATAAAACTCCAGTAAACATCCACGATCCTTGACGGGAACATGTTCAATTTTACGACATCTACGTACGTCATACAACTTTATTACACACCCGTCTAAAAGAATTTAATGCGTAATTAATATTTACGATTATTTAAATGTTGCTTGAAGGTCTACAAGGACGACAAATTACTCTCATTTCGGAAAATCTTTTATCTTCTAAGGCACATAAAGACACCTTCCAAAGATACTATCCCATCTTACACCAAAAGATCAAGGCAAGAAGAGCCAGGCTGATTCTAGTATGAACGAGTCGTCTCTTTCGGGGTCTACCCTCGAAGACCGACCTAGAAAGAGCATTCGTGGCGTCGTGTTTCCTTGGTTAGTGCAAGACCGGAGGCTCAATAATGCAGATACATTTTTTATATATAATTATATTAAAGCCTACCAAAGTGACTACTCTGCTTGATGGAAAGCATGAGCATTCAAGAATCCAATCCAGAATCCAAGAGCGATCCAGACAATGCAGCATGGTGACCCATACCATGTCAGCCTATTAAAATGTCGGCCTCCTAAACCTGGGAGAATGAGGCAGAAAAGACTGACCAGGCCGCCATGGTATGGAGGTTCACTCCTACTCCTGGATTCTGTTCATACTTTCAATCACGTAGAATCAATTTGGCAGGCTCAAATTTAAAAAAAAACAAAGAAAACTTTAACACTTATTGATTTTTCTGTAGTCTGTTAAATTCGGTTGACTATACATAAATTAATTTTGTGAGCTTTCGAATCACGTACAACATGTAAAAATAAGTTGTCCTCATAATGGCTGTGAAAGAGAACCTTTATGTGAAAAGTCAAGGGTTCGGTGGCGTCACGGTCAAATTACACTTGACCTTGACTTGATGTGACAGTTCAATAATTATTCGTGACATTATTTACTAAGACTTAAAATAATTACTGTTAACAATATATTAAGGAGTTACGATATACTATAGCGCAGTATTTTGCTCTAAAAAGTTAAAAAGGGACGTTTAAAATATTCTCTTAAAACAAAACATACGATGTTATAGGATCTAAAATTGGACTAACTTTACAGAGCCTCATTCATTGTTAGTTAGTGTTGTTTTGCTTATGGCTATAGAAATGGTTTTAGGTTATTGTCACAGAGGCATGCATGTCTTTCTACGTTTCAAGTTTTAAGGCTGTTTTTAACTAACATTAAATTTAGTTAAAAACAAAAAGTGACTTTAATGGGAAATTGAAGCTAACGAACACTAGGAACCAATAAAAGAAAATACAAGATCATTAAACGAACAGCAGTGCACAAACAACAGCAATTTCCACGCAAATAAGTCGTTAGCAATTAGTTGTGTAGCAGGGAATATAAATTAACAATTACATTCAATTAATTACAAAACTTGCTGTCTTGGGACTTTTATGGTTAATGAAGTTTATGTAATATTACATAAAACTAACTAGCAAACAATTTGTGCAATCATAGTTTGATATTATGTTCTAAATACATCATGATTTGTCATAGAGCAACACAGTACGGAGCGTAAGCCCAAATGGGCATACGCATTACACTGTTATGACGTAGACCGTGCTTATGTGTGTGAAATTTTGATTTTTTGTTTTAGTTGTTAAGTTCATGGCGACAGTCGGTTGTTTTTATATGCGAGTCTAAAATGTAGATATGTGTGAAGATTGTACGTTGCTTTGTATTTCAAAAAGATGTTATGGCTCCTCCTCGATCCTCCTCGAAATTGAAATAGGTATTTAGTAAAGAAGACCAGACCAATTGATAATTATAATAATAATTGTAAAACAGGTCGAGTATTTTGATGAAACGAAAATTTAAAGAACTGTTTCTGGGGGACGAGAAAACATTTCAGATAAAGTGACAGCCACTCATTTGAATTTACCTAATAGGTACAGTGAAATCATTAAATCTACTACAACTTTGTTCATGTGTGCCAGTATGTCAATTATTAAATAAATTAATAAGTCAATAGTTGTTAAGAATAAGTAAGAAATTAATAGGCGCAAATTGTTATGGCAGCGCTATACTGCGGCATAGTTTCTCTGAAGATCTATCAGGCCTATAATTATGTCAATCACCTTTATCTCCAGTTATACTCCATCACATACATATTTATAGGTTCATTACAAAGGTAAATATTTCATGGATTATTTGATTTCAAAGGAACTACGTCTAGACGACTATTTCAACGAATGAGAATAAAATTAAGGTGGCGCCTGTGAGTGTAATGGATTATACAGACAGCTGTACTGAGAAGTTGGCGCTATCGAGTACCACTTAGAACAATATAGAGGGCTTACAACTTCTAGCTAAAGGTTCTTGAGTAATTTACTTGAGTTTAGGTACGTTTTTATTTGGAGTTTATTGCTGGTTCTTCTTCACAGGAATGACATTTTAGAATCGCGCAATTAGAGTCAGTAATCTTACGTTTCGAGAATGCCTGAAAAGTCTTTTTGATTTGACTGATAACGATTTTACAGCTGTTCAGAACACATTGTATGAAAAAATTGGGACTTCGTTGCATCTCTTTCGGAAAACACTAGCTGAACTTATCATAACTATCAAAGGAATATGCAATAATTTAGAAAAAGCAGTTCAGAAGCTGTCGCCGTAACAATTAAATCCTAACACAGTAAGAAACTTACATCTAATACATAAGTAAACCTCGGAGAAACAATGAATGCTTACTTAAGACAAGAATAATAAATATTACGAAACTTATGAAGGAACTAGCGACACTAAAAGAAGTGTAACAATGTGTCACAATATCTATGTGAGGCTCTAGTTCATAGAACATTCGGTTCCGTTAGTTTTTGTGCAATGAAAGTTTGTGTATATGTGATTACAGGCAGGTATTGCTGTTCAAGTTAATATTAGTGTGTTAAGAAGCAAATTATCTCCACGATTGCATAAAATATCGTGTAAGATCATGTAATAAGTTTCATTTGAATGGTATTTCTACTAGGATGCACTGTCGTAATCAGTGCTATGATCGCCTACATATTCACATATAATGGAATATATTTATATATGTTTTTATTTGCAAATGTACATGATACGGTCCCAAAAACACCTAAAATAACAATTTATATATTACACAAATTATGGGGTTTTTTATACCACTAATGGCATCTCTGTCGAGACAAATGTCTCTAAATACATGTCGATAACTTTAGCATTAGATCCAGATTATTCACATCTCCTCAAGGTTCACGTACAGCAATTTAGAAATATTTTTCTTGTATAACATGTCCTATCATGTAAGAAGATCACTGCCTAGATTGTTTGGTATGCTTAATAAACAAGTTTCATAATAAATAATGAAACTATAAAATCAGAACAGTACCTGCTATTCATTGTTTGCGTGCCATCCGTGTCTTTGTCTTTGTAAAAGGTGTCTAAAATAAATTATATTTTATAATAGGCATGTCAGCCTTTTTGAACTTTGTATTATCTAAGCTTTTCGTTCTTCGAAAGTTACGATTTATAAAATACACTATTAGAAAGTATAAGATTTTAGTCTTTTGTCTTTAAGTAAGCAGACTCGTGTCATGATAAGGAAGACAAAGTTGCACCAGGCCGAGATATATTACAATTTTGTAATAAAATAGATGTAGTGATTGGACATTAAGAAATTAATAATTCAAATTATCATTATGAAGTCAGAGGTCGTCGGTCGTTGCATTTTCACCCAAGACAAGTAATTATGTATGTAAGTATCATGATTTTCCTGAGTCTAGATTTAGTTAGCCTATAATAATATTTTATGAGCGCTCTATTACCCAAAACACAAACTGTCAATTTCGATTTAAGTAGTTTTGTGTGAGAACTGTCAAGATATTACTGTTTTATCATAGACAGTATCTTAAAGACCCAATGAAATACAGCTCTTAAAAAATATCGACTTTAATATTAACTAATTTAAAAACGATTAAAATCTATTCCTATCTAAGTCCATAAATTAAGACGTACATAATTACTTTTCCCAATGAATGAAAGTGAGAGTCACAGTGAAGCACGTATACCTCAGTAGCAATTAAGATAGCGATTTATATCTATCATGGTAAGCAATTTAAAATATACAACAATCAACTTTATTCTTCATTGCTTTACCTTCTGTATAGATATAATCAAGCTACACAGAACAGACGTGATATTCTGCTCAAGAGACGCAGCATAATTATAAAAATTATTACTTATAAAGTATACTTTCTGAATGGGTTAGTGATTCTTGAAGCATAAAAGAAAGTTTGAATTATGATAATGACGAGAACAATATTAGCTACAGTTGTTTATATAAGGTTTACACAATCATCTTTCTACGTTAATAATGTGTATCATAACATTAACCTTGAGAGCAGCGGAGATTTTAATATTGAAAGTAGAACAATAGATGTGTTTGTAGATTTCGTATCGCATGTTATCATCAACAACCTATAAAGTCTCACTGATGGGCTCTGGTTTCCTCTCAGGAGAGGGTTAAGGCCATACGTCCCCACGCTGGCCAAGTGCAGGTTGGGTAGTGGCAAGGTACGTTCAGGGGGGTGTCACTCCGCAGTTTAGGTATAGTCGGCCGGCTGCCTGCCGGGTCAGACACGCCGACATCGTCAGAACAGTTAAGAGTTACACGATAGAAAGAGACGCAACTGTAGGTAAATATAATCGTAGTGATTCGGCGCTGTGCGATCTGAATTGAACTTAATCTTTTGACACCGAGGGTATCTATAACTTTAATTTAATTTTCGGAGTGAGTCTTCTGTACGGGTACTATTATGTATTCTGTGGTACGTTGTTGCTACGTAAATCTTGACGCTAGATGTTTTGAAGACGGTCACCCATTTAGGTACTGTTCGCGCCGTCATTGGTTGCCCTCGGTGATTGTTTCCAATCTCGTAAGGCCACTTGGCTATGAGCGCATCGCATGTATAATTTGTCATTCACAGTAATAAATGAACCTTCTAAAAATGTATAGGAACGTAATTCGACAGCCGTGAAGGAAACCATTAAAAATTGTAAAAGGTTGCAGTTCTTAGAAGTGGTGGCAATTTCCTGAGCGGACGGGGTCAAGTACTGTCGACACAATCAAAGTGATTCCGCGCCAAGATAGGAAACGGCGACCTGCGTCGGAACCCGACGATCAATGAAAGACAATTTGTTGATGATGATGCAAATTTGTTTACAGTCGTAATACTATGAAAGGAGTTACTAATGTAGTTTTGGTCTTGAGTTGATGTAAATCCCTACTAATATTATAAATGCGAAAGTAACTCTGTCTGTCTGTCTGTTACGCTTTCACGCCTAAACCACTGAACCGATTTTGATGAAATTTGGTATGAAGATAGAACTAAACTTGGGAAAGGACATAGGCTACTTTTTACTGCAATAATCGAGATACAAAGGTTTTTACCTTTTCACCTAGGTGATTATAAAAATACATAAATCGTAGATGTCAAAATGTATCACTGTTTATCTCCTGTCAAAACTTCACAGGTTGCTAGGCATAACACACTTGCATGGCAACCTTAATGATAGTTTGTAAATGACCAGTAGACAAGGTTAGATAATTTTTGAAAATAAAATTATAGTACGATGAAACCCATTGGAAAAGGAGGAGAATATTATAACAATGAAAGAAAAAAATATTTACGGGCGATCTGCGATCTGAGGGGGGTCGGGTAGGGGGGGGGGAGGTTTTCGGGCGTGAAAAAGCATCTCACTAAGCCGCCATAGTGTGGGCCGCCATACATTATTGTCTGCATTCGCAGCAAGTGTGGTAGCCCCGACTCTTGGATTCTGCTCATGCTTTCCATCAGGCAGGGTAGAGTAACTTTGGATGGCTAAATATATAAAACAAAGGTTAAAAAACGGTTTATCTCAATTTCCGGAAAAACTACAAGTCCTATGGAAAAAAGTTAAATGGGAAAGTTGTAGGTAATTAAAAGATCTACAACTTTTTAGGGTTCCGAAGTTTATGACTTCGAACCCTTATAGATTCGTCATGTCCGTCTGTCCGTCCGTCCGTCCGTACTCGACTTACCATCCAAACAGCAAGTGCTAGAAAGATGCAACTTTGCATGAATATGTATTGTAATTACGTCGACAAAGTGCTACATTAAAATTATGAAAAATATTTTTATTTAGGGTACCTCCCCGACACGTAAAATGTGGATGTTTTTTTTCCTCGCGGCTACCCCATCATGTGGGGTATCATTATATAGGTCTTTTAAAAACATTAAAGGGTTGTTAAGACGATTTTTTGATTTAGGAATCCGTTTGCGAGAAATTCCACTTTAAAGGCCACTTTTTTGTAAAACCGGGCATCCTCCCCCTCTAAAAGCTAAACGGCCGGCTCAAAAAATCTGGAAAAGTTCGTGATAGTGGTCCATATAATGAACTTTAAATAAAAACTATAAAGAATTAGATGACTTTGTTAGTTCAAGAGTTACAGAGGCTTAACTTCTACAATGTGCATAATTGAAAAACGTCATACAAAATTAACGCAATTATCCACTTACCATTACATCCACATAACATTATGGGTGACTGAGGAACCCTTTCCTGTGCGTGGCCTGACACGCACTTGGCCGATTTTTTATTTACACTTTTTTCACATAACCTCAAATTATATGTGAAAAATTAAAAAAAGTTTTTGGTTTTCTATTAATATCTATCTTTTACAAATAAAATCATTTTTAAACGAAGTTTAGTGAAACTTACCCTTTTATGTCCCGAATACACTAATTTTTTTGATTTGAAATATTTAATTTTTTCACCCTATTTTGACTTAATAGCGAAAATTCACCTGTCAAAATATCTACTTTTTTCAATAAAATTGGGGTGTTTTCTGTTTATGAAATCTCTACTTTCCGATGGTGTAATCCCTACTAATATTATAAATGCGAAAGTAACTCTGTCTGTCTGTTTGTTACGCTTTCACCTCAGCCACTGAACTAATTTGGTATGAAGATAGAACTGAACTTGGGAAAGGACCTAGGATACTTTTTATCGCGAAAATAAAGCTAGAAGGGTTTGAAATAGGGGACGAAAGTTTGTGTCAAAGTTCCTTATTATCAAACATAAAATCTTGTAAGATTGTTTATTCTACCCTTTCCGTGTCGCGCAATATAAACGAATTCCACGCGGGCGAAGCCGCGGGCGGAAAGCTAGTATGATATATAAGGTAATAATATTTGTGCCTTAATTTCATAGATAAAAAACATTTTTATTAAATTATATCTAATTTTAGATAAAATTTATTTTTTATATATTTATTTCATCTATAGTTTTAACCCATCGAACGGTAAAATTATATTATTTATTGTAATTTTTAGGACTTACTTGCTGAGCCCTGCCTACTGTAAATCGTGAGTAAAGTAGAGCGTACCTAGACTAAAAAAAATAGCCTTAGTTACTTCTAATTTGATCAGATATCTAGCAGTGAGCCCCGTTAAAAACGGTTTAGTCGTTTCAGGGATTAACCGGAACAAAATATCAGACAGGCGAAAAAAGTAGTTTTTTGAGGTAAGCACCGTAGATTTCATGTATTTTCATATGCATTTAGTAAAAAACTTTTCATCATCAATCATCATCATCAACAGCCTTTAGCAGTCCACTGCTGGACATAGGCCTCTCCTTGAAAAGGAGGTATTGGCCTACTATACCACGCTGGCCAGACGGGTTTGTATAGGGTTGGTTTCAAGTTTTCCTTCTCTTTGCATTGATGTTGTCTTGCGTAGTTTATCCCTTATGTCGCCTTTTACGACACCCACGTGGGATGAATAGGGGTGGTGACACTCTGTATTCTTAATCCGTCACCACACGGACGACTTTTCATAAGATATTACAAATGGACACTTTAATTTTGTTTATTTCTATAGATTTAACAAAAATCTGTCATACATTTCGACCTCGTAATATTAACACAGTGGACTCTTGAACATTTTGAACTAGTAACGTATATTTATATAATTGTTTTGCTAAACCACTCCCAAACTGAAGTACCGGCTTAAATGATTTGAAAATGCGAATGATCGACGGAGTTACTCAAATACACACCCATTTGAATGAGTTTGAGTGAATTTTTAATTGGCCTAGACCTTTTTCAAGTTTAAGTTTATATGTTTCTGTACTTGAATCCTGTAGTCTGGTTTAATAATTTTAGACGGAAATATTACTGTTCCCTTTTGCAAATCTAATCGAAATTTATATCTAACAAAAATACCTTCCACTGTTCTTTAACAAACATCATCACAGGAAATAGTTTTTAATTGTTCCTGAATACCAAGACACTACAAAGAAAACGAACAAACATTATTAGTATGCAAAATAATATTACTGACCACATGCCTTCAACCGTAGACCCCTTAAATGGTAGACATTTGATAGCTGCATACAAATCAATGAGTGGGCCGACCGACAATGTTTAGAGCAATGAGCAGCAAGTGGGCGAGACACAAAGGAATAACTTACGAAATTAGATAATAATGTGTAACACACAGATTAGGTTTACGCAACGTCCATCTTTATTTGTAAGTAGATATAATCTACTAGATCAGGTTACTTCAGATTAGTCTTAGATTTGGAGACTGGGTTTTAGGTGCTCCTTATGCTTTCTTATTTTGCAGTTGGATTGATGCTTCCCAAAAACCAAAAATTTTTGGACTTTATAAGCGCTGAACTACAAAATAAGTACAACTACATGATGCTGTATCAGATGTAGATTTACAAAGCCAGACATAAGTTGTTTTTTTAGTTTGAAATATAACCTACTGTGAGCCAGATAGCGAGTGAAATGAATAAATATTTAGATCCAAAAATAGATAAGTTAATTACGGGCTATTCTTTGATTGCCACAATGTCATATCATAACAATTTGGCATACAGCCAAGGGCCATGCTCGACGAAGAGTTTTATCGGTATAAAACTATTCGGCGTAAGATTTTTAATGTGTTTCCACATCTAAATAAGTACAATGAATAACAAAAACTAAGGGTTTGCAGTTTTTTCTTTCACGTTAATCTGTTTTAGAATCATCACCTTGATTTTTAAACTAAATATTTTCATTTCATATTACAATCGATATAAAAATGCAAATGATAAAATTTTGAAATATAGGTCATATTATTATAATGAACATTAGAATAACGTACACACAACCATAAAAGTAGAAATGGAAGACATAAATCACGACATTTCGACAGATGGGCAATTCCACGCATAAGTCTACTATAAATGAAAAAAAAATATATCTGATTTTGATAGTTAAAATACATAAGTACAGTGGCAAAATTATGTGACTTTTAAATTTTTACAGTGGCATCAATTTTTAGTTTTATTTTTTCTATCAGCACTGTCATTTACGAGATGGCGTCGTGAGCTCAGGCGATAGTGGTTTTTTCTGGTGTAGTTTTGATTTAATTTTCACGGTAAGTCTTTTCAATTATTGTTATATTTTGTTACATACTGATTGTTCAAATGATGACGTATTGATAAAGAGTTCGTAATTCATGGAAAATTATTTTTTTTAAGAAATATTAGGTTTCTAAGATCACAGTGTCGAGCTGTAGTGTCGGTCACAGAATAGACATATTTTTCTCTCTAACTACTGTAAAATTACTTCAATATCACGAAAATAAGTATTTTTTCCTACTTGACGGCGTTATTCAAATGATGCCTACAATAAAAAAAGGTTTTCTTTTTTTATAATGCCTAAACTCTTCAAAACATTTTTGTAGTGTCTGTCACATTGTAGAGTCGGTCACGTAAGTCACAGTCCATATCATCATTAAAAGTAGCTTTTTGTTTATTTTTTTTCTATAGATGGCGAAAACAACTACAGAAAGGAAGTGTAAGCAGAGAGAGAAGTTGAAAGCTAAAGGATTATTCGAAGAATTTTAAAAAAAGGAGACCGAGAACAGAAAACTTAAACGACATTTGATAAAACGAACATCATCGATTGACGTGATTACAGCCTTACGAGAAAAAATCAGAAGAGATGAGAAGGTACAGAAGTAAGATTAAAGAAAGAAAATTGATGTTAGAATCATCTGAAACACTTGCTAAAGATGAGACTCCTTCTAAAGGATTTGCCTCAAAAAGCTCATATGGAAAAGCGGTCGCAAAAGTTAAACGGAATCTGCCATTCAGTCCTTCGAAGTGTAGAGCAGTTGTGCATACATTAGCAAGACAAATTACTCCTGAAATAATAACGCCTTAACACAAAAAAACCGAAGAAAGTAATCTGTGTTGACACAGTTGAAAAAGTCAAAAAAAGTTATGTCCGTGATGATATTAGTCGCCAAAACCCTGGCATTAAAGACACAACAATAGTCCGTCTCGAAGATGGCAAAAAAAAAATGCAAAACAGGCATTTGTTCAGCAATGTTCTCGAAACATATGCTCCGTTTTGTGATAAATTCGGAACGATATATAGGCAAAAGTAAATTTGATAAATTACGGCCAAAACATGTTCTCCTGAGCTGCCAAACAACTGAAAATGTTTGCCTTTGCAAGTATCATGAAAATTACATATTTACTGTAAACGTGTTGTCCAAATATTGCTAAGACATCCCTGGTTACGACAAAAACTGCTCTTTGTGATTGTGATTTATATTCTAAGGTTTCATGTATGGTCTATGTTATTTAGGTCGGTTTCTGCACTTAGTTCTTTAAGTGGACCATTGTACGTGTGCATTTCATGTAAAAAAACTGACTTTTACAATACACAAAGTGAGTGTAGTGTCGGTCACGTTTTGGGCTGTAGTGTCGGTCACAATTTATGTCACTAATAAATATTTTTTTAAACAACTTAAAGCTTTTATTTCACTATTTTATAATAGTTTATTTCATGCACTTTCGATATAAACACAAATTAAAGTTATTGCGCCAGAACATAGGAAGATTACTGAAATTTAAAAACACTCTCGAAATTGACTTCCTTTTGCATGTAGTGTCAGTCACGTTTATATTTTACTAAATAAATGATATTTCAAAATATCATTGGTAGCCAGTTTTTCTCTATAGGATAAGTGTTAAAACTGCTACAAAGTCATGTGTAAATTGTAACTAAAAACATAGTACTAATCGTAATATAAGACAAAATAAAACACAAACTGTGTCAAATGTAGTGTCAGTCACATATGGAATTGCCCAGATGGTTGATTTGCTTTTGTGCCATAAAATTGATTAGACAGTGAAAGTAAACTTAAATTAAGATAATTTTACTGACACTAGTAATAAATAATGGTGATATAACATGATGGTGATTTATAGGTATAGGTTGTGAACAGCATTATAAGAAGGCATTTTTATAATGACGAAACTTCTGACAGCAAATGTGATTTAGTTGGAGATAAGTACAAAACTCCGTTACTAAAGTTTACAAAGAACTAGACCGGATACAAGTGTATTTACACATTTACAATCATCGAATAAAAGGAATCATGGAATACAAGGAATCGTGGAATACAAGGAATCAAATACAATAATTAATGCTTTGTTTGATCTACAAGGAGCGGAAGTAAAGCAATCTAAACTAGTTCCTATTAATGATCTATTACGACGAAAATGGCTGATAAAATATCCTGCAAATTCAGTCACCAACTTCATAACCCTACAGAATGCGAATTTTCTTTAAGGTATATTAACTGCACGAGAAGAGGCTTGATATAAAAATGGGTGTCTGAGGTCTAACCGGTTTCGGATACCGTCTGAGTCACCCAGGTTGTGATGTAACGAGATGCGATATTGCGGTGAGTGGGATGATGCAGTCTGTAGCTATGCAAGAGGAATTCGTATTAGCACTCTGAGAAAAATTACTGCATTCATTGTGTATTGAGATGGTATGGATTGGCGAATGCTGACTCATGATTTGTGAATTTGAATTTATTGAGCTTGTGTTTGGGTGAATATACTATACTTGCTGTTACAATAGATCTCATAGTCTTCTTTTTAGATTTCCTTTTTGTTATAAAGGGTTATTTAGTAATAACTGTATTGAACTTATACATATTTGTCTCGTATCAGACTACTTGCTACTGCTGACATTTAATTTCTTACCTATTTCTGCAAAATAATTTTGCATTGTGGTGATTACGATTTTTTAAGGTTTGTTTTGTCATATGTAGGTATGAATCAGCTAATCTCTACTAATAGATAACGGGCTTCGATAAAGATCTGTAAATATTATAAACGTAAACTTCGTAACGGGATTTAAAGCTATCACGATACCTATTTGAATTCCCGTTATGTACGTGTGTCACGCACATAACATACATAGTATTCGATAGGTGAGTGTGCCATGTATTAATATATGAAGCATACTTTAGTGGCAATATGTTACTAAGGATAACATCGTTACTTTGCGATAATCCCAACGAAATGTGGGAAATTATTTGCTAGCGTTATGTTGCTGTATTTTACATCAGAGACGAATATTTAGTTTTTTAATACATATACAGTTTAATATTTTGCGGGACATTCTTCGAGAGAAAGGCATTTTTTCAGAAGTAATACCCGAATACAGATTTAATTTGAATCGTCTGTATGTAGAAACCGTTTAACTTTTTTAAGATAATTGAAAGTCTGTATCACGTGATGATTAAGTTGCTGCACCTGCTTTAACTGCAAAAAATATTGCACTTATTTTTTTATTGTGACGTTGGGCGTAGCTCAATTTATTTTTGGATTGAGGTTAAGGTGACTCCTGGGATGAAGGTTTTGCGTCAACACGAAACTTGATATTGATAAATGTTTTAAGAAGAATGGATTTAAAGTTTATTTTGTTTCGAGAAGTTCCATATCAGTCAATAGGAAATATACAAAAGTGATATCTTTATAATTCAACATTTATCACCATGTTGGCGACGGATTAAGAATGCAGAGTGTCACCACTCATAATCATCCCTAGGGTGATGTAAATATTGGACAACAACATTGAAAAGGGAAAGGCGTAGTATAATACTAGGCCAAACCATGTTTCCTAATAATGACCTGACCTATCTGAAGTGAGTTTAATTCATCACCTTCTTTTGCTGTTAAAAATGAACACCGAACATTACATAAAACAGTAAGCAGTGTATTCGACTAAAATAGGTCAGCGTTTGACCAGTAATTGTAAGGTTTCATTTACACTGCCCGCAGTTATACACGTGTCTAAGTAAAATGCGGTTGTGTTGACCTAATATACTGTTTCTTCGTTGCAGGTATATTGTACAATATGCGGAGTTATTACAATCTAATAGGCAGTGTCAACGTCCTCTTTACGAGTAGAGTAATATTGAAACAGGGAACGCGCCCACAAGTGTTTTTTTTTAAATAAAGAGTTTTTAGTTTTGTTTGCGGATTTTTCTTGCGTGATTATTTCTTCATTCGTGTTTGTATATAGGAAACTTACATTCAATCGTTCATACGTCATTTTAAAGGGGATATTTAGAACCCTTCACAATATAAAAAGTGGGTGTTCACAATATAAAAGTATCAATTTTATATGATATGTAGACAACAGTTCAGTATAAAATTACCAGAACTTGAGGAAGAACGTTTCTAACGAAGTGGTAAATTTGTAGGTTCTTTTGTAGATCAATGAAATTGCGGAGAGTTAGACTTTAGAGATGCTGATCATGTGGCGACGTGCCGTCACTGCATTCGTCGACTATGTTATATGAATGCGATGTGACGACGCGTCGCTATACGACAGTGACCCTACTACAAAATAATTTTCTAATGTTTCCTTCCGTCTTCCTGATATCCCGCGATGGCCTATGTTTCATGGCATTCATTGTAACATATTCGTTTCAAAAACTTAATTATATCGACAGTGGTGAACAGGTTTTAAGATTTCGAATATTATGATAAATGGGGGTTAAATAGTAACACAATGACTTTTTATTACATACATAATATTATGTACTTAAGTAACAATTTCAGCGAGCCGCAGTAACCGATCCAATGTCTCATATTACTAGCGGCCGCCGATCAGTCTAACGACATGTCATCGATAACGATTACGATAGATCTTGTTCCCAGTACTGTTCGATATAGTCCGCCGATGTACAAAAGTGCATAAAGTTATAAATATATACAACTACTACAAGACATTTTTTTGAATAATCTTAACATGTAATTCTTTTATTATTTGATGGATTGTATGCTGGTAATGTTAAATTATAAGAATGCCAAATGTTTTTATACTAAGTTTCTGACTGTTATTGCCTGCTAAGCTTGAAGGATTCTAATGCTAGAAGCTAGCTAGAAGGATTAAAGAAACTTGTCCGATATATCGACATTAACAGACACGCACATACTCAGTGTCTGGCAAAGTAGTGGAAGCAACGAAAATAAAAATAAAACACAAAGGTACATGACAAAAGTCAATTAAATGACATCACGTTTAAAATACAGGATTAAAGATAAACCGCGAGTCGCTTCAAGTTGGATTCGACGAAGCCTTTCAAGCGATTAAGTGGAATATCGTAGGCTTTCCCATAAATTCATGTACATGCTAGGAATTATTGTAAATTAAATTGTGTCTACTGTTTTTCAAGTTTAACTTTTGATTATCATAATAATATACTACTTTCATCTGTATATTTGTTTACTTCATAGTGCATGAAGCATTGATGTCCCAGCCCCCTTTTTTTTCAGCCCCCAGCCCAACGTTTTTCGTTCTGCAATCGCTGACACCTCTATTCTCTTGTTTGATTGACTAATGTCACTCAATCACGTGATTAAAACAAAATATTAGCCAATCAAACAAGACAATAGAGGCGTCAAGGGATTGCAGAACGAAAAACGTTTGCAAAACTTAGCTAGGTGGGCTGTTCTCATAACTTCTCGATCATAAGACAAACATTAAGCGTTTTTGATATTTAATCAAGTTCCACTTCTCTATCTGAGAATTATGGTTTAATTATCGCTAATGTTCTAGACCTATTCGTTTTCACTATATTCATCCGAAAAGTAATATATTCGAAGGAGGGTTGACATTAGGCAGTTGGCTATAAAAAATTGAAATAAACAAAAAAAAAAGATCAAAAACGAGAATTTTGTTGGGGATAGATTGAGAAACTCTGCTATCTAAAGTTACTCTTTAAAAAAGTTTTTTTTTTTAAAAGGTACTGCAGTTTGGTCTACAATCTGACATCTTTAACTATGCGAAAAGTAACATATAAAATACATTACAAACGTATAATAACTATTTCTATGAAACGTAGTTACAACAAATCCTATTTTCAAACGCGTGATTGTAAAACATTAACAAGAATGCCTTTATTGCCGATTGCTAATATCAATTAATCTATTGTGTCACAATTTAGTCAATCAATTCAGATCGTATAAATGGTTTAATGACTATAGCTAGTATGGTCAGGTCCTTGGTCTAGATACTAGAGCTCTGATGATTTGTTTTGTACCAATAATGGACCAGAAATAACTTGAAACGAAATGTGCTTTGATGTGTCAATCGTCATTTGACACTCTTGTTACGTCAAGGTAGTAGGAGTCACACTGATTTCAGCACGAATGGACCGGCTCGACTAGAGCGGTACTACCTTTACTTGTTGTGTTGACATGACAGTGTTCGTTCTGTCGTGTTTCGTTACCGAACGCGAGACCAGAGGCCAAATGATGCAGTTCAATAGACCGCATAGTGTGGGAGACCATGCTGCATTGTTTACATTGGCGATGAGTAAGGCGTCCACTACTTAAGTCTCGGTTTCTCCGATGCGGAGAAAGCAAGTAGTCCTTACCTGAGACAAGACCTGTTTAGGGCTGGTGCAAAATTGTTCGATAGAGCCGGGAGACCTGAAATCATATGGTCCGAGTCCTCCCAGAGTAGGACGTAGTTTTCAATGGAAGCACCACATGCTTCTGGCTTTATAATCTCGAAGGAGCAGAAGATCCTAAGGGATTTGTTAAGCGGTCAAGAAGCAAGTTCTTTAGACCATTTACTTAATATGCCATTCATTGTTTTAGAAACATGTTTTAGCATTCCAAATAATCGATACTTTAGTTACACAATGCTATCAAAATCACGAGTGTTACATCTGATTGACAATACAACCCGTTTGATATTTACATAATCTTCTTGTGATTGACGCTGTTTAAAAAATTTACGTAAAATAATACAACAATGTTTTGAATATGGGTATGTATAATATATGTGTGCAGACATAAAAAAAGACAATTGAATGTCAGGCAATGTAAAGATAAAATACTGCTTAGTCTTTAAAGTATCATGAGAGATGAATTTACAAAAGAATGCCTAGAACTGAATTCCGACAATAGTTTTTTTCTTTTGTATCATATTCGTGTCACTGCACACGCGTTCCGACAAGTGAAGTTAATGGAATAACTATCATTTTAAACATGTTTTATTTTAGAGAAATCGAGATAGTAAGAGTTGACAGTATGAGTGAGATTGAGTGACAATCCACACTAATAATATATATTCGAAAGTATCTCTGTCTTACGCTTTCACAGCTAAAACACTGCACCTAATGAAATTTGGCATAGAGATTTCACGATAACCGATTGGCGAAGCCGCTATCGAAAGATAGAGCTATAATATTGCTCTTGGCATAAGGACTACAAACAAATAACCGAATAACCTGATGGCAAGCGTTTACGGTCACTAACAGGGATTTGGGTTTCAGGTTCACCTGAATCGCTCGGTAAAAAGTAACGAAGTAATCTGGTTTCCTGGGAGACTATGGTATTGTAGCGTGTCTATAAGACTAACATTTTGACTGCACGCTTGGCCTATACTGGTTTAAGTGGTCGCCACTGGTGGTTCACTCCGGTCGACGTCGAGGTTGAATGGTCCATTTGAGGCAAGGCTTTCCAACGGTCATCTACTCTTGTTCTTGGGGTATAGACAAAAATAAGTGATTTTCTTACCTCCTTCTATTTTAGTGTTCTTACTAGTTTGTTGCGTCTATAAAGTTCGTATTTTATAAACAGATCACTTAAACAAACAATGACCTGGATAATTACATGGTTAGTGTTCTCAAGTCTGGACTGATTGGGGTCGAACTCGTCTGAGAGTGATACTCAAAACTGAGGCAGTAAATAACTAGTGAATATGAATAGTACTTTGAAGCCAGTGACGTCAGTTTTTGCGAATACCCGTTTAGGAGCACTGAATCATGTATCTATAATAGCATATCCGTTGCTTCTGTTTTCAAACGCACATACGTATCTGTTGCTTACTATTTATATGTGTTTTCAGACATAATCTATTTCATGTAGTTGCAAACGTTTTTGTTTTCTATTGTATTTCTCTATTCTCTTGTTTTAGTACAAATTAGATAAATTAGCTAAGTTCATAAGGAACTTTGAAAGAGAGCAATAAATGGGGCAAATACGCATGTAAATACATAACAGTATATCGTCACAAAAATTTGAAAACAAAATAATTTTTCGTCAACAAAGCCGACCTAGCGATATATGAAAAATGATAATTAATGATAATACGAGCAACAACGCCTTCCAAAAACTAATTAAAGATGAGCACTTAGAAATGTACGCAATGAATGTCCCATGGCAATAATTTGTAATCCTACAACTAATTGTCGTTTCATAAGCATCGTTGTTTTTTGTTTTCATCCCACGGTAGCCATATGTTGATTTCAACTCTCACTTACACTTTTATTTGATGTACCACATGTGTACAAGTGTGTAAAAGTCGTTCACACTTTAGATGATTGTCATGTGTCAGTTAATTTTTGCACTTACTGCACAAACTGTTAGCTCACACTTCCCGATTTACTTGTATATTTCTAAATATATTTTTTAAAAGAAAAAAGGTATGGATACAACAGGTTTCATAAATGAAGGTTTTTTTTATGAATTAAGACATAGCCTTCTCTACTGAAAGGGTTTAGGTATACTGTCTACTGGGTATATCTATGTCAAGAGAAACACAGTATTATAGTTACTCGTCATATGGGAGTACGTTCTTAATAAGCGATCGCAGTGAGACTTAAACTAATAAAGGAAAGCCTTGTTGGGTATCATGCTTAAACATAAGGATTCTTGAAAATATAGTACAAAAATTATTACTAGTACTACACCTAAGTCTACTAAAGTATCATAATTATGTAAGTAAAATGGCACGCCATTACTGAATGAGTTACGAACATTCTCTACCACATACCGACGCCGGCTGAGCTATTAACTATACAACCGATGATTTTACTGATAAGTATGTCGAAAATCACAATTATTATTACCAGCTTGTCAATACAACTAGAACATTCAATAGTTTTGGTGAAGACATAGATGAAGAGACTGAAATATGTCATGCCTGTATCAAATCTATTGTTGAGAGAGGCAATAAATAAATTCATACCATCTAGACAACTGATAAGTATCGAGCAACAAGACAATAATAAGTTTATCTTACTTAATAAATAATTATTTGGTTACTAATGTTGCTTGCATTTGTTGTAATTTTATTTAATATCATACATATTTACTTTTTTAATGTAGAGAGCAAATGACTTATGTATCTTGATCAGAAAAATTTCATTTTAAGGTGGACTGGTAGGTAGATGTTTTTATAAACCTAGTTTAAAAACAGTTTGTTAAAAAAAAATATTTTTCAATTACAGGATTTTATTACAGAGATCAAGATTGAGAATCTTTTGAGATGTAACCTACAAGGTAAAAGGTAAATGATAATAGACAATCAATTAAGCCAATGAAATAGCTATGATACATATTCGTGACGATGACATTAACGATAAGATTACAAACACAAAATCTGATACTGTGTGAGCTTATAGGTTAAATGACTCGTATTTCCCAGCACCGAATATCGTTGTAACTTCCTCGAATACACATATTTTTAAATAGTTTTATCTGTATCATCATTTATAATAATTTCTGTCTATGTATTCTCATGAAGCAATATACCAATCCATGCTTTTAATTCATATATAACCTATCATTCCTATCCAGTATACTCGGATTTGTCCTATATTTTAACTACTGAGGGGATGAGGGCCGTGCTGCCATCGTGAGCTTCCTTTTACTAAAAAGGGACTAAGAGTATTTATATGCACATTGATCAACATTTTGGCAATTATATTTCTGTGTACCGCTATCAAAGTAATTATTAATTAGTGTCCTATTAACTTTATATTAAAAACTGAAGTCTTCATTTTGATTTCATTAACTGTGTTAACGATCTTTTATTTTAAGTGGAAACCGAGTTAGTAGGCTAAAACTGCACTTTGCACAGCTATTTTTACTTACACAGTAAATAAAACGGTACACTTATATTTCGCAGGCATCGTAAAATAAACAGAACGAGGCACTTGGCTGAAAGATTTTTTAAATGTATTAAAATCTAGACCACCAAGAAACTGTAACGAGTAAAGTCGAGGCAGGTGACTGTTACAGTTGCTATGCAATGCAATCAATTATAATTGCTAACAAAACAATATCTATAATAAAACTTGGTAGAACTTATACTATTCGTTTCTTTGATAAATGTGCAAAATAAATATGTGTATTTAGACTTTTTTTTTAATATAACCGGGCAAAGAGTCTCGTCTCGTATGTCTCATGCTATGTAACATGATCACCTAATAGAAGAAAATGCAACAAGAGTCACACGTGCGTTGCAGCTCTTGAGTCTCTTCCCTGATATTCGGGGGAGATTTAGGCTCCGGTATGGTTGCATTCCGGTCGATTCGGCCTATAAGGTACATGGCGAAGCATGATTCTCCACTACTACAATTAAAGATCTTTAAATATCAAAGCAATAAGTAAAAATTTTGCTCATTGTAGCAATTCTATGTGCACACAGTACATTTAAAAGTAATAACAATCTCACTAAATGTTTTAGAAGCTCTCGTGTCGTTGACATACATTATGACATATGTGTTGTGTGTCATAAAGCCGCGCAGACGCATTGCCGCCAGCCACGCTCACCTGCTCATGAGTCATCTAAGTACGGCGTTTTATTGTTAATATTCTATGTATACAATTTTATAACTCTGAGTAGCCGAAATATGTTCTCCTATGCACTCATAAGTAACTACTGTTTCAATACATTAATACATTCTGTCAATACGGCTCTGTCCCACCAGTCGCATTTTAGTTGTGATTGCCTGTAAATGAATGAGCACAAGGCATATTTATTTTAGTATTTTTACTAATGTACATAATTTGATACTATTCTGTTTACGGAAATTATCAGTTAATCTCAACTATCGCAATCCAACGAGGAAGCGTATCTATATCAATAGTGTTTATAAAATAAAATTCTAAGAAAATGTATTTAAAAACTGTCTTTTCCGTCACTGTGGACGCTTTTGAACAAGTCCGTGATGATGGATAGTCGCGCCTGTATTTAGATCACACGTTTCAATGAAATTTGGAACCAGATGGGAGATCATTCTTTCAACGGTATTACGACACGATTTCTATAAATAGTTGTACATTACAAATGCCCGAGTATATTCGATTCCTTTATTTTGTGATTGTTATTCACGTCCCTTCTGACCAGTTACTCTTATCCTATACCTTCTAGGCTTCCTTTAACGACATCGCTCGATTTCGTTTAAGTATTTTTATTTACAATCGACTGGAGTCAATTTAATATTATAAAATTTGTCTATGATGACGATCCATGGTTTTTAAAAGTTGTTGGAAAGCCATGGAGTAAACGTAACATGTTTTCTAACTTAGCATTTGTCTTGAATTTTAACAACCCAACAATATTTCTTGATTCAAGCCGATTATAAGTTTTAACATAAATATTTAAAGCCTATAGTCAGAACTAATCATTTTTATAACTACGTAACCTCATGCAGGCACCACACTTCGTTATGCGCTATTCGTTATGTGTCTACGCCGTATTCGCCCAAATATTAGTTATGCGCGCAAACAACAAACATGCCATCCGCACTTCGAACTGGTATGCCAAATAAGCATCAAATAAGGCAAATATGTGTGCTGTAGAGATGTGTCATTGTCATTTTTATGGTGAACGAAACGAATATACTCTCCACACTTCGCCGTATGCGCGCGAATAACCCGCATAACGAATAGCGCATAGCGAAGTGTGGTGCCTGCTTCAAGATCTCGTAACAGCCATTCACTTTCCACAAAACAATTTGTAGTCTGTCATTTAAAACTGTAAATTACAGTACTACTTTTAATTGAACAACGAATTAGTAGCAGTTACAAAACGGTACAGATTTATTTAAAGTATAGGTAAATAAAAGAAAGTTATGAAAGTGAGTACCGTAAATTGAACTAGTGCAACAAAACCACGGAAGATGTCATTATCTTGTGAATCTATGTTTTACTTTAAAAGCAGATTAAAATAAAAAAAAAAAAAATTGGGACATCTGACACACAACACCATCTAGTCCCAAGCTAAGCAGAGCTTGTGTTATGGGTACTAGACAACTGATATAAATACATAAACATACTTTTTTTTTGTAAATGCATACATATTATACATAGGAAACACCCAGACTCCGAAACAAATATTTGTGAATCACACAAATAATATTTGATCCGACCCGGGAATCGAACCCGAGACATCTTGATCTGCAGCCGCATACGCTAACCACTAGACCAACGAGGCAGTCAAATGACTGTACTCTGCCTCAAGGAAAGCATGAGTAGAATGCAGGAGCAGGATTAGACATTCCCCGGCCTCCAGAGGCCAGGACAATGATGCAGAAGGATTGGGTGTCCGTAATAATATTTTAAGATTAGATAATACTAATTATGTGACTTATTCTACTCAAATATACGTGAAAAAACGAATTAAGAATACGATCAGTGTTCATCCATATTCCGAGGCCATCCATTGCCTTTAAAGGCGACTAAGAAAACAAATAGCGCAGGACAACACCACTGCAATGAAAGTAACTTGATGAAACAAAACCGTATATCCATCCATCTGGCAGCATTGTATAGACTTAAACCTCCTTTCTAAAAATAGACCTATGTATGTCCAGTACTTTACTATTAGTCTGTTGACAATGATGATGATACTGACACCTATAATAACTGCATTTTTGTTTAGTTCATTGTCCAGATTGTTGGCTTTGTCAACTGAGAATATTAGGATTAATTCAAACGCGTACTCGTTGGTCCTGTAGTGTGACCCGTTTAGTTGATGTTTATTCCAATGCGTGAGTCACGGTCGGCACTAATTATAGCCAATATTACTCGCGGTCGTTACACTACGGGGTGCGGACCAGTTGTAACAACTTAGGTAATTAGTTGTCTTTGGAGCGTAGGTCAAGATCAAAATCTTTTTATTGATTTATCGAAATTATTTTACTTAAAACGAGTCTTACTATTACAAAATAGTTTTAACAAATAATAATTACCAATATCGTTAAATAAGAACAGAATTACGACTGGTCGACTTGTATCACTTTTTGTGCATAATGAAGCATATACTTTTTTTAACGTTTTTTTAATCTTACATAATGATACAATCAAACATTTTGCCTCAAATGGAACCTCTAGAGACATTCTCTGACCAAATTCTACAGATGAATGAATACGGCTTCAACATTTTCTTGCGGTGAAAAAAAAACATGTTATTATTTTCCATACTGAGAATCAATAAAGTTGAGAATTTTAATGATTGTAATGTAAGTAGGTGTCATGCTCTATTAGATGAGAGACTGACTATCGATGTGAATTAAAAAAATGGCGATATGACGAATAAAATCGACGTAAAACTATAAAACCTAAGGTTTTTGATAAAAAGTTATATAATTTTTACATCTTCGCTCCCTAAATATATTCTAGGGAGTCCTGAGATAAAGGTTCTGTGTCAAAAAAATTACATAATCTATTTTATTATTTCGTTTAACAGTATTTAAAATAAATTATCACTATAGAACCTTCATAAAAGGGCACTTTTAATATTGGATGTATTAGGCTAAGCCAGGATATGCGCATTTATTGTAAGATTTTTTTTTGTTATTTTACTGCTGTACTCCAACGAGGATCAAAAACTGTCCATGATAGACACAATTGCTGCTCATCATCTCTGATTGTGAGTGTGACTAGCGATAAATAAAAGCAAAATAAATTATAATATTTTGCAAGGCCAACAAATACTTTGTTCCTTTTTCGTAAGTTTACATACTTATTTAATAATTAACGAGAAATGACCCCAAATACAACCTCACTTATTTTAGGAGATGTACAGAAGATAAAGAAATATTTGTACTATACGTATAGTACAAATATTTCTTTATCTTCTGTAATGTAATGTGTAATGTTTACAATCCGATCTTAGTTTAGTATCAGTGATAAGTTTTGATCTACATTATAAGGAAGACGTTCATGCATATTTTCATAACATCGTTTAATATTTTTATTCGTTTTCCGTTTTTGCTACTCAAATATTTTCACATCATCGTTAATTGAAACAGTGAAGTTTTGTCAATAATGATCATTTTTGTTGTAATGTGTCCGCCCATTTCTTAAGTCTACCCGTGTCATCTCATGAATTCCAATCGGCAGGTTTAATTTCAAGTAAATAATGAAAAGCGATGATTATATTATTCATGAAATCAATATTCTTTACAGTTTAAACAGTTTTACATTTACAAAAGTACTGTATATAAATTTTGTATTCAAATAAAGGTTTTTTAGAAGACTGGGCCTAATAGATTTTTAAAAGACGAACACAACTACACTCGGTTCCAAAAATAACGGGTCAGTAATAACGGGTCAGTCACATAAACCCGAATATCTCCCGAACTACGTATGCCATCCTAATGAAACGAAGACTGTTCAATTGAGAATTTAATTATACAGATAAAAAATAAAATAAAACTTAGTTACACCCACAATATTAATCTTAAATTAAAAAAAAACTAAAGTAGTCATATTTTTCTTAAGATTACATTTTTTTTATGATTGTTTTTTTGCTGTTTTGATAGATAGGATTAACGTGTGGGTGAGTCTCGGGTATAAAAAATATAAAAGAAGTGACACTTTTTATGAAACATACTGGCGTATACGAGCAATAACGGTACATTTAAGGTTTCGTATATGGAAATATTTTCAGTGAAAATGGTGCTGGTATTGATGTTATAGTGGTTAGTTACTGATACTCGATCGTAATGCGGGTATTATATTTCTCTCTGAACATTAAACTATCTACGTTTATGTTAATAGTTGGCTTATAATTTCAATTCTTTCTTCTCGTTTGTTGTACATCGATTTTCTAGTAACTAACATTTGTATTTGGCTTTTATCAATAAAATTGTATTAGAAATGCTTTTCTGTACTTTCACACAGAGCCGTGTTGCCATCAATAATGAAAATGACTTTCGTTAACACACGGGGGCCAAGGTTGATAACTTATATTCTTTACATACGAACAAATTGACGTCGAATGAATCATAGCGCCAGTTCAGATACATATTAATTAACATCTACAATTCAGTAAGCACAATAACAATGTTTAGAACCGACTTAATGCATTGGTAATGTGTCTATGTTCGGAGGAGGTGTGGGTAGGCGTAATATTTGGAGGTCATGCGAACTATTAAAGAATGATTCGGTTGCATAATCGATTATCATTACAATTATTCGAGTTTTTTTTAATTTGAGTGGTACCTTAAAAACTAAAATTTACATAGTTCGAGACATGAGCTTTTAAAATTAGATACAAACAAACACGTCGTGAAGTGACGTATTCAATTACCATATCCATAGATCCATCGTTCTACCACCATACAACACCCAAGGCAATTGAAAAAAGTGTTTTATTATGTCTAAAAAATGAAATGAAATTTAACTGTAATAAATCCAGGCCTCTCCGATGTCTTGACGCTACAAATAATTTGAGTATGTATAGCTAATCAATATTATGTTCCTTAAATTTTCTTGACGAGCCGACCAGCGTTTTTTTCAGATGTTCCTTAAATTTTCTTCCGATACGAAAATTAGGTCTAGACTTTGACAAATACACTCTATTTCAATTTGGATTCTACAAGGACTCATTTACTGAATGGAATTTACTTTGACTAACATTTTACATATTCAATTGAAATGCGTATACCTACTTAAAATTATGTCACACTCAAGTGTTAATTTTCTTTGTAATGTGAGAATAGTCTGAAAGTATATACCTATACAAATAAAATAACAGTTTTTTTTACTAAATGCATATAAAATTAAGTATGGTACTGACATTAAAAATAAATTTTTGCCTGTCTGTCTGTTTGTTTCGGCTAATAACAACAACACAACAAAAGGCGATTAAAAGAAGATACAGAAAGGAATAGAGGTAAACGTTTCTTAGTCGTTTCGTTGCCGCGGTTTGCCAAATACGACAATTATGGCCATATGGTTCTCAATTTAATGGCTATCTTTGTTGTAGGTGTATATGGCTGTGGTCAATTTAGGTGCCCATAATTATTGACTGCTTCGATGTAACGTTTGCGTAATTCATTCGATTAGATCGATAGTTTTAACTTTTTCTGAAGGTTATTGACATTGGTATGTTTTATGCATAAATTAGGAATTTAACCCTAATTGTGATATACAGGTCTCGGATAGAATTCGATTAATGAGTGTTGTATGTTTGTTTACTTAAAGTTAGTTTATTTTTCAAACTAAACACATCTTTATGTTTACTAACTGAGTCCCGCGGTGTTGCCCGCGATTATTGTATAAAATAACGTCGAGAGTGATGGAGTGAAGCTAGTTATAGCCTAGTCTAGTACTTTCAGAAGCATTTAGCAAAAAACTGTTAATTTGATAATACATACAGACACTTCAATTTAATTTATTTGTATGTATCTTATTTGTTTTTAAATGCTATGTCCAATACAAAGAACAAGTTATACTATTTCCTTCCTACACAAATTACATAGTGAAAAATAAAATGTTTTGTCTTGGGATTTGATTTTGGTAAGTCATCATCATCATCATCAGCCTATCGCAGTCCACAGCTGGACATAGGCCTCTCCCATTGCACACCACTCTGATCGATTTTGGGCTTCTCGCATCCAGCTCCTGCCAGCCATCTTACGCAGGTCGTCACTCCACCTCGCCTGTGGGCGTCCTACACTACGTTACGTTACGTATTTTTTACAATTTATAATGATAGGCTCCAAAAAAGTACTACGCAAAGTTAGGTGATTAAAGACCAAAGAAATGCATTACTTATAAATCAGAATGTATAAACGGGAAATAATTTAGGAATATAATATTTACTCTTAACTAAACAATATATCAGAAACTCTCATCCTAAATTCTGTCTTTTGTGCCGTAAAGTAGTCAACATAGATCGTCTATTCAATAAGTTTTATCTACGCCAAATCATGATTATGATAATCTTATCTCGCGACTATATTTATAGTTCTCTCACTTAGTTAAACATCTTATAGTTTAGTGGCTGTTGGAGAAATGGGATCTTCCTGAAAAGCCACATGCAGCGTTACATAAAAGATTTCGTTAATGGGTCAAAGGTTATAATTTATAAAACGAACAATTACTAAGCACCTCCGTTGTTTCTCCTTCAACTAGATCGTAATTCTATTATCTAAAAAATAAAGTTTTAAAAAACTAAACAAACACGCATTTAAACTAAAACGCAGAAAATAATTTTAATGTAAAAGCGACGTTATTGAAATATTTTCAGAAAGCACCCCACGCTTTGTTACATTAGAGTTATTTTCTACGTTTTAGTTTCAAAGCGTGTATGTTTAGTTTTTTAAAACTATTTTTTTAGAAAGACTAAGAAAAACTAACTTGTTAAAAATAATATTTTGTTTTTTTTTTTCAAACTTTGTAGATTTATCGAGGACCGATGACAATACACTAAGTATTGTCATCGGTCCTCGATAAATCTACAAAGTTTGAACGAAATCTAGCAGTTTAAGTGGGTCAAAATCCTACCCAAAGGAGTCGGTTACAAACATACAGGTGAAGCTAATAAAAAGCGTGTAAAAATAGATTTGATTTATTATATAATTTAATTTATAAATTGTTTAAAGGAAGCTAAACTGTCTAGTCTGACAGTCTACATTCTTATAGATATTTACGCTTCTAGTATGGTACCCTAAAATAGACCTGTTTATAGACATTTCCCACCACCATCTCTTCACATAGACGCTACAATGGCACAATGTTTATGTAATTTTGAACAATAATATTTATCTCCCTAACGGATCTGGCTAATTAATAACATCTATTATTTGTAAATCTATATTGTCTGTGGCTATCGACCTTTGTTATACCACTAACACCATAGCCTATTAAACCTCAAAAGTTTAGTTTTAGTACCAGAACCATCAAATATCCGTGGTTGTAGAATACAGATTTAGAGCTGGACTATGCAACTGTATAATGTAAATTTATCATGCTATTTTAGCCCTTATTATTAGCTCACTAAAATGCATGGTTTGTGCGTACAAGCTCCACCCTTGTGTAAACATCCGGTAGTTAAATCCCAGTATGAAACGTCTTCATTCGACAAAGTGCTTTTTCTTGTTAGAAAATCTTGTGGGATCCCGTATTAGATCCGGTTCAAATGTTCAGTGTTCGCTACATCTTGTAAGTGGCTAGGGGGCTGAAGTTAATAAACGATCTGATGCAATTTTTGAATTGAGGAAGTATAGATTTTTCTATGTATTATATATTGCTCCACTTTGACATAAGTAAATACAAAGTTAGGTACATAATACTTTGGTTACACAGACTCTTATTACCATTGAGCTCTAGGGACAATAATTAACTTAAGTTCGGTCAATCCTAACTAATTAAATGACTAGAAAAGTGTTAAACTACAGCTTCTAATATAGATTGTTTATTAATTTCAGCCAAAAATATAACACCAGTGATAAATTAAACAAATTAAACACCATGATGGTTCCAAAACTAGTTGTTAGTAAACAAGTGTGTGGAAAAAATAGAGAAATTATTACTAACTGCTGACACACCATCCATGAAACGATAACCAGCGAGGCCTGAAATCGATGAAGGTACCAGTTCACTACCCGACAGTAACCTCCATGATAGGTCTTCGCCAATCGTTCATGCGAAACGATTTCTACGCATTCCGCCGATAACGTTGCATACTAAATTAGCAACTAAACCATTTAACGAAAATAAAAAAAACACTGAAGCACTGTCTTGTCTATACACTTTCCATGTTCACTTAAAAAAAAAAGAACGGATATAAACAAACTAATGTCACGATATTCGAATTTGCGAAAGGCGTTCGAAATTCAAATAAAGAAAGTAATGGCGGCTCGTGTGCTCGGTGGCCGCGTGGTGTGGTGACTGAGCCCGTGCCTTGCCGGTCGCTGAGCTCCTTGCGCGTACGCACCGTGCGTGCAGACAACCGCACGCGAAGCTGATATGGTGGGATATTATTTCAGCCTACATTATGATGTTTACTAAGAGGTCGTTACTAGTGCATCTGCACAGTGTAACATCGGAACTGAAATAACATAGGGTTGATAGACTGCTTATAAGTTGTAACATTCGTGTAATGAGTGTGAAATAAACCTGAAGCGGTTATATTTAGAGACATGTAATATTATACGTGTAATTTGAACATCTAAAGTTTCGAATTGCATTTTTATACTATTTTGATACATGATTTGTGACGAATTTAAGGTGGTTTGTAGTGATTGAGTATTCAAAAGATACACATGGCATTTTAATAAAGGGTTGTTGTTGTATAAGGTGAATGCCGTTGGAAATGTACATGTAAGTTTGGGATTGAGATCGATGTTTATCAAGAACTAAAGAATCGAATACCTATTTTATTGTGAGGATAAAACTCTAATAAAAGTAAATGCGACTTAACTGTTAATCTTTATATTTGTGCGTGAAGATAACTTTCTTCACATTTTTTTCAGGAGTGTTTTCATAGAAAAATTTAAATAACAAATAGGGTTCATTGCATACGGTGCTGTAAGCCACACAATCAAAGTTTACTTTTACACTGGTCAATGAAATAAATGACAAAGATTGTGATACAATTTTTGCAACAGGCACATTCTATTTTTAAATAAAATTTCAAAAAATACATTTCTAATTGAATAATATTAAAAAGTAAAAGATTAATTTATTGTCAAAGACATTTCTAAGAAGCGTAACGGTATTGAGTAAGAACACTAATTAGTGATAGTAAAATAGAAAAAAAAAACAATTAATATTCACTCACCGTTCAACAGCAGAATAAAAGATTTGATTGAACGTCTACAAACTAATAGAAAATTCATGAGTGCAATTCTCTCTCCGGAATACGTGCGGGTGGTTATAAATAGCTAATATTGAGTAAGTAATTGTAAGGATTAGATTTAAATAAGAGGCGGAATGACCGTATATTTACATAACACTGCAGACTATGTACGCAGTTACTGCTGAGTGAGTAATTCTACTGAATACATGACAAGATACATGGCCTTAGGTAGGTGATACTACACACAAATTCGTCTATAAATTCATTTAGAATCCAAGTAATTAAATTGACTCATAAAATCGCTAGCTTAGCTGCTGAAATTTCTAATATTGTCAGTGTTCATATAAGTACAGGAAAATCACAAAAACGTAATAAATTATTCCTGTTTTGGATGGACTTTACCAAAACTGAATGCGTATTAAAGTTTTGCAACAACGGAATAATTTATAAGTCTACTAGCTTTTGCACGCGGCTTCGGTTGAATGCTTTTTGAAGGATTTCCTTGCCAAAGTTTAACCATTTATGATATAGACTGCACGGTTGGCCTAGTGGCTTAAGCGGTCGCCACGCCGCTTCCTACTACGCCAAGTGTCGTGGGTTCAAATCCCACGTAGGACAACACTTTGTGTGATTCACAATTTGTTGTTCTGAGTCTGGGTGTCCTTTGTGTCCGTTTCATGTATGTTTGTAAAGTCCCCCGAGACACAGGAATTTATATTCCTAATGCGGGAGTTGTCTTTTTAAGGAAAAAAAAAAAAAAAAAAAAAAAGAGATATTTTTAATTTATAGTATTAATATGGATGTTGTCTCATTACTTTTTTAAATAATTCTACTCAAATCTTTTGCGAATAGAACTAAATACTTCTTTTCTAATAGCTAATCGGAAAACTGTCCTTTCGGTTACCCTCTTAATCAAAAACTTCAAATCTAATAGCTTATCAGAATGATTAATCAGATCATTATAATTGCATGTTTACTATGTACCAAATTATGATTGTGATCCTCTGTTGTTGAACTATGTATGAAAACCTGTGCTTCAAGATACGGCGCCTATACCCATCGGATTGTTGACTTCTATAAAATTTAACGTAGGTCAGCAATTTACTTTCTTTCCGCAATCCCCCAACCACAATTGTCGCAGTTACCGTCTGGCGAAGGAAACAAGTAGATCACGTATCTAGGTGGATTAGCGACAAAGACACGCTCTGATAAATTCAGACGAATATTGGTAAATATTGTGAGGTATCATGTTATGGTAAAAGTGCGGTTGAAGTGGTGACCGTGTGAATACATATACGTAAGTTAATGAGTAATGTGTCAGCTGCTGTCCTCTACGAACATTTCGGTCACGAACAAGTACAACAGAATTTTTAACTACGAAATTGTTTCGTGATTTTGTTAAATAGTTCTGAACACAATTATTGTGAAATATAAATACTGCTGGATTCGAAGTATTTACTTTAATAAATATTAAAGGTTAAGCAATATCAATCAAAACCTTGATCGAGAATTCTATTTTCATATTATTCTTAAAATATAATGGGAAAAACATGTCCTTTGTAACAATAATTGCATGAATACTGCATTTAGACTGGTGATAAACTGCCTATATAAATTATGTAACGTCCTGAGATGAATTCTACAAGGCATGATTTGAAAGGCAGAGTTATTGAATAATTCAATTTATGGATCCTCATCCCTCCCCTCAGGCTGCGCAGACTAAATGTCTAGAATGCTCGAAAACATCGTAAGAAAGTCAAAGTGCTTGAGACTTCTCCAGGTTTGCAAATATTGGTGTTCGAAAACACATCTTTTTTTATACTGAGATGAGTGGAAGAATTTGTAACAGATCTGGTACTCACAAAAAGACTGAAGAGGTTTTCATCTCCGATATCAATACAAGAGGCAAAAGCTATCTACTCAAAATAAATAAACTGGCAGCCTTAAAAGTTTCAACATATAAAATATTTTTTCCATTTCATTTTACGATTTCTTTGTTCATATCATAACACCAAACGTGAAAGAAGACTTTTATGAGCGTATCTGGAAATTGCAACGAATGGTATCAAGAATTGCATCGAGCTGTATAATGCGAACATATGGCTTGTGAATATGCTATAATCCGAAGCGTTTGGAACATAAAATTTATGATCTTAGCAGACAATGGATATGTTAAAGACCATTAATGGAAACGGCAGATTGTTAATTATTTTGACGTCTTCTAATTGGACGCTGCAACAAATAATAAAACAAATTGTAATTGAAGATGTGGCGACATCTGAATAATCTTGAAGTTTATAGCGTAAAGTTGTCATTCATATTCTGATAGGATTAATTATATATATATACTGAATACTAGCTGACCCACTGCGCAACTGCGGTTGCTTCTCCACTTAATTATGCTCTGCCCCTATTGGTGTAAGCATTATGTTAACTGTCCTATTTTAGGTACGCTAGCAAAACACACCATAGAAAAAGGAACGTGAAAATTGATGAGTTGGTTTTGGAGTTCATCGTGAGCAACAACGTGCAATGAAAATTACGAGAACAATAGATTACAGTTTCAGTCACCCAGAGTCAAAGATTATTAATTTGCTTTTACAGCTATAAATTAGAAACAATTACTAAAAAAATACTTTTTTTATATACTAAGCCTGCCTAAGTGACTCATATTTTCATCGATTACTGATGTAGTACGGAGTAATGCTTGATGGTAAGTATGAGTAAAATACGAGAGGAGTGGTCACCATTGTTATTGCAAAAGCAAACCATGCAGCATGGTAATCCGCACTATGGTGGTCTAGTGAGATGCTTTTGCATAATTGGGCCTCTGGTATCACTCCCGAAATACGACAACGTTAATGCTGTCATATTAGATTGATCTTCACTGCGAGGTTAGTATCGCCCCAGTCGAGATTTTCGTGTTTAAAACTGCGTGGCTTTACTTGGTTGAAGGATAACATATAAATGAAACTTACGTTTTATTCAATTATAAACGTTACGTATGAGATATTCTTCATACCTACAGTTGTCTAATTAGCTACTAAAACAGTGAACAGTGTTAGAGCGTTTGACGATTAAACTAAGTTTGTTCTTTGTATTCTAGGATACTGGCAAACGTTTTGAACACAAATGTTTGTTTAAAATACAATGCAAATGTAAGGTGACATTATGCGGAAAGATTATTTTGCTACTACTTGTCATGCTAACATAACTGTACATAATGACGAAATACAAATGTTATTGGGATGATCTCACGATTTTGAACAAGGATTTTGTATGTTCGTAGGTGTGATTGAAGTGCATGCCTACTTATAATATTTAGTACAGTATATAAAAGCATATAATTAGTTTGGGTCAGATTTTGAAACAGGTTATTGTCTGAATAAATAAAGCCCCGAGCCCAGCAGTTTTTTGGGACGTTATGGGTTGTTGATTGACAGCTTTAGGTAGGAAGGTACATCTGTCGGCGAGGTCGGTTCTCGTATGCTTTCCTTATGTGATTTGCGGATGCGAAAACACCAAAAACATATGATTTTCAAAATGTATAAAATATAAACTAATAATACAGATTTCATAATTAATTGCAATGAAGACAATTAATGTGTCTGTAAAGTACCTAATTAGAATCTTCTATTTAGATACTGTATACCTATACTTTTTCCTCGTCTTTTTTCACTGCCTTTGTTGTGGTATGTTAGTTGCGTTATGATGGTCACCCAGCATCTCACGAACTTAATAAAGAAGCTAAAGATACAGCCATAAACTCTGACACTTTACAAAATATATTTTTATTCTTTAGTATCTACACTTACCTTGCTACGTTGTGAAACATTACGATTTCAAAACACAGATAAAAGTATATTTGAGTTTTTTCAAGTGGGTAGGTACACTTTAAATTTATATCGCATCGTATAAACAGCCTTAAATTCTCCAACGGCAGACTTAGGCTTCTCCTTAGAAGAGGTGTAAAAAATATATGTAAGTATACGTAAAGACCATCGTTATCCTGTCTTTTATCGGTTTATCTTCTCATTAGAAAAACAAAATCCAATTTAGTACGATAAAAATATGTTATCAGGTGAAATAACGAAGCTTTTAAAAGCACTTATAATTACGAGTGGCGCGCCCACCGCGCGGTTGAACTGTCTGTTAAAACATTGCGCCCTACAGTACACAGGACAGTAAAAATACCCTGAAACTGAATACTATATATAACGTTTTAATGATAGGGGAAAAGAATTTATGGGCTGAAATAGGAACAAGGAACGCAGAACCAGAGAATATATCTACAATTAGATTACAGTAGTATGAGTTAACACTATATAGAACTGTAAATTGTGAAATTATTGATCTAATTTGATTTATGAAGGTTATATATGTGACAACCTATATGAAATTTAAACTAATTTATCTAAACTTGAGATAAACTGCCTGCCGAATTTCTATCGATTTGAATGTCTTGTTTTATTTCATTGAAAAGTTTCACTTGAACTGTCATAATCTAGTCAAACAGCTACAAAATACGCTGTTGGAAGTCTACTGCTTACTTCATTACAAAACACCATTATGTAAATACGTCATTTAGTTAATTAATTTTGTAAACTACCCCCGCAATCGGAAAATATCAGATAGCATTTGTTTGACACGTGTTCGTATAAAAAAAATTCTATCTAAAACAAGTAATATATTTACATTAACATATTTAATCTATATGGATAGTAAGAGAAAGAAATGTGCGAATAAGAAACCATTCTGACTTTAACCCGGGATTAGCCTACATTCGTACGGCTTTTTATAGCCGACGATCATCCTAGCGCCATAAAATAAAACCATCCAACGATAACTATGCCGCATCCAAGCTACCTATTATATATAATACCTGTTAAAATTCCATCCAGTATCTATTGGAGTCCCAATCAGCTGATATTCTGGCTGTGCGCCAGTGTCGCGGCGGACTTGCGCATTGCGACTGTAAACACAATATGTATTGACAAACTGGAAATGCGACGTTCAACAAGCTGTGGGGTTTATAAGATTTGGGAAAACCTAGAAGGTTGTTCTTTGATGTGTATTGTAGTAAAACAAATTAGTGTTTGATTCCAGAAGTTTCGAAATTTGAAGTAGATAATCTTTTTTTTTTATAGATTTCTAACCTTAAACCTTGGCTGCGAATAAAGCAGTCCTTGAGATTAAGCCGGTATTAAGCCAGTTCGGGTGTCGTGGACTTAAACCTAGGACTTCATGATAGATATTTTATCAGCGTTTGTTAGTTTAGGTTTCTTTAGTCTTCTTGACGACATATAAGATATTCAAAGCGGAATAGTCTAACTTTACAAACTATGTGTAACTTTAGTGAGTGTGAGATAGAATAGTTTAACCCATTTACTATTTTGACTAAAACAAGTCAATTCCGTTTTGAAACTGTTATGTATGTCTTCTTAGCTTTTATCATTTCTAATAATATTTGGGGTCGACATCACTGTTTTAATTAGACATCGAATTACATACGATATATGTATAATGTTCTATGAAGATGCCTGAGAATAGCTGGTTTCAGTTATGGTGCTACTAACTACTAGTTAGCACTATCAAAATGCCAAAGAATTGCTGGTTACAGTTCTATTATTACTAATTAGTTAAAAAATTATTATTCGTGATTTAATATTCTAAAAGCGAATACAAACAAATATTCATTTCCTGTTATATTTATTTATATATTACATATAAGGTAGGATTTATTATTAAGTTTTCCGCTTTCAGCAAGATAAAAGAAGTAATTTGTAATTAAACCAATAAAGGATTCCATATTAGTTCCGAAAAAAAGTTAATTCATATCCTACGTATGCACTTGTCGTTACTGATTTTTAAATACAAGGCAAATATACACTACTTAAATTCGAAGTTTTGATTCTCGTTTTTAAATGTAAAGAGTATGAAGAAAAAATTATGAACACTATAATTTTAATGTAACTTAGACCAATTAGTAACAGTGCCTAAATAAACACATACTAAATTCTTTTTATTTATTGAATAAAGTCAAGGTTTCCAATGTCAGATAAACGATCGGATGTTTTTCTTTCACAATTCTACAAAAACCTGTGTTCATGTTGAGGACAAATATTTGCGTACCAATATACCAATATTAACAATGAAGGCTTCTACCATTCACTATTCAGAAAATTCCTTTCTTAAATTTATTCGTGATGTCATCCACTTTCTGACCGTACGATGACTCGCTTAACTTTCAGTGACACATTACCGACAGTATTTACTTTAACATAATACTCATTTACCAGTTTTCGTGCAAATTAACGTGTTTGAAATCTTTTCTTGCAAGCATTTTCATTCCGTGAACTTAACAGATTAATCTCTCTCTATTGAAGTGCATCAAATCGAAATCCTGCACATTGTATATTGTTGCAGTACCCAAGCGATTTGTCCTTCAAAGACAAGACAAGCATTGTCACATAATGCGTACCTAACTACAAGCGGGCACAGGACGATATCCAATACATGAAAATTACCAAAGTACCTCTTTGCAAAAGGCTCCTCAAAGAAATAATACTGTTTGCCTACAACTAAGCCTTTTAAACTAAGCTCGAATGTATTGCAGAAAATTTGCGAACTCCCAATACACAATTTAATCTAACATGTTTTTTTTACACTTATCACATCACAGCTTCCACAGGGATACCGCATCTGACCGTCACGCACACAAACACACACGATTTAATACTTTACGAAAAAATACTATAAAACAATATCTTCAACGAAATTAACCGCTTCAGTTAATATCGCGAAATTATCCTGTTCTATTCAAGCTCCGACATATTTCCTTGCACAGGGAAGGAAAATGTGGATTTGTTTTGTTAATTTAATTGTGAAAATAATGCGGACTACGCCGGGAACACGACCGGGCCATGCCGGCGAGGCGACTGGAAGGATCGACCGTGCCAACCCTAGGGGAGTCTGCGTAAGTGCGCGCGACTACAACATCAAAATATGCCTCATTCTCACTCGACATAAGGCTTTAATTTGAACGAGCCGCAGTTATTGGACAAATAGATGACGTTCGATTCTAAAAGATCGTTAAAACCTCGAGCGGGGATTGAAAATACGTGCTTACGTCGCCTGGATAAAGTGAAAATTAGAGTGGCGATAGTTTTTGAGGAAAAAGCAGGGACGAGGCGAGGTCGCCGCGATCTTGAATGGGGGTACAAACGCAGGGTGGGCGTTGTTTCGTGTAGAGGGCTGTTACCGGGGCACTTTCATTAAACTGACTTTGTTATCACGTCAATATAACCATCCGGACAGTCCATCGCTCCTATGGGCCATATGATGTTCACGTATTCACAAACATGAGCCATTTTCATTTAAGTCACGCACTCACGGTTGTTTTAAAACGCAAGCTTTGTATGTTATGTAGCTACTAAACGTTTTAAGCGAATGTAACTTCTATTATAGGTTTTCTTAACTCAAGAGAATTTTAGCGTGAATCATTTCATTATTGTTGGTGTTAATTTATTCATCTGTATTGTTGCTGCCGTTTTTCAGATTATGTTTTGGGTTGCCACAATGTGTGACTGCGAAGTTATTCTTGGGAGTGTTCAATTCAATTTAATTCAAATATGACAAGTAAAAGCTTTAACATAATATGAGACGGATAGCTATGATAGGGGATAGCACAAGACTTGATCTACGAAGATGTCAGGGTCACGTTTTCCTATCCCCCTGTTCGGATCGTACACGCCTCATGAAGGGCAAATTGGTCATAAGTCATGGCGTAAGTCAGGACAGGGTTGTTTTACGGTTTTGGTTCAGTTAGTTTTTAAACTTACATCCAAGTCACAGAACTGATAGCTTAACATCGGAACCTCTCAAATGCAATCACACCAAATTTACATACACCATTAAATGATAACTTTACATGTAATGATGTAAGTAAAGTAACTCACAGTATTTTCCTTTTTTTCCTACCAAACGATTAAAGGATTATTTTAAGAAGTCACGGTACAAATCGTAGAGATACAGAAATCTCTATTATGTGGTTTGGTCATAATATTCTAGGTACACGTATGCAAGTGTATATTACGTTGGTTCCACAATTTCGCCAAAGAAATTAAGACTGACATGAGTCTAGCATCCTTTCAGGGTATTCTTATCCTGTTTATCATCATCACAGCCTATGACTATTCTGTTATTTGAGATAAATTAATAGACATTTGGAGCATGTAAATTCCAGTAAAATTCAGAAGCCGTAGCAATGACTTATTGCTTTACTTAGCGTAGCTTTTTGGTGAGATAGAACCCGTTCTGGTTCACACCTCGATGTTAAACGCATTATTTTGTGAATTATACCATTGCTTCTTTGTGTTAATTATTGTGCGTCAAGAATGAAACATATTCATTTCATTTTATTGTAGCTATAAGATTTCGGTGCTCATAAATAGGTATATTTATAGGAAACAATAAAAAATACTAATTAATTTGAACACGCATTTCTCTCAACCCTAGCAATTTGCAGAAACGTGATCATTCACGAGCAGATCTCACGTGGGCGTCAAAGCTATGCCAATCAATAAGCAGTTCCAAGGCAGACTAGTTAAGTATACAGTTAGAGTGGGATAGAATGGGTTTGTAATTATATACTAGCCTGTAGGTAACAAGATCCTTTACTAATTACACGATGTGTATGTGAACAGTACAGTTTTTATGTAACTTTGGGTTGGCGTTAGATCGGTATTTCTCCAGGTCTTTCGTTAATGACCATATACTCAATAATGTCCACGAATAACGTCGTTAGAAAAAGTAATAAATATGTATAGTTAATGTAGCTGCACGTGTAAATTGTATCATTAGGTTTTATGAAGTTTTTATTTCAGTTAATATTGTTTTTTGCCAATAAATTGAGAACAGAAATAACGTGAAACGAAACGTGGTTTGTTGTGTCAATCGTCAACAATGACACTTGGTATGACAATCGAATGGTAAAGTTATTATTTTAAAGTATATTAATTTTAATTGTATCTTCACATTTGAATTTTACGGGAATTGCTTTTTTTATTTTCTTATTTGTGTGACATTGTAGAGTTGAACGTACAAATGTAACTTTACTAGTATGTAACTTTTAGTTGGCAAACCACCCCTAAAACAAGACTATCAGCTAATGCAACGATAAAACTTTCACAGACGATATTTATTATGACAGGGTAGCGTATATTTGCTCTGTTCGTTTTATTTTAAAGCTGTAGAATTACAAATGAAAAATGTACGAAGTATCCTACCAATGCAGTTAGCCTCCGCAACTTTGTATTGAAATACAGTGTATACCTACCATATCTGATTATTTTTTAACACTAATGAATATACATCCCTAGTTTCATGTTAGAAAGAAAGGCTAATCCGGCTTATCTCTAGAAGGGCTGGACCGATATTGACGAGATATTCTCATATAAAGAGTAACTTAGGAAATTACATTACTTTTATGAAACAAAAAACCACAGATAACATCATGGGACTATGCTGGTCATAAATAAATAATAAATATTTCGGACATCATTGGGAATGCTGTTCGCACTCGACAAAAAAAGTGCGAATAGAAAGAATAAATTCACGGCACGTATCAGCTAAGGAAACAGCAGACATTGCATACAGAGTTACGACAAAAAATTGCGAACGGAAACCGTGGAACAATACCGTTCCGTGGAAATTAAAACTTATTGCGAATATAATGTCACAGGGAGACGTCAGAAACGTCAACTAGACAAGATGTACAACTTTTTTTTTTTTTTTTTTTTCTTCGTTTAAAAAGACAACTCCCGCATTAGGAATATAAATTCCTGTGTCGCGGGGGACTTTACAAACATACATGAAACGGACACAAAGAACACCCAGACTCAGAACAACAAATTGTGAATAACACAAAGTGTTGTCCTACGTGGGATTTGAACCCACGACACTTGGCGTAGTAGGAAGCGGCGTGGCGACCGCTTAAGCCACTAGGCCAACCGTGCAGTCAAACAACTGTCAGACAGTTATTAAGTTTAGTCATCCATATTTATTATGTTTTCATTACGTCCCGACAAAAGACTCGTAAAGTAAGACTGCTTACCCGCGGTCTTCGTGAGATCAGCTATCCCATAGGTCAAACTAGACAGACTGCCTTGTTGGTCTAGTGGTTGGCGTATGCGGCTGCTGCTCAAGAGGTCTCAGGTTCGATTCCCGGGTCAAATCAAATATTTGTGTTATTTGTGTTTCGGAGCCTAGGTGTTTCCTATGTATAATATGTACGTATTTACAAAAGAAAGTATGTTTATGTATTTATATCAGTTGTTTAGTACCCATAATACAAACTCTGCTTAGTTTGGGACTAGATGATGTTGTGTGGAAAATGTCCGAAATATTTATTTATTTATTCTAGATTGCAAAATCCTTTTCTTCTATAAAAAAGGGGGTTTTCTCTAGTATTACTGTTAAAATTGGTTAGATACCAACAGAAATCTTAAATTACCAAATCCCGTCAAAATGTCTCTGAAATTAGGTCAACTTCTAACATTGTTTAAGTTTTTAGCTTTGATTTTTCTATTGCATATATTTTCAAATCTATTTATTGCTGCTCAAACCTGAATGTTACAGGAAATTAAACATCTAGACGGATGGTATGGTGGAACGTAATCAAACCTAACCCTCCAATAACCAAGTATAGCAGGAACAATTTCCAATTAACGACCGTCAATAACAACAGTGATGGATGTATAAGTGTAGAGGTAGGTGCACAAGGAAGCCGCACCGTTGCACCCGCACGTGGCTTATTGATTGGTTGCGGTGGTGTGTATAGGGGTTTATGTATGAGGCGAGGGAATGTTTGACGTAGTATGGATAGTATTGGGTAGCGTATTTTTATCAGAGTCAGTTTTCTGCGAGAGTATTTTTTTGTAAAAAAAAAATTAAAGAAACTAATGAACTTATACGGGTAGTTTTAAATTGTTTTGGCTTAGTGGTTTAAGTGGTCGCCACGCCGCTTTCTACTTCGCCAAGTGTCGTGGGTTCAAATCCTACGTGGAAAAATACTTTTTTTAATCACAAATTGTTGTTCTGAGTCTGTGTGTTATATGTGTCCGTTTCATGCACGTTTGTAAAGTACCCCGCGACACAGGATTTATATTCCTAATTCTTGTTTTTTTTTTAAAAAGCAACTTTATATGTTTAGTTTGAATTAGACAATACCTTAGATTTACAGTTTGACCGATATCCAAGAAAACGTTTTTGTTCTAATTTAGGAACTCCCTTGGACTAGCTATGTTTATTAACTACTAGTATTTGAACGATGATCATGATGATCGAGTAGTTGTGATATACTCATACTAAACCGGCTCTTAGAAACCGAAAAGTATAGGTTAAATAGAAATCAGTTCTCAAAATAACATAGCACACCTTATCCCCTTTATAAGTCGGGAAGGAAGGGATTACAACTTATTGCTCGGAGATTAGATTTTCTCCCCACACATTGCAATTTTACCCTCCGAGCTTCAACATGTACTAATATAACTTTGTTACTGGAGCCGTACTGGAAATGAAACATTTAATGATGGTTGGATATTGGATACCAATGTATTCAAGCATTCATGTATTTAAATAGATATAATTAGGGTTCCGTAGCCAAATGGCAAAAAACGGAACCCTTATAGATTCGTCAAGTCTGTCTGTCTGTCTGTCTGTCCGTCCGTATGTCACAGCCAATTATTTCCGAAACTATGAGAGCTATACTGTTGAAATTTGGTCAGTCGATGTATTCTGTGAACCGCATTATGATTTTTACATAAAAATAAAAAAAAACAACACATTTTGGGGGTCCCCATACTTAGAACTGCAACTCAAAAATTTTTTTTCATGCAACCTATACGTGTGGGATATCTATGGATAGGTGTTCAAAAATGATGTTGAGGTTTCTAATATCATTTTTTTCTAAACTGAATAGTTTGCGCGAGAGACACTTCCAAGGTGGAAAAATGTGTGTATCCCCCCCAAAAAAATATATGTTGTACATTACCATGCAAAATACCAACGAAAATTGGTTTGATCGAGATCTAGTGAGTAGTTTTTTTTTAATACATCATAAATCATAACACGCAATTTACCTTTCATCCAATCAATAGACTAGTATAAAATAATGTTTGTTGAGTGAGCGAATCCCTCTCGCATAAAAACCTACACGGTTTAAGCGAGTGATTGTAATAAATATTATAATGTATACTGTAATGCCTTGTCCATAATAAATAAAAAAAAAAAAAAAAAAAAACATCGATGAAAGTTACAACGAACTACAAGAACTTATATATGATGTTACTTGCTGATACGGAACCCTTCATGGGCGAGTCCGACTCGCACTTGGCCGTTTTTTTTTTAAATTTATCTCAGTTGTTTACAGGCAGGCAGTTAGTACAGGTATGTCCTGTTTTAATCTCTGACTGAACCGATTTTGACGGGACTCACTGCTAGATAGTTGATGTTATAAGGAGTAAAATAGGCTACTGTTTTTTTTTAAAGTTGTGGTTCTAAAGTTACAATTACAACGCTGTCTTCTAACGTGGCAATGCTAGATATATTTTGTACATATCATAATATTTATGGGAAAAAAATATGTTCAAGGAGGAAAGGGTTAATTGTTTTCATTCTTTTAAACAGACGTTATCTTAAAACGTCATTAGACTTATTTTACAAATGAGTGTGGTTCAGCGAAACTATTACAGTAGATATTTTTTTCTTTACTGGAGCAAAGGGTAATTGTTAGAATGAGATAATACATATAACACAATGACTTCGACATGTTTTTAGCCCTACAGTAACAAGTGTCGTTTATTATTATGGCTGAACCATAAATAAACTGCCGTGAGTAGCATATATATATTTTTTAAATATGGTGGACTCGGGAGTATATTTTGACTATGGATACTGGAGACTCTATCATGAATGCTTTCGTATTATTGTGGTTGAAACACACAATTCAAAATAATCACTACAACAAGTATTTTATAAAGACAGGCTTTTACTCGCAATGATAGCATCAGTTTTGAATTCTGGCAAAACTGTCAACCAATTCTTTTAAGCCTTTTGGTTTCGGTTCCATTTTAATTGGATTACACTTCGCGGCAGGACGTATCAAAGAAGGCTGCTGACGGGTTTTTGACTTGTCTAGCATTCACAAAATACAAGTTTAGAAAAGTTGTTTATTTCAAGTGAATTGGACTATATTTCGTAGTATTAACTAGAAAAAAAACAGGCAGACTACAATATTGATCCAATTTTTATTGCAAATATGCCCTCTACGTTAAGTCGTCTGTCCCGGTTGCCATTCGAACATCTTTGGCAACCTTTACGGAACCGAGACTTTTTACAGAATTTCTATAGGATTCGATGGTAGTAGTTTCGCTTTAAATTCGAAATTCAACCGCATAACAGTGGATTTAATGCCGACCCCAACCAATTGGGGAAAAAGGGTTCGGAGGAAATATGCCCTCCACAATAAGACTCATGCATTATATTAATACGTATATTTTAAATCGGTAAAACAACCCCACCACAATCCCAAGACCTTATTATGACTGTCATAAGCATTACACGCTGCATAAAATACATACGGTCTACGATATTTCGTGCTGTGAGATTTGTAGTTATATCGAATAGTGTATTCAGCAAAACCATCAATCGTATCACCACGGGAATCGATTCCATCATTAGCACCCCTCTATTGATTTGGGAACTATTCAAGTTCGTGTTCGGGCATTCAATGTTGGGGAACTTTACACATATGGGGGAACCCGTGTCAAATATTAGTTACATGTTCGTGTGTATAAAAAAGGCTTAGGAAAATGAAAAAGATTGCTACTGGCGAGTTTTACAATTGATTTGTTTTATTAACATGACACTTGAAAATATATTTTATACTACACCTGATCTGAATAGTCAATATTCCCTGAAAATGAAAAGAGAAAGTTAGTCTTTTCCTTGACCTAAATAAGCGGGAGGAAAAAATGTATGATTATCCATTTATAACGTGTTTTAGCGGGAGAGAAAGTTGTATGAATTTTCATTTCTCATGTGTTATCTTATCTATGGCGCGCGCCTGCCCAAAGAGTTTTCATATAATTTAAATATGGAATCTCCGTGCCACTGACATCCTTTTGTGAAGAATAAAAAAAAACAAAAGAAGCGCGAAATATTTATAAATATTATGTCTAAGCTAAATTGTGTCTTACATGGTGTCTTACGTTTTGATTTTATTTTAAAAATACTTTAAATGTTCCTCACGGGTGTAGTATAAAGCACTGTGTAGCACTCGGGTGAAAGTCCCATTCCTACCTCGGGAGCATTGTGGCCCTAGGCCACAGATTACTGAATAGTTACTACGTAACAGATACTTCACTCAGTACAAAATTTCCAATACCTATTACGATAATTGCCTACTCCCTCGCGTCAACAACCACTGTACGCTAAAATGCGCCTAAATGCTCAAGCGTACAGCAGTGATTGCTTCGCACCGCGCTATTCCACAGTAATCGCAGGGCTGCCTCTTCGATAAAATTAAATTAACATAACTTTATATCTATGTTATTGAGAACTGTGAATATGTTCTGACTTTTATGTGGCAGTTAAAAATTTTATCACACACATTTTTTACACCCATCTACAGCACATAAGGTACCACTCGGCATCGTAATACGCGTACGAACGAACAGCACTATTAAAATTGAACGGCGTGCGCGCGCTTCGCTTGTGAAAACCGCACTGAATTTGAGCCGTCGGCGGCCCGAGACCGCTCGGCTGGGCGGTAGGCACTTATAGCGCGCAAGTACATGGAGTGACGGAGGCCTGCCTAGGCTGCGCCTTTGGGCCACAAACTGCTCCCTCGCTAGTAATCGGTTCCTTTCCTCCCTCGGTGAACAATGTACTATTATATTACACCTGATCGGAACAGTAGTCAATATTCCATGAAAATGAAAAGAGAACGTTAGTCTTTTCCTTGACCTAAATAAGCGGGAGGAAAAAATGTATGAAAATCCATTTCTAACGTGTTTTAGCGGGAGAGAAAGTTGTATGAATTTTCATTTCTAATGTATGAAGAAGTATATATAAATCTTAGAAGGAGTTTTCATATAATTTAAATATGGAATCTCCGTGCCACTGACATTCTTTTGTGATGAATGAAAAAAAAAACAAAACATTTATAAATAATATTAACACAACCTGATTCGTCATAACGAGTACTTTATTTACCAATTTGGGTCTGATGACGTCTTTATTTAGTTTTATAGTTATGGTACAGAAGATACCCCAGAATGCTGTCAAGATTTATCTCTAATGATCTTAACTACATAACGTCTGTTTCAAGTACAATGAGGGTGCAAGGTGCTTAAGTACCTACATTTTAAATTTTCTGAAGGTTCTTTCTTATATTTTTTAATGGCATACTTTACGTACAGAAAGTAAGATTTATGGTGTAGGAATCGAGCCTGTCGATTTGGCAAGAGTATCAAGACAGACGCCTGGAAATTTCACGGCTGGTTGTACCAAGAACATTTCTGATTGTTCCAGAGCGTCGGGCGTAATTTGGTTTCCATATTTTTCACACATTCATATTTCACCGAACACTTACAAGGCGTCGGCGAGGACTTACTTGGTAAGTCGTTACAAAAATAACTAAACATTGCTGGTAGCAGAGCGTGGCTAAATAAGATAAAAACATAAATGTATTGTATTTTTCTTTTTATAGCTGTATAGTAAGGTCAACTAGTAAAATTTCTAAATTATTTGAAAACAATACTAATTCTACGTCTGTTGGCAGGAGCTTTGAAAAGTATAGAAATTAATATTCTAAAGTACAGTTTTAACGGTAATGCCTTAGTATATAATTTAGAGCTCTTTAAGATAATGTTTTTAGTAACTTTCCGATTTCATTCAAAGTACGAGTGTCAGAAATCCTTACTAACCTTAACTAATATTACAAACGCGAAAGTTTGTGAGTATATGTATGTATGTTTGTTGCTCTTTCAAGTAAAAATCAAGTGAATGGATTTGGATGAAACTTTATAGTAATATAGTTTATATATCAGAATAACACACAATTCTACTTTTTACTGCAATAATCTAAATAAACGCGGGCGGAGACGAGGGCGAAAGCTAGTAAATAAAATTTTAACTATACTAGTACACACAAGTCTTTTTCGCTCCCCCAACACTCGTGTACAGACAAAATACATTAATTTACTGCACAAAAATGGGCTTTGTCACTTCAACACGTTACGAGTGCTAGGGGGACTCCATTTTATTTATTACATCTTTTTATTGAGACGTTCGTTTTTATCCGTGGATCACGGTCAAACAAATATTAAAAATGGTTTCAATATGATTCATATTGAACATGTTTTAATTCAAATTTAGGTTAATATCTTTTGCTCGGTTACATTAAAATAAAGAGCTCTAACACCGAATATATAAAGTACTAGTTGACCCAGCGAACTTCGTACCGCCCAACTTTAAAATTCCAGAACTTTATCGCAGCGCCACCTACCGGGTACAATTGCGAATCTAAACCATTCCCAGATCCCCTTGAACACACACAATTTTTTTTATCAAAATCGGTCCAGTCGTTTGAGAGAAGTTCAGTGACATACACACTCACAGAAGAATTATATATATAAAGACTAGCTTTCGCCCGCGGCTCCGCCCGCGTGTATGTCGGTTATCACGGTAAAAAGTAGCCTATGTCCTTTCCCAAGTTCAGTTCAATCTTCATACCAAATTTGATAAAAATCGGTTCAGTGGTTTAGGCGTGAAAGCGTAACAGACAGACAGAGTTACTTTCGCATTTATAATATTAATATATAATATATAATATATATATATAAAGTAGAGAAGTAGAGATGAAAAAGATATGAGAACAATACCAAAAAAAACGATTTACCAAAATATAAAACAAAGATTTCCAAATAGGTTTACAGAAGTAGGAATTATGAAGAAACAGTGTTTTAAAAACAGCCAACTTGGAACCACTTGTTCTAAATTTGTCTTCGTTTAAAAATATTATTTTTCAGTTTATATAAAGTAAAACTTTTAACGGCAAAATGTCTCCTGTATAGCCAAAATATGCACAAGGAGTCCACGTAGGTCGGGAATCGTAGTAGGGACTATCGATCGGTGGTGGCAGGGGAGCAAAATATACGATAATGGCTTTTTACTCACAGCGGCGGTTTGTATAGTTTACATACTGACCATTTTCGTATATTTCTGAACATTCCTTTTTAAAAAACTATCATGAAGTATAAATATGGAAGCTATTCCAAGATCTCTATGATTCATCTCCAAAGTTTTGCACATGTATTTCTTAGTTTTAACACAGAAGGAAACGATTGTGTGGTTTTAGCCTCTTCTAAGAACTGACGATGAGGTATGAAAGGTCTTCCTCATCTCAGGATATAAAAGGATGAGATACAGAAACTATTTCATATTAAGAAGTCATTCATTCACTTTGTACAAAATACTCTTTACCTTATTTTATAGTATAGTGCTAGCTTTTAGTCACAGCTCCGCCCGCCCACGTGTATTTGTGAACGAAAAGAGTAGCCTGTGTCTTTATTTTATTGGCGGCAGCGGTTTAGCCGTGAAAACATAACAGACAAACAGGCAGCTACATTAGAATAAGTAACTCGTATTAAAAATCACAAACAGTTTAAAGGAATAAAATAGTAGATTTGTTTAATCGATTGGATTGGTTTAAACTCGAATAATTTATGGAGTAGTTACTATCGCCGTTGAGAATACAATAGGATATAAAATCACGCAGTTGAGAACGAATATTAAAGTATTGAGTAGTGCCTTTATAATAAAAGTAGGTTAGGTACTAATTTTACTAAACTTACCTATAAGTAAAAGCCGGGGCGTCATCCATCGGATTTATTTCGGAACACTTCAAGCAAGGTACACACCAAAAGTCCTGTAGATAAAAGTATACACACTCAATATCTTCATTAAAATTAACAACTTTAAACCGTATCCATTATGTCTATATAGAAGAAAATATTTTTGCCTAGAATGAATCACGTATTCGGTGTCTTTTTCATTTATGGTTGTTATCATCATCATCATCATCAGCCTATAGCAGTCCACAGCTGGACATAGGCCTCTAATTGGACGCCACTTAGTATGATCCTCGGCTACTCGTATCCAGCTCCTGCCAATGATTGTTATAACTTTACCAAAATGCCCTCAAAAATGTTCAATATTAGTTTAATAAATAAATAAATATTTTGAACATCTTCCACACAACATCATCTAGTCCCAAAGTAAGCAGAGCTTGTGTTATGGGTACTAAACAACTGATATAAATACATAAAAATAGTTTTTTTTTGGAAATGCATACATATTATACATAGAAAAACACCCAGACTCCGAAACAAATATTTGTGGATCACTCAAATATTTGGTATGACCCGGGAATCGAACCCGAGACCTCTTGATCAGCAGCCGCATACGCTAACCACTAGACCAACAAGGCAGTCGAACGTTCCTAATGTGGCACTTCATAATTCATACGGCCATAATTTATAACTTAAAACCGCAAAAATATAAATTATGACCGTAGACAAAACGTAGCAAACTACGCGGAACAACAAGACTGCAAAGCGAAGCAAACCCGTTACCAATTCGTCTGGTCAGCTTGGTATAGTGGGTTCAACTCCCTGTCTGAGGAGACACTCATACTTATGATGAAGAGCTTATTATTGCTGTCTCGTGTCTATTGAAATTGATATATAAATTTAAAAAAAATGCGCTTTAAAGTTGAATAACTCGCAAACGGATACCTAAATCTAAAAAAATGCGACTTAAAGTTGCTTAACTCGCAACCGGATACCTAAATCTACCTAAACCTAAAAATAGTTTCAGCAACCTAGCAATTTTTTTTAAAAGATCTATCTAATGATTATCACACGTTAGAGTAAATGCAAGAAAAAAAAACATCCCCACTTTACGTACCTTAATTAAAAACATGTTTCATAATTTTATTGTAGCACTTTATCGACGTAAACGTTTCATCTTTCTAGCACCAACAGTTTGGGCGGTAGGTCTAGGACGGACAGACGAACGGACATGAGGAATCTATAAGGGTTTCGAGTCATGCGCATGTTGTGATCTCCAATAATTGAGGATGCACAAGCATTAAAACAATTTGTTATTTCTGTTTGTTAAAAACTAGCATGTAAGGTGTATTCCTTGTCGGAGGTCCATTATAAGTAAATAAATAAATGAACTACGGAACCCTAAAAAAACATAACTTCATCACTCAAATAGGTCACTACTACTAGTTCTACCATAAACTTACCAGGAGTTGTTGTCGGGAGGGGGCGCGGAGCGGGGCGCGCTCAGCGAGCCGCACCGTCGCTTTCAGCCCCCGCCTGGAAGTGGACATTCTCATTAAACTGCAGCCTTTTTCTTTAAAAAAACTCCCGCACTAGATATAAACGTGTTCGTAAAGAAGGACCTTGTGACATACGCCTTCCTTACAAACATTTGTGGGTCACTCAAGCGTTTTTCTACGTGGGATTTAAACCCACACCACTTGGTTCAGTAGAAAGCGGTGTCGCGACCGCTTAAACCACTAGGCATTTCAGTAATTTCCTCTTACCATTGGATATTTTTCAAGTACCCTAGAAGGGATATTAGTAAAAAGTCTGTTTAGTCACAAATTTTTGAGCTTTCATAAAAACACAAAAGCAGTATGTATGTATGTAGTGTCTGCCAAAGGCGTCTTTAAGTTGTAGAGCAATACTGGCCGCCTGGCGGACCGTAGGGGAGTAACCATAGCTCGAGGGCGAGAAACGATACACATGAACTATCATGGCATTTTTTTTTTCAGGTTTAACAAAAAAAATGCTCTTTAAAGTTGAATAACTCACAAAGGATACCGAAATTTAAAAAAAATGTCTAAGCCCACTTTACGTGTAGGGAGGAAGGGCCAAAAATATTTTTCCAGATTTTACTTTAGCACATTGTCGACGTAATAAAAGCACATATCTATGCAAAGTTTCACCTTTCTAGCAGGGCGGCGGGGGGGGTTGTTTTTCGATAGAAGTTAGAAAGGTTATTTTGTTGATTTTTGTCTAAATTTAGGAAGAGATTAGTAATTTAAGTGTTTAGCATGAATAAAATAAAGCGTAGTTAAGTAATAACAGGAATGTCTCACAAGTTAAACCATCATTTTGAAAATAAATTTCGTTACCGCGGGAAAACTGTGAAACGTTTGACTTGTATAATGGCCGCAAAGCGCCAATGCTTTACATGTTTGCTGATACAATATGAAATGTGTGATAAAACTATGCCTCTCCAATGCTGTAATTGAGAAAGAAAATAGTCACTGAAATGGACATCAACGCTGATTAGTGTTGGCTAGTGAACTCGGTGATGTGAAAATTAAGTGTGATTCTTCATCCCGCCCGCCGCCACTAGAACAGTTATTAAAAGACAAAAACACTTACAAACTTATATATAAATAAAAAAAAATACTATCAAAACAATTTAAAAATGAAGCAAAGTGAAAGTGCTATATGTTTGTTTAAATAAAATAAGACTTGACTTAAAGGTCTTAGTTACCAGGTCATTAAATTCCAAAAAAAAAAAAAACCTTTCTAGCACTAACCATTATGACGGTAACTCCGATTGTTTTTTTTCCAAAAGGTGGCAACCCTGCTATGAACTCACGCTTATCAATAGAAAAAAAACATTCACACCGTCATGTCATAACAGTGTAATGCGTAGGCTTTGCGTAGGCCCATTTGGGCTTCTACCTTGTCATAGGGGAACATCTTCATATGACTACTCCCTACTCTATACAATTATATCTATTTTATATTGAAATGCACTTGAAAATTGATTGTTGACTTGATAAAATATATCGCAAAAGTTATTCATAAAACATGCGATTTAAAACCATGAGTTAACTTTGAAGTTACTAAAATAATTCCTTTTCATATTTTTCATTTTTAATCTGTTCATCAAAGAATATTTTACGAATACTTGGACCTATTCCCAAAATTTCCTTTGAACTATTAACAGTCGTATACTTTTAATTAGTCAGTTCTATCAAACAATATCAGAACCGTAAGGTTGACATGTGCCATAATTACAAATTAAAAACTTATTTTAGGAAACATGATGAATGAACTGTTTGACATATAAAAATTAACCCTTTCGCCTTAATCTATTACGGTTTTTTATATAGGTTTTTAAAATTAGTGGCATAGAAATATCTTGAGCTAGGATTGAGCTTCATATAGAAAAGGCATCCAACCAATTGTGTCATAACCGTTTAAGTTTCCGAAAAAACAGACATATTATATACAGCCATTGCCTAACCAGGACTTCTTATACAAACTCAAGAGATACGTAACCACTGTTAAAAACTTATCTAAGAAGATTTCTAGACTATTTTATAGCAGTGGTTACATGTCTAAAAAATCTGGTCTGCAAGTACCCTAAACTGATTATGATACAATGATGGGGATCTCATTCTGCCTTTATTGCAGACTGCTCAGTGTTATCGATTCAACAACAGCTTTTGCTTTAAAAAGACAGCGACAGATGCGGGAGCATCTAAAATCTAACAGATCTTAATTTTATCACCTTGTGCAAAAGCAATAATATCTTGTAAGCTTCTGAGATTATGAAAGGTCTAAGATAAGGTTAATCTTTGTTTATTCAGCTGTATCACAACTCTGATTTCATAACTTTACTCTGCTTGATTGAAACCATAAGTAGAATCCAAAATTAGTGGGCACCATACTTATAGCGAATGCAATGTCTATGAAAGGCCTTTGTCTAGTGATGGACTGTTGATGATGATGAAGTTTTGGTAATCCGAGATTTAGGTTTTTTCTTTTTAATGTTTTTTAGCTGCCAAATTAACTCTGACTGATGGAAAGCATGAACAGAACCCAGGAGTGGCAGTCACCATCCTCACTGTCATTGCAGACATACTATGGCCGCCTAGTGAGATGCTTATTCACGCCCCGCTGGAAGGATCCAGACCCAGATATTATAGATCTGAATATTATTTTATTTCTTAGGAATACAGAACAAGTATCTGTCATTTGGAAAGATATCCAATGAATTAATATAATGTAATGAGGATTCTATGGAAATGTAGAACAAATATTTAAGTGCAAAACTAATTATTATGCTACCCACATTATTGCTATAAAAATAAAAGCTTATAAAATCACATAAATATTCATCTACATAATTATGTTAATACTCTAATGACCATTTTCAACATCATCTAAATTCGAGATGCCTTTGTCCAACAGAACGCTGCAATAGGCTGATCATGAAACTCTTCAACCATCCCTGAACAGCGCCTACTAAACATATCAGTCTACAGTATGTGTGTAAGATGACAGAATTAGATGCCTTTATATAATACTATTTTACGAGTAAGTAGAGTACTTTAGTAAGCAATGTGCGTATCAAATACTACCTAGACAAACTACACTTTAACAGAAAAAAAAAATATTATGATTCCTCATGTTACAATAATTTTAACTTTAGACAATTTTAGATTGGTAACTGCTAGACCAACCAAGGTTAGACCAAAAGTATGATTATAACATTCTTTAAGTACTTACCAATTACAGAGTTGAGTACTATTTTTGCTATTGATTATGTTTCATATTTTCAAAAAATTTAATTATTTTTTTTACATTTTCTTATCCAGCTTAAATTTATGAATCATCTCAATAAGAACAAGAAAGTGTAGCTCGGTAAGTAATTTTATAGAAACAAGAAATGTCTATAAAACTATGTAACTTAACCATATCTTATTCTTTTTTCAAATCCCCATAACCTTTGTTATTTTTCTTGTTTTTTTTTTACATAATTGTTAATGTATCTCTATAAATCTTTAAATAAATTGAATCATGCATGTGGACACGAGAGAGGCAAGAGGAGAGAAGACGATAAGATATTGAAGGCCGGTAATAATTTATCAATACGGAGAAGGTAGGAAGATTACATTTTACCTATATGTATACAGATACGTTTTCTGGTCAATTATTCACTAGATAAACTTCTACGAACCGTATTTAAATAAAATATTTAAAGTGAATGAGTAATACTGAAGATATTTAAAGAATCCTACCAAGAAATAGCAACGAATTTCAAATGAAACCTATTCAAATTCATACATACTCATCACCGAGAAACGGTAACAGTTAACTCTTTGAAGGCACGTTTAAAACAATTCTCATGAGAGTTTCTGTTTGCACCATAATTCACTCACCAATTTCATCATTTTCAATATTGGTTTCACTGATTTTATTTAAATAACAACAAAATATATCAACAAAACTTCCTCCCACGACCACCGTTTGCAATTTTCAGTAATAGTGATGTTTTGTCAAGTTTTACTATATTCAAATGACAAGGTGCCTTATGTATAAAGATAACACAATTAATTAAATATATCTCAACAAAATTAAATTTAACATTATTCCTCTAGTTCTATCTAGATGTAAGTTGTTAATAGTTATAAAAACAAAAACAATTTCAGAAGGAAATTAAAATGCCTATGGAGCTGTAGTCGATAAATGTATTTTGGGCACAGCACTAGAAGCAGAAACAAACTATTTTTTTTAGATATAATACACAAAGAGCAAGACCAAGTAGCGTTTTGTTTTTAGTCTGGTCACGGAAAACAATATTGATAATTCATTGACGCTCTATTGTCCTTTGAATTTTAAAGAGTTACGTTTAATTAGTTTTGATATTTCTTACATGGTAACTCTGCCACAATTCAGCTGTCAGAAAGATAAATCATTTTTTTATCTTATAAATGCTTTAAAATTTATAATATTCCTTTTCAGGCTATTTCCTAAGTCTTTAAAGGTACCTGCATCATATATTCTAACCAAATCTAAAAACTTTAATATAATAATAAATTCTTATAAGAACTTAAAGTCGTGATGTAAGAAGTTGTATTTTCAGTATTTTTCAGTATTTTTTTTCAATATATCTCTAATTAACAATGAGTGTCATTTAAAAGAAAGTATGTTTCTTAAACTAAAATTAATTTTGTCATTGTTTTTGTTATAGATGTTGAAATTAAGCGGTCTAGTTATTTGGAGGTTAGGTTCAAGGACTGCTATAAGAAAATATTCGAGCCCTAGTGCTACAGTATTCAAAACTGATAAACTAGATGTATCTACAAATATATCCGATAAAACCTCGGAAGCTCCATCAGCAGGCAATGATAACGCAGGTAAATTATTTTTTGTTTTACCACTATAGAGTATGCATACCAAGTACTAGTAAACACATATCTGAATGAGAAAAACTGTTTATATAGTTTTAATTAACTCAAGAAGTTGTGGATTTTTACTGTACCCAGTGTAATTAAGAATTGACATAGTTGAACCAATGTACATGAATTCTTGAACATTTTTGTACATGCGGAAACCATGTAAATAATACATAAATAGACTAAATAGTGGTACTAATTCTGTAGTTCGAAATCTCGCTAAAGTAAAATTAAAATTTGCTGTAAACTGTATTCAATTTGACATAAACAAAAAACATTTTTTTAAGTTGTCTATGGCAAGACAACTTAAAAAAATGTTTTTTTTGATGCAAGTATGTAAATATAATAAATAAATAAATATTTCGGACATCTTACAAACAATGTCATCTAGTCCTAAACTAAGCAAAGCTTGTATTGCATATACATGCATTTTTTTTGTAAATACATACATATTATACATAGAAAAACACCCAGACTCCGAAACAAATACTTGTGGCTCTCACAAATATTTGGTCCAGCTTGGGAATCGAACCCGACACCTCTTGATCAGCAGCCGCATATGCCACTAGACCAAAAAGGCAGTCATTTCTTGTATAGATATAAACTGCCTCAGTGGTTTTGGGTAGGGTCTTGGTTGGATCAATAGTGTTATTATATATATACAACATCCTGGAGTATGGAAGTTTGACAGTGTTACACACCCATGGCTCGGAGAACATGTTAAGTGATCAACTGTTCAACAACCGTCTGGGTAGCGAAGCTTCAATGCCAGTTCCTCAATGCAAAACTAACATTCAGATAAAAGCAGTTTAACTAGTATCTGACCACAAATAAATCTTTGGAACTATATAGGCTAGGGAGATGATGTATGGACACACTCTCTCTCTCACTTGTACTTGTAAAGAGTCAATACATTAGTAGTTGTTACCAGTCTTTATCTACACTCAAGGTCACACGCTAAATATCGATATGAAGATACATGCGTGACTGTCCTATTAACTAAGTCTAATTTATAAGGAATTTGTTGTACTAATTATTAATATAATATTAATAATATAACAATAATATAATTAGCGCAATGCAATTTAGAAAGTGATATCCCAGAATTTGTTCCCAGCGAATGCTCCATATGCTTTTTTTATTCTGGTTATTGTTTGTTTAATAAAGCAGATTTGACAAAATTTCCGGGACTAATAAATAGTCACCTTTTCCTCAAAAACTTTTACTAAATAAAAGAAACGGATCTCGTGAAAAAAAATTTCGTGGCTCTAACCAATCATAGAAATTGCCATATATGATGTGTGTCAATCATGACCAGAGATCGGAATTGGGTGTGTGAAAATACCTAAAGTTTGCAGTAAGTTTGCAATGTTCTTGCAATTGAAATAAATGTTTTTAATTAATTTTTTTATGCAGTGCAGGTTTAATAATTAAAAAAAAAGCCGACTTCAAAACTATGTAAAGACGCGAAAATGTTCGTTTTCCTTGCATCAACCTGTAGCAAAACTTTTTAACTTAAGATACAGATCAAAAAAAGAAATTAAAACCGCATTAGCATTTTGCAGATATATAAAATTCTGTGTTTGACCGACAAAGAACAATTGGGACTAAAAGACCGAATTTTAACCAGAAAAGTACAAAACAAAAATTTATTTAGAACTGTATTAGCAGCTTGTAAATGTTTATAGTTCGGTGTTTCAAAGGTAAGGAACATGTAAAAAAAAACAAAACTAAACCGGTAAAATTCAAACCCGGTTTAACTTAAGTGGTTGTAACAGCTCCATATTATGTCCCGCTGCAAACTTTAGGTATTTTCACACACCCAATTCCGATCTCTGATCATGACCGACAGTTGGGATGTGCTAAATATCACAAAATTAGGCATAGAATGTGAGACCTTCCATATTTTAAGTAAGGTTAAGGAAGATATTAATTTTACATTTCAGGCCTGGTTGCTGCAGCATTTGCATCCCTGAACAACATAGACATTGAGGAGGTTAAACAAAAACCAAGCCCAAAATCTCTAAAGTACACACGAGCACAACAATTAGACAACCAAATAATGAAGGCAACAGACTTAAATAATTTATTAGTTGTAGCAGAAAACCCTACAGTATCTAGAAGACATGCTCTCAAGGTACTGTATGGCTGTAGAAAATACCTAGTATAATATAAATAAATTACTAATATTTAAGTATCTGTGTGCGTCTGTCCTCGTGCAATTGGAGAGGTATATGTCCAGCAGTGGACTGATAATAATGATAATGCGCCTGCCTTGTGCAAAGAATTAATTAATCCCTTTTTGCACTATTTTTGGTTGCTGATAGCAGAGCCTATTTGATTGCCCATTGATTGTTGATGTTAAATAAAAATGTTAAATAGCATAAAACCTTTCTCAATAAGTCAGTATGTTTGTTTTAACAAAGCTCTTAATCTTATGTAAGCATCTGAGCTGACAAATCAAACGAACAATAAAAAAATATATAATTAAATATTTTTTATGTTATTGTTCATTTGTTTTGTCCTGATTATATCTAGAATCTGAATTATATCTAGTGTTTCCCTCTAGCATCTCATAATTTTAATTTTATTCTTTTAGATGGTGTCAATACTCTCAGAATGGTCAAGTGCCAACAAAGTCAAACTTGTTGACTTCGAGAAAGATCCCCGGTTTTTAAAACTATGTCGTATACTAGCCCGATCTACAACAGCACAAGCCATGACTTCATTGACTATGGCTGAGGATCTCAGCACAGTGTTGGGCATCACTGGCGATGACGAAGCAGCGAGATTAATAGCAAATTTGACGTTACCACAGATGGTGAAGGTGAGCTATGTAATTTATTAATAAACAGAAGTTTTTTTATTAGAAAAAATTATGATACTATTGTTGTGCAAAGTATTCGAGCCCCGCTAGCCAAGTTGCAATTCGTCTTCTATTCTAGAGAACTATTATACTTTTCTATTCTTAAGTTTCATGGGCTAATATTTTGTTTTCTTAACGTGACTGTATGAGACTGGGTGAGAATAGAACAGAAAACGAAAAATCTTTGCAACTTGGCTAGGGGATCTGTACACTGTTTGAGAATGTATCTATACATGGCGATATTATCTCGGCAATGCGGCTGTGGCTACTTCCATATTTATAACTTAACAGAATCGTGTGACAGCCCCATCTGTCGAACATACACCGAATTATTAACGAACTACACGGAATAACTGCTAATCCTGTATCGCGATATAGAAATATTCGTGCCGATTAGCATATATACGACTGCCAGGGGAACGTTAAAGTATCGCTACTGGCATATACACTAGCTTAATAATTTTTCATTCATCATACGATATAAGGCCCGGAAGGACGACCTCCACCCGGACTCAATTTAAAACAGGCCTCATGCCACACCCTGAGTGTGGCCGCGGATGGACGGGACGGAATTTTCCTTCCATCCGCTTCAGTGACTAGTCGCTAGAAGTGCCATACGTCGCTTAAATTAAGGGTTCAACCGATGATGGTGGCCCACGAATTTGTTGGATGGCGCTGGAAGGGGTTCAAATGTCGTAATAACTGCAATACACGTGCTTTATTTGGAAGTCAATTCTTTAGAGTGAAGAAAATACGCACCATAACAAAACGGTTCGACTCTTCCTTCCTATGCGGAGCAGTCAAAAACTGGAACTCACTACCAGCTCACGTGTTTCCTTCCCACTATGATCCCGAGTCCTTCAAACGGGACGTTAAAAGGCATCTCGCTAAGCCGTCATAACATTATGGGCCGCCATACTTTATTGTTTGCATTCGCAGCAAGTGTGGTTACCCCCACTCTTGGATTCTGCTCGTGCTTTCCATCAGGCAGGGTAGAGTCACTTTGTTAGGCTACATAAAAAAACCAAGTACCTGGACCTCTCCCATTTAGGCGGAGACTGGCACACTGTGTGGTTTTAGTCTGTTCTATTCCGACACACCACCGACCGCAGACCTCGGTGGGGTTATGGTATAGACATAAATTGCACTGCTTTTGTTATTAAATAATTTTATTTGTGTCTAATAAAAATAATATTACCAGGTGATGAAAGCTCTTCAACAGAAGGGACGGCGCAGTACGCCTCTCCTGCGAGCTCTCTCTCACAGCATCACCAACCAGACCGAAGTCATCGACCTCAAGAAATCAGCTGATTTGTTGTTCTCAATGGCATCACTTAACTTTCCTGATTCTATTTTACTCGACCGTATATGCAAGTGAGTAGTTCATCATATGTTTGAATCTTTATCGTAATGGAGATTTTAATAGGCACGTAACAATATTCTGGCTTAATTTCTCTAGCTAATATCCACCCCATTTTTGGTTTATTCAAAATCAAAATCAAAATCAAAGCATTTATTTCAAGTAGGCCAGTTACAGGCACTTTTGAATTGTCGAAACAAAAATGAAAATTAAATGTAGCTACAGTCCCAGTCACAAGACATAAAAACTGTGAAAGTACTGTAGTTGCCCATTCCCTAGCGTAGATCTCTATGGAGAAGAACGGGCAAGAAACAAGAAACGTGCACGTTAAAAGTGTCCATAGTACAATAAAAATCAATTCAAAAATAAAATAATTAATTCAAATAAGCCGTGGCAACTAAGAGATGACCAGTCACAACTGACAGCGCCCGTTCACGAACATGACGCATGGATCAGCACCATTCAACTCAACCATTTTGAAGGGAATCAAATGATCCGACACACGCGCCACCATTAGCGTGACATTTGAGTGTGCATGACATACTCTCAACCGCCAGGGCAGATATTACATCCTATAATGTATGGGCAAGTTCATTCTCCAAAAAGCGCTGATAGCCGAGTACCCTTAAGTGATTGAAAACAATCACCGAGGGTAAGCAACAACGACGCGGTTAGACCTAGATGGGTGACCGTTTGTGGCATGATATGTTATGAGCGTTTCCGTGATTCAGAGGTCACGTTAAGCAGTCGGTCACCGGGACCGACTGCTTAACGTGACCTATTATAAGTTAGCAGTCGTGAAATTGGAGGCTTTCGGGCGGTTTAAAAACTTCCAACGGCAAGATTACATAGCCACAACGGCCTTGCTAGTTTCTGCATGCTTCTAGGTCTGCATTTGGCCAGCGTGGGGACGTAGGGCCTTAACCCTCTCCTGAGAGGAAACCCGATCCCAGCAGTGGGACGTTATAGGTCGTTGATTTGATTTGATTGATTTCAAATCCATTCAGCATTCAGCATGTACCTCATACGTTGAGGTACGGCAAGGGGGACACCAGAAGCCGCTGACGCGTTCCTGGTGTTCCTCCCGACTGCCGAGGTAGGCCGCCGCGGGGTTTAGTGGGTAGACCGGGATAACCGGGAGTCCCACACACACCCTTCATTTTCCCCAAGAAGGTTATGGTGCGAAAAGCATTCCCCGCGTTAAAAAAAAAAAAAAAAAAAAAAGGCTGAACAAATACTATCATGCAGTGAAAGTTAAAGATTTGCCCACTACTAAAATGTAAAACTAAGCTTTTAAGTAATGAAGTGTAAATCCTATTTCCAGTGATATAATAGAATGCTTACCAGCCAACAAAGACAAGCCAGCCGTAGTGACATCCATAGCCATTTCCATCGGTCTCATGAGGTACCGGCACGAGCCTCTGTTAGGGTCTATTGCAGATTGGCTGGAGAGGAATAAGGACATTGTGAGAGCAAGTGACCTAGCCTCGGTGATCGTGACCCTGGCCACTGTGGATTATCTGCCACCGGCTGCTGAAGGACTTATACAAGTAAGTGATCTTTTTTATCATTTAGAAATTTGTAAAAGGCAGCCGTTATTTACCATTAGATGACCAGTCTGCCCCCATGTCATATCTTTTTTTTTCCTAATAATAAATAAAACCTACTAATATTATAAATGTGAAAGTAACTCTGTCTGTCTTTTACGTTTTCACGCCTAAATCGCTGAATCAAGTTTAGATAGATGGAACCTTGGGAAAGGACACAGGCTACTTTTTACCGCTTTATCCGACATACACGCGGGCGAGCCACGGGCAAAAGCTTGTGTAAAGAAAAGTTTTTTAGAAAAAGACAAAAAGAGTAATTTGTTTAAACATTAGTTTGTTTTTTTTTCAAATTAGTCTATTGTCCTACTAACTTTTAAACATTCGCGTTCCATGATAATTAATATTATTTTTACGGGAATTAACGCGATCACTTATTACAGGTATTACATACATCTGATTTGCCTGACGTTTCGACCAGGTTGCAGGCAAATCAGAGGATAGTAATACCTTTGATAAGTGATAGCGTTATTTCCCGTAAAAATAATATTGATAGTGTATTGTCATCAGTCTTCGATAAATCTACGAAGTTTGAACGAAATCTGAAAGTTTAAAGTGGGTCATTCGCACACAACGGAGTCGGTTACAAACATACAAACAAACATACAGGTGAAGCTAATAAAAAGCGTGGAATAAGGTCTTACTCCACAGTATCCATATTCCGCGACTACGCTCTGTATATGTTGGTTATCGCCACACTAAGTAGTCTATATTATTCTCGAAGCTCCAGTCTATTTCTATACCAACATTCATCTAAATCCATTAAGCGGTTTACCCGTGAAAACGTAACAGACAGATAGACCTTCTATTCTATAATATTACCATGGATTTTTGCAAACTGCCGAACTAGAAACTGATACCAAACGTTTTGCATTTTGAGTTTATGTAATCTATGGATGGTTTCAGACAGCACTATCATTTAAAGAAGAGGAGATGACAAAGTCTTCGGCGTGGTTAGACCTGGTGTTCTCTTTACTCACACTCAATAAAGCGAAGACAGAACAGTTGGCGTCTACGCTACAACCGGATTTTATTGACAAACTACTTTCGGCTGGTGGTAAGATTAACTTATAACTTATCTTCTGGCTTCAACTCTTCGACTTCTGCCCCCCTAGCCAAGTTGCAAATGTTGATCACTTTCTATTCTATTCTCTTGTTACATTGGCTAATGTCACTCAGTCACATGATCAAAACAAAATATTAGCCAATCAAACAAGCGAACAGAGTAATAGAATAAAAAAAAGGAAAAGTTTTCTTTTTTAATTAATAAAGCCTACCAAAGTGACTCTACTCTGCCTGATGGAAAGCATGAGTAGAATCTAGGAGTAGGGGCCACCATCCTCATTGTGAGAGTAGGCAATGCAGCATGGTGACGCATATAAATGGCGGCCTGGTCAGATGTTTCTGCATCATTTTTCTGGCCTTCCGGGCTTCCGGTCTCACACTCACCAACGAAATACGACAGCAAGAATGCTGTCATTATTAGGATGGTCTTCTGTGTGAGGGTAGTACAGCCCCAGTCGAGCCGGCCCATTCGTGCTGAAATCAGCGTGGCTCTACTACCTCCAAAACGTTTGCAATTTAGCTAGGGGGGCAATAATAGTGCCATAGAATTTTTGAGTGGTGGCCCCCACACAGAAGGGGGCCTACAAGCGGTAGGTGGTCCAAGATGCGTCGGGGTTCCAGGGACTTCCTTCCGAGGGTATAACTGGTTCTTCGACTCATAGTACCCGAGACGGCGTGCGGTTTTAGTCAGTTCGAGTCCGACATAGCCACCGACGTGTGGCATACGTGGGGATTTCCGAAGAAAAAAAAAATGGAGCAAAAATATATTATCGGTAAAAATATTAACTATCACGGTTATTGAGAACAGCTAGTTGACATACAGACAGACAGCGAAGTCGTAATAATATCCAAAGGATAAAAGTGGAACCCTAAAAACGATGTATTTAATTTCAGAAATCCCTATACCCTCTCGCCGTAAACTAATGATGATAGACGCTTACCTCCATCTCACCCGGCCCGGCTCTCCTCGGTTACCAGAAGACATATCTGTTGGAGTTCCAGTCATGTACACGAAGGAGAAGGCCTTCTACGTGATGAGCATCATGGACACTTTCAAGAGTTTAGTTTCGGCTGATGCTTTTGTTAAAAAGGAGTGCAATTCTGGCATGGGCTTTTTGTATGGTAAGTTCATTTATGAATCAAAGAATGTCCATTGTAAATTTCCTTCAAACCAGTTCAGGGGTTTAGCCGTGAAAACGTAAAAGATTGAGTGAGTTACTTTAGAATGTAAAATGTTAGTATGGAAGTTAGTTAGATTGTTCAAGTAGATAGCGTATGCGACTGTTAATCAAGAGGTCTCGGGTTCAAATTCCGGGTCGGGCCAAAAAGTGTTTTTGGGTGTTTCTTAGGAAATTCTTAATAGCAGCCCGGAGTTTTTAAGTTTGGCGATGATTCACGCCCGTGCCTCTGAGAGCACGTCATGCCGTCGGTCCCGCTTGTCATGAACATCTATAGCAATCGTTATTGGAAGGTAGTGGTTGCGGAGGTCCGATGCCAGTCGCTCCGTGGAATAACTGATGTTCGGGTATAACCGGTTAAACTAGTAGCCGACCCCAAACAATATTGGGAATAAGGCTAGGAAGAAGAAGTTAGATGAGTTGACGTTGATTTGTCAGACCGGATGAATGGATACCACTCTTCAATTCGCTGAGTGTTGTGGGAGCTAAACTCCACATGGAATAACACTCAGTGTGATCTAAAAATTGTTGTTCTGAATCTGAATGTTATTTCTGTTGTATGGTTTTTCAAGTCCCTCACGACTTGTCTTTTAAAACGTTTGTTTAGTTTTATGATATTGTGGGAAAAACGAGCAGGCATGTCAGCTGTCCCCAACCCGCACTAGGCCAGCGTGGGGACGTATGGCCTTAACCCTCTCTTGAGATTAGACCTGAGCCCAGCAGTGGGACGTTATGGGTTGTTGATGATATTGATGATGATGTCAGCTGAAGCTAACTGACTACCGCTTGTGATACCTGAAGCTCTAAGAGTCACGTAGCCTTGTTGCCCTTTGAGTCCTTTGTGGCGACTTCCACATACAGCGCAAGTGTCTAACATACGACAGCGCTATCTACCGAGGAAACATTGAACTACGAAGAAAACACGTAACGATCTATACTGAGTAACTATTCATCCTGAATCGCGAAAGTGACATTTTCGCGCCGATTAGCATATATAGGTACAACAACAACAATCAACATCAACTGTTGGGCAGTGGCCCGCCAGGCATGATCACCTCGCCTGGTCGGAGGATCCTCCCTTTGTGTTGGAGGAACATGTTCGTTCATCCACACCTGTAACTCACTACAAGCGCTTACTCCCACTATGATTCCGGGTCCTTTAAGAAGAGCGTGAAAAAGCATCTCACTAGGCCGCCATAGTGTGGGACATCATGTTCACCGTTCGCAGTGAATAATGACCACCATTCTTGAATTCTACTCACGCTTTCCATCAGGCAGCGTAGAGTAACTTTGGCACACTCATATATAAAAAAGTGAGTGGTGCTGCAATCAGCGTCTCTTACTACTTCTACTACTATTAATTTTTTCAAATAATTTGTCAATTACAGATGCAGAATTCGCGGTAGATGCTAAATGTCATCCCGTACCGTTAGAAAAGGCTGTCAATAATCCAAGGTAAATATTGTTCTGTATAAATTAGAATAAATCATAATACATATTAATTATTATGTTACAGTGCATTTGAATACTAAAAAGTATCCGTACTAAAGTTTCCTAAATTATGGTAAATTTTCTACACTTAGGGGGCATAAATTAATTAAGTAACGCGTTTGCCGGTTAAACCTAATCTCATTTAATCTTACTTTACATTTTACTTTAATGAATTTGTCGAGATAACGTAATTTTACACGCTTTTTATTAGCTTTACCTGTATGTTAGTAACCGACTCCTTTGGGTGCGATTTTGACCCACTTTAAACGTCCAGATTTCGTTCAAACTTTGTAGATTTATCGAGGACCGATGACAATACACTAATTTGAAAAAAAACTTAAAAAAAAAAACAAACAAATTAGTCTTTTAAAAAAAATAGTTTTACAAACTAAACAAACACGCTTTAAAACTAAAAAGTAGAAAATAATTTTAATGTAACAAAGCGTTTGGGTGCTTTCTGAAAATACGTCTCCCCACGCTTTTTTTGTTTATTTTTCACTGTAATACTTTACTGCACCGTTGGCTTATTTAAACATCTATAAAAATAAATTAAATTAAAGTATGTGTTTATAATAATAAATGCACAGTTTATTTGCTAAATGCATGTGAATGTGTAGACGGTATTTGCATTAAAAACCAACTTTTTATTGTCTGTAAAAATCTCTGGAACTACTATACTGATTTTGATAGACTTTCATAGGTAGATAGCTGATGACATAAAGAATAATTTAGGCTAACTTTGTAGGTTAGCTTCGCTCCGCGGCATTACCTGCGATAACCAACAATAACTGTGGGAATCAGCTATTAAACAATAGTGTGCGATAACATAAATTTAGTCGGCCTAACGTCTCTTTGTTACAGCGTACACCGGATAGCAGTTCTAGGTCTGGAGTACCACGACATGACAAGGAAGACGGCCGTGCCGCTCGGCGTCAACCAACTCTACACTAGGCTACTGCAACTTAAGGTCAGATATATTTTATCATTCTCATTTGTAAAAGTAAAAGATTCACGGCTCTTCGAGGAAGAGCATGTTAAGCCGTCGTCTCGGTTGTCATGGCTAACTATCGTAATTGTTATTGGGAAGTCAGTGCCCACAAATATACTGACAATTAGTTCAATCTTAAATTCAATCAATCGAAACCAAAATTAAAATAAAAACCCTATCTGTAAGGCACGACCGATCCGACGTGAAAGAATGTCATCGTATGTGGTTCCTCGCATTTTTAATGAAATTGATCTGTTGCGACAATTGCCTAAGTTGAGGCCATGTCAACTAAAGACTCAACTAAAGGCTCTTTTGTTAGAAAGGATAGGTTAGTGAAATATGAAGAGGGAAACGGACATAACACACAATATAAGTAGATATATATTAAATATGTAGATAAGAGCGCGTCTCGCCAAGAAGCTTGATAGCTTGGCGAGTAGATGTTTATTTTTTTGTCATTTGTAAAAATGTTGTTTTTAAATAAATAAATAAAAAAAAAAAAACGTCGCGGTCCGATGAGCGTTTCCGTGATTCGGAGGTCACGTTAAGCAGTCGGTCCCGGTTGTTATCATAAGATAGCAGTCGTGAAACTTAGTTGGAGGCCTTCGGGCGGCTTAAAAACATCCAACGGTAAGATTATATAGCCACAACGTGTCTTGTCAGTCCCCAACCCGCACTCGGCCAGCGCGGGGATTTATGGCCTTAACCCTCAGGCCTTAATAAAATAGATGTGTTTTTCCTTCCAGGGTTACAAAGTACTACAGATCCCATACACAGAGTACAATTCCAAAGACAAGCTGGTGACAAGAGTCCAATACATCGAGAAACGGCTGAAGAACCTTGTCAGTGATAAATCGTAGACATTCTTATGTATAGGCAATGTATTATAATATATATTGTATGTTTTGTTGTGTGTGTGTACTATCGTTAAACGTCAATCATGACCCACTTTTTCTCGGAATTCCTGACATTTCGGACTTCTAACTCACAACGTCAACTAACTTCAAACTAAGCAGAGCTTGTATTGTGATAGCTAGATCGACTGACTTGGATACCTTTTTAGTAAGAATATACATAGAATACATTGAAACTCCGAAACAAATATCTGTAGGTCATTCAAATATTTGACTGTGTAGTGGTTTGCGTATGCGGCTGCTGATCAAGAGGTCTCGGGTTCGATTCCCGGGTCGGACCAAATGTTTGTGTGATCCGCAAATATTTGTTTCAGAGTTTGGGTGTTTTCTATGTATAATATGTATGTATTTACAAAAAAAAAAGTATGTTTATGTATTTATATCAGTTGTCTAGTTACCCATAATACAAGCTCTGCTTAGTTTGGGCACTAGATGGCGTTGTGTGTTAAATGTCCGAATTATTTATTTATTATTAAAAAAACATTGAGTATGAGACCTAATTAATTGAACCCGAGACCTCAGGCACAGCAGTCCCATACCCTACAACTGAGGCCACCTAGGCAGTCAATCGGTAGAATCCGTCAAAATAAATAAAAAAATTTGAACGTATCCATAAAAATGTTAATTTACGCGAATATGTACCTTATTGAATGTCTGTAAGAAGGTAAGTTAAGGTGGGTTATGATTGAAATTAGTCGATAGTAATAACTGCGTACTTCACAGATTTGTACAGAACATTAGACATCCGATAATTTCTGTTAGTGAAACTTAGAAACTTTGATATGTAGGATGTAATTCTTAACCAGAGATTATATTGGTCAATTTTTATTGTGGGCAGTGCTGCCAGATATTTTTTTGTTGACTAAAATACAATCATAAAAGATTTTCAGGTCTATTGCAGGAGATAGACACAACTAATGTCTTCTTAAAAAAATAATTATAAAATATCATGTACTTTGTCTAACTTATCCATCTTCACTATATAAGGGCCACAGCACACTAGCTACTTTTAGCATCGATGATCGGCGACTAGTTGCTTTTTCGGTGACTAGTCGCTCCACACCGCACACTTAAAAACGCCAAACGCGAAGATTGAATCGCTTTTCAGAAGCGCGACACAGCAGCTGAACGCTACTCTCCGCAAACATTCGGATGCCGGCAGCATCGATTTGGCGTATGCCGAACACGACTCTCATCATTTTTTATTTGTAAACAAACCCACAGATTACAGTATACTGCAATATCATTGCAAATCATAGACATAAGTAATCAAAGTTACAAATCGGAAAATTGTAGACAACACTATAGCAGACGCGATCCAGGCATCTGAGCAGCGTGACGCGCGATTTTGATACCGCGTTCGAACGCAGAAAGTCGCTAAAACGCGAAGCAGCATCGATGCAATCGCAAAATCACCGATCATCGATCCTAAAAGTAGCCAGTGTGCTGTGAACCTAAGAAAAGAAATAGCTATATGTCAAGTCTTCTGTGTACAAAACATAACTTTTAAAATTAAGTACTGTCTCTAAGATAGAAGATATAAAAGAAATGAAACCGCTTCAGTGGGTAGGAACCCTAATTTCCTGTTAGAATTCAATACATATTTTAAAAAAGCCAGGTTTGTATGTGTTGCTTCGAAGGACGTATTAAAGTAATTTATTAGTTAATTTTGATGTTTGAACGGAACAAATTGATCATTTTTGTATACAATTATTTTGTGTAATGTACATATTAACTACGAAAGTTGAATAGATAACAATTATTCAATTTTAATTTACTGCACAAAGGATTTATTCCATAGTTGAACTTGCCAAAGTGACTCCTCTACTCTGCCTGGTGGAAAGCATGAGTAGAATCCAGGAGTAGGGGCCAGCATCCTCATTGTGAGGGTAGGCAATGCAGCATGGTGTACACTATGGTGGTGTACACCATGGTCGATGGTCTTCTGTGTGAGGGTAGTACTGCCACGTGATCCGGCTCGACCTGTGCTGAAATCAGCGTGGGTCTAAGGTTATAACTTTTTTAAACTTTCTTGTTTAGATTTAATGTGAATGTTGAACAAAATAATTGTATGCAAAAATGTATTTTATGTTGACAAATGTATGAGTGTAAATGGGAAATGTAGATATGGTTGTTAATATTATTTAAAATAAACCAGATTTAACAGATTTTAATTTGTTTTTCTGTAATTAAAACCTTTCACGGCAATATTACGTAACCAGTTCGCAACTATTACCAGTAACTACTAATCCCTACTAATATTATAAATGCGAAAGTAATTCTGTCTGTCTGTCTGTTACGCTTTCACGCCTAAACCACTGAACAGATTTTGATGAAATTTGGTATGAAGATAGAACTGAACTTGGGAAAGGACATAGGATACTTTTTACCGCGATAACCGACATACACGCGGGCGGAGCCGCGGGCGAAAGCTAGTGTGTAATAAGGGGTTTAAATAGGCTTCAAGGTTGAAGTTGCTTTGTTTGTTTGTAGGCGTTAATCTCAGAAGCTACTGGTGCGATTTGAGAGCTTCGAGCTTTCAGCGTTAATGGTTAAAGCTCCGTGAAAATAATGTAGGTATGAAATAATTATTACTATTAATTATTTTTAAAAAGAAAAGCACGAAAGTATATCTATCTATCTTTTAAGGCTGTCTACGCAGTAGCATCACTATACGGGCAATAGAAGACGCAGGCGGCGCTGTCAGGGTCTGGTCAGATAATACCAGTATAAAGGTACGCGTCCATTGGCCCGCGCCGGACGCACCGAACGCAACGGATTTTATTTTGCTTTGTATGATTTCACATAGTGCTGCATCCACTATCCGCACCGCCCGCACCGAACGCCGGCATTTATGAGCAAGGCAAATCCGTTGCGTGCGGTGCGTCCGGCGCGGGCCAATGGACGCGCACCATAAGAATGGAAACACATTATCGGACGCGGCTGGCAGCCGCGACTGATAAGTGTGCACTGTCTCGTCAGTCAGTCTTGTGCCAGATTTCTGTCGGACGTCCGAACGCTCAAGGTCAGTCAAAGGTCACGTCCACGACTTACGTCTGATAGTTTGCACAGCTCAGTGTATATTCATATTCTAGATCATGGCTATCAGCCGCGTCCAATAATGTGTTTCCAGCTCGATGATCAGTGGGAATGACGTCACAACAAAATTTTAGTCAATAATATAAAGAGAATTGAGGAGAAACACTAGCATCTTGTCTAAGGGGCTACAATTCAAGACACCAGTGCACTGTAGGTGTGTGAATGCAGCGTCGACGTCAGATTGGGACTTCGATAACATCTTAAACTGTGAAAAAGCTTCTTTTTATGATGCCTAAATATGACCGTTCGGCAGCCCGTATTGGTTCATTGCTCCCATCAATAATAGGTATGAACGTAAAGGGCCCCAGCCCCTACTGCAATATTTGTGTAGAACTACACACCCAGTAGTTTTTCAGAATGTTCCGCTCCATCGCCTCAGATAAGATAATACTTACTTCGTATTTGGCAGAAAATTAATGAGAGTTTTGTGAATTTATTTAGACGTTTATTTTCTAAAAATATTATTAAAGATAAAACTGTGCCTTATTTATAGGTGTAAAGGGTTAATTTCGTTTAATATCTAAGTACTATAACTAATACCTTATATAAAGGTTACAAAAACTATGAAATTATTGTACAAATCTCACTTATTAAGTACATTTGATAGTGCATATACATTTATAAGTATTTTTAACGGTATGCCACAAACATAACGACATAGGTTGCTAGAAGTGTACATCTGGCTTTATTCGAACTCATTGATAAATTAATAACCTCGTTTTACAGCAGACTGTCTAAGTTACAATTTCTTCAAAATACACATACCACTTTACAGTTTTTAACTACATACTGTGCCATACATAGCCATACTCTGTAAATCGAAGCAAATCACAACGGCTGCTTTATATATATTTCAAAAGACAAATAAAATTTAGGAAGACAAAAGAAAGATTATTGAATAAGTATTTACAAAGGAATTAATTCAAGTCGAGTTTGCATTTTGATTTTAAAGTTAGTGGTGGTTCAGTACAGCTCATATGACATTCCACATTGGGTCTTGTTAGGTGTGATGACTCTCACGGTCTTATTGGATCGTTGAAAACAATGACAAAAGCTCACACATTTTAAATATATCCTTACAATTGAAGTCATCGATTTCAAATTTATAACTATCAACAATTTGGCGTAGTTGAGGAACTTCTTCGATGTGATCAAACTCGAAATTACAAAATGTTATCTCGACTTGAATAATGGCCTGCTATGCCGGTCACCAGACTGAAACAATAATATTATTTCATTAGAGAATAATAGTAATTAAACATGGTTCTACTGGTCGATGAGTTTGATAACATTCGAAGGAAATTCATCATTACATTAATTTATTCAATTCAGCACTTAATTTTTTGAACATTCTAGTTGGAATTGAAGAATTGAAATGATATACACAAAAAGTTACTTTTATAACTCAATCGAATAAACTCCACAACTGACCTTAAAAAAAATCGTCACAAAACAACAACAATATAATTTAAAATTGGGGTTACCTAAGTTTTTGGTAACTTTTTGGTTATTTGCATTTGTTAATAATTAGGTGAAGGAAGATTTGACCTATTATTGTACTCTAGCCAGACTGCTTGGTATAGGGTATGTTTCAAGTTGTTCTTGTCTTTGCAGCGTTGTTGTCTTTCGTAGCTTGCTCCCTTAGTTTGGCTTTTGAGACATACTAAATAACATAGATGGACATCTGACTCTAAACTATTCCGAAAATGCTGTATGGTTATCAGACTGGTGATAAACATATTTATAATACTATATACATACATAATATACGTAGCTATATATATTTATATATTCTATTTCACATATATAAATATAGTAATTTCTCTGAATAGTTTCTGATACACGCCACCCACACAGCACCATCACCCAAAAATTTTACTGCAAACAAATGTACATATTACAATACAATGTTTAGAAATAAGAATATCCATAAATGTATATCATTCTAGCACCGTTTCTGGAATCAAGCTACCAAACATTAGGCAGCACCCAAACACAGGCCCGCGGATCGGTTGGAGTACCCATAGCGTGTTTTGCCGACACAAAACACTTCGTCATTTTTTACGTGGGAAACCGGGAAAGTCTTTACACATACACATTTTAGACTTACCTACAAAGACAATCGTCTATCATTATTAACTCACACAACAACAAAATAAAACAAAATTTCACACACACACACACAATACATTCTGTGTCATAACAGTGTGCTTTATGTCCATTTGGGCTTATGCTTTGAAAGAGGGTAACGCCGGCGTATGGTTACTAACTACCGTGTTGCCCTATGGGCAACTCCAAATCCTACTAATGTTATAAACGCGAAGGTTTGTGATAATAGATGTATGTTTGTTGCTCTTTCACGCAAAAACTACTGAACGGATTTGGATGAAACTTTACAGTAATATAGCTTATTTTTCTTCTTTTTTTTTTTTTTTAAAACTTACTGCACATGTTGTACAAAGGCGGATACCAGAACACAAAGGCTACTTTTTACTGCATTAATCAAGATACACACGGGCGGCTAGTAAAATAAATAAATTTGACTTACGTCGTCGTAATATTCTTGAACAAGACCCTGACAGTCGTAAAGAAGTCTTCAAAGAAGGAAACAAACTGTGGCACTCGTATCTTCGTCTTTGGCGGAGAGTACACCACATGATGGCTCACGTTCTGCAGTGATCTGGCGTTGTGGCTACCGTAGCCTGAGTTGCTGATTAACTGGTACTGAAATCATAAATTACCTACTTGTTTGTCATTTTCTAATGCAAGAACTATTCATAAAACAAATCGACTGCCTCCTCTGTGGAGCAGTGGTAGCGTACGCGACTAATGAGCTTGCGGTCTCGCGTTTGATTCCCGGGGACATATGTTAGTATGATCCGCAAATATTTGTTTCGGCGTTTGGGTGTTTATAAAGTTGAATAGATAAAAATTGCTCTAACACTACCTAAGAATTTTATTCATGATTTCCATCAGGCAGAATAGAGTCACCTTGAAAGGCACTTAAATAAACAAAAAATATATTTAGTTTAATTATGAAAAACTATATGTAAAAACCACTTTACATCACGTATAAATAACTGTATATGTTGACATAAAATCTGGTATACTCCTCGTTATTTACCTAAAAGCCCCATTTGCAACTATTTTAAAGGGGTAATATAATTGATAAACACACAGTAAACCGTGGTTAAGTGGTATTGCAGTTGCTTTTCAAGGAATGAACGTGGTTACCGGAGCCGTTCCCGTCTCCATCCTCCTTTTTCAGGAAGATGTTGAAAGGGTATGGAAGCACACAACATTTTGAAAACTAGCCAAATACCTTAACTAGCCAAATAACTTGAGCAATTCTTGTTTTAAAAAAAAAAACCCTCATTAGGAATACTCCTGTTTCGCAAGGGACTTTGGAAACATACACGAAACGGACAAAAAGAACACCCAGACTCGGAACAATATCATTTGCGGGTCAAACAAAGTGTTGACCCTTTTGAGGTTTGAAGTCAGAACACATTGGACTGTAAAAAGAAGATGACTTCTTAAACTACTAAGCTCTCGTACAATCAGAAGTTATGTAGTCAACTGTTGATAAAAGCAGGGAACGAGATTGTTAAAAAGTGCAGGATAATCATGATATCAAGATAATGATGATTCATTAAAAGGAAAGTACCCATTTAAAGTGTAATGCATACCTGCGTCTCGGAGATAGAAAGTGGAGCCGTGAAGATGATCCAGGTGACGGCTTCGTTACATTTCGGTGACGTCAGCGATCCAGAATATGTGTAATACGATGCTCTGTTTGGACTCAACCATTTTCTAGACAACAACGAATATTTCATAAATATCACAATGAATGTTACATTAAAAATATATCACGTAAGGTATATGTGGGTTTTTGATATTCCTACTAATATAACACAATAAACAGACCAGAAGATTAGATCAGACTTATGTTTTCCATAGTGACCCGCAAGCTTCATTTGTATTTTTGGCTACTCTTTCGCTTATACGGGTCGTATTTAATGAAAGATAGCATTTTATACTCCTTAGTAAAAAAAGCGGCCAAGTGCGAGTCGGACTCGCCCATGAAGGGTTCCGTATCAGCAAACAACATCATATATAAGTTCTTGTAGTTCGTTGTAACTTTCATCGATGTTTTTATACTAGTGTATTGATTGGATGAAAGGTAATTTGCGTGTTACGATTTATGACGTATTAAAAAAAAACTACTTACTAGATCTCGTTCAAACCAATTTTCGTTGGTAGTTTGCATGGTAATGTACAACATATATTTTTTTTAGTTTTATCACTCTTTTATTTTAGAAGTTAGAGCGGGGGGGACACACGAGTTTGGACCGGCAGGGGTCAGGTTGCGCCGCGCCCAGACGGGAGCTCGAGTCCTCGAGTTCCCTGGGGCAGAAGGTGCAAAGACGGCGGACAAATGTGCCGAGACGCTGAGGGGCATGTTTGCCGAGTTAGATGGCGTCAAGATCGCCAGGCCCACGAAGTGCGCGGAGCTGCGTATTTCGGGCCTGGACGATTCTGTGACGGCCGAAGATGTCCGCGATGCAATCCGGGAGAAGACCGGCTGCAGCGCGGATAACATCAGGGTCGGCACCATCCGCCCCGGTCCAGGCGGGCTAGGCGCGGCATGGGTCAGCTGTCCCGTGGCGTCAGCCAAAGTTTTGGGCGACGCCGGAGCTATCCTCGTCGGCTTTGTGAATGCCAGGGTTACGGTCCTGGCTGCGAGGCCGATGAGGTGCTTCAAGTGCCTAACCGCCGGACACACTCGCTCCAAATGCGAGAGTTGTTTCGACTGCAGCAGTCTGTGTTACCGCTGCGGTCGACCGGGGCACAAAGCGGCAGAATGCTCTGCCGCCCCTCATTGCCCGGTGTGTGCGGCGGCGAACAAGCCCGCCAACCACCAGATCGGGCAGGGGGGCTGCAAGCCTCCCCGCGCGTCTCGGCAAGCGCCAGAGGCCAGCCTATCGATCCAGGCTGCCTCCGTCGTCACTAGTGCGTCGGCGCCGATGCCCATGGAGGAGGTTGTAGAGACGATCCCTTAATGGATCAAGTCTCCAACCTTCTGGTCCAGACGAACTTGAACCACTGCGCCGCAGCGCAGGATCTCCTCCTGCAAACCATGGCGCAGTGGTCGGTCGGTGTGGCCGTAGTCGCGGAGCCCTACTTCGTCCCTCCCCGTCCAAACTGGATGGGTGACCGGGACGGCTCCGTGGCAGTCGTCGGCTCCACGGCGGCTGGTTCCCCGCCCTTGTCGCTCAAAGACAGGGGCACGGGATATGTTGCCGCCGAGTGGGGGGGGATCACCGTTTACGGTGTCTACTTCTCCCCCAATAAGAGTTTGAGCGACTTCGAGGTCTTCCTGAACAACCTGGAGACCTCGATGCGGCAACTAGCGTCTGGGCGCGTCCTCGTGCTGGGGGTCTTCAACGCCAAGTCCATTGCGTGGGGTTCCCCGGCGACGGACGCCAGGGGCAGGGCCGTAGAGGAGTGGGCGGCCTCGGTGGGCCTCTGTCTATTGAACAGAGGCTCCACCAACACGTGCGTGCGACAACAGGGGGGGTCGATAGTGGACCTTTCGTTCGCTACCCCTGCACTCGCCGCGCGTGTACAGAACTGGCGTGTCCTGGATGAGGTTGAGACGCTCTCGGACCATTTGTATATCCGATTTGAGCTCTCCCGGTCACAGGACGCCAGTAGGGGTCACGCGGCGCGGCGTCCCTCCCGCTTTCCGCGGTGGTCTGTCGCCAAGCTCGACAGGGACTTACTGGAGGAGGCGGCCATTCTTAACTCTTGGCTGCCTCCGCAGGCCCCGGCCGAAGAGGTCAACGTGGGGGCTGGTCGCTTCTGCAGTGCGATTACGCAGATCTGCGACTCGGCCATGCCCCGCGTACGTGGGCGTCGGCCTCCAAGGAAGGAGGTCTACTGGTGGTCCCAGGAGTTGGCGGCCCTCCGTGCGGCCTGTGTTCGTGCCCGGAGGTGCCTCACTCGTAGTCGGCGACGCCACCGCGGAGTCGGTGAGGAGGTGGATCGGCTTCAAGAGGAATACCGTGAGATCCGGCAAACTCTGAAGCTGGCCATCTGCCGCGCCAAAGAGGAGAGCCGCAAGGAGATGCTGGAGAGTCTCGAGCGTGACCCCTGGGGTCGGCCCTATCGTGCGGTGCGCAAAAAGCTCTGCGCGGGGGGCCTGCCCCTCACGGAGACTCTCCAGCCCAGCTTCCTGCAGGAAGTAGTCGAGGGCCTATTCCCACAGCGGGCGGAGCACACGCCCCCGTCGATGGCCGTCATGGCCGGAGGCGACGACGAAGGCGAGGCTGATGTGCCGCCCGTCAGGGAATCAGAGGTAGGGGCGGCTGTTCTAAGGATTCGATCCAAGAACACCGCCCCCGGGCCAGACGGGGTACCTGCCCGAGTGCTGGCCCGAGCCCTCGATCATATGTCGGACCGCCTCAGGGGAGTGTTAGACGCTAGTCTGGCGTCCGGACGCTTCCCTGAGTGTTGGAAAAGTGGGAAGCTGGTTCTGCTCCAGAAGCCAGGTCGGTCTGCCGACTCGGTCGCGGCCTATAGGCCCATCGTGTTGCTGGACGAGGCGGGTAAGCTGTTCGAGAGGGTGCTCCACGCCCGCATCGTCCGGCACCTGCGCGAGGTGGGCCCCGATCTGTCGGACGCCCAATTTGGATTCCGGGAGGGGCGTTCGACGGTCGACGCAATTCTGCGTCTGAAGGCCGCGACTGAACAGGCGGTGGGCTCAGGCGACGTGCTGTTGGCGGTGTCGTTGGACATCGCCAACGCATTCAATAGTCTGCCATTCAGCTGCATCAGGGCCGCACTCCAGTACCACGGAGTGCCACAGTACCTGAGGCGGCTAGTGGCAGACTATCTGACGGAGCGTACTGTCATGTACGAGGACCGAGAAGGAGTCTTGAGACGTCGGGCCATGTTGTGCGGTGTTCCACAGGGGTCTGTCCTCGGACCACTCCTGTGGAACATGGGATACGATTGGGTCCTGCGAGGGCGTCTCCCCCCCGGCGTCGGTGTAATTTGCTACGCCGACGACACTCTTGTGACAGCCCGGGGGGCGACCTTCGAAGAGGCGGCACGCCTGGCCACCACAGGAGTCTCCCTGGTGGTCGGGCGCATTGAGGCGCTGGGTTTGCGGGTGGCCCTAGAAAAGACGGAAGCCCTACTTTTCCATGGGCCCCGTCGTGGTCCACCCGCCGGCGCCTCCATCGAGGTCAACTCGGTCCTCGTACCGGTCCGGGCCCACTTTAAGTATCTGGGTCTGGTCCTAGACGGTAGGTGGCTCTTCGACGAGCACTTCCAACAGCTTGCTCCGAAGCTGATCGGCACTGCCTCCTTCCTTGGGCGTCTTTTGCCCAATCTGGGAGGAGCCAGTGTCGCCACGAGGCAGCTGTACACGGGGGTTGTCCGGTCTATGGCACTCTATGGTGCACCGGTGTGGGCGGCGGCTCTGACCGAGCAGAATAGGGCGCGCCTTAGGCGGCCGCAGAGAACTCTGGCGGTCAGAGCCATACGGGGTTACCGCACCGTATCGACGGAGGCGGCGTGCGCCCTGGCCGGAACACCCCCGTGGGATTTGGAGGCGGAAGTGCTCGCCGACGTTTATCGGCGAGTGGCTAACTACCGGGCGGAGAGTGGTGGAGTTGGACCTCCGCCCGAGGACGTGCGCGAGTGGCGCGAAGCCGCTCACCGAGCCACGATGGATCGCTGGTCGGTCCGGCTGGAGACTCCACGTGCTGGCTTCGCCACCGTAGAGGCGCTTCAGCCGGTCATCGGCGAATGGGCAGTGCGGCAGCACGGGACCCTTACCTTCCGACTGACGCAGGTTCTTTCCGGGCATGGTTGCTTCGGAAAGTACCTGCACTCGGTCGCCAGGAGGGAATTGAGTCCCGCCTGCCACCACTGCGACTGCAGTGAGGATTCGGCTCATCACACGCTGGCGGTCTGCCCCGCATGGGAGACGCAGCGCCGGGTCCTCACTGCAGTCATCGGAGGGGATCTCTCACTGCCGGCCGTCGTTCGTTCCATGGTCGGCAGCGAGAGCGCATTCACCGCGGTCGCAACCTTCTGCGAGGACGTAATCACGCAGAAGGAGGCGGCGGAGAAGGCCCGTGAGGACGACATCCAATCGGACCAGATTCGCCGCCGGCGACTCGGGCGGCGGAGGCGCGAACATCTGCGCCTCATGCCGCCTTGAGTGTGGCCGCGGGTGGACGGGACGGGTTTTCCCTCCACCCGCAATATGTGGCCAGCCGCGAGGGGGCGGCGTCGGTGTGTGCCGGACGCCGCCTAAGAGAGGGTCGTCGTACAGAGACGGTGCCCGCATCAGGAGCGGGCAGGCGCTGGAGAAGTTCAGAAGGAGATCCCACCCTGGACTTCTCCTACTCCTAAACGGAGAAGCGCGGAGAGGGCACACTGTGTGTTTTTTAGTCGGTTCAAGTCCGACACACCACCCCGCCGTAACCCCCGGTGGGGTGACGGTCCATGATGATTTTTCACACACTAAAAAAAAAAAAAAAAAAAAAAAAGGGGGGGACACACATTTTTCCACTTTGGAAGTGTCTCTCGCGCAAACTATTAAGTTTAGAAAAAAATGATATTAGAAACCTCAACATCATTTTTGAACACCTATCCATAGATACCCCACACGTAAAGGTTTAATGAAAAAAAAATTTTTGAGTTTCAGTTCCAAGTATGGGGACCCCGAAAATGTATTGTTTTTATTCTATTTTTATGTAAAAATCTCTGAATACATCGACTGACCAAATTTCAACAGTATAGCTCTTATAGTTTCGGAAATAATTGGCTGTGACATACGGACGGACAGACAGACAGACAGACAGACAGACTTGACGAATCTATAAGGGTTCCGTTTTTTGCCATTTGGCTACGGAACCCTTGAAACCATATAAATGTAAAATTAGTTGCCCAGACTAACTGGCTAGTTCATCAATGCACATATTATAAGCTGAGCCTAAAGTACTAACCTGGCTGGGAAAATACCGCAGCGTCTCAAGACAATTTTTTTGGACCAGTGTGTGTTGCCAGTGCAGAGCCATGATCGCTCAAATTGAGTCTTTTAAATAAGCTAAAAGTCACTAAAAGAGCAATGAAGAGAGAGGAGAAGCTCAATGAGAGCAACGCCAAGGTTTCTCTGCGTGATCGTATCAGGTCCGCGCACACACACACAAACTAAGGTCAAGATTGCCTGGGTCATCATTCTCTAGAGTGGTGTCTATGTGGTGTCTATGTGTCCTAATATCTCCCGTGAATTTCACGGGAGATATTAAGATGCGAGAAGCAATTATTGTAGGGGAGTCTTTGGCAGGCATGTGCCCAACATTGGACGTCTTTCAGTTGAGATGTTAATGAGGAAACCACAAAGGTTCAAAGTTTTAATTTTGGCAACTGATACTTTTGATGCTGCGCGTAAACTACCGTACACGTTACCAAAAGCTTTTCGGAAACTTTATTCCTAAAGGATTAAAAATGAGGAATTATTAGGATTTTTATCATTTTCAAAAACAATCAAAATAAATAAAAACTGTTGAACCATCATATTTACCGTAAATCCAAAAATACTCCACTGATCCTGTCACCAGTTTTCTTGAGCTTTGGAATATGTTCCATTAATTGTGTGGTCTCTTCTGGAGGATCATCTAGATTTGATTGGACCTGCCGAATAACATACCATATTATAGATCACTCATAGGTGAATTTTTCGAAACATTTTGTTAATGTGAGAAAAATTAAATTCACCAATAGGCTTTAGTTTTGTAGGAAACAATCTGAATTCCGCCAATATTGCTGTAGAATCTAGTGGTTCCATTTTGCAGGCCTGGGGGTGACAGCTGAGGCCATCTGTCACCCTGGCAGAAGCAGGCCGGGGAGGCAACGCGAGCGCTACAAAACGCGCACGCTTCGGTATTTGGCGGAAGGGAGCATCGGAGTTCTCGCACGGTAGGCCGTCTGCGAGCCATAGATGGCTCGAGGTGCGTCGGGGTTTCAGGGACTTCCTTTCGAGGGTTCCTGGTTCCTCGTCTCATAGTACCCGAGACGCCGTGCGGTTTTAGTCGGTTCGATTTTTTCGATTTTTTGGAGTTCAAATGTTTCAAATTGTTCAAATGTCCTGTTGGTTTTTCTCAGCAGTCTAGTTACCTAATACATAGCCTATTTTGACATAGTCCGCTAGATTTATTATTTAAAGTAGAGTGAAGTCTGAGGTCATATAAACATGGGATTTACCGACACATAGTGCGACCATGAGTCGGAAAAATTACATGTGAACCTCTCAAATAATTGTCCTATGCGATAATTGAACGTAGACAGTTCAGTAAACGATGCAATTTTAGATAGCTATTGTGTCAAAATGAATGAATATAACCGGATACCAGATATAGGTAAAATAAATAAAATGTCGACTAAAACTGTCTTTAAATAAGTTGTTTGACTGTGTAATGAGTTAAATTGTGAGTGCTTGTGAATTTGTGTATGAAGTTAAATTGTATGAGGGTCGTGTGGCTACATCTATTGTTGTATAATAAATATAATTTAGAATTATATCAAATCGAAGAATTTCGTTTATAAACATAATTAATTGTTAAAATGTTTAATTTGTTCATTTATTTTGTGCTAATTTTCTTTAATTTGTTTAAACGTACCCATTCTCTTAGTGCATCTGTATATTTGTTAACATTCAAACTTATTTTCTTGTTAGAGACTTGCGCTATTACTTATCGTAGGCGCTTCATCTGTTTTCTCTATTTCAATATTATCTTATCAGTGTTGAACCTATATGAAAATGATTCAATTTCCAAGGAGCACCAACTCTCCTCTCCCAAGGGCAATCGGTGTCCCCCCCTCTAAGAGCTAAACGGCTAGCTCAACAAATCTGGAAAAAATCGTGATGGTGGTCCTTATATTGAACTTTAAAAGAAAACTATAACGGATGAGATGATTTTGTTAGTTCAGGAGTCATAGAGGCTTAACTTGTAAAATGCGCTTCCTTGGAAAACGTCATACAAAATTAACGCATTAATATGTAAACATAAAAATTATCCATCTATCTACATAGCCCACCGGATTAGTAATCTGAAGGGCATTGGATTTCTGGAGTGGAGACCGAGTCTCGTTAAACGTAGTGTAGAACGTTCACAGGCTAGGTCAAGTGACGACTTGTGAAGCTGGTTCTCAGGAACTTGATGCGAGCGATTAAGTCCAAAATCGACCAGAGTTGTGTGCAATGGTAGAAGCCAAGGTCATTTAGCCACCACTAATTGTATTTATATAAGTCCGACCGTTGCAAAATACAAAAGTTTCAAGTAATTTGAAGAGTGAAAGAAGACATTATGTTCCGTAATTATTTTACACAATGAGTTTAGTAAAACTAGAGGTCACGTGTCAAGGTCACGGTTTATGCAATAGTTGTAACCCGCAATAAATTGTATTATAAAACATGTGTAATGACTGTGCATTTCAACACAAAGTCTGTCGTACAAATTACATAATGGCTTTGTGACAAATTGATTTATACTCGCAGTTTATTTGGAACAGGTTACATTTACCGTATTTTTAACTAAGTTCAAACAAAGGAGATTGTATTTTTAGCAACGACCAGATTGCTGCTGAAAATACCCAAATGTTCCTAAATCAATAAAATATTTCAGACATCTAACACACGACGTCATCTAGACCCAAACTAAGCAGAGTTTGTACAATTGATACTAGATAACTTTTGGAAATATTTTTTTTATTTTATTTTATTCGGGGAGCTTACAGCCAAATTTACAATGTACATATAATATTGCTTATCTATATGCCAATTAAAAGCTTCCGCATGTAGAAAGAAGACAGTGCTGTAGAATATATACCGATTGTAATCAACTGTATAATATAACAGATTCTTGAACATTTACCCTTACATTTTACATACTATTACTTGAACAATATTTCTGGTTCATAAGACATAAGACTTTTGATACTATTTTTGCTATTGTAGAACAAATCAATGTGATCAATATGGTTCAGCTCATTAAACAACCTGGAAACTCGCGGTAGGAAGCTATTATACCGATAATTACTGTGGCAAAGTGGCACATGGAGTAGATTTTTAGGAAATATTTTTGATGTTTAAAAATATTAAAAAGGATGGACATATATGTTAGAAAACACCCAAACTCTGAAACTAATATTTATAGATCATACAAATATTTGGTCAGACCTGGAAATCGAACCCAATATCTCAAGCACAGCCCTTGCATAGAGTACCACAGCGCCACCGATTATTCATCAAAAATGATAAAGATCATTTAACTCATTTAGGGCCACAGCACACTAGCTACTTTTAGCATCGGCGATCGGTAACTAGTTGCTTTTTAGAAGCTAAATACGGCGACCGAACGCTCTACACCGCACACTTAAAAACGCCAAACGCGGAGATTGAGTCGCTTTTTAGAAGCGCGACACAGCAGCTGAACGCTACTCTCCGCACACATTCGGATGCCGGTAGCATCGATTTGGCATCTGAGCAGTCGCTAAAACGCGCGTTCCGATACCGCGATCGAACGCAGGAAGTCGCTAAAACGCGATGCAGCATCGATGCAGTCGCCAAATCGCCGATCGCCGGTGCTAAAAGTAGCTAGTGTGCTGTGGCCCTTAACTATTTTTGTCTTGAATGAGAATCTAATTCACGACCTCTGGCTTAGCTACCATGATCAACCACTAGACCAAAGCTCAGACAACATTAATATCTCGTCTTTAAAAATAAACTTATTATGATGATATAGAGTTCGCCTTATTTTTGAAGTCTAATCAATACCCGAAGCCCTCGTAGTGCCCTAGCACCTACCTCGTAGTTTATTTTATTCTCCATTCTATTTATCTATTTCTTTGTTACATTGGCTAATAATTTTTTTTTATGACGTTACTGAGTGACATTAGCCAATGAAACGTTAGCCAAGAGAATAGAGAAATAGAATAGAAAACGAAAAACATTTACAACTTGGCCAGGGGGGTAGGTAGACATTTTACTTCTACAATGTTTGGAAATAAATAAATAAATATTATACACATTACATTCATCACACACATCACATTACATTCATCACATTACACATACATTATACACTTATACACAACGTAATCTAGTTCCAAATTACGCAGAGCTTCTGCTATGGGTACTAAACAACTGATACTAAACCCTGAGTTTGTTTCGTCCTTTCTTCTCAGGGCTAGTCCAGTTAGGAAAGGCCGAACTCATCTGCTCAAAAAAAAAGTTTAACTTGTAAAAGTGTTCATGTAACCTAATTGCAGAATAAATGATTTGATTTGATTTGATATAAACACATAAACATACTTTTTTATGTAAATGCATATCATACATATACATAGTAAACACCCAAACTCCGAAACAAACATTTGTGGGTCACACAAATATTTGGTCCGACCCGGGAATCGAACCCGAGACCTCTTGATCAGCAGCCGCCATACGCTAACCATAGACCAACAAGGCAGTCATCTCAGAAATGAAGTTATCTCACCGCTAAGTCATGTGATCAAAACAAAATATTAGTCTAAATTACAAGAAAGCCGTTAGCGATTGTAGAAAGAGAGTCGACGCGAGCACTAGCATCTCGGTTAAGGAGCAGTTATCTGACAGCACAGCCGTAGTAACACAATTTCTAATTTAACTCACCTTACAAAACACAGCGACAATGGCGAGTCCATCTTTCCTGGAGAGCGCGTCTAATACAGTTAGATCAGACCGCACGTGAACAAAATGCACCTCCATGGGGTACCTGCATTGTATTTGACAAATCTTTATGTTCATTTTTAGGTTCCTAATGACTTGAGTTACCGTTCGTAATTTCTCTGTTGCTTTTTACCGAGTGAGTGAGGTAGCCGGAGGTGACAACCTTGTCCTTCCAAGAATTAGAACAGTATAATCAAGAACCTATTTTCGCGTTTGACCCCTTTCAAGATAATAGTTATTTTTAACTGTCTCTTAATGATTTATATGTAAAGAAGATACTTTAGAAAAAACGACAATCAAACAAACCATTGTTAGATTATTCTGAGTTTAATATTTTTCCTAATGAAAGTCCTACTGAAGAATGTAAAAAGTGGTCCGGGGCAAGTGATCTTCAATTTTGAATACCACACTACATTTTAATACCACAACTCGTTTAAACCTGAATGCCGGATCAAATTAAATTTGGTTGTAAATTTAATTTATCTGTTGTCTTTTTCTTACTTTTCTTTTTTAAAAAGACAACTCCTGTATTAGGAATATTCATCCTGTGTCGCGGGGGATTTTACAAACATACATAAAACGGACACAAAAACACCCAGATTTAAAACAACAATTTATAGATCATACAAAATGTTATCCCACGTGAGATTTGCACCCACGATACTTGTCGCAGTAGAGAGCAGCATGGCGACCGCTTAAACCACTAGGTCAAATGTGTAGTCATACCTGGCTCCATTGACGGAGTGTTCAGATGTCCAATGGAAGTGGAGTTGTTCCAATCTGTAGATAGAATCCAATGGGCCTCCCGTCAGTTCTGGGTGCATTGTTTCTTCGCCTTCTGTGCTGAATTGTACTGTTAAAAAAAATATAGTATTTAAGAGTCGTTTTAACAAAGTTGATTTGACTTAGAAAACTGGATTTTATAGTGGAGTAAACTTGTACCTAACGGTAATTTAATTTTAATGAAGACTTTTCTTATTGTTAGGATAAAGGCGATCATGTCATCATCGTCATCTTTAATACATACAGCTTGCACGGTTGGCGTAGCGGTTTAAGCTGTCGCCACGCCGCTTCCTGCTGCGCCAAGTGTCGTGGGTACTAATGCCAAGTGGGATAACACTTTGTGTGATTCACAATTTGTTGTTCTGAGTCTGGGTGTTCTTTGTGTTCGTTTTATGTATGTTTGTAAAGTCCCCCTGGATACAGGAAAATTGTATTCCTACTGCGGGAGTTGTCTTATAAAAAAAAACTAATTGTCGATTGTTGAACATCTTTAAAAAGGAAGTTTTGCGCTGCCAAGATGATAGAGCTTTCTTTCTCTTTGCGGCGCTGTCATTTTGCGTAATTTCTTACTTATTCGTCTCTTAAGACACCCAGAGGATGATTATAGAAAAAAAAATACCCCGGTTTCTTAAAATAAAAAAATAAAAGAAATTAATTACGTCAATAATAATTTCTTCTTCTTGTTTCTCTCCCATTACTGGAGGTTGGATAACCGTTTGAACATGACGAAAAAATAATAATAATAATAATTTGTGAAACTTTAAAATATCTAAAATATGTATTCAGGTTGTTTGCTGTAAACGATATGATAATTTTTTGCTATATCTTATGTATGTAGGAGATCGTTATTCATCTCAATGTTGTGTGTTAAAAATTAATTAAAAATCAGCCAAGTCATCCCCTTTTTAAGTGTAGGGGAAGTACTCCAAAGAAAAGTATGTTTCGTTATTTTACTTTAGCACTTTGTCGACGTAATCAAAACACGTATCCATGCAAAGTTTCATCTTTCTAGCACTAACCGTTTGGACGGTGTATCGAGGGCGGACGGACGCACATGATGAAACTATAGAATATTAAAATCGGATAACTCACTTGTGTGTCCATTATTGATTCCTGTGACAAGAACTCCGTCGTATCCCTTGAACACAAGAGGTCCGTTCTTTATGTACACTTTCTTGAAGTCCTCTATAACATGCTTGGTTTTAATGTCTATTGGTGACTGTCTCCTGCCACCGATCTTACAGCGGTATCCTGGCCATTTGCTCTCCTCTGTAAGGTAAGACTTTTTCCTTGAGATAGATGTGCTATGACACTAAAGAAAACCAGTACTGAGCAATTATTTTTTACTTTTCATCGAATGAGCTAGGCTACTGGGATTCCTCGTTTGACTAGTGAAATCTGATCTACTGATCTCGGGTTCGATTCCCGGGCCGGGCCGAAAGTATCGTTAGGTTTCTTACAAGAAATTCTTAATAACTGTGTATGTTATTGTGCGCAAATGTTATTTTAAAAGTCAGTTAGCTCACTTTCAGGGTTGAGAAGGTCCGATGCCAGAAGATCCGTAGAAAAATTGATATTCGTTCAAAACTACGGTTAAATATACATACATAGTAGCTAACGGTTAAGGAGTTTATTGTAATAGTCTACGCCAAACTAATAGAGCCTGCGTTATGATAATATCTCTTTTCCTAGTCTTATTCCCAATATTATTTGGGGTCGGCTACTAGTTCAACCGGTTATACCTGAATATCAGTTTTTTCACGGAGCGACTGGCATCGGACCTCCGTAACCCTAAGGGAGAACTGAAATTCGGAAGTTGAACTAGTTGTCAGTAAATTTGAGGGCACTGACTTCCCAATAACGATTGCCATAGATGTTCATGACAACCGGGACCGACAGCTTTACGTACTCTACGAGGCACGGGCGTGAATGACGGCCAAACTTAGAAACTCCGGACTGCTATTAGGAATTTCCTGAGAAAAACCCAAAAACACTTTTTGGCCCGACTCGGGATTTGAACCCGAGACCTCTTTCCTAAGAAAAACACAAAAACACATTTTGGCCTGACTCGGGATTTGAACCCGAGACCTCTTGATTAGCAGCCGCATATGCTATCCACTAGACCAACGAGGCAGTTATATAAATATAAATAATATAATATATACCTCTGATAATAAACCTATATAATTTTCAACACACAGATAAATTACATTAAATAGATGTATATTATATTTAAGTTATGTAATGTCAACACTTGCCATCGTAGCTCCATAGTGGTTTATATCCCAATGTCAAGGTCTCCGGCGTGCTTATAATTTCAGAGTTCGCGATCTCTGAAAACAAAGAAGGCACATTTAGTAATAAGCCGCGTATTCATGGTAAACAACATGGTAAACATGGTTTAGCAACAAAGTTGAATCAACGTGTTGCGGAGTTGCTGTCAACATGTTGCTGACAACACTGCGTGTTGCAGAGTTGATACTGGTTGTCCACACTGGTCAACCTGTATTGATTTAAACATAGTTGCTGGCAACATTCTCGCTGCTCACCAACAATGTTGATCAACTGTTGCTAAACAAATGTTTACCATGAATACGGGGCTTTAGCTGACCACGCAACATTGCTTCAGCTTATCACTCGTAGCGTGCGTGGGAATGAAATGGTTATAGTGATCCAAGCATAGAAGATAGACATATGCTATTATTTATCTCGCGGACTATCATTTAGGACCTTTAATGAGGAACAATTCTTCCTGTGACACTCTAACGGCTTCAGTTCTTAAAAGGCATATTTTTTCCCCGTTTTTGCTATAGTTTGTTTTACTACTCCTCTCCTTTTAGTCACAGCGTGATGATAAACAGCCTTCCTTGATAACTGATGTATTTAACACTTATATGATTTATCAAATCGGACCAGTACTGCCCGAGATTAACGTGATCAACCAAAGAAACTGTGTTCAATTGTTGTTCTGTGCTCCTGCTTAAATTGCTGCCTTAGCACTTTTAACACTTACTGGATGAATAGGGGTGGTGACACTTCGCGTTCTAATGCGTCATAAAACACACGGATATAATCTATTGTCATAATTACGCGTTTGTAAAAGTTTTTATTCGACTATATTCAACGTACAATCGGATATTGACCGTATGCAATAACAAAAACATGTTTGACATAATTCAATAGGGTCAGGTGGGTAGTTAGCGCTATATAACCATAACATATCATTTAAAGGAAAAATATTAGAAAATTGAGTCTTTTGTCCTGGAAGTAAGGTGTTAGATCATACAGATCCGGTTCTTAGTGTGTGTGTAAGATATAGGGCACTTTTGAATATCAAATTATCAATATCAATGCTCATTCTTATTATCTCATTTATAAATTTTTCATTCTTATGATGCAGAAGCATTATCCTAGGACGTCATAGTGTGGGTCATCATGGTGCATTTTACTTCTTCATCTACTTTTAGCTTCTTCTCATGCTTTCCATCAGGCAAAGGAGTCATTTTGACAGGCCTAAGTATATAAAGAAAACGAATGAACATTATCCAGCTAAGAAACATAGTGTAGTTAGTTTTCGTTTAAGGGAATCAAATAGCCAGCTGCATGCGTTCCATGACATGAATGTTTTTTCTTCCATTCATTCTAAACACTGTATTTTTTATACTTATATATATTTATTATAGAAATAGTTTTTTTCCATTGTAACTTTTATATATAATGGCCTTTTTAGTAGCGCTGAAGCGATGACACTGAAGGAGCTTCAAAAGAACCTCTTGCGAGAGAACCGCAGGTATCCTTGGCCCTGGGCCCGTCCGTATTTATATACTATAAAATATTAAACACAATAGTATATATACTGTAGAACCTCCAATTCTACCTACCAATCCCGAAATCTAGAAGATTTTACAAAACGTAATCGACACAAACATCACAAACACAGGTAAAAGACATCCTGCTCACCACCAGCTCTTCGTCTGGTCTATCGTTCTTTTGATGAAGTAAACTTATAAACATTGCAAATTTTATCAAGAGTAATACAAACAAAACACCGATTTTATAGCACATTATTACATCACAAATAAAATTAATTCACTTTCTAAAAATACTTTAAAAATCTTTAAATTAATTTGAAAATATAATAATTAAATACGTACTTAAGCAGGGAAATATAATGAATACTGGTAACATCTTCTTATCTTGATTAAAGAATAAATGTGAATGACAGTCTGTCCGTATTCATGAAGGAATCACGAAGTTATTTACAAAACAAACGCACAGAAATTATTGTTTTTTTTACTCATGTATAAAACAATACCTTTCCGGTTTTCAGACGAAAATAATGTAACGTGAGAAACAACAAATTCTCGATGGTATTTTATCAATTTGAACTTGTAAACATAATTTTCTTTGTACATTGAGTTTCAGCAAGAATGTTTTATTATTCAACATATTCTTAAGGGTCTGATCATCTTTACCGTTTCATGTTACGGTACAGTTACTAAGGGCAAATATTTAATGTTCATAACTTTTCTGTGTTAGTAAAGTAACTGTCGGAGTAAATAAACGGTTGTTCCATATATTTAGACCTCAACCTATGTGTAAAGCTATGCACGCGACAAATCTAGGTAGGTAGTCACACTTCGCGCTAAAATAAAATCCCTACGCAGATTATAATGCAGTTTTCAGAAAAATATTTAACTAGAGTGATTTAAGGTCAATATTGATATGTGTATACATGCATATTATTACAGAGAAAATTATTTTTTTTTATTATTATTCTCTTTATTCAAGTCAATAAACATATTAATTTCATTTTTAAATATATAAATATAAAATATACATTTAAAAATATAAAAAATCATGGATATAGATTAGTTCCTACCTAACACCTAAACTCTTTTATTCAGACATCCGTAAACAGAACTTTAGCTTTTACATGAATATGTGGGTATCGAAAAGTATAAAAAATTTCAATAATGCGAGAGAGCGACGCGCCGACGCGTATCGTGCGTAATAGTACAAGAAGATAGTAGTGATGTAATTTGCAGCAATATGTTTTTTTAATGAATTTTACGACATTTAAAAGAAAATAATGTTACGAATTCAAAAAGAAATGGTTGCCAGCTCTCAGTCAGCCGCAACGTTAGGGTTGCCAGGTGTAAACAGGTATATTAGTGTTAATTATTTACACTCACATGTTTTTTTAGAAACGTTAATACAAAATTAAAGTTTTATCTATACTAATTACGAAAATCCATGGTTGCCAGTTGGAAAATGGCCGCAAACAGAGGGTGCCATGATTTACATATTGAATATTTTTGTGAATATGGGTGCATTTTACATACAAATTGCATTTTTTAGAGCTCTTGGCAAATATATTGACTCGAGCAGATTAAACGATGTCTTAGTGAAGGCAGAAGTACTTGCTGTAGGCTCGATGAATAACTTTATTGATAGTAAACACTCTAATCGCTGCAAGCGGCTTCATCCTTTAATTTCTAGTGCTTTGCAGATACTGCATTTCGATCAATATTTATCTTATCTTCAATTGTTAAATAATAAGCGTGATACATCAAACAAAGGTGTTTCTCAAAATGAATTGTTAGGAAACAATGTATCAGAAGCTGGAGATGATCGTACAACATTAGAAGAAAAATTATTACGAATTAACTTTGACCTTAACATATTTAATGAAGATTTGTCGGCATTTATGGATACTACACAACGCGAAATTTCTCCGGACGTTTGTGAACAATTTGACTTCCCAGATTCTCTGAGAGACATTTTTAAAGGTTATAAAGAGTATTGCAGAGTGACTTTATAGGTGGCCACGGAAAAACCGCGCTGTACTACTTCCAATACACGCAGTTTGTCAATTTATTTTTACGATTATCAAGAAGTATTCGTTGCAGTGACTATGAACTTTATTTGGATTCTCTTTATATCATGACTGATTTGTTTTTCACACTCAATCAGCCTAATTATGCAAGATACTTAATTTTATATTTAAGCAATTTGATTAAATTGAAAAAGAAACGGATCGTCTTGACTGATGCAACTAACGTTTTTAATGATAAAAAAAAATCTGTTGTTCAGGAATTTACCGCACTTTTGTACGGCGTAAAAAAATGCAATAGTGTTAATAAGGCTAGATATAGGATCTTTCAAAAACAATATTCAGCAACAAGAGTAAGATAATTTTTTTAAGAAAGTTACTTATTTTGCCTCAAAATTAGTTCCACCTTGTTGAAAATCATTAAAGCAAAAATTTTTGAGAACCATTTTGCATGTGGCAAAATGCAACTGAGTCATCTTGTATTATTTTTAAACCAGAAGACTACGGTTAGTCAGTAATTGATGGTAATTTAAAACCAACAAGGTTTATTGGCGATCCAACACCAATGACTGTAGAAGATATCTTGTCAGCATCAAAAGAATTAACTTTACATGATATAGATGACATATTAGCCGCAGGACCGGCAACCGTTGGGGTAAACGTGTTCTTGAGTGGAGACCGCGTCTCGGCAAACGTAGTGTAGGACGTCCACAGGCCAGGTGGAGTGATGATTTGCGCAGGACGGCTGGCAGGAGCTGGATGCGAGTAGCCGAGGATAGAACTAAGTGGCGTGCAATTGGAGAGGCCTATGTCCAGCAGTGGACTGCGATAGGCTGATGATGATGATATAGATGATAATATAGAAGTAGATGATGACTCTGACAATTCAGATGATATTTACATCGATACAGATAATAATTAAGAAAAATTAAAGACGTTTAATTATGAGATTTACATTTAAAATAAGTATAATTTTTAAATATATAATCCATACAAAAAATGTTTTTCACATTTTCAATAAAAAAAAACTTTGGAATAAAAATTTGTATGTGTGAAATGATGTCTAGTAATTATCCTGAATTAAATATGATAGTATTGATAAGATTTACAATAAAAAAGTCGTTTTTAACCCAATAAAATCAGAATTCATGCTATACATGAAAATTGAAGGAATAAACAAAAAAACTCCGATTTTCTTTAGAGATCCTGTAGACAACTTCTCAGGTAAATTTTTGACTTGAAAAGTTGTCTAAATAAAAAAAAATTTGGTTTTTTCTCACACAAAAAAAAATTGTCAACATGCTCAAAATTTATGTTTCATAAATAATAAGTAAAAAAGATTTGAGCTATCTACAGTATACTCTTCATCTTCATCACTCTTTGTGCATCTTCTCTCTTGCGCTCCCACTTACCTGGAGCCAGTATCGTCCATTGAAATCATGGCAACCTCTGTTTGCGGCTATTTTCCAACTGGCAACCATGGATTTTCGTAATTAGTATAGATAAAACTTTAATTTTGTATTAACGTTTTTAAAAAAACATGTGAGTGTAAATAATTAACACTAATATACTTGCTTACACCTGGCAACCCAAACGCTGCGGCTGATTGAGAGCTGGCAACCATTTTTTTTTGAATTCGTGATATTATTTTCTTTCAAATGTCGTAAAATTCATTAAAAAAACATATGGCTGCAAATTGCACCAGCGAATGCATTATACTAAAATTAATTGCAAGTAATTGCGGCTAATTTTTGAAAGGCAACCTATCCCTAATCCATTGTATACTGTATAAATATTCATTTAAAATTAGTTGTATCGAAAAAACAGATAGCTGCAGAATCAAGCGGTGGGATCTTAGGCCCTGCGCGCACGGGAAACTTTTGTCACTGTGACTGTTTTGTCACTTTCATGATGGCTGTAGAATTATATGGAGATGCGCGCACGTTGCGACGTGACAATCGGATGACAAAACTGTTTTGTGCCTGCGAAGAAGCCTGCGACAAAACTGTCACCGCGCCGCTAGAGTTTGATAGAAGCGCGCGCACGAGTGACGAAACAGTTTCTGCCCGTGCCCTAAGCCAAAAGCGGAAAGCGGAAAGGACTAACTTTTTATTTATATTTTCAGACAACAGGGGATTCTGTTTGAAATAGCATTGTAATCAAAACAGAAGTGTCTCCTAGCGTTCAATCACCACATTATCATAAAGGGTCTAAGCAGTATGCCTTGAAGTTGTTCTAATAAAATATTCAAGGTTTTCTTCGAAATTACTAGAGCTTGAATTGTTTTAGAGAAAATGAAATATGATATAATTTGTTTGATTTAACACTGGTTGAAAGATTACCAGATGTTATTTAATTTTGAGAATGACACAATGATCGAAGATTCAATGTTTCGGCCCAAAAAATTTAATTTTGTACTGAATCGATTTTTACCCTTGAAAATCGACTGTCGATTTTTTGTTTTGGTATAAAAAAATATTAACAATAGTTACAATTAGCTGAATGTATTAATTTGATAGGTAATAAAAATAATTCTTATAATCGAATTCCTTGAACTAAAAAATCGATGATTTTACTGATAAGAGATCCCACAGATTGTTTAATGAATATTTTTGTTTTTCATAAAATGGATTTATATTTATATTGTAAATACAGAAAAGATATAGAATCGATCCTTTAGAAATCGTTTTTTTCAAAAATCGATTCTTCATGTACTGATTCGAATCGAATCAAAAATCCGTACAAAATAGTTTATCCTAACGCCATTTTCCCTGCCCCGCTCTCCGCTTACTTTTGATGCCCGCTGGCGATAAGCAAATATATATAGTATATAGAAGAAGTGGAAAGAAGACCAGCACTTTACGAGAAAAGATTAAAAGAATATTCTGACATATGATAAATACTAGGCATGCCTTTTAAGTTCTGTCGTTTCCATATTTATAGGCAGTTTTGAATTTGGAACAGTTCTATATTCGAATGTGTTTAAATATTGAATCTCAAAACATTTTAAATACACCTTCTTTAAAGTGGAATAAATGTTATAATTAGTGGTTTGAGCGAAGGGAAAAGTGTACTAAACTATGTGGTGAATACTTTGAAAATATGCAGTAATTCATTAAAACTTTCTACACTCATTCGAAAACTTTAACGCAGTATGAATGCGCAAATAATGACTGTCTCCTCCAAATGCATATCGTTAAATGAACCATGGATTTACAAAAATGTTTCGTGACTGTCATTCGCCGTGTGCGCACCCAGATTTTAAGACGCGACGCGACATGACAAAAACTTTTTTGTCGCAGCGACAAAAGTCACCCGTCAGCGCACTGCTTTAGACTATAAGCGACAACCCACCGGCAGGCAGGCGGCCGACTATACCTAAAGTGCGGAGTGACACCCCCTGGTTATATAAAGCTGTAATGTATTGTCTCCTGCTCTTAAGATATTCTACGAATAAGATTATTATGTTTGAAAGCTGTCAGTTTTAATATAAAACTCGTTGAAGCCGCTCGTGTCGTATCTCGATCTAGACAAAGAGATAATATCTGGTCTAAGAATAATAGTGTGTCTATATCTGGTGCTATCTAGGCTACGGCAAAACAATCTTGTTAGGCTAGATTTGTTGTGGAAACGATTTATTGTTTCTTCCTGTGGTGTGAGATGAGTACGTTTCCTAATACCATTTAGGAATGCAGATGATTAAATGATAATTGATAAACATGTGATGGTTTGTTTCTCATCCAGGAGAAAAAATTGTTTGATGAGCACGATCTTTGTTCTGTGCCTGAGTATATTTTATTTGTAAGAAGCTTATGCCCGTGGCTTCGCTTACGTGTTATTCTCATGTATAACTTTGATTGCCTTTTTCACCCGCTTAACAGTGGATTTTTTCAACATCCTCTCTTAGTGCTCGCTTAAGCTCTCCAAGGAAGACAGGTGTCAAATTTCAGTTTCTTGTGCCCAGCTGTTTTAGCTGTGCGTTGTTTGTCAGTCAGTCAGTAACGGGACATTTTTATATATATTGATAAATGCTGCATATTACATACTGCTACATAAAGAATATTTTACCAATCGTCAACAACCCATAATGTCCCACTGCGGGGCTCCATGCGGTGCTCAGACTGTCAGACTGACAGCCTAGTTTGGGATCAGACTGTCAAGCGTGAGATCTGTCAAGTATTTTTTAAAGAAAACTTCCGCATTTTCAGAGAGTCCTGTGTTGTGGAGGACTTTACATACAAACATACATGAAACGGAAACAAAGACTCACATAGAGACTCAGACCAACAATTTATAGATCAAACAAGTGTTGTTCTGAATGGGGTTTGAGCCCACAACACATCTTGTGCAGTAGATTATTATTTTTAACCTCAATACAAATCTAAATCGTAAATAAATAGATGAATAGATTTATAAATAAGTAAATATTGACATCTTACACACAACGTCATCTAATCCCAAACTAGGCAGAGCTTGTATTATGCAAACTAGACAACTGATATAATTACATAAACATACTTTTCTTTGTAAACATATACATTTTATATATAGAAAACACCCAGACTCCAAAACAAATATTTGGGGAACACACAAATATTTGGTCCAACCGGGGAATCGAACCCGAGACCTCAAACACAGCAGTCGCTTATGCTATATCAGTAAAGAAGAAGAAAATATATCAGTAACTATAACTGGTTAGTAGGTTAAGCATGTTTAAACGTTTAAAAATACTAGAACTGTTCGCAATAAAGCAATTTAGGTATTAGCCATATCTGGGATAAGTAGATGTTTATGTTGTTTAAATATTTACATACATTCGTAACCTACATAGTTGAAAAAGATATAAAAATACTTAGAAAATTTCTTTTATGAATGGAGTGTTTGTGATAACTTCAATATTATTTTCATTTTGCCTTTATTCCTGTGTCGAGGGGGACTTTATAAGCATACAAGAAACGGACACAAAGAACACCCAGACTTAGAATAACAATTTGAGGATCACACAAAGTGTTATCCCGTGTAGGATTTGAACCCACAACACTTGGCTTAGTAGAAAGCGGCGTGGCGATTATTTCAACCACTAGGCTAACCGTACTTTTAAATATATATATACATATAACTAGCTTTCGCCCGCGGCTCCGCCTGCGTGTATCTCGATTGTTGCTCTTTCATGAAAAAAACTACTGAATATACCGTAATATAGCTTAAATATCAGAATAATACATAGGCTACTTTTTAGGGTTCCGTAGCCAAATGGCAAAAAACGGAACCCTTATAGATTCGTCAAGTCTGTCTGTCTGTCTGTCTGTCTGTCCGTCCATATGTCACAGCCAATTATTTCCGAAACTATAAGAGCTATACTGTTGAAATTTGGTCAGTCGATGTATTCTGTGAACCGCATTAAGAGTTTTACATAAAAATAGAAAAAAAACAATAAATTTTGGGGGTCCCCATACTTGGAACTGAAACTCAAAATTTTTTTTTCCATCAAACCTATACGTGTGGGGTATCAATGGATAGGTGTTCAAAAATGTTGTTGAGGTTTCTGATATAATTTTTTTCTAAACTGAATAGTTTGCGCGAGAGACACTTCCAAAGTGGAAAAATGTGTCCCCCCCCCTCTAACTTCTAAAATAAGAGAGTGATAAAACTAAAAAAAATATATGTTGTACATTACCATGTAAACTACCAACGAAAATTGGTTTGAACGAGATCTAGTTAGTAGTTTTTTTTTAATATGTCATAAAGCGTAAACAGCAATTTACCTTTCATTTAATCAACGAACTACAATAACTTTTATATAATGTTACTTGTTGATACGGAACCCTTCATGGGCGAGTCCGACTCGCACTGGGCCGCTTTTTACTGCAATAATAGTTTTTGCGTGAAAGAGCAACAAACATGCATATATACATATATGCATACCTACTGACTAACTTTCGCGTTTATAATATATTATTATTTTTGAATAATATATCCCTATAAGTAAGGATATTTAAAGATATATGTTATCTAACTTAAATATGAAATATTTCTAAATTGTTCTCCAACTAGTTTTTAACTGCGGTTTCGCCGCTGTTTTTTTTTGATGCATAAGATTCTAATCCTGTTCAGTACTTTTTACCTGAAACTGTAATAAATATCCGCACAGCAATTAGTAGAATTTAAAGACTATATCACAATAAATAGGCCGAGTTCGTCATTACAGTTCCTTAGATTTCCATAATTAGGTATGCACGCCACAAAATATTTACCACCCAATATTTTTTGTCATTTCGCAGAAACCTACACACTTTAATATATAGTACTTTATGTCTCTTCAGACATTAATAAAAGTCCTGTTATACTCCTTTGTTCTTAGAATATTTCACGTTTTTACACATGGATTTAATTTGGTAAAAAACTATTTTTTTTAAACTATTTTTTATTTTCTTTTTTCAAATTAGTGTATTGTCATCGGTCCTCGATAAATCTACAAAGTTCGAACGAAATCTGGCCGTTTAAAGTGGGTCAAAATCGCACCCAAAGGAGTCGGTCACAAACATACAGGTGGAGCTAATATAAAGCGTGTAAAAAGATAGTTATCCATATCTTTTACAAACAAGGCCAAGTAGATATAAAGTTATATATTAATATATTATTAGAGAGGATATATCACTTTAGATGTATGTGCTATTATGCAATTTTCTAACAGACAATAGAGAGACTCCTCTGCCGCCGGACTTAGTAATGTGACCCATGCTATATAAATAGAATAACCTTAATAGAAGTTCCTTTTGACCTATTCACGGTACATTGTGTTGAGTAGGTTGTGTTTGTATGTTTGTCACACATTCACACTTGAATAGGTTATTTGAAGTCTACAAGTTTTGGTGTGGATGTAACTGATATTCTGTTAGATAAAAATAATATATATTTCGGACTCCTTACACAACGCCATCGTGTCCCAAACTAAGCAGAGCGTGTATTATGAGTACTAGACAACTGATATAAATACATAAACATACTTATTTTTGTAAATACATACATATTATACATGGAAAACACCCAGACTCAGAAACATATATTCTGATATTTGGACCGACCCAGGAATCGAACCCGAGACCTCTTGATCAGCAGCCGCGTATGCTGCGTCACTGAGGCAGTCAAACACGTGTCGTTTTCGGCCTCTAATTTCAATCCTAATAACATATATATCTGGTTTCTGTTTCAACGAAGATAAATAACATTAAATTAAATACAATACAATTACAATACAATTGTGTACAGTTGTAATTAGACTTCAGACCTATTGTATTGTAAACTGTAATGTGTAATATTTGTATGTATTTGTTTCTGTACTTAATTAAAAAAAAAGTAACACATCTATTACATTAATCAATACCACTTTTCTTTGTAATGAAACTCGTAAACGGCTTAACCGATAATTCATAATTTTTTTGTGTGTGTTCAAGTAGGTTCGAGAATGGCTTAGATTTGCAATTGGACCCGGTAGTTGGCACTGCTATCAAGTTCTGGGATTTCAAAGTTCATTGGATCAACTAGTATCAGGTAATTTAAAGTTTAATGCCTAGTTCTATGAAAGCAATTCATGTTTGAATTCGAGACGTACCTACTTTACGAGTATATATGATATCCGATAACAATCAATCATATAATCGGCGTTCATTATTTCTTATCTGCAAAACTGCTTTAAACCCGCTAATTATGATTAACTCCTATTTACGTAAATATTATTTATAAATGTAGTATATACACGTGCTTGGCTTTATCAAAATACTATAAGCTTTTGGACGTACAATAAATTATTATGATATAAGTGGCTGCTAAGAAGATAACCTAAAAAAAGTAGCTTACGTTATTTCTTATATCATCAGCTATGTGCCAGGGAAAGTACCATCAAAATCGATCTAGGCGTTTAAAGAGATTAAAGGATACAAACAGGCCGACAGACATAATTGATTTTGCAGAGAATTGATTTTGTGTAGTAAGTACCGTTATGTACTTTTAAATGCATTTCGTGACAAGGTCATAGTTTGATATTACAAAAAGAAACTTCAATTGTATTTATTTAGCAATGTTACCCGACCAACATCAACGAGACCACTGCAGGGCTCGATTCTCCTTTTAAAAGAGGGTTAAGGCCATATATCCCAATGCTGGGGTCGAGTCACCTCTCAGAACAAGGTTAAGGCCATATAAATAAATAATACATAAATAAATATTTATTAACATCTGACACACAACATCATCTAGTCCCAAGCTAAGCAGAGCTTGTGTTATGGGTACTAGACAATTGATATAAATACATAAACACACTTTTTTTTATAAATAAATACATATTATACATAGAAAACACCCAGACTCCGAAACAAATATTTGTGAATCACACAAATAATATTTGGTCCGACCCGGGAATCGAACCCAAGACCTCTTGATCAGCAGCCTCATACGCTAACCACTAGACCAACGAGGCAGTTAAGTATATAACCATGCTGGTCAGGTGCGGGTTGAATCTTGCCGTTGGATGGTTTTTAAGCCACTAAGCTTCACGACTGTTATCCTATGATAAGCGTATTTGTTTGTAATTACAAACAAATACTTCAATTTTATTTATTTATATAGATATAGATTACAAATATTAAGTAATTATTAATTCATCATTTAATATGTGCCGCCATGTCCCGTAATTAAATCGCCAGTTGCGCACGTAGCTTTGACGTAGACCCTAATGCTACGGCTACGAAGGCTGTTGGAATGTATGAGACGCTCATAGCCGAGTGGCCTAAGGTGATTGGAAACAATCACCGAGAGTAAGCAACGATGGTGCGGTCAGTACTAAGATGGGTGACCGTTGGAGGCATGATTACATACATATTATAAAACTAGTTCCTCTGCCCCGTCTCTCTGTCTGTCTTACTGCACCGATTTTCATGCTGTTTTCAACAATGGATAGATTGATTTTCGAGGAAGGTTTTAGTCTATCAAGTTTAAAATGATTTTTATGCGTTGTGTGTAAAATGTTTAAGATATAAAAAATAAAAATATAAATGTTTCTCTTTGATAAATATCATTCAAATCGGTGCAGAGGTTTACACGTTAAATTATACCAAACAGAAAGCCGTCGGTCCCCGTTGTCATGAACATCTACGGCAATGGTTATTGGGAATTCAGTACTCTGAAATATATTGACAACTAGTTCAATCTTCGAATTTCAAGTTCTCCCTTAGGGTTGCGGAGGTCCGATGCCAGTCGCTCCGTGGAAAAACTGAAATTCAGGTAAAACCGGTTGAACTAGTAGCCGACTCCAAATAAACTTGGGAATAATGGCTAGGAGGACCTAGACAGAATCACTTTCGAATTTATAATATTAGTATGCAAATATTTATAAATCTCTACGGCGAGGTAGGAAGGCATATTTACATTGTATACTTCTTGTAGGGTACTAAATTTTAGGCTTCTCTAATATTGATTTCGTTTACATAATTTATGTTGAGAGTGCTTCGTGTACAAAGCACTCCACAAGATAAAATATTACATGAAGATAATTATCTATACATCCACAGTACATATTATAAAAAAAGTACTCCGCCGCATCTCTGTCTGTTCGCAATAAAAACAAAACCACTGCACCGATTTAAATGAAATTTAGCACCCAGGTAGTCTAAAGCCTGAGAAAGGACATAGGCTACTGGGTTGCACCGTTTGTTATTTTAAATATAAGTGCGGCCATCTTGGGTAGAGTGTACAATCCTCAGCTTGTCCAATGAGCGACCCGGGATGGCAGTTCGCATGCGCAACAAGCACACCACACCGCAGCGTCTTCTTGAGGCGCACTACCATAACACCGGACAAACTACCATAACAAGACAATTGAAATTCTGCTTTCTCCGTCAAAAGTGTGACGTTGACGGCTCGCTATTTTTCACTTTTTCTGTGCTGCTCTTATAATACTTAATTTATAACATTCGCTGTGAGTGTGGAGTGCCTTTCATCAAGCTGATCCTGTAGCCTACCCTAGGCGAGCGAGTTGGCAAGTTCAGGGTAAGTGCATCTTCCCTTGTATGAGGTTGTATTTCTATTTGGTTTAACAACGGCCTACATCTCCAATACCCCGCATTCTGTCCTGTCTGGGATTTGTAGCTAAACCGCGTCTCCACTACTTTTTAACGTGATAACCGATATAGACAGGGGCACAGCCGCACGAGAAAGTTAGTGTTTTAGATAAACTCAAATTACAGCATGAACGGATCGGTTCGACCGGGGCGGAACAACCCTCACACAGAACACCAACCTAATTTGACAGCATTGGTGCTGTAGTAGTGTTTCGTTGTTGAGTGCAAATAAAATTTTAAATAACAGCTTTAGAAAGTATTTCGAAGGTTCTTACTTACATCAAAACACAATTTTAAACTTTTTGTCTATCGATCTGTATGTCTGTCTGTTTGTTCTGGCTAACCTCTGGAACGGATGGCCCGATATTGACGAGACTTTCATTGGCAGATAGTTGATGACATAAAGACTAACTTAGTTTACTTTTATTTTAAATGCTTCTCGTGGTATTATTTGTATCAGCGCGGGGCTTAGTTAGTCTATACATCTATACAAATAAATTGAACTTCAATTCCATTTTGTCTGTTTGTAATACCGAATGATATTTTTTTACATAATACATATGAAAGAATATACGATACTTTCACCAAAAAAGCAATTTTTTAAAATTTTATGTCTGGCCGTGTATCTGCCCGTCTGTCTGTCTGTTCGTCTGTCTGTCTGTTCGTCTGTCTGTCTGTTCGTCTGTCTGTCTGTTTGTCTGTTCGTCTGTTTGTCTGTTCGTCTGTCTGTCTGTTCGTCTGTCTGTCTGTTCGTCTGTTTGTCTGTTCGTCTGTCTGTCTGTTCGTCTGTTCGTCTGTCTGTCTGTTCGTCTGTTTGTCTGTTCGTCTGTCTGTCTGTTCGTCTGTCTGTCTGTTCGTCTGTCTGTCTGTTCGTCTGTCTGTCTGTTCGTCTGTCTGTCTGTTCGTCTGTTTGTCTGTTCGTCTGTCTGTCTGTTCGTCTGTCTGTCTGTTCGTCTGTCTGTCTGTTCGTCTGTCTGTCTGTTCGTCTGTCTGTCTGTTCGTCTGTTTGTCTGTTCGTCTGTCTGTCTGTTCGTCTGTCTGTCTGTTCGTCTGTCTGTCTGTTCGTCTGTCTGTCTGTTCGTCTGTCTGTCTGTTCGTCTGTCTGTCTGTTCGTCTGTCTGTTCGTCTGTCTGTCTGTTGGTCTGTTCGTCTGTCTGTCTGTTCGTCTGTCTGTCTGTTCGTCTGTTTGTCTGTTCGTCTGTCTGTCTGTTCGTCTGTCTGTCTGTTCGTCTGTCTGTCTGTTCGTCTGTTTGTCTGTTCGTCTGTCTGTCTGTTCGTCTGTCTGTCTGTTCGTCTGTCTGTCTGTTCGTCTGTCTGTCTGTTCGTCTGTCTGTCTGTTCGTCTGTCTGTCTGTTCGTCTGTCTGTCTGTCTGTTTGGTCCGGGTAATCTCTGGAACGGCTGGATCTATTTTACGGGACTTTCACTGGCAGAAAACTGAGTACTTATGGAGGAACTTAGACAATTTTTTACACTACCTTCGTTCCGTAGCGTTACTAACGATTTACGACAATATTTTACGGCACTACTGTCTACCCTGAACTTGACATTTTGCGATAAGGACACCCTATATGTTTTTTGTATGTTGGTCCGTGTGGTGACGGATTAAGAATACAGAGTGTCACCACCTCTATTCATCCCGCGGGTGTCGTAAAAGGTGACTAAGGGATAAACTACGCAAGACAACATCGACGCAAAGAGAAGGAAAACTTGAAACCAACCCTATACCAACCCGTCTGGCCAGCGTGGTATAGTAGACCAATACCTCCTTTCTAAGAAGAGGCCGATGTCCAGCAGTGGACTGTTCAAGGCTGTTGATGTAGTTATGTTTGTTTCTATGTAATTTTGTTTTTATTCGTGTACAATAAAGAATAATTTATATAATGTTTACACACTTAATTTATTTATATTGGTTATATATCATATATCAACAATAAATTGTTAATTTAATATACATGTACGTCACTTGTAGCTAACGGTATTTTATAACTAGCTGTATCTCGCGGTGTTACCCGTGATGTTATTGTACACTCAACCAGAACATATTACCACTACCAGAACATATACTTAAATCTTCTCCTTATTAGGAGCCCCCTAACGTAGGCAAACCATGCGCCCCCCTTTTATTTTGTCTATGCAGAATTCCCCTCGGATACCACCAGCTGGTGGTTGCGTCGTACTCGAACCGACCAAAACCGTACACCGTCTCAGGTATGAAAGCCGGGGAACCAGGTGTACTCTAGAAAGGAAATCCCTGGAACCCCGATGTACCTCGGGCCATCTACCTATGGCTTGTACCCTCTTCATAATAATAGCACATGGCGCATCCAGCTCGCCCTGCTTCTGCTAACGTAGGTAGCCCCTAAATTCTTAGAGACATCTAAGCCCGATCTTTTTAGAGACGACGAAGATTACCTAGAAGAGATTGCTTTAGGCAATAAAGATGCCCTTTGTACCTAACTTCGTTCGTGAAAACGGTCATGGGGATTTCGAGATAAGAGTAGTCTATATGCTGTACTTCGTTCGTCTATATGCTAGTTCGTAAACGGAACTGTGGGCAAACACTATTTTCACGTATTTTTTTTTATCATTGTAATGAAATAGGCGTTTGTCTTCCATCTCACCTGGTGGAAAGTGTAGATGAAGACTAAGATGGTACACGCACAAAAGAAACCTGTTCACTCTACTCTTAAAAGCTCCAGAGTTCAACTTATCAGGAAAATGTCATATTCAATCTAAATGTCAATATGTGGGATATGCCTCGGAGAGCACGTAAAGCCGTCGGTCCCGGTTGTCATGTGAACATCTTTGGCAATCGTTATTGGGAAGTCAGTGCCCTCAAATATACTGAAAACTAGTTCAATCTTCGAATTTCAGTTCTCCCTTAGGGTTGCGGAGGTCCGATGCCAGTCGCTCCGTGGAAAAACTGAAATTCAGGTAAAACCGGTTGAACTAGTAGCCGACCCCAAATAAACTTGGGAATAAAGGTTCGGAAGAAAAAAATTTGGGATATGGATAAGGGTGTATTTAGTAGGAAGTAGAGCCACGCTGATTTAATCACGAATGGACCGGCTTGACCGGGGCAGTACTACCCTCACACAGAAGATCATTCTTATAATGACAGCATTCTTGCTGTCGTATTTCGTTGGCGAGTGTGTGACCGCAGAACTAATCGCTGCATCTTTCTCCCGGCTTTAAAAGGCCGGGAGAATAATGCAGAAATCATGTATGGGTCACCATATTGCGTTGCTTACTCTCACAATGAGGATTGTGACCTCTACTCCTGGATTCCACTCTTGCTTTCCATCATACATCACTTTAGTAGGCTTTAATATATGTGTGATTTATATTACTGTAAAGTTTCACCTAAATTAATTCAGTAGTATTTGATTAAAAGATTCACAAGCAACTATACATTCATTCTTTCTTTTTCAATTGTAGAGTTTATTTTGTTATCATTTTAGCTTATTGGTATCTTATTAGTGGTCATTTCTATAAATTGTATACTTTTTTATCAGTATATCTGGTTAGTACCTGGTCGAATCTGATTAGAACCAGATCTAGTTTTATAACCGCCCGCGTCGTCCAAAGTCAAGATAATTATCATTTTCATACCTACCATAACGAATGTTATTGGTTTTAAGTTTTTCTAACAATAGAACTTCTTAATGTCAGCCCGGAGTTAAGAAGGTAAAGTCTTAAACCCCGTGCCTCGGTAAGGCTTGACGGTCTTGTGTTCGCCCATGTTACCCGAGGGCATTTGTGTTTTCGTTCACTCTTGTGCACTATTACATATCCTGCGTAGTTGGCTGGTCTCTGTTGAGATTGGTCACCGTGGCCAGAAATGGCCCTTAACAAAAGTCTTTATCTGTTCTATTTATTCGACGGAAAGGGCTCTAAAGGACTGACACCGATTATAAATTATCAAGTACACCGCTAATTGCCTGTGATCTAGAAAGTGAGAATCATTATTATTAAATATATATAATCATTACCCTCACACAGAAGACCCTCCTTCTAATGACAGCATTTTTGCTGTCGTATTTCGTTGGTGAGTGTGAAACCGGAGGCCCAATCATTCTGCATCATTCTGCCGACTTTCAGAAACCGGGCATGATGCAGAATGATCTGACCAGGACGCCATGTATGGGTCTCTATGATGCATTGCTTACCCTCACAATGAGAATGGTGGCCTCTACTCATCCTTTCCGTCAGGCAGAGTGGAGCCACTTTGGTAGGTTTAATAGAAAAAAAAAACACATTAACGTTAGTCTGCACGTGACCTCTCTAGTCTTCTCTCCCGATTTGTTGGGAATATATCTTGAAAGTATTGAGATATTTTATTTGTAGTCTTTTAAACTAACATGAAATCATGGACCCTTGAATAGGACACGAGCAAAAGGATTGATGCTTTAGAAATGTACTTCTACCGACGAATGCTCCATATTAGCTGGACTCATCGAGTCACTAATGAGGAGGTTCTCCGACGTGTGCAAAGATCCCGTGAGGTACTTCCGACCATCAAAAAGCGTAAGATTGGCTACCTGGGACATATTTTCCGTCACCCACAGTACCGCCTTATCCGCTAAATCATGATGGGAAAAATATTCGGAAAACGCCACGTCGGAAGACGAAGAAAATCGTGGCTCAGAAATATCAGGGAATGGACTGGGATCGCCAGCTTAGAAGAACTGATTCGTGGCTAAAAACAGAAAGGAGTATGCAGAGCTTACGGCCAACCTCCATTAATGGAGAGGCACCATAAGGAAGAAGAAACTAACAAAGTGAAGCTCTATATATTATACTAGTTGAGCCAGCGAACTTCGTACCGCCCAACTTTAAAATTCCAGAACTTGATCGCAGCGCCACCTACCGGGTCCAATTGCGAATCTAAACCATTCCCAGATCCCCTTGAACACACACAAAAAATTTCATAAAAATCGGTCCAGTCGTTTGAGAGAAGTTCAGTGACATACACACTCACAGAAGAATTATATATATAAAGACTAGATGACCCAGCGAACTTCGTACCGCCCAACTTTAAAATTCCATAACTTCATCGCAGCGCCACCTACCGGGTCCAATTGTGAATCTAAACCATTCCCAGATCCCCTTGAACACACACAAAAAATTTCATCAAAATTTGGGGGATGGAGTTACTCGCGTCCGTAGGATTTACCACCTTTCTCTACGACCACCCTACACGTGTCCCCTGGGTGGTGCTAAACGAGTAACAACGCCGAGCAATGGGCGGCGGTAAATAACCCATATCCCCGGCGGTCACTGGCCTAGAGGACTAAATAACCTCTGAAAGAGTGACAATAGGGCCTTGGGAAAGCTCTGTTTCGTTATTATTCCCAAAACCCCCCTTTTAATGAAATGTCGGATTACAAGAATAAGTGTTTGTCATGCGATCCGGCTAACCCCCGGCGTCCTCTGGTATCCGGGCCAGAGGGTGTGAAATTGGCTACCGAAGACCCCCCGAGAGTAGGCGACCAGGCTCCCGAGGTGGTTCATGCTACTGGCAGCAAAAATAAAAAATATGTTCAACAGGCATTCCACCCAAGCCTTTTCACCACAAGGTCCAGAAGTGGATCCCTGGATAACATTAGAACCTCGCACTGTGGTGAAGCTCACCTGACCAATTTGGAAGCATCAAAGGTTCACTCCCAGAAAAATGTATCTGAACAACTGGAGAGCAATCAACCTGAAACTATTGAAATGGTAGATGACACTTCGTCTGAAGAACCTTCTTCTCAGTATCCTTCTCCTCCACCATGGCAACATGTTCCATCTCCACGCCATAGTAAAAAGAGGAAAATAAGTGATTCACCATCACAACCTGGTACAATAACCAGCAACAGGTTCCAAAACTTACCTCTAGACACAAATGGTAACTCAGAATTGATGAGCACTCCTAGAAAACCCATCAAACCTCCACCAATCATACTGCATGGTATACAGGACATCAAGGAACTGACGAAATTGATTGAAACAGTGAGCAGCAAAGAGGACTTTAAGTTAAAAATCCTTAACAAAACTGTCTTACATGTTCTATCTGGATCTGTGGAAGAATACAAGAAAATAATATCTGTTATTAGATCTAATGGCCTAATTGGTTATACCTTTACACCAAAAGAGAATAAAAGCTACCGCATAGTAATAAAAAATCTTCACCATACTACTCCTCTTACAGCCATCACTGAGGCTATCGAGGCCACTGGCAACAAAGTTAGAGGTGAAATTATTAATGCTCGGTATGGTCCTGAAAAAAAGCCTACTTCCACTTTCTTCGTTAACCTAGAACCAGGTAATGCCAACCAAGCAGCCAAGAACATTTTGTATATTTATAACCAAAAAGTCAGAATAGAAGATCCCCGAAAATCTAAAACCATTATACAGTGTCAACGCTGTCAAGAGTATGGTCACTCAAAGAATAATTGCATGAGACCATTTAGATGTGTCAAGTGCGGAGAGGGTCACAAAACATCTGAATGCAACAAAAAGGATCGTAACTCTCCTGCTAAATGTGCCTTATGTTCATGTGATCATCCCGCAAACTACAAAGGTTGTCAAATATATAAAGAACTTATGGCTCGACGGTTTAAGCACAGAGAAAGACAGTTTTCCCAACCAGTCACTGTACCCATTACAACAGCCGAGGCGCTTACTTCGTCTACTTACCCTCCTACAACCCCAAAAAAAAACCAAAAAACCTATGCACAAGTTCTGTCCTCAAAAAAAGAAAATGCAGAAATGACAATGTTAAAAGTAGCTAATTCCAACGCTCAAGCTAACCTGGAAATTATTCTCATGAGACAGTGCGAAAAAATAGATATTTTACTACAACAAATAAGCTCCATGTTGGGACTTATCACCACTCTTGTCTCAAAGTTATCCAAATGATTTCTCTACATGTGGCAACTTGGAACATCAACGGTCTTGCACCGAACTCTCAGGAATTGGAAACATTTCTTATCTCCAATAGACTGGACGTTTGCCTTATATCTGAGTCCCACACAACGTCAAAAAGCCGAATATGTATCCCCAGCTACTGCATATATTACACTCCGCACCCTGATGGTGGTTCACATGCTGGTTCTGCAATTGCCATCAAATCCTGTATTAAACATTACTTGCTGCAGCCATTCTCAACCGACTACTTGCAAGCCACCACAGTGAGAATAGAAGATCACTCGGGCTACATTAACCTCTCGGCAGTCTACTGCCCACCGCGTCACTCTATAAAAGCGCCAATGTTCACGGATTTTTTTAAAACCTTGGGCAGCCGGTTTATAGTGGGCGGGGACTGGAATGCAAAGCATACCTATTGCTGAGCAAGGACAACAGTTACCAGGGGACGAGAATTGAAGAAAAGTGTAGATGCAAATCGGTTAATGCCACTGTCAACTGGCGAGCCGACATACTGGCCCACTGATAGTAATAAGCTGCCGGATCTTCTGGATTTCTTCATTACTAAAAATATAAGTCACCTGTATACTCATATTCAATCGAGTCTCGATGGATCTTCGGATCATACGCCGGTTATACTGATACTAAGTACTACCATCATGCATAATGACAGAAATAAGGACAACCTGAGTAATAAGAAAACTGATTGGAAGAACTTCAGAGATTACCTCGAATCCAACATCAACTTGAATGTCTCAATGAAAAGTCCAGATGATATTGAAAAGGCTTGTCTTTATATTACCAATCTCATCCAGGTAGCAGCCTGGATAAACACCCCAGAGTTGACACAACCTTTACATAGTGTACCTATTCCTGTTGAGATCCGAAGGAAGATAGCTGAAAAACGACGACTACGCAGAGTCTGGCACCTCTCTCGCAATAAAGAGGATAAATGTAGACTTAACCGTGCAATTGTTGAGCTGAAAAATACCCTTTCCGATTTGAAAAGCGAAACCCTCCGCAGGAAACTAGAAATGTTGTCACCCAATAGTAGTAGCCACCATTCACTGTGGAGGGCTACAAAATCCTTAGCTCAACCTCAACAATGCCATCCTCCTATCAGAAGGAATAATTCTTGGGCCCGTACTGACTTGGAAAAGTCCGAAATGTTTGCAGCTCACCTGGCTGATGTGTTCAAACCAAACGAAACTGAAGACCCGGATGACCCGGAAATTGATGTCATCCTGAACCAAGACCTCCAGCTGAGTTTACCTATAAGACCGACATCTCCTCGAGAACTGGCTGGGGAGATTTCAAGGATGGCATTGAATAAGGCTCCAGGGTTCGATTTAATTTCACCAAAAATATTGAAAGAACTCCCTAGGAAGTGCGTCGTTTTCCTTGCGATTGTTTTTAATGCCATACTGCGGACCTCATACTTTCCTGCACTGTGGAAGGTGTCTGAGATAGTGATGATTCAAAAGCCTGGAAAACCAATTAATGAAGTGACATCTTATCGACCAATTAGTCTTACCCCAATACTGTCGAAGCTTTGGGAGAGGGTACTTCTGACAAGGCTAAAAAGGCATCTGGATGAGGATCATATCATTCCCGATCATCAATTTGGGTTTCGAAGGGACCACTCTACTCTGGAACAGGTTCATAGGGTTTGCAACTCAATACGAAATTGCCTCGAAAAGAAGGAATACTGCTCAGCGGCCTTTCTGGATGTTCAGCAGGCTTTTGACCGCGTCTGGCATAAGGGTCTGCTGTGCAAAATCAAACAAACACTCCCACACTCTTACTATCTTTTGTTGGTTTCGTATCTCGATGGAAGATTGTACCGGGTTAAGTTGGGCAATGCCAGATCATCCCTTCACACCTGCCGCGCTGGAGTACCTCAGGGATCGGTCCTCGGTCCTGTGCTATACAACATATTTACCTATGACCTCCCCCAGGCTCCAAATGTAACAGTTGCTACCTTTGCTGACGACACTGCGTTCCTCACATCGAGCTGCGACCCAATCGAGGCCAGTAGGACATTACAGACGCAACTTGACATGACCTCTGCCTGGTTTAACAAATGGCGCGTTAAAGCAAGCGCCAATAAGTCACAACACATAACCTTCACACTTAGGCAAAAACGATGCCCTACGGTTAACCTAGGCCAGGATCCCTTACCTCAAACTACTTGTGTTAAATACCTGGGATTCCATCTGGACCAACGTATGACATGGAAAGATCACATTAAACACAAACGGGATGAAATTAACTATAGGTTCAGAAACCTCCTGTGGTTACTTGGAAGGCAGTCCACCCTCTCTCTGAGCAACAAACTCAGAGTTTATTGCTCGATCATCAAACCAATATGGACTTATGGTATCCAGCTCTGGTCGACAGCTAGCAAATCAAATATTCTTTGCCTAGAAAGAATGCAAAACAGCATCCTAAGGACCATTTGCGGTGCACCTTGGTTTACACGCACTTCCGAAATTTATGAATACCTCGAGATGAGAACTGTTACTCAGGAAGCTCAAAGATATTCTGGAAAGTACCTAGAACGACTGGAAGGTCATCCAAACCCCCTGACAAAAATGCTTTTGGTGCCAAATCAAATAAATAGACTGAAAAGAGCCAATGTGCTATTCCAGTAAGGGAAGTTTGTAGCAGTGGCCCAAACTACCCAAAACGCTTCTCTCCTTTCAGCTCATCTGCTTATAGTTGCTTGACTGATCGCAGATAAAAAAAAAAAAAAAAAAAAAAAAAAAAAAAATCGGTCCAGTCGTTTGAGAGAAGTTCAGTGACATACACACTCACAGAAGAATTATATATATAAAGATATATAATATATAACAGTATGAACACGTCTAACAAAACGTCACGTTGATAAGACTGTCTGATATAAAACTTAATAACTTTCTATTTTCGGTTTATCTTTAATAAATAATATTAATCCGTGAGATAAAATATATGAGCTAATGATGACAAAATATCTAATAATTCGGGTGCACCGAGATATCGATACTTTAATATTATAAATTCAATCGTTACTCCGTCTGTTACACTTTCATGGCTAAACTTTGATTCTAGTAATATTTAATATAATTCTATCGGTCTGTCTGTCTGTTTTTTGCGCTTTTACCAATTTCGATCAAATTTACAATGGAGTTCCTTTCTTGGATTGTATTTTTTTATTTTTTAGGGTTCCGTAATTCATTACTCGGAATCCTTACAGAATCGCCATGTCTGTCCGCCCGTCCATCCGTTCGTCCATCCTCGAACTACCGCCCAAACGGTTGGTGCTAGAAAAATGAAACTTTGAATGAATATGTGTTGTAAGTATATTACTGACTACTTGACGTTTCAAAAGTGCCGTTGTATGGTTTATTTGAAATAAAAATGGTTTGATTTGATGATTTGATTTGAAAATTACGTAGACAAAGTGCTCCAATAAAATTATGAAAAATATTTTTATTTGGGGTACCTCCCCTACATGACAAGTGGAGATGATTTCTTTTCTCGCGTTACCCCATCGTATGAAGTATCATTGGATCTATCCAATGTGTCTACCTTTAAACAATATTGAGAGGTTTCTAAAACCATTTGTCGATTTAGGTATCCGTTTCTGAGTTATTAATTTTGAGAAATAAAGAATTAGTAAGTTATCATAACAACTGTCCATTGGACACGATTTTGAATCTTCTTATTATTATGGGTGGCCTGTGGTGGACCGTGGACTGACACGCACTTGGCCAGTTTTTATAATAAACTGCCAGAAAATATTAGTGGTTTACCTTTAGGATAAAAAGTATAAAAAGACCGTGAAATCTATGCTGATAAATAAAGCTTAATCAGTGTTTATTTTTTATTTTTTTATTTGATTCGAAGTTTGGGTGTTTTTCTATGTATGTATGTTTTTACAAAAAAAAGTATGTTTATGTATATCAGTTGTCTAGAACCCATAGTATAAGCTCTGCTTAGTTTGGGACTAGATGACGTTAAGTGTTAGATGTCTGCTGCCGGTAGTATCGTGCTTTGGGTAGTTAATCTTTACCAATACCAGTTATGTATCCGACGTGCAAAAATAAAGATAATTTATCACTTAATCCCTTTATGAGGCCCACGGATGATGAAGGGTGGTGACCCTTCATATTCTTTATCCGTCACTACACGGATTTAACACAAAGGCGTCATCATACATTTTATTGGCTCGAAGGACCAATAAGATATAACTTTATTAGTCCGCTTTTCGTGTGCATAAAGCTGCCTAGACGACATCTTGTTAGCAGACCGATATCACCATTATAACGAATAGCGATATGATTTACAATGATTGTGCAATAAACAAGATTTTATCAACATATCTATGTTATTTATAATATTTTAAAAGTAAAAATAATCATTAATCCAATGACGTACAAGCTTTATGACGTTATAATAAAACATTTAATTTATAATCAAGAAATATAAAAATAAGTTTCGTGTGAACTATTATACTTATGACGATTTATTTGTGTAGAAGTATCAAAGAGCTTTTGATAATGGGTGTATAGCCAAGAAGAATGAGCATTGGAGTGATAATGGGTGTATAGCCAAGAAGAATGAGCATTGGAGAGATTAGAGAGGAAGCCAAGAAGAATGAGCATTGGAAAGATTAGAGAGGAAGCCAAGAAGAATGAGCATTGGAGAGATTAGAGAGGAAGCCAAGAAGAATGAGCATTGGAGAGATTAGAGAGGAAGCCAAGAAGAATGAGCATTGGAGAGATTAGAGAGGATGCCAAGAAGAATGAGCATTGGAGAGATTAGAGAGGAAGCCAAGAAGAATGAGCATTGGAGAGATTAGAGAGGAAGCCAAGAAGAATGAGCATTGGAGGGATTAGAGAGGAAGCCAAAAATAATGAGCATTGGAGAGATTAGAGAGGAAGCCAAGAAGAATAAGCATTGGAGAGATTAGAGAGGAAGCCAAGAAGAATGAGCGTTGGAGAAATTATATAAAAAATAAGATCTAGACAACTTACGAATCGAACAAAAGGTATATTAATAAAGATAGAAATGAATAAATATTTTGGGCATTTTATACAAAATGCCATTTAGTCAGCTTAGCAAAGTGGGGCAACTAACATAAATACACATATTTTTTTTGGTAAATATATAGTTACATTCGTTATTATGACAAACATAGAAAACAGCCAAACTCTGACACAAATGTTTTCAAATGATACAAATATTTGGTCCGACCCGGATATCGAGCCCGAAACCTCAAGCTGCTATAGCCTAAATAATTATATCCTAATGCAATCTATCCTAACTATACAAAAAAGTAAAAGTTCCATCAAAATCGGATGAGCCGTTTCAGAGCTAGCTGGACATCAGGAGACACAAAAATTAATAAAAAAAAAACATTTAGATGTACCGTATTTACTTCCATATTTATTTAATAAAAAAATATTCATTTGAAATTACAAATGGACGTTCTAATTTTATTCACTTACTTGAACCACTTCGCTAACTGTGCAATTTCATTAAATATTGCAAGGCATTATTTCAAATCGTGCAATTTTCGGTTGAAATTTTAGACCAACCTTCACACAAATGACCCTTTCCTAATAAGTTATTTTGCGAAATAGTTTGCATAAAACATAAATAAAGACATTTCGTAAATAATAATAAAACAAATATTTAATTGCTTAATTTCATTTATTCAATAACAATTTATTTATTTATTCATAGTTGACTACAATCTTTAGTAAATATTAACATAATATTGTATCATATATTTTTAGACATTTTCACTTCACAGCCATTTCAAAATTATTTACAATCGAACATTACAACAATGATCACAGCATAACAATATAGTACAAGAATCATTAATTATCAAAATATTATTAAATTAATATTTGTAAATAATATAAATCATAATTCACTATATGTCATATTTTATTAACAACTTCTCTACAACATGTATTATCATGTTTTAAAACTAACAACTAAAAATATATACACGTTCACTCGTTAAAAAATAAATAGTTATTAACCGCTATTCGTTATCGACAGTTCGGATAACTTTTTTGGTTTACAAGAAATAACTTAATCTAGCTCGCAAGATCTAAAGCGATTTTGGTGACTTTTCCAACAATAAATAAGAATACATATAAATAAATAAATAAGTATTCGGACTTCTGACACACAAAACTAAGCAGAGCTTGTATTATGGGTACTAGACAACTGATATAAATACATAAACATACTTTGTTTTTGTAAATACATACATATTATATATAGAAAACACCCAGACTCCAAAACACATATTTGTGGATCACACAAACATTTGTTTCGACCCAGGAATAAATATTAATATTAAAATAATAATACAAAAACTATTGCGTAACATTAGCATGTTACGAGTAACGACTTATTAGGAAAGATCTTATACTTTATCAAGTCGTATTATGTATACAATAATACATATTATAAATAAAATTTTAGATTATTTACGGCTATTGGTAATGCGATTGGTTTTATATCGTTGATAACTAATGATTTATCGCAAAACATTTATTAACCACGTACATTAATTTTCAAATACAATATAACAGGATTATGAAGATATTAGAAATTGATTAGGAATTACATACAAAGTTAGATAATTTTGAATATGAATACATAATATGCTTGTAAATACAAGTGTAAGTGCAATTATACATACATACAAACACTTTTAAATGTATTTGTGGAATGCAAGTAGTGTATTAATAGCATATTTGTAAAGTATTGTAAGACAAAAAATAAACTAGAGGTATTTAAATGCATAAAGTGTTTGAAAACTGCTATTGTTATCAGTTATTTTGATGCATTTATCAGTATCGGTAACGGTTACTCAATATTTTCCAAACAATATTATCGATAGTCATGCTGATCGGAAGCTTAAGTCGTAAATTTGATTTATTGATTACACATCAGGCGGTTAATTGTTTGATATCTTTAATCAAGTGTAGATTAAGTAAGTAAGTAAGTGTAAAATGCATACGTGTGAAAAATATTCTGTGCAACAGTTTTTAATAACACGTTATCATATCGCTATTAGGAGTCGTTAATCGCGTTATTAAAAACATAGATCGTTTAACGTTCACTCTCATTTTATGAAAATAAAACCACATTTATTACTTACTAAATCTTCATATTGATACTGTTAGTTAGTAAAAAACGATTTCTTATTAAATGAAATGAAGGAATTCAAATATTGATATTAAAGAGCAACACTATTCTGAATTTGCCTTCCTAAGGAAATATATCTGTTATACTAATAGGTCATCATTACCAGGCTTATTTCTTGAATAGACAAGAAATGCCTGCAAATGATGAAGGTTTCTGCTGTACTAAGTATTTTCGCATAATATCCGTAATATACTAATAGGATTACTAACAGCCGTGTTACGTTCTAAGTCTATTTCAAAATTCAAAATAGCTTGAACAACTTAATTTTGCCTTGAAATTCGTAGGTTTGAATGATTGGTATCCCCCTTCATATTCTACATAAATAGGAGAATATATGTTGGACATCTTACACACAACATCATCTAGTCCCAAAGTAAGCAGAGCTTGTGTTATGGGTACCAAACAACCGATATAAATACATAAACACACTCTTTCTCTTGTAAATACATACATATTATACACAGAAAAACACCCAGACTCCGAAACAAACACCTGTGGATCACACAAACATTTGGTCCGACCCGGGAATCGAACCCGAGACCTCTTGATCAGCAGCCGCATACGCTAACCACTAGACCAACAAGGCAGTCATATAACATCCAAAGATGTTTATGACAACCGGGACCGACCGGTTGTCATAAACATCTATGGCAATCGTTATTGGGAAGTGCCCTCAAATTTACTGACAACCAGTTCAACCTTCGAATTTCAGTTCTCGCTCAGGGTTGCGGAGGTCCGATGCCAGTCGCTCCGTCAGAAAACTACTACCTACTAGTACCTAGCCGACCCTTCACAATCTTGGGAATAAAGGCTAGGAAGAAGAAGGAGAATATAATATCTATATAATAAATGTAATGTATAAATGTATTCCACATTTATTAAGAAATGAATCAGAAGTATGTATAGATATTAAAAGCCACCAAACTCGTAAACTATTATCTATGGCACACACATCAATTATTCTAAATATATCTACATTTAACGAAATTGTAATGAAAGCTCATTAATTAACCTACTAAGTCCAAAATCTAATTTAGTTTACTGCACTGCTTAATACTATTACCGAAGATTTTTCTCTTAGCGTTCAAGAGTGCGCAGATGCCTTGGTTGATCCCGGAGGTCAGGGAGCTGGAGAGACAGCTCAGCAGACTGATGATGGTGCCTGCGAAGCTGGGCATCAGGATCGTGCTGCAGGAGGCAATAGAGCGATATACCGTTCGGTTGGCGGGCTGAAGACTGCGGTAGTTGTATGAACTCCCCACATCGACGTTGTAGAAAGCTTTGTACTGGTAAAGAAAAAAAATAATTAAAAAACCATAACATACCATTCCATACTATCAATATTATAATGCCCAAGTTAACTCTGTCTGTTTGTAACAATTTCTCGGCTAAAGGCCACAGCACACTAGCTACTTTTAGCATCGGCGATCGGCGATTTGGCGACTGCATCGATGCTGCATCGCGTTTTAGCGACTTCCTGCGTTCGATCGCGGTATCGGAAACGCGCGTTTTAGCGACTGCTCAGATGCCAAATCGATGCTACCGGCATCCGAATGTGTGCGGAGAGTAGCGTTCAGCTGCTGTGACGCGCTTCTAAAAAGCGACTCAATCTCCGCGTTTGGCGTTTTTAAGTGTGCGGTGTAGAGCGTTCGGTTGCCGTATTTAGCTTCTAAAAAGCGACTAGTTGCCGATCGCCGATGCTAAAAGTAGCTAGTGTGCTGTGGCCTTAAACCGCTGCAGAGAATTTAATGAAATGAAAATTTAATTTAATGAAATGAAATTGAAGTATTTTTATTCTTGAGTAAGTAAAAAGTAAATAAGCTACTTTTTACTTTTTAAAACAAAACAGTCCCCCTAGCCAAGTTACAAACGTTTTTTGTTTTTCATTCTATTTCTCTTTTCTCTTGTTTCACTGGTTAATATTTTGTTTTGATCATCTGTGTGGTGACGGATTATGAATACAGAGTGTCACCACCCCTATTCATCCCGCGGGTGTATTAAAAGGCGATTAAGGGATAAACTACGCAAGACAACATCAATGCAAAGAGAAGGAAAACTTGAAACCAACCCTATACCAGCCCGTCTGGCCAGCGTGGTATAGTAGGCCAATAATTTCTTTCTAAGGAGAGGCCTATGTCCAGCAGTGGGCTGTTAAAGGCTGTTGATGATGATGATGTAAAGAGTTAAAGAGAATAAAAAAGAAAAAACCTTAAAAAAAGATAATAATCTTTGTATTGTCTAAGTTACCTAATTAATCGGTATTACACGATATCAATGAGTTGATATGATCAGTACGTGATGATTAAAGAGATACCTGATTATACTTTACAGAATAATAAACAATTGATAAATAGAGGTTAATTGGGGAGATTATTATCATCATCATCATCATTTTCATCATTATGAACAGCATTTAAAAATCTGTTTAAAAACCTAAATATATGCGGGCGGAGCTACGGGTGAAATCTAGTATGAATATAGGTAAATATTGATAGGCAAGTACAAAAGTGATATATGTACCTGATCAGCAGTTATGTAAATGGGTTTGTCCATAACAATCCAGGTGACAACCTCCTCGCAGTTCGGGGTGGTCAGGGACCCTTGGTACGTGTAGTACGATTGAGGATCCGGGCTGAACATCCTCCTACAAACAATATGAATTGAGGCACTTTCTCAACATCTGCAATCTGTACTTTCACTAGCATATAAATATTTCGAACATCTAACACACAACGTCATCTAGTCCCAAACTAAGCAGTGCTTATACTATGGATACTAGACAACTGATATAAATACATATATACTTTTTTTTTTACATAGAAAAAACTCCAAACTCCGAAACAAATATTTGTAGATCATACAAATATTTTCTACCCGGGAATCGAATCCAAGACCTTTTGATCAGCAGCTAACGCTAACCACCACACCACCACAATGACATATTATACATAGAAAAACACCAAGGTGGATAACACAAATATTTGGTCTGACCCGGGAATCGAACTCGAGACATCTTTACAGGGGGGTGTCACTCCGCAGTTTAGGTATAGTCGGCCGGCTGCCTGCCGGGTCAGACACGCCGGTCGAACAGACATGGTCAGAACAGTTAAGTACACGATAGAAAGAGACGCAATTGTAGGTAAATATAATCGTAGTGATTCGGCGCTGTGTGATCTGAATTGAACTAAACTTTTGACACCGAGGGTATCTATAACTTTAATTTACTTTTCGGAGTGAGTCTTCTGTACGGGTACTATTATGTATTCTGTGCTCTTGATTAGCAGCCGCATACGCTAAACACTAGACCAACAAGGCACTCAAAGTATTGGATATTGTTTACACTTACGTGAGATCAATATCAACATCATCGGTCATGTTTTGACTTCGGTTATAAAGGTACGGCACATCATCCATTATTTGGCTCAGAGCATAGCTGGCACCCTTGTGACGAGATATCTATACGACAAGAAAAATCCTGTTTAGTATTTATAATAGTTCATTCGTTATAGTTCCCGTTTTTGAAATAAAAAAAACTGGGTGTCTACACATCTTGAAACTTAAATTAAAACATAAAATGGTTCAAGTTACAATATGTGGACACGTAATTTTTTTTTTCAAAACACCAATTTACAGACAATATGCTGAAACCAGAACCACGAATACCTGCGTAACAGATGACAATTTCGGGTGTGCCTAGACACATGTGCCTAGTTTTTAAAAACGAATCGTTTTGTAAAAAAAAAATAACAAATCGGCATCATGAAAATGTATTTCTGACACTCACCAACCAAATGTCTATTTCACAGATAAGATCAATGTAAGAAAAACTCAAAAACCAAATAAGATTAAACTGTTTAGGCTACGGAACATACACATAAATATAAAGAAATTAGCTGATGCCCGCGGCTCCGCTCGCGTTTTAGGAGTTTGAAAAATAGATAGTAGCCGATTTTCAGACTTACTGAATATGCATAAAAAATTTCATAAGAATCGGTCAAACCGTTTCGGAGGAGTATGGGAACGAACATTGTGACACGAGAATTTGATTATATATAATAATAATTGTATTTATTGTTTCTCTCACATAGTACAACTTTACATTAAGCATTACAAAATAAACTTACCTGTGTGACGGATTACCAGCCTGTCCCAACTCTGAATTTATGATATATAAGATAAATGTAAGCATGGCACATAAAATAGTTACACAGACATTCTGTCACACTAACCATCTAACTTTTAGTCGATTCATTGATCAATAATATTACTTCTCTGTCCACCTATTCAAACATACAGGCGTGAGCATACTACATAAAGATATTTATTTCAAGTAAGACATGCGCCGGGCCGACCGGGGCAGTGCTACTATCATACAGAAGACCATCCTAATAATGATGGCGTTCTTACTGTCGTATTTCGTTGTTGAGTATGAGAATGGAGGCCCAGAAACTTCTGACCAGGCCGCCTTGGTATTGATCACCATGCTGCATTTCCTACACTCACAATGAGGATCGTGACCCCTACCACTGGATTCAAGTTATGCTTTCCATCAGGCAGAGTAGAGTCAGTACGGTAGAATTAAATAAATAAAGAAAAAAACTTACAAGACCAAAAGTACCAAAGACAGCTAGACCATCTGGCCGTTGTAGGGCCTCGCTGAGTTCCAGACCGGTTTTGACATGTACCATGTGGATCTCCAAAGGGTACCTGGTAACAAATTAATTCGATTTAGATTACGATAACCATCCATGCAACGTATTATGTAAAGGGATTTTTTTTAGGACTAAATAAATATTACGGACATAAATAAATATTTTTTCGGACATCTGACACACAACAACATCTAGTCCCAAACTAAAAAGAGCTTGTATTATGGGTACTAAACAACTGCTATAAATACATAAACACACTTTTTAGGGTTCCGTAGCCAAATGGCAAAAAACGGAACCCTTATAGATTCGTCATGTATGTCTGTCCGTCCGTATGTCACAGCCATTTTTCTTATTATTTTTTACTTTTGAAACTTGGTAAGTAGATGTAATCTGTGAACCTCAATAAGATTTTTACGTAAAAATAGAAAAAAAACAATACAATTTAGGGGTCCCCATACTTGGAACTGAAACTCAAAAAATTTTTTTTCATCAAACCTATACGGGTATCTATGGATAGGTGTTTAAAAATGATGTGGAGGTTTCTAATATCATTTTTTTCTAAACTGAATAGTTTGCGCGAGAGATACTTCCAAAGTGGAAAAATGTGTGTCCCCCCCGTGTCACTTCTAAAATAAGAGAGTGATAAAACTAAAAAAAATATATGTTGTACATTACCATGCAAACTACCAACGAAAATTGGTTTGAACGAGATCTAGTAAGTAGTTTTTTGTATTATAAATCGTAAACCGCAATTTACCTTTTATTCAATCAATACACTATTATGAAAACATAGATCAAAGTTACAACGAACTACAAGAACTTTTATACGATGGTACTTGCTGATTCGGAACCCTTCATATGCGAGTCCGACTCGCACTTGGCCAATTTTTTTTGTAAACACATACATATTGTACATAGAAAACACTCAGACTCCGAAACAAATATTTGTGAATCACACAAATATTTGGTTCTACCCGGGAATCCAACCCGAGACCTCTTGATCAGCAGCCGCACATGCTAACCACTAGACCAAAAAGGGAGTCAAAAATGTTACCAGCACGTCATAATGTGAACATCACAATAGCTGACTAGGAGACCTAACTAAGCCAGACCACGGCTCAGTTAAGAGAAGAAAAAATTAATACAAACCCCACACCAAATCTGTCTTACCAGCATTGTATAGTGGACTAAGGCTTAACCAGTTGTAAGTAGATTATTAAAAGCAATTATATTTATATAAAATATATAATCGAAAGGAAAGTTCTGCTTCTAGGTACATCGTTAAACTACAGGTTTCATATTCTTAAGTTTCACTTTGTTATCATCATCATAATCAGCCTATCGCAGTCCACTGCTGGACAAAGACCTCTCCCATGGCACACCACTCATTAACATTTATTGACACTTTCAGGACCTTTAGTTTAAATTAATGTTGAATGTTCCGAATAATTGAGTGGAAGTAAAATTATTTCACAACTAGCTGTGCCCGCGACTTCGTTCGCGTGGTTGTCGAGAGCAAAACAACGTCGTTTAGATAAGAGTATATCACCTTTTTGATGATTTAGATAAGAGTCCTGACTTTGGTATAGTTGATTACGTTAATGCTTCTCTATATACTATGTTAGCGGTGGAATTACCCGGAGCATATACAAAAAGGTTGTTTGGGTTGCTAACACGTGATAGAGAAACATAGAGTTGGCCGTGTGAAAAACAATCAAAAGTAAGGTCTACACCCGCAACGGATAACGTCTGGCCTTGGGCTTTATTAATAGTCATAGCGTAACAGAGGCTTACAGGAAATTGCACACGTTTGAAAGTAAACGGAAAATTATTGGGGATAATGGGTATCCTGGGAATGAAAACAACATCACCGGAGCCGCAACCTGTTAAGATTTCGGCTTCGATGACATTTCGTTGGAGATTTGTTACTCTCAACCGAGTTCCATTGCATAGTTTTGGTGGGCTTAAATTTCTGAGTAGAATGATTGGTACTCCGACTTTTAAATAAATTTTGTGTGCTGGAAGACCTGGTGTATTTAGAGAGTCTAAAAACTCTACTGGATAGTGGGTGGCATCTCCTTCTTCTAAAACCGTGTTAATAGATAAATATTCCCTACTTTCTCCAGAAACATGTACCAATATTTGAGAATTTATTGCTGCTGCTTGGTCGTTGCGAGGTGCCAAAATAGCTCGTTGGCATAGCCAAGCAGCGTCATGGTTCGAGATCTCTGATGGATCTCCGTATACAGAGGAAATGAGTTCCTGCTGTGAGGCAACAGAAGAACACAGGCTTTCGACTAAAGTTACTTTACCTCCTTCTTGAGTCGGGTATGTGCCGTTACCAATTTGAAGTAGTAAATTTGAGAAAACCTGCGCGTTTGCGTCACCTCCCAAATATGCTCGCATATTAAAGCTCAAATTAGTTAATATGACACTACGCCATAAAATAGAGCTCTTTAAACAGGCACCTATTTCATCGGCCCTCGTTCCTCTGGGTATTATAGGGAGTGTCTGCCTGAAGTCTCCACAGAATAGCACCGTTAAGCCTCCCATCGGTCGGTCATTTTGTCTTATATCTCGCAACGTTCTATCTACAGCTTCCACAGCTTTACGATTTGCCATCGTACACTCGTCCCAAACGATAAGGGCGCAATCGCGTAAAACCCTTGCTTTATCACTATTGCGAGACACGTTGCAAACAGGGTTTTCTGTGCGGTCCAAGTCGATTGGTATTTTAAATGTTGTATGTGCAGTTTTTCCTCCTGGTAATAAAGTGGCAGCTATTCCTGAGGAAGCGACGGCAAGGGCAATTTTGTTTTGGCTCCTTATTTGAGCCAAGATAACTTTAGTGAGGAAAGTTTTACCTGTTCCACCAGGTGCATCTAAAAACAGCATTTCTCCTAATGAATGTTCTACACTACAGCATACTCTATCAAAGATTTGACGTTGTTCTGACGTCAAATTTGAACAGCCATTTCGCAATATTTCTGCTAACTCTTCGGGGTTGTAATTTATTTCAGATGTATACTCCCTATTAATTCGTTCCCCACCAACTGTCGGTGTCGGCAAGCCGTATTGACTGAGGGGGTTCCCTCCTATACTTGTAACTATATCTTGTATAGCCAGCAAAGCCCTATTATGGCAGCTTTCACGTACTTGGTCAGAAGTTTCACTATTTATATTTTGCTGTCTCAAAAAATCTTCGGCAAACGCGTCTTTATATTTTTGCCACAACTGCCCAGCGTCCGATAGGCCACAAAATGTCAACAAAATGGCAAATAAATGGCGCAAACGATGTGGACTATCACTGACGCATGCTTCGGCTAAAGCATCATCCCAATGCTGATCGCCATCTAATAAATGCCGTGCGCGGCAAGCAGCTTGAAATGTGGGATATTCTATATCGTCCACTTTGCGGAGCTCAGCAAAAGAAGTAGGTCCTCGCACTGTGTGAAGAAGAAGGCGTAAATAATAACACTCTGCATTATTTGGGTGCACCGTGTATACTCTTCCAATCACGTGTTCTTTAAAAATGCCGGACTCGCCTTCTACAGCAGTTCCACGTCTCCTGCGATTAAAAACACCTTGCTGCTTGTTATAAGTATAATAATGTGGCACTTCATTGTACAACAGAGACTTAGCGAAATTGTCTCTTTCGCAAAGGCGAAAGAATGCGAGCAAGGTGGTTTGTCTTGGGTTGTTCATTCTTTCTGCCACATTTTCTGGCTGAAAGTAAACTCGCTGCCCGCCTTCCAGGTGCACGTCAAGATGGATGACTGGCGGATACCTTTCATGAATAGGGAAACTCAAAATGCGCCAAACTGCCTCCGAAGAGCTTATGTATCGGCCAGATTGATACCTTGTCACTTCATCAAATTGGTTGTTATTTCTTAGTGCTATCATGGCTTGATCACTACCTTTATTAACATATTTACATATATATTTTATAGATTCGACGCTATTACAAATTTCAACATTAATGTGTGCTTGAAAAGCGTTTGACAAAACTGGAGAATACGGTACCACCCAACTATTATTTAGAATTATTTCTTGTCCACGGAATCTGACAGTAGCTGTGAAACCACCTTGTGACGGTGATCTTCGCCGGTATTGCGGATACCCATTTTCCCCAGCCATAGTTAGTTCTTTCAGTGCTCTGGGGTATTTTTTTGAGCATTGACCATCTTTCATGCACGGTGATTCCCTGTTTAAGAGGCCACATGGCCCGTGAACCATATGTGTTTTTACTATGTCATGCAAAATCGGATCTGCATTATAGTCCGGAAATTCTGCACTTATGACACTGTCTATAGCATCGGGACGAATTTTTTCTTCCAGCCACAGAAGAATGTGCGCGTGGGGTAAACCACGCTTTTGCCACTCGACGCTATACATAAAACAAAGAGTTGAACCGAAAACTTTCTCCTTTGTAAGTAGATTAATCAAGACTTTGAGTTTTAAATGAAAAATCCTAGCAATAATGTCATGTCTGTCGTATGACGCCTGTCCTGTGAGAAGTGCCTGGCAAATCTCCGTCCACTTTGGATTTGTTGTAAATGTTATAAAAAGGTCCGGCCGGCCGTATTTACGGACGTAACAAAAAGCATCTTGCGTTCGTTCGTGCATATACCGCGGACCGCCTGTGAAACTGGATGGCAAAATAACCAATCGACCCAAGTTTTCGACGTTATTATCTGATTGCATGGCGTCCCGCAAGTGCACGTATTCTTCAGCGCGTAACCGTCGCTGGTTAGTGCGAATATACACTAAACGTTCAGTTTCTATTTTTGCGTACATGTCCACAATAAATTGGCTGAACAAACCACGAAATCGTTGCAAATATACGAAACTGTTTTGCCTTATTTGTAAAAGGTAGGAATAGTATTGTTGAGCAGATATTTTTTTTTGATAATTAGTGACTCTCGTAGTAGGGTTCACTTGGTACAGCCCAAAATTGTACCCATCTTCACCATGACAATAGATTAGTGGATATTGCAGGGCGTCGTAAGCTCGGTGGGTTTCCAAAATGCGTTGAAGGCGATCGTCGCGTGTACGCAACACGATATCACGTCTCTCACACTCCTGGTCGACTAAAACAACTGCAACTTCATCTGCGACGGGTGCATTGTGTCTTCCACGGTGTTCACCCACAGGACGTCTATCGGCACTTATAACAATTTTGAAATCATTGCTGCCTTGTGGAATTGACTCCAATGCAGCTTTGAATTCACGAACGTACTGGTTAACGCGATGCAGCAATTCTTGAAGTTGACCCAAAAGCTCAGCATTGAGCTGGGGAAAATTGTGATTTCTAACATTGAGCTGTTGCGTGTAATCGGATACAAAATAAATTTGGAGAAATTTGGGTTCATTTTCTGGCAGCAAAGATCCAATAAGGTGATAAACTTGACCTTGTACTTTGAAGGTTGGCATGAACGGTCCTTCCGTTATTTGTTTTGCCCCAAAGGAAGTCATTTGGAAAGCACTGTTATATAAACGAATATTATCCAAAAAACGGTTCGACTGGGGATGATCGCCATTCAGGAGACTTATAAGTAAGTGTGGTGGATCTTGGAAATTTGGAAGAACAATTTTTCCATTTGAGCAGCACATTCCATCTGTCTCTTTCCTCCATTTCAAAGCATGACAAAAATTACAAATTTCTCTCATGTCACCCACGAAAGTAAAGCCAGCATAATTAATTCTAGACGAATATGTGAACCCTGATTTTTCCCTATTGTCCCAAGGTAATAAAATATTTGCATCGTCATTTTCCATGGACTCATCAGCTCCGCTATTTGTTTCTCTATTCATATGGTATCGAGCTCGTTCTATTTCTAGGCGAGATTGACGTTGTTCTGCTGTTTCTGCTCGTCTTAGTTCATCTATTCTTTCCCTTTCAGATGCAAGATAACTTTCATTGTTTCTTTGTACACCTACATAGTTATGTCTAGCTATTTCTAATCGTTCTTCTCTTTGGGAGAGAGATTCAGACTCGCGCGAGAGAGCGTGTCGCTCTCGGTCAGATGACAGACGTGCTTGGCGTTCCTCGATACTCTCTTGAGAACGCAAAGTCGCGGTCCGAGTTCTTTGCGAACTTAAGCGCGACTCCCTTTCTGTGAAAGTCTCTGACTCGCGTGAGAGAGACTGGCGCTACCGATCAGCAGACAGCCGAACTTCGCGTTCCTGGATATTCTCTTGAGAACGCAAAGTCGCGGTCCGAGTTCTTTGCGAACTTAAGCGCGACTCCCTTTCTGTGAATGTCTCTGACTCACGTGAGAGAGAGTGGCGCTCCCGATCAGCAGACAGCCGAACTTCGCGTTCCTGGATATTCTCTTGAGAACGCAAAGTCGCGGTCCGAGTTCTTTGCGAACTTAAGCGCGACTCCCTTTCTGTGAATGTCTCTGACTCACGTGAGAGAGAGTGGCGCTCCCGATCAGCAGACAGCCGGTCTTCGCGTTCCTGGATACTCTCTTGAGACCGCAAAGTCGCGGTCCGTGTTCTTTGTGAACTTAAACGTGACTCCCTTTCGGTGAACGTTTCCGATTCACGTGAAAGAGCGATGTGCTCTCGGTTAGCAGATAACCGTGCTTCACGATCTTCTTCCGATTCCTGAGACCTACAAAGTCTCATCCTTTTCGCATTTCGGCTACGCAGCGAAAGGTTAGTTTTTTTTCTTTGAGGCATTTTCAAGGAAAATTAAAGCAATAAACAAAACTAACAACACTTATGACTGAATAGCCTACAAACTTAAAAGAACGGTGCGTCGAACAGTCTAGTGTGACAACGTATCGTCTGTTCGTGGTCGTGACTCAACGAATTGGCAACACTAACTTACTGTATAACGATTGGCACTATTGGATTCAAACTACGAAGTAAATCAAATACAATCTTAACTTCGTACTTCAAACCAATGACCAAAGTTGACCAAACGAAACCAATAAGATAAGCAAATACTTTTTTTTCGACCAATTTAGAAAATCGATAAACCAAGCAACCAAAGAACTTTTACGACACACGCAAGAACTTTTAAGACACCTAACGAAACCCAATTTGCCTAGTAAACACGGTGGACGTCATCCTCGCGCGGAAAATCTTAACACCGCGATTCAGAAAATGACGTCATTTGCACAACGCCATCTATCGGATTTAGATTTCAACTATCAACATTAGTTCTATTTTTAGTCTTAAGATGTCGTTGCAAGTACTATACTTAATTGCGTAACGTAATATTTTACTTCTTGAACTCACTAAATTAATCATATCTTTTGATAGAGTGAACCGATTTCGATGAAACAAAAACTAAGTTAAACCTCAAGTTGCGTATAATATTTGTATATAAACATTGTCAGCATTGAATTCGTAGATTTTACGTGATGTGCGCACAAACAAACAGACAAACAGACAAACAGACAAAAATTTCAAAAATGATGGAAATGGGTTCTGTTACTTATCTTTTCACACGCTGGCTATTTTTTGTTTCAATTTCTTCAATGTACAAAAATGACTTTTCTACAGATTTATTATATGTATAGATTTCCATTTCAAAAAAACTTCGATAAAAAACTGGTTTGACGTCTGAATCATTTATTCACCACAACAACATTTAAATTAGACTTCAAAAAACATTTACTTTTAGTTAATTTATGATTAAAAGATTTCGAAACCAGCGAAACAGGTCAGATAAAAACTGTTTTAAGTTCATTAAATAATAGAATTAAAGTCAGTTTATTTTCAAGAATGTATTTTAACAAGTTCCGACAAATTATATTTGGAAATACTTTTATCTACTTCGATGTATGTTATTTTTTACTTTAGGCAACTTGTCTGCCATTATCAAGACATATTTGAAGCTACGTAGAACAGACTACTAACAAAAATTTTATATTATAAATTCGAATATGACACTCTGGCCATTAGGATTTAAGGCTTATACAGCTGCAACGATTTTAATGAAATATTATGATTCTTAAAGAAGGACACAAAGATAGGCTACTCTGTACCGTAATAAACGACATACGGTTAGGCAAAAGTTATTTTTTTAATTTTAACAATAATACGGACCTACCGACTTCAAAGAAAAACTATTCCGAGTACAAAAATCGCGACATTATGCCTATGATATTTGAGAAGTTCCCTCGATTTCTCCAGGGTCCTATCATCAGATCCTGGTTTCCTTATCATGAGACCACATGAGAGGTCCTTTTTAACAAATAAAAAAATAATTATCTATATCACTCAATCGAAAGTTCCGAGATCACAAACATAAAAAGAAAATAAGTCCTCCTCCTTTTTGAAGTCGGTAAAAAATGAGGTAATCCAGAAACTATAAAAATAAAACTCACAGTTGAAAGTATTTTTTTTTTGGAAACATTTAAAAACATAAACAAAGCCAATAAATGGCACACTTACAAAATAAAAAGTCAACAAGCCAGTGTCATTATGTCACTCTAGCTAATCTACATTAAACAGTTGATAATACTATCTCAGAGTGACATAATATTAAACGGTTTGATTTGTACAAAGATAAACTGTAAGTTTGTAACGGTACCGTTTAGATAAATATATTTTGTCTGCAGTGGAAACATCGGCTGTTTGAACACCGACGCAAGGTCGACTACTTCCTGATGTGGGGAATGTATAGGGAATTCAGTTTAACTTTGAGTTCAGTAAATAATATTTTCTTTCGTTTTCCTTTGATTGTAAAAGTTTTTTTAAAGACAACTCCCGCTTAACGAATATACATCCTGTGTCGCACTCGCGGAGGATTTTACTAACATACATGAAACGGACGTAAAGAACATCCAGGACTCAGACTCAGGGTTACAATTTCTGGATTAGAAAAAATACTTGTAATGTCCCATGTTTGATTAAACCCTTGACCTTGGCCTGAGGCCAACCGTGCAGTCAAAAGTTTAATTGAAATATTTTCAATCCTCACAAGACCCACCACGACAAACAAGACTTATATAAAAAATAATTGAAATGACTATTTGTCATTCTAAATTAAAAGTACTAAATAAATATGAAGGTATATTAATTAATAATAATTAATAATAAAATCTATTATTAATATTAATATGTTTGCCCCAAGTAAACTCTGGAACGGACCAAATTATTTTATATTTTAACAGGTATTCCATTATAGATATTCCTATATTATTAGCGCTTACTTATGTTTACCCTTGTTTTCTTTGGGCATATTGACCTTATTCTATTTACCATTAAAGTATAAACCGTACAACTATTATATGCTTCCTACAATAATTACTTTTATCTTTGATTTGTTGATTGTTTATAAATAAGATAACTGCATTACATATGAATTGGTAAACAATGTGGTGATAACGACGCGTATCAGTAGCAACACTGCAATGGAAATCTTTACAATCATCAGAAAAATATAGAGATGTAAATGTAACCCTGTTTTTGCATACTTCTTGATTCGCAACTTCAGAAATTGGCACCAATATATACATCGTTTTAGTTAAATACCCTGTCAATGAACAGGAAGACGATAGTACTAATGATCCCTTTGATGATGAAACAAAAAAAAACCATACCCGATAAAAAAAACAACATCTTTTCACTATGGTCCAACATTAAACGAGTTACATAAAATATATTATTATCAGCTTACATAAAGTAAAACGTAACGAATCAAATATAAAGTAAATCAAAACAGCTGACCAGGAAGTTTTTAGAAGAATGTTGAGTGTTTTTTTAACCTATAATCAAAGGAACTACTAGTTCTATTCTTTGGGTGTTTTTCTATGTATAATATGTATGTATTTACAAAAAAAAGTATGTTTATGTATTTATATCACTTGTTTAGTACCCATAACACAAGCTCTGCTTACTTTGGGACTAGATGATGTTGTGTGTAAGATGTCCAAATTATTTATTTATTTATTTGTTTGTTCATTACCCTATTTTTTATACTTCCAAAGTGTCTCTTCTCTACCTGATGAAAAGCTTAGATATAATTCTAGAGTGGTTATCATCATTCTCATAGCGAATGCGACCCACACACGGCCTATTGAAATACTTCTGTATCATTGTCACAGACTCACTAAGTAAATACATGATCACGAATGCTGTCATTCCAGGTTAATCTTCTGTAAGAGGTAGTACCACCACGGGCGAGCCGGCCCAAGCGTGTTGAAAACGGCATGGATCGACTACCTTGAGGTAGAATCTAATATCCTGTTTAGAAGATCCTCCCAATAACATTCGAGTGTTGAGTAGGAATGATGAATTCATCCACAATTGGTTGGATTGACAAATTACTAGAGGATTTTATTGGAAAATTGATCAAGTTTTATCATCCTGCTAAACTAACGAGAAGTAATCTTGGACGGACATATTGGTCTAGGGATTAGTCATCCTGCTGCTGAGCTATCGGTTCAATTCCCACTTAGGGCAAATTTTGTTGCGTAGTACGATTGATTGTCCGTTTTTTTGTGATTTGTATGTATTTAGAATAAACACATCATCATCAGCCTCCATTAGCCCTCTGCTGGACATAGACCTTCTCTTTAAAAGGAAGGTTTTGGCCTAGTATACAAGAAGATAGTAGTAGGTTTTGGCCAGATTCATTGGTACAGAATTTGTGTTTAGTTTAGGATACCCATGAGATGAATAAGGGTGGTGCCTAGAATAGGATTAGAGGACCGTGTCTGTATGAGGTTATTAATGGTTTTCATCAGTAAAGGTTGTCTTCAAAGGTTTTCCTTATTGCCAGTCATTATAAACTTTCAAAAACATGCAAACTCATTATCCGTTTCAGTAAGCGTTTCAGCAAAATTTTCAACAAAAATTTTCGGTCAGAGATAAAATTTACATATTTTCGTAATTTTATGACAATTTATGCAACGTGGGCTTTTCTATAATATTTAATTTATTCTGAAGCTCGTATTAGGTAAGTATGACAATATTTGGAATATGTAATTATGTTTTCATGCATATTTTAAGTAGAATTGTTTTGGTTAGATACAGTGGTAAAGACGCACTTTAGAAGTGAAGTGTGTTATGGCACTCCAAGCTCCCCATGGGTATAGGCCTTTCATAACCTTTCTCATTCATAATTTCCATTATATTTCTTTAGAATCAATAATATTAATAACTTTATTAATTTCTCCCACGAAATACATCAATACACAATAACAAAATAGAACTAAATAATTTGGATGGAAGACAGGAGCCTGTACTAAGTAAACTTGTGTTACAGGTCTCCTGGCCTCTCAATTCGGAGAGCACTTTAGACTATTAACTTGGAGGTATCCATGGGGGATAAGCACTTACTATGTTTAAGTCAAATAATTTTTCATTTAATTTAGAGTCTGCCAAAGGGACTATATTGGGCCTGAAACATGAGTAGAATCTAAGAGTGGGGGCCATTATACTCATTACGAATACAGACCACACTGTGACGGCCTCACGAGATGCTTTTGCACGCCCTGCTATATATAAGAGCCAGGGATAATAGTGGGACAATTAAGTATTGACTTTTTTATTCCCTACGCCATAAAAAAAGTTCTCAATAAAACCTTTATAGTTTTAATCGTATCCTATTAAGGCATTATCAAGTTCAAGGCTATCGTTTCAACGTTGCATTAGTTTTACAACAGATAAATAAAGTTACATCAGCAGCCAATAAGTACATCACTAAATATAATGCTATTTTTTATTGTCTTATCATTAATGTGCATTAAGTAGATATTAGAGTTGGCCATTATTATATGATCCGATGTATAAATATTTTGATAAATTACTTGTCAATTTTAGATATCCTATTAATTAAAGTATCTAAGTTGCACAAAGAAATATTATCAAGATTAGATAATTATATGCTTAGATAATATAAAACGGCAAGATTACATAGCCACAAAGTTGTCTTCCCAGTTCCTAACCCGCACTCGGCCAACGTGGAGACGTATGGCCTTAACCCTCAATATAAAAATAGATTAAGTGCTAATTACTCTGCCTAACAAAACTGTTAATGAAATAATGCTGCCGCTGATCGAACTTGACTTCTTTGCCTGAAAAGATATCACAATAGGGGCACGGAATTCTTAAAATAGCTGCGGTCTTACGGTCATTTCTACATTCGAGAATAGCGATATCCCTTACTCCAGCTCCTTTGCGCTTAAGGCAGAGGCAGCCTCTGTGGCTTCCCTCGGTATAGAGTCTGGTTAGGCACAATGTCCCCCCCTTGAAATTATATGGGCCTAGTCCTCCTCAGAGCAGGGTGCCTGTGTTTAACTGGAAACAACACATACTCCTGGCTTCTGAATCCCCGAAAAGCCAAAGATCCAGAATGATCTCCAACCCCGTCAACAATAACTGTTACTTCTCCCATTTTACATTCTCACTTTGTATGTCTGATTACGGGTTGCACAAAAGAAGCCAGATAGGGGTCCATCAAAAAGGCCACTATTACTACGTTACACGTTCCACCGACCCCAAATAACATTACAAAAAAGTAACAAGTATACCAATCTTTAAAATCAAGGCAACTGAATGCTAAAAAGTAAGGTTAAATGAAAAAAACCATATAGTACTTACTTCATACCGTCAATGGCGTGTTCAGATAGCCAGTGCAGATGGAACTGTAAGAATGTGTAGTTGCCGTTCAGAGGGCCACCAGACACTGTGGGTTGAGATTCTTGATCGCCTCCACCCCATTTTACTGTTGACAAAGGAATACAATTAGATCTAGTAGGAATTATATACTTGAAGAAAATCAAAGATGTATACGTGGTTGATCGCCACTGAGAGGCTTATTTGGAAAGAGTACTTAAATAGATATTCTGTGCTATGGGTATATGACAACTAATTTATATACATACATACTGTTTTGTAAATACATACATGTTTTTTTTTTATTTGATGCCTACCAATGTGACTCCACTCTGCCTGATGTTAAGCATGAATGGAATCCATTTATTACACATATAATCCGAAACAAATGTATGCAGGTCACACAAACATTTTGGTCCTACCCGGGATTTGAACCCGAGACCTCTCGATTAGCAACCGCATACCTAAGGTAGTCAACTTGTTAATACTTTGATCGAACACAATAAACAACAATTATATAAAATGTGTAAAAATGATAGTCACTTTAAACATGTTCTAAATATAGACATATCATTCAACATCAATAATTCTTTAGAAAATATAAAAAAAATTCTTCACATTTTCCAGACAATGGGCCTATTCGAATAGTTTTGGCCAAACTAGGCCAAACAGTGCAGTCACATTTGAGACGCAAGGCATTCCATACCTCTTTCTTTTTCTGATCTACCGATATTATGAATTTTGAAAAGGACAATAAAATTACAAGTGCATCATTCATTAGTTACTTACGGGTGTGACCGTTATTTTCTCCATGGAGTCTAACGTTGTGATATCCATGGAACCGAAGAGGTCCTTTTATGTGTGTATGATCTACATCAAGTACAGCTGATTCGGTCATAATGTTGATGGGTGACTGCAGCGAACCCGTCCTGCATATGCCGGGCCATTGGGTTTCATCTGTGTACAAGAAAGACAAAACATTAAAAAAATTCTCCTTTTAACCTATAAAATTGAATGTATTTTGGTATGCATTTTTTGTTTTATATTCATACTAGCTTCTGCCCGCGGCTCCGCCCGCGTGTAGATCCGTCAGTAAAGTAGCCTGTGTTATCCCGATATGTAATCTATATTATTGTGAAGTTTCTAGAAAGTCCATTCAGTAGTTTTTGCGTGAAAGACACACATACTCAAATTCAATTCAAATTCAAATTCAAAATTCTTTATTCACTTAGGATGCAATACATCTCTTGTGACAGGTCAAGATTCTACATGTACATTTATGCCATGTTCGCAAACAATAGGTAGAGCCGGAGAAAATAACATGGCAATAAAAACTCGCGGCCACTCCTTTCAAATCGCCAATACTCACAAACTTTCTCGTTTATAGTTATTATTATATTAATGAGGATATGATCATGTCTATAATTTGTTAGTGGTTAATAAAATAGATTTATATGAACCTTTCAAAGTGACTCCATTTTGCCTGATGGAACACATAGGCAGAACCCAAGAGTAGGGTTCACCTTACATGTAGTTAGATATAGACCATGCAGAATGCACTTAAAAAATTGAGCGGTTCTGGTAAAATGTGTATCCTCTTGTAAGAAATGGTCGTGATCCTTTTAGAATAGAGTCGATTTATTCTACTCGGTATAAAATTTTATGTACCTCATTATTCGTTAACCTCATTCATGGGGTACGGCGTGAAGAATTCTACTGCCGAGGTAAGCCGCCGCGGCTTATTGGGTATACCGGTTCACCGGCTCACACACGCCCTTCGTCTCCCCCACGAAGGGAAGTGCGAAAAGCATTCCCCGCGTTTAGTAGGTAGTAGAGCCACGCTGGTTTCAGCACGAATGGGCCGGCTCGACCCGGCCAGTACTACCCTCACACAGAAGACCATCCTAATAATGACAGCATTACTGCTGTCGTATTTCGTTGGTGAGTGTGAGACCGGAGGCCCAATCATTCTGCATCATTCTCCCGCCCTTCGAAGGCCGGGAGAATGATGCAGAATAATCTAACCAGGCTGCCATGGTAAGGGTCACCATGCTACATTGCCTACCCTCACAATAAGCATGGTGACCCCTACTCCTGGATTCTACTCATGCTTTCCATCAGGCAGAGTAGAGTCACTTTGGCAGGCTTAAATATAAAAAAAAAAAAAAAAAAAAAAAAAAAAAAAACAAGATTATTAAAGAATAGGTACTTTCATTTCTGTGTCTGAGTGCCTGTTTAACGTTGATGGCCTTTAACAGTACACTTGTTAAGAGGTAAGCAATTTCTTCTCTCAAACAGGAGCTATTAATTAACAATGACGGCCTATTCTTTCGTTTAGAAGAATGTAATGTTGCTTTTGAGTGAGATGTACGTTTCCCTGTCCATTATTACAGGATGTTCATGACAGCACAGACGTAATTTCTAATTATGTGCCTCCGCAATTTGCATTAAATGCCACTTGGTAAAAATATACTTACGCTGAATGGGATTATTCTTGAAACGAGATAATAAGAGTAACTTTGAATACGGATTCAATTATTAATTTTTTGGGAATTATCTATGATCCCAAAATCAAATTCAAGTTTGTGTGATTCACAAATTGTTGCTCTTAGTCTGGGTTCTGTATAATCGTAAAGACCTTTGCGAAGCTGTATATTCCTAATGCCGGAGTATTCTTTAAAAAACGCAACAAAACTTGCGGGAAACGCCGCGGAAAGCAGTTAGTTAAAAAAAAATTAGGTAGCACTGGGCTTTAAGTAGCTCTTACTTTGGATAAGTAGGTGCAATGTAAAGTTTGAGATAATAAACTTATCTAAGTTAATAATTAAAATAGAAGTGGGCGCAGCCCTATAGACAGACATAACTTAATTAATTAATAAGTACCTATTGGTAATGCAATTCACACCTTTTTGTGACGTAATGCCTAAATATAGATTTATCAAAGGACTTAATTATTTATTTATCTAATAGATTATTCAATAAATAAACTTTAAAACAAAGATTAAGCACTTAAATCCCGTTGTATGAAGTGTGGTTTTTTGTCTAAAAAAGTAGCCGAAGTTAGTTAATACTGACTATGATCGTGATCTTAAAACGTAAACAAAATATATATATACATGTAATACATAGAAAACACCCAGACTCCGAAACAAATATTTGCGGATCATATAAACATTTGGTCGAATCGAATCGAACCCGAGACCTCAAGCACAGCAGTATGCGACTGCTGTGCTTGAGGTGACTGCGCTACCACTGTGCCACTGAGGTAGTCAGTTTTTTTTATTAGCAGGACCGGTACTTTTTTAATTTATTTATGACTATTTATATTGAGAGTTTATATATTTACAACTACATAATTAGTCACAATACATATCATGAAAAAAAGTTCTCCGCCGCGTTTGTCTGTTCGCAATAAACTCAAAAACAACCTCAACGATTTAAATGAAATTTTGTAATATGATAGGCTAAAGCCGCGATACATAAACGCGGAAATAGTTCTTTATAAAATATTCAAAGCCTTTCATTCATTCAACATCTCTCGTTTTATGCCAACGCGAATGAAGCAAACTTTGAACAGTTACACAAAGTTTGAACGATGTCCCGCTTTGGAGCTGCTCCAGTTTTGAACCTGCATTTTGTGATGACCTACTTTCGTTTATCTAACCTCTTTTATTAAAGTTGATAGATATTTTAATAACTAACTAGCTGACTCGCTTCCGTATCTCTCAAAAGAGTCAAAGGGTATAATATTTTCCCGTTTTTGAATCATTTTTCAATGACGCTCGAGTTCTGCTAGACGTTGAATAATAACAGGTATTTGTTTATTAAGACATAGCCCATAGTGTTACAATACAATTTCTCTTGTTCTATGTTAGTAATTTACAATGTTATTGGGTGATTTTATTTAGATTTAATAACGTTCTAACAAGGCTTTTCATTGCAGTCGTATTACTGTGGTCCCTCACTCTTCTAAGCAAATAGGAAGTTCACTTATATCTTGTCTTCCGTTATTTCGTGCAAATATATATATATGTAAGTATAGCCACCAGCTTTTCTAGATAAATGATTTACGTAACACTGAAAGAATTGATCAATTTAAACCAGTAGTTTTTGAGATTAGCGTCTTCAAATAAATAAACAAACTTATTGCTTTATAATATTAAATATAGATATAAAATGAAGTAATACTTACAATTGTAAGACCATTCCGCTTGCTGACTTAAACCTGTAACAATATTACAAAAATGAGTAACAAGATAATGCAGTGTGTTTTTGCCCAACGCTGGCCAAGCCACGTGTTCAAGCATTGCTTCTGATAGACAAATATTTCGTCAGTTAACGTGAAATTATGAAATGAAATCAGTTTTAAATGTTATTTTTTACGAGCTCAGTCCCGCGGTGTTTTGATAAATGAGTGTTAATAGTAACGTAATAATGACTGCCTCGTATGCCTAGTGGATAGCGTATGCGACTGCTAATCAAGAGGTCTTGGGTTCAAATCCCGGGTCGGACAAAAAAGTGTTTTTAATAGGAAATTCCTAATAGCCCGGAGTTTAGAAGTTTGGCGGTGATCACGCCCGTGCCTCGGGGAGCACGTAAAGCCGTCGGTCCCGGTTGTCATGAACATCTATGGCAATCGTTATTGGGAAGCCAGTGCCCTTAAAGTTACTGACAACTGGTTCAACCTTCGAATTACAATTCTCCCTTAGGGTTGCGGAGGTCCGATGCCAGTCGCTCCGTGGAAAAACTGATATTCAGGTAAAATCAGTTAATTCAACTGATTTTACCTGAATGAAAAATTTTACCTGTAGCCGACCTCAAATAATATTGGGAATATGGCTAGGAAGAAAAAGAAGTAACGTAATAATGGGCTAGGTAACATGGAATATCTTATAAAAAGTTTACTAAAAGATTTAACATAGACGGCTTACAGTTTTGAAAACTAACTATGTATACTTTAAAAAGTTTTTAAACCATTTATTGTTCAACGTATGTACTCTTGAATTCTAATTATGCTTTGTATCAGGTAGAGTAGGCATAGCAGGCTTAAATAAAATGTATAATTTTAACAAAAAGGAACCGACTTCAATGAAAAACTATTCCGAGTACCCAAATCGCGACAATTGTGCCTATGATATTTGAGTAGTTCCCTCGATCTCCTTGGGATGCCATCATTAGATCTCGATATGGTGACGATGGGACTACCTGTGAGCTACGCCCATTCCAATGCAAAAAGAAAAAGAATTTTTGAAATCGGTTCATAAACGACGAAATTTTCGCTGAACATACAGAAAAAAAAAGATTCCGACGAATTGAGAACCTCCCATTTTTTTAAGTGGGTTAAAAATAAAACTAAATACGAATAATAATAAATGATAAAGTATCAATAGTAGTCACAAAATAAGAAGTCCGTTTTGACATTTGTCACCGTGTTTTTTAATCAAAACGGGCTTCATATTTTGTGACAACTAAAGATTGCAATTCCTTTGTTTAATAAATAATTTTATTGTATATTATTTAAGTACAAAAACAATAAAATAATTGATATGTGTAATTTATTACCTCGATTCACGTAAAAATACTTTGAAATTTGTGTCAAAAATGTGAAATTTTTGTCGAAAAACATTACCAAATATATCTTAAACAACTTGTTTATGTAATGTTAAAAACATTAGCCCAATTGGTACAGAGCTTTTCTAATATTTAATGCATACACTAACCACCTTAAAGTTTTTATACATGCAGATGTATAAATGATATTCTAATAAATTCCAAGGAAAATTCATTTTTAGGGTTCCTTAGCCAAATGGCAAAAAACGGAACCCTTATAGATTCGTCAAGTCTGTCTGTCTGTCTGTCTGTCTGTCGGTCCGTATGTCACAGCCAATTATTTCCGAAACTATAAGAGCTATACTATTGAAATTTGGTCAGTCGATGTATTCTGTAAACCGCATTAAGATTTTTACATAAAAATAGAAAAAAAAACAATACATTTTGGGGGTCCCCATACTTGGAACTGAAACTCAAAAAATTTTTTTTCATCAAACCTATACGTGTGGGGTATCTATGGATAGGTGTTCAAAAATGATGTTGAGGTTTCTAATATCACTTTTTTCTAAACTTAATAGTTTGCGCGAGAGACACTTCCAAAGTGGAAAAATGTGTGTCCCCCCCCTCTAACTTCTAAAATAAGAGAGTGATAAAACTAAAAAAAATATATGTTGTATATTACTATGAAAACTACCAACGAAAATTGGTTTGAACGAGATCTAGTGAGTAGTTTTTTTTAATACGTCATAAATCGTAAATCGCAATTTACGAAACATTCAATCAATACACTAGTATAAAAACATCGATGAAAGTTACAACGAACTACAAGAAGTTTTATATGATGTTACTTGCTGATACGGAACCCTTCATGGGCGAGTCCGACTCGCACTTGGCCGCTTTATTGTAGCTAGTGTAGCAATAGCAAGTTCATTAATTCGTAAATTCACACGGAGTTACATTATGAAAGAGTCATGTCAATACCGCATAGACACTGATTCCTCGTGATTTTTAATTCGGAACTGATAAATCGACCGATTGTACTAAACTTTCATACGATAGAAAATGTATAGTCACCTCACTGGCGTCGAAAGCTAAGATGTTGTGAGGGAAGGACTCAATCATCAATCAGACTAAGAATCATTGCTATACTTTAAATTCTCTTTAAAAAAACATTTTGTCCTACAATACCATGCTGGCAACACGGGTTTATTATTAAATAACGACAAATGAAAGTTTGTTTTAACACGCAGCTTAATTTAACGTTGACATAAAAAGTTACAGACAAAAGCAGAGAAAGGTTGCACAGATAAGAAATGTGTGAGTCTATCAGCCATAGACTATTTCGATATCAATAAATAACAGGCTTAGCATAGGATTTGTGTCCACTTTTCGTTGTTTTTCTTTTTAACACTGACGCAAAAACGACGGAATGTTATAAGTCTAAACTTTTGCTAGAGCATGATTTTTCATTTTAGTTTTTGTACGCTTAAAGTTGCGCGAATTATGCATAAAGTTTTATTGCTTATTATGCGTTTTATATTAAGAATTATAGTACAATGATACCGTAATAATAATAAATATCAGGATATTTATTTATATCTTATCTTAACGTTATCAATGGTGCAATTAAATAGCATATTATCTTCTTTGTCTTAGTACCGAATTTCTTCCTAATAGTTAATTCAAATTATGATAAACTAGCTTTAGCCCGCGGCTCCGCCCGTGTGTATCTCGATTATTATAGTAAAAAGTAGCCTATGTATTATTCTGATATATAAGCTATATTACTGTAAAGTTTCATCCAAATCCGTTCAGTAGTTTTTGCGTGAAAGAGCAACACACATACATACATATTCACTAACTTTCGCGTTTATAATATTGGTAAGGATTCTCTTGTTTTATTGGTTAATGTCACTCTCAGTCACGTGATCAAAACAAAAATATTTGCCGAACAGAAACAAAAGAATAGAGAAATAGAATAGAGAATAGAGTAGAAAACGAAAAACGTTTGCAACTTGGCTAGAGGGGGTAAGAGTGGCGGTCACAGTCAATGCAGCACGGTGTCCCTATGGCGGCCTACAAAAGTGTGAACTCTGGAACGACTGTAGCGATTCAGATGGAACTTTCATTAGCAGATAGCTGATGACATAAGGAGAAACTTGGACTACTTTTTGAAACGAGATTTGGACCCAGTTTATTTTGTCACTTCAGAAATTGAGTTCAATTGTTGGTATTCAACTTTTCTTTTAATGGATAATGTTTTATTGTATGTTTTATTTTAAATGATTTATCATGCCTATTAACAAATCCTATGCCTAATTGTAACATTAAAAGGGAATATGATTGTAAGTAAATTTATGTGGCGACGGTTGTAGGGGCTGACTAAGAGAGCGGACTACGCGGGACAGTAGCACTACATTTTTGATGTGAAACATCTATAGCCGCACGTAAAACAGATTTCTGGCCTGGCGACGCGTGCGGCCTGGCGACGCGTGTGGCCTGGCGACGCGTCGCCACGGCACGCTATACGATGGTATATATAGACTATTTTACTAATTTAATAATATTTAAGACTATTTTAATAATTAGTAATATTTTATTTTATCATTATGACATATTTAGTTCCTATTACAATATGTTCTTTTCTGCATATTACTTTTACAAAATAATGGCGATGTTTCACATCTGCCAGGCGTCCCGTGACGGCTCACATTTTTTTTTTATATAAATATATAGTAGAGTCATAATATATATAGTAGAGAATAATAGTAGAGTCATTTTGGTAGTAGTAGTACCAAAATGACTCTACTCTGCCTGATGGAAAGTAGGAGTAGATCCATCATTCTCCCGGCCTCCTGAGGCCGGGAGAATGATGCAGAACGATTGGGCCTCCGGTCCTACACTCACCAACGAAATACGACAGCAAGAATGCGAAATGCTCTCATTTTAGGTTGGTCTTCTATGCGAGGGTAGCACCGTCCCAGCTAAGCGGGCCCGTTTGTAGTGTTCATAATTAATAAGTAAATAAATAAATTACATAATTACTTTAGTTAAAATATAAAAAAAAATACAAAAAAAAACGTATTTTTTTTTGTTTAATCATGATCAATTGTTTTTGATAGTTTGTTCCTTCCTAAGCAAAAAGTATTCTTAAAATTTTAGTAGTATAGTTGTGAGGTATACTCTCATTAAAATATATAAAAAAAGTTACCCGATATAATTACAGAGAAGAAGATGAGAATTACAGACTTCTGAAGGAATAAACAAACCGAAAGTTAAAACCGAATCAACGCGCGACGTTCAAAAGTCGTATAAAAAATAACAGAGCAATAATCATAGAGTAATTCCTTAATGTACTTAAATTTAAAATATCAAAAGCAAATCAGATAGGCCGATCACTATGACATGTGTTCTAGTTATCTATTATTTATTTATGTCGCGGCATAACTATGATGATAAATTTAAAAGTACCTAGTATTAGTAAAGAATAAAAATTAGAGCGGTATCTGCTTTTCAAAATAATAAAAAAAAGAAGAAGGGAAAAGGCGCGAACCTCTAAAAATGTGTAAAATATCATGGTTATTTTTTTAAGGATTGTTAGTCGAAAATTTATTTATTATTTTTAATGTAAATATTATGGAAACATCAAGCCGTGTGAAACTTAATTCTACATACATACACACTACATACAATTATATTTTTGACTTACCGGCAAAACTAACTAAGAAGAAAAGAACAAACGCCACCATTTTGAAATTTAAAAAAAAATGTTTCCCGCTTCTTTTTACGGTTTCTTATTTTTTTTTAATTAAAGTAAAAATATTTACTAAAGAAAGTAGTTCACCATCACACACACGTAACGGTTCTAATACTTGTATGCAAAACTGTCCAGTTTTTATACATTTTTCTTTTTTTTATCAGCCGCGTGCACTGCCGTTCGGTCCGTAAGGCCTACACTATAGACGCCCGTACTTACTTTTGTGTGATAATAGGTATACTTGTGACATACTGCTCTTTAAAATGTACAACTATGTATTTATTCATTCGTTCTGTATCTGGGTGTAATTTATCTATGTTTGAATTTGAAAATTTTGACAGCTCGGTTACCATAGTACAGGATGTACTGTAGTACTGCCTAGTTAGGAATCAGACGTATGTGTGTTATATGTATGTAACTATTATTTATTTTTAAGTGTTGCTGTAAATTGGTGAATGTTATATTGTTTGATAGGCCTATCGAAAAATGACTGTATTTATCCTCCGTACTCTTTGGAAATACTGTCTAACAAATCTTAATTGATATTTTTAAATATTGGAGATTGGAATGTCATAAATAGTATACCAATTTTAATGGGAAGGGTAAACTACTATAAATAAAAAACCCAAAAAAACCAAGTGTAGAAAGTTATTGAAGTTTAATGTAATTTAATTTAATGAAGTTTATTTGTTATAGCATATTTATGTAAAAAAGATATAGATAGATCTTACACGTAAGTCATTTTAATACCACATTTTTTGTCTTTTTCTTCTTCTCATGTACGTATGTAGATATGTATGTGACGAAAAGAATAAATAAATATTTCGGATATCTTACATACAACGCCATCTAGTCCCAAACTTACAGAGGCAGTCGAAAAGAATACACGTAAAGAAGTAAGATACTACAAAGTACCTATCATTGAATCATGTAGGTACCATTCACACGCGAAGGCAAGCGAGCAGACCTCAAAAGCGGCAGTCGAGCATTAGATCACCTCTAATTTGTTAACTGTTTCTTCTTCCTAGCCTTATTCCCAATACTATTTGGGGTCGGCTACTAGTTCAACCGGTTTTACCTGAATATCAGTTTTTCCACGGAGCGACTGAAATTCGAAGGTTGAACTGGTTGTCAGTAAATTTGAGGGCACTGACTTCCCAATAACGATTACCATAGATGTTCATTTGTCCGTGTGGTGACGGATTAAGAATACAGAGTGTCACCACCCTTATTCATTCCGCGGGTGTCGTAAAAGGCGACTAAGGGATATGTGGCGACTTCCACATACCGCGCAAGCGAAAAACATACAACAGCGCCATCTACCGATGAAACACTGAACTACTAAGAAAACCCGAAATGAACTACAAGGAGTAACTACTAATCCTGAATCGCGAAAGTAACATTCTCGCGCTGATTAGCATGTATACAACATCCCAACATCAACTGTTGGGCAGTGGCCCACCAGGTACGATCACCTCGCCTGGTCGGAGGATCCTCCCTTTGTGTTGGAGGAACACGATACCCGTTCCTCCACAGATAAACTACGCAAGACAACATCAATGCAAAGAGAAGGAAAACTTGTAACCAACCCTATACCAACCCGTCTGGCCTTTTTAAGGAGAGGCCTATGTCCAGCAGTGGACTGTTAAAGGCTGTTGATGATGATGATGAAGATGTTCATGATAACCGGGACCGACGGTTTTACGTGTTCTCCGAGGCACGGGCGGTGAATCACCGCCAAACTCCCAAACTCCGGGCTGCTATTAGGAATTTTCTAAGAAAAACCCAAAAACACTTTTTGGCCCGACCCGGGATTTGAACCCGAGACTTCTTGACTAGCAGTTGCATACGCTATCCACTAGACCAACGAGGCAGTTTGTTGTCTGTTTATTTCAGCTAATTTCTGCAACAGCTAGTCCGAGTCTGACAGCACTTTTACAAGTAGATAAGAAGGTAATACATAATGATTAGGCTACTTTTGATACTGGCTTTGTCCCGCGGTGCTACTCGTGGTAATTGTTATAAAACCACGGGTAACAACGTGAGACTATGCTAGTAACGATATTCTTGGAGTAAATGAAGACCCACCCAGTCCCAAACCCATCCTCACCCAGCGTGGGGACGTATGGGTTATTTATATGCGCTTCCCTCCGAACCGCGTCACGGAGCAGACGTGCCCATAGTTAAATTCCATCTAAATTCAAAAAAATAATTCTTAAAAATAAATTTAAAAAATAATAATTCCAAGAATTAAATAGTGAAGTGCATTCCAGCGAACACGTGCAACGCAGGTGTGCCGATCCAACCCATACAGCACACACACATAGCCATCGTTAGCCGCGCGAACTACGCGACAAGTCTTCGAGTAATTCATCCTTAGTGAAGCTGCTATCACAATAATACAGGATGCCATCTATTTGTAAAGCTTGCGGTAAGGGCATTAAATCTATTAATTACATGAGTTGCTCAAAATGTAAAGGTCCATATGACTTAGAATGCATAAATGTATCGACTGAGTGTTTTCAAAAACTAAATGCGAAATACAAACAAACTTGGTTGTGCCCTAAGTGTGTTTGCTCCTTACCAAAGCAAGGCAATACCAACACACCTGCTCGCAGTCTCACAGCGACCTTGAATGATGATTCGCCCTCTGATAATGTCAACTCAGTGCGAGGTTCGCGAGCCAAATCCGCCTCAGTCTTTGATATGGATTCGGAATTGATTCAAGAAATTCGTGAACTAAGACGGGAGGTAAAGGAGCTAAGACAAGGCAATAATGAATTAATGCTTTTGAGGCAGGACGTTAAAGATCTAAAAGAACAATTGGCTAGCCGCTTCACAGATTACCAGAAAATAATAAATGATAAAGATAATGAAATAAATAAGATGAAGTTGTCTATAACCCAGTTGCAAGCGACTGTTGGCTCCCTGGAACAAAATTCGCTGAGAAATGAGATCGAACTCTGTGGAATGCCTGAGCTGAACCATGAAAATCTAACGCATGTAATGATAACTTTGTCTCAAAAAATGAACGTTGAACTGCAAGAATCTGATATAAATGATATTTCCAGAGTAGGTCCGAAGCACTTAAATGACGAAACTTCAACTAAATCTCGTCCTATAGTAGTGAAACTTAATCGGAAATCAAAAAGAGACGAGCTGATCAATGCCGCGAGGTCTAGAAAAAATCTAACATCTGAAAACTTAGTTAGTGGGTCGCTGTCTAAAATATATATCAATGAACGTATTACTAAAGAAAAAAGGATATTATTTCGGGAAGCACGAGCGAAGGCTCGGCAGGGCTCCTTTCGCTATTGTTGGCTGCGAAATGGCTCCATATATATCAAAAAAGAAGAAGGACACCCAGCGATTCGCATTCAGTCAACTGAAGATCTCAACAAGTTCATCAGTGTCCCCATACCAAGTAGCAACTCTGAAAATAGTTATTAATGCTATGTTTGTTTTTACTTTTTTCTCTTTTTTTGTAGCTTTTTATTTGAACTATTTGATTGCACTCATAAAATTCTCATTCCGACTCTATTATGATACTTTTTACTCTAACACAAAAAACACACACAACATTCATAACTCACACACTACATCACATAGTACTTTTGTATACACGCGGGATCTAAACATACACATATTACTACAAACTTATATATACCCTAGCCTCAGTATATTAATTCAATGCTATCACAAAATAAACTCAAAACTATTATCATATAGCAACATATACAAAAGTCTTAATGTAATAATACAATTATTATTATTTTGTTATTGTAAATTAAGCATTAAATTATTGCAATGTAGCTACATAAACCAAAGTCCTGTGATAATGGTAGATTACGGCTGTAATATCAATACAAACATAATAGTACATGATTTCAAATATAAAACTTTTATTCTATTATACAAGTACAACATCCACACATGTCATCACGACAGCATGTATAACCTTTTGTACACCGGCATTTGTTTGGGTAGCAGAATGGCGTTTTTCGTAATTTTATACTTACTGTTATTTTTGTTTACAATTTTTACCTATGGCTACACTTGATATATTAAATTGTATTGACAATGAACTCACAATAAAATGCCATTCTGTATGTTTTCCTGAGGAATGTTTTAGTATCATGCATAAATGTGATATAAAAGTTCTAACCCTCAATATACGTAGTCTTAGTCGTAACTTCTGTGATTTACTAATTATTCTAAAAAGAATTGGTATTGATTTTGATGTGCTTATTTTAACGGAGTGCTGGTTACATGAAAATTCAATATTGTATGACTTAAAGGGGTTTAGTGCCTTTCACACTACTAGGTATACAAATAAAGCCAGCGGCGTTGTAGCCTATGTAAAGGATATTTGGTCACCACGGGTATTTGAACCCCCTATAGAAGAAGCTGAATGTATAGCTGTGGTCATTCCTAATGTTATGACTATATTGGGAGTCTACAGGTCGCCTTCATTCAAAAACACTGACCGCTTTATTAATTCTATCCACGAAGTTATGGAATCGGTGGAGCCTAACAAACGTATACTTTTTATGGGAGATGTAAATATAAATATAATTAATACAGACACTGCAGAATCGAGTGCTTACCTCTGTACTATGGCTGAACTTGGTTTAATACCCGTTGTAAATGTGGCCACTAGGAAGAGAACGTGTCTGGTTCACGTTTTCGTTAATAATATAATGGATGTGGAAACAATTGTCTGTCCGTCAGCAATAACTGACCACGACATAGTAATCACGGGAATAAAAAACATTACAACGAAACCAGCTGCACCATCCAATTACAAGCTACGAATTGATTATAACAGCATAGCTGAACAACTGAACTGTGTAGACTGGAATGAATTAAATAGCGTTCAATGCGTTAGTGAGCAATTAAACACTTTTATGAGCGTTATGAATAATGCTATCCATTCGTGCTCAAAAACAGTATTGATAAAACGTACAGAAGCAGTTATAAAGCCATGGATGACTCAAGGCCTGCTGCGATGTTCCCGTGTCCGTGATAAACTTCACCTAGAGGCTAGAAATGATCCAAGAAATTATGAAAAATCAATTATTTATAAAAGATATCGTAACTTTTACATAAGTTTATTGCGCAAAATAAAAACAGCCTACGAAACGCAATTACTACAAAAACACAAAAACAATCCAAGGAAACTATGGCAAACTATCAATCAAATCACTCATAGAAAAAGTAGTAAAAAATCTAACTTCACTGAACTCCTTAAGAGAGACACTTGTCCACAAGCAGCAGTAGATGGCTGTAACGAATTCTTTGCTTCGGTGGGACGCAAATATGCTGACAATATCTTATCCCGTCTCGGTGTAACCCAGACTGCTTTGGCAAGTAAAATTGACACGAACTCTACGTCACCCCTCTGCTCTTTCTTCTTTGAACCTACTAGCAACAATGAGATCCAGAATATTATTACGACTCTTAAAATTGATAGTGCTCCAGGAATTGATGGATTCAATAACACATTAATTAAGAAACTTATGTATCAAATAATAGAACCGCTTAAGATAATCATAAACCAAAGTCTCATAACAGGGATTGTACCAGAAGAATGGAAAACTGCAGTTATAGTTCCTGTCCACAAAGGAGGTACAACAAATTTAACAAACAATTACCGGCCTATATCTCTGTTACCAATATTTGCCAAAGTCATGGAAAGGATAGTAAACAAGCGCCTTGTGAAGTATGTAGAAAGAAACAATTTGTTAACGGCCTCCCAGTTTGGTTTCCAGAAGGGAAAGTCAACTGAGGATGCTGTAAAAATTCTAACTGAGGAAATTGTTACTCACCTGGTCAAAGGTCAAGCATGCGTCGGAGTCTTTCTTGATATAGCTAAAGCCTTCGATACCGTATCCACTCATATCCTATTAAAAAAGCTTGAAGGCATTGGAATACGCGGCATTGCTTTGGATTGGTTTCGAAGCTATTTAACAGGGAGAAAGCAACTAGTTAGGATGGACTCCTGGATGAGTTCTCCAACAGAAACAGACTTCGGAATACCGCAGGGAAGTGTGCTGGGGCCCACGCTGTTTTTATTATACCTAAATGACTTGGCTTCATTGCCACTACCTAATGCAAAAATTATATGTTACGCAGATGACACGGCTCTTATTTTTCATGATTCTACTTGGCACGGGTGTTTGCTGAAGGCAGAGCAGGGAATGGCCCTTGTAACTAACTGGCTATGTAATAATCTTTTGTCTCTCAATACTGATAAAACAAAGTTCCTCTGTTTCCATAAGACCGGTGCTTCTTCTCCTATATCATTTCCGAATATCAAAATCCATGATTATAATCTACACCAAGCTACCACAAACAAAACCTGTGACTGCAGTGAAATAATGCGAACTAAATCCACAAAATATCTTGGCGTTGTCATTGACGAGAAACTATCTTTCCATGAACACATAGCTTCTCTATCGGCGAGATGCAGAAAACTCATTTACGTAATGAAAGGACTTAGAGATGTCGCCAATATTGAATTACTTAAAACCGTTTATATATCACTCTGCCAGCCAATTCTGACATATTGTTTGAGTGTTTGGGGAGGAACAGCTTCAACGCACCTAATACAGTTGGAGAGAGCCCAGAGATCAATACTCAAAGTAATGCTCAAAAAACCAACTAGGTTTCCTACAGTGGATGTCTATAAGGTTATTGGTTTCTTGAGTATTCGACAGCTGTATATATTAAATGCAGTTATCTACACGCACAACTTAGTACTGGGCTCCGTTAACTATGATTCAATGGTGAATGCAAGGGTTTTTAAGATCAATACTACAAAATTCAAAACTAGTTTTGCAAAAAGGTTTCCTAAATATATGTTTCCCTTCTTATATAACAAATTGGCGAAGACGTGTGACCTGCGGCACTGCACAAAGTACCAAGCTAAAACTAAAATTAAAGAATTTATCTCCGGTTTGAATTACAGGGATACAGAACTACTTTTAAAACATATAAGTTGATGTGTTATACACTCACTCACACATACATACACTTGCACACCCACACACACACACACACTCACACGCACACACACACACTTGCACTGAGAATTTTAAATAGATGTATTATTAGTATTAACAAGTAGATATAAGTCCTAGGCATAAGATAATCTTATCGTTTGATAGCCACAACACAGGCTCCGCCTAGTGTGGCTGTCACAGTAAATGTTAACATTTTTGTATCGTATTCTTGAAAATAAACATTATTATTATTATTTATTATTATTATTATAATGAAATAAAGACTAAGTGAAACACGAAATAATATATGAGAGACATGAAATTAGATTGTTAAATTTTATATGTATCAAATTAAAATTATATCATATGAATGGTATTTCAAGTAGTATTACTATCTATATATTATATTATATTACACACCCAGTAACTTTAATTCCTCAAATTGGGTTACATTCTTGATTACTTGCAGTGCCTTACATTTACTTTTATCGAACGTACATAACATCGTGTCGGATGCCGATAGGAGTGATTTATTTGTTGTTCAAATTTTTATTGAATGATAGAGACATGTTTGTTAATCCGGGAGGTTTCATGTGTAAATTGAATTAGTTGAGTATGAAATATAAACAGCTTAACGTGCTGTCCGCGGCACGGGCGTGCCACAATTCCGGAGTGCTACTAGGTTCTATTTCAAGAAAAACTCAGCAATTGCCGACCGGGAAACAAACCTGATACCGCGAGGCAGTGTTATTAAGCACTTCTAAATCCATAATACTTTTTGACTCGACCCAGGAATCGAACCCGAGAACTCTTGACCTTACGTATAATATATATGGTAATCATAGTTGAACCTACTGATAATATTTTTCGTCCTTTTATTCAAGTACAGTAATAATATCATATTTTTGCATTTTTTTAACAAGTGAAAATCTTTTGCAATATCAAAGTTCATATGAAGTCTATTAATGACAAATCGCAAAGTATTTTCAAAAATAGATATAAATTTTAATGTTTACAGTATTATAAAAATCAGCACATCAATCAGAAATGAATTGGAGATAAAGAAGATAATTAAACATGTAACACTCTTTTTTGCTTTGTTCGAATAAAACAAAATTAATTGAATCCCACAGAAGCGATCTTGCTATTAGCGCCATCATTGGGCAACAATGACTACTCCATCGCCTATTATCTTCCGCAAGGCGTCCTGTTTTCTCCAACTAGGCACTGGGTGGCGCTCATGTCGGGTTCAAATTGATTTCAATCATAGACTATGTATTAATAGTTTTTTAATTCTAGTTGTGTCTCTGAAAATGGCGTGATGTTTATCTTATTTTGTAAGGGGGTAGGTTAGTTATATCCTATAGACCTTGAAATAGGATATATAAAGCCGGTCTCACTCATAGAAATTTCATTTCTCTTATTGTGTTATATCTTGAACTAAGTTTTGCTGTTGTTAGTTACTTGTGAAGATTATTTTTTATATACCGTACCCGCAATTTGTGGTGAGTTAATATATTATATCTGTAAACTGTATCTCGGCCTTATCGTGTGTTCTGGACGTGTATCTTAGGATATAATCTTTTTCACAGGGTCGCTTCGCTTGGTATAGTTTTTTTACTACCCTCGCCAGGAGTACCTGGATACTGCAAGAAAAGCCCCTCTTCTCATTTGAAACTCCACTGCCAGATACAGGCGAGTGCCAGTGGTGGTGGCCATAAAGCGCCGAACATACTTTAAGCAGTTACTGTGTCACAAAGAGGGCTACTGAATTTTCATTTGATAATAATACCATTTTTGATACTTTTTTTTCTCTGGTGAGCATCTCCGAAAGACGGCCCTTGTGAATCCAACACATCCGGGAGAGAAGTCTGCACCCAGGGATCTACCCCTGGTTCCAGTCCACACGACGGTGACTAGGAGAATTAGAACTTATATTTTGTTTGTTAGCCCACTTAATTTATTACTTGTAGAACTAAGATTAATACAATTCTGTATATTGGCCTATGTGTAAAATATATATCTGTGAAACTGAGAAAGAGTTTTCTTGATTTCCTGGGGCATCGGCAGGGCACACACACATATCAATCCTCTGCAGACAAAGGCGCCCTGATTCTTGTGCGAACTACCGCGGGCTGTCCGGTGAGTGACCCTTCTAACAAAAGCGGTTACAAACAGAAGAACGGCTATCTCCATTTCCAATCTTTGACTCAGTTTAATCGATTTAATTAATCAATCGAAAATGACTTCAAAATAACATCTGTGTATAAAACCACTTTGATTCGGTAAAATTAAATTAACAGGGTGCGGCTATTTATCAGAATTGGTGTGACAGACATTGCACATTGATTAATTATATAAACTGTTATCTTACTAAAAATCTCGATAAATGGAAAATCATTTTCTATTTATCGATTATCTATTTTTATATCACAATCAATGTTTTTGCTTACTTGCAATATTTAATAGCTATTAATTGAGTAGTTGACTTTGTATTATATATTTTTGTGGAGTAAAGAGTGTCATTTTCCCTCCCTCAAGTTTATAGTTTTTAAAATAAGGATAAACTTACATAACTATTAGTCCTGAACTTCTAACGTAGCATAACAATGATCAAATAGTCTTTATTTGTTTCTTCTTTCTAATTTCCACTGCCACACTATTTTAGGCACCAGACAAAAAATAAAACATTTCTATATGTATAAAGTATCAAAACTATTATTCTTTCTTTTCACTCGTTTTTCGTTCATTCATTTCGTCTGTATTCTTTATTTAATTGACTTTGGCTTGATAAACACACACAATTTATAAAAATATAGAAATGATCTTTTTGTTTCATAACGAACAGAACGAAAAATAAAACGAAAAACAAGATATAGGTTCGCAGTCCATAAAGTCTGTGTGTCAGGGTCCGAAACTTCACAGCGTCGCGTCACTCCTTGCGCATGTCAACTTACTAATAAAATAGGCAAGCGGATACTGCAACGAACTCTGCAACAAAATATTGTTTAAATAGCATCGTCAGGGGTTTGAAAGAAATATGCTTTCTTTAGCCAACAAAGTGTTATCTGACATAGACATTTTCCACGGATTTGCTTTCATTATGATTACGGGTCCTTTAACCGGATCGTGAAAAATCATCACACTAGGCCCCCATAGTATGTACAGTGAGTGTGATGGCCCCCACTCTTGGGTTCTACTCGTGCTTTCTATCAGACAGATTAGAGTCACTTTGCCAGGCTATAAAAAATACTTTTTAACCGACTTTAAAAAAAAGGAGGAGGTTCTCAATTCGTCGGATTTTTTTAAATTTTTTTTTTACGTATGTTCTGCGATAATTTCGTCGTTTATGAACCGATTTCAAAAATTATTTTTGCATTGGAATGGGCGTAGCTTATAGGTGGTCCCATTGTCACCATATCGGGATCTGACGATGGGATCCCAAGGAAATCGAGGGAACTCCTCAAATATCATAGGCACAATTGTCGCGATTGGGGTACTCGGAATAGATCGGGTTTTTCATTGAAGTCGGTTCCTTTTTGTTAAAATTATAGATCTTAATATTGAAAATATAAGTATATCTAATCTATATATCCATAAATATACATACACCTACCGTATAACCATGTTTATTTAGTCTACCTTGCTACATTAGCCAAAGGTTTTGCCGCTGACAAATGTTAGTGCAAAAAAAGATTGTTAGCATCATATAAATACCACGGCGACGACGATCAGAAAAGTAGTAGAGCCAAGCTTATTTCAGGCCGGCTCTACTGTGACAGTACTACCCTCTCACAGAAGAGCAATCTAAAGTGGCAGAATTCGTGATGTTGTGTTTCGTCAGAGGAATCTTACTGGGACGATTCAGTGTGTTTCCCCATATTATCTGCATTCACAATGATAATGGTGACTATTAATCCTGGATTCTGTTCATGATGTCTATCGGGCAGATTGGAGTCATTGAGAAAGAGTGGCAGGCTTTAATTTAAAAAAAAACGTGTTCTGCCGTGTGCTTGTTTTGTAAATAAAACTGGTATAAAAAATTAAGCCAGACTGAGACTATAATATATTATATTATAGATAATAAGGTAATAGATCGATAATGTTATCTTCGTGTCATAGATTTGCCGAGTCATGGATTTGAAACTAACATGTGCGTCGGCCTACTAAAACATTTACAAACCTTCCAACGCTGAACGAAGGGACCCACAATTATCCCGGTTTTTAGAAGTGTATATATATCCACTGCTAGCTATTTTCCTGGGGTCATTATTTCTCTTTATTATTCTCAAGATAACTTATAGTCGACCACAAATTCAACTGGTTTAACCTGAATATTTGTTTTTCCACGAAGCGACTGATATCGAACCGCAACCGCAACCCTAAATAATAATAATAATAATAATATGTCGATATGTGGAATCTGGATTCGGCGATCATTGTTCCCATAGTCGTTTCTGTTCATGGTTTGATAGCCAAGAGGCTCGACACCAACACCTTAAGAGGCTCACGTTAGATGGTTGGATCAAGGGTCTGATGCAGAAGGCAGTTCTCCTTGACACGGCACGTATAGTGAGGAGGTTCCTGTTTTTGGAGCCCTAACCACCGGTTTCTTGGTCCTTGAAACCGAAGTCGGTGGTCGACTATTTTTTATATTTTTAAATGTAATTTTTATATTTAAAAATGTAATTGATATGTATATTGAGTTTGATAAAGAGAATAATAATAATATAAATAAAGTATAAAAACAATGTAGATCCTAAAAATATCACCAGTATTGCACGTGAGCTGTAGAATATCTAAAGATGGACGAGGTTTATAGATAAATGTATTTATTATTTTATTTGTCAGATAGTGAAAAACGATTCTCGCTTTATTTTTATGAATATTTGCATAATATTGGCATTATAAATTAATTATAAGTACATATCTGCTTTTGTGCACGTAGTGAAAAATTGACGTTGTTGTAGATACAGACAACCGGTGAACCTTTGAAAGGAGTCATTAAATACTTCTGCACGTTAGGAGAAAACCAAATTACATACAAAGTTGTAATTTAATGAATTTTTCTAATTAATCCCTGCCGCTTTTCGTCCCATTTCGTCCCACGCGACAGCATATCCATCCTCATCACTTAGATTGTTGGCAGTCCACAATTTCCTGCCTCACACATCTAAATTGTTAAATGAACTGTCGCCTGCGGTGTTTCTGGACCGATACGACCTTCAAACCTTCACAAAAAGAGCGTACTCCCATCTTAAATGCCGGCACCGGTTTTTCGCGGTTTTTCTCTGGTGTTTCGCGTGTCCATGAGCGGCGGCAATCACCTAACATCAAGTGATCCGCCTGCTCGTTTGCCCCCTATAATATAAAAAAAAGTGATAGAGAGAAATCAATAGACATATATTACACTAGTTATTGCACTAGGCCACGGCTCCGCGTGTGTGTACGTCGTCACGGTAAAGAGTAGCCTATGTCCTTCCTCTAGAATCAGTGTCTTCCTGCCAATTTTCATTAAAATAGTTGCAGTGGTTTGACTAAGAAAGCGTAGCAGACGGAGAGATAGAGCTATTGCCGAATTGAAAATATTTGCGTGTATTAAAAAAATATATAAATACCACTCACTGATTAACCACAAAATCTCAGACACTATAACACCTACAAACTTGAAATTTGGTGTGTAGGTTCCTTATAGGATGTAGACATCCGCTAAGAACGGATTTTACGAAACTCCATCCCTAAGGGGGTAAAACAGGGGTCGGCAGTTTGTATGATAGTCCTATGTTTTTGAAGAAATTTAAAATGTATGCTCTACAGATGGTGTGAAGGTGTACTTATGTATCTATAGAAATAACCCCCTTTTGGACTTAAATCGGGCGATGGTAGTTTGAATGAAAGTCCAATGTTATTAAAGTTAAAGTAATTAGTGCAGAAGGATTTTTGGGATTTCTTAGTAAATTCCTAATAGCTGCCCGGAGTTTGGAAGTTTGGCGGGTGATTCACGTCCGTGCCACGGAGAACACGTAAAGCCGTCGATCCCGGTTGTCATGAACATCTATGGTAATCGTTATTGGGAAGTCAGTGCCCTCAAATATACTAACAACTAGTTCAATCTTCGAATTTCAGTTCTCCATTAGGGTTGCGGAGGTCCGATGCCAGTCGCTCCGTGGAAAAACTGAAATTCAGGTAAAACCGGTTGAAGTAGCCGATCCCAAATAAACTTGGGAATAAGGCTAGGAAGATGAGTGCAGAAGGATTTTAAACTTTATTTAAGTAACAATTAAAAATTATGTTAAAATTTAAAATAACTAATTTCACGAGTACGATCTCAATCTTGCTTCGTCAACTGAGACCAGTGGCATTTTTACCTTTGCCCTATTTCTTTTGCTTATCCCAATTTCCCTATTTAATAAGACAAAGAAATAATAGGTAGCTATTATTTCCTTGTCTTGGAAAATGATATATACCCAATAATGGTCAGCACCAGAGAGTTCGAAGTCTATACAAAGCAATATTAGATATTACGTCAACTCCAAATAAAACTGAACAAGTGATTTGCATATTAACATTAGTTACGATTACAATAAATAATGATAACATAATCATAGTTTTTGAAGTGTGCACCAGATAACGATGATTATGATGATTTTATGTTGATGATTATACTAACGTCATATGAAGTTTGAGGTACCTACACTTTTTTTCTTTTCTTAAAGAGACAACTTTCGCATTAGGAATAAAAATCCTGTGTCGTGGGGGAATTTAGTAGCATACATGAAACGGACTCAAAGAACACTCAAAACAAAGTGTTTTCCCATGTAGGATTTGAACCTACAACTCTTGGCCAACTTGGCGAAGCGACTTTGGACTTTTGAATGATGTATTCTTATCCCGAAGAGCTTTCAAGGTCTTTCAAGCCTTGAAATAAAATTGCTTTCCACTGTACCACAAAGTGCCTTGTCGTTGTATTTCGTACATCACCTGAAGGATCATGCATACCAACATAATGAAGCCATGTTATAATTATTCTATAGAAACTTTCTTTTATACCGTGAGCAGAGGCTTATCTAGCACATGAAGCGACCCTAAACATAGCTTATTAGATAGGGTGCAGGTTCAATAAAAGTGCCATGGCCAGCGTTGCAGCATCCCTAAACAATACTGCGCTCGTGTGCATTGCACACTCTGCACTGTAAGTAAAGACGCCCCTGACTGTAGGAGGCCAAAAAGCAGATGGTTCACCTGGCCTGCCTATGACCACTGGCAACTTACGGTATGGAGCTGCTAGAAAGTGCCTGATAAGGGTTACTTGAAATACAAGCTATTTGATTGACTGATGGTACTTCATGGTATTCGTTCGAAAGCAATTAAGGAAGTCATTAACGTTCCGAAAAGCTGGGTCTAGCCCAATTATACCAAATCATATCTTTTCCAAGTGAATCTTTGTTTTAAATGCGCGTCGTCTTCTAGTCATTTCAAGGACAACACCTACTCTATCAAGGACTATACAGATATACATGGAAATACACAAAGAACTGCCAGAATCGGTAGACTAATTTATATACTTCACAGTCCTATGTAGGGTGTGAACCCACAATACTCAGCGCAGCGGCAAGGTTGGCGACCGCTTAGGGTCACAGCACACTAGCTACTTTTAGCTTAGATGATCGGCGATTTTGCTACTGCCTAGATGTTGCATCGCATTTTAGCGATTGTCTGCGTTCGATCGCGGTATCAAAATCGCGCGTAATGCTGCATCATTCGCGACTTTCTGCGTTCGAACGCGGTGTCGGAAACGCGCGTTTTAGCGACTGCTCATATGCCTGGATCGCATCGGCTGTAGTGTTGTCTACGATTTTCTGATTTGTAACTTCGATTACTTATTTCTGTAATTTGCAATGATATTGAGGTATTCTGTAATCTGTGGGTTTTTTTACACATGAAAAAAATGATTGGAGTCAAGTCGTGTTCGGTAGACGCCAAACCGATGCTACCGGCATCCGAATGTGTGCGGGGACTAGCGTTCTGCTGCTATGTCGCGCTTCTAAAAAGCGACTCAGTCTCCGCTTTTGGTGTTTGGAGCGTTCGGTCGCCGACTACTCGCCGATCGTCGATGCTCAAAGTAGCTAGTGTGCTGTGGCCCTTAAATTACTACGCCTTCCGAGCAATCAAAGCTGTTTAATCCATCCAAATTCTATGTAACGTTGACGAAATATATTACATCTTAATATTTTTCTTATCTTTGTAGTATCTTTCGTATATGCACGTAGTCAGTTCCAAACGGAACTGTGCGATATTAGACCGGTACGTGGAACTATAGTGGGAATAGATATTTTTTTCTTTCTTTTTTTTCTTTTAAAAGACCGCATTAGGAATATAAATTTCTGTGTCGCGGGGGACTTTACAAACATACATGAAACGGACAAAAAGAACACCGAGACTCAGAACAACAAATTTTGAATCACACAAAGTGTTATCCTACGTGGGATTTGAACCCACGACACTTGGCGCAGTAGGAAGCGGTGTGGCGACCGCTTAAGCCACTATGCCAACCGTGCAGTCAATTGAAATGAAGGTTTAATCCCAGTAGTAAACTTTTGGGATTATGTACATTCAGGATTTGGTCCGTGTGGTGACGGATTAAGAATACAGAGTGTCACCACCCCTATTCATCCCACGCGGGTGTCGTAAAAGGCGACTAAGGGATAAACTACGCAAGACAACATCAATGCAATGAGAAGGAAAACTTGAAACCAACCCTATACCAACCCGTCTGGCCAGCGTGGTATAGTAGGCCAATACCTCCTTTTCAAGGAGAGGTCTATGTCCAGCAGTGGACTGTTAAAGGCTGTTGATGATGATTGATGAGGATTTGGTCAGTACCTTTTATTTTGTACTGCAATACTGTATATCAACCAATAGATAAGACAAATATAAAAAGAGGCAATCTTTAAATGTTTAAATAAATTAATAAATTTTATAAATAATTGACCGATACGTGCTCTTCAATGTTAATACGTAATAAACGACCTTCTCTTCCAGAGAATTTTATCGCAACTAAATATTTACAGCTGTAACAATTAAATAAACTATTTCAATATCACAAGAAGTGTAATAAAAATGAATTACGATGGTTTAAAACGGCTACGTTGACTGATAAAAGTAGCTTTTGAATTATTTGGTTGGTTGTAATTTACATGTAAATACACATTTGCATAAGGTGATAAAGACTTGGCTACTGTTTAAGAAATGTTACGAAAATTCGATGATTGTGTTAATTACTAAATAAACAGGTTATTTTTTTGGTATAGTGATAGTTTCTTAATTCCTTAAACTATTTAAAAAAGGAGGGAGTTTATCTCTACTTCTCTACTAATATTATAAATGCGAAAGTAACTCTGTCTGTCTGTCTGTCTGTTACGCTTTCACGCCTAAACCACTGAACTGATTTTGATGAAATTTGGTGTGAATATAGAACTGAACTTGGAAAAGGACATAGGCTACTTTTTACCGCGATAACCGACATACACGCGGGCGGAGCCGCGGGCAAAAGCTAGTATCAAATAAACAGATTTTTACGAAATGCTTATGAAATTATATAATGTACTTACACGAAATGTAATTTTTAAAATTTTTGTCTGTCTGTCCATCTGTTTGTTTGTTCGGGTAATCTCTGAAACGGCTATACCGAATTAGACGGGACTGCCACTGGCAGAAAGCTGATGATATAAGGAGTAAAGTCGTTACTCGCGATTTACAACAACAACCGCAAGTAACACCGAGGGACTCAGCTAGTTGTAAATATAATACGTAAGTTTCTGAAACGTATACAGATTAATTATGTTGATCTCAATCCTCTTCGTTCGTTCTTAAACGTATGGCCTTAATCTTCTTGTTGCGAGAGGAGAGCTGATCCCAGCAGTGGGACATTAAGGGTTGTTGATGATACAGACCAATGTCACCAAAAGGTTACAATATGTATGTAGAAAGTTAAGTTGACGAAAACTTTAGGCACAAAGTGTTACACCAAAGAAAATGTAGGTTATAAGACAATAAATACGAAATGTAGTAGGTACTAGCTTAGTGCTGCGGTTATTGTTGTAAATCGTGAGTGACGCCGCCAAGCGAAGCTAGTCTAAGAAAACATAACCTAGAAGTTACGGGAGGGGGGGGGGGGGGTGTCACATTTTACCACTTTGGAAGTGCCTCTCGCGTATGGGTTTTTTTTTTGACTTTCAGTTGTAAGTATCACCAAAATTTATTACAGAATACCTCTACTTACCTAGTTTCAACAGTATAGTTCTTATGGTTTCGGAGAAAAATGGCTGTGACATGTCATGTCATGACGAATCTATACCTAAGGGTTCCGTTTTTTGCCATTTGGCTACGAAACCCTAAAAACTGTTAATTTGAAATTAGATACAGATACTTCAATTTTACTATTTTTATGTAGATTATGGTTTAAATAATGTAGTTTAGTTTCGGAACTAAACTAGACACATTGTGTATCAACAAGATAATCCTATTCTGTCATCATCATCATCAACAGCCTTTAACAGTCCACTGCTGGACATAGGCCTCTCCTTAGAAAGGAGGTTTTGGCCTACTATACCACGCTGGCCAGACGGGTTGGTATAGGGTTGGTTTCAAGTTTTCCTTCTCTTTGCATCGATGTTGTATTGCGTAGTTTATCCCTTAGTCGCCTTTTACGACACCCGCGGGATGAATAGGGGTGGTGACACTGTATTCTTAATCCGTCACCACACGGAAATTCTGTTCTCGTAGTCCTATTCTGTACTCGTAGTAAATAAAGTTAGAAGTTTGTACTAAGGGATGTAACAAGTAATGAACGAATTGCATCATCATCAGTTATCATGCGTCCGTCAGCTCTCTGAGTTCGAATACATTGACCATTGGTTGTAATCAGCGATATGGTTGTAATCAGCGATATTTATCACACATTTAAGACCAAAGATTACGATTAGCTAATCAAATATCATAATTTATTTCTATCATACATACATATTAAATGCGAATCATTATTGTAATGATGGTGACATCATAACCAGACTATTTTTAACCGACTTCAAAAAAAAAGGAGGAGGTTCTCAATTCGTCGAAATCTTTTTTTTTTTTTTTTTATGTATGTTCAGCGATAATTTCGTCGTTTATGAACCGATTTCAAAAATTCTTTTTGCATTGGAATGGGCGTAGCTTACAGGTGGTCCCATTGTCACCATATCGAGATCAGATGATGGGATCCCAAGGAATCAAATATCAAAGCACAATTGTCGCGATTTGGGTACTCGGAATAGTTTTTCATTGAAGTCGGTTCCTTTTTGTTAAAATTATCCAAGATAATTTTGTGTTACCAAGATTGTTTCAAGCGGAGTGTGAGAGTCTAGAAAAGTAGCATAAGTTACTCTTTGTATCATTAAGTATCTATCAGTAAAAGCCCCATCAAAATTAGTGTAGCAGTTCCAGAGATTAGCAGGAACAAATAGACAGACTTACATTGGTCTAGTGGTTAGCGTATGCTACTGCTAATCAAGAGGTCTCGGGTTCAAATCCCGGGTCGGGCCAAAAAGTGTTTTTGGGTTTTTCTTAGGAAATTCCTAATAGCAGCCCGAAGTTTGGAAGTTTGGAGAGCACGTAAAGCCGTCAGTCCCGGCTGTCATGAACATCTATGGCAATCGTTATTGGGAAGTCAGTGCCCTCAAATATACTGACAACTAGTTCAATCTTCGAATTTCAGTTCTCCCTTAGGGTTGCGGAAGTCCGATGCTAGTCGCTCCGTGTAAAAACTGAAATTCAGGTAAAACCGGTTGAACTAGTAGTCGACCCCAAATAAACTTGGGAATAAAGGTTCGGAAGATGATGATGAAATAGACAGACTTACTAAAATTTTAAAAGTTGGTGTTTGTGTCATCTGCATTTAATGAAAAGCTGTTGATTTGAAATTATAAACCGAAACTTCAATCTTATTTATTAGTATAGATCATTGCGAAAGGTTCTTTTAAATGTTGCGAACTGAAAGAAGAGCCAAAGTGTGCTTGAGGGGAGACCACGACTAGGCAAACGGAGTGTGGGTCGCCCTGCGGCACCAACGACCTCCAGAAGGACCGTCGATTAAAGTAAGCGGCTAGCGGTGGACAAATGCAGACTGCCCATGTCAAGGATGGTTGGTGCTCCTTGGGGGAGAGATAGGTAGATTGATTGGACCGATAGAAGATGTACAAAGATTGAAAAGAACATGCTTGAAGATGGATATTAGAAGACTCAGGAAAGGAATTCATAGATCGAATGTTCTATATTAGGGACGTTTCTTTCAAGCTTAGAAACTTAATAACAGAAGTAGATCAAACATTTACGATTATAATGCCTCCTCTTAAAATTCTCAGATGACTCAAAGGCCGCTAACGTACTTGTGACAATTGAGATGCAGTCAGTAGACGTCTGTAGTCAGATTTCAGTCTGCTTTATCACTTACTACCACTTAAACAGGAACGTAAAATGGCATTAAGCATAAAATCTGAAATTGGCCGTTTAAAAGAAAGATATATAAAAGCAGAAATCGATGTTAGTATAGAAATTTTCCGTTCAAAAAAGATGGCAATTTCACCTAATAGTCTCGAAAAGTTCGACCCCGTACTAAAGTAGACTTCTGCAAAATAAAACCATAAAAATTCAGTATTTTTTTTTATACGGGAATAAACACACTTGCTACGCAATACCAAATATCATTTCGATGTACTTAATTTAGGAACAGTCATTTATATGCTAAGATATTTAAGTACAATATTGGTTAGAAACTAAAACAATGAACATAAAACCTTAAAAAATATAATATTATAACTTAAATATATTATTAAAAGGAGGCATGGTTCCGAGGATACTAGCAGCGTTCCCCCTTTGATTGCTAGACTAATATTTAATATAATTTAGTCACAGCCATATCACGTTACATTTAGAGTAAGCTGAACTCTATGTGGCCTGTTTAAAACAGGTACGGGATCCCTATGTATGGCAGGTTCTATAGTATTAAAGTGTAGCGATTTGTAAGCAAGCATAATCGTCTGTATGGGTGCTCTCTTCAGAATCGTTCCCCTATTACTAAGGATCATAACTCCTTAAGAAGCTGGTTGTCCTTTTCTATCTGATACGGTCCGTCGCCTGATGGAAAGTGATGCTGACACATATCTCCAGCTGTTTTTTATTCTATTCTCTATTCGTTTTCTATATCCTCTTGTTTCATGGGCTAATATTTTGTGTTGATAACGTGACTGAGTGACATTAGACAATGAAAAAAGAGAATAAAGATATAGAATAAGGAATATAAACGGCAAAAGTTTGCAGCTCGACTGTGGGAATTTTTTTCGGACTACGAGCTCTGGGTCTTTTGCCTTCTATTTTTCTCATAACTACCAGTCTTTTCAAGCTATTAGCTTCTTTGTACTTGATATGCACGAAGTAGTAGTCAAATAGACGACAGGCATTGGGTGTTTTCTATTAAGTTCATTAATTACGGGTGTTGTACTGAATTAAAAATATCAATTGTTGCCACCTCTATTCATCCCACGAGTATCTCCTTTCTAAAAAGAGGCCGTATGTACAACCGTGGACTATTAGATGATGATGATGAAATTAAAACATATTGTGTAGTCCATTTGTGAACCAGAAACGACTTCGCTAATCGTCAAGATACAATGCACTTTTATACGATAATTTTTAAATACTAGGCTTATGGGCTAAGTTTGAGAATTTCAGATTAGTGAGTGTTTTTACGCATTATAATTGTGACGTATTTAACTGGATCAGTGTAAGCCTTCTCTGGTACGTTTGGATCGGGTATTAGAGATTTCAATCTTTTGGGTGTGTCGATATATAGGTCGCCATATTAATACCTTCTCAGTCTTCTTCTTCTTCTAACGACAAGCTATATATATATATTATTGTACTTTATGGAAGGTTTAATGCATGCTCAATCAAGGAACCAAGGTTTTTCCTTCCTTTTTTTGCTTGTCTCCCCAAGTAAAAAGCTTCTTTACATATTAGATTCCATCTTTAGCTAGTTCAAAAAGTTCAGTTTCATATTCTGTTTCTTACAATGTGTGTTTAAAAGCAGTATTTACTTGCTTCGGCTTTCGTATATCAAAAACCTTGACCGTAGTTTTACTATGGCTTCTCAGATAAATGTATGTGTAATCGTGACCGATATTCCGAAAGAATCTAGTTCCATCTAAATCATTCGCGTTTTAGACTTCGAGTGGCGAAAAACGTGATATACTCGAACGCTTTACGAGTTTAACTTATATCTGAAATGATTGCATTCAATAGTAAGAATTATTTCAATTTTATCATTACGTCGATATACAATATTTTATATGATCAAAATCTTATTGTCATTTTAATAATTTCAATACTAATTGCTCTAATTTTCATATAGTGGCAACTTCCACAAAACAAAGTGGGGGGGTTCGATAGTAACAGTGGTCAGGCCTTTAAGATGAGGGTGACAAGCCCAGTAACAGCTACAATACTGTACTTGTCGATCTTATATTTGGATCTCACTACCGCTTTCTATGAGGTGGAGATCTTGAAGTGCGATATAAAAAAATATATAGTCGTCGGTACGCTACACTACATAGGTACACACCACTGTTGATCCTGATGTACAGGAGTTAAAGTGGTGACTGAGTGTGTAAAAAACATCGTCTCAATACACTGAAATATTTCTGAGAGACTACCTCGGGGGAGAAGTGGCAGCGTATGCGACTGCTGTGCTTTAGTTCTCGGGTTCGATTCCCGGGTCGGACTAATTGTTTGTGTGATTCATAAAAAAAATTCGGGGTTTGGAAATTTTGTTATATGTATTAACAAAAAAAAAGTACGTCAGTTGTCTAGTACCTATAATACAAGCTCTACTTTGTTTAGGACTAGATGGCGTTGTGTGTAAGATCTCCGAAATGTTATTATTATGGCCGAAATACCATATCGCGCTCGCTACCGCCTCTAACATAGTATGTATTCCACTACAGCCGACTTAATTAAATCTAGCTGGGTGTGAATGATCTCTCTAAGTGGATTTGGAGACGGAGCTCGCTGTTAATTGTAAGCTAACAGAGCAATAGCAGGTTTTATCCAGTTTGTATTCATTACGGTAGACTGATTCTGCTGGATACCTTATAGGTACAATCTGACCTTCTATTGACGATTGTTACATAACTTGGTGTTGGTTTTTGGTTGTAATTGATTTCATAATTATAGTAACGTCTTCTAAATATAAATAAATGAAAATATTTTGGAAATCTTTCACACAACATGAGAGCTTGTACTACGGGTACTAGACTTCTGATATAAATGGTGACGAAAAGCGGCAGATGAGGCGAGTAATAATAGGCAAAACGTGGAACGACGAAGTTTGGGACCGAGCAATGTGTCTCCTGGATGAATCTCTATCCATAAAGGGAGGGGGGGGGGGGGGGGGGAGTAGATCGATTATTTGATTCTGATTTCGATACCAGTTTCAAAGTGTATTAACCAATTAACCAAGCTTAATTGTTGTATTTCATGTTCGGTGTTGGTGGTAAGAATTTGAATTTTAAGATTAGTTTTCATTTTTAGTTATTTGCAGGTGAAACTAATAATCTATCCAATCTATAAAATAGGCCTTATGCGAGTGCTGATCAAGAAGTCTCGGATTTGAATCCGGGTCGGGCTGTTGTTGGTTTCTTCAAACAATATATTTTAATAGCAACCCGGATTATAGAAAAGACCCTGAGAGAACACTTTAAGCTCTCGGTCCCGGTCGCTCTGTGAAAAACTGATATTCAGGTAAAACCGGTTGAACTGTTGTGGTGTGAAAAAGCATCTCACAAAGCCTCTGGTGGCCCCCACTCTTGGATTCTATTCAAGCTTACCATCGGGCAGAATGGAGTCACATTGGTAGGCCTCAAATAAAAAAAAAAGAACTATGAGGCGACCACTATTCACGATTTCTGGCTCTCCTAGAGTTGAAAAGTACCTTTGGAAAATAGTCATTTTTAATATTTCGCTATCATTAGTAAAAAAAAAAGCGATTAAACAATGGCAATAACCTATCAAACATATATCCGTTTGTAACATACGTAATCCTAAGTCTTTATTGGTTGATAAAGAAATATCACATAAACAAACAATATGTAAGAAATCACTATCAGTTAACGTGCTACAATCGCCGGCGCTCATTACCATATTGTGTGATATCATAGATAGTGGCCTAGTTCCTCACAATAGCAGGCACTCCTAGAACTGGACATAGATTAAGGAATCGTAGACAAAAAAAATATCACGAGTTTTCTACCTAAAATGTAGTTGACAAATCTTTGTTATATATTATTAATAACGCCGTTAGTACACCTACGCGTTCGTATGCGGCAGCGAAACAACGAAATAAAAAGTGGCCAAGTGCGAGTCGGACTCGCCCATGAAGGGTTCCGTATCAGCAAGTAACATCATATAAAAGTTCTTGTAGTTCGTTGTAACTTTCATCGATGTTTTTATACTAGTGTATTGAATGAATAAAAGGTAAATTGCGTGTTACGATTTATGACGTATTAAAAAAAAACTATTTACTAGATATCGTTCAAACTAATTTTCGTTGGTAGTTTGCATGGTAATGTACAACATATATTTTTTTTAGTTTTATCACTCTCTTAATTTAGAAGTTAGAGGGGGGGGGACCAACATTTTTCCACTTTGGAAGTGTCTCTTGCGCAAACTATTCAGTTCAGAAAAAAATGATATTAGAAACCTCAACATCATTTTTGAACACCTATCCATAGGTACCGCACACTTATAGGTTTGATGAAAAAAAAAAATTTGAGTTTCAGTTCCAAGTATGGGGACCCCCAAAATGTATTGTTTTTTTTCTATTTTTATGTAAAAATCTTAATGCGGATCACAGAATACATCGACTGACCAAATTTCAAAAGTATAGCTCTTATAGTTTCGGAAATAATTTGCTGTGACATACGGACGGACAGACAGACAGACAGACAGACAGACAGACAGACAGACAGACAGACAGACAGACTTGACGAATCGATAAGGGTTCCGATTTTTGCCATTTGGCTACGGAACCCTAAAAACTGTCAGTATATAGTATGGAAGCAGAAAAGATTGAAATATTTTTCTTTGCGAAAAAACTGCTATGTACTAACGTTCCGCAGATATTTCGCTACCGCAGTAGTTTTGCAGTGATTCGCTGTCGCATACGAACGCGTAGGTTTATTAACGGCGTAAAAGGTATGAGTAACTCTGTACGGAGAAGCTGGTTTAAAAAGAAGCCTGAATTACTCCTTATATCATCAGCTATTTGCTAATGAAAATCTCGTCGAAGTCGAACAAACAGACAGAAATATATAAGTACCGTATTCATATGCATTTATTAAAAAGCTGTTTATTTGAAATTACAAACACACACTTTAATTTTATTTATTTGTATAGATTGAGAATATTTTCTCAATCAACGATTAACGCTTCTCAATAACCAAACAAACTTTGAAACTAAAGAGTTTAGACTTTCCCTGTTATAAAAGCTAAATTGCTGGAAGATGATCTTCTAGCTGGCTTCTATTTAGTTTCACTTGTGTGCCTTAACTCATCCGTCTGTCGGCGTGGACATCTCAAGTCAAGAGAACAGAAAATCATCATCATCATCAACAACCCATAATGTTTCACTGTTGGGCTCGGGTCTCCTCTCAGGAGTCGTCCATACGTCCCCATGCTAGTCCAGTGCGGGTTGGGGACTGGCAAGACACGTTGTGGCTACGTAATTTTGCCGTTGGATGCTTAAAGCCGCCCGAAGGCCTCCAACTAAGCTTCACAACTGCTATCCTATGACAACAATAGAAAATACTGTACGACATCCATCATTAAGAAGTTTGTGGAGGAATGGGAATCGTGTTGCTCCATCACAAAGGAAGGATCCTCCAACCAGATGAGGTGATCATACCTGGTGGGCCACTGCCCCACAGTTGATGTTGGGATGTTGTATATATGCTGGTCGGCGCGAGAATGTCACTTTCGAGATTCAGGATTAGTAGTTACTCCGTATAGATCGTTATGTGTTTTCTTCGTAGTTCAAAGTTTCTTCGGTAGATGGCGCTGTTGTTTGTTTTACTACGCGCTGTATGTGGAAGTCGCCACAAGTTCATTCATTCATTCTAAATAAGGAATAGTACACGCTTGAAGGTACAGCCAGTACTCCCTCTCACAGAAGACCAACCTAAAGTAACAGCGTCTGCGCTGTTGTTTCATTGGTGAGTGAGACATTGCCCATCACAATGAGTACGGTGACTTACACTCTTGGATTCTAGTCTTGCTTTCCATCAGGTAGAGTGAAGTCACTTAAGCAGGCTCATACGTAAAAAGTAGTAAAGTAAATTATGAAATTTACTTTAATACGAGTGAAGTCGTGTGCTAAACTTAGTTCAAACGCGTAGTGCACACTCCTTCGCATTCTTAGAACGAATTAATATATCTGATGTTTTTCGGAATGCATGTTTATTTATGATTCGTCATAATTATCATGAAATTGATTAAAGCCGAGTTTTCACTAGTGGAAACTATTGTGTGAAAAAAAATAATATTGCATGTATACCTTACCTTGGGGACTATTCATTAATCATGTAAGGTTTTAAAGGGAGGGGGAGGGGTGTAGTAATATATCACGTATGTTATTTTTTCGGCAAACGCGATACTGAACCTAAAAGCGACGCGTGACGTGTATTTAACGTCTTAATTGGAACGTCGTCGCACACAATTTACATTCCTCCACATGTAAAATTTTAATATTGGCTGGCTACACCACTATGTTTATTGTTTACTATTTTATTTATATTATCTTATGTTTCATAGTTTCGCCCATTGTCTCCCGAACTCGCAAAGTCACATGAAAGTTCAAATCAAGACCAAGTACCTTCCCCTAGTGTATACTCCGCTTAAAGATGTTTTTCACAGATAAATAATTAGTGGAAATGTTTTATTAAGTTATATAATAAATAAAATGAAAATACCGTTTAACATCAATCAAGATATGTGACATTATCGGGAATCATTATTAATTCATAATTAATTGTTATGAGGCAGTCTTCTGGTATCCGTCACATAAGGTTTCCTATAAATCCCTAATAGTATTATAAATGCGAAAATAAACTCTGTCTGTCTGTCTGTTACGCTTTCACGCCTAAACCACTGAACCGATTTTGATAAAATTTGGTATGAATATAGAACTGAACTTGGGAAAGGACATAGGCTACTTTTTACCACGATAACCGATATATACGCGGGCAGAACCACGGGCGAAAGCTAGTAAAACATAAGCTGTTACGTGAAATATTATTTTGAATAGCTGGCCCACGCAGCGTAATGTTACACCACGGAAACAAATTTATTTTCCCAAAAATATTGGATTGGTCGCAATGTGATGATATAGCCTAAATTCTTATTCGATGAATTGGCTGTCTAACAGTAAAAGAATTATACACATCGGACCAGTAGTCGCTGAGATTAGCGCTTTCAAACTCTTTCTCCTTTTAGCGTTTCGATGGCAAACGTAACGTGTCGGAAAATAAATATTTTCAGCCCAGAACGCGGCCACTTTGATAGCGTTATCGGTGGCAGCCATTAGGTCTTCCTGCGTGCAATCTCGCGCTAACAGCTCAGGCGTCCAGCTTTGAGGAGGTTGAGGTCAGCCTCGGTGCGGCTATCTGCAACTTATATCGGTACTACCAGGACAACTCACTTAGACCAAACCCATCAAAAACCGAGTCTTTCAAACTCTTTATAAAATAAGTATAGATATTTCTCCAATTAACAAAATTAGTAACCAAATTTATTAAACTTGTCATAACTAACCTATTGTCGTCGTTTCTCACTCTATCTGTTTATGTCAAATACATAATAATGTTAACTTGATTGTTAAGGTAAGATAGATAAACTGTTCCTCTTTTCTAAGTAAATAAAGATTATTATTATTATTATTATTATTGTTATTAACCTTATATCTCATTAAAGTTAAATCGGTTCAATAGTTTAGGCGCTAAGGTGGATTATAAAAAGATGCATATATTCTGCAAAACCATCACTCTTTATTTTAAAAAAACAACCTCCTATATTAGAAACATTCACCGGTGTCAACGTTTTTCTTTCTACCTGTTGAAATGAAATGAAATGAAACGAAATGAAATGAAACGAAACGAAACGAAATGAAATGAAATCATTTATTCTGCAATTAGGTTACATGAACACTTTTGCAAGTTAAACTTTTTTTTTTTGAGCAAATGAGTTCGGTCGAAAGGGTCACAAAACACCCAGACTCAGAACAACAATTTTGTAGATTACACAAAGTGAAGTAAATGGAGTTTATGTATTTATATCAGTTGTTTAGTACCCACAATACAAGCTCTGCTTAGTTTGGGACTAGATGACGTTGTGTGTAAAATATGTGAAATATTTATTTATTATTTATAAGTGGCGGCTGTCCCTTTCCATCACGTGCTCCTTTTCTTTTGTTTTTTTTTATATCATAAACAAGAAACGTATAATTTTTATCTTTTATTTTCATTATTTTCGTTTGTATCTGCCTATTGTCGTATCTGTTCTCGTAATCATTGTCACATCACCTGCGGATGTAGATCAATGACTTCTATTAGGTCTCTGAGAAGGTCCTGTATGTAATAGTGCATGAATAATATCGCTTGATAGATTGCAAATGGAATTTTCGTACTTCCTGTTCTCGTAATAGGGGTCAATATTTATATCGGAGGTAACCCTTCAGGTTGGTTTCTTACGACGCGAAATTAAGTTTAAAGAAGGTTTGTGATCCATAGTTTCCCTTTTTTAATAATTAAGTCTACCAAAGTGACTTTGCTGTCTCCAGGAGTAGGGGTCACCGTCCTAGTTATAAGTGCAGACAATGCACCATGATGACCCACAATATGGCGGCCTAGAGAGATGCTTTTGTATTATTGGGCCTCTGGTTTCACACTCCCCAACGAAATACGATAACAATTGTCAATACACGCTTTTTATAAGCTTCACCTGTATGTTTGTGTGTTTGTTTGTATGTTTGTAATCGACTCCTTTGGGCGCGATTTTGACCCAGTTTAAACAGCCAGATTTCGTTCAAACTTTATCGATTTATCGAAGACGATACTACAGTAATTTGAAAAAAAAAAAAACAAAAAAAAAATTAAAGAAATTAGTCTAAATCTAATTAACTAAAACGTAGAAAATAATTGTAATGTAACAAAGCGTAGGGTGCTTTCTGAAAATATTTCAATAACCTCGCCAAACGCTTTTTACATTAAAATTATTTTCTACGTTTTAGTTTAAAAGCGTGTTTGTTGAGTTTTACAAAACTATTTTTTTTAAGTTGATTTTCTGTGTGAGGGCAGTTCTATCCAGGTCTAGCTTGCTCATTCGTGCTAAATCTATGTATTATATTCTGTAATGTAATGATTGAAGAATACTGTTAAAGTTCTTCACGACTTAATTTTACACTCATAAGTGTAAGTAGTGAACAGAACTGAACCCCTAGCCAAGTTTCAAACGTCTTTCATTTTCTATTCTATTTCTCTATTCTCTTGTGTCATTGGCTAATGTCACTCAGTCACGTGATCAAATTAAAATATAAGCCAATCAAACAAAAGAATAGAGAAATATAATGGAATATAGAATAGAAAACGATAAGTGTTTGAAACTTGGCTAGGGCTTGCTAGGACCATTTCTCTGATTATAATGTTACACAGGATCGCCTTTGACTATTGTTAAAGTCAAGATATATGATAGCACAAATGGGGCGGCTTGACCAGGGCACTACTAACCTCACACAGAAGACCATCGTAGCAAGGGCGTCGCCACGGGGGGCAGGGAGGGGCAGCTGCCCCCCCCCCCCCTAGAGATTCTAAAAAAGTTGCCAAATATAATGCAACCAAAGTCCTAAGTCTTTGAGTTAATTTGCTTGAACAACGGCCACTATAATATTAAAATCTGGTAATTAAAAAAAAAAAATGTTGTACGCTGTACACTTATTCAAATTCAAACTCCTTTTTATTCTATTTTTCTAATAAATGTTATTATAACTTATTTACAAGTTTTTTATTGCATAGTCAAGAGCTCGTGCTCGTGTAGCTTCACACATTGGACTCTGTACTGTCACAGAATATATATGTATATATTATAGTACTAAGATACTGTTGTTATTACAATCGCTGTAGATGTAAGGCTCGTAATACAAGTGAAAAGCTTCATGTGCTGTCGACTTTACCTACAATTCATACCTACTTTTCTCATTCATAGAGAATGAGAAAAGTATGAATTGTAGTAGGTAAAGTCAACTTGCCCCCCCCTGCGCCATCGGCTGGCGACGCCCTTGCATCGTAGTAATGTCAGCATTTATGTTGTATTTAGTTGATGAGTGTGAGACCGGAGGCCTGAAGTTACAGAAGTATGTCACTAAACCGCCATAGTGTGTAATCATACTGCATTTTCCGTACTCATAATGAGAACCCTTACTCTTGGATTCTACGCATGCTTTACACAAGGTAGGGTAGATTTTTTTTTTTTTTTTTTTTAATAAATAAAAATCTTTATTGTCATAAATAACCTTTTACAATATCTTAAGAACTATAAAGTTACAAGATTTAAGGTAAATGTTTAACAATTAGAGTAACCCTAACTCCCAAACTAGGTGTTCCTGTGACTTGGGAGTTAGTGTTCTGCTGTTATATAAACAGATTTCTCTGAATTTAGGTTTAAAACGTGGAAATAAAATAAAATAAAATGCGGTGTGTGTGCGTGCATGCGTATGTGTGTGGGTTGTGTATGTGTTGTGTGTGTATGTATGTGTGAGTTGTGTATGTGTGTGTGTTTTGTGATGTGTCTACAAATGGGTGGATGTGTAGTTATGCGTATATAAGCTTACTGTTGGAGTCTCAATAACTCTTCAGTTTGTTCATAATCTAAGGTTTGCAAAAAAGCTATTGTTTTAGATTGAACTTCGTTTAGAGTAAGCCTACTGATAGGAATTGTTTTACATATTTTTTTGTATATCAATGTACGATTTATGTAAAATTGACGACCAGCAAATGCTGTCCTGTGGTTTTCTACTTTACATAAAAGTCTATTTGATCGCTTTGTAGGGTCTTGTGGGGGAGCCTCAAGATGTTTCTTAAGGGTTGCTTGAAGTACAAATAGTTTTCTGACAGATAGAATTTTACTGTTGGCATAAAGTAAATGAGTTGGATATCGGAATGGTTTCACAAGCATCACCTTGAGCACTGCTCTTTGTGCTCTCTCTATTGCAATGAGCTTCGTTTTAGCGGCTCCACCCCACACTGGTATGCAGTAAGTGATAACGGATTGACAGAGCGCGAGGTATGTCATCTTCAAAGTATCCATATCTGCACAATATCTTAGAGATTTGAAGATATAAACAAGTTTTCTAACTTTTGAAACGATATTATCAATATGTTTGTACCATTTCAATCCGCTATCAATCACTACACCCAGATACTTTATGTGATTAACACAGGTAAGGGCCTCACACGAGCAGTGGATAGGATCAGAGCATGTATGTACCCTTATCAAAAAATCTGTTCCAACTTTATTCCGACTACTAATGTGGAAAGGGATAAAATTAGTTTTTGTTATATTAAGGGATAACAAATTCAGGCGTAGCCAGTGTGCAACAGCTCGTAAAGACTCCTCTGCAGTGGCTTTTACTTCTGTCCATGTATTGCCATAGACAACAATCGCGGTATCATCCGCATAGGTAAAGATCCTGGATTTATGCAGAGGCAGAAGACACAAGTCATTAATATAGATCTGAAAGAGCGTTGGCCCAATTACGCTACCTTGCGATACCCCATACGTGACGGTTTCCTCGACACTCATACATGAACCTATCCTAACGACTATTTTTCTATTCTCCAGGTAATCTCTAAAAAGTCCTAGAGGTTTTCCACGGATACCTATAGATTCTAATTTCAAAAGAAGGGTGGGAACAGAAACTGTATCAAATGCTTTTTTTACATCGATAAAAATACCCAGGCATTTCTGCTTCGCATCTAATTTTCTTGCTACATGCTCTGTAAGATCCAAGACTGCGTTTTCAGTAGAAACCCCTTTTCTGAACCCATATTGATTGGGTGCTATAATATTGTAGTGTTTAAGGTAGTTTGCTAGTCTTCCATTTATTATTTTCTCCATTACTTTTGAGAGGGCCGAGAGATTCAATTTGGTAGGCCAAAAATAAAAGAAAATAGCAATGAGTTGGGGAAATTGCTGTTAAGATTTATTTAGGCGTATCTTGTTTTCATGTATCCTGTTATGGTGGGCAAACGAATAAAGAAAATTAGCTGTAAGTATTACGTTTTTGGTTAGATCATAGGATCTGTGAACCACACTCTACAAACTCTCCACATAAAACGTGTAGATTCTGGATATATCATTCATGATTTGCTTACATTTATCGCTCGAAGTACCTTGCCACATATCTAGGTCACTGAATACTTATAAACTATATTAAACTAGAAATTCCTTTTATAGTCACGTTAGGAATAGTCGTTTAAAGTAGTAAAAGTTTATTAATAAAACGTATAAATATTAATATTCTAGTTCATTTATTAGACTATATTTCAATAACGACAGTTCCGACATGATCTAGGAAATGCTATTGAAAGGGCAAATGAATTATAACTTTGTGATCTATTAATCCATATATCTATACAAAAAATAAAATTAAAGTGTTTGCTTGTGATTTCAAATTATCAGTTTTTAAATAAATCGCCGTTGCATATGAAATTCCAATGTCCGTCATGTTATACATCGGAAACAAATATGTTGAGCATAAAAAAGATTATTGTGAGCTAATCTTAAAAGATGGACATATGCTAGCCAGGAGTTTTTGTTAGATCCATCAGAGGGAAACTTTTATACATTGTTTTTAGGGTTCCGTAGCCAAATGGTAAAAAAGCAGCCAAGTGCGAGTCGGACTCGCCCATGAAGGGTTCCGTAACATCATATAAAAGTTCTTGTAGTTCGTTGTAACTTTCATCGATGTTTTTATACTAGTGTATTGATTGGATGAAAGGTAAATTGCGTGTTTCGATTTATGACGTATTAAAAAAAAACTACTCACTAGATCTCGTTCAAACCAATTTTCGTTGGTAGTTTTCATGGTAATGTACAACATATATTTTTTTCAGTTTTATCACTCTCTTATTTTAGAAGTTAGAGGGGGGGGGACACACATTTTTCCACTTTGGAAGTGTCTCTCGCGCAAACTATTCAGTTTAGAAAAAAATGATGTTAGAAACCTCAACATCATTTTTGAACACCTATCCATAGATACCCCACACGTATAGGTTTGATGAAAAAAAAATTTTTGAGTTTCAGTTACAAGTATGGGGACCCCCAAAATGTATTGTTTTTATTCTATTTTTATATAAAAATCTTAATGCGGTTCACAGAATACATCGACTGACTAAATTTCAACAGTATAGCTCTTATAGTTTCGGAAATAATTGGCTGTGACATACGGACGGACAGACAGACAGACAGACAGACAGACAGACAGACAGACAGACAGACAGACAGACTTGACGAATCTATAAGGGTTCCGTTTTTTGCCATTTGGCTACGGAACCCTAAAAACGGAACCCTTATAGATTAGTCATGTCTGTCTGTCTGTCTATCTGTCTGTCTATCTGTCTGTCTATCCGTATGTCACAGCCACTTTTTTCCTAAACCATAAGAGCTATACTTTTCAAACTTGTTGTGAAACTTCAACCGTTTAGGCATCGTACGCAATAGGAGCTCTGAAAAGGAATACCAGATCTTTCAAAGAAAACCTTCAGCTTTTTATTACTATCATAGACATACGGTACTTTACTCAAACAATCTAAATAACATATTAACCCTAGAAAGATAATCATATTTTGTAGTACGGAAAAGATACTCATGCGTAAAATTGACGCATATGTTTTAATTAGCTGCTGGGTGAACTATATTGATTTATTCGAATAAATCGAATACTATTATATATTTACACATATATTAGAATTAGTAACACTGCAGATAATTTAGTTTATACTCATGTGTTTATTGAAAAAAAACAAACCCTTTAAACTTTGCTATAAATCGACGAAATTTTTTAACACTTACTGTTACATATCAAAACTAATTTTTACTACAATAATCAGTATTTTCTTTAATACAAAATCAACAACCTAACATATCTACTATGAGGAAAATATACAAAAATCAGTTACAAACACCTTTGTCACATCTCAACGTTTTGCTAACGACATATAACTTTTTTACATTTTTGGCAGGACGCATTTGCCTTTCACCTTATTTTGGATTAGCAAAAAGTACAATAAGTACGTTTTTTACTACTGGCTCATCAATATTGACTTCTGATGTGCTAGGTACTTCATTTGGTAACTTAATCGATATATTATCTCTCAAATATCTCTTCAAGATAGGTGCTTCTAAACGTCTTTGCATAAACGAAGAAGACAGACTCAAGCTAAGATTTTTCATTTTTTTTTGCGACTTAGAGGCTTTTTCTTTGTTGTTAAGTATATTTAAGTATATTTTATATGCGTTTTTACGAGCAATGTTTGTCATTCCATACAAGAAAGCCATAGGCCATCTATTTGTTTTCCTACTACAGGCCATCAGAGAACACATTTGATCTAGTATGTCTACCCCGGCTTTTGTTTGTCTATACGAGCTTCCTCTGTGTCGCTCTGCACTTAATTTTCACTTTCGTGGTCCGCTACTTTACTGTCGGTAGCCTCACAGAAAGGCTCGTCGTCACTTTATATAAGAGCTACCTCCTCCTACAATGGGGAGAAGAAACTTGGAAAAAGACCATATCTATGGTCTTTATCCTAGTTTCTACTCCCCAGTGTATTATATTGTTGCCTATGGATCTAGAAAAACAAAGTGAAAATATAAGTTATGATATAAAGTACTTATACACACGAAAAAAAAAACATCTGTGTAAGTAAAAATCATAAAAGTCACGTAAAAGATAATCATGCGTCAATTTGACTCACGTAGTCGTTATATTTCAAAATCGGTGACACTTACCTTATTGACAATTAAGCCACACGGTAGCTCCCAGCATAGAATGAGATATCCCAAAAGCACAGTTATGGATTCGCGCTATTTAGATAAAGAGAGCAAAATTTCGAAAACGTATGCGTCAATTTGACGCAGACTATCTTTCTAGGGTTAATTTGTTTGTCTGTATGTTGGTATGAGTTAGCCTCTGGAACGTCTGCACCTATTTAGACGGATCTTTATCTGGCTGTTAGCTAATGATCCAAAGAGCAATTTAGGCTAATTTTATTACAGACAAGTTTTTTTCTGATGTCGTGAAGGTACAACATTAACCGCCGGTAAAGTCGAGTAACACTGCTAGTATGGCATAAAACAGTTATCGATTAATTCTGATTTATTCAGCTAATTGCACTAAACACTATATCATGACATTGGGTGAATGGTTTAGGTATATACTTGTTATATACTTAGAATATATAAGTATATGTACTATGTTAAGAATTGTTGTAGTAGTTGATATATTATATACCAGCAACCTTACTCTTGATTTCAATTAATATTGATCAGTATTGGAATTGTGACATTTCGTACTCTAGAATTCGACTATTAATGACCGTATATTACGATACGCAACCATTAATGGCTGTAACTTAAATTGGGATTGGATTACTATTAAATTGTATATTTGTAATTGTATCGGAGCCTCATTATATTTTAGATTTTTTATTTATTTATTTATACTTTATGTACATAAACAGAGACAAAGGTAAACTTAATGCTTAAAAAATCTGATAAGTCTTCAGATAAGTATTAGAAAATAAAACGAAAAGCTGATTTTACATTTTAATTTTATACTTACATAAAAAAAGCCACCAATGTAAGTGTTAAAAACTAAAAAGTTGCGCATTGATTGAGATCTAGTTTGAGATGATATAACAAATTGCCTCAAAAATAGTTTTCATTAATTTTTCAGCCACAACAGACATAATTATTTGTGACCCTTTTTATATAAGTTCAGTTTAGAATTTTTCAAATTTCATTATCGTCATCATCATTCAGTTGCCCATCAGTCCACTGCTGGACTTAGGCCTCTCCTATGGCATACCACAGAGCTTTGTCAGCTGCTTTTTGCATCAAATCGCAATCAATCTCAATCAAATCGTCCCGAAAAACTACCCATATGTACCACTCCTGGGCTCGTGTCACAGGTGAGGGTTAAATAAATCAGAGCCCATAGTGTTAGTATTAAAGCCATACGTCCCCACGCTGGCCGAGTGCTGGTTGGGGACTGACAAGACACGTTGTGGCTACGCAATCTTGCCGTTGGATATTTTTAAATCATAGACGGCCTCTAACTTCACGACTGTTATCTTATGATAAAAACTGGGACCGACTGCTTAACTTGAAATGTGTATCACGGAAATGCTCACAGCATATCATGCCACAAACGGTCACCCATCTAGGTCTGACCGTGCCGTTAACCCTCGATGATTGTTTCTAATCACCTAAGGCCAGTCGGCTATGAGCGCTTCACTACCCCAGTTTTAATAACAATTTTCAAACTTGTTTCAATCAAATTTTCTATAGTCTTATACAAAAAAGGAGACAAAAATGACATGAACAACTATCGTCCGATTACTCTAATACCCGTAATTTCTAAGATTATTGAAAAAATAATGTACGAAAAGATGTACTCTTTTATAACAAAACATAAGATATTGAGGGAAGAACAGTTCGGTTTCAGACAAAATAAATCGACAACTAATGCGTGTTTTTCTCTTGTAAAAATGATTACATCTAGTCTTAATGAGAAAAGACCAATATCATAAATTTTTCTTGATATGTCCAAGGCATTTGACTTTGTGGACCACAAACTACTACTCTTTAAATTACATTGTTATGGTATTAGGGGAAACGCGTTACAATGGCTGGAGACATACTTATATGACCGCCAACAATGCGTGGAGATATCTAGACACACACTATCTATCACTATCACACTTATCGCCAAAACTCCTGTGGCGTTCCCCAAGGCAGTATTTTGGGACCCTTATTATTTCTGCTTTATATTAATGATTTGCCCAATATAACTTCATATTCATGCATTCTGTATGCCGATGATACAACTATTAGTATACAACTCACAGATAACAATATTACCAAATATGAAAACTACTACTACTACTACTACCCTAGATAAATATTGCAATTGGAAGATACACATTGACACACTATGCACTAAATTGCATTTTTTTTTATATGTTTTGTACAGAATGACTCGCGTAGCGGATATAAATGCTGCACTCTTAGCCTGTCACGGCTATGTATCATCAATTCTTCGTTACGGAATTATAATATGGGACAATTCTGTGGATGCTATCAAAGCGTTCCGAACCCAAAAGAAATGTATTCGAGCACTAACTAAAGCCCAACCATTAGAAAGCTGTGTCCCACTATTTAAACGTTTAAAATATTACCGCTTCCGTCTTTATATGTATTCGAGGTCTGTATCTTTGTACATAAGAATATTGATCTATTCCAAGTACACAATGATGTAGTAATAAGAAAGAGTAGAAACTCCTACAAGTTATGTGTACCCCAACAGAGAATCAAACTACACTCGGTTCCAAAAATTACGGGTCAGTCACAAAAATTGAAATACCTCCAGAACTGTAAAAGCTAGATCAATGAAATAAAAAACAGAATAAAGACTTTTTAGTTGCGCTTCTAATAGCATATTATTTAAACTGGTTGATGAAAAAAACTTCATTAGAAAAACAAAGTTAAAAAAAATGACTATTTTTAAAAACAAAATTTTTGTTTCATGTCATTATGGATGCTTTCCATTTCTATTCTGTCACAAAAAAAAATATCGTGAACGTCTTCCACGTGCATAATTATTATTCTGTGAGGTGAAGCATGGCAGTCACGCTAGAGGAATGTACCAGAATCCTAACTTTTTTGGAACTTGGGCGGAGCCAGCGTGAAACAGCCAGAAACATTGGTGTATCTTTGTCGACTGTTCAGCGGGTAGTCCAGCGGTACCAAGAGACCGGATCACACCTTAGAAGACCAGGAAATGGCAGACCAAGATGCACAACGGCCAGGGAAGACAGACAACTGGTGGCTACAATGCTCCGAAATCGTTTTCAAACTGCTGTTGGTCTAAAAACTCACTTTATTCGCTTTGGAGGTGGCAATTTAAGCGCTCAAACAGTAAGAAGACGTCTTGCTGAAGCAAATTTGAAACCATTGAGGCCCGCAAATGGCCCCAAACTGGAACGGGGACATCGAATTGCAAGACAGAGATACGTGCGCGAACACCTAAACTGGACACTAGACGATTGGTCTAGGGTAATGTTCACGGACGAGTCTAAATTCATGCTTTATAAGCATGATGGTAGGCAGTTGGTGTACAGAAGACCAGGGGAGCACTTCCATCAAGCGTGTGTGGAGGAAAAAGTGGCGTACGGTGGAGGCTCCGTACAAGTTTGGGCTGGGATTTCTGCTGAGGCCCGCACCGAGCTGGTGCTCATTCAAAATGGAACTCTAAATGCAGAGAGGTACGTGGAAGAGATCCTCAATGAACATGTAGGTCCTTTCATGGCCAGGATGGACCGGCATGGCATATTAATGCATGATAATGCGCGTCCCCATACCGCCAGAATTGTACATGACTACCTTGAAGAGGTCGGTATCGAACTCATGCAGTGGCCAGCGCGAAGCCCGGACTTAAACCCCATCGAGCACGCCTGGGACGAGCTTCAGAGATGCGTGAAAGGTCGAAACCCCCCACCAATCACGCTTCCCGAGCTCATACAAGCACTGGTGGAGGAATGGGAAGGTATTCCTCAGCACCGGCTCCGAAATTTGGTGTACAGCATGCCTAATCGCCTGGAAGCTGTCAGAAGAGCTCGTGGAGGCAATACAAAGTATTAAATGAAGAAAGTGATGAAAAACAGCAAAAAAACAATCATAAAAAAAATGTAATCTTAAGAAAAATATGACTACTTTAGTTTTTTTTTAATTTAAGATTAATATTGTGGGTGTAACTAAGTTTTATTTTATTTTTTATCTGTATAATTAAATTCTCAATTGAACAGTCTTCGTTTCATTAGGATGGCATACGTAGTTCGGGAGATATTCGGGTTTATGTGACTGACCCGTTATTTTTGGAACCGGCTTTATTTTCCAATAATGTTTACTGTATGGCAATTCGTATCTAAAATAAATTACCAAATGTCTTTAAAAGTCTTAACCTCAGCACATTTAAAAAGAAATTATTTGACTTCATTTTATTGAAAAGTTATTACTCATTAACTGACTTTCTCGATGAAAGGTTTGATTCGAATTTTAACTTGGATGACATTTTATTAAACATGACAATTTGACATTTTATTAAATAATTCTTGACAGTACCTATATGTTTAATGAACTTGAATGATTTTTGACATTGTATTTAATTTATTTATGGTTGCAATATGTGTATCACATCATGCTAAAAAGTAAATTGTCTGCATCTTGCTACGTCGCAGAAACCTCTGTTACTGACCATGACAGTGTGTTTCTTATCCTGAGACAACTAGACTTACCGAAGAAACTTTTTACCTGTAAGACAGTTAACTACGTAGGACTTGATGCGGATATGGCAAACATGAGTTTCGATTTTGTTTATGAGTCGACAGATGCGAACTATGCTACTAGTTTGTTTATTACTAAGTTAACCTCTAAGATTGAATCAAACACGCATAGAAGTACTGTACCTAATCGTAAAAGAATACAAAAACCCTGGATGACTACAGGCTTACTAAGATGCATAAAAAATCGTGATAAGCTGCATATAAAACTCAAGAAAGACCCTCTCAATGAAATGCATAAGGTTACGTATTTGAGATACAGAAGCTATTGCAATAACTTACTCAAAAAAATTAAAAAAGACTATGAAAGTGACTTACTTAATAAAGCGACAAAAACTAACAACAAAGCGCTATGGGATACTATAAAATTAATTACACAATATAACATGAAAACCAATCCGGCCACGGAGCTTCTATCATCTCAAAACACAAATGCTTCTGTTAATCAAATAAACAGTTATTTTGTATCCATTGGAAAGAGTCTCGCCGAAAATGCTAAGAAATTAACTGCGAAAAGCTCCTTAAAGTTCCACCAATCCTCGTTTGTCTTAACTCCCACTGATGAAGCTGAGGTCACGAGCTACATTCTAAATATAAAAAAAGATAAAATAGCAGGACGAGACACTATATCTGGTACTTTTCTGAAGCGTTACCACCCATACCTAGTGCCACCTATAACTTACTTGTTTAACTTGATATTCACTACCGGTGTCTTTCCTAAAGATTTTAAGCTCGCCGAGGTAATACCAATCTACAAGAGTGGAGACAGAGGCTGTGTAAATAACTATAGGCCTATCTGTATCTTATCAACTCTTTCAAAAATTTTAGAAAAGATTTTAAATAAACGTTTAACTGCTTATCTAGAATCTCATAACCTCCTTTCCAAATCGCAATTTGGGTTTAGAAGTGGCATTTCAACAAATCACGCAGTTCACGAACTAACTGATTACATTGTCAATAAATTAGATAAAAAGAAAAAAGTATTGTCAATATTTCTTGACATAGCCAAAGCTTTTGACACAGTCTCTGTTCCACTCTTACTAAACAAACTCGAAAAGATGGGTATTCGTGCCACGCAACTGAGTCTGTTTGAAAGTTACCTTACCGGCAGGTCGCAGCGTGTTAAAATCGATGGAGTCACTAGCGATGACCTTCAAATTGAGTGGGGCGTGCCCCAGGGCTCTGTAATTGGGCCGACGCTATTTCTCACGTTTATCAACGATCTGTGTGACCTTCAGCTTAAAAACGGCAAAATCGTTACCTTCGCCGATGATACCGCATTGATTTTCTGTGGGGATTCATGGGACGACACTTTTCATGCGGCTCAGGTGGGACTCAATGAGGTGTTATCATGGCTAAAGAGCAATGGACTTACACTCAATGTTGAAAAGACGAAGTGCTTACCGTTTGCGATGAGAGGTCTATCTCCTACAGATCTGAGCAACCATTCAATTTTGGCCCATTCGTGTTCTTTCGATCGTTCTCCTTGCTCATGCAAACATTTAACCTATGCTTCAGTTGTTAAGTATCTGGGTGTCATGATTGACAGTAAATTGAGTTTTAATCCCCACATCGACCTACTGACATCAAGAGTCAGAAAGCTAATTTTTGTATTTAAAAACTTGAGACATATTGCTGGCAGAAATGTGATAAGGATGGTTTATCAATCACTTTGTGAACCTATCCTATCATATTGTATAACTGTTTGGGGCGGTTCATGTAAAACGGCTATGATGAAGCTGGAGAGAGCTCAGAGAGCGGTACTAAAGGTTGGTCACTTCCTACCTTTTCTTTTCCATACTAAAGACCTATATCTTAAAGCCGATGTCCTTACAGTTCGCCAGTTATACATCCAAAATGTTATTCTCAAACATCATTTATCTTTGACCTACGATCCTGCTCCTACACATAAAAGGTTAAAGAATAAAATCTGTCACGGCAACTCAAATCAGTGGACTACTGCTTTTTCTCGGCGGTTCTACGGTTTTCTGGGTGGGTACCTGTACAAAATTATAAATAGAAGAAAATCAATTTACCAACTTACCCGATATAAGTGTAAAACAACTGTCACTACGTGGTTAAAATCTCTTAATTACGAGGAAACTGAAAATCTGCTCTGTGTGCCCTCATAACTTCCTTTATCCTGGTCTGTTTCTTGCGGTGCTTCAGTGATCTCCTCTTACGAGTACACACTCATGCAACTTCACACATAAAAATACACACAAACACGCACGCCCACACACACACACATACACACACACACACACACACACACACACACACACACACACACAAATTAAACTCATCATTTTTAACCATTTATATTTATGCTCACTTCTTCTCCAACCATACATTCGACTGTCCGGAGTTGGGAGTCGCTGGTAATCTGTAATACAGGTCTTCCTAGTACAGATGCCAGTCTCCCACACAGATTACATCTTGTCAGCTGTTTTTTTTTATTTTTATTTTGTGAATTTTTGTATATATATTGTAAACTGTGTGTGAGAAGAAATAAAGCTATTATTATTATTATTATTATTATTTATTTTTGACATTGCATTTAATGACTCTTCGCATTGTATTGTATAGTCCTTGATAATATGTTGAGGTGATATGTCTTATTGTATATTAAATAATAATGATTCTAGCTATTTCCAGAAAAGTAATGTTGAAATATTGCTGAAATTAATTAATTTAACCTTTTGACCTTTTGAAATATTTGTAAGCAGCAGAATATTATGGATGGAATTTCGTATTTAACACCTGTAATTTACAATATTCTTACAAATAAATAAATATTAATATTATTATAAATAATATAAATAAATACATTAATATAGGTACGATCGTTATACGACAGATCAAACTAAGCTGACATTTGTAAAGTTTGAAATATCTTAAAAATGTTCTCCTTATTATTCTAATAGTTCCTTTGAGTACAGAAACTTTGAATTCACTTGTAATCGCTTATAATATTTTATATGATTTTTTCAATATCATTCAATACTATGGAGGGACTACGTTGGAATGTCAACTATACTAGACTTTTTTGCTTTCCTATCAGCTGGTAGGAATATTATACAGACGATGACGCCACCTGAAAAGATAACAGAAATAATTTAATTAATTTTGCATTTATTTGTCTTTATTGTATACACAATACTTTGTGTATACAATAAAAAAAAGTACAAAAAAGAAACAAATGAGTTACTAGGTATGTATGTACAACAATAGTCGGTCTTATCGCTCATGGCGATTTCTTCAGACAATTACAACACGGACATCTCATTTAAAACTTAAGGTAGTTTACACACAAGTAACACATTATATATTATAATATTTAAGAATTCATCATCATCATCAACAACAGCCTTTAACAGTCCACTGCTGCACATAGGCCTCTCCTTGAAAAGGAGATATTGGTCTACTATACCAAGCTGGCCAGACAGGTTGGTTTCAAGTTTTCCTTCTCTTTTAATTGATGTTGTCTTGCGTAGTTTATCCCTTAGTCGCCTTTTACGACACCCGCGGGATGAATAGGAGTGGTGACACTCTGTATTCTTAATTTCGTCATTATGTTGATCGCCTGTACTTGATACATTCGTACACCGCCCCGGTCGAGCCGGTCCATCCGTGCTGAAATCAGCGTGACTCTACTACCTTGAAAACTATTACTAACAGAACTCGCCACTGTATGAAACATAATTAAAAAAAGTGTAATTGTTTTTGATTGGATTTTAAAACATTAACCTATCACACCTCTGGTCCCAAACTAGGCAGAATCTGTATCTGAGAATGTACCCAGATTGATAACACTACTAACTTAATACATAAATATTAAAATATTATGAAAAAAATAATACCTTCTAGCTTTTCTTAGCTATTCTTCCTAGCCCACGATTAATGATTCCCACGATTACTTGCCACTAACTCTAGTTTGACAGTGAGCATCACTTACGTATGTCAAATGTTCCAAGAGAAAGGATGATAGTCTAAATAAAGAGTCAATAAAAGTCTCACCAAACACAAATGAAGACCACGTGTAGAAAGTAGCTTCACAGTATTGAGTGATCGCAGCCCCCACGAGGCTCACTGCGGTGAGCGAGCAGAGACGAGCCACCATCATTCCTAAGCTGGTTACTAGCCCTCTAGTAAATATAAATATTTTTTTAAATATTTTACACACAACGCCATCTAGCAAAGCCTATATTATGGGTACTAGACAACAGATATAAATACATAAACATACTCTTTTTTGTAAATACATACATATTAGACATAGAAAACACGCAAACTCTAAAACAAACCTTTGCAGATCATACAAACATTTGGTCCCACCCGGGAATTGAACCCTCTTGATTACCAGCCTCAATGTATTTAATATACTTCAATGTATTTATACTACAACATTACTCGTTAATGTTTACATAAAAAAGTTAAAGTAAATACTAAAATGCTATTACGTACCTATGTAAAGCAGGGTATAAGTTTACAAAATAAGATGATATGCATCCATTTCCTATCGAAGTGGCTTGAAGCAGCGTAAAGAATATTATGTTGGCGATGGGATCCTTGACGTTTACTAGGAGTAAACTAACTCCCGATACGAGGAGGATAGCTATTAGCAGCATACGGGGGCGGGAGGACACTTTGACCACGGCTAAGCTCATGAGCCAGTAGAAGACGCCATACGCCATTCCGGCGTATATTGTGTTTACGGAGATTTCGTCATTGCATTCCAGCTGAAATAAAAGTTTATATACCAACAGTTTACTGACAAACTTATATATTAGGAATGTAACAGAGTGAAGCTGCGTGGGGACGTATGACCTTAATCTTCTCCTGATAGGAGACCCATGCCCAGCGGTGGGACGGTATGGGTTGTTGTTTTAATTTATTTTGTTTGGCATAATTATGCGTTACACTGTTAAGACGCAGAATGTCAATTTGTCAATGTGACTGGCGATTGGTTTTGTATGAGAGTTTAAATGTGTATGTGTAAAGATTTCTCCCACAAAAGATAACAGACTGTTTTGTCTCGAAAAAAGACGTTATGGCTACTTTCCTCTAGTACGCGGGCCTGTGTTGATCCATAATCTAGCCATAAAACTTATGTATTTACTAGCTGAGCCCCGCGGTGTTTGTTGTTGTAACCGCGGGCAACGCTGCGGGGCGAAGCTAGTAAAAAAAAGTAGCCTAAAATTTACTCCTTATATCATCAGCTATCTGCCAGTGAAAGCCCGTCAAAATCAAACCAGCCCTTCCAGTGATTAGTCTGAACAAACAGACAGACAAACACAAATTTTGATGATAGGTGTTAATTTGAAATTACAAACAGACACTTCAATTTTATTTATTTATACGTGTATGTATATTTATATTTATATGTACGTGTATGTATATATTTATACGTATATTTATACGTATATGTATATTTATATGTATATTTATACGTGTATGTATATTTATATTTATATGTACGTGTATGTATATTTATACGTGTATGTATATTTATACGTATATGTATATTTATACGTGTATGTATATTTATACGTGTATGTATATTTATATTTATACGTGTATGTATATTTATACGTATATGTATATTTATACGTGTATGTATATTTATACGTGTATGTATATTTATACGTGTATGTATATTTATACGTGTATGTATATTTATTTTATATTTATACGTGTATGTATATTTATACGTGTATGTATATTTATACGTGTATGTATATTTATACGTGTATGTATATTTATACGTATATGTATATTTATACGTGTATGTATATTTATACGTGTATGTATATTTATACGTGTATGTATATTTTTTCTAATCTATTTTTTTTAATCCTGCCAAAGTAACTGCTTGAAGGAAATCTTGAGTAGAATTTAAGATTACGGGCTAAAAACTTATAGGCAATGCAGACCATACAACATGTTGACCCACACTATGCCCGCCTAGTGAGATGCTTTGATATAACAAATATCTAAAGCTAGCAACCCGCTTAAATGACCCAGTATCAGAGTGTGATGTAATCACGTGCGCTGGTAGTGTATTCTCTAGATACGTTTCATCATCAACGGCCTATAATTGTCCACTGCTGGGTATAAAAATCTCCTTAAAAAGTAGGTTTTGGCCCACTACACCACGCTGGCCAGACGGATTGGTACAGCGTTGGTTTCCAGATTTACTCCTGCCCTTACTTCCATACTCCTGGATTCTACTCATGCTTTCCATGAGATAGAGAAGAGTCAAGAGTTGAAAAGGAACAATGCTATAGTGTATGATATCTGCGAATCTTTAACCGTTTACGCAGGGCACGCAGTGAAAGCTCTCAAAAGGAATATATCTTCCCCGTTATTTCAACATTTTTCTTTGATGCTCCCCTCTTTTTCGAAAAAGAGTGATGATATAGCCTTTTTCGTTAACTGTGCTATCAATAACAGTTTTTTTTTCTGAGATTAGCGCATAAAACTCAACAAACATAAGAAATATTAACATTACGTTTTCAATTTCAATTCGTGCTTTCAATGTTCATGGTGTTCAATTATTTCAATTTAATAGAATAAATAGAATAAACATACCGTTTCAGCTATTTGAGTATTATTTAATTGGCTACTACTGTCTCCAAATAATCTCTGGCAAAAACTTTGCTCGGAGCTATCTGCAGTGTTAAAAGATTTGAAGAAGAGATTTACTATTGTTGGATACCACATACTAAATGCGTTGTTTCTGTAAACAATAAATTAATTAAACTTATAAGTTTGTTTGTTTCGTTGGTGAGTGTGAGACAGGGGATGATGCAAAAGTATCATAACACGTTGCCATAGTCTCTTGCCATACAGAGATAATATATATTAGATAGGTACGTTCTATACAGAAATGGAAATTCGGAATGCGTTTGACATCGTGGGATACGGGTACATCTTCTTCTTCCTAGCCTTATTCCCAATAATATTAGGGTCGGCTACTAGTTCATCCGGTTTCACCTGAATATCAGTTTTTCCACGGAGCGACTGGCATCGGACCTTCGAAATTTTGAAGGTTGAACTAGTTGTCAATAAATTTGAGGGCACTGAATTCCCAATAACGATTGCCATAGATGTTCGTGACAATGTGACGTGCTCTCCGAGGCACGGGCGTGAATCACTGTCAAACTTCCAAACTCCGGGCTGCTATTAGGAATTTAATAAGAAAAACCCAAAAGCACTTTGTGGTCCGACCCAGGATTTAAACCCGAGACCTCTTGATTCACTAGACCAACGAGACAGTTTACCGTACGGTATAAAAAAGAGGCAGAATTTTTGTCAACAATTAAAATGGTACAATTAGTTGTACCATTTTAATTGTTGACAATTAGTTGGCACCTTATAGTGACGTAGGAGGTACTGTGACGAGATTAATTTTTCAAATATGTAACATAATTATTGTGAAGGACATTGTCATATGCCTTACTTAAATAGGTAATGAGGCATTTTATCTTACGTTACACAGCAAAGCGCCAACAGAAAGAATAGTTGAATAGTCCTCCAAAGTAAAGGTGGTTTAAATATAGGAACAGTCTGTTTTTTAAAGGTCTTCCAGAATGTTTCGCTTTTTGAAGCAATTGACAAGCCTGTCTGGGTTATGTGTCTCACCTGTAATAAATATGTTGAATTTAATTCCATATAGTATGGAATAAAATAAAATTCCAGGTAACTTAGAATTAAATTCAGTGGGTTGCACAATTTGGAACTAAGTACTGAGGAATAAACTTTTTTACAAGATAGTAGTTTTGAATATGTAAATTTTATTAGTATGTATCTATTTCATTTATAAACTATTAACACTTGTTTAGTAAATATTTAAAATGTAACGAATTTGATTATAATGTCCTGTATATTTTAGTCTTAGTGAATTGATCAGCCTGTTTTTATTAACTGACTTCGTAATAGGTCTGCTTTATTGCTGTTAAAGGTTTAGCAAGCGTTCTTAAAACCCTATCATAGAAAATAAATTTACAAACAAAATAAAAAACCAAGAAGTAAATGTAAAAATTCCAAAACAATTATTTGTAAGTCATACAAACATTTGGTCTGACCCGGGAATTGAACTGTCATGTTCAGCAGTACCAAACACTACTACTGCGCCACCGCGGCAAAAGTCCTGGTGACGTGTGAATCCGTTAGATGCTGTGACAGAAACACTATTTTTACACTCACCGGATAGTCTTCCCTCTTCCCTCCGTTCCTTACATACATCATTGTCAACACCTCTGAAGCTTTGTCGCTATGTCCTCTACTAGCCAAGAACTCTGGACTCTCATAGACGTAGAACAGAAGAATTGCTCCGATTCCCAGCGGAATTGCTAAAGCTATAGTATAGAGCCTCCAAGGTCGGAAGGTCATGTTTAATAAGGGGAGATCGACTTTGAAGTTCAGTGGCAGGATTAGCCCGGCCAAGCCTGTAAAGATTGGAAATGTATGAGCTATTTTTAGATTTCTTTATCACTGATTTGTTTCTATGATTTTTTTGATGAAACACGCTTCTAAACTAAAACTAATTTTAATGTAACAAAGCGTGGGGTGCTTTCTGAAAATATTTCAATAACGTCGCCCCACGCTTTGTTACATTAATATTATTTTCTACATCATCATCATCATCAACAGCCTTTAACAGTCCACTGCTGGACATAGGCCTCTCCTTAGAAAGGAGGTTTTGGCCTACTATACCACGCTGGCCAGACGGGTTGGTATAGGGTTGGTTTCAAGTTTTCCATCTCTTTGATGTTGTCTTGCGTAGTTTATCCCTTAGCCGCCTTTTACGACACCCGCGGGATGAATTGGGGTGGTGACACTTTTCTACATATTTTCTACGTTTTAGTTTAAAAGCGTGTTTGTTTAGTTTTTTATAACTATTTTTTTTTCCGATACAAAACGGTCTGTAATCTTTGGTGGGGTGTAATCTTCACACATACACATTTAAACTCTAATACAAAACAATCGCCTGTCACTATGAACTCACTCAAAAAATTAAAACAAAAATATTCAGTGACTTGACTGCCTTGTTTGTCTAGTGGTTAACGCGTGCGGCTGCTGATCAATAGGTCTCTGGTTCGATTCCCGGGTCAGACCAAATATTTGTGTGATTCACAAATATTTTTTTCAGAGTCTGGGTGTTTTTATATGTTTAATATGTGTTTAGAAAAAAAAAGTGTTTATATCAGTTTATTAGTACCCTTAATACAAGCTCTGCTTAGTTTGGGACTTGTCTAGTACGTTGTGTATAAGATGTCCAAAATATTTATTTATTTATTTAAAAAATATTATACACACACGAACACAATCCGTGGTATAACAGTGTAACGTATATGCCCATTTGGGCTTATGCTTTGACAGATATTTCAACTTTGAGATAGGCTATTTCCCATGGTGTTGCTTAATTTTGATTAATCTAATCTAGTTTTCAGGAATACTCATGAATAATAATAAATCAAAGTACAGTAATAATAAATAAAATCAAAGTTTCTAATCAGAGATCAGTAAAGTAAATCATCATCATCATCATCATCAGCCTATCGCAGTCCACTGCTGGACATAGGCCTCTCCAATTGCACGAAGACATGCTGTGTGATAATAGTGTAACATAAATATGTCTACAAAAATCGATCAGTGACTTTTAATCAGTGATTTATAATCGAAACATCTTAGTAAATACTTACCGAAAGCAAAGAAATCAGAACTGAGACACAAGCTATTCATAATGAATAGATACTGGCTCCTATGCTTCTTTCCAGTGCACTCTCCAAGCAGCGCCATCGTCAGTGTACAACTAGCTGTTGAACTGTAACAGTGAACATACTATATAATACTTCTGTCGCTTCAGCATTCGATAAGATAAGAATATTGTCAAATTCAATACTGACAAAGTGACTATTCTATCTGATGGAAAGCATGAGCGTCCTCTTTATGAATGCAGATAATGCAGCCTGATGACCCACACTATGGCGGCCTAGTGAGATGCTTCTGCATAATCTCTCTCCAATGGGTCTCCGGTCTCACACTCACTAACGAAACACGACAGCAAGAATGCTGTCTATTAAGGTTGGTCTTCTGAGCCAGGGCAGTCCCGCCCCGGTCGGATTGTACATTGCATTTGATGACACATCAAAGAGAGCTAAAAAAATAATGATCCTTAATACGTACAAACAGCAGCAGATTATCTTCACAATGAGCATGAACAACCAGTGCGTGGAGAATGCACTTATTACTGCGAAGATGAATCCCACTGAAGTGGACAATAACATGGCTCGTTTCCTTCCTCGAGTGTCCGCATAATATCCCCATGGAAACGCGAAAATTACGCCTGAAATAATATATCCAATAAAGTTTCGGTTATTGGCCGTCTAGCCCCAAAACGAAGCACAAGTTGTACTAAAGTACGGCCAACGAGAAGCGATACAAAAGTTCATTTACCTTAAAAGCGACTGTGGAGTTGACAATTTATTATCTATCGCTTTCCATGTTTTGTATTGTCTAAATGTCTCGGTCTCCCGGCAAAATACAATTAGGATCAAGACTAAAATTCAGAAACAAATATTTGCAGACCATACAAACATTTGGTCCAACCCGGGAATTGAAAACAGTCGCATGCGCTACCACTGTCAGTTAAGGAATATTAGTTTTTTTGCAATTGCAACATTTTACAACTGACTATATACGTATTAGTTAGGTTAGTTAGTACGATGTACGATGTTCACGAGACAATGTTAAGTTTAAATGAATCGGAGGCAAATGAGAGTTACGCTGTCGTTGCAAATTTTATTACAATTTACATTTATAAATATTCTTCTATGAAGTGTTATAGCATAGTCACCATTTATTATTATCAGAACTATTTTCATATGCTAACGTTTCGATATTTTTCGGCTTTTTATTTTATGCAAGTAGCTTCTGTTTTAAAAATTATTGCAAACTGCAGACGCATGACGCGCGGATATTTTTTTTTTAAATAACTCCAGTTTTAAGAACATAATATGTATTTTTCGTAAGGGACTTTATAACATACATGGATTGAATATAAAGAACACTAAGACTCAGAACAACAATTTATGGACAAGTATTGTCGCACGTGGCATTTGAATACACAATATAATCAGCATAGTAAAACCGTTTAAACATGTCTAGTGGTTAGCATATGCAGCTGCTGATCAAGCGGTCTCGGGTTCAATTCCCGGGTCGGACTAAATATTTGTGTGATCCACAAATATTTGTTTCGGAGTCTGGGTGTTTTCTATGTATCATATGTATGTATTTACAAAAAAGTTAGTTTATGTAATTAAATCAGTTGTTTAGTACTCATAGTACAAGCTTTGCTTGATTTGGGACTCTAGACCCAAACCAAGCAGAGCTTGTACTATGGCGTATGGCGTTACTATGACGTGTGTAAGATGTCCGAAAATATTATTTTATAACTACTCGGCCAACCATGTATGTAGTCGATCGAAGTAGTCACAACCGATGGTATTGTTTTTTTATTTTTTCACGAGGTTTTCTATTTAAATACTAATAATTCTTAAGTACAGAGTGGTAGATAAATACCTGCAAAAGGTGCTGAAGCCAGGAACCCCAATTGTTTAAGGTCCACATTCAAGTCACAACTTGCTGCAGCTACCACCGTCGCATAACCAAACATGTCCAGGGCACAAGCGTTGGATATCAGGCTGCATGTTGCCAGTAATAGGTAATTATAGCGCCCATTACCTGTAAGCGTTTAAAACCCTAAAATTTAACCTTGATGAAATTTTCACAGATGCCACTAAAACAACAAATACCAACTGACATGGTTTTAGGATTTTTGTATTTTTGATGTGAAACATCTATAGCCGCACGTAAAACAGATTTCTGGCGTGGCGACGCATGCCGTGGCGACGCGTCGCCACGCTATACGATGGTATATATATATACAGTCTATATGCAGTAGTGTGTACGGTGTGGCGACGCGTCGCCACACCGTACTATTTTAATAATTAGTAATATTTTATTTTATCATTATGACATATTTAGTTCCTATTACAATATGTTCTTTTCTGCATATTACTTATACAAAATAATGGCGATGTTTCACATCTGCCAGGCGTCCCGTGACGGCTCACATTTTTTTTTTTAGGGTTCGTGGTTCATAAATCGGAACATTCAGAACCCTTATAGTTTCGTCATGTGGAAACTATAAGGGTTCTGAATCAGGTTCAAACGGTTAGTGATAGAAAGATAAAACTTTGTATGACTATGTATGTTTATCATATATATATACACGACTAATTTTTAATGTCCAGAGAAAAAAATATGTGGTAAGTATTCAGCTTTCGATACTGAACATATTTATGTAATTAAAACAAAAAAAAAATACATGTTAATATTTTCCCGAAAACTACAAATTTTTTGTTCATAACGCATGATATAATTCACGACATGATATTACGTAATAAGAAAGTGTCAATGTCCTAGCCTGCGGGTTGCGGGTGCGAGCGGGGTACCTAATACCTACGATGCGACGCGTGGCCTAATGGCGGCATGCTTTGAACTTTGAACTGATTTGACAGTATTGGGCGATGCGTCGCACACATTGAAACAGAAAATGTTATTCATTGATAATTAAAATACGCGTGTGTAAAATATTTGGGTGACAATAAATTATGGGCGTATTTTAACATTTTAAAAACCATAATAACTCAGTTATTTTTGTTTTTTGGGAATTTGTTCTATGGTGTTTTATGTTAGTATATAAGTTCTGTATCTGCCCCTAATTTTTCTTTGGTAATTAAAAACTAACCGTGTATATATATAAAAGGAACAAAATAAGCAGCTAACATCACTGCCAAGAGAAGGAAAACTTGAAACAAACCCTTTACCAACCCGTCTGGCCAGCGTGGTATAGTAGGCCAAAACCTCCTTTCAAAGGAGAGGCCTATGTCCAGCAGTGGACTGTTAAAGGCTGTTGATGATGATTCATGGTGTGTTTATCACGTTGACAAAGTGTTAGAAAAAAATCGGGGTACCCTACACGTAAATAGAGGTGTTTTTTTTTCTCGCTTCTATTTAACGATTTTAAAGTCACGTGCAATTATGGGTGACAACGGAACCCTATTCTTTGCGTGACCAGACATGCACTTGGTCGGTTTGTTTAATATATTTTTTTTTATTACTTGGATGATCTCATTTAAACTCACACTGAAACTTACCTATTAACTCCAATGCTTCTTTATATGTATAGGCATCTTGAATGCTGAACCTGTCACTATTCTTCACATCATTAGTTTCATTGGCAGCGTCTTGTTTATTTTCTCTGTGGTCGCCATTTTTGTTATTTGCCATTTCATGTATATTATTTTTAGTCATCTGGCTTCCTTGGTCACCATCTGAATTCTGTCTTATATCATGAGTATTATGTATGCATCTTATTGAGTTTTATCTAGTTTGTTATCCTTATCTGTAACCGTCTAACATAAATTATATTTACATATATTAGCCAAAATTTATTTGTCATGGTACAACATATTAGAATATTTGTTTATTATTACATTAGCTTTTGCAGCTCTGTCTGTATGTGTCAAGTATTTTTCTGGTTAATTTATAACCTATGACACTCACAAATATAGTGAGAGAATAAAGTAAGAAGATTCAGAGGAGATTCTACAATACCTCACAAACTTTACCTCTATATTAAATAGTATGGACAAGCTGCGGTCTATCTGCGGTTATTGATGATAGTGCGTGTGGTGACGGATCAAGAATACAGAGTGTCACCACTCCTATTCATCCCGCGGGTGTCGTAAAAGGTGACTAAGGGATAAACTATGCAAGACAACATCAATGCAAAGAGAAGGAAAACTTGAAACCGACCATATACCAACCCGTCTGGCCAGCGTGGTACAGTAGGCCCTTTTCAAGGAGAGGCCTATGTCCATCAGTGGACTGTTAAAGGCTGTTGATGATGATGATGATTGATGTAAATCGTAAGTAACGACAAAAGCGAAGCTAGTCATTAAATAAATAAAATTATGTCATTTTGTCAGCTATCTGTAAGTGAAATCCCGTCATAAGCCGCTCCATAGATAAGACGCCACAAATAGACAGAGAGACATACAATAGTTTTAAGAATTACTTTTTTCTTGTAAGCACCGTGTATACTTTCATTTGAATTTAGTAAAAAACTGTTCATTAAATTTATTTGTAGATATAGACTTCTAATAATAATTAAGCTGTTACTTACAAATTTATACAAGAATTAAATATAAGAGTTAATATTTAAAAGTAAAAATTAAGTACTACAAATGCGTGTACCAAAAAGGCAAATTCTCAGATGATTATGACTGTTAAAGACTACATAAATGTTTCTAAAACACTTTCTGTGTCTGCTTAGTTTAATTTACTTGAATATTCTGTTAGCGTGATCTTGTAATTTATATTGTTTAGGGTATAAATGTTTAGTAGGTACCTTATTAATTAATAATATAACAGTGGTCCTAAAAATAAATATATATTATGAAATTACTATAGGATTTTTTTTTTATTTTTTTTTTTCATTTATTTATATAACTTAAATAACATTACATTTTGAACTTAACAGCGGTTGCCGCACTAAGCTCGTGGCTTGTGTCGCGGCAACCAGGGCGAGATGTTTCAAATATTTATTGGTACTAATTCTGTCGTTAAAAAACTATTCCATAGGTACAAGAAGTACAGAAAATTAATATTTTTATGTGAAGCCAAGATTTAGATATGAAGGGTTCATTCGTCTAAATATGAGGGATTCATTCATTTAACAGGAATTAGTACCATTACAATGGAGATGGCTGGAGATGGTCAGCGGTTCAAGTTAAGAGCGCGCATAAATCTAAAAAAATATCAGATTTCACCCGCGCGCTTCACACCCCCCGCTCTCGTATCGGCAAGAAGATAGGTATCGTAGGTATGTTACTACGTACGCCACCGCGCGTTTCCGTAGCTAGGTACCGTTCTTGTTTTGTCAAGTACGATCGCGCACAATGCACCCAAAATAATTAGATAAAAATTGGCTAAGTGCGAGTCAGTTTTACCATTTTATCTATAAATAAAACTATAAATAATAAATAAAGTAAATAAAACGAAAATGTAGGTACCTAATAAACTCTTTTGCAAAAAAAACGGGCACATAAGCAAATAACTATTTTATAGTGTTAGCGGAGTCAGGTCAAATTATACACAGATATCCATTTTCCTGAAATACTATAATCAATCTCTATGATTTTACAAAATAATCCAATTAACTGCCGTCTCTCGATCTCACATTTCTTTTTTTATTGGCCGCTTGCACAGTGTTGCCAAATATATCGTAAAAATCAACAACTAGATAATTTATTTTAAATCGATTATGTTTGAGATAATTATAAAATTAGATACACTTCATTTTATTCTTTTCTTTTTTTTTAATTAACAGTATGGAACGCTAACAGACGGCCATTCTGCAACAGGAATGTCCCCATTCCTAAATTTAGCTCGGCCATTCTATTGTACAGGGTTTGACCTCATACCCATAGTAATTATTACATCATGTAAAATTAATAATGCAGACAATAATATTAACCAACCTTTTTCTTGGAGCTAACATAGATAGGTACATTTTTTATAATATAAACAGCTAACTACATCTTTTATCCAAATGATTTTCTACAATACACATTTTCTTATAATATACAATTAACGATAAAATATCTTCTTGTAAGTTCCATCCGACGACCAGTTGACTCTTCATAACATTGCACTCTCATTTTCACAATTTGGACAAAGCTCCCGTTTAGCCATCCGAAAGCCACGGTCTGCTTGTCTCCTAGATCATCACACTGTATAGTAGGCCACCCGAGAGCCATTATATTTCAATCATTGTCTTTTAGCCACCCGAGAGCCACGGTCAAACAGCAGCCTGTCCTCTCCGACGCTGCCTCTCAGAAGGTCCGGACATTGCCGACTCTCCGGTGTCGACACCAATCTAAACTGTATTAATACAAAACATATTAATGATATGGGAAATGCATCGTCGGCCATTATGATCGTATAAACAATTAATGCATAATTTCAATTTCGAAATCGTACTCAATTTAGTTTCATTTCGCAATCGTAAAAAATTTTCGCAGTTAAACAGGGCATGTTGTTGACCACAAAATTGACATTTGAGAGCTGACACGTGTAAAGCCTTAGAATAAAATTGTGGCTTGCTGAATTTATTACTAAAGTTAGGGTTGTACCGTTTCGATTTTTGGTTATCAGGAAACTCGCCAGTTACGTGATGGTTAGGTTTCAGTACAGCTAGCTCTAACTTTTTACGAGAAATTTCCCAACCGGTGAACTTACTCTCTAAGTAGTTCATAAACTCCTGTAATACAGGTAGCTGTCGTTTATTTTTCAAGGACTCGTTATAATGATCGTACGTTTTGTGATCTAATTTCTGCATTAATAAATAAACAAGGATAGGATCCCAACTGCTTATATCAATTTTCAGGTTTCGAATGGCGTGAATGCTTTCTAGAGCTACATCGTGCAATTTTTTAATTTGACCAGGAGATCGTGGCTGAGTGCTAGGGAGGCTAAGTAGATTATTCATGGTATAGATAAAAATAAGACTTTGGTTGTCGTACCGACGATTAAGGATCTCCCAACAAGCTTCGTAGTTGTCGATGCTTACAGTTAGATGCTGGATAAGGCTTTCTGCTTCGCCCTTAACTTTTCCCTTTAAAAATTGCATTTTCTCAGCTTTAGAAAAGATAGGGTTGTTGTGGATAGCTTCGTAAAAAAGAACTTTGAACGATGTCCAGTGTTGAAAACGGCCAGAGAACTCTGGTATTTCCATCTTAGGTGTAATATGTTCTTTATTCGATACACTGGAGAGCTTTTTACAGAGAATCTGTTTTAAGTTGTTATATGATCGCTCATGCTGGGAAAATACTACTTCATATTCCTCATCCTCATCACCTAATTCACCATCTAACTCCCAGTGAAGGGAGTCAATTTTTGACCAGCGCGCTGTTAGGGTTTTCAGTGCGTCTTCTAGCTGCCATTTGTCGGATAAGGAGTCTACATCGATGAATGCTACAGATCTCTTATAGGCTTTGAAATTTGCTGCTTGTTTACGATATAAATCGTCTCATTTACTATTCGAGCCTCGTGACTCCGTTGTACGTACAGTGCTTAAGTTTGACTGCTGCTCGTCACGATAAAGTGCTCTCTTATCCTGCTCTGCTTCTTCTTGTTCTTCCAGTTTTGGGCGAACACCATTGTTTTTAATTGCGTTGGATAGCTTACCAGCTGCTGACGTTGCTCTATAATGAAGGCCTTAGCGGCTGCATATACATTACTGGTCTTCTCATGCTCTAAGTCGCTAAAATAACTATGGTCTCTTACCCCATACTCACAGATAGCTGAGTGGTTGTCCGGAAAATCCAACCAATACCTCTCTAACAAATCTAAACGCCTTTTGAAGTAGTCGTCAGATTTCCGTTCGGCGCTATCCTTTTTTATATTAGTCGGTATTTTCTTAATTAAATCGCTGAGTTCATACTGTCTGCTGTAAAGATCTTCCATGCTGCTGCTAATAGCTTACGATAAAATAAGGAAAGATCTTACTTGTAAGTGGCTTGCTGCTAACTGCTGCTGCTCTGCTATGTGAAGATAACGATTCTTTGCTCCATAGACCGAGATTCTGCTGAGATTGCTGTTAAAATTCACTCCTATACGCTAAAGCTATGCGGTTGTTAAATTATGTTCACAATTCACACTATACACTGTAATCCAATACCGATTCTCAAAACGACGTTACTCACGAGCACTTTAATACGTGTCACTCACGAAAAATAACGAATATTGAAACCCGCGAGATCCCGCTCGAGTAGCTCGAAGGACCATGTAGAAGGATAAGGTGGCTTAAATGAGAATGCTGTGGGAATAGGATTATCACTTATTTATTTAGTGGACCAAGGTTGGGAGTTTTATAAAGGAGCGAGGGAGCACACGCGATCACCGCTAATCGTATTCGTGTACTGACTTTATAATTAGTAATAAGTTGCCGAGTAAGGTAAAATGCTTACTCGGCAATAGTGTACGGTTACATCGTACAATGAGTAACCGGCCATTTCCATGAAAATTCCACATGTTACACTTAGGAATCTAACTGTGATATACATATTATCATACAATGTATACTTACATAACACCATAATAGCTTCAGTTGAATAATAATGTTGCGCTATTCATATTGCAAATCCAAATCACTACATTCACTTTTGTTGCTTATTATTGGCGATAAACTGAAAACTAATCCATGGTTCATAGCGGCTAGTGAGCTCAGAATCGTCGGATTATAGTGTTGAATTTACCCGTTTGCTCGAGGCATGGCCACTTCATTAAGAACGTGCTTGGCACCAGTTGAGGTAACGAAGTTCTTAAACTCACCAGACGTAAAACTAATGCCCTGGTCTGATATGTTTATTTTCGGGCATCTAAGTGTTGCAAAAATATCTTCGAGTGCTTTAACCGTCTTAGACCTAGTATTCCCAACAGCTCTGACAAATATAGATTTATTAAACCCGTCGATTACACTAAGTAGGTACGCATTCCCTCGTTTACTTTTTAGAAGTGGACCTAGATGATTATCGATGTGGATGGTATGAAATTAAGAACCCCGATCTCTTTTCTGACATTTTTGTTGTATGCACAGTTAATGCATGCAATTTACATACTTCTTGAGGAAGCGGTTCATTTTTGGGGATCAATAGTCGGATCCAATCTTCTCAACCATTTTTTCGGTTGGGAAATGATTCGCTTCGCCGTGATTATGCTAACATTTCCTACATCTAGCCAGTTGGGCACCACCCATTTTAATTAAAATCTTACACGCCCATATATGTTACCATCACGTAATACGTAGTTGGCTCAAAATCACCAAGGTTGCGAATTTCAAAATCGGTTTTATGACAAAAAAAATTGCAAGCTATAATGATGACTATTAGTTTATACTGTTGCATAATTTGTATATTTTTAAACCTAGACAGGGCAGCGCACAGAATTCTTTATTTTTTTAGTAACATTGCTTAGTAGTAAATATCTTACAGAAAATCATCAATTCGGGAACGTTTTTCTAAGTTTCATAAAATCCACAAAAACCAAACAAAGCACATAATTTAAGCTTTGTTTAATAACTTGAGTATATTATGTATCTATATTAAATAAGCAATAATGAAAACAATACATTCAAAATTTTCTACAAGCAAAACAAGTCAAAAAATTAAAGAAGTTGCTCTTATTGTGCATACAATTTAAGAAATTTCAAAATATTTAAAACTTTTATAATCGAATTAACGTTACATGTACAGAATAAAAATTCTGTAATGTAATAAATATAGATATATATTGAAATACCTCCATTTATGTGTATTTTATTGAAATATTGTAATGTTCCCGGAAATGATCAACCGTTACCGGAATGACAAAAATGTTCTCGAAATTATGATATTAGTATAACTAGGTAGAAGTAAGGAAATATTTAAATTATAAACAACGGTTTAAATAACCAAGTAATTATTTATATTGCCATATTGTTCACACTTAAGAAAAACTACTCTTACTATTAATACATTTTTATTATAATTCAGTTTTAACATCTTCATAAATCAGTCTAGTTAAACTTCTACTACTCATATTATATATTTTATAAGTTTTAATCAGTTTTTACAATTTGAGTCTTTTGACCTTAAATCACAGTCTACTTCACTAAACTTCTACACATAATACAAAAAATATATAAGTATGTAACGTAAGAAAATCAACAATAAATTCTGTCACGAACAACAAGTTAACTAAAAAAATATTAAAAATACAAAACAAAACTTATTATTTTTCGTAAACATCCATATCATTATCAAAATAATAATATTCTTGACTTTTTTCTTTCTTCAGCATTGGTGTTTGAATAATACTGATTATTTGCTCAAAATCAATATATGATATATCCTTTGGTTCCAGCTTAAATTTTCTAATATTGTTACGCACAGATCTCAAAAAGGTTACTAAGATTTCGCCATCATCGTCATCGACACATATCTGGCAGGTAGCAACATAACTGAAGCAAACATTTGGCTTCTCAGTTGGAACTTTAACAAGCAAGAATGTCCCAGGGATATGAGATTTGGATGTATATTTTCTTTGCCTTAAGACGTATTTGCTTCAACATCAATCTGTTTATCTTTAATCTGCTGACGACGAGATATTGTCTCTAAATCTTCATTGTCCGAGGAAGATGAGCTGTATACAGATTTATAAATGCTTGCTCTATTTTTAAATCTCAAATCGTTATCTGTCATCATAGGCTCTTCGTCAACAGGAGATTCAATTGCAGGCATAAAAACTTCCTCAGGTTGAACTGCACGACTCATATTACAAAGGCTAGAAAGCTTCGATAGTTTTAGCTCTTTATGAAAATATTCGTATCGAAAATTGTATTAAAACGTCTAGTCCTTTTTGCCAGTACACTTTTGTAATGTCCATTATACCTGGAATAGCATCCAAAGACTTTGCAACGCGGTTTTTTTCCTCAAAAGTTTCTCTCGTTCGGTCATATCAGTAATTTTCTTCACTTTATTCTCTGCCTTTTTTTTCTATAATATTCTCTGTCCTTAGCCCGTTTAATTTCTTTCTGCTCTTCAGTCATCTTATCCAAAAACTTTCTTTTTCTAGCATTCGCCTTTTCTCTTTGGCGCAAATAAGCTACACTATCCTTTTTAGCTTTTTTTGAGATTGTTTTTTATTTTTTTCTTTATCAGGATTCTCCATTATGCTGTAATTATAAAGAAACAAAATTTTAAAATAATTACACTAAAAAATTGTAAATGATTCGCCCTTAGAAATAATAATCATCATTCCGAGAACGCAACAGTCATTTCGAGAACGTGCCATCATGTCCGGGAACGTTTCCGAAATGACCGTTCACGAAATGACGATTTCACATAAGCGCGCGCTTTGTTTAGACGGCGGCCATCCAAAATGCGATCTGGATTTATCAATAGGAAAATATTTGAGGTTACTTTGATATTTCGTGTCGTAAAAAAAAAAATCTTTAATAATTAAATGTAATAATTGCGTTCACGAATTGACGGACCATTGATGTACGCTCTACGAATAATGAATTGAAAGGTACTTACCATTTAGATTTATTTTATTTGACGATAAATACTCTGACAGCCTGCTTTGTTATTGTTCTCTTCCTCGACTGACATTAGACACCAAATGGCTACGTTCACTTAAAATTATTTTTGATCGATTATCGATACGTTCACTGAAATGACTTGTGCGGTATCGGACAAAATATATTGGACATTTTTATAGTTAAAAATAAATAATCTTTTAGTATCCTTTCTAAAACTAAATTTTGTATAAAAAATACGGTGTATTAAGTAATGAAATGTGTTAATTACTTTACATTTTTATATTATATTTTGAACTTGTTGCTGAAGATTGTACATTAGGACGCGTTCCCGAAATGATTTTCCATGCATGTATATTGATTTTATTTAGAATTTACTTTATTAATTAGTTATATTGTTTGATGTACACACAAAACAGGTTAGTTGAAGTAATTAATGATTTTTTTTTCTGAATTAAGTCAAGTTTTAAGACATTAAATTGCTAGCAAAGCCAATTCTGCACCTTGGTGATTTTGAGCCAGTTATTGATATGTCTCTTATATCCATATCTCATATATATCTTATATCTATATATTTATATATATTATTTTAATAAGCTTTATCCGTGGATCCGTCATTTGTACTTGTGACGACTTTACGACATTCTAGCGCCGATTAATATATATATATATTCATGGCATTAAGTCCGCCTTTAAACAACATGTGCATTAAGTTTGAATAAATAAATCCTATTATTATCCCTATTTATCCCACGGGTGTCGTAAAAGGCGACTAAGGGATAAACTACGCAAGACAACATCAATGCAAAGAGAAGGAAAACTTGAAATAAACCCTTTACCAACCCGTCTGGCCAGCGTGGTATAATAGGCCAAAACCTCCTTGTAAGGAGAGGCCTACGTCCAGCAATGGACTGTTAAAGGCTGTTGATGATGATGATGAAATAAATAAAAAATCCGTTGGGCAGTGGTCCCGCTAGGCACTATCACCTCGCCTGGCCGGAGGATCATCTCTTTGGGTTGGGGGGACACGAAATCCGTTCCTCCACATAATCTATGTTACTAATTATGACTTGTGATGTTCCAAATATCTACTTCTTCTGCGATACTTGTTGATGAGACAAGATTTCTGCTCAAAGCATGTTATGCCCTGGCCAGTACTAGATGCTGAATTTATGTTCCTGTAGCATCAGCCACCCCTTTGCAAATTTAGGAATTAAATCTTACTTAAAGTGGTACGTAATGCGCTACCGTCTGTTATAATTTTGAGTATCAGACCAATAAACGAACCCTAAATTTCTAACCCTAAAATTCGACTGCCTTGTTGGTCTAGTGGTTAGCGTATGCGGCTGCTGATCAAGAGGTCTCGGGTTCGATTCGCGGGTCAGACCAAATATTTGTGTGATCCACAAATATTTGTTTCGGAGTCTGTTTGTTTTTCTATGTATAATATGTATGTATTTACAAAAAAAAAGTATGTTTATGTATTTTTATCAGTTGTTCAGTACCCATAATACAAGCTCTGCTTAGTTTGGGACTAGACGACGTTGTGTGTAAGTTGTCCGAAAAATATTTACATATATTATATATATATTTTTTTTTTAACAACAGATTTTCGGATTAGTGTGCATTGACTCCCAAACTATATACGCATTAGATCGATGTTTAAACTGGAAACTACAGAAAGTTGTAAACCATACCTTATATAATATAAAATATTGACATTACCTTCTTTTGTTTGATGTGAACGTTATCAGCGTTTGTTTGATGCGGTACCAAGGAACAGACGTGACAATTCTAAACTCTGCCTTTACGGTGCTGAAACAACTTTTATGCGCAAAAGTATTTTCTGTATGGCTTCGACCATCTACAAAAAACTACCAAGATCGTGAAAATTGCTATGTACTTCTATTTTTAAAAAATAAAGTCAAGAACTTTATATTTGAAAGCACTTTTTATGACATTTTTGGATTTAAGAAAGAGGACGGTTTTCCCTGTCTTTGAATGGTTGATGTGATCATAGATATTTTGTTGATTGATAAGTTGCTAGAATAATATTATTAACTGATAGGACATAATATGAATATGACAGATTAACATTGTCTATCTGTATGCATATGCATATAATTAAATTATTATTCCAATTTTCATTTTACAATACAATTTACATTGACATTTACTTCTTTTTGACAAATTAGAATATTATTGTTTTGTCTTGATTTAAAATATTTTGTGAGGCTATATTGTGATAAACATTAGACTTGGCCTATGGCGTGTTACCAATTCGTATGCCGTCAAATGCAGCCAAACATGACTGAGACTATTTAAATTACTGATGTCTTGCATGCAATACACGTACACCATGTTTATACAAATAAAGACTATCTATCTATCTACGCTGATACCGGTATATCCACAGAAATAGTTTTAAAATACTTACTGCTTAATTGTTCATTAGCTGTGATTTGTAAGAAGTTTTATGTAGAGTTGTTATTTTTAGTATATTATTATCTTGTGATAACTCAGTCTCTGGTTAAGAACCTATCGAATCACAATTTTGTGTCATACGTCCCAACCGTGAACATTTATCGCATCTCTTTAATGGTTTAGTACAGTTACGGTTCGTTTCACCGCAATTATAGCCTTGGAAGTTGAATCAAGTTCCTTATCTGACATTCGAGGGTGCAGATTTATTTGTGGTGTATAATTCGACCTATCACCTGACGACATTTTGTAGTTTCTTTTTAAGGTGAGGACTGTATTTGCAATACTATCATATTGGGTACATGGTGAATGCCGTAGGTATTAGTATGGGGCGAAACAAAGACAGAAAACTGTTTGTAGAGTTTCGCCACTTATACTCATACTCATGTTTTAATATTATCGCGAATTCCCGTTTACAGTAAAGACGGAAAAGTAAACATCCTTTTTTTTTTTTTTAAATTACCCATGCTGCACTTTTGATGGGTAGTCAGGTCATATAGATCACATATGTTTACACAGTTTACGATATATGCTACTTATTCGTCTTCGAATACAGAGTTGGTAGGTGATTAGACACTGTATTGATCTAAACTTAAAAAATAACTATAAACAATAGGCGAACAGGAAATTTTATTTGAGCTGTCTTGAAACTACTCTAAGTTTCATGATTGAAGAAACAGTGTTTAAGGACAAAGCTTAACTATCCTTATTTTGTTTTATCTCGTAAGAAATGTCTACGTAATATGTACCTTTTAGGTATTCGTACAGCATGCCTATGTAGTAATGTCATTATCACATTTACAAATTCATTTTACGATGTCCCGGTACTTATTATTACTACATTAAGATATTACTATTACGCAATTAGATAATACATAATATACTTTTTTATAATTAAACTAACTTAACGCTTTTAAATTGGCAAACATAACCATTCATACTCATAACTTTATTCATATAGTTTGTCTTCGAAAAAATAGCAGTCTTACAAACATTTTTTTTTTTTTTTTTTTTTTTAAAAAGACAACTCCCGCATTAGGAATATAAATTCCTGTGTCGCGAGGGGCTTTACAAACATACATGAAACGGACACAAATAACACCCATACTCAGAACAACAAATTGTGAATCACACAAAGTGTTATCCTACGTGGGATTTGAACCCACGAAACTTGGCGTAGTAGGAAGCGGTATGGCGACCGCTTAAGCCACTAGACCAACCGTGCAGTCACATTATGTTACAAATCTTAGCACCCCCGTGACCTACTTTTGATTTTGCCTATAAAATTACCCACGCGCTTTTTATGGCGTTTTCCTAGTCATATTCCGTTAATCGAAATCCTTCTACATCGTAAACATGTCGTTTGTTTGCTGAAACTTAACATTAACATTCCAATTCCAAACGCACTTTTGCTACAGCAGTTCAATTTAAAAACACCAACAACAACATCGTGATAAGCTGATTACCGGTCAACTCATGTTGTTTTCAACAAAATAAGTTAAGAAACATACCTGAACTTTTCCCAACACTTTTAGTTCTTACCACTTCTGACTGTTAGCGGAGTCAGGTCAAATTATACACAGATATCCATTTTCCTGAAATACTTTAATCAATCTCTATGATTTTACAAAATAATCCAATTAACCGCCGTCTCTCGATCTCACATTTCTTTTTTTATTGGCCGCTTGCACAGTGTTGCCAAATATATCGTAAAAAAAAAAACAACTCGATAATTTATTTTAAATCGATTATGTTTGAGATAAGTATAAAATTAGATACACTTCATTTTATTCTTTTCTTTTTTTTTAATTAACAGTATGGAACGCTAACCATAGTTACTATTTGTTTGTTTGACAATTTTAGGTATTGTTATCCTCAGAATTTTATAAATAAATTAGGAAGGAATAGTTTTCATCAGTTTTATCATAACATTTTGATTAAATTATTGAGAAATAATGTTTAAGCTCAAAACACTATTATTGTACCTGCTCGCTAAATAAAAATAAAACGCGTTAATTTCTTTGTTTTTATACAATACATTAAAAGCAGATAAAAGTTTAGTATTGAGTGTGACCCCCTCTTGCTGAAATCACGGCTTGCATTCGTTTGGGCATGCTAGCGTCTTCACCATGCAGAGATATCCTGGCTTCATCGGAGAACAATACCCTATCCCAGTCTTCATGAGTCCATGACACACAATTTCGAGCGAAGCTAAGCCTGGCAACTCGATGTCCACGGAGTAATTTAGGGCCGCGTGCCGGGCGATGACTGTGTATATTAGCAGCGAGAAGCCTCCTCCTGACCGTCCATAGACTAATTAGCACATTTCTTATGTCTTCGAGTCTGTTCTTGAGGTCCACATAAGAAGATTTGCGATTTCTCAACGCTTTACTAACTAGGAAATGATCATCCCGTGGTTCGGTACATGTCTTTCTGCTAGAACCAGGCCTTCTCTTGACGGAACCGGTCTCTTGATAGCGCTGCCAGGTCCTTTGAACTGTCGACTCACATTTAGCCTCTGAGCCACGAAGCATTAGCTGCAACCTTCTTCAAGCAGCGCAATAATTTTGCTCGCTTTTATCACTTTATCTACCATTTTCGAGATTGCTAAACAGCAATAACAATACTTTTAAATGTCAAGGACATCAGATAATTTAATAAATATTGACAAAAAGTTAATTAGAGTCAATATTAACTATAGGGAATTCGCGCCACAAAATATAGTTAAATGTTGTTTTCTTTGAAAACCAGGTTCAGTCAAAAATTTGAATTTGGAAGGTACTCTTTTAAACATTATGGCACTTTTATAACTGGCCAATAACATGTTCAAATGACTAAAACGTTTTTGGTATTTGATTTTTTTCAGCCAGGAAGAAAATCGTAACCCCCGTTTTTTTTTGCAAATGAGTATATAAAAGTCTCTTCGTGTATAATTATGTGGTAATTGTGTTTATGTGTGTGTGTGTGTGTGTGTATGTGTTTGTGTGTATGTACATTACATGTATGTATCGTTACCATTTCCACACTCTCGATCGATTCCACATAAAATGCCTGCGCAGCATCATGAAGATCAGATGGTCCGATCAAGTGCGCAATACCGAAATTCTAAGACGCGTCAATGTTAGTGGCATTGAGGGATATTTGATGCGTCGGCAATATCGGTGGTGTGGTCACATATCACAGATAGCTGAACACAGAGTGGCGAAGCGCATCTTTTGCTCTAAGCTAGAGGAGGGCAAGCAAAAGCATGGCGGACAACTCCTCAGATATACAGTTGTTCTGAAGCATCACATGAAAAGATGCAATATAGACCCCTCACACTGGGAGAGTTTGGCAGCTCAGCGACCGGAATGGCGCGAGACTGTGAAGAAACGAATCCGCGATTTTGAGTAACAGCGTTAAGCTGATCTCGACACAAAGCGCGACGAGCTTAAAGCCCGTCCACTCACCGCCTTTGTGCAAGGGATTTTGCTGCGAAACTCGGCTATATAAGCCATCTCCGGGCGCATTAGCGCTGAGCCCCATGAGGGGTCGAAGTGGTCGCCATGGCCGAAATCAGTCGGATTATTATATAGTACATTACATGTCATATAGAGCTGATGTATGGGAAATATGAATGTGCGGGATGTCGCCACTTTGAGCTCGTTCTAAAGGCAATAATATTGACTTGACTGCACCTCCCCATGATTATATGCGAAAAGTGAGTATAGTTTGACATAACGTTAACATTACGTTACATTAACGTAAGTTCGTTACCTTTACGCGAACAAAACCAGAGGTTCAAAGGAAGCGCATCAGTTACGTTCCGATTACGGAGAGCCGCACGAACCTGTTCAGGAATAATATGGTGGACAAGTTGGTAAGATTGCCCTATGATAGTGACCCAACTCAAGCTTTCGCTTTGTTATTTAATATGCATAATAATGAATTTAAATTAATTTTTACATCAAAAACATTAACGAACGAATGTGGATATCTATAAAAGTCGACAACGGCTATATGAGCTGTATTATGAAACAACATATAATAATACCTTAGATTTTATAGAATATGTCAAAAATTATTCAAAGACGTTTAAACGAGCCTGCTATGTTGCCAAATCTCTAAATTTAAAAAACAATATAAAATCATCTGGAAATAAAATAGAAACCACATAGGATATTATACACGCTGAAACCGGAAGTTCCATTGTACGAAATCGTGACTTCCATTTAAAAATTAATAATGTAGATATAAAAGCGGATGTGGAGGTTGCGACTGAGTTTGAACATTTTTTTACCAACATTCCGATTAGAACAATCAAGACTCTCTCGTCATCCTCTGTCTCTGCTTGTTGTTTATTAGAAAAAGTGTAAACCGGTGTGATGCAGGTTTGGAATTTTCAGTTGTTAGTGTAAATGATGTTATCAAGGCTTTTAAAAGCATAAATGTAAAGAAGACAACTGATTTATGGGGACATTCAGTACATACTATATCTGCAATAATTGATATGATATCCCCATATTTAGCAACTGTTTTCAATTCTTGTATCGCATCTGGTGTGTTTCCTGATCTGATGAAACAAAGTAAAGTGATTCCATTGTTCAAATCTGGTAGCAGTTCAGATCCATCTAACTTCCGACCTATCTCAATACTTCCAACATTGAGTAAAATTTTTGAAAAATTGCTTTTATACCAAATGTTACAACATTTTATTAAGAACAACTTGCTTCATCAAAAGCATTTTGGTTTTACTAACGTCGATCGGTCGGTCGGTCGGTCGATCAACTACGGACGCGGGCGAGGAATTGCTTAAACATATATATGGCGCCTGGGAGGATTCACAGGATGCGTTTGGTATTTTCTGTGACTTGTCTAAGGCTTTCGATTGTGTCCATTATTCTACACTCATCAGGAAGTTACAACACTACGGAATAAGAAATAATGCTCTAAATATTCTACCGTCGTATTTGAATAAAAGAGTTCAAAAAGTTGATATTAATGGCAAAACATCTTCAGGATCCCCGGTAACAATGGTCGTCCCACAGGGTTCTATTCTAGGTCCATTTCTGTTTCTCATATACATAAACGATCTAGCTTATTATCTAAGTGACAATCATGAGATTGTACTGTTCGCGGATGTGTGATGTACTGTTTCTTAATTTTTAGGGTTCCGTAGCCAAATGGCAAAAAAACGGAACCCTTATAGATTCGTCAAGTCTGTCTGTTTGTCTGTCTGTCCGTCCGTATGACACAGCCAATAATTTCCGAAACTATAAGAGCTATACTGTTGAAATTTGGTCAGTCGATGTATTCTGTGAACCGCATTAAGATGTTTACACAAAAATAGAAAAAAAAACAATCAAGTTGGGGGGTCCCCATACTTGGAAGTGAAACTCAAAAATTTTTTTTTCATCAAACCTATACGTGTGGGGTATCTATGGATAGGTGTTCAAAAATGATGTTGAGGTTTCTAATATCATTTTTTTCTAAACTGAATAATTTGCGCGAGAGACTCTTCCAAAGTGGAAAAATGTGTCCCCCCCCCCTCTAACTTCTAAAATAAGAGAGTGATAAATCTAAAAAAAATATATGTTGTACATTACCATGCAAACTACCAACGAAAATTGGTTTGAACGAGATCTAGTTAGTAGTTTTTTTTTAATACGTCATAAATCGTAACACGCAATTTACCTTTCATCCAATCAATACACTAGTATAAAAACATCGATGAAAGTTACAACGAACTACAAAAACTTTTATATGATGTTACTTGCTGATACGGAACCCTTCATGGGCGAGTTCGACTCGCACTTGGCCGCTTTTTATTAAAGCTAGGCGCCAACTTCACAGTTTTAATGAAGTCAGCAGTGCACTCTCGAAAGTGGTACATTGGTTTAAATCAAATAACCTTCTCCTTAATGAGAAGAAGACTAAATTAATTAAATTCTCTACAGAAAAATAAAGAAATAAATAAAAATAAATAAAAAACATTCGACATGTCCTAACCAATGTTCGACTGAATGGACTGGAGTTGGATCCTGTGGAATCTACTGTTTTTAACCGACTTCAAAAAAAAGGAGGAGGTTATCAATTCGTCGGAATCTTTTTTTTTTTTTTTTTTTTTTTTTTTATGTATGTTCAGCGATAATTTCGTCGTTTATGAACCGATTTCAAAAATTCTTTTTGCATTGGAATGGGCGTAGCTTACAGGTGGTCCCATCGTCACCATATCGGGATCTGATCATGGGATCCCAAGGAAATCGAGGGAACTCCTCAAATATCATACGCACAATGTCGCGATTTGGGTACTCGGAATAGTTTTTCATTGAAGTCGGTTCCTTTTTGTTAAAATTATAATCTATTATTATTTTAGGTATAACTATTGACGCTAAGTTACAATGGGGTCCCCAAATAGAAAAACTATCCGGTAGGCTAAGCACAGCGGCTTTTGCTGTCAAAAAGATTCGACATTTAACTGATGTTGATACAGTTAGAATAGTTTACTTCAGTTACTTTCATAGCATAATGACTTACGGTATCCTACTCTGGGGTAACTGTGCAGATATTAATGCCATATTTGCCTTACAAAAACGTGACGTACGAGCCATTTATAAATTAGGCCCTCGAGTTTCTCTCCGCTCCAAATTTAAAGAGATAAATATTCTGACTGTATCTTCACAATATAAATACGAAAATTTAATTTATGTTCAAAAAAATTTAGCAAAGTTTCCTGAACTCAGTGATGTTCATTCGGTAAATACCAGAACATAATCTTTGTGTTCACGACACTCCTCTCCACAGAGTAGGCAACTCGTTCATGGGACAATGTATACGCTTTTACAATAAACTCCCTATTGCTATTAGGAATTGGAGATTACGGAAATTTAAGAATACCATTATGCACATGCTGTTTATTTTGAACGTTTAAATTTATGTTGATGTGACGATAATTTATAGTTTAATTTAAATTATATATTTAACAAATTTATTGTAAATTGTTGCTATTGTTGACATATTTTAAATTATTATCTTTAATTATTATAGTTGTGACTTAAATTGTATTTATCGCTTTTATATATGTCTTTTGCATTTAAGAATATTGTCTGGACTTTAAAAGAGACTGTGATCCCTGAGTTTGTTTCGTCCTTTCTTCTCAGGGCTAGTCCAGTTAGGAAAGGCAGAACCACAGATCATAGAAATACCTACAGGAGACATGCAATTGAGGCGTGTCGCTTGCGAACGCATCTGGCCTCAAAGCGGCTTGATGCCATTTTCGGACATTAGTCGCATGTCAACTTGCGACGTCTTCACTGCTCTTGATTTTCGACAAAATGTCGCGTTGTTCAGGGATTTTTTGCAAAAATAACAGCTGTATTGTGAATTACAAAAAAGATGGCATCTCATTTCATATCTAAATATTACAATATTATAGTTTTTTGTACTGAATTAATTAAAATATTTTAGAAAAATGATGAAATACCAAATTAATCCCTTTCATTAGGAACTAAAACCATTGCTTGCTTAGTACAAATCGGTCAATGAATCGGCTGGTCTAATAGCGCAATGGATAAGTATTTTATTGATACTCTCACTCACACGATAGTTTCGGGAAGCGGCCGCTGTCGGCCTTTGTGTTAGAGATGTGATGTGATGTTTATGATTGTCGATATTTTATACGATCCTATTAAGTGCGAATGATTATTAAAGATATAAATAAATTGTAATATTATAATTATGTAAACGTAAAAAAAGTGTAGATAAAGGTATGATTTTTAATTCATAGTGGTACTCAAGCATTATTTATACCTTGATTTTATTTCAAAATTTTAGCTATCGGAAGGTTCCAAAAATTAAAGAAATGTTGATAAATGCGACAGGAAGGGGTCCAAGCTGGTTCCCAACAAAAATAGCACAATATTCTGGTCCCAATAAATTTTCACTAACACGATCAATCGCCAATGAATAACCATTTAATAATACTAATAAAGGCCGTAATATAAAAATATGCAACCGTAAGATTACACTACTTAACTAAGAACGCAACACTTAAACTGTCTAAGCGGCAAGTTTTAATTAAATATTTACATTTTCCAATTATGATAAAACCTCGCTTGTATAGAGTATATTCGAGGGAAGCTCGTGTTTATTTTTCTTTTCACAGTCAATAAAAACTTTATGAGAAAGAGCAGATAATACAGCTAACTGAATTTTATTCGATATTTTTATATGATTATCACTTCGCATCACTAGTTGCATAAATTGCACATGTGTGGTTTTTCGAAATCCGTAGCTACAGGTAGAAGCGCCGCCCTCTTTTCGCATGTGTTTAATTAGTGGGTTTATTGGTGTCTCTGTAAGTTTCTTTGTGTGCAGGAGAAATACGAGCGTGTGTGCCGTGCTTACAATTTTTGATTTTGTGTTAGTGAAGTAAGTGGGGGAAACGCGGAGACATCTAAACACGAATAAATTTGTGTACAAAGCTAATCTCCTGTGTTTCTATGGCAGAACTCATCTGCTCAAAAAAAAGTATAACTTGCAAAAGTGTTATGTAACCTAATTGCAGAATAACTGATTTGATTTGATTTGTTAAATATGCTTGCTTTATTAATGTGTTATCTGTTACATTGCGAAGATACTTAAATAAATATTAATTTTCTTGTTCTTGTGCACAATAAATGTGTTTGCGTTATTTCAAATTTGTGTCAAGAATGACACCTAAGTACTTCACATCATTGCTATTTTCTAACACGGGGCACGTACATGCACAATCAGTGAATGTTTTGCAGTTATGTGCATATATATTTAGACTAGCTGACCCGGCGAACTAACGTACCGCCTTAGAATATTAATTCATAATAAATTATTGTGTTTAGTTATTAACTAATAGTGACAAATCGACAGCAGCGTCAATTAACGGGCCCCGACCGGTACCGCCACAACCGCTTTGTTCCTGCATTTTAAATCTGTAATATCTTCAAAAGTATTAATTTAAAGTTCATACTGTAAAGGGCCATATTCATCAACAACCCATAACGTCCCACTGCTGGGCTCAGGTCTCCTCTCAAGAGAGGGTTAAGGCCATACGTCCCCACGCTGGCCGAGTGCGTAATCTTGCTATTGGATGTTTTTAAGCCGCCCGAAGGCCTCCAACTAAGCTTCACGACTGCTATCTCACGGAAACGCTCATTACATATAATGCCACAAACGGTCACCCATCTAGGTCCGACCGCGCCGTTGTTGCTTACCCTTGGTGATTGTTTTCAATCACCTAAGGCCACTTGCATGGGCAAGGGCAATCTATATTAAATACAGAATCGCATGTATCGTAGGAAGTAGGTAGTGTTAACAATAATTGTGCCACCTTATCCATCTCGTCTAATTTTGATTTGATACGAAAATTCAAATACAATATCGCTCGACCATGACTTCATGTATATATTTCTCTTCTTTCATGAATTCAATTTAAATATAATTTATACTTATATTTAAAAACTATTCTTGTTAACTTTAATCACTTTGAATACTGTACTACTTTTTAATAACGTAACCTGGGCCCATAACCTGTTGGGATTAAACTCCTTCTACCAACCAATGGTTGGTTGGTCGGAAGCGCATCTCGCGACAGACTACGTTCGTGTGCGTGTGCGATCGAGTGCAACGCTGTCGGCCGACGTGAGCGCTTCAGTGTGCGCTGAGCAGGAGTCGCGGGCGCACTTAGCACGTCACGTCATCGTTTGTTGCAATGAATAAGCAATGTTCACGTGTTCAATAGATAATTATTATGTTTATTTCTTATTTTGTACGAAATTTACCAATTAAGCTCATTTTACAAGTCAGGCATCTATATGATCTATAACTCAAGAACTAATACAGTAACTTTTATTAAGTTACTAGCTGCGCCCCGCGGTGTTACCCGCGTATTTTCGGCTGTGTGTTATTCTGATGTATAAGTAGTAGGATAAATTAGCATAAGTAGTAAGATAAAAAGTAGGCTATGTGTTATTCTGATATATAAGCTATATTATTGTAAAGTTTCATCCAAATCCGTTCTGTAGTTTTTTCGTGAAAGAGCAACATACATACATACACACATACAAACTTTCGCGATTATAATATTAGTAGGATAAGAACCAAAAAACTCAATGTCATAATCCATTCTTAAAAAAATCAGAAAGTCATCAGAATCAAGAATCCGTAAAATATTAAGGTTATTGTCAAATCGATCTTTTGTTTCTTCGAGAGACAAGGAGCCATCGTGAAGACCGGAGTAGGACTGAAGTCAACCACCGACCAACGAACACACGAGTGGGTTAAGCCAATCGGTCGGTCAGTCGGTTGAATCGTGTAGAAGCCGTTCCAACGCTGTTCGTGACGCGAGTGGTTGGTTGAGTCGGAAATCGTTTCCGAGGCGCATTTTTGGCGCAGAGGATAATGAATAAATGAAACACGTCTTCGTCTGTGCTGTTCAACAGTTCGGTTTTTTGTGAGCACGACATATTAAGGTTTGTTTTAAAGAACCTTTATCAGTTTCACTCAACACTCAATGGTCTAATGTAAACCATTTAGTTATTTATGGAGGCTTGGGTTTTTGTTACAACCAACAGAATTCTTTACACCAAGTGTTCTTAAGATTATCGGAGTCTCATTATATTTCAGTTTATTTATTTATACTTTATACACATAAACAGTGACAAAGTTGGACTTAATGCTTAAAAAATCTGATAGGCCTTCAGATAAGTATTAGAAAATAAAACGAAAAGCAGATTTTACATTTTATTTTTATACTTACATATAAAACTGTTACTAATGTAAGTTTTAAACTCTAAAAAGTTGCGCATTGATTGAGACCAAGTTTGAGATGATATAACAAAATGCCTCAAAGATAGTTTTCATTTATATTTCAGCCACAATGTTCCACAGACATAATTATTTGTGAACCTTTTTATACGAGTTCAGTTTAGAATTTTAGAATTTTCATTATCGTCATCATCATTCAGTTGCTCAAAAGTCCACTGCTGGTCTTAGGCCTCTCCTATGGCATACCACAGAAATTTGTCAGCTGCTTTTTGCATCAAATCGCCATCGGCCCTCTTGCACAAATCGTCCCGAAAAACAACCCATAATGTCCCACTCACAGATCATAGAAACACAGGAGAATAGCTTTGTACACAAATTTATTCGTGTTTAGATGTCTCCGCGTTTCCCCCACTTACTTCACTAACACAAAATCAAAAATTGTAAGCACGGCACACACGCTCGTATTTCTCCCGCACACAAAGAAACTTACAGAGACACCAATAAACCCACTAATTAAACACATGCGAAAAGAGGGCGGCGCTTCTACCTGTAGCTACGGATTTCGAAAAACCACACATGTGCAATTTATGCAACTAGTGATGCGAAGTGATAATCATACAAAAATATCGAATGAAATTCAGTTAGCTGTATTATCTGCTCTTTCTCGTAAAGTTTTTATTGACTGTGAAAAGAAAAATAAACACGAGTTTCCCTCGAATATACTCTATACAAGCGATGTTTTATCATAATTGGAATATTTACTAATTAACTACCAAAAAACCGGATATCATCTTTTTTTTTTTTGTATGTATTTAAGCCTGCCAAAGTGACTCTACTCTGCCTGATGGAAAGCATGAGTAGAATCCAGGAGTAGGGGTCACCATGCTTATTGTGAGGGTAGGCAATGTAGCATGGTGACCCCTACCATGGCAGCCTGGTTAGATTATTCTGCATCATTCTCCCGGCCTTCGAAGGGCGGGAGAATGATGCAGAATGATTGGGCCTCCGGTCTCACACTCACCAACGAAACACGACAGCAAGAATGCTGTAATTATTAGGATGGTCTTCTGTGTGAGGGTAGTACTGGCCGGGTCGAGCCGGCCCATTCGTGCTGAAATCAGCGTGGCTCTACTGCCTCATCTTCTCGAATCTAGACTAGAACACAGGTAAAACTGCAATAATTTTATTGTTAAGGATTCTATTGACCAGTAAAATGTAAATATTTATTTAAAACTTGCCGCTTAGACAGTTTAAGTGTTGCGTTCTTAGTTATGTAGTGTAATCTTACGGTTGCATATTTTGCCATTACGGCCTTTATTAGTATTATTAAATGGTTATTCATTGGCGATTGATCGTGTTAGTGAAAATTTATTGGGACCAGAATATTGTGCTATTTTTGTTGGGAACCAGCTTGGACCCCTTCCTGTCGCATTTATCCACATTTCTTTAATTTTTGGAACCTTCGGATAGCTAAAATTTTGAAATAAAATCAAGGTATAAATGATGCTTGAGTACCACAATAAATTAAAAATCATAACTTTATCTACACTTTTTAGGGTTCCGTAGCCAAATGGCAAAAAACGGAACCCTTATAGATTCGTCAAGTCTGTCTGTCTGTCTGTCTGTCTGTCTGTCTGTCTGTCTGTCTGTCCGTCCGTATGTCACAGCCAATTATTTCCGAAACTATAAGAGCTATACTGTTGAAATTTGGTCAGTCGATGTATTCTGTGAACCGCATTAAGATTTTTACATAAAAATAGAAAAAAACAACACATTTTGGGGGTCCCCATACTTGGAACTGAAACATAAAAAATTTTTTTTCATCAAACCTATACGTGTGGGGTATCTATGAATAGGTGTTCAAAAATGATGTTGAGGTTTCTAATATCATTTTTTTCTAAACTGAATAGTTTGCGCGAGAGACGCTTCCAAAGTGGAAAAATGTGTGTCCCCCCCCTGTAACTTCTAAAATAAGAGAGTGATAAAACTAAAAAATATATGTTGTACATTACCATGAAAACTACCAACGAAAATTGGTTTGAACGAGATCTAGTAAGTAGTTTTTTTTTAATACGTCATAAATCGTAACACGCAATTTACCTTTCATCCAATCAATACACTAGTATAAAAACATCAATGAAAGTTACAACGAACTACAAGAACTTTATATGATGTTACTTGCTGATACGGAACCCTTCATGGGCGAGTCCGACTCGCACTTGGCCGCTTTTTTTTTTACGTTTACATAATTCGACACCCCCCGCGAATAATCCGGTAATCAGAAAATTTAAAATGTTCAGGAAAAATAAAAAACCCTAGTAATAACTCCATTGAACTACAAGTATTGGAGACTTTTTATATCTCATAAGGAAGCAAATTTTTTTAGCTATTTGGATATTTCATCAAAATTTAATTAGTCACAACCACTTTAATATAATTTAGATAAAAAGATTTTACTATACTATGTTGGATAAGCTCTTGTCGGTAATGTAAACTTACAGTATTATTCGTGTAAATTAGTATTTTCAACTGCAACAATAATATCGTGTTGCAGTATTATTCGTGTGGAATGATTTTTATGCTGCACATTTGTATGTAGCAATTACTTTATTATTCGATGTTTAATAATTTTAACAAAAAGGAACCGACTTCAATGAAAAACTATTCCGAGTACCCAAATCGCGACATTGTGCCTATGATATTTAAGGAGTTCGCTCGATTACCTTGGGATCCCATCATCAGATCCCGATATGGTGACGATGGGACCACCTGCAAGCTACGCCTATTCTAATGCAAAAATAATTTTTGAAATCGGTTCATAAACGACGAAATTATCGCTGAACATACATAAAAAAAAAAAGAAAAAAAAAAGATTCCGACAAATTGATAACCTCCTCCTTTTTTTTGAAGTCGGTTAAAAATAATGTACATTTTACTGTTTTAACCACTATCGTTAATTCGAATAGTTTGTACAAGTGATGTTTTGATGATTTTTTTTTTTTTTTTATGAAATGCATGATATTCAGTAAATGAAACAACTTTGGTTGGCTTGATAATTGTTTATTTTCTCAAAAAAATAGACACTGCTCAATAATTATGTAAGTTACAGTAATAAAACTTAATTAGAAATTTCATCATCATCTGAGTTAGTTTTACAATAGCTTAAGTACGTATAAAATGGTTGGTAATAACTAGGAATTGCTTGAGGGTTGCACAGGCTCAGGATATCATCGTAGGCTTATCGTATGCTTTAATTCACCAGTTTCAATTTTTTTGGACATCTGTTTCTGCCGAGGCTACTTCCGCCTGCATCGTAATCCAGTTCAATATAATCCTGATCAAAATCATATTTGAAAAGGACACAGTTAGGTTTAGTGTGCGACACACTTACCTCCATCACGTCGGACCAACGTACTTTTGCTCCTGTCTTATGTTGAACCCATCTTTTCTTTGAACTTTCGATACATGCGTGCCTCGAATCGCCTTCATTTTATCTATACCAACAAAAAATCTATGTTTGATCTCAATTTGAGGGGTTATTGCGATGTAAAGATACAATGCAAAAATGTATCGGTTTTTATTTTGACCATAATAGCCGTCAGAGTAAAATATAATTTTCCGGATACCTTTTTCGTGTACGGTCTTTACTAATAGTAAGTAACTTCCTTTTTCGATGCAGCCTTTCTTCCCGATTTTTAGCTTGCCAAACGTAACAGAACCCAAATTTGTATAGAGCGTTAAAAACTGTAAAACTATATAGAATATTTACGTTTGTACTGTGGTACATGTAAAACTTTTTCTAAATTATAGATGGCCACAATGGTATCATCTTTATTCAGTTTTTCTTTGTTTTTATTTTCACGAACTCTTTCATACTCAAATGTTACCTGTAATTTTCTTCTGAGGACTCCTTTTCAACGGAGTTAGATTGCTGATATTGAGAACATAAATAACATTAGTCCTTTTTGGGCTTAAAACGATAAGTTGTACTTAGTTAGTGCTAAACTCTCTTTCATAATGACTTTTTGAAGCCATAACAGTATCTGGATAGTTTTGATTAAAATTTGTAAACCATAGCTAGTAGAGTCGATACATTTTTAAAATATTTAGGAATTCAGACAAATATTGTCGTTTGGAATTTTTTATAGTTCAATGTGATTCAACATAGGGCAATTAATTTATATGATTTCTTATACTGTATTCTGTATCTATTTTTATCTGATGTGGTGTATTTTAATATAGTCCTCGTTTATCGATCAAAGTTTCATCACTTTTAGTTTTTGTTATGGCCTTTTACTAATAGTTTTAGTAATACCTAAGTAATACCTAATAACCTTTTAGTAATAGAAATTGTGTTTAAATAAAAAACCTTGCAAACAATGTTTTCTTTATTTTTGAGTCAAAAATAATATTTTAATGTTTGAGATCGGTTACTTTTTCTAATTACGGTAATTTTTTTAACATCACTCGATTTCACGTGTCTTGTAATATATTCATATTGAAATTCTTAGTTGGCAAGTTTATAAAAATTAGTATGTAAGGCTAGCCTGCTCTGTGTTTAATTTTAACCCACTACCTTTTTTACAGGTACAATTAGGTAAGATATTATTATTCGGGTGATGTGTTTTATTACGAGCACCTCTTAATATCAATATTGTTAAAAGTTGCGTAAAGGTAATCGCACACTTATCAGAGTCGAACGCGTCGAACGAGCCGAACGAAACGAATTTTAGAATTCTTTATATGAAATCTCATGTAACCTCGCACACTTGCCCGCGTCGAATCGTCCGCATCTGGAAGAACCCCAGAATCCGAGACGAATTCGGATGACGTCATAAAATTCGGCGCGGATGATGCGGTCGACTCGGTCGATGCGCCCGCATTCTATCAGTTGTGTATGACAGAGCAACGCACGAGTACTATTTCTTGAAATGGTTTCTTCGACGCGGTCGATGCTTTCGGCGCGGTCGATTCTTCCGCTGCGGATAAGTGTGCGAGGTCTCCTTGACTTCGGTTCGTGCGGCGCGTTCGGCGCGGATAAGTGTGCGATCACCATAAGGAGTCACTCGGTAATGAATGTAATTGGAAATTTTATTTTCTAATAAAACCCTGTACTAACATTTACGTAACCAAGGGAGTGAACGATTTACGCAAATAATATTGTAATATCATATTACAGAAATCTGTTAGTATATTATTAACCTGAATAATATCGCAACAATTTTTACTGTCTAATCATTTTACTATTATTTTTCGTAATGATCGCAAACGATATTATTCGTTCAAAATATATTTTATAGCAATTTTATGGAATATAACAGTAATTTTTCATATCTTCGTAAATATACATTTAAAAAATGTGGAAAAAATTTATATAGTGTATTTTAACTTCTAGAAGCCGAAAAACATATAACATGAAAAACCCCGTAATAGTACATTACCGGATTATTTGCGGGGGGTGTCGAATTATAATATTACAATTTATTTATATCTTTAATAATCATTCGCACTTAATAGGATCGTATAAAATATCGACAATCTTAAACATCACATCACATCTCTAACACAAAGGCCGACAGCGGCCGCTTCCCGAAACTATCGTGTGAGTGAGAGTATCAATAAAATACTTATCCATTGCGCTATTAGACCAGCCGATTCATTGACCGATTTGTACTAAGCAAGGAATGGTTTTAGTTCCTAATGAAAGGGATTAATTTGGTATTTCATCATTTTTCTAAAATATTTTAATTAATTCAGTATGAAAAACTATAATATTATAATATTTAGATATGAAATGAGATGCCATCTTTCTTGTAATTCACAATACAGCTGTTATTTTTGCAAAAAATCACTGAACAACGCGACATTTTGTCGAAAATCAAGAGCAGTGAATACGTCGCAAGTTGACATGCGACTAATGTCCGAAAATGGCATCAAGCCGCTTTGAGGCCAGATGCGTTCGCAAGCGACACGTCTCAATTGCATATCTCCTGAAGGAATTTCTATGATCTGTGGTCCCACTGCTGGTGTTTCTCTCAGGAGATGTTAAATAATAATTAAAATATTTGTTTATTCAGACAGAGTCCATAGTGTTAGTATTAAAGCCGTACGTCCCCACGCAGGTCGAGTGCGGGTTGGGGACTGGCGAGACATGTTGTGGCTACGTAATTTTGCCGTTGGATGTTTTTCAAACGTAGAAGGCCTCCGACTTCACGAATCTTATGATAACAACCTGGACCGACTGTTTCATTTGACATCTGTATCACGGAAATGCTCATAGCATATCATGCCACAAACGGTCACCCATCTAGGTCTGACCGTGCCGTTAACCCTCGATGATTGTTTCCAATCACCTAAGGCCAGTCTATGTGCGCTTCACTACACGAGTTTTAATATTTTTTTAAAAACTTGTTTCAATGAAATAATATAAATATATACATCAATATAGCTACGTATAACGATTATACGACTGATCAAACTAAGCTGACGTTTGTAAAGTTTGAAACATCTTCAAAAATGTTCTCCTTATTATTCTAGTAGTTCCTTTGAGTACAGAAACTTTGAATTCACTTGTAATCGCTTATAACATTATAATATATGAATTTTTCAATATACTTTCAATAACTTCATGCGATGTACTACGTTGGATTGTCAATTTTACTAGACTTTTTTGCTTTCCTATCAGCTGGTAGGAATATACAGACGATGACGCCACCTAAAAAGATAACAGAATTAATTTAATTAATTTTGCATTTATTTGTCTTTATTGTGTACACTAAATAGTGCAAAATAGAAATAAATGATTTACTAGCTATGTATGTATAACAATAGTCGGTCTTATCGCTCATGGCGATTTCTTCAGACAATTATAACACGGACATCTCATTTAATACACAAGTAGCACATCATATATTATAATATTTAAGAATTCATCATCATCATCAACAGCCTTCAACAATCCCCTGCTTGAACATAGGCCTCTCCTTGAAAAGGAGGTATTGGCCTACTATACCACGCTGGCCAGACGGGTTGGTTTCAAGTTTTCCTTCTCTTTGTCTTGCGTATTCTCTTTGCATCGATGTTGTCTTGCGTGGTTTATCCCTTAGTCGCCTTTTACGACATCCGCGGTATGAATAGGGGTGGTGATAATAATTCCCACGTTTACTTGCCACTATCTCACACAGTGAGCATCACTTACGTATGTCAAATGTGCCAAGAGAAATAATGATGATAGTCTAAATAAAGAGTCAACAAAAGTCTCACCAAACACAAATGCAGACCACGTGTAGAAAGTAGCTTCACAGTATTGAGTGATCGCAGCCCCTACGAGACTGACTGCGGTGAGCGAGCAGAGACGAGCCACCATCATTCCTAAGCTGGTTACCAGCCCTCTAGTAAATATAAATATTTTTTCAGACATTTTACACACAACGCCATATAGCATAGCTTATATTATGGGTACTAGACAACAGATATAAATACATAAACATACTCTTTTTTGTAAATACATACATAATAGTCATAGAAAACACGCAAACTCCAAAACAAACATTTGCAGATCATACAAACATTTGGTCCCACCCGGGAATTGAACCCTCTTGATCACCAGCCGCACTAATGTTTACACATTGATATATAATATACCTCAACGTATTTATACTACAAGTTGACTCGTTAATGTAAACATTAACGAGTCAACTTTAACATAAAAAAGTTAAAGTGAATACTAAAATGCTATTACATACCTATGTAAAGCAGGGTATAAGTTTACAAAATAAGATGATATGCATCCAATTCCTAGCGAAGTGGCTTGAAGCAGCGTAAAGAATATCATGTTGGCGATGGGATCCTTGACGTTTACTAGGAGTAAACTAACTCCCGATACGAGGAGGACAGCTATTAGCAGCATACGGGGGCGGGAGGACACTTTGACCACGGCTAAGCTCATGAGCCAGTAGAAGACGCCATACGCCATTCCGGCGTATATTGTGTTTACGGAGATTTCGTCATTGCATTCCAGCTGAAATAAAAGTATATATACCTACAGTTTACTGGCAAACTTATATATTAGGAATGTAACAGAGTGAAGCTAGTATTAAAACAATTCGCTCGAGTTACTTCTCATGTCATCAGCTATCTGCTTGTTAAAGTCCCGTCTAAATCAAACCAGCCCTTCCAGTGATTAGTCTGAACAAACAGACACACAAACACAAATTTTAAAATTACTTTTTTGATGTTAATAGGTGTTAATTTGAAATAACAAACAGACACTTCAATTTTATATATTTATACGTGTATGTATATTTATACGTGTATGTATATTTATACGTTAGAGCAAGAGCCCAGAGCCGCCAGACCTACGTCATTAGTGCAAAGCTGAAATTTTCAGGATTATTAGTACAATGTCTTGTTAAGATGTATGTGTACCCATTAGCTTGAAAGCGGGGCCGTTTCTGAGATAGCGCGAAGTACAGATAGATAAAAATATTACTTACCTACGTTAAAGGTGCAAAGCTAGTATTTACATATTTTTTCAAGAATATTATTTAAAATTAAAATTCATTACTGCCAGACACTTTCCGTGGGCCATTACTTCTGCCAGACGTCTTGAAAGTTGTGAAAAAATTAGGTAAACTACGTTATAGTAGCAAACCTAAATTTTATACATATTATCTAAGGTACTATTTTAAGACCCTTTGTATGACCAATCCAAAAAGCGTGTAAAAACCATTTAATATTTTACAATTATATTCTTGAAATAATACCAAAGATGATATACCTCAGCTTCCTAATTACTACAAATATATGTCTGGGGGGGTGATAGGCCCTTCGGCCGCATACAAAGGGTCTTAAAATAGTACCTTAGATAATGGTATAAAATTTAGGTTTGCTACTATAACGTAGTTTACCTAATTTTTTCACAACTTTCAAGACGTCTGGCAGAAGTAATGGCCCACGGAAAGTGTCTGGCAGCAATGAATTTTAATTTTAAATAATATTCTTGAAAATATATGTAAATACTAGCTTTGTACCTTTAACGTAGGTAAGTAAGATTTTTATCCATCTGTACTTCGCGCTATCTCAGAAACGGCCCCGCTTTCAAGCTAATGGGTACACACATCTTAACAAGACATTGTACTAATAATCCTGAAAATTTCAGCTTTGCACTAATGACGTAGGTCTGGCGGCTCTGGGCTCTTGGTCCACGTGTATGCATATTTATACGTGTATGTATATTTATACGTGTATGTATATTTATACGTGTATGTTTATTTATACGTGTATGTATATTTATACGTGTATGTTTATTTATACGTGTATGTATATATATACGTGTATGCATATTTATACGTGTATGTATATTTATACGTGTATGTATATTTATACGTGTATGCATATTTATACGTGTATGTATATTTATACGTGTATGTTTATTTATACGTGTATGTTTATTTATACGTGTATGTATATTTATACGTGTATGTATATTTATACGTGTATGTATATTTATACGTGTATGCATATTTATACGTGTATGTATATTTATACGTGTATGTTTATTTATACGTGTATGTATATTTATACGTGTATGCATATTTATACGTGTATGTTTATTTATACGTGTATGTTTATTTATACGTGTATGTATATTTATACGTGTATGCATATTTATACGTGTATGTATATTTATACGTGTATGTATATTTATACGTGTATGCATATTTATACGTGTATGTATATTTATACGTGTATGTATATTTATACGTGTATGCATATTTATACGTGTATGTATATTTATACGTGTATGTATATTTATACGTGTATGCATATTTATACGTGTATGTATATTTATACGTGTATGTTTATTTATACGTGTATGTATATTTATACGTGTATGTATATTTATACGTGTATGTATATTTATACGTGTATGTATATTTATACGTGTATGTATATTTATACGTGCATGTTTATTTATACGTGTATGTTTATTTATACGTGTGTTTCCGCGAGAGCGGAACGTATTTTTGTGCGCTTGCCACACTGAAACTGACAGGTGACGTTCAGTGTAAAACTTCAAATGAACAACGTGTTTGACCGGAGGCGCGTGCGCTGGCGCGCTTCATAAAAACCCATAAAACCATAATCTGCTCCAACTAAAACTGTGTGTGAAGTGTACAGACAATCAAAACAACCCTAATCAGCTCGAGACAATAGAACAGTTACAGTGCCAATCACAAAGTGCATTCACTACCACGAAGCCGGCGACCCAAGGCAGATCCTGCAACCAGCTCGCACCATCCACTCACCTTCCCGTAAGTACCATCCCCCACTTCTACCATAACCTCAACGTCGCTGTACTGTCTCACCGTCAAGGTGTGGCCAGTACATTTTGGTCCTTCGAGCCGGATTTGAACCAGCCCTCCCCCCCCTCATACAGTCCACTTTCAGCTCACCTCGGCCCTAAGCCCTTAAATGGTGCATTTTAGTATACTTACACAGCGCTCATATACCCCACATATTACATAAAACATTATTTTCACTCCGAGCAATATATCTGATCTCTCAATATATCTCTGGTATTGTAATATACATATAACATAATATCACTCCTCAGCTCAAGGGGTACCTATTGTCCATATTGCTCAACAAATTTCACATTTTTATAATAATTTTTATAACAATTTCAAACTCACCCACATTTAAAAATTGTCATAACCTTTGGAATCTACTTATTATAACAGTTAAGAAACCCATATCAGAGGTTAATATTAGTTCATCTGCTTTTAATAAGCATTGCTTTCAGCCCATTTTATATACTTGAACCTTCAAGCAAGGTCTTATTCACATAAAATTACTTATATCAACCTACCTTAAAACTAAAAATATATAATATAAATTTTGAAATTACTTTTCCAAGTTGTCCCAAGTTACATAAACTTGTTAAAGCATATAATATAAGGTTCCCCATTACATTAATACATAATTTCTGCTCATAATTCACAAAATTTAGGTTATAACAGTGGAATATGTATAACCGACTTCGGTCAACTTTATAAATTGTGTTTCTTTGTTCACTTTCAATTCGGCCCATCAAATGCAACATAAATACAACAATAGTTTTTTGTTGACATTTAAAATATATTTTATTTGAAATAAGATTCAAAGAAAAACCCTCCAACGGGTAAATATATAAGAAGTTGAAACCATTTGGGTTATTGCATCATATGTTCACATTTATATACAATCATTAATACAATTTAATTAATACAAGTAATTGTTTCAATATTAATTAGTTTTCTCTTGGTTAACATAAATAACCTTCACAACTTCTCTTAGGGTTCAGTTACTAAAGCCCAATTTAAATAGATAAGGCACAAATTCCGGCTTCTAGTTTGTTTTAATTTTAATTAATAATTTTATGGTTATTAATTATCTACTCACTCAACTCAATACATAATACTCATACAGGGTGTGTCGACATACAGGTTGATATTTGTTTCTAGTCACATACAATAATTCCTTTTTATTTTTCTATTTTGTTTTTTCTCATCAACTTCAATCAGCACTTCCTTTAAATATGCCCACCACCGAACAGGCTGTCCTCTTCCAGGAGGCCTCTAAGGCGATAACTGCCTTGCTTGAGATGGCAGAAGACCTTGTCGGCCCCGAACCCACGGTCACACCAGATGAGTTTTATAGTCGGTTCACTAAACTAAAGGCTTATAAGCAGAGGTTAGACGCTGTCTTCTATAAGATCCTCGACTCGGCTGACCTCACCAGCGAGCAGGAACAGTATTATACGGATAATCACGATGAGGCCATCGAAGACTACACACGTGTCATGGTCATCCACTATAGGCTTCGGGCTATGCCTTCAGCACCAGCGCCTCCTCAGCCCTCTCAGTCCCAAAGGGCTGCCCCCGCTCAGCCCATCCGCCCAACATACACTTCTACGCCACTGCCCACGTCTCCCGGAGCAGTTACCCCTGTAGCTCCGCACCGCCAGGATGAGGTGCCTCCGGCAATGCAGTCGGCCTCTCACCCCCCTAATAAGTCTCAGCACGTCTCCGCTCACGCCGCACAGGCGCGCCGCCCTGATAAGCTTCAGCACACCTTCACCCACGCCGCTCGTCGCCTTCCACCCCTTCTTCGGGAGCGGCCCAGACCGCGCCCTGCTAATAGGCGTCAGCACACCTCCGCCCACGCCGCTCAGGCGAACCCCTCTCCACGAAGACAGCGCTCCCCTAATAGAACTCAGCACACCTCGGCTCACGCCGCTCAGGCGCACCCCCCTCCACGAGGACCGGGCCCCCCTAATAGGCCTTCACACATCTCCGCCCACGCCGCACAGGCGCGCCCCCCTCCACGAGGACCGTGCCCCCTTCCACGAGGGCCGCGCCCCCCTCCACGAGGACCGCGCCCCCCTCCACAAGGACCGGGCCCCCCTAATAGGTCTCAGCGCCTCTCCGCCCACGTCGCACAGGTGAGACCCCCTACACGAACCAGTTCTCGGTCGCCTGGCCGGGAGTCTCGGGGAGGTCGTCGTCATCCCCAATGACAACTCTTAGCCCATGAGCTACGGCCATGGGCATCTTCGTCGCCCCCGACATTTCTTATAGTTCTTATTATTTCATATATTTTTTCTTCACACACTCAGCACACACATTCAGCACACATTCAGCACACACTTCCACACCCCCATGTTCTCTGAACCTTCAGATTTGAACCCTTCATGGTCGGCCCCTCAATGCTCTCTCCCGAAGAGCCCCTACAGGACAGATTTGTCTCCCCATAGACGCTTTCAACTCGTGAAAGCTCCCTATCAGCTCTGTTGGACTCAATGGACCAACCCCTACCTACATCCCTCCAAACACGATCCAAACGGCTCTTCCCATCTCCTGCTCCTCGAGTTGGTGGACCTGGATACGACCACAAGACATCTGCGGAGACCTGCGAGCAAGATCGCCAGGCTCCCACTGGACTCAGCTCGGGATGATGAATCTGTCCCGGCCCCCCAGGATGTTTCCGCGAGAGCGGAACGTATTTTTGTGCGCTTGCCACACTGAAACTGACAGGTGACGTTCAGTGTAAAACTTCAAATGAACAACGTGTTTGACCGGCGGCGCGTGCGCTGGCGCGCTTCATAAAAACCCATAAAACCATAATCTGCTCCAACTAAAACTGTGTGTGAAGTGTACAGACAATCAAAACAACCCTAATCAGCTCGAGACAATAGAACAGTTACAGTGCCAATCACAAAGTGCATTCACTACCACGAAGCCGGCGACCCAAGGCAGATCCTGCAACCAGCTCGCACCATCCGCTCACCTTCCCGTAAGTACCATCCCCCACTTCTACCATAACCTCAACGTCGCTGTACTGTCTCACCGTCAAGGTGTGGCCAGTACAACGTGTATGTATATTTATACGTGTATGCATATTTATACGTGTATGTTTATTTATACGTGTATGTTTATTTATACGTGTATGTATATTTATACGTGTATGTATATTTATACGTGTATGTATATTTATACGTGTATGCATATTTATACGTGTATGTATATTTATACGTGTATGTTTATTTATACGTGTATGTATATTTATACGTGTATGTTTATTTATACGTGTATGTATATTTATACGTGTATGTATATTTATACGTGTATGCATATTTATACGTGTATGTTTATTTATACGTGTATGTATATTTATACGTGTATGCATATTTATACGTGTATGTATATTTATACGTGTATGCATATTTATACGTGTATGTATATTTATACGTGTATGCATATTTATACGTGTATGTATATTTATACGTGTATGTATATTTATACGTGTATGTATATTTTTTCTTCTTTTTTTCGTAAATCTATTTTTTTTAATCCTTCCAAAGTAACTGCTTGAAGGAAATCTTGAGTAGAATTTAAGATTACGGGCCACCCGGCTAAAAACTTATAGGCAATGCAGACCATAAAACATGGTGACCCACACTATGCCCGCCTAGTGAGATGCTTTTATATAAAAAATATCTAAAGCTAGCAACCCGCTTAAAGGACCCAGTATCAATAGTGTGATGTAATCACGTGCGCTGGTAGTGTATTCTCTAGATACGTTTCATCATCAACTACCTATAATTGTCCACTGCTGGGTATAAAAATCTCCTTAGAAAGTAGGTTTTGGCCCACTACACCACGCTGGCCAGACGGATTGGTACAGCGTTGTTTTCCAGATTTACTCCTGCCCTTACTTCCATACTCCTGGATTCTACTTAAGCTTTCCATGAGATAGTAGAGTCAAGAGTTGAAAAGGAACAATGCTATAGTGTATGATTTCTGCGAATCTTTAACCGTTTACGTAGGGCACGCAGTGAAAGCTCTCAAGAGCAATATATCTTCCCCGTTATTTCAACATTTTTCTTAGATGCTCCCCTCTTTTTGAAAAAAGCGTGATGATATATAGCCTTTTTCGTTAACTGTGCTATCAAATATAATTTTTTTTTAATCGAACATTTAGTTTCTGAGACTAGCGCATAAAACTAAACAAAAAAATATTAAGATTACGTTGTTGTATACGGGCTTTCAATGTTTATGGTGTTCAATTATTTCAATTTAATAGAATAAATAGAATATACAAACCGTTTCAGCTGTTTGAGTATTATTTAATTGGCTACTACTGCCTCCAAATAATCTCTGGCAAAAACTTTGCTCAGAGCTATCTGTAGTGTTAAAAGATTTGAAGAAGTAATTTACTATTGTTGGATACCACATACTAAATGCGTTGTTTCTGTAAACAATAAATTAATTAAACTTATAAGTTTGTTTGTTTCGTTGGTGAGTGTGAGACAGGGGATGATGCAGAAGTATCATAACACGTCGCCATAGTCTCTTACCATACAGAGATAATATATATTAGATAGGTACGTTCTATACAGAAATGGAATTTCGGAATGCGTTTGACATCGTGGGATACGGGTACATCTTCTTCTTCCTAGCCTTATTTCCAATAATATTAGGGTCGGCTACTAGTTCAACCGGTTTTACCTGAATATCAGTTTTTCCACGGAGCGACTGGCATCGGACCTTCGAAATTTTGAAGGTTGAACTAGTTGTCAATAAATTTGAGGGCACTGACTTCCCAATAACGATTGCCATAGATGTTCGTGACAACGTGACGTGCTTTCCGAGGCACGGGCGTGAATCACTGCCAAACTTCCAAACTCCGGGTTGCTATTAGGAATTTCCTAAGAAACACCCAAAAACACTCTTGATCCACTAGACCAACGAGACAGTTTACCGTACGGTATAAAAAAGAGGCAGCTATTCTTAATCTTTGTTAACAATTAAAATGGTACAACTAATTGGTACCTTATAGTGACGTAGTAGGTACTGTGACGAGATTAATTTTTCAAATATGTAACATAATTATTGTGAAGGACATTGTCATATGCCTTACTTATATAGGTAATGAGGCATTTTATCTTACGTTACACAGCAAAGCGCCAACAGAAAGTATAGTTGAATAGTCCTCCAAAGTAAAGGTGGTTTAAATATGGGAACAGTCTGTTTTTTAAAAGTCTTCCAGAATGTTTCGCTTTTTGAAGCAATTGACAAGCCTGTCTGGGTTATGTGTCTCACCTGTAATAAATATATAGAGAGATATATAAATATTTTTTTTATATTTTATCTTGCAGCTTGATGGTGACACAAACCAGAAAATACCTATATAAATTAAGGACATAAGATTTTTATAAAGGAATATAGTCTTTATTCCACATAATATGACATTAAATTTAGTTTATGTTGTATTAAATATTGGTGTATGTTGAATTTAATTCCATATAGTATGGAATAAAATAAAATTCCAGGTGACTTAGAATTAAATTCAGCGGGTTGCACAACTTGGAACTAAGTAGGTACTGGGACATAAAGTTTTTGACAGATAGTAGTTATAAATATGTAAATTTTATTAGTATGTATCTATTTCATTTAAAACCTATTAACACTAGTTTAGTAAATATTTAAAATGTAACAAATTTGATTATAATGTCCTGTATATTTTAGTCTTAGTGAATTGATCAGCCTGTTTGTATTAACTGACTTCGTTATAGGTCTGCTTTCTTGCTGTTATAAGTTAAGCAGGCGTGCTTAAAACCCTATCATAGAATTTAAATTTACAAACAAAATAAAAAACCAAGGAGTAAATGTACAAATTCCAAAACAATTATTTGTAAGTCACGCAAACATTTGGTCTGACCCGGGAATTAAACGGTCATGTTCAGCAATAACAAACACTACCACTACCACCGAGGCAGAAGGCCTGGTGACGTGTGAAACCGTTGGATGCTGATGACAGTAACACTATTTTTACACTCACCGGATAGTCTTCCCTCTTCCCTCCGTTCCTTACATACATCATTGTCAACACCTCTGAAGCTTTGTCGCTATGTCCTCTACTAGCCAAGAACTCTGGACTCTCATAGACGTAGAACAGAAGAATTGCTCCTATTCCCAGCGGAATTGCTAACGCTATAGTATAGAGCCTCCAAGGTCGGAAGGTCATGTTTAATAAGGGGAGATCGACTTTGAAGTTCAGTGGCAGGATAAGCCAGGCCAAGCCTGTAAAGATTGGAAATGTATGAGGTATTTTTCGAAATATTTATACCTGAAGAAACTAAAATAACCTTTATACGAATCAATAGTCCTGACTAATAATATATAATCTGAATTTTAGGAATAGTCATGAATAATAGCTATGAAAACTATGTAGCTGCACCAAAAACACAAAAATCAAAGTTTTAAAAGCGAAATCAGTAAAATAAATATGTCTACAAAAATCGATCTGTGACTTTTAATCAGTGCCTTATAATTAAACATCTTAGTAGATACTTACCGAAAGCAAAGATATCAGAACTGAGATTCAAGCTATTCATAATGAATAGATACTGGCTCCTATGCTTCTTTCCTGTGCACTCTCCAAGCAGCGCCATCGTCAGTGTAAAACTAGCTGTTGAACTGTAACAGTGAACATACTATATAATACTTTGATTGCTTCAGCATTCGATAATATAAGAATATTATAAAATTCAATACTGACAAAGTGACTATTCTATCTGATGGAAAGCATGAGCAGAATCCAAGACTAATGGTCACCGTCCTCTTTATGAATGCAGATAATGCAGCCTGATGACCCACACTATGGCGGCCTAGTAAGATACTCCTGCATCATTGATCTCCGGTCTCACACTCACTAACGAAACACGACAGCAAGAATGAGGTTGGTCTTCTGAGCCAGGGCAGTACCGCCCCGGTTGCATTGTAGATTGTACTTGATGACTCATCATCATCAACAGCCTTTAACAGTCCACTGCTGGACATAGGCCTCTCCTTTGAAAGGAGGTTTTGGCCTATTATACCACGCTGGCTAGACGGGTTGGTATAGGGTTTGTTTCAAGTTTTCCTTCTCTTGGCAGTGATGCTAGCTGCTTATTTGGTTCCTTCTGGTCACCTCTTACGACACCCATAGAATGAATAGGGATGGTGACACTTGTATTTTTAATCCGTCACTACACGGACTCCGTCACCACACGGACACATCAGAGAACTTAAAAAATAATGATCCTTAATACGTACAAACAGCAGCAGATTATCTTCACAATTAACATGAACAACCAGTGCGTGGAGAATGCACTTATTACTGCGAAGATGAATCCCACTGAAGTGGACAATAACATAGCTCGTTTCCTTCCTCGAGTGTCCGCATAATATCCCCATGGAAACGCGAAAAGTACGCCTGAAATAAGATATCGGATAAAGTTTCGGTTATTGGCCGTCTAGCCCCAAAACGAAGCACAAGTTGTACTAAAGTACGGCCAACGAGAAGCGATACAAAAGTTAATACACCTTAAAAGCGACTATGGAGTTGACAATTTATTATCTATCGCTTTCCATGTTTTGTATTGTCTAAATGTCTCGTTCTCCCGGCAAAATACTATTAGGATCAAGACTAGAACTCAGAAACAAATATTTTTAGACCATACAATCATTTGTTCCTACCCGGAAATTGAATACAGTCGCATACGCTACCACTGTCAGTTAAGGAATATTAGTTTTTTTTTTTGCAACTTTTTTTGCAATTGCAACATTTTACAACTGACTATAGTATACCTCCGGTTAGAACGATGTACTATGTTCACGAGACAATGTTAAGACAAATGTTGTTGCAAATTTTATTACAATTTACATTTACATATAAATATTCTCCTTTACGCAGAAGATCTCCAGATCTATTTTAGGGCACCACTTGTCAACTTGGCTAATGCTATTAAAACTATAAATGCTGACTTGGATAAAATCTGCAAATGGAGCATTTCCCACGGCTTGAAGATTAGCCCATCCAAGACTCAGGTCATCGTCGTTGGAAGTTCGAGAACAGTCTCCAAAATTAACTGGACTTCACTGCCCCAAGTCTCCTGCGATGATGCATCTATTCCATATAGTGACAAGGTGAAGAACTTAGGAATCTACATCGACAGTACCTTTTCCTGGGGCCCTCAGCTCCAGGAGCTGAGTCGCAAAATGTTTGCCGCTGCAGGATCTCTGCGTAGATTACGCAATTTCCTACCTACTTCTACAAAGATTGCAATTACACAATCCCTTCTTTTCCCCATCCTTGATTATGCCGATGCCAGCTATTTAGATCTTACCGAAGACCAATATAATAAGCTTGAAAGACTCCAGAACCTCTGTATCAGATTCATATTTGGATTACGGAAATATGATCATGTCTCCGATTATCGTAAGAAGCTTAAGTAACCATCCGCATTCGCCGGAATGCACATATTCTTTCTCTTCTATACAACACTCTATTTAATCCTTTTACTCCACGTTACCTCAAATCGCGGTTCACTTTCTTACACGACATGCATACTAAATTGCTGAGATCATCAGAAAACTTGAAGCTGAAAATGCCTAGCCATTCCACCAAATTTCTCGACAACTCGTTCTCTGTCCAGGCAGTTCGACTGTGGAACGCTCTACCAGTGGCAATAAGACGGGCACAAAATCTAGCTACATTAAAACGACTTGTCAAGCAGCACTACCTGGGAGACATTAATGTCCCTTAATCCACCTTATAACTCTCCTTCTTACTCTAATAGGTCACATCATTCCTTTTATGTTTGTATCTACTTAATGCTATAATAACAGTATGTGTATGTAATTAATATTTGTACATTTAACTCATAACAAAACGTGTAATGTTCCCTTCTTCTCTACTTACAATACACCAGACACTACCCTACATTTCCTCCAAATCGTGTTCTCTCCATCTTATGGTTGCCTGTAAGAGATTGCCTCCGGGTGATAAGGCCGCCAATTGTACCTACAATCTTGTTATAAGTACTTTGTAATTATCTGGTGTCCAATAAAGTTATTATTATTCTTCTATGAAGTGTTATAGCATCTATACCAATTATTATTAACAGAACTATTTTCATGTGCTATGTCCGGATATTTTCAGCCTAAAATTTAATGCGAGTAGCTTCAGTTTTAAAAATAATTGCACACTGCACACGCTTGACGCGCGTATATATATATATATACTAGCTGATGCCCGCGGCTCCGCTCGCGTTTTAGAGGAATAAAGAATAGATGTTGGCCGATTCTCAGACCTACTGAATATGCATATAAAGTTTCATAAAGATCGGTCAAGTCGTTTCGGAGGAGTATGGCAACGAAAACTGTGACACGAGAATTTTATATATTAGATATTAAACAACTCCAGTTTTAAGAACATAATATATCTTTTTCGTGAGGAACTTTATAACATATATGGAATGAATATACCAAGACTCAGAACAACAATTTATCGATTACACAAAGTGTTGTAGCACGTGGCGTTTGAATCCACAATAATCAGCATAGTAAAACCGTTTAAACAGGTGGTTACCATAAACGGCTGCTGATCAAGCGGTCTCGGGTTCGATTCCCGAGTCGGACTAAATATGTGTGTGATCCACAAATATTTGTTTTAGAGTCTGGGTGTTTTCACCATTACACCAGGGATTTTACCTCTTAAAATAACAAAAAGTGAACATAAAATATAGTAGGATGAAACCCATTGTAAAAGGAGGAGAATAGTACAAAAATTAAAGGAAAAATAAATTACGGGCGATCTGAGGTCGGGAAGGGGGGGGGGGGGGGGTTTAAGGGAAAAAAATGGCTTATCTCGATTTCCGACAAAACTACAAGTCCAATGTAAAAAAATTAAATGGCAAAAGTGTAGGTAATAAAAAGATCTACAACTTTTGCATTGACACTTTTATCACATAACCTCAAATTTTATGTCAAAAATTCAAAAAACCAAGTCTTTGGTTTTTTATTTTTATCTTTTACAAATAAAATTATTTTTTCGTGGAATTTTGTTAAAACTTACCTGTTTATGTCCCAAATACACATTAATTTATTTGATTTGAAATATTTATTTTTTCACCTTATTTTGGCTGAATTTCGAAAAAAGCACCCTCATTTTCAATGGAAAAGTCGTCCGTCAAAATATCAACTTTAAAAAAAAAAGGTGTATTTTCTATTCGATGAATAGTCTACTTTCCGATGGTGTAAAAATACATATATATTTCCATGGTAAATCTTCTCAGAAAATGCCGAAAATGAAAAAACTCGAATTCGATTTTTTTTAATCGTTATTGAGATATTTATAAAAATTTACACTTTAATTACTCGAAAAACGTAAGATTGCATGTTACAATGATAAACAAAAATATTGCAAATCGAAATATACTACTATAATTAACAAACAAATAAATAATAAAGTTAATATTTAATAAAATATCTACAATATTATGAGAACGTTATGGAATATTCTTTAAATTATATGTGTATATGCCTATTTGTGTGGTGACAGATTAAGAATACAAGTGTCACCAACCCTATTCATTCCATGGGTGTCGTAAGAGGTGACTAAAGGAACAAAATAAGCTGCTAACATCACTGCCAAGAGAAGGAAAACTTGAAACAAACCCTTTACCAACCCGTCTGGCCAGCGTGGTATAGTAGGCCAAAACCTACTTTCAAAGGAGAGGCCTATGTCCAGCAGTGGACTGTTAAAGGCTGTTGATGATGATGATGATGATGCCTATTTATTACTATTTTTAGATAATTTAATACCTGAGTGACCTATAAATTTTTTTTTGGCTATTAAAAGTTTTTTCATAGAGAAGTGGGCTAGGCAGGTCTGGGTCTTACTACATACTTGCTATTTCGTAGCAGCTGTAAAACAGAGCAGTATACGACATCGTTTATAAAACTACACGTGGAGGCTGAGTTATTTTCTATGAAATACCTTTGGATGGCCTAAAATTTTTCGTAGGTCACTCAGGTATTAAATTATCTTAAAATAGTAATAAATAGGCATATACGCATATACTTTAAAGAAGATTCTGCAACTTTCTCAAAATATTGTAGATGTTTTATTGAATATTAATTTTATTATTTATTTGTTTGTTAATTATAGTAGTATGTTTCGATTTGCAATAGTTTTGTTTATCATTGTAACATGCAATCTTACGTTTTTCGAGTGATTAAAGTGTAAATTTTAATAAATATCTCAATAACGATTAAAAAAAATCGAATTCGAGTTTTTTCATTTTTGACATTTTCTGAGAAGATTTACTATGGTAATATATATTATATATATTTTTACACCATCGGAAAGTAGAGATTTCATCGAATTGAAAACACCCTATTTTTTTTAAAAAAGTTGTAATTTTGACGATTGAAAATTAAGGATTTTTTTCGGTATTCAGTCAAAATGAGATGAAAAAATAGATATTTCAAATCACATAAATTACGGTGTATTCAAGACATGAAAAGCTAAGTTTTCACAAAATTTCGTTAAAAAATAATTTTATTTGTAAAAGATAAAAATAAAAAACCAAAGACTTGGTTTTTTTAATTTTTCACATAAAATTTGAGGTTATGTGAAAAAAGTGTAAATGCAAAAGATGTAGATCTTCTTATTACCTACAACTTTGCCATTTAACTTTTTTCCATAGGACTTGTAGTTTTGCCGGAAATCGAGATAAGCCATTTTTTTCCTCCAACCCCCCCCCCTCTCCCCCTTCCCGACCTCAGATCGCCCGTAATTTATTTTTCCTTTAATTTTTGTACTATTCTTCTCCTTTTACAATGGGTTTCATCCTACTATAATTTATTTTGTTTTCAAACACTAAAAGCACTGGTCTACATGTATGTAGTCGATCGAAGTAGTCAGAACCGATGGTAAAATTTTTGTATTTTTTTCTTCATGAGGTTTTCTATTTAAATACTAATAATTCTTAAGTACAGAGTGGTAGATAAATACCTGCAAAAGGTGCTGAAGCCAGGAACCCTAATTGTTTAAGGTCCACATTCAAGTCACAACTTGCTGCAGCTACAACCGTCGCATAACCAAACATGTCCAGGGCACAAGCGTTGGTTATCAGGCTGCATGTTGTCAGTAATAGGTAATTATAGCGCCCATTACCTGTAAGCGTTTAAAATCCTAAAAGTTAACCTTGATGAAATTTTCACAGACGCCACTATAACAACAAATACCAAAAAACAGAATAATATGAATATTTAAGGGGGCTCCCATACAACTGACATGGTTTTAGGATTTTTGTATTTTTTTAGGGTTCCGTGGTTCACAAATCGGAACATTCAGAACCCTTATAGTTTCCTCATGTCGAAACTATAAGGGTTCTGAATCAGGTTCAAACGGTTAGTAGACCAGTGCCGATAATGTTTGAAAACAAAATAAATTATAGAAGGATGAAACCCATTGTAAAAGGAGGAGTATATTCCAAAAATTAAAGGAAAAATAAATTACGGGCAATCTGAGGTCGGGAAGGGGGAGAGGGGGGTTTTAAGGGAAAAAAATGGCTTAGCTCGATTTCCGGCAAAACTACAAGTCCTATGGAAAAAAGTTAAATGGTAAAGTTGTAGGTAATAAAAAGATCTACTTCTTTTGCATTTACACTTTTTTCACATAACCTCAAATTTTATGTGAAAGATTCAAAAAACCAAGTTTTTGGTTTTTTATTTTTATCTTTTACAAATAAAATTATTTTTTAACGAAATTTTGTGAAAACGTAGCTTTTCATGTCCTGAAAACACCGTAATTTATTTGGTTTGAAATATCTATTTATTCACCTTATTTTGACTGAATACCGAAAAAAGCACCCTCATTTTCAATGGAAAAGTCGTCCGTCAAAATATCAACTTTTAAAAAAAAAGGTGTATTTTCTATTCGATGAATAGTCTACTTTCCGATGGTGTAAAAATATATATATATTACCATAGTAAATCTTCTCAGAAAATGCAAAAAATGAAAAAACTCGATTTCGATTTTTTTAATCGTTATTGAGATATTTAATTAAAATTTACACTTAAATCACTCGAAAAACGTAAGATTGCAGGTTACAATGATAAACAAAAATATTGCAAATCGAAATATACTACTATAATTAACAAAATAATAAATAATAAAGTTAATATTTAATAAAACATCTACAATATTTTGAGAAAGTTGCAGAATCTTCTTTAAATTATATGCGTAAATGCCTATTTATTATTATTTTAATATAATTTAATACCTGAGTGACATACGAAAACTTTTAGGCCATCAAAAGGTATTTCATAGAAAATAACTCAGCCTGCACGTGTAGTTTTGTAAAAGATGTCGTACACTGCTCTGTTTTACAGCTGCTACGAAATAGCAAGTATGTAGTAAGGCCCAGACCTGCCTAACCCACTTCTCTATGAAAAACCTTTTAATAGCCAAAAATTTTTCATAGGTCACTCAGGTATTAAATTATCATAAAATAGTAATAAATAGGCATATACGCATATACTTTAAAGGAGATTCTGCAACTTTCTCAAAGTATTGTAGATGTTTTATTTGATATTAACTTTATTATTTATTTGTTTGTCAACTATAGTAGTATATTTCGTTTTCGATCGTTTATCATTGTAATATGCAATCTTACGTTTTTCGAGTGATCAAAGTGTAAATTTTAATAAATATCTCAATAACGATTAAAATAAAATCGCATTCGAGTTTTTTCATTTTTTGCATTTTCTGATAAGATTTACTATGGTAATATATATATATTTTTACACCATCGAAAAGTAGAGATTTCATCGAATAGAAAACACCAATTTTTTGTGAAAAACGTTGATATTTTGACGGATGAATTTTAATTGAAAATTAGGGTTTTTTTTCGGTATTCAGTCAAAATAAGGTGAAATAATAGATATTTCAAATCAAATTAGTTACGGTGTATTCAGGACATGAAAAGCTAAGTTTTAACAAAATTTCGTTAAAAAATAATTTTATTTGTAAAAGATAAAAATAAAAAAACCAAAAACTTGGTTTTTTGAATTTTTCACATAAAATTTGAGGTTATATGAAAAAAAAGTAAATGCAAAAGATGTAGATCTTTTTATTACCTACAACTTTGCCATTTAACTTTTTTCCATAGGACTTGTAGTTTTGCCGGAAATCGAGATAAGCCATTTTTCCCTTAAAACTCCCCCCTCTCTTCCTTCCCGACCTCAGATCGCCCGTAATTTATTTTTCCTTTAATTTTTGTAATATTTTTTATTTTTTTATTTTATTTTACAACTTTTTGCACTGTAAGTACAATGGCGGACTTAATGCCACAGGCATTCTCTACCAGTCTACCGACGGGTGGTGCGGAGATGATTGAGAAGGTGCACTACAATTATTGAGGAATAAATGAGTATATGATATATCTATTCATACGAAATCCATACATTTATACAGTATACATAAACATACACACATACATACACATATATATACATTCTCATATATAGATATACATACACATACATACATATATAAATATACATAAATACATACACATACATAAACATGAATACATATAATAAATTAAATATCAATATTTTAATATAAAATGTTAATTTTGTGACGACTCTGATAAGCTCCGAGCAAGGAGAGCTCGTACCTTTGCCTTGAAGGTATCGCGACTGGGTGCCATTCTGATTTCCTTGGGAAGGGCATTCCAGAGAAGGACAGATTGAACAGGGAAGGAAGAATGCACGCATGCAGAAGTGTGGGAGGGGCATGACAGAAGCAAACTGTTTGTGGAGCGAAGGCTTCGGTCATGGTTAGATCCTAGGAGTTGGAAAGATGAAGTTAGGTAGGTAGGCGTGTTAGGAGAGTTAAGAATAGTATAGAGAGTCGTTAGGGCGCGCAGGTGGCGACGCTGACGAATAGGGAGCCAGTTCAATTCAAGGCGATAGGAGGAGATATGGTCAAATTTACGCAGATTAAAAACGAATCGAATGCAGTTATTAAGAAGTCGGTCGTATTTGTTGAGTAGGTCTGCATTCAGGTCGTAATAGCACACGTCACCATAATCAATGATGGGTACAATCAAAGTTTGCACCAACATCGCTTTAATTTTGGACGGTAAAAAGTTTTTAAGACGGTATAACGCCCGCAGTGTGCCCGTAACTTTCTGACTTACGCTAGTGGCCTGTGTTTGCCAATTAAGGTTGTTGTCAATAAACAGGCCTAGATCCTTTACCGTAGAGCTTAAAGGAATAGTCAATCCATTGAATAATATGGATGGTAGTGTATTTGGGTCAAGCCTTCTGGTCATATACCGACTCCCTAAGATGATAGCCTGGCACTTTGTAGGGTTCACAGTTAATCCGAATCTTTCAGACCATCCACTAATAGCATCCAGATCGTTGTTTATCATGGTGATAGCTTCTGTTACGTTGTCTACAGCAGCATGGTAATAGAGTTGTAAATCATCGGCATAAAGATGGTACGCACACTGAAGATTTTTAGTGATAAGATTAATAAAAATAGAAAATAACAGTGGAGAGAGAATGCCGCCTTGAGGTACACCAGTAGCAAGCTCACACCATACGGAGGTTGATTCGTCGATATTGACGGACTGCTGGCGTCCTCGAAGATAAGAAGAGAACCATTCCAGTTCATCAGGTGATATCATATAATACGAAAGGATGGACAGGAGGACGTCATGACTGACAGTGTTAAAAGCATTTGAGAAATCGATTAGAACTAACACGGTAACTTTGGAGTTCTCAACTGCCGTCCGAATGTCACCAGTCACTTTCAGGAGAGCGGATGTTGTGCTGTGTCCAGGCCTAAAGCCCGATTGAAACGGACTAAGCAAGTTGTTGCGATGCATGAACTGTGATAGCTGTTGATGTACACAGGTCTCCAGCACCTTGGATAGGAAAGGAAGTATGGAAATTGGGCGCAAGTGATTTACAAGGGTAGGATTAGGGACCTTGGGGATGGGTATCACAAACGCGTTACGCCACAGTGAAGGGAACTTCCCTGAGTCAAGTGAAAAATTGACTATATGTGTAATCGCAGGAAGAAGGTGGTCGAGGATAGGAGTGATCATGCGCCGGCTAATTTTGTCACTGCCCATTGCATTGGATTTGAGGGAGAGAATTATCTTTTTGATATCATCTGATGCAACTGGAGAAAATTGAAAGGAATTGATATTAGGGCGTGGCAGGTCGTCCAGGTATCCCAAAGTGCGACACTTAGTTTGGTGATCGAATTGTGGAATAGACGTGAAATACCGATTGATGTCATCCAAATCAAAGGTAGCAGTTGAGACACATTTCTTGGATTTACCAATACCCAATGTGCCAAGGAATCTCCAGATACGAGAGGAAGAAGAACAGTTAAGATTATTGATGATATGGCAGCGCTTAGCGTTGCGCACCACCTGATTACACCGATTTCTCTCAATCCTATAAAGAGACCAATTTGCCTCGTTTTTGTTTCTTCGAAATTTACGGAACGCTTTGTCCCTGCGCTTCATTGCCTCGCGAACCTCCGAAGACATCCAAGGGGCTGGAGAACGTTTAATTCTTGCCTTCTTGATGGGTGCGTGTAGGTCGTACAGGTCAGTTACTGATGTATTGAAAATGTGAACCTTGTCATCTACTGTACGCGCTTCAAACAGATGTTTCCAACTTAGTGCTGAAGCATCACTATGCAATTTTTCTTCGTTTATCCGACCAAAGCAGCGAATGTGGCGAAACTTAGGACGAGGTTTAGGAGGTTTCAGGGCGTAGGACAGGTAGATGAGATCATGTTGAGAAAACCCAGGGGCCTCGTGTTGGCCATGGTTTCGGACAAGGGAAGGAGATGAAGTGAGGATTATATCCAACCAGGTGTCACGCACGTCACTGTTGTGATGTGTGGCTGACAATGGCAGCACCTGCAAACTTGATGATTCGACGACCTGGAGGAGTTTATGGGTACGAGGAGATTGGGAGGCGAGGAGATCGGTATTGAAATCGCCCATAATGATATGGTGTGTATACTCAGACCCTAAAGATTCCAGAATCGGTTCGAGACTGGAGAAGTAGTCGACGTTAGGGGGACAATAAACAACGCCCAGAATAGACTTAACTCCATTGAAACTGGCCTCGATGAAAAGATATTCTGCAGATGCTAGACAGGAGGGAGGGGAAGAGGTTAAGATTTTATAAGAGATTGAGCAGTGAAGATAAATGGCAACACCACCTCCTCTCCTCTCGGTTCTGTCGTTGCGAATAAGAATAAAATCAGGAATAGAGTATGAAGTTGATGGCAAGTTGGGTTTCAACCAGGACTCGGAAATCAAAATAGCATGCACTTTCGAGTCGGTGAAAGCTTCAAGCAAGTCGCTGTGATGGCTGGGAATACTTTGAGCATTAATGTGGCAAACATTTAAGCAGCACTTTGTATGGTGACCAAACGCTTGTCGCACGAAGTCGCCAAGTGTATATGATAAAGAGTCGAAACTTTCGTCATCGGAAACACTAGCAGATTCGTTCGCAGAATAGAATGACTCATCATCAGACAACATTATATCAACTTTGTAAAAAATATTATATAAATATAATGATAATAATTAAATAACAGTTTTCGAATTATAATATATAATTTTTAATATAAGTATACACTATATAAAATGAATAAGATATTAAATTTATTAGTATATTTAAACACTACAATAAAAGTATTAGTGCGTACTTCAATAAATGAACATAATCTGCACCACCCACCAGTTCCGACCACACAAATATACAATACAGATAAGCAAAAAAATAATAAAAGAAGCATTGTAAAACAACTGAAGTGATTGATGTAATGAGTTTCCGAACGAAACTTCAAAAACGTCATTTCAGAATAACTACTGTCAAAGAATTGTCAAAAGTTGCGATTGTTGTTGTTTATATTACTGAAATTTCTCCAAATTACATTGAAAATAGTAAAAACAAAGATATTGAGATATGGCTAACTCAAAGGTAAAAGAATGAAACAAAACTACGCCGATATAAATAGAGAACAATGCAGATAATCATTAAAAGGAGATATCATAAGATTTAAAGTTATTTCGAAGAAGAGTTGTTACCGCTGTTGTTGGCTGTAGAGGAAGTTTTACCAACCGCTCTGGGGTGCTTCTCCAGAAGCTGAAGAAGCTGCTCCGAGTCTGTTATCTTGTGGCGATGTCCTTCCGTCGTTTTAATCATGATGGTACCATCTTGCGTCCAAACAGCTCTCATGCCGAAGTGCTGTCGAGCTTTGCCGAAAATAGTTTGTCGAGTCTTGGTGAGAAACTCGCGCACTGAGACAGATGTACCCTTCAATGCCGACTTCGCTCTCCAAATGGAGGTTCTTGTTTTCAAGTCTGCAAAACGCACTAAAATGGGCCGGGGATGGTCATTGTTCGTGGCTCCTATTCTGTGACACACCCTGATGTCATCTGAAGAGACGGCGTCCATGCCCAACGTTTTATGGACCAGGTTGAGAATTGATGTGGAACAGTCTTCACTCTCCGCTTCAGCCACGCCCAGAAATAGAAGATTCTTTCTTCGCTGCTTTGACTCCAAATCATCAACGTGTCTCTGGCATTCAGAGATTTGTTTGCGAAGCAATCCAAGCATTTTGAACATGAGTTCGCGAAATGTTCGGAACTCATCTGCTACTCTAGCTACTGTGTCTTTGGTAGGCACTCCGCCGTGTAGTTGGGCCTCAAGTTCCATCATTCTTCGATTGAAGCTTTCCTCTAGGCTTCTTTGTGCTGATTGTATCTCCATTAGTTGAGGCATTGTGAACAGTTCAGTGAGTGTGGGTGTTAAACTGGCAGGTGGAATAGAAGAAAGTCCTTAAATTACATTAAATGTGCTGACTATGTAAGTAGGATCCAATTGCACTATTTAGCACTCAAATTAGTTGAAAAAAAAACAGGAAATTAACTATTTGTTTATAATAAAAAAATATTAAGAGCAGAGGAGAAATATTTATCTTACTTTATGTAAAAAAGTTTAAGCGTTGGTCCAGTGCTTGTTGACTATGACTGCTAAATAAAAGGTCGGGGGTACGACTCTTAATACAAATAACTGTCTTTTGACTTTCACGACTTCCACGCATAGTTTTGGTTTTATAGCGGGCATGGCTAGTGCCTACGGGTTATACCGCTTTTGGGCACGGGTAGAGTCTACCAGTATAACCCGTTCAAAAAGTCGGAATATAGAAGGTATACCAAAATGTTCAAAAAAGCAGGTAGGTAAAAAAACATGTAATTTTGAACTCAAATTTGCATGCAGTTATCTTATTGCTTTTTTATATAATAGAATATTAAATTACGTTGTCCTGACATTGAAAAAATCCGCTTCAATGTCAAGGCCTTTTAAAGATGTCGAAATTGTCTAAAATGTAAAGATTTAGTTTTAATTTAGCTAGTAATAAATAGTAAGGAAAAAAACCACAAATAAAAATTGGATTCAGCTCACGAAGTTGTTGATATGTGGAATGTAGATCAGGTGAGATTTTTTCTGAAAGCCGTATCTGATTAACTATTTTTATAATTCTTAACATGTTTTTTTACATATTTATAAAAATATGACTGATGTAGGTATATATTTTATGCTGAGAATAATAACAGTAAATAATAGATCTTTTCTTGGAGTGAAGATTTTGACATACTGTAAATGCTACGCCGGCTAGACGTTTGGCATAGGGTTTCAGTCAAGTTTTTTGAATCCCGATAGGGTAATTGCCCGTAGGATTTCCAGACGTAAAAAAGAGAAAAAGTTTTAAAGTTAGCTTTTCTATCTCTTTGAAGAGCTATCCCGTCCTGCGTAGTTACTGACTAATGGAACAATTAGTCATCTATTACGACTCCCACTTGATGTATAAGTTTTGATATTCCACATTCTGAAATTCATATATTAAAATTGAGTAGTAAGATGGCTGGCAGGAGCTGAATGCGAGAAGCCTAAGATGGAACCAAGTGGCGTGCAATTGGCAAGGTTTATATCCAGCAGTGGACTGCGATAGGCTGATGATGATAGTGGTCATTGATAAGAAAATTCATCTGCTCGCTTACCAGTCATGGAAGAAACAATTGTTATACATATTTATTTTTATCGAAATAAATAATCCTTTTATCTCGTTAACTTTAAATAACGATAACAGCTATTATCATAATTGTTTTAATATCAACATCACACCACTAGATGGGAAATGAAATGAAAATACTTATTTAGAGAAACATTACACAATATTTTGTTAATTAAAACTAGCTGACCCTGTTCACAAGCTGTTTGTAAATAAAGTTATGCGGACTAAACAAACCAATACTTAATGCTATTTTACCTATACTAATATAATAAAGCTGAATAATTTATTTGTTTGTTTGAACGCGCTAATCTTAGAAAATACTGTGCGTTGAAAAAAATCTAAGTTTTAGATTCGTACACCAAAAAAAGCGGCCAAGTGCGAGTCGGACTCGCCCATGAAGGGTTCCGTATCAGCAAGTAACACCATATAAAAGTTCTTGTAGTTTGTTGTAACTTTCATCGATGTTTTTATACTAGTGTATTGATTGGATGAAAGGTAAATTGCGTGTTACGATTTATGACGTATTAAAAAAAACTACTCACTAGATCTCGTTCAAACCAATTTTCGTTGGTAGTTTGCATGGTAATGTACAACATATATTTTTTTTAGTTTTATCACTCTCTTATTTTAGAAGTTAGAGGGGGGGGGGGGGGACACACATTTTTCCACTTTGGAAGTGTCTCTCTCGCAAACTATTCAGTTTAGAAAAAAACGATATTAGAAACCTCAATATCATTTTTAAACACCTATCCATAGATACACCACACGTATAGGTTTGATGAAAAAAAAATTTTTGAGTTTCAGTTCCAAGTATGGGGACCCCCAAAATGTATGGGTTTTTTTCTATTTTTATGTAAAAATCTTAATGCGGTTCACAGAATACATCGACTGACCAAATTTCAACAGTATAGCTCTTATAGACTCAGACAGACAGACAGACTTGACGAATCTATAAGGGTTCCGTTTTTTGCCATTTGGCTACGGAACCCTAAAAACATGTTATTATGTCGTTTGTTTGAATAGACATTTAAAATTAAAGATCTTGATTCTTGAGGAAAGACACAGGCTACTTTTTACGGCGATAACAGTTATTCAATTGGATAGGGCCGCAGGTAAATTTACTTATTATTTTAATTTTTAATGATTTTTTTTCAAAGAAGTAATACCTCAATGCTAGTTATAGGGAATTCCGACACAATCAACATCTGAAAGTTTCAGAAAAGATCTATTTGCAAAATGAAATCATTTGTTAATTGAGTAAACATGTTTTAGACAATAATATCTAGTCGTGTGCAAAGTAAATTTCCATATTAAATATTACTAATGTGGATGTTATTCAAGTTTGTATGTTTATATATCATACTATCATACGCGACAAGTGCTTGACTGCCTTGTTGGTCTAGTGGTTAGCGTATGCGGCTGCTGATCCAGAGGTCTCGGGTTCAATTCCCGGGTCAGACCAAATATTTGTGTGATCCACAAATATTTGTTTCGAAGTCTGGGTGTTTTTCTATGTATAATATGTTTGTATTTACAAAAAAAAGTATGTTTATGTATTTATATCAGTTGTGTAGTACCCATAACACAAGCTCTGCTTACTTTGGGACTAGATGATGTTGTGTGTAAGATATCCAAAATATTTATTTATTTATTATTTATATTATAAAATGTAGCGAAGGAAATGTTGAGAAAGGAACAATGAAAATTGTTTTTAAATTATAAAGCCTGCCAAAGTGACTCTAACTGGTGGAAAGCATAAGTAGAATCCAAGAGTTGGGGGTAACCATCCTCATTGTGAGTTCAGACATTGCAGAATGGTGACCCAAACTTTTTTTTTGACCTGTGGTAATCCTTTCGGACCGTCACCCCGCCGGGGTTTTATATGCGGCGGGGCGGTGTGTCGGACGAACCGACTAAAAACCTCACGGTTTGCCCTCTTTGCGCTTCTATTTAGGAGGAGTTCAGCTTGATATCTCCTTCTGGACCATGGTAACCAATACTATATCAGCCTTTTTGTGCTAAATTTATTGTTTTATTGGTAAAATCGCTTTGAATTTCCGGCTCCTCCGGGACTCAGAAGCCAGGAGTATGTGGTGTTTCCACTAAAAAAAACACCCCATCAGGCTCGGCTCAGGCGGTTCCTCATCAGGCAGAGTGGAGTCGAATTTAGAGGATGAGTAAGTAGTTGCGAAAGCCAAGTTGCAAAAGTATTTCGTTCTGGAATCTAAGGTATATCTAATTGAAAAAGTTTTTGTATAAAGTCACCACTATATCGTCCGTCTAGTTTCATCAACAACCCATAACGTCCCACTGCTGGGCTCGGGTCTCCTCTCAAGAGAGGGTTAAGGCCATACGTCCCCACGCTGGCCGAGTGCAGGTTGGGTACTGGCTAGACACGTTGTAGCTACGTAATCTTACCATTGGATGTTTTTAAGCCGCCCGAAGGCCTCCAACTATGATTCACCACTGCTATCTTATGATAACAACCGGGACCGACTGCTAACGTGACTTCCGAATCACGGAAACGCTCATTACATAAAATGTCACAAACGGTCACCCATCTAGGTCTGACCGCGCCATCGTTGCTTACCCTTGGTGATTATTTCCAATCAACTAAGGCCACTCGACTATGAGCACTGTTTCCAGTATTTGATTGTGATTAAAAAACAATCTTGTTCTAAAATTAATCTGATCATTATCGATCGATATTCATCTATCTACTATCTTATCTAGAATACGCACATGAGTATTCTTCTTCCCAGCCTTATTCCCAATATTATTTGTGGTCGGCTACTAGTTCAACCGGTTTTAGCTGAATATCAGTTTTTCCACGGAGCCACTGGCATAGGACCACTGCAACCCCAAGGGAGAACTGAAATTCGAGGGTTAAAGTAGTTGCCAGTAAATTCAGTTCAGAAAGAGAGCCCACACTGGACTTCTCCTCCTCCTAAATGGAGAAGCGCAGAGAGGGCACACTGTGTGGTTTTTAGTCGGTTCAAGTCCGACACACCACCCCGCCGTAACCCCCGGTGGGGTGACGGTCCATGATGATTTTCCACACATAAAAAAAAAGTTGTCAGTAAATTTAAGGGCACTGACTTGCCAATAACGATTTCCATAGATTTTAATGACACCGGGACCGACGGCTTTACGTGCTCTCCGAGGCACGGGCGTGAATCACCGCCAAACTTCCAAACTCCGGGTTGCTATTAGGAATTTCCTAAGGAAAACCCAAAAACACTATATATATACAATAAATATAGTGAATATAACGAACTTAATCCCTTAATGTAATCGCATAACCTTTTAAAAAAAAATTAATTACATATAAGGTTAGTCGAAAAATAATTGAAACAATTACATTCTATATACATCTTTATTATAATTTTTCAACACAACCAAAACATTATTCTAAAGCCTTAGAATGTAATTAAGTCTTATATACATAATTGCTTACAGTAATCATCAATTATACATTAATTATACATAAATTGTACATCAATGATATATAAAAAAATATTTTTTTAAATATTTTAACAATGTTATTTTTAGTTAAAACGAATACTAAAAATAGTTCGTATAAATCAGCAATAGTACCGATTACATTATATTTTAGGGTTCCGTAGCCATATGGCAAAAAGCGGAACCCTTATTTAACTTTGTTTTATTTGTTTGTTTAGATATGACATACTCTATGATTGATCAACGAGGATAAAATAGGAAAATTCATGTTTCGTAACAGCCCCCTAGCCAAGGCGCAAACATTTATCGTTTTCTATTCTATCATCAACAACCCATAACGTCCCACTGCTGGGCTCAGGTCTCCTCTCAAGGGAGGCTTAAGGCCATACGTCCCCACGCTGGCCGAGTGCGGGTTGGGGACAGGCAAGACACGTTGTGGCAACGTAATCTTGCTGTTGGATGTTTTTAAGCCGCCCGAAGGCCTCCAACTAAGCTTCACGACTGCTATCTTATGATAACAACCGGGACCGACTGCTTAACGTGACCTCCGAATCACGGAAACGCTCATATATATCATGCCACAAACGGTCACCCATCTAGGTCCGACCGCGCCGTCGTTGCTTACCCTTGGTGATTGTTTCCAATCACCTAACGCCACTCGGCTATGAGCGCTTCCATTCTATTATATTATAATATTATTATTATTATATTATATTTCTCTATTCTTTTGTTTTATTGGCTAATATTTTGTATTGATCACGTGACTGAGTCACATTACCCACTGAAACAATAGAATAGAGAATGGAATAGATAACGAACAACGTTGGAACTTGCTTAGGGTGCAGGTGTGGAAAACTGTACGGTTGTGCAACATACACGCTCCAGTTTCCGTGATCTGTTCAACAAACTGTACAGGCAAATATGACAGAAATCGAGGTATGGGTCTTAAAACCTATTCCCCAGTCATAATATACCCTATACGGTTACCCGCAACCCCGTCTCAGTCTGGACTAACGGACATGGACAGAAAGCGGTCATTGGTTGATAATAGCACAACGATGCAACTAAATCATCAGTTTTTTTTTTGTTTTTATAATAAAAACGTAATTATCCTTGTAATGTACTACATATCCTTACATATAGTAATACAAAAGCATACCTAGGTGTACAAGGAAATTGCTGTACAATGTGCGTCACTGTATATTAAAAAGAGACGTCGATGCATCACTTCATAATAACCGTTACCATCTGTCTTAAAAATCTACGGCTTAACATACGCCTTTAGTTGGAAAGGATGTTTTGTTCCCACTGGCCAGATAGACGATTTGCAGTTCAAGTGCTGTTGTTTTGCGGAGTTTGTTTTATTGGGATAAATACGGGACGTAACACTGCGTATCCTCAGTCTATCATTATACGAAGCACTAATGTATGTATAATATATATTTGAAGTCATAGGATCTAATATAATTAATTTATATCGAACCCAGATTATGCATTTTATTTTATTATTTTTACTATCAACCTATCCTTAAAATACTAACAAACTTTTAATCATCACACGACTCATATGGATGATCTAATTTACTTATTACATTATACTTTTTAAATCACAGATAAGTTTCCTAAATAACAATCGAGGAGAACCAGGTCAAATACACCGAAACAGTGTGTAGATTTCAAACGCCCTAATCTCGCATTGGCTTGCATACATTGACTGTTTTATTATAAAACAGCATACACTCACTGAGTTACTGTCGCATGTACGAAGCGATGAACAATGTCGAACCTAATTTATTACAAAATGTTGAGATACCAATAATCTCAAAATTATCGTTGAAAACTAGTAGACACCGATTGTCATTTCAGTATCTTGAGTGCTACATTTAATGTCTTTTTCATACAATATCATTATTAATTAAATTTTAGGCTTCAACTTGCCTTTGACAAAACCAATTAGGCTTTTAAAAAAAAAAATTTAAAGAGTAGATATTTTTCTACAACACATTCTCTCGAAAACCACGAAGTTTGCGAGAATGATAATATTGACCCCCTACACTTAGTTATCTATGCTTAATATTTGATACTTATTACTTATATTATTATCACTTTTCGAGGTTTGTAATGATTTTTAAATTGTATTGGTGATAAATTCACATGGTGTACATTAAAGGTAAAGTCGTTTGGGATCTCACATAGGAACTTTATCAAGAAGGAAAAATCTTAATGTACTTACTAACGAATACTATTGGGACATCTCTGAACACAAACGTAATTTCAGTAGAGTAGTTTTTGTTTCTAATTATAATTATGATTTACAAGTTCTTATGATAATATTCAATTATTAAACAATTCCCTGTTACATTTCTTTCAATGATTCCAAAAATATTTCAACTTGATCATCACGAATAAAGTTTTTAGCAGCATCTTAATCTCTCACACCATCGTGTGTATTAATTGTATCTTTCTCGTATATTTTGAGTTATTATTCCGTAATGATCCTACATCTGCTCAACCAATCAACGAGCTAAAATCTCAAAAGCATTTTTCCCTCATTAAAATAACTAAAATTGACTTCAAGCAGACACTGTCTTCGCAACAGCTTCTGTAGGTGACTTGTCTGGTGGTAAGAACCAGGCTGCTATTGCGCTACCTGAAATCAATAATAAATTAGTAAAACGATGCCGTCCGGTCCGATGCCGTCCGGTCCGATGCCAGTCGCTCCGTGGAAAAACTGATATTCAGGTAAAACCGGTTGAACTAGTAGCCGACCCCAAATGATATTTCGAATAAGGCTACGCAGAAGATGTCATTTCCATCATGTACAAAATCAATTGAAGAAATTCTATCATGAGATGCAGGGATAATAGTAAGTACCTGGTTGTTTGTCTTCATTAGTTTTCTTGTTTTTCAAATATTAAGACTTTGGTCATAAATAATTTTCTGGTCCTTTTCTGAAGCAAAAGTAACTTAATGTACTTGTAAATGCGAATACAAGATCTCATAAATATAGTACTTACTGAGTACAAGCAAAGACCACATGTAAAACGTGATCTGACAATGGTTGAATATGAGGTTCCCGACCACGTTGATACCTATGAAGGTGCAGCTACGACCCACCATTATGCTGAGGCACGCCACCATGCCTCTGTAACAGAAATGGAAACGGCTTACTTCTATTTCTATAAAGCTCAACCAGTCTGGTTATTTTTCCTGATTAACTTAATAAAATCTGTAGTAATTTATGAATTAAATTAAATCATGGGTGTAAGATATTTATTAATATTTTATTTGTATATATTTTTATTTTTTTCAAACGCTGCTTTGCGCACGAATGTGTTGCCATTTAGAGGGTGCCTTCTGAAAATCAGCGCTGCAAGGTCACCGCGCAGCATTCAGCTGAGATGGCAACCCGTACTGGTCGATACATTTGATGCAGATCCTAGTGTTGTACACACAATGTGTGTTTATTTCTTTTATTTTACTGTGTGTATCAATCCATTATTTTTCTTTCTTTCTATATCTGGATCTAATGGACTGTAAAATATCTTTAAAAATATTTTTAACGTACCGAACCCTCTCGGAACGTTCGCGTCACCTCAAAGGCTGTCGAGGCAGCGAGGTGGTGTGTTGGACCGACTAAAACCACATGGAATGCCAATATGTATCTGGTTGAGGAGGTATCTGAAAACAGCTATTGCCATTAACATACCACAGGCAGTGCCAAGTTTAGGATCAGCCTGCCGTATGTAAGTGTAGTTATTATAATATTATTTACCTATAAGAAGTAGGATAGATGTCCACAAAATATGAAGCCAGAATGCCCATTCCAAGACACGTACACGTGAACGCCATGAAGAAGAAAACACTGGAAATCGGTTCTGGAACCAGGTTCAAGCAAATTCCACTGATAGCAGAGATGCAGAGGATTGTGATGAGGACAAGCCGACGCCTGTTTGGGAGGTAAGAGATGAGGAAATTGAGGAATGCAAAGACAGATTGGGAGGCAATTAGAGTGATGATAACGTTCTTTTCCACTGTGCTCACGCATACTTGAGATAGCTGGAATAAATAAACATAATTACAAAATCATTTCTATTTTTGACTTTTGGAAACATATTTTTTTAATTTCATGAGCAAATATTTAGATTTTAGAACTCCATTTGATTTCATAAAAGAATTGGGTTAGGAATTTGATCATTTCATATTTAGCTTGACTTTAATATTGGGAATTACAAAGGCTAGGAAGATGATGATGATGATGATGAATATCTATCTTTACATTATTACTTACCGGTACTTCATCGAGGGTAGCATTAGCGTCCACAAGCACCGGCTTGGTACTAATCAAGTGACAAATATTGCCCGACTCATAAACTTCGCTCTCCATAGATAATCTAATGACGTTCAGGATATGAGGTAGCCATATTAGGAAGCTGTTGTTTCTGTGATAGAAAAAAAAACGGTTTTTAATATAATCGGCAGCGTGTTAGATCAACACTAGTTTATGGCATATAGAGCACTTATCGAACTATCAAAAGGAAAAGCAATGAACAAACAGAGAATAAAATCTAAGTAGTCTCTAAATTTAAAGCTTGATTTTAAGGCAAACCCTGCAACAGATATATAAGTGATGGAATCGCGTGGGTTTAAATATATTAACCTCACTATGAACACTACTAAAGAAAAAAAGAAGAGTTTTGGAGTAGAGACCGCGTCTCGGTAAACGTAGTGTAGGACGCACACAGGTAAGGTGGAGTGACGACCTGCGTAAGACGGCTGGCAGGAGCTGAATGCGAGAAGCCCAAAACCGATCAGAGTGGTGTGCAATGGGAGAGGCCTATGTCCAGCAGTGGACTGCGATAGGCTGATGATGATGATGAAAGTAAAAAAACATCGTGTAGTGTGTATGAAAGAAAAAAAAAATTTAAAAAACAAAATTTACTGTAATGTTTTTTTGTTTTTGATGTAAAGCGTAAGCAGAATCCAAAGGTAGTGGACACCATTCTCGATGCAATAGCAGACAATGTACAGGGTGGACCAAAAGTTCGTTTAAATTTGAATCGGTAGCTGCAGCGTCGTTTCTTCGTGCGTTCTGTCTACGCGAGTACTACCGCAACAATGATTTTTTTACTCTAATGAAACGAAAATTTTACATCATACGGCGTAAAAATGAATATCTATAGATTTAATTGATGAGAAAATGGGTACAGGAGTCCGAGGAGACAGGTTCAAAAATGAATCAACCACGATCCGGCCGACATAGAACATCAAGAGATCCCGAAAATGACGAGCGTGTAAGTCTATTCGTGAAAATCCTGGCGTGCCCAGAACCTCTTTGATTCGTATTCTTCATAAAGATTCACATTTATATTCGCGAAAAATTCAAATGGTACAGGAATTAATTATTAATCCAAAAGAGGTGCGATTAACTGGCTACCTTGTAGCCCGGACTTATCCCCAATGGATTTCTTTCTTTGGTAATACCTTAAAAGCAAAGTTTTCAACAGCAACCCAGAGTCTTTAGAGGTTTAAAGAAAAATATTCGAGAGGAAATACAAAACATTTCACGAAACACTTGTGAGGCCGTCACTGAAAATTTTCGTTCCAGGTTGCAGTAGTGTCAAAATAGTCAAGGATGTGGAATGAAATCCAATCATTATTTGAAATGTAAACGCACTTTTGGTCCACCCTGTAGTACGGTAAACCACGCTATGTTGCGTTGTGGCCTATTAAGATGCTTCTGCATCATCAGAAATACGGGATTGGTCTTCTGAAAGAAGGTAGTCCCACCTCGGTTGAGTCCGCCCCCGATTGCTGAAATCAGCCGCTCCTTAAAACCTTTAATTATTTTTCTACATTCCTTGTAACATAACATAGATAGAAAATAAAAGTCTTACGTGATGTAAACAACTGCAACTATATAGAACAACTGAAGACTCCTCCATAAGTATGGTGACCTGAAGAGTGGTGCACTCTGTTCATACATGGCTCTAAGAAGTGACATCTTCTTCTTGGTGCCTTGATCTTCTACTTTCAATGAGCTAACCTGCAATAATCATAAGAATACGAAAATTTTTCGGTTCCCTGGAGAATTTTAATAATATAGACCGGTAACTTAATGATAATATTCTTAAGAGGGTGGGCACCCTTATTCTTCTCATGAGTATCGTAGTAGATGATTAAACAGAAGCAAGCTATGCAGGTAAACATCACTGGAAAGAGTAAGAAATGCTTGAAACAAACCCTAGAAACCAGTTGTCTCGCCACTTTCTACTGCGCCAAATGTTGTGGTTTGTAATCCCATATGGTACAACGCTGTATGATCTACAAATTGTTTTTCTAAGTCTGTTATTCTTTGAGTACGATAAGTGTTTATTTGTAAAGTCCCCCGCGAAACAGGATTTACAAATATTCCTAGTACGTGCGTTGTTTTCTTTTATATTTAGGCCTACCAAAGTGACTCTACTCAGCCTGATAGAAAGAGTATGAGTAGAATCCAGGAGGAGAGTCACCATCCTCATTATGAGATCCTCATAGGCGATGCAGCATGGTGAGCCATACCAATGCGGCCTAGTCAGATAATTCTGCATCATGCCGGGAGAATGATGCAGAATGATTGGGCCTCCGGTCTCACACACCAACGAAATATGAGAGCAAGGTCCCCGGTCGAGCCCGCCCATTCGTGCTGAAATCAGCCTGGCTCTAATACCTACAGAAGAGCTTATTTTTTAAAAAGAAAAATAATATATTATTTACAAAAGAACAAATAAAACAAAAAAGTACAATACCGAAAATTCCTCCTTAGATCCTCTATGGTTGATAGCATAAATATACTTCAAAACTTCCAAAGCTTCTTCTTGTTTACCCGAATTAAAAAGAAACTTAGGTGATTCACGGAAGAAGTATATAGCCACAGCCCCGATTCCCGAAGGTAGTGCCAAGACTATGATTAGCAGTCTCCAGGGTCGGTAGACAATACCCAACCATGAAATCTCAGCCGCAAAGTCCAATTTAAGAGTTGGGTATGTTACGACTGTAAAATAAATGAGTATCACTTGAAAACCCATTACTTTTAATAGGAATTACGGGTGTTTATGTTTATTAGTTATGCACATTGAGAAGTCAGTGCCCTCAAATTTACTGACAACTAGTTCAACCTTTGAATTTCAGTTCTCCCTTAGGGTTGTGGAGGTGCGATGCCAGTCGCTCCGTGAAAACTGATATAAAAGTAAAACCGGTTGAACTACACTCGGTTCCAAAAATAACGGGTCAGAAATAACGGGTCAGTCACATAAACCCGAATATCTCCCGAACTACGTATGCCATCCTAATGAAACGAAGACTGTTCAATTGAGAATTTAATTATACAGATAAAAAATAAAATAAAACTTAGTTACACCCACAATATTAATCTTAAATTAAAAAAAAAACTAAAGTAGTCATATTTTTCTTAAGATTACATTTTTTTTATGATTGTTTTTTTGCTGTTTTTCATCACTTTCTTCATTTAATACTTTGTATTGCCTCCACGTGATGAAGCCTCCAGTGATGAAAAACAGCAAAAAAACAATCATAAAAAAAATGTAATCTTAAGAAAAATATGACTACTTTAGTTTTTTTTTAATTTAAGATTAATATTGTGGGTGTAACTAAGTTTTATTTTATTTTTTATCTGTATAATTAAATTCTCAATTGAACAGTCTTCGTTTCATTAGGATGGCATACGTAGTTCGGGAGATATTCGGGTTTATGTGACTGACCCGTTATTTTTGGAACCGGCTATAGTAGCCGACCCTAAATAATATTGGAAATAAGGCTAGGAAGAAGAAGAGAAGTTAAGCAGACACATAATATAATTTAATAATTTTTTTTATAAATTTTAAGTTTTTCTGATTTGTAAAGACTTTTACCAGATAGTCGACACAGAGTGGTCTAAGTTTATCCTTATATGATCAGATATAAGGATAAACTTAGACCACTCTGTGTCGACTGACTTCGCTCCATGGTATTATAATATTTTTCTTAATTTTATTTCCGCACTTTGTAGACGTGGTAAAAACAATAACCGTTTGGGCGGTAAGTCGAGGACGGACGGACGAACAAGACGTAACTATAAGGGTTCCGAGTCATGAACTGCAGAACCCTAAAAAAGTAGTTCCTCGTGAAACTAGACACAACCTGTATATTTTGGAAGACCTAAATAAATACTAAGGCGAGATATTCCTACCTAGAAGCCTCTATAAGGAGTAGTAGAATGATTCGACTGCCGACTGACTGAGTCGACTGCCTCGTTGGTCTAGTGGTTAGCATCTGCGACTGCTGATCTAGAGGTCTCGGGTTCGATTCCAGGGTCCGACCAAATGTTTGTGTGAACCGTAAATATTTGTTTCAAAGTTTTTGTATTTTCATATGTGTATATAATAAAAAAAAAAAATACAAGCAATATAATACAAGCTCTGCTTAGTTTGGGGCCTAGATGGCGTTGCGTGTAAAAATGTACGAAAATATTTATTATAAAAGATTGGATTACTCACCACCGGCGACTGCTGGAGACAATAATATGAGACAAGTCATCAGGAGCATGTACTTATTCCTAACTCTTTGGACACAGGACTCACCCACCAGAGTGTACGTTACGGAGTTGGCAGCACACGCACTGAAAGTAGAAAATGGCAAATACATAGGTAAAATAGTCTGAAGTTTTTATTTCAATAAATAAATATTTCGGACATCTTACACACAACGTCATCTAGTCCCAAACTAAGCAGAGCTTGTATTATGGGTACTAGACAACTGATATTAATACATAAACATACTTTTTTTGTTAACACATACATATTATACATAGAAACTACCCAGACTCCGAAACAAATATTTTCGTATTACACAATCGAACCCGAGACTTCAAGTTCAGCTTTCGGTACCACTGCGCCAAATGTTTGGAAAAAGTAAAAAAAAATCTAATTGTTTTTAACACTGTAGCTTTTACCATAACTTGGTTCATAAACTACCCAATACGGTCTCGGGTCACCTCTCAAAAGAGGGGTTAACATATTTGTCTGTCTGTGTGTTTGTTCCGGTTAATCTCAGGAACAGCTGGCCTGATTTTAACGGGACTTTCTCTGGCAGAAAGCTGATAACCTTAAGAGTAGCTGAGGCATTACTCGCGTGTTCGAGATCAAGGATCAACAAATCCTAACAGCGCCATCTAGGGAATGGCAACTTTAACAAAATTACAAAATAAACTTATCCAATAATACTGTCAACGAACAGATATACATGTATATACTATCACACCTTTATATCACAAATGGAACAAGTAGAGACATTAAATTATGTAAGCAAACGTATTAAATGATCGACTTGAACACGCGATTTACAACAGTTACAGAAATTCAGAAGAATCTGTCCATATTATTTCAAAACAAAACGATGGAGCTTCTAGAAAAATTCCTTCCGTGCAATGTGTATCAGCGTACCACTTAACATGCTCAATTAATGAGCGAGTGTGTGCGACTCGATATGATTGGTACAATTAAATGGGTCAAATTAATAAATTCAAAGCAAAACAGAAGGAATTATGAGTTTTCGAGATGATGGAAAAATACTACCTTTAAAGGTGTAGAATATTACAGGTTATCATGGTATAGAGACATTTACAGACTATGTTTTTTCTTTCAATGATTTGTTGCCAAAATCACTCTAATCTGCCTGATGGAAAGCATGAGTGGAATCCAAGAGTAGTAGTTACAATCCTCATTCGGAGTACAAACAATGCAGCATGGTGACCCACTCTATGGCGGCCTAGTATAATACTAGCTTTCGCCCGCGGCTCCGACCGCGTGTATCTCGATTATTGCAGTAAAAAGTAGCCTATGTGCTATTCTGATATATAAGCTATATTACTGTAAAGTTTCATCCAAATCCGTTCAGTAGTTTTTGCGTGAAAGAGAAACAAATATACATACATACTAACAAAAAAAGCTTCTGCCTCATCGGGTCTTCGGTCCCGCACTCTTCAACTAAATACGAAAGCATGAAGGTTGTTATTATAGGTTGGTATTTTATGTGAGGGTAGTACCGCCCCGAGGAAGCCGTTGACGGCAGCGTACCTTTACTACATTAGTTTTATGGGTATTTTTTTTAAAGTAAAAATTTAATCCCTTTATTGGCAATTAAGTAAAAAATACAGTGTCACCACCCCTATTCATTCCGTGGGTGTTATAAGAACCGACCAAGGGAGCAAACTATGCAAGTCAACAGCATTACAAAGAGACAGAAAACTTGAAGAACGAACCTGTTTGGTAAGCGTGGTATATTATATAAGTAGGAGACATCTAGCTGTGAACTACTAGAAATAATTCATGAAGATATCTATGTCTAAACCTGCAATTATTTTCGGCGATAAATTATTTTTAACCAACTTCAAAAAAAGGAGGAGGTTCTCAATTCGTCAGAATCTTTTTTTTTATTTTTTTTTTATGTATGTTCAACGATAATTTCGTCGTTTATGAACCGATTTCAAAAATTCTTTTTGCATTGAAATGGGCATAGCTTACAGGTGGTCCCATCGTTACCATATTGGGATCTGATGATGGGATCCCAAGGAAATCGAGGGAACTCCTCAAATATCATAGTCACAATTGTCGCGATTTGGGTACTCGGAATAGTTTTTCATTGAAGTCGGTTCCTTTTGTTAAAATTATTAAAACTTATTCTTTGATGTTAAAAATTAAAATTTAAACTCTTATGCTTTAATTGTCGGACGTACAACAAAAAAAAACAAAAGTTTAGTGTTGACGTCACAAGAAGTTAATTTATAATATTACTTACAAACAAACGCAGAAGAATTTAGCGACTCCTAAGAAGATCCAATGTGGCGACAGACTGCTGATGCAGGACAGTATGAAGGATATCATCAGAGGCACCACCAGTGTGAACCGTCGCCCCCGGGTATCCGACACGTAGCCCCAGAAGAAGGAAACCAGAAGAATACCTGAAAATTATAAGTTTTAATAGTATCAATTACTTATATTTCTTTCAAGAAGTTGTTCATAAAAGCTCGTAGTGTGGAAGTTTAGCGGCGTTTTACTTTATGCCGTCGGTTCCGGTTGTCATGAAAATCTATGACAAGCGTTATTGGGCAGTGCCCTCAAATATATTGACAAGTAGATCTACATTCGAATTCAGTTCACTCACAAGGTTTAGAAGGTGTCATGTATGTTCAAAAAAACCGATGACAAATAATCTTGAGATTAAAAAAGATGGAAGGATGGAAGATGGTGAACATCATTTATGTTTCGTTTAAAACATAAAGATAAGTATAATGATATGTATACATCCCCGAAGCGGTAGGTAGAGGTGTGTTAGATGCTAGCATTCATTTTGGCTCCATTTCTGTATTTGACGCCACAGTTGGTCTAGCCGTTAGCGTATGCGACTGCTAATCAAGAGGTCTCGGGTTCAAATCCCGGGTCGGGCCAAAAAGTGTTTTTGGGATTTTCTTAGGAAATTCCTAATGGCTGCCCGGAGTTTGGAAGTTTGGCGGTGATTCACGTCCGTGCCTCGGAGAGCACGTAAAGCCGTCGGTCCCGGTTGTCATGAACATCTATGGCAATCGTTATTGGGAAGTCAGTGCCCTCAAATATACTGACAACTAGTTAAATCTTCGAATTTCAGTTCTCCCTTAGGGTTGCGGAGGTCCGATGCCAGTCGCTCCGTGGAAAAACTAAAATTCAGGTAAAACCGGTTGAACTACTTAGTAGCCGACCCCAAATAAACTTGGGAATAATGGCTAGGAGAATGAGTTGGTGGTGTTAATGGTGAAATTGGGAGCATATTATAGGGAAATGTAAATGAGAATGAGAAAGAAATGCTATAGTAGGATATGGATATAGTTTATATGGCCTCGGTTCAGAAATCATAGCAATAGCTTTAGCAGCTAAAACTAACTACATATAATACAAATCAGCTTTACAAGATATCAAGCCGAGAATTCGATCTAAACTAATTAAACTTTCTCTTTGACCCTCGGAGTCTGTTAGTTAATTTCAAGTCTCTTTAATCTAAGTTTCTAGTCTCCTTGCAGTTGCGAAGATACGTCGCTTTTATGACAATCTTCTATCGCCCTTACCATGAATAATGTTCTGAAGAGCTCTGCCGACTGATCCCATCTTGTCCCTTCGTCTATAGGACAACACATGCTGGCCTTGGAAATCACCGGTTTGGAGTGGTAGAAATACGCACTAGAAATAAACTTTTTGGCTCTTGACTCCCGTGCCGAACAGTTAGAAACTGGAACTCACTTCAAGCCCTCGTGTTTCCTACCTACTATTATCCCGGTTAATTTAAGTGAAGCTTTAATAAGCATGTTAACCGGCCGCCATAGTGTGAATCCGAACCCTGCCTGCATTTGCAGTGAGTATGGTGTCCTCACTTTTGATGTTTTCATGCTTTCCGTTGCAGAGTAGTCGCTTTTTCAAGCGATACATAAAAAAAGTTTGTGAAGTCCTCTAGGAGCAGGATATATTACATTTTGATGAATTCAGAATGCATAAGAATATTAATTTAGTACAGGTATTATAGCGCCTGGTATAAATTCATTAGTTCTTTTGTAATTACCGGTAGATTAAATTTTCATCAGGCATATTCCTTAGGATGTGTTTATGAGCATATACGTTTTATCAGCTTACACAGTGTCTCTGTTAATATTTTCTTAATTTTTGAAATGTTGAATTCTTAGTATATTTACTTCATTTTTCAACTAACGACACCCTATGCTTCTGAATTTTTTTGCTTTTCGCACCCATACTCTTCGTGGGGTAAACGAAAGGCGTGTGTGAGACTTCCGGGAAACCCGATCTACTCACTAAACACCTCGCTGCCCTACCTCGGCAGTCTGGAGGAACACCATTATCGCGTCAGCAGCGTCTGGTGTTCCCTCTGCCGTACCCCAACCTCTGAGGTACATCCGGGGGTGACTAATTTCACCCCCGGGGCAGGACGCTGTACTGCCAGTTACCGCTCTACGCAGTAAAAGGCGCAACACCGACCCACCTTAGACGACACCCCCCGGCCGCACCGGGTGTCACCTATCTCGAGTCGTTTGCAGCGGTCACATCTCCCCAGGATATATACTAAAGACAAACTAAAGGCAATGGTACCTTTATTCTCAAAGGTCGACAGCCTCTTGCTCGACCAGGTTCTTAAGGGCGAGTCTGACCGATCCATTACCTTTTTGATATCATACAACAGGTATACCTTTTTTTGCCTAGTTTCTAGCACATCAAAAAAAGGTGAATAAAATGAATTGAGCACTAAAACTTACTATTTTTAAATGTAAAAATAAAATCGAAGTGACCCAAAAAACATTCGAAATTTTTATGACTTAAAAAAGTTATCATAAAGTTTTTTATCTTGAATGTCAAATTATAAATAAAATGTTATGCCTTAGGTAAATTAGAGAGGTTTCTGGCATACACATACTTTATCGTCCGTGTGGTGACGGATTAAAATACAAAGTGTCACCATTCTCTTTTATCCCATAGGTATCGTAAGAGAGAAAACTACACCATTGCAAAGAGAAGAAAATTTACACAAACCCTTCACATAATCAAACATAGAAGCCACCCAAATTCCAAAAGAAATATTTGCGACGTACGAGGCTGCTGATCAAGAGGTCTCGGGTTCGATTCCCGGGTCGAACTAAATATTTGTGTGATCCACATATATTTGTTTCGGAGTCTGGGTGTTTTCTATGTCTAATATGTATGTATTTTACAAAAAAAATCGGCCAAGTGCGTGTCAGGCCACGCACAGGAAAGGGTTCCTCAGTCACCTATAATGGTATGTGGATTTAAAATCGTATCCAATAGATAATTGTTATGTTTACGTATTAATACGTTAATTTTGTATGACGTTTTCCAAGTGAGCGCATTTTACCATATAAGCCTTTATAACTCCTGAACTAAGAAAGTCATCTAATCCGTTATAGTTTTCCTTCAAAGTTCATTAAATGGACCACCATCACGATTTTTTTCAGATTTTTTGAGCCAGCCGTTTAGATTTTAGAGGGGGGGGAAGCCCTGTTTTTACAAAAAAGTGCCCTTTAAAGTGAAATATCTCGCAAACGGATACCTAAATCAAAAAATCGTCTAGGAAACCCTTTATTGTTTTTAAAAGACCTATCTAATGATACCCCACACGATGGGGTAGCCTCGAGAAAAAAAAATCATCCCCACTTTACGTGTAGGGGAGGTTACCCAAATAAAATTATTTTTCATAATTTTATTGTAGCACTTTGTCGACGTAATTACAACACGTATTCATGCAAACTTTCATCTTTCTAGCACTTACCGTTTGGACGGTAAGTCGAGGACGGACGGACGGACGGACGGACATGACGAATCTATAAGGGTTCCGAGTTATGAACTTCGGAACCCTAAAAAGTATGTTTATGTATTTATATTAGTTGTTTAGTACCAATACAAGCTCTGCTTAGCTTGGGACTAGATGATGTTGTGTGTAAGATGTCCGTAATATTTATTTAATGTAAAAAAATGAAATAATTTAATATAGAGACTACCTCCACTCATAACTAAATATATATATTATGTTACTTAAGTCGTCCTTAAAACATTTGTAGGTATAATAATAGGCGTACAGTATAATTTAATTACCAAAATAGGCTCGTTACTTACAAAAAAACGAAAAATAATATCAATGATGGACGCAGAATTTAAATAGTTGCGTATCATTAAGTTCAAGCTTTAGTGGCTTTAAAATATAAAAAAAAATCATAAAAAAAAACTACTAAATAATAATAAAAGGCTGTTTGTCACACTAAATAATCACATAAAGCGCCACTTGATTTTTATTTTTATTAGTTTCCTTATTTTTAAGCAAAACATACGTTTTTTTTCATTGAATAATGAAATAGATATTTGTTTTTCTTGAAACATTGAAACTTATTTTTCTTTAAACATATTATTGTGCGTGTGGTGATAGATTTAGAAAACAGGGTATCACGTGTATTCACCCCATGGGTGTCGTCAAAGGCGGCTAAGAGATCAGAGTCTTTTCTAGTACTTTCAAAACGTCACATTACTGATAATAGTTGCGCAAAAGAAGATTGCCATAATTTTTATATGCCTTTACACATGTTTTTAGCGTTTTTATCAACGTCAATAAGAGGTAGTAGAGCTACGCTATAGTTTGTGTTACAATGAGAATGGTGACCGTTACTCCTCATTCTACTCATGCTTTCCATCAGAGAGAGTAGTCACTTTAGTAGGCTTAAATATAAAAAGGGATCAGACCAGGCAGCGTATAGCCGAGTTTCCTCAGATGATTGGTGATGGATGATAACTTTCATTTTTTTTTACAACGTCAACTAGTCCCAAATTAAGCTGAGCTTGTATTATGGGTACTAAACAACTGATATAAATACATAAACATACTTTTTCTTTTGTAAATACATACATATTATACATCGAAAACACCCAGACTCCGAAACAAATATTTGTGGATCACACAAATATTTGTGGATCACACAAATATCTGAGACTTCTTGATCAGCACCACTAGACCAACAAGTCGGTCCGACTGACCGACTGCTGAAAGTGACCTTCAATTGCGTTTCATGACGCTATCATAAGATAGCAGTCATGAAATGGAGGCCTTCGGGTGGCTTAAAAACATCCAATTGCAACATAGCTAGTCCCCTAGCATAGTCCCCAATCCGCCGTCGACCAGCATGGGAACGTACGCCTTAACCCTCTCCTGAGAGAAGATTCAATCCCAGCAGCGGGACGTTATTGGTTGTTGATTAGATTTGTGATTAAGCAGGATAACACCACTGCGTAGAGAAGTTAAACTTAAATCAAACCCAATACCAAGCCGTCTGAGAAACGTGGTATAGTAGACCACAACCCTCTTTACAAGGAGTGGCTTATGTCCAGCAGTGGACTGTTGAAAGGCTGTCCATGTGTTATCAGACGTGAAAAGCTATAGGCATAATACAAAAATAACCTTCTAGGTCAGGTGTACACTATACACAAAAGAGGTTTGACAACTTCTGACAAATATTAACATAACAATTGTGTGTGGTTATTTAATATTCATTATATGTAGAACTGGCAAAGTTTGGAAGTTTGGCGGGTGATTCACGCCCGTGCCTCGGAGAGCACGTAAAACCGTCGGTCCCGGTTGTCATGAACATCTATGGCAATCGTTATTGGGAAGTCAGGGCCCTCAAATATACTGAAAACTAGTTCAATCTTCGAATTTCAGTTCTCCTTTAGGGTTGCGGAGGTCCGATGCCAGTCGCTCCGTGGAAAAACAGAAATTCAGGTAAAACCGGTTGAACTAGTAGCCGACCCCAAATAATCTTGGGAATAAAGGCTAGGAAGAAGAAGAAGATATGTAGAACTGGCAAAGTCCCGCAGTGTTACTCGCGGGCTTTATTGTAAATCACGAGGATACTGCGGAGCCTATGTTACTATTTATGTTATTAGCTTTTTACCTGTAAAAGTCCCGTCAAGCCAGTGAAAATCAGTCCTCCCGTTCCAGTTTTTTTTTTATTTTTTTATTTATTTAAAGCTTTTCCCAGAGCTCGTGTATAAAAAATACATAATAATAAGTGATAAATTTTACAAGGCCTTACACACTTGCCAATTACGGGCTAACCAACATTCATCATATCATTACATATACATTAACATTAACTTAACTAAAAACTACTGCCAGACACTTTCCGTGGGCCATTACTTCTGCCAGACGTCTTGAAAATTGTGAAAAAATTAGGTAAACTACGTTATAGTAGCAAACCTAAATTTTATACAATTATCTAAAGTACTATTTTAAGACCCTTTGTATGCGGCCGAAGGGCCTATCATCCCCCCAGACATATATTTGTAGTAATTAGGAAGCTGAGGTATATCATCTTTGGTATTATTTCAAGAATATAATTGTAAAATATTAAATAATTTTTACACGCTTTTTGGATTGGTCATACAAAGGGTCTTAAAATAGTACCTTAGATAATTGTATAAAATTTAGGTTTGCTACTATAACGTACTTTACCTAATTTTTTCACAATTTTCAAGACGTCTGGCAGAAGTAATGGCCCACGGAAAGTGTCTGGCAGTAATGAATTTTAATTTTAAATAATATTCTTGAAAAAATATGTAAATACTAGCTTTGCACCTTTAACGTAGGTAAGTAATATTTTTATCTATCTGTACTTCGCGCTATCTCAGAAACGGCCCCGCTTTCAAGCTAATGGGTACACATACATCTTAACAAGACATTGTACTAATAATCCTGAAAATTTCAGCTTTGCACTAATGACGTAGGTCTGGCGGCTCTGGGCTCTTGCTCTATACACTTTTATGTATTTGTATATATATATATGTTATTTTTTTTGGAAATTTCAGGCATGAAGCATGAAATGTCATTAAACAGTTGAGTTTTTATGTGTACAGGTGTTTTGTGACATGAGTACGTCACCTTGAAAGCGATTCCATTCCCTTAGATTTATTGAAAATTAAATCGTATCTTTTCAAACTGAAGGTTGTTTTTCGTAAAATATGTTTTGCTGGTAGGCCTTACTGTTAATTTTCTGAAACTTTCCGCAAGTAGTATTTTTAGATATCAAGAACTTGTCTTTTTTTCTACCTGTACAGTTGCCATTGCCAAGTTGCAAATGTTTTCGTTTTCTTTCTATTCTATATTCTATTTGTTTATTCTCTTGTTGTATAGCTAATGTCATCATCTTCCTAACCTTTATTCCCTAGTTTATTTGGGGTCGGCGACTAATGTCACGTGACTAAAAATATTAGGCAATGAAACTGAAAAAGTGACTCATGCCCGTGCCTCGGAGAGCACGTAAAGCCGTTCGTTCCGGTTGTCATGAACATCTATGGCAATAGTTATTGGGTAGTCAGTGCCATTGAATTCAGTTCACCCTTAGGGTTGCGGAGGTCCAATGCCAGTCGCTTCTTGGAAAAACTGATATTCAGGTAAAACCGGTTGAACTAGTAGACATAAGTTGAAGATATAAGTTCGCTATATATTGTATGAATTCGTTACAATGGCCCAAGAGGTTCACATTTAATTTTTGATTTTTTTAGATTTAAGCCTACCAAAGTGACTCTACTCTGCCTGAAGGAAAGCATGAGTAGTAGGGGTTAAAATCCATCATTGTGAGGGTAGGCAATGCAGCATGGTCATACATGTATAAATTATATCAAAAGTTTTACGTACTCGGGTTGATATTTTAAACTTGTTGGAGTTCATGAATATATTTTAGTTGAGGTTGGTTTTTTTCATATTCTTATTACTGTGCAAATAACGCATTCGGTAGAATTTTAATTATAATACAAATAAATAAAATTAGATTGTCTGTATGAAATATTAAATAAACAGTATTTAACGAAGGAATGTCTGTCTGTCCGTCTATCTGTCTGGTTGTTATGGGTAATCTCTGGAATGGCTGTACCAATTTTGACCAGACTTTCACAGGTTGTTAGCTGATCATATAAGGAGCTTGTGATTTAGGCTAGGTACATCATGAAATAAGGGCCGGTTGTTATGCGTGAGTCTCTTTAGGGCCTAGTTGAAAACCAGCGTCAGGCTTCGTCTGGCATTTGCTGAACTTGGTCCTATTCTGACACGTTCACGAGGCAATCATCGCTCGGTTGTTTTGTTTTGTTTTTTTCAAAAGTGTATTAGATATATATGTGATGTTGTGTCTTGTCGTGTATGTGTCAAAATAAATATTATTTTCTTTCTTTCTTTCTTTCTTTCAAATAAGCAATTTTGGTGTACTTTTTTTGTCTGTTTGACCGATGTAAACTTGACTTTTACTGGCATATAGCTCTATCATATAGCTGATATCACAATGTGTAACTTAAGCTAACTTTATTTGAACTAACTTTGCTTCGCGGCGTTATCCGCGAATTTGAATAATAACACCGCGGAGTCAGCTAGTTTTAAATAAATTGTTAGTGCTTTTGTGATAAAAACATATACTAACTTTATTTAAATATACTTTATTTTACTTTAAAATTTAAATATATAGCTAAATAAATTAGATAATGAACAATGGCTAGAATTTTTATTTGGAATTTTGGCCTAGGAGATGATTTGTGTGCGTCATAGGTTTCCTATTTCACATATTATTGTTCGATAGATTCAAAAAATAAACACACAGTAACGAGTAGCAAAACTAGTCCGAATAAAATTCTTCTTCTTTCTTTTGATGAGATGGCAAACAGCCGAATAATATCAGCTATTTCTGCCAATGTCAAGTAGTTAACGTCTTCAATTGTAAAGTCTTCTAGTCTCCAAGTCGTCGTCGTAATAAATTTAATTATATATCAGAATAACACATTGCAATAATTGTGATACAAGCAGGCGAACGCTAGTTCTTGCATATATTATTTTCAGGAACCTATAACCATATACGTAAAGCAAGAAATTTGAGTAGAAGCTCGTTCTTAAAACATTTTTCATTGTTACTCCATTGTTCTTAGCGTAATGATAGGTGCACGAGAGGAGCCTCCCAGAACGACGTAAAAAAGAGAAAAAAGTGGCCAAGTGCGAGTCGGACTCGCCCATGAAGGGTTCCGTATCAGCAAGTAACATCATATAAAAGTTCTTGTAGTTCGTTGTAACTTTGATCGATGTTTTTATAATAGTGTTTTGATTGGATGAAAGGTAAATTGCGTGTTACGATTTATGACGTATTAAAAAAAAACTACTCACTAGATCTCGTTCAAACCAATTTTCGTTGGTAGTTTGCATGATAATGTACAACATATTTTTTTTTTAGTTTTATCACTCTCTTATTTTAGAAGATAGAGGGGGGGGGGACACACATTTTTCCACTTTGGAAGTGTCTCTCGCGTAAACTATTCAGTTTAGAAAAAAAAGATTTCAGAAACCTCAACATCATTTTTGAAGACCTATCTATAGATACCCCACACGTATAGGTTTGATAAAAAAAAAATTTTTGAGTTTCAGTTCCAAGTATGGGGACCCCCAAAATGTATTGTTTTTTTTCTATTTTTATGTAAAAATCTTAATGCGGTTCACAGAATACATCGACTGACCAAATTTCAACAGTATAACTCTTATAGTTTCGGAAATAATTGGCTGTGAGTGCTGTGACATACGGACGGACAGACAGACAGACAGACTTGACGAATCTATAAGGGTTCCGTTTTTTGCCATTTGGCTACGGAACCCTAACAAGAGTCCCGACGTCCGGCGCACCCTGGACACCTAACACTCGGTAACGCAAAGTTTAGGTGATATAATTCCACCAAACGACACCGATGATATATAGCCTTATAGCCTTCCCCGATAAATGGATAATCTAAATTTTTTTGGTGACGGATTAAGAATACAGAGTGTCACCACCCCTATTCATACCGCGGGTGTCGTAAAAGGCGACTAAGGGATAAACTACGCAAGCAACATCGATGAAAAGAGAAGGAAAACTTGAAACCAACCCTATACCAACCCGTCTGGCCAGCGTGGTATATTTTTTTTTTTTTTTTTTTTATGTTTAAGTCTACCAAAGTGACTATGCTCTGCCTGATGGAAAGCATGAGTAGAATCCAGGAGTAGGGGTCACCATGCTTATTGTGAGGGTAGACAATGTAGCATGGTGACCCTTACCATGGCAGCTTGGTTTGATTATTCTGCATCATTCTCCCGGCCTTCGAAGGGCGTGAGAATGATGCAGAATGATTGGGCCTCCGGTCTCACACTCACCAACGAAATACGACAGCAAGAATGCTGTCATTATTAGGATGGTCTTCTGTGTGCGGGTAGTACTGGCCGGGTCGAGCCGGCCCATTCGTGCCGAAATCAGCGTGGCTCTACTACCTGTAATAATGTAAAATAGTAGGCCAAAACCTCCTTCAAAAGAGAGGCCTATGTCCAGCAGTGGACTGTTAAAGGCTGTTAATGATGATGATAGATATACATTTATTAAAAACCGTTAATAATTATATTACAACCGGACACTACAATTTTATTTATTTGTATGTAATTATATAGATGTAAGGATTGTCATTTACTCGGTAGATGAACCAACAAAAAAATCAGGTTAGTAATCAGTAAGTAGTAATCAGTATCAGTTGGGCTTCCAGGGACTTCCTTTCCAGAGCATACCTGGTTCCTCGGCTCACAGTAAGGCGTGCGGTTTTAGTCGGTTCGAGTCCGACATAGCCACCATCTGATGTTATCCGTGGGTATTTCCGCACGAAAAAAAAAGAATCAAAAAATGGTCTAACTAGACATTTGATCATTGATTTTTCCTTTTGACTCATTTTTTTTATTTTTATCTTAATTAAATAGGTAATAAATATAAGCCATTAATTGTTAGTGGGTCGTGAGAACATTTTTTTCTGATTATTTGCAGTTCTTCAAAATCGTTATTAACTAACAAAATAATATGAAAACTCAATTGTTCTTCCTTTTGTGAGCCCTGTGCTAATACAACATTCAATTTCGGTTTACTCTGCCAAAAGTATAGTCAACCCCTATTAATCTTTGGAATAATAGGGGTAGGAAGATGATCAGTACAGTTTATAGATTTCTTCTAAAAAAATATCATCGTTTTTACCTCAATACTTTTCACTAAGATAATGCCTAGACAAACGGGTAATCATTAATCGAATAAAACTAAAACCAATAAATAAAACCAAAATAATTGGAATTCCAATAAATACTAATTAATTTTATAACAACCACATGGGTTACAAAACTGGTATTCTGTTTTTGGAATTTTAGTTTTCGGCAACGTGTCACCGGTGTTATGCACTTCTAATGACGCGTTTTGAAAAATAAAAGTCAATGCCTACCTATTGTTTTTAGGGTTGCGGAGTTCATGACTCGGAACCCTTATAGTTTCGTCATATCTGTCCGTCCGTCCTCTGCTTACCGTCCTAACGGTTAGTGTTAGAAAGGACAAAATGCTAGAATAAAATTATGAAAATAATTTTTATTTGGGAGGTCCCCTACACGTTTTTAAGAAGTAAGTAAAGTAAAGATGTTATTTTTTCTTGCGTCTACCCAATCGTGTAAAGTATCATTAGACATACCTTTTGAAACCATTGAGAGGTTGGTAAGATTTAGCTATCTATTTGCGAGTTATTCAACTTTAAAGGACATTTTTTTCTTAAAACAAGGCATCTCTTTAAGCTAAATGGCTGACTCAAGAAATCTGAAAAAATCATGCTGGTTGTTCATATGGTGACTTTTAAAGGAAAACTACAGCGGCTTAGATAACTTTATTAGTTCAGGAATTATAGTTCAGGAATTATAGAGGTCTAACTTGTAAAATACTTGGAACACCTCGTACAAGAATAACGAAATATTAAGTAAACATAACGAACATCTATTGGATACAATTTTGAATCCACGTTTCGATGTGGTGCCTACGGAACCCTATTTTATACGTGGGCTGACACGCAGTTGGCTGATTCTCTGTGCTACAAAAAGGCCAGCCTTTTGGTCACGAGAAGTTAATATCAGTTGCTTATCTGAGCAAGTATAAGTAGGTATACTATTATTATATTTACTTACCAATAAAAGGCAGAGAAGTGAGGATCCCCTTCTGGGTGACGGTGAGGTCAAGGTCACAGGCAGCTGCCACTACTAAACTGAGCCCAAACATATCCATGCCTATCGCCAACAGTATTAAGGCGCATGTCATCGCCAACAGAATATTGTATAAACCATTTCCTGAAAAGAAAAACATAATAAGTAGTATATTTAAACCTACCAAAGTGACTCTACTCTGCCTGATGGAAAGCATAAGTAGAATCCAAGGTGGCTTTAAGAGATGCTCCTGCATCTGGATTGGGCATCTCATAAACTCACCTACAAAATACGACAACACGAATGCTATCAATTTTAGTCGACCCGGGGCAGTGATCCGTCTTAAGTTAAGCACGCCTAGTACTTTATGCTACTAAGTATGTTTATTTAAATAATTAATCTTGTTTAGTTGTTAGTTATTACTTTTTTTTTATTTAACGAAGGGAAAGGGAATATATTATTGGACTAGCTTTCCGCCCACGGCGTCGCCCGCGTGGAATTCGTTTATATCGCGCGACATGGTAAGGGTAGATTAAACACATTAGATACATACATAGGTAGATTACATGATTTTATGTTTGATAATATGTAACTTTGACACAAACTTTCGTCCCCTATTTCAAACCCTTCTACCTTTATTTTCGCAATAAAAGTATCCTATGTCCTTTCCCAAATTCAGTTCTATCTTCATACCAAATTTCATCAAAATCGGTTCAGTAGTTTAGTCGTGACAGCGTAACAGACAGACAGAGTTACTTTCGCATTTATAATATTAGTAGGGATTACATGACTATAATTAACGTGAATTTGACTCCCTAACTGGAAATAACTTGGTGTGCTTCATAAATTATAGTTTTTTTTAGTCCGGGTATCTTTTGTGACTGTTTCCTGCGATAGAAGATTTATTCTTAATACGGGAGTTTTCTATAAGAATGGAAAAAAGAATGAGAAAGATAAGGCATAGAAAAAATGCATGAAGCTCGAGACTTATCAACTGAAAGGTTGTACCACATCCAGGTGATAGGGTATTAACTGGTAAAGGTCGCTTATCTACGGTCGCCTTTGACCGCGTCGTGTTGCCTTTTAAGAAAGTAAATGACATGAAAGATATATATTCGCTCATCTGCTATTTATCTATACATCTCTACAAATAAATTAAATTGGAGTGTCTGTTTGTAATAACAAAAATTTTTTTTTTTTTTTTTTTGTCTTTCTGTCTGTTCGTCCCGGTTAATCTCTGGAAAGGCTGGACCGATTTCAACGGGACTTTCACTTACAGATGGCTGATGATATAAGGAGTAACTTAGGTTAAATTTTTTAGACTAGCTTCAGTCCACGGCGTTACTCGAGATTGACAACAATAACCGCTGGTAACACCGCAGGACTCAGCTAGTTAGTGATAAGAAGAAAACATATCAGGCAATTTTCACATTGTCACATTGCTTAAGAGTTGCCTTAATTAATATTATATCAATTGAGTCTATAGCTACAATTTGATTGACAATTTGCAACTATAACTGAAGACGATTTTGATTATTTTTGACTATTGAAGCGATTTTGTAAGAGAATGTAAACCTTAGCTGTAAAAAAAAAGTTTCTTTGGACCAAAAATCAGCGAAATGGTACAGTTTAAGGTATATAATGAAATAAAGAATTATAATACCGCTTGTATTAGACTTTGTTTCAAATAACTATTTATTGTTCTACTTTCTGAGGTTGAACATTGACTTTTAATAACAGTTGTTCTAACAAAAAAGTGACGACAATAATTTATTTCAAGTAACTACGAATCATGATTATTTACAATGCCTTTTATTTAGTTAATGTATTCACCGTAATTTAGTTACAATAGAAACTAATATAGATAAAGGATAACAGAGTAAATTATGCATGTTTTTTCTAAGAAAAATTAAGGTTGTTGTTTTTAATTTGACACGTAATGATTCAAATAAATGTCTAATTAGTGGATGTTCTATTTTTTCCTAAATAGCTTTTGCTCTCGGCGTGTATATCGGTTATTGCGGTCAAGAGTAGCCGATGTTCTTTCTTGAGAATAAAAAAATATTAATACAAAATTTCAATGCAATCAGTGTAATAGAGAACAGACACGTGGATGGACATAAATTTTTACGGCAGTTATTGTGTCTGCCAGTCAATATATTTTATTTCTTGACTTACTCTATAGTCAAGTCTAATAGTATGCATATATGTGACTACCGATTTATTGTCGGGTCGGACCAAATGTTTGTTTGATCTCCAAATATTTGTATCGGAGTTTGAGGGTTTTTATGTTTTTTTTTTTTTTTTTTTGTGTGTTAAAAGACAACTCCCGCATTAGGAATACAAATTCCTGTGTCGCGGGGGACTTTACAAACATACAAGAAACGGACACAAAGAACACCCTGACTCAGAACAACAAATTGTGAATCACACAAAGTGTTATCCTACGTGGGATTTGAACCCACGACACTTGGCGTAGTAGGAAGCGGCATGGCGACCGCTTAAGCCACTAGGCCAACCGTGCAGTCATATTATGTATATATTTACAAAAAAAAACTACATTTGTATTTATATGAGTTGTCTAGTATCCATAATTAATAGTCGTACAAGCTTTTCTCGGTTTGGGGACGTATGGCCTTATCCTTCTCCTGAGGGAAGATCCGTACCCAGCAGTGGGCCAATCTGGGTTATTGATGATATTGCATGACATTATATTGTAAAGAAATCTCGAACAAGAATTTCGTTGAATTTCTCGAGAACTCTTACCAAACTATGGTTTACAGAAGAAGAATAAAAAATCATGTTTTTTTGCATCCAATCGTTGAAATATCAAAAAGTCGTGTTGAGGTCACTGTGCGATATGTGACAAGCAATCGCAGTTGAAGGTCATATTGATCGAGAAAGATGGCAGATGACAATTTATTTCATCTATCGATGGTGTCTATCTATTTGTAAAAATGAATTTGAAGTGTCGGCTTGTGATATCAAAGGAACATTATTATTTTTTCTATTAGTAAATTTCTAGTGGTTAGTGTTTCTTTTTACGTTTCTTTTTAAAAAAGACAACTCCCGCATTAGGAATATAAATTCCTGTGTCGCGGGGGACTTTTACAAACATACATGAAACGGACACAAAGAACACCCAGACTCAGAACAACAAATTGTGAATCACACAAAGTGTTGTCCTACGTGGGATTTGAACCCACGACACTTGGCGTAGTAGGAAGCGGCGTGGCGACCGCTTAAGCCACTAGGCCAACCGTGCAGTCAGTGTATGCGACTGCTAATTAAGAGGTCTCGGGTTCAAATCCCGGGTTGGGCCAAAAAGTCTTTTTTTGTTTTACTTAGGAAATTCCTAATACCAGCCCGGAGTTTGGAAGTTTGGCGGTGATTCACGCCCGTGCCTCGGAAAGCACGTAAAGCCGTCGGTTCCGGTTGTCATGAACATCTATGGCAATCGTCATTTGGAAGTCAGTGCCCTCAAATATACTAACAACTAGTTCAATCTTTGAATTTCAATTATCCCTTAGGGTTGCGGAGGTCCGATGCCAGTCGTTCCGTGTAAAAACTGAAATTCAGGTAAAACCGGTTGAACTAGTAGCCGACCCCAAATAAACTGGGTATAAAGGCTCGGAAGATGACAAATGAAAGTATGCAATTTATAATTTTTTTGTCTGTCCGTTTGTTCGGCCAAGTCTTTGAATTTTGACGGGAATTGAAGCTGATGACATAATTTGCTCCGTGGCGATGCTTGCGCTCTACAACAATAAATGTGGGGTAACATCGCAAGACGCGACTAGTCTAAACGAGCTTAATTATTTATTGTATACAGGAGTTATTGATATACCTACATATCTATTATTGCACGCTGTTCCACTCATGTCATTCCTCAAGAAACAAAGATTCTCCATGCCAAATTTCGTTGAAATCGGTGCATCGGCTTAAGCGTGAAAACGAAATAACGAGTTTTACAAGTCACTTAAATAATGACGTTCGCGTTATATTATCATTTTTATAATTCTTTAGTATTATAATTTACAGCAGTATGTTAATCAAATGAAATCCTATTAATATATTATAAACGCGAAAATTTGTGAGAATGAATGTATGTTTGTAGTTCTTTCACGCAAAAACTACTGAAAGAATTTTGATAAAACTTCACAACAATAAAGCTTACATATCAGAATAACACATAGGCTTCTATTTACCGCGATAACCTACACGCGGGCGGAGCCGAGGGCAAAAGCTAGTATTTTACAAATTCATGTTTCGTTTTTAACTCCCTTTATTAGCTTCTCCTTTGTTTGTTTGTTTGTAACCAGCTTTGTAAGTATTTTTTAAATTTTTAAAATTATATTTTTTGTATTATTTGTGATTTTCTTAGGTTATACTCAGTGTTGGTCACGAGCTTTTAAATTAGAGAACACGAAGAAGAGCAGTTATTTTGGAAGTTGTTTTTTTTTTTATTTAAGTCTACCAAAATGACTCTACTCTGCCTGATGGAAAGCATGAGTAGAATCCAGGAGTAGGGGTCACCATGCTCATTGTGAGATGGCAATGTGAGAGGCAATGTTGACCCATAGTGACCCATACCATGGCGGCCTGGTTAGATAATTCTGTATCATTCTTCCAACCTTTGGAGGACGGGAGAATGGTGTAGAATGAGTGGGCCTCCGGTCTCACACTCACCAATGAAATACGACGGAAAGAATGCTGTCATTATTAGGATGGTCTTCTGCGTGAGGGTAGTACTGCCCCGTTCGAGCCGGACCATTCGTGCTGAAATCAGCGTGGCTCTACTAGCTAAAAACGACACCAAAATCTATCCTCTCTTAAAGATAAACTTAGCCAGAAAATTAGTACTGGAATTTTATCAGACACTTCCACACCATAGGCATAACTGACAGTCCCATATGCAGAGCATGCTTAGGGGCAGAGGAAACGGTGTCGCATGTACTCATTGAGTGCACAGGAGTCACCGAAACACGGAAAAACACCCTTGGATCTCCCAAATCTGTTTTAGAATGTCTGGACAGACTCGGAGACCTTATCCGCTTCTGGAGGGAGGTGGACTGGCTGGGGTGATGGCCGCCCTCACGTACAATAATCCACATAAAAGAACTAAGTGCGGAAACCAGCCTACATAACATAGAACATTTATCAGACGGTATAATTGTCACTAGTACTAATTTTGTTTTTACTGTAAACTGGATTTATTCGCGATTAAATTAAAAAGGTTACGATACCTACTACTTTCCTAAACATAACCTTTTTAGGGTTCCGTAGTTCACAACTCGGAATTTATTTCGGGTACCTCCCCTACACATATAGTAGGGATAATTTTCTTTTCTAGCGTCTAACTTATTGTGTTAGGTATCGTTAAATAGGCCTTTTAAAAACATTAAGTAAGAAGATATTTTTTTTGGGTATCTATTTGCGATTAATTTAACTTTAAAGGACATTTTTGTAAAAATAGGGCGTCCTCCCTTTGAAAACTAAACGGCTGGCTCGAAAAATCTAAAAAATAAACTGAAACGGCTATCTAAGCTTTGTTAGTTCTGGAGTAAAGATAACTTGTGATATACGCTTAATTTGAAAACTTCGTTCAAAAATAACGAAATAATAATTAATCATAACAATTATCTATTTACACGATTTTAATTCCACTTGCCATTGTATAAAACTACGGAACCCTATTCAATGTATTCACACACTTGTCCAAATTTTAATTTTATCGCGAATAAATCGATACTAAAATTCGCAAACTTATAGTTTACGTGGAGGAGGACTGCAGGAGGCTATTTTTTTAATATACATAAAAAAAATATTTAATAAAAAAATGACACGCACACCACCATGTATTCGACACACGCATAGATAATTATAATCTTTGTCAAATTAACATTGTAGCTTAGCCTTGGCGAAATCAGTGATTATAGAAGTTACAGTCTTTGACAATAGAACCTATTAATGTTGACACTTATTATTCAAATTAATTATGGTCGAACTTCGACAACTTGGCGACCTCTCATCTTCCAAGCCCAAGTTTATTTGGGGTCGGCTACTAGTTCAACCGTTTACCTGAATTTCAGTTTTTCCACGGAGCGACTTCCATCGGACCTCCGCAACCCTAAGGGAGAACTGCAATTCGAAGATTGAACTAGTTATCAGTATATTTGAGGGCACTGCCTTCCCAATAACGATTGCCATAGATGTTCATGACAACCGGGACTGACGGCTTTACGTACTCTCCGAGGCACGGGCGTGAATCACCGCCAAACTTGCAAACTCCGGGCTTCTATTAGGAATTTCCTAAGAAAAACCCAAAAGCACTTTTTGGCCCGACCCGGGATTTGAACCCGAGACCTCTTGTTTAGCAGTCGCATACGCTAACCACTAGACCAACGAGGCAACCACTAGTATTTATAAATGTTTATACGCGGTTTTACACATAGCTCTTACGCTATTTAACAATCTCACAAGCGACCTATTATTTTTAGACTTATTGTTGATGACCTATGTATTGGTAGAAGAGAATGTCTCATGAAGTAATGTACAAAACAAAACGTGTAAGCAAGAAAATCATACGATCAGATTTGGACTTCATCCAAATGAGAGTTGATGAGCACTCACAAAGGAAAATAAAATTATATTTGAACTGCTAACCTCCGCAACAATGTTTATCAGACTAATTATATCTTTACCCGACTATGGCGACGCCAAAAAGATGATGATGATGATGAGAATGATAATAATAAATATTTCGGACATTTTACACACAACGCTATCTAGTCCCAAACTAAGCAGAGCTTGTATTATGGGAACTAGACAACTGATATAAATACACAAACATATTTTTTTTGTAAATACATACATATTATACATAAAAAACACACAGACTCCGAAACAAATATGAACCGAACCCGAGACCTCTTGATCGAATTTATATGAGTTGTTTAGGACCCATAATACAAGCTCTGCTTAGTTTGGGACTAGATGACGTTGTGTGTAAGATGTCCGAAAAAAAATAGTAACTAAGAATTTCTTGTAAGAAAAACCCAACAGAAGCTTGACTCTTGATTGGAACCCGAGGACTCAACAAGTCAACACGCAACGGTCGCATTCGCTAACCGCTGAACCAACGAGGCAATCAATGATTTAAGTATCAATAGTTCCGTAATGAAGTAGTTTCATAATTAATAGTTGGGTTATAGTTTTTTTAACAGTTTCTTGTGTATAAATTTACTTTTTTTTAACATATTTACGAGTAGGTATGTATAACAATGTTATCTTGGGATTTTTTTGCCACGTCCTAACGAAAACACGATGAATAGTTTTTTTAATTGATTTGAGTACGTGACCTGAGCACACGGCCTAAACCTCTTGTTATTTCTTGAAGGAGGTGGTGGTAAGGGTTTTTAGAGACGAAATTGCACTTGTTGATCCTGAGGACCTCAAAACACATAAGCAACCTAAAATTGATCGGGCTTCAACGAAATTAATTTGTACCGACTCTTTCTTCGAATTGCGAAAAAACAGAATGACCTGTGAAACGAATCATCAACAGCCTTTAACAGTCCACTGCTGGACATAGGCCTCTCCTTAGAAAGGAGGGTTTGGCCTACTATACCACGCTGGCCAGACGGGTTGGTAAAGGGTTTGTTTCAAGTTTTCCTTCTCTTGGCAGTGATGTTAGCTGCTTATTTTGTTCTTTTAGTCGCCTCTTACGACACCCATGGAATGAATAGGGGTAGTGACACTTTGTACTCTTATTCCGTCACCAGACGGACCGTGAAACGATTCATGACCAAGAATCAGTCATAGACATTTTTTAAAAGACAAATCACACATTATCAATATACGAGTATACGGTCTTGGTCGTGGTGGACTTTACAAACACACAAGAAACGGACACAAAGAACACTCAGACTCAGAATAACAATTTCGAGATCACACAAAGTGATACCGTGTAAGATTTGATCCTACAACACTTGGCGCAATAGAAGCGGCGTGGCGACCACTTAAACCACTGGGCCAACCGTTCAGTTAAATAAGTGATTGGAAACAATCACCATGGGTAAGCAACGACAGCACGGTAAGTACCTCGATGGGTGACCGTTTGTGCCATGACACGTTATGCGCGTTCCGTGATTCGGAGGTCACGTTAAGCAGTCATAAGTCACTAAGATAACAGTCGTGAAGCTTAGTTGGAGGCCTTCGAGCGGCTTAAAAGGTTTTGGCCTACTATACCACGCTGGCCAGACGGGTTGGTATAGGGTTGGTTTCAAGTTTTCCTTCTCTTTGCACTGATGTTGTCTTGCGTAGTTTATCCCTTAGTCGCCTTTTACGACACCGCTTGATGAATAGGAGTGGTGACACTCTGTATTCTTAATCCGTCACCACACGGACAATTGTTATTTTACGTAAGCTATATTAAATGTAAATATATATAAAAATAAATAAAATTATACTGTCTGTTTGTGATATAAAAAGGACAGCTTGTAAATAAATGGATAGGAAATACGCATACATACGCAGTAGTTAAAAAAATTCTAATTATTTCGGCTAATCTTTAAAACTGTTGTAACCTATTTCGATGACACTTCACTGGCAGATAGATGTTGTTATAAGAATTAATTTAGTCTAGTTTTATTTTGAAATATGCAGGGTTCCGAGGAACCTAAATAAAAAGTAAAGCACAATATTCAAATCAAAAGCAACATAGCCCGCAGATAATTAATATTTAATATAAAAACAAATGTTTCGGATATCTTACACAGAACTGTGTCTAGTCCCAAACTAGCTTGTATTATGGGTAGACAACTGATATAAATACATAAACATTCATATTTTTTTGTAAATACATATATTTATACATTGATATTCTATGTGAAACTTCAGAAAAAAAGTTAAACGTCATTTAGAATGAGAACATCTAACGTGAGAACTTAAAAAAAAACTTAAAGACATCAAAACATATTAGAAACTATCCGTGCCCCGCGGCATTACCCACGGTTTTATACCAATTTAACTCCCTAATCAACATAACATTCTACAGATGGAAACATTAATAGAAAACAAACAAATGTATGAGAATAAATTCTATTTATTGATAATATTCAAAGAATAAGAAGAGCCCTACAAAGTGACCTGATGGAAAGCATAAGCAGAAACCAAGAGTAGTGATCACCATAATGTAACAATGCAACATGGTGATCCTCGCTATTTCAGACTAGTAAGATGCTTTTTTTTATTGGGTCTCCGTTCTCGCACTCACCAAAGAAATACGACAGCCTTCTTTCTTTCTTCTGGACATAGGCCTCTCCTTAGAAAGGAGGTTTTGGCTTACTATACCACGCTGGCCAGACGGTTGGTAAAGGGTTAATTTCAAGTTTTCCATCTCTTTGCATTGATGTTGTCTTGCGTGGTTTATCTCTTAGTCGCCTTTTACGACACCCGCGGGATGAATAGGAGTGGTGACACTCTGTATTCTTAATCCGTCACCACGCGGAGCCGGCGTATTCGTGCTGAAATCAGCGTGGTACTGCTACCTACTATATAACTTAAATTGTACTAACTTATAAACTTATATCTTTAGTAAAGTTAGCTTTAAAATTTAGAACCGCATGTCAAAAACAAGCAGCGCTTCATTTGACAGTGACATGTCGAAGTCCCATTGTCCGTAGCATAAGAGTTCCTATTGACCCGGATGGTCCTGGATATCCCGGATAATAACCGCAGTTCAGAGACCGCAGATTGGCAGAGAGCACACCACACTGTCGGAAACCGCGGTGGACTGACGGCCCGTGGAGGTTTAAGAAAAAAAACAATTATGTATATTAGCTTGCCTAGTGTGGACATAACAAATATGTACTTGCTTTTACTTTTTAATATTTTTTTTATTTTTATTTTTTTTAAAAGCTTCTAAGTATTTATTTTGCAATCTGAGGAAATATGATGCTTATTTTCATTATGAGTCTTAATAATATGCATTAAAATTCATATTACGTCAATTTCGCAAAACAAAAGCTTTACTAAGTTTATTATTTTTACTTTATTACGACTACTTACGTTGAAACAATAGTTATTTATTTTAATTTTGTCATAAATTGACAAAAATATTTAATTTCCTTAACGAATAAATTTAAATTAAGAAAAATAAATAAATATTTGTTAGTGTTTTTAAAAAAAACAACGTACCAGTATTCGATAAAAAACCTATTTTTAAACAAAACGCGTTGAATGCAATTCTTGTTTCTATTTTTTATTGGTGTCAATTTAACCTCTTTATGGATTCCAAATTAAAAATAAAAGAAATTCGAATTGTCTTTACCTACCTAAGTAAATCTAGACACCGTATTGTGGTCATATATCGAAGAATTTGTATTTTATATTTTATTTTAAATAAGACATATAGACTATATCTACTGATTAATAAAATAAACAGTAAAATATATAGACTTCTTTTATTATAATTATAATTGTTTATAATTATGTAAAATCTTTTATTATGTGTCGGCGGCGGACTTCGTGCCCAAAACATTGTCTGCAAGTCAACCGATTAGTTACCTAATTTTGAGAATGAATGTGATATATGCACAAAGAAGAAATTAGAAGCAAAATTTAGATTAAATCATTTATAAATAGTAGTTTTATTGTTTCTTAACGCCTGCAGCACCATAAAGTGTTTAGTAGTTGAGTGTTAAGCGCACAAAACTACGCATTAGTGAGTCCAATTTCATTTAGTAATTGTGTAACTTGTTTTTATCTTTTCGAATGATTTACTTTTAAGCAGTCTTGTTTTCTTGTTGTTTGTTTGACGTGTTTGTTTCAGACTTTTTACTAATAAACAGATAAGTTTAAATATCAATTTGTTGAGTTCAAATCTCGTAGTCGTCCCGATAACTTTTTATATTTTTTTTGTCAATTTTGTTGAAACGGTAATGTAAATGTAATATTGATGTATTTATACTTTAACAGTCTTTTATTTGATACCCATTTTTCTAGGGTAAAAAAAATAAGACCCATCCCCCTTTTTCCACATTTGCAGCCGCCATTTTGAAAATTTATATAGCCTATGTCACTATCACGATTCTAACGAATTCAACGACACCTCAAATATCAAAATACGTCCAGCCCTTTGCACTGTAGGGCGTGCTAAAGAAATATACATACATACATACCTACGCTCGCAAAACATTACACTCCTTCTGACGGAGACGAGTAAAAATAGACTAAAAACACCGTAATAATACTGACTAATCCGTCGTAATATATAAAAATAATAAACTTAATAATTTGTTGCATCTGCATTAGGAGGATGAATCCTTATTACGATCAGAGTAGTGTGCAATGAGCATGGTGCTACATTTGACTGCCTTGTTGGTCTAGTGGTTAGCGTATGCGGCTTCTGATCACGAGGTCTCGGGTTCGATTCCCAGTACAGACCAAATATTTGTGTGATCCACAAATATTTGTTTTGGAGTCTTGTTGTTTTCTATGTTTAATATTTAGAAAAAAAAGCATGTTTATGTATTTATATCAGTTGTTTAGTAACCATAATACAAGCTTTGCTTGTTTGGGACTAGATGACGTTGTGTGTAAGATGTACGAAATATTTATAAAAAAGAATTATAAAAAAATGAAATGGGAGAGGTCTATGTCCAGCTGTGGACTGATACTTAATTTGATACTTAAGCTGATGATATTAAATTTAAATCATTTAGTGTTTTGCTATCAACTTAAAGCTATATTCAAATGATCTAAATATTCGTTTTGGAGTTTGAGATGTTTTGCTATGAATATATTTACAAAAAAAAAGTATAAAAGTATTCCAGCAGTCAGTCTAGCTTTTGAAATTAATTGGCGTAGTTTATAAGAAATCCGAAGTATTGATTAATTTTATTTATTTATTTCTTGCTTTGTACGGAGGTCCGATGCTTGTCGTTCCGTGGAAAAACTGATATTCAGGCATAACCGGTAGTACCAGTAGCCGACCCCAAATAATATTGGGAATAAAAGGCTAGGAAGAAGTTGCTTTTCGTAATTTTATTTTTCTTTCCTAAGTTTATTTAATTTTAATTTAACTTACGTTACTTTAACTTAATATAAATTTCTCACGTTCTTATCGGAAAATATAAAAAAAAACATAAAAAAACTACAAATTAAAAAAGAAACCTTGTTGTATCGATTTAAATTTATTTCATTTATTTTCTCGTTTATAAAATTGGAAAACAAAACTATTGTCATTTGCGTATATAACACTAACAGATTCTTTATTTTAGATTTAGTTTTCCCGGCTGAAAATAATAAACTAAATTAATTTATATGGTAACATTACCGGTCCTTTCAAGGGCTTCTTCGAAGGATATCGGAGTTTGGTCACTATCACTGTCACATTTCACAGTCATTGTAAAGAGTGGTACGCTCACCACAAACGCGCTGGTACTGAACAAAAGCTTCTTACACGAGACTATTTCAAAGTCATGGTGAGAACAACGCACACGTAGCTGAAAACCTGCCGATGGAAAAAAATCGAACGTATATTTTGTCTCGTAAGAAAGTGAGATAGAAAATAATTAGCTTTATGTATACCTGGCCATTGCCGTACTTTCGTTCTACAAACTTAAACGGCAATAGAAAAGTAACGAATTTGTGGGAATGACGTAAACAAGTCACGTGATCAATAACAAATATTAGCCAATACTAACAAAAAGTAAAGGCTTTAGCAATTGTAGAAAGATCTTCGAAGCGAGTTAAATAAATGCAGTACTTTAACGTTTTTCAATTAGTTATTTAAATATACAATTGTGTACGGCTAATAAAGAATAATAAATTGTAATAAGACTTCTAGTAATTTATACGTCATTTATACATTATTATTAATTTCATTTGAAGTCTACAATTTGTATTAAAAATATCATCATTTTAATTGGACGGCAGGTAAACAAACAAACATTATATCTAAAATTAACATAACATCAGAATGTTTAGCTTTTGTTATAGTCACTGTACGCCTATCCTCACACGCGCTTTCCATCTGCGTCACTGAAGACCACGTAAACATCGATCTAACTTCATTGGACGCAATACATGGTCCACTTTCAATTACATTTTTACTCACCATTTCATATAGTGCCAGCAATGTATAATAGTTATAGTGTAACGGCATGAGACCAGTGGCAAGATGCCAATAAGGAATAAAATGGGCGTACAAGGTCGTTCGACGACATAGGTTTGTTTAGATCAATATCAACTCATTTAGTCAATAAAAATGAAAACAAAAACATTATTTGTACCCCTAAAGTGGCAAAAAAATTACTGTTATAATCAGTATTAAACAACTGGTTCGATACTTTTTACCCAGTAAGTGTTTTCCCATTTCACTATAATTAATTAATTTAACAAGAATATACTAGAAGGTACTATTCAAGGTCAACTTATAGTCAGCTGGCCGCAGATGATTGTAAATGATCACCGAGGGTAAGCAAGGCGGCGCGGTCAGTACCTAGATGGGTGGGATGAGCGTTTTCGTGACACGTTAAGCAATTGCCAGTCCCCAACCCGCTCTCAGCCAGCGTGAGGCCTTAACCCTCTCCTGAGTGGAGACCAGAGGGCATCAGTGGCACGCAGTACTGCGGCACAACCCACTTGTTGATGACCATTCAAGTACTACCAAGGCATGCTGATTGCATCATGAACGAGCTGGCTCTACCGGGACAGTACCTCAAGACAGTATTCTGCTTTCGTTGGTGAGTGAGAGACCGGAGGCCCAGAAGCCCATACTGCACCACCACCACCAGCACCGTGGTGCATTGTCTGCATTCGCATTAAGATTGGTGACTCTCGAATTTTACTTATGCATTCTGTCAGGCCCAATGGAGACACTTATACAGGCTCAGACATAAAAAAATCGACAAAGTGCGTGTCAGACCACGCATCGAATAGGGTTCCGTAGTCACGTAGTAGTAGTTGAAATAGTGTTCAATGAATATCAAGAAAGAAGTTTTATAGGTAACCGTATGTTACAAGTGAAGTCTCTTTAACTCCGGAACTAACAAAGTTATCTAAGTCGTTATAGTTTTCATACTTATAGTTTTAACGTTCATCATACTCACTACCTTCATGATTTTTTTTACATTTTTCGAGCCAGACGTTTATCCAGTGGAGGGGGGGGGGACACTGTTTTGACAAAAAATACGCCTCAAAGTTATATAACTCGCAAACGGTTAACAAATAAAAAAATTGTTTCGGCTAACTTTTTATGTTTTTTAAAATACCTACCTATCTATCTAAACTGATATTTGAAAAGACTTATCTAGTAACCTATCTAGTTGTAAAAAAAGACATCCCCTCTTTACATGGGCTGCCCATTACCCGTTTCAAAAGAAGGACGGACGGACATGCCGAAACTATAAGGGTTGTGAGACTTGAACTGCAGAACCCAAAAGACAGGTACCCACTTTAGAGCTTGTACTAAGCAGAGCTTGTACTGTGGGTACTAGACAACTGATATAAATACATTTATACTTTTCTTAGTAAATACATTTAAATTATATTTAGAAAACAACCAAGCTCCGAAACAAACGAAACCGGCAAACCGAACGTACAAAAAATTGGTCGGATTCGAGATTGAACCCGAAACCTCTATCATAGCGGTCGAATAGGCATGGGCATGACGTTAATCCTGTCGTGTTACCTAATTATGCCACTAATTATACCTAGACCTTATTTTTCCATTCTCTTTTATCCTAAATTTTCCAATTATCACGTGAACTTTAGGCTTAAAGGCGCTTAAAAAAACTCCCGTACCCCGCATACGGGCTCTAACGATCAATGAAAATGCGCCATAAAGTATGTGTGTGTCTACGTACCCACGTGTTTAAACACGATATGCAATTGTTACGGTATTTATTTGTGACTTGTTATTACAATTTATGAGAATCTTTATATTCAATGTGATTTTAAATATGTCATAAATCCTACTTCACAAACATATACAGGGTGTACAGAAACGATGAAGTACTAGCCGATTTTGACAGCGGTAGCCAGTCTAAACTGAGGCCAGGTACCCGAATACCAGTACTATGGGGGCATAGCGCAGTAGTAGCGTGCTCTGTGCTCTCGGGTTCGATTCCCGGGTCGGACCAGATGTATGTACGATCTGCAAATATTTGTTTCAGAGTTTGGTTATTTTCTATGTATAATATGTATGTTTTTACAAAAAAAAAGTATGTTTATGTCTATAAATCAGTTGTCTGGTACCCATAATACAAGCATTGCTTAGTTTGGGATTTTTGGGATTAGATGATGTATGTAATTCGTCCGAAATATTTATTTATTTATTATTAATATTGATAAATGGACTGTAAGTGAATGTGATTAAAGTATATAATCGAACAACAAATTTTTCAACTTAATTTAGTTATGTCTACAAGAGAATCACTACCATTGACTTACAGACGTATTTTTATAGGGTTTAAAAGTTTGCATAACATGGTAGGGCTGTTGCCCGCCGTAGTTTGCTTCCTTAGTGGCTTCTTATTCCACGCACGAGATGAATATGTGTGCTGACATAATGTTTTCTTCTTCTAATGGTGTCAGCTTTTCTCGTTTGTCTACTCCTCTTCCCCCTATTTCTCGCATCGTCCTCGGTAACCTGGAACTCTTTCATGTATCATAGCACTACATTCTCCAATCTTATCCTGGCTGCCTCTGGGCCTCCGACTAGAAACCAATGTAATTAGGTGACCTTTATGTGACCATACCATCGCAGCCCACTCTCCTCACCTCCAAGCTTCCCCAAACGTACTTGTTCAGTATTTTATCACGTCTGCCCCCCTTGCCAAATTGAGAACGTTTTTCGTTTTCTATTCTATTCTCTAGTTTCATTGACTAAAGTCACTCAGTCACGTGATCAAAACAAACAAGAAACAAGAATTAAACAAGAGAATGGAGAAATAGATAACGAAAAACGTTTGAAACACGATACAAAGAGACGTAACGGTAGGTAAATATAATTGTAGTTGATTCAGCGCTGTGCGATCTGAATTGAACTTAATCTTTTGACGCCTAGGGTCCCGATTTCTTTAATGTACTTTTCGGAGTGAGTCTTCTGTATGAGTATATTATGTATTCTGTGCTGGTACCGCACATCCACCTCAGCATTATAATTTCAGCAACTTTATTGGTAGGTAGTTATCTTTTTTTGTGTAATTAACCAGGTAGTAATAACTATTTTTTGTAAAATGCACTTTTATGTTTAGCTTTAACACATTAAAAATTTGCATATATATGGTCTTTTTAATTATTGTCACTACAATGTTGAATCTTAATGATATTGTGACTTTTAGAGCCTGTTTTAATCTTTGCTTATTATTATTTTTACACATAAATTTACTATAAAGTTATTTTGTTTTATTTAATGTGCTTTATTTCGGAAATAATATTTTTTGTTATTTGTTTTTAAATTTACCAGCGCAATATCTATCTATCCAATTTACGGTTTAATTCACAAACATTATTTAACTTTAACAAATGGTTCTATGTTATTTTCAACTTTAAGGTAATGAATTTAGAGGCAATAATTTCGGTAAAAGAAAAACCGACTTCAAAGAAAAACTATTCCGAGTAGGTACCTAAATCGCGACAGTTGTGCCTATGATATTTGATGGGTTCCCTTGATTTCTCCAGGATGCTGTCATCAGATGATCCTATTTTCCTTATAATAAGACTACATAGGAAGCACCAGCTTTCAAACGAAAAAATTTTTTATCAAAATCGAATTACTATGTAAATAGTTTTGCGTGGTCGTATATAAAAAATATGAATCGAATTAAGAACCTTCTTCTTTTTTTCGTCGGTTAATAATAACAGCACTGCGAATAGTATATAAATTTGAAACTTTAAACGAACCCGTCTGACAAGAGTAGTACCTTAAACTAAAACTTTATTACTGAAAGAAAGCTCTATTTCCAGTAATGAACGTATAAAGTTCTTTGACTGCCTTGTTAGTCTAGTAGTTAGCGTATGCGGCTGCTGATAAAGCTGATCCGTACTCTAACAACAGTCGGAAGTTTCCATATCAGATACAAGAGATACTTAATTGACATCCAAAAGCAACATAACACCTGAGTGAGTACTAACATCCACCGATGACAATCCTAACGATGACGCCTTGCATAGCACACCACAAACATCTCACAAGTCACACAAAACCACGCCTATCACCACACAGCACATCAACCAAGCACCTACAGTCACGACTTTTATTTACATTAATCTAAATTCTAAAACTCCCACATTTTAAAACATCAGTAGAAACGGCCCTCATACGTGGCTTTCTCTTCTTTTATGACAGACTTAGATAAAAGAAGTAGAGGCCCAACAAATGTTTGCGCAGCTCGCACAGATCATATATGAAAATATTTGGTCTGTCGCTGAGCCTCAAGCTGGGAACGTGTAACATTGGTTGACATTTTGTATTCCTCATAAAATATATTCTTATTAATACTATTTTTTTTTTTAAATCAACACACTATACATAAATTTACACCACCGACACGGACAGACAGACGACACCGGGCGCAGGCCCTATCGTAATACCAGCGCTGCAGTCACTCTGACTACAGCAATATGCTGAGATAGGCGCCTTTTCTGTCATAGCACAGGGCATTATATTGATTTTGTTCCATATCTGTATTTAAACCGTGTGTTGCTTTGCCCAGTATATGTCAGAATAAACGTGTTTTCTTTCTTTCTTTCTTTCAGTTAGTGAAAACCTGTTCATATGAATTACAAACAGACGCTTCATTTTTTATTTATATGTTTAGAGTAAAGATATAGATGTATATAAAGCTTTCTCGGCTAAATCACTGCAGCGATGTCAATGAAATGATGCATAGAAATACTTAGATTGTTGATGATGGAGGTTACCCTTTATCGCGGTAACCAATAAACACGTATGAAGCCGAGGGCATAAGCTATTGTTTAATAATATTTGTTAGATATTCTCAGTGTGACATAGGCACAAGAACCATATTATTTATGGTAGTACAATGAAACATATTATTTATGGTTTCAAAGACGTTCAATAACACGTGTTGTGTCACGTGTTTAACAAGCCTTACTGAAACAATAGCATGATACAGCGTGCTCTCATTTAGCCCTTATGACTTTTTTTAAAGAAAACTACTGCTTTAGGACCCTATGGGTCTAACCAAGGTACAAATGTTTCACGTCGAATTCTTTCTACAATCGCTAACGCCTATATTCTTTTCCATTATTTTGTTTCGACAATGTGACCTAACGTAAAAATGACGTCATTCCAATAAATTTTGGATCATTAATGTATAACGTAAGATAATTTTTAATAGTTTGACATTGTCCCTCCCTTAAGGAAAAAATAAATATTTTTTTTCTTTTCTCCTTTTCTCATTTTTTCTGACTTATATAACTTATATAACCTTCTCCTTGTATAATATTTATAACTTAACACGTTCATAGTCCTATGAGCCCACTGTGGGCTCACGTCACGTGTATGGCTTCAAGTCCGTGAGCCCACATTGGGCTCGCACCTATTGAGTAACTTGTTCTGAATTTTTTTTCGCGAACGTACCAGTTAGGCCTTTTTAACCGACTTCAAAAAAAGGAGGAGGTTCTCAATTCGTGGGAATTTTTTTTTTTTTTTGTATGTATGTTCAGCGATAATTTCGTCGTTTATGAACCGATTTCAAAAATTATTTTTGCATTGGAATGGGCGTAGCTTGCAGGTGGTCCCATTGTCACCATATCGGGATCTTATGATGGGATCCCAAGGAAATCGAGGGAACTCCTCAAATATCATAGGCACAATTGTCGTGATTTGGGTACTCGGAATAGATCGGGGTTTTCATTGAAGTCGATTCCTTTTTGTTAAAATTATATGTCTTATGACCAAGGTATTTGTTGTGTGTAAAACCATCAAAACAATCAATACAATTAATACAAATCAAAACAACACATAGTCATAATACATACCACTAGTATGAAAAATTAATAATATTAATAGAAAAATTAATAGGGTTGACCCCCTCCCCACCTTAAGTGTCTTACGTAATTAATGAATGACCCTTTGATAACTTTTCGAATACCAGATACGTTTGCAGAATGTAAACTTGGAGAGCCTGTAAAACTTGGTATTGGCAACGTAGATTGTGTGGCAAGTTGAGCCGCAAAAGTACTCTTAGTACTCTTGCGGCTCAACTTTCTGTCAATTAGTGCTAAAACTATACATTATTGCTAACTAAAATATATCAGGTGTGTTTTAAGGATAATAAGTAATAACAGTGGATTGCAATAAATTTTAAAATTACCCTATATATGCATGCATTCAAGGTAATAGAGTCACATTGATTTCAGAACGAACGGGCCGACTCCATCGGGATGGTTCTACTTTCACACATAAAACCAACCTAAAATTACAACATTCATACTAATAAGTTTGGTCGGTGAGTGCGAGCAGGCCAAATGATACAGTAGCAACCTGCCAGGCCGCCATAGTGTAAATACTGATTTTGGATTCTTCTCGTGCTTTACATGACTCGTATGTAAATCTATTTGTACCTATACGTATGTATACTTTACAATAAAGAAAAATTGTGGATCACATAAAGTTTATGATTTACTTAAACTTCTTCTTTTTCCTAGCCTTTATTCCCAAGATTATTTGGGGTGAGCTACTAGTTAAACCGGTTTTACCTGAATATCAGTTTTTCCACGGAGCGACTGGCATTGGACCTCCTTGAAATACTTTGCCCTGTTGACGTGCGAGTGCGCGGGTCTGCGCGCAGCGACGCGCGAGCAGACGCGTCTGGTAACGTAGAGGACTCAGTTCAGACACTTCAACAGGCGCTGACGCGCGTCTGATCGCGAACGCGCATGTCTGCGCGTGAAGACGAGCGCATTCACGCGCAGATGCACGTCGCTGAGCGTTTTCAAATTTTCGCAATACAAATTCATACCGTATTTTTAGAGAAATAGAGATAAATTTAGAACCGTTGAAAAATGTGACTTTGACTCTGCGCCAGTGTGAGTTGAGCCCAAGGGAGAACTGAAATTCGAAGTTTGAACTAGTTGTCAGTAAATCTGAGGGTACTGACTTCACAATAACAATTGCCATAGATGTTCATAACAACCGGGACCGACGACTTGACGTGCTCTACAAGGCAAACTTCCAAACTTTGGGCTGCTATTTGCAATTTCCAAAAACACTTTTTGACTCGGGGTTTGAACCCGAGAACTCTTGATTAGCAGTCGCATACGCTATCCACTAGACCAACGAGGCAGTTAAAAAGATGTCTGCTTTAAAATTTAATTGCGTAAATGTTTTTTACAAATGAACTTGCAGGTAAGTGTTATTTCGAATGGGATAACTAAGTTTGTTAAATAACAACAAGTGTATGTTACACAAATAATGTTTTTAATTTTAAACATTTAATAGCAATATCTAAATTAATACACATGTCATACATTTCTTAATTTACGTTTTCAACGCATTCATATCAACTTTTTGATCACAGTTCTTTTCATGGATATTTTTATAAATCTAATTGTTAATATAATTGAATGTAGTACATGAATTCCTTGAACTCTATTATTTCACAGTGAGAGAGCCAGGCTCTTACACAGTGTCTTTTATTTTCTTTTAATTAATCCTTTACAATTTACAAACACACATGAAACGGACACAAAGAATACCCAGACTCAGAACAACAATTTACAAAACATGCAAAGTGGACTTACAGTCCTTAATATATAACCAGATCTCTATTCTAGATCTAGTTATTTTACATTTGAAATACTAATGTTACATTTAAATGTACATACAGATTTAAAAAAATATTATACATCTCAGTTAAACAATCATATTTTATACGAATTTAAAGTCTAAGCTTATTTTTAACTAAATATGATACTTAACAGTGAAAATATGGCCACTTTTAGTAGTTATAAAGATTGGGGCAGACAGGAGTTGAGAAAGATGACAACAATTAAAGCGAACGCTAAACGTGATGTTTGTCTTATATTTAAGGACGACCTATGGGGCCTAAAGGGGGGAGGGGGGGGGGGGCTTCGATAAAAATCACGAAATATCACAAGGGGAATGATTGTAAAGTATAAGGTATCACGTATATTTATTTTTTCGTCAAGCGCGCGATTTGTAACCCGAAAACGGTGTGCAGTTTTCTCTTTAAAATTAAAAACTACACGTTATTTTGTTAGTAGGGGGGGGGTGTTTGTCCTAAACTTCACCACATGTCATTACATCATTACATCCATTCACGGCGAGTTACGGCATATAAGGGGCTATTTGTTTATTAGCTAAGGTGATTTAGAGGGGAGGGGGGTTGGTATGTGTTATTTTGATATATAATCTATATTACTGTAAGGTTTCATACAAATCCGTTCAGTAGTTTTTGCGTGAAAGAGAAACAAACTCACAAACTTTCACGTTTATAATATAAGTAGGATGTCGATGTCACATTCATAATATTGACGAAATAAATATACGTAAGTTGCCCTAGGTGATGAGAAACAATAACTTAGAGTAAGCAACGATGACGCGGTCAATACCTGGATGGGTGACCGTTAGTAACATGGGCGTCTCAGTGTCACGTTAAACAGTTGGTCCTGATTTTAATCATAAGAAAATAGTCAGGAAGCTTAAAAGCTTTTGGGACAAATATAAATTAAAATTAATAGTCCTTACAATTCGTTCTTTAACAAATCATAAGACATTATGTCTAAAGAGTATTTTATAACATTTGTTTTCTTTACTTAGTAGGAAAAGCTCTTTTAAGTCGCAAAACATTAAATATTTATAGTAACTTATAAAATAATACTTAATTAATTAAGATTATAATTATATTTATATAATAACCTATAATAAATACAAAATGGTCCTATTATGACGAGATCTTATGCTACTTCTGACCTAACTTAATTTTCATGTGTAATGATCGAGGAAAACTTGACCATTAAAAAAACGGGTAAGCGCGAGTCGGACTCGGCCACCGAGGGTTCCGTGAGTAGGATTTATTTATGTATCTACTAAATTTTTGTCCGTGTGGTGACGGATTGAGAATATAGAGTGTCACCACGCCTATTCATCCCGCGGGTGTCGTAAAAGGCGACTAAGGGATAACTACGCAAGACAACGTCAATGTAAAGAGAAAAGGAAAACTTGAAACCAACCCTATACCAACCCGTCTGGCCGGCGTGGTATAGTAGGCCAAAACCTCCTTTCTAAGGAGAGGCCTATGTCCAGCAGTGGACTGTTGAAGGCTGTTGATGATGATGATGATGACAAATTTGCTTCCGCGGTATAACATCACGGTACTGGCAAAAGAAAACGCTGACGGCATGTGAGGGTCAGCTTTCATATCTTCACATTCACAGAGATTCAGATAAAGTTATACGCTTTTAGATCTGGTCTGTCAATCTTTGTCATGCTGCAATGACCTTGACGGAAGAAGAAGGGGAACTTGACACGAACACAATACCAAACATGGGATCAGCATGGAATGGAGTTAGGCAAAACCTTCTTTCTAAGGAGAAGCCTATGCCCAGCAGTTATTAAAGGAAGCAGAATTTATAATTCTTCTTCATTCATTTTCTTCTTCTCTACCCCAAATAGAATTTCCTCGATCATATACAAGAGTATTGACTTTGACTATCAAACTACATATACGTAGATATATATCTATCTAATCCAGTATTCTTCTCCGATGCTGCATCTTGTTCTTCTACCGGACTTTCAGATTTGTTTTCTTCTAATTTCATTATCATGATCACTCCAATGGATACTGAAAAAAGTACAGTAGCATTAGTAAAAGACACCGTTAGTAAAATGAATAAAAAATAAATATTTTGGTAGGTACACAACATTATCTAGTCCCAAACTAAGCAGAGCTTGTACTATGGGTACTACACACATTACATATTATTATAAAAAACCCCCACACTCGGAAACAAATATTTGCAGGTCATACAAATATTTGATCCGACCTGGGAATCGAACCCGTCACTTCTAGATCCGCAAATTCGCTTAGCTAACCACTAGACCAATAAGGCAGTCATAGTTAAAACCTAAAAAATATGCTTAAATGATAACTCGGTAGAAAGAAACCCCTGAGAAGGAAGTACCGCCAGGTGCTTGCGTGAACAGCAATAGCTCTATTTCTCACCGGTGGTGTTGGACAGTAAACTAGTTATATTTAGTTTTGTTTTGATTTCGATAGATGGCGTTGTGCCTTTTATCTGAATCGCGATATTCTTGTCCTCAGTCTAGTATTATAAGAAAGCAGTGAAATGAGAGCCAGCCGGGGAATAAAATACAATATTTTAGAACAAGTGACAAGTAGTAGTTTTATTCACTCGACTTAGTTAACCTCCAACGCAATTGTGTTGTCCTCATTAAATACCAGATATCTCTTGATATTTAGGAGGTTATAGTCGGAAAAAAATAATAAATAAGTTTTTATTCGCCATACATTTAAAAGTCATACTTTTTAGTAGGTCAATACTCACATGCTAATAATGCTCCTACGGCAACGAAAGGCGCCGGACAAGAATAATCCAACAATACGCCAATAGCCAAGTTGGTAGCTAAACCACCGGCTCGGCCCCACCAGGCGCCCCAACACACACCAAGACCGCTGTAAGATATATGTATTTATTTATAATGAAGAATGTAGCAATGCTTTCGGTATTGGTATTCCACATACTCACATTCACACACATTCTTACATCATGCAAACAGACACACACAACAATATAACGCTTATATCAAATTGAGTAAAAAGTAAATCATTGAATTTTATTAAGCCCTACTTTTTTGAAATGAAATGGAAACATATACATGGGGAGAAACCTGGTGTACTGAAGCACAAGCGTCGAGCTTACCTTAGGCACCGGTATATAATATACTTATACTATTTTGTGGTCATAAAATAAACTATTATTATGAAAGGTAAATATGCCAAAGTGTTATAGAATCACAGCTTATAGCAAACAACTTTAAATATGTATAAGACCTTACCTCAATTTAGCAGGAAGGGCATGCAACAGCAACCGAATGAGCAGTACATTCCCGTTAAGAGATGCGGCGTTCAGTGCAGCAGCGGCTGCAACAGCTATGTTCCCGAATCGCGAGCAGGGGCAGGCAGTGGCTGCAAGACATATGGCTGCTAGTGCACACACGGCTGTGCATGCAACGGCAGCACGTCGCACTCCTAGTGCACCGCCACGAGCACACAGCACGCCGCACGCAGCACTACCCAGCACGCAGCAGGCGCCTACTATCAGACCTGACGTATATACCTAAAACAGTAAGTAAATATTTTAATGCCCTTGTCAGTTTGTAATTTCTATTAAAGTAAGGACTGTTAGCTATGATATGATTGAACCACATGTTTATGTGATTCGTTAATATTTGATTCTGGATATGTATTTACAAAAAAAGTATGTTTATGTATTAATTACATAGCGCTACTCTACGAGGACCGCTGATGCCGCACTTGCACAATGCCCGGCGCATATTGTTTTTAACCGACTTAAAAAAAAGGAGGAGGTTCTCAATTCGTCGGAATCTTTTTTTTTATGTATGATCAGCGATTTCGTCGTTTATAAACCGATTTCATAAAAAATCTTTTTGCATTGGAATGGGCGTAACTTATAGGTGGTCCCATCGTCACCATATCGGGATCTGATGATGGGATCCCAAGGAAATCGAGAGAACTCCTCAAATATCGTAGGCACAATGTCGCGATTTGGGTACTCGGAATAGTTTTTCATTGAAGTCGGTTACTTTTTGTTAAAATTATACTTAATTTAAATAGCTGATGCATGTCCGGCGTCTATCGATTTCTTATATTGTCAATTAGTATATATAATACAAAATTTATTTCGTAAGAATGATTATTCCATATACCTACTTTAAAGTGGAATGATTATTCATTGGGGTTAATTTTGTAGTTTTATTTTATAAATTAAATTACTTATAAAATCCTTTCGGTTTTTTTTTCAATCTTTCTGCTACCGCAAACGTAATTTATTTATATCAATGTGTAAGATGTCCGAAATTTATTTAATAGACCAGGATAAATATTATGGTGAGAACAGTTATCTGTCTATTCGGGATATTAATACACCTTGAGCAGGCTTAAATCTATACCTGTATTTTAATATTTCAACTCTGTCCATCTGTCTGTCTGTTAAGCTAGAGCAACAGATAGACAGATGATTAGAAGACCATTGAAATCGATCGGCATTCTGATTCTTTGTAATTATCGCATTTAAGAATATCGTCTGGACTTTAAAAGAGACTGTAATCCCTGAGTTTGTTTCGTCCTTTCTTCTCGGGCTAGTCCAATTAGGAAAAGCCGAACTCATCTGTTCAAAAACAAAAAAAATAACTTGCAAAAGTGTTAATGTAACCTAATTGCAGACTAAATGATTTGATTTGATTTTCGTGGAAAGACGTAGGTTACTCTGAACCGCTATAACTGATATACAAGCAAGCAAAAAAACCTAGTGTACTATACAGTGTAGTAGAAATTGGAGATCGGTGACGTCTTTTTACTGACTATCGGATTGTCTGCCTCCACCTTTAGTCGCATAGACTAAAGAGCCTTCGCAAAATGTATGTATATCTTAAATGAAGTTTAGATTATCAAACGTAACTTAATTGACACAAAGGTTTTCATTAAATAAATAAATAAATATTTCGGACATCTTACACACAACATCATCATCCTCCTAGCCTTTATTCCCAAGTTTATTTGGGGTCGGCTACTAACTCAACCGGTTTTACCTGAATATCAGTTTTTCCACGGAGCGACTGGCATCGGACCTCCGCAACCCTAAGGGAGAACTGAAATTCGAAGATTGAACTAGTTGTCAGTATATTTGAAGGCACTGACTTCCCAATAACGATTGCCATAGATGTTCATGACAACCGGGACCGACGGCTTTATCACCGCCAAACTTCTAAACTCCGGCAGCTATTAGGAATTTACTAAGAAAATCCTAAAAACACTTTTTGGCCCGACCCGGGATTTGAACCCGAGACCTCTTGATTAGCAGTTGCATACGCTAACAACTAGACCAACGAGGCAGTTGCACACAACATCATCAAGTCCCAAACTAAACAGAGCTTGTAGTATGGGTACCAAACAACTGATATGAATATATGTATAAACATACTTTTTTAAATCATTCTGATGTTATATAAGTTGAAATGTAACAAAGAATCTAAACACAAACATCACTCACTTTTGAATCAATATTGGGATCACAGGTGTTTCCATGGTCTTCATAACTGCTATCATTATAGCCTGGCGCTGGTATTCTTTTGCCGTAGGAGTCGTACTTTGAGTCCTTCCAAATTGTGGTGGTGTTGATCAGTTTAGAGGTTTCTGGTTGAAGAGTTGTGGCTGCTATGCTATTGCATTGTCCTCCTTGAATGCGTTGAAGAAGTTCCGGAATCCACATATTTAGACCAAATCCACTGCAAACAAGATAAACTTATTAATAACTATCTGCGATACGAGGTTTTTATTGCTTTTGAATTCGATAGTTTCCTCTATTACGTGAGTAATTCTAATTTTTTGAAGGCTAGCCTCAGGTACTCTTTATAATATTAGCTATGTACCAGTGAAAGTCCCGTTAAAAACGGTGCAGTCGTTCCTGAGACTAGCCGGAACAAAAAAAAATCAACTATTTTTACAAATTGATTTTTGAAGTAAGTACCGTATTTATATGCCACCTTCTTCCTTAAGCGTTTAGTGGAAAGCTATTAATTCGAAGTTACAAGCAGACACTTTGATTTCTTTTTTTAAGCTATTTTATAGCTTTCATCGCGGGCTTTGAGCGCGGCGACCGAATCAAGAAATTCCGTAACGAAAAACCTAACACCCTAAAAAAGGATAGAGATATGATTGTAACGGCAGTGCGACAAGGATGTGGCAGCTCCGTGCTCTTTAAGCAGATTAGGCATGCGTGCTGCCGCTTGCCGTTATCCGTTGCCTTGACAACACACTCATTCTAGATTCTTCTTCTTTCTTTTTTTTCTTTTAATTCCATAGATATGCTCATATTACTATTATGTTCTCTGTTTAGTTGTCATTGTCTTTCGGTTAATAGGATGATTATATTGTTTGGCAATAATATTGTTAGAATGTATGTTGGTAAAAAGACAGTGTACAGTGTTTTGTAAACTTGAAATAATATAATAAAAAAATACTACCTAAATAAAAAATAAATAAATAATTATAATTGCTTAAGTTGATAAAAAATGGTATGCAATAGCTTTATCGCGCAGACCCCGAGTGCCACACGACTTTTTTTGTAAAGAAGTTACCCTCGCAATAAAATGTCATGGATTAAAATGGAGTGTCACCACCCTCTACTTACGCAGCCATGTTTGCGAAGAAAATGAAGAGTATGAGAGTCGACTTGAAGGCATATCTCTTTGACACTAGGATCTTGAGGTCGCGCAGCACATTTAGGAATAAATCCTTTGTCCTTTTCTCGTCACCACCCAACGTCTTTGCAACGAAGATATCTTCTTGGATCAATTTCTTTATCTGTAATCATCGAGTTTAATATTAGCAAATTCTCTTAACTCAAACCTTTTTTGCACATCTTATTACATTGTGTAAGTGATCTGGAAACTACTTGTTAAAGTTTACTTTAACTTTAATCATGGTGTTCTCCTAGCCGATTTCAGGCATGTCAGCCAGTATCAAAGAAGATCAGTCAACTACGCAGAAAATATTATAGTACACAAGTGTGTGCAAACACAGGTGCACTTTTTGTTTCCTCACTCTCATAATTTAATGGGACCACTATCCGCCACGATCGGGGCGAAACCAGGTGTGGCGACTTCGTACAGCGCAAGCGAGAAATATACAACAGCTCTATCTGTTGAAGAAACACTGGACTACGGAGCAATGAATGCTGAATCGCGATATAGAAATTCTCGTGATTAGCATATATACAACTCCCCCAAAATCCACCGTTGAGCAGTGGCCGGCTAGAAACGGTCAACTCGCCTAGTCAGAGGATCCTCCCTTTGTGTTGGAGGGGCATGATACCCGTTCCTCCACACAGGCCCAGGACCGACGGCTTTACGTGCAAGCATTTATTAAGTACTTCTATAAAATAAATTTGTCAGTAGGGATCTAAAAACTTTGAAGTGTAAGTCAAAGGAAAATTGTAACATTTCGAAGATTGCAAGTGATCACGTTGAACTTGCGCAGTTCTTCAAAAGCGGTAACTTTGCAATTACGGAATTGTGAACCAATAAAATTAATGGAGACAGGAAGAGGGACTAGGCGGGCCCTTCCTTGAGAATTTTTTGGTGGTTAATAAGGAACTAATCATTCATCAAATTTTAAGTACGTGTAATCATTGTAAAAATTATTCAGAAGAACAAAAATTAAGGACATTAGGTATGCGTAACTAAATATTTAGGGTATCTCACACACAACGATATCTAGTCCCAAACTAAGCAGAGCTTGTATTATGGGTACTAGACAATTGATATAAATACATAAACATACTTTTTGTGTTGGTCTAGTGGTTAACGTATGCAGCTGCTGTTCAAGAGCTCTCGGGTTCTATTCCCGAGTCGGACCAAATGTTTGTATGATCTTTAAATATTTGTTTCAGTGTTTGGGTGTTCTCTATGTATAATAATAATACTTCTTTATTGTAACAAAAGATGCATACACCATGTCCACCCGCGAAATATACTGACAACTAGTTCAACCTTCGAATTTCAGTTCTCCTACATGTTTACGGGGGTCCGATGTCAGTCGCTCCATGGAAAAACTGATATTCAGGTAAAACCGGTTGAACTAGTAGCCGACCCCAAATAAACTTGGAAATAAAAGCTAGGAAGAATAAGAAGACAAATACTCGCCAGAAACCAAATCACTCACCTTAAACTCAGAACTCTTTCCATTATTAGCCTTGTAGATGTAAGCAAGAGCCTTCAAGGCCTTATCTTCTCTATTCGTATCGGAGAGCAGCCGTGGACTCTCTGGAAGACACATCAGCCAGGCCCCGGCGATAAAACCAGGTATACTGCCCAGAGCCAGGAGCAGTCTCCAGGAGTAGATGGGGAGTAAGGTGGGGTAGACAGGTATGTTGAACGGAATAACCAGCCAAGCAACAGCTGTAATAAATTAAATTTTATTCACATTAATCAATTATCTGTAAATTTTAAATTTTAAAATTTCTTTTTTTTTTTGAAAGGGTGTTTTCTATTCGATGAAATCTCTACTTTCCGAGTGTGTAAAATGATATAAATATATATTACCATAGTAAATCTTCTCAGAAAATGCAAAAAATGAAAAAACTTGAATTCGATTTTTTTAATCGTTATTGAGATATTTATTAAAATTTACACTTTAATCACTCGAAAAACGTAAGATTGCATGTTACAACGATAAACAAAACCAGGCTCTAGAAGTCTAGACTGTGTACCAAATTTCATTTAATTCAGTATCATCATCAACAGCCTTTAACAGTCTACTGCTGGACATAGGCCTCTCCTTTGAAAGGAGGTTTTGATAGGCGTAAGGAAGTCTGTCTGTCTATCTGGCTTTTACGCCAAAACTACTTAATTACGTGGTGACGGATTAAGAATACAGAGTGTCACCATATTCATCCCGCGGGTGTCGTTAAAGGGGACTCAGGTATAAACTACGCAAGACAACATCAATGCAAAGAGAAGGAAAACTTAAAACCAACCCTATACCAACCCGTCTGGCCAACGTGGTATATTATATATATCACGCTGGCCAGACCCGCCGGGCCGGCCGCCGCCACCCACGGGATGAATAGGGGTGGTGACACTCTGTATTATCAATCCGTCACCACGTAATTCAGTAGTTTTGATGTAAAAGCGAGATAGACAGACTTCCTTTCGCATATTTAATATTAGTACGGATATAAATAATTAATAACTATTTGATCATAAACTAGACCGTGGATCAAAATGGTAATAAAAAGTAATACCTAAAATTAAAGTTAAAACCGCTTATAACAAACCTCTTTATTAGCGACACAATGTCCGCGTTTCCAGATGAGAGCGCAATCATAATGGGTGAAGTACTTTAGTAGTTATTGGGTAACAAATACATACAAATTGAATCTATTTGGCAAAATGATGACAAAGTTTTTTTAATACAAGCACGTGTTCATATACGTGACTCGGGTCATTGGAGCCTGAACAGCAAACGCATCATGACATTGTTAAAAACCTTACGTATCTATTTCAGAAAATTAACATGAATTTTTCTTTTATTTCATGTTGTGGATTTATTTATTTAAAGTTATTTTTATTTTTTAAAGACAACTCCGCATTAGGGATATCGTGTCGTATAAAATCTTACCAGGTAACAGAAGCCAGGCTACAATGAAGCTCATTCCTACTACGTTCAGGTAAAGCTGACGTTTCTTGGCCCCGACCAGGTCTGACAGGTATGAAAATACCAATGTTGCTGGGCCACCTGTTGAAGAAGATTTAAAAGAAAAATTAGATTTTCTTAACTATGATCAGGACAGACTGACAAACCTGTCAAATTATAAATCATCATCAATCATCAACAGCCTTTAACAGTCCACTGCTGGACATAGGCCTCTCCTTTGAAAGGAGGTTTTGGCCTACTATAACTCGTGCCAGCTAAGATGGCACCTGGCTCAAAATGAAACATGATACCGTTCCCCCGCGTGATACCCCTCCGTCGTCTTGAGAGTAGCGTTAGCATCACTATTGCCGTTGCACGAATCTTTACATAATAATTTTAGTTTATTAGGTATTGCATAATGTCATATAAATCACTCCACGAATTAATTTTATTAATATATCATTGAATTCGTCTGGATAACCCAATTGTTTTAAGAAAGGTCACACGAAAAAAAAATAGCGTGACGACTATGAGACGCAATAGTTTAAAATAACGAATATCTATATACGTATGATATTTAGAGACTATCATCAAAAGGCTTATCATGACGATTTAAAATTGTATTTTATAACCATATTTTAGTTCCTAATTTCATTTAAAATGATATTAGGTATTACCTAATATTATTTAAATCACTGCACGAAGAATGCATTCGGGTAAATAATGAATGAGGCCTGCTCCTATTGGTACATATGTGTATTTTCTTAACTCAAGTAGTAAAGTACCACTTAAGATAAAGTAGTATGTTATGAGAAACTACTTGAAGCAAAATAAATGTTGAAATTTAATAAAGCTAGAATAAAGTATATTTTTTCTTGCACTCAGTACTATAAACGACTGACATTTGAGTCAGGTGCCATCTTAGGTCGCACGAGTTATATAAAGCGATGGCCAGACGGGTTGGTAAAGAGTTGGTTTCAAGTTTTCCTTCTCTGGCAGTGATGTTAGCTGCTTATTTTGTTCCTTGAGTCGCCTCTTATGACACCCATGGAATGAATAGGGGTGATGACACTTTGTATTCTTAATCCGTCACCACACGGACAATTATAAATATGACTTTCAAAAAATTACTCCTTAGCGCAGTAGTGTGGTAGTGTATGCGATTACTATGCTTCATGTATCGGGGACGGACCAAATGTTTGTATAATCTGCAAATTTTTGTTTCGGAGTTTATAATAGGTAGCAATAGTTTATAATAGGAGTAGATATAATAGGTGCATATTAACAAACAATATGTTGACTGCCTTGTTCGTCTAGTGGTTACCGTATGCGACTTCTGATCTAGAGGTCTCGGGTTCGATTCCCGGGTCGGACCAAGTATTTGTGTGATTCGCAAACATTTGTTTCGGAGTTTGGGTGCTTTCTATGTATTTGTATGTAGTATTTACAAAAACAATATGTTTATGTATTTCTATCAGTTGTCTAGTACTATTATACAAGCTCTGCTTAGCTTGGAACTAGATGACGTTGTGTGTTACATGTCTGAAATATCAGTATTTTAATGCGGGAGTCATCTCTAGTTTGGCTCATCGTACAAATGCAGAAGCATCTGCATCACCATGCTGCATTGTGTGCACTAACAATGAGAGTGGTGACCAACACCCTTAGATTTTGCTTCATGCTTTCCATCAGGCTAAGTTGACGCACTTTGGCAGGCTAATAAAAAAAATTGTTATTTAAAAGCCTATAAAAAATAAAAAAAAATATAAAAAACTTTCAAATATACCTTAACTTACCAATAATAAAACCGTTAATGGTTCTAGCAGCCAGCAAAAGTCTATAATCAGGGACTGTGCTCTGCGCCAGAGTGATGGTGGCATCCAATAGTAATGTCATGCTGAGGCAGTTCCTTCTGCCGAATACGTCTCCTACGATACCCCAGAAGAAAGCACTTGCTACTCCACCTAAGAACAAACAGTTAAATATCATATCTACGTTTAATAGCAAAATTTTAGTCGTAAAAAACCCAACAAAAGGTGAACATTATACACAAAACTTTGTATATTTTTACTATATTTAAAGAAACATTAATATATACAATGAGCTTTAAACTGCACGATTGGCTTAGTGGCTTAAGTGGTCGCTACTTCTTATTGCGCTAAATATTGTATTGGGTTCAAATCCTACACGGGATAACACTTTGTGCGATTCTCAAATTGTTATTCGGAGGCCGGGTATCATTTGTGTCCGTTTCTTGTATATTTGTAAAGTCTCCCACGACACATGAATATATTCCTAATGCTGTAAATGACTTTATCGGATCGATCTTTATTGGATCGCAACACGTATGCTTATGATATTTGAGAAGTTCCCTCAATTTCTTCAGGATCCCATCATCAGATCCTTGTTTCGTTGTCATGGGTCAACATGTCTCGACCGGGGCAGTACTAACCTCAAACAGAAGACCATCCCAATAATGACTGTATTCTCGCTGTCGTGTTGGTCAGTGTGAGACCGGAGGCCCGATAATTCTAATGATGCAGAACTATCTGACCAGCCGGCCATAGTATGGGTCACCATGCTGCATTGCCTACCCCCACAATGAGGATCTTGAATTCTACTCATGCTTTCTATCAGGCGGAGTAGAGTCACTTTGGTAGGCTTAAATATATATTTAAAAAAAACATGGGAGGCACCAGCTTTAAAAAAAGCGGCCAAGTGCGAGTCGGACTCGCCCATGAAGGGTTCCATAGCAGCAAGTAACACCATATAAAAGTTCTTGTAGTTCGTTGTAACTTTGATCGGTGTTTTAATAATAGTGTATTGATTGGATGAAAGGTAAATTGCGGTTTACGCTTTATGACGTATTCAAAAAACTACTGTCTAGATCTCATTGAAATTAATTTTCGTTGGTAGTTTATATGGTAATGTACAACATATTTTTTTTTTAGTTTCATCACACTCTTATTTTAGAAGTTACAGGGGGGGGGGACACATTTCTCCACTTTGGAAGCGTCTTTCGAGCAAACTATTCAGTTTAGAAAAAAATGACATTAGAAACCTCAATATCATTTTTGAAGACCTATGCATAGATACCCCATACATATGGTTTTGATGAAAAAAAATTTTTGAGTTTCAGTTCTGAGTATGGGGACCCCCAAAATTTATTACTTTTTTTCTGTTTTTGTGGAAAAATATTAATGCGGTTCACAGAATACATCTACTGACCAAATTTCAACAGTAAAGCTCTTATAGTTTCGGAAAAAAGTGGCTGTGACATACGGACGGACAGACAGACAGACAGACTTGACGAATCTATAAGGGTTCCGTTTTTTGCCAATTGGCTACGGAACCCTAAAAATAGGATCATCAAAATCCGTTCTCCCAATCGAAAGATCTGAGGTAAGAAACATATTCTTTTTTTATTTAATCCCAATGAAAGTCACTTGTGGCTTTCTTCTTATTCACTTATCTTACTTTATATTCTGACTGATACGTATTACGTTATGCTTTTGATACCCAGGATATTATTATGCCAACATGTGCTGCGAAGACAAAGGCCTCGTCATAAAGTAATCCTACGACAGTCAAAATATATATTGTGTAGTTCACGAACTAATACGTGTTTGGATTCGAGGTTGTAACCTAGAACTTAAACATTGATGTTAAATTTAGGTCAACATAGTGTATTATAAAATATATTATAAACTGCCTCGATGATTTAGTGGTTAGCTAAAGCGACTGCCTATCCATCACGGCTCGGGTCAAAAGTGTTTTTGGGTTCTTTTTTACTAGAAGTTCTTATAACGCCCCGTGCTTTGGATATCGTATGAACGGTCCCTGTTGTCATGAACACCTATAGCAATCGGTATTAGGAAGACAGTAATCACAAATATACTAACAACTAGTTCAATTTTCGAGATCTAATGCCAGTAACTCCGTGTAAAAAGTGTCAAAAAAACCAGCTGAACTAGTAGCCGACCCCAAATAATCTTAGGCTCAAAATTTAAGAAGACAAAGATGTAAAACAAATATTTGAGTTTCAAACAAGAAAGTACTTTAAAGTAGATATTACAGAACCAAAAAATGAGTAATTCATTGTTAATTAATATTTTCTGTCTAGGATTCTGTAACTACAATGATTGCAGTTTCAGTGCCAGCCTTGCTAGCTAAATTGACATTATGCAAACGTAAACGATTGAAGAAAACTAAAAAATATATGAGGAAATCGTCATCTCAGCGCTAAGCAACGTGGTCAAAATGATAGCCAATTGTTTTCTTTATCAAAAGCCTTTAACCGCTGGACATAGGCTCTACTCTTCTGAGTAGAGCCTATGTCCAGCGGTTAATGGCCTTCTTTCTAGAAGGCCAGATGGATGTTCGCCAATAATACAAGAGAATAGATGGTACTACAATCACACAGAAGATTAAAACGATATTTCGTTAAAGAGTGTGAGACCGGAGGCCCAATAATGCAGAACCATCACACTTAGCCACCCTAATGTGGGCTGCTGTATTGTCTGAACTCACAAAAGTTTTGACCCCTACTCTTGGACTCATGCTTTCCAACAGGCTGAATAGCGCCACTTTATAACTTTGGTAGTCTAAAATCATTCTCATCATCCTAGCGTTGTTCCCGGTTGCTTCCAAAGCTTACACTTTGGTACCCGGGGTCCGCTTTCCGGCTTTTCCTCCTCCACTTTGCCCGGTCTTCGGCATCCCTGGTAGTAAGACCATTAGCACGTATGTCATCCATTACGACGTCAAACCAACATCTCTTGGGTCTACCCCTTCTACTGGGGCCCGGCGGAGGCGGCATGGCCAGACATTTGTTACCCACATAGCCAGGCGGTTGCCGCGAAACGTGGCCGTACCAACGCAGTCGATTCTCCTGCATTTTGTCTGCGATGTCTCGGACATGAAGGCTGCCGCGAATGCGGAAGTTTCTCACTCGGTCATTTCGCGTGACTCCGCACATCCACCGCAGCATATTCATTTCCGTGACCCGCAGCTCCTGCTTGTGTCGCTCCAACACCGGCCTCGTTTCACAACCATGTAAGAGGACAGGCCTAATGATAGTTTTATAGACCTGTCCCTTAAGCCTAATCGGCATTTTGGGGTCACAAATGACACCAGTTTGGTAGTCTAAAATATATAATTTAAATACAGCAGCAGGATTGCAGCGAAAGTTATCAACCCCCCTAGCCAAGTTGCAAACGATTATCGTTTTCTATTCTATATTCCATTCTATGTAGTGTCAGCATAGGTGTAGACAAAGCCTGATCAGGAGAAGCTTATCGTCGCAGTTCAGTAATTTGATTCAGCCTTACCAATTCGTCTTTAAGACCTAGAAACTAATTTAAATAGTCTAAAAATTTAGAGAATTGGTTGATGAGTATAAAGGCAATAAAGACTGTAGCTAAACCCTGACTTACAGAAACAATGGTGGGTGTGGTAATTATTTAATTGTAACCTATTACCAATCGTAACTCATTGACTGTGGGTGACTCGTCTTTACTTTAAAATCCATCCTAATATTTAAACTTCTGAAGTAAATCCGTCTGTTTATTTGTTACGCTTTCACGGCTAAAACGCTGCACCGATTTCAATAAAATTTGGCATGGAGATCCTTTGATTCTTTGAAAAGGGCATAGACTGCTTTTTAACGCTGTACACACAGATCATAGAAATACCTACAGGAGATATGCAATTGAGGCGTGTCGCTTGCGAACGCATCTGGCCTCAAAGCGGCTTGATGCCATTTTCGGACATTAGTCGCATGTCAACTTGCGACGTCTTCACTGCTCTTGATTTTCGACAAAATGTCGCGTTGTTCAGTGATTTTTTGCAAAAATAACAGCTGTATTGTGAATTACAAGAAAGATGGCATCTCATTTCATATCTCAATATTATAATATTATAGTTTTTCATACTGAATTAATTAAAATATTTTAGAAAAATTATGAAATACCAAATTAATCCCTTTCATTAGGAACTAAAACCATTGCTTGCTTAGTACAAATCGGTCAATGAATCGGCTGGTCTAATAGCGCAATGGATAAGTATTTTATTGAAACTCTCACTCACACGATAGTTTCGGGAAGCGGCCGCTGTCGGCCTTTGTGTTAGAGATGTGATGTGATGTTTATGATTGTCGATATTTTATACGATCCTATTAAGTGCGAATGATTATTAAAGATATAAATAAATTGTAATATTATAATTATGTAAACGTAAAAAAAGTGTAGATAAAGTTATGATTTTTAATTTATTGTGGTACTCAAGCATCATTTATACCTTGATTTTATTTCAAAATTTTAGCTATCCGAAGGTTCCAAAAATTAAAGAAATGTGGATAAATGCGACAGGAAGGGGTCCAAGCTGGTTCCCAACAAAAATAGCACAATATTCTGGTCCCAATAAAGTTTCACTAACACGATCAATCGCCAATGAATAACCATTTAATAATACTAATAAAGGCCGTAATGGAAAAATATGCAAGATTACACTACTTAACTAAGACCGCAACACTTAAACTGTCTAAGCGGCAAGTTTTAAATAAATATTTACATTTTACTGGTCAATAGAATCCTTAACAATAAAATTATTGCAGTTTTACCTGTGTTCTAGTCTAGATTCGAGAAGATGATATCCGGTTTTTTGGTAGTTAATTAGTAAATATTCCAATTATGATAAAACATCGCTTGTATAGAGTATATTCGAGGGAAACTCGTGTTTATTTTTCTTTTCACAGTCAATAAAAACTTTAGGAGAAAGAGCAGATAATACAGCTAACTGAATTTCATTCGATATTTTTATATGATTATCACTTCGCATCACTAGTTGCATAAATTGCACATGTGTGGTTTTTCTAAATCCGTAGCTACAGGTAGAAGCGCCGCCCTCTTTTCGCATGTGTTTAATTAGTGGGTTTATTGGTGTCTCTGTAAGTTTCTTTGTGTGCGGGAGAAATACGAGCGTGTGTGCCGTGCTTATAATTTTTGATTTTGTGTTAGTGAAGTAAGTGGGGGAAACGCGGAGACATCTAAACACGAATAAATTTGTGTACAAAGCTAATCTCCTGTGTTTCTATGATCTGTGGCTGTACACGATATTTATACAAGGGCAAAGTCGAAGCAAAAGCTAGTTGTAGTAAAATAGAAATGTACCTTATTGAACTGTAAAGGTGGCCATAGTACGGGTATGCTTCATTGTCTGCTTTTTAATAAGGATGATGAGTTTTGACTTCTACTCATGCTTTCCATCAGGCAGAGTAGAGTCATTTTGGCAGGCTAAAATATATAAATGCATAAAGCCGACATGAATGATTTTAAGTTAAATGCGTTAATCTGAATTGGGTCTAGTCGATAGCGTATACGATTGCTAATCAAGAGGTCTCGGGTTTAAATCCCGATCCCGGGCCGCCAAAAAGTGTTTTTGGATTTTTCTTAGGAAATTCCTAATAGCAGCCCCGAGTTTGCAAATTTGGCGGTGATTCACGCTCGTGCCTCGGAGAGCTCGTAAAGCTGTCGGTCCCGGTTGTCATGAACATTTGTGGCAATCGTTATTGGGAAGTCAGTGCCCTCAAATTTACTGATTACTAGTTCAACCTACGAATTTAAGTTCTTCCTTAAGGTTTCGGAAATCTGATGCCAGTCGCTTCGTGGAAAAACTGATATTCAGGTATAACCGGTTGAACTAGTAGCCGATCCCAAATAATTTTGGGGATAAGGCTAAGAAGATGAAGTTAAATGCGTTAATCTCGCGTTACTAGCTCGTACAGCAACACTGTAGGCAGAAACGATCATATAGACAGACAAATGTTATAATGTATAGGTATTACGAAATACATTGCGAAAACTTTATTCCATTCGAGAAACTCGAATGAAATTGTATGTATGTAATATGTTGGCGCCTTTATTAGAGTTCCTGATTCGGAACACTATAGTCTTGTAATGTCCGTCCGTCCGTCCTCGACTTACCGTCTCAACGGCTAGTGCTAAAAAATAATAAAAAACTAAACAAACACGCTTTTAAACTAAAAAGTAGAAAATAATTTTAATGTCACAAAGCATGGGGCGACGTTATTGAAATATTTTCAGAAAGCACCCCACGCTTTATGACAGTGAGTTTGATTAGTTTTTCTAAAACATTTTTTTTTTCTAGACTAAAAAAGACTAATTTGTTTAAACAATTTTTTTTAGTATTTTTTTCAAATTAGTGTATTGTCATCGGTCTTCGATAAATCTACAAAGTTTGAACGAAATCTGGCCGTTTAAAGTGACCCACTTTAAACGGCCAGATTTCGTTCAAACTTTGACCCCAAAATCGCACCCAAAGGAGTCGGTTACAAACAAACATACAGGTGAAGCTAATATTAATAAAGTGTGTAAAAAAATGAAACTTTGCATGTATATGTGTATTTATCACGTCAATAAAGTTATCCATTGGACACGATTCTACAGATCATTGTAATATTTATTTATTTATAATTGTCATTAAATCCACGTGAAATAGGTGACTACGAAACCCAATTTATGCGTGGCCTGACACGCACTTGGCCGATTTTATTTTATATGTTCGCTAATAAGGCCATAATATACGATAATAATTGAATATTGAAATGTCTATATTAGGCCTTAATGCTGTCATCTTATTACTAAGAATACGTTATTTTAGCGCCATTCAGTTACTTATCGTAGTAAGTAGTTTTTTCTGCGTTTGGGAATCTCATATGACGGTGTAACAACAGTTTATTTGAACATAACAATGTTATTTTTGTTCGTGGAAACTTTGTTTGGAAAACAGCTCCTTTTGATTCTACTTTTACTTTCCATCAGACAGAGTAGATTAACCTTGATAGGCGTTATATAGTGTACGGGACTCCCGGCAATCCTGTCTACCCGGAAAACCCCGCGGCGGTACCTCGGCAGTTTGGAGGACCTCCAGGAACACATTAGCTGCTTCTGAAGTCCGCTCTACAAACACCACGACTGAGTTAAAAGTACTTCTAATACTTATAATCACGACACCAATTTAGAAATAAATGATGGCCAGAGACAACGTACATAAATAAAATACTAAACATCTAATATATAAAATTCTCGTGTCACAATGTTCGTTCCCATACTCCTCCGAAACGACTGGACCAATTTGTGTGAAATTTTGTGAGCATATCGGGTAGGTCTGAGAATCGACCAACATCTATTTTAGGATGCGAGCGGAGCCGCGGGCATCAGCTAGTAATATATATAATATAAATGTACTATATTTCCTAATAAACATACATACGACTAGTTGACCCAGCGAACTTCGTACCGCCCAACTTTAAAGTTCCAGTCCAATTGCGAATCTAAACCATTCCCAGATCCCCTTGAACACACACAAAAAAATTCATCAAAATCGGTCCAGTCCTTTGAGAGAAGTTCAGTGACATACACACTCACACAAGAATTATACACTCATTTGCAAAAAAAACGGGCGGTTTCAATTTTCTTCCTGGCTGAAAAACATACAATACAAAAAAAGTTTTAATCATTTGAACATGTTACTGGACAGTCATAAAAGTGCCATAATGTTTATAAGAGTACCTTCCAAATTCAAATTTTTGACTGAGCCTGGTTTTCAAAGAAAACAACTTTTAACTACATTTTGTGGTGCGAATTCCATAAAGTTAATATCGACTTTAATTAACTTTCTGTCAATTTTTATTAAATTATCTGATGTCCTTGACATTTAAAAGTATTGTTATTGCTTTTAGCAATCTCGAAAATGGTAGATAAAGTGATAAAAGCGAGCAAAATTATTGCGCTGCTTGAAGAAGTTTGCAGCCAATGCTTCGTGGCTCAAAGGCTAAATGTGAGTCGGTCGACAGTTCAAAGGACCTGGCAGCGCTATCAAGAGACCGGTTCCGTCAAGAGAAGGCCTGGTTCTGGCAGAAAGATATGTACCGAACCACGGGATGATCGTTTTCTAGTTAGTCAAGCGTTGAGAAATCGCAAATCTTCTTATGTGGACCTCAAGAACAGACTCGAAGAAGTAAGAAATGTGCGAATTAGTCTATGGACGGTCAGGAGGAGGCTTCTCGCTGCTAATATACACAGTCATAACCCGTCACGCGGCCCTAAATCACTCCGTGGACATCGAGTTGCCAGGCTTAGCTTCGCTCGAAATTGTGTGTCATGGACTCATGAAGACTTTGATAGGGTATTGTTCTCCGATGAAGCCAGGATATCTCTGCATGGTGAAGACCGACGTCGGCGAGTGCTACGTAGACGAGGAGAACGCTTTGCAGAGGCATGTTTTGAAGAAATTACACCTTATGGAGGGGGCTCTGTTATGTTTTGGGCAGGAATAAATTCTATGGATCGTACGTAGTTAATCTTCATCGAAAACGGTACACTGACTGGACCCCGATACATAACGGAAGTTCTAATTCCTTATGCACAACTCACTTTAACCGCTCTTGGCGAAAACTCAATTTTTATAGACGACAACGCTCGCGCCCACCGGTCTGGCGATGTGGAAGCGTATATGCCAGAAGTCGGAATTCGTCGTTTGGACTGGCCAGCTAGAAGTTCGGACCTCAATCCCATAGAGCATGTCTGGGACGTTCTGAAGCGACGAGTGAGATCAGTGCAGCTGGCTCCGCAGACCATCAGAGAGCTAAAGAATGTGATTACCGCGGAGTGGGAACGTATTCCCCAAGAAACCATAAAAGATAAACTCGCTAGCATGCCCAGACGAATGCAATGCAATTTCAGCAATACACTCAATACTAAAGTTTTATTTGCTTTTAATGTATTCAATAAAAACAAAGAAATTAACGCGTTTCATTTTTATTTAGCGACCAGGTACAATAATAGTGTTTTGAGACTAAACATTATTTCTCAATAATTTAACCAAAATGTTATGATAAAACTGATGAAAACTATTCCTTCCTAATTAGTTTATAAAATTCTGAGGATAACAATACCTAAAATTGTCAAACAAACCAATGGTAACTATAAAATAGTTCTTTGCTCAAGTGCCCGTTTTTTTTTGCAAAAGAGTTTATATATAAAGACTAGTTGACCCAGCGAACTTCGTACCGCCCAACTTTAAAATTCCAGAACTTGATCGCAGCGCCACCTACCGGGTCCAATTGCGAATCTAAACCATTCCCAGATCCCCTTGAACACACACAAAAAAATTCATCAAAATCGGTCCAGTCGTTTGAGAGAAGTTCAGTGACATACACACTGACACAAGAATTATATATATAAAGATATGCTGTGGTTTGTTATATATGTTGTGTTTATTTTCCAATTTACTACGGTACCCAAAAACCCCGATTCTAATACGATGATTGACGCATGATGTAATCTGCCTCTTAAAAACTGTGTCCAAATATTTGTATTTTATTTAGCACTTCGTCAATTTATTGTGGTTGTATACATTGACACTGAGCCTATAATTAGGGTCTAATGAAGCATAAATACATTCTTTAATTCTTGAGAATTGACATAATAGTAATGCGTAAATATACAGTTTTCCTTATAGGAATAACAGCCAGTGTTGGTAGATGAAATAGCTCTGGATTGTCGCAGGGAGTTATTTTTATTATTATTTTTACTTATGAGCCTGCAAAAGTGATCCTCTGCCTGATAGAAAGTATGAGTCGTATCCTAGAGTCTTCTTCCTAGCCTTATTCTCAATATTATTTGGGGCCGGCTACTAGTTCAACCGGTTTTACCTGAATATTAGTTTTTCCACGGAGCGACTGGCATCGGACCTCCGCAACCTTATGGGAGAACTGAAATTCGTGGGTTGAACTAGTTGCCAGTAAATTTGAGGGCACTCACTTCCAAATAATGATTGCCATAGATGTTCATGACAACCGGGACCGACGGCTTCACGTGCTCTCCGAGACACGGTTGTGAACCACCAGTCGTATCCAAGACAATGCAGTATGGTGACCCCGTCGAGCAAACTATTCTCGCACTCACCAACGAAATAGAGAGAACGGATGGTATCACTATAGGTTGGTCTTCTGTCAGAGGGTAGTACTGACTAACAATGTTTCTAAATTTTATTTTTGTTTTTTGAAGTGAAACTTCTTTAGAATCGTTGTGACTTCAAACCGGATGCAACGATAAAACGACAGGTAAGAGACACAAATACAAAATTAGTGAGCCAGAGCGAGAGAGCTAATCAGGTAAAAGACACAAATACAAAATTAGTGAGCCAGAGCGAGAGAGCAAATGTCGGTGTGTATGTATAATGCACACTGTTTCATCTCAGTCTTTTGTTGATTTACTGAAGTTTCACTTCTATCGCGTGTGAATCGCACACACGCCTTTTTTTCATATATTTAGCCTCTAAGGACAAAGTGACTCTAAGGACCACACTTGCTGCGAATGCAGACAATAAAATATGGCGGCCCACACTATGGCGGATTAGTGAGATGCTTTTTCGCCTCGTTAATACCTTGTATATTAAATCCTTTATTGGAAAAAATATCAGTTTCAGAGTACATGTTTTATTTATTTTATTTCTTAATTTATTTTTTATTTTTGTTATTTATTTTGGCAGCTGTAAATACAAAAAAATGACTCATTGACAGTCGGGTTTCTAAAGCATATGACTTATGCACACCCGTAAGTTCAGTTCCACACTAGAAAAATAGAAATATTTCTATAGATAACTTACCACTCATAAAAGCCATATTGATCAACCCAGACTGGTAGGTCGTCAACGAAAGTTCGCACCGTGCTGCAGGCAGTACGTACGACATGATGCAGTTTTGTACTCCAGAAGCCAGGAACGCGAAGGCACAGGCGCCGAGAGCATTGCGACTGAAGCGGCCATAACCTGTAGAAAAAAAACAGTGTTATAATTTTTTACGTACGTCTGTTATAGGATTTACACAAAATGGTTTTTATACATTCGAGTGAACGCGTTGTCAATATAAATAAATACAATCGAAGTGTTTGTAATTTCATACGAGCAGTTTTTTTACTAAATGCATATAAAAGTATCTATATATAAAAAAATTGTTAAAGTGCGTGTCAAGTCACGCGTAGAATAGGGTTCCGTAGTCACCCATAGACGGACGGACGGACAAAACGAATCTTTAATGCAGGCACCACACTTCGTTATGCGGGTTATTCGCGCGCACACGGCGAAGTGTGGAGAGTATATTCGTTTCGTTCACCATAAAATTGACAATGACAGATCTCTACAACACACATATTTGCCTTATTTGATGCTTATTTGGCATACCAGTTCGAAGTGTGGATGGCATGTTTGTTGTTTGCGCGCATAACTAATATTTGGGCGAATATAGCTTAGACACATAACGAATAGTGCATAACGAAGTGTGGTGCCTGCATAAGGTTTCCGACTCAAGAACTAGGGAACTCTAAAAAGCACTTTTTAATTTTTTTCTGTGTATGTGTTCTGGTTTATCTCCGGAACGGCTCACCGATTTCGACGGGACCTACACTGGCAAATAGCTGATGACATAACTTACATAGTAACTTACACATCTATAGTTCGTCTCCGTAGTATTTACCATAATAACCGCAGACAACACTGCGGTACTCAACAAGTTTGTTTATATATTTCGTTTTATAAAAGAACTAATGAAATTTAAGGTTTCGTTTTCACTTGAAAGTATGTATCGCAAACAATTGGATAAAATAAAGATGTTATAATAATATTATATATATATACAATACAACTGGTATTATTGTCTATCGCTTTACTTTACTATGAATCTTCCGTATTTGTTTTGAGTCATTGTCTCTTTATAAAGAACTAGCTGCGCCCTGCGGTGTTACCCGCATATTTTTGGGATAAATTAGCATTTTAAAAACTATCATTGCGGTTGCTATGCAAATGTGTTATGCATAGCAACCTGTGAAGTTTTGACAGGAGATAAACAGTGATACATTTTGACATCCTCGATTTATTTATTTTTATAATCACCTATCGCCGTGTATGTTATTACAGTAAATAGTAGCCTATGTGTTATTCTGATATATAAGCTATATTACTGTAAAGTTTTATACAAATCCGTTCAGTAGTTTTTAAGTTAAAGAGCAACAAACATACATACATACTCACAAACTTTCGCGTTTATAATATTAGTAGGACTAGCTGCGACCTGCGGTGTTACTTGCGATTGTCGCTCTGCCTTTTTCATACGACTAACTATCCTTAAATAAAACGAATGAATGAAATGAATTGCAATAAAATAATTTATTCGCCGAAAAAATGTTCGTTATATTCCAAGTATTTTTTTCTCAGCAGATTCGTTCGGCCTTTCCTAACTGCAGTAGCCCAGAGAAAAACGGACGAAACAAACTCAAGGGTCCTCATACCCACCCATTCTATTTTCCCCATTCTGAAAAATCTCTTTTGGAATCGAATAGTTACTAGTATAATCAAAACAACTTCGATTTATCGAATTACAATCGATGTTTTATTTATATTTCACAAATGATTTACTAAACCCATGATATATTTGAAGATAACATTTTGACTGTAACCGATATTGTAAACTACGATTAACTCGAAAACTGCTGACCGAATTATGATAACATATTCATCAATCATCAACAACCCATAACGTTCCACTGCTGGGGTCGGGTCTTCTTGCCTCTCAGGAGAGGGTTAAGGTCATACGTCCCCAAGCTGGCCTAGTGCTGGTTGGGAACTGGCTACGTAAATCTATACCCGAAGGCCTCCAACTAAGCTTCACGACTGGTGTCTAATAACAACCGGAACCGACAAGGTAACGTGACCTCACGAAAACGCTCATAGCATATCATACCACAAACGGTCACCCATCTAGGTACTGACCGCGCCGTCGTTGCTTGCCCTCGGTGATTGTTACCAAACCTAAGGCTATGATAACATATTGAGTTTGAATATGTTTACGTACTTTTGAATTAAGTAATCAGATAGTGGAACTAGATTAAATTAATTTTATTTCATTTATTACTTAATTTTCAAACTTTTTCAAAGGATTTTGTCATATCTTGATTTGTCAAGAATCACGTGGCAAGAGGCATAGAGGAAGATTCATGCTCCATGTCTTGCAATGTCACAGCAGTCGTTTACGATAACACTACGCCACCACAGTTACTGCCTACTGGTACAAATAAGTTGCTTGCTATGATGAAAGTAATATTATTATCAAACATATGATACGAAACGCCATTACTTGTAATGTTTACATAATAACCTATATTATTATCATTGGAATTAAAGATTAAACGTGTTGTACATACCTACAGACATACTTCCATATTTATATACCCAAAGGGGAATTCAGGGGTATATTATATGCTACCAATTTAGTAACTACACCGAAAAGTTCAGCAATCATAGTCACACAATGGATAGATGACCATTTTTAAATCATTAAGACTAATTTGAGACTCAGGGAGCTTAATGCAATCAGTCAAATATCAGTCATTCATCATCATCATCATCCTATCACAGTCCACTGCTGGACATAGGCCTCTCCAATTACACGCCACTTAGTTCGATCCTTGGCTGCTAAGCACCAGTCATTCACGGTTTCCTAACGAACAACTTTGGCAGTCGATGTAAGTAGCGAGCCTTAGAAATTCCAACAACAGCTTGTCTAGAGAACTTCAAAATCGTCCGGTTTATGAATTGTGGAGATCTGATAGCAACGATTGTATTACTTTTCAAAATATTATATTATGATTCACGTGATCGGGACGACGTTGTTTTGAACTACAGGTATTAAATTAGTCATATGACTTTGTGGATTACTCATAGGACGGGTGTCGTATTCCCTCAACACTAAAGGAGGACCTCTGAGCTGGCGAGGTGATCGTGTCACCACGGCCCAACAGTTGATGTTGGGTGATTGTATACATGCTAATTATACATAGCCCACTGGATTAGCAAGCTGAAGTGGCAATGGGCAGGCCATATTAGCCGCAGGACCGACAACCGTTGGGGAAAATGTGTTCTAGAGTGGAGACCGCGTCTCGGCAAACGTAGTGTAGGACGTCCACAGGCCAGGTGAAGTGATGATTTGCGCAAGGCGGCATGCAGGAGCTGGATGCGAGTAGCCGAGGATCGAACTAAGTGGCGTGCAATTGGAGAGGCCTATGTCCAGCAGTGGACTGCGATAGGCTGATGATGATGATGATAATACATGCTAATTGGCATGAGAATTTCTATCAGTATATAAGTATCGGTGGGTAATCAGCTCGAGGATTAGTAGTTTTGTATAGTTTGTTTTTGTTACTCCGTGATTCAATATTTCTTCAGTAGATGGCGCTGTTATATGTTTTCGATTTAGCTGTCTATGAAATATGAAGTTGCCACAACTTTTTAACCGACTACAAGCCTAAGGTGATTTTTTAGGTTGTTTATGTATTTTCATTTTAAGTAGTTGGGTTTCTAGTTTTGTAAACTGTTTCTTGGCATGTTCAAAAGCTCATTTCAAAGTTATAACAGGAAATGAGAAATAATTACGAAGGCGTTAGCTAGTACATCATTGAACACACCAGAAAATGAATCTTTCCCCGAGTCAGTTCAATAGAGTACTTGTACTAGTGTGACTACACTTTGTACTGAAGGAAAGTAGATTATCTCATGTAAGATTACCCATAAACTGAGCACATTATCAATTGCCGCAGTTATGACAGTAACCATCTACGTCATTACGTACTACGTAGGTTCATTGTTGTGGCTACATCCTGCTTGTAACAACAATGGGGTATTATCTCTTTAATTGAGTGCTCAAAAATTTGTCAAATACAGCAATTGCCCAATATCAATATAACTGCCTTGTTGGTCTAGTGGTTGACGTATGCGGTTGCTGATCAAGAGATCTCGGGTTAGATTCCCATTCTCTTTTCTGCCTCGGTGGTGAAGTGGTAGCGTATGCAACTGCTGTGCTTGAGCTCTCGGGTTCGATTCCTTGGTCGGATCAAATCTTTTTATGATCTGCAAATATTTGTTTCGTCTTTTGGGTGTTTTCTATGAATAATATGTATGTATTTACAAGAAAAAAGTATGTTTATGTATTTATATCAGTTGTCTAGTCCCATAGTATAAGTTGTACTTAGTTTGGGACTAGATGATGTTGTGTGTCATATGTCCGAAATATCAAAAAAAATATATCTACCGTTGGATCGTGCTGCGCCAGGCATGATCATCTCGCCTAGTCGGAGGATTTCCTTTGTGATGAAGGAATATGATACCTCCACAGTTCCACGCTGTCACACGGCATCGAATAAAGCGTTTGTTGACGTCCACAGCGGATCAAAATTTGTCATTTTTGACATGTTAATATCGGGTGACAAGTATATTTAAGGAGGGGTGACAGGTGTCAGGACAAGAGGTTTTAATTAATTATTGTCTTTGTTGTTAATCAATATAAGTACATAATTGATTTTCAATGTATGTGTAATTTACAGTTTAAACTAAAGCGATATGTTTATAAGTAATTGTTACATTGTGTTAACCATATATGCATTAAACTTGTGATATACAATTGTGAGTAATTCTTTAAATAAATTAAGAAAAAATGACTTCAAACAATCTGCTTAGCTTATCTCTGATGCGATCAAGGTTAATATTTTCAACCCACTAAAACTAACACCAGGGAACACCTGTATGCTTCACATGCTGTTCTCTGGTTGGTGCTGACTGTAGCAAAAGACCCTTGTCCCTAAAATGTTACTTGATCTTTGTATAGTTCTCACCTGTGTGTGTGTTCAATTTTAGAACTTACGAGGTACATTTTCGGTGTATTTTTTATATTTACAATAAATAAATAAACTAATAAATATTTCGGACATCTTACACACAACGCCATCTAGACCCAAACTAAGAAGAGCTTTTATTATGGGCATTAGACAACTGATATAAATACATAAACATACTTTTTTTGTAAATACATACTTAATATACATAGAAAACACCCAAACTCCGAAACAAATATTTGTGGATCACACAAACATTTGGTCCAACCTCTTGATCAGCAGCCGCATACGCTGACCACTAGACCAACGAGGCACTCAAATGACCAATTTACATATATAGTTACTAGTTGACCCAGCGAACTTCGTACCGCAAAACTTTAAAATTCCAGAACTTGATCGCAGCGCCACCTACCGGGTCCAATTGCAAATCTAAATCATTCCCAGATCCCCTTGAACACACACAAAAAATTTCATCAAAATCGGTCCAGTCGTTTGAGAGAAGTTCAGTGACATACACACTCACACAAGAATTATATATATAAAGATAAAGATAAAGACTAGTTGACCCAGCGAACTTCGTACCGCCCAACTTTAAAATTTCAGAACTTGATCGCAGCGCCACCTACCGGGTCCAATTGCGAATCTAAACCATTCCCAGATCCCCTTGAACACATACAAAAAATTTCATCAAAATCGGTCCAGTCGTTTGAGAGAAGTTCAGTGACATACACACACAAGAATTATATATATAAAGATATAGTTATTGCGGTACAAGGTAGAAGAGCCACGCTGATTTCAGCACGAATGGGCTGGTTCTACCAGAACGTTACTACACTCGCAAAGAAGATTAAACTAAAAATGATAGCATAGGTGCTGTTGTATTTCGTTGGTGGTCATCTCACTAGACCGCCATAGTGTGGGTCACAATGCTGCATTGTCTTTACTTACAATGAGGATGGTGACCACCACTCTTGGATTCTACTCATGCTTTCCTTCCAGGCAGAGTAGAGTCACTTTGGTAGACTTAAATTTAAAAAGAAACAGGTTTTGTCCCTCCTCAAGATCCTCCTCTCCAATGTCCTCCTTTCTCTTAGGAACCATCAATTATTTCGTTTTAATACAACTGCATACAATAATTTAAGACGTAATATTTGAATACACATTTATCACATTCTTTAATAACGGAACGCAAAGAAGCAAAAAGGCAATTGATAATCGCAATGATAAATTGCAAGCTTACGCAAAAGTATTACATCAATGCAAAAAAACAAATAAGAGTGAGACGCATATCATTATTAAGGGTTCTGTATAAGTTTAGTTGGGTCTCGAAATTAGTGGCGCTTCACACGATACTACCGTTCCTCTCTGATTTCTTTGTTTTAGACCTACATAATGTAAAAATAAGCTCGTTTTAGGGCTAGGAAGATGATTACAAGGCTTGCTATATTGAATCGTACATTTTAAATTCTTGATTGAGTTTTACTGTAATTTTAAGATAATATAACAACAACAACAACTCTATTTAGCATCAAACTAAACAGAGTGTGACTGCACGTCATAGTTCATAGGCGTAGTGGTTAAGTAGTCCCCACGCCTGTTTCTACTGTGCCAAGTGTGGTGGGTTCAAATCAATCCTTGGTTCAAAACAAAAATTTGCATAAAATAAAAGTAAAAAATTGACCATAAAAAAAATGTATATAAATTTCAGACATACATACACAAAGTAATCTAGACTATCGTAAGCTTATAACAGGGGTTCGTGTTACCTCACTGCAGAACCCTAAAAACTTAATAAAATGTACTCATACATATTAAATCGCGACGGTTCTGTAATACTTGAAATATGACTTCCAATAATAAGTTCACTGCATGAGGTGAGAATGACATTTGTTATTCGCAGAATCCCTTTATCGAAATTAAGCAACTTGTTCAAAACAAAAACGCAAAGAAGCTGTATTAAGACATGCGCATTACCATCTTCTTCAGACTATAATGATGGGAAAGATTGAGAGGAAAAGACGCGTCGGAAGAAGCAAAATGTCTTTGCTTCGTAACTTTAGACAATGGACCGGGATCGCCAACGTAGAGGAACTGTGTACGAGGGACAAGAAGAGATATGCTGACGGCCAACTTCCAGTAGTGGAGAGGCACCGCAAGAAGAAGAAGTTCAAAAATATTTGCCAATGCCATGGTGAATAGACTGTTTTTGTGAAAAGGGTGTGACACAGGTAACACGTCGAAAGCGTCATCAGATCAGATTGCCTTGTTGGTCTAGTGGTTAGCGTATGCGATTGCTGATCAAGAGGTCTCGGGTTTATTTTCGGGTCGGACTAAATATTTGCGTGTTCCACAAATATTTGTTTCGGAGTCTGGGTGTTTTCTATGTATATTATGTATTAAAAAAAAAGGAAGTAAGATTAAGTATTTATATTAATTGTTTAGTACCTATAATACAAGCTCTGCTTAGTTTGTTTTTTGTTGTCAGCGAGTTTTTAAGCTATTGTATAGCTTTTATCGCGGGCATTGTGCGCGGCGACCGAATCAAGAAATTCCGTAACGAAAAAACCTAAAACCCTAAAAATTAAGATTGTAACTGCAGTGCGACAAGGGTGTGGCGGCTCCGTGCGCATGCGTGCTGCTACCACCGGCCGTTACCCGTTGCTTTGACAACACAGTCATTCTAGATTCGTCTTCTTTTTTATTTCGTTTTTTTATTCCATAGATATGCTCATCCCTACTAATATTATAAATGCGAAAGTAACTCTGTCTGTCTGTCTGTCTGTCTGTTACGTTTTCACGCCTAAACCGCTAAACTGATTTTGATGAAATTTGGTATACAGGTAGTCTAGAGTCTGAGGAAGGACATAGGCTACTTTTTACCGCGATAACGAGCGAGCGAGCCGCGGGCGAATGCTAGTATTACTAAAATGTTCTGTGTTTAGTTGTCATTGTCTTTCGGTTAATAGAATGTATGTTTGTAAAAAGACCGTGTATATTGTTTTGATAACTTGAATTGATATCAAAGAAAAAAAATGCTACTTATATAAATAATTAAATTGCATAAGTTGATAAATATGCAATAGCTATACCGCGGCAGTCCCCGAGAGCCACACGACTTTTTTTTATCTCAGAATAGATGATAACCACCTCATGAAAACAACTGCAACTCAGGAGACAATCTTTCTGAATGCATCCCCTATGAGGATCCCAGTGAGGGTTTAAGATCCGGGATTTTTTTTTTTAATAATCCTGCTAAAGCGAATCTACTCTGCCTGAGTAAAAATAAAAACATGAGTTTAATCCAAGAGTGTTTTTGCATCATCACCTCCTAATTTGGTTAAAAATGGGATTGAAATCAATAGTAATGCCCCTGTTCTTCTTCTCTTCTGAGAATTAGAATGAAACAATATGTATAAGTGCTCTTTCTCTTGCTGAAATGCGAATGCTCAGATGGATGTGTGGTGTAACTCGGATGGATAAGGTCAGAAATGAATACATACGAGGAAGTCTGAAAGAAGCGCCACTGGATGAACAGTTAAGAAGTAATATTAAGAAAATTCCTAAATAAATGTAACCAAAAATTGTAAAAACTATGTTGGAAAAGAGTGTCCATGGAGTTTCTTGTCTGTTCTTCTCCATAGGATCTACGAATTGGAACAGACTTAGCTTCACGACTGATTACTGACTGACTACTTGACGTTTCAAAAGTGCCGTTGTATTGGTGTAGTTGAAATAAATGGTTTTGATTTGATTGGAATAGGTTATCTTGGTATGGACATGTTATGCAGAGGGATGAGAAAAATGTGGCAAAGAAAATGTTTAGTATGGAAATTGAAGGTTACATGGCAAGAGGAAGACCAAAGAAAAGGTAGTAGGATTGTGTGGGAGAAGATATGAATAGGAAGGGAGTTAACAGTGATTTTTTTTTTTTTTCTTTTTTTTTCTTTTTTTTTTTTAAAAAGACAACTCCCGCATTAGGAATATAAATTCCTGTGTCGCGGGGGGCTTTACAAACATACATGAAACGGACACAAATAACACCCAGACTCAGAACAACAAATTGTGAATCACACAAAGTGTTATCCTACGTGGGATTTGAACCCACGACACTTGGCGCAGTAGGAAGCGGTGTGGGGACCGCTTAAGCCACTAGGCCAACCGTGCAGTCAAATGACGAGTGATAGAGTAGAATGGAAGGATAAAACGTACTGCACCGACACAAAATAAATTTTAGATAAGGGCAAGCAGATGATGATGTTCTTACCAGCAATATCCAGTGCCGTTTCATAGTCTGCTACATCAGGCATCGGTTCCTGTGTGTCTTTGGTCACCCTCCGTGTAGCTGGAAACAAAATAACAACTTTATTTTTTTTATCTGAGACCTGCTGTTTAATTGTTGTAAATCGCTAGTAATACAAATAGCTAATCTAGTAAATTCATAGTCTGTCCAATGAAAATACTGTCAAAATCGCTCCAGCCGTTGAAAAGCTTAAACGGAATAAACAGACAGACAAAAAAATGCTTTTTTTGATGTAAGTACCGCAGATATATATTTTCAAATGCATTAACTGAAAACTGGTTTATATGAGATTACAAACAGTCAGTTTTTTTTTATAGGGAGCGTGTAAAAAAATAGTGAAGAGATAAATTTATTTAAATATTTGAAAGCACGTTGACAGGTCTGATAAGTTTCCTTTACTGTCCGCATGGTGTCGCTTTTGTCAATTTAGTGCTGCGACCTATAAATCCACGTTCCCTATAGATTTATTAATAATAACAAGATAACGTTTAAAAAAAGTTATAATGGCATTTATATAACCTATGTTTCCCGAGCTATTCACACCTCATTTATTAAAATCTGTTCAGTAGTTGAAAGGTGAAACAAACAAACATACACAAATTGCCAAAACTATTACATTTCCTATTGGCTTTAGATTAGTCGGTTGAAAAAAAATCAAGTGAATACCACATTATTTTCACGAATCTTAAACCATTTACTCAACGCACGCAATATGTCTATTAAAGAAATCATTTTCTACCGTTTTTGAGATATTTTTCATTGTTACACCTCTCCTGCTGTGTGGAGTGATGATATGAATACTAACAGCCTAAAAAAAGCATCACCTCGCTGACTGAGCTTGAGTTATCAAACACACTGAAAAAACTACAAATGCAAACAAACTCTTCAGAGAACTTATCATTCTTATCAAATCGGACGGTCAACTATGTTTTGCAATAATAGCACCATAGCCCAGATCTGATCTGATATACTAATTAATACTGAGAATGAGAACCTATTTAATTTAATGTTACTTTACAGATTTCGTTCAAAAATAGCAAGTCGTAGAAACATTTGTTTAAGGAAATCAGTGAAATGTGAAATGAAATTAGATATATTTTTTTGTAAGATGTATGACTGTTGGCCTCAAATTGCCTCTACAGTCTTACGCGGACTTAAGGTGAACGCTGAGGGCTCTCAACCTGTCATTCTTTAAGCAATATCGCCCAAGGGCACCCCATGTGGGGTACGAACCTCGGCTTGGGGCGTTGCTGGCAAACTAGGGCGACCAAGACCCATATTTACGTAATTATTATTAGCGCGGCGAGTGTTTCGACCCCGACGACGGCGGGGCAGAAATCGCGGACGATTTGTGAAAGCTGCGCGAGCTGTGAGCGCTCTCTGTTGAGCGAGTGTAGTGTCGCACTGTGGGTCGAAAATCGGCTTTCATAGACTTAGGGACTTCATTTTGCAAGTGCCGGTTTTTTTGCCGGATATAGCTTCTATTAGTCATTATTATATACGAAAATAACACCCGAGTTAATTTTGCTCAAAAACGAAGGAATTATAATTTATTTACGAAAAATTTGTATGAAGCTAGTATGAAAAATCTAATTATCTCTTAAATGGAAAGTTAAACCCGAATATCCTTACAGTTGATTATAGTGCTAATTATTTATGATTTTTCTGTTACCGATTTTCCGAAAAATATTATGCCGTTTTTTTTTTAAAAATCGTTTTTTTTCTTCTTAATTTTTACATATGAAACGGTTCCTTTTAGTGTCTTAGTTAAGAAAATCGATATCTTATGTACCCAAATATATTTAGAATTAATAAAAATAAGAAAAAATAATAATAAAATGCTGTTTATTCTTTTTTTTGACATTTAATTTAAATAAACAGAAGTTACAAAATGAATAATAAAGTACTATAATATACAGTTATATACAAAATAATTTAAAAACTAGTTTATGGAATTAATACTACGCATTGGTAAAATAAAGTAACATAAATAACAAAAAAAATACGCAAACAAATAAAATTTTACAAATACTTGCATATATTTCTAAAAATTTTCTTCAAAAATTTTCTTCCAAAAACTCAAACTCAGATTCCTGAAACTTAATTAGGTCGAAAGTTTCAGCAAAAAAGCTCTGCTTTCTCTTGGCATCTAACTTAGGCCTTTGTGCACTTAGTAAAGGATCTGAAGAAACAACAAGCATATTTAAGATATCTTGAATGGAATCTTGCCTGCTTCTTTTCCGCGAATGATGTTCCCGGAACCTCCTGAAATCTTTGTTTCGAGACTCTGAGGCTTCTTCCGAGAGCGTCCCAATCGGCACTATATCATTTCTTTGTATTATGTCAGCCCCTTGTATTAATAATTTATGTACGGTTGACGACATGTAGTACCAGTCGTATAATTCCACGTACTTTTCTGCGTTTTTGCGGGCATAATCTTTAAATATTATTACATCGATGTTTTTTCCAGATGTTATTGCATGCAAAATCACAGCAAATCTTTTGATTAGATCTTCATCCAAACCGGTTATAGCTGCAGTTTTATTGGGATACTCAAAAAACTTTCTTGCGGTATTCCCGTCATTGGTGGTTCCCGAGCCTTGTTTGACTATATCAATTAATAGATTGAGCTCATCTTTGAATTTATTTTGAATGCCTAATTTTCTTGTTTTCAGCATTTCTTTGTGCTCATTACTTCTCACTGCCCATCGTTTGAAGTCGAGCCTGTACGCAATGTGTAACAAATATTCCATGCATATTATACGGGCGTGTAGGGATGACAAGCCAAATGCATACATGTCGTCAGAGCACACAGTCTTTAATGTTACAGCATCTAAGTGGTTCATTTCTGTAGGTTTTGCTAAGCACAGGTAGCACGATGCATTTGATCTGGCTTCCGAAAGGTATGTACAGACTTTAGCGTCGATCATTGTCATCATTAGTTGATGAGTTACCCTGTTATTCTCACTAGACTCTGTGGGAATAAGGGCCTTAATTTCATCATCCATTTGTCTTTTCAGCTCAACGACAACTGCTTCGCTCTCCTTTACAAAAGTAAACTGTACTGGACGACAATACAAAGCTGAGCATGGTTTTGGGTTTGTCCATAAAGTGTTATCTCCATCTGTCAGTTTTAGTGGCACCAAGGAGGTCATGAAAATGCTTGAGTCATCTTGATCACCTTCCATTTTCTGCTTGTATCGGCTTTGGTTGGAAGCACCATCAAATGCCCACTTAGATAACAGCTTTAGCTGCTTATTTTGCACATTGTTAGAAAGGCTTTGAAGAATCCTCGTCACTGTGATGTCAAGTAAAGCTTGAAGTGTAATCCTAGCCGATGAATCCGTAACTGACACTGATTGCTTTGGAGGGTAGCAAACAAGCTTAGTTTGTTGCACTTTATAGTACGATGGATAAATATCCTTAGCACCTTCCCGAATGGCAGTTTCTCGCAATGTAATATACTGCCACTTTGACAGTTTTAGTGAAAAAAGCAATCCAAGCGCTTTCTCTGGTGTAAACATGGCTGTTTTCACTGGTTTCTTAAGCGTTTCGTTAATTTTAACTGCTGCTTCAGGATTCTTCATCATAAATTCGATCACAGACGCGATATCTCCATGCCCTTCTTCTTTTAAACGAGCTGCAGCTGCATATGCCAATTCATTGGAATCTTCGCCTATATGATCATCAGATCTTCTCTTTTTCTGTTTATTTGCCAGATCTGCGAATGGTTTTCGGGACCTTTTTGTCATTGTTCCAACGGACGATGATGACGATGGTTCGTGACAGACTGAGGGTGCTTTTGGTATCTCATCAACAGTTGGTTCTTGATCAACTAAATTTTGCACATAACTCGGCCAATCAATATTTGCTTCCAACCAATTTCCGTACAGTCTTCTGAAATTATCAAGGAATCGGTTGGATTTCTGCCACCTATATAAAGTGGCTCGCGTCAATTTCCGACAAAATTCTTTGAGAGTTACACGATCTTCGGCAGACAGGCAATCGCCTATGCGGGATACAACTGCACTAAATAATACTTCATGATTAAATGAAGTACTCTCACTTTGTAGAAGAACAAACATGTCTAAATTGGTTATCAAACTTTCCATTCTAAGATTTTATAGTCACAGATCAAAGATTTATTGTTATCAGTTACACAGTTGTGAACAATCTAAATCAGAAATCAAAATTTTAGCCCTTTTAATTGCAAAACGCCGATGATTAGTTAACTACCCTCATTAGATATACAAGATGTGCTAATGACAATTTATTATCGTCAATAATATTTCATCATTAGCTTACTTATCAGAAAAAGGTAAGGTATTATATAATAGTTGGCATTGCTGTGAGATATCGCATATTACTAAACCAACTATTAAGACTTATTAGAGGACCAAATCAGTGTAGTTACTTAATTACTACTTCTTTTTGGACTCATTAGTAGTGTGTAAAGTTTTAAAACTCATTTTGTGTTGATAAATATCTAGCTCAAACATAGTCGTCTACGTGTGGGTGTACTCTATAAACTTCTGCTTACTCTTTCGGAGATATATGAGTGATGTTATTTTATGTTTCGTGTTGTAATAAGTCGGTGTTCTTCAACATAAATACTAAAAGGAACCGTTTCATAATAAAAAGATAAGAAAAAAATATGACGATTTTTTAAAAAAAAACGGCATGATTTTTTTCGGTAAATCGGTAATAGAAAAATCATAAATAATTAGCACTATAACCAACTGTAAGGATATTCGGGTTTAACTTTCCGTTTATGAAATATTTAGATTTTTCATACTAGCTTCATACAAATTTTTCGTAAATAAATTATAATTCCTTCATTTTTGAGCGAAATTAACTGGGGTGTTATTTTTGTATATAATAATGACTAATAGAAGCTATATCCGGCAAAAAAAACCGGCACTTGCAAATTGAAGTCCCTAAGTCTATGAAAGCCTATTTTCGACCCACAGTGTGTCGTCGTCTAGGTCTGCTAAAAAAACGTGTTTAGGCCTACGTAAATATACGTGAAATTGTGTTGGTGTGTAGTCCCTAACGCTCTAGTGATTGGAACTTGCGGCATTACAGTGTGTATGTAACTCAGTGTTTCCACTTTCGTTTTCCATTTTTCCCTAGTTTCTTTTGAATTTATTCCTAAAATTCCCTAAACTACTTTCATAAATCCTTTATCTAGGGAACACAAATATAATACAGAAAATAAATCTCAGCATATTATTTAATATAGGTATATATAATATCAAAATGCCCACAAAAGATCATACATCTATAGGATTAGAATTTTTGGAAGTTGACGCATTGCTTTTACATTATTTTAGTCGAAGATGATGCTTAATTATTATTACCTTCCATATAATATCGTAATAACTTGAACTTGAAAAACTGATGCCACTAGTGCCACTACTACTCCGCAGTACATAAATAATGTCAAACATATCAAATCAAGAACCTACACAATACAATACGACCAAATTCTGGTGACATCACCGAAAATAGGTAAATAATTTTTATTTGACGAATAGCATTAGCATTTATTAGGATTCTGGGGAATCCCCTAGCAAAAAGCTGTGGTATAGTCTATCATTTACTTTACTACAGGGCTACCAGTATAGGCTTTGATTTTACCCCGAAATTCCCTAAATCCCTGTATTATTCAAATTGTCTTTAACAATCCAAAATATCAGGTATTTGTCCCTAAAATAGGGAGAATTCCCTAAAAGTGGAAACACTGCGTAACTCCATAAAATTCCTCTTACTCATCAATTTTACTGTATAATGTATATTATAAACCTACTTGATGTCACTCAATTAGGTTTTATTCAAAAATAGCAGATCATACAAACATTTAGATTGTACATAGAAAACGAAGTCGATTGTGATTTCTTGCTTTATATAGTTCGATGTGTAACCGAACCATAGCGCGATCTAAAAAGTACACACAACGCCATCTATCGAGCGTACACGTAATGTTATGCGATATGCATTTGTTAATGAAATCGTCTTCTTAAAATCGGGCAAGTGCCGCAAGTGCGGCTTAGGCCACGCATAGGGCTCCGTGGCCATATACAATGCCAAGCAATGTCCAATGGATAATTGCTATGTTTGCATAAGATTTCGTTATTTTTGTACGAATAATTTTAGTTAGGCTTCTATAAGTCCAGAACTAACAAAGCTATCTCAGCCGTTATAGTTATCCTTCACAGTAAAATATGTAGACTACTATCACGATTTTTTCCAGACATTTTGAGGCAGCCGTTTAGCATTTAGATGGGGGGGTCGCCGTGTTTTTACAAAAAAAATGCGCTTTAAAGTTGAATAGCTCGCAAACGGTAACTTAAATCATAAGATTGTTTTAGCTACCTCACAATGTTTTTAAAAGACCTATCTAATAATACTTTACACGATAAGGTAGAGGCGGTAAAAAAAATCATCCCCACTTTACGTGGAGGGGAGGTAAACAAACAAAAATATTTTTCTTAATTTTATTGTAGCACTTTGTCGACGTAATAGCAACACATATTCATGCAAAGTTTGTAATGTAAAAAGCGTGGGGCGACGTTATTGAAATATTTTCAGAAAGCAGCCCACGCTTTGTTACGTTAAAATTATTTTCTACTTTTTAGTTTAAAAGCGTGGTTGTCTAGTTTTTTAAAACATGTTTTTTAGAAATACTAAATAAAAAGGGGCCAAGTGCGAGTCGGACTCGCCCATGAAGGGTTCCGTAGCAGCAAGTAACATCATGTAAAAGTTTTTGTGGTTCGTTGTAACTTTCATCGATGTTTTATTAATAGTGTTTTAATTGAAAGAAATGTAAATTGCGGTATATGACGTATTAAAAAAAAACTACTTACTAGATCTTGTTCAAACCAATTTTCGTTGGTAGTTTGCATGGTAATGTACATCATATATTTTTTTTAGTTTTACCATTCTCTTATTTTAGAAGTTTAGAAGTTTTACACATTTTACCACTTTGGAAGGGTCTCTCGCGCAAACTATTCAGTTTAGAAAAAAATGATATAAGAAACCTCAATATCATTTTTGAATACCCATTCATAGATGATGACTCGTATGATTTTGATAAAAAAAAATTTTTGAGTTTCAGTTCTAAGTATGGGGACTCCCAAAATTTATTGCTTTTTTTCTATTTTGGTGTAAAAATATTAATGCGGTTCACAGAATACATCTACTGACTAAGTTTCTATAGAATAGCTCTTATAGTTTCGGAAAAAAGTGGCTGTGACATACGGACGGACAGACAGACATGACGAATCTATAAGGGTTCCGTTTTTTGCCATTTGGCAACGGAACCCTAAAAAGACTAATTTGTTTAAAAAAAAATTAAAAATTTTTTTTTTTCGTTTTTTATTTAAATTAGTGTATTGTCATCGGTCCTCGATAAATCTACAAAGTTTGAACGAAATCTGACAGTTTAAAGTGGGTCAAAATCGCACCCAAAAATTCCATTACATACAACCCAAGCTAATAAAAGCGTGGTTATAAATTGGGCTTTATAGAGGCAAGAGTATAACCGAAAATTAGTGTTTTCTAAGTAGTAATTTATACAAATAGCAAAATTTGCGCATGTAGTAGGTTAAAAGTTATTCGGTGAAAATAGATTTTGCTGGAGTAACGTGTAACCTTTGTGTATTAAAGTATCATTATCCTGTATGATGGAGATGGCGATCTGAGATCGATTAATGGAAGAATCGATTATTCAGACAAAATATATAGATTTTTAAATAGATATTTTGTACTGAATCGATACAGTGGATCGATATTTTACCCCCTGAAAATCTACATTCGATTTTTTGCTGCTTTGGTAAATGACAATAATATTACAATTATCTGAATGTACTCGTAATATTACGGCGTTGCCGGTTCGGGGTTTAATTACTCAAAAGCTCAAAAAAAGAGATTGTATATGGTATCTTTCTTGTTTTTCATTAAATGGATTTACATTTATATTGTAAATATAGTTTGAAAAAAAACGATTCTTTAAAATACGATCTTTATGACCTTGATTTTATTATGAATCAATTCTTCAGGTTACAATTCGAATCATTCAAAATTCGATTATTCGATCTTTTTTGGAAAGAATCGCCACCCCTACTATATAAGTATATAACATTCTTGTCGTTCATTTTAATTCTTCATCTTCGTTAACGTATAAATCAGTGTCCAGAAAACCGGTTTCAAACTTTAAATCGCCGCTTTTTGTCAAAGTTGGGTTTTAGTTTTTACTGTGTAACCGAACCATAGCGCGATCTAAAAAATACACACAACGCCATCTATCGAGAGTACATGTAATGTGATGTGAACTATTACTTTGTACATACCCGACATAAAGGGAGAATTAATAATGCCCTAGAGCCTAAACAGATGTATGTTTGTCTTTGTATTTTTCAAAAATAAGCTGAGTCCCGGGGTTACACGTGTTTATTGTTGTAAATTGACGCCTATATATACGTATATAGAGTAACTTATGGAGTAATTCATGTCATCAGCTTTCTATCAGTGAATATCCTGTCAAAATTGGTCCAACTGTTCCTGAGATTTGCCGGAACAAACAGACAGAGAAACCAAATTTACTTTTTATAGCATTTTTGATGTAAGTACCGTATATACTACCTTTTTTTTTTTACGCGGGGAATGCTTTTCTCACCATACCCTTCTTGGGGGGGACAAGGAAGGGTGTGTGTGGGACTCCCGGGCAACCTGTCTACCCACTAAACCCCGCGGCGGCCTACCTCGGCAGCTCAGAGGAACACCAGGATCGCAACAGCCCCCCTGCCATACCCCACAAATGGGGTACATCCCGGGATGACTGGACTCACCTCCAGGGCAGGGCGCTGTTGCGCCTCTCACCGCTCTGTGCAGTACGAGGCGGAACATCGACCCACCTGAAACGACACCCCCCGGCCGCACCGGGGATGTCACTTGTCTCGGGTCGTTTGCAGCGGTCACACCTCCCGAGGGTGTATCGTATATACTACCTACTTACGGTATTTACAATCATCAAAACATCAATTTTGAAAATGTATGTCCATCTCTCTGTTTGGTCCTGTTAATCTCTGGGACAGGAGCACCGATTTTGACAGATAGCTGGTGCCATAAGGAGAAACTTAGGCTTTAGACATGCTTAGTTTTTAGACATGCTTTGCTGCGCGGCGTCACTCTCTATTTACAACATTAACCGCGGGCATCATCGCGGGATTTAACTAGTAGACAAAATAGAATTAAAAAGTAAGACGTTTACTGAATGTTGTCCTCGGGAGAGGGTTAAGGCCATACGTCCCTACGGAGTACGGGTTGGGGACATGCAAGACACGTTGTAGCTACTTAACCTTTCCGTTGGATTCTTTTAAAGCCGCCCCAAGTCTTTAAACTAAGCTTCACGACTGCTATATTATCATAACAACAGGGACCGACTGCTTAAAGTGACCTCCTAATCACGAAAACGCTCATAACATATCGTGCCACAAACGATCACCCATCTAGGTACTGACCGCGACGTCGTTGCTTACCCTCGGTGATTGTTTCTAATCACTAAGGCCGCTCGGTTATGAGTGCTGGGTTGAATAATATAAAATATACTTAAATATTTATATATATACTAGTTGACCCAGCGAACTTCGTACCGCCCAACTTTAAAATTCCAGAACTTGATCGCAGCGCCACCTACCGGGTCCAATTGGAATCTAAACCATTCCCAGATCGCCTTGAACACACACAAAAAATTTCATCAAAATCGGTCCAGTGGTTTGAGAGAAGTTCAGTGACATACACACTCACACAAGAATTATATATATACAAAGATAAATATTTCGGACATCTTACACACAACGTCATCTAGTCCCAAACTAAGCAGAACTTGTATTATGGGTAGTAAACAACTGATATAAATACATAAACATACTTTTTTTTTGTAAATCCATACATATTATACATAGAAAACACTCAGACTCCGAAACAAATATTTGTGGATCACACAAATATTTGGTCCGACCCGGGAATCGAACCTGAGACCTATTGATCAGCAGCCGCATACGCTAACCACTAGACCAACAAGGCAGTCAATAGTAATGTAAGCATTATATCGATAGAAGGCTATTACTAAAGCAATTTAATGCAACAGAAAAGCCATTTTAATACATTAGTGCATTCCTTACACACTAGAATTATTAATTAATTGTAAATTTCACTTTTAAGTCTCGTAACACTACTTTCTAGTGAATAGCGTATGCGACTGCTAATCCGTCTCGGGTTCAAATCCCGGTTTCTGGGTTTTTCTTAGAAAATTCCTAATAGTAGCCCGGAATTTGGAAGTTTAGCGGTAATTCACGCCCATGCCTCGGAGAGCATGTACAGCCGTCGGTTCCGATTGTCATGAACAACTATGGCAATCGTTATTGGGAAGTCAGTGCCTTCAAATTTACTGACAACTAGTTCGAACTTCGATTTTCAGTTCTCTCTTAGGGTTGCGGAGAGTCAATGCCAGTCGCTCCATGGAATAACTGATATTCAGGGAAAATCGGTTGAGCTAGTAGACGACCCCAAATAATATCGGGAAAAAGGCTAGAAGAAGAAATCGTGGTTAAGAAGGATATAGGATAGTTGTGCCACAATTACCAAAATACATATTATTAAATATTTTGATAAACGACAATAACAGTTGCACACCACTGTTTTGTTAGAATGTACTCGATCCTTGATAAATCGGCACCTGTTCTGTACTACATTCTTCCAAATTCCAACGACTGCACAGTTGGCCTGGTGGCTTAAGCGGTCGCCACACAGCTTCCTACTGCGCAAAGTGTCGTAGGTTCAAATCCCACGTGGGATAACACTTTGTGTGATTCACAATTTGTTGTTCTGAGTCTGGGTGTTCTTTGTGTCCGTTTCATGTATGTTTGTAAAGTCCCCCGCGACTCAGGAGTTTATATTCCTAATGCGGGAGCTGTCTTTTTTATAGAAAAATAAATCATTTAATTTTGTTTTGTTTCATGTAATTTCATACCCCTTCTGAATTGAAGATATACGCTCCAGAACTAAGTACTGTACTGTACGGTACTGATCTTCCTTCTTGTGCCGAGCAGTTAAAAAGTGGAACTCACTGCCAGCTCATGTTTTTCCTTCCTACTGTGATCACGAGTCCTTTAAACGGAACGTGAAAAAGCATCACAATGTGGGTCGCCATACTGCTTGCATTTGCAGTGATTATGGCAACCCCCACTTTTGGATTTTACTAATGCTTTTCATCAGGCAGTAAAGTCACTTGGGCAGGCGTTAAATAAAAAAAGTCAGCCGGACGGAGCCATGGGCAAAGCCTAGTATTACAATATGATGTGAGGTGACAATCATTCATTATCCATCTCGTCTTAATTAATAACGATATGTGAGAGTTTCACAAGAAACCTTAAATATTGATACCTTAACTAACCTCAAGAGTCGTCAATTAATCACGTAAGGATCAAAAGAGAGGGGTGGGGGTATAAAATCTACTGTAATATTAAATTATAAAGTTAAGGAGTGTGTTTGTTTATTTAGTTGAACGCACCAACCTCAGGAACTGCCACTTCGATTTTAATTCTTTTTCTTTCGACTTTCGGCACACGCGGTCAACTTCTCGCGGATGGCTGCTGAATCCGTGGCCAAACTCAGTGTGACATGAGACCCTGATACGCGTTCCTCTGCCGCGTGGTTCGCTGACGGCGGGTCGGGTCCCAATGGAGGTCGTCCTCCCGGACCTTTTCCGCAATACAATAAACGAAGCTGGTCTTAAATAAAAGTTGCATAAGTTACTGCTTATATCATCAACCATCTACCAAAAACTATTTATGTTTTTAGTTTTGTCTGTCTGTCTGTTTGTCCCTAAAATTGTTGGACCGGTTTTGACCAGACTTTCACAGACAGACAACTGATGTTACAAGGAATAGCTTAGGTTACTTTTTTAGACTAGCGTCGCTCCGCGTCTTTCTATTCTATTCTATTTTAAAAGACAGCTCCCGCATTAGGAATAGTAATTCCTGTGTCGCGGGGGACTTTACAAACATACATGAAACGGACACAAAGAACACCCATTTACTCGCGATTTACAACAATAACACGATTAACACCGCGGGACTCGGCTAGTCTAGATAATAAAAATTAATAAAATTGGAGTGTCTGTATGTTACATCAAAAGAAAAGTTTTTTACTAAATACATATCAAAGCATCTAACATCAAAAGGTATTTTTTCACTGCCTCGTTGGTCTAGTGGTTAGCGAATGCGACTGCTGTTCGAGAGGTCTCGGGTTCGATTCCCGGATCGGATCAAAATGTTTGTGTGATCCGCAAATATTTATTTCGGAGTTTGGGTGTTTTCTATGTATAATATGTATGTATTTACAAAAAAAACTATGTTTATGTATTTATATCAGTTGTCTAGTTAAGTTACCCATAATACAAGCTCTGCTTAGTTTGGGGACTATAGATGGCTTTGTGTGTAAAATGTCCGAAATATTAATTTCTTTATTTTGTCCGTCTGTCTGTATGTTTGGGCTAATATCTGGAACGGCAGGTCCGGACTTTTACTGACGGAAAGCTGATGAGATTGATTGATGAGATGACCTTAGGCTATTTTTTACACTAGCTTCGTTCGGCAGCGTTACTCGTAATTTACAACAATATCTACAGGTAACACCGCGGGGCTCAACTAGTCGCTAATAAGATTAAACTTAATTTTCATCATAATTTATGAGCACGTATAACACGTTTATTAAACAATAATAAAATGCGCAAGTGACGAATATTTGCAACTAGATTAAAAACCAACAATATATCGATAACGTACAAAATAGCTGAGCAATAAAAGGTACAGTTATCAGGGCCGGATTTAGGGGAGGGCAACCAGGGCAACAGCCCCGGGGCCTCCACAAAACAGGGGCCCCTACAATAGAGTCTTCATTTCATATTTTTTTTCGCGTTGTACCTTTACCTACAGTACTTTGTATAGACATGATTAAATAAAATTTAATTTTATATAATTCTTGTTTCCGATTATATTTTTATATTCGTTAAATATTAAAATAGTCTATTGGTTTCACAATAAATTATTAATTGGAAAACTAGAGGGGAAAAATTTTTTCTTTTTATTTGGAATATAATTTGGGACCAAGGGGATTCCACTCCTTTGTTGCCTCGAGGCCTCCACACATTTAAATCCGGCCCTGACAGTTATTGAAACAAACACGCGGATGTGTTTGTTTGTTTTTTACTTTCTTACACGTTTATATTCAAACGTTTATCGTGAGAACTTGACATTGAACTGAATTACGTTTAAATTGGAGTGCACAGTTGGGTTATTGGTTTAAGCGGTCGCCACATCATCAAGTGTCATCATCATCATCAACAGTCTTTAACAGTCCACAGCTGGACATAGGTCTCTCCTTAGAAAGGAGGTATTGGCCTACTAAACCACGCTGGCCAGACGGGTTGGTATAGGGTTGGTTTCAAGTTTTCCTTCTATTTGCATCGATGTTGTCTTGCGTAGTTTATCCCTTAGTCGCCTTTTACGACACCCGCGGGATGAATAAGGGTGGTGACAATATGTATTCTTAATCCGTCACCACACGGACAATGCCAAGTTTAGTGGGTTCAAATCCCACATGCGATGACACATTTTATGATCAACAAATGATTGTTCAAGTCTGGGTGTTCTTTGTGACCGTTTGATGTATGTTTGTAAAGTCCCGATACAGGATGTGTATTCCTAATGAGGGCGATGTCTTTTATCTAATAATAAATAAAACTACCTAATAATGACAGCATTCTTGGTATCGTATTTCGTTGGTGAGTGTGTGACCGGAGGCATTCATTCTGCATCCGGAGGCCGGCAGAATGATGCAGAATTATCTGACCAGGCCGCCATGGTATGGGTCACCATGCTGCATTACCTACCCTCATAATGAGCATAGTGGCCTCTACTCCTGGATTCTACTCATGCTTTCCATCAGGCAGCGTAGAGTCACTTTAGTAGGCTTAAATATGTTAAAAAAATCGGAGTTATTGAGGATGAATGTATGTTTGTGACTATTTCACGCAGAAATAGTCACAAACATACATACATCCTCAATAACTTTCGCACTTATAAAATAACTAGCTACGCCCCGCGATGTAACCCGCGTATTTTCGAGATTAAAAGTAGCCTACATATGTGATTATCAAGAACTCATTTTTAAATTAGCCATTTACAAACTATCATTATGGTTGCTATGCAAGTGTGTTATGCATAGCAACCTGTGAAGTTTTGACAGGAGATAAACAGTGATACATTCTGACATCTACGATTTAATGTATTTTAATAATCACCTAGCTTTCGCCCGTGTATCTAGATTATTGCAGTAAAAAGTAGCCTATGTGTTATTCTGATATATAAGCTATATTACTGTAAAGTTTCATCGAAATACGTTCAGTAGTTTTTGCGTGAAAGAGCGACAAACATACAAACAAACTTTCGCGTTTATAATATTAGTAGGATATTGCCGGGATAGATTGGAATGAATTAAAGTTTCTCGATTACTCAAATTGAGTTTTCTCGTAGAACGTACAAGGTTTTGATTACAATTTTGATTCTCATTTTCTTTTCTTTTCGATAATGGAAACCTACCAGTATTACTAACGGTTTGTTATCAAACATAATTGTATAACATCGACATCGGCACGCGCCAATAACAAGGCATTCCGGACATTTGATATCACGACCCTATCTGAGTTGAATTACTTCATCATTAAATACTAGTTGATAGAAGTGCTCGTAGGCCGAAACAATCACCGAGGGTAAGCAACCCTGGCGCGGTCAGACCTAGATGGGTGACCGTTTGTGGCATGTTTGTTATGAGCGTTTCCGTGATTCAGTGGGACAACTTCGGGTGGCTTGAAAACATCCAACGGCAAGATTTACGTAGCCTCAACGTGTCTTGATAGTCCTCAATCAGCACTCAGCGTGGGGACGTATGGCCTTAACCCTCTCCTGAGAGGAGAGCCGACCCCAACAGTGGGACTTTATTGGTTATTGATTTGATTTGACCGTTCGAGTTGTACCAAAATTTATTTGTATGCAATAATAGTTTCGCGTAACAACAACTATTATGTATTCTATGGTAACAGCCCGACTGTCTATCAATCAGTTATTTTCGCATTGAAATTTTAGTAAGGATGATAAATAAATATAAATATTTCGGACATCTTTTACATACAACGCCATCTAGTCCCAAACTAAGCAGAGCTTGTATTATGGGTACTAAACAACTGATATAAATACATAAACATACTTTTTTTTTGTAAATACATACATATTATACATAGAAAACACCCAGACTCCGAAACGAATATTTGAGGATCACACAAATATTTGGTCTGACCCGAGAATCGAACCCGAGACCTATTGATCAGCAGCCGCATACGCTAACCACTAGACCAACAAGGCAGTCGAAGTAAGTAAGGATGATATAATTAAAGACATACTAAGCAGGCTTCGGTAGGAAAGGCAATTGTGCCCATCCTTTACTTTATCTTAGGGGCTGTTCATTAATCACGTAAGGCTGGAAGGGGGAGGGCGGGGTTCACAAAAAATCCCGAAATATCACAAGGGGGAGTAATATATCGCGCGTTTTTATTTTTTCAGCAAATTTTCGCCTTTCTTTTATTAATTTTATGTCAGTCAACCTGCAACCTTTCTACTCTAACTCTGAACGTAATTATTGTAGTATTTAATTTTCTATAATAAAATTTAAAAAATGACAAAAAGAAATCACGTGATTAATGTCCCTTATGCATCATCGAACCGGAGACCTTCGACTAACCAGCCAGAATGACTAACTACTAAACCACTACATATTTTACAGCAATACATAGTTTAAACAATTGCTTTGATAACTAAAATATTTTTCTTTGTCAAAACCGTAACAGTTCAACATACTTAAGTGATTTCTTTTATTCTAGTTTTTATTCGTAATTCAGTATTAGACGCTGCTCGACGATAACAGAATATTTTTGTTACAGAATCGATGTTTTCTATCGATTTCGGGTTTGAACCCTAACTGTAATATATTTCTCGCTTGTATCTCGATTAGTGCAGTAAAAAGTATGCCTATGTGTTATTCTGATATATAAGCTATATTACTGTAAAGTTTCATCGAAATCCGTTTAGTAGTTTTTGCGTGAAAGACCAACAAACATACAGACATACTCACAAACTTTCGCGTTTATAATATTAGTAGGATTATTAGGCAAAGAAAGATAGAAGAATACCAAACCTGTGATATTCTGATTTTAAAATCACTTTAAAAATTCTTTTAAATTCATAATAAATACCAAAACTTTCACATTTCGAAATTCAAATTCAAAAAAAAAAAAACGCAATTCAAATTCACAATAAAAACAAAATGTTCTATATTCAAAATTAAAATTTACAAAAGTCATAGTTCGAAATTTAAATTACTCACGGGTCTCAATCTTCGGCAGCACTTTACACACCATTTTTTTTCTATCACCGTAAACCCAGGTACACACTTCACTACACGTGAGAGCGCGAGCGTCTCGCACGAGAACCGGCGAGCCACTGCTTGGACTGGACGCAGCACTCTTCACACAACTGACCGGTCCACAGACAAGGCGGGGAGTAACTGAAAAGCAGTGAAAATTTATCGTTAATTGTTACCAGTTAAGTCCGTCATTTCAAAATACTCTTTAGTTAAGCGTTCTTTTTAGGGTTCCGTAGCCAAATGGCAAAAAACGGAACCCTTATAGATTCGTCAAGTCTGTCTGTCTGTCCGTCCGCATGTCACAGCCAATTATTTCCGAAACTATAAGAGCTATACTGTTGAAATTTGGTCAGTCGATGTATTCTGTGAACCGCATTAAGATTTTTACATAAAAATAGAAAAAAACCAATACCTTTTGGGGGTCCCCATACTTGGACCTAAAACTCAAAAATTTTTTTTTCATCAAACCTATACGTGTGGGGTATCTATGGATAGGTCTTCAAAAATGATGTTGAGGTTTCTATTATCATTTTTTTCTAAACTGAATATTTTGCGCGAGAGACACTTCCAAAGTGGAAAAATGTGTGTCCCCCCCCCTCTAACTTCTAAAATAAGAGAGTGATAAAACTAAAAAAAAAATATGTTGTACATTACCATGCAAACTACCAACGCAAATTGGTTTGAACGAAATCTAGTGAGTAGTTTTTTTTTAATACGTCATAAATCGTAACACGCAATTTACCTTTCATCCAATCAATACACTAGTATAAAAACATCGATGAAAGTTACAACGAACTACAAGAACTTTTATATGGTGTTACTTGCTGATACGGAACCCTTCATGGGCGAGTCCGACTCGCACTTGGGCACTTTTTAGGGTTCCGTAGCCGAATGGCAAAAAACGGAACCCTTATAGATTCGTCAAGTCTGTCTGTCTGTCTGTCTGTCTGTCTGTCTGTCCGTCCGTATGTCACAGCCAATTATTTCCGAAACTATAAGAGCTATACTGTTGAAATTTAGTCAGTCGATGTATTCTGTGAACCGCATTAAGATTTTTACATAAAAATAGAAAAAAAACAATACGTTTTGGGGGTCCCCATACTTGGAACTGAAACTCAAAAATTTTTTTTTCATCAAACATAAACGTGTGTGGTATCTATGGATAGGTGTTCAAAAATGATATTGAGGTTTCTAATATCATTTTTTTCTAAACTGAATAGTTTGCGCGAGAGACACTTCCAAAGTGGAAAAATGTGTGTCCCCCCCCCTCTAACTTCTAAAATAAGAGAGTGATAAAACTAAAAAAAATATATGTTGTACATTACCATGCAAACTACCAACGAAAATTGGTTTGAACTAAATCTAGTTAGAAATTTTTTTTTATACGTCATAAATCGTATCACGCAATTTACCTTTCATCTAATCAATACATTAGTATAAAAACATTGATGAAAGTTACAACGAACTACAAGAACTTTTATATGGTGTTACTTGCTGATACGGAACCCTTCATGGGCGAGTCCGACTCGCACTTGGCCGCTTTTTTCTGTTGTAACGACTGGCGTACTTTTAGTTCGTTAGTGATTTTTTATTCGAGACCGTAAGTTTTTTAAATTAGTTTTTCTCTATCAGGTGTAGGATGTATATTTAAAGGTATGTGATGTGACACAATCAACTATTTAGAAGTACACCTCAAGAGATGTAAATCTGCTGTAGTAATCGAGAAATTCAACCCAAGGCGGTTTCGAGAATGGAACGCGCAAGTTTTTTCTAACCATTCTGCTCTTTATTTAACAAGAAAATGCATTTCTAATATAAGTAAGTACACGTATAAAACCTACTTATGAAGAATTTTGTTTCAAATCTACACAAATAAATACAATTGAAGTGTTTATGTAATGTCAAATGATCATTTTTTTGACTAAACGCATATGAAAGTATACCGTAAAAAAAAAATTTTTCAATTTTTGAAATCTGCCTGTCCGTCTGTCTTTACGTTCCGGGTAATCTCTGGAACGGCTTGACCGATTTTGACGGGGCTGGCAGAAAGCTGATGACATATGGAGTAACTTGAGCTAATTTCTTCAGCCTAGTTTCGCTCCGCGGCGTTACTCGTGATTTACAACAGTAACCGTGTACAACATCGCGAAACTTAGCTACTACGCGGACTCAGGACAATAACAAACCATCTTTACACTAGTCATCACCAGAATTAGGGCAAGGAAAATTAAGCCTTGGGTAGACACATTCATTTTGCTGAAAAAAAAAATTTTGAAGATCACCAATTAGATTTCGAAAAATATGTGTAAAACTAGTTTCCAATAAATGTTGACGCAGTAGACCTAAGTTTTATTCCTTTAAAGCTACTTACGTACTTAAGTCCGCCACGTATAAGTAGTCGCTTGTTTACGAGAAATTCAAATTCACAAAAAAAAAATTGATATTTCTAAATTCAAATTCACAATAAAAAACGAAATCCTCGATATTCGAAATTCAAATTTTCAAAAAGTCATAGTTCGAAATTTAAATTACTCACGGGTTTCAATCTACTTATGTACGTACTTAAGTCCGCCGCGTATTAGTACGTCGCTTGTTTCCGAGAAATGCCAGCGGGATGGGGAGCGGCAAACAGGATATTGTTTAATGGACTTCTTTCACAATTACGAGTGTAACTCTTCTAAGGAATTGCATCATTTCGCATTGTATCCGACAGGGACAGTTTGTTCGTTTATTTGTTACGCTTTTTAGGGTTCCGTACTTCATGACTCGGAACTCTTACAGATTCGCCATATCCGTCCGTCCGTCCTCGACTACCGCCCAAAGAGTTGGTGCTAGAAAGATGAAAAGCTAAACGGCTGGCTCCAAGTTGCCTCGTTACTGCAGTGCTTCTACAATGTTCATGTAATCGAGAGTTAGTGCCTTTGAGGCTATAATACGTAAGCGAACTGACTCTCTGCTTAGGAGAATACGGGACAGCAGTAATAACATCCTGAGGAACATAGCTGAAAAATACGACTGTAATGAAAAACTTTGTAAAAACGTTTCTGAATTTAAAACAAAAATTAAACATTGCTTTAGGAGAATTGGTAGGAACTTTGTCTGAAAAAATAAATTTATTATTATTATAAACAAATAGACAAAAAAAAAAAATATATGTAAGTATCGCTTCTTTCATCAACATCATCATCATCATCAACAATAGCCTTTAACAGTCCACTGCTGGACATAGGCATCTCCTTAGAAAGGAGGTTTTGGCCTACTATACCACGCTGGCCAGACGGGTTGGTAAAGGGTTTGTTTCAAGTTTTCCTTCTCTTGGCAGGATGTTAGCTGCTTATTTTGTTCCTTTAGTCGCCTCTTACGACACCCATGGAATGAATAGGGGTGGTGACACTTTGTATTCTTAATCCTTCACCACACGGAATCATATTTAAGCACATGCATATAATTAATGACTGTTCATTTGCATATCACAAAAAGACACCACAATTTTATTTATTTGTATATTTATCCATGTGTTGATAAATCTAGGTATGATTGGAATTAATAACAAAAGCAACGAAAATAACTAACATGGCATATTTATTCCATTAGTTAAGTGATCCTCAGAGGTCTTTGAGTTTAACCCCCTCACTCCGACCCACTTTAATTTACATATAGAGAGGTAAGCCAAGGTCATGGACGTAAATCCCCTTGACATTTTCTAGTACCTAAATTCTGAGATTTCACGATCACATCTGTACAGCGACTGCAGGGTTGACTGAGTGGTTTAAGCCGTCGCCACGCCCCTTTCTACTGCGCCAGGTGTCGTGGGTTCAAATCCCACGTGGAATAACACCTTGTGTGATTCACCAATTGTTGTTCTGTGCCTGGGTGTTCTTTGTGTCCTTTTCTTGTATGTTTGTAAGTCCCCCGCGACATAGAAAATTAAATACCTAATACGGGAGTTGTCTTTTTAAAACACTCCAAATGATATTGCGAGTGAAGGTTAGAAAGAAGAAGAATCAAATCACTTGAGAAGCCATTAACAGTAAACAGCTGGGCATAGGCTTCTCCTTAGAGAAGAGATTTTGGGTGTTATAATAAGTGATATTTCTTTTATGAATATGAATTTTATTTCTACAGAAAAGTCAACAAAACAAATGCACACGCGGACCTACCGAAGTATTGTAAGGGGCTGACCATTAATCATGTGAGGCGCGAAAGGGGGGGAGGGGTATCACGACATATCACAAGGGGGGACGAGGGGAGTAGTAATATATCACAGAGAGAAACAACCTGCAACCTTTCTGTCTACATCTGAAAGTTATCATTGTAGCCTTTAATTTTATATAATAGATGATACTTATACCTGTATTTTATAAATATTTAAAAAAAATAAGATTATTCGTACGTACTAAAAAATACAAGCTGACGTCTTTGTATAAAAACGAAATATAAGAAAATCTAGAGCTGTAAGAATATTTCAGTGGGTAGTTACTTTAATAGTGTAATATAAAGTCAGAATATCATATCTTGTATCTACGTAATTTATTCATTATTAGCTGCGCCCTGCGGTGTTACCCGCGTATTTTCGGAATAAAAAGTAGCCTAAATATGTGATTATCCAGAAATCATTTTTAATTTTTACACCATTTACAAACTATCATTATGGTTGCTATACAAGTGTGTTATGCATAGCAACCTGTGGAGTTTTGACAGGAGATAAACAGTGATACATTTTGACATCTACGATTTAATCTATTTTTATAATCACCTAGCTTTCGCCCGTTTATCTCGATTATTGCAGTTAAAAGTAGCTATGTAATATTCTGATATATAAGCTATATTGCTGTAAAGTTTCATACAAATCCGTTCAGTAGTTTTTGCGTGAAAAAGCAACAAACACACATACATACATACATACTCACAAACTTTCGCGTTTATAATATTAGTAGGATTCTACGAAAATCATCATGAAACGATAGAAAAGTATCAAAACTATATATGCCAACGTGTTTTACCTCAAGTATCAAGAAGAAATTAACAAGCATTGCTATATTAATACCAAGAAACTGCAATGAACGTAATAACTACAGATAATTATGGAGACTGTAAGAAAGTTCGATGTAGAAAGGAGCTGTCTCTTGACATGATTGGTGGTTTGCTGCATTATCTGTTACGGCGGCTCCACATTAGTGCCGCGGAGCTCCGTGAATAGGCGTGAACGTGAATGTGGTTTTTTTTCGCGTGGTTCACGCGCGTTCACGCCTGTTCCCCGATCAGATTCGGTATTTTGTACCGCGACAAAGGGTTCGCGCCCCGTTCGCGCAGCGTTAACGCGTATATATCCACATTCACCGCCATTCACGGCCCAAAAAATTTAAAAATAAAAAAGACTCTTTGCTGTCCAGTTATCGTGTATATCGTAAAAGGGTTTGTTATTTTGTATATATGATTTCGTGTTCTTGTTTTGGACGTATACATAGTGAATAGTGATATGTTGCCACAGCAAACAAAGTTATTGCAGCAGCAGCTTCTACGTCCATTTCGCGGCGGGTTTCACGAACGACTGTGAACATCCCGTGAATGTGGAGGTCACAACTTGAGCCGCGAATTCACGGCAGGAATTCGCTGCGTGAATTCTCGGTACTAATGTGGAGCCGCCATTAGTAAATGTTGTAGTACTGTTATATGGCATCTAGTTTATACTTATATAGTCCCGCGGTTTTACCCCTGCCTTGTTACCTTATTGGTCTAGTGGTTGGCGTATGCGGCTGCTAATCAAGAGGTCTCGGGTTAGATTCACGGGTCGGACCAAATATTTGTGTGATCCACAAATTTTGTTTCGAAGTCTGGGTGTTTTTTTGTAAATACATACATGATATGTATACGTATTTACAAAAAAAAGTATGTTTATGTATTTATATCAGTTGTACAAGCTTTGCTTAGTTTGGGACTAGATGATATTGTGTGTAAGATGGCCGAAATATTTATTTATTTCGTATCAACCGCGGTTTTTTTTTCCACATGATGATCCATACCAAGGGACCCTGGGTTGGATGTTTCTGCATCATTCTCCTGCATTCTCACAGTCAGTACCTGGATGGGTGACCGACCCAACTAGGCAACGACATCGCATCGTTGCTTGCCCTCGGTGATTGTTTCCAATCACTGAAAACCACTCGCCTATGAGCGTTTCGTTGCGTTTTCCTTAGCCAAATAACATACTTATGTCATTCTAAATACATACTCGAACATATTATAGTTAAAATTCACCCAGACACATTTATGACCCGGCCCGAAATCTAATCTGACGCCTCTTGATCAACCTTCGCATACACTGACCGCCAGACCAATGGTGCAATCAATAATGGAATAACCTCACTAATAGGGAATTTAGAACAAAATATTAAGATCAGCTTTCACTTCCCAAGTTCCAAGACGGTATTTCCTACGATAAATCATTAGACATAAATTATATAGCACTAGCAAAGTACCTTGCTTTATGACAGTAGTTACCTGCATATTTTAGTACCCTCTCTACAATAAAACTAATATATTTTATACTACACCTGATCGGAACAGTAGTAAATATTCCCTGAAAATGAAAAGAGAACGTTAGTCTTTTCCTTGACCTGAATAAGTTCATGAAAATCCATTTCTAACGTGTTTCAGCGGGAGAGAAAGTTGTATGAAAGTTGTATGTGTTATCTTATCTATGGCGCGCGCCTGCCCAAGGAGTTTTCATATAATTTAAATATGGAATCTCCGTGCCACTGACATCCTTTTGTGAAAAATAAAAAAAAACAAAAGAAACAACAAATATTGGTCAAATTCTAAGCTAAATTGTGTCTTACATGGTGTCTTACGTTTTGATTTTATTTTAAAAATACTTTAAATGTTCCTCACAGGTGCAGTATAAAGCACTGTGTAGCACTCGGGTGAAAGTCCCATTCCTACCTCGGGAGTATTGTGGCCCTAGGCTGCGCCTTCGGGCCACAAACTGCTCCCTCGCTAGTAATCGATCCCTTTCCTCCCTCGGTGAACAATGTACTATTATACTCGTATACTTTGATTATAAACATGTATATTATAAACATCTTTATAATCATACAAAGCTCATATACTTACTTTATTTATCAGCTTCAGTCTTCATTAATCACTGCTGGACATTAGCCTTTTAAAGCCCTCCAAAGTAAATAATAAAAAAATATTTTTAGGTTATTATTTAACGCGATAATCGAGAGCGAGCAAGCTAGTAGTAAAATAAGTGAAGTGTCAGGAAACATAAGTTTCATAATAAACAGCTAACTATAATGAAATGTCATAAAGTACATACATTCTAAGTTAATTAAGGAGCGGCTCGAAGCGAGGACTAATTTCTTGAACGATTCGGTGTCAAGTTTCAGTATAAACGTACATTATAATGTAAATCTCGGGATATATAGTAATACCACTTGTGGCTTCTGAGTTTCTGACGTTTGAATATCCATGGGTAGTTTTCTTATTTGTTTGTTTAATGTTAAAAAGGTAAGTAAAATTTTAGACTACAATTTACGAAAGACTTTACGCATTGGCCAAGAATAAAATATCTAGAAATTAAGGCTAAAATGTTTTACACGCATGAAATAATATTTTTGAAGATGGCGTTGTGTGTAAGATATCCGAATTATTTATTTATTATAATTATAGTCTTGTATATTTGGAGAAAAGCATGATATATTAAGAGAAGGTTCGCGATCCGTCTGATCTATTTATTTATTTAAACATTTCACGAGACCTTGAATAGGGAAGGTCCTAAGTTTCAACGTAGAAAATCCATATCTTTCCATACTAATGTTATCAATTTAAAGCCATCAATAACTTATAATCTCCCACTGCTGGTCTCGGGTCTCCTCTCAGAAGAGGGCTAAGGCCATACCTCCTAATGTGAACCCTGGCCAAATGCGGGATGGGGTTATCAAGATAACGTTTTACCTACATAATCTTATCGGTTTCAACTCCGCTTCACTATTATCTGGCCTCTGAATCTTGAAGACGTTCATGACATCAGGCCACTACCAGTCACCTATTCAGGTGCTGACAGCACCGTCATTGTTTCATCATCATCATCAGCCTATCGCAGTCCACTGCTATACATAGACTCCTCCCAAGTCCAGAGGGCGCCCCGCACTACACACTACACTACACTACAAAAAAAGTATGTTAATGTATTTAAATCAGCTGTCTAGTACCCATAATACAAGCTCTGCTTAGTTTAGGACTAGATGGCGTTGTGTGTAAGATGTCCGAAATATTTATTTATTATTATTATTTAGTGATAGCCGACATACACGCAGGCGGAGTCGCGGGTAAGAGATATACTTGGAGATAAAAATAAAACCAATTTATTTGTCTGGTTAAAAATAACAATTGTCATGTTATGAAGACAGCCCAATTGTTATTTTTACCAACTGACTGACAAATTAGGTTAAATAATAACTAAAATTGGGGTATTACTGTCGAAATTAAGTCTGATAACGAATTACTGTTTGTGGACAAAAATATACCGTGAATGATTAACTCTAAATACATACATGCAAATAAATAAAATTAAAGTGTTTGTTTGTAATTTCCAAAAAGCTGATTCTCTCTAAATACATATGGGTATAAATTATTTATGGTACTTACCTAAAAAAATCGGCTAAGTGCGTGTCAGGTTACGCACAGGAAAGGGTTCCTCAGTCACCCATAATGGTACGTGGATTTAAAATCGTATCCAATAGATAATTTTTATGTTTACGTATAAATGCGTTAATTTTGTGTGACGTTTTTCAAGGAAGCGCATTTTACAAGTTAAGCCTCTATAACTCCTGAATCAACAAAGTCATCTAATCCGTTATAGTTTTCCTTTACAGTTTATTATATGGACCACCATCACGAATTTTTCCAGATTTTTTGAGGCCGCCGCTTAGCTTTTAGTGGGAGGAAGTTTTTACAAAAAAGTGCCCTTTAAGGTGGAATTTCTCGCAAACGGATACCTAAATCGAAAAGTCGTCTTAGAAATCCTTCAATTTTTTTTAAAGACCTATAATTATAATGATACCCCACACGGTGAGGTAACCGCGAGGATAAAAATCATCACCACTTTACGTGTAGAGGAGGTACCCCAAATAAAAATATTTTACATAATTTTATTGTATCACTTTGTCGACGTAATTACAACACATATTCATGCAAAGTTTCATCTTTCTAGCACTTACCGTTTGGACGGTAAGTCGAGAACGGACGGACATGGACATGACGAATCTGTAAGGCTTCCGAGTCATAAACTTCGGAACCCTAAAAATGACTTGCTACGTCAGTCTTAAAGTGTATATGTGAATATTATGTTGCTCTATGACTCATTATCCAAAATCGTAATAACGATTTAAATTTGTTTCCCAAGAGGTCGATTCAGTGATGTGCAATGGGAGAGGCCTATGTCCAGCAGTGGACTGCTGATGATGATGATGACTCATTATCCACTAGACATAAAATCACGAATTATATTCGTAAAAAATAGAAGATTTTGATCAAAGACTGACCTAAGTTAAAATAAAAAGGCTTTCGATTGATGAAAACGAGGTAAATTAAAACACTCAAGTATAATATCAGATTACAATGCTTATATTTTCCAACGTATATAATTGATCTGATCGGAATCTGTGCGGATTTACAATGGAAAATTACAATGGTACTACAGCCGACCATTTTCCTATTAAAGGCAATTCCTACGATTTCTAATTGAAATTATTTCGTGTTATCTTGTAAATGTATTGTTATGACATTTATCGATAACTATTAAGACAGTTTGTTGTATAATATTTCTTTGTGTATTGCCTTACTTTTTAAGGTTCTGTTATCAACATCATCATCAGCCTTTAACAGTTCACTGCTGAATATAGGCCTCTCCTTAGATTGGACATATTGGCCTACTAGGCCTTCCTACTACGAATGCTTTTGTTAGCTTCACCTGTATGTTTGTTTGTAAACGACTCCTTAGGGTGCGATTTTGACCCACTTTAAATGGCTAGATTTCGTTCAGACTTTGTAGATTTATCGAGGACCGATGACAATACAATAATTTGAAAATACAATACAAATCGGTCTTTTTTCTAAAAAATACGAAAATTTTCAATAACGGTGCCCACGCTTTGTTACATTAAAATTATTTTTTACTGTTTAGATTAAAAGCGTGTTTGTTTAGTTTTTTAAAACTATTTTTTTTTATGATTGTTACCTCAGAATTTTCGATTGGGTGAACCGATTTAAATAATTCTTTTTTTACTATCTAAGAATTGTTCTAGAACATTTTCAGCCCAATTTTTTTTTCTTTCTCCTTCTAATATACTCTGCTTTCTAACTGTAATGTAAATTTACTTTAATCTCTTCGACAATAAAATCCTTACAATATCCTTCCTCATAGCTTCACTTCCATATAACGGAAGTCAGCTTCACTTTTTACCACAAATTAAAATCACTAATTACTGCTAATGACCTAAACGACTAGCCTTAAGTCCATGCTTTTTATTCTTTAACTCATAAAGTTCAATTTCGAGTGAAAGTCACAGTCGATTTAACACCTAGGCGCTTCGAAAGAGAATTCACTATGGGTAGTTTTTTTTTAGTCAATTAATTGTTAGCGACACTAAAACTGTTGTCTAATTGCTAAATAATAGTATCTAACGATATGATGTCATTTTCTTTCAAATAAATTATAGAATTCCTTAAAAAACTAACGTCGACAGAGGGGTAGTCTCATAGAGACATATAAAATACTCAAAGAGCACTATGACGTACCCAGTTTGCAGGAACTTTACATATTGGACGACAACATGCACTTGCGAGGACATCCTCTGAGACTATGGCGAAATTCATCTAAGAAAAACCTTAAGAGTCATTTCTTACTTAACCGAGTTGTGACAGCCTGGAACAGGCTTCCAGAGAGCGTGGTTATGGCTCCCACACCAAACTCCTTTAAGAACAGGCTCGACAAACATATCTCTAAGCTAATTTGAAACACACGCATTAGCTCTTTAGCTGCTAGTGTGTCATACTAAATAATAATAATAATAAAAATAGAAGGTAATAGAAGGTAGTAGAACCACGCTGATTTCAGCCCGACCGGGTACTACCTTCACATAGGAAACCAACCTAAAACTGACAGCTTTAGTGCTGTTGTATTTCATTAGTGAATACGAGACCGGATACCCAATGGTGCTAAGCATCTCACTAGGCCGCCATAGTGTGGGTCACCATACTGCATTGTGTGCACTCACAATGAGGACAATGACCAATACTCTTGGATACTGCACATGCTTTCCATCAGGCAGAGCAGGGTTACTTTGTCAGGCTTGTATAAAAAATAGGAATAGTGTCTCTACGCTAAGTCATGAGGTTGAAATAAAATAATAGCCGATTGAACAAGATAATAGAGGCGTTAGCGATGGTAGAAAGAGAATAGTCGAGAGGCACTAGCAACTTGGCTAAGGGCAGGGGCAAGATCGTGGTCTCCTGTTTCACACTCACCAACGAAATCCAACACTACAAATGTTGTCTTTGAGGTCGGTCTTCTGTGTGAGGGTAGTACTGCCCTGATCGAGCCGGCCCATTGGTGCTGAAATCAGCGTCACTCTACTACCTTATTTTTTAAACTAGTTTTCTAGCTCTGTTGTGCTCAATATGTTCCTAGTTTAGTCCCAGTGAGGGAAACCGCCAATTGGCCCACGTACAGTCATCCGCAAATTGGCATTATTTACGCACAATTATCAACTTTAGTACGAACAGTGGACAATTGCGTCTGAAGGTGTCAAGGTCAGGTTACTCGTGTCGCCACACGAGGTTTTCAATCCTAAAAACTTCTGGTTCGTCCCGGTTCTAGTGACACCAATGGGTCAACATTTAAGCCTTTCTTAGGGAGTCCATCGACCACTCTTACAAAAACTATCAAAATTATTGGCACGATTTTGATTAGGTCGAATTTAGATACAGATAAAAAATAATAGTTTTATAAAACTAAACAAACACGCTTTTAAACTGAAAGTAGTAAATACTTTTAATGTAACAAAGCGTGGGGTGACGTTATTGAAATATTTTCAGAAAGCATTTTTTTTTTAGACTAAAAAAGACAAATTTGTTTAAACATTTTTTTTAATTAGTGTATTGTCATCGGTAGTAGATAAATTTACAAAGTTTGAACGAAATCTGGCCATTCAAAGTGGGTCAAAATCGCACCCAAAGGAGTCGGTTACAAACATACAGGAGAAGCTAATTTAAAGCGTGTAAAAATTGATTGCTCGTTCATCTAGCGCCGTGCGCACAGTACTAGGTCAACAGAAGTTAAAGTTGCAACCAAGCTAAAAATCGCTTTTATAGCTGCTGCAAAAAGCTCACAGTGTGCCCACAGCTCAATATAGTAGTAATTCAAATCCTACGCACTTTACTAAATCAACAGCGCCACCCTAGTAAGTATCGTTTACAAATATCCCTTATCTTCTTACGTACAGACATAAAATGCTTGTACACACATTACAATCGATTCCGTACTTCGAATCGAGTGTACAGTTCGATTATAAATCAAGAATCGAGCGTGCAATAACGAGAAGCCACGCCTTGACTTTGAACTTGTAATGACGAGCACACGAGTGTTAAGAAAATATTGCTATATTTAGCAATGTCAATGATATTATTGTTTCTGTACAAGGTTTTAAAACAGTGCCTTGTAAGTTTAATTTGTTTGTGTGGAGTTTATATTTAGTATGACAATTTTTAAAGTAAGTATCGTATTGTATTTTAGGTAATCTAATTGTCATGTAGATACTATTTTTGAATATTATAATACGAACTACGCAATTTATCTATACAAATAAAATATTATTTAAGTGTCTGCATGTAACAAATTAACAGTTTTTTACTACATGCATATCAGTAGGTATGTATTGGGGGTCCTGGATCAAACAAGATCCAGGCCCCCCAATACTCTATTCGAAACGGTCCTTCTATTCAATAATCTGTATTCGAAATGATCTTACTATTCAATATTCTTTATATTGGCTCTTATTTCGGTATATTCAGAAATAGAAATCTAATATTTCAACATTCACCTTCAATGATGAGAGAGTGAGTCATCATTAATTTATTCTAGTATTCTTATATTCAAATCATCTATTCAATCAACAATTCAAATACTACAACTGTTTTTTTATAACTCTATCAAATCAACGAAATTATTAGATATTCTAATTATTCGAGCCCATAAAGTGAAGCCCTCATATCGAATATTGAAGCCTTTTCGTCTGTCTTTTCGATAAGGTATTAAAACAGCGCTGTACTGATCATGGTTTATAATTTTCACAATATGAAGACCGCATATTCTTTTCTCGACTATAGTTATCTGTACTTGATCTCCTTCACTCAACATCATTAATAGTGAAAATCTTTATTCAAATTAAGTAATGATGTGCCATTTTTCCTAGGTCTTTACGGTTTGCAATCATAGAAGAACTAAGCATATGCTTTTATTTCTCTCGTATAAATAAAATTGTGTGCACTAAATTTTCTTTGCATAATATCATTTAGAGAATTTATTATCATAAATTAAAAAAAAATGTATTTATTTATATAAAAAGTATATTTTCAAAACACCATTTTTTTAGACATAAAACATTTTTCAAAGCGCATACTGAATCGTGATAAACACAACTGTACAAATCTTCAGAATATTTATAATGATCATATAAAGTTAATAAACTAGGACAAAACTTATCTTCTAAATTAATGATATGATTAATATAATTTAAGATAAACTGATCCACAATCCTAACAGATATGGATGAAATTATATTTTTGTTCACAGGAAAGTAAATAACGTTTTGCGGTATTTCCCTGTAGCCAGGACTTGGAGCAGTATTAGATATAAATTCATGAATAAAATGAGTCGGTAATCCGTTGTAGTATGAACCATGCACAAGATCACATTCGACTCTATTTACAGCTGTTATTAACGGGCACATTCGATCTTGTTTTTAATACTGAAAAGTATAGTAAACCGCACTCGTACTGATCAGATAAGTGAAGAGGTGGTTGAAAATACGAGACCAGTTCTGATTTATTATATAGATGGTAACTGTAGTAGACATGCTTGCATACTGAACTCTTTTAAATGATTCTGATTATTTTATTTCTAGCCAGGACTTGGAGCAGTATTAGATATAAATTCATGAATAAAATGAGTCGGTAATCCGTTGTAGTATGAACCGTGCACAAGATCACATTCGACTCTGATTACAGCTGTTAAACTGCTGTTATTAACGGGCACATTCGATCTTGTTTTTAATACTGAAAAGTATAGTAAACCGCACTCGTACTGATCAGATAAGTGAAGGTGGTTGAAAATACGAGACCAGTTCTGATTTATTTCCAGAGATGGTAACTGTAGTAGACATGCTTGCATACTGAACTCTTTTAAATGATTCTGATTATTTTATTTCTAGCCAGGACTTGGAGCAGTATTGGATATAAATTCATGAATAAAATGAGTCGGTAATCCGTTGTAGTATGAACCATGCACAAGATCACATTCGACTCTGATTACAGCTGTTATTAACGGGCACATTCGATCTTGTTTTTAATACTGAAAAGTATAGTAAACCGCACTCGTACTGATCAGATAAGTGAAGAGGTGGTTGAAAATACGAGACGAGTTCTGATTTATTATATAGATGGTAACTGTAGTAGACATGCTTGCATACTGAACTCTTTTAAATGATTCTGATTATTTTATTTCTAGCCAGGACTTGGAGCAGTATTAGATATAAATTCATGAATAAAATGAGTCGGTAATCCGTTGTAGTATGAACCGTGCACAAGATCACATTCGACTCTGATTACAGCTGTTAAACTGCTGTTATTAACGGGCACATTCGATCTTGTTTTTAATACTGAAAAGTATAGTAAACCGCACTCGTACTGATCAGATAAGTGAAGGTGGTTGAAAATACGAGACCAGTTCTGATTTATTTCCAGAGATGGTAACTGTAGTAGACATGCTTGCATACTGAACTCTTTTAAATGATTCTGATTATTTTATTTCTAGCCAGGACTTGGAGCAGTATTAGATATAAATTCATGAATAAAATGAGTCGGTAATCCGTTGTAGTATGAACCATGCACAAGATCACATTCGACTCTGATTACAGCTGTTATTAACGGGCACATTCGATCTTGTTTTTAATACTGAAAAGTATAGTAAACCGCACTCGTACTGATCAGATAAGTGAAGAGGTGGTTGAAAATACGAGACGAGTTCTGATTTATTATATAGATGGTAACTGTAGTAGACATGCTTGCATACTGAACTCTTTTAAATGATTCTGATTATTTTATTTCTAGCCAGGACTTGGAGCAGTATTAGATATAAATTCATGAATAAAATGAGTCGGTAATCCGTTGTAGTATGAACCGTGCACAAGATCACATTCGACTCTGATTACAGCTGTTAAACTGCTGTTATTAACGGGCACATTCGATCTTGTTTTTAATACTGAAAAGTATAGTAAACCGCACTCGTACTGATCAGATAAGTGAAGAGGTGGTTGAAAATACGAGACGAGTTCTGATTTATTATATAGATGGTAACTGTAGTAGACATGCTTGCATACTGAACTCTTTTAAATGATTTTGATTATTTTATTTCTAGCCAGGACTTGGAGCAGTATTAGATATAAATTCATGAATAAAATGAGTCGGTAATCCGTTGTAGTATGAACCGTGCACAAGATCACATTCGACTCTGATTACAGCTGTTAAACTGCTGTTATTAACGGGCACATTCGATCTTGTTTTCAATACTGAAAAGTATAGTAAACCGCACTCGTACTGATCAGATAAGTGAAGGTGGTTGAAAATACGAGACCAGTTCTGATTTATTTCCAGAGATGGTAACTGTAGTAGACATGCTTGCATACTGAACTCTTTAAATGATTCTGATTATTTTATTTCTTGATTAGAATAGTGGTTGATGTGATAAGATTTCATAAGTGTTTGAAATTTTTTATTGTAAAATTCGGTACCATTATCAGTTTGTAGATTTTTAGGAACACGAAAAGCATTACATACAACCTCTTTGTTCTTACTTTTTAAAGGAAAGGCCCAAGCGTATTTCGAAAACGTGTCAATAACAGCTAAGATAAATCTAAAGTTTTTATTTAATTTAGATATTGATGGCATATCTATTAAATCTGCTTGCCATAGGTCATCTATATCTTTCATTATAACATTTCTGAGCGGAAAATTTATCCTTGCATTTTTATGAATTTCATTTACCACGTCCGTTTTGCTCATATTGATAGTTTTATTGATATTTATTATTATTATTATTATATGTTTGCATGAGGTATTTTAGTACTTCAGCGAGACTAACTTACTCATGCTCGAAAATAATACTGAATTAAATACTGATAACTACTACCATTTATTCTTTAATTATATTTGCTTCTTTTAATTCTTCAATTATGGATAAAATTTCATTGTCGTGATTAGTATTGCCAGCATCTCTTGAAGCGACTAATAGTTTTAATCTTTCAACTAATTCATTAGGATCGTCCCAATATACTAAATCGGTGTTGTTTTTATAGTTCTTTAATCAATTTCAATAGAATACTTTCATAAGATACTAAATTTTTTTTATCGTTTCATCGTTTTTCCATACTGCTGTACAATACTGAAGTCAGAGAAAGATGGATTGATACTGAACTTATAATTTATTGAAATTCCTTTATAAATATGAAGTTTTATTCAAAGTAAAAAAATGCATCGAAATTTTGTCTGTATCTTCCTTTATTTATAGGGGACTCTTTATTTATAAGTAAAAAATTATGTTTTTTTTTTCCAAACTAGTTTACAAATTATTTTTAAATTGATTCCATGACATATCAGAACTAGCATGCTCTTCATAAATATGTTTTAAATTCACATCATCTTGCTTGAATTTAATAAGAAAATTAACATTGTCGCCTAGCAATTGTTTTGGAATTTTTGAATAGGTTTGAGATAAATAAAAACAATCGATTTGTTTATGTCTACCCATACAAAAATAATTACGGATATTTAGTTGATTCTCACACGCGACATCATCAAAAATAAATACAGAATTCATTGAAGCTTCCCTTTAAGAAATTACATCTTTATCATCACTAAACTCGTGGAAGTTAATGTGTGGTACTCTTTTTAAAACTTCAGCCAAGAAACGGTATTTTGGCTGAAAAGTAGATTTAGAGTAAAGATAAAGATTTCTAAATTTGAGTCCATTTTCATGTAGCAGTAAACTAATCATAACATTCGTTTTTTCCGCAGTTTGATGGACCACACATTATACAGCGAATGGTATTTGGCAATAAAGCGCTATGTTTGACGTGTTGAACAGTGTCACTAAATCTTATATTATTAACGTTAAGGGATATGGGTTGCTTGATCAACTTCATCTTGCCGATGAATTCAAATGCTATTTAACATTTACATAAATACAAACATTACTCGTTTTTCAAACACCTCGTAAAGGATTATATTTATTAATATTGATTTCGAGATGACTTATAGAATGATAAGACTATCCAGATTCTTTGTGTTCGAATTCTAACATTTTACATTTTAAACACTCAATTACATTAGAATATAATTCAGTAATATTCGTACTATTACAAATAATTTCATATTTCGTATTGAAGGATTTCAGTTGTTGCTCGCTTGTTTTTAATAACAGAAAGTAAGCAAACAATTCGAAATTCAACTTCAAACAAGTATTTTTTATAGTAGACATTTGTATGAGTTTTATGACTTCGTTTTCATTCTGACACAAGAATGTCTCAGGAGTGTGGTATTCAACACCTTGTGCAGGATTTAAACGATATGTTGCGATTCTGTTTTTGAAAGCACTTCAAATTATATAAATATGTATTTTCGAATTCAGTTCGTAATAAAGAATTTGATTTATGGATATTGGTTCTCAAATGGTATTTGAATTCATTTTTCGGTAATTCGATTTGGCATTTATCACATACTTTGAATCTTGGATTATTAAATTGTCTTCGACGAGTAGTCAGGGTTTGTACTGGAAATAAAATATAATATGTTTACATAAGTGCATATATTTATATAATATCATAACATTCGTTTTTCCGCAGTGTGATGGACCACACATTATACAGCGAATGGTATTTGGCAATAAAGCGCTATGTCTGACGTGTTGAACAGTGTCACTAAATCTTATATTATTAACGTTAAGGGATATGGGTTGCTTGATCAACTTCATCTTGCCGATTAATTCAAATGCTATTTAACATTTACATATATACAAACATTACTCGTTTTTCAAACACCTCGTAAAGGATTATATTTATTAATATTGATTTCAAGATGACTTATAGAATGATAAGACTATCCAGATTCTTTGTGTTCGAATTCTAACACTTTACATTTTAAACACTCAATTACATTAGAATATAATTCAGTAATATTCAAACAACCAAACCAAGACAAATGAACCAAATCGTGATCGGATAAACTTTTACTTAATGCATCCAAGCTTGAGCTTAAAAATTGGAATGAATCTATAAATTTAATTTGAATAGGGCGATTACAATTCTTGTTGTGTACGTATTTAGTAATCGTTAAATACTTTTCTTTTGATTTAGGTATAATTTTAATGTGGCCTTTATATTTAACTAGTTCTTTAATAAACAGATGAGAATCATAATTCGATAAATTGTGAAAAATTACAGGTATGAATGGACATATTCTGTACATCGGGTTGCAATGATTATGTGCAGGTCCTCTATATTTTCCTGTCACATGATCATGGTCTCGCACTTTATCATCGAGTAACAAGCGATCACAAATATGACAAGTATTAGCATTGTTATATTGAATTTGCTCTTTTTTAGTTAAAGGTATCATTTGTTTTTTAATAAATAATAAATCGTTTATTTTCTTCACATCTTCTATTAATTTAGTAATAAATACTTCCACACAGGCTGGACCTCTATGTGTAACATATTTATTCTGACTTGGATCGTGTGCACAACATATGTAGTATCCAAAACATGAAGGCACGTGTTTTTTTAAATTGTGTGTATTTTCACTCATTTTTTCATTACAATTCATCAATAAACTTTCGAAATCTGCATATATTACATAGTTGATTTTTTGTTTTCTTTCATAATTTTTAAAACTGAGTTTACTATTCTTTTCAGGTAACACAGATAAAACTTTTGAACACGTATGAGATCTGTATTTTGTTTCACTACTATAATATTGTAAGCATGATTCACACAATAAAAATAATCCTTTATGATTTGTCATTTGATGTCGTAATAAACGTTTGAGATTTTTAATCAAGCAATAATGAGATTTTCCTTTTTTTTCTAAGTATAGTAAATTAACATGAATAAATTGTCTGTTATTTGTTAAATACAGAGGTCCAGTCACATTGTCGTTCTTATTGTTTAGTCCATAAACGTTAATACTAATGTTATTGTTTTTTTCAAATATTATAATGTCTTGATAAGATACTAGGAGAGACATATCATTAATATTAAATACAGAACTGTAGTGTGGATACGAATTCGTTCTACAAACATTCAACTTTGTCGGATATAACGCAGCTACAACACTCCATAGAAAACAATGACTGTCATTATTTTTTATATTAATACAACTATGTGTGTTCTTAATTTTTCTCGGTAAATCTAAATAGGTTCCACCTCGTAAAGGATTATATTTATTAATATTGATTTCAAGATGACTTATAGAATGATAAGACCATCCAGATTCTTTGTGTTCGAATTCTAACATTTTACATTTTAAACACTCAATTATATTAGAATATAATTCAGTAATATTCGTACTATTACAAATAATTTCATATTTCGTATTGAAGGATTTCAGTTGTTGCTCGCTTGTTTTTAATAACACAAAGTAAGCAAACAATTCGAAATTCAACTTCAAACAAGTATTTTTCATAGTAGACATTTGTATGAGTTTTATGACTTCGTTTTCATTCTGACACAAGAATGTCTCAGGAGTGTGGTATTCAACACCTTGTGCAGGATTTAAACGATATGTCACGATTCTGTTTTTGAAAGCACTTGAAATTATATAAATATTTTCGAATTCAGTTCGTAATAAAGAATTTGATTTATGGATATTGGTTCTCAAATGATATTTGAATTCATTTTTCGGTAATTCGATTTGGCATTTATCACATACTTTGAATCTTAGATTATTAAATTGTCTTCGACGAGTAGTCAGGGTTTGTACTGGAAATAAAATATAATATGTTTACATAAGTGCATATATTAAATATTAGCAATCATAAAATTATACTGGGTACATACATTATAAAATTATACTAAGATTACACAATTGATTCATTTTATAAGTTTAGAATCTGATAGATAGATGATAGAAAGGTACATAAGTAGAATAACAGTTTCTACTACGTTTCAAGGTATTATGCGAATACACGTATACACTAATAATATTGACTAACAAATTCAGAGGGACAATGCTTAAACTCACATCGAGTATTATCAATAAATTCTTTTAAACTCTGCCATGCTGGTGTCCCATCATCCGTTCTATTTTTAATGGTGACGACCGCATGCCTCCAACGATTTATTGGTGCTATGCGTTCAATTTCTCCACATTCGTATATCTTTAGCTCAATGTAATATTTGCCTAACTTCTTTTCATCGCTTTGTTTTTGCAAACCATTCGCGATTCGACGGGTATAATACGAATATAGTGGTGGTATTTTTTTATTACCCGGGGGGATTCCAACAGCATCGGCTTCGTCATCATCATCGCTGTCCGTGCCGAATAGGTTGTATGATGTAGGCCTCATGCAGGTGCTTATGGGGTGGATAGACGTCTTCTTCTTTTTTTTGTTCTTATCTGCATTTGATGATTCTCCCTCTGCCAATCTCTTTGTAGACGTAGACGGCGATGGTGACGACGACGCTTTGACTCCTTTCGACTTTTTCAACAACCTCTGCTGCTGCTGTTCGACTTCATCGTCGGAAGAGAAGAGATGTGTGGCTGTTACTTTGGACCTGCAAAGAAAGAAAATCTGTTAAAATGATGAAATTATGAAATGAGTAATAAGACGAATATAAATGAACTGACTGAATGTAATAAATATTCGAAATGAGTGAATAGAAAGAGTAAATAAAATGAATTAATGAACGATATTTGGTATGTGAGAATAGAACACATATTTGAAAAGTGTGTGAAATGTTGAATAGATCAAAATAGTGAATAGAGGAATTAAATTATTGCATTTATCTAATATTATTGATATTACTATAAACACTTATTTAAATATCATAAATAAAAGTCACTTACATTTTTGGGGACTGAAGACTTGGTTGACTTGTAAGCTCGTAGTTGGTGATGATGCCAGCTCTCGTATGAGTGTTTGCGGTGAAACTTTCAGACCCAGCGTCTTAAATAGTGCTAAAACTACGTCATAATATTCCGAATATGGATTAGGGCACGTGTTGGTAAAAATGCTATGTTAGTTATGTACCAAATATAGAAAGTGTTTATTGTAATTAATATTTTAGGTAATACAATAGGTACTGTTCAACCTATTCATTTACTAATAATTTTACCCTACTGCTCCAAACAAAAGAGAGTGTATGCGTATATCAACTTTTATTTTAAAAAGAGGTATTTTTCCAATAGCAGTCAAGATCTGTTATGTTCAGTAAATATTGTTTAAAGCAAACTTGAAAGTTTTTATATTCTTTAAGTTCTTAAATCTTTTATATTTGCACTAATAAACGATTAACACGTTTCATAGTGTAAATTGTATCATATATATCTGTGGAGCATAACTATGCTGAAAACCGTATCAAAATTGGTTCAGCCAAACGCGAGATAATCACGCACAAACGAGTACATACCGGTGAAACTGAGAACCTCCTTTTTGAAGTTAAAAACATGACTTACTTATCTTTCTGTTAGTGACTTAACAATTAATAAATATAATACAAATAGCAGACAAAACCAAACGTAGCGATAGTATGCCGATATTGCTACATGATCATGATGATCTCCTTATAAGAAATACTTACATTGCAAAATAATTATGTTTGACATAATAACTGTATACCGTCGGTTTGCCTGTTGATTTATTTTGATTGAGTGTATGAAAATAAACGTAATGAACAAACCCATTATAGATTTTTTTTATTCATATAACTTTTAGTAAACAATACATTCTTGGACACGTGTCGAGATGTTAGGGTTTAAATTTCACCTTACCATATTTATAAGGATATAATATCTAACAAAAACATGCGATTTTGAACTCTAAACATTAAAATAAAATAACGTATAATTAGTATATAAATGAAATAAAAATTCTTATTAAAATCTAGTCGATCTTCTGTTCCCGACAGTGACAATTGTATTAAACGTGTACCTACCGAATTTAGGTAAGTTTTAATATTATTCCGTTGTATCTTTTCTTATACGTTGTATGCGGTTAGTGAAATATCTAATAATCAAATGAAATATTAATGAAATCTTGTTTTTTAAGGTGTGTCAATCAAGTATGCAACGCTCACCATCCTACAGTCCTGTTTTAGATAACATTGGGCTACAATCTACTGTAAGTATCTATGTAAGTGATAATCGGTGTTAACAACTAAAATTCATATTGGATGCTGTTTAATTGTACTAAATCAACTATAATTTTATTTCAGAATTTAATAGGGTGTTCAGATCCAGTTCTTAGTCCATTTTCCTATGCTCAAGACCGAGAGAGCTGGTACGCCGAAGTGGCGGCAAATGCATGCGAAGAGGTGAAACGGGAAAAAATAGAAAATAAACAAAAAAAGAAGAAAAAAGATAAATCTAAAATTTTAAAAAACACGTCCTTTGTCTCGCGTAAAGAGCCCGGACATACTCGACGAATAATAAAAATTATAGTACATGATGTGAATGATCGTCAAATGGAAGAATTTGACAATGACTCTGATAGTGCAAGCGTGAATATACAATATTTAGTACAAAATGAATTTGATGAAATAATGAGTGAAACTGACCGTTTAGTGAATAAAATTATTAAAAAGTTAGGATCAAGTCCATGTTATTAATTTTTTTTCATATTTATAATAAATATTCTGGATATTCTATTTATAATGGTTATTTTTTTAATAGTTGTATCTAGGTTTTAAATCCAAACATTATTTTTATTGATAATCAAATAAAATCGTTCCAAATAAATGATGTATGCTTTTATTTCTGTGTCATAAAAAGAAGTTAAATAAATAACCACTAACACAGCACATACGTAGGTGTATAAAGCATCGTGATGCACAATAGCGAGCGCATACCATTTTTGTTAGGCCGTCGTGTCGAATAGACTGTCGCGACTGTAGCTCGAATTTCATGCACATGCCACTGAATTGTTGCATGAATGTAATAATTAACAATGAGAGTTTGATATGTTAATGATTCAATATAGTAATAAATATAAGAGCCAATATAAAGAATGCAATTACTTTTATATATTATGGGTTTAGATTTGTAAACAATTTATTGCAATGTTACATATTCTGCAGTCTAAAGATGTGTTGTTTTTAACAAGATATATAAAGAGTAGCAAGTATAGATTTGAATGAAATTACATGAATGAATAGATGATATTGAATAAAAAGATCATTTCGAATACAGATTATTGAATAGAAGGACCGTTTCGAATAGAGTATTGGGGGGCCTGGATCTTGTTTGATCCAGGACCCCCAATACATACCTACTCATATCAACGTACTAGCCGTGCCCCGCGGTTTTACGTTTCCGTGGAAAAAATAGGTTTTCGATTTTACACCTTGTGTTACAAAATAGCAATTTTATTATGGATCCCTAATTTTGAAAATAAAAAAATTATAGCCTATAGCCTTCCTCGATAAATGGACTACCCAACACTGAAAGAATCATTCAAATCGGACCAGTAGTTCCAGAGATTAGCGCGTTCAAACAAACAAACAAACAAACTCTGCAGCTTTATAATATTATTAGTATAGATGTAAATATGGTACTGACATCAAAAATGTTTTTTTTTTTAAATTTTGTTGTGTCTGTTTGTTGGTTCCGGCTAATCTCTGGAACCGCTGGATGATTTTGACGGGACTTTCACTGGTAGAAAGCTGATGACCCCAGGAGTAACTTAGGCTCATTTTCATAGACCAGCTTCGCCTTACGGAGTTATTTGAGATTTACAACAATAACCAAGAGTAGCACCGCGTGACTCATCTAGTAATAAATAAAAATTAATACTTACATCATCATCATCATCCTATCGCAGTCCACTGCTGGACATAGACCTCTCCAATTGCACGTCTCTTAGTTCGATCCTTTCAGCTCCTGCCGTTCGTCCGACGCGTCTTGCACAAATCATCATTCCACCTGGCCTGTGGACGTTTAAAGGTGCGCGTCCATTGGCCCGCGCCGGACGCACGGCACGCAACGGATTGAACGGATTTGCTTTGCTCAGAAATGCCGGCGGCGCGGATAGTGGACGCAGCACTATGTGAAATCGTACAAAGCAAAATAAAATCCGTTGCGTGCGGTGCATGCGGTGCGTCCGGCGCGGGCCAATGGACGCGCACCTTTACACTACGTTTGCCGAGACGCGGTCTCCACTCAAGAACACGTTTACCCAAACGGTTGTCGGTTTTGCGGCTAATATCGCCAGCCCATTGTCACTTCAGCTTGCTAATCCTGTGGGCTATGTCGATAACTTTAGTTCAGAACTGCACCAACGAAGCAGTCTAAAAACCAATGTAAAGAGAAAGTTACTTTAAACAGTATGAATTGTACAGTTTACAACTAGACAGACAAATTATGGTATTACTTTTATAATAAATTATCTTTAATGTGAAACCCATGAATTTTAGAACTCTCGGTAGAGAACCTCATGCTCCACATAAATGCATTAGCAATATATTCCTGTGTCGTGGGGGATTTTAACAAGAACAATACAAACAACGGAAACATACAAGAAACGGACATTGAGAACACTCAGACTAAGAATAACAATTTGTGGATCACACAAAGTGTTTTCCCGTGTATAATTTGAACCCACAACACTTAGCGCACTAGAGAGTGGCGTGGAGACCGCTTAAACCACTAGGTAGGCCAATCGTGCAGTCTATGGTCTGCAATCTAGTTATATTTATAGTCTTTATCACAAAATACATATCTATATATGTTTAATTTTTAAGAATCTATTAATCATCATCATCATCAGCCTATCGCAGTCCACTGCTGGACATAGGCCTCTGCCATTGCACACCACTCTGATCGATTTTGGGCTTCTCGCATTCAGCTCCTGCCAGCCATCTTACGCAGGTCGTCACTCCACCTCGCCCGTGGGCGTCCTACACTATGTTTACCAAGACGCGGTCTCCACTCCAGAACTCTTCTGCCCCACTTCCACTTCAGCTTGCTATTCTGGTGGGCTATATCGATGACCTTAATAAATTCTTAAATAAATACCTAGATGATAAGCTTTTCAAAAAGTACTAAACTATGCTGAAGTTTCATATACGTACAAGAGTTTTCTAGAACATGTTAATGTTAACCTTTACGTAAGAACGGACAGCGACCTGCCTCATAGAGCCATTAAACAGATTAAAAATGTATAATTTCATTGTAAACATGCTGGAACTTAATATCTTTCACTTATATTACTTTTCAGTATGTTTATATATTTATATCAGTTGTCTAGTACCCCTAATACAAGCTCTGCTTAGTTTGGGACTAGATAGCGTTGTGTGTAAGACGTCCGAAATATTTGTTATTATTTATTATATGCTATGTGGACTTACAAAGTAGTATAATCATCATCCTGCCTTTAAAAGTTCACTATTGGACATAGGCTTCTCTTTAGTAAGGAGAATTTTTTGGTCCACTTCACCAAGCTGGCCATACGGTTTTTTTGTTTTTTTTTTTTGTTTTTACTGCAGCATCATTAATGTATAGGATCACAATGTCATATAACTTTAAGCTAAGCTGTGCTAATACTATAAAAGCTAGATTGACTAATAGAGTACAGTACTCATATACACTACGACTGCGCCAACGTGGCAGTCAAAATTTATTTATTTTATTTATATTTATTTATTAACAAAAAAACCTTGTAATTAAAAGCTTCAACATTACAAATAGGAAAAGAAAGATTTTGTGCACAATTGGTATTTGAACTCTGGTACCCATGGTAAGATTTAACTTGTGTTATGGATACCAGGGCTCTTACACAAGGTAACATTGTCTGCATAAATATAATTGAAAATTTTACATTATACTTAGATAAAAAAGAAAAATCAAACTAAGACTAAAAATAAAAACTCAAAACAAAAAAAAAAATCAAACACTGCCCATGCATATGTGTATAGTTTGTGTATGTGTGTGTGTGTGTGTGTGATTTATGTGTGAGTTCCAGGTGTCTTGTGAATATGATAATGGCGCTCGCACAATATAATCAAAATCTCAATATAAAAGAAAGTAACCGTAAATAATAAGAAAATATTTTCTTTTTCTCAATAACAATCGTAGAAGTCAAATTTAATTTTTTTCGGCCAACTAATACAACGCCATCTAGTCCCAAACTAATCAGAGCTTGTATTATTAGTACTAGACAACTGATATAAATACATAAACATACATATTATACATAGAAAACACCAAATCTAAAAAAACAATAATAGTGGATCACACAAACACTTGGTTCGACCCTGGAATCGAACCCGAGACATCAAGCACCGCAGTCGGATACGCTCCCACTGCGCCACCGAGGCAGTCAAGTCAACTTAACCAAAAAAATCGTCCAATTTAACGTCATAAAATATATTATACACTGTCAGTGTAAGATGTCAAAGTCATTTTGCATGTGACTGTACTCAGCTGGAGCTTCAGAATTCGTGGAAACAAAAGCAAACTTATTTGAAGAAGTATGTATGTGTTTGTGTTCCGTGCCCAAAAAATGAACGAACGGTTGGCTACGTACGTCGAAATGTAATTGATTTAAAGTTATATGGCATACACATCACACGAGGAATGGTTTAAAAAACGTAAAAAATAACTTATACAGTTTCTTTTTGTCTAAATCTTATACACTTCTTAGTACTGTGGGGACTTTTAAGAAGATATTTTGATGGTTGATAGTAACTTTTAAATGATGAGTTATTTATTCTTATCATTCAAGCGCTTATAGCCGTGTGGGCTTCGGTGATTGATAACAATCACCAAAGGTAAGCAACGATGGTGCGGTCAGACCTAGATGGGTGACCGTTTCTGGCATGTTATGTTATGAGCGTTTCCGTGATTCGGAGGTCACGTTAAGCAGTCGGTCCCGGTTGTTTTCATAAGATAACAGTCGTGAATCTTAGTTGGAGGCCTTGGGACGGCTTTAAAATATCATTCCTCAACCCGCACTCGGCCAGGGTGGGGACGTATGGCCTTAACCCTCTCCGGAGAGGAGAGCCAAGCCCAGCAGTGGGACATTGTGGGTAGTTATTTTTTTTTTATTAAAAAAATATTTTTTTCTTGCCTCAGTGGTGCAATGGTAGTGCTTGCGATTGCCATAGTTTAGGTCTCGCATTTGTATTCCGGGTCGGAATAAATTTTCGTGTGATCTACAAATATTGCTTAGATGGCTTTTTAAAAAAAAGGATAATATAAGAATTATATACGTCTGTCTAGATGTCAATACAAGTTAGTATTTGACAAGTACTCTGCTTAGTTTGAAGATAAATGGCGTTGTGAGTCAGATGTTCAAAATATTTATTACTAGCTTTCGCCCGCGGCTCCGCCCGCCTGTATATCGGTTATCGCGGTAAAAAGTAGCTTATGTCCTTTCCCAAGTTCAGTTATATCTTCATACCAAATTTCATTAAATCGGTGCAGTGGTTTGGGCGTGAAAGCGTAACAGACAGACAGACAGAGTTGCTTTCGCATTTATAATATTACTAACTTTTGCCAGCGGCTCCGCCCGCGTGTATATCGGTTATCGCGGTAAAAAGTGGCCTATGTCCTTTCTCAGGTTCTAAACTATTTGAGTACCAAAATTCATCAGAATTGGTTAAGTGGTTTAGGCGTGAAAACGTAACAGACAGACAAAGAGAGTTACTTTCGCATTTATAATATTAGTAGGGAAGTAGGGATAGTAGAGATTAGATATAACATTATTAATTCTAAAAAGAAAGAAAGAGCATGGTGACCACTATTCCTGGATTTTATATCATGCTTTCCATTAGGTCCAAGTTAAAGTTCACAAAACTACCCACAAAACAGCAAATAAACCTTACAACTTAATAGCATTTAAGTAATCCTACTTGATAAATATTGATGCGAAAGTTTGTGATATTGTATGGATTTACGCAGAAACTACTCAACGAATTTTGATCAAACTTTATAGTAATATAGGCTGGACATCAGAATATACCACACAGACCGCAATAACCGACATACAAGCGGGAAAAGCCGCGGGCAAAAGCTCCTATAATATATATGTGTAGTCTCGCCGTAAGTCAGGAATTAGCCAGCACTGGGCTAGACCGCATTCCTGGAGGGAATACAGGGCCGGACAGGCTGCGTGGGTTTCTTGTGATGATTCCAGGACGCCATTTAATACATTTTGAAGAATCGCTAGAGTGGGTACCTTTTAATAAAGACAATATGTATGTATTTATGAAAGCCCTGATACTTATTTAGCACTAGGATATATATACCTAATATATGAGTCGTCTATAACTTATATATGTACATCTAAACTTTAAGTTTTATAATCCATGTTGATATGATAAATTTGTAACAAAATACAAATTCGAAACTAAAAGTAAATCGATCAGGTTTGTTTGTTACGCTATTACGACTAAAATGCTGATCTGATTTGAATGAAATTCACAATGTAGACACTTAGATTCTTAATGAGTGCCATAGGCCACTATTTATCGTGGTAACCGATATACCCGCAGGCGGACCCGCGTCCAAAAGTATGTAAAAGTATAAAATGTTACTATCATTAATACTTACCTAAAAGATAAAACCTAAAGATTGTTGAACACGGCCCTGCTCTAAAGTCAACGATCTCAGCAACACAAAAAAAACATCTATTTGTAGAGTACTTCTACTTTCTCGCAGTTATACTAAAAATAGGTACTAATTCAAATTGGCTGGATTATTCACTAGTTGGCTGTAAATTGCTTTATATAGGAAAATTAAAATCGATAGAGACTATCAATTACAGTATTAAGGTATTCGCACATTACACCGACTCAACGCCGACTCAACTCCAACTCAACTTACAGTATGGCATTGAAATGTAAACTCTATGTTATGTTTATTAAGAGTGAATTTGTCAACTTGTAAGTTAAAGGTATACGACGCGTGGTCAACGCGTTGTTCACCTATTGATTGTCACCGACCCGTTTGCCCCTCGTTTTGGATGAATTGGTCACGAGTCGACAATGTGCTTGCGGCTATCGGGCGACGCGTTGCCAACTCGTCTTGGCCGGTCAATATTCCTGTTCCGTTTTTCTTCATGTTCTTCGTAACATATCATGGGCCTAATATCTTCTGTTTATTTTATTTTCGTTATCGAGTATCATCGCTATTATTGCCAGTTCTTGATATGTGAAGCGAGATATTTTACGCTTGCTCTAGATGAAATTCGAGTAATAACTGATAGATCTGGTTAAGGTTGAGCTAGTTGACAAAGCGCTTCCCACTCGTCGACGACGCACTGCTCACTCATTGACGCCAAGTTGTCCACTGGTGACCGATGCGTTGATTGCCTAGTTGACGACTCGTTGATACGATCGATAGTTCTAGTTGGAAGTGTGTTGAATTGGCGTTGAGTCGGTGTAATGTGCGAAGACCTTTATTCGAGATCTGATCTAAGGGTCGTTGATCTCAGGACTTAAGGGTGCGTACTTACCTTATATTATAAACTGACTTCTAACAATATAATCGGGTGGTTTAGACAAATTATTGTTTTGAAGCTGGGTGTTCTTTGTGTCCGATTTTAGAACATTTTTAAAGTTATAAAGGATTTATTATTTCGGACATCTTACCCACAACGTCATCTAGTCCCAAACTAAGCAGAGATTGGATTATGGGTACTAAACAACTGATATAAATACATAAACATACTGTTTTTTTGTAAATACATACACATTATACATAGAAAATACCCAGACTCCGAAACAATTATTTGTGGATCACACAAAAATTTAGTCCGACCCGGGAATCGAACTCGAGACGGAAAAGTAACGGAGAAATCCTGATTAATATAATTTAATGCATTTATGTGTGCAAATAATTGCAAAGAGGTTATAAGCCAATCTCCGTTCATTATATCCGTATAATAAATTTATTTATTGTATTTTTATGATTGAAGTTAAATTTTAACGCTTACTTTAATAGTTTCTGTATTTTAATAATGGTTAAGTAATAGTGATGACTATAACTAGGGATGTCACGGAGGAGAAAATAGACGGATATCCGGATATTAATCGTAACTGATTCAGATTTCGAATAAATTTTAACTGGATAATTTTTAAACTGAATGAACGAATTATTCTTATTTATACACGCTGAAATGCAAACACTTTTTTGATCATCTAACACACAACATCATCTAGTCCCAAACTAAGCAGAACTTTTGCTATGGGTAGGTACTAGACTTTAGTACTTTGTAAATACATAGAAACATATTATCAATAGGAAACACCCAACAAATATTTGCAGATCATACAAACTTTTGGTCCGACCCGGGAAGTGAACCCGAGACCTCTTGATCAGCAGCCGCATACCACCACATCTGCGCCACCGTGGCAGTCTATGTCTTATGAAACAAGAAATGTTTCATAAGACAAAGTTTATTACAGACAATAAAATTGCCATGTTCTTAAAAGTTGTGTAGAAATTCTAGCTAGGGTTGTAAGCCACTACCTTCAATCATAGACGTGACGAACCATAGAGCCATGTTTTTAGGGTTCCGAAGTTTATGACTCGGAACCCTTATAGATTCGTCATGTCCGTCCTCGACTTACCGTCCAAATGGCAAGTGCTAAAAAGATGAAACTTTGCATGAATATGTGTTGTAAGTACGTCGACAAAGTGCTACCATAAAAAATAAAATTTTGGGGTACCTCCCCTACACGTAAAGTGGGGATGATTTCTTTTTTCTCGTGGCTACCCCACCTTGTGGGGTATCATAAGATATGTCCTTTAAAAACAATACAGGGTTTCTAAGACAATTTTTTGGTTTTGGTATCCGTTTGCGAGAAATTCCACTTTAAGGGCACTTTTTAAACACCCAAAAAAATCGTTTGAGCTGTTCCAGAGATTAGGCCAATCCAAATTGGTTAAGCTACTTCTGACATTATCGCACACAAACACACACAAATATAGTTCTACTAAAAATATCATTTAAATATTACTTTTTCGCAATAAAAATATCATTTCAAAGCAACAAACTGTATTCTATTCTACTTCAAATAGCCATATACCAACAGTCGCATTCCCAATAATTCTAAATACAGATAAAATTCCACTTAAAAAACTAGCAAAGAAAGTTCATTTTCTAACAACACTACTTCTAAATTAAGAAGTACAAAGACAAACACAATTAAAAATCCACCTAAAACCCATTGAAGAAAGTGCATTTTCTAACAACACTACTTCAGAATTGGCAAGTACAAAGACACAGATCTTCAGTGAATTCGCAAATATACTTGCTGTTTCTAAGCTGCACTTTCTCCGACATCATGTGGAATGAGGTGAGTGGAATTCTAACAAGTGTCCGTGATCTTGACCTGGAGGGCAATCGGTTATATATTTAATCATCTATTTGTTTAACAAGTCGCAAGTATTCAAGTAAAAGTAATCATAGCCGGTTTTTAATGGCATATACACGTTTTGTTTCTTAAAACGATTTTTAAACAAGTTTTTTTTTTATTAAAAACTTCGAGCTGATTACATAAAAACTAGTGATAAATTAATTAAATCAATAATTGTTTTGGACACTTTACACACAACGTCATCTAATCCCAAACTAAGCAGATCTTTTATCAAGGGTACCTAGTCATCATCATCAAATACATAACTTTTTTTGTAAATTTATACTTATTTTACATAGAAAACACCCAAACTTTGATCAAACATTTGTGGTTTACACAAATATTTGGTCCGACCCGGGAATCGAACCCGAGACCTCCAGCACAGCAGTCGCATGCGCTACCACTGCGCAACCGATTCAGTCCAAATATTTCGATATTAGTATGGAAGTGAGGATGATGGATCGAAATACACTACGGTATCTTTAATTTTAATTATATTATCTTCATAGCATAAATTATTGAAGAATTTATTTGTTTCTATTTAGCTATACATTTTTAGTATACCAAATTTCACATTCTTGTCTGTTTAAGTTTTATATAAAAAATGCTTACAAAAACTGTACCTACTATATTAAATGAATAGATTTGCCCGCGGTTCCGCTCGCCTGTATAGATGTTATCGCAACATAAAGTAGTTTATGCCCTTCTCCAAAGTTTAATACTTCTCTAAACCCAAATTTATTCAAATCGGTTAAGCTGATAGACAGACAAACATACTAAATTTGTTACTGGCTAGATGAATAGTGTTAATAATAATAAATGGCTACTAAGAATCATCATCATCAACAGCCTTTAACAGTCCACTGCTGGACATAGGCCTCTCCTTATAAAGGCGGTTTTGGCCTACTATACCACGCTGGCCAGACGGGTTGGTATAGGGTTGGTTTCAACTTGCGACTGCAGTGAGGATTCGGCTCATCACACGCTGGCGGTCTGCCCCGCATGGGAGACGCAGCGCCGGGTCCTCACTGCAGTCATCGGAGGGGATCTCTCGCTGCCGGCCGTCGTTCGTTCCATGGTCGGCAGCGAGAGCTCATTTACCGCGGTCGCAACCTTCTGCGAGGACGTAATCACGCAGAAGGAGGCGGCGGAGAAGGCCCGGGAGGACGACATCCAATCGGACCAGATTCGCCGCCGGCGACTCGGGCGGCGGAGGCGCGAACATCTGCGCCTCATGCCGCCTTGAGTGTGGCCGCGGGTGGACGGGACGGGTTTTCCCTCCACCCGCATTATGTGGCCAGCCGCGAGGGGGCGGCGTCGGTGTGTGCCGGACGCCGCCTAAGAGAGGGTCGTCAAATCGAGACGGTGCCCGCATCAGGAGCGGGCAGGCGCTGGAGAAGTTCAGAAGGAGATCCCACCCTGGACTTCTCCTACTCCTAAACGGAGAAGCGCGGAGAGGGCACACTGTGTGTTTTTTAGTCGGTTCAAGTCCGACACACCACCCCGCCGTAACCCCCGGTGGGGTGACGGTCCATGATGATTTTTCACACACTAAAAAAAAAAAAAAAAAAAAAAGGGTTGGTTTCAAGTTGTCCTTCTCTTTGCATTGATGTTGTCTTGCGTAGTTTATCCCTTAGTCGCCTTTTACGACACCCGCGGGATGAATAGGAGTGGTCACACTGTATTCTTAATCCGTCACCACACGGACTATTAAGAATACGGCTACTAAGAATAAGGTTTAAATATAGGAAGTGGTTGATTGTTAAGTATGTACTTAAAACACACTTAATACACTTGACACATTCGGTCAAGCATTCTTAGTATCGGTGTAAGTTAATGGTAAGAAAAAACATGTGTTATGATTTGAAAGGAAGTCTTACAAAAACATACGATTTCGATTTCTCTTTAAATATGAACAGGAACACCACCAAGACCGACATGATAGCTTGAAAGAACTTGTAATTACTTAGAACATCGTTACTTGTCTATACAAATAAATAAAATAGGACTGTCTGTACGTGTGTCAAATGAACATTACTAAATGCATGTCCCGAAAATTCCGAGATCTCGCGATATTGTAATTACTGAGCTCGCGAGATCTCGAATTTGCGATCTCGACTCGAGATTAATTATCGTGTAAATACACACACTGCACACATATTACCAACAGACACTTTAATTACTAGTACAGATTTTATCTAGGACTTGCAGTTGTCTCTGGTTTCCATGAAGATCTTAATTTCTCCAACACTACTTTACGTTTAAGTGCCAATGTCAATATACGGTAACTGTGTCGACTAGTATAGTCATTGGATAATGAAGACGCTTCTTATGTGTAGAATTTGTTTTTACCCGACTACGATAAAGCCAAAGAAGGATTTTGACAGACTATGTATGTATGTGTGTTCATTTGTTCAATCATAGCTCCTCAACTATTTATTAGAACTGGACATATGAGGTATTGTTAGGAGTGTCTTGATCGTCCGCTGGGTGTAGGCTATATGACGTGTCACTGAATCTATTGAGATGCCCTCTAGCGATCATAAAGTACTGTTTTAAAAATAAATTTGAGATAAATATGCCGTGTTTGGTGCCATTGGCAGGGTCATTACTTGTACATTTCATCATCATCATCAACAGCCTTTAACAGTCCACTGCTGGACATAGGCCTCTCCTTAGAAAGGAGGTTTTGGCCTACTATACCACGCTGGCCAGACCGGTTGGTATAGGGTTGGTTTAAAATTTTCCTTCTCTTTGCATTGATGTTGTCTTGCGTAGTTTATCCCTTTGTCGCCTTTTACGACACCCGCGGGATGAATAGGGGTGGTGACACTCTGTATTCTTAATCCGTCACCACACGAAAAGTCAACTACATTTCAAATATATATATGCATTTATTACAAGCTGTGTAACAAACCTACAAGCACCTTTACTCAACATCACTTCTCCTAAACTGCTATGATATATCCTAAAAGAATGTAAAAATATAAGAGATAGTCTTATATTTTTACATTCTTTTTATTAGCTTCAAGTTTGTTTGTAACCTACTCCTTTGGGTGCGATTTTGACCCACTTTAAACGGCCAGATTTCGTTCAAACTTTGGTGATTTATCGAGGACCGATGACAATACACTAATTTGAAAAAAAAAACCAAAAAAAATGTTAAAACAAGTTAGTCTTTTTTAGTCAAGAAAAAAAAAGTTTTAAAAAACACAACAAAACGTATTTGTTTAGTTTTTTAAAACTATTTATTTCACATTGTAATCGCAGCAGGTATAATTTAGTGGCTGGTATGTGATTTAATCATTTACATTATAAGTCATTACTTATAATGTGGATTGTATGAACCGGTACGTAAGTCGGAGAACTGCATCGAATATTTGGCAGAGAACGTGCTAAAATAGGTTGAAGAAAGTTTTGTTACTTTGAATGATGTTAAGTACCACAAGACATTTATCAATATTGAAACTAAGAGATTGTACGATTGGTATGAGAATTTATAAAAGGCTTATGTTATCAAAATTATTTTTGGCTGAATTTCGCGGTGTTACCAGCGGTTAAACTTCTAACTTACGTACGTCTAACTTACTCCGTAAGCCATTAGCTATCTGACAGTGAAAGTCCCATCAAAATAGGCGCAGCTGTTCCAGAGATTAGCAGGAACAAACAGACAGAAAGATAGTCAAAAAATTTTCAAAATGTAATTTTCATGCAAGTACCTTAAATAATTACATAAACATTTAGCTATCAAACAATTCATTTGATGTTAAAAACATACACTTCAATTTATTTGTATAGATTTGGAGAGGCCTATGTTCCGCAGTGGACTGCGATGGCCTGATGATGATGATGATGAATAGATTTATTTGTTTATAAGATATAAATATATATATATATATATATATATATATATATAATTCGACATTACATACAAAAGCGGACTTAATACCATGAGGCATTCTTTCTTAGTAGACTTTCAGACCCCAAACAACGTGTGGCCGTATGGCCTTAACCCTCTCCTGAGAGACCCCAGCCTAGTAGTGGAACGTAAATGGTTGTTGATGAGACCTTCAGGTGATGTAAAAATATGATGCGGTAGTTGCAGAGTTCGTTTTAGGAAATTCAGTGCTTTCTAGCTGTTAAGTCCGACTTGTTAAATATCTATTAAAGATTTGCTTACGAAAATAACTATAATTTATTATTTAAATAAGTCTTCCTCGGTGAGTGCCAAAAGTTTTGGTTACAAATATAACTTATTTTACCTTAGTGCCTTTAAATGAAATGTGAGATTATCACAATGATTTATAAGTCTCAATAACTTGTACTTAACTTTCACACTCCTTGATAAATGATAACACGGAATTAATGCAATGATCGATCTGCACAACAATCTGTACAAATTAATAAAATTGGTTTATCTGTATGTAATATCAAATGTACAGTTTTTTACAATATGCATATCCTTATCAATATTATGAACGCGAAAGTTTGTAAGTATGTATGTATATTTGTTGCTCTTTCACGCTCTTCCTTCCTATGCCGAGCAGTCAAAAGCTGGAACTCACTGCCAGCCCACGTGTTTCTTTCCCACTATGATCTTAAGCGGGGCGTGAAAAAAGCATCTCACTAAGCCGCCATAGTGTGGGCCGCCATACTTTACTGTCTGCATTTGCAGCAATGATGTGTGGTTTCATTCACTCTTGGATTCTGCTCATGCTTTCCATCAGGCAGCGTAGAGTCACTTTGGTAGGTTTATTATACAAAAAAAAAACTACTGAATAGATTTTAAATGAAATTACACAATAATATAGCTTACATACGGAGTAACACATATGCTACTATTTACCGTCCCTTAAATAAAGTCGCCTTTCTTTTCAACCTAAATTATCATTGCATTAAGGGCGCCATCCATTTTTTTTACTTGTGGAAATCCCCTTTGACCGACACCCCGCCGGGGTTTTCTATGCGGCGGGGCGGTGAGTTGAAATCAAACCGACTAAAACCACGCTCATAGCCGAGTGGCTTTAGTTGATTGGAAACAATCACCAAGGGTAAGCAACGACGGCGCGGTCGGACCTAGATGGGTGACCGTTTGTGGCATTATATGTAATGAGCGTTTCCGTGATTCGGAGGTCACGTTAAGCAGTCGGTCCCGGTTGTTATCATAAGATAGCAGTCGTGAAGCTTAGTTGGAGGCCTTCGGGCGGCTTAAAAACATCCAACAGCAAGATTACGTAGCCACAACGTGTCTTGCCTGTCCCCAACCTGCACTCGGCCAGCGTGGGGACGTATGGCCTTAACCCTCTCTTGAGAGGAGACCCTGAGCCCAGCAGTGGGACGTTATGGGTTGTTGATGATGAAAACCACACAGTGTGCCCTCTGTGCGCCTGAGGTTTAGGAGGAGTCCAGAGTCAAATCTCCCTCTCGACCTGGGCTCTTCAAATCATCGACTCGGGATCTGTCTCTACTAATCAAGGGTCATCCATGCAGTGAGGTTTCTAACCGATGGAAAAATACGGAGCAGGGCGCTGATTAAAAATTATTTAGGCATACTTACATTTATTACTTACAGGCTACAGTGGGTACCTACTTACAGTCACAATTCTGGATTCCTACAGCACTCAGGGAAGGGTCATTGAAATGTGTATAAACTACTCCAATGACAGTGTGTTCTTAAACTATACATATATTGATACAACTGACCCACAAAGCCCCGCCTGCATCTTCCATTGCCCGAAGCATGATATTATACCGCGGAAGCTTTGTTTCCCATTAAAACTGTTATATTGAGCCAATATTAATAGATAAACATAATATTATTATATGCTTTCGCGCACTTTGTTTAGTATTTTAAAGGGGAACTATTCTGTCATACATGATTTTTAGGGTTCCGTAACCAAATGACAAAAACGGAACCCTTATAGATTCGTCATGTCTGTCTGTCTGTCTGTTCGTCCGTATGTCACAGCCACTTTTTTCCGAAACCATAAGAACTATACCTTTTAAACTTGGTAAGTAGATGTAATCTGTGAACCGCATGAAGATTTTCACATAAAAATAGAAAAAAGCAATACATACTTGGAACTGAAACTCAAAAAAATTTTTTTCTTCAAACCCATACGTGTGGGGGGGGGGGGATCTATGGATAGGTGTTCAAAAATGATGTTGAGGTTTCTATATCATTTTTTTTTAAACTGAATAGTTTGCGCGACAGACACTTCCAAAGTGGAAAAATGTGTCCCCCCCTTGTAACTTCTAAAATAAGAGAGTGATAAAACTAAAAAAAAAATATGTTGTACATTACGATACAAACTACTAACGAAAATTGGTTTGAACGAGATCTAGTGAGTAGTTTTTTTTAATACGTCATAAATCGTAAACCGCAATTTACCTTTCATTCAATCAATACACTATTATAAAACATCGATCAAAGTTACAACGAACTACAAGAACTTTTATATGATGTTACTTGCTGATACGGAACCCTTCATGGGCGAGTCGCGAGTTCGACTCGCACTTGGCCGCTTTTTTTGAGAAACTTTTACCGTTTACGCAGCGAAAGCGCTCAAGTGGATTAAAGAAAATGATTTTGAAATATTTTTCAATGGTGCTCCGCTCCTTTTGATCTTAGCGTGATGATATATAGCCTATAGCCTTCTCGATAAAGGGGCTATCTAACACTTTTGCTTGCGCTAAAGCTTGCGGAGAATCCAGTAGTAGATGTCACCAGTGTGACGGTAAGAAATGCATCATGGTAACCCATACTATGTCGGCCTGCTCAAATGTTTCTGCATTATTCTCCCGGCCTCTGGAAGCCGAGAGAATGATGCAGAATGATTGGGCCTCTGGTCTTACACTCACGAACGAAATACGAGAGCAATAATGCTGTCATTATTAGGATGGTCTTCTGTGTGAGGGTTCTGCCCCGGTCGAGACGAACCCTTCGTGCTGAAATCAGCATGGCTCTACTACCTACTGTACTGGACCAGTAGTTCCTGATATTAGCTCATCAGCTTTATTTAATATTAGCTTTTACCCGCGGCATCGCCCGCGTGTATCTCGGTTATGTATATTTTTTATTATTATTAGTATTTTTTTATAAAAAGTATCCAATGTTACTTTTAAGACCTTCAAGAATATGTGTACAAAGTTTCATGATGATCGGTTGAGTAGTTTTCGCGTGAAAGCGTAACAAACACACTTACATTCACATTTATAATATTAGATAGATGTGTGTCAGTGTGTGCGCTTGTATTTGTATGCGTGTGTGTATGTGGGCGTGTGTGTTTAAGTTACAATGAACAGTATTCGTAAATAGTTTTCACTGAATAATTGAATACTTGGATTAGGATTGGGATAGGACACTGAATAATTGGATTAGGATTCTAGTAAGTGCACTAACAGTTATATAGTTAACTATATAATTAGCCTCTGTCATTGTGGCTCTCTCAACAGTGTTTCATTAACTGTATATATTAACATACATTTGTTTAGTAGTCTGTAGGTATTAATCTAATGACTGTTTTCACCAACGACCTCTTAATTTAAAGGTCCCGTTAGAGATAGTTGGGTTACCTTCAGTGATTGACTGCCTTGTTGGTCTAGTGGTTAGTGTATACGGCTGCTGATCAAGAGGTCTCGGGTTCCATTCCCGGGTCGAACCAAATATTTGTGTGATCCCCAAATATTTGTTTCGGAGTTTGGGTGTTTTTCTATGTATAATATGTATGTATTTACAAAAAAAAAGTATGGCTATGTATTTATATCAGTTGTTTAGTACCATTACAAGCTCTGCTTAGATAACGTTGTGTGTAAGATGTCCGAAACATTTATTTTTTACTTAGATATATTTTAAAATTTAGTCTTCTTATTCAGAGCCCTTTAACTTCGGTATACGTTAGAGGTCACTGAATATGAAGACTGTTTAGATATATAATAATAGGCATTGAAAAGTGGAACAATAAAGTAATATTTTAGTACCCAAAGATAGAAAAGACAAAGAAGTAGACAGTTTCGAAAGTTAGCTGGAAAATCATGGTCTCAGGAAAGCTTCGTTCATGCAAAGTTTCATCTTTCTATCACCACTTCACCAGCGCGGTAGATCGAGGCGGACGGACGGACTGACATGACGAATCTATGAGGGTTCCAAGTCATAAGCTACGGAACCCTAAAAAGTGGTCCTTTTGAAATTACAAACATACATACATAAATACATTTATTGTAAGTATAATTATACATCTATGATGTATAATTATACAATAAATAGTTAACAAATAAACTGAAACATTAAGATCTGAAATATTTCCTAACATATCCGATCAGTACTCTATGTCCAGGGTGCCGCTCCACAAACAACCAAACAAACAAATATTAGCACCATGCAGGTATTGACCCCACGACCTTTAGCACGGTGCACGCGCTCGACCCCTGCTGCGTCATACCCATGTTTATTTAGACTTGTTATTATTCTCGGGAATTGTATTCTTGAGTTTACTTTTGTTGCTTAGCTGTCATGAAATGATAAGGGCATTGTTTTCTATAGAAATTCTATAATCTATACAAAAAAAATTAATTGCAGTGTCTGTTTCTTGTGTCATATTAACAGCTTTTCAGTAAATGCATATGAAATTATATGTTACATAATTAAAAAAAATATGTCTGTCTTTTTGTTCAGGCTTATCTCTTGAACTAATTTTGACTAGATCATAGTTTTTTAGGGTTCCGAAGTTTATGACTTCGAATTCGATTACATTCCCAAACCTCTTTGGTAAAAACATTTTGGTTTTGATTGTGTCACGAACTTAAAGTTCTGATTTCTTTTTATATAGTGTCAGTATCTCATACAAAGCTTGCTATCACATTAAACGAAAAAATTTTGTTGTCGTAGATGTCGCCACTCCCACCACCTCCAGATCACCTAAACTCTCGTTTTTAAGAATTTTTTAAAGCAAACTAACCTCAAATAGTGTTTTTAGAAGAAATTGTTTTATTAAACTAACTTTATAATGAGATGAGACGAAAGAAACAAAGCGTCTCTGAATTTGATAAAAAATGAGTTACATTACGTTTATTTTTATATAGATCGATTGATAGAAAACTCTTTATTTGTACACCGTGTTACAGATTCACAATACAGAACAGAAATGCCTTACATTTAATGTACAAAGGGTGACCTTATTGCTAAATGCAATCTCTTCCTAGCAACCTTATATTGTAAAGATGTTGTGTAATTGTTTAGTAGAGATACTTATTTGTTACAAGCTGCAAAAAGCATTAATAAATGTTTTTAAATATAATAATAATCAATAAAAAAATGTACTTTATTTTGATACTATGTACTTTTTTTTCTTGCCTGTAATATCTATGTACTTTAACTGCAGGAAAAAAAGGTGGCAACCCTAGTTGTGACTGGTCATCTCTTATTTGCCACGGGTTATTTGAATTAATTATTTTAATTTTTAATTGTATTTTTGTTGTACTATGGACACTTTTAACGTGCACGTCTTGCTAAATCGTTCTCACATAATGTACCATCTCAACATGAATGATGTAACCAAGATTTTGTAAAAAACATTTTGATTTAAAAGAGTGTCCATGGAGTTTCTTACCCGTTCTTCTCCATAGAGATCTACGCTAGGGAATGGGCAACTACAGTACTTTCACAGTTTTTATGTCTTGTGGCTGGGACTGTAGCTACATTTAATTTTCATTTTTGTTTCGACAATTCAAAAGTGCCTGTAACTGGCCTACTTGAAATAAAAGCTTTGATTTTGAAGTGTTCTAATTGAAAGAAATGTAAATTGCGGTTTATGATTTATGACGTATTTAAAAAAAACTACACACTTGATCTCGTTCAAACCAATTTTCGTTGGACGTTTGCATGGTAATGTACATCATATATTTTTTATTGTTTTATCATTCTCTTATTTTAGAAGTTACAGGGGGGGGGGGGGACACATTTTACCACTTTGGAAGTGTCTCTCGCGCAAACTATTCAGTTTAGAATAAAATGATTTTAGAAACCTCAATATCATTTTTGAACGTATGGTTTTGATGAAAATATTTTTTTTTATTTTCCGTTCTAAGTATGGGGATCCCCAAAATTTATTCCTTTTTTTCTATTTAGGTGTAAAAATATGAATGCGGTTCACAGAATACACCTACTGACTAAGTTACAACAGTATAGCCATTATAGTTTCGGAAAAAAGTGGCTGTGACATACGGACGGGCAGACAGGCAGGCATGACGAATCTATAAGGGTTCCTTTTTTGCCATTTGGCTACGGAACCCTAATAAAAAAGACACACGCGGGCGAAGCCGTGGCAAAAAGCTAGTAAGCAATAAAATATAGTCATTTATTTGTAAAGCATAGGTCTGCTATAAAATACTTGTCTGGATAAAGGAAATCAGTAAATGAAAGTTCTAAATGCGCTTCTTCAGCATTTTATATTAAACATCAAATTAAAGACGTTTTATGACGTCATTTGAATGGTTATAGACGCTTTAATAATATAATTGACTAACTGACCCACGCTGCCCTGTCTGTGTATTCTATAGCTCGTAGCGTGATGTTATACCGCGGAAACAAATTAGTTTCCCATTAAAAAGGTTATAGTAAGTCAACCTTAAAAGATAAATATATGCTGTTGCGGACTTTTTTTCTGACACCTTACACAACGTCATCTAGCCCCAAACTAAGCAGAGCTTGTATTGTGGGTACTGAATCTGATTATAAATACATAAACATACTTTTTTTTGTTAATACATACATATTATACATTGAAAACACCCAGACTACGAAACAAATATTTGTGGATCACACAAATATTTGGTCCAACTTCAACCCCAAACCCGAGACCTCTCGATAAGCAGTCGCATACGCTAACTACTAGACCAACGAAGCAGTCAAACATTCATCCTGTGAGCACCCAGAGATGCACACAACTGAATAACAATTAAATACAGCCCATCTCGATCCCCCAATACGGCTTGTCACCGCGGGGGATTAAGGCCGTGTTCAGACCAAACGTATGGTCAGCCTCCGAATGTGAGCAGGCTGTCTGTGAGCCCCAGTGTGAACGTGAAAATAAACGTTTTTTTTCGTTCACAGTATGCTTACAATACGCTATAGCTTACAATATGCTAATGGTGTGAACAAAACAGTCGGCTTGTATACGTTCACACCGTATGCGTATGCTGAGCGGCCGACTATTTTGACTGAATCGAATAGAGTCCGCCGGCAGAGCTGTATCCAATACGCTAACGTAGCTACGTAGCCAATCAGCGTCCGCGGCGCGTAGTGACGCGCTATATTAATCGGCGCCGCCGAATGTCAGCGTCTACGCATAGCATTATAACGTATTGTCGGTTAGATGTGAACGAAAAAGTGAATATGTATGGAAATATAATAAACTGCGTAACGCTCGCTGACATTCGGCGGCTGACTATACGTTTGGTCTGAACACAGCCTAAGACTACAACCCTCCATATCTCTATATCTGTACCCTTAATGTTAGGTCTATTTAATTAATAAATTAAAAGTATGTTATGATAATAAAAAGTAAAAACAAGAAAAGATGCACAGTTATTAGAAAAACAACAAATTGTTTCAAATCAAATCAAATCAAATCATTTATTCTGCAATTAGGTTACATGAACACTTTTGCAAGTTACACTTTTTTTTGAGCAGATGAGTTCGGCCTTTCCTAACTGGACTAGCCCTGAGAAGAAAGGACGAAACAAACTCAGGGATCACAGTCTCTTTTAAAGTCCAGACAATATTCTTAAATGCAAAAGACACATATAAAAGTGATAATTACAATTTGAGTTACAACTATAATAATTAAAGGTAATAATTTAAAAAATATCAACAATGGCAACAATTTAAAATAAATTAAACATTCAAAATAAACAGCATGTGCAGAATGGGCAGCTCAATCCCAGGCGTTTTTATCATTAATATATTCTGCTATGGTATAATACCCCTTTGCGGATAACTTAGATTTAATAGTATTCTTAAATTTCCGCAATGGCAAATTCCTAATAGCAATAGGGAGTTTATTGTAAAAGCGTACACATTGTCCCATGAACGAGTTGCCTACTCTGTGGAGACGAGTGACGTGAACACAAAGATTTTGTTTGTTTCTGGTATTTACTGAATGAACATCACTGAGTTTAGGAAACTTTGCTAAATTTTTTTGAACATAAATTAAGTTTTCGTATATATATTGTGAAGATACAGTCAGAATATTTATCTCTTTAAATTTGGAGCGGAGGGAAACTCGAGGGCCTAATTTATAAATGGCTCGTACGGCACGTTTTTGTAAAACAAATATGGCATTAATATCTGCACAGTTACCCCAGAGTAGGATACCGTAAGTCATTATGCTATGAAAGTAACTGAAGTAAACTATTCTAGCTGTATCAACATCAGTTAAATGTCGAATCTTTTTTACAGCAAAGGCCGCTGTGCTTAGCCTACCGGATAGTTTTTCTATTTGGGGACCCCATTGTAACTTAGCGTCAATAGTTATACCTAAGAATACAGTAGATTCCACAGGATCCAACTCCAGTCCATTCAATCGAACATTGGTTGTGACATGTCGAACGTTTGGTGTAGAAAATTTAATGAATTTAGTCTTCTTCTCATTAAGGAGAAGGTTATTTGTATTAAACCAATGTACCACTTTTGAGAGTGCACTGTTGACTTCATTAAAACTGTCAAGTTGGCGCCTAACTTTAAAAATTAAGGATGTGTCATCCGCGAACAGTACAATCTCATGATTGTCACTTACATAATAAGCTAGATCGTTTATGTATATGAGAAACAGAAATGGACCTAGAATAGAACCCTGTGGGACGCCCATTGTTACCGGGGATCCTGAAGATGTTTTGCCATTGATATCAACTTTTTGAACTCTTTTATTCAAATACGACGTTAGAATATTTAGTGCATTATTTCTTATTCCGTAATGTTGTAACTTCCTGATGAGTGTAGGATGATGGACACAATCGAAAGCCTTAGACAAGTCACAGAAAATACCAAACGCATCCTGTGAATCCTCCCAGGCGCCATATATATGTTTTAGCAATTCCACGCCCGCGTCCGTAGTTGAACGACCTTTAGTAAAACCAAATTGCTTTTGATGAAGCAAGTTGTTCTTAATAAAATGTTGTAACATTTGGTTTAAAAGCAATTTTTCAAAAATTTTACTCAATGTTGGAAGTATTGAGATAGGTCGGAAGTTAGATGGATCTGAACTGCTACCAGATTTGAACAATGGAATCACTTTACTTTGTTTCATCAGATCAGGAAACACACCAGATGCGATACAAGAATTGAAAACAGTTGCTAAATATGGGGATATCATATCAATTATTGCAGATATAGTATGTACTGAATGTCCCCATAAATCAGTTGTCTTCTTTACATTTATGCTTTTAAAAGCCTTGATAACATCATTTACACTAACAACTGAAAATTCCAAACCTGCATCACACCGGTTTACACTATTTTCTAATAAACAACAAGCAGAGACAGAGGATGACGAGAGAGTCTTGGTTGTTCTAATCGGAATGTTGGTAAAAAAATGTTCAAACTCAGTCGCAACCTCCACATCCGCTTTTATATCTACATTATTAATTTTTAAATGGAAGTCACGATTTCGTACAATGGAACTTCCGGTTTCAGCGTTTATAATATCCCATGTGGTTTTTATTTTATTTACAGATAATTTTATTTTGTTTTTTAAATATAGAGATTTGGCAACATGGCAGGCTCGTTTAAACGTCTTTGAATAATTTTTGACATATTCTACAAAATCTAAGTTATGAAACTTTAGACTTTTTAAGAGTCTGAAAATCAAAAGTTTAAATGGGCTGGCCACATAACTAATATGAAACAAACAAAAATGGACTAAAAAAAGTAACTGTTAGACTAGACCAGCCGGTAAGAGAAGAAGAGGAAGACCAAACGAAGGGTCGATAGATGAAGTAACCAAGGCGACAGGCATGAATTGGTTTAAAAAAAAAAAAAAGATAGACAATATTAAAGAGAAAATGAGGAGGCCTTTACTCGCTGAGAGGTCCATAATATAATAAATTAAACAATAATATTTGTAATAATTAATAGATAATGAATTATATAATAGAAAATTATCTAATATTCGTGGTTCATATTGATTTAAATTACAAAGTATAACATAATTTTTGTATTATATAAATTTATAATCAATACTTTTTTGTAATAATTGATTTATATTGTAATTACAAAATAATAAAAATCGGTCAAGTGCGTGTCAGGCCACGCACAGAAAAGGGTTCCTCAGTCATTTAAAATCGTATCCAATAGATAATTGTTATGTTTACGTTTATGGCCTCATTCACACGACAGTGTTTTAAACGGACGTTAAAAAACGTTCATACTCAACAAATACATTCCCAAGTAAACTCTTTAGCAAAAAAAATGGGCACTTAAGCAAAGAAGTTTAAGCTCAAAACACTATTATTGTACCTGCTCGTTGAAAAAAATTAAACGCGTTAATTTCTTTGTTTTTATTGAATACATTAAAAGCAGATAAAAGTTTAGTATTGAGTGTGACCCCTCTTGCTGAAATCACGACTTGCATTCGTCTGGGTATGCTAGCAAGTATATCTTTTATGGTTTCTTGGGGAATACGTTCCCACTCCGCGGTATTCACATTCTTTAGCTCTCTGATGGTCTGCGGAGCCGGCTGCACTGATCTCACTCGTCGCTTCAGAACGTCCCAGACATGCTCTATGGGATTGAGATCCGGACTTCTAGCTGGCCAGTCCAAACGACGAATTCCAACTTCTAGCATATACGCTTCCACATCGCCAGACCGGTGGGCGCGAGCGTTGTCGTCCATAAAGTGAGTTTTCGCCAAGAGCGGTTAAAGCGGGTTGTGCATAAGGAATTAGAACCGCCGCTATGTATCGGTGTCCAGTCAGTGTACCGTTTTTGATGAAGACTAACTCCGTACGATCCATAGAATTTATTCCTGCCCAAAACATAACAGAGCCTCCTCCATAAGGTGTGATTTCTTTAAAACATGCCTCTGCAAAGCGTTCTCCTCGTCTACGTAGCATTCTTCGACGTCGGACTTCACCATGCAGAGATATACTGGCTTCATCGGAGAACAATACCCTATCCCAGTCTTCATGAGTCCATGACACACAATTTCGAGCGAAGTTAAGCCTGGCAACTCGATGTCCACGGAGTAATTTAGGGCCGCGTGCCGGGAGACGACTGTGTATATTAGCAGCGAGAAGCCTCCTGCTGACCGTCCATAGATTAATTTGCACATTTCTTACTTCTTCGAGTCTGTTCTTGAGGTCCACATAAGAAGCTTTGCGATTTCTCAACGCTTGACTAACTAGAAAATAATCATCCCGTGGTTCGGTACATGTGTTTCTGCCAGAACCAGGCTTTCTCTTGACGGAACCGGTCTCTTGATAGCGCTGCCAGGTCCTTTGAACTGTCGACCGACTCACATTTAGCCTCTGAGCCACGAAGCATTGGCTGCGACATTCTTCAAGCAGCGCAATGATTTTACTCGTTTTTATCACTTTATCTACCATTTTCGAGATTGCTAAACAGCAATAACAATACTTTTAAATGTCAAGGACATCAGATAATTTAATAAAAATGTACATAAAGTTAATTAGAGTCGATATTAACTATAGGGAATTCGCGCCACAAAATGTAGTTAATAGTACATTGTTCACCGAGGGAGGAAAGGGACCGATTACTAGCGAGGGAGCAGTTTGTGGCCCGAAGACGCAGCCTAGGGCCACAATACTCCCGAGGTAGGAATGGGACTTTCACCTTGCTTTATACTACACCTGTGAGGAACATTTAAAGTATTTTTAAAATATAATCAAAACTTATGACACCATTTAAGACACAATTTAGCTTAGAATTTGACAAATATTTCACGCTTCTTTTGTTTTTTTTTATTCTTCATAAAAGGATGTCAGTGGCACGGCGATTCCATATTTAAATTATATGAAAACTCCTTGACACACAACACATGAGAAATGAAAATTCATACAACTTTCTCTCCCGCTAAAACACGTTAGAAATGGATTTTCATACATTTTTTCCTCCCGCTTATTCAGGTCAAGGAAAAGACTAACTTTCTCTTTTCATTTTCAGGGAATATTGACTACTGTTCCGATCAGGTGTAGTATAAAAGTTGTTTTCTTTGAAAACCAGGCTCAGTCAAAAATTTGAATTTGGAAGGTACTCTTATAAACATTATGCCACTTTTATAACTGACCAGTAACATTTTCAAATGATTAAAACCTTTTCGGTATTTTATTTTTTTCAGCCAGGAAGAAAATCGAAACCGCCCGTTTTTTTTGCTAATGAGTGTATATGTTCACACGACAGCGTTTTTAAAACACGACGCTTTTTTATCGAGCAGTGTTGCATTTTCAACTTTGGGCGTTGGAAATAGACCATAATATTATGCAACTTCATACTTGAACGCTTTTTTAACGTCCGTTATAAAAGCTCTCGTGATTGAGGCCTTAATGCGTTAATTTTGTATGACGTTTTCCAAGTGAGCGCATTTTACAAGTTAAGCCTCTATAACTCCCGAAATAACCAAGTCATTAAATCCCTTATAGTTTTCCTTCAAAGTTCAGTATATGGACCACCTTCACGAATTTTCCCAGATTTTTTGAGCCAGCCATTTAGCTTTTAGAGGGGGGGGGGACGCCCTGTTTTTACAATAAAGTGCCCTTTAAAGTGGAATATCCCGCGAACGGATACCTAAATCAAAAAAAATCTTAGAAATCCTTTATTGTTTTTAAAAGACCTATCTAATAATACCCCACACGATGGGGTAGCCGCGAGAAAAAAAAAACATCCCCACTTTACGTGTAGGGGAGGTACCCTAAATAAAAATATTTTTCATAATTTTATTGTAGCACTTTGTCGGCGTTATTACAACACATATTCATGCAAAGTTTCATCTTTCTAGCACTTACCGTTTGGACGGTAAGTCGAGGACGGACGGACGGACAGACGGACGGACGGACGGACGGACATGACGAATCTATAAGGGTTCCGAGTGATGAACTTCGGAACCCTAAAAAGGAAATAAAGAGGCTATAATAAAAATAATAATAATATTGGTGCTCTGCGTGATCATATATAGCCTACAGTCCTCCTCGATAAATAGGCAATTATATAATACAGAAAGAATTGTTCAAAACGGACTAATATTTGATCTGATGAATTTTGAGTTCCTGATATTTGAGAACGCGCGTTCAACGAAACAAACAAACACTCTTCAGCTTCATAATATTAAATATAGATAATAGATTGTATAACTATTTTACCTTTCTGTAAGTTCAATTTTATCACTCTCTTAGTTTTCTTTGGATTTAATATCAATAACATGTTTAATAAAAGGACTATAAATTTTGATTATACCATAAAACCCAGAATTATTAGTTGGTATTGACGATAAAAATTCATACTTCATAAATTCGAAAACTCTATCTGAATGTATAAGACTATTCTGATGCACAGAATTCAATGAAATTTGCCATAAAATATAATGTAAATTTTAAGGAAAGACATCGGCTACCTTTTACCGCAATTAATCGATATACTTTGAATGCCTTGTTGGTCTAGTGGTTAGCGTATGCGGCTGCTGATCAAGAGGTCTCGGGTTCGATTCCCGGGTCGGACTAAATATTTGTGTAATCCACAAATATTTGTTCTGGAGTCTGGGTGTTTTCTATGTATAATATGTATGTATTTACAAAGAAAAGTATGTTTATGTATTTATATCAGTTGTTTAGTACCCATAATACAAGCTCTGCTTAGTTTGGGACTGGATGAGGTTGTGTGTAATATATCTGAAATATTTAATATTTATACACGAAGGCGAAGCTGAGGACATTTGGAAGACAAAAGCAAGTTATTTATAATTATAATAGAAATTTAATATAGATAAGATAATTATTGTTTTATAATTATAATAAGGACTCGGGTAAGGGGGGTAAAAATAAAATATTTTAATATCCCACTTAAAATAGCTTATTACTTGTCTAGATTCAAGAAATAGCTTATTGATCACTATACATTATAAAGTCCGTTGTCTGTGTGTATTTACGCGATAAACTCAATGCATCAATTTAAATGAAATTTTGTATCCAGACAGATAGTATAAAGCCCGAGATTTTTTACTGCGATAACCGAAATAGACGTGGGTGAAGCCACGGGCGAAAGCTAGTGTATTAAAGACAAGTTTCTTCATTAAAATTTTATTCATCATTACAAATTACAAGTACTGGAGCTCCCTGACTATAGATGTAGCATGCTGAAAGACATGTTCAAACTTACATAACCACAATATTCTTATATTTATTCAAACAAATTTTATTTTAACAAAGATATACATTTGTTAAAATTCGCGTTTCGTACATTTCAGATAAGATTAAATAAAAATGGTGTCTAGAACTTAGTTCAACGCGAAAGTAGAAAAAAATACTCGAATTTTCAAAAACTTACCAAATACAATTGTATATCTTTAAAAATAAAATGTTTAAAACTTGCAAGTTCTTATTTTAATATTTTCAAATTATTTTCAATACAATAGTTTATAATGAAAAAAAGTATAATTTTAAGTACAATTAATAATTTTAAATCTACTGGAATTATAACTAAGTTGATTAAAATATAAGCATTCAAATATAAGATAAAAATCAATCATGCATTTTATAGAAAAATAATTTATCGATTGTTACAAAATATTATTTCTCGGCATTCAACTTTACAAATCAAAAAATCTAATTTTATTTAAGTTTACATTTTTTAAGAAATTACAGAATGTACACCACTCTATCGCTTTACATCAGAATAAAGTCAAATTGTTAAAAATAAAAATATTTAACAATTTTTTTACATTTAATTATTTTATAAATGATAATCTTGTAAAGTGGTAAAATTAAATATTTTACAATATTTTTCTTTTTTAAAAATGTGTAAAGTTACATCTGTGATTATTGATACCTAAATTAGTTGTTACATGGCAGTTTCTTACTTGCTTCAGTGTGAAATATTATATCTAACTTTACAATACGTGCGTACCCCTTGAATTGAATAGTGAGACGTTGACTATGACTTCCCGAAGTTACTATTACTAATACATACACATTTATACTGCAATAAGTTTTGGAAAACTTATAAAACAACTCACAATTAAATTACGAGTAAATAAAACAGAGGATTTTTTTTATTGTAAGGAAACATCTAAATGTAAAGAAATAAACATATAACCTATGGATTTAATAAACAAAAATATTAAATTTATTTACCAATCACCGTTTTTATTTCCTAGTTATATATCAACTATTTTACGTGAGTACACATAACTTTTTTGAAACTTGATTCCTCTTTTCTCTAACTTCTAATATGGGTAAGAGCCATATATCACACCTTTATCAAAACTCTTTAATAAATTTAAAACAATCTCACTGTATTATAGAAAACTAGAGACTAATATCTTTGAATAATTTACCTTATTTATAAAACTCTTTGTAGGATAAAAACAAAAGAAACTACAAATAAGAAATCAGCCATTACTTTTTTCAGTATTTCTTATCACCACATAACATTTCAATTAACCCCCAATTTGTAGACTTTTTCTTTTAAAAAATCACCCAATCAGGTACTTTTCTAAGCCAAATTCAACTGAAATCCAATATTTATGAAATTATAGAAAAAGTAATCAGTAAATAGAACGATAAATAAAAAAAAAGTCTGATGACTACATAAAGACTAAACTAAATCACAGACTTCGTATTTCATCATTGGTTGCCAATATTTCCGCATTCATTAATCAATAATAGGATTTTATCTACAAATACAACTTTTGTGATACTTCCCATAGCCTCCCATTGTTCGGGCACCAATGAGAAGCAAGACAAATACAAATTAAAAAGAAGCAAATATTCATATCACAGAAATTGTATTTATAAATACAATGATATAAAAATCAATAATATATTTACAAGTTAATGAAATTGTCACAAAAAGTAATAAAATAAACATGCATAATTAAATGAAACAAAGCTTAAGTTCGTTTTTGCAACAAAATCAATTGATTGTAAAATTGATTTATTATGTAGGATATAATTATGTAATTGATGCGGACAATACAAAATATTAGATATTATATATGATTTAGAAATGAAAGAAAAGTTAAAACATAAAATGAAAGTGTAAGAAATAAGTAGATGATTAAATTAATAGGTATTGGACTCCAATTGAATACCTAACAATATAAACAAAAACAACTTATTCGTTTCCAATAATGGTGATAGAAAATACTAACAAATCTAGTTTTTAAACCTAAAACTTTTTTTGACTGTGCAGTAGGTCCCAAAAACATTATTTATTTCAAAAATAAATGAATGTAAGTACTAAATTGTGTTTGTATTTAAGATATTATAGCACTAGAAAATAAAAACAATGATTAATCTTACAATTTTTATAATTTGAATGGTTGAATGGCTAATTAAATTAATTTATTTATGAAATCAATTTGACTTCAATTTTTATTTTAAATTTACAAACACGAAAACTTTTTATCATATTAACACTTGATTTTATGTATTTATTAGTAACAGTCAGTATGCCATTAATTAATAAAAAGTCATTTAAATTAAACCTAGAGAACAGATTAAAGTATATCTGAAATACCTAATTATATTTCTCTGAACCTATTTAGATCCATCGACGGTATTCGGGCACTGTTACAAGGGACTGGTTCATTTCTGCAAATAAGAACGTTATACTAAAATTACACTTATTTTTTCAAAGGAAATGAAAAGAGAAGGAAAACTTGAAACAAACCCTTTACCAACCCGTCTGGCCAGCGTGGTATAGTAGGCCAAAACCTCCTTTCAAAGAAGAGGCCTATGTCCAGCAGTGGACTGTTGATGATAATGATTTCTTAATAAGACGACTCAACTAAGGCATTAAAAATATGCATCCTGCCGGTTTAAGGTTTAAATGGTCGCCACCACACTTTCTACTAATCCAAGTATTTAAAGGTTCAAATCCTACATATGTGACAACATCCCGTGTGATCAAGAAATTGTTTTTTTTAGTCTGGTTGTTCTTTGTGTTCGTTTCATGTATGTTTGTAAAGTCCCCCGTGACACAACATTAATTTCATAAATGCTGGAGTTGTCTTTCAAAAAAAAAATGTTAATTTAAGGTACCTAAATACGTACCCGAGTAAATCTGCTCTGAGGAAACCCGCAGGCGGTTGGGAGAACAGCTCTATGCCATCACTGTTGTCGCAAATCAACCGCGATATGGTCACCTTCTTTATTTCCGCTAACTGACCTGATTTATAATTATTTAAAATGGGAAAGTTTAGAATATTCTAGAATGCATCTAGCAGGTTCGAACATGAACTGGAACCCCCTTAGATTAGCTAAGATGATTAATAAAAGCGAATCAACTGGTGTTATTATTTTGCACACAATTCCAAGCTAAATTAAGTTAATTTTTCTTTACATTAACATACATTTAGTAAAACTTCAAAAGGTACTTAAATTGTAAAAAAAACAAAAGGATGTGGGAGTCTTCTGGCCTTTCACACAACATCTATGGAAGGCCAAAAGACTTCCACTTCTGAATTATTTGATCTAATTATCATGACACCTCTTACCTGGACTAAAAGCTCCTGGATTTATATCAGGCCCATACTCATAGAAGTAGCGGTCCCCCCTCTTGAGCTTCGTGAACTGATCAGCTATGATATTGGCGAACACCGGGCCCACTATACCACCTTCCACTGGCTCTTCTAGAAGACCTCCAATCCATAGATCTATGTCTTCCGGTCTTTCGTAGACTGTGGTTAAGCGTTGAGCAGCCTATTAATTGTAATTTAAAAAGTATTCAGTCAATATGTCCATGTTGCAGAAGCATATCACTAGCACATGCTGCATTATGTGCGCTAACAATGAGTATGGTGATCACCACTCTTGGATCCTGCTCAGTTTTCCATCATTCAGAGTGGAGTTACTTCGGTAGACTCGTGAATAAAAAAATACTTTTCCTACTTTACCCAGTTCGTCTAAAGGTAGCCATAGACGGAAGCGTATATGTAACAGGTTTGCCTGAACAGTTAAACTATCTAGGTATTCGTAGCATGTACGTTGTTTACATAATGGTTCAGTACCTGTACAGGTAAAAATAAGCATGTACGGCGTTCAGGTGTCAGCTTAAGAAAAGACGCCTTGGTTTCATCTGAGGTTTGGTGCAGGTTTACCGCTACGCGTATATCTTCCTTCTCACCTCAACCTTACCTGACAGGTGTAACTGTGCAGGCAAACCTATCAGGTACACCCTACCCTACATGCTTTAAGGACCTATCAATTAAAAGGGTGGGGAGGAGATCATGAAAGTATGAGGTTGTGTGGCAAAGAGTTCTAAGATTCACGTTTCTGAATGTTAAATAATTAAGTTAGTAACACAAGTACTGTAACAAAGTGTCTTATAAACAAAAAGGAAATATAGTAAGCTCACACTAGGAGAGTACTCCTGGAACTCCAGGTAAGGTTGTAGTCCAACGAGCCGTCTATACTCGTTGTAGGAGCGCACACCGTGATCACGACCTCGCTGGATATTGATGGAAGCCAGGTCTATGCCGTAAGGGTTACCGCCGTGGAACATATATCGAGTTAGCTGGAACCAAACAAGACTTCGCATTATTATATTGGCAAACGACCAACCAAAAACGATGATTTAGGCCAGTATACATTCTAAACACAAATATGCATACAGTTACGCCTATTTACCAGAAATCTTTGGAGAAGATCCTGCCACATTAAAAGCCTATATTTTGTTCACTATAGTTGAGTGAGGAGGGACGGTATGGAAGATTCGGATGCAGTGATCTCTTCTTGTAGTTTCTGAACGGGATCGGGAGAGGGTCAATCAAATGCCCGTACCAGCCGTTGTCAAAACCGCAAGCTGCCAGAGAGTTGTTACCGGTAGTAGATTAATTGTCTGTTAGCAAAAAAACGGGCACATAAGCAAAGAACTATTTTATAGTTACTATTTGTTTGTTTGACAATTTTAGGTATTGTAATCCTCAGAATTTTATAAATTAATTAGGAAGGAATAGTTTTCATCAGTTTTATGATAACGTTTTAATTAAATTATTGAGAAATAATGTTTAAGCTCAAAACACTATTATTGTACCTGCTCGCTAAATAAAAATGAAACGCGTTAATTTCTTTGTTTTTATTGAATACATCAAAAGCAGATAAATGTCCGGATCTTTGTCCGAACCGCGTAATCTCCCCAAACGTAATCTGGGCCCTTTAGTGACAGCTGATTTGAGTGTTTTCTTATTATATAATAAGTTTGCAACATAAGTTGTTGCAGTGCTGAAGGCATATAATTTTTTGTTATTTACTAATTTAACGCTATGTGTTATTTATTACTCTAATTAATAATATTTGCAAGTTACTATTTATTTTGACGCTATGTGATTTTAACTATTCTAATTAACAATATTTGCAGGTTAATATTTAGTTAACACTGTGTGATATTTACTATTCTAATTAACGATATTCTTAGGAGCTATCTTAATACTAAGTTATACATAATATATCTTTTTTATTTTTCTTTTTTATAATTTTTTATTTTTCTTTTTAATGTTTTTGTATTTTTTGTTTTTGTTTTTTTTTTTTTGTATTTTTTTTATTTTATTTTTTTATCTTTTCTGTTTTTTCTTTTACTTTGTTTCTGTTTACTTTTTATTTTTTTTCTTTTTATTTTTCTTATATATAATCTTATTTTAACATGTTGCATTTATATATGCTCTAAATATGTATTGTATACATTTTATACATATTTTATCTAAAGCTAACACAGGAATTATAATCTAGTAATTTTATGGCTTATATTATATTAACTCTAATTAATATCCTATATATGTTATGCTTCTTATTATTTTTCAAAAATATTAAGTTAAGCATATTCTATTAACTACTTAATTTAGTTTTATAACATGGCTTATTTGGGCCGTTTGTGCTTATCGACCTGTAAATGAACTGACTTTCCTTGTTTACAAAGTAAGTCTTGTTCATAAAGTATACAATTTTATTATTGCTTATGTGTTTTGACCTGTGATAGTTATTTTTAATATTATTTATGAGTTTAAATTTTTTATTATGTAGTCTCCTAAGGTTTTGTTTTCCTTTTTTCAGCGCGTTTAGGTCATTAGGTCCGTTGTGATATGAGGCACCGGTGGCGATTTCAGCAGTAAGCCACTGCCGTCCTCGCCAGGGTGTCCCATTTTTTGCGGACAGGGCACTGGTCGCTGTACACACCATGGGAGGTGTCTGCCAGCTTGGCTCTGACGCAGCTTTTGCACGTTGGTGCCTGGCCGGTCAAGAACTGGTCACATTCGGCCTTTTTGTGGGGACCTCCACAATAGTAACACGTGTCGACGGCCTCTGTGCATGTTTTGCGCCCGTGCCCATACGCCAGGCATTTGGTACATTGTACTAGGGGCGTCTGATCTTCTACCTGGACGCGCTGGAGGTCGATGTACACTCTGCCGACCGACATAAGTCTCTGGTAGAGCGCGGGCGTTACTCTTAGCACAAGATGGCATTCGTGCTGATTGCGAGCCCTGCGTCTATATAAGACTTCTACCTGGCTTATGTCGGCCGCCAGGTCCCCCAATGCGCTGTGGTTTTGGTTACACAGAGCCGTCTTTACTTCCTCGTTTGTGTTACATGAGAGGATGTTTTTGAGTATAACAAGTGGGTTTTTGTTCCTCGCTTGTTCGTAACAGATGTTGGCTTTAGTTTTTAATTTCTCCTCTACCTTATCCAGTTCAGACCTGGTGGAGCAGCTGAGGATGACCTTCCCGTCCTTTATCTTCCTCAACTTCTCCACCCGGATCCCACTTACTTTGGCATCCAGTGCTCCCCTGATATGCTCGATGACCTTACCGGATGTATCTTTTTCCTCCTTTGAGGAGATGATAAGGGAGTGCGTCGGCTTATGGTCCCAGGGTGTTTTGGGTTGCCGGAGTGCATCTGCGTACGAGAGAGTCTCTCTGGGCTCGGGCTTCCGCGTCCGGAGATCCTCTACTGCCTCCCGAATCTTGCTGATCTCGTTCGCAATCTCCCCACTCTCCTGCCCGGGTATGGTGCCGATTTTTAGGTCTTCGGTTCTCAGTTTAACCTGCTGCATTATTTTGGTCTGAGCGTTCATTTTTTCTACAATGACCTCAAACCAGCCGTCGGTAAAGGTCTCGTTCATGTTGTTGAATTTTTTAACTATTTCTGTTATTTGATCGCAGGTTTCCTCACTTTGCTGGTTTTGTTGGTCGTTTGCCAAGGTGATGGTGGCGTTTATGGCCTCAACACTCTGTTTTATCTTCTCAGACAGGTCATTCTCTAGACTCTTAAATTTTTGTTCTAGGTTTTCACCTATGTTTTTTAGGAAGACCCTAGGAAGAAGTTTTTTAAGAAGAAGAAAGTTTAGTATTGAGTGTGACCCCCTCTTGCTGAAATCTCGGTTTGCATTCGTCTGGGCATGCTAGCGAGTATATCTTTTATGGTTTCTTGGGGAATACGTTCCCACTCCGCGGTAATCACATTCTTTAGCTCTCTAATGGTCTGCGGAGCCGGCTGCACTGATCTCACTCGTCGCTTCAGAACGTCCCAGACATGCTCTATGGGATTGAGGTCCGGACTTCTAGCTGGAAAGTCCAAACGACGAATTCCGACTTCTAGCATATACACTTCCACATCGCCAGACCGGTGGGCGCGAGCGTTGTCGTCCATAAAAATTGAGTTTTCGCCAAGAGCGGTTAAAGCGGGTTGTGCATAAGGAATTAGAACTTCCGTTTTGTATTGGTGTCCAGTTAGTGTACCGTTTTCGATGAAGACTAACTCCGTACGATCCATAGAATTTATTCCTGCCCAAAACATAACAGAGCCCCCTCCATAAGGTGTGATTTCTTCAAAACGTGCCTCTGCAAAGCGTTCTCCTCGTCTACGTAGCACTCGCCGACGTCGGTCTTCACCATGCAGAGATATCCTGGCTTCATCGGAGAACAATACCCTATCCCAATCTTCATGAGTCCATGACACACAATTTCGAGCGAAGCTAAGCCTGGCAACTCGATGTCCACGGAGTAATTTATCACTTTACCTTAATTTTGCTCGCTTTTATCACTTTACCTACCATTTTCGAGAAAGCTTTTCAGCAATAACAATACTTTTAAATATCAAGGACATCAGATAATTTAATAAAAATTTACATAAAGTTAATTAGAGTCGATATTAGCTATAGGGAATTCGCGCCACAAAATGTAGTTTTTTTTTTTTCATTTAATTATTCAAGACATTACATTTACATTTGCATCTTCTCAGCCCTAATCACAAAAACACATCAGGGGTTTACCGGTGACTAGTAAGTCGCCGCTCATTAAAAGTTGTTTTCTTTGAAAACCAGGCTCAGTCAATAATTTGAATTTGGAAGGTACTCTTATAAACATTTTGGCACTTTTATAACTGGCCAGTAACATGTTCAAATGATTAAAACCTTTTTGGTATTTTTTTTTTCAGCCAGGAAGAAAATCGAAACCGCCCGTTTTTTTTTGCAAATGGGTGTATAATAATTTGGCCGATAATCAGTGGGAAGCTTCTGTGGCTTCCTTTAGGTTAAGGCCTGGTTAGACGCAGCGTCTGTTTGGGGAGGTCTTATATTTGGTCCGGATCTTCCTTAGAGTGAAAACATGGCATACTCCTGGCTCTGCAATCCCCAAGGAGCCAGAGATTCGAATGGACTTCTACCGCGTAAAAAGTTTTTAGTTCTAGGGATGAAGAGGGAAGTTTAAGAAATACGGTCGTTAAGCTGTCACTTAAATTGGCTACAACCTAGAAATCTGAACCATGAGCTTAGTATATAGTATCTTACTATACCCACCCCCTCAGTGACAAAAGGATCGACTGTCTCCATGGGCTGCGAAGCGAGGCCAATCAGCAGACGATCCAAGAAGTGCCTCAATCTCAATCTTGTCGGCTGGAACATTACTTCAGGGATTGAAATCGTCTCATATATTCCTCCTCTTGCTGGACTTGGGATTCTGTAGAGTAAAGAGACTGTCTGAGAAAACAAGAAAGATTTATCGTCATCAATTCATCATCAACAGCCTATTGCAGTTTACTGCTTTACACAGGCCATTAGAAAAGACTTTTCAGCCTACTATTGCAGTGGTTGTAGTCAATATTAGCCTGAAGAGTTAGTATAGGGTTTGCTTCGAGTTTTCTTTCCATTTCCAGTTTCGGTTATTTCGGATTTTTTACACACAACGCCATCTTGTAATAAACTAAGCTTGTATTGTGGGTATTTGACAACTGATATAAATACATAAACATACTTTTTTTTTGGAAATACATACATATTACACATAAAATACACCCAAACTCCGAAACAAAGATTTGCGTATCACACAAATATTTGTTCCGACCTGGGAATCGAACCCGAGACTTCATGCATAGCATCGACTTCCACTTCGCCACCGAGGCAGTCACCTTTGGAGTGCCTGCCTGTGAACTCTAAAGACAACAAGGGGATAAAAAGGGGTCGTCTGCATTCTCAACCCCTCACCATAAAAAATGAGAATCAGAACCCAAAGGATAGGCTCCAAATGATGTTCATTTGTACTTACGTTAGCTTCCCATCCAATACTGAGTGTCCAAACCTCATGGCTGCAGTAGAGAACTCTGAGGTAAGCGATGGATTGACCTCTGGGTTGTAATTAGAGGAGTACTCCGGAGCCGGTGATAGGCCGAATATATTCATTAGTTGAGGACCTGAAATATTGTAATAATTATTTTAAGTAGACTTTAGTCAATTTTAGAATTTTAGTCGTGGGTGGTGGATTTTTTTTATGTTATTAACCAGTTTTACTTAAATTGATATTGTATTAGTCCACAGGAATCTGTAAAGACTTCGCTGTCTGTCCGTGTGTCTGTTACCTGTACCTACTGTTGTTTACCTAGTCAATGGTACGGAACCCTTCATGCGCGAGTCCGACTCGCACTTGGCCGATTTTTTTTTTTAAAGACAACTCCCGCATTAAGAATATACTCCTATGTCGCGGGGACTTCGCAAACTTACAAGTAAGGAACAAAAGGAACACCCAGACTCAGAATAACAATTTGAGGATCACACAAAGTGTTATCCCGTGTAGGATTTGAACCCTCAACAACTCTTGGCGCAGTAGGAAGCGGCGTGATGACCCCTCAAACCACAAGGCCAATCGTGCAGTCATGCAGTAATAAAAAATATATTAATATACTTAAAATTAAAACCAGCTAAAAATCCAGGTCTTACCCAGAAGTAACGGCAGCCACTCATTGTAGATGATGTGCTGATACTCCGCTTGCACAATCCTTCTCGTTTCAAAGAACACAGTTTCCTCATCCCACGCTGGGTTGAGGACTGCCAGAGCTCTGGCTATGCGGTTGTGCTCACGGGTGAAGATCGTATGGAGTACTGTCAGGGAGATGATCTGATTGCCATGGTGATCTCCTGTGGGAAAGTAAAAATACTTTAACAGACTTATTTTCTATAAAGTTTCTAAGTTTTAACAAATAATTTATCGGTTTTACATTTATGTAAGTGACAAAATCAAAATAACATACGTCTAAAATACGGCCAACGAGAAGCGATACTAAATGTTAACAAAACAGCTGAGGTGCGTAGCCTTTAAAAAAATATTTTTTGGAAGAGTAAAATCTGTTAATTTATCATCACTCGACGTACTTGGTTGTGGCTTTATCATTAACCACAAAATCCAATGATTAACAAAACAAAATAACAATAATTAAATAAACAACAAACACTAGCAACTTTTTAATTAATAACTTGTGTCACTACGAGCGCGTTCCGAAAGGAAATAAATCACTATTATTACCAAACTGACCGCCCGATGTTGGCGATCCCGTCTTGATCTTAATATTTAGGAGAACGAGAAATCACTACAAATAGAAAAGATGGAAAGAGATAGATAAAAGATTGTCGACTCCACAGTCGCTTTTAAGTTATATGAACTTTTGTATCGCTTCTCGTTGGCCGTATGTAATAAAACAAGATGTTGGTGAGTAACGCCATCTAGTTGACACAAGTCGAACTTCATTATAACTCGTGATCCTGCATCGCGCAGTTAAAAGTTTCTCAATCTTATTAGTATTATCAAGCAGCATTGCTTTAACATCAACCGTTGGTTTGTGACATAGTCGATAACCTTGACTTTATATAAGATCTTTTTCTATGTAAAATAAAATACACAGCGTTTTTTACTCAAAGCCGTAAAAACGGGTTAAGTACGATTATATAGTCATGTAAGGAATGCCACACACCGGTGATTTTTTTTATAAAAGACAGCTGCATTACAAATATATTCCTGTGTCGCGGGGACTTTACAAACATACATGAAACGGACACAAAGAATACCGAGACTCAGAACAACAATTTGTGAATCACACAAAGTGTTATCCTACGTAGGATTTGAACCCACGTCACTTGGCGTAGTAGAAAGGGGCATGGCGACCACTTAAACCACTAGGCCAAACGTGCAGTCTTTGCCAGATTGCCGGATGCTTGTTGTACTGTCTTGCTAAATAATAATTAAAATATAATCTATTACAACATAATCACAAAAAAATATTTAATTCTTACCTGACTCAAAACAAGCCGCACCTTCTGTTGCCGACATACACTCCTTCCTTTCAGTAAGTGGAGGTAACTCCCTCCCAAAGTCATTGAAGGTATTTAAGAGCCCACCAGCAGCCCGGAGTGATGTTAACTTCTCTTTCGACGAGCCATACAGATGGGAGAGGTCGGTAAAGTGGGTTACACCGTTCATCTAAATGGAATTCAGCTTTTGTCATCATCATCATCATCAAGAACTACTCATAACTCATAACTGTTGGGCTCTTGTCTGCTCTGACCGAGTGCTGATAGAAGATTGTCAAGACAAGCTGTCGTTTCATCAATCAACAGCCCTCGACAGTCCACTGCTGGACATGGGCCTCTCCTTAGAAAGGAGGTTTTGGCCTACTATGCCACGCTGGCCAGACGGGTTGGTAAAGGGTTTGTTCCAAGTTTTCCTTCTCTTTGCATTGATGTTGTCTTGCGTAGTTTATCCCTTAGTCGCCTTTTACGATACCCGCGGGATGAATAGGGGTGGTGACACTCTGTATTCTTAATCCGTCACCACACGGACATTCGTCCGGACACCACGTTTATAATAACTTAAACGACAGCTGTCCACCACGGACAGCTGTCGTTTAAGTTATTATAAAATATTAAAACCGACAAGTTTTCGTCTTAAATCTTAAAATTTCACAAATTATCAAGAATATTTGACCCAATTAAAATGTTTCTGTAGAACGACTAATTGTTAGGTCAATCTAAATCATCTATACAAATAAAAGAAAGGTTTTTGTGTGTAAATTAAATTAACAGTTTCTACTAAATTCATATCAACGTAGATACGGTACATCATAATTTTAACAAAAAGAAACTGACTTCAAAGAAAAACTATTCCGAGTACCCAAATCGCGACAATTGTGCCTATGATATTTGAGGAGTTCCCTCGATATCCTTGGGATCCCATCATCAGATCCCGATATGACGATAGGACCACCTGTAAGCTACGCCCATTCCAATGCAAAAAGATTTTTTGAAATCGGTTGATACACAATGAAATTATCGCTGAATATACATAAAAAAAGATTCCGACGAATTGAGAACCTCCTCTTTTTTTAAAAAAAACGGCTTTTATTTCTGCCTGTATTCTGTTTGTTTCGGCTAATCTCTGTAACTGCTTTATCAATTTTGACGGGACTTTCACTGGCAGAAAGCTGATGACATAAGGACATCAATAGACGCAGGTAACACCGCAGGACTCAGATAGTTACTAATTAAATAAAGCACTAACGCTGCGCTCCATTTCGACCTCTATTTTGCAACGACACTCTGGCCATGTGAGCAATATTTTACTAATTCTTTACTTACCTGCTTGCCATATCCAACGGAACAATCTGTAGATGGAGCAATCTGGACTCTCACGAAATTCAGACAAGTTTGACCAAAATCGCTGTAAAATGGATCATCCGCAGCGGCAATTATCGGTGCACATGCAAAGTGTTGAAACTCTGGTGGCAGAGGACTTCCAGATTCTGTGCAACATGATATGGCACTGCCATTTCCTTAAATAGAATAGGATCAATAAATCGATAATAATAAACAAAAATAATAATAAATATTTCGGACGAATAACAAAAAAACTTCATCGAGTTACTAAGTAGAGCTTGTATTATGACAACATGTATATTTTTTTGTAAATACATAAATATTATACATAGAAAACACACAAACTCCGTAACAAATATTTGTGGATAACACAAACATTTGTTCCGACCCGGGAATCGAACCCGAGACCTCAAGCACACCAGTCGCACACGCCACCACTGTTCCACCGAGGCAGTCGAACAAACAACTTCTGGGTAAGCAACGTCTAATCGGGCTATTAAACAGATTAGATCAGGCTAATATATCATAACAAAGTCTCACTAAAACATACCGGTATTAAAAACAACGCCAGCACTTGTATCATGAGCGATGAACTGTCCAAACTGCATGAACATCAGGTTATGGGTCGCGCTGGGATGACTGCCATCCAGGAGGAGAGTGCTGCTGACAAGCCTAGCACTTGGCAGAGGAAGGCCAGATTTAGCTGCTCGTATAGCCCAGGTGCCTGCAAAAGGTCACAAATACAATACTATAAATAGCCAAGATTAGAACGAAATGAAAAAATCGATCAAAGTGGTGTGCAATGGGAGAGGCGTATGTCCAGCAGTGGACTGAGATGGGCTGATGATGATGATGATGAGGATAGTGTGAAGTGCTCAAAGCCAAGAGGCCTTAGGTGATTGGAAACAATCACTAAGGGTAAGCAACGAACGGCAGGGTTACCGTTTGTGTCATAATAAAGCCGGTTCCAAAAATAACGGGTCAGTCACATAAACCAATAACGGGTCAGTCACATAAACCCGAATATCTCCCGAACTACGTATGCCATCCTAATGAAACGAAGACTGTTCAATTGAGAATTTAATTATACAGATAAAAAATAAAATAAAACTTAGTTACACCCACAATATTAATCTTAAATTAAAAAAAAACTAAAGTAGTCATATTTTTCTTAAGATTACATTTTTTTTATGATTGTTTTTTTGCTGTTTTTCATCACTATCTTCATTTAATACTTTGTATTGCCTCCACGTGATGAAGCCTCCAGTGATGAAAAACAGCAAAAAAACAATCATAAAAAAAATGTAATCTTAAGAAAAATATGACTACTTTAGTTTTTTTTTAATTTAAGATTAATATTGTGGGTGTAACTAAGTTTTATTTTATTTTTTATCTGTATAATTAAATTCTCAATTGAACAGTCTTCGTTTCATTAGGATGGCATACGTAGTTCGGGAGATATTCGGGTTTATGTGACTGACCCGTTATTTTTGGAACCGAGTGTATATTATGATCGTTTTCGTGATTAGGAGCTCACGTTAAGTAGTCGGTCCCGGTTGTTATCATAAGATTACAGCTGTGAAGCTTATTTTAAGGCCTTTAGGTGGCTTAAAAACATTCAACGGCAAGATTACGTAGCCACACGTTGTCTCGCCAATCCTCAACCCGCATTAGGACGCGTGGCCTTAACCCTCTCCTCAGAGGAGACCCGAATACAGCAGGTTATGGATTGTTGATGAAAACAGATTACCTAAGGCTGATAAAGGCCATTGGCTACTCTAAATATACTGATTTTACCGTCGTTATAGTCCGGTGGCAGGAGTCTCTCAAACCCCGTGTTTACCGCTCCCCAAGTGGGAAAGTTGAGGCTGTTGCATTCTCCATTGATACTTCTGTAACGGCTGTTGGGTTGGCAATCAGGTTGTGGAAAGCAAAATGGACCTGGAACATTTCATTTGTAAAATAAGTGTGTGGTTTTGAAGAAGTTTAGACTGTACTAAAATATTTTGAAATCATATTCAAGAGTAGTGATTGTTGATGGAGCGTCTGTCACCGGTTTATTTGTGTAAACCAGGGAACTTTCAATATATCCTAGGCTTTTCGTCCCTCGTTTTCATCCCCATAACAAATATAACAACAGATCTCACATATTGTGAACCTGCCAACCATTTATGAATTATAGTGCAGTAGCAAACTTTTAATTTTATATAACACACATACAGACACTTCCATTTTATTATTTGCAGTATATACCATCAGTTTCTCCAGTCAGACCCAGAAGTAACTCATCATCAGTGACCTCTTCGCGTGCCTTCAGATCTTGTGCGGCGAACAGGTTCATGAGACCACCGCGACCCAGTTGATTTGCTCGAGGATCATGGGTAACCACAGACTGTGTAAGAAGAAAGACTATTTTATTTTCTACATTCAAGTCTACAGTATAATTGTTACCTGCGCCCCTAGCCAGATTGCAAACGTTTATGGTTTTCTATTCTATCATCATCATCAACAGCCTTTAACAGTCCACTGCTGGGCGTAGGCCTCTCCTTAGAAAGGAGGTTTTGGCCTACTATACCACGTTGGCGAGACGGGTTGGTTTAAAGTTTTCCTTCTCTTTGCATTGATGTTGTCTTGCGTAGTTTATCCCTTAGTTTTATATTCTATATTCTATTCTATTTCTCTATTCACTTGTTTCATTGGCTAATCTTACTAAGTCACGTCATCAAAACAAAATATTAGCCAATGAAACATGAGAATCCTACTAATGTTATAAACGCGAAAGTTTGTGAGTGTGTATGTTGGTTGCTCTTTCATGCAAAAACTACTGAATGGATTTTGATGAAACTTCAGAATAATATAGCTTACATATCGGAATAACACATAGGCTACTATTTACCGCCATGACGGACCTACACGCGGGCGGAGCCGCTTGCAAAAGCTAGTAGGGAAAAAAAATGGAGAATAAAATACGTTTGCAATTTGGCTAGGGGACTATTCTAAATGTCCGAATCTTATTATTTCTGACGAGACTTAATATTTAGCTATACATACATCAATAAACTTTGTATACTCACTAAATGATGTCCATAACTTGGTGAAGTGGTATCAACAATGGTATTCAATGATTTATCAGTTAGTTTTTCAGCATTGCTCATCCATTGCGCGAGTTTCTTCCTAGAATGATCATGAGAAAGTTTGATGTCTTCTACGCTGATAGACGAAGATGTTCGAGACTTGTGTTCGTGTTCACCTGGTAGAAAGAAAAATTATTATAATATGTAGCAACGATTGTTGACTAAGCCTTGGTCCTTTAAGAATTAAAACTTGTTGCGAATTATACTCACAGGGCAAAGTTTAATAGTCTTACGGTGCCTGCCTCGTTAGTCTAGTGGTTAGCGTATGCGACTGCTAATCAAGAGGTCTCGGGTTCAAATCCGGGGTCGGGCTAAAAAAGTGTCGTCGGGTTTTTTTTACAGGAAATTGTTAATAATAGCCCGCAGTCTGGTAGTTTGGCCGTGATTTACATCCGTGCCTCGTTAAACCGTCGATCCCGGTTGTCATGAACATCTATGGCAATCGTTATTGAGAAGTCAGTGCCCTCAAATATACTAACAACTAGTTCAATCTTCAGTTCTCCCTTAGGGTTGCTGAGGTCCGATGCCAGTCGCTCCGTGGACAAACTGACATTCAGGTAAAACGGGTTAAACTAGTAGCCGACCCCAAATAAACTTGGGAATAAAGGCTAGGAAGATGAAGATGATGGTGACTTCCACATACAACAAAATTCATAATAGCGGCATCTACCGAAGATACTCGGAACTACGGAGTAACGAACCATATTGAGTCCAACTATTTCTGCTGCATCGCAATATTCAAGTTCTCGCGTTACTCAGTTTCCATCCATTGGGCCGTGGTCTGCTGAGCACGATCATCGCGCCTGGTCAGAGGGGTCTCCTCTTGTGTTGGAGAGATATAACACTCCTTCTTTCACAGTCCGCATCTGGTCTACTTAGCAAAGAGGATTTGGCCTACTATACCACGATGGCCAGACGGGTTGGTATAAGGTTTATTTAATATTTTCTTTGTAATTCCAGTACTCTCTTAGTAGACTCTCACGATACCCACGACGCCCAGGAGATAAATAGAAGAAGTAGGAGTTGTCTTAAATTAGAATTAAATTAGCGTTGCCTTACTACCTAAGTAAAGCAACGCTAATTTCAGCACAAATCGACCGGGTCAGAACTACCCTTACAGAGAAGAACAACTTAAATTGATAGGATTCATACTTCGTTGTCTTTCGTTGGTGAGTGTGAGACCGGAGGCCCAATAGGGCGGGAGTATGATTCAAAATCATTTCACTAAGCCGCCATGGTGTGAGTCACCATGCTGTATTGCCTACACTCACAATGAGGATGGTGGCCCCTACTCCTGGATTCTACTCATGCTTTCCATCAGGCAGAGTAGATCACATTCGTAGGCTTAAATATATTTAAAACTAGATCAACTTACCAGCATGCTGACTTCCTGTGAAGCAGCAGATGCCCACAAAGTTCTCCATGTGACAAGATGGGTTATTAGAACCGGGACGCAGGTGAGCTGGACATTGCACCTTCGGGACGCACCTGCCGTTACGAGGACAGCTGGCGCAGGGAGGCTCTTGCTTATGAAGGTGCTCTAAAATATATATGTAGGTAATATTAGCATGAACGTGGACTGTTGGTACTTCTTGGGAGATTCTGTAGTGGATGTCAATAGGTTGAAATATAGTCTGGGCCTATCATTCTTTGAGCTATGAGGAAGCGCTAACTAGAATTACGATACAATGATAAATATCACGTCTACGAGTATTAAACAAAAACAAAAACTCGAATGCTTAAATGCAAATAATTGATAAAACATAATTTTAACAAAAAGGAACCGACTTCAATGAAAAACTATTCCGAGTACCCAAATCGCGACATTGTGCCTATGATATTTGAGGAGTTCCCCCGATTTCCTTGAGATCCCATGATCAGATCCCGATATAGTGACGATGAGACCACCTGTAAGCTACGCCCATTCCAATGCAAAAAGAATTTTTGAAATCGCTTCATAAACGACGAAGTTATCGCTGAACATACATAAAAAAAAAAAAAAAAAGAGTCCGACGAATTGAGAACCTCCTCCTTTTTTTTGAAGTCGGTTAAAAATAGAAAAACAAGTATCACAATCCATACAAATAAATTAAATAGGGAGTGTCTGTTTGTAATATTAAAATAACCGCTTTTTACTAAATGCATATGTATGTATACATGTTTTTTTTTATTTATTTATGGAACGGCTGGACCGATTTTGACGGGACTTTCACTGGCACATAGCTGATGATACATTTTTAACTACATTACATAATTACTTAAGCTACATTTTTAGACTTGTAACTTGTTAACTTGTAAATAAACATATCGATTTCTATATCTCTGTTTTAAATGTGCTTACAAAAGACATCATCTCCATCTCTGCGTCTTTTGTCGCGGCAAAAACTAGTTTATATTTCTACCTCTAAAAACGAAGTATTACTCAGAGAAATTTTATTGAAATCAGTTCAGTGGTTAAACTCTGAAAGCATTTATAAAGTTACTAGTTGACCCAGCGAACTTCGTACCGCCCAACTTTAAAATTCCAGAACTTGATCGCAGCGCCACCTACCGGGTCCAATTGCGAATCTAAACCATTCCCAGATCCCCTTGAACACACACAAAAAATTTCATCAAAATCTGTCCAGTCGTTTGAGAGAAGTTCAGTGACATACACACTCACAGAAGAATTATATATATAAAGATTATTTTTGTCTGCGACTCCACTTGCATGTCTGTCTACTATCGCGACAAGATATCCTTCTATAAGATTCAATTTATCTCCATACCGAAATCATCCAAGTTAGTTATCCCATCGGAATGGGTAACAAACAGAGAATTTCGAATTTATATAATTAGTAATATGAATAATTAATTTAAGCATCATACCTTGTCCACGCGTCACGTGTCTTCTCTCCACACGAGCATGAGACCACACAACCGGACACACGATCACTACATATACGAAAATACGCAAAATTAACATAAAACCACTCATTTTGAACCTTTTTATCACCAACTTCAATGTAAAATACCACAGATTTATTAATCAATTAGCCGTCCAAGTTGTCATCGTGGTCCAAGAGCGTTAAGAAATAATCGATTCCGATTTAAAGGTAAAGGACTGTTTGGGAGGGTAGATTAGAAATTATTATATTGGAGCTACCTTCAAAGTAATGAAAAGTGATGAGAAGGTATTAGATGACTTAGAAAATATGCTTGTAGATGTAGGTCAGCAGACCTGCAATATTAAATTATACATATTTTAAAATAAAAGTCCTCCGCCGCGTCTATATGTCTGTCTGTCTGTTGGCGATAAACTCAAAAAACACTGCTGGAAAACTTGAAACGAACCCTTTTTTTTTTTTTTTTTTTTAATGTGTGAAAAATCATCATGGACCGTCACCCCACCGGGGGTTACGGCGGGGTGGTGTGTCGGACTTGAACCGACTAAAAAACACACAGTGTGCCCTCTCCGCGCTTCTCCGTTTAGGAGGGGGAGAAGTCCAGGGTGGGATCTCCTTCTGAACTTCTCCAGCGCCTGCCCGCTCCTGATGCGGGCACCGTCTCTATTTGACGACCCTCTCTTAGGCGGCGTCCGGCACACACCGACGCCGCCCCCTCGCGGCTGGCCACATAATGCGGGTGGAGGGAAAACCCGTCCCGTCCACCCGCGGCCACACTCAAGGCGGCATGAGGCGCAGATGTTCGCGCCTCCGCCGCCCGAGTCGCCGGCGGCGAATCTGGTCCGATTGGATGTCGTCCTCCCGGGCCTTCTCCGCCGCCTCCTTCTGCGTGATTACGTCCTCGCAGAAGGTTGCGACCGCGGTGAATGCGCTCTCGCTGCCGACCATGGAACGAACGACGGCCGGCAGCGAGAGATCCCCTCCGATGACTGCAGTGAGGACCCGGCGCTGCGTCTCCCATGCGGGGCAGACCGCCAGCGTGTGATGAGCCGAATCCTCACTGCAGTCGCAGTGGTGGCAGGCAGGACTCAATTCCCTCCTGGCGACCGAGTGCAGGTACTTTCCGAAGCAACCATGCCCGAAAAGAACCTGCGTCAGTCGGAAGGTAAGGGTCCCGTGCTGCCGCACTGCCCATTCGCCGATGACCGGCTGAAGCGCCTCTACGGTGGCGAAGCCAGCACGTGGAGTCTCCAGCCGGACCGACCAGCGATCCATCGTGGCTCGGTGAGCGGCTTCGCGCCACTCGCGCACGTCCTCGGGCGGAGGTCCAACTCCACCACTCTCCGCCCGGTAGTTAGCCACTCGCCGATAAACGTCGGCGAGCACTTCCGCCTCCAAATCCCACAAGGGTGTTCCGGCCAGGGCGCACGCCGCCTCCGTCGATACGGTGCGGTAACCCCGTATGGCTCTGACCGCCAGAGTTCTCTGCGGCCGCCTGAGGCGCGCCCTATTCTGCTCGGTCAGAGCCGCCGCCCACACCGGTGCACCATAGAGTGCCATAGACCGGACAACCCCCGTGTACAGCTGCCTCGTGGCGACACTGGCTCCTCCCAGATTGGGCAAAAGACGCCCAAGGAAGGAGGCAGTGCCGATCAGCTTCGGAGCAAGCTGTTGGAAGTGCTCGTCGAAGAGCCACCTACCGTCTAGGACCAGACCCAGATACTTCAAGTGGGCCCGGACCGGTACGAGGACCGAGTTGACCTCGATGGAGGCGCCGGCGGGTGGACCACGACGGGGCCCGTGGAAAAGTAGGGCTTCCGTCTTTTCTAGGGCCACCCGCAAACCCAGCGCCTCAATGCGCCCGACCACCAGGGAGACTCCTGTGGTGGCCAGGCGTGCCGCCTCTTCGAAGGTTGCCCCCCGGGCTGTCACAAGAGTGTCGTCGGCGTAGCAAATTACACCGACCCCGGGGGGGAGACGCCCTCGCAGGACCCAGTCGTATCCCATGTTCCACAGGAGTGGTCCGAGGACAGACCCCTGTGGAACACCGCACGACGTGGCCCGACGTCTCAAGACTCCTTCTCGGTCCTCGTACATGACAGTACGCTCCGTCATATAGTCTGCCACTAGCCGCCTCAGGTACTGTGGCACTCCGTGGTACTGGAGTGCGGCCCTGATGCAGCTGAATGGCAGACTATTGAATGCGTTGGCGATGTCCAACGACACCGCCAACAGCACGTCGCCGCAGCCCACCTCCTGTTCGGTCGCAGCCTTCAGACGCAGAATTGCGTCGACCGTCGAACGCCCCTCCCGGAATCCAAATTGGGCGTCCGACAGATCGGGGCCCACCTCGCGCAGGTGCCCGACGATGCGGGCGTGGAGCACCCTCTCGAACAGCTTACCCGCCTCGTCCAGCAACACGATGGGCCTATAGGCCGCGACCGAGTCGGCAGACCGACCTGGCTTCTGGAGCAGAACCAGCTTCCCGCTTTTCCAACACTCAGGGAAGCGTCCGGACGCCAGACTAGCGTCTAACACTCCCCTGAGGCGGTCCGACATATGATCGAGGGCTCGGGCTAGCACTCGGGCAGGTACCCCGTCTGGCCCGGGGGCGGTGTTCTTGGATCGAATCCTTAGAACAGCCGCCCCTACCTCTGATTCCCTGACGGGCGGCACATCAGCCTCGCCTTCGTCGTCGCCTCCGGCCATGACGGCCATCGACGGGGGCGTGTGCTCCGCCCGCTGTGGGAATAGGCCCTCGACCACTTCCTGCAGGAAGCTGGGCTGGAGAGTCTCCGTGAGGGGCAGGCCCCCCGCGCAGAGCTTTTTGCGCACCGCACGATAGGGCCGACCCCAGGGGTCACGCTCGAGACTCTCCAGCATCTCCTTGCGGCTCTCCTCTTTGGCGCGGCAGATGGCCAGCTTCAGAGTTTGCCGGATCTCACGGTATTCCTCTTGAAGCCGATCCACCTCCTCACCGACTCCGCGGTGGCGTCGCCGACTACGAGTGAGGCACCCCCGGGCACGAACACAGGCCGCACGGAGGGCCGCCAACTCCTGGAACTTGAAACGAACCCTATACCAACCCGTCTGGCCAGCGTGGTATTGTAGGCCAAAACCTCCTTTCTAAGGAGAGGCCTATGTCCAGCAGTGGACTGTGAAAGGCTGTTGATGATGATGATGATGATGTAATAATTTAATGATATATTAAGGAGTAAGGATATACATATTAAATTAAGCGGAAGAGAAAGGGAAGAGATTGGCGGCGTTACGCGTTACGTAACGAAGCGATTAACCCTTCTTTAAGAAATTATCACTTCAATACATAGGCTACTATTTAATGCGATAATTAATCGATATATACACGCGGGAGAAGTCGCGGCCGAAAGCTAGTCATTTATAATTCATGATAGCCTATTTCAGAATTTGGCACTTCTATTGTTTAAAATAGAACGGCCTAAAATTATAAAACAGTGACCAGGCAACTTCGTGTTAAAAATTATCGAACCTTAAATAATATAATATTCCAATATCTTTACACAGCCATTCAAAATGGTTTTCATTAAAAAATAACACGTTTTAATTTTCAATTATTGTAACGCTTCTGAAAACTACGCCATCTATTACGTGTAATTAGAACCAATTAGTTTAAATCACCACAGAGGTTCTTACATATTAAAGATAGATGGCGGTAATATTTTTTCAAAATTTTAAAGCTTGTTCATTTAATAAAACAAAAAATAACCATAGTAGGTATTTATGTATGTCATTAACAACATAACTTGTAAAAAAATCCAAGTTGAGCACAACCCAGTTTATCTATCGTACAAAGTTGTAAGATCAATATAACACCAAGTTGGTTTACTAATAATTGTCATAAGTTATTGCGGAATTAACTATTCTAATAATATATATAAGTAGCCATATTAATATTAAAATACTACTATATGTTATATTAATAGAATGAATTGGTAATCACATGATAACACAATGTATTTTACAAGTAATACATTTAATATTAAATTAGATTGTCTAGTGTACGATTGCCAAGTCAATCTGGGAGATTATTTTTGGAAAATAATGCAGAAACATCTCACTAAGCCGCTATGGTGTGGGTCACCATGCTGCATTGTGACCCACTATGAGGATGGTGGACCCTACTACTGGATTCTAATCATGCTTTCCTGCGAGCCACAACGTGTCTTGTCAGTCCCCAACCCGCACTAGGCCTGCTTGGGGACGTATGGCCTTAACCCTCTCCTGAGAGGAGACCTGGGCCCAACAGTGGGCCATTATGGGTTGATGATTGTATAATGTAATGCATTCGATACGAGTAAAAAGGCTTGTTAAAAGGTATTGAATCAGTTACTATGTTTTAAGTACCGTCAAATATTACGCCTGTTTGGGACTAGATGACGAATATTATTTATTATTTATATAAACATACTTTGTTTTTGAGTGTGAGACCGGATACCCCCCCCCCCCCCCCCACTCCAGCCTGTAAATTTGAGATATAAAAAAAAGAAAAATACCAATCGACGTATCTTAAATAGCACTTTCCAAAATGATTTATTATTAAAACAGCACCCTCTTAGTTTACGAGTAAAAACTAATTAAAGATACTACCTGCTACACCGTCTATATCACTTGAAATACTTCGAATTTCGTACTTTTTGCACAGTGGAAAAACTGCGTCCTACTCGTAACTAACTGCACTATCATTAGAATTTCATAAAATGCAATAGTTATTGCAACAAACAAATAAAACGTAATCAGTCAATTGCCGAAGGCGCGTGGTACGTTTGCGCATGCGCAGGCCATACATCTAGGGTTTTTATTTTTTTTATATTTCAAAGTAGACCGGACGCAGATGCCGAAGCTTCTCACTAAGCCATAGTGTGGGCCACCATGCTACATCTATACCCACAAACCTTTACTCCTGGATTCTATTCATGCTTTCCATCAGGTAGGGTAAAGACACTTTGAAATGCTTAAAAATTTTTTTTTTTTAAAGCGTAGTTTAAAAATAATGACCCTCTTTAACAACGGTGGTCAAACGGCCCACCCAAAGGTAGTTTTAAATGGTCAAATCATGTTCTTAATTTGAGGAAGGAAGTGGCTGAATATTAGGGTCAGACAGAGCATTTACTTGATCATATAATGGGAAGTTCGTTATCAAATAACATGGTCGCTTTTGATCTACTTCAATTATTAAGGTATGTACTGGATAGGCCCAACTTAAATCATAAATTAAAAAAAAACACATTATCTATACTGCATACACAAAAATTAATAAAATTGGTGTCTGTTTGTAATATCAAATAACCAGTTTTTTACTAAATGTATATCAAATTATAAACGGTACTCGCATCAAAAAAGTAATTTTTAGAGTTTTTGTCTGTCTGTCCGTTTGGTCCGCCTAATCTCTCTAACGGCTGGACCGATTTTGATGGGACTTTTACTAGCAGAAACCTGATGATCTAAGGAGTGACTTAGGCTAAATTTTTTTAAACTAGTTTTGCGCGGCGGCCACAGGTCTCTTTGGAGGCTTAAGCCCGGTTTCCACCGCGAAAGGGTAATGAGCGGGAAATGGTAAGCGGAACGGACTCCTTTTAAACAAAATAGGTTTGCATTCCCACCAACAAAGAGTTTTGCCTGTTGATTTCCACTGCGAGCGAATAATAACAGAGCGGACTCGGCGGAGCGAGCTGAACGAAAAATGAGAAATGAGTAGTCAATTTCCACAGAGCTTCAGTTGGAGTTTTGAACTGGTTACGTGCGGTAGTGTTTTGTTGAGTGAATTGGCTTTGTTATCGAGTGATACGGAATCAAGTGAGGGCAGTGATTATGTATACAGAAAGAAAAAGTATATATTATTATATGTTATTAAATGAGCGAGTCCGTTTCAAACTAGCCGGCGAGACCGCGACGCAGCGGACACATTTTACTCGTTTGGTGCGCTCCGCTCAACTCTTTTTCGGTGGAAACACTACTTTGTAAAATTCAATTGCGAGTTGAAAGGACTCATTAATGACTCCGATCCGAATCCGCAGCTCATTTTTACTCTTTTCGCCCGTTGTCGTCGTCGTTGTCATTTACACTCGACTCTTTGTAGGTGGAAACACATGTATGCAGTATTGCGAGGTAAAAGGAGTAGTTAATGGGTCCGTTCCGCTCGCGGCGGAAATCGGGCCTTACTGTCTGCACTAAGGTGTTTGAGTTCAGCGAAATGAGTTCGATACCAAACGTGATGAGCTCAAGGCCCGACCAGCGGCGGCCTTTTGTTATAATTATACCGGAGGGTGTTGACTTGCAGTGAATATAGAAGAACATTGACTGTGAAGATCGGATATATCAGCCCCCTAGAGCACATCAACGAAGCTCACACTGATCAGTTCCAAGTCATCGTGGCCAAATACTGTCTGGACAGTAGTAGTAGTACTAAGTTAAAAAAAGCGGCCAAGTGCGAGTCGGACTCGCCCATGAAGGGTTCCGTATCAGAAAGTAACATCATATAAAAGTTCTTGTAGTTCGTTGTAACTTTCATCGATGTTTTTATACTAGTGTATTGATTGGATGAAAGGTAAATTGCGTGTTACGATTTATGACGTATTAAAAAAAAACAACTCAGCAGATCTCGTTCAAACCAATTTTCGTTGGTAGTTTGCATGGTAATGTACAACATAATTTTTTTTTAGATTTATCACTCTCTTATTTTAGAAGTTAGAGGGGGGGGGGGACACACATTTTTCCACTTTGGAAGTGTCTCTCGCGCAAACTATTCAGTTAAGAAAAAAATTATATTAGAAACCTCAACATCATTTTTGAACACCTATCCATAGATACCCCACCCCACACGTATAGGTTTGATGAAAAAAAAAAAAATTGAGTTTCAGTTCCAAATATGGGGACCATCAAAATGTATTGTTTTTTTTCTATTTTTATGTAAAAATCTTAATGCGGTTCACAGAATGCATCTACTGACCAAATTTCAACAGTATAGCTCTTATAGTTTCGGAAATAATTGACTGTGACATACGGACGGACAGACAGACAGACAGACAGATTTGACGAATCTATAAGGGTTCCGTTTTTTGCCATTTGGCTACGGAACCCTAAAAACACATTTACTAGTAAAAAATATAATGTACAAGATGTCATAACACTCATAACAATATAACTTATTATTACGATAACGGTGGTTGATTGTGAATACTTAATTATTTCATAATACATATAAGTTATGTTTGCATATATTATGAAATAATTAATTGGAGATAGGTTATTGGAAACAATCTTCAGTGATTGATAGTATTAAAGTATTAAATAACAGTAATATTAATGATACAATCAATGTATTTTTTTCAATTGTATTCCAAATTTTGTTGTCAAGGAAAAGAGCAAACAGTCTTTGTAAGTTATGGCCATTTTCACTAACCTATATTTTATTAAAACTGAATACGACTTAAAATGGCCTTGAGATAAATATGCCCCAGACATGACTAAACTATTTCTACAGCCAATGGAATCCTAATAAGTGGTTAAGCTATTAATTTATTCACGTCCTATTAATCCTACTAATATTATAAACGCGAAAGTTTGTGAGTATGTGTGTATGTATGTTTGTTGCTCTTTCACGCAAAAACTACTGAACGGATTTGGATGAAACTTTACAGTAATATAGCTTATATATCAGAATAACACATAGTCTACTTTTTACTGCAATAATCTAAATAAACGGGCGAAAACTAGGTGATTATAAAAATACATTAAATCGTAGATGTCAAAATGTCTCACTGTTTATCTCCTGTCAAAACTTCACAGTTTGCCATGCATAACACACTTGCATGGCAACCATAATGATATACGCGGGTAACACCACGTTGCACAGCTAGTTTTACTTTAAGAGACACGCGTATAAATTTTGGTACACTCGTAAATCTTCTTTTGAACAGTTCGTGACAAGAAGTCAATTTATTACTGATGACCTCACCTTGACTATACCAGCAATATTTATACCATTAAAAACAGTAACTTGTAAAAAATCCAAGTCAAGCGCAACCCAGTTCTTCTTTTTTTATTTATTTAAGCCTACCAAAGTGACTCTACTCTTCCTACTGGAAAGCATGAGTAGAATCCAGGAGTAGGGGCCACCATGCTCATTGTGAGGGTAGGCAATGTAGCAAGGTGACCCATACCATGGCGACCTGGTTAGATGTCTCTGTATCATTCTGAATGGAAAATGATGCAGAAAGATTGGGCCTCCCATCTCACGCTCGCCTTGAAATACGACAACAAGATTGCTGTCATTATTAGGTTGGTCTTCTGTGTGAGGGTAACCAGCGTAGCTCTACTGCCTTTGGCTTTTCTAAAATCCAGAGTATTGTCTACTTGTTCGTATACTGTGCTGTACGAAAAGTCGTAAGGATATAATTGAATAATTTATAACCGAATGACGACCACCAAGGGATTTACAGCATTCATATATATGTAAATTTATTTGTATGATGTCTGTCGGTACTATTAATTATCTGTCAACGTTGAACTTATTTACGATAGAATTATGTAAATATGTACATTTACATGAATTATTTTGATCTGTAGAGGTTAAATACGTGGTATTAGGTAGTGTGCGGAACACAGAATAGATAAATATAAGTACAATCTCTGTTTTGTGGTTGGCAACCTCTGACGGGAAGAATTGCGTAAGGCAGAGATTGGATTAAAAAAGCAATAGACCCGGTTCTGTGGTGTGCCTGCAACGGTCTGATGATGATTGCCTAGTGGTTTAAGCGGTCGCCACGCCGCTCTCTACTGCGCCAAGAGTTGTGGGTTCAAATCCTACATGAGATCACAATACACAAAAGATTGTTCTAAGTATAGATATTCTTTGTGTCCGTTTTATGTCTGTTTGTAAAGTCCCTCGCGACACATTAGGAATGTCTAATGCGAAATGGTCTTTTTATATAAAAAGAAAAAATTGGCCAAGTGCGTGTCAGGCCACGCATAGAATAGGATTCCGTAGTCACCCATAATTGTAGGTAGATTTAAAATCGTGTCCAATAGATAATTGTTATGTTTACTTATTATTTCTGTAAAAAAGGAGGAGGTTATCAATTCGTCGGAATCTTTACTTTTTTTTTTTTATGTATATTCAGCGATAATTTCGTCGTTTATGACCCGATTTCAAAAATTCTTTTTGCATTGGAATGGGCGTAGGTTACAGGTGGTCCCATCGTCACCATACCGGAATCTGATCATGGGATCCCAAGGTAATCGAGGGAACTCCTCAAATATCATAGGCACAATGTCGCGATTTGGGTACTCGGAATAGTTTTTCATTGAAGTCGGTTCCTTTTTGTTAAAATTATGTACGAAGTTTTCTAAGTGAGTGCATTTTACAAGTTAGACCCCAATAACTCCTGAAATAAAAAAGTTATCAAAATCGCTATAGTTTTCCTTAAAAGTTCAATATATGGACTACTAGCATGAATTCTTCCAGATTTTTATGCTAGTAGTCCATATATTGAACCTAAGAACGGATTTTACGAATCTCCACCCCTGGAGATTCGTAAAATCCGTTCTTAGCGGATGTTTACTCTTCATGAGGAACCTACCTGACTTGCCAAATTTTAATTTTGTAGGTGTTTGAGTTTCCGAGATTTCATGACTAATCAGTGAGTGATATTTCGCTTTTATTTCAATAAGATTTACTTTTAATAAAAAACTGTACATTTGATTTTACAGACTTTAAATTTTATTAATTTTTATTGATAATACAACAGATTTTATTTTATTAGTAGCAAATGGTGTTATGAACCGAATATGGGTTATCTTAATAGTGGCATAGACCTTCGACTTCTGATCTCCTTATCTCCAATAAACTAAAATATAAAACAATGAAAATTATTTTTTATTGGTTTGTTATTTACGCATATTGTCATCAGAATGAAACCTCTGAACTCTCCGCCGTACTGTCATCATTATTCAATCTATCAATAACGCATAACGTCTCACTGTTGGGCTAGGGTCTACTCTCAGGAGAGGGTTAAGGCCATAGGTCTTAGGGCCACAGCACACTAGCTACTTTTAGCATTGGCGATCGGCGATTTGGCGACTGCATCGATGCTGCATCGCGTTTTAGCGACATCCTGCGTTCGATCGCGGTATCGGAAACGCGCGTTTTAGCGACTGCTCAGATGCCAAATCGATGCTACCGGCATCCGAATGTGTGCGGAGAGTAGCGTTCAGCTGCTTTGTCGCGCTTCTAAAAAGCGACTCAATCTCCGCGTTTGGCGTTTTTAAGTGTGCGGTGTGGAGCGTTCGGTCGCCGTATTTAGTTTCTATAAGGGCCACCGCAGACTAGCTACTTTTAGCATCGGCGATCGGCAACTAGTCGCTTTTTAGAAGCTAAATACGGCGACCGAACGCTCCACACCGCTCACATAAAAACGCCAAACGCGGCGCTCGAGTCGCTTTTTAGAAGCGCGACACAGCAGCTGAACGCTACTCTCCGCACTATTTCGGATGCCGGTAGCAGCGACTTGGCATCTGAGCAGTCGCTAAAACGCGCGTTTCCGATACCGCGATCGAACGCAGGAAGTCGCTAAAACGCGATGCAGCATCGATGCAGTCGCCAAATCGCCGGTCGCCGATGCTAAAAGTAGCTAGTCTGCGGTGGCCCTAAAGCGACTAGTTGCCGATCGCCGATGCTAAAAGTAGCTAGTGTGTGTTGTGGCGCTGGCCGAGTGCGGGTTGGAGACTGGCAAGAGAGCGTCGTTGTAGCTATGTAATCTTGCCGCTGGATGTTTTTAAGCCACCACCACAGTTACAATAAAGATTTTCAGTTTTTCAGTCTAAGGGAGTTAGCAGAGCCACGCTGACTTCAGCACGAATGGGCCGGCTCAACCGGGGCGGTACTAAACTCACACAGAAGTCCAACCTAATAAAGACAGTATTCTTGTTGTAGTATTTCGTTGGTGAGTGTGAGACCGGAGGCCCAATCATTCTCCCGGCCTCCGGACATCGGGAGAATGATGCAGAAAAATCTGACCAGGCCATTATGGACATTGCCTACTCTCACATTGAGCATGGTGACTCCTACTCCTGGATTCTACTTATGCTTTCCATCAGGCAGAGTAGAGTCTCTTTGGTATACTTAAATTTAAAAAAAAACTGGAGACCGTAACTTTATAAGACACTCCATAGGTATTTAGCCTTATTTTTAACAGATTAAAAAAAAAGGAGGAGGTTCACAGGTTCGTCGGTTTTTTTTTTTAATTTTTTTATGTATCATCCTCCTAGCCATTATTCCGTCGTTTATGAAGCGATTTCAAAAATACTTTTTGCATTGGAATTTGCATTGGGGCGTACCTTACAGGTGGTCCTATCGTCACCATATCGGGATCTGATGATGGGATCCCAAGGAAATGGAGGGAACTCCTCAAATATCATATGCACAATTGTTGCGATTTGGGTACTCGGAATAGTTTTTCTTTGAAGTCGGTTTCTTTTTGTTAAAATTATAAATGACCTTCTTGTAAATGACTCTCGCTCCGGACTACAAACGAAACACCGCCCAGACTGTCCCCGGACGCCCCCTAACAGGACAATTCCGGGAAAATCCGGACGATTGGCAGCCCTATTTTATGATAACAATCGTAACCAACTGCTAAACCTGATCACGGATACGCTCATGGTATCCATACCACCAAGGGTCATCAATCCAGGTGGTCAGTACCTGGATGGTCATTGCTTACCCTATATTGCTTCTAATTACCTAAACCAGCTTGGTTATATACCAACATGTTGGTATATAACCAAGCTGTGTGTTTTTAGTTCGTTACTAGTTGAGCCCTGCGTGGTTACTCGCGGTTATTATAGTACATCCTCCTAGCTTTTTTTGGGGTCGGCTACTAGTTCAACCGGTTTTACCTGAATTTCAGTTTTTCCACGGAGCGACTGGCATCGGACCTTCGCAACTTCGCAACCTTAACGGAGAATTGAAATTCGAAGATTGAACTAGTTGTCAGTATATTTGAGGGCACTGACTTCCCTATAACGATTGCCATAGATGTTCATGACAACCGGGACCAACGGCTTTACGTGCTCTCCGAGGCACGGGCGTTGAATCACCGTCAAACTTCCAAACTCCGGGCTGCTATAAGGAGTTTCCTAAGAAAAACCCAAAAACACTTTTTGGCCCGACCCGGGATTTGAACCCGAGACCTCTTCATTAGTTGTCGCATACGCTAACCACTAGACAAACGAGGCAGTTATTATAGTTCATTTAATATAATTTGGTACATTGAAGAATTTGTGACGAAATTTATGATTGGAGGTAATAAAAAGTGCTGACTGTCTTACTGCAATTCTTAAAAAAATTACATGCGATTAAAATTCTCTGTAAAATCTATATAGAGCTGCATTTGTGTGCTTCATTTAATTCACTACTTTTTGCTACAAAATATTTTGTGGTAATTAAGTATTTTGAGGCTTCGCCCATTTCGATTTTGGGCCTCTACCAGCCATCCTGCGTAAGTCGTCACTCCATCTGGCCTGTGGCCTACACTACGTTTGCCAAGACGCGGTCACTACTCCAGAACTGTCCAGTGTTCTGTTTCAAATTTGAAAAGCAAATTTTTGTTTTACATCAGTTAGTTTTACACATTTTTTTGTAATTTTAACGTTCCATTTGGTTTCAAGTAAAATGCACTAACTTTGTATGTGCTAATACACATCATCAATATTTCAATGCCACGTCATCTCGCATTGATAATTGTCATTTTCAAATGTTACAAGCCTCAAAAATGCTATCTTCTGATATTGCTTAGTGTTTACCAAATAAAGTGTTTACGAGGCAGTGTAGCCACGTTACATACCCCCCCCCCCCCCCATTAGGCCAGAATTTTTCTTTAGGGAAAATTCGCCTGGGGCTCGGGGTCTCCGCCGCAGGTAGTCCCTCGCTGGAACCCTGGAAGCAGTAGACAAACTGAGAATTTGTATAGGGTCGCATACGAATCACAGCTAAAGGAAAACGGGAGAACATGCAGACAATGCTCAGCGAGGTGAAAGTAAAAGACGTCAGTCAAACATTTCAATGATATGTTAGTCTTTATTTTTAAGTTATTTAACAATTTAGAAAGAATTACTAGGAGAAATAGTGATAAGCACTAAGTTCTAAGAATTTAATAGATTTAATAATGTGCGTAGTGCAAATTACGAGTAGATAGGTTGTTCTCGGAAGTAAAGTCACTTGTGCGAGTACTTTGTTCCAATAGTTTCATTATTAGTGATAAATCGTTGATATCTTAGTTATAGAGGTTAAAACCTTTAAAAATTATAGAAAACAACACAGAAAAAGTATTTCATATAAGATAGACTCAGTATCTATTCTGTTTTTCAATTCTCTTGTTTTATTGGCTAATATTTGGATTTGATCATGTGTTTATTATTCATTATAGAGGTATGCTTAGTCCTACTTACAGAGGTGAGGAAATCCAGAGCTAAAATGTCGGACCCAAACCTGCTTCTTCATGATAATAACGAAACTTATTTTTTAAAGACACACATTTTCGAATAAAATAGTTTCCAAGCAAACTTTATTTGATACTTAACTGTTAAATAAACTGTTAAATAAATCTACCTACTACTAAGAGCCTAGTATAGATTTATTTCACATCAACTCAATAGCCACGATAAGCGCTTTCGGATCTGTGATTGGTGATGGGTTCAGCGTGAGCCAAACGTAATGCCGAACGTGATCTAAAACTGAAATACACTTACACTAGAGCCTCAGCTGACACGTTTTTAATTCTAGTTAGGATAACATGTAAACGTACTGACATTAAAAGTTATGTTTGCATTTTACTGAATTACTTTTTACCATTTAAGTCAGTAAGTTACCACCACCAAAGGCAGCAACGACCACTGCGACTCATGAGCTACCTACTTAATAATATACTAGGTCTCTGTTGATCACTCATTGTAAGTGACCCGTATATTATTTTTTGTATCATCATCAGCGTATCGCAGTCCAATGCTGGACATGGGCCTCTCCAATTGCACGCCACTTAGGTCGACCCTCGGCACCTGCCCACCTCACCAATTATCACTCCACCTGGCTTGAGGATGTGTGCTGAAACGCGGTCTCTATTATAGGATCCGTTTTTTGTATATAATTTATTATTTTACACGTTATTTATGTACATCTGCTAGTTCAACCGTTTTATCCTGAATATCAATTTTTTCACGGAGCTACTGACATAGAACCCTGAAGCCCGGTTTCCACCGCAAAAGGGTAATGAGCGGGAAATGGTAAGCGGAACGGACTCCTTTTAAACAAAATAGGTTTGCATTCCCACCAACAAAGAGTTTTGCCACTGCAAGCGGATAATGACTGAGCGGACTTGGCCGAGCGAGTTGAACGGAAAATGAGAAATGAATAGTCAATTTCCACAGAGAGCGAGTTCAGTTGGAGTTTTGAACTGGTTACGTGCGGTAGGGTTTTGTTGAGTGGATTCGCGATGTCCCCGCCTACGCGCCCGGTGGCAGAATCTGCTAGCGGCACGCACTCACGTGCCGTAGCGCGTTTCTGGTGTGTTGGACCTGGCGTGTTTTCTATACTAATCGATGTACTTGCATACAATGGTGTGTGACCGAGGTGCTCCAGGAGCAGGGCCGAAGTGACGCACTGCTTCACGGGCATTGCCGAGTGATACGAAATCAAGTGAGGACGAGTGATTATGTATAGCGAAAGAAAAAGTATATATTATTATATGAGCAAGTACGTTTCAAACTAGACGGCGAGCCCGCTATGTGGCGAGTTGAAAGGACTCATTAATGACTCCGGACCGAGTCCGCAGCTCATTTTTACTCTTTTCGCCCTCGCTGTCATTTACACTCGACTCTTTGTTGGTGGAAACACATGTATGCAGTTTTGTATTGCGTGGTAAAAGGAGTAATTAATGAGTCCGTTCCGCTCGCGGTGGAAACCGGGCTTGAGCGTGAACTGAATTAAAAGTTAAAATATATAGCCAAAGTAGCGATGACGGCCGTTAAGTCTATTGAACTCACCACCAATGAATGTTATCTTATCTCCACAGCAACAAAACAATGTTTATATGAGGACCCTAATACTATAACTAATATCATGTAACATATTTACATTACAATGACGGCAAAAACGATTAAGGCAGTCGGTTTTTTGGAAGTCCTTGAAGAATTTTTTGAAAATCGACTTATTCAAAAAAAAGTGATTTAAATTCTTAAAATGTCAAATATTAAATCCCTGTATCAGCTGGACCGAATTTGACAGGACGTACACTGACAGATAAAAGACAGATACTTTTATTTTAAACTAGCTTTCACCCGCGGCTACGCTCGCGTGTATGTTGGTTATCGTGGTAAAATTAGCCTATGATCTCTCTCATGAGAGAGATGCTTGCTGCATGCTTTAGAGACGTTAAAGTTGTGGGGTGAGGATGAAAATTGAGTGAGTTTTGGGCCGTTGCCGCTGGCCCAATGACTTAAAAGCATCTCAATCAAAAGTGTGGTCCATCATACTGCATTATTTGCTCTTGCATAAGTCGACTCGTTGATATAAGGGTAAATGTTGCCTTCTTTTAATATATTAATAATCAATTAAAAATGCCAAATATAAGACTTTTACTAAGTAGATGTTATACGCATTATTCTTACACAAAGGTATACAGAGTAGTAGGTCAGCAAGTTCAATGTGCTTATTAAATCGTGATAAAAAGTAACACTCCACTACTCAACCAAAGTCAATCTACACTTAACAGCTGAGCAGTTCAGCACCCTTAATAAATATTGATCTTCGATGACGTGCGTCGGGTTTGCTATCTTAATAATTGACCACATATGTATGTAATCTGTCGAACATAAATTACTTGTGTATGTCTGTATTCTATGTTTATTCTCAAGAAGCAATGTATTTACTCGCCAAATTTTAGAAAAATAGTAACAAATGGATGGACAGAATTATTTTCGAATTTATAAAATTAAATGTTTTTATTAAAGTGAATAACTTAGAACCAGTTAGGTAGGTAACTAGGTACATACTTAATTGATAAATAGAGAAATGTGTTTTTTTTAAATATAATATATAAAAGGAAAAAAAAGCTTTAGAACGTTTTTTTTGGATCGGAATTAGTTACCTATCAACAATTAATCAACAGAAAAACAGAAACAGACAAACACACAAATACAACTTCCAACAGCTCTATATAAATACCCGGCATGCGTATCGTGGTTATTCTTTTTTTTGCTGCGTTCGTCCCATTCATGGCTCAACCATACGCTGTCTCTGCTAAAAATAATTATTATTAGTACAGCGTGCGTTTACGCGCGAGGCGGACGTGGTCGCTTGGCGTACCGTATTTAAATATTGGAATGTGTTAAAGATTAAGTCGATAATATTCAATTAAACTAATGTATGTAAGTCGTACAAGTACAGTTTTATCAATAGTTAAAAGGTGAATTATTTATATATAGATATAGTTGGTTTGTTGGTGCTGTTACGTATTACTGGACGTGAGTATTAAATATTTCTATTCATTTTCTAAGGTTGTTTGTTAGTATTTGATATTGAAATTATAGGTTATCGCAATAACATGCAAGTTAAAGTACACTGTGATATATAAAATAGGGCAGCGGTTTTATTAAGTTAACTTTTATAACTTCGATTTTGTATAAATAGTAACAAAATGCAAGCACTAAAAATACTCGTAAACGTATAATGACCAAAGGTTTGTATTATCTGCAAATATTTGTTTCGGAGTTTGTGTGTTTTCTATGCAGTACCTGGGCGACCGAGCTTTGCTCGGTTAGAAAAAACTTTTTATTGTTAAACGCCTCTATTCTCTCAAGCAAATGAAGTGTTCTTTAGGAATACCAACCACCAAGCAATTAAGTCTGTTACTGAAGAAGAAGAAATAGTATAGATGTCGCAAGCAATGATAAATAATAAATAAAAGAAGTAGCGCACGAAAACTCGCGTTTTCCCAAACAAGACTAATCTAGATCGATATTTTACCCCTGAAAACCCCCAGACATTAATAATAATTACATGTCACGGTAATCGCTTTGCTACAATCAAAGGGTAATCGTTAGAGCCGTTTCCGTTTCATAGATCTATACATATATATAAATATACAAGAATTGCTCATTTAAAGATATTGATATTAGATTATATAATGTATGTATTTACAAAAAAAGTATATATATATATTATTTATATCAGTGGTCCAGTTCCCATTACAAGCTCTGCTTAGTTTGGGACTACATGATGTGTGTCAGACGTCCGAAATATTATACCTATTTATTTTTTAATACAACTGAATGCAATATTTACTTCTAAATGCCTCATTCTTTTTTTTAAACATGACATGACATTGTCATTGACGCATCGGAGTTCATCCTTCGGCCTCAATTTTTTTTTTCACGATGTGTCATAACGGAAATAAAAAAAACTTCAGCCCATAATCCTCACAAGCTATGGCATAATACCTGATATAATAATGTATTTTACTAAGAAGGAATAAAAAAAAGTAAATTTGTGTTCAACCTTGAAATGCCGTGATAAAACAAAACGACCTAAGACGAAGATAACTCTTATCGTGTACGATTTGATGGTCTAATTTGAGAGTGATTTGAAAGTTAAAAAAATATAGTTACTTTTAACAACTAAATTGTAACGTCTTTTTTAAACATATTACAATTATCTACCAAACAATTAACAAAATTATGTCACCTTTCCTAAAGTAGTGAATTTTTTTTTTAAACGTTTAAACATTCGTTGTCTATTAACTAGTTATTTTTTTTTATCTTAAAGCAAAGCGGACACAAGCTGATAATAGAACTGTCTCTGACGAAAAAAAAAACAATACTTCGGTCCTAGTTTAAGTATTGTATGCTAACATGTATATGAGGAAAATTATAATTTTATAACAATATTTGTACTAACTAGACTTAAATATTGGATAATCTGAAGCTAAAATATTGAATTAAATTGCGAAAATTGTAGTAACAGCTGTAACAGTTTAAAATGTTATAAAATATTTTCGATTTTCTCAAATTAACTCACTTAATAATTGTTTATTTAAATAGATACCGTTACAATATCCTAAAACTCAAAAAGTACATTTCTAAAAACAAGTTCGTTAAATGTAAAGTAACTATTAATAGGCAAAATAAATCTATTCAAATAGCTATAAAAGGTCGGTGTCCGTACATTAAAGACATTAAACCTAATGAAAGGTATCTTTATAACAGTAAATGGAAATTCTACATGCCAGGTTTAAGTACATAACGTGTTTTTTTTTATAAAACATTACTGAGCCCGGCAAAGATACCTTAAGACGGTCAACGCCGCAGGGCGAAGTTGGTCTGAAAAAAGTGGCCCGAGTAACTCCATGTTATGAAGCATAAGTATTAAGTATTCTTCATGTCGTATTTCGTTTTCGTTCATTCTCCCGGCCTTCAGAGGCAGAATTATCTAACCAGGCCGACATGGTATGGGTCACCGTGTTGTATTGCCTACACCAATGATATTATATGGCCTAGCCTACACTCACAATGAGGATTGTGGCCCAAAAACTTCACACATAAATATTTACATTGTCATAAGTAAATATTTACTTTGGCCTTATATACGATGCGCGGCAAACAAACGATAGCGCGATTCAGCCAGAGGGCACAACGCCATCTATCGCGACCATAGGTAGTTATCGCCTGTTTTTACAGACTACAAATGAAAATAAATGAATAATTAGCTAAAGTTGAGCTACCGTACATCATGAACAGGCCCCTACTCCTGGATTCTACTCATGCTTTCCACCAGGCAGAGTAGAGTCACTTATGTAGGCTTAAATATATAAAAAACTAATAACATCAGAATAATAACATAAATTGTGTTATAAATAACATAAGTTCACTATTTTAATTATGTGTTATATCATGTATGTGTGCATTCTATTGAGATTTTTTAAATCAAATTTTTATTGTATGTATGTAGTGTACCTAGTATGTATTTATATGTATTTGTGTTGTGTATATTATGTATGTTTATGTTTATGTAAATAAATGTATTTATTTGTGTATATATTCTTGGAACTCTTGTAATATTTACTTTACCTGTTTTGTCTATCATTGCTTCTCATAAATGACACACCTGCCTTACATAATTTTGCAACACCCAAAGGTTTGGTTGGAAGAGAATGCCTGTGGCATTAAATCCGCCTTGTGCAATATGTTTGCAGGAAGTTTAAATAAATAAATAAAATAAATAAATAAAAATGTGAGCCGTCACGGGACGCCTGGCAGATGTGAAACATCGCCATTATTTTGTAAAAGTAATATGCAGAAAAGAACATATTGTAATAGGAACTAAATATGTCATAATGATAAAATAAAATATTACTAATTATTAAAATAGTAGTCTATATATAGACTGTATATATATACCATCGTATAGCGTGCCGTGGCGACGCGTCGCCAATCGCCAGGCCAGAAATCTATTTTACGTGCGCCTATAGATGTTTCACATCAATAATTAGGGTCGAGAAGTGACTAATACCAACGTTTTGCGAAACTACGCACAACTTGAGGTATTTAAAGTCAAGGCAGACTTGCTACCTTAGTAACTTTCTCACAGGCTTATTAAAAACCGACACACACTAAGGTGGCATAGCAGAGGCCTTTTTAGGGTTCCGTAGCCAAATGGCAAAAACCGGAACCCTTATAGATTCGTCATGTCTGTCTGTCTGTCTGTCCGTCCGTATGTCACGGTCACTTTTTTCCGAAACCATAAGAACTAAACTTTAGAATCTTGGTAAGTAGATGTAATCTGTGAAGCGCATGAAGAATTCACATAAAAAAAAATAAACAAGTGCGAGTCGGACTCGCCCATGAAGGGTTCCGTATCAGCAAGTAACATCATATAAAAGTTCTTGTAGTTCGTTGTAACTTTCATTGATGTTTTTATACTAGTGTATTGATTGGATGAAAGGTAAATTGCGTATTACGATTTATGACGTATTAAAAAAAAACTACTTACTAGATTTCGTTCAAACCAATTTTCGTTGGTAGTTTGCATGGTAATGTACAAAATATATATTTTTTAGTTTTATCACTCTCTTATTTTAGAAGTTAGAGGGGGGGGGACACACATTTTTCCACTTTGGAAGTGTCTCTCGCGCAAACTATTCAGTTTAGAAAAAAATATGTTAGAAACCTCAACATCATTTTTGAACACCTATCCATAGAGCGATCCAACCTACACGTATAGGTTTGATGAAAAAATTATTTTTGAGTTTCAGTTCCAAGTATGGGGACCCCCAAAATGTATTGTTTTTTTTTTCTATTTTTATGTAAAAGTCTTAATGCGGTTCACAGAATACATCGACTGACCAAATTTCAACAGCATAGCTCTTATAGTTTCGGAAATAATTGGCTGTGACATACGGACGGACAGAGAGACAGACAGACAGACAGACTTGACGAATCTATAAGGGTTCCGTTTTTTGCCATTCGGCTACGGAACCCTAAAAACTACAATTTGGGGGTATAAATTACAAATACATACTTAGAACTGAAACTGAAATATTTTTTTTTCATCAAACCCATACGTGTGGGGTATCTATGGATAGGTGTTCAAATATGATGTTAAGGTTTCTAATATCATTTTTACCTAAACTGAATATTTTGCGCGAGAGACACTTCCAAAGTGGAAAATGTGTGTCCTGCCCCGTAACTTCTAAAGTAAGAGAGTGATAAAACTAAAAAATATATATGTTGTACATTACCATGCAAACTACCAACAAAAATTGGTTTGAACGAGATCTAGTAAGTAGTTTTTTTTAATACGTCATACATCGTAAACCGCGATTTACCTTTCATTCAATTAATTCACTATTAAAAAAACATCGATCAAAGTTACTACGAACTCTGAACTTTTATATGATGTTACTTGCTGATACGGAACCCTTAATGGGCGAGTCCGACTCGCACTTGGCCGCTTTTTTTTGCAATGACAACTCCCGCATTATGACGCATGTCGGACAGGTTCAGAATAGCAATTTGTCGATTACACAAGTGTTGTCGCATATTGGATTTAAACCCACAACACTTGATAGTAAAACGTGCCGTGGCCATCACTTAAACCTCTAGGCTTATCGTGTAGTCTATTGCAGTTTACTTTTTACCAAATAAAATTCAATCTTATCTGGTAGAAATACGATTTAAATTCCAACGGATGCCTTGGCACTTTAGTATGTAACGCTACGTCAGAAGTGGTTGAAGGTGCCGGTGGAGGGTAAGACAGTGCAAGTAGAGATTCTTGATGACTTGGGTTCACTTCAGAAGGTGTTGGAAGGTCCATGAATGCGATGGTCTAGTTGGCTAGTGAGCGCTGACGGGTTATAAATCATTGATCATACCATGCTAGTGTGCTCAGACCTTAAACTATTAATGTGAAAGTTTAAGCTCCTTTCTCATACTACTTTGGCACGCGTTTTTATCAGTATCGATGACGTAATAGTTATACCACATAATATCATTCCCTTCTAAACACGATTACTAAAAAACAAGTACCTAGTAAGAAAATCCTACTAATCTTATAAACGCGAAAGTTTGTGAGTATGTATGTTTGTTACTCTTTCACGATAAAACTACTGAATAGATTTTGATGAAACATCACAATAATATAGTTTACATATCAGAATACCACATAGACTTCTATTTACCACGATAACCTACACGTGGACGGAGCCGTTCGCAAAAGCTAGTGCATAAATAAAGGCAAAAGTTAAAAGGTATTGTGGATATAAAAAAATACAGTTCAAAAACCAAATCCGGTTTTCTTTTTTTTTCACACAAATATTTGCTCCGACCCTGGTATCGAACCCGAGACCTCAAACAGCAGTCGCATACGCTAACAATGCACCACCGAGGCAGTTTAAAAAAAAAAATATACCCTATGTATTTCGGACCATTGTCGTGAATATATTGACACCTCTTTGAATTTTGTCTGTCTGTGTGTTCTGGCTAATCTCTGGAACGACGACCGATTTTGACGGGACTTTCATCAGCTTAACCAATAAGGAGTAACTTAACCAAGTTTTTTAGACTAGCTTCGATCCACGGCGTTACTTGCGCATCACAACAACAACACGGGTAACACCGCGGGACTCAGCGAGTCACTAATATCACATTATACATAATAGTACTAGTACAGAAGACTCACTCCGAAAAGTAAATTAAAGAAATTTCGACCCTTGGTGTCATTGCATTAAGTTCAATTCAGATTGCACAGCGCCGAAGCACCTACGATTATATTCACCTACAATCGCGTCTCTTTCTATCGTGTAGCTCTGCTATGAATGGATTAAGAGATATTGTGACCTTGAATTTGACTTATGAGTTCATTGAAAGGTCGTGGAAAAACACTGAATTACCCCACTGAGGTGAAAGAAACAAAAATAATAACATGTTATGGATTTTACAAATAACACGTAAATGTTTCGGATATTTTACACACAACTCCATCTAGTCCCAAACTAAACAGAGCTTGTATTATACATAAACATTAGTTTTTTTCATGAAACATAAAAAAAAACAAACTCCGAAATCACAAAAACATTTCAACCGATCTGGGAATCGAACCCGAGACCTCAAGCACAGCAGGCGCATACGCTTCCACTGCGCCACCAAGGCAGTCGTTAGTTAATCATTCATCACCAACCCTTAATGTCCCAATGCTGGGATCGGAGTGGAGTCTTAGTAATAGGGTCCGGTTTTACCCTTTGAGTACGTAACCCTAAACACGAAGTGAAAAGTGTGTTTGTTTGTTTGTTTTATCTTAATATATTGTATCAACAACCCATAACTCATACATAACACGGGTCTCCTCTGAGGAGAGGGTTAATGTCATACGCCCCATCGCTGGCCTAGTGCGGGTTGGGGACTGGCGTTAGATGTTTCAAGCCGCCCGAAGGCCTCCAACTAACTTAACAACTGTTATGTTATGATAATAACCAGGACCTACTGCTTAACGTGACCTCCAAATCACGGAAACACTCATAACATACCATGTCACAAACGGTCACCCATCTAGGTCTGACCGCGCCGCCGTTGCTTACCCTCTGATTATCTAAATATATTTACTTACAGAGAAACACAAGCAAGTGGAAGATATTAGAGTAGAGAGGCATGCTCTTGTCATATGAAAAGAAGTAGTTTTAAGAAGAATGTTAGAGAAACTGCAAATATCATCAAAAATGGAAGAAGACACTGAAACTCAAAAGCTCAACCCAACAAGTGAATACAGTTTTGAAGATGCATTCGAAAAGACAGGTAATCCCTACTAATTCTGTTTATTACGTTTTCACGCCTAAACCGCCGAACCGATTTTGATGAATTTTGGTATAGAGATAGATGGAACTTTAGGAAAGGATATAGGCTACTTTTATCACGATGACCGACTTACATGCGGGCGGAGCCGCGGGCAAAGCTAGTATGATGTAAAACATAATATATTTATTGCCAATATTATTTGGGGTCGGCTACTAGTTCAACCGGTTTCACCTGAATATCAGTTCCTCGGATCGATCAGCATTGGACCTCCGCGACCCTAAGTGCGAACTGCATTCGAATTTGGAACTAGTTGTCAGTATATTTGAGAGCATTGGCTTGGCAATAGATGTTCATGACAACCTAAACCGACGGCTTAACGTGCTCTCTGAACGGCTTACATAACCAGGCCGTCGTTAAAAAAATCTTAAAAAACCGAAAATACCTTTGTCCCGATAGAATAGAATCAAAAACGAAAAACCTTTGCTACTTGGCTACGTGGTTTGGATCGAAACCATAAACATGAATAACATTAAAAAAACTCTTTGGATTGACTAATACTAAAAGTCGATAATTATTTGTAATTATATTCATTAGCAAATTTTAGGTTCAAAAAAATATGCATATTCAACTACTACTATCTCTCTATAACATTTTGATCCATCATAAGGTTCATCAACAACCCATAACGTCCCACTCTCAAGAGAAGGTTAAGGCCATACGTAACAACGCTTGACGAGTGCGGGTTTTGGACTGATGGATTCCAAGGATGCCTGGAAGATATTGCTTTTGGCAATAAGGCCGCTCTCTGTACATTCAAGTAACTCTGTAATATGGTGTGCTAATCAAGAGTTATCTATCTAACTTACTCCATCATCTCTCAACAGGTCATGGCAAAATGGTAGGTAGTAGAGCCACGCTGATTTCAGCACGAATGGGCCGGCTCGACCCGGCTAGTACTACCCTCACACAGAAGACCATCCTAATAATGATAGCATTCTTGCTGTCGTATTTCGTTGGTGAGTGTGAGACCGGAGGCCCAATCCTTCTGCATCATTCTCCCGCCCTTCGAAGGCCGGGAGAATGATGCAGAATAATCTAACCAGGCTGCCATGGTAGGGGTCACCATGCTACATTGCCAACCCTCACAATAAGCATGGTGGCCCCTACTCCTGGATTCTACTCATGCTTTCCATCAGGCAGAGTAGAGTCACTTTGGTAGGCTTAAATAAAAAAAAAAAAAAAAAAAAAAAAAAAAAAAAAAAAAAAAAAATCAATCACTTGGTACTCTTCACCAGTGGTCTGATCATGCTGAACGTCTCCATGGAGTCAGTTGGCATGAGCTACGCCATTACTGCAGCCGAGTGCGAATTGCAGTTGAACAGTCAACAGAAGGGCCTGGTTAATGCTGCTGCGTTTATTGGTAAGATCATCAATCATCATCAACAACGTCCACGTTCCACTGCTGGGCTCGGGTAACCTCTCAGGAGAGGGTTAAGGCAACTTGGCCATGAGTGCTTCCTAAGCGCTACTGGCAAGATAAGGGTTAAAATTTCTGATGTGTGTGTGCGTGTGGGTGGGTGTGTGCGGGCAAGAAAATGACCTTGGCATTAATTACGCCGTAAGCGATATGTTAACAAGAAGTTTTAATTAGTAAATATTTTATTTAATAAGTAAAAATATTGATTAGTAGCTGACCTCGCGAACTTCGTACCGCTTAACAGTCGATTCAACGTCACTCAATTGTTTTGTATTCTCGGAACCCCTCCAATACAACTTATCAGATATTTTTTATTTATTTTTTTCCTAAGAACCATCCTCGTACTTCAAGGAATATTATAGAAAAAGAATTAGCGAAATCGGTCTAGCCGTTCACGCGTGATGGCGTGACTAAGGGAAATAGGGATTCATTTTTACATATATAAATATTTAAATCTATAAATCTATAAAAATAAATAAAATTGTAATGTCTCTTTGTAATACCAAATAACCAGTTTTAACTAAATTTATATCTAAGTAAATACATAATATATGTGAAAATTTTAACCAATTATTGTTAGTTCACGACTCGTAACAACAGAACACATTAAAACAGTGGAAAATTGACCGCTAGACGTTCTCGAATTCAATGAAATACCTGAACAATACACAGTATAAGAATAATATATTTGTCAGCATTATCTACTGATGTATCGTCCATGTGGTGACGGAATAAGAATACAGAGTGTCACCCCTATTCATCCGACGCGGGTGTCGTAAAAGGCGACTAAGGGATAAACTACGCAAGGCAACATCAATGCAAAGAGAAAGAAAACTTGAAACCAACCCGTCTGGCCAGCGTGGTATAGTAGGCCAATATGGACTGTTAAAGGCTGTTGATGATGATGATGATGTTACCCGCTGTTATTGTTATAAGTCGCGAGTAACGCCGCGGAGTGAAGCTAGTCTAAAAATGATAGCCTAGGTTACTACTTGTGTGCAGAGATTACAGATCTGGAACAAACAGACAGACAGACAAAAATTTAAAATTCCGTTTTGGATGTCAGTACAGTGCATTTACTAAAAAACTGTTCATTCAGATACTCCAACTTTATTTCATCATCATCATCATCAGCCATCACAGTCCACAGCTGGACATAGGCTTCTCCTATCGCACACCAGTTTGTTTGATTTCAGGCTTCATAACTTTATATATTTTTGTTTACACTTATAGAAACTTCATAAGTAATCATACACAGATGTGATACAGCACACAGAGCAACATAGTAAATCCATATGCTGATGGTCCCCTCTATCAAAGTATAAGCCTAAATAGGACTACGCAGTATAACACAGAATGTTTTTATGTGTGTGTGAAATTGTAAATGTTTTGTTTTAAATTCTTATGTGTGAGTTTGTAGTAACAGGCAATTGTCTTCGTATATTTGAGACTAATATGTGTGTGTGTGTGAAGATTTCCTCAGCCCCCCCTCCCTCCAAAATGATTGACTACTGCCCCCCGTTCTGCTGATTGTATTCCTCTATAGATATAGAATTTTTGCATGCTACTGTTAAAGCAAAACTTCTATTTTTAAATTAAGTGACGTGATTTTAAATCTACACGCCATTATCGATGGCTACGGAACCCAATTCTATTCGTGACCTGACATGCACTTGGCCCATTTTTAAATAGACACACTGTACCCGCATTAGGACTAAATATCAAAAATAACCTACCAAAAGTAACCAAAAATTGTGAAAACAATGTTGGAAAAGAGTGTCCATGGAGTTTCTTGTCTGTTCTTCTCCATAGGATCTACGAATTGGAACAGACGATTAGCTTCACGACTGATTACTGACTGACTACTTGACGTTTCAAAAGTGCCGTTGTATGGTTTATTTGAAATAAAATGGTTTGATTTGATTTGATGTGATTTGAATACTGTTCAAACATGCGAGACACGGAGGGAAAGAACACACGGACTCAGAACAAAAATCTGTGAAACTATTTTTTTTATATATTTAAGCTTACCAAAGTGACTCTACTCTGCCTGATGGAAAGCATGAGTAGAATCCAGAAGTAGGGGTCACCATCCTTATTGTGTGGTTAATCAATGCAGCATGGTGACTCATACCATAGCAGCCTGGTCAGATGTTTCTGCATTATTCTCCCGGCCTCTGGAAGCAGGAAGAATGATGCAGGATGAATGGGCCGCCTGTCTTACACTCACCAACGAAATACGTCAGCAAGAATGCTGTCATTATTAGGATGGTCTTCTTTGTGAGGGTAGTACTGCTACGGTCGAGCTGGACCATACTGCGTGCTGAAATCAGCGTGGCTCTACTACCTACAAAACTCAGTGTATTCAACTCCAGTCACTTAAGATAACTATCTTCCTCCTTTTCAGGTATAATCAGTACATCATTCCTATGGGGCTACTTGGGTGACAGGTTAGGGAGACGAGCAGTGATGCTACCAGCTATAGTCGTGTCTGCGGTCTTCTCCATCATATCCTCGTTCTCCAGTAACTTTTGGATGCTGATCATCTTTAGGTTCCTGACTGGATGTTCGTAAGTAGCTTTTATTAGTTAGGTTATTATTTTTTGTAAATCGCGAGTAACTCCGAAGAGCGAAGCTAGTATAAATAAATAGCGCAAGATACTCCTTATGTCGTCAGCTACCTACCAGTGAAAGTCCCGTTAAAATCGGTCAAGCCGTTCTAGAGATTAGTCGGAACAAACAAAGACAGACAAATTAATTAAAAATGGCTGTTTTGATGTTATTATCTAGGTACCGTATATATATACTTAGATATGAATTTAGTAAAAAAACTGTTCACTTGATATTGCATTCAGACACGCCAATTTTATTTATTTGTATAGACAACATCTGTCTTTAACAGTCCACTGCTGGACAAAAACCTCTCCTTGGAAATTAGGTTTTGGCCAACTACATCACTAAGTAAAAGTATCCGCGGCTCCGTACACGTGTATGTGGTAAACGCCTGTGTTCTTCCTGAAAAATCAAAGGATCAGGGATTTAGCCGTGAATTAGTAACAGATAGACATACAGACAAATGCAACCCAATGGGCCGCTATACTGTAGAGGAGCTGGTGTCGTGTTCCCCCAACATAAAGGGAGGATCCTCCGACCAGGCGAGGTGATCATGCCTGGCGGGCCACTGCCCAACAGTTGATGTTGGGATGTTGTATATATGCTAATCGAGAATGTCTATTTCGCGATTCAGGATTAGTAGTTACTCCGTATAGTTCACCCGTGTTTCTTCGTAGTTCATCATTTCTTCGGTAGATGGCGCTGTTGTATGTTCTCCACGCACCGTATGTGGAAGTCGCCACAGTCACCATGCTGCATTGTCTCCATTTGCAAAGATTGTGGTGACTAATTCTGCTCAGGCTTTTAATCAGGCAGAGCTTTATCATTTTGCCAGGTTTTCTTATAAAATAAAAATAAATAAAAAAAACTTTTATCTTTTATTCATTGTACCATAAGAGGGTGATGAGATTACACAAGATGGAAAAAAAAGTCGCCTTTGTTTCCGTATTTCACCTAGGTGATATCACCCAAGTAAAATACTTCCAAGGTGCAATGAAGACACCCAAAAGTACACCTGCGTGAAATCACATAGGTGAAAAAAGTGGAATAAACCGCTTTTCGCTCTATAATTACCGGGAAGAGATCAAGGAATACACCTAAAATTCAAAATTGCAAGTCGTATTAATATCTTTTGTCTCTATTCCACCACAATATCACCTAAATCCGGGTGAAGGGAATCATCTGTAGACGTGGTGAAAGTATTCTATAACACCAGTTTTCTGTGTCGCCGTTTTATTATTCTAGTCGAGCATGACTGCTCATGGTTTTTTTTTATTTAGATCGTATATTTTTTATTTTATCTCGGATATATTTTTATTTAGCTTGGATCCTTTTTATTTAGCTCGGATATTCTTTTTTTTACTCGGATATTTCTTTAATTAGTTTGGATATTTTTTCATACAGCTCGGATATTATTTGTTACAGAATATCCGCATCCAGTGCAACAGTATATGCTTACCTGGGCGAAATGCACGCCAACTCTAAAAGAGCTGCTGCCATCGCGTGGGGGTCCGTCTTCATATCATTCTCATTTATAACTCTACCAGGTAAGCTGACAAACATAGTGATACTGACGAAATAAGAATACTACCTACAAGGTGATCTGAAGACCTGGTGATCTGATGATGATCGAGGGAAACTGATCGATGCGGGCAGCATATAACCGGATGTTATTCGACTTTGATGATGATGAAGATTTATGTTTTATTTTCAACCAAGTCTAAATATATAAATACATAGGTATTTCAGACATCTTACACACAACATCATCTAGTTCTCAAACTAAGCAGAGCTTATATTATGGGTACTAAACAACTGTTATAAATACATAAACATACTTTTTTCTTTTTTAAAATACATACATGTTATACATAGAAAACATCCAGACTTGTAAACAAATATGTAATAAACAGATATAACTCTGTTGACCTCGGTGATCACTGATCATATACTAATCACCGAGGGCTAGTAACGACATCGCGGTCAGTACCTGGATGGATGAACGTTAGTGGCATGTTATTATGCCACTAACGCACGTGGCGTCTCCGAGGTCACGTTACGCAGTTGGTCCTGGTTGTTTTCGTAGGATTACAGTCGTAACTTAATCGGACGCCTTCGCGTGGCCTAAAAACATCCATCGGCGAGAGGGGACCACCCGCACTTAATCTGCGTGAGGACGTATAGACTTAAACCTCTGAGAGACGACCCCAGCCAAGCAGTTGTTGTTGTTGATGATGAGGAGCTTCCAACTCAACTGGATAGTCTGCTCTCAAAAAAGTTATGACTATTTTTAGGGTTCCGAAGTTTATGACTTGGAAATTAGGATATCGGATAGTTCTTTTAAAAACATTATAGGGTTTCTAAGATGTTTTTATTAAATAGGTATCTGTTTTCGAGAAATTTCACTTTAAAAGGGCACTTTTTTGTAAATACAGGGCGTCCCCTCTCCCTCTAAAAGCTAAACGGCTGGATCAAAATATCTGGAAAAGTTCGTGATGGTGGTCCATAAAATGAACTTTAAAGGAAAACTATAACGGATTAGATGACTTTGTTAGTTCAGGAGTTATAGAGGCTTAACTTGTAAAATGTGTTTACTTGGAAAACGTCATACAAAATTAACGAATTATTATGTAAACATAACAAGTGTCCATTGGATACGATTTTAAATCCACGTACCATTATGGGTGACTGAGGAACCCTTTCTTGTGCGTGGCCTGACACTCACTTGGCCGATTTTATTTTTTAATGGGTTTGGCTTCAAATAAATTCATAGAAAATATTCCATCTTAGTATAGTAAATTACAGTCCGTTCTCTTAAGTTAATTTGTCCATATATTTTTTATTAGTTTTTTTTAAAACTTACTTATTTATGTTAATTTTTAACGACACAAACGTTGCAGAGATTTTATCTAGATTATTTTCGTATAGGAGCTAGCAACGTTTTTGAGAAAGAATTTCAGGTCAGCTGATTTTGTGATATGTCGTCCATCTTGCTCTTTCGGTTAGATTCCGGGCTGTCTGGCTGGCGAGAGTGGTTGCGTTCATTAGTGCGCATCCTGTCTGTGTAGGTAATAATCCTGGATTTTAAAATCATTTTAAGAAGCGTAATTTGATTGTTTTTGGATTTAAATAAGTTTAGCTGACATACTTTTCTTATTGCCAGACATTTTCAACAATGCTAAATAAGTGCCTTAAGCGAATGTTTATTTATTTTTTATAAAAAATGAAAAGTATTTTGTAATGTCTGTAATTTTAATATTATGTTATTTAAAGATGAAAGAACCTAAAATTAATTTGCCAGACACTAATTCGGTTGATAACTTTGAATTAAAATGAAAAATTCATGAAAAGTATTGCAGTATGATTCTATTTTTTATTGAATATTCAAGAGAATGATGGGAATTTAAGGTACTAATTTATCCATGAATGCGCAGATGATGAGAGTAGATTTGATAAACCAATAAAAAAAAGTTTTTAATTTTGCTAAAGCGCCAAAGAAAAATAAATTGACGCTAGGGAATAAAGTCGTTGAGTTGCGAATGCATAGAGATCTATTGGGCAGAATGCTGGGGATTTCTCTCACCCACAAGGTTGACATTAAAAAAGTTTTGGCATTTCCACTTACCCCGATGCCAACGTAAATGTGTCATCCAGATGGTTCAATATATAAAACCGATAAATCACAATTAGCAAAGTTAATAGAGAAGAAATTGGACAACACTGTAAATCGACAACCGTTAACCGTTGATGTTTGTCTTGTTGATGGTTTTTTCTTTGCATCTGATAAAAGATGTGCCACAAACTTGTCGTAGTATATATTATATATAATAATAATAATAATAATCGTTCTAGTCAGAACAAGTATCAATACAAAAATTTAAGAATATGGAATTATAATAATAAGCTTTATAAAATTTCAAAAACAACACTTTTTTTTTAATCGTCCTGACTACTAAATGTGAATTAAATTTAATATTAAGCTAAAGTAAAATAATTGATTTGAGTTTTTAATGATCATCATCATCATCGCTGTCTTTGTCAGTATCATTTATATCATCTTCTTGGGAATTATCGTTATCTTCTAAAACTCTATCACCTGCAACAGAAAAAAAAAATTAACAGTGGAATTCTTCTTGTCCGTTATAATTTTCTTATGATATTATTGATAAATGTTGTATTTCATACTTACTTTGAACAATAATATCTGCAACTGAGGACGGTAATTGATCTCCCAAAAACCAGATAAAATCATATTTGTCACCGTTGATGGTCCACCCGAAAGCCATTGGAGATAAAGATGTTGGATGTTGTAAAAGGCTGATAACAAGATGGCAGAATCCTACTAGTGTTATAAACGCGACAATTTGTAAGTATGTATGTATGTTTGTTGATCTTTCACGCAAAAACTATTGACTGGATTTTGATGAAACTTCACAATAATACGGCTTACTACGGTACTAGTCTCACACAGAAGACCAAACAAAAAGTGAGCATTTCTCCAAATTTTCGTCACGTAACGAACCCTCAATAAATGCTGTTGCAATTCCGCTTTACAGGGTGGATAACTGGATGGGTGAATCAAAGTATTTAGATGTACTTGAAAATAAATGAAACCGAACATCATTAACATCCGAAGAATTTTTAACTCCAGACTCCATTGTCAAACAACTTCTGCGTCAAAATCGATTTAGCAAATATGAAAAATAATCCTAGAATCGGCGTCTTCGTATTCTTCACACGATAATCATTCTTTAAAAGTTTTAATTACTTTAACACTTTGTATGAATAACATTTATTGAAAGTTACGTAAATGTTTTTGTTACCAATGAAAGTCAACATGTCTTCACTATCCCAGTGATCAATAAAAAAGTTTTTCAATGTCGACCTTGTGGGTGAGAGAAATCCCCACCATTCTGCCAAATAGATCTCTCTGCATTCGCAATTCAAAGACTTTATTCCCTAGCGTCAATTTATTTTTCTTTGGCGCTTCAGCAAAATTAATAACTTTTTTTATTGGTTTATCAAATCTACTCTCATTATCTGCGCATTCATGGATAAATTGGTTCTTAAAATTATCACCATTCTCTTGAATATTCAATAAAAAATAGGATCATACTGCAATACTTTTCATGAGTTTTCATTTTAATTCAAGGTTTAACAGGTGTGTGGAATCCCTACTACAAATGTGACATTGATCGGGTAGAAAAAGTGCAAAGAAAGTTTATAGAAATCTTGAACTATCGCTTCCATGACTCAGATCTGTCCTATACTGACTCACTTAAAAAATATCACCTGCTTTCACTTTCGAACCGTCGTAAACAATTTGATTTAATCTGTCTATATAAAATTCTAAATAATAACATTTCCTCGTCGTCCCTTCTCTCTAAAATTAACTTCTTAACCAAATCTCGACTTCCAATTCGTCCATCCCGGACATTAAATATCTTTGTTCCACCTAAATTACATAAAAATTACACTCGCAATAACTTTTTCACACGCTCACCCAATATGTATAACAAAGACTTCCACAGCATTGATCTCTTTAATAGCTCTTTGAACACTGTCAAAAAAATGTCTAAGCTTATGTTGTTAACATCTACTTAGTTATTATTGTTACGTTATTCTGATTTCTGTACTTGTTTGAACATTATAGTATAGTAGTCATTTCCTGTGTCACTTCTACAAGTTACTTGAAGCTGACGCTCTGTCAATCGTGTTATCTTATTTTTTTAATTCATTATTGGGTACTCCTTGTCTGTCAGTTAAGTACATTTATATATTGCTTTGTATTAATGACTGTTTTGTACCAAAATAAATGAAAAAAAAAAAAAAAAAAAAAAACAACCGAATTAATGTCTGGCAAATTTATTTTAGCTTCTTTTATCTTTAATTAACATAATATTAAAATTACAGACATTATAAAATACTTTTAATTTTTTATAAAAAATAAATAAACATTCGCGTATGGCACATAATTAGCATTGTCGAAAATGTCTGGCAATAAGAAAAGTATGTTAGTTAAACTTATTTAAATACTATAAAATTAAAATTACGCTTCTTAAAATGATTTTAAAATCCAGGATTATTACCTACACAGACAGGATGCGCACTAATGAACGCAACCACTCTCGCCAGCCAGACAGCCCGGAATCTAACCGAAAGATGGACCACATATCACAAAATCAGCTGACCTAAAATTCTTTTTTTCCAAACGTTGCTAGCTCCCGTACCATTTTATAGGTTTCGGTATTTATAACGAACATCTAGGTATATCTATATAAATATATAAATTGAAATGTCTGTATGTAATATCAGAATATCAATTTTTTAACTTTTGTCTGTCTGTCTTTATATATATATATATATATATATATATATATAATAATATATTCAAACCCACCAAAGTGACTACCGGTTTGTTCCGGGTTATCTCTGTAACGGCTGAACCGAGTTTGACGTTACTTTCACTGGCATAAAAGCGATTACTTATGCACTTCCTTAGGTTTTTAGGGTTCCGTAGCCAAATGGCAAAAAACGGAACCCTTATAGATTCGTCAAGTCTGTCTGTCTGTCTGTCTGTCTGTCTGTCCGTCCGTCCGTATGTCACAGACAATTATTTCCGAAACTACGAGAGCTATACTGTTGAAATTTGGTCAGTCGATGTATTCTGTGAACCGCATTAAGATTTTTGTATAAAAATAGAAAAAAAAACAATACATTTTGGGGGGTCCCCATACTTGGAACTGAAACTTAAATTTTTTTTTTTCAACTATACGTGTTTATCTATGGGTAGGTGTTCAAAAATGATCTTGAGGTTTCTAATATTATTTAGCAAAACACATTAACGATTGCTTAAAGGCAGGATAAAGATTTTATCTATTTCTTATTGAGTTCATCTGCGGTCAAGCTTAGCCACATATAGATACCGAATACACAAACATTGATAAGTATATATGTCATACTAGGTGATTCCCGCGGTGTTACCCGGGGTAAAACCACCAAGATAACCGTATTCAAAGAAATATTAAGTACTCTTTTTAAAGGGAGTACTTAAAAAATAATTGTTATTTGCATAGAAACTCAATATACATTAATACATTTGATATTAATATAAACACCTCATAAATTTTTTGTTTGTGTTTTTTTCATGTTCAATAAAATATAAAATTGCTTCATCATGTAGGGTTCCTTAGCAGACGGATGTACAGCGAGGGTCTGTTTGTCCGTCCGTCCGTCGGCTTATCACCAGGCTTTATCTCATGAACTGTCATAGCCAGAGAGTTCAAATTTTTACAGTTGTATTTCTTTCGTCACTACAACAAATAATAATAAACAAAATAAACATTAAATAACACGAATGGTCCGTCTCGACCGGGGCATTACTACAATCACACAGAAGACCATCCGGCATAATGATAACATTCTTGCTGTCGTATTTCGTTGGTGTGTGTCAGACCGGAGGCCCAATGTCCGGAAGAATGTTGCAGAAACCGACCAGGCCGTCATGGTATGGGTCACCATGCTGCATTGCTTACCCTCTCAATGTGGATGGTGACCCCTACTCCTGCTTTCCATCAGGCAGAGTAGAGTCACTTTGGTAAACTTAAATATATTAAAAAAAAATAGATTTTTGCCGCTTTTCGCTCGTTATTAATAATGGCATCAGTTAAGCGTTTAACATTTATAGATAACTAGCTGAGCCCCGCGGTGTTACCCGCGTTTGTTCTCCTTATATCATTAGCTATCTGCCAGTGAAGGTCTCGTCGAAATTAGCCCAGCTGTTCCAGAGATTACCCGGAACAAACAGACAGACTGACAAAAATTCTTGTCATTATTTATTTGTATAGATAGTACGGAACCCTTACTGCTCGTGTCAAACTCGCACACAGTGGATTTATTATGATGTGTTTTTACGAATATAAAAAGAAAAATGAATAAAAATACCTCTTATCTTGTATGAAACTAAACACGAAATATTTCTAGAAGATTAAAATTGTTTTAAAAAAGTTTAGTATTTTTGATACCTCCATTTTATTGGTATGACAAATATATTACAAATATTATGACCTGAAATGATATGATCTTGTACAAGGTTGCCGGTGACGAAAGCAACAAACCGGGCTCTTTGGTTGCTTTGGAAGAGTCATCATCAGCCTATCGCAGTCCACTGCTGGACATAGTATTTATTTGGGAGAGTGCTATAATAATAATATTTATCCATACAAATAAATAAGAGTGTCTCTTTGTAATATAAAATAACCAGTTATTTACTAAATGCATATCAAAGTATTTACGGTTGGCCTCGTTGGTCTAGTGGTTAGCGTATGCGACTGCTAATCAAGAGGTCTCGGGTTCAAATCCCGGGTCGGGCCAAAAAGTGTTTTTGGGATTTTCTTAGGAAATTCCTAATAGCTGCCCGGAGTTTGGAAGTTTGGCGGTGATTCACGCCCGTGCCTCGGAGAGCACGTAAAGCCGTCGGTCCCGGTTGTCATGAACATCTATGGCAATCGTTATTGTGAAGTCAGTGCCCTCAAATATACTGACAACTAGTTCAATCTTCGAATTGCAGTTCTCCCTTAGGGTTGCGGAGGTCCGATGCCAGTCGCTCCGTGGAAAAACTGAAATTCAGGTAAAACCGGTTGAACTAGTAGCCGAACCCAAATAAACTTGGGCATAAGGCTAGGAAGATGATACTTAATGCATATTAAAGTATTTACGGTACTGACATCCAAAATTGACTTTTTGAAAACGGCTGGACCGATTTTAACGGGTTTTAACTGACAGATAGCTGAATGACATAAGGAGTAACTAAGGCTATTTTTTTTAGACTAGCTTCACTCCACGGCGTTACTCGAGATTGACAACAATAACCGCGGGTAACACCGCGGGACTCAACTAGTATTAATAATAATAATAGAATAATTGTTTCTCAGACACAGTTAAGAAAACATTGTTTACATAAAAATTAACAAACCAAAAACCGCTCACATAGATACAGCTACATAACTGCTTGGTCTAGTGGTTAGCGTATGCGGCTGCTGATTTAGATCTCTTTTTAGATTTAGGTCTCGATTCCCGGGTCGGACCAAATATTTTGTCTGTACCACAAATATTTGTTTCGGAGTCTGAGTGTTTTTTATTCATCTATAATATATGTATGTATTTACAAAAAAATCATGTTTATGTATTTATATCTGTTGTTTGACTGCCTTGTTGGTTAGTTGTTAGCATATGCGGCTGCTTATCAAGAGGTCTCGGGTTCGATTACTCGGTTGGTCCAAATGTTTGTGTGAACCACAAATATTTGTTTCGGAGTCTGGGTGTTTTCTATTCATCATCATCATCATCCTCAGCATATTTGCATCCACTGTTGGATGTATGCCTCTTGCATGGTTCTCCATTCGCTTCTGGATGCGGCCTGTCTAGTCCAGGTCGGCCCTGCCGTCTTTTTTATATCGTCCGACCACCTGGCAGCTGGTCTGCCAACACTTCGACTTCCTGTTCGGGGTTCTATTCATAATACGTATGTATTCACAAAAAAAACATGTTTATGAATTTGTATCAGTTGTTTAGTATCTACCTATAATACAAGTTCTGCTTAGTTTGGGACTAGATGACGTTGTGTGTAAGATGTCCGAAATATTTTTTTAGTATTAAACTATTTTATTATTATTCTCTGTTCTGTAGTAGTGAAAAATAAACATCTTTTTCACTAATGTTTCATCAGCTCTTTAACAAACTAACAGTTTATTTCAATTCCAGGCCTAGCCTGGATAATAATTCCGGGTAAATGGTCTTTTACACTGGGCTATATGAAGATCGTCCCCTGGCGCGCGTTCGTCTGGCTGTGGTGTACCCCTGGGCTAGCATCTGCTATTATTCTCCTGTTCTTGCCTGAAAGTCCTCGGTACCTGCTGGTTGCTAAAGGTCCTGGGGCTGCGTTGCCAGTCCTAGAAAAGATGTACGAATGGAATTATGGCAGAAATGCGGAAGAATTTCCTGTAAGTTTTTCTGGATTAACTTCAATTAAAAATCGTTCTTTAATCTATCTTCCTAGCCTTATTCCCAATATTATTTGGGGTCGGCTACTAGTTCAACCGGTTTCACCTGAATATCAGCTTTTCCACGGAGCGACTGGCATCGAACCCCCGCAACCTTAAGGAGAACTGAAATTTGAAGGTTGAACTAGTTGTCAGTAAATTTGAGGGCACTGACTTCCCAATAACGATTGCCATTGATTTTTATGACAACCGGGGCCGACGGCTTTACGTGCTCTCCGAGGCACGGGCGTAAATCGCTACCTAACTTACAAACTCCGGGCTGCTATTAGGAATTTCCTAAGAAAAACCCGAAAACTCTTTTTTGAACTCGAGACCTCTTGATTAGCAGTCGCTTACGCTATCCACTAGACCAACGTGGCAGTTATTTAATTAATCTATACAAATATATTTTTTAATTTGTTAGTCTGTGTGTATGTCCGTTTGCCTGTCTTATATAACGGAACTTTCACTGGCGGAAAGCTGATGATAGAAGGAGTAACATAGGCTAATTATTTTTACACTAGCTTCTCTCCGCGTCGTTGCTCGCGATTTACAACAATTAATAAATATTAATAATAATAGTTTTCTATGTATATTAAGTATGTATTTACTAAAAAAAATTTTTTTTTTCTATTTATAACAGTTGTCTAGTACCCATAACACAAGCTCTGCTTAGTTTGGGACTAGATGGCGTTGCTACGCGTTGTGTCTAAGATGTTCGAATAATAACAAATAATAAGCCGCCAGCAATAACCTATCTACACATAAATATCACTTAGGAATAAAATGTTTATGTTAGAATGTTTACTTAAAGATATCATACATAATGTCAATGAATTATATGTTAGGCATTCGGTCGCCAACTCGCAACTGTGTCAACGGCTTATCATTCTTCTTTCTTTTTATAATACTATTCACCGCCATGACGTTGTGTGATCCACAAATATTTGTTTCGGAGTCTGTATGTTTTTCTATGTATGTATTTACAAATACCAAAAAAGTATTTTTATATATTTAAATCAGTTGACTAGTACTCATAGTACAAGCTCTGCTTAGTTTGGGACTAGATGACGTTGTGTGTAAAGCAGGCACCACACTTCGTTATGCGCTATTAGTTATGCGGGTTATTCGCGCGCATACGGCGAAGTGTGGACAGTATATTCGTTTCCTTCACCATAAAAATGACAATGACACATCTCTACAACACACATATTTGCCTTATTTGATGCTTATTTGGCATACCAGTTGGAAGTGTGGATGGCATGTTTGTTGTTTGCGCGCATAAGTAATATTTGGGCGAATACGGCGTAGACATAGCGCATAACGAAGTGTGGTGCCTGCATAAGATGTCCGAAATATTTATTTATTTATTTTCTCCAGGTCAAGAAGATTAGATCAGGCAGTGAGGGGGTGAAGACAGCAGGTTTTGCAGGAGTTATCAAGAACATAGGGGTGATGTTCAAGGGTCCTCTGCTGAAATGTGTTATAATATCTCATGTTTCCATGTTCACTGTTTTTATGATGTAAGTAAATAACTAAGGCTTCGGTCTTGATTGTTATTCTATTTTTTTATATAACTATCTCAGACATCTGACATATAACGCCATCTTATCCCACACTAAGCAGAGCTTGTGTTATAGGCACTAGACTACTGATACGAACACATACATATATAAATACTTTTTTACATAGAAAACACCCAAACTCCGTAACAAATATTTGTAGATCATTCAAACATTTGGTCAAACACGGGAATCGAACCGGATACCTCAATCGGAGCAGTCGCATACGCTATCACTACGCCACTGATGCAGTTAAAAGGTACTGAGGTTTAGGCTTAGGTAGGTAGGTTATCTTTAGATAACACAATAGTAGCACCCCGGGACTCAGTCAGTATTATGATAAACTTGAAACAAAACCTTCTTTCTAAGGGAATATCTTCCAAAAGTAAATATGTATATCCAATAGGAAATATCTTTATCCAAAAGTAAATATTTATATCCAAAAGGAAATATCTCTATCTAAAAGGAAATATCTGTATCCAAAGGGAAATTTCTATATCCAGAAGGAGCAATGTTAAAGATTGTTGTGTGATTTAAAAAAATCGTTTTCCAGATCAAGTGGTCTATACGTGTGGGTACCAGATCTACTGAACAGCATCTTGAAGGGTGGAGTCAACCAGAAAATCTCCATCTGTCAGATAATAGAAGACAAATTTTTGAATGCCAGTGTAAGTTCCAAACGTTCTTTTTTTCGCTTATGATATAGGAGGACGATCATGAATCGAACCCCAGACGGGTTCGTTTCCCGGGAGGAACTGTTGGGTTTGTCTTACGAGATTTTTTTAATAACAGCCTGGAGTATCGCGTTAAAAAGTAGCATTAATTAATTAATACATACTTAGATATAACTATCGGAACAATGATCGCCGAATCCACATTCCTTTCCAAATATTTTATGTTTTTCTTTTTCAACTTTCACGAGATTCTCGTTATGAGCAATTATTGTTATTGTTACAGCTTTCACCACACAAGACCTGCGATACAGAAGTATCGATAGCCATGTTCCCGATATCAATGTCTATGGGAGCTGTGTTCGCGCTCACATACTTAGCCATAGGATTCTTGATCAATAAACTTGGAAGAAAAACTATGTACTGTAAGTACTCACCTAGCTTTATATAGTGTAAATTGAATCTTGAATAATAAATAAATGGCGAGTGGCGAGGGATGGGAAGCTGCGGTTTCCTTCTGTGAGAACGTAATGCTCCAGAAGGAGTCCGCGGAGTGGTGTTGGGAAAGGGCCAATCCCGCTCGAAGGAGGCGGCGAAGGGGACGTGACAGAGGTCGCTAGTTCCCCAATCGTCACCTAAGGGTCGCTGCGGCCACATCTTGGGTAGATGTGACCGCTACAAACGACCCGAGATAGGTGACACCCCGGTGTGGCCGGGGGTGTCTTCTAAGGCAGGTGTCTCACCTTTTACTGTGTAGAGGGGTGAGAGGCGCGACATTTTTCTGTTCCGAGGGTGATTCTTGGACACTCTGAGGTGTACCTCAGTTATGGAGTACGGCAGAAGTTCCTGATGCGTTACTGGAGCTCCTCCTGACTGCCGAGGTAGACCGCCGCGGGGTTTAGTGGGTACACCGCATTCGGGAGTCCCACACACGCTCTTCGGTTTCCCCCACGAAGAGTATGGTGCGAAAATCATTTCCCGCGTAAAAAAAATGAAGGTTTTTCACACCTTTAAGTTTCTAATCACAATCTGTGACGAATTACTTACGAGTGTACCTACCTAATTACGCACGTACGGTACCGCGTACGTACGCCACTGCTGTACTTGAGGTATCGAAAACCGTTTTATAACTTGGCTTGGGGGGCTGATCTAGGCTCAGAGATTTCCTTGCGAGGGTACACCTGGTTCCTCAGCTTCTAGTATCTGTGACGACGTGCGGTTTTAGACACCAACTAATGGTAGCTGAGGGGATTTCCACACAGACAAAAAACAAATAAAGGGGGCTGATCTAAATGTTGGTGTCCAGGTGGTGTGGTGTTCATCTGTGGTGTGGCGACGGTGGGGTCGGCGCTGGTCCCGTCGGGTGCAGCTGCGACGGTGCTGCTGGTGGTGTCGCTGTGCTCAGGCTGCGCAGCCTCCATCCTCGCAGCCATCGCAGTCGATGTCTTCCCCACTTCTTTGAGGTACCACCACATTCCTACACTTGTATATTTCACTAGCTTTACCCTCCACGTCAACCTCCCCTCCTTCACTTTCTTTCTTAGGCTCTGGACTATCCGTGTACCTTGTTCTTCCTAGCCTTCATCAATCATCAACAGCCTTTAACGGTCCACTGCTGGACATAGGCCTTTCCTTTAAAAGGAGGTTTTGGTCTACTATACCACGCTGGCCAGACGGGTTGGTAAATGGTTTGTTTCAAGTTTTCCTTCTTTTTTTTTTGTAAATACATACATATTACACACAATTATTTGAATAGATGTTCTTCTTGGTTGTCCAAATAAATGAAAAAAAATAATTTACCCAACATACAATAACAATGTGTGCCTCTGTTTGTAACACCATAGCTTCCAAACAACTGAACTAATTTATATTATAAATTAAAGGGCAATGGCGATGTGCGTGATGTACATGGTGGGGCGAGCTGGAGCGGCCGTGGGTTCCTACCTGCTCGGAGCCACCCTCGACCTTCACTGCCTTGAAGCTTTTACAGCACTCGGGATTTTCACTTGTGGTAAATATATTTAAAAACCTGTATAGAAGAGGCCTATGCCCAGCTGTGGAAATGTGGAATATGTTGATTTTATAACATTGTTACATACTTATTAATTATTCTAAATAATCCATTTCCATACTTCCAAGTAGACTACACTTATAAAATTGGAGTTGACAAAACCAATTTATCGAAGTCAAATCTGTCAAGAAGAAGATAGAATTATAATTTTCATTTAATTCGAAAAGAATATAATTTCCATTTAAAGATTACACATTACGATTATAACATAATCGTATCGTAGAATCGATTTTAACTTCTCAATCGATGTTCTGATATATCGATAACATCTATTATTTTTCTATTTGTTTCAGCCTCCACAATACTGATGTTGTTTTGGCCGAACCCAGAGAAAGTAAGAAGGCAAATGGAGGACAAAGGATTCTCATACTAAATAGCTTTAATAGAAGATTAATAGGTTTATCTGTGTGTTCCAAAAAGAGACTGACTAAACAGTTTATGTATTTGTACAATCTTGTAATAATTAAGAAGATTACACTATTTTAAAAATTCACTTGCATTGTTGTTTATAATTGAATACAGCGACATCTAAGAATGGTGTACGTAAAATTGCAACATTTGTTGATAGTAGCGACATCTAGTTTATCAAATGTATTATAATTTTTATTGGTTATTCTGTTATTGCAGATGACCGCTAGATGTCGCTACTAATACAAAATTATTCATAATAGTCTATGAATGCCCAAGGAGGTTTTTACGCTTTGTTTGATGCGTTCTTAGAATGTATCTCACTTAGCCAACCTTCATTGAACGCAAAAAGAACCGTTCTAGATTCTTTAGCTGACAGTTCAGTTCAGAGGGTCACCATGTTTGATTATCTGTACCACAATCATAATAATAATATTTCGGACATCTGCCACATCTAGTCCTAAAATAAGCAGAGCTTGTATTATGAGTAGTAAACAACTGATATAAATACATAAACATACTTTTTTTTGTAAATACATATATATTATACATAGAAAACACTCAGACTCCGAAAGAAACATTTGAAGATCTTACAAACATTTAGTCCGACCCGGAAATCGAACCCTCTTGATCAGCAACCGCATACGCTAACCACTAGACCAACTAGGAAGTCATGAGAATTATGACCACCACTTTAGATTCTGCTTATGCTTTCCATCAGGCAGTCTCACATTAAAAAAGTTCCCACAAAAACTATATCACAAGAGTCCTAAGCTATTTTCAAATGTCAGGGTTGAATGGGTGACCAGGGTGACAAATGCTTCATCATTATTTACCCATTTGGCTAATGTTTATCCGTTACACTTTGATTATTACAACCCTTTGGCACCTTTTTGTCAACCCTTGTTAGGGTGCAACAAAAAATATAATACGTTTTTTTAAAATAATAATTGTATAAAAGTAATTTTCTTAGTAGACAGCCTTGTTGGTCTAATGATTAGCGGCTGCTGATCAAGAGGTCTCGGGTTCGATTCCCGTGTCGGATCAAATATTTTTGTAATCCACAAATATTTGTTTCGAAGTCTGGATGTTTTCTATGTATAATATATATGTATTTACAAAAAAAAAATGATTATGTACTTATATCAGTTGTTTAGTACCTGTGATACAAGCTCTGCTTAGTTTGGGACTAGATGATGTTGTGTGTAAGATGTCCGAAATATTTATTTATAATTACTTGTATTCATTCCTAGCTACGCCTCGCGGTTTTACCCAAGGGTTTGGGTTTCTCGTAACCCTAGTTTTTTTTAAATAACGTTACTCCTAATTACATTAGCTAAGTGCTAATGTAATTCCTGTAAAAATCGATCCAAGTATTACAGATATTAGCCGAAACAAACAGACGGACCGTCAAAAAATTTAAAAATGTACCCCGCGGTTGTCGTTGTAAATTGCGAGTAACGACACAGAGTAAAGTTAGTCTAAAAACAGGCTACGTTACTTCTTATTTCATCAGCTTTCTGCTAGTGAGTCACATCAAGAACGGTTCAGACATTCCATAAATTAGCAAGAATTAACAAACAAGCAGGGCAGCGTTTGGAAAGATACATCGAGTCTTTTCGTCGTCGATATCAGAATGCCTAAAAACGAAAGTTTTCAATCAGTGCGTCCTACCTGTCATGACATACGGAGCCGAGACCTGGACACTTACGGTACGGTTGGCCCATATGCTTAAAGTTACTCAGCGTGCTATAGAAAGGGCTATGCTGGGCGTTTCTCTGAGGGATCGTATCAGGAATGAGGTGATCCGTCAGAGAACTAACGTCATCGACATAGCCCACCGGATTAGCAAGCTGAAGTGGCAGTGGGCTGGCCATATTAGCCGCAGAATTAATGAGGGTTGGGGTAGAAGAGTTCTGGAGTGGAGACTGCGTCTCGTTAAGCGTAGTGTAGGACGCCCATAGGCGAGGTGGAGTGACGACCTGCGTAAGATGGTTGGCAGAAGCTGGATTTAATGGGAGAGGCCTATGTCCAGCAGTGGACTGCGATATGCTGATGATGATGATGAGCAGACAAAACCAAAAATGTAAAAATATGATTTTTGGATCTAAGTACCGTATATGCCTTCGTATGCATTTGTACAAAGTTGTTAATTAGTAATTACTAACAGACAAAACAATTTTATTTATTTATATCAAAAAACTTCTTATAAAATACTATACAAAATAAACATGACACTCCCCACAAAAGTTCAATTCTTATTACCCTATAATTGCAGTCAAGAGGGGTAACAGGGTCAATCGGTAGGACACAGGGTCGAGGGGTGAAACATCCCCTTGTCGTAATGTACAGCAATTTTAATTAGCTAACCGATGGACAACCGTTGTGAACATATGGGGTGATATATTGGACTATAGTTATGGGTATGTTTGATTTGGAGAGTTATTAAAAACTAGGCCGAGTGTCGCTGTGTTACCCGCATTAGTTGTTGTAAGTTACGCCGCGGAACGAAGCTAGTCTAAAAATTTTTTGCCTAGGTTACTCCTTATTTTATGAGCTATCTGTCAGTGAAAGCACCGTCACAATCGGTCCAGTCATTCCAGAGCTTAGTTGATACAAATCCCTACTTAATATTATAAATGCGAAAGTAACTCTGTCTGTCTGTTACGTTTTCATGCCTAAACCGCTGAACCGATTTTGATGAAATTTGGTATGAAGATAGAACTGAACTTGGGAAAGGACATAGGCTACTTTTTATTGCAATAACCAACATACACGCGGGCGGAGCCGCGGGCGAAAGCTAGTATTATATATGCGAAAGTAACTCTGTCTGTCTGTTACGTTTTCAGGCCTAAACCGCTGAACCAATTTGGATGAATTTTGGTATAGAGATATATGGGACCTCAAGAAAGGACATAGACTACTTTTTTCCGCGAAAATCGACACACTCGCGGGCGGAGCCGCGGGCAAAAGCTAGTAGACAATATTTTTTTATTACCACAATAACTGAGTCCCGTGGTGTCTAAAGAAGATGCGGGAAGCTCAAATTTTTTTTTTATTAAAACAGTTCTCGTACTGTGGTTACAATCTTTAATAAAAACATACTTACCTCCTTTTGTGAATTCAGTTAAAGTCATGCAACCCCTAAACTAATCAAGCCACGCCGAAACAAGGCGAAATCCCCTAAATCGCTCATCTTACCGTTTCAACACTACCTGAGTTTTTTCCCCAAATTATTGGACCATTTTTTCCCCAACAATGATACCTTTGCCTATTATTTTGTCATAAAATACTCTATCACAACATTTTTGTGGATATGGATTCGGATGATTGGACTTTTTGTAGATTAAGCCGAAAATGTTTGTGTTTGTGATCAGAAGAAATGTTTGTTAGCGAAAATATCATGCAAAGTATATTACAGAAGATTACGTAGATATTCACGGAATGCAACCTTTTCATGTACTTAAGAAGACATAAACAATTCCTTAAAAAATTAACGACAAAAAACGACTGAAAAAGTACGAAATATGATTTTCAGGATATTGCATTAATTGGATAGTCGATTATTTTGCTTCTTCAGTTACGTTGTTTAGTTTTTAATTTTTTTATTTAAAATGTTTTGTTGCCGATATAACATTAATTTATTTAAATATAAAAAGAAATAAATTTTTATATCAAATTTATTTTGAACACCGTACCTTATGACCGACACGTCATATAGTCCATAACCAGCGGACAAAAGGTATCTTAATAACCGACTTCAAAAAAGGAGGAGGTTCTCAATTCGTCGGATTTTTTTTAATGTATGTTCAGCGATAATTTCGTTTATGAACTGATTTCAAAAATTATTTTTGCATTGGAATGGGCGTAGCTTACAGGTGGTCCCATCGTCACCATATCGGGTTCTGATGATGGGATCCCAAGGAAATCGAGGGAACTCCTTAAATATCATAGGCACAGTTGTCGCGATTTGGGTACTTGGAATAGTTTTTCTTTGAAGTCGGTTTCTTTTTGTTAAAATATTTTTCCAGTTCTAATAAGTAGTTGAAGAGCTATGAGGGAACAGATGTGCATACATACATAGCCTGTCAAAATCATAACCTTCCTTTGGTTCCGCCGTAATCGGGTAAAAACCATTGCTCGATCAAATTAAAAATCAAAAAGCTTTTATTGCAAGTAGGCTAGGCCTTTTCATGTACTTTCGAAACGTTACATTAATGATTATAGTTGCGCAAAAGAAGTTTGCTTTTGCATATTTTTTTTAATTCCTTTACACATATTTTTAACCTTTTATCAACGTCAATAATAGGTAGTAGAGCCCCGCTGATTTCAGCACGAATGGTCCAGCTCGACCGGAGCAGTACTACCCTCACACAGAAGACGAACCTAATAATGACACAATTTTTGCTTTGGTATTTCGTTGATGAGAGTGAAACCGGAGGCCCAATCATTCTGCATCATTCTCCTGGCCTTCAGAGGCAGGAGGAGGAATTATCTGACAAGGCCGGGTATGGGTCACCATGCTGCATTGCCTACCCTCACAATGAGGATGGTGGCCGGTACTCTTGGATTCTACTCATGCTTTCCATCAGGCAGAGTTTAGTCACTTTGGTAGGCTCAGATATAAAAAAAATGTCACCTAAACTTAAGGGGTCACTTAGAGGGAGTTCGGTAAACCCTAGTAATGTTTTCGTTTCCACCAAACTTTAGACTCGTAAAGTTTCTCATAAAGTTTAGAGTGCTATCTACATTATGGGGCTCCTAGTAAGGAGACAGGTTAAGCATAGTTGGTAAGAACCGGCATAAGTTCGCCTTTGTACATAGGCCCTTTAAGCATAAAGTTTAATTAACAAGAAAAAAAATTAAATAAACGGAATACGTAAAAGTTCTTGATAAAATTTGTAGACTACGTCACGACGCGGCGTGGGCCATAATTTACAAATCTATTGTCACCTCTTTCATTAACATCGGCTCAGGAGTTTAGACGCTACGGCGAAACATACAAACATGTATGGACTGTCCAAATTTTCCTAACGGTTTCCATTAGTTAGATGAAAAATAAGTAAAAACAAGGGGGAACAAGTTTATGATGATTTTTAGTACTGTTATGTTCTATTTCGATTTATGTTTCTAAAATTGACAGTTCTTTATTAAGGCAAAATTACTCAAATCATAAATAAACATAAGGACGTGCATATTTTTAATATTCTTCATATTAGTAAAAAAATTTAGGCACATAATCACTCTATAATCGATTCTGTTCTCTTGTGTTTTAACCACTTGACTTAGCGTTGAAAGAAGTCATTCCCATACATACATTTAAGTTTTCTATATACCATTAAGTACATATATTATTATATATGTAGAATCGACCAGAGATTATCGAGAGTTCCCGGGTTCAAATCCCGTGTAGGGCCAAAAGTGTTGTTACGTTTTCCTTACAAAACATTCTTATTATCAGTCCAGAGCTCGTGCCTAGGAGAACACATTAAGCCGTCGGTCCCGGTTGTCATGAACATCTATGGCAGTCGTTATTGGGAAGTCAGTGCCCTCAAAATTGACAACTGGTTCAACCTTCGAAAATCGAAGGTCCGATACCAGTCGCCCCGTGGAAAAACTGATATTCAGGTAAAACCGGTTGAACTAGTAGGCGTCTTCAAATAATCTTTTGAATAACAAGGGCGTGGAAGATATTATTTACGTATGTAGAATGCAACTTGGCTAGGGGGTAGATCAGACAAGACATCTAAAAAGATCAACTTATTCTAAATAAATAAATGTTTCGTACATCTTACACACAACGCTATCTAGTCCCACACTAAGCAGAGCTTGTAATATGGGTACTAGGCAACTGAAATAATTACATAAACATACTTTTCTTTGTAAATACACACATATTATACACAAATTCCGAAATAAATACCTATATGTGGATCAGAACCCGAGACCTCTTGATCAGCAGTCGCATACGCTAACCACCACCAGACCATATTCAGTCCTGACAACTCGATAAATTCTGTATCAAAATCATGAAGCTTCTAACTAAGTTGTTCCATGTTAATATTGGTTACAAAAACCACCCAGCACGTGCACGATCAGGTGTTCTCGACACGTGGTAACCGACTCACCATATGTCACAGGCCCCGCAGTTTACGGGGTTCCGTACAATCGTTTTGTGATTTGTAGTCTCAACTTTGAGTACAGGGCGTGGTTTTACACGCTGCTGTTTGAGTGAAAGATGGGTGGGCAAAGTCGCGTGCGGTCAATATCGTAAATTCTAGACAGATTTACGACTGAATGTGCTTTGAGATATCTGTATCTGCGGTTGTTTGTTTACCTTCACAATAACAACCGCAAGCAACACGGCGGGGAGAAAGTAGTATAAAATAAAAGTAAGCCAAGTTATTTCTTTTACTTTTTTTTGTAAGTCAAGTCAAAATTTGTACTGCCGTTTTAGAGATCACCCAGAACAAATACACAGACAGAATAATTTTAAAAATAGTCTTTGATGTCAGTACTTTCCCTACTAACATTAAAAATGTGAATGTAATTTTGATTGTTACGCTTTCACGCGAAATCTACTCAACCTACATCATGAAACTTTGTACACATATTCTTGGAGGTATTAGCAGTAACATAGGATACTGTTTTGGAAAAAAAATAAATTACGATATAACCGAGAAACACACGGGCGGAGCCGCGGGCGAAAGCGAGTATATAATAAAAATATTTATTTATAGCTCCTCAATTACTTATTAGAACTGGCCAAATAAAGTATCGTTAGAAGCGTCTTATTTCATACTTTTCCAGCGTCCTTTTAAGTCGTAATTACAAACGAACACTTCAACTTTATTTATTTATATATGTTAATAATGGTTGATGGCTAACAGCGGAATTACACAGACTGCCAAAGACTGGGTAATCGGACTGCTTGGGGAAAGGTATTCACTACACTTCAGTAAGCAATAACCATCATAATAAATCTTCTATGCCGAAAGGTCTTTATGAAACTTAAAAAAAATGTTTTAAAAACTAAACAAACACGCTACTAAAAAGTAGAAAATAATTTTAATGTAAAAAAGCGTGGGGCGACGTTATTGAAATATTTTCAAAAAGCACCCCACGCTTTGTTTACGTTAAAATTTTCTACTTTTTAGTTTAAAAGCGTGTTTGTTTAGTTTTTAAAACTATTTTTTTACAAAGACTAATATGTTTAAATTTTTTTTTCAAATATTAGTGTATTATCATCGGTCCTTGATAAATCTACAAAGTTTGAACGAAATCTGGCCTTTTAAAGTGGGTCAAAATCGCGCCCAAAGGAGTCGGTTACAAACATACAGGTGAAGCTAATATAAAGCGTAGTACGTTCTCTCTTCCCGTTAATTCTGCCCTATCCCTGCTGTCACCCAAACAGCGAGCGATACCGTTGATATGTAAATGTTTCACGGTAGGCTGCGCGTGGGCATACGTTGTACATTACCGGATTGTTACCGATATTATCGCGCAGCAGATGGGTAATGACGAATTAAATTCTTTTCATATCATATTTATGAGTTTTATTTCCCCCTCAATCAAATATAGTTCTAGATAATTATGGTCACACAAGGTCAGCTGGAGTCACCGATCAAGTCAAGGTTACAGGCCCTTTGGCACAGAAACATTTATAAACAACCCATAACGTCCCACTGCTGTGTTCGGGTCTCCTTTCAGTTATTCAGTCTGTCACGCGGAAACGCTGATAACATGTCATACCACAAACGGTCACCCATCTAGGTATTGACCGCGCTATCATTGCTTACCCTTGGTGATTGTTTCCAATTACTTAAGGCCACTTGGCTGTGAGCACTTCATATACAGAAGTAACTATGATTGCTATCTCTTACTGCTAAGTGAAGAACTCAACTCAAGAAGTCTGATTATCCCAGTCTTGATCAGATCAGATCAGATTCTCCTGTCCTCTAAAACGTAGTAGAGCCACAATGATTTCTAAGAAGACCATCCTAATAATGACAGTCAGTCTTGAAGACCATCCTAATAATGACAGTATTCTGGATGTCGTATTTTGTTGGTGGGTCTGAGACCGGAGGCCCAAACCCGTCATAGTGTTGGTCACCTCGTAAAGCACGTTGGTTGTGTATGAAAATCTATGGCAATCGTTATTGGCTAGTCAGTGCCCTCAACTAGTCTAATCTTCGAATTTCAGTTCTCCCTTAGGGTTGCGGAGGTCCGATGCCAGTCGATCCGTGGAAAACTGAAATTCAGGTAAAACCGGTTGAACTAGTAGCTGACCCCAAATAAAACTTGGGAATAAAGGCTAGGAAGATGATGAGTGTTGGTCACTATTCTGCATGTGTTCTCACAATCAGTATGGTAACCCTTACTCTTAGACTCTACACATGCTTTCCATCAGAAAAAGTCACATTAGTAGTCATCCTACTATATAATATTATAATCGCGAAAGTTTATATGTATGTGTGTATGTATGTTTGTTGCTCTTTCACGCAAAAACTACTAAACGAATTTGGATGAAACTTTACAGTAATATAGTTTATATATCAGAATAACACATAGGCTACTTTTTACTGCAATAATTGAGATAAACGGGCGAAAGCTAAGTGATTATAAAAATACATTAAATCGTAGATGTCAAAATGTATCACTGTTTATCTCCTGTCAAAACTTCACAGATTGCTATGCATAACACACTTGCATAGCAACCATAATGATACACGAGTAACACCGCGGGGCGCAGCTAGTATATTATAAGACAAGACAGACATACCTCTTTTCGTCAGAGTCGGGTAGAGCAAGGTCTTTTATACCTAACGCATGTTTTAATTCCACATTACTCAAACAAAGCCGGGCATATACTTATGGCAAAGTCAAGTAAGTCACGCGATTGGCCGTGGGAACGTCACCACCTGTCCGGCTATGGTGTTCGTCGATCTTGGCCCGATCGCCTTTCCCATAAGGCACGGTGGTGCGCTCGTCAGCCGTGACCTATGGGTAAATTATACCCATGGTAGGGTAATATTAAGTACATGTGTGTATTTAAGTTTGTCATGTAGCTTAGTAAAAGCTATATATTATTACGTGAAGCAAAAACTTTTTACACTTTTTACGAAAATTAAGCGAATGGAGGAGTTTCAAATTTGGTACAGTTTTTCTTTGGACATCTGACATACAACGTCATGTAGTCCCAAACTAAGCAGAGCTTGTGCTATGGGTACTAGACAACTGATAATAATACACATAAACCTTTTTATGTAAATATATACTATACGTAGTATACGTAGAAAATATCAAATCTCCGAAAGAAATATTTTCAGATCATACAAACATTTGGTCCGACTCGGGAGTCAAACCCGAGACCTTGATCGGCAGCCGCATTCGCGAACTACTAGACCAACAAGGCATTATTTAAATGAAATGTATTTTAAAATACATAGTAAATGACAAATTATATACATCGGACTTTACATCTAGAAGGCAAAGAAATATTTATTATTATTATTTATTAAATAATACAAACACAATATAAAACTGTAAAATGTTCGTTTTGCTTTCCTTGCATAAAAGTATTTTTTTTATGCCTTTTGATCTTTTTGTTCTGGATGAGAAGATATGTTAATTGTTAGGGCAAATAGATATTGAATTCCCGACGTCTCCCTCAGCTTCCAGGATAACTAACCACTAAATCAACAGGTTATACCCTCACACACTTTAGTAAGACACAACGTGACACAGTCGCTTAAACGTGTCAAAATATGAAGTCAATCAGTGCAGACTTCATAAGTATTGAAAGCGTATATATAAAAACAAACTGAACATTTTTATACGTGTACGAAAATAAACGTCACCTCATAACATCTTCAGATTTTATCTCACGAACCCACGAAAAACCCACAAACACCATAATTGACCCACAACGGAGCACCTCAGAAGCCTCAGTGCGACCGAGTCGGGTGCAATCAGGCACACTAGAGGCGCTACCGTCATAAACATAATCGATTATATAAACATCCGCTCTCTTAGCGCCATAAATCATTCATTGATTGGATGACAGAGAATTGTATGGGGAAGACAGATTGGACAAGTTGTGTTTACTGCCTTTATAATGAAAGACGCGTGGAGGAAGAATTTTTTTTTGTTTATTTTAACGTAGGCGGAATCTGAAAACCTATGTAGGTCAATCACATTTATCTCTCCTACTCTCGGTCCAACTGAACAGATTCAACTTTCCAATGAAATAGGATATTAATTGTTGTATAACTTCTACAACTTTTACACACACCTAGCTTTTGTTAAACAGCGGAACTTATTCGTAATAGAATTATTTAGAAGGTTACAAAGTTTTCTATTTCCCGACGTTTCGAACGGGTTACGGGTAAATGTGTCACGAGTCTTGGAACTTTATGATTTAAAAGGCCCATTTTACAACATTTACTAGTGCATTTCTCGGAAATAGTACTTTATCCTAAATTGAAAAACAAAAATCTTATATAAATTCATAATACAAAGTCTGCTTAGTTTGGGACTAGCTGATGCTGTGTCAGAGGTCCGAAATATTTATTAATATTATTACACAAAAAATGCACGTGTACCGTAGGCACATTGTCTGCCATCTTTCAATTTAACTAATCTATGAGTATGATGCGCGTACGCCGCTGCCAGCTTCGCCAAACCAATTAAACGAGCACCATCGGTGCTATATCGTTTCAGCCCATTTATTGCCTTATTTAACTTAATAACAAAGTAGGTTTAATAAACTCAAATAAGATCCTTCGAGAATTTGATATGTTAAAAGAAAAAAGTTCTGAAGTTCTTTTAAACAGATTTTTACTTGTCGTGCAATATTATAAATATATGATAACTTAAATTTTTAAATATTTTGTAAAATTATACATCATTCTTATTTAAGCTTATTACTTAAGGATTTGTTTTTTTTTTGTTATTAAAAAAATACAATATTTTGTCTATGGAGACACTCTACAACTGTAAACAGTAAAAAAATTGTCAGATTCCATCGCCCTAGAAATTATTATAGTCTAATAGGACAAATCCTTCGTAGATTTTTTTTTCACACAAAATAGTAATTTCGTAAAACCTATAATTACTACAAACAGCAGTCAAATTTAACCGAAAACAAGCAATAAAATGACCAATAAAATATTTCTTTTCAAGATGGCCGAATTAAAAAAGCGCGGCACAGTTTGGCGCCGTTTTTTCTTTTATTTTTATAACGAGGAGATTAAGAAATATCGTAAAACCAACAGTGGGCGTAAAATGTTTTGTTTTTTGGTAAAATAATATACGTTTGGCGCCTTATAAGGTAAGCATTAAGTCATTATAGGCTGTTAGGTCAGGTCAGTATGATGAAATTTTTTGACAAAAAAATATACCTAAAATTAGTTTTTGGTAGTGTCTTGATAAACATAATATCGTTAAGCCTTAAACTTATGATCGAAAATGTTTTTATCTCTTAAGTGACATAGGATTAAGCATTTAGACATAAAAATCTACATACATATGCACTTAATAAAACGCGTTTTTTATGTTAGATTTTATATTATTATTTACATAAAAAATAGTTGTATTTTGACGTGTCTAACTGCAAAAGCTATTGCTCTGCTAGACATCAAATCAATGCAATTAGCACAATTTAATGGAAGATAAATAATGAAAGTACCTTCAACTTACTGGCTCCATCATTAGATCAGCTTCATTGTTGCTAAATTAGATAGATACTTATCATCCAATCTATTTGTGCATGTGATTAACCATTTAAGACCTCCTTGCTTCCCTTTCCTCAATAAAAGAAAAGTGTGATATTGTAGCCAAAAAAAAAACATATTGGTAACATAGACCTTCATACTTCAGTGATTGGTTATTGCCTGTGGTTATTGCGGTCTTGCTATTGTTGCCATTTGTAATTTGACAGCTCTAAAAATTTCCCTCCAAAAAAACCATTTAAGATAAAATAAACCATAAAGCCATAAGATCGTTTTTTGTTTTTTCCAGAGACGTTCCACATTTCATCTCATCAACATTTTTTTTATGATTATATTCATTACGACGACGACTTGAAGACTAGAAGACTTTACAAGACGTTAATTACTTGACATTGACAGAAATAGCTGATATTATTCGGCTGGTTGACATATAATAAACCATATAAAGTTAACATATTATAAAAAAGAAAATAGTAATTTAGCAATGCTTACAAACCTTTCTTATAAACAACAGAAAAATAATGGTAATCAAATAATTGTGGCAAAATATTTATAGTTTTTACTATTTTAATGTAATTACGTTAGATTAAGTTACTCTACAAAAAAATCTAATTTACCCAAAACAAACAAGCCACCGAACTATAATTCATTATTACACGCCAAAACTATATCGCTAACCGCCAAATTCTAACCGAAAAATATCTATAATCGGGAATCGAACGCGTACCCAATAATCATGCTTAATCATGGGTAAGATTGTTTGCTCAGCTTTGCTTTAAATTTTGTATTGCGTAAAAAAGTGTTGTGAAATGCTTCTTCCTTTCTGGGTTTTTTAGGGTTCCGAAGTTTATGACTCGGAACCCTTATAGATTCGTCATGTCCGTCCGTCCATCCTCGACTTACCGTCCAAACGGTTGGTGCTAGAAATATTAAACTTTGCATGAATATGTGTTGTAATTATATGTATGTTTTTAACAAAGTGCTACAGTAAATTTATGAAAAATATTTTTATTTGGGATACCTCCCCTACACGTGAAGTGAGAATGTTTTTTTTTTTCTCGCGGCTACCCCATCATGTGGGATATTATTAGGAAGGTTTTTTGATTTAGGTATTCGTTTGCGAGAAATTCCACTTTAAAGGGCACTTTCTTGTAAAAACAGGGCGTCCCCCCACCCTCTAAAAGCTAAACGGCTGGCGCAAAAAATCTGAAAAAAATCATGACAGTGGTCCAGATAATGAACTTTAAAGGAAAACTATAACGGATTAGATGGCTTTCTTAGTTCAGGAGCTATAGAGGCTTAACTTGTACAATGCGCTCACTTGGAAAACGTCATACAAAATTAACACATTAATACGTATCTAAACATAACAATTAACCATTGGATACGATTTTAAATCTACATTCCATTATGGGTGACTGAGGAACCCTTTCCTGTGCGTGGCGGAGGAGTTTTTACTTTATATTAAAAATCTGAGATATTCGGCCTAAATTTAGTACATATTTGTTTTAAAAAAATATGAACTTTAGGTTAAACAAAATGGTAGTCACATTTCGGTTAAAAATAGCAATGAGATTCCCTTAAACGAGTAGGTGACTTAAGAAGTCACTTGAGAGCAAACTTCTTCTGGAATAGCTCTGCAAAGAGGCGTCTGGCTGTCGCACTATAGTATACCTAAACCTCTTAAGGACTTCATAAATCCAGAAGTAGACTATTGATATAATAATAATAATAAGAATAATAATAAATGTTTCGGACATCTTACACACAATGCCATCTGGTCCCAAACTAAGTAGAGCTTGTATTTAGGGTACTACACAACTGATTTTTTTGTACATACATACATTTTATACTTATAGGATTCTAGTATTATCTGAAATTACTTATGTTGTATTATATTATATAAAAATGAAAACGATGCAAATTAATATCTAAGCAGTCTAAGATGTTGCTCAGGTCAGCTCGTCAACAATAAGGTACCATAGACAAAACATTCTGAATTCAGTTTTCACTGAAATTTAAAAAAAAAACATAATAATGCTAGAGTTTGTTTACCTACGTCACACATCCTATAAAACCTGTAATATTACGAATAACAATTTGACAAAAGGAACTTCTAATTAACCGTAAAAGAATCCAATTATATCAGAACATCCAAAAATAAATATGAAATACCAATAACAGTTATTAAAACCCAATATTTTTTAAACCTTTCTAATTTCGATATTTTTTCTTGTCTATGACAAATTACTATTTGCTTTATGAAGCGTTATAATTATCTGTTAGCTATACCTTAAAAATTGTATTCTAAAATCAATTCAAAACCGACTTAAAATATATCGAACATGAGGTCCAAAATCAATTGTTGCAATTTTATTGACGAAACTGTCATCGCATTTCGGTATTCTTTTTTCAAAATTTGCGAAATCGTTCTCAATTTAATTAAATGTGAACTGTAAACCTATTAAATAGAGTTCAAAATAGAAAAAAGAATAGGTAAGAAAAAAATTTGCAATAAATCATTTTGCGGTTAGCGACAAAGATAAGTTCAGTGGCGTGCGGTGGGCCTGCGACTACGCAATGACTTGTTGAAACTATTGTTCGCGATCTATTTGTCATATTAGCGATTGCGGTTCCTTTGTCTGTCTGTCCTATTAGTTTTTGTTTGTTATAATTATTATGGTTATGATTTTTTCAAAATTTGGGTGTCTTCCGTGGTGAATAATTATTTGTTTGTGTACTTCCGACTATCGACAAATTGTAGGCGTTTAAAACAAAATTGCCATTATATTATTAGTAGAATTTTGTAATAACCTTTTTTTTGCATAGTTGGTCATAAATTTAAATTTCTATTTTCGTGCTCTTGTGATGTCTGAGGATCAATATTTTTAACAGGTTTTAATTCGTAGACGAAAATAGACTAGTACCTATCCTGTTTTTTTTTTATATAACGCCTGCCAAGGTGACTTTACTATGCCTGATGGAAAGCATGAGTAAAATCCAAAAGTGGGGGTCGCCACACTCACCGCAAATGCAAGCAGTATGGCGAACCACATTATGACGGCCTAGTGAGATGCTTTTTCACGCCCCGCTTAAAGGACCCGGGATCATAGTATGAAGGAAAAACATGAGCCAGCAGTGAGTTCCAGTTTTTAACTGCTCGGCCCAAGAAGGAAGATCCGAACCGCTTAGTTCTGTAGCGTATGTCTTCCACTCTGAAGGGGCGACTTCCCTGGCCAGATCGTGTTGTTCTGTAAAGGTAGGGAGAAGGTGGGATGAGTTGGAAGAGCTCTTCAGAACACTCCCCATGGTAAAGGTGATTGAGGACTGCCATAGAGGCGACATCTCTTCGCAACTGCAAAGGTTCAAGGAACTCGGTGGCTTCGGGACTGACTATGATGCGAACTGCTCGCCTCTGCAACCGATCGATAGCGTCAAGCAAATACTGCACAGATCCATCGCAAAAATGAGAACAGTACTCCACGCAGGAGCAAAGAGAAATAAAAAAATTAAAGCAGTTCTTTTGATGTGAGTATCAATTCTACTTTCCGGCACGGTTGGCCTAATGGTATAAGCGGTCGCCAAGCCGCTGTCTACTACGCCAAGTGTTGTGGGTTCAAATTTCACATGGGACAACACGGTGTGATCCCCAAATTGTTGTTCTGAGTCTGAGTGTTCTTTGTGTCCGGTATACAGGATGTATATTATTATTGCGGGAGTTGACTTAAAAAAACTGGTACTACTTTACTCTTGGATTCAACTCATATTGTCATACTGTCTACCAGACGGGGAAGAGTCACTTTAGTAAACTAGAATAAAATAAAAGTTATTTGCATACATTATGGCAACATTACATTGTTGTATTTAACCTATAATATAACGTATTTATGAATACAAGTATTCAAATATACAATACAATAAATACAGGTTGAGTTAAATAATTTAAGAAACCGCGCTGTTTTGATTTCAAAGGATGTTTTGGGATCGCGTGACCGAACCATCCTTGAAATCTACTTACTTTTACCTGCTACTCTTGCAATGGCTATACCGTTTTGTTTCCGAAGTGAGGTCAGAAATCCTTTGATCTTCAGATATTGTTTAACTGTTGTATATACGCCTTAATGATGGTTTTTTGGGTTATGGTGTAGTAATATGCTATTTAAAACGTGTTTTTGCTGATTTTTTTAAAAGGGATAAGTGTTATTACTTAAAAATAATGTTATAATAGGTGAGCCAAGCAATTTCGTATGTGTTTCTTAAATCACGTTCAGCCCCTATCGGTTTAAGCGTGTTTTTTTTTTTTTATATATTTCGGACATCTCACACAACGTCATCTACTCCCAAATTAAGCAGAGCTTGTATTATGGGTACTAAACAATTGATAAAAATCCATAAACATTTTTTTTGTAAATACATACATATTATACATAGAAATGACCCAGACTCCAAAATAAATATTTGTGGATCACACAAATATTTTGTCTGACCCGAAAATCGAACTTGAGACCTCTTGATCAGCAGCGGCATACGCTAACCACTAGACCAAAGGCAGTCCATGTTAACTATATTAACTTAGGTACGCGAAAAAAATACAAAAAAACGTGAAAATCGGTCAGATAGTGTCGGAGTTTATCGTGAGCAGCAACATCACATACTAATTATCATCAAAAACCCATAAAGTCGCACTGCTGGGCACAGGTTTCCTGTCAAAAGAGGATTAAGTTCATTCGTCCCCACGCTGGCCGTGTGGGGGTTGGGAACTGTCAAGACACGTTGTGGCTACATAATAATTTTCTTCCTAGCCTTATTCCCAATATTATTTAGGGTCGGCTACTAGTTCAATCGGTTTGTTCAACCCTAAAAAAACTAAAAAAAATTTAGTCTTTCTAAAAATAGTTTAAAAAAAAAACTAAACAAACACGCTTTTAAACTAAAAAGTATAAATTAATTTTAATGAACAAAGCGTGGGGTGCTTTCTGAAAATATTACCACGCTTTTTACATTAAAATTATTTTTCAAGGTCCAATCTTTCTCTACACTGTAATACGTAATTCAATAATTCACCCATAAACGAGTAAAGGGCCGGGTAAACGATCAAATTTGTTTGACAAAGGCGTCAAACTCAGCAGCACACGATCAAATAATTTGACAAACACGTAAATTTTTCAAACAAATTTGATCGTTTACCGGGCCCATAACACATAGACAGACTGAGTACTGAGTATCTTTATTTTATCATTTAAATTTATTATATTAATAATAGTAAAAAAAGACTAGTAGTAGTAGTGGTATAGTAGGTCAAAACCTCCTTTCAAAGGAGAGGCCTATGTCCAGCAGTGGACTGTTAAAGGCTGTTGATGATGATGATGATGATATTAATAATTAGCTGACTCACACAGCCCTGTCTGCGTCTTCTGTTGTCCGTAGCGTGATGGTATACCGCGGAAACTAATTTGTTTCACATAAAAAATGTTATAGTTAGCCAACCTTAAAAAATAGTCTTATGCTGTCCGGTCTTTTTTTTAGAACTTTTATAGGGAACAATTCTGTCATACATGATTTTTACAAGAGGGGGAAAGATACCCCGATTTTGAAACATTCTTCATTGGTGCTGCACTCCTATTGGTTAGCTTGATGATAGATAACCGATAGCCTTCCTCAATAAATGGGCTATCTAACACTTAAAGATTTTTTCAAATCGGACCAGCAGTTCCTTATGCGCGTTCAACCAAACAAACAAACTCTACAGCTTTAAATTATTGGTGTACATAGTATTGATTATTATTCGTAAGAAGAAGACAATGAAAAAGGGTAATTTTATATAACACCCCTTTATAAAACACAACGAAAAGCAATAAACAAAAGCCCATAGATAGTAATAAAAACTAGTTAATAACATAGCTTTGACATCTAGCACCTCGAATCAAAATCAATTTATTAAACTTTATAAGACCATATTGAATATTAAAATCGATTGGTACTTATATGTCTTCAAGCAAATAGTGCTCTCTACATTTAATCCGGAATACAGTTTATACAGTGTGATGTTAAATTAGATCCCAATATTTTCCTTTTTTACTCAATTTTTAACATTACTAAACCGACGGTCAAATGCATGTGCGTATGCGTATGAAGTTGTACCATAACAGTATTGCCATAATATAATTTACTAGTTTTCCCGTCTCTTTGTCGGTTTTCATGGTAAGGAGTAGCCCGTGTCATTCCTCAAGAATCAAAGTGTGTCTATGCTAAGTTGTGAAAACGAACAGACAGACAGGCAGACAGTGTTCCTTATAGTGTCCCAGAGTAGATCAAGTAGGTATATTATTATATTCGTTTAGACTGTTATTATGTTTCTAAATAATACGGACCTAAGAACCGATTGTAATTAAATTTGATATACAGAAAGTCTAGAGAATGAGAAAAGAGATATACTACTTTTTACCGTGTTAACCGACACACACGCGGGCTGAGCCCGAAAGCTAGTAATCTATAAAGAATATATGTAGTTATTTATACATCCTCATCATCATCAACAGCCTTTAACAGTCCACTGCTGGACATAGGCCTCTCCTTGGAAAGGAGGTTTTGGTCTACTATACCACGCTGGCCAGACGGGTTGGTAAAGGGTTTGTTTCAAGTTTTCCTTCTCTTGGCAGTGATGTTAGCTGCTTATTTTGTTCCTAAGTCGCCTCTTACGACACCCATGGAATGAATAGGGGTGGTGTCACTTTGTATTCTTAATCCGTCACCACACGGACTGTATATTATGTAAATTGAAATTATGATGAAACAGAAGAACTTGTGGAAGTGTAACATGTGCCATCCTTCACACACAGACGTTCTTTTAAGTAATACATTCCTTTATATTTGTAAAATTACAAAATTCATGTTTAGGATTTTTTATTATATTAATGTGACTGGAACAAATTGTTTCTTTTTTGCTTTATACTACTGCTGTCATCATCGTTTCAGATTAATTGTATTGTACGCGTATGTGTTTCATGTTCCAAATAAACTAGGTACTACAAATAAATAAAATTGGAGTGTCTGTTTGTAATCATCTCATCTCATCTACAGCCTTTAACAGTCCACTGCTGGACATAGGCCTCTCCTTAGAAAGGAGGTTTTGGCCTACTATACCACGCTGGCCAGACGGGTTGGTAAAGGGTTTGTTTCAAGTTTTCCTTCTCTTGGCAGTGATGTTAGCTGCTTACTTTGTTCCTTTAGTCGCCTCTTACGACACCCATGGAATGAATAGGGGTGGTGACATTGTATTCTTAATCCGTCACCACACCTTTGTAATACCACCACCTTTTACTGAATGCATATGAATGTGTCCACGGTACATATGTCAAAATATCTTTTTTTTTACAATTTTTGTGTCTGTTTTCCGGGTTATCTCTGGAGCGGCTGGACCGATTTCGACGGGAACTTCACAGGCAGATATCTGATGATATAAGGATATAACTTAGGCTACTTGTTTTAGACTAATTTTACCGGTGTTGCCTAGTTGGCTCAGCTAGTTATTAAAAATATTTTGTAACAGTGTCGAAAATAGAACAGCCTGTATGTGACACACAGAAGACCAGACAAACATTTGTTCATCGATTATATTAATAATACAAAATAAACTTTGATTGGGACCAATTTATTAAAAGTGTTGATTTTACCCTCAGGGTCCAATTCACACCTCTATCTAACGTAACGTACGAAGACACGATACGTTTACGTTTTCTGTTCAATACGATTTCAGTACAAATATTTATGAAACTTAAACGACTGTCGTTTTGAATTTAGACAGTAAAGATTTCTGACATGAAAAGGGTTGTATTTATAAAAGTAATTTTAGGCACGGGAGCTAGATTTGTTACAATTTTATATTTTAACCCTTTAATCTCTTGACATACGCCCTTGGGCCTACAAGGGCGAATGTAATAGGGATATGTCTTTTTATTGAAATAGGGTTTAACTTAAATATGTGTCAATCAAACATAATTTGTTACTTGCACGAGGGGGGATAAAAGTAACCTGATTTCTTCTTTATATTATCAGCTATTACCCAGTGAAAACCCAAATCTGTTTAGACGTTACAGAGATTAGCCTGAACAAACGCGCAGACAAAGCTTCAAACACTGATTTCTTTGTCTAAGTACCGTAGGAATGTCCAACTGCTTGCCGAGTTTGTTTCTTTTATATTTAGCCCACCAAAGTGACCCTACCCTGCCTGATGGAAAGTATGAACAGAATCCAAGAGTGGGGGAAACCACACATCATTCATCAACAGCCTTTAACAGTCCACTGCTGGACATAGGCCTCTCCTTAGAAAAGAGGTTTGGCCTACTATACCACGCTGGCCAGACGGGTTGGTATGAAGTTTTCCTTCTCTTTGCAACGATGTTGTCTTGCGTAGTTTATCCCTTGGTCGCCTTTTACGACACCCGCGCGGGATGAATAGGGGTGGTGACACTCTGTATTCTTAATCCGTCACCATACGGACTAATCTTTTAGCCAAACAAGTCAAGACACGTTTTAGCTATCAAATCTTGCTGTTGGATATTTTTAAGTCGCCCGAAGGCCTCCAACTAAGCTTCACGACTGCTATCGTATGATAACAACCGGGACCGACTGCTTAGTTGACCTCCGAATCACGGAAACGCTCGTAACATATCATGCCACAAACGGTCACCCATCTAGGTACTGACCGCGCCGTCGTTGCTTACCTTCAGTGATTGATTCCAATCACCTAAGGCCACTCGGCTATGTGAGCTCACATAACTGCTTAATACAAAGAAATATGTTTATGTATTTATATCAGTTGTTTAGTACCCATAATACAAGCTCTGCTTAATTTGGGCACTAGATGATGTTGTGTGTAAGATGTCCGAATTCATTAAAAAAAAACTGTTAGAAATCTAAGGAGTTTATTTATTTATTTGGTTGAATGCGCTATTCTCAGGATAAAGGTGCGATTTGAAAAATTCTCCTAGTATTAGTTTTCTTCTTTTCTCCCTAGTATTATCCCAGTTATCGAGAAAGGCTATTTATTAGCTATAAATCATCACTCTTCGTATAATGGGAGCGGAGTATCGGAAGTCTCAATGAAAAATGATTAAAAACGGAGGAATGTTATTTCTTTTGAAAGATTCCATTGAGTACGCGGCTGAAATGTTTGAAGATTCGTGAAAATAATATATGAAATAATTGTTCCTCTCAAAAACATTAAAAAAATTGTCAGCACATGTCTATGTTTTAAGGTTGACTACTATAACCTTTTTTATGGGAAACAAAGTTTCTGCGGTATAACTTCACGCTATGGGCTAAAGAAGATGTAGACGGGGTAGCATGGGTCAGCTAGTTTATCTTTAAGTAAACTGCACGGTTGGTCTAGTGGCTTAAGCGGCAACCACGCCGCTTCCTACTGCACCAAGTGTCGTGGGTTCAATTCCCACGTGGAATCACACTTTGTGTCACAATTTGTTGTTCTGAGTCTTTGTGTCTGTTTAATGTATTTTATATTAATTTATATGTATATTAATTTATATTCCTAATGCGGGAGTTGTGTTTTAAAAAAAATAGAATAAGTGGAAAAAAATGGTAATAGAATATATATTTAACATCTGACACACAACGCCATCTAGCCCCAAACTAAGCAGAGCTTGTATTATAGGTATTAGACAACTGATATACGTACTCGTACATAAACATACGTTTTTGTATATATCTACATATTATACATAGTAAACATCCAAACTCCGAAACAAATATTTGCGGATCACAAAAACATTTGGTCCGACCCGGGAATTGAACCTAAGACCTGAGCAGTCGCATGCGCTTCCTCTGTGCCGTCGAGGCAGTCATAATTGGGATGTTTAACGCGAAAAACTACTTCTGACAACAGATGGGGCTTTGGCGCGTCCAGAACGCGTGTCAGGGAAACGGTAAAATAATCGCTCGCGTGATATTAGCCTCATCATTTTGAACTTCGTGATTAAAATACGCCTTTATGTCAATCATTATGAATACAATCGCTTCAGTAGGTAGGTATCTTTCAATATATATAAATAAATTAAATTGGAGTCTGTATGTAACATCAAACGAACATTTATTATTTTTTGCTTTTGTAAAAGATAACTCCCGCATTAGGAATATAAGTCTTTTGTCGCGGGGGACTTTACAAACATACGTTAGACTGCCTCGTTGGTCTAGTGGTTAGCGTATCCGACTGCTGATCAGGAGGTCTCGGGTTCGATTCCGGGTCAGAACAAATGTTTGTGTGATCCGCAAATATTTCTTTCGGAGCTTGGGTGTTTTCTATGTATAATATGTATATGTTAAAATATGTTCATGTATTTATATCAGTTTTCTAGTTACCCATAATACAAGCTCTGTTTAGTTTTGGACTAGATGATGTTGTGTGTAAAATGTCCGAAATATTTATTTTTTTATACATGAAACGGACACATAGAACATCTTGACTCGGAACAACAATTTGCGCATCACACAAAGTATTGTCCCACGTAGGATTTGAAAAGCAGCGTGGCGACCGCTTAAACCACTGTTGTTTACTAAATGCATATCAAAGTATATACAGTGCTAACATTAAAAAAAGCAATTAAAAAAAAAGTGTCTCTGTTTTACCGCCTAATGGCTATATTTAATATTAAACTTATCCAAGACTAAATAACTAATTGACTCAAGGCTTCATTACAGAACCAACTACAATACATAACATCCGATCACTTATAGTCCGTTAGTTACAATTGTGTTTCTTCGGAGACATTCCAGACAAATGGCAGAGGTTGTGACTAATCATAGCCAGTCTACCGTGACTTTGTGTAAGACTCACTCCCTGCCAACTACTCTACTGGACAAGTTTAAAAATCAGCCAAGTGCGTGTTAGGCCACGCACAGGAAAGGGTTCCTCAGTCACCCATAATGGTACGTGGATTTAAAATCGTATCTAATAGCTAATTGTTATGTTTAGGGGAGGGACGCCCTGTTTTTACAAAAGAGTGACCTTTAAAGTGGAATTGCAAACGGGTAGCTAAATCAAAATATCGTCATAAGAACATTTTTGTTTTTAAAATTCCTATCTAATGATACCTGACACGGGGTTAGCCGCGAGAAAAAAAAACATCCCCACTTTTCGCGTAGGTGAGGTTTCCCAAATAACAATGTATTTTCCGTGTGGTGACGGATTAAGAATACAAGTGTCACCACCCCAATTCATTTCATGGGTGTCGTAAGAGGCGACTAAAGGAACAAAATAAGCAGCTAACATCACTGCCAAGAGACGGAAAACTTAAAACAAACCCTTTACCAACCCGTCTGGCCAGCGTGGTATAGTAGGTCAAAACCTCCTTTAAAAGGAGAGGCCTATGTCTAGCAGTGGACTGTTAAAGGCTGTTGATGATGATGATGAATGTATTTTGGTTATTTTATTGTAGCACTTTGTCGACGTAATCACAACAGATATTCATGCAAAGTTTCAACTTTCTAGGTCCAACCGTTTGAGCGGTAGGTCGAGGTCGGGCGGACGGAGACGGACATGACGAATCTATAAGGGTTCCGAGTCATGAAATACGGAGCCCTAAAAAGTGACTCATATTCTCGGTGTTTTTTTGAAAATTCTTGACGTCGAATGTCTAAAACTAAGTTCTAGATCATCAGGAACTAAAACTCCTACTTGTAAAGGGTTTGAATGAAACCCTAAACTGTTCCTACCGTTGTTCTGTCTGAGTGTTGATTATCGAATTAGGTATTACTATCGACCATATTTAATTATTTTGGTTTTATATTAGTGCGAGATACTTCAGTTGTTTTCATTTTATTTAGAATTACCTACATCTTTCAAGTTTTTGCAACAAAATAACTGTCTTGATATTTTTACATGGCTTTTTATGGGTATATTTTTTTAAATTGCGACTGTCTGTGATCTATGACGGTGGTCCTTGATAGACCCTGGCTATCTAAACGTTTAGAGCTATATTTAACCTCCCAAGGAGAAAAAATAATCTATACAATTTTAATAACCCCATCAATAGGCGTCAATCCTAACAGTTTCGTGACGCCGCTCTGTAATTTCGCTAAACTCTATCATTTTGTATTTATCTGTGTAATTTGGATCGCAAGATGGTGGCGCTTCCGTTTGTCTATTGTTGAACTTCCGGGAGATGATGTTTTAGTGAGTTTTTTTTGGTATTGATGGTGTTCTGAATAAGATCGGATGCGAGAAGACCACCACAGTGCAGCTGACTGAACGTATGAAAGTGAAGTTTTGGTCGGTCAAATCGGACGAGACCTGTCTTCGATAGCAATCATTGCTGTCATCCTGGGGGAATCTGGAATAACATGGTTCGGCTTCTAACCAGAGCTGAGCGGCTAAGACTGGCTGTCGGGATTGTTTTTAGGGTTCCGTAGCCAAATGGCAAAAAGCGGAACCCTTATAAATGCGTCAAGTCTGTCTGTCTGTCCGTCCGTATGTCACAGCCACTTTTTTCCGAAACTATAAGAGCTATACTATTGAAACTTAGTCCGTAGATGTGTTCTGTGAACCACATTATTATTTTTACACAAAAATAGAAAAAAAAAACCAATAAATTTTGGGGGTCCCCATACTTAGAACTGAAACTCAAAAATTTTGTAAAAATATATGATGTAACGAAACTTGGTTTGAATGAGATCTAGTAAGTAGTATTTTTTTTTAATACGTCATAAATCGTAAACCGCAATTTCCCTTTCATTCAATCAATACACCATTATTAAAACATTCATCAAAGTTACAACGAACTACAAGAACTTTTATATGACGTTACTTGCTGCTACGGAACCATTCATGGGCGAGTCCGACTCGCACTTGGCCGCTTTTTTAATACCAAATGAACAGTTTTTTAACTAAATGCATATGATACTGATATCCAAAATGCATTTTTTTTGTAATTCTGTCAGTCTGTTTATTCCGGGTAATCTCTGAAACGGCTGGACCAATTCTGACGGTACTTTCACTGGCAGAAAGCTGATGACATAAGGAATAACTGAGGCTAATTTTTTTACTAACTTCACTCCGCGGCGTCACTCGCGATTTACAACATTTACCGTGGGTAACACCGCGGGTCTCAGCTAGTATCTATATAATATTTGACTGACTAATGCCTTGTTTCGTAAGATTATCGACTGCGGCTGCTGATCTAGAGGTCTCGGGTTCGATTCCCGGTTCAGACCAAATATTTGTATGATCTGCAAATATTTGTTTTGGAGTTTGTGTGTGTTCCGTATTTAATATGTATGTATTTACAAAAAAGGTATTTATGTATTTATATCAGTTGTTTAGCACCCATAGTACAAGCTCTGCTTAGTTGGGTGTCGGATGTCCGATGTCCGAAATTTTTAATTACGACACCTCACATACCAAAATCCATCCAGCCCTTTGGGCTGAAGAGCATGCTTAACAAATCTACCCACATACCTAATACATACATTCGAAAAACAATACCCTTCTTCTGAAGCAGTTTTGTAAAAAACTAAACAGATTGACTCAATTAATAAATTTAATATAAATATCCTCGTCTAACCGATTGAAGGATTGCGTTCAGATAATACATTATGTTATTGTTACAAAATTATGCTAATATAATCAATCAATTATAGTTACCCAGACCACACACTGAGCCTGTGTTTTTGTGGAATTAACTTGTTCTAGATATTGATGAAGACTTCCGAACTTGGAAGTAATTTTGTTTTAACCGGTTTTATAAAAAATAAATATCTGTTTTTAATTTCAAATTAACAGCATTTTACTAAACATATATGAAAGTATTTTCAGTACTTACATCATAATCTTGTTGGTCCAGTGGTCAGCATATGCGGCTCCTGATCAAGAGGTCTCGGGTTCGATTCCCGGGTCGGACTTAATATTTGTGTGATCCACAAATATTTTTTTCGTAGTCTGGATGTTTTCTATCTATAACATATAAGTATTTACAAAAAAAAAGTATGTTTATGTATTTATATCAGTTGCCTAGTACCCATAATACAAGCTCTGCTTAGTTTGGGACTAGATGATGTTGTGTGTAAGATTTCCGTTTTTTTTTTTTTATAATTATTATCGGTTAGACTAACTTTGAGCGGACTCTCACTCACTGGCACATAGCAGATAACTTAAGTAACTTAGACAATTTTTTTAGACTACCCTAAATGGTGTTTACAAGTAATCGCTGGTAATACAGCAGGTCTCAGCTAGCTAAATGATATTTATTTCTGTAAGTAAATCTTTTGAGACATTTTTACAAGTCGGACTTATAGCTAGAAGGCGCCGGCATTTCCTACGACTCACTCTGGGAAGAAACGCCGAAACAAACCACAGAGGTGTCTTTTTTTTTTTTAAGTCCGTGCACAATATTAAAGAGAACTATGTGAGTGCAGTATAGGGTCTGGGTTGGAGTTTTGAAGAAAGGACCATAGTTTTGAGTCGACCTGTCCCTACAGACGGCATACGGGCCCCAGCCATCGTGTAGCCTAACCGATGTAGTCAGGATCCACAACACGACACTATATATTTATATAATCAATGAGATCAGTCCTTGTGGTGACGGATTTGTTACTAGTTAGTTGTGATATCACCAAGAGTAGAGTAAGGGAACAAACTAAGCAAGATAACGGTACTGCAAAAGAGAAAGAAAACTCGACCCTATACCAACTAGTATGGTCAGCGTGGTATAGTAGACCAAAACCTTCTATCTAATAAATATTTCGGACATCTTACACACAACACCATCTAGTCCCAAACTAAACAGAGCTTGTATTATGGGTACTAGACAACTGATATAAATACATAAACATCCTTTTTTTCTAAATACATATAAATTAGACATAGAAAACACCCAAACTCCGAAACAAACACTTGCGGATCACACTAACATTTGGTTCGACCCGGGAAACGAACCCGAGACCTCAAGCACGGCAGTCGTTTGCACTCCCATTGCGCCACCGAGGCAGTTATATAACTAAGGAGAGGCCTATGTCCAGCAGTGGTCTATTAAAGGCTGAGAATAGAATAGATAGAGTCACTACTGTTTCTAAATAGCCCTTATCTGATTTTGTAAACATATATCACAAAATATAATTCAATCAAAATAATCCTACCTTAATTTTGTAGTAGGTAAAAAACAAAATGTCCGACAAACCAATTTCTTTATTTATAAAGTTAAATTACTAATAACACAATCAAATCGGAAGTGAACCCCGGAATCATCGTATCTCCGCTCTAACGGGATCAACCCTTGCAACGGTATCCTTTTACTGTTTGGGGTATTTTTTACCCCCAGGTTTTTTTCGACGGGAACTTTTCAGTCAACTTCATTCGGTGTTCTGTTACCGTTGACCTGATACTTCTAGATGAGTGGGTTCGTAAATTGAGTTGATTTGACTGATTGCTAGTATTTACATGGATGATACCAGATCTTTTCAAATTCTGTAAATAAATAAATAATAAAATAAATATTTCGGACATCTTACTAAGCAGAGCTTGTATTATGGGTACTAGACAACTGATATAAATAGTATACACAAACGTAATTTTGTGTAAATACATACATATTATAGGTACATAGAAAACACACAGACTCCGAAACAATCATTTGCGCCGTGCGGGACACAGCTAGCTAAAAAATATAATACGTAAGAAATATCTTTTAATTAAAGCAAAACATTTATTTATTCTTGATGTGTGGAGTCACACGGATAGACCGTGTGAAGAACTCTCACATATGCTGTAGCCTTCGTGTCCGTGACATTGCGGACAAGTCGCAAGAGCGTCACCTTCGCTGGTATGGTCACGTGTTGCGGCAACCACCCAGCTATGTGGGGAACAAATGTTTGGCCATGACACCTCCTCCATGAACTTGAGAAATTGTATGAGCTGTGGCGAAGAGTCGACACATCTAGTCCTTTTCATTTTCATGTTGTTACTTGTATAACCTTGTATTTGTTATTTGGTTTTTCATTTGCTTAACTGTCCAGGTAAGGGTGCTTGACGTCGTTGAGGGGCAATCTGAAAATCAGTGCTAAGTGACATCGTAACTGATGACACGCAGCAATATACTAAGATGGTAGCTCATTCAGATAAACATTCATAACAATGATAATTGTAAAAAACAAAAAAGTTTGTATGTACTAGCTATAAGTTGTTTATCTGAATAAATATTTATTATTATTATATATTATTATATGCGTGCCAATGGTCTCACAACGCGGGATGCCTAAGACCGTGCGAAGTGGAGGAAGTAAAGTCAGACAGCGGACCCCGGGTGTCCCCAGACGCAACCGGGGTTAACGCTCGGATGTTGATGATTTATTTATTCTAAAAAACATATAATCGAAAATACACAATCCCTTTCTAAAGTCAATGTTAAATTCATTTTCTACCATAAAATAAAACTACTATGTTAATAATTTAACAAAATTGTATACAACTTAATCTCAAGCAATTTTCGTTAATCAAATTAAGTATAAACTATTTAGATTAAGTAATCATCTAAAGTCAAACAACATGGGTACATTGTACCTCAAAATATTTTTTTTACTGGTTGTGTTGCGAAATCTGAGAAGCGGTAACGGGTTAATGGTGTGTGAAACGAGGGTTAAAAAAAGGCAATGGTCTTGACCTCAAAGCTTGGGAATTTACTTACCCTTATTTTTTATAAGGACCTAATAAAAAAAAATTTTTTTATTTTTTTTAATAAATTAATGGATGTGGATGAATTAAAATTAAAGTGTCTGTATGTAATAGCAAATGAACAGTGTTTTTTTCACTAATTGAAAAATGAAATGAAAAATTGGTCAAGTGCGTGTCAGGCCACGCATATAATAGGGTTCCGTAGTCATCCATAACGGTAGGTAGATTTAAAGTCCTGTCTTATAGATAATTATTGTTTTTACTTATTATTTATTTATTTCTGTTTGTCTTAAGTTTTCCAAGTGAGTGCATTTTACAAGTTAGACCCCTCCTGAAATATGAGTGCATTTTACAAGTTAGTTCCTGAAATAAAAAATCAAAACCGCTATAGTTTTCCTTGAAAGTTCTATCATGATTTTTTTCAGACTTTTTAAACCAGCCGTTTGGCTTTTAAATAAATCGCAAACGGATACCTAAATCGAAAAATGATATTAGCAACGTCACAATGTTCTTAAAAGACCTATCTAATGGTAGGCGGTAGGTCGAGGACGGACGGTCGGACGGACATGACGAGACTATAAGGTTTCCGAGTCATGAACAACGGTACCCTAAAAATGCATTTCTTACATTTGTCTGTCTATGTGTTCCGGCTAATCTCTGGAAAGGCTGGACCGATTTCGATGGGACTTTCACTGGCAGATGGCTGATGATGTAAGGAGTAAATTAGGCTATTTTTTTAGACTAGACTGAGATCCTTACAAATTATAGTTCTTTTTTTAATTTAGGCCTACCAAAGTGACTCTTAGCCTAAGAAGCGCTCATAGCCGAGTGGCCTTAGGTGATTGGAAACAATCACTAAGGGTAAGCAACGACGGCGCGGTCGGACCTGGATGGGTGACCGTTTGTGGCATTATATGTAATGAGCGTTTTCGTGATTCGGAGGTCACGTTAAGCTGTCGGTCCCGGTTGTTATCATAAGATAGCAGTCGTGAAGCTTAGTTGGAGGCCTTCGGGCGGCTTAAAAACATCCAACAGCAAGATTACGTAGCCACAACGTGTCTTGCCAGTCCCCAACCCGCACTCGGCCAGCGTGGGGACGTATGGCCTTAACCCTCTCTTGAGAGGGGAACTGAGCCCAGCAGTGGGACATTATGGGTTGTTGATTAAAGTGACTCTACTCTGCCTGATGGATAGCTTGAGTAGAATCCAAGATAGGCTGGCCATCCTCATGACGGGATGGTCAGATGTTTCTGCATCATTTTGCCGACCTCCGAAGGCCGGTAACTGTCACCAACGAAATACGTCAGCAAGAAAGCTGTCATTATTAGGATGGTCTTCTGTGTGAGGGTAGTACTGCCATAGCCGAGCCGGGCCATTCGTGCTGAAATCAGCGTGGCTCTTCTACCTATCGTGTGACTGAAGAAGATGTGCTAAGAACTGATTTCTCGTCCGGAGGAGCGAGGTTGTTATAGTGATTGGAGTTTTGGACCACACCTAGGGTACAGGGCTCTTAAACATGCATATAAGAACTATCAAATGGTGTAGAGAAGGTATTTTATAAAATATAATAAATAAATATTTTCGGAAATATTATATTCGGATATATACACACAACGTCATCTAGTCCCAAACTAAGCAGAGCTTGTATTAAGTACTAAAGAACTGATATAAATACATAAACATACTTTTTTTTTTGTTAATAGATACATAGAAAACACCCAGACTCCGAGACAAATATTTGTGGATCACACAAATATTTGGTGTGACCCGGGAATCGAACCCGAGACCTCTTCATCAGCAGCCGCATACGCTAACTACTAGACCAACAAGGCAGTAATTTTTTTTCAAGAAATCGCCTATTCAAATTTTCATACTCTGATTGTAGTGTCTATATATAGACAAGGATGATTTTTTTTTCGTGATTTTATTGTTGCACTTTGTCAATGTGATAGAATCACATATCCGTGTAAAATTGTAATCTTTCAAGCACTAACCGTTAGGGCGGTAAGTCGAGAACGGACAGACGGACATTACGAATCTATAAGGGTTCTGAGTCATGAACTACGGAACCCGCATCATCATCAACAGCCTTTAACAGTCCACTGCTGGACATAGGCCTCTCCTTAGAAGGAGGTTTTAGTCTACTATACCACGCTGGCCAGACGGGTTGATTAAGGGTTTGTTCCAAGTTTTCCTTCTCTTGGCAGTGATGTTAGCTGCTTATTTTGTTCCTTTAGTCGTCTCTTACGACACCCATAGTGGTGACACTTTGTTTTCTTAATCCGTTACCATACAGAACCCTAAAAATGATTTATTCTTATTTTACCAACTCAATTGAAAAAACTACAGGAACACAAGAAAATATAGCTGTCATCCTTCTTCCTACCCTTATTCCCAATATTATTTGGGGTCGGCTACTAGTTCAACCGGTTTTACCTGAATATCAGTTTTGTCCTCTGTAAAATATTATTGTTAAATAAATTAACTAAAACATATATATTAATAAATTGTTTTACTAAATTTAGTTGTACCGCATCCATTATTTCTTAGGTGGCGGTACAAAAGGCCCACCAACACATCCGTCTTGAATTTCACCCAGTGGGTGCGTCTCGTGAAAACCATATCGCAGATTCAGTTCCCAGTCGCTTTGGTGTCAAGTGGTGACTGGTTACTACCGTGGTATTTCACCACTTACATTATCACCATTCATTAAAAATTAAAACGTACTATAACGAACTTGCTTTTTCCCCGCGGCTTTGCTTGTTTGTCTGACTGCCTTGTTGGTCTAGTGGTCAGCGTATGCGGCTGCTGATCAAGAGGTCTCGGTTTCGATTCCCGGGTACCAAATGTTTGTGTGATCCACAAATATTTGTTTCGGGGTTTGGGTGTTTTTCTATCTAAAATATGTATGTATTTACAAAAAAAGTAAGTTTATGTATTTATATCAGTTAGCTAGTATCCATAATACCAGCTCTGCTTTGTTTGGGACTAGATGGCGTTGTGTGTAAGATGGCCGAAAAAAAATATGTATAGTTTTGTGTATTTGTGTTGTTATGTGCATTTTGGTATGTTTAGATCTTATCGTTCACCGCGATCTCTTAAAGATAACCTCTACAAATATTTATATATATATACAGCTATATATTACAGTGTTTGTTTATAATATCATATAAACAGTGTTTTACTAAATGTATAATAAAAAAGTATATATACGCTACTTACACTTCCACGATGGACACAACACAACCCTAGCCAAGTTACAATAGTTTTTCGTTCTACGATCGCTAACGTCAACAATAAATCACCTCAATTTGAATAACAAAATAATTACTACGTTTATACTGAAAGTCGACTCTGTAAAGAGTTTAACTATAGATAATTAGTGAATGCTTTTATAATTATCTTAGTAAGTATAACTTAAATAACATCTACCTGGGTATTAAGTTTATGTTTATACTAGTTTGAACCCGTGACTCCACCCGTGTTTATGTCGGATATAGCAGTAATAATTTCTCGTTTTTATATAAGGCCCATAACTAATAACGGGGTTTTCTATTGGTAAAATATTTTCAAATAGGTTCAGTATGTAAAAAGATTATCCCCTTTAACCTAGTTTAATTACTTTACCTCTATATAAATTATAAATAATAACTATACAAAAAATTTACAACGTCACAAGGCTAACACACAAAGTGCAGTTGCAATAGAACTGCGTCAAGCGCTACCAACAATACGAGCCCGGGGAACGAAATAATTAATGATGATTGGCCTTAAATTACCCTCTCGGGACCTATACCTATCCCTTTCCCACCCACACCGACCCACCCGCCGAACCTTTTCGCGCAAACAGGGAACCTATATAAGCCAAACAGGTAAGCGGTCAACTTACACCCCTGAGGGACTTCGAACCGTACACACCTGTACTAAAAAATCCGAAATGGCCACCGAAACTTACGGACATCGACTCATCTACGAGAAGGACATGTTTAACTCGGACGTGATGCTTGAATATTCTACCGAGGAGTGCTACTTATCCTGGCCGAGATCACCCGACTCAGGGAGGTCGAGCTTGGAGCCTACACCTTCAATCGACGGCAGCATTAACCAAGATTCTTCGCACATCGCATACAGAGGATTGTCGAGGGATATTCTAGAAGATAGTGCTGAAGATAATGAAGTGCTGGAGTCGGGAAAGCGACGTGGACGTGCCACTAGTGCTGCTGTATTAAGAAGAAGGCGCTTAGCAGCTAACGCGAGGGAGCGGAGAAGGATGCAGAATTTGAACAAGGCGTTCGATAGACTTCGAGGACACTTGCCATCTTTGGGTGCTGATCGCCAGCTTTCCAAGTACGAGACTCTCCAAATGGCCCAGACGTATATTTCTGCACTTTACGAGTTGCTACAGTAAGTAGGAAATTTTAACAGCCAAAATAGTTTATCTACAGGGATATTTATTGTAAGTTAAGTACCACGATACTCGTTACCAACTTAGTATAATCAGCTTGAAGATTTTCGAGTTTAAAACGGCAGTGTCAAGTTACTGTATCGTATTGCATATAAAAAATTACGCTTATAATTTAAGTAACTACTTATCAATTTCTTGTACAGTTATTTTTTACTTTTTGTCGAAACACGGAAGTGAAATCAAAGTTTTCTTTTACTTTGGAATCATTACATTTAAACGCTAATTCTCAAAGTTTCGTTTTCATAAAATTTAAAAAGAAAAGTTTTAAATGTTTATTAATAGCACAAATTCAAAATGTTTATAAATCAATCAACTTTGTTAAATTTAGATCAAATTTTTCACCGATTGCCATGTCATTTAATTTGAAATTGACACTATAATTTAAAAAAAATTATGTGTGGATGTAGAACTTAGTGTAGCACATTTTTATGTTAAATAATATGTATGAATTTAGTTTAAGCACATTCTCACAAGTGTAATCCGTCCTACCGATTTAGTTGTAGCTTTTAGTTTAGTGGACAAACCATCTTTGCCTGCAAAAGTATTAGAAAGTAATTAAATTATAAAGTGCCACTAAAAGTGTAGTTTACAAATGAGTGATAAAGTAACATTGAAAAATTTACTTACGTTAAATTAAATTTGTAAATTAACAAAAATAATTTGCAAAAGCGTAATATATAGTATTTATAGTTTATTTTTGTATTATGTGTTTTATGTAATTTTTTGATTTGATATTTTATCAAAAACTACAATTTATTACATGTATTTCATATTAAAAAAATATAAATAACAAGTTACCAATGCAATGTTACTTTAGCCAATTGTAAAGGATAAATAAATGTAAATTTTCTGTATTTATGTTACAATTAATTGTGTATTGTATGCATTTTTTTTCAATGATATTTTAAATAAATCTTGTAAAAAATAGAAGCGCTTGCTTTGCCAGTATTACATTGTTAAATCTAGTGTGTAGATTGTTTATGTATTTTTAAGGTAGCATAAAAATGTTTTTTTTTTTCATTTGTAAATATACAAATTAAGTTCGAATTTTTTTGTTTCTTTTCCTTTTACCCTGAAAGCAATTATGGGTCTATTTGACAGGAATATGGAAACTACCATGTCATATAAACATTTTGTGTGGTGTCAACATTTATGTCCGTGTGGTGACGGATTAAGAATACAAAGTACAAATACAAAAAAATAGTGACAACTATTCATGCCATGGGTGTCGTAAGAGGCGACTAAAGGAACAAAATAAGCAGCTAACATAACTGCCAAGAGAAGGAAAACTTGAAACAATCCCTTTACCAACCCGTTTGGCCAGCGTGGTATCGTAGGCCAAGACCTCCTTTCTAAGGAGAGGCCTATGTCCAGCAGTGGACTGTTAAAGGCTGTTGATAATGATAATGAAGTGGTGTCAATACAAATGAATACCTAAATCCCTACTAATATTATAAATGCGAAAGTAACTCTGTCTGTCTGTCTGTTACGCTTTCACGCCTAAACCACTGAACCAATTTTGATGAAATTTGGTATGAAGATAGAACTGAACTTGGGAAAGGACATAGGCTACTTTTTACTGCAATAATCGAGATACAAAGGTTTTTACCTTTTTACCGTGATTATAAAAATACATAAATCGTAGATGTCAAAATGTATCACTGTTTATCTCCTGTCAAAACTTCACAGGTTGCTAGGCATAACACACTTGCATGGCAACCATAATGATAGTTTGTAAATAACTTATAGACCAGTAGACCAGGGTAGATAATTTTTGAAAACAAAATTATAGTACGATGAAACCCATTGGAAAAGGAGGAGAATATTATAAAAATGAAAGGAAAAATAATTTACGGGCGATCTGCGATCTGAGGGGAGTCGGGTAGGGGGGGGAGGTTTTCGGGTCCTCCTCGGACGGGGCGTGAAAAAGCATCTCACTAAGCCGCCATAGTGTGGGCTGACATACATTATTGTCTGTATTCGCAGCAAGTGTGGTAGCCCCGACTCTTGGATTTGAATTTGCGGCTCATGCTTTGGATCACTAGAGTAGAGTGGTTGTAGTAGTTGTAGAGTCACTTTGGATTGCTAAATATATAAAACAAAGGGTATAAAACGGTTTATCTCAATTTCCGGCAAAACTACAAGATCTATGGAAAAAAGGTAAATGGCAAAGTTGTAGGTAATTAAAAGATCTACAACTTTTTTGGGTTCCGAAGTTTATGACTTCGAACCCTTATAGATTCGTCATGTCCGTCTGTCCGTCCGTCCGTCCGTCCTCGACTTACCATCCAAACAGTAAGTGCTAGAATATGAATATGTATTGTAATTACGTCGACAAAGTGCTACAATAAAATTATGAAAAATATTTTTATTTAGGGTACCTCCCCGACACGTAAAATGTGGCTACCCCATCATGTGGGGTATCATTATATAGGTCTTTTAAAAACATTAAAGGGTTGTTAAGACGATTTTTTGATTTAGGAATCCGTTTGCGAGAAATTCCACTTTAAAGGCCACTTTTTTGTAAAACCGGGCATCCTCCCCCTCTAAATGCTAAACGGCCGGCTCAAAAAATCTGGAAAAATTCCTGATAGTGGTCCATATAATGAACTTTAAATGAAAACTATAACGAATTAGATGACTTTGTTAGTTCAGGAGTTATAGAGGCTTAACTTCTACAATGTGCTTACTTGGAAAACGTCATACAAAATAAACGCAATAAGTAATACGTAAACATAACAATTATCCATTGGATACAATTTTTAATTCACGTACCATTATGGGTGACTGAGCAACCCTTTCCTGTGCATGGCCTGACACGCACTTGGCCGATTTTTTATTAACACTTTTTTTCACATAACCTCAAATTATATGTGAAAAATTAAAAAAATTTTTGGTTTTCTATTTTTATCTTTTACAAATAAGATCATTTTAAACAAAGTTTAGTGAAAACTTACCTTTTTATGTCCCGAATACACTGTAATTTTTTTGATTTGAAATATTTAATTTTTCACCCTATTTTGACTTAATAGCGAAAATACACCCGTCAAAATATCTACTTTTTTCAAAAAATTTGGGTGTTTTCTGTTTGATGAAATCTCTACTTTCCGATAGTGTAAGCCCTACTAATATTATAAATGCGAAAGTAACTCTGTCTGTCTGTCTGTTACGCTTTCACCTAAACCACTGAACCGATTTTGATGTAATTTGGTATGAAGATAGAACTGAACTTGGGAAAGGACATAGGATTTTTATCGCTAAAATAAAGGTAGAAGGGTTTGAAATAGGGGACGAAAGTTTGTGTCAAAGTTCCTTATTATCAAACATAAAATCATGTAAGATTGTTTAATCTACCTTTACCGTGTCGCGCGATATAAACGAATTCCACGCGGGCGAAGCCGCGGGCTGAAAGCTTGTAAATAAATATTTCAGACATCTGAGACACAATGCCATCTAGTCCAAAAATAAACAGAGTTTGTACTATTGGTTCTAGTACTGATATAAATACATAAACATAATTTTTTTAATAATTTTGTAAATTAATATATAATAGAGGTACATAGAAAACGAAAACTACGAAACAAATATTTGTAGATCATACAAACATTTGGTCCAACCAAGGAATCGAAGCTGAGACCTCGAGCATATCAGTCGCGTCACCGAGGCAGGCAATTAGGTACACTCATAAGTAATTTGTCACAGATTGTGATTGGGAACTTAGAGGTTTGAGAAACCAGCCCAGCTAGCCAAGTTGCAAACGTTTTCTATTCTATTTCTCTATTCTCTTGTTTCATTAGCTAATATTATGTTTCGATCACGTGAATGAGTGACATTATAGTCACGTGATCAGCCGTTTTTAGGGTTTCGTAGTTCGTAACTCCTAACCCTTATAGATTCGTCATGTCCACCCGTCCGTCCGTCCTCGAACTTACTGTCCAAACGGTTAGTGCTAGAAAGATGAAATTTCGCACGGATATGTGTTACTCACGTCGACAAAGTGCTACAATAAAAGCATGAAAATATTTCTACTTGGGGTAACTCCCTTACACATAACGTGGGGATGTTTTTTTTTCTCATGTCTACCCCATTGTGTGGGGTATCGTCAGATCGGTCTTTCGAAAATATTGGGAGGTTGCTAACAAGATTTTTTTAATAAGGTATCCGTTTGCAAGTTATTCAACTTTAAAGCGCATTCTTTTAAGCTAAACCGCTAGCTCGAACAATCTAAAATAATTTGTGGTGGTAATACATGTGATGAACTTTAAAGGAAAACTATAACGGCTTAGATAGCTTTGTTAGTTCAGAAGTTACAGAGGCCTACGCCTAACTTGTAAAATGCGCTTACTTGGAAAACTTCGTACAATAATAACGAAATAATAAGTAAACATAACAATTATCTATTGGACATCACATTCACATCACATTGTATATGACTACGGAATCCTATTCTATGCGTGGCATGACACGCACTTGACCGATTTTTAACCTTGCTCATCTCACAGACGGCTGTATCAAGATGGTTGACATGAGTTAAATGACAATACTCAACACAATATCAAATCTATACAAACACAATTGATATGCATATTGTAAAATTCATGAAAACATTACGTACCCCCCAAGAATCCACTCACCCCTTTCAGATCACCGATGACATCAACCTTCCCTCCTCATTCAAGATATATCAAGGGTGGCATCCCTGGAGTGGCAGGACAATCAGTCAAAACTCAGGGGTATGCAAATTGAGCAGATGTTTCTAGAACAAAACGTATTTAACTGATAAAATATTTTTATACAAACAAATTTCTACTTTATGCCTTTGGTATAAGATTGATTACTGTTTTTAAGTTAATGTAGGTTTATAGCTAGGCCGTGTCCGGTAGCTGACATTATTATTGAACAGAAATAGGGCAATTTTGTCAGTACTAGATATTTATCTGCATGTTACTAAGAAAGAAAGCGACCGATTGTATCTTTACTGATTAAAGTAAATTATAGTAAGGTGCTATTGTAAGAATGCATTGGGAGTCGTAGTTGATTTGGCTCGTTGGTATAGCGGTTAACGCGCGACTGCCGATCATGAGGTCTTTGATTCCCTTATTACAGAAATGTTTAATAACAGTCAAGAGTTTGGAAGCAGCCGACTTAACCCCCGTAACTGCGACAGCAGTTGAAGACCTCCTGATCTGTCCCTGGTCATGTCGGAGACTGGTCCCATCGGATTGTGAGAATGAAGGAATAGAGGTGCACCTCCTTTGTGTAGTTCGCTGGTCTCAGTTAAGATTGGCCGCCACCATACACCATAATTATTAATTTGTTTTAATTCATTTGAAGAATACACCAATATTAAACGGACACTTGATTGTTCAAAAAGGGGCCATGTGCGAGTCGGACTCGCCCATGAAGGGTTCCGTAGAAGCAAGTAACATCATATAAAAGTTCTTGTAGTTCGTTGTAACGATGTTTTAATAATAGTGTATTGATTGAATGAAAGGTAAATTGCGGTTTACGATTTATGACGTATTAAAAAAAACTAACTAGATCTCGTTCAAACCAATTTTCGCTGGTAGTTTGCATGGTAATGTATATCATATATATTTTTACCATATTTTACCACTGTGGAAGTGTCTCTCGCGCAAACTATTCAGTTTAGAAAACAATGATATTGGGAACCTCAGTATCATTTTTGAAGACCTATCCTTAAATACCCCACACGTATGGTTTTGATGAAAAAAAAATTTTTGAGTTTCAGTAAGTATGGGGACCCCCAATATTTATTGCTTTTCTATTTTTGTGTAAAAATAATAATGCGGTTCACAGAATACATCTACTGACCAATTTTCAACAGTATATCTCTTACAAAAAAGTGGCTGTGACATACGGACGGACAGACAGACAGACATGACGAATCCATAAAGGTTCCGTTTTTTGCCATCTGGCTACGGAAGCCTAAAAAGATACTTAAAAGTATTTTTAATTAATAATTATGGTGTTAAACAAATGGTTGTTGGTTCTTCGAATCACGTATATGAACAGAACAATGTCTTTTAATGATTTCTTAAACATGTCAGAGAGTCTATTTAATAAAATACAAGAATATTTATTGAATTTATTTACTCAGACATAATACAGAACATTGGCGTTCTAGAAGATGATTCAGAAAACGAGACTAAAATCTGAGCTATGTGACTGTATCTGTGAGTTTTCCTACAACTGCCCCACTAGCCAAGTTGCAAGAGCTTATTGTTTTCTATTCTATATTCCATTCTATTTCTCTATTCTCTTATTTGATTGGATAATATTTTCTTTTAATCACGTGACAACGTTACATTAGCCAATGACACAAGAGAATAGAGATATTGAATGGAATAAAGAATAGAAAGCGATAAACGTGTTGCAACTTGGCTAGGGGGCTGAAATTTATCTGAGAGCCATGTCTTCAGTAGAACGTTCTTTAAAGAGATTGGTGTGCAGGAATAACTTAGATACCTCCCCTGCTATTCTACAAATTGCTATAGGCCCACAGCACACTAGCTACTTTTAGCATCGGCGATCGGTGATTTGGCGACTGCATCGATGCTGCATCGCGTTTTAGCGACTTCCTGCGTTCGATCGCGGTATTGGAAACGCGCGTTTTAGCGACTGCTTAGATGCCAAATCGATGCTACCGGCATCCGAATGTGTGCGGAGAGTAGCGTTCAGCTGCTATGTCGCGCTTCTAAAAAGCGACTCAATCTCCGCGTTTGGCGTTTTTAAGTGTGCGGTGTATAGCGTTCGGTCGCCGTATTTAGCTAAAAAGCGACTAGTTGCCGATCGCCGACGCTAAAAGTAGCTAGTGTGCTGTGGCCCATAGATTTCAAGATCAACAGTCCACCATACAACGAATGAATAATGCAAAGAAGTTATACATTAACAGGATGTTTAAAAAAGAGAATTTGATCCAAAAAGTATATAATTTCACAAAAATAGACACCACAATTTAAATTAAAAAAAAAACATTAAAAACTATTCCTAATAACACACATGCCGGTGTATAATTAAAATGTAAAAAAGACAACGTGTGAACGTAATTACGGGTTCCGTCTACTTTTTAACAGATACTTTCGTAAAGTCTTAATTTCGTATGTCAAATGTCAAAATTTGACACATTTGACATGCGAAGGAGTGCACCGTCATACGCGATTCTTCGCAACATCGTTGGCCGAGTGATGAGCTATCATTAACTATGTCATTCTTTGTATTAATTTGATCGATGCTTTTTTGCATGATATCATATATTCTTTATGATTAAACACCGAAACGATAAAGAATTTCGAAGAGCAAAGACGGATGCGGGAATCTGACTGAAAGCCAACAATTAGTTAAAACGATGAAGAGTCCTATTTAAAAAAACAAGTATATGACTAATCGTCTTCGTGGGTTAATATTGTCACAATAATATATACAAAAGTCGACTACAACGTTTTAAACGCAAGTCTTTTGATTCTTCTAATTTCATTTCATAGAACCTTTCCCTATTTATTTTATCTATGGAAAGAAATGTAAAAAAAAATATATAAATACGTTTAACCTTTCTGTACTTCTACGGGTTTGTCTGAAGAAAGACTAGTCTCGTATTACCAGCATTAAAAACACGGTTATATTAATAAATAAATAAATATTTCGGACATCTTACACACAACGTCATCTACTTAGTCCCAAACTAAGCAGAGCTTGTATTAGGGGTGCTAAACACTAAACAACTTATATAATACATAAACTTATATTTTTTTTTATAAATACATACATATTAAACATAGAAAACATAGAAAATCTTTGTGAATGATTGACACACAAATGATTCCGACCCGGGAATCGAACTAAATTGTAAATAACATCTATAAAATACCTACCTATGAATAGATTTAAATGGCAAAAGCAATCCATTCACCCTCTATACTATATTCTCGGACTTAAAAAAAAAGAATAAGACTCTATGATCTTTACTCTGTACAAAAAAGAATAAATCCTTCCCTATTTGACAGTACGCGCATGCGCGTCCCGTTCTATGAATCCGAGCTATCTCATTGGGTAGTTACTATCCAATAAGGTCTCAGCGCGTAAACCACGTTCTAAATTCAATTGACAATGTACATAGACTAAGATGTTGTAATCTTTGCTTTTCATGAAGGTGCATTGTGCCTACCTTTTTTTGTCGAACATTTTATTGGATTCTTTTGAGAAAATGTTTTTAGGAGTATTATAGGAATGTACATTTAAAATGCCACGAACCTTATGATAACTAACTATTACCAGCGCACGTGTTTACCTCCCACTTCGATCCTGGGCCCTGGGTCCTTTAAGCGGGGCGTGAAAAAGCATTTCACTAGATCGCCAGTGCCGCTGAAGTATGGGTCACCATGCTGTATTAACCACATCTGCAATGAGTATGGAGAAATACCTACCCACCCACTCTTGATCCCTACTCACGCTTTCCATCAGGTAGAGTAGATTGTCATATTGGCAGCTACGGACTACTGATAAATATGCCAAAATACATTTTATTATAGATACATTACTTTTAGGCAGAGGAAAACTGATCATGTTCTCCACAGAATTAATTTTGCTTAATGAGAATCAAAACTGAGACCCTAGCTACTTAGCAGTCAGAGCCATTAACTACTACATCACTGTTGATTTTTCGGGATATAAACTTTGAACTTAGAGATTCAAATTTATGTGTATATAATAGAGTTCTTTAGTGATTTAGATCATTAAATCATGCTTAACTCACTTTGTTTCACATATGTATGTTACTATGAAAAAAAAGCATTTCATTAAAAAATAATTTCGCTTACCAGACGAATCTAATCTAATAACTCATTCTTAATTAAGAGGTTTTACCTTTTAAATCATCTTAATTTACTTTACCATTTAGTTAACGAAATATTAGCCTTTTTAGTAAAAAAAGCTTCCTATTTTTTAGTTTGTTCTACATTGATGTTTAAAACCACGCCTTTCTTCCGCTCGGTGGATTAATTTCTAACAACTTCATCATATATCATTTTGGCTACCGAATGAGAGTTGAAAACGGTGTTATCTTTATTTAATCGACTGTTGTTACTGTAACTATAAATTTGAACTTTGTGGCCATTGACTCTAGAACTACTCCATAAGCCTAAAATCAGGGTGCCTTGGAAAGAGCTATGCTTGAAGTCTTGGTGAAGGATGAAATTCGTAACAAATTGATCCCATAGACAAACAAGATGAACGACATAGATCTGAAAGTCAGTAAGTTGAAGTGGCAGTATGCTGTCCACATATGCCGCAGAACAGATTACTGCTGGTGTAAGTTGGTTCTGGAGTGGAGACGGCGTTTTAATAAATGCAGTGTGGGTTGCCCTCTGGCCTTTTACAAGACAATGCTCTATGGTGTGCCTTACGAGAGACCTATGTTTAAAAGAGGACTACAACGAACTAATGATGATGATCTTAACGTAATAGGAATCTTCTCTGTATTACGGTAAAATAACGTATACTCGTAAACAATTTATAAAATTAAATGTATTGCATTGTTTGCATGAAGATAGTCTCCCAAAGACGCCTGACCTGTTACCACTTCGTTCATTAGTTGAATAGAAATAACGATGAAACAAACTCCCCAGCAAATAGGTACAAGATTGAGAGCTTTTTAGAGTGAACTGAAATTATGTGAAATTGTATGTGTATAATTACTTAGATTAATATTTATGTATTTATTTAAAACTATATTTACCCGTCTATACCACAATTAAGTTACACTGAGACGTTGAATGGATGGAGCCAGTAAGCACCAAAATGAATAGACCTAAAACAAAAGTCATGGTTGTTGCCTGAATAGTCAAACTGGGACTTACAGGTTCCCTGGACTTTGAAGTGGTATACGTCTTTATCTTTCTTGGCAACCTTGTATACCTTGGGCAACGCATCGTACCAATGCATCCATCCTAAAGGAACTAAATATTCGCTAGCGCATATCGACCTAATGCATCCGCGAAATCCTTGAATACTTCGGACACAATGCGTGGGGAGAATGCGGTAACCTCTAAAGACTGATGGCTACAGGTAAGATAGAGGGGAAAAGATCCAAATTAGATCAAATTTGTTCTACTTTCGTCAAACAGAAAGGAACAGGTGACGTGCTTTTACTTGAAGAATAGCTCCAAATAGAGGTCACGACCCTCTAAATTGAGGACAACTACGCAAGAAGGAGGTTACATTTTATGTTAAAAAGCGAAAGAAACAGAAACACAAACAAGAAACACAATTTATTCATAGTTATTCCAAAGACCAAACTATTCAAAGAACCGCCATTTATTTCGCAAGCATTAGCAACAATACTAATTGCGATTTTTCACTTGCATTTAAAAAGAACGGCAGACAGCGTAATTGCAATACATCCTGTCCGTTTGTCCGTCTTTAGGATACATGTTACAAGATTAAGTTCAATTTTCTTATCAGTAGTAATTGTTACGAATCGATGGAGGTGCCCTTCGATTTAATTTGGAGCTGTTAATTCTTTAGTAACAGAAAATATATATTTAAGCGGAGTCGTGCATTTCAATGAGTTCATTCGTTGTATAATGTGCATACATTTACAAATACTAGAATCGTCTGACGGGCAAATTTTAAGTGCTGTGGCCAGTAAAAGTTGAACCTTTGAATACACTTTTTTATCATTACAGGTCAATGTAAATGATAAATGATATAAATTATATTTATTTCTGAAAGTAAATCTTTTCAGACACTTTTACAAGTCGGTATATATTTTTGATGGATTCTTATAGTTTTAAGCAACCGTTTATTAGATTTATTTTAGTTTTCTACACTTCTGTAAATATTGAATATTACGATATTAATGTGCGTCACATTTTACATAAAAAATGTATGAATAGTTTTCTTTTTTAGAGTATAATAATAATAATAATAATAATAATAATGACTTTATTGTATACCAGAAAAAAATTACAGTTAGATCTTAGAACTAGCTACATTGTGTTGGTACAAGTGGCGGCCTTATCGCCCGTAGGCAATCTCTTACAGGCAACCATAGGATGGAGATTAAACGTAGGAGAAAGTATAGGGTAGTGTCTGGTGAGTTAAAGTAATAAACGTAGAAAAAGAAAAGTAATTACAGAAGTGAAAGAATATAATATGGTTTTCTAGTAATATAGAGTGTGGATTATTAAATATACAAACATGGAATGAAATACCAAAATGAATGAATGCGACTTATCTAAGAAGAGAAAGTAGGTTAAAGGACCTAGGTGACTCCCAGGTAATGCTCCTTTACAAGTCTCTTGAAGGTAGATAGTGTTTGAGCACGTCTTATTGTAACTGGTAGGGCATTCCACAACCGAACAGCTTGGACTGTGAAGGAATGGTCAAGAAATTTGGTGGAATGCCCAGGCATTTTTAATCTCAGATTCTCTGACGACCTCAGTGATTTGATATGTGAGTCATGTAAAAAGGTGAAGCGAGATTTAAGGTAACGCGGGGTAAGAGGATTAAAGAGAATGTTATAAAGAAGAGAAAGAATGTGTGCATGTATGTTTATGTAGTGGTGTTATAATTGATTGTTTTTTACTCTAATCAGCCTGATGGAAAGCATGAGCAGAATCCTATCACAATCTTAATTGTGAGTGCACACAATATAGAATGGTGACCCACACCATGGCGGCATAGTGAAATGATTTTGAATACGAAAACGAAATACAATAGCAAGAATTCTGTCATTTTTAGGTTTTTCTTCTATGGAGGGATCACTCGGTCGATATTTGTGTACAGCATCGTTTTGTGAATGGCCAAATGAGTTAGAAATAACTTATAACATATTATTCTGGATTGCGGTGGACTTTACACACAAAAGAAACGAACAGAAAACACTCCAACTCAGAACAACAACTTGTGAATCACACTAAGTATTGTTTCACACGAGAGTCGAACTGACAAGATTCATAGCAGTAGGAAACAGTGACTCTGTCTTCAGAACAGTCAACATTTTAAAAGTGCAAATAGCACAAAATATATATATAATAGTTAGAAAACATATAAAATATATTATAATAGTTATAAAACATTTTGAGATCAAAGAACCAGGTGACCTTGTATATAATTATGATTTTTGTAATTATGAACTCACTAAGTTATAATTTTAGTGATAGTCAGTGAGTTATAATTTAGTGATAATTAACACCTTTATACGTCATGACTTTAGATGTTATTATTAAGGATCGCTGAATATTTTAATGTTTATAAGGGTTGCAGGGTTATTTTTTGTTATAACGACGCTGACGTCGCAAAAAAACGGATGGTTTTTATTAATTTAAATATTTACAACAACTTAGTTTCTTTATTTTGTAATTAGGCTATTCTTTAGTATAATTAATGAACACTGCGGCTGGCTGTCTAAGTAGTATCAAAAACGCATCATATTCATAAACAGATTAATAATACGAAGTGGCAGCACGCCATTTTATGACGTTAGTATCAAAGGTCACTAAAGGAACAAACTATGCAGTATAACATCACTGCAATGAGAAGGATAACTTAAAACAAAACCTTTGGCTAGGTAAGTCGCCTGGCCACTGTGGCTAAAACCTCTTTGTTAAGGAGAGGTATATGTCAGGCAGTAGACTGTTAAGAGCTTTTATGATGATAATTAATAAAGTAAAACTTGGGAAAGTATGAATTGTTGTTTGTCAACGCCTCATTTTCACACATTTGCCAGTCGGCTCCTTTATATTTATGTATAATTTATACATTCCTAAAGACAATTTTTTGACGTATTAGAAAATGTTAAATGGAGAAAACAATAGTTTTGATAAAAAATGAACAAAACCAAAACTTTATTAGAAAATGGACACAAACAAACTCTTGTAAAATGCTACTGTCCACAATAAAAGGTAATTGTATGGTGCACCTAAGGCCATTTTAACTTTCTGTTAATTTTCCTTTTTACCAAAAAAAACAGGTTATCAGTTTTGTTTTCTCTACAAAATCAAATTGACAAAAAATCCTATTCGTACTATTATTGAATGAATTAACAGTGTTTAACTTTATTTACATAGACACAACATATACAAACAACGGATTTTCTGTGAAAGACAATATTTTTACAAATATTAATTATTATTAAGACTTTTTACACCTGTCAACAACAGGCCTACAAATTACAACAACATTTATCGATGTATTGATCGCTAGAGTTTTGCTTACAATAATTTATTGCATATAAAACTAGCGTAAAGATTATCTGGATACGAATCTCTATAGTAAAACAAACAATAAAATAAAGAAAGAGAAAGCGCCATACACGTAAATGAGAGGCGAATATATCTTCTTCCGGTGGCGTCGGCGCAGGTGACACAAAATTTATTCCGAATTTGAAAATCGAAATATATTTTATATGGGATACAAACGGCTTTTTAAATATGGACATCTTTTATTCTGCGGCGACGCCTGACATTTTTATATTTGTCGTCGATTTTATAAAAAGGTATTTGATTTATGTTAAAATAATGGTGGTTCACTGCGGTTTGGGGGTACTGCCAAAGGTTTTTTGGACGCAGACACGGCGTATGAAGCCTCCTAATTTTAAGGCTTTGATCGCAATCATTGTGAGTTATGGATTGTTTGAGATTTTGGCAAGAAGTTTGTCACAACAGTAGCAATGAATTTGACAGGTAGGATTTTTTAGGGTTCCGTAGCCAAATGGCAAAAAACGGAACCCTTATAGATTCGTCAAGTCTGTCTGTCTGTCTGTCTGTCTGTCTGTCTGTCTGTCTGTCTGTCCGTCCGTATGTCACAGCCAATTATTTCCGAAACTATAAGAGCTACACTGTTAAAATTTGGTCAGTCGATGTATTCTGTGAACCGCATTAAGATTTTTATATAAAAATAGAAAAAAAACAATACATTTTGGGGGTCCCCATACTTGGAACTGAAACTCAAAATTTTTTTTTTCATCAAACCTATACGTGTGGGGTATCTATGGATAGGTCTTCAAAAATGATGTTGAGGTTTCTAATATCATTTTTTTCTAAACTGAATAGTTTGCGCGAGAGACACTTCCAAAGTGGAAAAATGTGTGTCCCCCCCCCTCTAACTTCTAAAGTAAGAGAGTGATAGAACTAAAAAAAATATATGTTGTACATTACCATGTAAACTACCAACGAAAATTGGTTTGAACGAGATCTAGTGAGTAGTTTTTTTTTTATACGTCATAAATCGTAACACGCAATATACCTTTCATCCAATCAATACACTAGTATAAAAAAAACATCGATGAAAGTTACAACGAACTACAAGAACTTTTATTTGATGTACTTGCTGGTACGGAACCCTTCATGGGCGAGTCCGACTCGCACTTGGCCGCTTTTTTGTAATATTGTGGTATAGCGAAAATAGTAATAAAACTGATGTTATAACAAAGTAAGCAGGTGTTTTCATTGCAGTTTAGTAATTTTCTATATTATTTTAATACGAAGAAATCTATTTATTTTTACTTTATTATTTTCGGGTTTTGACAGATTAAGAATAAGAAGTAACTTTTTTAAAGTCCATTTATTGTATGGGAGTAGTAAGAGGCGGCTAAGGGAGGACTTGTTCTCCTACCGGTCCTGCAGGACCACAGCACTGCATAGAGAAGAAAAACCTGAAACAAACTCGATACCAACTCATCTAGGTATCGTGGAATAGTAGACCAAGACTTTACTTAATGAAATAATTTTTTTTAACGCGACTGTCTTCGATATCAGTTCCATTCTATCAAAGAATGCCCGGATGATAATACGCAATAAACTTGTCCTTTGTATAATATTAACACAGTGAATAAGCAGTAGTTTAATTCAATTCAATTCGTCTTCTTTATGAGGTTAGTAAATCGACCCACTTGAACGCTCCCTAAATAATTATCTTCTACAATAAATATTACTAGACCATATCAATTCATTCTAAATTATCAATTTAATAATCTTATAAAAGGTAAATCTTTAACGACACAATACTAAACGCGGCGTTACCAAACCAAAGACGTGTCCTGTCTGCGTTTAAATAACATTTTTATAATCTACACAGTAATCGTTTGAATTATCGTGGGACAGTTTCAAATTCACTGCTAGGTCTCGTAAATCTAAACCAAGATATAGATATGAAATTATCAAAATTCTGTTTGAGACAACTGTATTTATTGCTTGTCAAACTTACCACTGATTTGTAAAATATCAACATGTTTTTGTCTATGTTATTATCTATGGTGTGAATGTTAGCTTGTTTTGTTAGTGTATAATGCCTTAATTACATTACCGTTTTTTATGAAATTTTGCATGTTTTCTTTTTAGAGTTTAACTCATATATGAAGAGATTTTATATTTGTAAAAACTAGTTTTGCGAAGGTCTCCACTCGCGTGTTTGTCGGTTAACGCATTAAAGAGTAACCTATATCCTTCCTCAAGAATTAAAGTATATCCGTACCAAATTCCATTAAAATCGGTGCAGTGATTTAGACAGACAGACTGACAAAAATACAGTGTTACATTCGAACTTAAAATATTAATATGAATTGGAAAACTGCAGTAAAATTTACACACAGGTGATTTTGATTTATAATATACCTAGTTTTTAAATTATTATTTAGTTAGTATCTAATGACACTTAACCCGTCAATAGTGATAAAGCCGTTCAGACCACGATCGTCCTACATAGATGTAAATGCATCACCATCTCAGCCATAGCATTTTTTTAAATTTTTGTCTGTCTGTCTGTCAGTCTGACTGTTTGTTTGTTTGTTCCGGGTAATCTTTGGAACGGCTGGACCGACTTCCACTGGCAGAAAGTTGATGACATAACTAAGTTAGGCTAATTTTTTTAGAAAAGGTTCACTCCGCGTCGTTACTCACAATTGACAATCAGGCCCGGATCAAGGGGGGGGGGGGCAAACCGGGGCATTACTTGCCCCGGGCGGCAGTTACGGCAATAGGGGAGCCTGACAAATGAAGCCTCTTTTCCTACAATAGGTTTGCATAAAGCAATGGAATCTTAATAATCCTTACTTATATTTTAATACATATTATAAATGCGAAAGTAACTCTGTCTGTCTGTAACGCTTTCACGCCTAAACCACTGAACCGATTTTGATGAAATTTGGTATGAAGATAGAACTGAACTCGTGAAAGGACATAGGCTACTTTTTAGCGCAATAAATACACGCGGGAGGAGCCGCGGGCGAAAGCTAGTATAATATGTTTGAAAAACAAACTTTTCTGTTTCCATACGCCCCGTTAGTTTTTGAACACATACTATAATTTATGAACGCAAAACGTAGTAGTATCACAAGAATGCTACTCAATGGCAGTTTTTCTTAAACACTGAGGGGGGGGAGGGGGCGCCACTTTCAAGGTTTTGCCCCGGTTCGAAACAATCGTAGATATCATCGAAAACAATGAATGTCTGAAAATTAAAACCAATATTTTAAGCCAATTGATCATCAAATACCTAAAAGCCATCTGTACTGATGACCCCGAATTTCTTTCTTTTGAGGCCTATTTAAATTCTTATCATCTCAATATCTTTGATTCCTATTAACTTTAAAGAATATTCTCCCAATAAAAGACTTCTAAAAATACAAAATATCGACATAAGTCATAAAGCGATGATAGAAAATACATTAAAGGTACATTATTTAATATTATATTAACATATTTTTATCGTTCATATTAATTTAGTTACGGTTGACAAATTAAAACTACTTAAAATGATATAAAAATTCAACCCCTTTTAGTGAGAAGTGACTTTTTTTGACAAAAAAATGTCCACCGACTTTTTTTTTTTACTCTGCAGGGGTCAATAAGTAGCCGAAGTATGTTTTTTATTTTCATCGAAAATGACGTGAGGGTTGGAGGACTATTTTTTCGTATCTCTATCATTGTTAGCAGCTTGTTACTAGCTTGTGACTGTGGCTTCACTCATATGATTTTTTTTTATTTCACAGGAACAGTAGGTACTATTTTTGAAATGAAAATCTCTTCATGTCCCTATATAATACGTTTTCCGTGTGGCCACGCTTTCTATAACAACACGTGTTGTGGCTTCAAATCTTACATTGAATAACGCTTTGTGTGATCCACAAATTATAGTTCTAAGTCTAAGTGTTCTTTGTGTATGTTTCATGTCTGTTTATAAAGTCCCTCGCGACACAGGGTGTGTATTCCTAACACGGGAGTTGTATTTTTAAAAAGGAGTTGCCTTTTTAAAATATAAAAAGACAAAAGAATATAAGGAATATCCATCCTATTTGTCCCTAAGTGGGGTCCACTTAGGGACAACCTACGCAAGACATCATCATCATCACTGCAATGAGAACATATTTTCTAAGAAGAGTCCTATGTCCAGCAGTGGACTGTTAAAGATTGTTGAAGATGGTAACATTAGCTTCGGTACATTTTATCATCTGCCGCAAATAAAGAAACAACCTATATATAAGGATGATTTAAAAAGAAAATGACTATAAGTAAATTTGTTCTCACGATATAAATAACATTCAAAATGGCGGTCACTTTTATCCGGAAGTGGCGCAATTTGTCCGAAGCTTACACTGATCGGACAGCTTCCGGCGTGTCGCTGAAATATACATGCCTTATACCCGTGAACATATCCGGTCAATGAGAGTATAATTTAAAATTATTGTGATATTTCTCGTTTACTAGTTTTTTTGAAAATCCTTTTTTTATATTTAACCATACCATAATACTCTGTTGATGGAAAGCATGATTAGAATCCGGGAGTAGGTCACCATCCTCATTGTGAGGGTAAGCAATGCAGTATGGTGGGAGAATGCTGCAAAATCCTTTTAAAAATACAATTCTCTTACTAGGAAATTTGTTGATCGTACAAACTCTTTTGCCATTTGGAGATCGAACCCACAATTAAGGACAGTATGAAGTGGTGGGGCGGTCATTTAAGCCACTACATTGACTGCACGGTTGGCCCAGTGGTTTAAGCGGTCGCCACGCCGCTTTTACTTCACCAAGTGTCCGTGGGTTCAAATTCCACATCGGAAAACACTTTGTATGATGCACAAATTGTTGTTCCAAGTCTGGGTGTTCTTTGTGTCCGTCTCATGTAAGTTTGTAAAACACAGGGTGTTTATTTCTCCACCATATATGTGCAGCTTGACAAGACCCAGTGCAGCAATATTTCGCATGGGGTATGAACCAGTGACCATTTGATCGTAAGTCCGGTTACGCTACCGGATTTATATTTTATCAAGCACGGTGGTCTTCAGACGTGTTAGAACTTGCGTGATTCGATAAAGTTATCGTGTTTGAACTAAATTGATTAAGTTAATATTAATGCAATTTGCATAAAAATTATATTTTGTTAGTTCCCTCACTATTTGATATCGACGAGTTTGGTTTAATTCGATATAAAGTTAAATAATTGGTTTTCACACGAATACACTGAACTAATGCAGGCACCACACTTCGTTATGCGCTATTCGTTATGTATCTACGCCGTATTCGCCCAAATATTAGTTATGCGCGCAAACAACAAACATGCCATCCACACTTCGAACTGGTATGCCAAATAAGCATCAAATAAGGCAAATATGTGTGTTGTAGAGATGTGTCATTGTCATTTTTATGGTGAACGAAACGAATATACTCTCCACACTTCGCCGTACGCGTGCGAATAACCCGCATAGCGAATAGCGAAGTGTGGTGCCTACTTAAGAATAACATACATATACTAGTTATAGTCCCACGGTGGTACCCGCGGATGTTGTTGGAAATCGCGAGTAACGTCGCGAAGCAAAACTAGTTTAAAAAGATAGAACTTCTTGAGTCGACAGCTATTTGAACAAACAGACAGACAGAGTGCCTGTCTGTCTGTATGTTGGTTGAATTTGGCCGCGGGTGGACGGGACGGGTTTTCCCTCCACCCGCATTATGTGGCCAGCCGCGAGGGGACGGCGTCGGTGTGTGCCGGACGCCGCCTAAGAGAGGGTCGTCGAAGTCGTCGAGATGGTGCCCGCATCAGGAGCGGGCAGGCGCTGGGGGAGTCCAGAAGGAGATCTGACCCTGGACTTCTCCTCCTCCTAAACGGAGAAGCGCGGAGAGGGCACTCTGTGTGGTTTTTAGTCGGTTCAAGTCCGACACACCACCCCGCCGTACCCCCGGCGGTACGGCGGGGTGGCGGGTACCCCCAGTGGGGTGACGGTCCATGATGATTTTCCACACATAAAAAAAAAAGGTTAACGGAAAGGCTAGACCGATTTTGACGAGACTTTCACAAAGACAAATTTTTTTAGACTAGATCCGGTCCGCGGCGTTACTCTGATGCATCTTACAATGATGTAGGCATATTAAGTTGTTTGAGACTTTCTAAAATCAATCTTAAAATAAATGACAAAAGGTTCGTTTTGTGTTTTGCGGAAATGCATTTTTGATATCGCTGATTGCATCATCCAGCGGGGCTTCTTCGGGGTCTCTTGGTCTTCCAAGAGCCGCAATTTGACGTGACTCGACGCCTGTGGTGGGGCGTCGCTGTCTCAGTCAAGATACAGCAGGCACAGAGTGCTTCATAACGAGATATGCCTCTCGAAAGCTTTCGCGAGCTCATCTAACGGTGAATTGTGGGGGGATTTTACCCACAGTTCCCGATGAGAGGCTCAAGAATGCTATTGAAAAGCCTCTACCGTTGAGACGACTTGGTCGAGGGAGAGACCCCATGGAAGCCCACTTGTATTGTAATGCACTTTTTATATATATCGAGTGAAGTGGAAAATTTCATTAGCGCGATTCAGGATTTTATTTTCGTTACGCTTTTATTTAGTCTTAGGTGTGTATTTTAAGGGATAAAGTTTAACTAAATTAAAGAGAATTTTTTACTCTTTCAAATGTATGTAAGATTAAATAATACTTAAGTTAGAAATAAGTAGTTAATTCAGTTTTAAAGTTTAATCAATATTCTCTTACGTTGGCCAATAGCAGAGCTTGAAATAGGGGAAGTCCCGACTGTGACGATAACAGTCGTGACCGCGCGGCCTTTAACGTCACAACAAAAGTAGTATTGCAATTTCAACCGAATTTCAAAGCGATAGAGTTGTGTTTTGAATAAATATATGAGACTGACAGTATTTTATTGATGTCAATGCTAATGAATGAAGGCTGATTCACGTGAGTATTATAAATTGCGAATTATGTGGTTAATAATATGGAGTTCTGAACTGCCGCATTGGTCTTGTGAATAGCGTATGCGACTGCCAATCTAGAGGTCTCGGGTTCAAATCGTGGGTCAAGCCAAAAAGTGTTTTTGGTATTTTCTTATGAAATTCCTAACAGCAGCTCGGAGTTTGGAAGTTTGCCTAGGAGAGCACGTAAAGCCGTCAGTCCCGGTTCTCATGAACATCTATGTCAATTGTTATTGGGAAGTCAGTGCCCTCAAATTTACTGACAACTAGTTCAACCCTCGAATTTTAGTTCTTCCTTAGGGTTGTAGAGGTCCGATGCCAGTCGCTCCTTGGAAAAACTGATATTCAGGTAAAATTGGTTGAAAACACCACAGTGCGAAGCTAGTTTAAAATAAAAGTACCTTAAGCTATTCCTTGTATCATTATCATCAGGTTTTGGCCGGTCCAGCTGTTCCAGAGATTAGCCGTACCAGACAAACAGACAATACATATAAAAATTGCTTTTTTGATGTAAGTACCGTATATTATATGCATTTAGTAAATAAATACAATAATTTTAACAAAAAGGAAAAACTATTCCGAGTACCCAAATCGCGACAATTGGGATGCCTATATTTGAGGAGTTCCCTCGATTTCCTTGGGATCCCATTATCAGATCTCGATATGGTGACGATGGGACCACCTGTAAGCTACGCCCATTCCAATGCAAAAATATTTTTTTAAATCGGTTCTTAAACGACGAAATTATCGCTCAACATACATTAAAAAAAAAAAAGATTGACGAATTGAGAACCTCCTCCTTTTTTTTGAAGTCGGTTAATAACTTTCATATAATTGGATAGATGTGTTTTACTAGAATGCCCAAGGTAGGATACTTATGTAGGTCAGCTTGTAGATTTTTTTTTACTAGTTTCCGCCAACGGCTCCTACCTCGTTTATGTATATAAAGTAGCCTATGTCCTATCTCAGACTATCTATGGGCCAAATTTTATACAAATCGGTTCAGTAGTTTTAGCGTGAAAGCAGGATAGACAGACAGACAGATTTACTTTCGCATTTATAATGTTGGTAAAGATTTATACTACTTCATTGCACTCTAATAAAGGATAATATTTTGTAGAGCTAAATAGAAATTTACATTTGGTATTAAAATAGGCGGTCTTACCGCTCACGGCTATCTCTTCCAGATAACCTTTGTACGGATATAATAAATATATCAAACATCATACACACAACATCATCTAGTCCCAAACTAAGCAGAGCTTGTTTTATGAGTACTAAACAACTGATATAATACATAAATATACTTTTTTTACTCCGAAGCAAATATTTGTGGAACACACAAATATCCGACTAGACCAATAAGGCAGTTATTTAATCACTTTTTATGAAAATAAGCAAAAAGAATCCAAAAAAATATTTATTTCAACATTGCTGTTTTCATGGCCATACAAAGTCTGCGTGGTGTTGCCAACCACAAAACCTTCCCGTTACTAAGACGTGTATTACATTGTCGTATATAATTTATGAATACAATACAGCCCCCCATTAATTCAGAGAAACCTTTCTCCATTGAAATGAAAGCCTTTTAAATGACATGTTATACATCCGTTATACAAGGACCTGCCTCGTTGGTCTAGTGGTTAGCGTATGCGACTGCTAATCAAGAGGTCTCGGATTCAAACCCCGGGTCGGGCCAAAAAGTGTTTTTGGGTTTTTCTTAGGAAATTCCTAATAGCAACCCGGAGTTCGGAAGTTTGGCGGTGATTCACGCCCGTGCCTCGGCGAGCACGTAAAGCCGTCGGTCCCGGTTGTCATGAACATCTATAGCAATCGTTATTGGGAAGTCAGTGCCCTCAAATATCCTGACAACTAGTTCAATCTTCGAATTTCAGTTCTCCCTTAGGGTTGCGGAGGTCCGATGCCAGTCGCTCCGTGGAAAAACTGAAATTCAGGTAAAACCGGTTGAACTAGTAGCCGACCCCAAATAAGAAGATGATGTTTGGTAAGAAGAGAGAGAAGAGAGGTCACGGGTTTGAGTTTTCCTATAATCTTAATAGCTTCTTCCTCCTTTTAGACTTTATCCTATTTACGTGGGGTCGGCCTTCCTTGTCCGCATTTTCCATTTAGCACTGCTTAGTGCAGTGTCTCTATTTGATTAAACTTCTTCTCCACCAGGTGAAGAATGATCCCCCCCGCGACCGTCGAGTTATTGGCAAGTCTGGGGCAAGCTTCACCATATAATCTGGGCGTCTTAGGTCCTGACCGTACCGCTTCAAACGTTTCGTTTTCATCTTATCGACTATCCTAATATCAACCCGGAATATGAATGTTTTCGGTTTTTCACGCCCGAGCCTCGGAGAGTACGGTAAGCTGTTGGTTCCGGTTGTCATGAACATCTATGGCAATGGTTATTTTGAAGTTAGTGCCGTCAAGTATACTGACAAGTTTACCCTTCGAGTTCAAATCATCCTCAGGGTTGCGGAGGTCTTATGCCAGTCACACACAACTTATATTCAGGTAAAAACGATACAATTGGATTCTAATAGTTAATTAAAATGTAATTTTACTGGTTATTTTCCACTAACATACGAATATGATACAGAATTAACCGATGGTTAAAATCCCAGTGCATTCTCAGTAAGTACCGGCACATCTGAAGCTTTTAAAAGACCATAATTATCTCAAATTAGATCTCATGAATGAGCTTGTAAGGGATAAATCTTTTTAAATATATTTCTCATTCACTAAACGGTAATTGATTTATTATTTACATGAAACGGAGGCTTTTAGTAATTGGAATGATATACAATATATATTATTAACGTTTGTTAGGTTATATTGAATCACTCATAGACATGTGACTCTAGGTGATTGGAAACAATCACCGAGGGTAAGCAACAACGGTGCGGTCAGTACCTAGATGATTACCGTGATTTCGTGATTAAACAGTCAGTCCTGGTTGTTATCATGAGATAACAGTCGTGAAGCTTAGTTGGAGGCCTTTGGGTAGCTTAAAAACATGTACCAAAAAATATGATTTTCCCAACTATTGGATTTCGCGTGATTTCCAACAGGGAGAATAGAGTCAATTTAGCAAATTTTATAGTCCGTGTGGTGACGGATTAAGAATACAGAGTGTCATCACCCCTATTCATCCCGCGGGTGTCGTAAAAGGCGACTAAGGGATAAACTATGCAAGACAACATCAATGCAAAGAGAAGGAAAACTTGAAACCAACCCTTTTTTTTTTTTTATGTGTGTAAAATCATCATGGACCGTCACCCCACCGGAGGAAAAGTGAACTATGTTAATGAGATGCGAACTCGGGTGCATATGTTTAGAAATCCAACTCCGAACACACACCGCCACCACGACTCAAAAAACGTGGAACGCTTCACGATTTTGCGTGTCATCCTTGCGCAGGGGCCATGCTAATCTTCTCTGTATCGTTCCAATTTTAGTATATGTACTGCCGAAGCAAGTACACTTGAAACCAACCCTTTTTTTTTTTTTTTTTACGTGTGGAAATCCCCGCGGACCGTCACCCCGTCGGGGGTTACGGCGGGGTGGTGTGTCGGACTCGAACCGACTTGAAACCAACCCTATACCAACCCGTCTGGCCAGCGTGGTATAGTAGACCAAAACCTCCTTCTAAGGAGAGGCCTATGTCCAGCAGTGGACTGTTAAAGGCTGTTGATGATGATGAAAAAACCTTCGTACATTAAAATCATGAGATTATTTTTATGATTTTATTTGAATTGGCTAGCTGATAACCGCGGCTCAGCTTTCCTCTCTAGGTATTTTATTATATAGGGTATAAAAATAGTTTACGTACTAATTCTCTGAACCTGAACCTATTGAATATATACACAAAATTTCATAAGGAACGGTCAAGTCGTTTCGGAGGAGTATGGCAACTAACATTCATCATCTGCTACCCATGCCTCAGGCCCAAATTAAAGCATGGCTGCGCGAAAGAACCCAGAAAACTCACTTGACAGAGTGGCTAAATAAGGATGATGTCGGCAATGGCCGGAGGCGACGACGAAGGCGAGGCTGATGTGCCGCCCGTCAGGGAATCAGAGGTAGGGGCGGCTGTTCTAAGGATTCGATCCAAGAACACCGCCCCCGGGCCAGACGGGGTACCTGCCCGAGTGCTGGCCCGAGCCCTCGATCATATGTCGGACCGCCTCAGGGGAGTGTTAGACGCTAGTCTGGCGTCCGGACGCTTCCCTGAGTGTTGGAAAAGCGGGAAGCTGGTTCTGCTCCAGAAGCCAGGTCGGTCTGCCGACTCGGTCGCGGCCTATAGGCCCATCGTGTTGCTGGACGAGGCGGGTAAGCTGTTCGAGAGGGTGCTCCACGCCCGCATCGTCCGGCACCTGCGCGAGGTGGGCCCCGATCTGTCGGACGCCCAATTTGGATTCCGGGAGGGGCGTTCGACGGTCGACGCAATTCTGCGTCTGAAGGCCGCGACTGAACAGGCGGTGGGCTCAGGCGACGTGCTGTTGGCGGTGTCGTTGGACATCGCCAACGCATTCAATAGTCTGCCATTCAGCTGCATCAGGGCCGCACTCCAGTACCACGGAGTGCCACAGTACCTGAGGCGGCTAGTGGCAGACTATCTGACGGAGCGTACTGTCATGTACGAGGACCGAGAAGGAGTCTTGAGACGTCGGGCCATGTCGTGCGGTGTTCCACAGGGGTCTGTCCTCGGACCACTCCTGTGGAACATGGGATACGATTGGGTCCTGCGAGGGCGTCTCCCCCCCGGCGTCGGTGTAATTTGCTACGCCGACGACACTCTTGTGACAGCCCGGGGGGCGACCTTCGAAGAGGCGGCACGCCTGGCCACCACAGGAGTCTCCCTGGTGGTCGGGCGCATTGAGGCGCTGGGTTTGCGGGTGGCCCTAGAAAAGACGGAAGCCCTACTTTTCCATGGGCCCCGTCGTGGTCCACCCGCCGGCGCCTCCATCGAGGTCAACTCGGTCCTCGTACCGGTCCGGGCCCACTTTAAGTATCTGGGTCTGGTCCTAGACGGTAGGTGGCTCTTCGACGAGCACTTCCAACAGCTTGCTCCGAAGCTGATCGGCACTGCCTCCTTCCTTGGGCGTCTCTTGCCCAATCTGGGAGGAGCCAGTGTCGCCACGAGGCAGCTGTACACGGGGGTTGTCCGGTCTATGGCACTCTATGGTGCACCGGTGTGGGCGGCGGCTCTGACCGAGCAGAATAGGGCGCGCCTCAGGCGGCCGCAGAGAACTCTGGCGGTCAGAGCCATACGGGGTTACCGCACCGTATCGACGGAGGCGGCGTGCGCCCTGGCCGGAACACCCCCGTGGGATTTGGAGGCGGAAGTGCTCGCCGACGTTTATCGGCGAGTGGCTAACTACCGGGCGGAGAGTGGTGGAGTTGGACCTCCGCCCGAGGACGTGCGCGAGTGGCGCGAAGCCGCTCACCGAGCCACGATGGATCGCTGGTCGGTCCGGCTGGAGACTCCACGTGCTGGCTTCGCCACCGTAGAGGCGCTTCAGCCGGTCATCGGCGAATGGGCAGTGCGGCAGCACGGGACCCTTACCTTCCGACTGACGCAGGTTCTTTCCGGGCATGGTTGCTTCGGAAAGTACCTGCACTCGGTCGCCAGGAGGGAATTGAGTCCCGCCTGCCACCACTGCGACTGCAGTGAGGATTCGGCTCATCACACGCTGGCGGTCTGCCCCGCATGGGAAACGCAGCGCCGGGTCCTCACTGCAGTCATCGGAGGGGATCTCTCACTGCCGGCCGTCGTTCGTTCCATGGTCGGCAGCGAGAGCGCATTCACCGCGGTCACAACCTTCTGCGAGGACGTAATCACGCAGAAGGAGGCGGCGGAGAAGGCCCGTGAGGACGACATCCAATCGGACCAGATTCGCCGCCGGCGACTCGGGCGGCGGAGGCGCGAACATCTGCGCCTCATGCCGCCTTGAGTGTGGCCGCGGGTGGACGGGACGGGTTTTCCCTCCACCCGCACTATGTGGCCAGCCGCGAGGGGGCGGCGTCGGTGTGTGCCGGACGCCGCCTAAGAGAGGGTCGTCGTACAGAGACGGTGCCCGCATCAGGAGCGGGCAGGCGCTGGAGAAGTTCAGAAGGAGATCCCACCCTGGACTTCTCCTACTCCTAAACGGAGAAGCGCGGAGAGGGCACACTGTGTGTTTTTTAGTCGGTTCAAGTCCGACACACCACCCCGCCGTAACCCCCGGTGGGGTGACGGTCCATGATGATTTTTCACACACTAAAAAAAAAAAAAAAAAAAAAAAAAAAAAGGATGATGTCGGCAAACCAAGAACGCTGTATCAGCTCCCAATAAAAGGCTTGCCCGCACCCTCATCAGATTGAACAGAGACAAACTCCGCAAGATCATAGGATCCCTAACCGGACATTGTCTCCTAAACAAACACCTACACACCATAGGAGTAACAGATAGCCCTCTGTGCAGAGGATGCATGGAAGCAGAAGAAACGCCAAAACATGTCATTATGGAATGCAGCAGTGTGGCCGGACAACGGGCACAAATTCTACAGTCACCGGCAACATTTCGGGAGGCCTGCAGTAATCCCCGGAGGCTGCATTCCTTCTGGACCAACCTAGGCTGGCTGGAGTGAATGGGAAATAATTCTACACGCCCAATGGTCGAATAACTATGACTAAGTGAAAACTAACTAGAAAACTAACAGAAAAACTAACTAACTAACATTCATCATTAACCTATCGCAATCCATAGCTGGACTACAATTCTGCTTCATTGTTAAAACTCACCAAAACTTGAAGAGAAACTTAATAAATAACAAAAACAAAAGTCCACTTTCACTCAGAAATAACTTGAATAAAAAATACGTTGAAGAAATTCTAGGTTAAGTTGATTATCACAAATCCTAATCTGCCCAGGTGTGGGACTGGGCAGTGGGCATTGGGAGCGTGCGACGTACAGAGCGGAACATCACCTGCGCGTGCGCCCTGCGACATGGAAACTAGTGATGCATCTAATTTATCGATATTTTTGGATAAAAATCTGTTAAAAATATTAGTGTGCTTTATTAAAATTATGTAAGTATATAAATCATTAGTATTGATTAATGAAACAATTATATCTCATTCTTTAAATATATATACTTTCTTACCATGGACTTTACTTCTTAGCAACTAAGATTCAATAGTAACTATTGAGTTTCTCAGTTAATTTAAATAACAAATGGTTTGTTTAATCAATAATATTATATATTCAAAATATGAAACTTAACAATTTAATATTATTATTCGCGTTAATAATTCACCATCTTTAGTAATTACTTATAATCATCTCGATAAGAATTGAGAAGATTGTAGCTTTTATTTACATGAATATACGTTTGTCTATTTTTATATTAACCAACCTAGTTACATAACCTATTACATTAAAGAAATGTTTTGAAAATTATCACAATTAATTAAATTAGATTTTTTATGTTTGACGAACTTCTTCATTCACACGTATATCGATAAACGGAAATATTGCTACATCACTATTTCACCCCTCGATTGTAAGGGAAGATACACCGTAGTTGCGCGTACGTCGGGGCGCGTGCCACCTTTTTTCTTTACATCGACTTGCTTCACCTTACAACCGACATCACTAAAAGGACACCAGAGGAAAACCAACCTTAAATCCAACCCAATAAATTACATTTCAAATTAATTATCAAAAAAATAAAACGTTCATAGGAAATTGAATTTTGTTTTGTTGAGCTTAAGTTTGATTTTTGAATGAAATAAATGTTTATAGGGTGCAGTCAAAAACTAAAATAATTGTATCAGGAATACACAGTAATGTTTTGTTAATTTGAATACGACTAGGTGTTTTTTTCAACGAAGAGGGGTGGATGCGCACGCGCCGATAAGAGTTAATTATTTAGAACTAATTCAGTGTGGAAATGCCGTTGTTGTATTTGAAATGAGGTTACGTTTGAATACATTTAGACACATTTTAGGTGATTCATCAAGATGATTAAGGTCAATAAACTTTACTGGTCATTTGTATTTTAGACTGTCATTTTATTGATCAGCTTTAATAAGGATAACGTTTAAAATTCTAGACAGAATTTTAAACATTATCCATGCAAAGAAATAAAATCGAATGTACCCTGTTTTAGTTTTATTACTTTATGGTTGCATTATGAGAAACAAGGATGCGGCGTCTAAGAGAGGGTCGTCGAACAGATATGGTGACCGCATCAGGAGCGGGCAGGCGCTGGGAGGAGTCCAGAAGGAGATCTAACCCTGGACTTCTCCTCCTCCTAAACAGAGATGCGCGGAGAGGGCACAGTGTGTGGTTTTTAGTCGGTTCAAGTCCGACACACCACCCCGCAGTTACCCTCGGTGGCGGTTCCACACATAAAAAAAAATGAGAAACAGGGAGCTAAATAGACAAAAACAATCTTTGAAGTGGATTGTATATCGTGTTCAAATTTCAGAGCAATTGGTGTAGAACAGGTATACAAATAAATGAAAAAAAAATATATAATGTTTATTTATAAAATTAACCTTTAGAATATTTACATACAAGTGTCAAAAAAATTCCCCATATCATAGCTTATTGGTAGCGTTCCCAAAAGTCTGGCAGCATTGCCACGTTGAATGGCAACACTAATTCTCTGTGCTACATAAAGGCCGGCCTTTTGGTCACTGTGATTAGATTAGATTAGGTTAGGATTAGATTAGGTGATTAGAATTGTTTAAAATAAATAACTTTTCACTTAATGCATATGAAAGTTGGCTGGTTTCTGTTGAGACTGACCGCCGTAATCGAAGTCGGCTAGGACAATATCTCTCTTTTGTATGTATAGCAGTTCGTGCAAGCAATTTCTACCCAGGCCGAAGACTTCTGATGAGCTCTTTTATTTGTACTGTTTCAGGGTGTTTTTTACATGATAGTTATGTATTTAGAATTATCAATCATCTGCATCCACCGCTGGACATACGCCTCTACCGTTACACTATATCGATTATAGGCTTCATATTTTTGAGTAATCACCCGTTCAAAACAGAGGCGGGTCGCTTGACAAAATTAATTTTCAAAAAAAAGCGGCCAAGTGCGAGTCGGACTCGCCCATGAAGGGTTCCGTATCAGCAAGTAACATCATATAAAAGTTCTTGTAGTTCGTTGTAACTTTCATCGATGTTTTTATACTAGTGTATTGATTGGATGAAAGGTAAATTGCGTGTTACGATTTATGACGTTTTAAAAAAAAACTACTCACTAGATCTCGTTCAAACCAATTTTCGTTGGTAGTTTGCATGGTAATGTACAACATATATTTTTTTTAGTTTTATCACTCTCTTATTTTTCCACTTTTTCCACACACACATTTTTCCACTTTGGAAGGGTCTCTCGCGCAAACCATTCAGTTTAGAAAAAAATGATATTAGAAACCTCAACATCATTTTTGAACACCTATCCATAGATAGACCCCACACGTATAGGTTTGATGAAAAAAAATTTTTTGAGTTTCAGTTCCAAGTATGGGGACCCCCAAAATGTATCGTTTTTTTCTATTTTCACGTCAAAATCTTAATGCGGTTCACAGAATACATCGACTGACCGAATTTCAATATTATAGCTCCTATAGTTTCGGAAATAATTGACTGTGACATACGGACGGACAGACAGACAGACAGACTTGACGAATCTATAAGGGTTCCGTTTTTTGCCATTTGGCTACGGAACCCTAAAAATGAAAATGGATAAAACAAGAAAAAAATTAACCATGTCAAACGAAAACAGATTTTTCCTAATCGGTTCATAAATTATAGAGATCAAATAGAAAACACAACCAAGTTGAGGACCCCCCTTTTTAATTCAGTTAAATGCATATACATATTCATATCCCTATTAATATATATAGTTATAAAACTCAAGTAAAAAGTAACTCTGACTATCTGTTACGTTTTCATGCTTAAACCGCTGACCCGATTTTGATGAATTTTGGTATAGAGATAAATGGAACCTTGGGAAAGGACGTACGCTACTTTTTACCGCGATAACCGACATACACGTGAGCCAAGCCGTGGGCAAAAGCCAGTATAGTAGTAAACTATAAAAAAAATCAATTGAGTACGTTATAGTAAAAATTCGTGGGTGGTTAAGTCGCCCAATATCTGGGGCAAGGCAAGCAGGTGCTGAACGATTTCACCAAACATTTAAGTTAAAATAAACAGTTCCTATAGGAATCTAATTGTTACTATTATTTTTTATCCGACTATGTTAGAAAGAGGGTTGTGTTTTTTCTTATGTATTTATTTCATTGCTACGCTCTAAAGCCTAATCGATTTTGACGGTTGAAGTGTCGTTCACTCCCTCGTTAACGGTTAGTGTATCATCAATAACCTATAACATCCCACTGCTGGGTCTGGGTGGAGACCCAGGCCCAGCAGTCTCAGGAGAGGGTTAAGGCCATACGTCCCCGCGCTGGCGGAGTGCGGGTTGGGGACTGGCAAGACACGTTGTGGCTACGTATATCTTGCCGTTGGATGTTCCGAGGGCCTCCAACTAAGCTTCAATACTGTTATGTTATTATAACAACCGGGACCGACTGCTTAATATACGAAACGCCCATAAGATATCATGCAACAAACGGTAACCCATCTAGGTGCTGACCGCTGTCATTGATTACCACTAATAAGTAAACTCGAATTCCGGGTCAAGTCAAGTGTTGTTTAATTTTTCTTTGAAAGAAATTCTTAAAAACAACACTAACAGCCCGGACTGTGGAAGTTTGACGGTGTTTCATGTACGTGCCCGGAGAGCGACGTTGAGCCGTCTATCTCGGTTGTCATGAGTATCTATCTATGGCAATCGTTACTGGGAAGATTGCGCTCTCAAATACAATAATTACTAGTTGAACTTTCGAATTCAGTTTGAACTCATATGGTTACGGAGGTATGAAAAAACTGATATTCAGTTAAAACCGGTTGAACTGGTTACTGCTCCCAAATATTATTGGGAATGATGAAGGCTAGGAAGATGACGATTTCATCCTAATCGTAGCTGTATGGATATTATTCTATGTACCACCCACTCTTGAAGAAATTCGATTCTGACTCTACCACCGAAGGTTCCACACAATTTTTTAATACATCTCTAGTTATTAGCAACTCTATTTTTTTTGTTGGTTTAAATAAATGGTCATGACTTTTAACTATACTTAAACCGTCTCTTTACTACTCTCCTAACGTAGATAGTCCCTAAATTTAAAGAGCCTTCCAAGCACTTATATTGGTGAAAATGAAAACATTACTAAGAGCTACCTAACTCTCTAAGTGATTCCTTAAATTTAGGTGAAAATGTTCATTAGAAGTGTAATTTTAGAAAGTTTTAAGGGTCATCAATAAATTAGTTAATTTTGATTTGATTTTTCTTCACATTCTTCCAAAGAGTTTCTAGACAGACAAACAAACAGACAGTAGAACCAATAAATGATTCTAAGAGATTTTCTTTATTCTTTTTGAGGTACAGTAACCAATATATATCGTAAATAAAACAAATAAAAACGATACCAGTTACTTTAAATTAATTTCAACAGTCAACATACTGATGTTGACTGTTGAAATTACTCATCACTGGATGAGTACCGAAGCACATTACTGATCGATAATTTATAGCCAATTGAGGGGGATGATACCCCACACGTGACCAATGAGCCGGCAATAATGTAGACACGCCTTTACGTGGCTAATAGATGTTGTGTGGTGAAATATATGAATTTATGTATGTTCGTGAATGGTTTGTAATGTACGCAGTAGCAAATTGGTGTTATAGGTGGTTGGATTTGTATTTGATCCGTTAGTCTGACTCATAAGCCAGAAAAAGTGTGTTCGATTTTCAGTCATCTATATTAATAGTAACTGAAAAGTTTGTTTGTTTGATTGAACGCGGTACTCTCAGAAACTGACACTCTGTATCCTTAAGTCGCCACCAGGCCGCTTTCCACTGCAGTGTTATGTTGTTGACAATACTTTTTTTCATTACAAATTGTTGTTCTGAGTCTGTATTTTATTTGTGTCCGTTTCGTATAAATTTTGAAATCGTTTTTTTTCTTACAGAAAAAGAAAATTCGTCACCACAAATATATCAATGTGTATTACATAAAATTTAGTCTTCAAATTACCTTACATTGTGTGTTTGTACACAATGTAAGCACTATTGAATCCTCTCCCCTCGACTTTTGAACATCAGACCAGGTCGGGGTCCATTTGATTCATGAAATTAGTTAGCGCGCGTGTGTGATCACGACACGCGATGATCATTGGTGATACGTATCAGCTGTCGTAACTGTAATATCGATGTTTTAGATTAGCTTGGGGATCGTAAATAGCTTGTTAACTTGAGATGGAAATATATTGGCTTATTAGTAGTAGTATGGTGCCAAAAGTAAAAAAGAAAAAAGGAATCCCGTGTCGCAGGGGATTATACAAACATACATGAAACGGACACAAATAACACTCAGACTCAGAACAACAATTTGTTGATAGCACAAAGTGTTTTCATATGTGGTATTTGAACCCACGACACTTGGCGAAGTAGAAGGCGGCGACTAGCGACCTTAGCGACGACTAGCGGCGCGGCGGCGGCGGCGGCGACTAGCGACCGCTTAAACCACTTTGTTACGTGTGAAAACCCCCTTAGGCCAGGAATTGCGTCGGGGCGGTATGTCAGAATCGAACCGACTATAACCATACGATGTGAACTCTGCGCCTGATGTGGGAGAGGTTCAGGTACCACTGTCATTAGGACATCTACGCCCCTAGTCAAGTTGCAAACGTTTTTCGTTCTCTTGTTTCATTTAGTAGTATTTGAATAGAATAGAAAACGAAAAATGGCCAGGGGACTGGGAGGAGTTAGGTTTGTCATAAAATGTTGAAGGTCTATCTCTACCGCGAATCATATTAAGCCCCAACCTCGTCAAACATTGTTTTGGGAGCCGCTGAAAATATAAACAGATAAATTAAGGCGAAGTCACTCTGTTGTGATAAAATCTTCAAATCTTTCTCCAAAGCAAATTAGATCGGCTTGCAGTTTCCATAGAACAAAATTCGGGCATTTGACACACAACGCCATCTAGTCCCAAACTAAGTAGAGCCGAAACAAATAATTGCAGATCATATAAACATCCGACCCGAGATCTTATGCACAGCAGTAACATGATTTAACATATGCTAGAAACGGTCACCCATCTAATATAGGTACTGACCGCGCCAACGTTGCTTAACCTCTGTGATTGTTTCAAATCACCTTCGGTCATTTATTATTACGTGTTGTATTGTAGTGAAAGGTATAATAAAAGGCCTTCTCCACTGTCGGAACCAATTGCCGACCATCCTGTCCTTGGTCGGGTTGATAAATAAATGGATAGTATAGAAATTGGTTGACCCGAGCGATGATTGGTTGATGTCGACGGCCTTAGTCGCGAGCGCATCCCTCGCGTAGGCGACAGTAAAAGGCCTTTACATCTCTCATGTTCGGTAAGTAGGTTCTTATTACCTCCAAATGGGGCTTGTACCTCTAACCATCATACTGGCAATAGACATCATGCATTCAGCCAAATGACCAAAAAGGTCGCTTTACTATTCTGCCTTGTCTTCGTGTGAGTATAATAGTCATCAATTTTAAATATCGAACGGCGAAGCTCAATTTCGTTCTTGAATTTTTTTTTAAAAAGTTCTTTACTTTTCTTTTTAAGGAAAAAAGGCGGGAATAGAAAACTTTTACTTTAAATACATATTGTTTGTTTTTGGGATTTTTTTATAATTACGTGCTACTTAGGAAAAAACTTGAGTCTCAAACTATTAACATACCCAAAAAACACCTGTCCTTAAAATTTGAAAATTGTTCTCATTCCACTATGAATTTCAACAAATACCTCACAATCGAGATGTAAAGCAGAATAGTTAGCTCGGGTGTAAGTACCAATTGCACCCTCGAACTATAGGCGCCCTCGCTGCGCTCGTGCGCCTAAATATCTCGGGCTGCAATTGATGCCTTACAGCCCTTGGCTACTAATCTACTATTAACTAATGTGATGTGGAATAACAGCTTATGAAGTAAGCTAATTATGATCATTTGAACTTCCCCTTAATAAACAAACGGACAATGTACAAACAGAGCCCGCGAATTTGTGTGCATTGTTATAAAATGTGACGTCATCTCGAATGTCAACACTCCTTTGTGTCCGTATATTGGACCAACGGAATTTTGGCAACGAAACGTGTGGACTGTATGAGATCTGTTCTTGTTTGTGTATGTTTTTGTATCTTTTATGAGTAGCCTTCGTAATGATTTTGCGGTATTTTGCATTGTACAAACGAGGTTGATGTGTCATTATAATTTGATTGTGAGTAGATTAATACACGAACTGCTTGTGAAGTGGACTAACCTTTTTTTAAAAAAAAGTCAAATCCCGCATTTGGAATATAAATGCTGTGTTACCGGGACTTTACAAACATACATGAAACGGACACAAAGAACATCCAGACTCAGAACAACAATTTGTGAATGACACAAAAAGTTATCACACGTGGGATTTGAACCCACGACACTAGGCGTGGCGACCACTTAAACCCATTGGCTTAAACCACTATAGGCCAACCGTGGAGTCGAAGCATAAAAACTTAGTAAATGTCTCGTCATCACTAAATGAGTACACGAGGAAGGGGCCATCAGAAAGGAGTTTAGGCATATTGTGAAGGTCACCAACACCTAATATGATGACCACGACCCTTCTGTTAAGAGTAACCAATCATCATCATCAATCATCATCAACAGCCTTTATCAGTCCACTGCTGGACATAGGCCTCTCCTTGAAAAGGAGGTATTGGCCTACTATACCACGCTGGCCAGACGGGTTGGTATAGGGTTGGTTTCAAGTTTTCCTTCTCTTTGCATTGATGTTGTCGTGTGGTGACGGATTAAGAATACATATTGTCACCACCCCTATTCATCCCGCGCGGGTGTCGTAAAAGGCGACTAAGGGATAAACTACGCAAGAGTAACCAATAAAGAAGAAGAATTATACAAATGTTTAACATGTAAATTAAATCTTTGTAACTTTATATGGATAGATTTACAGTTTCAGGAAGAAATCTCTGGTTTCCTCAGGATAGAACCTGGGAAGCGTGGCGTCGATCCTGACTGAACATGAAATAAGAAGATCCGGGTACTTTTGACTGCCTTGTTAGTCTAGTGGTCAGCGTATGCGGCTGCTGATCAAGAGGTCTCGGGTTCGATTCCCGGGTCGGACCAAATATTTGTGTGATCCACAAATATTTGTTTCGGAGTCTGGGTGTTTTCTGTGTATAATATGTATGTATTTACAAAAAAAAAGTATGTTATGTGTTTATATCAGTTGTTTAGTACCCATAATACAAGCTCTGCTTAGTTTGGGACTAGATGACGTTGTGTGTAAGAGATACGAAATATTTGTCCGAAATATTTATTATGCATTTACTCGTCAGAGTAGGGCTGAGACCAGTGGTGGTTTATAGTAGAAACAGCATATTCGGAATACTATATCATGAATGCTGTCACTTTAGGATGGTCTTCTGTGAGAGGGTAATACTGTCCTGGACGAACCAACTCGATCGTGGTGAAATCAGGGTAGCTCTACTACTTTTAAAGATACAATTATTACAACAATTATGATTATTTCAAAGCGTTTACAAGTAAGTTTTACACCATATGTGTGAACATATGTTTTGTATAACAATATTTCCAAAAATACCGATCTTCCACACACTGCTTGTAATTTCCTCCCCACCGGTAAATATTGCTATAATAACGCTACTTGCACTTAAATCAACACGCTAACGAGATAACTTGTATACAGGGGGAGCACTTTATACGTTTTTTATAAGACGCCTTAAAAAGTAGATTGATCCCCGTTTTCAACAACAATATTAAAACCGTCTACACTAGAAGCCTCCTAACGTAGGTAGCCCCTAATTTTAATTGACATCTAAGCCTAGGCGTCCCATAAAGGTTGTTGAAAACAATAATATCACTAAGATTTACCTAACTCTGTCTAATTTTCTAACTTATATTTAAATTAAATAGAAAATTTTAATAGGTAGTAGTACCACGTTGGTTTTAGCACGAATGGACACACACACAGAAGACCAACCTTAAATGACAACATTCGTACTGTCATCTTTCGTTTGCGAGTGTGAGATCGGAGGCCCAATCTTTCTTCAGAAACATCTCACTAAACTACAATGGTGGTGGTCACCATGCTGCATTGTATGCACTCACAGTGAGAATTGTCCGTGTGGTGATGGGTTAAGAATACAGAGTGTCACCACCCCTATTCATCCCGCGGGTGTCATAAACGGCGACTAAGGAATAAATTACGCAAGACAACATCGATGCAAAGAGAAGGAAAACTTGAAACCAACTCGTCTAGCCAGCGTCGTATAGTAGGCCAAAACCTCCTTTCTAAGGAGAGGCCTATGTCCAGCAGTGGACTGTTAAAGGCTGTTGATGACAGTGAGGATTACGTCAAGCAGAGTAGAGTCACTTATATATATATATATACAAAAGGGCATTGGTCCCCTCGAACACCAAGTTTTTTCTCTATGCAATACTTTTGAATGTCTCCATGCAATGTTAGCGTAGTTGGCTCTTGTCAGCTCTTACCACACACACGTTAAACCTTCAACCAGGATTTGGGGGACAAATATGTAACTTAGAATGTTTTATTTTTAATAAATATTAAATAAATAAATAATAAACACGTGAAGAAAAGGAGTTATAATCTCAGATCATACAAATAACTTGCCATTACGAATTCTTAATTTTTACCTCACGGAAAAGCATTTCATTTTGAATAACGTTATATTAGACAACTATTTTTTTGCACTGTATTGTTATTTATTAAAATTTTGTTACTTTTTAGCGTAATATCATTTTCAACTGTATGCTGATTTTTCAGTTTTATTTTTTTCCTAGCTTATGGGTACTTTATACATAATACAATACCAATAGCAATGTAACAGGTTCCTCAATATACATTTAAAAGTTGCTGATAAGATACGATACCTATTTTTATGTCCGAAATATTTATTTATTTATATCTGACAACCCTACAAATTCTAACAACAACACTACAATTCTAACAACACCATGTATTTATATCCTCGCAAAACATCGCAACAAAAAGGACATACTTAACAAAAATATTTTCACGCGTTAAGAAAATCATATTGTCAATTATTGTTTGTGAGTGCGGAAGTCGCGTGCTAACAGTTAAATATACGTTCAGGGTTCGGTTCCCGAGTAGTGAATGCCACCCTTCTTGACTTGACGACCTCCCCGACAGTGATTATTACTGATTTGAGGTGTTAAAATTTCACTAATTCAACTCACAAATGCATGGTTCCGTTCCTTTAAAAAATTAACACTCGTTTTAAAAATATTCCAGCCAGTTTGAAAATGATTCTGTCAGATTGGTATCATTACGGAATCCAAGAACCACAAAACGTTTTGGAAAATCAGTATCAGATATGTTTAAAATGTTATACTTCACTGACTTTAAAAAAAATAGGCGGATTTTAATTCAATTAAAAAGGAAAACAATACAGCGAGTCTTATGTTCTTGTCCTTTACCTTCTCTATTCCCGATTGGTAAGAGAGATGGCTTCCATTTCTTCTTCCTTATATGTATCTTGTAGTTTCTATGTTGTTACGTAAATAACTACATATTTCTATGTACTTATTTTTGTTACCTGTGAAAACTTTTAATTGACCTTCTTTTTAGGGTTCCGTAGTCAAATAGCAAAAATTGTTTTTTCAAATTTTCATCAAATCAAAAAAAAAATTTTGATCAAACCCATACGGTATCTATGGATAGGTGTTCAAAAATGATGTTGAGGTTTCTAATATCATTTTTTTCTAAACTGAATAGTTTGCGGGAGAGACACTTTCAAAGTGGAAAAATGTCTGTCCCCCCCTGTAACTTCTCAAATAAGAGAGTGATAAAACTAAAAAAAAAAAATGTTGTACATTACTATGCTACCAACGAAAATTGGTTTGAACGAGATCTAGTTACCAGTTTTTTTTTTAATACGTCATACAAAAACTTTTATATGATGGTACTTGTTGATACGGAACCCTTCATGGGCGAGTCCGACTCGCACTTGGCAGCTTTTTTTATTGTTTTATAATATATTAATTTAGCTGTAAACTGAAATAAAATTAAGACCATCAGACATTCGTCATAGCCGTGTGGCCTTAGGTGATTGGAAACAATAACCAAGGGTAAGCCAAGATGCATACTCCCAACGGCAAGATAGCGTAGCCATAACGTGTCTTGCCAGTCCCCAACCCGCATTCGGCCAGCGTGGGGACGTATGGCCTTAACCCTCTTCTGAGAGAAGACCCCGAGCCCAGCAGTTCGTCGTTACGGGTTGTTAATGAGACCATCGTCTCGTACTAGACCATAGAGTTCAAGTACAGCTGGAATACAAGTGATAACAAGAGCAGGTCTCGTCAATTTTGGCATGTCAAGATTTCGGCTTGCGCTTCTTAGTTCTGCTACAAGAAAAGCTATGATTTCTGAGATTGTTAAATAGAAAAGATATCGAATAGGGTTCAGCTCCTGCCAGCGGTCTTGCGCAAATCATCACTCCACCTGTCCTGTGGACGTCCTACACTACGTTTGCCGAGACGCGGTCTCCACTCAAGAACACGTTTACCCCAACGGTTGTCGGTCCTGCGGCTAATATGCCAGCCCATTGCCACTTAAGCTTGCTAATCCTGTGGGCTATGTCGATAACTTTAGTTCTCTGCCGGATTACCTCGTTTCTAAAACGATTCCTTAGAGAAACACACGCTGCTTGACTTTGAATTTGTGGACCAGCCGTGCCGTGAGTGTCCACGTTTCGGCTCCGTATGTCATGACGAATAAGGTTAAAACATAAAAATAATACTAAATTATATTAGAGGTTACTGCGTGAAGGAACTCTCTGTTTTTTATACAAAAAGACAACGCCCGCATTAATTGGGAATATAAATTCTATGTCGCGGGGTTCTTTACAAACATTCATGAAACGTATACAAACATAACACAGACTTAAAGCAATAATTTGTGGATCATCCAAAGTGCTATTCCATGTGGAATTTGAACACACAACAGTAGGCGCAGTAGAAAGTAACTTGGCCACAGCTTATACCACTAATCCAACCGTACAGTCAAAATAATGTCTATAGCATTCAGAATAAAATCTATCGCCCATATTTTATAATAATAAACAATTTCCAGTAAAAGAACTAATAAAATAAATAAAAAGAAATATTTTCGGACATTTTACACACAACGCCATCTAGTCCCAAAGCAGAGCCATGTATCACGGAACTATACAACTAATTTATTACATAAACATTGTTTTTTGGGAAATATATACTTATCATACACAGAAAATACTCAAGCTCCGAAACAAATAGTTGTGGTTCACACAAACATTTGGTCGGGAATCGAACCCGAGACCTCACTTACTACTGCCCCACCGAGTCAACCTAGGCAGTTTAAGCAGCAAATGAAATCATATTATGCTGCTTAAACTTTAGCGCCCCAGGCTGAGTGACATCTGTGGACCCAACCAAAACTGTTATTCCAATAATAAAAGCCATTCAGACATCGAACTTGAACACTATACTTAAGTACCACTTTTGACACTTCATCACTCTTAACTAAAACATATGACGAGGATTGGTATTTTTAAGATGAGGTCCAGGAACGCACATAAGTACAATAAGTACCCTATTCACTTACTGCCACAGTCCTGTCCACTTATAAGAGGTTTTAGGGTACTACCCACTTAAATAATTTCATTTAGTGAGCTAAAACAAAGGCGCCGGACCCTAAGGGGCCCGTGCGGCTTTCAAATTAGCAGATTCACTTGCTCCAGGTACTGTAACTGACCTTTTTGGAGGGGAAAATTAAGAAATCTTCAGTATTTTTGCACTTCATTATTGTAAATATTCATAATTACGATTTAAGTTACATTCCGATACTTGGTTGTCAAAAAACTCGTTTGAAGATGATTTTAAGTTATAACTTTGGAAATTAGCATCGGAAACTGCTTAGTAAGTTGTAAATCTGTTAAGGCTAATTTCAAGTATATTTTGAATTATTTAAAAAAGACGATGAGAAATTAAACCTGCAAATTGATGATCTGATTTTCCTGTCCTAAAATTTCTATGACAGAGACTATGACAAGAGGGCTATTAAAACAATCTCTGAATATACCAGAATACGTATGAGGGGAAAAAGAGTGCCAAGTAAAACCAAAAAACTTTTATTCCAAGGAGCCCTTCCGAGGAGGAGGAGGAGAAACGTCATGATATAGTTAATAATAATAGTAAGTAATATATGTTATTTCATTAGTCGATTTTAAACTCTCTAGTCATAAGTGGTGTTCATTTTCATTAAAGATTAACGGGTATGTGAAAAGTAGAGCAAACTATGAAGGACCCCCGTCAGATACGATCATCATATCAGATGAACTAATAACCTGAGAAAAATCGCTTTTAAGATTTCTAAGACCTACTTTAATTCCTCAAGGATCATAAAACATATATTTTTCTGCTTTTAACTTAATAGTAATATATGGAAAGTAAGGCTACTTTAGAAGTCCATTTTATGTAATATAAAATCCGTTCACTTGACTTTAAAAATAATTTTAGTTTAAAAACCTAACACGTGCTACACATGACATCTGTGGCAGCCATCTTTGAAGAAAAAATGGCGTCAGATGGCGGGAAAAAACACTCAAATGATAGAGGAAGTGATTTTACGCATACAATAAAAAGAAAACATATCTTTTTAAATAAAAAGGATGTATTAATTTATGTAATTGTTAACCCTTTGTATAAACATGTGTTGGGGTTGTTTAACCCTTATGAATCAGTTTAATTTCGAATTTGTTTTGATTGGCTCGTTTTTGTTTATGGGCTTGTATCCGGTGGTTTGAACTTCCGTTTTATATGCCTCTTTAGAGATAAAAACATTTTTTTAAATTTTGGTTTGATGCAGAGGCTGGAGGTAAGGCTCTAATGATGTTTTAGATTTGAAATTTCTGATTTGGCTTTCGATAGTGATTGTACTCCACCTAGCCTACGACTTCGAATCTTCTATACAAAGAAATTTGAGGAGTCTGTTTATAATATGAAATGAACAGTTTTATATTAAATGCTTAAAAAAGTATATACTGTAAAGAATTATGGGTCAAAAATAAAACATGTTGTCATTTCATTCCGTACATTCATCAAAAAAGCAATTTTTATCTGTCTGTCCGTCTGTTTGCTGAGTCCGGTGTTATGGGCGGCTATTGTTGTAAAGCCGCGAAGCGAAGCTAGTTTAAAAAAATTACCCTATTTTTCCTTTTCTTTTCCTTAGTCCTTAGGTCATGAGTTTTCTGCCAGTGAAAATCCCCTCAAAATGCGTACCTTAGCACGCAGAGATTACACGGAACGTACAGACAGACTTAGAGAAAGACAAAAAAAATGCTTTTTTTGATGTAGGTACCATTTATACTTTCATATGTACTCAGTAAAAATATTTTATTTTGATATTACATACAAACACTCAAATTTTATTTATTTGTATAGATAAAACTAAACTAAGGCACGAAAGTTCAAGGTAATAGAGCTACTCTGATTTACACTGGTATCGCCATAACCATAAAAGAACCGTATAAACTAGACCGCCCAAACTGTTTCCCATGCCATAATTAGTTCGTATCAAATAAAAATTTATGCAAAACCCATAACGTCATTTTTAAGCGTCGAATCTAGTGAAACGATCCCTGCGTATGCACAACGGGGTTTCCAAGTAACTCTATGTTTTATAACTTCTTTATCTCCGTCTGTGATGTCTATCTCTAGGCAATAAGGGCTAAATTACCTTGGCAATATTGCAATGATATATTTATAGGTATTTTCTTTTTAATAGGCCACGGTTCGTCATATTTGATAGAGTCACAAGTCATTTGGTTTTTGTTTTGATGTTGGCCAAATTGATTTACTTTTTTTTGTCTTGGGAGTTTGATTAATCAATAAAAAGTCACTTTTTTAGGAAAAAATAAATACTTTTTTTTTATTATTGATGCCTTATTTTTCTACTACAACATAAAAGTAAGATTTATAAACTATTTTTTAAATTTGAAAGTACATTTTACGTTTTTTGTTTTCATAGGCATTTATTTTTTTAATTCATAATTTTATAAGACTACGTGAGATAATGTGAAATATTTTTTAGTAATGTTACTAATTACTTGTAGGTATGCGTCCTGTAATTGTTTTATCTCTTTCTTCTCTTTACGTTCGCAAGTTGAAAATTTATGAATTTATTAAAAAGTCAGTTTGTTATCATGATAATTGCAACTAAGTCGAATCTTTAGGCAATCCAATAATATCTTAGGAAGTACTATCTGATCCAAGACCGTTTTGGCTAAAAAAAATAGGCTGTATGTGTGTCTGTGTTAGGAAAATGGATGATTTGTTTCCATTCATTGCGTGAGCATATAAGGTTAATCTGTAACAAAAGCAATGTATGAAAGAATTGTTCCCTTTGAAGTTCTCAAAATTTTCTTCAACAGCGTATGTCTATTTTGTAGGTTTAGCTCACTTTAATAGTTCAAAACGGTAAACATATTTATTCACTCTGTTATAACATCACGCTATAGGCCATAGGAGCAGTTGCGTGAGACAACTAGTATAGTATCTAATGAATCTTATAAGTTTAAAATACCATAATCGAATTATAACGGTATAACAATCACTATATTAATCATTTAATCCATTTATATTTAGCGACGGGCTTTGTTAAGAAATTCCGACATATTATTTCTATTCATATCTGTTCTTAATTATTTGTTCACACCGGAAGAATTAAAAAACATACCCTTTAAACAAAATTGGCAATAATAAATCATCATTTCTTTTTTAAAAAAAGATACAACCATAGACTATTCGAAAACAAAGTGTACTTTTTTAATTGTACTCTTTCGCTCTGCGGGACATTTTGACACACCAAATAACCTTTGCTACACTTAAAATGAATTTGGTCTCTATTGCAGTGAAATAAAGTTTATTATTTAAAATCGTGGCTGTCGATTTTTGTTGTATTCGCAGCAACGCTGTCTATAGAACATTTGGCGGTAAAAATTGTCTTTTGTGCAATACAATAGTGAATATTAACATCCTCATATTATGTTAAAAGCCTTTTAATTCCATTGTACAACACTTTTGGGTTAAAAGGATGATTTTTAAGGCTTTTATTGTATCAATAGATTAAAATTAGCAATGTTTATTTGATAAATTCTGTGATCGTTTTGATAAATGCCGAGGTTTTTTTTATTGTACAGCTTTGATATGGGTGAATTTATTCATGTTTTTAACTTTAGAATATTAAACGCAAATGTTTGCAATAAATAAAATTGAAGTATCTGTATGTATGTAATGTCAAGATACGTTACACCAAAAATGCAATTACTTTTACTCGAAGCCTAAAATCGTAGCGTATGCGACTTCTGTGCTTGAGGTCTCGGGTTCGGTTCCCGGGTGGGTTCAAATTTTTGTGTGATTCACAAATATTTAAATTAGTACAATAAGTCATCAAATGTTAGTTTCGGAGTTTGGGTATTTTCTATAACATGTAAGTATTTAGAAAAAAAAGTATGTATATTGTATTTATATCAGTTGTCTAGTACCCATATCACAAGCTCTGCTTAGTTTGGGACTAGATGACGTTGTGTGAAAGATGTCCGAAATATTTATTTATTTAATTTAATATCTACGTACTTTACAAGTGGGTACAAGAAAACTTATAAAATTTAAATTGGAACCCACCTCCTCTTCATGACACATCAAGGGTAGCTTTTAAATATTTGATGTTTTATTAACAAAACACTCGAGCGTGTGAAGTGGCAACTCTGTTTAATTTGGCTACCGGACTTTTTGTTGCCACACCGATAGATTCGTAAAAAAAAATAACAAGAACTTGACAGCACATCCCACACCACCGTCTGGTCCCGAAGTAGGTAGAACCTGTGCTATAGTGACTAGATAACTGATAAACATACTTATTGATTGATAACTCGCTGTGCTCCGCGGTATTGCCCGCAGGTGTTTCTTCTTCTTCTTCTTTTGATGAAATGGCAACCAGCCGAATATCAGCTATTTCTGCCAATGTCAAGTAATTATAGTCTTCAAGTCTTCGTCGTAATGAATGTAATGATAATAAAATGTGGATGAGATGAAATGGGGTTCGTCTTCCGAAAAAACAAAAAACGATCTCCGCGAGTGTTTCTATTGTTGAAATTTTGTACAAAAATTTATTTGCTATCTATCAATAAAAGTTACAGAGTCGATATTTTGGACATTGAATTTGTTTTGTAAGTATCGTGTAAATTTCCATTAGCATTAATCGAAAAGCCGTTAATTTAAAATTACCAACAGTAACTTCAATTTCATCTATTTACATAGAATAGATATTCATTTATTTGCACACTACATTACAGTTTCATGAATGAACAATATAATTAAATATCGAGTGTACAAAGGACGGCCTTATTGCCAAAAGCAATTCTTTCAGGCAACCTTAGGATGGATCAATGTTATAGAGAGACAGTAGTAGTTTAATAGGCTTGTTTTTTTTTAATCTACTATTTGTTAATGAATATAAATAATTACAAACAATTATTATTATTTGTCATATAAGAAGATACTTTATACAAAACAGTACTTACAATTTTAATAATAATAATAATAATAACATTTATTTTATGTATATAGAAACAATATATAGAAACAATACAGGTTCAGTCCCTACCGTTCCTTTGTGAGAGGCTGGTGTCTGTAGTAGGAAAACCCTGTGTCACAGATCACCAGACTCCACCTCTTGGACGAATCTTAGTAGTAATTTACATTTACATTAATAAGTAGATACATTACTCTGTATTAAGTTTTTAAGACAGATATATAGAAGCGGATGTGTGTTTGAGAGAGAGTAATAAATAGGTGTGTGTATAATATATGTCTTCGTGCGAGTGAGACAGTGGTGTGTGTGTGTGTGTGTGTGTGTGTGTGTGTGTGTGTGTGTGTGTGTTACCCATTTGTTGATTGGTATACGGTTGCTTTTATTAAGTTAATGGTACAATCAGGTTTTCAGTATCAGTGTAAGATAAGCTAAGCAACCATGACGTTAATTTTTCTTTTACTTTATATCTGTTCAAAGAGTATATAGATAGGACATAGTTAATTTTGTTGTATAGGTACGGACCCAAGAAACAGAAGAATCTATGTGACAAGGCTGTTCTAAATATTGTATCCGCCTGGTGTGTTTTGTGTTTGCGGCGTTTTGCGGCGTTAAGCGATGGATCGTAATTCGATTGTGTGTGTGACTTTACAACTACTTGAAGAATAAATAGCTGTCTAACCGTAAGTACATTAAACTTCGAATATAGATCTGCTGTAGGATGCAAGAAGGGCAGGAATAGTGCCACCTTTAAGACTGCTCTTTGGGCTCGTTCTATCTTTATCAAGGTTGTTTTAGCGGCGCCTCCCCAAGACGAAATGCAGTATGTTATTATGGATTGACACAAAGCAAGGTAAGTAATTCTTAGAACTTTAAGGTCCGAGACATGACGCAGGTTTTTAAATATGTAGATCAGTTTTCTGATTCTAGATGTTAGTAGATTTATGTGAGCCTGAAAGTTCAAGTTTTTGTCTATGATGACCCCAAGATACCTAATTGAGTCAACCGATTGTAACTGCTGACAGGTACACTGTGCGGTGCTATTTGGGTGTGCACAGGAATGTGCTAATATGGGGTAAGGGTCTCTTTGTGGTATATTATTCTTTAGGGTGAATACTATGTATTTTGATTTGTTTACATTTAGTGTAAGAAGATTGACGTTTAACCACTCAGTGACTCTGTCCATACCACTTTGCGCACATCGATACGTCTCCTCCCAGGAGTCACTTCGGAAAATAAGTGCAGTGTCGTCTGCAAATGTGACAACCCGCCCATTTGTTAAGTTTAATTTGCAGAGGTCGTTGATAAAGATAACAAATAATGTTGGGCCCAGTATACTGCCTTGTGGAACACCTGTTTTAATGAGAAGGTCGCCACCTCGCACACCACCCAGCTGAACGCACTGAGTTCGATTAGTAAGGTAGCTCGCAAAGAATTGCAGTTGCGTACCACGAACACCCAACCCTTCCATTTTGTGAAGAAGTAGTGGAACAGAGACCGTGTCAAACGCCTTGGCCAAATCGAGAAATATCGCCATTACTTTTTTCTTTTCATCCATACCAGTGACTATAGTGTTTATTAATTCATGTACTGCGTCATCAGTTGACAAGTTTTTTCGGAAGCCGAATTGAGATTTGGATATAAGGTTTTTCTTTTCTAGATAATTAACGAGTCTTTTGTTGACGGTCTTTTCAATTATTTTCGATAAAGCAGGCAAGACAGATATTGGCCGATAGTTGTTGACACAGTCCTTGTCGCCACTCTTGTGAATTGGATGAATAAGAGCGCGTTTGAATGCATTTGGGAAAATACCTGTCGTAAATGCCAAATTACAAATGTACGCGAGAGGCTCAGTCAGAATACTTCTATATCTTTTTATTAGGTTGTTAGATATGCCGTCTATACCAACAGCACAATCGTTTCTAAGTCCGTGTATGATTAAATTAATTTCATCTATATCTGTAGGGTAAAGGACAAATGACTGTGGTAGATTTAGTTCATGTGTGAGTGTAGAGGCAGTTGTATAATTAGGTGTCGGTAGACTCGAAGCCAAGATCTCGCCAACACTAATAAAATATTCATTAACCGAATTTGCTGATGCCACAGGATTATTGTTAGTTATTAAGCCACAAGTTGATGTTTGAGTTTTATTTGTATGTGTAATGTTTTTTATAACTTTCCAAAGCTTTTTGGTGTTGTGCTTAGCGTTGTCTACTTCACTCCTTTCATAGTCCCTCTTAGCATTTTTTATAATCAAATTACAGTAATTACGATAGCGACTATAGGTTAGTTGGTAGGTTTCATTATTAGGATATTTTTTTGCTTTTAAATATAAATTATTTCTATTTCGTATACACCTCAACATACCTTTTGTAATCCAGGGTTTAAGAATGTTTTGACGTCTGGGGGTATGAATAATTTTAGTGCATCTATCTATCTTACTATTTAGGGTGAAAATAAGAAAGTCAACAGCTTCGTTAACATCGGACATCGATAGTATTGGGTCCATATCCATTTTTGTGAGGCACTGGTCAAGAGAGACAAAGTCTAATTTCTTTTTTACTCTACTAGGTTTTAGATTGTCAGGTAGCATGTCGAGGCTAAGTATAACGCTAAAGTGGTCAGTTATTGTAGTATGTGCAACATAACATTTCGCGGGTAGGTTGCTCTTAAGGATGATGTGATCAAGACAGGTATTTGTATGAGTAGGAATATTATGTGCGGGTAACATACCATGTGAGGCTAATAGATTTAGATAGTTTTCAGATCTGTTGTCCTTTGACGAAACTGCAATATCCAAGTTAATGTCTCCGGCTATAATTATGTTACGAAATGATGCTAGTTGAATCAAAATATTATTTAAGGACTCTAAAAATTGAGATATATCTTTTACACCGGGGCGACGATATATAGCGAGAATAACAGTTGAACTATTCAATTTTATCATTAAGCAATTAGCATCCGCCAATGGTGGTTCAGTTATATTATAGTTATAAATAGAGTTGTAATAAACTACAACACCCTCATTCTGGGTCCTGTTTTTAATGGTAGATGCGTGATTATAGCCATCTAACTGTGGTATCTGGTTATTATTCTGTAGCCAACATTCGGTTAATACTAGTAAATCCCAATGGATGTTTGAGCTTTGTAGTAGTGTTTGAAAGTGTGTAATGTTGCAACGGATACTTCTGATATTTTGAACCATCAAATTTAGAGACCTACCAACTGGATAAAGCATGTTAGAACATATATCTTCTATGTCACAGGTAGTACTATTTGCCAGTGTCATGTTGTCTAGTTCCGAATTAATAAAGCTGTTATTTTGATCAAATTTTAATGTGAGTTGTTTTTAACTTTGCAAAAATGTTACCTATTACACATTTTGAAAAAGAATACACTTTGATAATAATGATCATGTTTGGTGCACATATAGAGCAATACTGAATTAAATATGAGGGAAAAGTTATAGTTGTAACAAAAATAGTTGGGTTGATAAAGTGAAAATATAAAACACTAGTTTTAATATATTGTAAGTCTATTTGATTTATAGTTTTGGGTAATCGAAAGCACTGGGTTTTTTGTTTAGTGTAGTATGGTTTATGTGTGTAGTTTGTGTGTGTAAGTTTTGTTGAATACATATAGACTATAAAAATAACAATACAAATAATGCCAATACAGATTGGGGCACGTTCTAGTCATTGTTGCGCACCTAGGTTGATAATATCATCTTCCGTATCTAAACGGATTGTAGGTTGTCCATCCTTGAGCCGGATAAAGACCTTTCCAAACGCAGTCCAACAACTAGCCTGCTGGTGGGTCTTTGTATACTCCCGTGCTAGGTAGAACAGACGTCTGCTTTTGGTGGTTAAATTGTCAGTCACATAGATCGGAACCGAATTGCCCGGTATCTTCAGGTGGCTTGTATTAATTTTGTCACCTTTTCCTTTTCCTTTATTAAAACCAATAACAGATCTAACCAAATTTTCTTTACTTATGGTGGTAGTAAATTCCACAATTATCGGTCCCGGCTCGTACTTTGTTCTTATTCTGTAAATATCTCGAATCTCCGTATCCTGTAATGGTTGATTTACAGCTTCACTGAGACGCAAGACATGGGTTTTTAAGGTCGTTTTTGTCTCTGGTTTAACCAACGGAATGTTACGGACTTCAATAGAAGAAGACTTCATGCTGCGTTCTAATTGTTCTACCTTCGTTTCCAGTGATTTAATATAACTTTTATGTGATAAGTTTTCTTTTTCAATTTTTTCAAATTTTTGAAGTAAAGAATCATACATATTTGAGAGAAACTCCAATGATTTCTGTGACTCCGAATTTTGTTTTTTTTTTTTTTTTTTTTTTTTTTTTTTTTTTTTTTTTTTTTTGTTTTTTTTTTTTTTTTTTTTTTTTGATGGCTTCCATATCCTGCTTGATGTTTCGGAACTCTGTATTTTGTTTCTTCTGCATGTCACAAAGGAGTTCTTTAATTTCGGCGTTGGCCACATCATCGTGTTTGAAGTACCAGGGAGTCGCTGTTCAATATCAGACAACACTTTATCGGAGGCGGTGTCTGAGTCTTGAGTTATAACTATTTCATTAGGCGGAACTGATAGTGTTAAAGTCTTAGGTGGAGATCGGTTCATAGGCATGTCTCTTACGATGTTTAAATAATATTTTCAAATAAAATATAATGAATTTAATAAATATAACCACTTTTAAAAGTAACTTTATGTTTTATGTAGAAGAGTAATGAACTCAAAACAACAAAAAGAGGAACACAATTTCTCAGACTCGAACTCGGTGTCTATCAACCAACACTCGCCAATCTTAACGTCCACGCCAGAGCAGTAACTACGAGTGATGTTAAATTAGCACTTCTGTACTGTCATTATTGAACTTGTAGTTAATTATGTTATCCTGGTACTTAGTAAAGCATTTATTGAAGATGGATATGGTTGTCTTTCTCACCCGTGGGTGGAGTTCCGCAGGCGGCACGCTCGGTGGGCGGAGTTAGTAGAATTGTCGCACGGTGATCTCTTCAGTAATTATGCACTCCTATTATTTTCTTAGTATTATTGTCGAATAAATTAATATTTTTAATATTTGTTATAAAATTGCGTAAATTCTGCACACGTCCACTCGATATCGAGGTCCAGGGGGAAGGGGACAATAAATACAAACATATACACATACGTGCTATACCAATCAATATAAATATATAAATGGATAGGTTCTAATCGAATTGAACACAGACTCAGAACAAATACAAACTTAAATTCATTTGGAATACAAACTTTTTACTCGTAAACTTCTCACACTCCATAAAGTTGCCAGCACAAATTAATCCATCACATTTCAAGTTAAGCTTACACTTTTTAGCGAAAATTTCACCACGTCATTGTACCTTGGGTGGGTTTTTTACCACCAACACCTATTGGGTTTTTATACCACTTGAGATGTGTCTAGTCACTGTCGGCTCGCCAAAGGAGCTTCCTTTCCTTCCTATTGGGTTTTTTAAGTCTTCGATAGTGAAATATTTGATTCCAAGTAGGTATTGTCGATGTTTGTATAACATTTGTGATGGTTTATTTAATTTGAATACGTATATTTTAATTAATTTGTTATAATAACTTAAAATTAAGTATCATAAATTATCGAAAAGCTTGTGTGGTCTTGTTATTTCAGTATCAATAGTAAAGGTAAAAGCACAGGTTTTCAAGGTAATAGAGTCACGCTGATTTCAGCATCCTCTGCTGGACATAGGCCTCTCCTCAGAAAGGAGGTTTTGGCCTACTATACCACGCTGGCCGGACGGGTCGGTAAAGGGTTTGTTTCAAGTTTTCCTTCTCTTGGCAGTGATGTTAGCTGCTTATTTTGTTCCTTTAGTCGCCTCTTACGACACCCATGGAATGATTAGGGGTGGTGACACTTTGTATTCTTAATCCGTCACCACTCGGACAATTTCAGCATGAATCTCCTGAATCGACCGGGGCGGTACTACCTTCACTTAGAAGGCCAATCTAAAATTACTGTCGTGTTTCGTTGTTGTGTGCGAAGCCAGAGACCTAATGATGTAGAAGATTTCAATAGGCCATCATAGTGTGAGTTACCATACTACGTACTCTGCACTCGAAATGAGTACGGTGACCACTACCCTTAGATTCTACTATAGATTTTTTCTTTTTTTATATTTTTTTTTATTTATCACATTCATACCACACACTATTCATACAGATACCGAATTCAATAGGGACTAGAATAACAAATACTACGACATACACGTGATATACAACTAAACTACATCTATACAGCATATTTATATACAGCACAAATATATAATAACATCAAATAAATATAATACAACACGGGATCTTACGGTACCGACAAATACATCGCCCAACAATAAATCAACAAACAGAGAAAAACACTAAAAAATAAGAACTAAAATTAATAAATACACACATGCAACACAACACTACTAATATGTCATAATAAGAAATAAACTAGATTTACCCCGAAACACCAGAGGAGTCACAGGTCGACCCCATTCTGAGACTTTTTCGGGGGAAGTCTCAATTTCAGACACAAGTCTATTTCGGCTCTCACTGACGTGTTCCCGAGAGATGTTTGCACGGCCGGTATAAAGGGCATCACCCGTGCTATCATCTGCATAACAATGAATGCCACTTATTTGCAGCTTAATTGATATGCAGAAGAAGCAGTGTACTCGAAAGCACAGAGCCTTAAGTTACTCCTTATGTCATCATCGTTCTGCCATTGAAAGTCCTGTCAAAATCAGTCCGGCCGTTCTAGAGAGTACCAGGAATAAATAGACAGACAGATTTTTTTTTTTTTTATTAGGTTTTTGGTGTAAGTAACGTATATATACTTTAATTTGCATTTAATTAAAAACTATTGTATGATATTGCGTACAGACACTTGAATTTTATTAATTATTATAGATTAATTATTATTATAATGTTACTTTATTTGTACTTTCAAAGCGTACTTTCAATAAGCAACAAATTTATACTGAAATATCTATCTACTTCCATTCAACATTTCTTTAATATTACATAGGTATGTTTTCTTCTTTCTGTAAAAGTTTTATCGTGAAACAAAAAAAAAATTCAACATTTTTATACTCGCGAAAGGCCTAGCCTTTAACTTAAATAAAAGCCTTTAATAAAAAAAAAACTTGTTACTTTTTACCTCCCATAAAGAATGTAGATAAGTTTTATACATTTAATGTGTGACCACTATTTTGCCCGAAGTTATAACTCAATTTGCTTTAATTACTTCTATCATAGATTTTCGTAACTTTTTTACTTTTTATCGAGTGTGACGAAAAGGGTGGCCGATTTGGCGCCTAAAAATTGGACATTAACTTTTTTTGATCGCCATTTTGCCACGTTGTTGCCTTTTATTTTGATATACGATAATATGATTTTTTAATTTTTTAGTTCGGGGTGGTCATTTGACTTTTTTTATTTTACCTAATTAGGGTAAAAGCCTTTTGCGGTGTTTCTATAATATGTATAAATGTACTGTAAATTAAAACTATCTGTTTTTATTTTAAGCTAGCTGAGTCCCGTGCGCGTTACCCGCGGTTAATGTTGTTATTGTAAATCGCAAATAACGCCGCGGAGCAATCCGAGGCAGTGAAAATCCGGAGATCATTCCAGAGATTAGCTGGAACAAACAGATATACAGACAGTTTTTTATTTAATAATTTACTGTACCGTATACATATTATACTTCCAAATGCATTTAATGAAAAATTTTGATTTGAAATTACAAATCAATTGTAGAGCCGGCCCATTCGTGCTGAAATCAGAGAGGCAAAGAGACTAATTTCGCCTGGTCTAATCGCCGTCTTCACTCTAGTACATTCCGGTTCGTCTAGAGAATTGACTTCAGCGTACATTGAATTCTCTATGCGATATCGGTCTTCTATAAGGCCATTAAATGACTCAGACCGAGCTATGGTGCCATAACATGGCTTCCAGGGAGCAAATACCTATAGCATCGTTTTCGTAGCTTTTATTATTTCCAAGACTATTGGGTAGTATAAGAGTTTGGGTGTTTACAAAAAAACAAATTAAATGTATTTATGCCAGTTCTCTAGTACCCATAGTACAAGCTCTGCTTAGTTTGGGACTAGATGATGTTGTGTGTCAGATGTCCGATTTTTTTTTAAATGTGAATTACGATGCGTGAAATTAATTGTTTATATGTTATCAAAATAAGTAATAGTTTCCTACAAGTCTCTCAGTTGGTCCCAGGATGTCATTATGTGCAGGTACTTTGAGAATAAAAGGCGACGCGTACACTGAGAGCACACTCATTTTGATGAGATTGGCACTAGAAAACTGACATAAATACATTTAATTTGTTTTTTTGTAAACACCCAAACTTGTAGATCACACAAACATTTAATACGACCCGGGAATCGAACCCGATGCAAGTTAGACGTACATAGGGTTATTTATAAGGCTATAGGTATTTGCCCCGTGCCTCGGAGAGCACGTTAAGCCATCGGTCCCGGTAAGCACGTTAGTCAGTGCCCTCAAATATACTGACAACCCTCGGATTTCGCCCTTAGGGTAGCGAAGGTCCTATGCCTGTCACTTCGTGTAAAAACTGAAATTCAGGGAAAAACCGGTTGAGCTGGTAGCCGAACCCAATAGTTTTGGAAATAATAAAGGCTACGAAGATGATGCTATAGGTATTTGCTCCCTTGAAGCCATGTTATGGCACACACAGCTCGGACTGACTTGCGCAGTTTGCGCACTTATTGTTAAGATTTCGTATCAAGGCATATCAAGATACATTGAATTATTACGTGGAGAAGTTTTCAGTTACTTTTTTAATAGTCTTGGAATATTTAAGCTCATAGAACTCGTCAAAATTTATTTCAAAAATTATCATTCACTTCAAAATTTGTTAATAAATATAACAAACAGCGTAACAGACAAATAGTAAAACTTACTTTCGAATTTATAATATTGAATAAGGATAGCTCTGTGTGCCTCGACCCTAAACAACCGGATGTCTTCGGAACTCTTCCTTGCCCTTTATATGGTAATGATTACACGAGTTTCTGAGATTAAATAAAAAATATGAACAGAAAAAATGTTTTCCCACAGCCACTGTGGGAGAGAGCAGTTTCGAAAATCTCACTGCTGGGATAAACTTTCTATAAACATGAGTGATGTTCCTATAATTGGAGACGATTGGCCAATATAAAAAAAACGTAAATTAATGTAAAAGTAATGTTAACATATAAAATTCAAAAGTAACTGTCTGTCTGTCTGTTACGCTTTTACAGCTAAACTGCTTTATCGATTTCAATAAAATTTGCCACGGTGATACTTTGATTCGTGAGGAAGGATATAGGCCACTCAGCACCACGATAACCGAAGCAGCCATAGACATAGAACCGCAGGCTTTATGAACGCATTTTCTAATCATTATTTTTTAATTACCTCGGTGGCGCAGTGACAGCTAATGCGACTGCTGTGCTTGAGGTTACTTCGATTGCTGTGTGTGATCCACTAATATTTGTTTCGGAGTTTGGGTGCTTTCTGTGTATGATATGTACTTGTATGCATTAACAAAAAACAGGTATGTTTATGTAAATACTTATACATACTTTTTATATATAAATACATATACATACTACATGAGTAGTCTAGTACCCCTGATTCAAGTTGTACTTAGTTTGGGACTAGACAGCGTTGTCTGTAAGATGTCCAAAATATTTATTTATTTTATCCTGAAGTGTTTTGACGAGTTCTTCAAACTGGATCCCCAACTGCCCTCGCCCTTCTTCCCTTTCTACATGACAATACAGCCTTGGAAGTCATCGCTTTAGTAGTAGTAGACAAACGCTTTCGAACTAAACAGTTCGAGTCTTCCTTCCTGTGCCGAGTAGTCAAACTTGTAACTCACTATCAGGTGTTTCCCTCCTCACTATGATCCCGGGTCCTTCAAGCATGACGTGAAAAAGTGTCTCACTAGGCCGCTATGCTGTATTGTCCACGTTTACATTATGAATGGTGATATTTAGTCTTGGATTCTATCATGCTTTCCAATAAGCAGATTAGTCATTTTGGCAACGATTATATAAAAAAGATAACTCCTGTAGAACTAGGTAGGTATATTTTAATGTCACAGGAGAACTTATACATACTGTTTACCGACACATACCGTTGAGGTTTGAGCCCACAACTTTCAGGATACTATTGTACCATGATAAATCAAAACACTGAATTCTATAATTATATATAGCCGAATTTGATATTCTTATCTGCACGCATCTGTTTCAGCAGCAATTAAAAACGAACTTTTTTGTCTATTGGTCAATCATTCTCATTTTAAAATCCACTCTATGCCTAATTAAACCATTCCTTATTCAAGATTTTTTTTATTAACTTTTTTTTCATCACAGTGTACGACAGACACCGCAAACAGTAGGCCAGTGGGTGAACGTAGGCCGTGGGGCTTCGGCCACACGCGCGCACACGCCTCATTAACCGCCATCTTTTTATTTTAACATCTCTGTTTAACCTGTGTGGCTTAACACGTCATGTTACATGAACTGTGATAGAAAGGGCTAAATTGTTCGCTTTTTTTCATCAATCAATCAATTTTCTCTATCCACACCAATATTATAAACCTCAAGAATTTGTTTTACTCTGATTTCAAAAAATCGTTCATTGTTAAATAACCTAGTTTGATATCGATAGCTAAATATTATCAATAGGAGTGGAGTATTACAGAAAAGTGTTGCAAAAATCGGCCAAGTGCGAGTCGGACTCGCCCATGAAGGGTTCCGTATCAGCAAGTAACATCATATAAAAGTTCTTGTAGTTCGTTGTAACTTTCATCGATGTTTTTACACTAGTTTATTGATTGGATGAAAGGTAAATTGCGTGTTACGATTTATGACGTATTAAAAAAAACTACTCACTAGATCTCGTTCAAACCAATTTCCGTTTGTAGTTTGCATGGTAATGTACAACATATATTTTTTTTAATTTTATCACTCTCTTATTTTAGAAGTTAGAGGGGGGGGACACACATTTTTCCACTTTGGAAGTGTCTCTCGCGCAAACTATTCAGTTTAGAAAAAAATGTTATTAGGAACCTCAGCATCATTTTTGAACACCTATCCATAGATACCCCACACGTATAGGTTTGATGAAAAAAATAATTTTGAGTTTCAGTTCCAAGTATGGGGACCCCCAAAATGTATTGTTTTTTTTTCTATTTTTATAACTCCTGAACTAACAAAGTCATCTAATTCGTTATAGTTTTCATTTATATGGACCACTATCACAAATTTATCGGTTTTTACAAAAAAGTGGCCTTTAAAGTGGAATTTCTCGCAAACGGATACCTAAATCAAAAAATCGTCTTAACAACCCCTTAATGTTTTTAAAAGACCTATATAATGATACCCTACATGATGGGGTAGCCGTGAGAAAAAAAAAACATCCCCACTTTACGTGTAGGGGAGGTACCCTAAATAAAAATATATTTCATAATTTTATTGTAGCACTTTGTCGACGTAATTACAATACATATTCATGCAAAGTTTCATCTTTCTAGCACTTACTGTTTGGACGATAAGTCGAGGACGGACGGACGGACGGAAGGACAGACGGACATGACATATCTTTAAGGGTTCGAAGTCATAAACTTCGGAACCCTAAAAAGTTGTAGATCTTTTAATTACCTACAACTTTGCCATTTAACTTTTTTCCTTGTAGTTTTGCCGGAAATCGAGATAAACCGTTTTTTACCCTTTGTTGTATATATTTAGCCATCCAATCTGACTCTACCCTGCCTGATGGAAAGCATGAGCAGAATCCAAGAGTCGGGGCTACCACACTTGCTGCGAATGCGGACAATAATGTACTGCGGCCCACACTATGGCGGCTTAGTGAGATGCTTTATCACGCCCCGGTTAAAGGACCCGAAAACCTCCCCCCCTACCCCTTCCCGACCTCAGATCGCCCGTAAATTATTTTTCCTTTCATTTTTATAATATTCTCCTCCTTTTCCAATAGGTTTCATCCTACTATAATTTTATTTGTTTACAAAAATGATCTACCCTTGTCTACTGGTCTATATGTCATTTACAAACTATCATTATGGTTGCCATGCAAGTATGTTATGCCTAGCAACCTGTGAAGTTTTGACAGGAGGTAAACAGTGATACATTTTGACATCTTCAATTTATGTATTTTTATAATCACCTAGCTTTGGTCTTTGTATCTCGATTATTGCAGTAAAAAGTAGCCTATGTCCTTTCCCAAGTTCAGTTCTATCATCATACCGAATTTCATCAAAATCGGTACAGTGGTTTAGGCGTGAAAGCGTAACAGACAGACAGACAGAGGTACTTTCGCATTTATAATATTAAGTAGGGATTAAAAAAAAAACTACTCACTAGATCTCGTTCAAACCAATTTTCGTTGGTAGTTTGCATGTTAATGTACAACATATATTTTTTTTAGTTTTATCACTCTATTATTTTAGAAGTTAGAGGGGGGGGGACACACATTTTTCCACTTTGGAAGTGTCTCTCGCGCAAACTATTCAGTTTAGAAAAAAATGATATTAGAAACCTCAACATCATTTTTGAACACCTATCCATAGATACCCCACACGTATAGGTTTGATGAAAAAAAAATTTTTGAGTTTCAGTTCCAAGTATGGAGACCCCCAAAATGTATTGTTTTTTTTCTTTTTTTATGTAAAAATCTTAATGCGGTTCACAGAATACATCGACTGACCAAATTTCAACAGTATAGCTCTTATAGTTTCGGAAATAATTGGCTGTGACATACGGACGGACAGACAGACAGACAGACAGACAGACAGACAGACAGACAGACTTGACGAATCTATAAGGGTTCCGTTTTTTGCCATTTGGCTACGGAACCCTAAAAACGTGGGAAAATTATTTCTTTTGAGAACTTCTATTGCGCACGCTGGTAAATATTGGCAAAAAAATGTTAAAAGTTCTAAAAAAAATTTGCCTCAGCATAATTAGGCCTATTTCATAAGATTGATTCAGTATAAACTTTATCATGCTAAGCAAATTTGTTCTTACTGTACAAGATCACGCTACGGGCTATAGGAGGTTGTGCAGGTCAGCTAATATTTTATAAACAGTAAGGTTTTGACAACAAATCAATCCGCTGCTTGACTTTTCGTAACTTTTTAAGCTCTACTAATAAATTGAACACGCAAAGAAGTACAATTTGAAAAACAATTTTCCTCAGATTAAATAATATCATAATTATAATAGTCAGGTAACTTCCCCGTCAACAACTAGCACCTCCCAGAGTGGAACACTAACAATTCTTGGTGAGTGTTGACTGTGGCTGTATCTATGTTCACATTTTTAGGGTTCCGAACGATAAAGGGTTTCTAAGACGATTTTTTGATTTAGGTATCCGTTTGCTACATATTCCACTTTAAAGGGCACTTTTTTGTAAAAACAGGGCGTCCCCCCCCCTCTAAAAGCTAAACGACTGACACAAAAAATCTGGAAAAATTCGTGATGGTGGTCCATATAATGAACTTTGAAGGAAAACTATAAACGATTAAATGACTTTGTTAGTTCGGGAGTTATAGAGGCTTAATTTGTAAAAGGCGCTCACTTGGAAAACGTCATACAAAATTAACGCATTAATACGTAAACATAACAATTATCTATTGGATATGATTTTAAATCGATTATGGATGACTGAGGAACCCTTTCTGTGCGTGGCCTGACACGCACTTGGCCGATTTTTTTTTATTTCCCAGTCACTTAACAATGTTGTTTTACGAAACAGTGCTACTGTTAAAAATCTAGAACAAATATTCTTATCTAAGCTTTAACGTTTTTCAAAACTCCTAAATAATATATACCTTTTAGTTATGTAAAATAATTATATAAGTTTTTATTTTGATTTAAAAATCAGATAATGTAAAACTTGACTGACTGACCCACATCTGCCATAAAATTCACACGATAAATATTTAAAATTCCTAACTGATGCAATTACACTGTTCATTGCACAACTAATTAGCCGATCAGCTGAGATTTTTGCAAAAAAAAAAAAAAAAAACAAACAGCACATCTGGTATAAATTTTCAATGAAAGGGCGGGAAAAATGACAGTTGCGAGTCGACCGCAATGGCGGCAGTTGTGAGGCTTCTCGCGCATGCGCGGACAGCTGGTGGCCAATTGGATGAATTTTAATATGAAGTTAAAAATACAAATGATTTGTGCCGAATTCCTATAGATACGGTCCTGTCACTACTCATCAGCCAAGTGAGCCAAGCACCAAAATGGAGTCTGCAATTGAACTTTAGGTTAGGTCTTTCTAAAGCATAATTAAGGTAAGTTTTCTCACATTTCCTAGTTTAATGTTATGGCAAAGGAATATGATAATTTAATCGTTGTTTACAGAGTTAAAACGAGACACCTATGTATCTCTTTATGGTTTGTTGCATCATTTCTTTTTAAAGTGAGTCTTAGGAGATGCTGGCGCCTTCTAGCTTTAGGTACACTGGTAAAATATCTGTATATTTCAAGATTTACTTACAAAAATGATCAACATCTAATTTTGTTTCTTGATACATTCTACCTTGGAGAAATCTTACTTCGCCCACCACGAGACGACATATTATAACATTGTATTTAGAAATAAAAAAATCTGGTTACCATAGCGCAGAACCTTCCTAGTTTGGGAATTGTAAGGTTAATATTACCCGACTACGGCAAATCCAAAGGTTTGATAGGCTATGTGTGTATGTTTTTTTATATATAAATTTGAGACTAAGCCAAAGTGACTCTACTCTGCCTGATGGAAAGCATGAGTAGAATCCAGGAGTAGGGGTCAACATCCTCATTGTGAGGGTACATACCATGACGGCTTTATCAGTTGTTGGTCAGAATGATTGGGCCCCCGGTCTCACACTCACCAACGAAATACGACGCAGAAATCAGCGTGGTTCTAAACTACTGTCACACGTTACATAGAAACCTAACATAACATTTAAACAACGCCTGACTACGACTTTTTAAACTTGAATATGTGTTTCTCTTGTTAATTGTGACCTGCGAATTTTGTTTTATACTTTTTCAGCGTCGTTTTTGTTGCAGTTAGGTTTTAGTTGTTCTTTTTTAACCGACTTCAAAAAAAAGAGGAGGTTCTCAATTCGTCGGAATCGATAATTTCGTCATTTATGAATCGAGTTCAAAAATTATTTTTGCATTGGAATGGGCGTAGCTTACAGGTAGTCCCATCGTCACCATATCGGGATCTGATGATGGGATCCCAAGGAAATCGAGGGAACTCCTCAAATATCGCACACTTGTCGCGATTTGGGTACTCGGAATAGATTTTCTTTGAAGTCGGTTCCTTTTTGTTAAAAATTATTTATTGTATATACATAAACATACTTTTTTCTTTGTAAATACATACATATTAAACATAGAAAACACCCAAACTCCGAAACAAATATTTGCAGATCATACAAACATTTTGTACGACCAGGACATCGAACCCGAGACCTCTTGATCAGCAGCCGCTTACGCTAGCCACTAGACCAACAAGGCGACGAAGAGGTTTATAATATTATTAAGCATGTCACACAACAAAATATATTTGCTTTAAGTACTCTTCTATAACAAATGAAAATTATTTGATATCATACTTTGTGTGTGAAACAGTGTTTAACATTCCGCCGGCTCCTATTTGTCGTGGCGTGATGTTATTTAGTCTATAGCGTACACCTAAAAATATACCATCGCGATTAACTCAAACAATAAAAAGCCTTTTAATATTATTAGAGCTACTATTTTTATTTAATTGTGAAAACATATATTATATGAATCGTAAGATGATACAAAAAAACATCATCTCCTAACACTCAAGGGTGCATTGATTCGCTTATACATTACACTGCAATAATTACGTACATATATCCCGAGTTCCCTTACTTTCTCCTCATACCATGACAAGGTATCTCATATTTATTTTAATTTAAACTTAACACGCGTTAACTGAGGTATAACTTTCAAAAGGCCGTATCAAATGGAGACTTCCCATAATTTCCTAAACAAGGTTTCATGGGCGGAAGTTAGCAGAATTTGTAAGATATCGTACTTCCGGGTAGTCAACTGTATTGTCGCATATTATACGACGATATTGCAGTTTTGATACTTTAGGTATATCTAGTATTTTATTTACTTGTTTAGACATGATGAGCCTCGCGATGTTTCCTACGGTTTTTGTTGTACTGCCGCGAGTAAAGCTAGTCTAAAGCAGGCACCACACTTCGCTATGCGCTATTCGGCGGGTTATTCGCGCGCATACGGCTAAGTGTGGAGAGTATATTCGTTTCGTTCACCATAAAAATGACAATGACACATCTCTACAACACACATATTTGCCTTATTTGATGCTTATTTGACATACCAGTTCGAAGTGTGGATGGCATGTTTGTTGTTTACGCGCATAACTAATATTTGGGCGAATACGGCGCAGACACATAACGAATAGCGCATAACGAAGTGTGGTGCCTGCATAAAAACAGTACTGAAGTTTCATCCACTTGAATAGATAGAATAGTAAGAAATTAAGAATAGAAATTCTTTTTTTTTTCTCCTGAAGTAAGAAAAAAAAAGTTTTCTTTTTATTCGATGTCACTACAGTCTACCTTTATTTACGTACGTATTCGTACGTATATATGGACGTATTCACGCGGCTAGCCGAAAAGAATTAGCCTATGTTATTCCTTATGTGATCATATTTCTGCCAGTGAAAGTCCCATCAAAATTAGTTCAGCTGGTCCAAGGATTAGCTGAGACAAAATAGTATAAAAAATGCTTGTTTGATTTAAGTATCGTAGGTATATACTTTGATATGCATTTAGTAAAAAAAATATTATTTGTTATTGTAAACAGACACTTCAATTTTCTTTATCTATATATATAGATCTATTTCCATTGAAAATAACTATTACTACAAGTCTAACCTATTGCGATATTGTTATACCACCTAGTTATTTATTTATAAATAAATAAATTAATATTCCCAAACTAAGCAGAGCTTCTATTAAGGGTACTAAACAACTGATATAAGTACATAAACATACTTTCTTTTGTAAATACATACATGTTATACATAGAAAACACCCAGACTCCGAAATAAATATTTGTTGATCACACAAATAATTGGTCCGACCCGGGAATCGAATCCGAGACCTCTTAATCAGCAGCCGCATACGCTAAAGAATGCTAATATTATTGGCCGTCTATGTACATCTGTATGTTTCACCGTAGCCCCCAAAGTACAGAACCATTTTTTTTATAATTAAGTCTTCTAGAGTAATCCTACTCTGCCTGATGGAAAGCATCAGTAGAATTCAGGAATAGTGTTACTCGCGTTTGTTGTTCTAACCGCGGGCAACGCCGCAGGGCGAAGCTAGTCTAAAAAAAGTACCCTAAGTTACTCCTTATATCATCAGCTATCTGCCAGTGGAAGTCCCGTCGAAATCGGTCCAGCCGCACTAGAGATTACCCGGAACAAACAGACAGACAGACAGACAAAAATTTTAAAAAATATATTTTGACATGTACCGTGTATACATTTAGTAGAAAGCGGTTATTGTAGTATTAAAAACAAGTAACAAACAATTATCAAGTGTCAACAAATTCGTAATAATGGCCCGGGTGACATAAGATAACCATTTCTATTAAGATTTTTACGTAGTCAAGCTTTTAAAAACTTATTCTTGTTTAAATAATATAATAATAATATAATAATAATATAATTAATTAATTCTTATTGTTGTTATTTTGAATTAATTCGGTAATCCTAAACGCTCAAGAGTCGTCAATCGGAAGTGATGTATCTTGTGGACATCTCGACACCGGACGAATGGCTATGAGCATTTTGCATGCGCCGCTGAGCCGGACATTCGAGGTACCGCAAAAAATATATTCACATACATTGTAAAACCAATTTAATTCTATTCAAATATGAATTTAATACAATCTATAAAAATAAAGAAACTTGAAGTATCAGTTTTTTACTAAATGCATATAGGATGAAAGCAAAAAGAGTGAGTAAACGTTTTTGCGTCAGTAGTTAAAAAGTTGTCCTAACATAAGTATTTCTGTGAAAGAAATCTCTAACGAGGAGTCTCAAAAAGGAATTCGCCTACCTGTTTTTAATAAATCATCACTCCCGTCATCTGATAATCTAAAAAAGAAACCGCGACATCTAGTTTTTGTCAAATTAGCGTCCATGGCTATAGTTACCCGCGCTGGCTATACTTAGCCGCCGTAAAGCTATAATTTTCAACTTTACGGATCGAGCTAATGCTTGCGAAACTCTAATTCAATTAGACGGTTGGCGGGTTTTTTTGTTCAATTTTCGAATGAATTTTGACATTTCCAAGTGACTATGACTTATTGTAATAAAAAGGAGGTTAAGTTTTATATTAGGCATATCATATATATGCAGTACGTACGTTTTATGAATACACAAATGAAGAATTGAAAGAAAATGGCAAATATTTTAGTATAATTCTTTTGAACGATTTACAAGGGAAATTAACGTTAGTAAAATTTAAATTAAACACAGACTTTTAATTAAAGATTAAAATATTAGAGGTCTTTGAAAATACCCCTTTGTTGTCTTATGATAAAAGTCGTGAAGCTTATTTGAAGACCTACGAGCAACTTAAAAACATCCAACGGCAAGACTACGTAGCAACAACGTGTCTTGCCATTCCCCAACCCGCAGTCGGCCAGCGTGTGGGCGTATGACCTTAACCATCTCCTGAGACGAGACCGAGCCCAGCAGTGAGACTTTAGGGCTTATTGATGATGATGAATTTTTAGACGATTTTTTGCGAGAAGCGGTACCGTAGAGAGTAGAATTAAAGTACTGTAACCAACATGACCTTACGTCTTTATGTATACAGTATTAAATTTACAAATATCTTCATTCAATGAAAGGCTATCAACTATTCGATAGAAGTCGATACAAAACACGCAATACCAACTCGACTTTAAGAAAAGCGCGGCAAAGAAGTCGTACACCACAATTTATTTGGCTATCGCAAATCTATTTTGCCAAAATAGGGTGTTATTTGGGACGATTTTCTACATCGCCCTACCAACCCCTAGTTAGCAAGTTGATAGCTATTTGATGACAACTTTAGATTACATTTTGGGAACTTTTAATTTTCACTAATATAAAATAATTTTCAACAAATTTGCGAAGATTACATATAATTTGCGACGGCGGGGTTTATTCATTAGAACTTCCTGTGTTTAATGTAATATGTTGGGTTCTTTGTAAATCTTGCTAAATTATAAGATTGTACAATGGCTGCAATGATAAACGTGCGTGCGTGTGTAGTTTTCTGCGTGTTGGTAGTGGGTTCGATACCAGAAGTGGACAATCATTGGTAGGTATATCTAAAACGGTTTAGGTTTGCGATCTTTCAATAAGATCATTACTCAACTTTTTAAGTCATCATCATCATCATCAGCCTATCGCAGTCCACTGCTTGACAAAGGCCTCTCCCATTGCACACCACTTTGATCGATTTTGGGCTTCTCGCTTCCAGCTCTTCTTCTCTTGCGCAAATCATCACTCCACCTGGCCTGTCCATTAATTAAGTACTAATCTATTATGGCCTATGTATCAGGGTTATCATATCTTCTTAATATATATATTATTTTATAAGTATGTCATTGATACCGGTGGAGGGATGGAGAGGAGGCCTACGTTCGAAGACGAACATGTTAAAGGCTGTTATGGATGGATGGATGGATATCATTAAACTCCTTCTATACGGCCGGATCAATTTTATTGTTTTGGACCCGGTATTGGACCCGGTAGGTGGCGCTGCGATCAAGTTCTGGGATTTTTATTTTGCGCTTATCAGAATAGAACCTCAAAATTGGGCGGTACGAAGTTGTTACAGCTTAATGCGGATATTGTTGTAAATCAATAGTATCGCGAAAAATAGCTATGTGCTAGTGAAAGTTACGTCTTATCTGTCTAGCCTATCCAAAGATTAGCCGGAAAAAACAAACAGACAAACGGACAGTTTTTTTTCATGTTGGTTATTTGATGCAAATACCTTATTTACTTTCATTTTACATTGCATTTATTAAAAAACTGTTCATGAGATAGTACATTTTCTTTAAGCGCGGGTGCATGACATAACAATGCAAACTCTATAATACAGGTCAGAATTACCCCTCGAAATTTAGTCATAAATTGACCTGGTCACGCCTGCAGCCAAATATGATATAGTGTGATTTTTTGCCACTGACCGCCGCAGTAAAATTTATGATTTTATTTCGAAAGGCAAAAACTTAATCGAGGGTCAAGTTAACCCCCACGGCGGTAAGGGTGACGGATTTTTTTAAAGTCGATGATTTTGGAATAGCTTTGTGGGAAGAAATGTCGATTGTGGTGTAGCTTTGAGAATTTTATACTTTGATAGAGTGCGATTTTAGTTTCTTTTTAACATGTTTGTGTTTGTGTTTTGTAACTAAGTTTTATAAGCTACTCCGTAAGAAACGTTTTTTTTAAATCCCTACATTCCTACTTTTCCTATTAATATTATAAATGCGAAAGTAACTCTGTCTGTCTGTCTATCTGTTACGCTTGCATGCCTAAACCACTGAACCGATTTTGATGAAATTTGGTATGAAGATAGAACTGAACTTGGGATAGGACATAGGATACTTTTTATCGCAAAAATAAGGGTAGAAGTGGTTGAAATAGGGGACGAAAGTTTGTATGGAGGTTTCTTATTGTCAGACATAAAATCATGTAAGATTGTTCAATTGTTTAAGACAAAGACAAAAAAGGGTGCACGGGGAAGGGGGGGGGGGGAGGTACCATGTCACGCGATATAACCGAATTCCACGCGCGCGAAGCCGCGGGCGGAAAGCTAGTACCTATATATTTAGGCCTTCCAAAGTGACTCTACTCTGCCTGATGGAAAGATGAGCAGAATCCAGGAGTAAAGACCAACATCCTAATTGCAAGTGCATACAATACAGAGAATGATGCAGAATGATTGGGCCTCCGGTCTCACACACACCAACGAAAGACTTCTCTGTGACGTTACGCTACAGCACTTTTTGATTTTTTAAATATGTATCTATATTTGTTGTTTGTTATAGCAACAAATATAGATACATATTTGTTATTTGTTATTTATGATACGTACAACAAATAGGTACCGTATACACATGCATATGTGTATACGGTACCTATTTAGGGGTTAAAATAAATAATAGTACATAGTCAAAAAGTAATAACTTGTAAAAATATTTTACAATTAAATATTTCGAATCCGTTAAGAATACTGATAAGCCTGTTAAATAGAATTTTAGGAATTTTCCTAAATGGGAGTAAGGGATGAACCATTATTCTTAAAATTTCAACTAAAATCGAAAATGCGTTCTAAAATTCCACAACTTCATATTTTCGCTCAACTTAATTACAAAAGATTTAATACCTATAATTAAACAAAATGCTACCATTAGGTAGAAATTGAAATAAATCCATAGACCTTAGGGGTGGTGCACACACGCCTACGGAAAAAAAAATTGCATTTATTTTGATCTTTAGCCACCGCATAATCACAAGTTACATTTAAAGGTATAATTAAAAATACATTTAAAGGGAAATTTCAATAGAGCTATAAATCGATGATGGTAAACTTGCTTAACTTACAATAGAGGATTTTTTATTATTGTATTGTGTTTTGACGCTCAAACGATCAACATTGTCGTTGGTGTTTAGTGGTCTTTTGACTCATGTCTGTCAATCAATTTTATTTTTTAAATGACGATCATTTCCAATTTTTGCCATTATTACTGTTATTGGGTGCACGCTTTAATACGTGGGAAATGAGTTTGTTATTTGACAGGTATGTTGCTCTACCAGCAACATACCTGTCGAATACAAATCCATAGTCTCCTCACTCTCGGCCAGCGTGGGGTCGTGGGGCCTTAACCCTCTCCTGTGAGGCAACCAGTGCCCAGCAGTGGGACGTGATGGATTGTCGGTAATGAATCGATGATGATGTTGCTCTAACAATGATCCTTGCCACTAGATTTAGAGGTCTAAAACCCATAATAAAAAAAATACCTACTTACATATCTGATCTCGCTATAATTTTTATCTTAAATATTTTCCTCTTTTAGGACTATTCTGTATTACATTATTGCTACATTGGGACTAATTCCTCAAAAAATACATACCCTCATGGCTTTACCGTTAAAGTCTCCTTTTATTGCTTTTTAGCCATAAGGCCAACATTTGTATATTACATGGTCGATCTGTTTATTATTATGTTATTTCATGTAAATCGTATTAACTGGTGTACAAAGTTTACACCATTCTATTTTACTCAGACAGAGTGGTATGAAACGCCGTTTGGCTATTATGATTACGTGCATAATAGAAGGAGACGATATATGGATTTATTTAATTCACAACTACCCCAACAAATACAGTACACTAGTCGAGTCCTGGCTCTCTAACACATAAAACCTTATGTGTTACGAAAGCCTTTCTAAATTATGTTTGACACGAGCTTTAATAAAAACAAAAGTTCTTTGACAAAACAAACAAAACATCTACGGTATCGAAACCGAAAGTAATTTTAAATTAAACGATTTGTGACAAAAAAGTGTCACTCCAAAGACTGACCATTCACTTTTTACAAAAGTACCAATAAAAGTAAATTTATTGCGTCCAAGCACTTAGTGTCGTGAGTATATGGTTTTATATCAACAATAGAAAGTATTTTTTTATCAAAATTTGATCTTAATCTGGTCCAAATAGAGTTTGTTTTTAATTAACAGTGTCTAAGTTTAAGGGTTGTCCCTAAAGTGACAAGTAGCTATCTCGGTAGTGATTTTAAGTGACTTTGAATAGCCGAAGGGTTTGTTCGGAGACATCTTTATTGCAGGAATGAAACGCTTAGTAACTGATTACAAATCCTGTTTTTAGGCACGCTTGTTACGGTTTTCTTTGAACTGGTGTTAAATTCTTTGTCATTTTCATTTAGTTTAAAGTAAAATAAAAAAGTAAAATAGTATTTAGGTAAAGTTAGAAGACGGCTTAAACAGATTTTATATAATATAATCTTACTTCGGGAAATTCCCTGAAGTATTATTATGAAGTTTTATAATTTAAAATTATTAAATATGTAGTTTAATTTACTGTATTTCTATTTATATTTTGCGATTTGTTACTCTTAAATCATTCATTTTTTACCATTTTGACTTGTACTTTAATAATAATTAAAAACAGTCAAAAAACTCGCGTCTTAAATTTGTATGAAAAACATCGACTTCACTATTTAAAACTTTTACAAAAAATCGCTTAGATAATCTGATGGATAGGGTTGTCACCTCACAAATAACTTTAAAGACTTCGCAAGTCCTAATAGCCATTTAAGATAATTATGATTATAAGGACGCATGACGCCTTTGCCTCGATAAAAGTTAAAAAAAAAACAAGTCTGCTGCTAAATTCCCCAAAGCTAAAAAGTAATAAAATCTTTTTAGCGACATTAAAAAAAGCGGAACCAAATCTTTTTTTCACTAAAATTTTATAGGTTATTAAAACAAATTAGAACAACATGGTTGTAAAGAAAAAGTTGGAGAAATTTATTAGTTTCCTAAACAATAAAATAGATTATCGCGTTATCTAAATGGCTTTAGTGAAATACTGTTTACTACCGTACAGATGCAACGTTGAGATATTGCTAAAGAGATGTAGGATAAAATTGCAGGCTTTTCAAATTTGCCATTTTATCGATGTCAATTTTTTTCATACATAAATTGAATTTTTAATTTATGATGATAACATTTTTGTTACATGCACCGTAAAAATGACCTATGTATTTCCCCAACAACGAAACTATCTTCATGCTAAGTTTTATCACAAAGGTTATGCTGTTTACCCACGATAGAGTAACAGACGGACAGTTTCTTTTGCATCCTACTAATATTATAAACGCGAAAGTTTGTGAGTATGTATGTATGTTTCTTGCTCTTTCAGGCAAAAACTACCGAGTGGATTTTGATGAAACTTCACAATAATATAGCTTACATATCAGAATAACACATAGGCTACTATGTACTGCGAAAACCGTCATAAGAGCGGGCGGAGCCGTGGGTGAAAGCTAGTTTAAAATATATTAGTAGCGAATAATAGTTTATAATAAAAATAATAGTTTTGGACATCTTACACACAACGTCATCTAGTCCCAAACTAAGCAGAGCTTGTATTATGGGTACTAAACAACTGATATAAATACATAAACATACTATTTTTTTTGTAAATACTTACAAATTATACATAGAAAAACACCTAGACTCCGAAACAAATATTTGTGGATCACACAAGTCTGACCTGGGTCTGACCCAGGAATCAAACCCGAGACCTCTTGATCAGCAGCCGCATACGCTAACCACAAGACCAACAAGGCAGTCAATACAGTCAATACTGAATACTGAACATGGTTTAACTTGAAACTGACACTGATCTTTTATCGATTTCTTTTAAAAATTGTTTGACATTTTCGCTTATGTAGAAAGCGTGATTTCAAACATTCACTCTCTTAAATATTATAATTTGTAATAGTTTTTAGTAGAATAGGATTAATGCGTCTTAAAATAAAAGCTTTCTGAGTACATGTTTTACAATCTAAGCCAAGTTGCAAGTGTTTCGAATCGACCAAAATCGCTAACGCCTGTATTCTCTATTCTAATTGGAATAAATTTTGTTTTAACCACGTGAGAGTGCTGAGATACGTCATTCACTTACATTTGTTAGTTTTCCATTAAAGTTTACGTTTTTAGACTGTAACGTGGCCTTGTAAATTGCCAATTTCAATAGAAAAATATTACACATTCAAATACTCATAAAATTGAGGTATTTGTTAGACAGACCCATCAAACTGAGATAGAAAGAGAAAGATTGCAGAATAAAATACATCATACTTAATATAGTTTGCGGCCACACAAGTGAAGTCATAAAGCATTCAGACCGAGGGGCGGAGCCCTGCTGTTCAGCCCACAGAGGCGCCAATACAAATGATATACAACAGTGGTTTAGCAGTACAAAGATACTTTTTCTAGAGAAAATAACAAACAGTGTTCAAGTAGTTGTAAGATATTGAATGAAGTTATAGAAGTTATGTCAGGTTTTTATTCTAAGTCTTCATCGACAAAATTAATGGCTTGAATAATTTTTTTTTATGAAAAAATCTGATTCAATCAATCAATAACCCATAACGTCCCACGGCTAGGTTCGGGTCTCATCTCAAGAAGAGAGGGTTAAGGCCATTCGCTGCCACGCTATGGACTGTGGACTCCAGTGTGTAACTTCTGTGTAACACCTACCTCATAAGATTTCTGCACCACACGAAGGTTGACTGGAAGAGGATGCCCTAAGCATTGTATATATTTAGTGCATAAAGTTTATAAATAAATAAATATGAATAACGATAAATTATATTTAATTCTCTAAGTAAATCTTTGGGAGTTATTTTTACACGGCGGACTTACAGCTAAAAGGTGCCGGCATTTCCTCTCTGGGAAAAAATGGCGAAACAAACCTCAAAGGTGTCTTTTTTGTTAGTCCGCGATCATTTATTAAATAAAATCTAATTATAGGAAAACATTCATTTAAAATAATATAATATTTCAAAAGTTTTAGGCAATTACAATCTTGAATTTTGGAAAGTTGATTCTGTTAAAGTAATTTTAAAACAAGATTAGTACACCATATCAGAACGGTATATACTATTACTTTACACTTGAGGGGAAAAATAATAAATAAATAAAGACAACCCTCGGAGGGTTAGCGGCAACACAAAGGGATGCGCACGAGTCGCCCATATGTCGCGTGCCTAGTTAGGGGTGCCTCTAGAAAATTTTTGTTTTTTTTTCACTATTATTTTTCGGAAAGCCGTAGAAAGTATTGTTAGTGTCAGTTTTAGATTCGAATACTTGTGTTTTTATTTTTAAATGCATTTTAGTTTCTATCGGTATCTTAACTCTTTTTTAAACTTGATCAAATAAATTTATCGATAATTTGCATTACATACAATTTGTTTTTATGTAAGTAAATTTTGTAAATATTTTGCTTCCGAAATATTCTAATCTAGGAGGCCGATATTTCAGAAGGTAGGCTTAACACAACATCTGTCGACTATAGCACAGTTCTACTTGCATACTATAACACTGTCAGTAATTGTCCGGAAAGAATAGCTACTCCATAGAGTGATTAATATATTGCAGGGAAAGGAGGAGGTAAACAAGATTCAAAGGTAGAGGAGCGTATGACCAGGTAGTTAAAATCCTCAACGAGAGTCTGCGTATCGAACTGTACCAGATAGGGAAAGATGATGTCAGAAGAAAAAGGTGGAGGAAATTAGATTTAGATGCTGAGCGTCTGTACGCGGGACCAGCCCGTTCAAATCCTCAGCAGGAGGCCCTGTATCTGTCTATATCAGAAATGGAGAAATGACGAAACATTACAACTACCAACGACGTTGTCACCACCGTCAAAATATATACGACGTAGAAGAAACACACAAAAAGGGATCTGTAACTTTCGATATCGACATTTTTTTTTTTTTTTTCAAAATCTGGAATAGCTTATGTTGTTTATAATACACACGATACAATTTTCAAGACAGTTCCTAAATGTTCATCAACAGCCTTTAACAGTCCACTGCTGGACATAGGCCTCTCCTTTCAAAGGAGGTTTTGGCCTACTATACCACGCTGGCCAGACGGGTTGGTAAAGGATTTGTTTCAAGTTTTCCTTCTCTGTGCAGTTATGTTAGTTGCTTATTTTGTTCCTTTAGTCGCCTCTTACGACATCCATGGAATGAATAGGGGTGGTGACACTTTGTATTCTTAATCCGTCACCACACGGACTAAATGTTCATTGAACTTATAAATATCTTTTTTATTCTTCACGCTGCTAGTTTTTATATTTGAGCCTGTCAAAGTGACTACTCTGCCTGATGGAAAGCACGAGTAGAATCAAAGAGTAGTGGTCACCATTCTCATTGTGAGTGAAGACAATGTAGCATGGTGACCCACACTATGGCGGCCTAGTGATATGTTTCTTTATCATTGAGCGTCTGGTTTGCACTTGCACTTACCAACGAAGCACGACAGAATTAATGCTGTTAGTTTAGGTTGGGTTTTCTGTGAGAGCGTAGTACCGCCATAATTGAGCTGGCCCACTTGTGCTGAAATCAGCGTGGCTCTACAACCATAAAAAAATCTACTAAGCATGGAAAACTAAAATATTTCCGTTCTTTTCTTCTCTCATATTTGTTTTGCAAATAAACCTTCTGCAGATATTTTTACACGTAGGGTTACGATGTATGATAGTCCACGTCCTTGAAACTGTCCAGGCAATGTCCGTATGGCAATGGATTAAGCAATTGGAGTGTCACCACCTCTCTTTATCTCGTGGGTGTCCCAAATCACACCGGACAGCAGAACGGCGAAGGCAAGAAAACTTAAAACAAACCACATACCAAATTGTCTGGCTAACGTGAAAATTTTAAAATTATAAAAAACATTAATAAAACTTTATTGGAAAAACACTTGAAAAAAGTAGATTGAGGTATTTAGCTAAGTGTAACTTCGGTTCCAATTAATTAATATTAGGCGAAACTATTACTTTAAACGGTACCAAATTCTCGATGAGAAGCGGATTTATAACCTGTGATTTAGCGGTCTGAGTTACTAAACACTAAACCAAAAAGTCAATCTAAATAAAACTTTTTTACGTATTGATTGCTTTTTGTTATCATTGTTATCAAGTGAGTGTGCAAAAGCCTCTTTTCCAAGGTCTTACGCTCGCGTGCGACCACAGACAAGTAATGAATAGACAAAACTGATGACGTAAAATATCGCCATTTCAAAAATCGAATGGCGGGTAATTTTCGAAACCTCAAGCAACATATGGTGACGGCAGACGCCATTCGGAGCCAACTGTCATATTACCTCTCCCTTTCATGTTTAGAACATTTATTACAATAAAGAAAGAGATAAAATGAACTTCATTAGTCGGTAGTACTATCATTTGAATGTCGCAAAAAAGTGTATTGTTATGTACGCACACGTGCGGAGGCCGGAAGTAGGGCAGGCTTTGGCGCGAATTTGAGCATAATACGAAAATTCGAATGACTATATATGTGTAAACAGGATATTGGGATTATAATCGGTTTTGGAAACAACATATGGATTATGGGAGTCAGGGGTATTTTGGGGTTAAAACGAGATCGTTGATAATTTTGTAGACATGTTGTAAATAAATCGGGGGTGTAGAAAAAGATAGCTTCCTTCCTTTTTTAATTTATGTAGCTGTAAGTTATAGAACATACCTATAGTTTAACGTACCATAACGTTTCGGAGAAGTTTGGTAACATACACTGCGACTCGAGAATTTTTATAAATTTGAAGAAAAAGAAACGAATGATAAGTTAACAAATCTAAATTCAAGAAAGAAAATCAAATAAAAAAAACACATCTTTACGAGTGTCACAATGTTCGTTCCCAAACTCCTCCGACACGGCTTGACCGATTCTTATGAAAAATTTTATGCATATTCAGTAATTTCAATATGTATAAGAATAGGCTACTATCTATTTTTCATAACCCTCGGACGCGAGCGGAGCCGCAGGCATCAGCTAGTATCTCTATATAATTTATCCTTTTTAAACTTGCATTAAGCTTATTTTTTTTAATCCCTGATAAATGATAATCAATTATCGTAAAAGTATTATTGTAACCTAACTTGTGTAACTCGAACTCTTAAACTTACCTAAACGAAAACGTTTTCGTTTCTTAAAATAAGCAGGTAGTATATTAAATTCGTGTTAGATGTACATATTAAAAATACTAACCAATATTATAAACGTAAAAGTTTGTGAATATCTATATTTGTTGCTCTTTCACGCAAAAAGTACTGAATAGATTTTGATGAAGGAGAAGCAGAGGCCTATGTCCAGCAGTGGACTGTTAAAGGCTGTTGATGATGATGATGATAATAATATAGGTTACATATCAGAATAACACATAGCCATAAACGCGGGCGTAACCGCAGGTGAAAAAAAATATTTCAAAATAGATGACCCGTGCCCTCTTCGTTGTGTGTTATTTTCATGCAAATCTGACTTTCTGATGAATAAGTTCTTTTTATTTTTCGGGCTATTGTATAAGCCTACGAAAATAACAAATAACGTGGCTTTGTTTAAGTAAAAGAATTTTAACAAAATCGTTTCGGTAGATCCTGATATTACCCCTACAACCTCACAGGCTCAGAAACTTAGTAAATATACTACTACACTAATACTAACTAACATATATTACTTAGTATGGAATTATCTATACAAATAAATAAAATTGGAATGTCTGTTTGTAATATATGAAAGTATAATCTGTAATTACTACCGGTTTAAGTGATTCCCTCCTATATGATCCTTCAAGAGCAGCGTGATAAAGTGGCGTAGTGTTGTTCATCATGCAACATTGTCATTGTTTGCAATGAGGTTGGTGACCAACACTCTTAGTCGAACAATTCGACTAATGTGATAATCAATCTTGCTTTTTATTTAATTTATGTTTGAATCAGACTCAAAATACCACGGAACGTATTTTGAACATTAAACAACCCTCGCAATGCGACGTAATGTTCAATAAAAAAAACTGTTTCAAAAATAAGTGTTCCCGAATTCGAAAAATTATATTATTAACCAAAGAAATAACAATAATAATGTATTCTTTCAATCAATCGTTGATACGTAACCAATAACACATAATTACACATCCAAAAACGAAAAACAACTTAACCCTTGAATGGTCACGATCGATTCGGGGCCCCGCACGTGTCAGTGCATAGTTTTACAAAAAATAAAAAATAAAGATTATTATTAATGATGTGTGTTTGTATTTGTGACGTAATTGACTACTGAATTGGTTTTTTCTTTGACCGTTACATGGTATTCGTTTTTGGAGACATTGTAATTGAGCTCAAGAAGCAACGCGAGAAAGGACCACCCTATGTTAATATTGGGAATAGATATACAACCCACTTACTGTGTGAATAGCTAGTAAATACATAGATTCAATATTTTATAATACCTTGTACATTACATTATTGCATAAGCACCATACTGTGCTTACGCATTTATACAGAGAATGTCGTGGCCCTAGCTCTTGGATTCTGCTCATGCTTTTCACCAGGCAGATTAAAGTTTGGAAACCTAAAAAAAAGGCAATATTGTTAGTTTGGGCAATTTTGTACATCTAAATCATGTATCAGGGGAAACATCTTTTACTTGTTTGATATACTTTAGTAGAAAACTACCTTGATAGTACTTAGCTGCTAAACCTTTTTAGGAAGTTATAGTTAAAAGGACAATGCATATATGTTAAATTGAATTAGGAACATCTAATGAGCAAATCAGAAAAATGAAAAAATCTGTAAGCGTAAAAGCATACAGTAATTTTAAATGGAAGTTACAAATACTACTGACATTAAAATTTGATATAATGATACCACTTAAAAAAAAAAAGAAATAATGGCTATATATATTCCAATTTCAAACGTTTGTTTAACTTTCAAAATCTTAATATCAGAATATAATTTAACGTCTTTTAAACGACATAATAAGTTTAGGAGAAAGTTTTAAAGTCCATAATTTAGTAAACTAACATCGGCAATCAAAAATTTAAATAAAAAAAACATCGTTAGAGAAAAAAACGGTCATCAAAGGGTTCAAAAGTGCCGATGTAGCTAAATAGTGTATCTTTATAAATTGAAGCGCGAACTAAGTATAGTTGACTAAATGGTCGCTTAACCCTTCAAACGAGTCTTTAACGATTAAATTAAGGTCCGTCTTATTACACTCTAGTTATTTAATGTAGACTCTATTATTGTGTAGTTTAAAAATAGAGATGTAGGTATAGAAGTTTCGGCAAGAAATTGAGTAATATTATTTAATTAAAACTATTGGAGTTAGGAATGAAATAAAAAGTAACTAAATATGTTTTTTTAGTAAGAGTATAAAGAAATAGAAAAGAGATGTAAAAATAGTATTTTTAAGACATTAAAGTATTAAAAAAATGTTTTTCTATAACCAAAGTATGATTTATTTGGTTCAGTTGTTATTAAATTTATACTGACATAATTTAATACTAATACATATGTATATCGATAAATTATTCTATGCTTATACGTAATTTATACACGAAAAATTCTAAGATATAAGATTCAAATTTGGTATGAATTTAACTCCTATTTAATTTCAATTCGAAATAAAACTTATACCCGAATTAAAAAAATCTAAGTTATTACTTTTAAACGATCGCCCTTGAAAGTGGATGAAGTCATTTAGAAGCAAAAATCCCATGTTTGTTTAGCATTAATATTATAATAGGGGCCTAAACGACCCACCGATGGTAAATAAAGGGTTGACTCTCAATTTATTAGGCCAACATATGGGTGCTATTGGACCAAATATTTAGTTGATACATTTTTGATTGAGTAAATAAATATCATCAGGAAGATTTTAGAGGGGTTAAAAAAATATTTTGCTCTTGTGGGAATGTAAAGTCTATTCGAATATAGGCTGAAGCGGTTCTCTTTGAAAGAACCATTATTTTTAAAGCTAGATGGTACATTTGTTTGATTATAATGGTGCATTACGTTTGTTATATAACACTACATACAACTCTTAGTAGTAGAGCTTATAAAACCCCCAGTTTGAAGTTTTGACTGATAACTCTGAATTCTCCTAACAAGGATACAAAATAATGAGGATATTTAGTCGGTGATTTCAAAATTCTTACTCTAAATCGTTCTTACTCACTTGACACATTTGACATTTAAAACGAATAAGTCAAAAAGTTAAACTCGCTACGTAAGTGTCAAATCAAAAGAAAAAAAAAACCATCAATTTCCTTACCACGGTAGCGCGACATCCCGCGGTGTGGCCAGTGTGCTACCACTGGGTATCAATTAAAAAAAAACGATTGATTCGCGAAAAAAAATGGCGGGCTTCACTTTCGTTCGATTTTGCACGCCCACTCAGCGGTCTTGTGATATCCATGCCATTAAAAAAATATTATAGATTGACGTTTCGGTTGTTGAAGTTTGTGTAACTATTTGCAAAAAAAAAATAGAAAATAGTGATACTAATAATAATTATCGGTGAAATAGTAATTGAAAAGCCGATAGCAAAAATATAAATTAATAAATATTTTTGTATTTCTCTGTTTAGATTGTCGATTTGTTAGTTTTGGAATATCTGCCCATGAATTGACAATTAAAAGCAGTTTAGTCGAGAATCATGATTCTAGCTACGTTGCTGGCCATCGATATCTTAAATGTCAAGGTACATCTCCTAACGTATATCTGGATAAAATTTGTCACAACCTGTACTAGATTACTTTTTAATACATATGAGCCTGACAAATTGACTCCACTTTGCCTGATGGAAAGCACGAGTAGCATATAAGTAATGGTCCCCATACTCATTGCGAATGCAGACATGTGATCTACTCCATGGTGGCCTACTATGATGCTTCTGCATAATTCGGTCTGCGGTTTCACACTCACCAACGAAACGAAAATGCTTTTTTTTAGTTTGATCTTCTGTGATAGTATAGTACCGTCCCGTTCGATCGAGCCGGCCCATTCGTGCTAAAATTAGCGTGCCTCTTCTATCTAACAAAACCACCAATTAATACATATATTTGTAAATCATCCTCCTAGCCATTATTCCCAAGTTTATTTGGGGTCGGCTACTAGTTCAACTGGTTTTACCTGAATATCAGTTTTGCCGCGGAGCGACTGACATCCGCAACCCTAAGGGAGAACTGAAATTCGAAGATTGAACTAGTTGTCAGTAGGTATATTTGAGGGCACTGTCTTCCCAATAACGACCGACGGCTTTAGGTGCTCTCCGAGGCACGGGTGTGAATCACCGCCAAACTTCCAAACTCCGGACAGCTATTAGGAATTTCCTAAGAAAATCCCAAAAACACTTTTTGGCCCGACCCGGGATTTGAACTCGAGACCTCTTGATTAGCAGTCGCATAGGCTAACCACTAGACCAACGAGGCAGTTATATATGTTAGTGTATGTTTATTTGTAAATAAACAAATACGTATTAATAACATAAGACACAGATTTAAGTTACTAATTTAGTATATTATTTGCATCAAACAAACACACATATTTCATGAACTTCTGGCTAAGAATTCTCATTAAGAATGTAATAATATAAAGATACTAGCCACAGATTACCTCCTGAACTCCTAACCCGCCGAACTTCGTACCGCAAAATTTAAGGTTAACTTCTGATATACGAAAAATAAAAATCCCAGAACTTGACCGCAGCGCCCCCTACCGGGTTCAATTGTGAATCTATACTTGAACACACGCGAAAAAAAACTATCAAAATCGGTCCTGTCATTTAGAAGGCTTTCAATTACAAACAAACGAACAGAAGATTTATATATATAAAGATAAGGAAATTTTTAACGATAGTCATAACCGTTAACACATACGAGATACGTGTACAACTATAATCAAAGACAGTATATTTTGCAAATGATGGCAAACAAGCTCGGTCTCCTCACAAATCACAAGAAATTCTTGATTAAGTCATCAACATCATGTGTGACAATCTGTGCGAATAAAGCACTGTTATTATAAAGTGCTATGTTGTTTATTACAGTGTCATTTACAGGAGACAAGGGTTATATACAGACCTTGTATAATTAGGTACTTTAAGTGAAGTGGACAGAATTTACCATTAAATCAGAATGCATTTTTTTTAAAGACAACACCCATCATCATCATCATCATCCACAGCCTTCAACAGTCCACTGCTGGGTATAGGTCTCTCTTTAGAAAGGAGGTTTTGGCCTAGACAACACTCGCTTTGAGAATATTGTTCCTTTGTCGCAGGGGATTTTATAAACATAGTACAACAATTTTTAAATAACACAAAGTTCTGACGCCACGACACTTGGCGAAGTAGGAAGAGGCGTGGTGGCCCAACCGTGCAGTTATATTATATGAATGTCGTATTAGTTGCTTTAAGTGGTTTTGAATTTGAGTTTTTGTATCCGTATCATGCACGTTTGTTATGTATTTCAAAGACAAAGCGCGGTGTTGTGTATCTTTAAGGGCCACAGCACACTAGCTACTTTAAGCATCGGCGATCGGCGATTTGGCGACTGCATCGATGCTGCATCGCGTTTTAGCGACTTCCTGCGTTCGATCGTGGCATCAGCGTGGTTTTAGCGACTGCTCAAATGCCAAGTCGATGCTACCGGCATCCGAATGTGTGCGGAGAGTAGCGTTCAGCTGCTGTGTTGCGCTTCTAAAAAGCGACTCAATCTCCGCGTTTGGCGTTTTTAAGTGTGCGGTGTAGAGCGTTCGGTCGCCGTATTTAGCTTCTAAAAAGCGACTAGTTGCCGATCGCCGATGCTAAAAGTAGCTGGTGTGCTGTGGCCCTAAACGAAGAACATTTATCTCATACTAGCTGACGAACGTAGCTCCGTCTACGTCTACTATTGCCCGAAGTGTGATGTTATACAGCGAAAACAGATTTGTTTCCCATAGAACTTTATAATAGTGTTTCATAGTGACCCAACTTTAAAAGATAAACATATGCTGTCGCGAACCTTTTTAAGAACTTTTCAAGAGGAACTATTCCTTCATGTATTTTTTTACGAATATTTGAATATAGACGCAACGAACGCAATTAAAGCTTCCAAAAGAACTAAATTTTCATCGTTTTTAAACAATTTTTCATTGATATTGAACTCCTGTTGGTCGTAGCTATCATCGATACATAAACTAGCTAAGAGTGAAAGAATTTTTCAAATTTAACTAGTAGTTCCTGATATTAACACGTTGAAACAAACAAACTCTTCAACAAAAGAATTAGTGCATTACAAGAAGTTGGGAATCGAGCGCTGATTGATTTGAGGCTGATCGTGCGAGTAGAGACCATACTAAGAAAATTGTAAGAAGTTATATCAGCTCCCAGCCAGCTAGGGGAGCCAAGTTGCAAACGTTTTTTGTTTTCTATTCTATTCTCTTGTTTCATTGGCTAATGTCACTCAATCACGTGATCAGAATCAAATATTAGCCAATGAAACAAGAGAATGGAATAGAATACGAAAAACGTTTGCATCCTGTCTAGGGGCAGGCAGATATCAATAGTCGTTCAGAGCTCGAACATCTAAGTACAATAATAATATTGCCACGCCTCTATCGTGCCCTTTAAACGAAGGTGTTTAAATTCCACAACCAATCTTCAGAATTTAGATATGGTCAATAATGCCGAATCTATATGGCAGTAAAACTTTAGTTAATGATTGTACTCACATCTCAAAGATCATCAACTACATGTACTTATCTAAGTTGCTTGCAGGTGTGACTGAGGGTCATCACTTGACTTGACTTTTGGTTATTGGCTTTGTGGAAGAGTGTAACCACAACTTTGCCAATGTCATGTATTTGAAAGACAATCTGTCAAAGGATTTATTGAATGTAGAGCTGTGTAGAGCCAGGAAAAAACACTGTATAAGAGTGAGAGTCAGTATTAATTTGTTATCTTTTATGAAAGTAATACAACATAAGTAAACTAGTAAAGAGGGTCATCACGTACCTGTAATACACTTACACGTCATACAATACACGTCATCAACTTATCAATGCCACGTCATTTGGTATTGACATTAGCAATTGTTACCAGCCTCAAAAATGTTTTCATCGGCTATTGTATCGGGATCGATTCGCGGGTCGGACAAAATATTTGTCTGATGTACAAATATTTGTTTCGGAGTCTGGGTGTTTTCTATGTGTAATATGTATGTATTTACAAAAAGAAAAAGTATGTTTATGTTTTTATATCAGTTGTTCAGTACCCAAAATACAAGCTCTGCTTAGTGTGGGACTAAATTACGTTGTGTGTAGGATTTCCTAAATATTTATTTATTTATTTGATTTGGTTCAGTCGTTTTTGAGTGAAAGGGCAACAGACAGATAGAGTCATTTGAGTGTTTTATATGTAATATCAAATTAACAATTTCTTTGTACTATATTTTGAAAATTGCTTTTTAATCTGTATGCTGTGTTTATCAAATAAAGTTCTTTTATTATTATTATTACCATCACGTCACAAGGTTGCTCGTTTGCTTTTTAAGTAATAAAAAAGATTTATTCAATTCATCTGAGCTAGACTTACAATTAATTTTGAATTGTCTACAATACCACACTTCGTAGGTGGTTTTGATTCCACACACACCGACGTAAGCATAAATAAGTCAATTAACAAAAAAGTTCCCAATCAATTTGATTAAAAAACCTTTTTTACATTGGCAACCGCGAATAATGACACCGCGGGAAGTCCGCGTTCTTTTTGAACTTTCAACAATGGCACCCAGCGGCTTGCACCCAAAGAATGTCATTTAAATAAATGCAGACAAAATTAGAAAAAGTATACTATTGTATTTTTATCACTTCTGCCACGGGCTACTGAATTTACAGATTAATTAAAATAGTTTTTTTAACGTATCAATAATTAGGAAACCCATCAATTACTGTAAGATACAAACTTTTTCATTCGCGGTTTCATTCGGAGTCAAATATTGCCTCTGTGGTAATCCAGGCTATAATCTTGTTAGATTGTAGCCTGGATTATCACAGAGGCAACTATGGATGCGTTATAAATATATTGAAGTAGAAAACAAGCATATAGTATAGGATAATACCACTGAAGTATGAAAATTATTATAGAGGTCTATGGAAAATACTGGTGAAAAACATAGACATAAATTTTTTAAAAGGCAACTCCTTCATTAATTAATATTCACCTGTGTCGCGGGACTTGAAAAACATTAATGAAACGGACAAAAAGAACATCAGAAGAACAATTTGTGGATCACACAAAGCGTTGTCCCATGTAGGATTTGAACTCCACACACTCGGCATAGTAGAAAGCACTATGGCTACCACTAAGCGAACCACACAGTCAAACAGGTTTTAAGAAACAATTTTAAACTAAAAACTTTGCCAAACCTTTTCTGTTCTACCATAGACATTTATTCTTAAAAAAAATACCTATGCCATGCTTCAAAACCTGTGAATTGTCAAAATGCTCACAATATAAAAAAGAAAACTCATTGAAAATAAAATGTTAAATAAATAATCACTAATATTACATACCCGGACGTGTTCATCTGGCCGACACGAATCGGGTAAACAAAAATAAGAATTGTAAGTTTTAGTTTCTTATTATTATTACTATTTTTGTCCGTGTGGTGACGGATTAAGAATACAGTGTCACCACCCCTATTCATCCATGGGTGTCGTAAAAGGCGACTAAAGGAACAAAATAAGCAGCGAACATCACTGCCAAGAGAAGGAAAACTTGAAACAAACCCTTTACCAACCCGTCTGGCCAGCGTGGTATAGTAGGCCAAAACCTCCTTTCAAAGGAGAGGCCTATGTCCGGCAGTGGACTTTTAAAGGCTGTTGATGATGATGATGTAGCCGTGTCCATTGGGATACTGTGTAATCTATTAGGATTGAAAATAAGGAGTGATACTACCTTTATCCCTTGGGGGGGGGGGTGTCACAGGACATGTGACGTTGGTGAGTGCGAGACCGGAGGCTCAATGGTTGTTGAGGCATCTCACTAGACCGCCATAATGTGGGTCACTATGCCACATTGTATGTACTCACAATGATAATATTAAACTACTCTTGCTTTCCATCAGGTAGAGTCACTTAAATATAAAAATAAAAACGGCCAAGTTTGAATCGGACTCGCCCATGAAGGGTTCCGAGCAGCAAGTAACATCATATTTATGTTCTTGTAGTTCATTGTAACTTTGAAGACCCCACACGTATGGGTTTGCTGAAAAATCATTTTTTGAGTTTCAGTTCTATGTAAGGGGAACCCCAAAAATTATTGTTTTATTTCTATTTTTGTGTGAAAATCTTAATTTGGTTCTCAGAATACATCTACCTACCAAGTTTCAACAGTATAAAAAGTTAAGTTTAGAAAAAAGTGGCTGTGACATACGGACGAACAGAAAGACAGACAGACAGACATGTCGAATCTATAAGGGTTCCGTTTTTACCATTTGGCTACGGAACCCTAAAAACTGCAAGAAGGGAAAAAACCGTTTGGTATAGTAGACCAAAACATCTTTTCTAAGGCTCTTCTTCTAGGCCTCTGCCTATGCCCAGCAGTGGACTGTAAAGGGCCGTTGATAAACCCGTCTATTCCATCACTCTCTTATTACAGAAGATGGCAGCAGAGATCACATCTGAATTTAAAGAAAAGGTACTCATGAATAAACAGCTGATGAACAATTTGGCTCATGTCGACGAAGCAGTTCGGATTGCGCCCGGGCTCGTCGCCAAGGACCGGCCTCGGGAGAAGCCAGATGCAGATGCGCCTCCAGGTGAAACTAGGAGAGAAGAGGTAGGTAGCTTGACAGAACGGATCATGTTAAACTTGTATTTTAAGGAGCACGTCGCTGTTTGCTAATGCTCAGCGCATTTTTGTTGATGCTCAGCGTGTTTTGAGATCATCTCTACATGGAACAAGAGAGAGAGGCAGAGTAGAGATACTTTTGCAGGCTCACTTATAACAAGCGTAATCCTCAAAATTGTTGCTCTGAGTTTGGGTGTTCTTTGTGTCCGTTTCATGTAGATATGACTGTAAAGTTCGACAGATAAGATTTATTTATTTACTAACTGAGATGAGACTCGCGGTTATTGTTCTAAAGCGCGAGAAACGCCAGGAAGCGAAGCTAGTTTAAAAAAAAGCCTCAGTTACCCCCCGTCAAAATTGGTCCAGATGTTCCAAAGATTACACGGATCGACGGATGAACGTAGACTTGTCTTTACTGCGATAATCGACACGCGGGCAGCTCTGTTAGCTAATTTAGTAACTAACTAGTAATAACTAAGTATAAACGTTTAAATATTTCTGCTTGAAGGATCCCACTTCATCATCATCTTACACCCTGGCAAGCGACCAGAGTCTGTACAGCCAGCAGGTGGACTCCTGGCTCCGGGGTGGTGTGGCCCCCACAGAGAACATTGGAATCCAGCACACAAGGTTGGTACTTTGGGTATTTAATATATAAAGTCTTTTAGCGTATTTTTTTCTTTTCATCTCATAAGTGTCGTACGAGCTGACTAAGGCAGCAAACTACGTAGGACTAACAACACAGCAAAGCTAAGAACAACTTGACACATACACCGTATAAACCCTGGGCTAAAACTTCCTTTCTAAGTAAAGGTCTATGTTCTACAGCGGACTGTTCATCAATAAAAGTCCCCTCACGTAGTGCCTTACGTAATTTTGCTATTAGACGTTTTTAAAACGGCCCGAAAGCTTTCAACTAAGTTTCACGACTGTTTTCTAATGATATCAACCGGAACCGACGGGGCTGGTCATCTCGTAACTGCTATATTATAATAGTTTAATTATTTTTGGACACTATCTGTGTAAATATCAGCATCGTTACATTGTCCTCACATTTAACTGTTTTCATAATAAAATGTCTAAAACAATGTAACCAAAAATTGTAAAAATTATGTTGGAAAAGAGTGTCCATGGAGTTTCTTGTCTGTTCTTCTCCATAGGATCTACGAATTGGAACAGACAATTAGCTTCACGACTGACTACTGACTAACTACTTGACGTTTCAAAAGTGCCGTTGTATGGTTTATTTGAAATAAAAATGGTTTGATTTGATTTGATTACAACTGCTTAACCTTAACCTCCGAATCATGAAGACGCTCATGGTGTCATTCCACCAACAGTCACCCATCCAGGTATTGACTAGTTGATTGTTCGTAATCACCTATGAGTAGTATATTATTTGGATATGAGTGGTTATGAAAGTTAAATAACGTTTTATTTCTCAGATTGCCATTTGCGCCAAGACCAAACTTAGCCCCAACATCGTCCTTAGATCCTACTGGACTATGGTACCTCATGGCGATGATATTGCCACTCTTCAGCATCAATACTGGTAACCAATGGAGCTGGTGTACACCTGAGTAAGTTAATATTTATTAAACCCATGGTGTTGATGTTTTAAATTTTAATAACATTAGTATGCCATCTATCGTTTCATTAAGAAACACTAATTTAACTGGCAATGTCATAGATGGCGCTGTCATGTACACTTATAAATGTATTGTGCTTTGGTAAGTAGTACATAAATATACCACTAGATGTCGCTCAAATAAATATCAAAGTAAAATAATGTATTTTTGTATCGCGACTAAGAATTTTAGGAGGTTGTCCAATAAAAAAATACGTTTCAGGACCGTAATCAACGCAGGGGAACTTCTCCTTACTCACATATCAAGGTTCTGTCACGAAGCTAGAGCCAGCATACGAAGGGTAGCCCAGGAGCAGTTGGCCAGGGACTTCTTTGCTACAGTAATGGATGTCGTCCTCCTAATTTACGCCATCGGCTTTCTTATTTTATCATTATATCAAGCTTGCTTCTTTGATTAAATAACTGAGTCCAGTGAAAAGTGAAGTCAAAAAACTAACTGTGTTACGTAAAATAATTTATAATTTTCCGTTTTGGTACTTAATTAAACTACTTGTACTAACATTGAAGTGTTTTATTTCTGACGTGTAATAATAACTGTTTTCTTTTATATATATACCTACTAGCTAACCCACCATACGCCGCCCCGTCTGCGCCGCGCCCTCTATTGCCCGTAGCGTGATGTTATACCGCGGAAACAAAGTTTTCATTAAAAAATTGGTCTAGTGCGTTTCAGGCTAGGCATAGGAAAGGGTTCCTCAGTTACCCGTTATGGTACGTGGATTTAAAATCGTATCCAATAGATAATTTTTATGTTTACGTATTTTTGCGTTAATTTTGTATGATGTTTTCCAAGTAAGCACAATGTAGAAGTTAAGCCTCTATAATTCCTCCTAAAGTCATCTAACCCGTTATAGTTTTACTTCAAAGTTCATTATATTATGGACCACCATCACGAATTTTTCCAGATTTTTTGAGCTAGCTGTTTAGCTTTTAGAGAGGGGGAGGGGACGCCCTGTTTTTCCAAAAAAGTGCCCTTTAAAGTGGAATATTTCGCAAACGGATACCTAAATCAAAAAAAAATGTTTTAAAAACTTATTGTTTTTAAAAGACCTATCTAATGATACCCCACACGATGGGGTAGCCGCGAGAAAAAAAAACATCCCCACTTTACGTGTAGGGGAGGTACCCCAAATAAAAATATTTTTCAAAATTATATTGTATTACTATGTCGACGCAATTAAGACACATATTCATGCAAAGTTTCATCTTTCTAGCACTTACCGTTTGGCGGTGAGTCGAGGACGGACGAAAGACAACATCTAAGTCAATCTAATAAGGGATAAACTACGAAAGACAACATCAATGCAAAGCGAAGGAAAACTTGAAACCAACTCTATACCAACTCGTCTGGCCAGCGTGGTATAGTAGGCCAATACCTCCTGTCTAAGGAGAGGCCTATGTTTTATATTTTTAAGGATTTTATATTTTTAAGGATCCATATTCTATTATGTACACACGTAAAAGAAAAACACGCGGGCAAAAGCGATATTTTAAATTCTAAAGTAAATCTGGTCGTTCTCCTTTACAGATAACCCGCTACACCAATTTCAATAAAGTTATGTCTTATGCTCTGTTTCTTGACGAAGTGGAGGACTGCCTTGGTGGCGCTAGTGGTAACGTATGCGAATGTTGAGCTTCAGGTCTCGGGTTCTATTCCCGGGTTGGATCATATGTTTGTTTCACACCGCTTGTATCTAATACACATCATCATCATCATCAACAACAACAACAGCCTTTAACAGTCCACTGCTGGACATAGGCATGTTCTTGAAAATAAGGTATTGGCCTACTATACCACGCTGGCCAGACGGATTGGTATAGGGTTGGTTTCAAGTTTTCCTTCTCTTTGCATTGATGTTGTCTTGCGATAGTTTCATTCTAATACACATAGTAGAAATATTTTGTCAATGACTCGTTGTAGTATTCTAGGTTATACAAACTTAACAAGGTCAGTTCTGCATGAATAAATCCCATGACAAACAAAATTCCAGCGATTTTCACAACATTGTGCACCGTTGAAATATTTTCAGCATTACTAAGTGTGTTCGTAACTAAACAAACAAAGCTCAAATTAGGGTTGTCGCCGGCCCTTTTTAATTTATCACGTTTTTTTTCTTTTTCCCGCATATTTACTCGCTATTGCTCATAGCGTTATGTTAAAATAGCGTAAACTAATATTTTTTTACCTTTTTTATGAAGTCTAAAACTTTTTTGAGAACGTTTTTAGTCGAAACATTCTAACATACGTTTGTGGCGACTTCCACATAAAGTGTAAACGAAAACATACAACAGCGCTAACTAATCCTGAATACATACAATACAGAGATTTTCGCGCCGATTAGCATATACAAAATTGCACAAAAATTTACGTTGGACTGTGGTTCGCCAGCCACGATCACCTAGCCTGGTCGGAGGATCCCTCCTTTGTATTGGAGTGACACGACAACCGTTCTTCCACACATCGTTTTAGTTAAAGCGTTTACGTAGCGCATGCAAAAGAAGCGCATGCGCTACGTATAGCCGCATAGATAGTAGTGCCTTCCTCGATAAATGGGCTTTCTAATAATGGAAGAATTTTTCAAATAACATCAGTAGTTTCTGAGATTAACACGTTAAACAAAAGAAACAAACTCTTCAGCTTTCATATATATCAGTAACTAGCTTTCGCCTGCGGCTCCTTCTGTGTGTATGTCGATTATCGCGGTAAAAATCGGCCAAGTGCATGTCAGGCCACGCACAGAAAAGGGTTCCTCAGTCACCCATAATGATGCGTGGATTTAAAATCGTATCCAATAGATAATTGTTATGTTTACTTATTAATGCGTTAATTTTGTATGACGTTTTCCAAGTGAGCGCATTTTACCAGTTAAGCCTCTATAACTCCTGAACTAACAAAGTCATCTAATTCGTTATAGTTTTCCTTCAAAGTTCATTATATGGACCACCATCACGAATTTTTACAGATTTTACAATGTTGGAGTGGAGACGCCCTGTTTTACAAAAAAGTGGAATTTCTCGCAAACGGATACCTAAATCAAACAATCGTCTTAGAAACCCTTTATTGTTTTGAAAAGACCTATCTAATGATACCCCACACGATGGGGTAGCCGCGAGAAAAAAAATCATCCCCACTTTACGTGTAGGGGAGGTACCCCAAATAAAAATATTTTTCATAATTTTATTGTAGCACTTTGTCGACGTAATTACCACACATATTCATGAAAAGTTTCATCTTTCTAGCATTTACCGTTTGGACGGTAAGTCGAGGACGGACGGACGGACGGACAGACGGACATGACGAATCTATAAGGGTTCCTAGTCATAAACTTCGGAACTGTAAAAGTAGCCTATGTCCTTTCTCGGGTTCTAGGCTAAATGTGTACCAAATTTCATTTAGATCATCTGCTCAGTAGTTTTGCCGTGAAAGACGGATAGATAGATAGACAGAGTTACTTTCTGATTTATAATATTAGTAACTAGGTTTTAAAAAAAATACTGAGTAATATATTTTCAGGTGGACGTGCCAACCCTATTAACATCGATTATGTTTGAACAAATGTTAATTCATTACACCCACTATGATTACGGGGTTTCAGGTGTATTGTGGTAAAATAATAGAACAATATTTATTACTATACGTCTCTTAGTTTTATTGCTGTTATTCGTCATACGACACATTGACAGTATTTATGACATAACTAGATTTACCCGCGGCTCCACTTGCGTGTATGGGGGGGGGGGGGTCTGGTAATATATCACGTGTATATTTTTTTGCAAATTTTCGCATTGCTTTCATTATTTTTATGTCAGTCAACGTGCAACCTTTCTACTCTACCCTTCTATCTATGTTATGTGGGTGGTTTCCGCACTTAGTCCTTTAAGTGGACCATTGTACTCCAGCCAGTCCACCTCCCTCCAGAAGCGGATAAGGTCTCCGAGTCTGTCCAGACATTCTGCAACAGATTTGGATTTTTGATCTGGGTATACTCTACCCTTTAAATTAAACGTAATTATTGTAGTCTTTAATTTTCTAGAATAAAATTAGTTGATACTTATACCTTTTTTTTTTTTTTTTTTTTTTTTTACGCGGGGAATGCTTTTCGCACCATACCCTTCGTGGGGTAGACGAAGGGCGTGTGTGGGACTCCCGGAGGAACCGGTCTACCCACTAAACCCCGCGGCGGCCTACCTCGGCAGTTGGGAGGGACACCAGGAACGCATCAGCGGCTTCTGGAGTCCCCCCTGCCGTACCCCAAAGGTTGAGGTACATCCCGGGGTGACTATTTTCACCCCCAGGACAGGACGGTGCAGCGCCTCCCATGGCTCTACGCAGTAAGAGGCGCATCACCAACCCACCCTGGCAACACCCCCCAGCCGCACCGGGGGTGTCACCTGTCTCGGGTCGTTTGCAGCGGTCACATCTCCCCAAGATGTAGCCGCAGCGACCCTTAGGCGACGATTGGGGAGCTAGCGACCTCTGCCGCGTCCCCTTCGCCGCCTCCTTCGAGCGGGATCGGCCCTTTCCCATACTTATACCTGTATTTTATTACAATGAAAAAAAAGGGTATCTTTGTAGGTACTAAAAAAGTACATGTGATATAGGAGGGGGGAGGAGTGGTAGTCTTAAACCAAGGGGGGGGGAGGGTTAAAAATGTCAAAAAAAGATCACATGAATAATGGACGGCCCCTATGTCGGTTATCGTGGTAAATAGTAGCCTATGTGCTTCTTCAAGAATGTGCTTCTTCTTCTTTCTTCAAGAATCAAAGCATCTCCATTGCAATTGGTTCAACGAGGTGATTGTGAAAGCGTAAGAGAGAGATAGATTATAATTTCAAAAGTAACTCTAGACAGTCTAGAGTTACTTTCGAAATTATAATATTAGTTACGATCAGTATGGATTCGCATTCGGAAAATAAAAATTAGGGACCAATGCTGACATCACAGTTTGGCTGATTGGCTTGCAATAGATTGATGCGAACCAATCAAGATCGAGAGAGCTTCATTCCTCAGAGAACGGCAATAGAGTGATTGATGATGATTATATGTCTATGACATTTCATTGTGAATTAACTGGTTACGGTTATTGGAATCATGAGCTCCTGATCCTGCGGGAGGGATTGAAACCGCATTAATTCACCCGTTTTCTCCCTTTTTCCCTTTTTTTCACATAGTATAAATTGAAGACTGTTCGCTACAATCTTTTAAACTACTATAAAGTAATTCAAGAGAAAAGTTTATATGTACATGAAAATTATAGTAGAGGAAATTTGATAATTTCAAAGACCCCCAAGCGAAGCCGGGCCGGATAGCCACAATATAAAAAAAAAATGACATTGTTATGTAGCTTCCTACTCAACCTTTCTCCACAAGACTAGACATTTAGAAGACTTGTCCGTGTGGTGACGGATTAAGAATACAAAGTGTCACCACCCCTATTCATTCCATGGGTGTCGTAAGAGGCGACTAAAGGAACAAAATAAGCAGCTAACATCACTGCCAAGAGAAGGAGGACTGTTAAAGGCTATTGATGATGATTGATGATCTAAAAGACTAGAGGTGATATAACTTCATCAATAGCATTTATTTGTCCACTGCTGGACATAAGCTCCTTAGAAAGGCAGGTTTTGGCTTACTATACCTCTTTGACTGGGTATACTGTATTTTCCTTCTCTTTGCGCTGATGTTCCCCTGCGTAGATTGCTCAATTAGTCACCTCTAAAGACACCCTCAGTATGAATAGGGATGATGACAGTCCGTATTTGTAACCCGTCACCACACGGATGACATATTAATTCGATGATATAATGTAGGTTACATACATCCTAAGGTGACCGCAATGACCCGTCTGGAATGCAGAATTAAGAGATCATTGAAGATAAGAAATTTCTTATCGCTCTTATCAACCATCTGATTGTGTCCATATGGGTGATTCTCTTGATGCAAAATAATACATAACAAAATGTTAATGTTTGAATCTGATTTATCAAGCATTCAGCTTTATATTTGTACTAGCTGATGCCCGCGGCTGAACTCGCGTCCTAGGGGTATGAAAAATAGATGTTGACCGATTCGCAGACCTAACTGATATGCACACAAACTTTAAGGAGAATCGGTCGAGCCATTTCGGAGGAGTTTAATTACAAACACCGTGACACGAGAATTATATATATGGCTAGCTGAGTCCCGCGGTGTTACCCGCGCTTATTGTATTAGTGTAATTAAGTGTTATGAGCCTTGACGATATTAATATAAATCAATTGTATGAGCGTTTCTTTTCAATAGTTCACACGGAATTCAACAAAACTTTTGAAAAGAAGACAAAAAGTATTTGCCCTAAATTTATATTTAGTGATTGGGCAACTAAAGGTATCAGAATAAGTAGGGAAAGACTATTTGAGCTTTATGGCCTTAAGCCTTTTATAAACTCTGAAACTTTTAACAAGTATGTTGCTAAGTATTCAAAAACTTTTAGAAATACATGCAAGGTTGCTAAAGCCCTGCACATTAGCAACAAGATCAAATCAGCAGAAAATAAAATAAAGACAGTTTGGAAAGTCATAAATAACGAGACTAACAGGAAGAAAATACGTAACACTAGCAACACATTAGATACAGCATGTGGTCCTAAAAGCTCAAATCAGGAAGTAGCTGAAGAATTTGTAAATTTCTTTACCAATATACCATCAAAAACTACTGAGGCTCTTAATTCCTCACCTGATGTCTCAATTGATTTATTAAAGGCGAATGTGTCTGGCTGCCTGGCTGAATTTAAATTTAAACACATTAACCCTATGATAGTTATTAAGGCTTTCCGGCAAATAAAAATCAAACTGACCGAAGATCTATGGGGAATGTCTATCAAAGTTTGTACATCCATACTTGAGACTATAGCCCCATACTTAGCTTTAATTTTTAATTTATGTGTTGACCAAGGAGTTTTCCCTGATTTAATGAAATACAGTAAAGTAATACCTCTTTTCAAATCCGGGGACAGTAAAGATACTAATAATTATAGACCTGTATCCGTGTTACCAGTTTTTAGCAAAGTTTTTGAAAAGGTAATGCTTAATCAAATGCTCGATCATTTTAACACCAACAGAATCATACATGATCAACAGTATGGTTTCACCAAGGGACGTTGTACAACTGACGCCGGTGTAACCTTATTAAAGCATATATTTACTGCGTGGGAAGAGTCCCAAGACGCCATAGGAATTTTTTGTGACCTCTCCAAAGCATTTGATTGCGTAAATCACGACACATTACTTTTGAAACTTGAGCATTACGGACTAGGAAAACTTGCACTGAATTTGGTTAAATCTTATTTGAGTGATAGACAACAATATGTGCAAATAAATGGTGTTAATTCACAGGGTTTAAAAGTAAAAATGGGGGTTCCTCAAGGCTCAATATTGGGTCCTTTCCTCTTTCTAGTATATATAAATGATCTACCATATTTATTAAAAAATCAACCTCAAAATATGGTGTTATTTGCTGATGACACTTCCCTAATTTTTAAGATAAATAGACGGGCCCAAAATCTAGATGACGTGAATAATGCCCTAGTTCAAGTCCAGAATTGGTTCACAGCAAACAATTTGGTATTAAATGAAAAAAAAACCAAATGCATAAGATTTGCTTTACCGAATGTTAAGAGTAGTAATTGTGATATAATTTTGAATAAAGAGAAACTTGAATTCGTAGATAAAACTGTTTTCTTGGGGATTACGCTTGATGCAGGGCTACAATGGGGTTCTCATTTAACATCTCTTGCGGGGCGGCTAAGTTCAGCAGCATATGCTATTAGAAAAATCCGTCAATTTACTGATGCAGATACCGCTAGACTGGTCTATTTCAGTTACTTTCATAGTATAATGTCTTACGGCATCTTGTTATGGGGACGGGCTGCAGATATTGAGTCTATATTTATTCTGCAAAAAAGAGCCATCAGAGCCATATATAATCTTCGTAGGCGCGATTCTCTAAGGGAACTGTTTAAGAATATTGGCATCATGACGGTACATAGTCAATACATCTACGAAAACATAATGTACGTCAGGAAAAATCTTCATCTTTTTGGCAAAAGAGGTGACAAACATAATTACAGTACCAGAAATAGGGACCAACTAGTTCAGCCAGGCTTTAGACTCGCTAAAGTAGACTCTTCTTTTATGGGGTACTGTTTGAGATGCTATAATAAAATTCCACAAAGTATTCTTGAACTGAATGAGACAAAATTTAAAACATGCATTAAACGCACACTATGTAAGCAAGCATATTACAAGTTGAGCGATTATATCGCTGATAAAAATGCTTGGCTCAATGCTGGTCCTGCTTCACAAGGACAGGGGCGCATAAATTGATAGCATTAAATGGTATTGTTGGAGCTGCTGAAGATTGTACAACTTTCTTTGCATTGTATAGATTCAATCTCTTTAGTATTATATAATCGCATAGCCCATATTGTGTGAGTACTATGTACTAGGAAGCTATTCAAGCTATCATTCACTGAAAACCTACGTCTTTTCTTGACTGGAATCTGCCCTGGCGGTTGAGAGTATGTCATGCTCACTCAAATGTCACGCTGATGGTGGCGCGTGTGTCGGATCATTTAATTCCCTTCAAAATGGTTGAGTTGAATGGTGCGGATCCATGCGTCATGTTCGTGAACGGGCGCTGTCAGTTGTGACTGGTCATCTCTTAGTTGCCACGGCTTATTTGAATTAATTATTTTAATTTTCAATTGTATTTTTGTTGTACTATGGACACTTTTACGTGCACGTCTTGCTACATCGTTCTCACATAATGTACCATCTCAACATAAATGATGTAACCAAGATTTTGTAAAAAACATTTTGATTTAAAAGAGTGTCCATGGAGTTTCTTGCCCGTTCTTCTCCATAGAGATCTACGCTAGGGAATGGGCAACTACAGTACTTTCACAGTTTTTATGTCTTGTGACTGGGACTGTAGCTACATTTTTGTTTCGACAATTCAAAAGTGCCTGTAACTGGCCTACTTGAAATAAATGCTTTGATTTTGATTTTGATTTTGTATGTTGTAAATCTCGAGTAAAGCCGTGGAGTGAAGCTAGTCTAAAAAAAATAGCCTAAGTTATTCCTAATGTCATCAGCCATCTGCCAGTGAAAGTCGTGTTAAAATCAAGCCATTCCAAAGATTAGCCGGAACAAACAGAAAGACAGACGGACCAAAAAAAATTTAAAAATTTATTTTGGATATCAGCACCGTATATAGTTTAACTGCCTCGTTGGTCTAGTGGTTAGCGTATGCGACTACTAATCAAGAGGTCTCGGGTTCAAATCCCGGGTCGGGCCAAAAAGTGTTTTTGGGTTTTTCTTAGGAAATTCCTAATAGCAGCCCGGAGTTTGGAAGTTTGGCGGTGATTCACGCCCGTGCCTCGGAGAGCACGTAAAGCTGTCGGTCCCGGTTGTCATGAACATCTATGGCAATCGTTATTGGGAAGTCAGTGCCCTCAGATATACTGACAACTAGTTCAATTTTCGAATTTCAGTTCTCCCTTAGGGTTGCGGAGGTCCGATGCCAGTCGCTCAGTGGAAAAAACTGAAATTCAGGTAAAACCGGTTGAACTAGTAACCGACCCATTCAAATCAAACCATTTTATTTCAAATAAACCATACAACGGCACTTTTGAAACGTCAAGTAGTCAGTCAGTAGTCAGTCGTGCAGCTAATAGTCTGTTCCAATTCGTAGATCCTATGGAGAAGAACAGACAAGAAACTCCATGGACACTCTGTTCCAACATTGTTTTTACAATTTTACCCCAAATACCCCAATTACCCCAAATAAACTTGGGAATAAAGGCTCGGAAGAAGAGATCAGCACCGTATATACTTTGATATTCATTTAGTAAAATACTGGTTAACACACAGACACTCCAATTTCATTTATTTGTATAGATTTAATTTTAAAAAAATGTTACAGAAAAACAAAACAAACAACAAAAAAATTGTATCCAAATGTGTATCCAGAGAATTCCGCAGTACTTTACAGCTATATACAGGGCCGGATTTACCATATAAGCTGAAAAAGCTGAAGCTTGGGGCGGCGGAATTAGGGGGGCGGCAAAATGGCCCAAAAACTAAACTGGTACAGATAAAAACCTTTTTTAGGCAACCAACCAAAAGGAGTATAAATCCTGTGTCGCGGTGGGCTCTACAAACATACATAAAACTAACACAGAGAACACCTAGACTTAGGACAACAATTTGTGAATTGCACAAAGTGTTTTCCCACGTAGGAACCCACGACACTTGGCGCAGTAGAATGCAGCGTGGCTACCACTTAAAACACCTTTTTTTTTGACGTGTGGAAACCCCCTCGGGCCGTCACGCTACCGAAGTTTGCAACGGCATCGAACCGACTAAAACCAAATGGTGTGCCACTCTGCACCTGAAATAGCAGGGGTCCAAGGAACCTGTTATTACGCCCTCTGAATCTCTCCCAGTGCTTCCACTTACTGAAGCGGGTGCCATCAATTGCTTATCTCTCCATGGCGACGTACGGCATACGTGGACGTCGCCTACACTGAAGCCTAAAGGCCACTGAAGCGGATGGAGGAGAAAATTTTCCGTCCATTTGCGGCCACACTCAGGGTAGCATGACCATGGCATAGATCGCAGAAGGTTGCGACCGCGGAAACCGTATATGGCTCAAACCACCAATATCCTCTGGGGTCACTGGAGGCGTGCCATATTTTGGACGGTCATAGCCGCCGCCCACACCGGTGCATCGTACAGTGCCATAGACCAGACAACTCCCGTGTACAGTTGTCTCGTCGCGACATTGGCTCCACCCAAATTGGGCAAAAGTCATTCAAGTGCGGAGGCAATGTCGACCAGCTTCGGAGCAAGCTGTCGGAAGTGCTCGTCGAAGAGCCACCTACGGTCAAGGATCAGGCCCAGATAACCAACTCGACCTAGACATGTCTTGTCGATACCCCGCCGCTGCCGATTATGTACTGCCAACTCTTGGATTGGAACGTTGACAGGTGCATGGTTAGATCATAGAGGCCACAGGACGGTGAAGTTTGTGGATCGGAACGGGGTGGAGAATCGAAGGGAAGTGTGTTGCAGGGTTCCTCAGAGCTCTGTATTGGGCCCATCATTATGGAAACTCGCAGTCTGCTCGAATGCGCCCTCGGGATGCTGTAGAGGCAGCTAGTCCCCAATCGTTGCCTAAGGGTCGTTGCGGCTTCATCTTGCGAAAATGTGACCACTTCAAGCGACTCGAGCAGGCGACACCCCGGTGCGGCTGAAGGGTTTCCTCTGGGGCGGGTTGATGTTCCGCCTTTTACTGTGTAAAACGGTGAGAGGCGCAATATCGTCCTGCCCCAAGGGTAATTTATTGATTAGAGATATACCCTAGTCGTACCCTAGTCGGGGGGTAAGGCAGTGGGGACTCCAGAAGTCGCTGATGCGTTTTACGATTTAGGGGGTAAACCGGTTCGCCGGGAGTCCCATACACTCCCTCCGTCTCCTCCACGGAGGGTATGGTGCGAAAAGCATTCCCCGCAAAAAAAAAGGTGCATGGTTGGCAGTATCGGGCCTTACTTACCTATCTTTCTTAGCTTACCAAACCTTATAAGTAGTGCCATAAAAAACAAGCTTTGCTTAGCTTAAAAAAAACACAAAAGTTATATAAATAATCTAGTAACTAATTTTTTTTCCTAAAGAAAGGAATTAACTTAATTCTGAAAAGTGTATCTAATTTTAGGAGTCAGTAGGGGCGGCAAAAATTTTAAAGCTTTGGGGCGGCAAATGTGTAAATCCAGCACTGGCTATATAGCAGCTGCAGCAGAAATACTTTACAGCTGAAGAATTTTGTTTGACCAAACACACTAATCTCAAGAATGACTGATTCGATTAAACAAAATATTCCAGTTTTATAAAGCCTATAGCATTGTATTTACTACTAATGTGTTTGGTGACCACGACTCTTAGATTCTACTCATGCTTTCCATCAGATTCCGATTGAAAGGTTCAAATAAAATTAAAAGTTGCGTAGGTCAGTAAGTTATAGATAAATAAATGATATAATACGCTTCAATATGTTTATTTGTCTAACTATTTAGATAATACTAAAAGATATCAAGGTTATAGCTGCATTCAAAAATCGTGGCGAACTAATAAGCGTAAAATTATTTTCAAACACACATAATTCGTTCGTGTATTACAAAAATAAACAGTTTGTTCCGTATTATTTGACATGATGTGACGTGTGTGACGTATGTGTATAACTTACTACTACGACTTTGGAGTTAGGAACATTTTGAATTTCGTACAAAACGTCACACATGCGTCCCCGATTTTTTTTGCAAAAGCAATGATGTATAAAATTGACGTTAAAACTAAATAAAACTTGTGATTTATTTATAAATAGACATCAGATTATATGCAGTATCAAAATATCAAAGATTTCTTATTTCAATTCTAATATTTCTAATTACTAGTTACTACTAATAGTTTTACTTACTAACTACAAATTATTAGTAATGTTTTGGTATTTTGAGAAGATATTAGAATATGAGAGAATAGGCGCAAAACCGACGGCTTTTCAGGCTCTTCCATGCATTGGTGTTATTACTTCTCCTTTCAAACTCCGGGCACTAAGCATTGAGTATATGTTTCTTTAGTCAACAAAACTCAACAATACTTTTGTTGGAGTCACAGGCTGGACTAAGGGATTAGTAGAGGATTTGTGTTAGGTTTTCTTTCTGATTGTAGTGATATTGTTTTCAGTTTAGTCGACTTTTAAAATACCGCGTTTACCACATAAGTATACCATTCATATGTAAAATAAGAAAACATACTAATCGACGAACCCGTCTCCCACCTATTTAATATTAATTACGTAAAAATCTAAAGGAGGAACTGAATACACATTTTGAATGGTTTTGATGTTTAGTTTTAAAGTAACGATTTTTATCAAAGATCACATCATGTTGAATGGAATCACTAATATCATTAGGTTTTACTCATTGCTGTACCAACTGTCTGACCAGAATGTGTATGTAAAGTTAGTTTTTTTAAGTTCATGGACACGCGATTTCTTTGAAAATGTTATTCAAATTGTTATTAAGTAAATATATCCTATAGGTATCCTAGTACATATGTGGTATATTACGTTGGAATAAAAATATATATTAGCCCTCATTAAAGCTATTAACTAATCTGTTAAAAGCGTTTTCATTAAAAAACTAGTTTTTAATTAGAACCTGCGCTGATTCCAAGGTCCTTCGAAGACCTTTACACCTCAGATCATCATAAAGTTTTTTCTTAGAGATAAATTATTTTTAAGTACGTATAATAAATACAGTTATATTTTCATGATATTTAAAAACAACATCTCTAAGTTTTTACTTTTCCCAACAATATTTCGGGTCGGCTACTAGTTCAACCGGTTTCAGTTATTTCAATGAGTGGCTTTCCTCGGACCTCCAAAATCCTGGGGCGAACTGAATTCGAAGGCATAACTAGTTGTCAGTATATTTTAGGCAACTGATGTTTCAATAACGATTGCCATAGATGCTTATAACAACCGTGACCGACCGCTTACCGATGGAAAAGACCAGGAGAATAAGTTACACAGAACTGGAGCACTGCCAGTTATAGTAAAACTTGTCATCAACCAAAAATGTGCTATAGTACGCTAAAATCTCTATCATAAGGAGAGGCGCGAGGCCAGCTGTGGACCAATGAAGATTGTTGATGTGATACTTTACGAAAACAAGCCACAGAGATAGAGAGAGCCAGCTCGACCGGGGCGATAATACTCCCGGATAACCCGGTCTACCCATTAAACCCCGCGGCGGCCTACTTCGGCAGTCAAGAGGAGCTCCAGGAACGTATCGGCGGCTACAGAAGACGAACCTAAAAGTGACAGCATCCGTGCTGTTGTGTTTTGGTGAGTGCGAGACTCGAGGCCCAATGATGCAAAAAGGCCGCCATACTACATTGTCTGCACTCATACTGAGGATGGTGATCACCACTATTGCATTCTACTCATGCTTTCTATCATGCAAAAGTCACTTTCGAAGGCTTAATCATAAAAAAGCAGCAATAAAGCTGAAACTGGAACAATGAATTTATTTTAAAACATTACACCTGAAATACAGTAATAACTGTGAGTGTATATTCTGTATTACATTACGTGATATGACGTGAACTTGGTCAGTGGTAAATGTGGAATTGACTACCATTACTTTGGAGTTGAGAACATTTTGTATTTAATATTATTACAAGAATAAACAGATGACTCTTTTTAAAATAGGGGTTTAGGGATGGTGGAACTTTAACCTTACTTAAACCATTACCATAAGTTTGTGTACATGTATACAAGTAAATAAAATTCAAGTGTAATTTAAAATGAAAAGCTGCAAGAAAAAAAAAAATTGTGCCATTTTAAAACGAAACGCATCTAAAATAATATCCTAATTAAAAAATATTTTATTTGATATTTGATAAATAGAAATAAAAGTAAATGTACTTAAGTCCACAGTGTACGTGTTTTTTCAGATTAGAAGTGCAGTATGTAATGAATTATAATAGCTCACATTATTGGTGGAGCTCTCGTAACGGTACAGTCGCGCGCAGAAGGTTTCACGGCTAGGTCATGGTTTAGGAATGTCTGACGACCAGACAAATATTATCACTACTTCCGTTTTATTTACTGTCTATATTATATAATTCTAGTGTCACGTTGTTACTCACTATTAGAACATAACTTATTTTCAACGTTTTATATATTACTAGCTTTCATCTCCGACTCAATATTGTTGGGATATCGTTCCGGGATTTTCTCCGAGTAAATTTCTGAAATTCAGGTAAAAGCGGTTGAAATTGTAGTCGACCCCAAATAATCTTGGGAATAAAGGCTAGGAATAAGAAGAAGAGGAAATAATGTCACATATATACAATAGCAACCAAGAAGATACACGAAATGATCTATACGGAGTAACTACTAATATTGAATCGCGGTAGACGAATTCTCGCGCCGCCAATTAGCATAATATATATTGTGTATGATATGTATACAACATCCCAACATCAACTGTTCCCAGGCATGATCCCCTTGCCTGGTCGCAAGATCCTCCCATTGATGTTGGAGGAACATGATACCCGTTTCTCCACAGTGGTGTGACCACGACGTGATTGGAATCAACATTCAGGGAAGCCGATCAGCAGCGGTATCTTTTTCACTTCCACAGCGATGACCGTGAACCAAGTCTCAGCCAGCCAGCAAACTTGACCTCGATAGGGACACCACACGCAGAAAGCGACCGTTTCTACCCCTACAGCCTAATAATAATACCGGCTAATATATATTTTTAAGGATTTTTGCACCGACTGTACAATACTGTATACATACAACAGATCAGGTGCGCGGGCGCAATTTACGTACTCGAGAGCGCATATCGCACAGTGTCTATGCGCACAGTGCAGCATGGCCGCGCGCGGTTACATCGCGTTTTTCTCGCTCCTCGCGTTCTCTACCACATCTGCGTATGCGCAGGTCTGTCCTATACTCTAATATAATAATAATAATCTTCTTTTGCTTTAAATGGGGTAGTACTTAAGTGTTATTACAAGTTTAATATGTCTAATTAAACAGGCGTGAAGATAGGATGCAAAATTATTATAGTGAAATATGATTTTTTGTTTCAGGAAGATTATATTAAAAATTGTTGTGTGTTTTAAAATTTGTGTGTTTTTCTACGTAACGGTATGTTTTGTGCACGAAAGTTGTTTTTTATATGTATTTTCAAAATACTTAATTAGTATTTCGTAATATTTTATAAAAAGGTAAATATAACTATAATATTATTCTTGTTCTATTTCGGTCATATTTAAATTTTCATAAAGAGATTTATTTTTTGAAATATGAAAAATAAAGTACACAAATATTTGTACAGAACTATTGGATTACAACACAAACAAACACACAAACGGTTAGATTTCTCTAGTTACTAGGAATTTAATCATATTATTTTCTCATATTATTCTATCACTCTTTAATAATTAATTAGTGTACATTTTTATAAGGTAAGCTTTATATTTATAAGTAAAAAGAATTATACTCGTATTAACTCACAGTAAATATTGTTTAGTAGACAGTCTTTAAAATTTTGATTCTCATTATTAGATTCCTTTGATGGCCTAGTGGTTAGAGTATGCGGCTGCTGATCAAGAGGTCTCGGGTTCGATTCCCGGGTGGGACCAAATTTTTTTTTTGGAGTCTGGGTATTTTCTATGTATAATATGTATGTATTTACAAAAAAAAAGTATGTTAATGTATTTATATCAGTTGTTTAGTAGCCATAATACAAGCTCTGCTTAGTTTGGGACAAGATGACGTTGTGTTTAAGTTGTCCGAAACATTTATTTATTTATATTTACAATAGCGTGTAGTTAAACTGTTACTTTTCGAAATATTAAAAAACTATGTAAGTCCCTCGGTGTTACCTGCGTTTAGTGTAGTATATCTATAACTATAAACTAGTCAAACTAAAAGTAGTTCAAGTTACTCTTCACCAGTGAAAAATCAGTGAAGGCGTTCGAGAGATTAACCGTAACAAACAGACAGAAATTATAAAAATTGCCATTTTCATATACGTACCGTATATACTTGCATATGCATTAAGTAATAATTTTAACAAAAAGGAACCGACTTCAATAAAAAAATATTCCGAGTACCAAAATATTTGAGGAGTTCCCTCGATTTTCTTGGGATCCCATCAACAGATCTCAATATGGTGCGAATGGGACCACCTGTAAACTACGACCATTCCAATGCAAAAAGAATTTTTGAAATCGGTTCATAAACGACGAAATTATCGCTGAACATACATAAAAAAAAAAAAAAAAAAAAAAAAATATATTCCGACGAATTGAGAACCTCCTCCTTTTTTTTGAAGTCGGTTAAAAAAAATAAAACCATTATATAGATCTTCTGTATGTGTCATCACAATCAAATAATATTGAATTTAAAATTCTTCTGGGTTAACTAACATAATCTAATTTATTCTTAAGTAATCAGTTAAATAGCTTCATCATCATCAATCATCATCAACAGCCTTTAACAGTCCACTGCTGGACACAGGCCTCTCCTTAGAAAGGAGGTTTTGGCCTACTATACTACGCTGGCCAGACGGGTTGGTATAGGGTTGGTTTCAAGTTTGCCCAAGCCCCGCAGGCGCTGCCGGTGGCGGCAGCGGCCTCTAAAAAGAGGCCGCGGAAGCTACAGCCGCCCAAGACCGCGGCTGTAGTCGTCACAGTATTGCCGGAGGCGGCCAGTGGCGGGCTAACTTACGCGGCCCTCTTCAAAGGGGCCCGGCCCGGTCTCGCCGCTGAGTTCGGGGCCGCGGGGATGAGGCTGCGCCGCGCCCAGACGGGAGCTCGAGTATTCGAGTTCCCGGGGGCAGAGGGCGCGAAGACGGCCGACACTTTCGCCGAGAGGTTGCGGGAGGTGTTTGCCACCCAGGACGGTGTCAAAGTCGCCAGGCCCACCAAATGCGCGGAACTGCGCATATCGGGTCTGGACGACTCCATCACATCGGAGGATGTCCGCGATGCAGTCATGGAGAAGACTGGCTGCACCGCGGGCACCATCCGAGTCGGCACCGTCCGTCCGGGCCCGGGAGGCCTCGGCTCGGTGTGGGTCAGTTGTCCCGTGGCGTCGGCCAAAGTGTTGGCCGACGCGGGAAGCATGCTTGTCGGCTTCGTGAATGCCAGAATCACGGTTCTGGCCGCGAGGCCGATGAGGTGCTACAAGTGCCTTATCGCGGGACACACTCGCACCAAGTGCGAGAGCTGTTTCGACTGCAGCGAACTTTGTTTCCGCTGCGGTCGACCCGGGCACAAGGCGGCAGAGTGCTCTGCCGCCCCTCACTGCCCGATGTGTGCGGCGGGCGATAAGCCCGCCAACCACCAGATGGGGCAGGGGGGCTGCAAGCCTCCCCGCGCCTCTCGGCAGACTTCGGAGGCTAGCCCGGCGACCCAGGCTGCCTCCGACGTCAATCCGTCGACGACGTCGTCGCCCATGGAGGAGGTTGTAGAGACGATCCAGTAATGGATCAAGTCTCCAACCTCCTGGTCCAGACGAACCTCAACCACTGTGCCGCGGCGCAGGATCTCTTCCTGCAAACCATGGCACAGTGGTCGATAGGTGTTGCCGTAGTCGCGGAGCCCTATTTTGTCCCTCCCCGTCCAAACTGGATGGGTGACTGGGACGGCTCCGTGGCAGTCGTCAGCTCCACGGCGGCTCATTCCCCGCCCTTGTCGCTAAAAGACAAGGGTACTGGATATGTTGCCGTCGAATGGGGGGGAATCACCATTTATGGTGTATATTTCTCCCCCAACCGGAGTCTGAGCGACTTCGAGGTCTTCCTCAACAACCTGGAGACCTCGATACGGCGATTGGGGTCTGGGCACGTCCTCGTGCTGGGGGACTTCAATGCAAAGTCCATTGCGTGGGGTTCCCCGGCGACGGACGCCAGGGGCGAAGCCGTCGTGGAGTGGGCGGCGTCGGTGGGCCTCTGTTTGCTGAACAGAGGCGCCACCAACACGTGCGTGCGACAGCAGGGGGGGTCGATAGTGGACCTTTCGTTCGCTACCCCTGCAGTCGCCGCACGAGTAAGGAACTGGAGTGTCCTGGATGAGGTCGAGACGCTCTCGGATCACCTTTATATCCGATTCGAGCTCTCCCGGTCCCAGGACGCCAGTAGGGGTCACGCGGCGCGGCGTCCCTCCCGTTTTTCGCGGTGGGCTGTCGCCAAGCTGGACAGGGACCTACTAGAGGAGGCGGCCATTGTTTGCTCTTGGCTGTCTCCGCAGGCCCCGACCGAGGAGGTCAACGTGGGGGCTGGTCGCTTCGCCGATGCGTTAACACTCATCTGCGATGCGGCCATGCCCCGCGTTCGTGGCCGTCGGCCTCCTCGGAAGGAGGTCTACTGGTGGTCCCAGGAGTTGGCGGACCTCCGTGCGGCTTGCGTACGTGCCCGGAGGTCCCATACCCGGAGTCGGCGACGTCACCGCGGGGGCGGTGAGGAGGTGGACCGGCTTCACGAGGAGTACCGAGCAGCTCGGGAAACTCTGAGGCTAGCCATCTGCCGCGCCAAAGACGCAAGTCGAGTGGAGATGCTGGAGAGTCTGGAGCGTGACCCCTGGGGTCGGCCCTACCGTGCGGTGCGCCAAAAGCTCCGCACACCGGGCCCCCCCCTTGCGGAGACTCTCCAGCCCAGCTTCCTGCAGGAAGTGGTCGAGGGCCTATTCCCACAGCGGGCGGAACACACACCCCCGTCGATGGCCCGTCGTGGTCGTCGTCGGGACAGCGTGGGTGATGTTCCGCCTGTCAGGGAATCGGAGGTAGGGGCGGCTGTTCTACGGATTCGGTCCAAGAACACCGCCCCCGGGCCGGACGGGGTTCCAGCCCGAGTGATGGCCCGTGCCCTCGACTACATGTCGGACCACCTCAGGGGAGTGTTGGACGCTAGCCTGGCGTCCGGACGCTTCCCTGAGCGTTGGAAGTGCGGGAAGCTGGTGCTCATCCAGAAACATGGCCGGCCTGCCGATTCGGTCGCGGCCTACAGGCCCATCGTGTTGCTGGACGAGGCGGGCAAGTTGTTTGAGAGGGTTCTCTCTGTCCGCATCGTCCGGCACCTCAGCGAGGTGGGGCCCGACCTGTCGGACGCCCAATTCGGCTTCCGAGAAGGGCGTTCGACGGTCGACGCGATCCTGCGCCTGAGGGCCGTGACCGAAGAGGCGGTTAGAGGCGGCGGAGTGGTGTTGGCGGTGTCCTTGGACATCGCCAACGCCTTCAATAGTCTGCCATTCGGCTGCATCAGGGCCGCACTCCAGTACCACGGAGTGCCAGGGTACATGAGGCGGCTGGTGGCAGACTATTTAGAGGAGCGTACCGTCGAGTACGAGGACCGAGATGGCGCCTTGAGACGCAGGGCCATGTCGTGCGGTGTTCCGCAGGGGTCTGTCCTAGGACCACTCCTGTGGAACATGGGATACGACTGGGCCCTACGAGGGCGTCTCCCCCCCGGGCTGGGTGTAATCTGTTACGCAGACGACACCCTAGTCACGGCCCGGGGGGCAAACTTTGAGGAGGCGGCGCGCCTGGCCACCACGGGAGTCTCCCGGGTGGTCGGGCGCATCGAGGCGCTGGGTCTGCGGGTGGCCCTGGACAAGACGGAGGCCCTATTATTTCATGGGCCCCGTCGCGGTCCGCCCGCCGGCGCCTCAATCGAGGTCAACTCGGTCCTCGTACCGGTCCGGGCCCAGATGAGGTACCTGGGTCTGGTCCTCGACGGTAGGTGGCTCTTCGACGAGCACTTCCGACAGCTTGGTCCTAAGCTGGTGGGCACTGCCTCCGCCCTAGGGCGACTTCTGCCCAATTTGGGCGGGGCCAGTGTCCCCACTAGGCAGCTGTACACGGGGGTTGTCCGGTCAATGGCACTTTATGGTGCACCGGTGTGGGCGGCGGCTCTGTCCGCCCAGAATAGGGCGCGCCTCGCGACGTGCGCGAGTGGCGCGAAGCCGCTTGCCGAGCCACCATGCTGAGATGGTCGCTCCGGCTGGAGACCCCACGCGCTGGCTTAGCCGCCGTGAAGGCTCTTCAGCCGGTCATCGCGGAGTGGGCAGGGCGGCAGCACGGGACCCTTTCCTTCCGGCTGACGCAGGTACTTTCCGGGCATGGTTGCTTCGGAAAGTACCTGCACTCGGTCGCTAGGAGGGAACCGAGTCCCGCCTGCCACCACTGCGACTGCAGTGAGGACACGGCCCAGCACACGCTGGCGGTCTGCCCCGCTTGGGTGCAGTGCGGGCAGGCGCCGGTTGGAGTCCAGAAGGAAATCCCCTCCCTGGGCTCCTTCCAATACAAAGGCGCAGAGAGGGTCACTCCGTGTGGTTTTAGTCGGTTCGAGTCCGACACACCACCCCGCCGTAACCCCCGACGGAGTGACGGTCCGCGGGGATTTCCACACGTAAAAAAAAAAAAAAAAAAAAAAAAAAAAAAAAAAGAAAAAAAAAAAAAAAAAAAAGGGTTGGTTTCAAGTTTTCCTTCTCTTTGCATCGATGTTGTCTTGCGTAGTTTATCCCTTAGTCGCCTTTTACGACACCCGCTTGATGAATAGGGGTGGCGACACTCTGTATTCTTAATCCGTCACCACACGGACAAATAGCTTAGGTTATAGCTTAGGTCTTATATTAAAAAGCTTAGCTCGTAGTCTTTAACACACATTGCCGGCAGCGCATTCGGTATTGTTTAGAATGCCTAGGCAAAGTAGAAAATGAAAAATATTTCATACATTACCTTTTCCGTTTTAGGTATTCAATACATTTCCTAGGTATTATGTAGAATACCGTATTATACAGATTGCCGGTACCTACAAAAGATCGTAGCAGATGTTGATATTATTTAAACACGTGTATTTCTATTCAGATGTGTTTAAAACAATGTTTTACATATTTACTAATAAGTCCGTCTGTCTGTCTGTGACGCTTTCAGGGCATAATCAGAATTTTATAATACCTAGTTAAATAAAAAAAACATAAATTGAAATAGGTAATTTGTCAAATCTCGAATCCCGCTTCTGATGAAAATCCAAATTGGTCACTTAATTTCTTAAGCATCGATATATTTTGACATTTATGAGACATTTATCTTGTGTGTATTATTGAGTTATATATATTTTATGCTCTATTGCAGTTACAGCACTCTGAAACGTTATATAAATAATTTACCGAAAGGTTTAATCTATGACAAGTAGATAGTAGGGACGAAGACTGAATCCAACGGTGCAGCTGCCCTCTCCAGGTTATGCCGGTAAAAGTCTTTTATAGATCACATCTGGACACAGATCTCTCATTAGATGGGAGATTTTGGCTGACTATGATCAGTGAGTTAAATGAATTGTGTCAAGTTCTTGGGAAGTCAGGGCCCTCAAACTTAATGAAAACTAGATCAACTTTCGAATTTAAAAAAACTGAAATTCAGATAAAATAAGCTGAACTAAAAGCCAACCCCAAAATAATCTTGGGAATAAAGGCTAGGAAGGTAATGAGAGTCATTTATAACAGTCGACTTTACATAAAGTTTGAATGTATCATATTATTCTTACGAGAGAGCTGTGTCAGAGCTTTGGGTGCAGAGACGGTGTTAAGTGACTCTTATAAAGCCCGTTAGGCGAAGTGTAAAGTACATAATATTGCCCTTCACGACAGAGTGTGACAGAAAATGCATAGACAGTCGTGATAAAAAGGAAGGAACAACACTTTTAGACAGCTTAACAAGTAATAATAATATCTTAACACATCTAACGTGTGATCATCTGATCTCAAACAAGGTATAGTCTGTGTTATGGTTACGGGAATGTTGATATACATATGTCAGAGAGAAAAAATGATTGCTACACATTTTTTTTCCTTTGTGGATATCGAATTTACGATCCCCGTCTTAGCACTTAGAATCGCGTGAGCAAGGTCAACGCGGTCAGTACCTGGATGGGTGATTCGCAGGTCACGTTAAGACCGATCCCGGTTGTAACCGTAAGATAAAAATATCACGGCAAGATTACGTAGCTACAGCGCTGTCTTTGAAGTTCCTTTCTTTTTATTTTTTGACGTTGTTGAAAGTCCCTTCGGATCTTTGGCTCCTTGGGGACTCAGGCCAATTGTATGTGGTGTATTTCTACTAAAACCACCCCGACAGCCGGTCTCAGGCGCCCTGGTCTGAGGAGGACCTGGACCATATAATTTCAGGTCCTCCCCAGAATTGACGCCGCACTTATTTAGACACTATCCTGTGGGAGCCTGTGCTTCCCCGGACTATCGGCACAATCAAAATGTGTTTTGCCCTGGCCGCTAATTGTGGCCAGGGGACCCTCCTATCTCCTGCTACCAGAGGTACCTAACCTAACACGCACGAACTTATGAGCTCAACCGTCTCCTGAAACGAGATCCAAACCCAGCAGCAGGATTTTATGAGTTGTTAATTTGGAGGTGCTAGAAGCGTTCGATTTATTTGTGCGTTCGGATGTATATTTTTTCGAAATGTGTGTAATGGCCATTCCGATGTCATAGTTAAACCGAATCATTAATTTTAATAATATTTTGCACGAAGCTACTTTTATTCTTGAGGAAGAATATACGCTCTATTTGTATAATTCTGAATATGTACATATTGACGTTCAGGAGAACTACCTAGTACACGATTAATCTTGATTGGCAGTCGAACCCACTAATCTTGACTCTCGAATCGAACCGTATGGGCTTAAAGCCAGAAACCCTGGAATTGGTCCAGGGTTTCTGGCTCTTAGCTTTGATCAATCATAATTAAATACAGTATTTAGGTATATTAGTATTTAGATAAAATTGTTTTTTTCCTGTTTCCGTCTTAGTATCACTACTACTGCCCTCTGGAACATTTTGATCCATCCTAACCTAGAAGCGATTGCTTTTGGCAATAAGGCTGTCCTCTATACATGTATAGAAATAAATAAAATTAATGTGTCTGTTTGTAATATTAAATGAACAGTTTCTTACTAAATCTATATTTAGGTAGGTACTTAAACTAAAAAGCAATTTTTTTTTTGTCTGTCTGCCTGTCGGTTTGTTCCGTGTAATCTCTGTAACGGCTGGACTGAATTTGACGGGACTTTCACTGGCAGATAGTTAATAACATAAGGAGTAACTTAGGTAATTTTTTTCTTAGACTAGCTTCTCTCCGCGGCGTTACTCGCGATTACAACAATAGCCACGGATTTTTTTATATTGATCTCGAATTATTAGCGACTCTTGCGCAACTGTTGAAGGTGACTGTGGGAATCGGGTTGCGGTGGTGTAAGACACACCTGTGTATACACAATGAGACAACACACAAGCAACTGAATAACTTAGAACATTAACTTTGTGACGCGTTCTTGATTGGAAATTTACATACATACTAATATTATTAAGTTGAAAGTAACTCTATCTCTGTAGCAACATAACAGACAGACACACAGACAGGTGAAACGCTTATAGTGGTAATTGGTAACAATCATTGAGGGTAAGCAACGACGGCGCGGTCAGAACTAGATGGGTGACCGTTTTTTATGAGCATTTCCGTAGTTCGGAGGTCAAGTCGGTCCCGGTTATCATAAGATAGCAGTCGTGAAGTTTAGTTGAAAGCCTTCGGGCGGCGTAAACATCCAACGGCAAGATTACGTAGCCACAACGTGTCTTGCCAGTCCCCAACCCGCACTCGACCAGCGTGGGGATGTATGGCCTTAACCCTCTCCTGAGAGAAAACCTGAGCTCAGCAGTTGGACATGATGGGTTGTTGATTTTATTTGATTTATTGATTGTTGATATGGAGATATTTTTTGGCTACTCTACCGCGAGAACCGATATATACGCGGAATATTATAATAAATGCTGTTATTATCTTGTATTTCATATAAAATGAATGCGACAGGGTGCTTTGCATTTTCTGATAAAGGTCTTCTATTTTGATCAGATATTTGTGAATCACACAACCGACCCAGAAATCGAACTAGAGACCTCAAGCATAGCAGTCACAATTGCGCCACGGAGGCAATCCATAGGAGTAGAATAGTAGATGATTACCAATTTATCAAATACCTATGACGTCAAAATAACAAGGCATGACGTCATACGTAAGCTATTTTCAAATCATTTACAAAGAAGCATACATGTAAATAAGATTTTTATGGACCTTATAAAGAAATAACCTTTTCATTCTTCTAAAAAAAAAATACGTTCCATTGTAATTAAAAAAAGGAATTTTAAATAGAAGCCAGGTAAATAGCGGCTCTATAAACAGTTACCTTTGCCTGTGTTCATCAGAAAAAAAATCGATTCGATCGTAATTTGAAAATTGAAGATTTAAAAATTGAATTTTAATTTTCAATGGCAACATTTTACTGCCCCATTGTATAAAATTAGACAATAAAAAAAGTTAAATCTTTATAAAGACCACCATAGAAGTAAACATTATTAATAAATAGCATTTATGACATAACAGCTGCATAGATGACATGCACACCATTGTGTTTGCAACCTTGTCAGTATTTACTTTGCCTAGAATGAAATGTAAACTATTTTTAACCGACTTCAAAAAAAAGGAGGAGGTTCTCAATTCGTCGGAATCTTTTTTTTTTTTTTATGTATGTTCACCTATAATTTCGTCGTTTATGAACCGATTACAAAAAATCTTTTTGCATTAGAATAGGCGTAGTAGCTTACTGGTGGTCCCATCGTCACCATGTCGAGATCTGATGATGGGATCCCAAGGAAATCGAGGGAACTCCTCAAATACCATAGGCACAATTGTCGCGATTTGGGTACTCGGAATAGTTTTTCATTGAAGTTGGTTCTTTTTTGTTAAAATTATTAAATATAATAATGCTCTATTTAGCGAGTCTCAGTATTTTGACTACTTGCTACAATAGCTTTACTCTATACAGATAAATAAAATATACATTCAGTGAATATGATACATTTAGTTATAATGATCATATTTCTCAGTAAAATAAATACGTTTCGTAAATCAAGAGTTTTAAAAAGCATGACCAATGAACATGTCATCCATTTCCAAACCAATATTATAATTCCGAAAGTAACTCTGTCCGTCTATTTATCGATCTGTCTGTTACGCTTTAACGGCTATAGCGATTTCAATTAAATTTGGCATGCAGATACTACGAATCTTAAGAAAGGACAGGGGCTACTTTTAACCGCGATATAAGATACTCGCCACTCGCCCCTAAATATATACCTACTATTGATTTTTTAGTTTAATATATAGCCGATTTCACTCACAAATAACTAAGCCGTCTATTAGTAAAAGAATTTTCAAAATCCGTGCAATAGACCCCTTACAACGAACGTCACAAACTCACACACTTTACCTCTTTTTATATTATCACTAGTTGACCCAGCGAACTTCGTACCGCCCAACTTTAAAATTCCAGAACTTGATTGCGAATCTAAACCGTTCCCACATCCCCTCACAAAAATCCCCACACAAAAAATTTCATCAAAATCAGTCCAGTCGTTTGAGAGAAGTTCAGTGACATACACACTCACACAAGAATTATATATATAAAGATAGACATATAACCAGAGTCGCCTGCAAAACTAGTCGGTTATAAATAAGTAGGCACGCTAAAGTAGAGTTGCCAACCGTCTTGTTTTCCCAGGACATGTCCTAGTTTTTTAAGTGTCCGGATGTCCTGAATAGTTTTTAAGGAGCGTCCTGGGTTTTTAAATTTAGAATAATTCACGCTCCTCTTTTAAAATTTTATCGTTACGTTACGACCTTACGGCTCGCAGTTGCAAGTTATCTCGCTGCGTGCCGTGCCGTGGAAAAACTGAAATTCAGATAAAACTGGTTGAACTAGTAGACGACCCCAAATAATATTGGGAATAATGGCTAGGAAGTTGTAGATGATGAATTACTTAAGTTTCATTTCACCTATATTCACTTCATATTAATTTAACTATTGCAAACTCTATTGTTGCGTCCGGTTTTTAAAGTGAATTGTCCTGGTTTTTCCAACTTCAAATCCTAGTTTTTTTAATTTGGGGATGGCAACCCTACGCTAAAGAGACTCAGAGAGGAGAGTTATGAATGGGCGTTAAGTTCTCTACTGGTCTGCCTACCCCTTTACAGGAATAGGGCGTGACTATATAAATGTAAGCACACAATCTATAGCCGGTATTCATTTACGTGAACAAAGCAAGGTTATTGCACAATCAATAATGAACTGCAGTCTGTAATGTAATGCGATACAGATGCGATCACAATATGTCATATTTATACTAGCTGATACATGCAACTTTGTCTGGGTTATTCAAAAATATAGAAATAATAACCTGACTGCTTGTGAAAAAAAAAAGAAAAAACACTAGTAGGTAGCACAATATCCATACAAAATTGTTTTTTTTTTAAATATATTAAGCCTACCAAAGTGACTCTACTCTGCCTGATGGAAAGTGTGGTTGATGGGGTGCCATTGTGAGGGTAGGCAATGTAGCATGGTGACACATACCATGGCAGCCTGGTTAAATGATTCGGCCTCCGAAGGCCGGGAGAATGATGCAGAATGATTGTGCCTACGGTTTCGCACTCACTAACAAAATACGACAGCAAGAATGCTGTCATTTATAGGATGGTCTTCTGTGTGAGGGTAGTACTGGCCCGGTTGTCTAATGGTCTAATACATTCGTTTTGTAAGCTCATTATATACTATAAGATGTCGCATGCGTTATTATGTTAGATCTTGCTTTGCTAGTAGCTTACAAAGTATTATAATATAATAATTATTAAACACACATACATACTATGCAAAAATGTTACCCTCCTTTTAGCGTAGACTTTATTCTTTACTAGCTGCGGTGTTACCCGCGTATTTTCGAAATAAAAAGTAGCCTAAATATGTGATTAACCAGAACTCATTTTTAACCGACTTCAAAAAAAAGGAGGAGGTTCTCAATTCGTCGGATTTTTTTTTATCTTATGTATGTTCAGCGATAATTTCGTCGTTTATGAACAGATTTCAAAAATTCTTTTTGCATTGGAATGGGCGTAGCTAGTGGTCCCATCGTCCCGGAATAGTTTTTCATTGAAGTCGGTTCCTTTTTGTTAAAATTATTAAATTAGCTATTTACAAACTGACATTATGGTTGCTATGCAAGTTTGTTATGCATAGCAACCTGTGAAGTTTAGACAGGAGATAAACAGTGATACATTTTGACATCTACGATTTATGTATTTTTATAATCACCTAGCTTTCACCCGTGTATCTCGATTATTGCAGTAAAAAGTAGCCTATGTGTTATTCTGATATATAAGCTATATTACTGTAAAGTTTCATCCAAATCCGTTAAGTAGTTTTTGCATGAAAGAGCAACAAACATACATACTTACAAACTTTCGCGTTTATAATATTAGTAGGATTGTTCACACATTTTCTTATTTATGCTACAAGGAGATTACATATACAAAGCGAGGTTTACCCAAACCTGAGTTTTCTTCCAGCGCACCTTTAGAGTAAATAGAGGATAGTATAAAACGTAAAGGCAAAGTCATGTGTGTACTAACATTAAACAAAAAAAAACTAATTAAATACCTCATCCGAATGTTATGGACATTAATTTTTATAACAATATATATTTATATTATATATACTTACATACGTAGACAGACATATACATAAATATATACATACATACACATATACGTACACACACATACAATATAAAATACAAAACAAAAAACAGTCAAAATAGAAGTCGTGTAAAATGAGAAACAATGTCACGCTACGGGCTATGGGAGCCGCAGATGAGGTCGCACTGTTCAGTTTAGTTAAACTCTAAAGAACTAGAATAGAATTAATTGATTTTACACTTTGAAATACCCATATTGTTAGGAAGCAGATTTGTTATAATCAGTGATAAAGCATAACACAATCAAACCAAGGTATTAAATCTCTTTTATCATTATCTGATTATCTTATTGTAAGAAATGATGTGTTATTCTCAAAGAGATCCATCAACCAACCATTCAGCTTGAAGCAATGTCAAGATCGTAATGAACCTTGATCTGTATACTTGGAATTCCATCGAAATTCTTTCAGTAGGGTATGTTATCTTAGGTAAACAGCCACCTTGCGATAGGAGCCATAGGGCCTACTAAATTTATAAGAAAGACGTTAATGAACTTATACTTGCCGTAGTTTTAAGCAACAAACTGCTATTCCTGTCACTGGGTAATAACAGTACTCCTAGCCAAGTTGCAATCGTTTTCTATTCTATTACGTTGACTTCAATATAATTCAGTCACGTGATCAAAACAAAATATTAGCCAATGAAACAAGAGAATTGAGAAATAGGATAGAAAACGACAATGATTTGCACTCGGCTAGGGGTCAGCTCCCTCGTGTTGTTTCTCGTAGCCTAGCTAGGGTTTCGTGCTGTTGTTATGTATACTTAGTTTGTTCGATGGGGTTCTTGAAACACCCCTTAGCATAAAGCTACACAGTAGAAGTCATTTTTAGGGTTCCGTGGCCAAATGATATAAAACCGAACCCTTATAGATACGTCTGTCTGTCTGTCTGTCCGTCCGTATGTCACAGCCACTTTTTTCCGAAACTATAAGAGCTATACTGTTGAAACTTGGTCAGTAGATGTATTCTGTGAACTGCATTAATATTTTTACACAAAAATATATCATTTTTTTCTAAACTGAATAGTTTGCGCGAGATACACTTCCAAAGTGGTAAAATGTGTGTGGTCCCCCCTGTAACTTCTAAAATAAGAGAATGATGAAACTAAAAAAAATATACTACAATTAATATACTAATATATAATATAATATACAATATACATATATATAAATATATAATACAATATACATATACATAAATATATAATATACAAATATACTACAAAAATATAATTACATTTCTTTCAATCAAAACACCATTCTTAAAACATTGATGAAAGTTACAACGAACTACAAAAAAAATTATATGATGTTACTTGCTGCTACCGAACCCTTCATGGGCGAGTCCGACTCGCACTTGGCCGCTTTTTTATTACACTATAAAGTCACACATAACAATTCAAACAAAACACACACATAAACACTTTATGTGTAATAACAGTGTAATGGATATTGCTATTTGAGCTTGTGTATGTATTAGAATGAGGGTACCGCCTGCATATGGCTACATCCTAACATATTATTCTATGCCCATGATTGATTAAGGGTGGTGACACTCACGAACAAAAACATAAGGCTTTATAGTATGATTTGTATGCATTTTAACATACAGTATGTTGTAATTTATTATAATATATTTAGCTATGTAACGGTATTCCTGAACGGGACAGGAAGCGAAACATTGAATTTAAATAAAAGTATTATTTTATTCTAAATAATATAATATGTAGGTTCTGCCTACATATTGTTTATTTTATATTCATTTGGTGAACCTGAATTGCATACATTATCGTCAAAGGTTATAAATAATTTAACATGGAAAATTCAGTTATCTAATCTGCATTATAGGAACTATAGGTAGTCAATTCGTAACTTATATCTTAGACATCAGTGGCAGATGGCTACGAAGTCGACTAAGAACTTTTAACAAGCGATTTTAGTTTTTACCTATATTTTAATTCTTTAGGTATCAGTTTTCCAAGTCGAATCTCAATTTTTTTAAATTTTTCTTGTTATCATCGTACAATTATCCCAATGGTGCATTACACCATCAAGTAATTCACAACAAAAAAAATATAATTATATTTTTAAGACATCAGACACATAACCATGCACCAACTAAACTACCAAATGACGGAAGACTTGCTTACCTACATCACATAGTGACTGCTTCCTGCATAAATAATATTATCCTACGTTCTCATAACTACACACTTACCCTCCCACACTCACTCTCACTAAACATACATTCCTCTCTAGACACAACACTCACTCACAATACAATCTTATAGGATGTGTACTGTACAATAGTATATATATATAAATAGTTAGCAACAATACTTTTAGGAAATAAATTTTATTAAAAAATGTATCCTGATTGCTCCGCACCAACATTCACGACTGTTTGAAAACCTGTGACTATTTAATCCACGACTGAACACTGTCAACCAAAATACAGGCTCTGACTAGTTTGGTAAACAGTCTCATTACCTAAAACGAAAAAAGAATGTGTAGCGTCTAAAATTTATGTAAGCACTGTGAATGTATTCTTTTTTTTGTGTCTAATAAACATTTTTTTTTTTTTTATTTATAACGCCGTAGAGTATCTAACTAAGCAGAGCTTGTACTCTAGTAGCACACTTGTACTAGATAACTGATAATTACACACATCAGATTTTTGTAAATACATACATATGAAATACCAAAACTCCTAAAGAGTACCAAACCAAATTATCCTCGCTTCCCTTTAAATCTAACCTTGATCTACATGTACAACCAATTGAAGCAGTCATTCTTTGCTTACCATGTAAATTATATCACGGACATAAACAAACAAAATAACAAATTGTTTACTGTTAAAGATAACATAATTATTAAATCTTAGCTAACAGGCGTATTTATTACCAACGCGGCGACGACGTCACGTTCACGACACGATACCGATCTCACTGGGTGTTTTCTATGTATTCTATGTATAAAAGTTGTCTAGTACCCATAATACATGCTCTGCTTAGTTTGGGACTAGATGGCGTTGCATGTAAGATGTCCGAAATATTTTATTCAGAACATTACCGCTTATGTCTTTATACTTACACATTGTTTCTTTTTATTCTTTCAATGATATTCATGCCTTAGAACGGGCACAATACGCTGGCACTGGGAGGAGTTCAGAAGGAGATATCAACCTGGACTCCTCCTCCACGTGAAAGAGAAGCGCAGAGAGGCCACAAAGTGTGGTTTTTAGTCGGTTCGAGTCCGACACACCGCCCCGCCTAAGAAAACCCTGGTGGGGTGACGGTCCATGACGATTTTCCACATGACAAAAAAAGGCACAACACGCTGAATACAGGCCTTAAAACTAGGTTTTATTCTACTATACAACTGCAGGAATTTTTCAAATAGGATCAGTACTTTCGGAGATTAGTGCATTCAACCAAACCTAAGTACTTTTCAGCCTAAAAATATTAGTATAGATATGGTTCATTTTCAGTTTGGTGTCTCTTTTTTACAATACCCATGACATGAATAGGGGCAGTGATACTCCTTAATAGATAATTTATAGAGAGATTAATATACTATCAGAGAATAAGGAGTATCACACATAACACCTACTCCTTATAAGGGAGTTTCATAAAAATATCTAAATAGAAAAAAAGGTTGACAGCCTAAGAATTCTTCCCATTCATTGAGTAGTAGTTCTCAACTGACTGGGAAGAATTCCTAATACGCATTCAGTTAATTAGCATGACATTGAAGAATTAGATTTAATTTTATTACTTTTCTAATATATCGTAACGGTGTCGGACCCGTCTCGTGTAAAACGTTCACAGTTGACTGAAATGGAGCAAATAAATAATCGCAATAGCTCTGTTTGTCTTCACATTAAATACGCACGCAGAGTTGTTGCTACTTCATACTTATCTTGTTAATAATATAAAAACGAATGTGTGTTTGTTTATCGGGTACTATTTCATGTCGTAACTACTGAAACGATTGTCGTGAAATTTTATATATACTGAAATAATTTACATGGAATTTTAAAGTAATCAGAATAACACAATTTTAACTACTATAACCGGCATATACAAAGGCATAGCCCCAGGCAAAACCTAGTCATCAACAACTAATAACGTCCCACTGTTGGACTCGGTCCTCTCAAGAGAGGGTTAAGAGTCTAATACATTCCCACGCTGGCCGAGTGCGGGTTGGGGATTGGCAAGACACGTTGTGGCTACGTTACGGCCCGTTTACGACCTTACCGCTGTGAGCGGTAAGGGCTTAGCTAAGAGCGGCGACTCGTGGCGTGCCTCGTACATTTTTATACTTTTGATATTACCGCTCGGCGTTTCATAGCTATGAGCGGCGACTCGTGGCGTGCCTCGTACATTTTTATACTTTTGATATTACCGCTCGGCGCTTCGCTCTTAGCTACCGCTCACAGCGGTAAGGTCGTAAACGGGCCGTTAATCTTGCCGTTGGAGTTTTTTAAGCCCCATAAGGCTTTAAACTAAGTTTCACGACTAGTGATGGGTCGAGGGCGAAAACAAATACGGGCGGAAAGGCATAAACTGGGCAGATTGGGCATAAATAAGTTTACGCCCGAATAAATGCCCGAGCACTGGGCAGAAAAAACGAATACCTTTGTTTTGTGAAAAACAAATGTTTTCTTAATCAATTTTTCTTAATTTAAATGAAAGTCAGTATGTTGTAAATTAAAACTTATAATTATTTATAAATTATACATTTTTGTAATTAAAATCACAAATAATCACAGTTCGTTTCATTATTTTTGTCGAAAATTCGTAAAAAATTAACAAATATAACTCTTGTAAATATGTATAATAATAACATTTTTAATTTTTTCATTCGATGTTATTTTCTATATTTCTAAATGTATTTTTTAGATTTATATATTTAAAAATGTAATGAATAAGTATTTTGATTTTAATAAAGACAACAATAATAATAATAAGTGGCAGCTTGGCAGTGTAGAATAAAACATATTACTGAGTCCAGGACACTCATCGCCAAATTAATTGCCTATGAATCTGGTAATACGCGACCGAGAGTCATGTGGTTTATGAAACAGGCATTTTTGGAGGCTACCATCAGTCCTCAACAGTATACAGGCTGAATTTTTGAGACGGGACAATAAGGGCAGGTACCTTAACCGTTATAGTTACAGTAAAACGCTTTAAGAAAACTATCCATAATTTTTTAAGATATTCTGAACTGCATTTTCAGATTTTGAAAAAAATGTACAGCCAGCAAGAACATGGTCATTTTAAGCAAAAACTTTTTTTAATGCCAATCGATCCTGGTTCCTATAAGGATCAAAAGTCTCTATTGGACCGATTGAGATTTGAGTACTAGAAATGTCAGAAATCGCAAAAAAACTTTTCTCATACATTTGTACGGAAATAAATCATTTTAACATGTATTTTAGACACAGAAAACAGATAACTGCCATTTAGATAACTTACATTTAATTAATCTACGAAATAAATTGCTCAAAACGACCGCTGTTTTCACGAATACATAAGTTCATTCATTTTTGTACTGAGCTAGTAGCAGCTGATAATTTACTTGAATAGATATCATTTAAAATCCTTGTTAATGCATCTTTCAGCTCCTGAATACTGTTGTATTTTTTTTGTAGTCTTCGTTTTTAGATAGCGCCACGGAAAAATATCGAGAGGCGTTAGAGCGGGGCTACGAGGTGGCCACTTGGTTGGACCATGTGTACCTATCCACTGTGACCCGAACTGCCTATTCAAACTGAAATACGCGGCTGTAGTGTGGCGGAACGCCATCTTGCTGAAAATAAACTTTTCGCAATTCTGACAAGAGACATTCATCCAACTGCTTTTGGAGATTCTCTAAAATGACGTCGTTATACACGGCAGAATTAAGAGTACTTTCATAAAACTCCACCATTACCACACGATACTAGTCGCAGTCGATACTTACTCGCGTACCAAACCAATGCAGATTCCGTGTTTCTATTATTTACAAAATACGCTTAATACAAAAGATGCATCAAAAACGATTTTAAATGATATCTACCTAAGAAAATTATCGGCTGCCACTAGCTCAGTACAAAAACCAGTGTACTTATGTATTCGTTAAAATGGCGGTTATTTTCACCAATTTATTTCGTAGATCATTTAAATGAAAGTTATCTGTTGTCTGTGTCTAAAATACATATTAAAATGATTTATTTCCGTACAACAATATGGAAAAAGTTTTTTGCGATTTCTGACATTTCTAATACTCAAACCTCAGTCGGTCTAGTAGAGACTTTTGATCCTTATAAAAAACAGGATCGATTGGCATCAAAAAAAGTTTTTGTTTAAAATGACCATTTTCTTGCTGGCTGTACATTTTTTCCAAAATCTGTAAATGCAGTTCAGAATATCTTAAAAAAATATGGATAGTCTCCTAAAAGCGTTTTCTTGTAACTGTAACGGTTAAGGTACCTACCCTTACTGTCCCGTCTCAAAAATTCACCCTGTATGTCAAGTGTCAATAAAGAGAATAATAATAAATCTTTAATTTCATTATCATCGTCATTTAAGTCGATGTTAGACGTTACATCAAAAAATTCGGTTCGACTGGTTGATTGTGATGGTTGAGCATCATGAGACGTATTAATTTGACTCTTATCATCATCATCATCATCATCGAAAAAATCATCAAATTCTGAATCCGACTCGTTCAAGTTGAATAACGGTAGGTTGAGCAAGATCAAGTCTTAATTTACAACATTTTTTAATTGATGCCTACCATTGTGACTCCACTCTGCCTGATGGTAAGCATGAGAGGGGGCCACCACACTGTCTGCGATGGAGGAAGTATGGCGACGCTGACCCAAACTATAGCGGCTTTGTGAGATGCTTTTTCACACCCCTCTTAAAGGACTCGGGTTCATAATGGGAAGGAAAGACGTGGGATGGTAGCGAGTTCCAGTTTTTAACCGCTCGGCACAGGTCTTTCCTAAACCAAGTTTTTTTCGGTATTAAGTCAAAATGAGGTGAAAAAATAGATATTTCAAATCAAATAAATTACGGTGTATTCAGGACATAGAAAGGTAAGTTTTCACAAAATTTCTTAAAAAAATAATTTTATTTGTAAGATATAAAAAGAAAAAACCAAAAACTTGGTTTTTTGAATATTTAACATAAAATTTGAGGTTATGTGAAAAAAGTGCAAATACAAAAGTTGTAGATCTTTTTATTACCTACAACTTTGCCTTGAATTTTTTTTTCATAGGATTTGTAGTTTTGCCGGAAATCGACATAAACCGTTTTTACCCTGAAAACCTCCCCCCTACCCCTTCCCGACCTTAGATCGCCCGTAAATTATTTTTCCTTCCATTTTTATAATATTCGCCTCCTTTTCCAATGGGTTTCATCACTTTCATCCTACTACAATTTATGTTCACTTTTAATTATTTTAAGACGCTTCTACCCTGGTCTATTATGTCAGTTTTACATGTAATAGGTATATACTTATACTATCGACTATTGTTATCGAAACAAAAATACTGTGTTTATGTCACAGATTACTAACTATAACATATAAAGAACTGCTATCATTATAATACTCAGTTTGGTTTTTTTTATACGCCCATGACCATAGATTTATAGAAAAAACTAAAATAGTAACATATTTATATCCAGGAATATATCATATTATCATTGTTAATTACTCTTTGCTGCATACACATATATTTACACACAATTTAAATTAATAAAATGTAAATTGAAGTTTTTGCCCAGGTAAAGGGCATTTATTCGGCATTTACGGGCATTTATCGGGCACTTATTCAATGTGCCCAATCCGCCCGGGCAGAAACCCATCTCTATTCACGACTGATATCTCATGATAGTAACCGGGGCCGACTGGTTAACGTGACCTCCGAATCATGTAAAAGCTCATAACATGCCATGCCACAAACAGTCAGGTATCTATGTACTGACGGTGCCTTCGATGCTTACCCTCGGCGATTGTTTCGCATCACCTAAAGCTGGAAACACATTATCGGACGCGACTGACAGACAAACAGTCAGTCTTGTGCCAGATTTCTGTCGGACGTCCGAACGCTCAAGGTCAGTCAAAGGTCACGACCACGACTTACGTCCGATAGTTTGCACAGCTCAGTGTATATACATATTCCAGATCACGGCTATCAGCCGCGTCCGTCAGCCTTAGTAATTTATAAATAAATATTATTCCAGTTGAATGAAACGTGCTTCCAAACTATTTTATGTACCTAACTTCGTGCACTGCTAATCTTGATATGATGTTATGTCGGGAATGCGCTCGAAAGGCTTACGAAGCGATAACACTGATTCAGCAACTGTATATAGGTTGTGATGTAAATAAACAAATACTCGACATTAATATACTTACTGTGAAGTTTAAATTAGTAAATGTTGTTTAATTAAAGTATTAATTAACGTTTAACTTTTAATGTACCTACTGTCATTCGGCCTTACTCTGGAATTAAATAAATATTTCGGACATCTTACACAACACCATTGTCCCAAACTAAGCAGAGCTTGCATTATGCGTACTAGACAAATAATATAAATGCATAAATATACCTTTTCCTGCAAATACATACATATTTTGCTTAAACTACAATTGCGATTTCAATACGAATCCAATTTCAAATTACGATGACAATAGTGACGTAGTTTCTAATTTAAGAGTACGATACGTCACAATTCCAATACCGATCAGTCGGAATTGAAGTCACACACAGTGTATATAAGTCACAGTCAATAGCAAGGTTGCTAATCTGTATAGGTAGGTATACTTGTTCGAAAAACCTAATCAAAACCTAAGGCGATGTTTGCAGTCAGCCAAAGAATGTTATGCCAAAAACTTTTATTAGTGTAGCTATAGGTACTAGGCTTTTCTTTCGACGGAGTATTTTTTATGTTTAAGCCTACCAAAGTGACTCTACTCCGCCTGATGAAAAGCATGAGTAGAAATAAGGGATAGGGGATACCATGGTGGCCTAGTGAGATATCCGGTCTCACACTCGCCAACGAAATACGAAAGCAAGTCTGTCATTTTTAGGTTGGTCTTCTGTGCGAGGGTAGTATTATAGGTATAGGAGCCAACCCATTCGTAATGAAGGAGTTGTCTCTTAAAAAAAAATTAGTGACGTATTTTTTAGGGATGAATTTAAATCATACCGTCCGGATCCTTTAAGAGTAGAGCTCCAGAGGCCAACCGATAAACCGTTAGTGGAGCCCCACATACTTGTGGCTCCTGAGTCCCTAAAGAGCAGGAGATACGATACGTTGAGATACAATGACAGTTCGTGTCGTTCAGACATTCTTGCTGTCGTATTTCAGTGGTGAGTGTAAAACCGAAGGCCTGATCCAGCAGTATCTCAATAAGCCGCCATCTGGTTTGCCTGACTCATAATGAGGATAGTGACCCCTATTGTTGGATTCTACTCTTACTTTCCATCAGGCAAGGTAGAATCACTATGGTAGAATATAATTTAAAAATCCTTTGTATTCTTAAATCCGTCACCACACAAAAATAGGCACTATGAGTATGTATGTACAAAGTCAAGGTCCCCGAAACTGTATGAATATTCAGGTAAATAGTTTTACGTGCACTTAAACAATGACCTTCCTCGCTTCAAGTACCTTCAAATTACATCCAGATCTCTCGTTAGCATGCGTGTTATGTGACACAAACTGAAAATTGGCATGAAAAACTGTAGCAAACACGTCATCGTAGTAAACATGGCTGTCAATAAGCAGTTATATTTTATGGTTTCCTTTGTGACATATATTAATTTTTGCCATAAGATTTTATGTCGGCCTCGGTCGAGGACAGCTAGCCTGATGTCTGGTCTGCAAGTAATTCTCGCGGAATGGTTTACACGTGAGTTTTGAACCATTGTGTGTGTTCCAAGGTAAACTTGACAGTGCTAGAAATACATCATTATCTATGAGGATGTTTAGAGATAACTGATTATGTAATCAATCAAAATTAAATTAGTTAGCTTTTGCTTGCCGCTTCGCCCGCGTTTATGTCTGTTAATGTGGTGGTTCTGTAAAACTGTCTGCTTACAGATTTTTTTTAATATTAAATATTTTAATAAATATTTCGGACATCTTACACACAACATCATCTAGTCCCAAACTAAGCAGAGCTTGTATTATGGGTACTAAACAACAGATTAATTATACACAAACATACTTTTTTTGTATAATATGTATCTATTTACATATTATACACAGAAAACACCCAGAATCCGAAACAAATATTTGTGGATCACACAAATAAATTTGGTCCGACCCGGGAATCGAACCCGAGACCTCTTGATCAGCAGCCGCATACGCCAACCACTAGACCAACAAGGCAGTCTAAAATTCAAAAGCCATTCTGAAATAATATTTCTCATTAGTCCATCATTTTAAATGGATGTGCTAAGAATGAACCAACGTGACGTACATAGTATTTATGTTAATCAAAAGTAGACTACTATACAGTCCCTGTTCTTAAACTGGATAGCATGTCAATCTAGTTTGTAATTATTGGCACAAGCACACAGACAAACAGACAAATGATCCAAACACTGTTTTATAGTTTTTTTTCTACTAACTTTTTCTAACTACGATCTGTCTCTTTGGGACAATTAATAGTAGGTCCGTCTTGATGTTTATTTGACTTTACATCATCATCAACAACCTTTAACAGTCCACTGCTGGACATAGGCCTCTCCTTTGAAAGGAGGTTTTGGCCTACTATACCACGCTGGCCAGACGGGTTGGAATAGGGTTTGTTTCAAGTTTTCCTTCTCTTGGCAGTGATGTTAGCTGCTTATTTTGTTCCTTTAGTCGACTCTTACGACACCCATGGAATGAATAGGGGTGGTGACACTTTGTATTCTTAATCCGTCACCACACGGACACTGACATTTGACTTTATTTTGTTGCTATTTAAGCATGTTTTGGGGCCTTTTAATTCTGTTGGTTTAATAAAGACTACGTGCAAATCACATCGAATCCAAAGCACTTAGCACTAAATCCAAAAAACTCTATGATGCCTTGTTTTCTGTAAACTGGTATCAAGGGCACTGACTGGTGACCACTAGTAACCCTGACAGAAACAGTCAAAGATAATGATGATTGTCAATGACTTTAGGTCACTGGAAAATGTGTACGAGATCTGCTGCCACCTGATATGGTTGATAGCACTTATTACTGCAATGATATGATTCAATATATATGAATGATTTGGTCAAATTTTGAATATAAAAACTACAGCGGACGATAATAAATAATAATAATTATTTTCGCACATTTTTCGCACATCTGACACACAACATCATCTAGTCCCAAACTAAGACCTTGAATCGTGGGTATTAGACAACTGATATAAATACATAAATATACATTTTTTTCGTAAATACATACATATTAGACATAGAAAACACGGAAAAAAATATTTGCAGATCATACAAAAATTTGGTCCGACCCGGGAATCGAACCCGGGACCTCTTGATCAGCAACCGCATACGCTAACCACCAGACCAACAAGGCAATGGTTTCGGGTTTGTGTGTTTTTACTTACACTTATCCCCAAACTTCCGTGCCTCGGAGAGGACGTTAAGCCGTCGGTCCCCGGTATCATGAACATCTATGGCAATCGTTACTGGAAAATTCAGTGCCCTCAAATATAGTTACAACTAGTTCAATCTTGAAATTGATCGATAACGTCCTACTGATGGGTTAAGGCTGAGGAGAGTATTAAGACAATACGTACCCATTCTTACCGAGTGCGTGTTAGGGACTGGCAAGACACGTTGTGGCTAGGTAGTTTTGCCGTTAGATATTTTTAAGCCACCCGAAAGCCTCCAACTTTGCTGTCTGTCTCACAAAGATTAGTATACTAATCCTGCGTCGTAGTCGACTCCGACTTCAATTTAAGAGAAGTAATTCTTCTGTTTCTGCTGTTGTATTAATTGAAGCTGTGCTCATGTTTGGTAGTTCTTTTTTACTCAACTGCAGCGAAGCCAAAACGATGGATACTAGTTTTTGAAGTACTGAAACAATTTTAATGAATGAGGTATCTATAGATTCGTAATAATGACCCGGATGACATTGGCCATATAAATTTTATTAAAAGTCATAGCGTAGTTTTCTTTTGTTAACTGTAGAATTTTAATGTATAGTGTGCCTGATCGAAAGCATGAGCAGAATCCAAGAGTGAGGGAAACCACACATCATTGCTGCAAATGCAGACAGTAAAGTATGAAGGCCCACACTATGGCGGCTTAGTGAGATGCTTTTTCACGCCCCGCTTAAAGGACCCGAGATCATAGTGGGAAGGAAACACGTGAGCTGGTAGTGAGTTCCAGCTTTTGACTGCTCGGCATAAGAAGGAATAGCCGTGTATGAACTTCTTCCCTGCAAATGACGGCTCAAACCTCTGACAAATGTGTTACAAATAGGTGTAAAAAACAATCACTTGCGTGATGCAGAAGTGACTTTACACGTATGAAAAATTAACCTAATGTGTATTGTCAGTTATAAATGTTATAATAAAGATCATCAAAAAATCTCAACATCGCAATGTCAATAAAAGCATTATATTGCAAAAACTGCGTAAATGAATGTCTCAATTTAACTTTTTTTTTATGTTAACGATGTTTATGTTACAAATATTATGTTTTTGCACGTCATTTCGTACGTAAAGTTCTAAAACAAGGCCGACATATAAATCTAGCAACCTTAAAATAGAAATTAACAATAATCTTTCAACTTTTAACTAGAAATTCTTTAATCTATAGTTATTCGTTTTAATATGATCTTGCAGAAATGACTCTTAAAACTAAATATATCTAAATGCAAGTATACTGCTAGCTATAGGTATGTATTGGTCAAGAAAAATAGCCAACAAGATGCAATTTTTATAGCCCGTTTACAAGCGACATAACAGGGTACCTTATTACTCTTAGAGTACGGAAACCTAAAATTGATATCAAGGTTTTCTTTTCCAGAAGGCCGTCATCTACTTGGATGTAGCCAACAAGACCCATGAGAATCTAGTTCTAAGACCACACGATGACCTCGTCAGCCAGCTGCAGTCGGTTAAGTCCGACGCGCTGCTTCTATACACCGACTACACATCCAGGGCTGGTAACGACGTGAACACCTTCATGAAGAACATCACGGGATACGCTGATGAAGTCATCAAGAGCAACGGCGTCGATCCTACAACCAATTATGTGAGTCAGTTTGAGTTATATATTGCAGAGTTTTTGGTTATGCAAGTGTACAAATAATAATAGTATTTAACTGATAACCGTTCGGGTAGAAGAGTCTGGAGTGGAGACTGCGTCTCGGTAAACGTAGTGTAGAACGCCCACAGGCGAGGTGGAGTGACGACCTGCGTAAGATGGCTGGCAGGAGCTGAACGCGAGAAGCCTAAAATCGATCAGAGTGGTGTGCAAAGGGAGAGGCCTATGTCCAGCAGGGACTGCGATAGACTGATGTTGATGATGATGAAGAAGTGTACAAAAGGAGAGAAGTTAAGGGAATGCACGCGAGTAAGGAGAGAATTAGCTCTACTAGTTAGAGCAATAATATAATAAGTAGCCTAATAGCCGTGATATTAAGTGTCCAAGTTATGCAATATAAGAAGGAACTTAAAGTTCTCAAATGTCAGGAGACAGAGTACTCTTTCAACTTTTATTGCATTTAACAACTCTGCAAAATTATTTGATACAAGTAATATGACACCTATTATATTAATATTTTCGATTTGTTACTCTATTAGGTTTGTTTTAGGGTGCAAAATTAAATGGAGGTATCAAGTTCGGGACTTTCCCTGAATAAGTTATACATAATATCGATTCAACTTTGTTAAAGTTTTAATCTCAAATGTGTATAAGTATTAGGTATAAGAAATCGCTTACCAACTAAATACGACGGCAAGAATGTTAGTAATTTACACGCTTTATATTAGCTTCACCTGTATGTTTGTTTGTAACCGACTCCTTTGGGTGCGATTTTGACCCATTTAAACGGCCAGATTTCGTTCAAAGTTTGTAGATTTATGGAGGACTGATGACAATACACTAATTTAAAAAAAAAACTAAAAGAAATGTTTAAATAAATTAGTTTCTTTTAGTCTAGAAAAAAAAAATGTTTTAAAATTTGGTGGGGTGGACCGGTGGGGTGCTTTCTGAAAATATTTCAATAACGACACCGCACGCTTTGTTACATTATAATTTTTTTTTACGTTTTAGTTTAAAAGCGTGTATGTTTAGTTTTTAAAACAATTTTTTTTAGAAAGACTAAAAATGACTAATTTGTTTAAAGTTTTTTTTTTTGATTGATTATTTTTCAAATTAGTGTATTGTCATCGGTCCTCGATAAATCTACAAAGTTTGAACGAAATCTGGCCGTTTAAAGTGTGTCAAAATCGAACCCAAAGGAGTCGGTTACAAACATACAAACAAACATACAAACATACAGGTGAAGCTAAATTGCTGCTTTCTGAAAATATTTCAATAACGTCGCCCCACGCTTTGATACATTAAAATTATTTTCTACTTTTAGTTAAAAAGCGTGTTTAGTTTAAAAGGAAAGTCCCGCCATGGTCGAGAAATCAGAGTGGCTCTTTTACCTTGAAATTAAGTCATTCGTGCAGTCAATTCCATAGTTTCACACATACATAGGTTGTTTCATTTAAATCTAATGACGCATAGCAACATTTCATAGCTACATTTCACTTGACGTCAAAACATCAGTCATGCACACAAATTATACCCTTAACTCACCATCGCAACAATCGGTGAACACCATACCTCAAGTATTCCCGTTGTTAAAACAACAAATGTCTAGAAATACTTCGAGATATCTCTAAATATATTCTGTGTTCAACTACAGTTGAGGGGTATAGTTGTTTTGGAGAAATTTTGTTTGTTTATGAAAACATTATGGGTGAAATACGTGATAAAACTGAATACCTAATAGTAGAGGTGGGGTATTGATGCGGATGCGGCACGTTTTGTTAGGGATGCCACTAATAAGAAAACAATATTATTATTTTTTATGGTAGACTAGCTTTTGCTTTTGTGAGCCCTCCCCGACCTCTCAAATAGGGAGAGAAAGCGGAAGGTTCGGGCTCTGCAAACTCACGCGTTCAGTAAATTGAGATTTTTTTAGTACATGTTTTGCAATGAGGTTGTGGTAATATTGCGACTCTCCCCATTTACATCCCATTGACAACCTTGTACAGTGATTTAAGAATCTAGTTCAAAATATTATTTTATATAAGGCTGGCAAAGTGAATCTAATCTGCCTGATGGAAAGCATCAGTAGAATCTGAGTGTAGTGGTCACCATACTCATTGAAAATGCAGACAATACAATATGGTGACCCACACTTTAGCCAGCTATCGCTTATAAGATTCTTCTGTATATGGCCTTCGTTCCGGTCCGGTCCGGTTGGTGTGTGGGTACCCACCAGTCACTAACTAGGTTGGTCTTCTGTGTGAGGGTCGTACAGCCCGAATCGAGCGGACTGCCTACCCTAATACACTGACCAAACGGATTGCCATAGAGTTTGTTTCAAGTTTTCCTTCTTTTAGTGATGTTGCCCTGCGTAGTTGATACACATAGACGCCTCTTAAGCTATGTACAAACTCTGCCTATTATGAATAATAATAATAAATATTTCGGACATCTGACACTCAACATCATCTGGTCCTTTGGGAGCTTGTACTATGGGTATGTGACGACTTCCACATTCTGCGCAAACTAAAGTTATACAACAGCGCCATCTACCGAAGGAACACTGAACCATGAAAGAAACACGGATTGAACTATACGGAGTAACTACGAATCCTTAACCGCGATAGAGAAATTCTCACGCAGATATATGCAGAGCATATATTATATACCACATCTCAACATCAATCGTTGGGCAGACGGCCACTGGGCCAGGTATAATCACCTCTCCTGGTCGGAGGATCCTCCCTTTGTGATGAAGGAACACGACACCCGTTCCCCACAAGTATAAGACAACTGAAATAAATACATATTTACTTTTTCTTTCTAAATACACACATATACATAGAAATTACTCAAAGTCCGAAACGAATATTTGCAAGTCATATAAATATTTTGGTCAAGCCCGGGAATTGAACCATAGACCTCTTGATCAGCATTCGCATACGTTAACCACTAGACCAACAAGGTAGTCGATCGAATGAAGAATAAATGGCACAGTTAAAACAATAATAAGTATACAAACTATGCGAAAATACGGCTACAAAAGATTGTGAAGATTTAAAACAATAAAATATTTTCATTGCCAAAATTTCTTTCATCGATATCAGGTTTTTGTATACCTATCTATAAATTCGTACGAGTGAATGATGCGTCTCGATTTCGTTTCTGGCAGATCTGACTTCCGTCTGGCTCTGTCTGACTGCACAAGAATTTACTTTTTATTTTCAGTGATGACATGCAGTATTAATGACAACTTCGCTGTAGAATTATTTACTAACAGAATTTTAGTAAAGCAGTAAGTAAACAATTTCTCAAAATAAATTTCAAGGGGCATTTGGGGTAAGTTTGCTATGGTATTTTATACGGTACTTTGCTTTGTATGCACTTATACAGAATTTTCATCTTGTGTGCGGATTCTCAGTTAGTATTCCCAAATAATTGCAATCTTTTTTTTATTGCAAATGCATATATATTTTACAAAGTAAATATCTAAACTCCGAAACAAATATTTGCGAATCACACAATCATTTTCGACCCGGGAATCGAACCGGAAACCTCAAGCAGTGAAAGATTACCCGTGACAAGATTTTATTACGAAGCAATGATTTTCTGTCTTTCTGATTAAGGACACGAAATCTCATCGCCTCTATTTATCTCGCGGGACAAAGTAACAACATCACTGCACAGCGAAGGAAAACTTGTAACAAAGCCTATAGCAAACCCATCCGGCTAGCGTGATATAAAAGGCCAAAACCTCCTTTCTAAGAAGAGACCTATGTTGATGACCATGAATGATTTTCCAGAACACTACATTTGACAATACTCGCAAAACACCTCACAGAAATAATGCAACACTTAAACACGTGTTACGAAAGCTTTTACATCTAATCGCAATCAAACGGGATTATATCCATTGATCCGTGATCCCCGACCTAGTTCTTCTTCCTGGCAGCCCTGCCGTCGGCAGATGAATCGCAATTGAAGTCCATAATGCACGAATGCTTACAAGTCGGAATGCATACGTATACACCCGTTTACATCGTACATGTGCACGATCAGTGTAGATTACTGTGGTTTAGATTTGGCTATTCTCCTCATTTTAATGAGAGAGAAAGAGACTTTAGATTCTTTTCTATGTAGATTACTTAACGTAAGCTTGAAATATTTCTCGTTAGGTGCTAAAGTTGTCAGCATTCGCATTAATGTTTAGTAAAATCCGTTACTTAATAATGGCAACACTTTAATTAAATTTCCATTTTATGAGATGATATTCTAATTTAGGAAGATTTTTATATAAAAGTATATTGTGTGGAATTTCGCACCGCAGTATCTAAATTTATCAGCAAACAATTAACAGTCTTAAGATAATTGCTAATAACAATGTAAAAAACACTAACTAATTAACAACCTTTAAAATAAAAGGTCATCCTACTTTGATTTAAATCATTAAAACTGTATAAAGGAAAGCCGTAAATAGAAACTTCGTGAAATAAAATTATTCGTCAGTTTATTAAATGGAAAGTATTGAGCTTTATTAAGAAGTGTGATTTCTTCTACGTACGATTATACATACTGTCATCGATTGAGCCTCCCTCCAGAATGACGGAGGTTTACGCTCCGGAACCTCATTCACCAAGTCATTTAGTGCTAGTGCTAAGACATGTTTTTTTTATATATTTAAGCCTACCAAAGTGACTCTACTCTGCCTGATAGAAAGCATGAGTAGAATCCAGGAGTAGGGGTCACCATCCTCTTTGTGAGGGTAGACAATGCAACATGATGACCCTTGCCATGGCGGCCTGGTCAGTTGTTTCTGCATAATTCTTCCGTATATACCTTTCAAGAGAGACTGTAAAATTTGATGGGCTTTATAAAAAGTCGTTTTTATTACAAAACGCCAAACCCAGGCAATCCAGAATACGGACTGTCTCCACCCATATTCTTCCCACGGGTGTCATAAGAGTTGACTTAAGGACCAAACTATGCCAGACGACTTCACATCGAAAAGAGAAAGAAAACTTGAAACATACCCAATGCCAACCCGTCTGGCCACTGGTCAGCGTGGTATAGTAGACCAAAAACTCCTTGATAAACAGAGGCCTATTTCTAGCGGTAACTGTAAAAGGTTGTTGATGATGATTACCTTGAGAAAGCCAGTATCTAATAACCCAATCCAATCCAAAGTAGTTTCCTAGTAACGAATATATCATGCCAAATTAGATAATAGTCTATTTTGTAACGCCTAATCTGTACATATTCATCATACGTAGCCATTTCGATCTTATTGACGGAACAAACTAAATGCATACAAATAAACACTCGGCATGCATCAGAAGTGGGATCGGCCGTTTATCCCTAGTGTTTGGCACGCGACGTTGATCTATTGCCAAACATCAGTTCGTCATTATATTGTAACCACATGACGAGCATCTATGATTTAATAGGTATGTATGTGAAAAGGAGGGACCGTCAATTTATATCAGACTATACGTGACGTGTATCGTGATGAAAAGTAACCTAAGTCCTTTATCAAGCTCTAGCTTGATTATATGGGTCCTAAATTTGATTTAAATCGATATAATAGTATTGGGGTGAAAACGCGACAGACAGACAGAGTTAGTTTTACATTTATATAATTAGTAAGGATGTAAGAATGGGAATCGTAACGTGTGATAATTTCACCTGAAATAGAAGGAAAAAAAAACCTTATAAAAACTACAAAAACCCGTCTGGATATCGTGGTATAATAGGCCAAAACTTGTATTCTGTGGAGAGGCCTTTACCCAGCAGTGAACTGTTAAAGGCTGATAACGACCATGCTGATTTGAACACACTAAACGTCACCCTCAGAGTTTAATACGCATGTGGTGACATGCAGTCTACTAAGTACATGTATGCATCGATTACATATTCGACTCCTCGGCATATAAAACGCAACACTTCATGTTTACATGGACAACACGTGTTCTAAGACCATGTGACGGGCGACAAATTACTATGTGCATTATTAAACAATGTATCTATCGTGACTTTCCATGACTCAGAGTAAGATTAAGGATTTGCATAAAGTACCTAGAAAGGTTATATGTTGACTGTATTATATTACAAATGCTGAGTATTGAAAGACGCCGCATTGTGGGCCTACATATCTAAGTTGCAAACGGTTTTCGTTCTGGAATCAATGACGCGTCTATTCTCTTCTTTGATTGGCTAATATTTTGTTTATATCACGTGACTGATTGACATTAGCCAATGAAACAAGAGAATAGAGGTGTCAGCGATTGCAGGATCGAAAAACGTTTGCAACTTTGCTAGGGGGCTGGTTATCTAATGCTAGACAGATAGACTAGATGTTGATATTTATGTGAATACTTCAAATATTTTTTTTTAGTATTTTACACTTAATGCTCAAGGCTTTCTCTGCCAGTCGACCTTAGGGTGGTGTAGAAAAGTTATGAGGTAGGTATACACAGGTTGCATTACAATATATACATGACATATACAAAATACTATACATTGTACACATGAATAAATACACTCAAACACAGACACACATACATATAAGAGTATATACACTGTACCTACACAAATAAATTTACATTATGTTCGTACGCTATGAATTTAAGGATACAGGTAGAAGTGCTGTGGATCTCGTCCTCGTTTCTCCTTTAGACGGCTCTTCCGACAGTTCCGAGATAAATAGAGTTCGAGAATCTCCGTATTCTTAATCCGTCACCACACGCAATTTTTAATTGCTTCGGGTCTTCTCTCAGGAGAGGGTTAAATCCATATGTCCCCATGCTGGCCGAGTGCGAGTTGGGGAGTGGCAAGACACCTTGTGGCTACGTAATCTTGCCGTTGGGTGTTTTTTTTAAAACAACCGAAGGTCTCCAACTACGTTTCACGACTATTGTCTTATGATAACAACCGGGACCGACTTCTTAATCACCTAGCTACCAAAGTGACTCTACCCTACCTACTTGTACTCATTTGCATTAAGTAAAAAAAAAATCATTTGAAATTACATACAAACACTCCATTTTATTTATTTGTATAGGTTATGAGTTTATGACAAACACACACACACATTTAAAACTGTAGATTAGTTTCAAGTTAATAAATTTCCCATTACACAGAATGTTTTGTAATTATATTAAAGGGAATGGACGTGATCTCGTAATGGGTATAATATACCTAATTATTGCTTGACATTTCTAGCAGGTTTCACAGGCCATTATCAGTTAATCATGGCTGATTAAGATTTTTCTTAGAATCAAGCTATCGCAGGCTCTATTTCTACCACATATCTAAACTTCAGAAAGAAACCCTTTGAAAGAGAGGGTTTCAAATTCAAATAAGTTTATTTGCGTTAACAAATGTACAATGAACGTAAAATTAATGTTGGTTTATTTGGGTATAGTTTTTATTAATGTCAAATTGCAGTCATCTTTTGTATGGACTGCTTGTCTAATGGCTAGGGATCCGGACTTCTAAGTGTCCTCCTATCTCCTAAGGTTTTGGATTCAATTCTCAATCAGGGCAAATAATTATATTACGAGGATGAGCATTTATTCTGAGGCTATGTGTCATAGTTCTGTTTTATGTATCTAAAACTTTATAAAGCATATTTTCAGTGACCTTGCCTAGTTTAGAGTCGGATTGAAATGAGATGTCTAAAAAAAATTGTACAACAAAATAAAATATAATTATACCGTGAGTTTATTTAGTGTAAAGTTGTTTTAGGTAAGAAAACTCTCCTCATGTCCTTTAACATGTCTACATTTAAATTATACAAATTAGCTAAAAACTGCAATAGATATAATAGAGAATATAATATATATTTTCTTGTCACGACAACTGCATTCTAAGCAATCTTGATAAGAAGTTCATGTCATGGACATTAAATGATAAAGTAAAATATTAACAAATACCTTTATAACCAGTCAGACATTTGATTCGATTAAGACTTAAAATATCCAATAAATTTGTGGAAATTTATACACACAATACGAATAACTCTCATTGCCAATAAAGCTTTAAACAAATGGCAATGAGTAGTAATAGAATAACTCAGACTCATAATACGATGACTCATTGAAGCTTGAAAAGTCCAACAATATTTTTTTGTAGTAAGGTTTTTGGTAATCGGGTTTCCTAAATTTTATTGAGGCTTATTGACCAGGTGAAAAATTCCTCTAGGAGTTAGTAGTTAGTAGTATGTTGTATTGCCACTAAAAACCACCCGGTTTTTCGATCGAATTAGGTCACTACCACTTTAAAAATTTTTAACTTTATGGTTTATTTTTCAAGGTTCTACCAATACTAAGTTTTTGGAATTCAGAAAAGCACCTGTGTTTTCACGTATTTGTATTTTTAATTTGTTAAAGGTCATATCCACAGAAACCATAAAATCTTGGTCACACTCTTTCACACATTTACTTTATGCTGTAGGCTGTTAGGTGATGAAGGCGTGAACTATACTGGGCTGATTAGTATTCTACACTCGGTTCCAAAAATAACGGGTCAGTCACATAAACCCGAATATCTCCCGAACTACGTATGCCATCCTAATGAAACGAAGACTGTTCAATTGAGAATTTAATTATACAGATAAAAAATAAAATAAAACTTAGTTACACCCACAATATTAATCTTAAATTAAAAAAAAACTAAAGTAGTCATATTTTTCTTAAGATTACATTTTTTTTATGATTGTTTTTTTGCTGTTTTTCATCACTGGAGGCTTCATCACGTGGAGGCAATACAAAGTATTAAATGAAGAAAGTGATGAAAAACAGCAAAAAAACAATCATAAAAAAAATGTAATCTTAAGAAAAATATGACTACTTTAGTTTTTTTTAATTTAAGATTAATGTTGTGGGTGTAACTAAGTTTTATTTTATTTTTTATCTGTATAATTAAATTCTCAATTGAACAGTCTTCGTTTCATTAGGATGGCATACGTAGTTCGGGAGATATTCGGGTTTATGTGACTGACCCGTTATTGGTTTATGTGACTGACCCGTTATTTTTGGAACCGGCTTTAATTAGTTTCGGTACTTAATGAAACGTCATGATTCGTAAAGTGGTGCCAAAAATGTCATGGTAACGAGAACATGTCCGTATTTAAGTAAATACTTGTGAACACTATCAAAGGCATCTCTGTACCACAGATATATTAACGTAAATTTAAGGTAAGAAACATATTTAAATATTAAAATACCTTTTTAAAAACAGCCATCTTTCCATCCTCCATCTTTTGTTAAATTTAGCATGTTAAGATAACCATGAAGCATATTTAGCGTGATGACTGCTGTCCCATTTGGTGTTCGATACAAGGGTATCAAATATTTGGTCTGATATTTGTAGAATCAAATTTTTGTTTCTAAGGCTGAGTGATTTCTATTTATAATATGTAAAAAGTATATTTTATAAATATTCTGTAAGACAATCTAACTTTCATAGTAGAAGGTCTACTTTGAGTTTGGGGTTAGTTGGTTTTATCAGGTGTGCAAATATTTAAATACGAGTAATTATAGTTATTAATAATAACTAAGTTTATTATTATTATTTTTGGAAAGACTGTATCTTTGTTTGTAACCGACTCCTTTGGGTGCGATTTTGACCCACTTTAAACGGCTAGATTTCATTCAAACTTTGTAGTTTTATAGAGGATCGATGTCAATACACTAATTTGAAGAAAAAACTAAAAGAAAAATGTTTAAACAAATTAGTCTTTTTTAGTCTAGAAAAAAAATAGTTTTAAAAAACTAAACAAACACGCTTTTAAACTAAAAAGTTGTAAATAATTTAAGCGTGGGTTGCTTTCTGAAAATATTTCAATACCGTCGCCCTACGCTTTGTTACATTAAAATTATTTTCTACTTTTTAGTTTAAAAGCGTGTTTGTTTAGTTTTTTAAAACAATTTTTTTTTGTACTAACAATATACATATCTTGTGTTGCGGAGGACTTTACAAACATTCATGAAACCGGCACAAAGTACATTTAAACTCAGAACAACACAATGCAATGAACTAATGTTGCGATTCAGCACATTCCTGTGTGCCTTGCTGCACTAAGTTAAACTCTTTAAGTATTCACGTTAAATATTCTGAGTTCAGTTCCTATCGGTGAGGTAAAAAATTCTTTGCCAGCGTGGTGTGGAAGGCTAAAACCCCTTTCCTACGAAGAGATCTATGTCCAGCCAGAGGACTACTCAAGGCTGTTTGATGATGATTTTTTTTGATGACGACGATGAAGCAATACATTTAATTTTTGAGACTACCAAAGTGACTCTATTCTGCCTCATTGAAAGCATGAGTAGAATCAAGAAGTAGAGGTCACCAGTTTTATTTTGATGGTAGGCAATGCAGCATGGTGACCCATACCATTGCGGCGTGGTCAGATGTTTCAGAATCATTCTCCCAGCCTTCTGGTAAATGAAAATTGGTACAGCCGTTCCAGAGATAACAAACAGACAGACGGACAGATTGATACACTTTTTTAATGTACGTACCTCATATACCTTATTCAATGTACAGAAATATTTATTAACAATATCCAACAAAAGATATTTCTTTTTTATTATTTCATAACAAAACACAGATTATGATTTTGATTGAAAACCACCTATGTGATGGTGGACCTTGTACCTATCTGTATTCAACACAAATAATAATACTATAGTCGTCACAAAATAAGAAGCCCGTTTTGACATTTGTCATCGTGTTTTTTAATCAACGATTAATTCGTGTTTTTGAGTGTATTTTTTCAATATAAAGTTAAACTTGATGCTTATTTTTGATACGCGTTGTGATAGTGTATGGGTAACATAGTAATTAAATAGGATTATGAATTTGATTTTTCATTGTCAAAAATCAAATTCATAATCCTATTTAATTATTAACATATAATATATTTAATTTGACGCGTATCATAAATATGCATCAAATTTAACTTTACATTGAAAAAATACACTCAAAAACACGAATTAATCGTTGATTAAAGAACACGATGACAAATGTCAAAACGGGCTTCTTATTTTGTGAGGACTATAGCTGTTCATTTGACATTACACACAGACACTTCAATTATATTTATTCATATAGATTCAAATGATGGTCACCCTACCAGGATGAGTTAATGCAACATGAGTAACCTTGACTCTGTGCGCTATTCTGAGTTGGGTGACTAATTGGTGCATTATTGCATAACTCTCCCCGTGCCAACGACTGACGAATGAGGATATTGCTATTTTGGCTGTAACTCTATTGATTGCATTGTGATAACATTAAACTTATTAGTTACTAACAGAGAGATTAACCCTCTCTTGAGATGAGAGCCGAGCCCAATAATGGGATGTTATGGGTTATTGATGATAGCAGAGAGTCTCGCGGTATTATCAGCGTTTATGGTGTAAATCGCGTGTAACGCCTCGGATCGAAGCTAGTCTAAAATTTCGGTCCAGTCGTTCTAAAGATTGACTGAACAAATAGACAGACAAAAACTTTATATATTGCATTTTTGGTGTAAATATAATGAATTGCGTGCCGTGGCGACGCATCACTACGCCAACAGCCGCTCTGAACACTGGACATTAAATGTCTCATTATAAGTACATTAAATTGATATAGGAGGACGATTGTCCTCTTTAAGATGTCACATTAAATTACCTTTCTGGCCTTTATTCCTAAGATTACTTGGGGTCGGCTACTAGCTACCGGTAGTTCAACCGGTTTTTTTTACAACAACTCCGAAACAAATATTTGCGGATCAAACAATCATTTGGTCCCACCCAGGAATCGAACCCGAGACCTCTTGATCAGCATACGCTAACCACTAGACCAACGAGGCAGTTTTGTGGGCACTGACTTTCCAATAAAGATTGCCATAGATGTTCATGACAACCGGGACCAATGGCTTAACGTGAATCACCGCCAAACTTCAGTACTCCGGCCTGTTTTTAAGAATTTATTGTAAGAAAAATCCAACAACACTTTTGGCCCTACATAAGATTTGAACCCAAGACCTCTTAATCAGCAGTCGTATACGCTAACTACTAGACCAACAAGGTAGTCATAAGCACAATAACTTATTTGTAATATAGGAATCTTCCCTAGTTCATCATCATCAACAGCCTTCAACAGTCCACTGCTGGACATAGGCCTCTCCTAAAGCAGGCACCACACTTCGTTATTCGCTATTCGTTATGTGTCTACGCCGTATTCGCCCGAATATTTATTATGCACGCAAACAACAAACACGCCACCACACTTCGAACTGGTATGTCAAATAAGGCAAATATGAGTGTTGTAGAGATGTGTCACTGTCATTTTTATGGTGAACGAAACGAATCCATACGAACGAGAGAAACATATTATATTAATTTCCTTCTTATTTTATTAAATTTACAGAAACAATACTTAAATGAAGTCTAATTAATTTGATCATATGATAGATTATTTTAATCGTTTAATCGATTTATTCTATTTCAAAAACTGTTTTATAGTCTATGGCTGTTAGATGAGCACAGGACATTGTCATTTTATTGGTCAACGAACGAACGAAACATATTATTTTAATTCCCTTTTTATTTTATTAAATTGAGAGAAACAATACTTAAATGAAGTCTAATTATTTTGATCATATGATAGATTATTTTAATCGTTTAATTGATTTATCTATTTCGAAAACTGTTTTATAGTCTATGGTTGTTAGTTATGCACACTATGCACAGGGCACTTCACTAGCCGTCCGAAGTGTGGGCAGTCGATGCGCGTATTCGCCTTATTCGTGTCCTTTGAAGTGTGTCAAAAAACCGACAAGTCGACGGATATGCGTATTCACTATTCGGCTTAACGAATAAAGCGAATATTGGCGAATATACTCTCCACACTTCGCCGTCTGCGCGCGAATAACCCGCATAACGAATAGCGAATAGCGAAGTGTGGTGCCTGCTTTAGAAAGGACGTTTTGGCCTACTATACCACGCTGGCCAGACGTGTTGGTATAGGGTTGGTTTCAAGTTTTCCTTCTCCTTGCATTGATGTTATCTTGCATAGTTTATCTTTTAGTCCCCTTTTACGACACCCGCGGGATAATTAGGGGTGGTGGCACTCTGTATTCTTAATCCGTCACCACACGGACATACTTCCTTACAAATCCCAACTCCTTACTAACATAATAAATGCGAATGTAACTCCACTTGTCTGTCACGCTGTTATTTCAGAACCACTGAATCGATTTAAATGAAATTTGGTACACGGATAGTATAGACCCTGAGGCTACTTTTAACTGCGATTACTGACCTAACATACATGTGAACGTAGCCACGGCGGAAAGCTGGTAATATTATAAATTGAAAAGTAACTCTCTCTATCAATTTGTCTATTACGATTCACTGCTAAACCGTTGGACCGATTTTGATGCAATTTGCTAAGAAGATGATTTGATTCTTGAGGTAGGACATAGGCTATAGCGATAACCAACACATACACGGGCCTAGGGCATAAAGACAACTTCTTCGTATTTTATTCTATGTTTAGCAAATCGTCCTAGAATATTCAGTAGCTAGCTTATTTATCGAAATAAGTATTTAGCTAAATAAATAACTTTTGATGCTAATAATTTTATTAAAGACGTTTAGTAATACGAATATATTGAAGAATTTAAGTAGTACTTTCGTTCTAGTCCGTTTAATATTCAGTGCAATAAAATATCGACGAACGAACATAACTATCAACCTCAACAGTTGCCAATCTACGCTTGCTACTCACAATAACCACTGTTTGGTATTTTACGGCAGTTTGGTATACAACAGTCTTATTTTAATTGACATTTTATTTTACCATTATTGCGTTCATGTGCAATTAGTTTATAATATATGGAAGGTAATAGAGCCACGCTGATTTCAGCACGAATAAGCCTGCTCGACCTGGGCCAGTACTACCCTCACACACAAGATCATCCTAATAATGACAGCATTCTTGCTGTCGTATTGCGTTGGTGAGTGTGAGACCGGAGGCTCAATCATTCTGTATCATTCTCCCGGTAACCGGAGGCCGTTAGGATGATCCAGAAACAATTGATCAGGCTGCAATGAGGATGGTTACCCCTCCTCTTGGATTCTACTCATGCTTTCCATCAGGCAGAGTAGAGTCACTTCGGTAGACTTAAATATATATAAAAAAATGCAGTACAAATAGAAAAAAATCACAGAGGTTTCTTTATTTTAATTCCGTTAACAATGATAAGGAAAAAGCTTCGAGTCTGTATGGGTCTGGGTTAGCCTTTTCACGAAAGGAGTATAGTTTTGAATCACACTCCAAAGACCGACCAAAGAAAAAGACCAGCCTAAAAATGATAGCATTCCTTAAATTGTAAGTCCACTCACAATGAGGATGGTGACCACCACTCTTTAATACCACTCATGCTTTCCATCAGGCATAGTAGAATCACTTTGGCAGACTCATTTAACAAAAAAGTTAATAAAGGTAAGTTCTGTGTCATAGTGCTGAATTTTCCTTCTCTTTGCAATGACAGCCTCCGTGGCGCAGTGGTAGCGTGTGCGACTGCTGTGCGTGAAGTCTCGGGTTTGATTCCTGGGACCAAATGTTTGTATGATCTGAAAATATTTGAGTCGAAGTGTGGGTGTTTTCTATGTATTATATGTATGTATTTACAAATAATTTTAACAAAAAGGAACCGACTTCAAAGAAAAACAATTCCGAGAACTCAAATCGCGACAATTGTGCCTATGATACTTGAGGAGTTCCATCATCAGATCCCGATATGATGACGATGGGACCACCTGTAAACTACGCCCATTCCAATGCAAAAAGAAATTTTGAAATCGGTTCATAAACGACGAAATTATCGCTGAACATACATAAAAAAAAAGATTACGACGAATTGAGAACCTCCTCCTTTTTTTAAGTCGGTTAAAAAAAGTATGTTAATGTATTTATATCAGTTGTCTAGTACCCATAGTACAAGCTCTGCTTAGTTTGGGACTAGACAGCGTGGTGTAAAATGTCCGTAAAATTTATGTATTTAATCCGATACGACACTGATTAATATATTCTTCAATTTCATTAATGTAGGTTACAAGTAATGTTAGAGAGGTATTACGGAATCTTACTGCAACAGTGACATTCTTTTCTTGCATTCCACAATTAATGTTTACATAATAAAAATGCAAGTCTCGAGGTCAGACAGATTAATTACTGGTAACGGTAAACATTCTTATGAAGTTTTGCTATTTTTATAACAATATTACTTTCCTTGATGTTACTAAGATTAATTTTATCTAGTAGTTAGAAGATAAAATAAATAATAATAAATAAATCAAGTCCGTGTGGTGACGGATTAAGAATACAGAGTGTCACCACCCCTATTCATCCCGCGGGTGTCGTAAAAGGCGACTAGGGGATAAACTACGCAAGACAACATCGATGCAAAGAGAAGGAAAACTTGAAACCAACCCTTTTTTTTTTTTTTTTTTTTTTTTTTTTTTACGTGTGGAAATCCCCGCGGACCGTCACCCCGTCGGGGGTTACGGCGGGGTGGTGTGTCGGACTCGAACCGACTAAAACCACACGGTGTGACCCTCTCTGCGCCTTTGTGTTGGAAGGAGTCCAGGGAGGGGATTTCCTTCTGGACTCCAACCAGCGCCTGCCCGCACTGTTGCGGGCACCACCACACAAGTGTACTCTCTAATTGGGCAACGTCCGGTCACACGCGGACGTCGCCCCCTCGCGGTTGGCCTCTACTGCGGACGGACGGGAAACCCGTCCCGCCCATCCGCGGCCACTCTCAGGGCGGCATGAGACGCAGGTATGCGCGCCTCCGCCGCCCGGGGCGCCGGCGGCGGATCGGGTCCGATTGGATGGAATCCTCCCGGGCCTTCTCCGCCACCTCCTTCTGCAAGATTACGTCCTCGCAGAAGGTTGCGACCGCGGTAAAACAACTGTCGCTGCCGGCCATCGATCTTATGACGGCCGGCAGCGAGAGATCCCCTCCGATGACTGCAGTGAGGACCCGGCGCTGCGCCGCCCAAGCGGGGCAGACCGCCAGCGTGTGCTGGGCCGTGTCCTCACTGCAGTCGCAGTGGTGGCAGGCGGGACTCGGTTCCCTCCTAGCGACCGAGTGCAGGTACTTTCCGAAGCAACCATGCCCGGAAAGTACCTGCGTCAGCCGGAAGGAAAGGGTCCCGTGCTGCCGCCCTGCCCACTCCTCGAGGACCGGCTGAAGAGCCTCCACGGCGGCGAAGCCAGCGCGTGGGGTCTCCAGCCGGAACGACCATCTCTGCATGGTGGCTCGGCGAGCGGCTTCGCGCCACTCGCGCACGTCCTCGGGCGGAGGGCGAAAGCCGCTCTCCGCCCGGAAGTCAGCCACTCGCCGATAAACTTCGGCGAGCACCTCCGCCTCCAAATCCCACGGGGGTGTTCCGGCCAAGGCACACGCCGCCTCTGTGGACACCGTGCGGTATCCGCGTATAGCTCTGACCGCCAGTATCCGCTGGGGGCGCCAGAGGCGCGCCCTGTTCTGGGCGGACAGAGCCGCCGCCCACACCGGTGCACCGTAAAGTGCCATTGACCGGACAACCCCCGTGTACAGCTGCCTAGTGGGGACACTGGCCCCGCCCAAATTGGGCAGAAGTCGCCCTAGGGCGGAGGCAGTGCCCACCAGCTTAGGACCAAGCTGTCGGAAGTGCTCGTCGAAGAGCCACCTACCGTCGAGGACCAGACCCAGGTACCTCATCTGGGCCCGGACCGGTACGAGGACCGAGTTGACCTCGATCGAGGCGCCGGCGGGCGGACCACGACGGGGCCCATGAAATAATAGGGCCTCCGTCTTGTCCAGGGCCACCCGCAGACCCAGCGCCTCGATGCGCCCGACCACCCGGGAGACTCCTGTGGTGGCCAGGCGCGCCGCCTCCTCAAAGTTTGCCCCCCGGGCCGTGACCAGGGTGTCGTCTGCGTAACAGATTACACCCAGCCCGGGGGGGAGACGCCCTCGTAGGGCCCAGTCGTATCCCATGTTCCACAGGAGTGGTCCTAGGACAGACCCCTGTGGAACACCGCACGACATGGCCCTGCGTCTCAAGGCGCCATCTCGGTCCTCGAACTCGACGGTACGCTCCTCTAAATAGTCTGCCACCAGCCGCCTCAGGTACCCTGGCACTCCGTGGTATTGCAGTGCAGCCCTGATGCAGCCGAATGGCAGACTATTGAAGGCGTTGGCGATGTCCAATGACACTGCCAACACCACTCCGCCGCCTCTCACCGCCTCTTCGGTCACGGCCCTCAGGCGCAGGATCGCGTCGACCGTCGAACGCCCTTCTCGGAAGCCGAATTGGGCGTCCGACAGGTCGGGCCCCACCTCGCTGAGGTGCCGGACGATGCGGACAGAGAGAACCCTCTCAAACAACTTGCCCGCCTCGTCCAGCAACACGATGGGCCTGTAGGCCGCGACCGAATCGGCAGGCCGTCCATGTTTCTGGATCAATACCAGCTTCCCGCACTTCCAACGCTCAGGGAAGCGTCCGGACGCCAGGCTAGCGTCCAACACTCCCCTGAGGTGGTCCGACATGTAGTCGAGGGCACGGGCCATCACTCGGGCTGGAACCCCGTCCGGCCCGGGGGCGGTGTTCTTGGACCGAATCCGTAGAACAGCCGCCCCTACCTCAGATTCCCTGACAGGCGGAACATCACCCACGCTGCCCCGACGACGACCACGACGGGCCATCGACGGGGGTGTGTGTTCCGCCCGCTGCGGGAATAGGCCCTCGACCACTTCCTGCAGGAAGCTGGGCTGGAGAGTCTCCGTAAGGGGGGGGGCCGACGTGCGGAGCTTGTTACGCACCGCACGATAAGGGCGACCCCAGGGGTCACGCTCCAGACTCTCCAGCATCTCTTTTCTGCTCGCGTCTTTGGCGCGGCATATGGCCAGCCTCAGAGTTTCCCGAGCTGCTCGGTACTCCTCGTGAAGCCGGTCCACCTCCTCACCGCCTCCGCGGTGACGTCGCCGACTCCGGGTGTGGGACCTCCGGGCACGTACGCAGGCCGCACGGAGGTCCGCCAACTCCTGGGACCACCAGTAGACCTCCTTCCGAGGAGGCCGACGGCCACGAACGCGGGGCATGGCCGCATCGCAGATGAGCGTTAACGCATCGGCGAAGCGACCAGCCCCCACGTCGACCTCCTCGGTCGGGGCCTGCGGAGACAGCCAAGAGCAAACAATGGCCGCCTCCTCTAGTAGGTCCCTGTCCAGCTTGGCGACAGCCCACCGCGGAAAACGGGAGGGACGCCGCGCCGCGTGACCCCTACTGGCGTCCTGGGACCGGGAGAGCTCGAATCGGATATAAAGGTGATCCGAGAGCGTCTCGACCTCATCCAGGACACTCCAGTTCCTTACTCGTGCGGCGACTGCAGGGGTAGCGAACGAAAGGTCCACTATCGACCCCCCCTGCTGTCGCACGCACGTGTTGGTGGCGCCTCTGTTCAGCAAACAGAGGCCCACCGACGCCGCCCATTCCTCGACGGCTTCGCCCTTGGCGTCCGTCGCCGGGGAACCCCACGCAATGGACTTTGCATTGAAGTCCCCCAGCACGAGGACGTGCCCAGACCCCAATCGCCGTATCGAGGTCTCCAGGTTGTTTAGGAAGACCTCGAAGTCGCTCAGACTCCGGTTGGGGGAGAAATATACACCATAAATGGTGGTTCCCCCCCATTCGACGGCAACATATCCAGTACCCTTGTCTCTTAGCGACAAGGGCGGGGAATGAGCCGCCGTGGAGCTGACGACTGCCACGGAGCCGTCCCAGTCACCCATCCAATTTGGACGGGGAGGGACAAAATAGGGCTCCGCGACTACGGCAACACCTATCGACCACTGTGCCATCGTTTGCAGGAGGAGATCCTGCGCCGCGGCACAGTGGTTGAGGTTCGTCTGGACCAGGAGGTTGGAGACTTGATCCATTACTGGATCGTCTCTACAACCCCCTCCATGGGCGACGACGTCGTCGCCTGATTGACGTCGGAGGCAGCCTGGGTCGCCAGGCTAGCCTCCGAAGTCTGCCGAGAGGCGCGGGGAGGCTTGCAGCCCCCCTGCCCCATCTGGTGGTTGGCGGGCTTATTGCCCGCCGCACACATCGGGCAGTGAGGGGCGGCAGAGCACTCCGCCGCCTTGTGCCCGGGTCGACCGCAGCGGAAACATAGTTCGCTGCAGTCGAAACAGCTCTCGCACTTGGTGCGAGTGTGTCCCGCGACTAGGCACTTGAAGCACCTCATCGGCCTCGCAGCCAGAACCGTGATTCTGGCATTGACGAAGCCGATGAGCATGCTCCCGGCGTCGGCCAACACTTTGGCCGACGCCACGGGACAGCTCACCCACACCGAGCCGAGGCCTCCCGGGCCCGGCCGGACGATGCCGACTCGAATGGTGCCCGCGGTGCAGCCAGTCTTCTCCATGACTGCATCGCGGACATCCTCCGACGTGATGGAGTCGTCCAGACCCGATATGCGCAGTTCCGCGCATTTGGTGGGCCTGGCGACCTTGACACCGTCCTGGGCGGCAAACACCTCCCGCAGCCTCTCGGCGAAGGTGTCGGCCGTCTTGGCGCCCTCAGCCCCCGGGAACTCGAATACTCGAGCTCCCGTCTGGGCGCGGCGCAGCCTCATCCCCGCGGCCCCGAACTCAGCGGCGAGCCCGGGACGGGCCCCCTTAAAGAGGGCCGCGTATGTGAGCCCGCCACTGGCCGCCTCCGGCGACACGGTGACGACTACCGCCGCGGTTTTGGGCGGCTGTAGCTTCCGCGGCCTCTTCTTAGAGGCCGCTGCCGCCACCGGCGGAGACTGCGGGGCTTGGGCTACGCCTTGGGCGGCCTTCCTCGCCCGCGCTCGCTGCCGCTGCTGGCACCTCTTGGAGGACCCCACAACCTGCCAATCCTCGTTAGAGGGGGCTGGTCCCGAGGAACCCGTCGGAGGCGCCGGAGCGGGAAGCGGGGGGAAGTCCGCTCCACTTGAGGGCGCCGCCTTCTTGGCCGGCGCTTTGGCCGGAGCCTTGGCCGGCGCCTTGGCCGGTGCCTTGGCCGGCGCCTGGGCCGGTTTCGCGGCCCCCTTCTTCGGCCCCTTTTGGTTTTGGGGGGGCGGCGGTGCCGCCATCGCCGCCGCGTAGCTTACGCGGCTTCCCACCAGGGTGGCAACCGGTGGCCTCTGCGACGCGAGCGGGGGGCGGACAACCGGCGCGGGGGGAAGAAACTTGAAACCAACCCTATACCAACCCGTCTGGCCAGCGTGGTGTAGTAGGCCAAAACCTCCTATTCAAGGAGAGGCCTATGTCCAGCAGTGGACTATTAAAGGCTGTTGATGATGATGATGATGAAATCAAATCAAACCATTTTTATTTCAAATAAACCAAAACAACGGTATTTTCAAAACGTCAAGTAGCCAGTCAGTAGTCAGTCGTGAAGCTAATTGTCTGTTCCAATTCGTAGATCATATTGAGAAGAACACACAAGAAACTCTATGGACACTCTTTTCCAACATAGTTTAGATTTTTCGTACATCGTACACACAACATCATCTAGTCCAAAACTAAGCAGAGTTTGTATTGTGGGTATTAAATAACTGATATAAATACATAAACATAGTTTTTTTTGTAAAAACATACACATTGTACATAGAAAACACCCAAACTTCAAAACAAATATTTGCAGATCATACAAACATATTGTCCAACCCGGGAATCGAACCCGAGACCTCTTATCAGCAGCCGCATATGCTAACCAATAGACCAACAAGGCAGTTAAAATAATAATAACTTGATGCACATCACAGATAGCCGTCAGACACTAAACTAGCCAGAGCCTGTACATTGAGAGCATCTCAAAGAGAGTACATTGAGATCTTTAGAAAGGGAGTACTTACATTGAGAGCATCATAAAGGCAGCCTCGCGAAAGCTAGGTTCACTAAACAAGGTGACTCTGGAATTCTACTCACGCTCCATCAGGAAGAATAGAGCCAAACTGACTCTTTACTCCACTCTCTCAAAAAAGTCAACAGTCAAACAACCCTTAGTCGTTCCGTACGACACCCACGGGATCAATAGAGGTGGTGACACTCAGCATTCGAATACATTTTTTAAATATATGATACATATAAAAGTTCCTCTTGAATCACTCTTTTTATTGCTGAAAACCACGTTTAAATACCTTGCATGGTTAAAAAGAAATCTAATAGTAAACGTACACGAACTAAAAGCAAATTCAAAAGCAAATAAAAGCATACAAATTATTTAGTTCCTAATTAGAGATACGCAATAACAACGTAGAAATGCTTTTCGTGTAACACATTATTATTATTATGACATAACGTACGTGGTTTATTTTCAAATAATTCTATTCAAATAATTATAACATGTCGGTTTTCTTGCGTCAATCAACTACAAACCTTGGCAATGACGGCAGTGAAGTGGCCTTAAAATCAGCGATTTATGATATACTTATACCGCAACCTAAAGGAGTATATAAAAAACGTGGCTATTCAGATATACGTCTGTTTCGTTGGCCAATGTCACTCAGCCATGTGATCAAAACACAATATTAGCCAATGAAACAAGAGAATCGAGAAATAGAATAGGAAACTAAAATGTTTCCAACTTGATTAGAGGCTGTTTAGATAAAGCTGGAAAGTTATAGTATTTATAAAAACAACACACATATCCTAATTCCAACACGTATTTATTCGTTCGTCATATAAAACTTTTACAACACTTTCAATCAGACAGACACAGAATTTGAAATATAATTAGGAACCAGATTTGAGCAGTTCGCTACCCACATTGAAATAATCTAGCCGTCAGAACGTTTTCTACGACCTAGTGTGAGTTCATATGATGTAAACTTGCACCGACTCACATTGCACCTCTAGAAAAACATTCATTTGTTGATAATTTATTGAAACTTACTGCAAACATATTGCACAAGACGAACTTAAGCTTAATGACACAATAACATTAGAATCGAGCTAAGCCAGTTTATATCCGATCAAGTATGATTGTAAGAAACATAATTACATCGATTCAAATTATGTGACTACCGTGTTACATTGACACCTGAAACTCGATGAAAAAAAGGAAAAATTATTTAATACTGGTTTTCTCCTGTCACCGGAACCGTTCGATTCGTGCCAAAGCATAAGTACTAGTTAGCACAGCACAAGCACTAGCACAGATACAAGCATAGATGTTTGATCATCTTTCGTGCAAAAGCAACGGAACGGATTTCTATGAAACTTTAAAATAATACAGGTCGTACTTCGATAACCAACACACAGGCGGACGGAGTCGTGAGCAAAAGCTAGTAAGAAATAATAAAGTAAAGTAAACTCCGATTTAGTGGCCCCAATAATGAGATCACGTCACTATATTAATATGAACGCACAAATTATTTAGTTCTAGTTCATCCGTATCAACCTGGTTCCAATAATGTACTATAAACCTTGCTCTATTCATAGCACCGGGATGTCCAACAGTGGTGGAAACTATTTATAATCTGTTGGAAGGTAACCTGTCAACGACACGCCTATTTACGCTGGAATATTAAATTTTAATTTGACATTATATTAATTTAATTATTATTTTTATTTTGAAGTACAACTCTAGTCGTAGGAATGTATTTTTCAAACGTGATTTTACTAAGCTTCTATATAACTGACACAAAGAATACCTAGACTCAGGACAAAAAAGGATTATACATTTTTTTTATTCTAAGACCGAATAAGACCGTGTGGTGACGGATTAAGAATACAGAGTGTCACCACCCCTATTCGTCCCGCGGGTGTCGTAAAAGGCGACTAAGGGATAAACAACGCAAGACAACATCGTTGCGAAGAGAAGGAAAACTGGAAACCAACCCCATACCAAACCGGCTGGCCAGCGTGGTATAGTAAGCCAAAACCTCCTTTCTAAGGAGAGGCCTATGTCCAGCAGTGGATTGTTAAAGGCTGTTGATGATGATGATGATGATGATGAAGACCGAAGCAATCAGCACGAGGTGCCTGTTTAATCAAGTTAGACAACAGGTTACATAAATTTTTTTTTACTGAGATTCAATGTTTACAATAAATTGGTGCTCTGGTTTCCAAACCAGGTTTACACCTATGATTTTACAACATTACAACATGCCTATGTTACCAACAAGTGTCGATAATAAGACGCGTTGACAAAATGAACTTGCATGTTTTAAGATGATTTTCGATACATTTATTTTTATTTATTTATTTCAAACTTGTTGCACATGTTGTACAAAGGCGGACTTAATGCCATGAGGCATTCTCTCCCAGTCAACATTCAGGTGATGTAAAATATAATATATAATTGAAATGTCAACAATAATCACAGGATTCAGCTAGTATATTATATAATTATCTTGGCTTATTTGTGTATTTCGTGTCTTAAAAGGTGCAATTCCTTCTCGGAGAATCTCATTTCGTGGAATTTCTTTCATTTGTTAATTTTATAAATTTGACCTCAAAAATCAAAAATCAAAGCATTTATTTCAAGTAGGCCAGTTACAGGCACTTTTGAATTGTCGAAACAAAAATGTAGCTACAGTCCCAGTCACAAGACATAAAAACTGTGAAAGAACTGTAGTTGCCCATTCCCTAGCGTAGATCTATATGGAGAAGAACGGGCAAGAAACTCCATGGACACTCTTTTAAATCAAAATGTTTTTACAAAATCATGGTTACATCATTCATGTTGAGATGGTACATTATGTGAGAACGATGTAGCAAGACGTGAAAGTTAAAAGTGTCCATAGTACAACAAAAATACAATTGAAAAATAAAATAATTAATTCAAATAAGCCGTGGCAACTAAGAGATGACCAGTCACAACTGACAGCGCCCGTTCACGAACATGACGCATGGATCCGCACCATTCAACTCAACCATTTTGAAGGGAATTAAATGATCAGACACACGCGCCACCATCAGCGTGACATTTGAGTGAGCATGACATACTCTCAACCGCCAGGGCAGATTCAAGTCAAGAAAAGACGTAGGTTTCCAGTGAATGATAGCTTGAATAGCTTCCTAGTACATAGTACTCACACAATATGGGCTATGCGATTATATAATACTAAAGAGATTGAATCTATACAATGCAAAGAAAGTTGTACAGTCTTCAGCAGTTCCAACAATACCATTTAATGCTATCAATTTATGCGCCCCTGTCCTTGTGAAGCAGGACCAGCATTGAGCCAAGCATTTTTATCAGCGATATAATCGCTCAACTTATAATATGCTTGCTTACATAGTGTGCGTTTAATGCATGTTTTAAATTTTGTCTCATTCAGTTCAAGAATACTTTGTGGAATTTTATTATAGCATCTCAAACAGTACCCCATAAAAGAAGAGTCTACTTTAGCGAGTCTAAAGCCTGGCTGAACTAGTTGGTCCCTATTTCTAGTACTGTAATTATGTTTGTCACCTCTTTTGCCAAAAAGATGAAGATTTTTCCTGACGTACATTATGTTTTCGTAGATGTATTGACTATGTACCGTCATGATGCCAATATTCTTAAACAGTTCCCAAGAATCGCGCCTACGAAGATTATATATGGCTCTGATGGCTCTTTTTTGCAGAATAAATATAGACTCAATATCTGCAGCCCGTCCCCATAACAAGATGCCGTAAGACATTATACTATGAAAGTAACTGAAATAGACCAGTCTAGCGGTATCTGCATCAGTAAATTGACGGATTTTTCTAATAGCATATGCTGCTGAACTTAGCCGCCCTGCAAGAGATGTTAAATGAGAACCCCATTGTAGCCCTGCATCAAGCGTAATCCCCAGGAAAACAGTTTTATCTACGAATTCAAGTTTCTCTTTATTCAAAATTATATCACAATCACTACTCTTAACATTCGGTAAAGCAAATCTTATGCATTTGGTTTTTTTTTCATTTAATACCAAATTGTTTGCTGTGAACCAATTCTGGACTTGAACTAGGGCACTATTCACGTCATCTAGATTTTGGGCCCGTCTTTTTATCTTAAAAATTAAGGAAGTGTCATCAGCAAATAACACCATATTTTGAGGTTGATTTTTTAATATATATGGTAGATCATTTATATATACTAGAAAGAGGAAAGGACCCAATATTGAGCCTTGAGGAACCCCCATTTTTACTTTTAAACCCTGTGAATTAACACCATTTATTTGTACATATTGTTGTCTATCACTCAAATAAGATTTAACCAAATTCAGTGCAAGTTTTCCTAGTCCGTAATGCTCAAGTTTGAAAAGTAATGTGTCGTGATTTACGCAATCAAATGCTTTGGAGAGGTCACAAAAAATTCCTATGGCGTCTTGGGACTCTTCCCACGCAGTAAATATATGCTTTAATAAGGTTACACCGGCGTCAGTTGTACAACGTCCCTTGGTGAAACCATACTGTTGATCATGTATGATTTTGTTGGTGTTAAAATGATCGAGCATTTGATTAAGCATTACCTTTTCAAAAACTTTGCTAAAAACTGGTAACACGGATACAGGTCTATAATTATTAGTATCTTAACTGTCCCCGGATTTGAAAAGAGGTATTACTTTACTGCATTTCATTAAATCAGGGAAAACTCCTTGGTCAACACATAAATTAAAAATTAAAGCTAAGTATGGGGCTATAGTCTCAAGTATGGATGTACAAACTTTGATAGACATTCCCCATAGATCTTCGGTCAGTTTGATTTTTATTTGCCGGAAAGCCTTAATAACTATCATAGGGTTAATGTGTTTAAATTTAAATTCAGCCAGACAGCTAGACACATTCGCCTTTAATAAATCAATTGAGACATCAGGTGAGGAATTAAGAGCCTCTGTAGTTTTTGATGGTATATTGGTAAAGAAATTTACAAATTCTTCAGCTACTTCCTGATTTGAGCTTTTAGGACCACATGCTGTATCTAATGTGTAGCTAGTGTTACGTATTTTCTTCCTGTTAGTCTCGTTATTTATGACTTTCCAAACTGTCTTTATTTTATTTTCTGCTGATTTGATCTTGTTGCTAATGTGCAGGGCTTTAGCAACCTTGCATGTATTTCTAAAAGTTTTTGAATACTTAGCAACATACTTGTTAAAAGTTTCAGAGTTTATAAAAGGCTTAAGGCCATAAAGCTCAAATAGTCTTTCCCTACTTATTCTGATACCTTTAGTTGCCCAATCACTAAATATAAATTTAGGGCAAATACTTTTTGTCTTCTTTTCAAAAGTTTTGTTGAATTCCGTGTGAACTATTGAAAAGAAACGCTCATACAATTGATTTATATTAATATCGTCAAGGCTCATAACACTTAATTTGTTTTGTAGGGAATTATTATACCTCTTAGGGCCACAGCACACTGGCTACTTTTAGCATCGGCGATCGGCGATTTTGCGACTGCATTGATGCTACATCGCGTTTTAGCGACTTCCTGCGTCCGATCGCGGTATCGGAAACGCGCGTTTTAGCAACTGCTCAGATGCCAAATCGATGCTACCGGCAACCGAATGTGTGCGGAGAGTAACGTTCAGTTGCTGTGTCGCGCTTCTAAAAAGCGACTCAATCTCCGCGTTTGGCGTTTTTAAGTGTGTGGTGTAGAGCGTTCGGTCGCCGTATTTAGCTTCTAAAAAGCGACTAGTTGCCGATCGCCGATGCTAAAAGTAGCTAGTGTGCTGTGGCCCTGAGATTCTACTCATTCAGGCAGAGTAGAGTTACTTTGGCAATCTAATATAGGTTTATTTAAATATTTAAAAAAAAACACTAATGAAATGGTATTAAAATGTGATTTTAATTAAATTTAAATACCTCTTTCCAGTCCGATGAATGCACGACTAAGTTCATATATCACTTGAAGAAGATCGAGCACGACGCCCGTCGTGCCGCCACCTACAGCGGAGACAGCCACCACAAGTTCCTCCTGGGACACATGATCGTGTTCCGCATGCATATTAACAAGGTAACCATCAATCTTGATTACCCGTCTTATATCTTATTTTTCTTAATTCTATAAGGAAAAGGTGATTTTGAACTTGAAAATGGAGGTCGTTTTTAACCCCCGACGATGCAAAAACGACGGAGTGTTATAAGTTTGACGTGTCTGTTTGTGTGTGTCTGTCTGTGGATTGTAGTTCCCGAACAGATAAACCGATTTTGATTTAGTTTTCATCATTATAATCACTAGAATATCATTGGCATTAATTTTCTTCCTTGATGATATATATTTGTGTATACCACTATATATTATTATGTTTGTTGTTTCTTCTGTATTTGTGTTATAATTTATTTGTATTATACTTATACGAGTATGTCTATTCTAATTTTGGTTACTATCCGTATCCTTTATTATTTACAAGACTATTCGGGGTCGGCTACTAGTGCAATCGATTTCACCTGAATGCCAATCTTTACACGGTGCGACTGGCAGCGGATCACTGCAACCCTGAGTTCGAACTGAAATTTGAAGATTGAACTAAATATTTGTCAGTATATTTGAGGATACTGATTTCCCAATAAAAAAATTCATAGATTACCTATGTTTACCAAATGTTTTTTTTTACATAGTCATCATTTCTAAAAATCATTTGTTGTTATTCTGCTTTCAGAGCGAAGATTATTTGAAGAAATACGAGAAAGTGTACCGTGACTGTGGTCTGTCATGCGAGGTAATTAACAGCAGTATTCAATGATTCCTTCAACTTTCATAAATAAAAAATAAATAAATATTGCAGACATTTTACACACAACGCCATATAGTCCCCAAACTAAGCAAAGCTTGTATTATGGGTAACTAGACAACTGATATAAATACATAAACATACTTTTCTTTTGATAAATACATACATATTATATATAAAAAACACACAAACTCCGAAACAAAAATTTGCGCATCACACAAACATTTGGTCTGACCCGGGAATCGAACCCGAGACCTCTTGATTGGCAGTCACATACGTTAACCACTAGACCAACGAGGCAGTCAATCATAGTAACACATATTTCAGATTACCACAGATTGGTAGTGATTCTCTTACTAAACTTAAATTCACTATAAAAACTTATGTTGGATTATATACTTTAAATTAATTTGGTTTCAGTCTATTTTTTGATAACTCTAATCTTAGCTGTGACTCATTTTAATACATTCTGACTAAACCAAACTAAACTATTAATGTAAAAATTATTTTAATTTTGTGGATTTATTATTACGTGATTTGAGCGTTTGTCCGTCCAGTGGAAAGGCAAATGTATAATATTGTTCGTTACAAATTACAATTAGGCAAATTTTCATATCATTATTTTTATTTATCTAGTGAACCTACGACAATTGTTTTAGTGATACGTTGCAATCTTCGATAGATGTTTGTTAAGGGGTTTCTAACTTTTAAACGAGCGTGAATATCCGATCAACTGTTATTTCATACTGAGTTGAACATGCATTCGTAAAGTGATAGCTAACATTTGAGATATTTAAAAATGGACTGTAGGTATAATGAGATTGGGGTGCTGGTCGAGTAACCTCCACGTGAGTTCCCATGTTTCTTGTCCTTTCTGAGCATTGTGTCCGGGGGGAACGGAAGCAGGGAACCGGTGCATCCTGGGCGACGGTCAATATCTTCCTTTTAAGGGGGTGGGTGTTGGCCGCTGGCAAATAACTCGGCAGGGGGGTAAATCACTCTCGGTACTCTTCTGTTCCATCAAAAGAGACTGGATGAGTGAAGGCAGGGGCCGAGGTGGGATTCATAAGGGATCCTGGGGCGGGTCGGCCCACTGTTTTGTACAGGGGCTGACTGGTATTAATGCCACCGCTGGAATGAGAGGATTAGCCACCTTTTCGCATTTCGTAATCAACAGGGGCTCAACAAAGACCCGACTGGTGGCTCCAGGAGGGTACGCTGAGAACCTGTTGACCGGAGGGCTTGCCTTAATTGGCCGGCCCATGACAAGGACAGTCTATAACACCAGACAGCAAAGTCGTAAAAACCTGTGGATACCGGCCGACCTCCACAGTATATAGGCTTATCCGGGTGCAGGGGGCACCGCCCGGATGGACTTCATTTCCCCCATACTCGTGGGATTAGTAATGGACTTAAATTTAAATAAAAATGAAACTACGGACGGATCTACACAAAATGACACAGGCTTAGAAAAAGGACTTTTGAGATTGAGAGAGAAGGCGAAAGAGGGAGAGGAATGCCGATTGCGACAACGGTCACGATCGCAGTCCCTGAAAAAAACTATCTCCAGACCCTCCACACCGCTTCCCATGGATGCTGAGCTCCCTGATGGAGCTGAAGAGAGCGATAGCTCAGCTTCGATAAGGTCAGCAAGAGGAACGCAACGGTCTAGGAAGCGTGGGAACTTGCGGTCCGATGCTGAGGACGGGTCTGATCACGTGGCTAAACGGCCACATAGCGAGCTGACTACGGAGGGAAAACCCAACAACCGCAACTCAGCAGAGGTAGGCGCCCACATGCTGAAAAGTCTGGCTGATGTGAAAGACATCTTAGACAGACCCCGCAGCACAAAGGCGGAAATTATGAGTTCTTTTCGCCAAACTCTGCAGACTCTGCAAGACGGCATTAAAGAGCTCTGCAGTCAGGCGGTAGCGCGTGAACACGAGATGGCTAGGCAGGTGAGCGACCTCCAACAACAAATTGAATCGCTTACCCATACAACGCCGGTGGCGTCATCCTCGGCCATTCCGGCCACAAGAGCGGCAAGAAAGATCTCAGCAAGTATCTCGGCAGGCACAACGAAAGAACCCTGCTCGGCAAGGGAAGAACCCCTGGACTGGGAGAAAATCGAGAACATCATGAACCGAGAGTTTGCTCGATTTCAGTCCGGGCTCTTGGATAGGTTTTTCCCAGAAAGAGGAACAAGACCTCCTCTAGGCCAGAGCCGGACTCCAGAGGCAGAACAGGTTGTTGCTGCAGTCACAGCGCACTCTTCTTCTTCGTCTAAAAAGAAAAAAAAGAAGAAAAAGAAAAACAAAAAGAAGGCGGAAATACCGACAACTGCACTGGCCCCAGTGACGAGGCAGGTTAGTAGTGTGAGTACCCCAGCAGAACTGGTGGTAAACCAGGAAGGGGGTACTTGGGCCAAAGTTGTTGGGAGAAAGGCCAAGGGTGCTATTGCGAGTCAAGGCGTAGTGGCTACTCCCGCCCCTAAAATGAATACGCCGCAGCTACCACGACCACCTACCAATGCCGCCATTGTAGTCATAGTGCCTCCGGGGTCCAGTACCTCATTAGCGGAGGTTATGCAGGCAGCAAAGTTCCGCATAAAGCTGGGGGAGCTGGGTATTACAGGCGGGGTGCGACAGCGAAAATCGGTCACAGGGGATCTACTTCTGGAGATCCCCGGGCCAGATAGCGCTGCTAAGGCAGACGCTCTGGTTGAGCGCTTGCGTGAGGTTATGGGCGACACGGACGCACGATTCATGCGTCCATGCAAGATGGCTGAATTGCGGGTGATGGATTTAGACGAATCAATCACCCCTACCGAAGTTGCGGATGCAATAGCCACAGCGGGTAACTGCTCCCCGTCTGAAATCAAAGTCGGGGAGATCCGCAAATCCGCAAACCGGTTGTCAACAGTTTGGGTCCGGGGCCCACTCGGGACGATACGCCAGGTTACGGCTTTAAAGCGCATACAAGTGGGTTGGGCGTCTGTCCGTGTTGAGGCACTAGCTCCACGGCCCTTGCAATGCTATCAGTGCCTCGAAATGGGGCACGTTAGAGCGAAATGCTCGGGTCATGCAGACAGGAGTGGGCGCTGCTTTCGCTGCGGAGAATTAGGCCATAAAGTTAGAGACTGTATGGCAAACGGGCCAAAATGTCCAGTCTGTGGCGACTACGGCCGGCCTAACAACCATCGGTTGGGTAGCAAGAGCTGCTGTCCACCGAAGAAGAAAAGGTCGGTAGAGGTCCAACCTGGCCCCGCTGTTACTCTGTCGGGACAGTCTGTACCGAGTGATAGCTCGATGGGAGAGGCAATGGAGGCCTAAAATTCCCATCAGATATGAAAATTCTCCAGGGCAACCTAAACCACTGCCGCGCAGCTCAAGACTTGTTAATTCAAACGCTCGTGGAGCAGTCGGTTGCCCTAGCAGTCTTAGCAGAGCCCTATTCTGTCCCGGACCATCCGCGTTGGTTCGGGGCGACTGATGGCACTGCGGCCATATATTGGTCGGGTGGGGAAGGCCTCCATTGCTCTCTCCTGAGAAAGGGTGCAGGCTTTGTAGCAGTGGAGTGGGGAACAACGGTAGTGGTAGGCTGCTACTTCTCCCCCAATCGCGGCCTAGCTGAATATGAAGCATACCTGCACGGGTTGGGGATTTGCATCCGCAACTACGCTTCCCGTCCGGTATTCGTCTTGGGTGACTTCAACGCCCACTCAAGGGAGTGGGGTGACACTCGAGACGACGCGAGGGGAGAAGCTATCCTGGAGTGGGCGGCTGGACTGGACCTCCGACTTCTAAATCGGGGTTCAGTCAGTACCTGTGTGCGGTGGCAGGGCGAGTCGATTGTCGACCTGTCGTGGGCGAGTCCCTCTGCAGTGCACATGGTGTCGGGATGGCGAGTGGCGGAGGAAGTGGTTAGCCTCTCTGACCACCGGCACATTATATTTGATGTGTCTCTCCGCCGCTCTGGCCGCCCACGCCAGGAAAGAGAACCTCCGCGACGATGGTCCCTTAAGCGGCTCAACCGAGATATGGTCTTAGCCGCATCCCACGTCGCGGATTGGTCGGAGGAAAGAGTCTCGTCCGATCCGCAAGAACTGGCAGTCTGATTTGGGAACATTATGGCGTCGATATGTGACGCCTCAATGCCCCGAGTCATACCAGCCAGAAAGGGCTCGGCGTACTGGTGGAGTGAGGAGATCTCGCGGCTGAGAACGACAGTCATAAGATTGCGCCGCCCGTACCTTCGAGCCCGGAGAAGACGGCGAGCGACAGTCGAGGAGATCGACAGAGCACGGCGGGAATATGGAGCCGCTGTAAAGGCTCTCAGCGATGCAATCGCCGAGGCCAAGGCTCGGTCTTGGAGAGAGCTCATCGCGGGACTGGATAGAGACCCATGGGGGCGACCATATAAAATGGTACTGGGAAAGCTCAGACCATGGGTCCCTCCGTTGACGGAAACCCTGGACCCGGAGTTTCTGGGAAGAGTTTTGGAAACGCTCTTCCCAAGGGACCAGGACAGTCCTTCGACCCCTCCGCGGACCCCACACTCGGACCGCCAACTGTGGTCCGACGAGTGTGAGGTGACGGAGGGAGAGCTGGATCGAGCCGTGCGGCGGCTATCTTCGCGCAACACCGCGCCTGGACCTGATGGTGTTCCAGGCCGGGCACTGGTGATAGCTCTGTCGGTACTGGGGGACAAACTGAGGCAGATTTTCACGATCTGTCTCAACCTCGGTATCTTTCCCCTCGACTGGAAAGAAGCGAGGCTAGTGCTCCTGAAAAAGGAGGGAAGGGCTGCAGATTCTCCCTCTGCGTTCCGACCGATATGCCTGCTGAACGAGTCGGGGAAACTCTTCGAGAGAGTTATCTCTGACCGTATCAGTGGGCACCTGTCGCGAGTGGGCCCTGATCTGTCGGACTGCCAGTTTGGATTCCGACAGGGGCGTTCAACAGTGGACGCTGTTAGGTGTGTTCGCTTCCTGTCGGAGTCGGCAGTCCGATCAGGGGGGGGTGGCTTTGGCAGTTAGCCTAGATATCGTCAACGCTTTTGGCACCCTCCCCTGGCGGGCAATTAGGGTGGCCCTTGAATATCACGAGGTGCCGCCCTATCTGCGGGCTGTCATAGAGGTCTATCTGCGCGACAGGACGGTAAAGTTTGTTGATCGGAACGGGATGGAGAGACGAAGGGAGGTGTGTTGCGGGGTTCCTCAGGGCTCTGTATTGGGCCCATTGCTATGGAACCTCGCATACGATGCGGTCCTTCGCACGAGTCTGCCTTCTGGCCTAAGTGTCATCTGCTATGCGGATGACACTCTAATATTGGCTAGAGGGTCATGCTTCGGGGAGGTGCTCCTACTCGCCGAGCAGGGAGTGGCTTGTGTCGTAGAAAAGATTCGTGAGCTGGGCCTGAGAGTGGCGCCTCAGAAAACTGAGGCGATATGGTTCCATGGCCTGCGTAAGCGCCAGGAACCACCCAGCTCATGCCTCTGGGTGGGTGACACTGAAGTCCAGGTGGGCCAGTACATGAAGTACCTGGGCCTCACTCTGGACAGTCGGTGGAGCTTCGAAGAGCATTTCGGACGATTAGTCCCCCGAGTCCGAGGGGTAGCAGGGGCGTTACATCGTCTGCTGCCTAATCTCGGGGGACCAAGGGAGGAAGTTCGCTGCCTCTATATGGGCGTCGTGCGATCCATGGTCCTCTATGGGGCACCCGTTTGGTCTGAGGACCTGGAGGGTTCCTCCCGCTGTAAGGCTCAACTTAGGAGCCTGCAGCGGCTGATGGCCATACGGATCGTACGGGGCTACCGCACCATCTCGTATGAGGCAGCGACGGTCTTGGCGCGATCTCCGCCCTTCGACATTCTGGCCGATATGTACACAATGGTCTATGACCAAATTCGTTCTATCGGTCGGGACGGCGAGGGGACAGCGCCGGATCTAGAGCCCGGAATGCTACGGCGGAACGCACATGCTCAAGCTCTGCGGTATTGGCAGGCACGGCTTGAAATTCAGGGCTGTGCTAGCCAACGTGCTGTCGGAGCCGTTCTGCCGAACTTCGAAGCGTGGGCAAAGAGGACCGGCTGTGTCACCTATCGATTGACTCAGATACTCACCGGTCACGGTTGTTTCGGTGAGTATCTGAATCGAATAGGACGGGAGGCTACAGCACAATGCCACCATTGCGGGTCTGACCGGGACTCCGCCCAGCACACGCTGGAGGACTGCCCTGCTTGGGAGTCCGAGCGTCGAGTCCTGGTCGGACAGATCGGACGAAACTTGTCACCGCCAGCATTGATCGCGGCAATGCTGGCGAGTGGCGAGGGATGGGAAGCCGCGGTCTCCTTCTGTGAGAATGTTATGCTCCAGAAGGAGTCCGCAGAGCGGGATCGGGAAAGGGCTGATCCCGCTCGAAGGAGGCGGCGAAGGGGACGCGGTAGAGGCCGCTAGCTCCCCAATCGTCGCTTAAGGGTCGCTGCGGTCACATCCTGGGGAAATGTGACCGCTGCAAACGACTCGAGATAGGTGACACCCCCGGTGCGGCCGGGGGGTGTCGTTTAAGGCGGGTTGTTGTTTTGCCTCTTTCTGTACAGAGCGGTGAGAGGCGCAACAACATCTTGCCCCGGGGGTGAAACTAGTCACCCCGGGATGTACCTCAGACGTTGAGGTACGGCAGGGGGGACACCAGAAGCTGCTGACGCGATCCTGGTGTTTCTCTCAACTGCCGAGGTAGGCCGCCGCGGGGTTTAGTGGGTAGACCGATTGCCCGGGAGTCCCACACACGCCCTTCGTTTACCCCACGAAGGGTATGGTGCGAAAAGCATTCCCCGCGTAAAAAAAAAAAAAAAAAAAAAGGTATAATGAGATTAAATATAAATTATATAACAAAAATTTTTAGCGAATTTAAGTTTAGTGATGTTAACAATATCACTAAACTAAAATGCACACCATTGTTTCTGTATACTTATTAAATAACACCGGCAAGCTTTAAAAAGAGTATATATAGTACTATACTTAAAGGATCTCCTCTCAGGAGAGGGTATCTACCTCTCCAGAGAGGGATACGAGACCAGCATTGGGGCGTTATGGTTTGTTGATATATGATGATGATTGGATAAGGTCCTAAAAATACCTGTTTGTAACTTACCTGCTTAAACGTTTACAATTTGAATAATTTTCAGACAACACCAAGAATGAAACGCTGGCGTCGTCTCGCAATCGAAGAAATTCACCGAGTGAAGGATGATATTCAGCATTCGAAGAAGTCGTACCGTGACCTAGTATCCCACGCCAGGAGAAAACTCAACCACTTGAAGAAGCAGGCTCTCTCCAGGGGTAAAGATGCTATTGAGGATTATAACTACTGTATAAGATATTAGGAAACTAGACAATGCCGTCTTGGGTTGAAAAGTTGTTTGTTATTGGAATTCATTGTCAAAAAAATACCGTAAATTCAAAACCAAAATTAACAAGATTAATATTTTGATAAATAATCACACAATAGTTAGAATGTTAGACTATTTCGGTGGGACTTAGTCGAAGGGACTTATCGATTTAGATGTAGTGGTTTCGTTTATTTCGACCGAAACGCAATGATTGTAGTAGTGACTGAATATTTGGAGGCTCTGCAGCGATGAGTTATCAAAGGGATAGTTAGAAGAATACAATTTGGTCAGTCGCATTTGAGATATTTAATGATAAAAAAAACTTACTAAATGAACATGAAATTATAAAAATATGCTAGAGTGCCAATAATTTTCAACTTTCTTGATCCGAGATACCTATTTAATAATAATATGTGTCATATTAGATAAATGAAAATATAAAAAATATTAAATAATTAATTTTCAACGCAGAGTGAAAATTAATTAGATTGATATTTAGTAGTTATTATTAGCAGACATGACTAAATAGTCAGTTGCATTATTAGTTATTATTAGCAAACGTGACTAAATAATAATTTATTAGTGACTATTGCAGTTACTAAGTTCATATTGCATAAATAATAATTTTGATTATTTATTGAATGCTATTAAGTTGAAAGTGATTTAACCTACCGAATGAATTTTAATAAGATATTAAGAGAAAACATAGCGAATTAGTCTTAACGATATCTCATTTAATCGAATAATAATCGACTATGCAGTCATTAATTTATGACATGTATTGTATGTATATGTATTTATGTAACATGATCTTTTGGTCCCCTCTCCTACTAAATAGTGATTACGTAAGAATCTAAAGGAAAAATGAATACCTATGTATACGTTTGGTTAGTACAGATGTAGTACTTTTAATTATTGTCCACAAACCATAATGTCCCACTGCTGGGCACGGGACTCCTCTCAGGAGAGGGTTAAGGCCATACGTGCGGGTTGCGGACTGGCTACATAATTTTGCCGTTGGATGTTTTTAAACCGCCCGAAGGCCTCCAACTTAGCTTCACGACTGATATCCTATGACATCAACCGGGACCGACTGCTTAACGTGACATCCGATTCACGGAAACGCTCATAACATATCATGCCACATACGGTCACCCATCTAGGTCTGACCGTACCGCCGTTGCTTACCTTCAGTCATTGTTTTCAATCACCTAAGGTCACTCGGCTTTGAGCACTTCAATTATTGAATAATTCAGTATTACGGTTTTTTTAAGTGTTACAATAACTGAAGCCGTGATTTATGGATCTAAAAACTATAAACGATTCTCGTTTGCCTATGTCTTAACTAACCTTAAAATCTCTTTGCTATTTTTGTTGTAATTATGTACTTTTACTATATTTATTTAGTATACTATCAAAATCATGACTCAAAATTAATTACCTAGGTTAAAAAGTGAAAATTGTAATTTATTTTGGTTAACGAATGTAATTGGGTTATGTGATTTGAAATTGTGTTTTAATCTGTGGTAATGTCATGTCTTATTATTCCAAGAATTTTTAAACCAAGTATAAGATTTTCCATTTGAAATATATTTTAAAAATTTAGTATTATACTAAAAGATATGATACGTTACATAATTTTCAGCAATTGGTTCAGTGTTGCTTATTAAGAAATTTGTGTTATTTTATTAAAGTTGGTAACACTAAGTAACATATTTTTTAGGGTTCCGAAGTTTATGACTCGGAACCCTTATAGATTCGTCATGTCCGTCTGTCCGTCCGTCCTCGACTTAGGTATCCGTTTGCGAGAAATTCCACTTTAAAGGGCACTTTTTTGTAAGAACAGGTCGCCCCCCCTCCTCTAAAAGCTAAACGGCTGGCTCAAAAAATCTGTTAAAATTCGTGATGATGGTCCATAATAATGAACTTTGAAGGAAAACTATAACGGATTAGATGAATTTGTTAGTTCAGGAGTTATAGAGGCTTAACTAGTAAAATGCGCTCACTTGGAAAACGTCATACAAACTTAACGCAATAATGAATAAACATTACAATCATATATTGGATACGATTTTAAATCTGCGCACCATTATGGGTGACTGAGGAACCCTTTCCTGTACGTGGCCTGAAATTCACTTGGCCAATTTTATATGATACTATTGCATGACCTTTTCAAAATGTTTAAATAGCTACTCAGTAATTTTCAATAATTTACTAGTAATACATAACATTACTACAGATATTATTTTACTATTGGTATACAGACACACTGTGATAGTTTATAATATAATTAATATTATTAAATACGAAGTTAGTTTCATAAACTATGATTTAATTTTTGATAAATGTTTTATCGTTTTGTTGTATGTTTAACTAAGTTCTGAATGTCACTATAATTAATATGACCAAATATATCGGTAGATACTGTCAATGAATTCTTGAACATAGAAGCTCAGACCTTAAGGATTTCGTGTGCCGCATCGTGTGCCGTGGGGTCGGCCCCCACTTTAGTTCGTAGTTGGTGGCGCTGGCATCGTTTTCTGTCTCTTTTGCTCTCGTAGTTAGGATACACTATGAGTGCGTCCGTCTCTTTTGCTCTAGTAGTTATGATACATTGGAAGAGCGCGACTGTCACGCTGCCTAGCGGCAATTTAGGTCGCAAAAAGCTTGTCTTCAGAGCGCCCTAAAGAACTGCGCTTCTTTGTACATCTGAATTCATTGATACTGATAAATACGAATAGTTTATGTAATTGTGACACAATATGGTCTTTTATTTTCTACATTTTGCTTCTGTACTGCATAATGATCAATTAAATATTAATAAATACGTAAGCAAAGTACATTTTTTTAATAAATGTTTAATGAGTGTACCATTTTGTTGATAATTTTATTGAAATAAAAATGTATGTGACAATTTATTTTTGTAATAAATATTTTAACAATATTTTTTTTTTATTTAAATTTCATGTGTACCCTGTTTGTGGTATACTTCTCACTACTAGGTATGTGAAATCATTAAAAAAGTTTGTTTTACTCTGAAATATGAAAAATAACATCACTACATAGTATAAAATAAAGTCCTCCGCCGCGTCTGTCTGTCACTATAAAGGCTCGACCGTAGCAGTACTACCCTCACGCAGAAGACCATCCTGATAATAACAGCACTCTTGCTGTCGTATTTCGTTGGCGAGTCTGAGACCGGAGGCATAATCATCAGAGAATGATGCAGAATTATCTAACCAGGCCACCATGCTATGGATCACATTGCTGCATTACCTACCCTCACAATTAGGATGGTGGCCCCTGTTATTGGATTCTACTCATTCTTTCTATCAGGCCGAGTACAAACACTTTGGTTGGCTTAAATATAAAAAACAAAAAAAAAACAAATTACCGTGACAACCAACATACACTTCTATTCGGGTAAAAGTGAGATTTAAAAAAAAACAGTTGATATAGACAATCTCTTTACTTTTCGTTGTTAAATAATACTTGAAGGTATAAAAAATATATATTTACATCTCAATTCCTAACTTATGACTATTTTGTAAATGAGATTTACATCAAAACTTATTTAAAAACTAAAATACATTTATATACTATGTATTTATCTAAGACGAGTCGAAGTCACTTCATCATTTGAATAAGGGCCCCTGTTGGTCTTAAGGAATGTTATAAGTTACAGTTTATTATAATATAAATAATAAATAAATATTTCGGACTACTACTACTAGTCCCAAACTAAGCAAAGCTTGTGTTATGGGTACTAAACAACTGATATAAATACATAAACATACTTTTTTTTCTAAATACATACATATTTCACATACAAAACATCCAGACTCCGAAACAAATATTTGTGCATCACACAAATATTTGGTCCAACCTGGAAATCTAGGCCGAGACCTCTTAATCAGCAGCTGAATTCGCTAACCACCTGATCAACGAGGCAAGTATATATAGTGTTTACCCATCAGTCCGTATAAAAACTGATATTCAGGTAAAACCGGTTGAACTAGTAACCGATCCCAAATAATATTGGGAATAAATATAGGAAGATGATTTTAATAGAAATATGATTTTTACAATCGGGTTATTCATCAACAATCACCTATATATTTAAATACAATACATATATCTTCCTAAATAATATTATTTTGTACAAAAATTGTAATTTACAATATTTTATATTCGTATGGCAGTAACTATTCGAAAGGACAGAACAAAATAATTTAGTTTACAACTAGTTACACTAACAATTGGCTAAGATTTATTGAGATTCAATAAGGGCTCATCCATATATTACGTTACACAAATGTGGGCACAGTCCTTGTTACAAATGGTCACATTTGTCAGACTGGGAAGCCCCTAAAATTCAAGTTTCACTTCAGTAATCTTTTGTTACAGTTCTTGATATTTACTAAATGTTACTATGGAAAAAAAATCAATAAAATAATTTTTTAGATTTTTTTTTCAACCAATTCAAAATAGTATACATTTAAAATAGATTTATCGAAAGATCAGTAACTAAAAAGAACTATAACTTTACAAAAAAAAAATTGTAATATAAAATACGTATAATTTTTATATGTATAATATAAAAATACACCACAACATACGGACGTTGTCAATGTATTACAATACAAAATAGTTTTGTACAATGGTAACAAAATATACATGTATCATTTGAACAGTCTTGTATTTGTATAATAATATAATACATTGCCAACATGCATCACCACACTTAATAACTATTATTTACACTTAGTTTTATATTTATAGATTCAGCAGTTTGACACGATCTGTAATAGACACAAATTAGGATGATTATTAATTTATTTTATGACTGCATTTATAGATAAAACTATTATAGTATGCTTTTAAATATATTTTAATTTTAGAGATTTTTAGTAAGCTTATAAACATACACGGTGTTTCCTTGAAAATGGTTGTACATTAGACTTAATTTTAGTACATGTAATCTAGAATAAGTAATATTATTCTTAGTCCGTGTGGTGACGGATTAAGAATATATATTGTCCCCACCCCTATTCATCCCGCGGGTGTCGTAAAAGGCGACTAAGGGTTAAACTACGCAAGACAACATCAATGAAAAGAGAAGGACAACTTGAAACCAACCCTATACACCCGTCTGGCCAGCGTGGTATAGTAGGCAAAAACCTCCTTTCTATGGAGAGGCCTATGTCCAGCAGTGGACTGTTGAAGGCTGTTGATAAATATTATTCCAATTTGAAAAAAGAATAAATCAATTATTATATATCACTAGCGACTATCACTGTTTCGTTTGTCTAGTGCATAGCGTATTCGACTGCTAACCAAGAGGTCTCGGGTTCAAATCCCGGGTCAAGCCAGTGTTTTTGGGTTTTTCTTAGGAAATTCTAATAGCAGCCCGGAGTTTAGAAGTTTGGCGGTAATTCACGCATGTGCATCGGAGAGGACGTAAAGCCGTTGGTCCCGGTTGTCATGAACATCTATATTTTGTAGCAGTATCTCTATTTTGTACCATTTCAACTTGTCGACTAGACTAATAGGCCTTTCCTATTGCACGCCACTTGGTTCGATCCTCGGCTACTCGCATCCAGCTCCTGTAAGGCGTCTGGTACATATAATATGTGTATATCAAATTAAAATTGTATACCATCAAAGAACTCCCATCCCCGAAGGTCTAGGTGGTGGTTCTGGCGTGTCTGCTGATGGAGGCTTGAACGTGCTGCCCTGGAAATGAAAGTAAAGAAACTTAATTAACGTAGATCAGAACAAACTAAGTTGCAGATCATACAAACATTTGGTCCGACCCGGGAAACGAAGTCAAGACCTTTTTATCAGCAGTTGCACATTTGGTAAGACCCGGGAAACGAAGTCGAGAACTCGAGATCTTTTGATCAGCAATCGCATACGGTACTTACTAGACTAAGAAGGCAGTCAAATAATGAACAAGTTTGAATTTTTCATTATCAATATCATAATGTCATTATCATAATATATGTGATGTAAAAGTTTTCAGCGAGATAAAAGTACTCGTATTTCTTTAGTTTAAACATTTAATAGTTAAAATCATTTTATTTTATTGCGTATCTATCTATTCGCGTATGGCTCTGACCGCCAATATCCTCTGGATTACCAGAGGCCCTATTCTTGGCTGTCAGTGCGTCCGCACACACCGGTGCACTGAATAGTGTCATAGACCATGATCACATCTCCTCGTTTAACCTACATACTACTGTAAGTAAATCTTTACTATTTAGGTTATTTTTTTATATTGAAGCCTACCAAAGTGACTCTACTCTGCCTGATGGAAAGCATGAGTAGAATCCAGGAATAGGGGGTCGTGAGGGTAGGCAATGCAGCATGCCTGGTCAGTTGTTTCTGCATCATTCTCCCGGCCTCCAGAGGCTAGGAGAAAAATTTGTGACTATAGTTAGTCAGTTTACTGCCTTGTTGGTTTAGTGGTTAGCGTATGCTTCGATTCGATTCCGTGTGATCCACAAATATTTGTTTCGGAGTCTGGGTGTTTTGTATGTATATTAAGTATGTATTTACAAAAAAGCATGTTTATGTATTTATATCAGTTGTCTAGTACCCATAATACCAGCTCTGCTTAGTTTGAGACTAGATGATGTTGTGTGTAAAATATCCGAAATATATAATCCAGTTAACAACAGTTACCTGGAAGCCTAACGCGGCTTCAGCGGGAGTGGGGGAGTCTCCAGCCAGCGTGGCGTAGTCTCCGAACCGTTCCGTCGCGCGACTGCCCTGGATCGTCGCGTACGTGTTGTCCGTCTGGGGATTGCAATTACTTTTATTGTTTACTAACTGATGATAACTAGTTGTCAATCGCGAGTAATGCCGTAGTCAAAAAAAGTCGCCTAAGTTACTCCTTAAGTCAGTGAGTCTCGTCAATTGGTTCAACTGTTTCAGAGATTACCCGGAACAAACAGACAGACAGACAGAAAAAAAAAATAGAAAAATTTTTTTTGGCGTATGTTAATAATCATTTAATAAAAAGCGGTTATTTCAATATTACAAAAAGACACTCCAATTTTATTTATTTGTATAGACTAGTGACGCGGTGTTACCCGTGGTTATAGTTGTCAATCGCATGTAATGCCGCGGAACGAAACTAGTTTAAAAAAAAATGCCTAAGTTACTCTTTAGGTCATGAGCTCTCTGCCAGTGAAAGTCTCAGAACAGAGACAGATAAAAATTTTAAAAATTGATTTTCTGGTGTAACATACAGAAACATTAATTTTATTTATTTGTATAGAATAAATAGTAGTAACAAAGTTTTTAGAATATTTAAAAGTAAGTACATGTATTACTACCAAAGGCTGTTAATACGCTATAATCAATATATAAACTTACCGGAGCAGGTTCTATTATCTGCTGTTCCTGGTCTCCGAATACGTTCATGGTAAGTTCTTGCTCTTCATAAGGTCTTAGTTTCGTCTCCAGCCATAGAGGGTTCTCTGTGGTCGACAGCTCTTCAAGGATCCGTCGCCTCGCTAAGCTGTCGCCCTTGCTGGACTGCAGAGATGGTGGAGGAATCACCCTGGAAATGACAGTAAATCAATTTAAAGTTTTTTAAAAGCAATTTAAGGGTTTTAAAAGGGATGTGACTTAGTGAATAAGAAAAAAAAACGAGTTTGCTTCTAACCACACGACAGAAGTAAATACGACTGCCTCGTTGGTCTAGTAGTAAGCGTATGCGACTGCTGATCAAGAGGTCTCGGGTTCGATTCCCGGGTCGGACCAAATATTTGTCGGAATTTGTGTGTTTTCTATGTATAATATGTATGTATTTACAAAAAAAAAGTATGTTTATGTATTTATATCAGTTGTCTAGTACCCATAATACAAGCTCTGCTTAGTTTGGGATTAGAGGACGTTGTGTATAAGATGTCCGAATGTTTATTATAAATACATAAAAATATTTTTTCTTTTGTAATTACATACCATATCATACATAAAAAACACCCAGACTCCAAAACAAATATTTGTGGATGATACAAATATTTGGTTCGTCCCGGGAATCGAACCCGAGACCTCTTGATAAGACCGCATACGCTGACCACTAGACCAACAATGCCTTGTTGGTCTAGTGGTCTGAAACCATGTCTTAAACCACATATATACACTGCCAAAACTATTACCCTTCCTTTTGGCGTAGTTGAGTAAAAATGAATCATCATGGAACCGGTTTCTGTATAGTCTACCAGTCAGTACGATTACGAATGATATGCCACTAGATAGTGTGACCTCAGATAGGTTATAAGAAGTACAAGCTGTTAGAGAGCGAAGGAATAATGTGTAGCTAATAATAGATTTCTTACCAGTGCTTAAGACAAGCGCACACCACTATAAAAGTGACGATTCCCGTGAATAACACTATGAGTAGTGCTATTAATGCTGCTAAAGCTGGATCGAAGCTGTCTGGAGCTGAAACAGATTGATAATAAAAATTATAACATTGTGATACTCATTACTTATTTTTCTAGTGTGATTAGACTGACCTGATTGAGATCCTAACATACTCAGTAGCCGCGCTGTATGAACCTCTCAATAATAATAATAATAATAAAGAACCTTCCTCCGAATCTGTGTCTCATTTTTATATATATTTAAGCCTACCAAAGTGACTCTACTCTGCCTGATGGAAAGCATGAGTAAAATCCAAGATTAGGGGTGATGGTGATTCACACTATGACTATTGTTATTTCTTTGCACTATTAATGCCAAACAATATAATCATTCTATTAACCGAAAGACAATGACAAGTAAACAGGGATCATAATAGTAATATGAGCATATCTATGGAATAAAAAAACACTAAGATTCAATTAGACGGTACTGGATGACGCGGACACTGTGTATTGTGCCTACGATATCCCTTCAATTTGATTAATCTATATTGCATGCCAGGCTCCCGTTGTATGTCCTTGTCGCACTGCAGTTACAACCACATTCTCTGTCCTTTTTTAACATGGAGTGTTAGGTTTTTTCGTTACGGAATTTCTTGATTCGGTCACCGCGCTCAAAGCCCGCGATAAAAGCAATGCAATAGCTTAAAATTAAATATTTATGGCTTACACAAAATTAAGATTTCTCTGATCTTACTTTTAGAACTGGCGCTGGCTGCGATGAGCGTCTCCACCCCATACTCCTGGTATATGTCCTTTAGCTCATCGTACTTGGAGTCGATAGTCTCCAAGACTTTCTCCACTGGTAGAACTTGGTATGTGTTGGGGTCTACTGCGTGTAAATGTATTTCACACCTGGCAAAAGACGTTTAAGTTAGTTAAAGACCATCTCAGGTAGATATGATACCTAGTCAGTAGGTATAAGGTAGCTGTGAGCTTCATTAATTATTGTTCAGGTCTGTCTCCTGCGGTCTGCGGTCGAGCCGGCTCCTTTGTGTTGAAAGCGTGGCTATAGTATTAGGAGAATCATATGCCTTATAAAATGCCATAAACAATGTAACCAAAAATTGTAAAAACAATGTTGGAAAAGAGTGTCCATGGAGTTTCTTGTCCGTTCTTCTCCATAGGATCTACGAATTGGAACAGACAATTAGCTTCACGACTGACTACTGATTGACTACTTGACGTTTCAAAAGTGCCATTGTATGGTTTATTTGAAATAAAATGGTTTGATTTGATTTGATAATATGTATGTATGTATGTGTCGTACCAGTCGTTGTACCGTCGGTCTGCGTGCACGAGCGGCAGGCGTGTGCCGGCCACCAGCAGCGCGCGCGCGGACGAGCCCAGCCGGGCCTGCACGCCGCCCCCCACCTCCCCACCACTCGCCCCACCCCCACCACAGCTGCGCGACACCACCATGCGGATCAGCGCCGAGCGGTCGATGATCCACACCTGCACGCATCATACAAATTTATTTATTTACTAGCTGAATCTCACGGTGTTACCCCCGGTTATTGTTGTAAATCTTGAGTAACACCGCAGAGTGAAGCTAGTCTAAAAAATAACCTAAGTTACTTCTTATGTCATCAGCCATGTGAAAGTGAAAGTACAGTCAAAATCGGTCCATCTGTTCCAGAGATTACCCGGAATAAACAGACAAAGCAAAAATAAAAAAACCACCGACATATTTTCATATGCGTTTAGTAAAAACCGTATCATTTGATATTACACACAGGCACTCCAATTTTACATATCTTAACATTACATTTTATATTGTTTATTGACGTGACAACGTCTTATAATTCGATGGAGCCGGCTGCACGCACGAAAAAACATGACTCATGCGGCGTTACCTCGCTCTGAGGCGTTCCATTTAAGGCTTGAAGTGCAAGCGAGAGCGCGGAACGAGCGACAAAGAGGCACAATCTTATGACGTTGTCACGTTCAACTATCGTCAGTAAAACGACTTTAAAGACAACCGATTTTTTTTACGATTGCTATTCTAATTTAATTCTAAGTAAATCTTTGAGGTAAAAATCACTTTTTACGGTATAAACTATAAGCCACCTCCAAACATTGTCAAATGGCTCTATCTGTAGCCAATCTGGATCACAGAAATTCTGTAGTTCCAACGATATCGTCACGCATCATACATTTTAATCGATTAACAAGTATCGATTACTAAACTATCGAAAACTAATCACATCATATCCGGAAGACTATTTATTGGTGTAGCTTATTCTTATTTCTAAGAAAGTATAAATTTTTATTAAAAAAAATGAAATCTATACTTACTTTGTTAGCAATTGAACTTCTAAACTATAAATATTCAACGAATGGTGTTATAGATGAATATTGAAGAAAATACTTTTAGCCGTGTCCATTTGACAAATTTTATTACTTACATAGACTTGCGCCTTAGCTTGTCGGTGAGGTGGAGCCACTTCCTGCGCAATGATGTCCAGCACGAACCTGTCTTGATTGTACTCCGACATGTAGTTTGCAGTCATTAGAACACCTGCACAATACATATTTCGTGAATACTCACATATTAGTGCTAATTCTGTAGTTAGATAACTCTCAACCAAACAAAAATATATTTTTGTCTACTAAGGCGCTTGAAACATAAATAACATTACCATCTTCTAGTCTTTATAATTCAGAAGGTTATTATGGGTCGGCTACTAGTTCAACCGGTTTTACCTGAATATCAATTTTTACACCTCCGCCTTGAGAGGGTACCGAACTAGTTGTCAGTATATATAAGGGCACTGACTTCCCAATAACGATTGCCATAGATGTTCATGATAAGGAAATTCTATGACTGCTCCGTTGGCCTAGTGATTTGAGCTGTCCCCACGCCACTATCTATTGCGCCAAGAGTTGTGGGTTCAAATTCTATATGGGACAACACTTTGTGTGACTAACAAAATGTTGTTCTGAGTCCGTTTCATGTATGTTTGTAAAGTCTCCCGCGAGACAGTATCAGTATATTCCTAATGCCTGAGTTGTCTATAAAAAATGGACTAACTACCCCAACAATTTTTCAAGATATTCGTAAGGTACTATATATGTATACTAACCATCTTGACTAATATTGAAAGGCGAAGGCACCACACTACCGCTGGATACTTCAGCACCAAACTTGTACAAGTTAGATGCAGCCACCATGTATATTAAAGTGCCATTCTCGTCTAGATCTGGGTCTTCAGCTACCACAGACAGGATGGGTTCGTTGATACGGGCTGTGTGCTTGATTCCTAGAAACAAAGGTAGAATTAACAGAATTTCTAAGTATTAATGATATTATGTGTGATGTCCGTGTGGTGACGGATTAAAAATACAAAGTGTCACCACCCCTATTCATTCCATGGGTGTCGTAAGAATAAAGGACGACTAAAGGAACAAAATAAGCAGCTAACATCACTGCCAAGAGAAGGAAAACTTGAAACCAACCCTTTACCAACCCGTCTGGCCAGGGTGGTATAGTAGGCCAAAAACTCCTTTCAAAGGAGAGGCCTATGTCCAGCAGTGGACTGCTAAAGGCTGTTGATGATGAATGATATAATCAGTTTATATCATATACTTTTAGTATCATCTAATCCAGTATTTTCACATCCAATGTTTTTTTACCAGGCTCGTGACGACCGCACTGGTTCTGTTCAGTTTGGGAGGATAGATGCAGTATTTCGATCGATAGCGATATAATCGAAGCAGTACCTTCTGAGTTCCTTGAGGCATAAATATCATTTTTATATAGGGTAAACTACCCAGTTATGGACCCTTTATGCAAAATCATCTTGAGTGTGACAGTATTACGACTTTGTACACAAGGGTAGTTGTTTTATGGCAATTTATACCAAAATAAATATTTGAAGAACTTGCAAACATAAAAACAATTTTCTCCAATTTTAATATTTTGACAGTAAATTGCCAACTGCGGCCCAAATAATAACAATTCAAACAACGCCATCGAAAACGAGATATTTAAATTGTATAATTACAGGGTTCCTGTTTTTCTGGTTCTAACGTTGTGGTGACTTCCGTTGTGTTTAACGTTGTGATGGAACGCTGAAACACGTAGAAAACCCCGAATGAACTATACGGGGTGGCTACTAATCCTGAATCGCGATAGAGAGATTCTAGCGCCTATTAGCATATATACAACATTCCAACATCAACCGTTGGGCCGTGGCCCGCCAGGCATGATCACCTACCCTGGTCGGAGGATCCTCCCTTTGTATTGGAGGGACACGAAACCTTTTCCTCCACAACATAACTGTGTCAATTATTGGTGGGTTACATGAAGAGTTGACATCTCAATTCCTTACCAGCATAATAGACCTTCTCTTGAAACTTAGGCTCGTTATCATTCTCGTCCAGTACTTTGATCTTCACCACTGTGATGCTGGGGTCCACACCATCCGTGTTGTTCTCCACCAAGTTTAAGATGGCACTTGCATGTTCCAGTAGGGGACTGTTGCTGGCGTATACAGTGAATAAGTAGTCTGATTGTGTCTCCCTGAAAACACAGTAATAATCGAATCAGGAGTAAGTGATCTTTAGAGGAACTAAGGTCACTGACATTGAATTATAAATTATAAATATGTCTTAAATAAATTTTAAATCTAAGCAGAGCTTAGCCAGCTTAGCTTATATGATGTTACTTGCTTCTACTATGAATGCTAAATTGACTGATCGAATACTTATATACTTTCTTTTTGTAAATATACCCAAGATATACGCTGCAACAAATATCTGTACACCATACAATCATTCATATTCATTCACAATATTCATCCCGCGGGTGTCGTAAAAGGCGACTAAGGGATAAACTACGCAAGACAACATCAATGTAAAGTGAAGGAAAACTTGAAACCAACCCTATACCAACCCGTCTGGCCAGCGTGGTATAGTAGGCCAAAACCTCCTTTCAAAGGAGAGGCGTATGTCCAGCAGTGGACTGTTAAAGCCTGTTGATGATGAAGATGATGATACAATCATTGAACCGAAACAGGATTTGAACCCAATACCTCAAGCACAGCAGTTGTATACGCTACCACTGAGGTCACCTAGACAATTGCCTAAATTAAGCTAGACTAACAGGTAGTATACAATTTTAGCACGAACAGGCCAGGTTGACCGGGACAGTACTACCCTCACACAGAAGACCATCCTAATAATAATAATATTCTTGCTGTCGTATTTCGTTGGTGAGTGTAATACTGGAGGCCCCATCATTCAGTATCATTCTCTCGGCCTCCAGAAGCCGTGAGAATGATGCAGAAACATCTCTCAATGTCGCCATGGTGTAGGTCATTATGCTGCGTTGTAAGTATGTACTCACAATGAGGATGGTGACCCCTACTCCTGGATTCTACTCATGCATGCATGCATTCCATCAGACAGAGAAGACTCACTTTAGCGTAGGCTTAAAAAAACCAGTATAATGGCTCTCTTAAGGTTAACCAGAACTTCATTCACTAGTTGCGTATATAGGTGTTGAGATCTTCAAGAAGTTCACTCACCTGTCGAAGCTGATGTTAGCTCTGATGATCCCGGAGGTTCTGTCCATCGTGAAAGCCCCTTCCTGGTTCCCTTCCAGTATGTGGTAGTAGACCTTTCCATTGTCGCCGGAGTCTTTATCGATTGCTTTCACCGTACCTGTAAAAAGAAAATTATTCTAAATTAGTACAAATACTCCCGCAATAGGAATATAAATTGGTGTGTCGCGAGGAACTTTACAAACATACATGAAATGGACACAAAGAACACCGAGACTCAGAACAATAATTTATTCATTCTTTATTGTGTACATACGAAAAATAAAGCTTGTACTTTGAGTACTAGACAATTGATATATATACATATATACTTTATTTGTAAATACATACATATTTACATAGAAAACACCTAAACTAGTTTTGTATGACCAGGAAATCGAACCCGAGACAAAATTCACCAATTCGACAGCCGCATACGCCAACCAGCCGAGGATCGAACCAAGTGTCGTGTAATTGGAGATGTATATGTCCAGCAGTGGACTGCGATAGGCTGATAAACACACACACACACTAATATTTTTTTAGATAAAGATAGATAAACATACGTACATATATACTACATACATATATACATACTACTTATAATATACTAAAGCAGGAAAAACAGTACCCAATTATAATGACAAAATAATGGTCCTTCACCAGCTTCCACCACATCCAGTCGATTATTCAAAAGCGTGAATGTTTATTGTTACATACCGATTATAACTCCTGGGAGCAAGTTCTCTTTGATGGCGAAGTGATGTACGGGTGATGAGAAGCGTGGAGTGTTGTCGTCATCATCAGCGAGCACCACAGTCAATAGCTTGAGGGTCTCGAACTGGGCTGGAGTTCCGTTGTCTACTGCAACTATCACTAACTGTAAACAATAAAAAATATGATTATAATTTTTACTGAAGCGTAAATTTTACAGAGTAATTTGAGATTAGGCAGTCACTTTCCACTTCTTATTGTTGTGGGTTCGATTCCGATATGCGACAATTTTATGTACTCTACAAAGCGTTCTACGAGTCTTTGTATCTTTTGGATCGTTCTGTAAAGTCTCGTAAGATGGCTGGCAGGAGCTGGATGCGAGAAGATCAGAGTGGTGTGCAATGGGAGAGGCCTATGTCCAGCAGCGGACAGCCTAGATGATGATGTAAAGTCTCGCGCACTGCTCTCTCTCTTGCTCCTACAGTAACATGCGACACTCTCTCTTTCTATCTTCCTAGCCTATATATCTCTCTCAATGTCCGTTCGCCTCGTCAGATCACACTTTTTGAAACATTCGCGTCACGCATTGGCCAGAAGGTTTTACTTTAAAAACAAACCTAGGCTGAGCTCAATAGCAGTAAACATACCTTATAAATAATAATTATTATTATTTCGGATATCTTATACACAACGCCATCTAGTCCCAAACTAAGCAGAGCTTGTATTATGAGCACTAGACAACTGATATAAATACACGAACATACTTTTTTTTTGTAAATACATACATAGAAAACACACTCTAAAACAAAAATTTCGGGATCACAGAATCATTTGTTCCGAACCGGCAGTCTCATATGCCACCGAGTCAGTTAACGTACCTCATACTCAGATTTGTGCTCTCTATCCAAGAATGTCTTGGTCCTCAGTTCTCCGGTCTCCTTGTCCAAACTGAACTCTGCCGTCTCTCCGACATTTTGATTGTCCTCCTTCAGATAGTATGATATGCGTCCATTCTCGCCGGAGTCTTCGTCTGTTGCCTTTATTGTGGTTATGAGGTAGTCTGCTTGGGCCGCATTCTGGGGATAAATAAATACATTAATCTACTTTTTCCTAGCCTTTATACCCAATATTATTTGGGGTCAGCTACTAGTCCTACCGGTTTTTGTTTTAATATTAGTTTTCCTTCTCTACGCAAGACAACATCAATGCAAAGTGAAGGAAAACTTGAAACCAACCCTATAACAACCCGCCTGGCCAGCGTGGTATAGTAGGCCAAAACCTCCTTTCAAAGGAGAAGCCTATGTTCAGCAGTGAACTGTTAAAGGCTGTTGATGATGAATTAACCTATGTTTCCAGGCCACAGAACTAGTCAACGGCTACCCAGTAATCTCTGAGCTGACTTCAACCCTGGCCACGGTGACTATCACCATCAAGGATGTGAACGACGAGCCCCCCCGGTTCAACCGGCGCGAGCACAGCGTCGACAACCCTGAAAGCCTGCCTATAGGCACCCTACCTAACTTTTCCTCACTAAAACCTTCCTCCTCCAAACCTCCTTTCCAAGGAGAGGCCTATGTCCAGCAGTGAACTGTTAAAGGCTGTTGATGATGATGATGTGCCACGTTTTTCCCACGATAAACTCCGAAAATATCTAACCCATTTTTAAGCTTTTTTAATGTGTTTTCCTCACCTACCTATGGATAGGATAGTTAAGATCACGCTTAGATCAATGGGAGTAGAGTACAATTGAAAATAGACGTCGACGAAGTTGTGTGGTATCTAGTACACTAGTATAATATTGAAATGAAGGAGTTTCGAGCCACCAGCGAGTAACATGGGTTATATTTAGAGCGACAACATACACAAAAGTGAAGTAGCGGGTTGAAACTAGTTAATAAACCAATAATTCTTACCTCTGGTATTTCCAACTGCTTCTGTTCAGGAGGTGGATGCACAAATACAGGCTTGTGTCTATTGACACTCAGTACAGTGATATCTACCCTCGCCACATCCGACTTAGATCCTGCACCATCCTCGTCTGTCGCTATCACCGTGAGGTGATAAGTGGTGTTACCTATCACTGGCTTCGAAGGATATATGATGCCGTTAGAAGGGTCCACTGAGAACACTCCTGAAAGGAATATGTCTAAAGATATGGTTAAGCAGTTCATGTGTTTATTGATTGTAGAGTTTGTAATGTTTAAATTTAGCTAATTGGTTGATTGTTAGATAGTGATAGCATTGTGAGGGTAGGCAATACAGCATAGTGACATGCCTTGTGTGTGTGCCAGTGATTGGGCCTCCGGTCTCACACGCACCAACGAAATACGACAGCAAGAATGCTGTCATTATTAGGATGGTCTTCTGTGTGAGGGTAGTACTGCAACGGCCGAGCCGGCTATTCATGCTGAAATCATCATGGCTCTACTGCCATGTATAAAGCGGAATATTACTACCTACTAAAAGCTCTATGGCTTTAAAGTCTTTCCAAACAGAAACAAGAAGACAAAAAGTTAAGATGTAGCAGTCTGTATGTCTTTGTGTTCATAACACACACACGCCTTCTCGGCAATAGAAGTCGGGGAACCAGGTGCACCCTCAGAATGAAAACCCTGGAACCCCGACGTATCTCGTGCCATCTTTGTTTTGCAGACGACCCTATGTTACGGGAACCCTTCTTCCTCCTTGCCGAATAAAGAGGCGTTCGCGATTTATAACGATCGTGTTGCCACCTCGACCTGCTTCTGCCAGAGACACAGATGGCCTCACCTGACACCCTCTAGCATGCCTTCATGGAGGACGGACATCATGTTGCGATCACCGGCGCCTGAGTCGATGCTATATTTACCTGGTTCAGTTTGTTCGACAATCTTGTACTGGACCTTCGCGTTGATGCCCTCGTCTTTATCCTCAGCCAGGACTTGGAGAATGGCAGCTGGTGGGTTGAGCTGAAGGTTCTCCGCTATAGTTGCCTTGTAAACTTTCTGAGTGAACACTGGTGCGTGGTCGTTGATGTCTAGAACTTTTATGTGCACCTGAAATTTTTATTGAGATTTAGTTATTTGTAAGTAAATATGGGACTAAGAAGGAAAGTGCAGGATGCGTACAGTTCAGGACCGGTTGTTATGGGGAGGCTTGGGGGAGGCATATGTTCAGTAGTGAACGTCTTTCATCTGAGATGATGATGATTGTAATACAGTTATTAAATAAGTAAATAGCTATAGGCAGGTATTGATAGAAAATAGATTCATGTAAACTATAGTTATATATACTAAAATATATCACACATATAAACCTTCCTTTCGATTCCCTCTTTACATTGCTGAAAACTGCATTAAAATCCATTGAATAGTTTATTCGACTTCCTTTTATATGACGTGAATATTTAGTAATGATAACATTCTCACATATCTGACACACACTCTGTACCACGGTAAACAGACCGCTGACAAACATACATAGATTTTTTTTATATATAGCCTACCAAATTGACTCTACTTAGCCTGATGGAAAGCATTAGTAGTATCCAGGAGTAAGGTTCACCATCATCACTGTGAAAGTAGAAAATGAAACATGGTGACCCACACCACAGCGGCGTAAGATGCTACAATGTCATTGGGGCTCCGGTCTCAACGAAATACGACAGCACGAATACTATGATTTTGGGCTGATCTTCTATGTAAGGGTAGTACTGCCCCGGTCTACTGGACCATTCGTGGTGAAATCGGCGTAGCTCTACTACATCAAATCACTACATCGTATAAAACAAAGTCGCTTTCTCTGTCCCCATGTACGCTTAAATCTTTAAAACTACGCAACGGATTTTGATGCCGTTTTCTTTAATAGATAGAGTGATTCAAGAGGAAGGTTTTTATGTATAATACATGCATAATATAGTAGATAATAAATTTAGTTGTTTCTAATGTGTGTTTTTTTACGCTTACATTGCAAACGCTGGCTGTACCCTGCGAGATCGATCAAAATAATGTACTACAGTATTGTACATCTTAAAAAGGTCTACAAAAAAGTCCGCGATGGTATATATCTATCTCTTAGGGATAACCCACAATAACCATTTTTTTATTTTTTATTTTTACGAGAAATGATGGCTTATTTACGAAGCGATTTTAAGCAATACAGTATTAATCCTTATCCAATTAAGTACCTTAAGTACATTGTGTATTTAATATAGATTAATATGGCTCTTTACAGTATGTAATTTAAATTAATATTTTTGAAGATATTACAGATTTAAAATGCAGGAACAAAGCAATTCTGGCGGTACCGGCCGAGTCCCGTTAGTTGACGCTGCCGTCGATTTGTCACTATCAGTTAATAACTAAACACTATATTTTATTATGAATTAATATTCTAAGGCGGTACGAAGTTCGCCGGGTCAGCTAGTATATGATAAAGTACATCCAAACCATGAGGAATTGGTCGTGGTCATCACAAAAAGATTTATCTGGGATTGGGAATCGAAGCTTACTGCCTCTGGCTTAGCAGTCAGAATCGCTAACCACTGAACCTAGACACTATACTAGAGAAGTAACTTACAGGGACAATACTGTTTCTTCGTATATGTGCGTGAGCATTATCACTGGCGATAGCTCTCATGTACACATCAGTGATGACTTCCCGGTCGATCACAGCGCCCTCTGCCACGGTGATCTCGCCAGTGACAGCGTCGATGGTGAACAGAGATGAATCGCCTGATAAGCTGTACCGAACTTCGCCGAATTCTCCTGTAGATAAAGATTAAAAAATATATTCACGCTCAGCCCCAGGGTGGATACTTCAATTTTATTTATCACTAGCTGAGCCCCGCGGTGTTACCCGCGTTTGTTGTTGTAACTGCGGGCAACGCCGCGTAGCGAAGCTAGTCTAAAAAAAGTAGCTTAAGTTACTCCTTATATCATCAGCTCACACTCACCTATGAAACATGACTGTCATTTAATTTTGGACATACCTTCATCATCATCAGTAGCACTGACAGTAAGCACGCTGGTGCCAGGAGCTGAGTGTTCCACAACCGTTGCTTCATACCCTGGTTTGGAGAAGGTAGGTTCCTCATCATTGGCGTTGATCACTTGGACTGTGACTCCAGCTGAAGTGCTGAGCTGTGGCACTCCAGAGTCAAAAGCTATGAGGGTGAAGTTGATGGTGTGGATCTTCTCGTAGTCTATTCGCTGTGCTGTTTTGACTACACCTGAAAGAAGATAAGTGTATGGTTTCTGGATAAGATGGAATTCTGGATAAATAAAAGCCATCCTGTTGATGATCATTACCTGTTGATGTAACTTCACCAAAACTTAGTCAATTATAAGTTCAGTTTGAAGTATCCTTCAAGCTTATGATAGTCAAAGACTATCAACGAAGGCAGTTTCTAGAAATTTCTACCAAAAAAAAAGTTTTAAAAAACTAAACAAACACGCTTTTAAACTAAAAAGTAGAAAATAATTATAATGTAAAAAGCGTGGGGCGACGTTATTGAAATATTTTCAGAAAGCACCCCACGCTTTGTTACATTAAAATTATTTTCTACTTCTTAGTTTAAAAGCGCGTTTGTTAAGTTTTGTAAAACAATTTTTTAGAAAAAAGGCTAAAAAAGACTGTTTTTTTTATTTTTATTTGAAATTTGAAAGTTTGAACGAAATCCGGCCGTTATAAGTGGGTCAAAATCGCACCCAAAGGAGTCGGTTACAAACAAACAAACATACAGGTGAAGCTAATAAAAAGCGTGTATAAAAGAAACATTAAAAACTCACCAGTAACATTATCAATAACGAAATAAGGATTCGGTGGATGTATCACAATGGCAGATATCGGGGTCTCCTTGTCTGTAGCGGTGTAAGTGCCCAGGGTAGTGCCAATGGGCTGTTCCTCCACGATGCTCTCCAGGTACGAGGGTTGGGAGAAGACTGGTGCATGACGGTTGACATCCACTATTGTGATAATAAGTTCGCCTAAAGTGTAAAAACGCGACATATTAGTATATTTATCAAAGATAATTATATCAAAATTTGACACACACGCACACACCTACAAACAAACACGCACACATACACACCCACCCACACACACACACACACAAAAACCAGTGGAATTAATTATTTATAATAATATAAAAAAAAATTGAAAAGGGCCACACTCGCATTCTGTGTTTCAAGGGACTTAAAAATCACAGACACAACACACAATGGGTTTGAACCCACAACATTCAATAAAGAGAACGTCACTTCTTTAAAGTGAGTTATAGGTAAAAGATCAAGGTATGTATACCTTCTGCCTGCTGCAGTACAGGTGCTTCTGTATCGATGACCCTGACTGGCAGCGTAAGTACAGCGGCTCGGCTGCGGTCCAGGCGCTGGGAGACCACCACAGAACCGTTCGGCTGGACCGTGAACCAAGAGTCGAAGATACCCTCGTCTGATACCTGTATGGAAGCGCAGCTTGATAATTATTATTTTTGGAATCGTTGATCATCATCATCACCTTTGTTAGTCAACTGCTGGACATAGACGTCTCTTTGGTAAAAATAAATAAATAAATATATTGGAAATTTAACACACAACGCCGTCTAGTCCCAAACTAAGCAGAGCTTGTATTATGGGTGCTAAACAACTGATCTAAGTATGTTTATGTATTTATATCAGTTGTTTAGTACCCATAGTAGAAGGTCCTGCTTAGTATGGGACAAAATGGCGTTATGTGTAAGATGTCCGAAATATATATATATTTATTTATTTATTTATGAATTTTACAATATGACTTAGCTGTTTTCTTTTGGAATACGCTTCATTCTACAAAGGACAGACTAAACAAAGAACTGATATATCTTTCACTTTAATAAACTTCTAACATTACAGTACAAATTTGTAGTACAGTAATCATATCTTAGTTACAATTACTATTAGGTGGCACTATTTGACCTTGCTTTGGCCAGGTGCGGTAGCGCATTTCTCAATTTCGGGTTAAAAATATATAACCTTCTCAAGTTAGTAGCCAAACCAACCTCATTGCCACTAGTATCCACAGCACGTATAGGATGTGGGCCTCTCGCAAAGTAAAGTGCAGCTTGGTCGGTGACGTCAGGGTCCGTGGCCAGGAGCTGGTGCACGATCTCGCCGGGCGAAGCGTCAGCTGACACGGAAGCTCTCTGTCCGGGCGGAGACAGGCGAGGTGGCTTGTCGTTCACGTTGGACACGTGCACCCATAACTCGCTCGTACCCGTTAGGCTTGGAGTACCTACAATTTTATATATTTTTTTAACATACATTCTATGTCACGGGGGACTTAACGAACATACATCAAACGGACACAGAGAACATCTAGACTCAGAACAACAATTTGTAGATCACACAAGTGGTGTCCCATGTGGTATTTGAACCCACCTCACTTGGCATGGTTTCAGATCGATAGCCTCTTAGCTATCAATACGATACCTTACCCGATATCTTAAGAGGCTCACGTCAAAAAGTTAGATCAAGGGTCTGATGCAGAAGACAGTCCTTTATACTAAGGCAGGTAGAGTAAGGAGTTTCTTGTCTCTGGAGCCCTAACCTTAAGATAGTAGAAATAAGCTGATTTCAGCGCAAATGGGCCGACTCGACCGGGGTAGTAATGCCCTCATACAAAAGAGTAACCTAAAATGACAGCATTATCGTCGTATTTCGTTGGTAAGGCGATTCACACACTGGCGACGCGAACACACGCGTAGGCGCGGGGCAGCCATTGCAGCCAATCCCGAATCTGCTAGCCGCACGCGCCAACGCGTCGTAGCGCGTGTTCAGTGTGTTGGACCTGGCGTGTTTTCTATACTAATCGATGTACTTGCATACAATATTAAAATCTGCCACTCCGCGCTACACGACGGAGCGCGGTGCAGTGTGTGAATCGCCTAAGTGTGAGACCACAGGCCCAATGATGCAGTAGCATGTCATAAACATGATAGAACAACGTTTTGCGGATCACATAATTTACGAACGCAATAAACTTACCAAAATCAGTAGCTACAATCTGTATTCTATATGTATTTCTCTTGTCATAGTCAAGTTTGGAGGCGACGGTGACGACCCCCGTCATATTGTCTATGGCGAAAGCGTCCAGGGCTCCCTTCTGGATGGAGTACTTCAGCTCGGAGTTGATCCCACTGTCCATGTCTGTGGCACGAACTGCTGCTATTTCAGTACCTGGAAATACATTATATTATTTAGACTTTGATTGATGTGTTTTTCTTAAAGACGACGTTCGCACTTGGAATATATTATCTTTTATTGTGGAAGACTTTACAGATATGCATGAAATGGACACAGAGAATACCCAGACCCGAAACAACAATTTGTCGAATTCCGTGATTCTCAGAGTTGGTTTTTAAACCCACAATTGTTAATTTAAAGGTTTGTGCCTTATTTGTCTAGCGGTAGACCCTTATTCATAAACAAGAGAATATTATCCAGTAAAAATAATTGTGTGACTGTCTGGGTGTAAAATCTATGTATGTATGTTGATGTACTACAGTACTTCGGTCACAGCGGTCAGTCTCAACGCAGACCATTCTACTACGCAGGAGATTGGAGTATTATAGTGCACAACTGTGTACTCAAACACAAGTGCACTCTCTGTACTCTCTCACAATACGATGAGAGGACTATCATTCGACACGACAGCTTTACGTGCTCATAGAATCTCAGTAACATTTTTTGGCCCGTAGTTGGGATTCGTACCCGAGACCTCTTGATCGACAGTGGCATACGCTAATAGTTGGACCAACGAGGCAATGTATTTAAATGAAACTCACCAATAGGTGCATCTTCAGACACATCAGCATCATACTTGTCGCTGTCGAACATCGGTGCGTGGTTGTTCACATCTCGCACCGTGATTTCGACCCTGCAGGTAGCGTTGTGAATGCCATCTGTTGCCTGTACACAAACAATTTATAAAATAATCTGTGAAGAAAGAGAGTGAAATGTTGTATATATGCTATCGACGCGAGAACCTCTCTATCGCGATTCAGGATCAGTAGTTCATTCCGTGTTTTCTTCGTGGTTCAGTGTTTTTTCTCTAGATGGCGCTGTTGCATGTTTTCGTCGCGCTGTATGTGGAAGTCACCACATAACTATTTCGGACATTTTACACACAACGCCATCTAGTCCCAAACTAAGCAGAGCTTGTATTATGGGTACTAGTCAACTGATACCAGTACATAAACATACCTTATAAATACCACATTGTAAATAAATACATAATATACATAATCTACAAAGACTTTCAATCAAAGAGGTAATAATTTAGTTGGTAACACACAGACTAGAGGTAGTAGAGCCACGCTGATTTCAGCACGAATGGGCCGGCTCGACCCGGCCAGTACTACCCTCACACAGAAGACCATCCTAATAATGACAGCATTCTTGCTGTCGTGTTTCGTTGGTGAGTGTGAGACCGGAGGCCCAATCATTCTGCATCATTCTCCCGCCCTTCGAAGGCCGGGAGAATGATGCAGAATAATCTAACCAGGCTGCCATGGTAGGGGTCACCATGCTACATTGCCTACCCTTACAATAAGCATGGTGACTCCTACTCCTGGATTCTACTCATGCTTTCCATCAGGCAGAGTAGAGTCACTTTGGCAGGCTTAAATATAAAAAAAAAAAAACCTAATAATGACAGCATTCTTGCTGTCGTGTTTCGTTGGTGAGTGTGAGACCGGAGGCCCAATCATTCTGCATCATTCTCCCGCCCTTCGAAGGCCGGGAGAATGATGCAGAATAATCTAACCAGGCTGCCATGGTAGGGGTCACCATGCTACCCTCACAATAAGCAATGTGACCCCTACTCCTGGATTCTACTCATGCTTTCCATCAGGCAGAGTAGAGTCACTTTGGCAGGCTTAGATATATATAAAAAAAAAGACTAGAAAAAAAAACAGATACCCGATAAAAATCTATAAAGTAGTCTTACATGAGGTTAAGGTTAAGGTTGCTTTTGAAATAGGTTGCTTCACGACTGCTATCTTTTGATAACAACCGACGTTGAGCGTTTGATGAGCGTTTCCGGAGGTCACGTGACCTCCGGAAACGCTCATCATGTCACAAACGGTCACCCATCTAAGTCTGACCGCGCCGTCGTTGCTTACCCTCGGTAATTGTTTCCAATCACCTAAGGCCAATCGACTATGAGTGCTTTATATTCCTAACCTAAATAAAGTAGTAATAGATACTCACCATGACTGTTAAGAATATCTTGTTAGAGTTCTCAGGAGCTTCGACTCCACCGATGTCAGGCCTCACAGATATCTTGCCGGTGGTGAAGTCTATCCAAAACGGATTGTCCACAGGGTCGATGATCGAATACCGAATGTCTGACGTCACGTCTACGTCACGAGCTTGCACCTGAAAAAAAATAATTATAGAATTCACCATCGAAAATTTTAACAGTCCACTGTTGGACATGGGCAACAATAGACAAAGGAAATCTAAGGAGAGGCCTATTCTTTTTACAAGCTTTTTATTAGCTTCACCTGTATGTTTGTTTGTTTGTATGTTTGTAACCGACTCCTTTTAATTGATGCGATTTTAACCCACTTTAAACGGACATATTTCGTTCAAACTTTGTAGATTTATCGAGGACCGATGACAATACACTAATTTGAAAAAAAAATACCTAAAAATTAAAACTTTTGATCTTATTTACAATTTTAATGTAAAAGCGTAGGGCGACGATATTGAAATATTTTTAGAAAGCACCACGCTTTGTTACATTAAAATTATTTTCTACTTTTTAGTTTTAAAGCGTGTTTGTTTAGTTTTTTTTTTAATATTTAAGCATACTAAAATTATTCTACTCTGCCTGATGGAAAGCATAATTAGAATCCAAGGGTGTTCACTATATTTATTGTGAGAGCAGACAATACAGCATGGTGACCCTCATTATCGAGGCCTACTTAGATGCTTCTTCATCATCGAGCCTCCGTGTCACACTCACCAACGAAATACGACAGCATTTGAGGTTGGGTCTTCTGTGTAATGCACACTGGCCATAATGTTTGTTTTTTTTTAATAGTTAAGCCTGCCAAACTGACTACTCTGCCTGATGGTAAGCATGAGTAGAATTCAGGAGTAAGGGCCACCATGCTCATTGTGAGGCTAGGCAATGTAGCATGGTGACCCATACCATAACGGCCTGATTAGATTATACTGCATCATTCTCCCGGTCTTCGGAGGGCGAGAGAATGATGCAGAATGATTGGGCCTCCGGTCTCACACTCACCAACGAAATACGACAGCAAGAATGCTGTCATTATTAGGAGGGTATGACTATGAGTTAATTCCTACCTGAAGTTCCGGCTCAAATTTGACAGCATCTTCATCAATAGACGCCTTGTAGACCTGAGTGAGGAACACTGGCGGGTTGTCGTTGGAGTCTGTCAGGGAAATCTGGAGAGATACTACTGTTGTTTGGCCAGAACCATCGTCATCTGTAGCCTGTGAGAAAAAAGTAATTAATATATCACTTCACTATATTAGAAAAGATAGTGTAGTTGCTATAGGCATACGAGGTTATGGACCAGTCACTTGATGGTAAGCAACTAATGTCACTGAAACTCAAGAGTGCCCGTATTGCCACCCTTTGAGCCCGTCTCCCCCGTCCTCCCCCCCGGTGAGCAACGACGGCACGGTCTATACCTAGATGGGTGACGGTTGGTGGCTAGTTATGTTACGAGCGTTTCCATGATTCGAAGGTCACGTTAAGCTTTCAGTCTCATTTGTTATCATATGACAACAATCGTGAAGTTGGAGGCCTTAGAGTGAATTAAAAACATCCAACGTCATGATTATTTCGACCTTTTTTAGTTATAGGGATAAAAATGTTAGGTGCTGGTCTCACATACCTTATATTGTAAGAAATAGTCTTTCCTGGTCTCGTAGTCCAAGCAAGGCGGTTGTCCAGGCGTGGGACAGTAGGCCACGGTGATCACTCCACTGCGGTTGTCCACTTGGAACAGTTCTGCTCCGTTACCGGACAATGTATATACTATGCCTTCGGTGCCAAATCTACACCAATTAAAACAGATATTAGATAGTAGAGTCACGCTGATTTCATCACGAATGATCCGGCTCGACAGGGGCAGTACTACCCTCACACAGAAGACCATCCTAATAATGACAGCATTCTTGCTCTCGTATTTCGTTGGTGAGTGTGAGATCTTAAGCCCAATCATTCTGCATCATTCACGGCCGGGAGAATAATGCAGAATTTTCTGACTAGGCTGCCATCACAATGAGGATGGTGGCCCCTACACCTGGATTCTACTTATGCTTTCCATCAGGCAGAGTAGTCACATATGGATCTCTGCAGTAGAATTGAACAAGTATGAGTAAGAGAAGAAGAGAGAGTGTTACCGTCCCGTGTCCCGGTCTGTAGCCCGTAGTGCCGTGACCCTAGTCCCAGGGTCAGCTCCCTCGGCCACGTGCGCGGAGTAGGGCTCGTCCGCGAACTGTGGCGCGTTGTCGTTCACGTCGAGCAGCGAGATCGTCACGCTCGCCTTAGACGACAGACGAGGTGATGTGTGCAACTCTTCTGCTATCACCTGCGTTCATAAAATCAACGTTTAATACATCAAATGAAACTGTACTCCGTGCGCACGTAAAGCCGTCGGTCCCGGTTGTCATGAACATCTATACTGAAAACTAGTTCAACCTTCGAATTTCAGTTCTCCTTTAGGATTGCGGAGGTCCGATGCCAGTCGCTCCGTGGAAAAACTGAAAATTCAGGTAAAACCGGTTGAACTAGTAGCCGACCCCCAATAAACTTGGGAATAAAGGCTAGGAAGGAGACATCAAATAAAACTATTCCATCTATTAAGGATTATGTTGAACCAAAAAGCGGTCATAGCCGAGTGGCCTTAGGTGATTGGAAACAATCACCAAGGGTAAGCAACGACGGCGCGGTCAGACCTAGATGGGTGACCGTTTGTGGCATGATATGTTATTACCGCTTCCGTGATTCGGAAGTCACGTTAAGCAGTCGGTCCCGGTTGTTATCATAAGATAGCAGTCGTGAAGCTTAATTGGAGGCCTTCGGGCGGCTTAAAAACATCCAACGGCAAAATTACGTAGAAACAACGTATCTTGCCAGTCTCCAACCAGCACTCGGCCAGCGTCAGGACGTATGGCCTTAACCCACTCCTGAGAAGGACCCGAGACCAGCAGTGGGACAGTATGGGTGGTTGATGATAAAACAAATTATGGTTCAATGGTATTATATTATAATCTGTGTCTTTGCTGAGTGCATTCACTCAGAATATATGTAACTTTTGTTCATTGATTCGTTCTCTAATAAATTTTTTGATCATCGTTAAACAAGCCGTTTTATTTTCATATTAATCTTCCTATTTCAGTTTTTCCAACGGAGCGACTGGCATCGGACCTCCGCAACCCTAAGGGAGAACTGAAATTCGAAGATAGAACTAGTTGTCAGTATATTTGAGGGCACTGGTTTCCCCAATAACGGTTGCCATAGATGTTCATGACAACCGGGATCGACGACTTTACGTGCTCTCCAAGGCACGGGCGTGAATCACCGCCAAACTCTCAAACTTCGAGCTGCTATTAGGAATTCCCTAAGAACACTTTTTGGCCCGGCCCGGGATTTGAACCCGGGACCTCTTGATTAGCAGTCGCATACGCTAAACACTAGACCAACGAGAAATATTTAATAATGATATCTATCTATCTACTACAACAAGACCCGCAAAAGTCGATCCAGCCATTAAATAGATTAGTCCCAATAAACACACAGATGAATAGATAGACAGACACACAAACATTTTAAAAGTAGTGTTTTTGATGTAATTACCGTATAAACTTTCATATGTATGTACTTATAATATATTATATTTTAATGTATGTACTTATAAATATTTTCTATACTAATACTAGGTTATGTCACTGCAACTAACACAATATGGATTCAAGATCCGAAATAAATAATTTGAATATATCATTTAGTGAAAAACAGTTAATTTTATTTTACAAACAGACACTATAATTTTATTTATTTATATAGATGCATGCAGGAGCTGGATGGAAAAAGCCCAAAATCGATCAGTGGTGTGCAATGCGAGAGGCCTATGTCCAGCAGTGGACTGAGATAGGCTGATGATGATGATATAGATGCATAAAGGCTAAACCCTTACCTCTAAAATGAATTTCCTCTGGTTAGGATCCTCGTAGTCCAAGGTGGAGTTGAGTCTAAGGGTGACGGAGGCACTACCAGTTGCTGTCGAAGGTTCCACTATAAACGCGTCCAGGTCGTCTGACAGACGGAGGCTGAACACTGAATTTAGACCCTGTAAACAGTGTGTTTAAAGTACATTATTGTACATGTGTACTTTTCCCATAAAGGGATTTTTTTCAGTATAGCAAGAAAGAAACTCACGTTCGCATTAATAAAATAAACTATATATATAGGTGTTACCCGCGTATTTTTGTGTTAAATAGTAGCCTACATATGTGATTATCAGAGATCGGAATTGGGTGTGTGAAAATACCTAAAGTTTGCAGCGGGACATAATATGGAGCTGTTACAACCACTTAAGTTAAACCGGGTTTGAATTTTACCGGTTTAGTTTTTTTTACATGTTCCTTACCTTTGAAACACCGAACTATAAACATTTACAAGCTGCTAATACAGTTCTAAATAAATTTTTGTTTTGTACTTTTCCGGTTAAAATTCGGTCTTTTAGTCCCAATTGTTCTTTGTCGGTCAAACACAGAATTTTATATATCTGCAAAATGCTAATGCGGTTTTAATTTCTTTTTTTGATCTGTATCTTAAGTTAAAACGTTTTGCTACAGGTTGATGCAAGGAAAACGAACATTTTCGCGTCTTTACATAGTTTTGAAGTCGGCTTTTTTTTTAAATTATTAAACCTGCACTGCATAAAAAAATAAATTAAAAACATTTATTTCAATTGCAGTGGTTGTAACAGCTCCATATTATTATTGCAAACTTACTGCAAACTTTAGGTATTTTCACACACCCAATTCCGATCTCTGGTGATTATCCAGAACTCATTTTTAAATTAACCATTTATAAACTATCATTATAATTGCATGCAACTGTGTTATGCATAGCAACCATAGCAACCTGTGAATTTTTTACAGGAGACAAACAGTGATTATCTACGATTTATGATTTTTTATAATTACCTAGCTTTCGTCCGTGTATCTCGATTATTTCAGTAAAAAGTAGCCTACGTGTTATTCTGATATATAAGCTATATTACTGTAAAATTTCATCCAAATCCGTTCAGTAGTTTTTGCGTGAAAGAGCAACAAACATACATTCACACATACATACATACGAACTTTCACATTTATAATATTAGTAGGATTAGTAGGATGGAAGGCTGTAATGATTCAGAAGAACCGAAAACGGATTACAACTTATGTATGTTTAGTTGTATCCTGTGGTTTTACTCGCGGCTTATAATTAGGATATAGTTCCCTATTTCATTGGGCTTTATTTTGTACATAGTATTTCATTGGGATTTATTTCGTATACATCACGACACGTCTAATGAGAGTGGAGCAGCAATAAAAAAATATTGCAGAAACGGGTGAAAATTTGTCCCTTTATGAGCTTCTATTGCGTGTGTATAGTATTTTTTGTATCTAGAATAAAAGTAGGTTAACTCCTTATTAAATTAGCTATCTGCCAGTGAAAGTCCCAACAAAATCGGTCCAGTCGTTCCAGAGACCCGGTACAAACAGAAAGATGAAAATTGTAAACATAAGATATTTTATGTAAGTACCTTATATATTTGCATCTACATTCCGTGAAAAGCTGTTACTATAAAACTTTAATAAATAAATAAATATTTCGGACATTTTACTCACATCGCCATCTAGACCCAAACTAAGCAGAGCTTGTATTATGGGTAACTAAACAACTGATATCAATACATAAACATACTTTTTTTATGTAACTACATACATATTATACATAGAAAACACCCAAACTCCGAAACGAATATTAGTGGATCACACAAATATTTGGTCCGACTCGGGAATCGAACCCGAGACCTCCTGATCAGCAGCCGCATACGCTAACCACTAGACCAGCAAGACAGTTACAAACAGACACTTCAATTTTATATAATTATGTAGATACTTACAATATCAGTATCAGTGACCACCATGTCCAAGTTAGGTAGGGGGGTGCCTATAGGGAGGCTCTCGGGGATGTCGACGCTGTACTCGCGCCGGTTGAACCGAGGGGGCTCGTCGTTCACATCCTTGATGGTGATGGTCACCGTGGCCAGGGTTGAAGTCAGCTCAGAGATTACTGGGTAGCCGTTGACCAGTTCTGTGGCCTGGAAACAGGTTTATTATTATTAGTTGTGTTCTAATGTCATGAATTACTCCTAGTCGATTCCGGTCACGAGTCGGAGCGGAACGAGCCAAATATGCAGGAGATATTATAGTGTACTAGTGTGTATGCTTACACAGGTGCAACCACTGTTCCCTCACTCTCACAGTCTAATGGAATGGCTATCCGACACACCGATGAGAGATCAGGCGCTGGTCTTTCGTGATCTTAGAAGCAAGGGTGTATGTGTATGTTCAACTATACAAAGTCACTAGAGTAGGTTGTTTTCAATTATGTATAGATGGCTAAAATATATGCTCATATGCTTTCTATCAAGCAGGGTGGTCACTTTGGTAAGTTAAATATATATATATATATATAAATAGGGTAACCATGTCATATTGTCAGTATGCTATTAGTACTGCCGTATCATTTGATATCCATTTTTTTGAGCTTGCAAGTGACTCTACTCTGCCGTAAGGAAAGCTTGAGTAGAATTCAAGAGTGGTGGTCACCATACTCGTTGCGAGCGAAGACAATGTTACTTGGTGACCCCCACTACAGCGGCCTATTGAGGGGATCCTGCATTATTGGCCTCGAATCTAGCACTTGGTGAGTGCGAGATTCGAGAGGTTAGTCTCCTTTGAAAGGAAGCAGTTATGCCAGAATCTATATGATTAATCCAGTATCAATGACGTCACTATTTTCTTAGCGCGAATGAACATTTTTACATAAACTTTCTTTACATCTTTACAAATTTAGCAGTACAATGAGACAACTAACCATAGTTTAACCTATGTTTTAGGTTCCTACTTACTCTGACTGTGAGATTGAGTGGAGACGACGGATCGGCAAGAGCTTCTCTGTCTAATGGCTTGGCAGTCCTGAGTTCTCCAGTGACGCTGTCCAGCAGAAAAAAGTCCAAAGGATCTGTGAACATGATGGTTAATTAATTAATATACATTTTTAATGACTGCCTCGGTTGCGCAGTGGGAGCGTATGCGACTCTTGTGCTTGAGGTCTCGGGTTCGACTCCGGGTCGAACCAAATGTCCAAAATCCGCAAATATTTGTTTCAGAATTTGGATGTTTTCTATGTATGTATTTACAAAAAAAAATGTTTATGTATTTATATCAGTTGTCTAGTACCCATAATACAAGCTCTGCTTAGTTTGGGACTAGATGGCGTTGTGTTTAAGATGTCCGAAATATTTATTTTATTATTTACTCTTTGTCCGTGTGGTGACGGATTAAGAATACAGAGTGTCACCACCCCTGTTCATCCCGCGGGTGTCGTAAAAGGCGACTAAGGGATAAACTACGCAAGACAACATCAATGCAAAGAGAAGGAAAACTTGAAACCAACCCTATACCAACCCGTCTGGCCAGCGTGGTATAGTAGGCCAATACCTCCTTTCTAAGGAGAGGCCTATGTCCAGCAGTGGACTGTTGAAGGCTGTTGTTGATGTTTGTTGATGTTTTACTCTTTATAATTTATTTACATATTTGTAGTAAGTATCATGTATGGTGGGAGGTCGCGTGCGTTACCCCAGCAAAAAAGCAAAAAAAATTGGGCCTTAGAGAGATGAGAGTATAACAGAAAATTAGTGTGTTCTGAGGTGTAATTTGTTAGAAATAGCAAAATTTGTGCATGTAGTAGTTTAAAAGTTATTCGACAAAAACACTTTTTGCTGGAGTAACGTTTCAAACGTTACCCCAGCAAAAAAATTTTTTTTTAAACGTTTCAGACCCAAACGAAATACATGAATACATAGCTTTTGTTCCGTATTAAATGTTAGCAAACAGCAAAATTTGTGTGAGCTGTGGTTCTTAAGTTATTGACAATTTTGCTGGGGCAATATTTCGGTCTTGTCTAGAACTTGAAAATGGCTGTACGCAGAAGGTTGAAAAAAAATAGCATCGATAGACCTTCTTTTGCTTAAATTTGTTTAATCGTTCGTTTTCAAATTGTTTGAAGAACACCGATGTAATAAAATGGTTTTAAAAATCAGAAAAAACTGTTTTGCTAGGAAACCAGTATACTTACAATCAAATAAAAAACTGTAACATATAGCCATGGTTTACATTTATAATGACTGTAAATTTGGAATTAGTAACTTTAAGCAATATGAAGATATAAGTAAATATTATTAATTTTAAATGGTATATTTAAGTCATCGAATACACAGTTCCTATAAAAGAAGGAAACGTGGCAAACTCTAACAAATTTAAGTATATCATCAACAAACAAGCCTGTAAATTTCAGCTATCAATCACGAATATTATAAAAGTTATATCGTCGGCCTAAAATGTTAACCTGCTATGTCACTTTTAGAGAACTTTACAGGAGGATGAAAAAACTGAATAACTTCTTTAATTTTATACTAATTGAAATTTCTTAAATCCCGTTTCTTTGAATATGTCCATCGATCATTTTCATATTGAAAAATCCTTGAAATTCCTATTTAAAAATGTAAAAATCTGAAAAAAAGGAGATAGCTGGTATTCGTTTGGACATTTGTATTTTGTTTGGGATTTAGCAGGCTTTCGTGTTTAATTTTTCAGCATGTCTTTATGAACTTAGTACATGAAAATAATAATGTAGGCATCAAAAATAGTAACAAAAATTTATAAAAATCTTTAATATTCATTTAAAAACATAATTAGTCTTATTTATAATAAACAAACAGATAATTTGACTTAGTAATTATCAATCACAAAGATACCAGACGAATAAGTCTGGTATCTTTGTAATTTGTTAATTATTATTATATTAGATTATCCGGCACCTCAGTTATATTACAAGGAATCCATTGGAGAGCTCACCGTTGCGGTAAAGTTTGCCACACATCTTTAAATTTGTCTTGTTTAATATGGTTCATTTTGGTTCGTAACTTAAAGTTTACCCAAATGGAAGAAAATTCTTCTGCATTTACTCCACCTTCAATTTCATTCCAGAGATAGCTAAATAAATCCGTTTTTGTTCTTTAGTTAAAGAAGCAGAGATTGTAGACTTGCATCTTAGTTTTATAGTATAGATAGAGTACTAACAATGGATTTGGGCGCCAGCGCCATTGAATCAGCCTGCAAATCAACCGTAAAAACATAATGATTCCCTTTTTAACCATTCTCCTTTTCTTCTCTCCCTGGTGTTTCTTTTCTAAATAACTACGATATATCTCTTCTGTAATAGTTCCTACTTTAAAGCCAGCACATTTTTCGCATGATCCCTTTTGGGTCTAAACAATGCGAAATTCATACCTTCAAATACATTTGGAAAAAGACTGTTCGAAAGTGGTTTTATATTTTGCTCTTTGCGTCATTCATTCGCATAGAAACGGTACATACTTTCCTTAGATTTCCATTTTGGTAAGAGGTATAACTTTTGTGAAATTGAGCGACAATAGTGCGATTCCATCACAGGCAACTAAGTTATAACTCGAGGAAATAATGATTTTTTCATCTCTGGAGACTGTCCTGTTCGATTTTAAGACCCAATCACGCTAGGCTGTTGTTCCAAAGATGCTAGTTTCCATTCCTGTACTGTCCATCTTCCTATATCCAAAGTATTCAAGAACATTTTCCGGTATCACTTTATAGCTTCTTCAGTTTTCATTTACTTTCAGGTGATACACAAATGTTTTCTCTGTTTTTTCGCTAATGGTATTTTAGACATATTTATTTATTCATATCTCATTAACATAAGTCTTTTTATCACCCCAAGTTAGGGTCCAAAAGCGTTCAAATGTAGTTCTTCTTCTATTCTCATCAACAGTTCTTATTAGTCAGTATCTTGAAAGTGCACCTAGATTTTATGGTTCGAGCCTCTCTTGGCTTATTATAATTCCAGACACCTACTGTTTTCTCTCTTCCATAAAACTTTTTTTCCGCTTCTCGTCTTGTTTTATTCTTTTCCGCAAACCCTCAGGTTTAAGTTGTAAACAAAAATTGAGTGAATATCGTTACTAGTGAAAAATTTAATTATGTTTATGAATTATATAACAAATGAAAACTTACCTTTATCATCTACTATCACTTCTAACTACTTATGTATACTAAATTTAAAAAAAAGTAAATTCATGCGTCACCGACCATTTCTAGTACGATACTGGGAAGGATTATAGGATTTGGCAGGTTTTCTGTGTGTTTTTTGGTGGCTGGTTTTATAGCAGTTTGACGGACATCGATTTTTAGCCTTGTTAAGTTGAATTATGAGGTATTTTTTACACCACTATATCGGTAATGGCCTGTAGTTTCAGATTCGATTAAAATCTCATTTTCGATGTAAAGTGGACTTAGCAGGTTAACATTTAAGGCCGACGATATGTAAAACAAGAATTTAACAACATTCTCTTATAACCCGACCAAATTAAAAGGTTGCGTAAATGCAACCACGCCATACATTCGGCTGACATCTTTAATGAATGGTTTAATAGAATATTTTGTTGGTACAGTTACGAACAAAAAAAGTTAGGTCCGGGTGACAAGAATATTGAATTGAGTATGATTATTTTTTTTATTTAAAATCATTCTTATACGCTCACATAAGTACATAAATGTTAGAAAAATCACAGATAGTTGAGTAATTTCAACATGTTTAGATACTAACTTAGATATTTTTTTGTTTCTTTTTACAATGAATTAAATAAATATTTACAATGTTTAGTAACATTTTCTTGTAAATTTTTTCTTATCCTTTCCTTGTAAAATGTGTTCAGTATTTTAGACGCATTATTCTTTTTAAAATTACATTTGTTGCCTTCCTGTTGCTTCCATGGTGTCGCGGTGAATGTAACTTATTATTTTTCTCATAACAAGAACAAAAAAAGGAAAAAATATAGCATACCTACTATATTAAATTTTTATATTGTTTTATAAAACACTATAAAACACAACATACACACAACTGAGTTATGATATTTTGGTTTGCATTAATTTGAATTCGAATGAAGCATTAAATTGTATGAAACAAAAAAATTAAGGTTTTATTTAATTTAAGGTTTTAAAATTAGTTTAAATATTTAAATTACAATCTGATAAAAATATTCTGTTGACTGTACAAAATACCAGATACTAAGCCGTTAATTTACGAAGATATTTAAATGTATGGCGCGGTCACTTTTACGTAACCTTTTAATTTTGCTCGGGTTATAGGAGAATGTTGTTACATTCTTGTTTTACATATAACTTTTATAATATTCGTAATTGATAGCTGAAATTCACAGGCTTGTTTGTAGATGATATACTTAAATTTGTTAGAGTTTGCCACGTTTCCTTCTTTTATAGGAACTGCGTATTCGATGACTTAAATATACCATTTAAAATTAATAATATTTACTTATATCTTCATATTGCTTAAAGTTACTAATTCCAAATTTACAGTCATTATAAATGTAAACCATGGCTATATGTTACAGCTTTTTATTTGATTGTACGTATACTGGTTTCCTAGCAAAACAGTTTTTTCTGATTTTTAAAACCATTTTATTACATCGGTGTTCCTCAAACAATTTGAAAACAAATTATTAAACAAATTTAAGCAAAAAGAGGTCTATCGATAGTATTTTTTTCGAACTTCTGCGTTCAGCCATTTTCAAGTTCTAGACAAGACCGAAATATTGCCCCAGAAAAATTGTCAATAACTTAAGAACCACAGCTCACACAAATTTTGCTGTTTGCTAACATTTAATACGGAACAAAAGCTATGTATTCATGTATTTCGTTTGGGTCTGAAACGTTTAAAAAAAAATTTTTTTGCTGGGGTAACGTTTGAAACGTTACTCCAGCAAAAAGTGTTTTTGTCGAATAACTTTTAAACTACTACATGCACAAATTTTGCTATTTGTAACAAATTACACCTCAGAACACACTAATTTTCTGTTATACTCTCATCTCTCTAAGGCCCAATTTTTTTTGCTTTTTTGCTGGGGTAACGCACGCTGGGAGGTCTTATATTATTAAGGCATTTAATGGCATTTCTGTTTTAGTGTTTTAGTATAATTTAATAACTCACAGAGTTCTTGGGAACATTCTGACTAAGATATACCCAGAATACCGTGGGGTATTTGTACAAAAAATTATGAAAATATTTAGTGTTATTATTTATCAGAAGCGCTGTATTTATTATCTTACATCAAAAAACCAATGTTTGTTAGAATATTCTGTCCGTCTGTTTGTTCTGGCTAATCTCTGAAACGGATTTATCAATATTGCAAATAGCTGACTACACTTTCACTGGCAGATAGCTGATGACATAAGCAACAACTTAGGCTTTTTTGTTTGTTTGTTTGTTTGCAACAACGGGGGGGGGGGGGGGGGGGGGGTTCAACTAGTTAACCATAAGAAAACATATACATATGTATGTAAAGAAAAGATAATTACTGCACTTGAAATACCATGAACAAGATGCATGAGGAGTTGTAGTGTTTTATCTTCTTTGTGAGGGGGAGATGTAAAGAAAAAAGATTTTTCTTTATTTAAATTTCCCGCGCATGAAGCGGTAGCAATGAACACTAATTTATATTATCTGTGGTATAATGATTTTGTTGGATAATGGCTATGCGTGTTACATACATTATTAAGATTGTTACAAAAACAATTAATGTGATTTAGGAATCGACATCAATAATCATAAACTTTGAATTTCGTTTTTTTTTGTTACAGGTTAACATAATTCATTTTATTTGTTTATTCTTTGCAAATGTAGTTAAAGAAGTACTTTTGTTACAGAAAGAAACCATAGTTTTTGTTTACGGTGTCGATCTATCACTAGAATAATATCAATAAATGTATACTAACTATTAACAAGTTCTAGAACCACATCTCTAGGCTGTGCTCTGTCAGCATCCCTGGCCTTCACAGTCAGAGCTAAGGTCCCAACCGGAGCATCTTCTTCCAAGGCACCGCTCAAGGACCCGCTGAAAACTGGTGGAGAGTTCTGGACATCTACTACCTTGATCTCAATGTGGGTTGTGGAGTTGAGACTACCATCCTGTAAAAAATACAGTGATTGCTATCAATAAATGTGATATAATAATTTATTTAAGGGCCATAACACACTAGCTACTTTTAGCATCGACGCTTTTTAGAAGCTAAATACGGCGACCGAACGCTCTACACCGCACACTTAAAAACGGCAAACGCGGAGATTGAGTCGCTTTTTAGAAGCGCGACACAGCATCTGAACGCTACTCTAAACACACATTCGGATGTCGGCAGCATCGATTTGGCGTCGGAAATTTATAGACAACACTACAGCCGACTCGATCCAGGCATTCGAGCAGTCGCTAAAACGCGAGTTTCCGATACCGCGTTCGAACGCAGAAAGTCGCGAATGATACAACATGACGCGCGATTTTGATACCGCGATCGAACGGAGGAAATCGCTAAAACGTGATGTAGAATCGATGCAGTTGCAAAAGCGCCGATGGCCGATGCTAAAAGTAGCTAGTATGATGTGGCTCTAAGTCGCTGTTTTACAAGTACAAGTCACACAGCAGCTGAATGCCGGTAGCATCGATTTGGCGTCTGCCGAACACGACTTGACTCTTTTCATTTTTTTTTATTTGTAAACAAAACTACAGATTACAGAATACTGCAATATCATTGCAAATCACAGACAATCGCAAATTAAGTAAAAAATTGAACGTCTTATGGTGCGATTGACCGATTTCGGTCATTCGCTAGTCAAGAAACATAGCGGACATGTCGCGTCACGCCAGAAAATAAATATGGGCGAGCAATTGACGATTCGTATGAAGCTCCATCATTCGCATCTTCAATTGAAACGGTCAATGACGTTAAATTTACAATTGCGAATGACTGTCTCCGGGGCACTTTAGTTAGTGACTAGATGATGTGCGTCAATTGTCCAAAATATTTATTTATTTATTTAATTTATGTTCGATGGTAAAACGATGTAGACCTACTAGGATAATAAGATGACCTACTTACCTGGTAAAGGGGTGAAAGCTATACTCACAGTCGCATAAAGCTGGTACTGATAGAACTGTCTCTCATTATAGTTCAAAGGTTTCCTCAGCACTAAGGCTCCTAGATACTGGTGAGCTGTTGAACTGATGGCCACCACTTCGAAGGTATCACAGTCGTCTGGCCACTGGAAAATATACCTTAATATTAGGTATCAATTGAGTTGGTAATAATTCATATACATTACATCAGATAGAAAATCACATGTCCACTATTTTTTTCGGTGTGGATATATTCCTGTGCCGGGCCTTTACAAAGATACAAGAAATGGACACAAAGAACACTCAGACTCAGAATAACAATTTATGAAATACACAAAGTCTTATGCTGTGTAGGATTTGAACCCACAACACTTGGCGCAGTAGGAAACTTAAACCAATAGGCCAACCGTGAAGTAAAGTATTTCAACGCAAACTACAAATAGCATACAGTTTTATATGTATATAAATTGTAGGCCAGAACTTACTTTTTAAGGAGATGCCTATGTCCAGCAGTGGATGTTGAGATTACAGTAACTATATCATTTTGTATTGCAATCCTAGTCCAAGATTATTGGTATTTTATTTCTATTTTCTATGTATTTACATATGTATGTATTTACAAAAAAAAGTATGTACTTAATACCAGCTCTGCTTACTTTGGGATAAGATAGCATTGTGTGTAAGGTGTCCACCAAAAACTTTCTAAATGAACATACCTGTTCACTAGGCACGCAGCCAACTTCAAGACCGTCTCCAACGAAATCTTCATCTTCTACTTCGATGTTCTTCAATATTGTGGTGCCAACCAGTTCGTCTTCTGGCACGCTTACTTCATATGGACTCTGTAAAACATTCAATGTCAAGTTTTACACACAATTTTGTTGTAAAAGTAGCGAAACATGTATTTTTGTTATAGTTTGGAGAAAAATGAATGTACTTTTAATTGTAGGGGCTTGAAAATTCACAACTTCAAATATTTTTTTAAATTAGGTGAGTTCAAAACCTGTTCAAAACTTCAAAAATGAGCTGAAATAACTGCGTGACTTATGTAGATGCTCAAAAGATTCGCCTCTCGATAAAGGTCTGTAACTGATAGGTTTTTAGAACATATCATCGACAGAGAACAGACGGGTCTCATGATGGTGACTATCGCCGTCTGCAACTGATGTGATACGACTGCGTTGACATACTTTGAGTTCCTATCTTGGGAGTAACGAAGGGGGGGAGGATGTGTTCGAGCTCCAATCATCTCAATTTCTGAATGAAGATTATTGCGCGCCCATTTCTGTTTTGTGTGTTGTAAGGAAAGGTAATAGAGTCACGCAGATTTCAGCAAGTATGGTCCGGCTCGACCGGGGCAAGTACTACCCTCACACAGAAGACTATCCTAATAATGACAGGATTCTTGCTGTCGTATTTCGTTGATGTGTGTGAGACCGGAAGCCCATTCATTCTGCAACATCCTCCCGGATTCTGATGATGCAGAAATATCTGACTAGGCCGCCATGGTTTGGGTCACCATGCTGCATTGCCTACAGTCACATTCAGTATGGTGACCCCTACTCCTGGATTCTACTCATGTTTTCCATCAGGCAGAGTAGAGTTACTTTAATAGGCTTAAATATAAAAAAAAAACAATGGAAGAGTCTTGACACGAGGTCGATGCGAGAAGCCGAAGTTCGAACCAAGTGGAATGCAACTGAATATGATTGCGACAGGCTGATGATGATGATAAAAGCTTTTAGGTTTTAATCAAATACTGATTATTTACATGATTTGATGTTTGTAAATATGCGTGGAATCTTTTGTTAGTAAGTTAAGCCGTAATCATTAACTGATAGTAGTAGTTTAAGTATATGGGGATTGCTTACAGCACCATCTAGCGATAACTACATAAATCAATTAGTATCAACTGATACTGCATCGCACTAAAGAATTTTTATTAGAACTTAGTGTATTACTTATCTAATAAGCTTATATATCTGATCCTGATTGAACGGCGTCCATAGTACTTACATTTTTAAATTTCGGTGGGTTGTCATTCTCATCCAGCACTATCACGGTGACCGGCTGCGTTTGCTCCAAGTTCTGCTCCTCATCTCTTATCGATACTAGGAACTTTATTGTGTCTTCAACCTGCAACGATTAAATTTATTAATTGAATGAATACATGAATGAAACAATGAATACGTCTGATTATTCCCCGTATGCCATAAATAGAGTAATAGTTTTGGAATCTAAGACTGTTTGGTCTGGATGCGACAAGTCGAGGATCGAACCTTGCCCACGTGTAGGTCCGCCATGGCGGTAAATAGTAGCCTATGAGTTATTTCGATATGTAAGCTATATTATTGTAAAGTTTCATCAAAATCCATTCAGTAGTTTTTGCGTGAAAGAGCAACAAACATACATACTCATAAACTTTCGCGTTTATGATATTATTAGGATAATAAAAAGCATTTGTATACAAACCTCTCTGTCTAAAGGTCGATTCAATGTTACATCACCAGTTTCAGGATTCACCGTAAACTTGTCTGTGCCAGCTAAACTGTATGTTATCTGAAAATAAAAAAAAAGAAGGAAGAATAAGGAAAAGCAATTATTGATCAATAATTGAAGTAACAATTCCAATATTTCCAGAGCGACTGGCATCGGACCTCCGCAACCCTAAGGGAGAACTGAAATTCGAAGATTGAACTAGTTGTCAGTATATTTGAGGGCACTGACTTCCCAATAACGATTGCCGTAGATGTCCATGACAACCAGGACCGACGGCTTTACGTGCTCTCCGAGGCACGGGCGTGAATAACCGCCAAACTTCCAAACTCCAGGCAGCTATTAGGAATTTCCTAAAAGAATCCCAAAAACACTTTTTAGCCCGACCCGGGATTTGAACCCGAAACCTCTTGATTAGCAGTCGCATACGACCAACGACCAAATACCAGAATATGGAAGACCAATTTAGAAAATCATAGAAATTGAAAAAGAAAGTAATCATTTGAATTGGTCCAGAAATCTATTCGGAGGATACGTTAAGCAGTCGGTCCCGATTGTTATCATAGGACAACAGTCGTAAAGCTTAGTTGGAGGCTTTCAAGCGACTTAAAAACATCAAACATCAAATGTTGTCTTGGCAGTCCTCAACCCGCAATCGGCCAGCGTGGGGATATATGGCCTTAACCTTCTCTTGAGAGGAGACACAAGACCATTAATGGGTTGATGAATCTGTTGTGATCTGTCTATGATATTATAATCTCTATCATCTATGACGAAGTACTAACCGGTAACCCTTCAGGGTCAACACCTTGCAGCCTGTAGACCACGGTGCCGACTGGTGTACTCTCTGATAGCGCCAGATTGTTCATGTCGTGTGTAAATACTGGCAGCATATTTGTGGACGCTGGAAAAACAATCAAATCAGACATATTTTTGACGTACAGAATATTGTATTATGTTTTGAGACTATCACCACTTTTACTTAAGCTGATGTGTATTGTTGTGCAGTGGAACTTTTTTCGCGATAAAATCATTTGAAAACGATACTACAGCGGTATAATCCGTTCGAAACGTCGGAAAGTAGAAGGTATCGTAACCTTTTGAAAGCATTTCATCGCAAATCAGTCCCGATGTACAACTAAAAACATGAAATTGGAACATTTTAGATATTTTTATTATCGAATATTATAAAAAAATATGCATTACATTTTAGAATACAAAAAGGTCAAAACTAAAACTGTATCTTTTTTCATTCGGACTTGTTAGTCCATCTATCAATCAGTAATTTCCAATAATAACTAATAGTATAATTATTCTGACAACTAGCAAACATCGTATTCAGGTCGCCCTCAAGATTGTCGATGCTAGGCGCTCGAGGAAAAACTGACGTACAGGTACAACTGGTTGAACTAGTAGTCGACCTTACATAATACTAAAACCAATAAAGAAAGGCAGATGAATATCTTTTCATAGCCTTATTCCCAATATTATTTTGGGGTCGACTACTAGTTCAACCGGTTTTACCTGAATATCAGTTTTTCCACGGAGCGACTGGCATCAGACCTCCGCAACCGTACGGGAGAATCGAAATTCGTAGCTAAGTAGATGAATATGATGAACTAAAAGGTACGTTATTATAATAATGACTGAAGAATCACTTCACATAGTCATTTATCTTTCTTAATTATAAATATCCTTATATTTGACCATCTTAGCATCAGTAATTCCTTCTATAAACAGCAACCAATTACTTTATAAAAGAAACCATTCATAAAACCAATAAGTCTGAATCTATGAGCTCATAAGAACTTTCGCCACAAAACCTACATTACACAATACCCGTAGAGGCAAAGTGTTAAAATCTATAGTGAAGTGTTATGCTCGGTAGCTGTTTTAATAGCTGGTTCCGGTTTAAATAACACTGTTATTGCTTTCGCACTCACAATGAGATAGGTATAGAGTTGAAATGACAGGCCTGTTAGTCTTTCTTTCCTGTGCCGAGCGGTTAAAAACTGGAACTCACTACTAGCTCACGTGTTTGCTTCCCATTATGATCCCGGGTCTTTTAAGAGGGGCGTGAAAAAGCTTCTTACTAAGCCGCCATAGGGGTCGGCATCACCACACTTCCTGCAGCGCAGACTGTCTGGTAGCCCCCACTCCTGGATTCTACTCATGCTTCCCATCAGGCAGAGTAGAGTCACTTTGGCAGGCATCAAATGGTCAGAGAAAAGTGGTCAAAAAAAAAAGTGGTCAGAGATTCTAACTACTAAGCGCCGTGTGTCCTCATTTGTGTCACTCAAAAGAATAGTACATTGTTCACCGAGGGAGGAAAGGGACCGATTACTAGCGAGGGAGCAGTTTGTGGCCCGAAGGATCCCTAGGGCCACAATACTACCAAGGTAGGAATGGGACTTTCACCCGAGTGCTACACAGTGCTATAAACTACACCTGTGAGGAACATTTAAAGTATTTTTAAAATAAAATCAAAACGTAAGACACCATGTAAGACACAATTTAGCTTATAATTTGACCAATATTTCGCGCTTCTTTTGTTTTTTTTTTATTCTTTACAAAAGGATGTCAGTGGCACGGAGATTCCATATTTAAATTATATGAAAACTCCTTGGGCAGGCGCGCGCCATAGATAAGATAACACATGAGAAATGAAAATTCATACAACTTTCTCTCCCGCTAAAACACGTTAGAAATGGATTTTCATACATTTTTTCCTCTCGCTTATTTAGGTCAAGGAAAAGACTAACGTTCTCTTTTCTTTTTCAGGGAATATTGACTACTGTTCCGATCAGGTGTAGTATAAATACATTTTCCTAGTTTCCTTATCACTTTTAATTAACGATGATAATTTGGTGATGTTATCCAATATAGTATAAATATTATAGACTTCCACGATACTTGAATGATCTAACACTAAAATATTTTTAATTCCAACCATAAGTTTCTGATATAGCACTCTGAAAAATTTCAACTTTATAATATGAGTATAGATTTATTTCGTTCCTAATGCCCTATCTGTGGTTCTTTTACTCAATTTATTATCTTCATTTGTTCCGTCTGATAAGGAAAAGTATTCCCAAGAATGATTGGTGACAGCCAGGCAACGAAAACACTACGCTCACGCGCTGATCTGACATTATTTTAAATATATGTTAGGTTATTAATGTTTGATTATGGGTGTAAAAGTCAACAAATTAGTAATTTATTATCTTCATTTTTTAAAATATTTTTTCTAGCTCTCCGTAGCTCTACATGAATTAAATTCTTTTACAGTTTGTCTTTCGAATACATGACCTTAGCGCAATTGTAGTCACACTTTACCGCAGGGCCATTAATCAAAAGTTGAAGTTCACATTATTTTAAAGAAAGACTGACAAGTAATGCCAATTATGATTTTTAACTTAATTTTAGTCAAAATTCGGTAACATGTAACTCAGAAAACTACTAAATCTAATAATAGTAGTTGTCTGAGAGTTACAAAAACTAATTCTAGTTAAGAATTGATACAAAACTAGTTATAGTAGCGTATATAGGCTTTAGAAAGCTGTATTTAGTGTTTTAGCAACACTTATTGTTCTAAGTTACCTAACGCAAAGCTGAGAGTCGCCACAAGGATGACGCAGTTCCATCTCGTCTCCATCTTCAGTTATCTGTAACAATAGATACTTAATATTAATATTAGCATAATACGGGGTAGTATTACGCATACTGTTAGTATTTCTGTGGTAGTGTTGTGATGTTATGTAAATAGACGCAACGAGGTAATAAACTAATTAAATAAAAAAAAATTATTTGACATAATAGTTTTTTTTTAATTTTTAAGTAATAGTATAGGCTAATAATTAAGTAGCCGACTGTTCCGAGTTCTTAATAACAGTCTGCAGTTTGGAAATTGTTGCTCAGAGAGCACCTATCCTGTGCCTGATTCCCGGTCTTGTCGAATAACGATCCCATCTGTTTTTGAGAGTGAAGGAGTGAGACGAAGAGTGCACTTTTGTTTTTGCACACACACACAGGCCAATACCTCCTTTCTAAGGAGAGGCCTATGTCCAGCAGTGGACTGTTAAAGGCTGTTGTTGATGATGATGATGACTTGTGCACTATAATATCTGATGGGGGAGGGAGGGAGGGGCTGGTAACCTTATGCATTTGATGAATAGCAAATGTAAAAACTAAATTCTGTAAGGCCATGACCACTCCCCACCAGTTCATTTGCATATTTATAATCATGGTATATTCATAGTCGGATAAAAGCAGACAAATCAAATTTTAAAGGACTATTTATTTCCAGATGAGTCAACATCAGATAAGTGTTTACATATCTGGATAAGTCAGTACTTATCCAACATATTTACTCTACGCCTAACTCATGTATGTTACCTACGGGCGTAACTGACTAACGTCGTTTTCCATTGTCCTTGTTCCAATTAAAACTTGGCTCATGACCTTGCACTGTGTACCTTTGAGTAGTAATTGGCTGGCAGCAGTGAATACCACTTTCAAAACCTGCATTACTGTTTGCATGTTGAATATAAAGTATAAATTAGTACTTTCACTGAAATATGCAGGGAAATTGCAGTATTTTGTGTGCATCTCTTCGTGTGTATGCGGTTATTCGATTTCTACTTTTTTTTCATACAACAGCTGCCAAAATGACTCCTTAATTTATTGAAAAGTATGAGTAGAATGCAACAGTGGTAGGTACCACCGTGAATGTGGACTGGAACTGAACTGTGGAATGCAGCATGGCGACCCACACGGTGGCGGTCGAATGAGATGCTTTTTTACACCCTATACCGTTCTAAACTATTTGATTTTATAAGGAAACAATGTATTAAATTTACAAACTTATATTGTTTGAAATGGATATTACGACAGATTGAGATAAATCGTGTCTTAGCATCTTACTGAGCCAAACCAAATTTAAAGGGCCTTTTGAATCAGGGTACAAAAACCTTTTCAATTATCTAATCTAATTTCATATCAAATGACTTCTCGCTACGCTTACAAAAAGTGCAAGTAACGGATATAAATTTTATAGTGACTGCCTCGGTAGCGCAGTGGTAGTGAATGCAACTGCTGTGTTTGAGTTAGTGCGGTTTTGATTCCGGGTCGGACCCAATGTTTGTGTGATTCGCAAATCAGTTGTCTAGTACCCGTAATACAAGCTCTGCTTAGTTTGGGAATAGATAGCGTTGGTTGTAAGATGTTCGAAATATTTATCTTCTTATAGGTTCGTTCCCATACTCCTCCGAAACGGCACGACCGATTTGTATGAAATTTTGTGTACATATCGGGTAGGTCTGAGAATCGGCTAACATCTATTTTTCAAACCCCTAGGACGCGAGCGGAGCCGCGGGCATCAGCTAGTATTTATATAAAAATTACATAGAGACATCGAATTGACTGCACGAATGGTGCAAGTTGTTTAAACGGTTGCCGTGGTTCTACTACGGTAAATGTTTTGGGTTCAAACCCCACATGGGACAACAGTGTGTAAACCGCCGATTGTTGTTCTGAGTCTAGGTATTCTTTGATTTTATCATGTATATTTGTAAAATCCCACGACAATATGACGCAATCCTAAAACAGAAGTTATCTAATAAATCTGTGATCATCACACGATTATCATTCAAGACCACTGACAAGACCAACAGTCTAACTTTTCATTTTTGTTGTCTGCCAAGGCGAATTTACTCTGTCTGATGGAAAGCATGAAAAGAATATAGCCAAGTTGCAAACACTTTCCGTTTTCAATTCTTTTTTTTTTTATTTGATGCCTACCAATGTGACTCCACTCTGCCTGATGGTAAGCATGAATGGAATCCAAGAGTGTGGCCCACCATACTGCCCGCGATGCAGGAAGTATGGCGATGCTGACCCAAACTATGGCGGCTTTGTGAGATGCTTTTTCACACCCCTCTTAAAGGACCTGGGATCATAATGGGAAGGAAACACGTGGGATGGTAGCGAGTTCCAGTTTTTAACCGCTTGGCACAGGAAAGAAGAGCCAAACCGTTTAGTTCTAGTGCGTATTTCTACCACTCTAAAGCTATTCTATTCTCTATTTCTCTTCTTTAATTTTTTATCTCTATTGCAACTTGGCTAGGGGGGCAGGAGTGTAGGCCACTACACACTCTGCCAATGCAGGCATTTTTACGCATAATGAGAAACACGTGAGTTCAATAATATAACTGTGTAAAACAGCGTCGTCAGAAAATTAACTAAATGCAGTTGAAAGAGAAGCAATGCAAATAGATTTGGTGAAGATACCTGCGCAGTGGCTAAGACTGAACAAATAATTAATGGACCACTGGGTTAATTGGAGGTCATGCGCCATGACCGTTCTACCTCAGCTCAGATCAGCACCGTTTAATCGTCCTCATTAGGTAATTATAACTAGCATGGTTCTGTTACTGAATGGCTTGTAGCGTTTATGGTTAGAGACATTTATTGATTTGAACTTGTATGAAAGAAAAATGTGCTGTTTTTGACGTTTCTTTCGTTTCCCTTCAACATTTAGGGAGTGAATTCACATGGGACGGAAGTTTGTTACAGAAAGCCAAGTGCACTTATCATGGTAATGGTAAATATGGTTATATTTTATTTGAATAGTTCATTTTTTTATTTTATTTTAATAGTTGCACTTTAAAAGACTTGTCCTCAGACTGGCGCTTTAATAACAAATTTCTGTCAGGGTTATTTGTAAATTAAATTTGATTATGTTGTTAATATTTTTACATGTCAAGGATTATTTAATTGATTTAAAATCTAAATTGACATACAAATTGATTTTGAGCGTTGCGAATTTTCGTCATAACATTATTTTCAATTGATTATTAAGTAATTATCTAAAATACGTATTGAAATTTTATTCCACTAATTTTAATAATGGAGGTTCTATTAATCTTCATGTGGTACAAAAGTAGACATTTTCAGAACTAGGAAAATATACTTTGTTTACACTAAATTACTAAAGTGAACTACCATAGGTGTTTTATATGTATAATATGTATGTATTTACAAAAAAAATCGGCCAAGTGCGTGTCAGGCCACGCACAGGAAAGGGTTCCTCAGTCACCTATAATGGTATGTGGATTTAAAATCGTATCCAATAGATAATTGTTATGTTTACGTATTAATACGTTAATTTTGTATGACGTTTTCCAAGTGAGCGCATTTTACCATATAAGCCTTTATAACTCCTGAACTAAGAAAGTCATCTAATCGGTTATAGTTTTCCTTCAAAGTTCATTAAATGGACCAGCATCACGATTTTTTTCAAAATTTTTGAGCCAGCCATTTAGCTTTTAGAGGGGCGGGGACGCCCTGTTTTTACAAAAAAGTGCCTTTTAAAGTGAAATATCTCGCAAACGGATACCTAAATAAAAAAATCGTCTAGGAAACCCTTTATTGTTTTTAAAAGACCTATCTAATGATACCCCACACGATAGGGTAGCCTCGAGAAAAAAAATCATCCCCACTTTACGTGTAGGGGAGGTACCCCAAATAAAATTATATTTCATAATTTTATTGTAGCACTTTGTCGACGTAATTACAACACGTATTCATGCAAACTTTCATCTTTCTAGCACTTACCGTTTGGACGGTAAGTCGAGGACGGACGGACGGACGGACGGACGGACAGACGGACATGACGAATCTATAAGGGTTCCGAGTTATGAACTTCGGAACCCTAAAAAGGCAAGTTTTTGTATTTATATCAGTTGTTTAGTTACCATAATACAAGCTCTGCTTACTCTGGGACTAGATGGAGTTGTGTCTACGATGTCCGAAATATTTAATGCCTATTATCGGTCAACATGAAGTGATCCAATCTTCAAAGTCATAGTCTAATGTCATACGTTTCTGTCTCCTTTTTATTTAAGCCTACCAAAGTGACTCTGTTCTGTCTGATGGAAATTTTATCTTATCTTAAAGAGCATGATTTTACTTTTGTAAGTAAAGATTCTACGTGACGAATAAAGGCCATTCTTCTCTTTCTTTTGATCTTATAATTAATATTTTATATTTAATCTTTCGTTACCAGTAATTTGGCCAATATTTAAGCACATATAGTTTTTACCTTTGTTGTAAGTAGATGCTCCTACTATGTTGTACCCACTGAGGCTGTTGCTTTTTTTTTAAATTAGCTTATGTTCTAATTTTTAATCACTATAACTTGCATCAGTCCTCTAACATGGTGTATAGTATATTAGTGGCAGCACCTTACCCCCATATCAGGTTTATAAACATTAAAACTATGTAAACATTGGCGATTTGAAAGGAGTGGCCGCGAGTTTTTATTGCCATGCTCTTTTCTCCGGCTCTACCATTGTTTGCGAACATGGCATAAATGTACATGTAGAATCTTGACCTGTCACAAGAGATGTATTGCATCCTAAGTGAATAAAGAAATTTGAATTTGAATTTGAAAGCATGAGTAGAATCCAAGAGTGGGGGTCACCATCCTCATTGTGAGTACAGTCAATGCAGCATGGTGATCCACACTAAGACGGCATAGTGAGTTGCTTCTGAGACCGGGAGAATGATGCAGAATGATTGGGCCTCCGGTCTCACACTCACCAACGAAAATTACATTAATATTGTACATTTAGATATTGTTCAGAAACCATGACGGCTATTGAACAGCTGTCTGCAAAGTTTTTTTTTAATAATTTTACATAAAACACTTCTTATATCCGATTTTATTATTATTTTGCTGGACAATCACGTAATACTTACGAAGTTTGTAGAACGAAACTAAACAAGTAATATACTTGAATTCTTAGATTTCTAATGTCAATGTTACCGTTACGAAAATTATTTTATTACAATAGCAACACCCGCAATGTCTTGCTATTTGTCAAGGTTAACATTAGGGCGATAACTACATATTATAATCTTGCTCACATTTATTTGTCTCTAGCCGAGCCCCGGGGTGTTACCTGAGGTTGATATTGAAAGGGTGCAGGTAATGAAGCGGGGTAAAGCTAGTCTAAAAAAGTACCCTAAGTTACCTACTCCTTATATCATCTTCATCCTTAGTCGTCTTAGCTATCTTTCAGTGAAAGTTCCGTTAAAATCGGTCCAGCTGTTCGAGAGATTAGCCGAAACAGACAGACAATTTTATAGGTAGTAGAGCCACGCTGATTTCAGCACGAATGGGCCGGCTCGAACGGGGCAGTACTACCCCACACATAAAACCATCCTAATAATGACAGTATTCTTGCTGTCGTATTTCGTTGGTGAGGGTGAGACCGGAGAACAAGTAATTCTGCATCATTCACCCATGGATCACCATGCTACATTGCCTACCCTCACAATGAGCATGGTGGCCCCTACTCCTGGATTCTAATCATGCTTTAAATCAGGCAGAGTAGTCACTTTGGACGGGTTAAATATAAAAAATACAGTAAGTACAGTATTTCATTGGCGTTTAGCGAAAAGCTGTTAACTTAAAATTACAAAGAAACACCTTAATTTTACTCCGACTTTATCGGCTCGACCAGGTCGGTACTACCCTCTCAGGCCGCCATAGTGTGAGCGACTATGATGCATTTGCAATGAGTGTGATTATCACTATTATTAAATTTTCATTCATTCTATCAGGCAGAATAGAGTCTCATATATTATCTACAACTCAACAATAAAAACCAGTATAGTATATAGCTTTGAAATCAGTTGACCGAAGAGCCCATAGGTAATTAATAACGAAAAGCTCTCAAAAAGCAGACTACACACCCTTGAGCATCGTCGTCGAGTTGCCAGCTGATCGGTTTTTTATAGGATACACTTTGGAGAGTGCTCGAAAGCTCTTTTCGAACTGATCGAGCCATCTCCATTCCTTTATCGGACTACTAGGCGCAGGCAAAAGTTTCATTCATACGTTGTTGGCATACCCAAAAGACGAACTAAACGGTTTGACAGCTCGTTTTTGGTGAGAGTCGCCAAAGTTTGGAACGACCTGCCTGGGTCTATTTTTCCTGAAGAGTTGAACTCTGGAGCCTTTAAAAGTAGAGTGAACAGGTTTCTTTTGGATGGGCGTGTACCATCTTCGTCTTCATCTACACTTTCCATCAGGTGAGATGGAAGACAAACGCCTATTCCATTACAACAATAAAAAAAAAAAAGTATTACAATCTTATTACTTTCTTCGAACAATTATACGTCTAGATTAAGAAACCTTCAGCTCAAATTACTTAACGTGAAGCAATAGCAACGCTCGCTAATAAACCATTAGCAATCTAACATAATAATCACCTAAAAACTCCGTTCTTAATAAATCAGAACACGGTAACTGACAAAACCGAACCAGATCTTTAGAACAATACATTGCACAATAACTGTTTCGCATAATTACGTCACAACCCAACCACACTTGTGTTTGTTTCGTTGGCTAAGCAATCCCGTGTGAGCGTGATCTACAGAATTAGTTTCATATGGGTAATTAACTAAGTACATAATGGAACTTTTTTAATACTTCTGGGAATGAAATCGGTAGAGATCTGTACTATTTACTATTATAATACATATCTATTTATTGATTTTATTCTGTAAAATTCTAAACTACCTAGTTTATAGAATATTCTTTATATCTATACTCTTTTTCCCAGCCTTTATTCCCAAGTTAATTTGGGGTCGGCTACTAGTTCAACCGGTTTTACTTGAATTTCAGTTTTTCCACGGAGCGACTGACATCGGACCTCCGCAACCCTAAGGGAGAACTGAAATTCGAAGATTGAGCTAGTTGTCAGTATATTTGAGGGCACTGACTACCCAATAACGATTGCCATAGATGTTCATGACAACCGTACCGACGGCTTTACTTGCTCTCCGAGGCACGGGCGTGAATCACCACCAAACTTCCAAACTCCGGGCTGCTATTAGGAATTTCCTAAGAAAAACCCAAAAACACTTTTTGGCCCGACCCGGGATTTGAACCCTCTTGATTAGCAGTCGCATAGGCTAACCACTAGACCAACGATAAAAATCAATAAAATTGGAATGTCTGTGTGTACTATCAAATAACCAGTTTTTTTTACTAAATGCATGTCAAAGTATTTACGGTACTGATATTAATTTTTTGTCTGTTTGCCTGTCTGTTTGTTTCGGGTAATCTCTGGAACGGCTTGACCGATTTTAACGGGCCTTTACAGGCAGATGCCTGATGCCATAAGGAGTAACTAAGGCTAAATTTTCTTAGACTAGCTTCACTCCACGGCATTACTCGAGATTGAGAACATTAAACGCGGGTAACACCGCGGGACTCAGCTAGTTACAATATAAAAAATCTTCATTTTGAAAAAAAAAAAGATTTGTGAAACAAACAACGCATGACGGTCTTATCGCTAGCTACAACTTTTATAGAAAAGTTTTTATGAGGACAGGTGTGACAGGTGTGTGATTTCTATAGGGTAGTTAAATGATAATCTAAATCAAGCATTATATATACCTACTAGCTGATGCCAGCGGCTCCGCTCACATCTTAGGGTAATGAAAAATAGATGTTGGCAGATTCTCAGACCTACTGAATATGCTTAAAGAATCGGTCAAGCCGTTTCGGAGGAGTATGGGAACGAACATTGTGACACGAGAATTTTATATATTAGATATATACACATAGTTTTATATAGGTATATGTTTGGATGTATATTATATTATACTACATAACTAACATTAAGCAAATCAATACATATCAGTTCTTTAGTAATTTAATATCATTGAGAGTAGGCAATGATATAAAATGATATTATAGTATTAGATAGTATCATTCAATTGACCACTTCTCATCAATTATGCCGCACATTCAATAGACGGGCTGTAGGTAAAGCATTTAGATCTAAATAAGTTTACTGCATAGAAATCATTTATTACGTCAAAAATACACACACACACACATGTTACGATAACTATATTTGTTTATTAGTAGTATTAACTATAATGACGTTTTCTTACCACACACTTATTTTTGCAAAAACACTAGGTTTAAGTTAAATATTTCAACACTTTAACAAAAATAAAAAACTTGTTAGCAATGAGATCTCAATACAAAACTATCCGTTAGTCCTTAACCTTATATAAAATTTGCCGTAATCAAAGTTTCGCACGCATACGTTAAAAATACAATGGCCAATACACAGTAAAAAAATATTTGCTTTTAATGATAAGTCAAGAGAGGTTTTATTACAGTGAACGCACACATAAATTTAATTAAAACGAATATCATAAAAGTTAATATTATGTAATAAATAAACTTTTGAGTTTGTAGCTTAAAAAAAGATGAATAATCTTAAATGAAATTGCAATTTTCCTTAATATACCATAGGAACTAGCTTTTGCTTGCGAATCTGCCTGTGCGTCTGTCGGTTGGTGAGGTAAAAAGTAGCCTATGCCTTCTTCAAGAATTAAAGTATTCCCATGATAAATTTCATTGAAATCGATTTATAAGTTAGCCATAAAAGTATGACATAAACTTTGTGGGAAAGACTGGCTTTAAATGTATATTAAATTGATTATGAATATTACAGATCAAACTCTAAACAAAACTGTAAGTAAACTTGAATAAAACAAAAAACAATATTTATACAAGGATCTGCAGATGCTATTATTTATTACAAAAACAGACATGCAGGAAGTATGTAATGCTAATTAACTTCGATGGGTTTCACAGGACCAAGCTCGCCGATGTCGCGTTTTGGTTTTAAACATTAGATGAATTAAATTCGTTCTCTTTATTTTTATGTTTTCAAGGGCAACAACTGTTTTTGTGTATTACATATTGTTCTTTAAACAATTTGTTTAATTAGAAGCCATCGGCCTTGGTATGTGGGATATGGACCAGAATGATGTCTTGTGACGTCACACTACAGTTAGCTATTAAGGTAACGACTTTGTTCTCAAGCTTATTGTTCTAAGTAATACATGTGTGTATAAAAGGTATTGAAAGTTAATGACTTCATCACGAGACAGATTTTGTTTTAAATTGGTACAGTGACCGGTTAAGGGAACTAGTAACCTAAGTGACTGGTTATGATGTGTACTGGAAATGAAATACCAGACTGACTCGTTGGTTTAGCGGTTACCGTGTGCGACAAGAGGTCTCGGGTTTGAATGCTAAAGTGTGATTGAGTTTGTCTGATTATAGAAATGCTTAATAACAGCCCGGAGTTTGGAAGTTGGGGATTTAACCCTCGTGCCTCAGAGAACACGTATAGTAAATGGTTCTGTGCCTGGTTTCTTGTCCGTTGTGTTGTTTAGCCATCCCATCGGATTGTGATAGTGAGGGAACAAAGAGTGTACCAACAGTTTGCCAACACCTTGTGCATTATAATGTTTGATGCGTAGAAGGCTGATCTCCGTGGCCGAAATCGCCTAGAAGTAGGTACATCATACTTGGAAGCTTTGGTGACTTGGGTACATAACAGCGTTCTGGTAAAGTACAGAGTCATGCTTCGGCACATGGACATGGCACACCAGAATGTTTTTTTTTTAGCCTACCAAAGTGACGCTACCCTGCCTAATATATTATGTTGTTAGACAATATTTTCGTAGCATTATACGTAGTTGGTTACCGGAATGATCCCTCCTAATTCTCTTTCTACTCTTTTTATTGTTCGTTATTCCATGAGTTCGTTAGCATTAAAAGGCCGTATTTTTTCGTAGATATATATTAATTTGCATCCTGAAAATTATCGTCCGAAATATTAATCTTTAGCTTGGAGCTTGTAGATCCCCACAGTTTTATCTGCGTCTTCAGTCGCAGCTATTCTCTTGATTCATTTTAGGTTTTATACTTACTAATATAAACAAAAAAAAGCAGCCAAGTGCGAGTCGGACTCGCCCATGAAGGGTTCCATAGCAGCAAGTAACATCATATAAAAGTTCTTGTAGTTCGTTGTAACTTTGATCGATGTTTTAATAATAGTGTATTGATTGAATGAAATATAAATTGCGGACGTATAAAAAAAAAACTACTCACTATATCTCGTTGAAACCAATTTTCGTTGGTAGTTTACATGGTAATGTACAACATATATTTTTTTTTGTTTCATCACTCTCTTATTTTAGAAGTTACAGGGGGGGGGACATACATTTTTCCACTTTGGAAGCGTCTCTCGAGCAAACTATTCAGTTTAGAAAAAAATTATATTAGAAACCTCAATATCATTTTCGAAGACCTATCCATAGATACCCTACACGTATGGTTTTGATTAAAAAAATTTTTTGAGTTTCAGTTCTAAGTATTCCAAAATTTATTGATTTATTTTCTATTTTTATGTTATAATATTAATGCGGTTCACAGAATACATCTACTGACCAAATTTCAACAGTATAGCTCTTATAGTTTCGGAAAAAAGTGGCTGTGACATACGGACGGACAGACAGACAGACAGACAGACGGACAGACTTGACGAATCTATAAGGGTTCCGTTTTTTGCCATTTGTCTACGGAACCCTAAAAATGCGAAAGTTAGTCTGTCTGTCTGTTTGTCTGTCGTGCTTACACGCCTAAACTATTGAACCAATTTAAATGAAATTTGGTACACAGATAGGTTACTTTTTACCGCGGTATCCAAAATACACACAGGCAAACCCGAAGGCAAAAGCTAGTACACAATATATCCGAAAATCTGAATTTAAAACAAATGCAATAAATTCAAATATCATGAAAACCGGTCAACTCTTATTTGTTTCATTTATTGAGACTTGTATTTATTTTTATTATCTTCATTTTTAGGGTTCCGTAGCCAAATGGCAAAAAACGGAACCCTTATAGATTCGTCAAGTCTGTCTGTCTGTCTGTCTGTCTGTCCGTCCGTATGTCACAGCCAATTATTTCCGAAACTATAAGAGCTATACTATTGAAATTTGGTCAGTCGATGTATTCTGTGAACCGCATTAAGATTTTTATATAAAAATAGAAAAAAGGCAATACATTTTGGGGGTCCCCATACTTGGAACTGAAACGCAAAAAATTTTTTTTCATCAAACCTATACGTGTGGGGTATCTATGGATAGGTGTTCAAAAATGATATTGAGGTTTCCAATATCATTTTTTTCTAAACTGAATAGTTTGCGCGAGAGACACTTCCAAAGTGGAAAAATGTGTGTCCCCCCCCCCCCCCCCCCCGTCTAACTTCTAAAATAAGAGAGTGATAAAACTAAAAAAAATATATGTTGTATATTACTATGAAAACTACCAACGAAAATTGGTTTGAACGAGATCTAGTGAGTAGTTTTTTTTAATACGTCATAAATCGTAAATCGCAATTTACCTTTCATTCAATCAATACACTAGTATGAAAACATCGATGAAAGTTACAACGAACTACAAGAACTTTTATATGATGTTACTTGCTGATACGGAACCCTTCATGGGCGAGTCCGACTCGCACTTGGCCGCTTATTTGTAATGAAGCAGATTAAGCTATTAAAAATAGCATTGTCTATATTTTATAACAATTTGGTTCGATTTGAAAGGTTCACGAATTCTTCAAAACCTAGTTTCTGGTATTCAATTTATAACGCAGACAAAACGAATCTAACACGAATGATACTCCATTGAAGCTGTATGACTAATCTCGACTGTTTACAATCGATTTTGAAGTCTATTTACATCTATGAAATAATCGATTCGGTTCGATTATCTGCAATCATCCTATTGTAAACGAGAATGTTTGGGAGAATAGATGTTTGGATGTGTTTGTTAGTTATTCACGTCAGAACATCTGCACGAATCTGTATAAAATTTTGTACATATATAGATCGTAAACAGAAAAAGCATATATATAAGCTATAAAAATACATCGAAATAGATATGGTTGATAATAGCTTTTTTTTTTTTTTTTTTTTTTTTTCTGCGCCTGTATATTGGAAGGAGTCCAGGGACGGGATTTCCTTCTGGACTCCTCCCAGCGCCTGCCGCACTGTTGCGGGCACCACCTCAAATTTCGACTTTGTAATTGGGCAACGTCCGGTCACACGCGGACGCTGCCCCCTCGCGGTTGGCCACTACTGCGGACGGACGGGAAACCCGTCCCGCCCATCCGCGGCCACTCTCAGGGCGGCATGAGACGCAGGTATGCGCGCCTCCGCCGCCCAGGGCGCCGGCGGCGGATCGGGTCCGAGTGGATGTCATCCTCTCGGGCCTTCTCCGCCACCTCCTTCTGCAAGATTACGTCCTCACAGAAGGTTGCGACCGCGGTAAAACAACTGTCGCTGCCAGCCATCGATCTTATGACGGCCGGCAGCGAGAGATCCCCTCCGATGACTGCAGTGAGAGCCCGGCGCTGCGTCGCCCATGCGGGGCAGACCGCCAACGTGTGCTGGGCCGAGTCCTCATTGCAGTCGCAGTGGTGGCAGGCGGGACTCGGTTCCCTCCTAGCGACCGAGTGCAGGTACTTTCCGAAGCAACCGTGCCCGGAAAGGGTCCCGTGCTGCCGCCCTGCCCACTCCGCGATGACCGGCTGGAGAGCCTCCACGGAGCCCAGCGCGTGGGGTCTCCAGTCGGAACGACCATCTCACCATTGTGGCTCGGCGAGCGGCTTCGCGCCACTCGCGCACGTCCTCGGGCGGAGGGCGAAATCCGCTCTCCACCCGGAAGTCAGCCACTCGCCGATAAACTTCGGCGAGCACTTCCGCCTCCAAATCCCACGGGGGTGTTCCGGCCAAGGCGCACGCCGCCTCTGTGGACACCGTGCGGTATCCGCGTATGGCTCTGATCGCCAATATCCTCTGGGGGCGCCAGAGGCGCGCCCTATTCTGGGCGGTCAGAGCCGCCGCCCACACCGGTGCACCGTACAGTGCCATGGACCGGACAACCCCCGTGTATAGCTGCCTCGTGGGAACACTGGCCCCGCCCAAATTGGGCAATAGTCGCCCAAGGGCAGAGGCAGTGTCCACTAGCTTAGGAGCCAGCTGTAGGAAGTGCTCGTCGAAGAGCCACCTACCGTCGAGGACCAGGCCCAGATACCTCATCTGGTCCCGGACCGGTACGAGGACCGAGTTGACCTCGATGGAGGCGCCGGCGGGTGGACCACGACGGGGCCCATGAAATAAAAGGGCCTCCGTCTTATCCAGGGCCACCCGTAAACCCAGCGCCTCGATGCGCCCGACCACCAGGGAGACTCCTGTGGTGGCCAGGCGCGCCGCCTCCTGAAAGTTAGCCCCCCGGGCCGTGACAAGTGTGTCATCGGCGTAACAAATTACGCCCAGCCCGGGGGGGAGACGCCCTCGTAGGGCCCAGTCGTATCCCATGTTCCACAGGAGTGGTCCTAAGACAGACTCCTGTGGAACACCGCACGTCATGGCCCTGCGTCTCAAGACGCCATCTCGGTCCTCGTACACGACGGTACGATCCTCTAAATAGTCTGCCACCAGCCGCCTCAGGTACTCTGGCACTCCGTGAAAGCGGAGCGCTTCCCTGATGCAGCCAAATGGCAGACTATTAAAGGCGTTGGCGATGTCCAGGGACACCGCCAACACCACTCCGCCGCAGCTGACCGCCTCCTCGGTCACGGCCCTCAGGCGTAGAACTGCATCGACCGTCGAACGCCCTTCTCGGAAACCGAATTGGGCGTCCGACAGGTCGGGGCCCACCTCGTTGAGGTGCTGGACGATGCGGGCAGAGAGAACCCTCTCAAACAATTTGCCAGCCTCGTCCAGCAACACGATGGGCCTGTAGGCCGCGACCGAATCGACAGGCCGTCCCGGCTTCTGCAATAGGACCAGCTTCCCGCACTTCCAGCGCTCAGGGAAGCGCCCGAACACCAGGCTAGCGTCCAAAACCTCCCTGAGGCTGTCCGACATGTGATCGAGGGCTCGGGCCATCACTCGGGCTGGAACCCCGTCCGGCCCGGGGGCGGTGTTCTTGGACCGAATCCGTAGAACAGCCGCCCCCACCTCCGATTCCCTCACGGGCGGAACAGCACCAACAAATGATACATCATATGTGAATATAAAGAAAACAAAATACATGCCCTGTGCTCATTGAGTTATAGGTAATCAATAATATCAAAAAGTAATATTAACAATATCCAAAAGTTTCATTTTTAGGGTTCCGACGTCGATGGCTCGGCTCGTCGTCGTCGTCGTCCCCTCTATAAGCTAAACGGCGGGCTCAAAAATCTGGTAAATTCATGATAGTGGTCCATATTTAAACTTTAAAGGAAAACTATAACGGATTAGATGACTTTCTTATTTCAGAAGTTATAGAGGCTTAACTTGTAAAATGCGCTTTCTTGGAAAACGTCATACAAAATTAACGCATTATACGTAAACATAACAATATATCTATTGGATACGATTTTAAATCCACGTACCATAATGGGTGACTGAGGAACCCTTTCCAGTGCGTGGCCTGACACACTTGGCCGATATTTTAAAAATTATGTCTGTCTGTTTGTTCCGGTTAATCTCTGGTACACCTGGACCGATTATAACGAGACTTACTCTGGCAGGAAGCTGATGACCTAAGGACTAACTTGAGCTATCTTTTTATAAACTAGCTTCGCTCCTCGGCGTTACTCGCGTTTTACAACAACAACCTCAAGGAACACCACGGGACTCGTCATCATCATCAGCCTATCACAGTCCACTGCACTGCAGTTAGATCCTCTGCTACTCCGTTCGAACCTCCTCGGGACTTGGCTTGTATTAACTATTTCTGTTGTATTTCCGTGTCGACATTATGCGGCTGTCGAACGATTTGTAGTGGAATAACTGTAAGATAATCGCAATTGTGTAACGGACATGATGGAACAGGTCGACCGCAGTAATGCACGGCTTTGGTAAACATTGCAAGATTTAGATTTTATTGTGTAAATTGTGATTATAGGATAGGATTGTAATCTTCACATAGTATTGACATTTAAATCCTTACTATAATTATAAACGCGAAAGTTTGTGAGTATGTGTGTATGTACTTATGTTTGTTGCTCTTTCACGCAAAAACTACGGATTTGGATGAAACTTCACAGTATTATAGCTTATATATCAGAATAACACATAGGCTACTTTTTACTGCATTGATCGATATACACACGGGACCAATGCTATTTTTATAATATCATTGCGAGGGACGGAGCCGCAGGCGAAAGCTAGTGTTCTGTATATTTATATAGGTACTTATTATATTTTAATGCACCTATATGAGGAATACCAAATCGCCAATAATATACTAATAAAATGAAGTCGCTTACATTTTACATTCTCTTTGATATTTTTAATTACTCAACTGGTTTCAATGCAGTTTTCAGTAATAGATACGATTAAGAGAAAGAGATTTACATTATTTGAAATACTTCAAAGATCTCGATTGGCTCTCAAATAATACAATTAACGTTTTAAAAAAAGCATATCTAACTACAATTATGCATAACCAATGACGCATCAATAAACCATCATAGTGTGGTTTTCATACTATATTGTATGTATTCGCAATGTGACCACTAACACTTAGATTCATTTTAAGGCAGGCATTCTAATGAGATGCCTATTCAGAGCAGAGAACTATTATAGGCTGATGGTGACGAAGTTTCTTATTACCAAGGTGAGATGGGGTTCGGATACAGTGAGTGCGTGTGAGTACCATTTAATGCCTTTTATAAGTGTGGCCGTGGGCTTTTTTGCCAATTAAATTAACACACAATGGGGTTGCAAGACCACACTGAAATCTTTAGGATTAGTATTGGTATAGTTGTTGTTGTTTTTGTTGCCTCGGAGAGCAAGGAAGAAGAATTAATTTACATTTAGCATTCAATTTAGAGTTTAATTAATATTTCACCGCATCATACGTCTACATCACCCTAAGGTTGGCTGGTAGAGAAAACCTAATGGCATTAAGTGCGCCTTTGTACAACATGTGCATTAAGTTTAAATAAATAAATGTTTAACATTCAAAGTGCGTAAATTATTACAATTATAATATTAACTAGCTAACGCTGCTGCTGCGCTCGCGTCTATATCGGTAAACGCGGTAAAAAGCAGTCTATGTCCTTTCTCAGGTTCTCAGGATTTAGAATTTCAAAATTTGATTTAATCGGTGCAGTGGTTTTTGACTTTATCGCGAACAGACAGACGCGTCGCAAGATTTTATTTTATAACATGTAATAATAGTGATAACTGCAAATCGGCTGCAGCTGACAAACAAGGTACTTATGTGTTTATATACACTTATATTAATCCCATTATATTGTGAGAGTGAGGGAACGGAGAGTGCATCTGTGTTTTTTTTTTTTAATTTATGCCCACACACTTGGGTCTATAATCTTTCCTACGTATTTGGTTTGTCTTCGTTGACACTAGGGGGCCTGACAAAAAATAGTCCTAACTCTGAATGGAACTCACAACCTAAATTTTCACTTAACGGAATAACACGGATAATCCAATCAAAATTACCCAAACAATTTCTTGAAAAATATATTCCTAAACTACACGCTTTTACAGCACCAAAATATGTAAATCGAAGGTCAAAATCCAGTTGATTTGACTCAGAGAGTTGTGCCATAACGGTAGCCAGTCGTGTCAACAGCAGTCACACATATATACCACTGTCGTAATGGCCCCGCTTTGTCCACTTATTGCGTGACAGATTTACGCTGAGAATTATAGACTGGATATATTCACGCGATGTGTTAACATATCTGAGATTGTATGAGACTAAACCAGAGGATAAAAATTACAGGATCTGGTTGTAGTAAAATTATAAATCTGAAGAGTTTGGTTGAACGCGTTAATCTCAGGAACTACTAGTCCGATTTAAACAAATCTTTTAGTGTTAGATAGTCCACATATCCAGGAAGGCTATATATCATGACGCTAACACCAACAGGAGCGGAGCAGCAATGAAGAATGTTTTGAAATCGGGTTTTTTCTCTTTTTTTCTTCAAGCAGATGGCGTTGCGTGGGTCAGCTTGTATAATATATTCTACCTTTGGAGGCTTTTTACCCGACAACAGCGAAGTTAATAGAAAGGGGTAATTATTTTTGTAGTCTATGTATCTATGTATCCCGCACTCGGCCCGGTGGGGACTTATGGCCTTAACCCTCTTCTGAGAGCAGACCCGAGCCCGGCACTGGTACAATATGGGTTGTTGATGATGACGAAATAAAGAATGGTAAAGAAAAAATGTTATATTACGAACTAGCTTTAGCCAGCGGTCCCCCCCCCCCCCCCCCCGCGTGTATGTCGGTTATCGCGGTAAAAAGTAGCCTATGTCCTTTCTCAGGTTCTAAACTATTTGAGTACCAAAATTCATCAAAATCGGTTAAGCGGTTTAGGCGTGAAAACGTAACAGACAGACAGAGTTACTTTCGCATTTATAATATTAGTAGGGATAATAGACAAAGGTATATTGTGAATGAGATGTACGTAATTATTAGTAACTGTATTTCATTCCACTACTTATAATTTCAACAAGAACGTGTTATATCAATAGTATTACACTTATAATTACATATTATGTCAGAAATGTTCATCGTAATTCTCAGCGAAACGTGTTTTTAACAAGATTTATTACACCTAACAGTAATATTTTGTTATAATGTTGTTATGATATGTTTTGAATGAAGTAATTACATATGAATTTTGATATTTAAATAGGAATGCCAACTCAAAAATTTGGAACCTATTGCAAACCAGTGCAATTCCCTAGATTTTAGAGTTCAAAACCTGGACACGTCAACAGTTTTATTTATTTATTTAATTCTCTCAAATAAGTCTCACATCGTTAAGTACTTTGTAAACATAAATTGTACTCTTTTTGAGTCCAGATTTGACACGGATTACAAATGAAATCCCCGCCCGGACGCTCCCCGGATGGTCTCTAAACTAGGACAAATAGGGGAAACCTCAAAGAATGGCAACCTTACATTTGCAAGACAAGAACAGTTAAGTGTGTCGCTATTTGGTTGGTAGGATAAAGGAATGACTGGAAGAATTTATAAGCGGGTATACTGAGGGACAGCTTCGTTAAAGGGAAGGTAGATAAGGTAAGATGAGGTCGTCACTAGTGATTGTGTATGAGACAAGCCAAGGCCAAAATACGCGTACTGAATGTCAAGGTTGTAGCAAATGAAATACTATCGTCCTTGCTTACGCCAGACGGGCGGAAAGCATTAGTGTTTATTGTTTGTTTTGATTTAGACAACACCCATATTAGGAATATACATATCCTGTGTAGCGGGGACTTTACAAACACAGTACAGACAGAACAACAGAACGACTAGGCCAACCGTTCATCATAAGTGTATTTAAACACATATTATACAAGGTATGCAGTCCACCTAAACATGTTCATAAGCGTTAAACAACCGGCCTAAGTTAGAAAACAAGTATACCCCACGATACATAGCTAGCTTCTTGTAATAGCAGAGGTGTTGTCATCACTGTAAGAACATTGCACACACATGACCTATGAGTTTATGAAGCTTACATAACTGTAATGTTAAATTGACTTCATGGAATCATACGGTGTTTAATGACCGCCCCGTTATGAAAGTTGATTAGAAAATGTTTTTTATAATCAGCATTTTTATTTCAGGCATTGCATCTCAGAAAATTAACGTGTAACACACATAATTACGACAACACCATAAGGTTTTCCTGTTAGAAGAATTTATTTAATAGTAAAAGGGGTAAATAAGCACACAGACCACCTGATGGTAATTGACTACAGTCACTTATCTGCTAAACAAAAGGTTACGTCTACGTTTTGCACTTTTGAGTCGCCTCCCTAATAATTCAGTAATCCTTTTTCAAAGTATTTGAAAACTTAAATTTCTATGGTATGTAATATTTGTCACCAACTTAACAAGAAACAACTTCGAATATATTTAATAACACCATTACGTGATAAAGTACAAGCAGGAAACTATAACTATTTGGTGCTAAATACGAGCAGGTAGTTCACGTAAGACCTAGATAACAGAAAATAGAACCGTGGAAAAAGGTTCGCTTAGCGAAAATGAAAGGAATCAGTGAAATATGTTCCTTATTTACATACAGAAAGTTCATATTCTTCTACACACTTAAATTTACAAAGGCAACGCTTTTGTTTATTGTAGAATTGTTAAAATTATTTATGATTGTTTTAACGTATTAAGAACACAAAGCTCACCCTGTTCATCCACTGGATGTTGTGAGAGGCGTCTAAGAGAGCATACGAAGGACAGAACACTGGAAAGAGAAGGTACCTTAAAACAAACTCTATACCAACTAGTGTGGCCAGCGTGGTATAGTAGACTAAAACCTTATTCCTTAGGAGAGGCCCATGTTCAGCAGTTTACTATTAAATGCTGTTAATATGACGGATTAAAATAAATTTAATTCAGCGCAAAATAGGAAGAGCTTTTCTTTGGTGTGTTTGTAAATAATTTACCATTTAATACGATAGAAATACCGCGCAAATACTCAATAGTAAGTCACTCAATACTCCTGCATCTCCTCTCTAGTTAGGGACAAGGAGGTTTGTGCCTCTATTGAACTTAATCATTCAGTGAAAATCAACAAAAAATTTGCTTAAGACCAGTATCCTATAAAGCTGTGACGAAGTCCCCCTTATGTGAGCATGACTCTCTCACACACACAGTCAAACAGTATGTCCCGGAAATGTAATAGTTGATCCAATCATTGAATAAGTAGACGTGAAGTTCCGACCCAACCGTTATAAGAATGATTTGCTTCCAATTACAGGTGCATCGAGGTACCGTTTAGAAATTGTATAAGACAAGCAGTAAGGATTATTTTTATTTATGTTTCCGCACTGTGGGATTATGAGCATATTTCATTTGCGACGGAACATTTTTGTAAATGTAAAAGTCCAGGATTTATTACCGATAGAAAAGTGTGTGTTAGTACATTTTAATTTACTATAGCTTTATGTTCTGAATTAAGTTGTTTACATACCGACATGACAAAGTCTACGGGTATTGTTCAAAGTATTCTTGGTCGTTTTTACCAATGTCTCCTAAATTTAAGGGGCTGTTTAGGCAAAGTTAGGTAGCCCCTTGTCATATTGCGACTCCTTATGAGGAGACGGTTTAAGTATAGTTGGTGAAAACGGGCAAATTATTTTCTAAGTTAAATTTAATTTTTACATTATTTTTCGCTATTTTTTTGTTCTAAAAAGCAATTCAAGCATTAGGAATATAATAATATGTACATACAAGCATTGATGGAACGGGTATATCTAAAGAATACCCAGAATACCCAGACTTAGAAAAATACAAACGTAAATCACTTAAAGTAAAGGGAAAATTCTGTCCTTTTTCTTGCAAACACAGACGGGAAAACGTGTGCCATTTCATTGGCCAATCAGCAAGAGCGATGCTATGATTCGCTGTTGGATGGTAAGTGAGACCAGATGACACATATTTACCATTTTTATACCTAAATTTATTTTAACTAAACTTATCAAAGCTTAGATTATTAGCCGAAATTGTATCGTGGAGAGCTAATTGTTAAACATACCAAACAATAATGTTATGTCTGTTAATAATCTTTGTTATGAAAACAAGGGTATATTATTCTGATGTATATAGCTCTTACAATGGTGGGAATCGGGTGACCTAGTTGTATATAGACGTGCGAATCTGATAGAACAAGTATTATTTGTATAAAATTAAACAATTAATTATTGTGAGTGTACATACCTGTTAAGGTAATGTGAATTTTATTATAATAGACAGATAGGCTGATTTTTATCAACGGGTTTTTTGATAGATGTGGAATGTGCGTGATTTGATGGTCGTGGAGAATGGAATCTGCGATAGAAAAAGCTTTTTTGCAGAATGCTTGTTTTGTTATAATTAATTGACCAGTATAACTTGAACTATCATTACATAGATTTTTGTACCAAGGCAGATGAATATTAACTAGATAGGTACCGATTGTTTTAAGTCACTTTTATACCGTTACCATTAGAACACACTATAATGGGTTAAAAAATATTGGCTTTCTGCACTTCTTCTACATAAAAAAAGTTAACCAAGGCATGCAATATATACACCAATATACAACCTGTGGGTTGCAACTTAACTTAAGATCCGTTATGTTTTAACAAAATCAGTTAGACCTTAAACTGGCATCAAGCATCAAGCCTGTGAACTACTTTTCCCACGGACAAAATTAAACTTAAATTAATTAATCTAAAATTTTATGTATGTATGTAAGTATATATATATATATATATATATATATATATATATATATATATATATATATATATATATATATATATATATATATATATATATAATAGTAGGCCAAAACCTCCTTTCAAAGGCCTATGTAAAGCAGTGGACTGTTAAAGGCTGTTGATGATGATGATGATGTATGTAAGTCTAACATATTTTAAAATCCGTATTGTTTTGTTAACAGAGGATTAAGTTAGCGAAGGGATAAAAACAGGCCAATTTGTTTTGTATATTTAGCCTACAAAGTGACTCTACTTTGCCTGATGGAAAGCAAATCAGATAATTTCATACCTGGTTAAGGGTGCTTAGGGTTCCCACTAACAACTGAGGGTCGCAAGCCAACATCACCTGCAGTGGTGCACGGGGACCAAAAACGGGCAAAAAAGTGGGCGTTTATAATGCCTTTGTCTACCCCTTCGTGGAAACAGGCGTGACTTATGTATGTGTGTAATCTCTAGTTCATCAACTACCCATAATGTCCCTCTGCTGGGCTCTGGCCTTCTCTCATGAGAGAGTTTTTTAAGGCCATATGTCCCCACTCTGGCCGAGTGCTGGTTGGAACCTGGAAAGACACGGTTTGGCTACGTAATCTTGTTGCCGTTGGATATTTAAACCGTCCCAAGGCTTACAACTATTATCTTATGATTACAGGTGTGATAACATAATAGCATAGCAATTCGATTTCTTGTATTTTAAAGCTTTGGAATCTAGATCTTTCTACCTCATACTGTCTAGATAGTGTAGTTAAAATTAACATTCAACACATAACTATGTTTAAAGTATTCTCTACTTTCTAAAAGTAGTATTTTTGAAAAACAATTTAAAACAAACAAAAAAATTCACTATGGTTGTGCAACTGGCTGTGTACGCTTCATTTTAGTTGTCACGGACCATAGACTAGTATTGTTTGTTTCATAATAGGCAAAGGCAGCAAAGGAAAGTATTCGGACAAAGCCACTGTGGTTCACTTTGTATTTTTAAACCATTGATGTTGGTCATTCTGGACGATGACACTTTGAAAGTAGTGATATTTGTTTAGTCTGCGGATGCAATAGTATTCGATCAGGTTCAGAAGAGTTTAATGAAAGACATTTGACATTATTCCTCTTCATCGTGTGGGTGTCGTAAGAGGAGATCAAGGAAGCCAACTACAGTAGACAATAAGAAGGAAACTCTTTGACACAATCTGTTTTGTATAGAGTTTGTGTCATTCAGAATCCAGACGTTTTGGTATCGTTAGAGACTGTATTATAGTAAGCCAATATCTCTTTTCCATGGAGAAGCCAATGTCCAGCAGCCGTAGTTGTCGTGCAGTGAAAGAATGTTATACGTTTTACAGTATAGAGTTCCGTCAAAATTGGTTCAGTAGTTCCAGAGATTAGAAGGACCACACAAACAGACAGACAAAACATTTTTTTTATGTAGGTACCTTATATAGGTTCATGTGTATTAAGTTTAAAGTTGTTAATTTGAAATTACAAACAGGCATTATAGATAGATTAATAATATACCTACAAATATTACCAATTTTGCTGTAACGTTTGCGGATCATTGCTTTAAACTTTTACCTATATATTTTTATTTATAAAATATTTTAAAGGAAATGCGAATGTAGTATTTATAAGCTTATACTTGAATGTCAGAGTAAATGTCACATAGTAAAGGATTCTCGCATCCAGTTCCTGCCAGCCATGCTGCGCAAGTCGTAACTCCACCTTGCCTGGGCGTCCTTCACTACGTGGTACTATTAAAGGCTTTTGTTGGATGCGAGAAGCCCAAAATCGATCAAAGTGGTGTGCAATGGGAGAGGCCCATGTCCAGCAGTGGACTGATAGTGATGATGATGATGAAAGGGTTCACACGGAATACGCTGAAGGAAACACGTAGATACATACTTATTCGTATTTTAAACTTATTGCATGACAGTAATATCAATGTGCTTCAATAAGATACAAGTAAATGCGCACACGCAAGGACAAAAAATCTAGTTATTAAGCACACGATTTAATTGGCTATTCTATCGTTTCAAGTTCTTCAACCGATATTCCGAATTCATGAAGGTTTAGATTCAAATAGTTTGTGTAGACGATTCACGATTTTATAATTATCTGTGTACTTTGTTAACCTTTCAAACGCTTTTAAAAGATTCTCTCTAACCTGACTTTTGTCAGATTTACGTTTTCATTTTAGTAGAGAATCCCTGAAATATATCCCGATCAACAGAATCCCGTAATTACTTTCAAAGACTTTTGTTACTTTTGTGTTATTATTGACACATTTAACTTAGTTGCGATTTCCTTCCTAGGATGCACCTGATCAAGCAAAGTTGCAAAAGGTTTTTCGGTTTTTATTCTCTGTTTTATTTCTCTATTCTCTTGTTTCATTGGCTAATATTTGGTTTTGATCACGTGACTGATTGACATTAGCCAATGAAAAAAGTAGAATAGAATAGAAAACGAAAAACGTTTGCAACTTGGCAAGGGGAATAGGTTCTCTGGCTACTAGTACCAAACCATTTCTTATTTTTTAATTTTTTCGAGAAATAATGGATTATTTACGAAGTGATTTTAAGCAATACAGTATTAATCCTTATCCAATTAAGTACATTAAATACATTGTGCATTTAACATAGATAAATATGGCCCTTTACAGTATGTAATTTTAATAAATATTTTTGAAGATATTACAGATATAAAATGCAGGAACAAAGCGATTGTGGCGGTACCGGCCGGGGCCCGTTAGTTGACGCTGCTGTCGATTTGTCACTATCAGTTAATAACTAAACATAATACTTTATTAAGAGTTATTATTCTAAGGCTGTACGAAGTTCGCCGGATCACCTAGTTTCCTATAATTTAATGCGTGCACTAGCTTAATTTTTTTGTTTGAAATCTTTTGTTGAAGGTCCTCAGTCAGATATAAATTGTCATATCGTTATTTAGAAACGTATTGTGACATTCCGCTACACTAATTCTACCGGTATATAGCGTGTTATCGTGCAGAAGAATTACCTTAAAAACAATATTACGAGCATCTCATGAATTATAAATAATTAGTTACACGGCTATTACGTTAAAGAATGAAGTAATTGTTTCGTAAATGTAACTGTTTAAATAAAACATTGCTCTTTCTTAATAGTTCTTGTTTGTAATTTGCCGCCCTAGCACAGTCATCGAGTTGAATGGCTCTTCTGCCGAAATTTAACTATAATAATAACTACAGTATAAATGCAGATAAATAGTAAGTATATTAATATAATAATTAAAAGTTAGACTAAGCTTATGGTTGTCTAAGTATATTTTTTAGACTTTGTTAATGGTGACGGGAAACTGCCTCTTTAGTCTAGTGGATAGCGTATGCGACTGCTAATCAAGAGGTCTCGGGTTCAAATCTCAGGTCAGTGTTTTTGGGTTTTTCTTAGGAAATTCCTAAAAGCAGCCCGGAGTGTGGAAGTTTGGCGGTGATTCACGCCCGTGCCTCGGAGAGCACGTGAAACCGTCGGTCCCGGTTGTCATGAACATCTATGGCAATCGTTATTGGGAAGTCAGTGCCCGGAAATACACTGACAACTAGTTCAATCTTCGAATTTCAGTTCTACCTTAGGGTTGCGGAAGTCCGATGCCAGTCGCTCCGTGGAAAAACTGTAATTCAAGTAAAACCGGTTGAACTAGTATCTGACCCTAAATAAACTTGGGAATAAAGGCTAGGAAGAAGTTATTGGTGACGGGACGGAAAATCCTTCTAGTCTTGGGTTTTAGGTCGAATCAGGAGCAGCATGAAGATGCAGGAGGATAAGTATTTAATAATCTATTATGTAGGTGTTATTTAGAACTTGTGTTATTAAGTGGGTACATTCATACAGCAATAGATGTGTTTCGGCGATCGTTCAGAGTATTTCTTTTATGAGCACATCGATTTCAAAAAGTGCTAAAAAAATTGGCATTGGGCAGGACCCTTGCGAGGAAAGTTTAAAGGTATTAACAATAACACGGATATTTTTTTAGAATTTTCATGTTAAGCATATGTGTGTGTCTTGCTTACAAGAGTCACAGTCACAGCTGCGAAATTTAATTGGCATTTAATCAATTGATTACAAAGGAACTCCACACAATGTAATCATTAATGATAACATTGAACTGCACCAATCATTGTTACATAACCGACCATAACATTAACAACCATTGTTAGGAATTATATAATTAACGAGTCGGCAGCAGTACGGAACGGATAATGAAAATTGTGTAGGTATTATAATATAACTTCACGCTTTACGACTTTTGGGGTGAATAGCATGAATCTGATGTGTAACATGAAAATTCACTTTTAATAACGCAGACTTAGCATATTGTTTTAAAAGGGAAATTTTCATTTTTCGCGCTTGGAGCTCTTGAGTTGCAGGCACTCACGAACGGCGGTAGTGACTTTTTATCAGGTAATTCGTATTTTTTTCATTTAAGACTGACGAAGTGATTCTACTCTGCCTGATTGAAAGCATGTGTAGAATCCAGGAGTAGAGGCCACCATTCTCACTGTGAGTGCATACAAAGCATAGTGACACACACCATGACTTGACAGCTTAGCGGCCTCCGGAGGCCGGGAGAATGATGCAGAATGATTGGGCCTCCGATCATACCCTCACCCACTGTTTCTGTATGGGGATAGTACTGCTCCGGTCGAGCCGGCCCATTCGTGCTACTCGAGATACTCAAGACACACAATTCCCATCTGTGGAGTACTAATTATAATCAGGGGGGTCTGGTTTGGGTGTTTGGGTTACGATAACCACAATGTGTCAACTCAAATGTAAAGCAATGAATGAATTACTTAACAGTGGTCTTCTGCGAGGCCGTTGGTATCACTCTGAACGAACTAACCTATCTGTGCTGGAGCATGGCACTCCCACGGTCAGACGTCACGTTGCGGTAGGACGTAGTTTATTAAGAACAAACAGGATTTAACAAGAGAAATACATTTCACGAAATATATTACAAAAGCAGTTCGTGTGGTGACGGATGGAGAATACAGAGTGACACTCCATATTCATTCCATAAGTGTCGCAAGAAAAGGAAACTCAACCCAACAATACTAAAGAGAAGGAAACCCGTCTGGCCAGCTTTGTATACAGTAGACCAAAACCTCTTTTCTAAGGCGACGCCAAAGTTCAAATTTTAGTTATAGGAGACTATTAAAGGCTGTTGATGTGATCAGTATGATAACCAATATCTGTTTCATGGTTCATGGAAAATCTGTAGTATGTCATTGTCTTAATTTTTTAAAGTAATGAGGATCCTTCCTGTAGTCCCTGTCTGTTCTGTTTAATTATTTTTGGACACTACGTGTGTAAATATCAGCATCGTTACATTGTCCTTATATTTAACTGTTTTCTTAATAAAATGCAGAAATCAATGTAACCAAAAAATTGTAAAAACTGTGTTGGAAAAGAGTTGGAGTTTCTTGTATGTTCTTCTCTATAGGGTCTACGAAAAGGAACAGACAATTAGCTTCACGACTGACTACTGACTGACTACTTGACGTTTCAAAAGTGCCGTTTTATTGGTTTATTTGAAATAAAATGATTGGATTTGATTGATTTGATTTGTCAGCCAAAATGTTCAATTCAGCAAAAGCACAGAAAATATTGGCCAATAACATTTATATCATGAAATAAAAATCCACGTAATATCTTACTAAATTCATTCATATCAAATTGTTAAACTATTCGTAATCTTCAAAAGCGAGAATCTTAGTGACCTTGAAAAACTAGGTATTTTAAATACATATGCATAAGATACGTCGTAACAGCTGCTAGTTAATATTGCACATATTAATTAATATATGTACGTGTAAAATTATTAAATATGCTAGTTCTGTTGTTAGTGAGTGGAGGAGAGGATTATAGTGCATACATATATTAAAGTACTTCTCGGGGTAAATTCATATTCTGATGGACAACCGTTACAACTAGACATATTCTGCTTTTAGAAAAGAGGTTTTGGCCCACTATAAGCTGGCCAGTTTAGATTTTTCGGAGAAGGATAACAACTAATTATATTTGTATAACGATAGCCTAGTGTCATTAAAAGATTAATATCTAAGTAGGGTAAACCACCCAATTATTGGCACTTTAAGAGTATGCTTCGTGTCAGTCTGAAATTAAATTACCATAAAATCTCATTTGCAAACATACATAGGACACAATCAAAGAAAATACTTTAATATTTGTTTCTATATTCATTTTTATGTGATTGAATAGTATTAAATAAATATTTAACACTTAAATCCGAAAGACTACAGAAATCCTATTATTGGCATAGAATGTCTTAATATTGGCATTTACTAGTCTAATTATTGGCACGTAGTTAAAGTATAGTATATATAATAGTCTATTGCAATAACGGTATAAAATCGACTTTTGTAAGAGCTCGAGATGGATTGTCACGCCGCCACTCTAATACGGTCTTCTGCCAACCACCTTTTAGAGGTCTAAAAGCTGAGACATCTGCAGGCTGAAGCAATCGAGTGCAATTGGGATAAAGTGCTATAAGCACAATATCCAATGAGGAATAAAGCTCACTGACGGTGTAGGTGAGGTGAGTTTTGTGTCCATCTACAAATAAAATGACCGGGAATGGTACTTGATTTCGCACGAGCTGCGGATGTAACACTTTTCGGGAGAAAATTTCTGTTTTCATCCTGCCATTTTCACTTAGGCCTATACTCAATCTGCTGGTACCTTTGAAGCAATTTCACTTGGCAAGCGCTTGTACGGGTACCTATATAACAATAGATGAGATAATTTCGCCATTGGCAGCAAAATTAAACATCACTGCTAATGAACTTTTAGCTGGGGCGTGGTTGATCTCGTGAACATTTTTTGTTCCTTTTGGTGCTAAGACCACACCTGTCTTTGCGCAAAGAACGAAATTAGTTTCGTCACCATTCAAGACTCTTTTTGGGTCTAATAGAATTTCTAACAAACTGTGATCTTTTAGATATCTTTCAATTACTTGAAACTATCCTTTTATATAATTTTCTGATACGGTAGCACTTGCCGCAGTTACTGCTTCCGGAGTTCTTACAACAATATCCGGGTGCCGCTTTAAGAAGAGTTTAAACCGTTTCTCGCACGGAATTCTGTCTTTGAATGGTTTAGATCGGCCGCTTTTTTTATAATTTTCTGATACGCTCTTCAGAAGATCTTCTTCACCTTTATGAAAACCCTTCGCATGGCTGACATTTAACCAATTCTTTATTTTATTCTCTGTCTACTCTATATGAATAAAAAACATACACATAGTTTATTAGCACACCATGTTCTAATAAGGGCACTACTGCCAATAATTAGCTTTTGCTATTGGCACTGGGGGCCAATAAAAGGATTTTGATGAATTCTTTGATCCAAATGTTGGCACATGAAATAAATAAAATGTGATAAAAAAAAATAAAAAAAAATCTTTGTATCTACTGCTACGATGTGTAATTAAGTATATAAAGTTATTACGAAAGTATCAATAAGCCGAATAGCTGCGATATACTATGATTAATAAAGCTCTCACCTTAAGAAGAAACCAAAATAACTACTATAAATCACTAGCTCAAAATGTCAGTTGTTGTTTCTAATTCGCCGTATTTGTTATTGGAACAATGTTGACAATTCCTAACAGATAAATTAAAGTATTTTACTTTTTAAAGCATACTGAACTTGAATAGATTATAGTTTCCTTGTTTTTTTCAACTAAACTCTAAAGTGCCAATAATTGGAGGAGTGCCAACGATAGGTTGGTTTACCCTATACAAACTAAATTAAAAACGAAGAGGTACAACTAGTACTACACAAATAAATATTATCTATTTTTCTAAAAATAAAGTACTTTTTCCCAAATCATATTTTTTTTAAATTTTAAATTTAAATTTCGAACATTTTTACACACAACGCCATGTAGTCCCCAAACTAAGCAGAGCTTGTATTATGGGTAACTAGACAACTGATATAAATACATAAACATACTTTTTTTTTGTAAATACATACATATTATACATAGAAAACACCCAAACTCCGAAACAAATATTCGTGGAACACACAAACATTATGTCCGACCCGGGAATCGAACCTGAGACCTCTTGATCAGCAGTCGCTTACGCTAACCACTTTACCAACGAGGCAGTCAATTATATCAATATTTCATGATAGTTTCAGAAATCAACCAGACGCCAATAAGTGTCTGCTCTTTTTTAAACTATTTCTTATAGATAGAAGACCCACGCTGATTTCAGCACGAATAGGTCATCTCGACCGGGGCGGTACTATAATCACAGAGAAAAATAACCTAAAAATGACAGCATTCGAGACGGTGAATACGGGATGTTGACTCCAATTCTTTAATTCTACTCATACTTTTCATCAGGCAGGGTAGAGTCACTTTGTTAGGCTATAAATTAAAAAAAAATAAGTTTCTGTGAAACATTTTAAGGATCAAGTATTTAGGTACCAGCACTTTCATGTACTAAGCTATAGACATATTGATATGTTGGCAAACCAAGACTTTACCTTATTAGGTAACAGGTGAAAGAAACTTGATTGCAGAAATTGACTGATTAGTTATGTAATATATAATTAAGCTGCACAGTGATTTAAAGTTTCTGCTGACTCTGAACCATGTTTCTGTGTCTTTGAAAGATTATTCTTACTTATAATATAATGAAGGTACTGTGGCTACCACAGAATTTTACTTCAACTTCATAGTCTTACAACAGGTATCTATTAACTGTTAGTATCAATATATTTTTGTTATTAACAGGTATATATTTATATTATTTTTTCAAGATTTTTCTTACTCAAGATTTTCTCTCGGTTTCCCATCCTAATTCCCGCTTCGAACCCATATTATTATATATTTATAGTATTATTAGTAAGTATCTAAACCTAATTAAATTCTGCCATTAAGTACATGAATTCATTAAAAAATATATAGTATTACTCAGGGTTTATGCTACTTTTAAATACTCTTCACTATAGATTTGGTTGGAATTGTTTTTATTTTTATGTAAATCCATTTTTTCTATAATAAAAGTAGCCCAAATTACTTGGCTTACTTTTATAACGGAAAAGTATGTCTGCCAGTGACAGTTCCGTTATAATCGTTGAAACAAACAGACAGACAAACAAAACGTATAATTATTATTTTTGATGTAAGCACCAAAAACACTTTAATTACAAACAAACTATTTGATTTTATTTATTTGTATGGATTGAGTAAGTTGCCTCTCTTCAAGTTCTCCCCAAGAGTTAAGAATTCCCATAAAACTTACAGAATAACAACGAAATAATTGCTTAACACCGATTTTCTGTTAGATCGTGGTATCAATCCCACGGTGTTGGCACACGGAAAATTGTGTTCGTAGATTTTTTGTCGTGGTGTTGGTGAAGGATTAAGAATACAGTATGTCACCACGGCTTGTCCTCCTGAGGATATCGTGAGGAAGCAAACTACGTAAGACAATAGACCTGCACAGAGACGGAAAATTTTCAAACCCCTCTGGTATAGAAGTACTTAAATTCTAAGAAGATACATATACGTTCAACTGGCCACCTCAATCGGAATGCAACAAGTACAGGCTCAGTAGTGTTCGGCTCTTCTTTCCTATGCCAAGCAGTCAAAGACTGGAACTATCAGCTCACGTGTTTCCTTTCCACTATGATCCCGGGTCCTTTAAACGTTGCGTGAAAAAGCATCTCACTTAGCCGCCATAATGTGGGCCGCCATACTTTATTGTCTGCATTGACAGCAAGTGTGTTGGCCCCGACTCTTGGATTCTGCTCATGCTTTCCATCAGGCAGGTTAGAGTCATTTTGGATGGCTAAATAAAAAAAAAAGATATGCTTCGAAGCCGAAACGTCTTTTCTAAAGATGTCCAGCAGTAGACTGTTGTTGATTTTGTTTGAATAAAAACTTGCAGCTTCAACCGGAATGCAACAAAACCACGCTTGACAGAATGTTTCGTCAAGACACGTCCGCAGTGACCTCACGTCTAAGTTATTTCTTTAGAAGTGATGTTATACACGAACATCTCGATTTGTTTCTCGGATAAAACAGGTCTTTGTGGCTAAATGATGAATACTAATGTGCATAGTAATGGCCAATTGCCAACGCTTTTATACTTTCCGTATCTGTTTTATTACACATAGAAAATTTTAGGTACGAAAGCTGTTAAAATGTTTACATATCAGTTACTATTTAATTCGCGCGGCTTTACCGGATTGGGCTGGCCATATTAGCCGCAGAACTGATGACTGTTGGGGTAGAAGAGTTCTGGAGTGGACCGCGTCTCGGCAAACGTAGTGTAGGACGCCCACAGGCCAGGCGGAGTGACGATTTGCGCAAGATGGCTGGCAGGAGCTGGATGCGAGAAGCTCAAAATCGATCAAAGTGACGTGCAATGGGAGAGGCCTATGTCCAGCAGTGGACTGAGATAGGATGATGATGATGATACTTATTTGTATTTTGTACTCTCGCATTCCGTGGAATCTTGTTATAACACTTGTATTTGATATGACCGGTTCGCCCTATGTATGGTACTATCAGTCAATATCTTATTTCGAATACGATACTGCGAACTAAATACGAATTCCCATACAACCATTTATCCTTAACTCATAACCTTCAAGGGTGACTTTTTAAAAAAGCCTCTCAAAGTGCTTGAATGTTTGCAACATAAAAAGCATCAGCAGAATTCCCCAAGTAGTTTAAGGTCCGCGTAAGTAATTTTTTATGTACAAATTAGCTTAATGTGGTAAAATAAAGTCTTTTGTTGGAGTATGTATTTTGTTAGATAACGTTTGCTTAATGTTATAAGAAATTTTCACAAGAAGTTTGGAAGCGAGTCCAATAATGCTGTCTCTGTTTACATTACCGCATCGTATTAAATGTCTCTTTTTCAAGAAAGGAGCGAGAAATTCATTTTGAATACACCCAACTTTTAATTAAAGTTAGGTTGTTGTTGGACTCATCGATTGGAAGTTCTCCGATGTGTACAAAGATCCCGTGAGCTACTTCCAACCATCAAAAAGCGTAAGATTGGCAACCTGGGACATATTTTCCGTCACCCACAGTACCGCCTTATCCGCTTAATTATGATGGGTGAAATATCCGGAAAACGCCACGTCGGAAGACGAAGAAAATCGTGGCTCAGAAATATCAGAGAATGGACTGGGATCGCCAGCGTAGAAAAACTGTTTCATCTGGCTAAAAACTGAAAGGAATATGCAGAGCTGACGGCCAACCTCCATTAATGGAGAGGCACCATAAGGAAAGGCAAGGTTGTAATCTTGAAAGCTAGCATAGACCATAATCTCCTTGCTATGGAGAGCCTTAGCTATATACCCAAAAATACTGTTATCTACATGACATTCGGTAAATGCATGAAAACATATAATTCATGCACATGAATTCGTATTTTGCGGTTAATTTCTATTAATACCAATGAACAAACAGAAGGATCGCATGACTGTAATAAACGTATTCTAAAGGAATGTTTGCGAATCGCTTTACTAGTAGGAACGTAGAAAAGTTCATTGTTTACTTACGCACTTTATAACCGAACGTTTCCCAGTTTAATACAACACACTGCATCATCATACAGTCTTCAACCCTCTACTACTGGACATGGACTTCTCCTTAGAAAGTAGGTTATGGTCTATGCCAGTATTACTGCACGTTTGGTCTAGTAGTTTAAGTGGTCGCTACGCTGCTTCCTACTGCGTCAAGTTTTTTGGGTTCAAACCCTACACGGGATAAAACTGTGTGATCCTCAAATTGTTATTATGAGTCTGGGTGTTGTTTGTGTCCGTTTCTTGTATGTATATATTCCTAATGCGGGAACAAATCCCGTGTCTTTTTTTAAAAAGGAAATAGCAATATAAACTATCACGTTAATGAATGACATTTAATCATTTTCCCTACTTTAAATTACAATTATGATCCAATCAAGACTGAAATAGGGCTCTCTTTAAGATCTGGAAATTACTATATCGTGGCCTAGCTCTCTCGTACTCTCTTTTATCAAATTTGAATTTCATATTAGGTTTGGGGTCATAGCAGATGGTTGTACCTAAATAAATATTATGATGACTTCAACTGCCACATTAAAATGTTGAAAAAACTTTCAAAATATTTTTTATGCTTGCAGGTGCAAATCAGATACATGTGAAAACGCAAGAATTCAGGCCAAATTGATGATCTAACTGTACTGAACCACGTATCTAAATGAAAAGTAAACAGTATGCCTTCTACAAAATCGTGAATGAAACTCATATTTCGATGAATCATTACAAAATCTAAGAAGTTAAAATAACGCCTTAACAACACTCGTATATATTTAATGAACCGGTTTACCGGCCGCCTTGCTAATTATGCAGGCATCTACTTCTACCGAAACTCGGTCACTGAGATATACCACTCTCGGCGTGTCTCCGAGTCTCCCAAACTCACCGTTACATGATCATATAGACGCTGTTAAGCATTTGTGTGTTAACCCACACCGAGCTAGTTTAGAGTAATCAGCTATTAAATTTTTTTGAGAACAATCTTCTTTTGCCGCGTATGTTAAGCAAAATAATATTGTTATGCGGTATCATTTTTTTTGTTGAAATGCATAGATTATTAAAATTAATGTATATTTCTTAATAAATTAAACATTAAACAGAAAAAGCATAAAAATGATTGATGCTTAAATTGCTTAAGGGTTTATTTCAATTAGCATTAATGTGTTATGTGACTTATGTGCCTTAAGACATTAATGCAAAATTCTGATTTGTTGTTTTAAAATGAATATCTGTACTCATTTTAAAAAAATGTAATAAAATAAACTGCTAACATATTAAAATGTTCATGTACTTATTTATTTAAATAATTGCTTTAACATGTTTTGAATCACATTTTAAGTTCTGTTTAAAATAAGAAATACAACAAGTTAACGCTTAAATTATTTCAATTGTCCAAAAATTTTAAACTTTTTTTATTAATATTATTTTAATCATATTACTTAAATAAAACCATTTTTTTTGTATCCATCATATGGTACAAATCTATAATAATATAATATAATAAATAATCCAAGAAGCTATAGCTTTGCAATCTTCTGGAATTAACTTATGAATATTTTTGAGATCTTTTACTTTGCTGCTGGATAATTTCCTACTATTTGGCCATAACAAAGGCAATGTAATGTTTTTAAAATGTTACATATTTTTATTTTTTTGTTTTTGGACAAGTCTACTTCCTATCCTAGGGGTTTCATTTAAAGCAGATTTTATATACATCATGGAAGAAGTATCTTTTTAGGTTTAATTTGAAAAATTTTAAGCCAAGAAATTTTCTTCGTAACTAAATATTTTTTAGTGTATTGATAGCTTTTAGGACCTTTGCCGTTTAGCTATTGCATAGCTTTTATCGCGGGCTTTGAGCGCGGCGATCGAATCAAGAAATACCGTAACGAAAAGAAAACCTAACACCATGAAAACGTATAGAGATATGATTGTCACTGCAGTGCGACAAGGACGCCACATGCGTCTCCGTGCGCATGCGTACTGCCGCCACTGGCCGTTATCCGTTGCCTTGACATCACAGTCATTCTAGATTCTCCATAGGAACCCCACCGAGTTTGGGCTCATTTGATTCGTATTGACGAGTACTTTGATACTAAATGGTAACTAGGGTCTGATGATGGAGTTGGAAGGTGGCCATAGGAATCCCATCGAGTTTGGGCTCATTTGTTTTTTGTTATTTGTTAATTGACAAAACAAATGAGCCCAAACTCGATGGGGTTCCTATGGCCATCTTCCAGCTCCATCATCAGACCCTGGTTACCATATAGTGTCAAAGTACTCGTCAAGACGAAAAAATGAGCCCAAACTCGATGGGGTTCCTATGGCCATCTTCCAGCTCCATCATCAGACCCTGGTTACCATATAGTGTCAAAGTACTCGTCAAGACGAAAAAATGAGCCCAAACTCGATGGGGTTCCTATGGCCACCTTCCAGCTCCATCATCAGACCCTGGTTACCATATAGTGTCAAAAAACTCGTCTAAACGAATCAAACGAGCGCAAACTCGATGGAGTTCCTATGGCCACCTTCCAGCGCCATCATCAGACCCTAGTTACTAGTTAGTTAGTCCCAAACTAAGCAGAGCTTGCATTATGGGTACTAAACAACTGATATAAATACAGAAACATACTTTTTTTTTGTAAATACATATATATTATACATAGAAAACACCCAGACTCTGAAACAATTATTTAATACTAGCTTTGGCCCGCGGCTCCGCCCGCGTATATGTCGGTTATCGTGGTAAAAAGTAGCCTATGTCCTTCCTCAGACTCTAGACTACCTGTGTACCAAATTTCATCAAAATCAGTTTAGCAGTTTAGGTGTGAAAACGTAACAGACAGACAGAGTTACTTTCGCATTTATAATAAAATAATAATATAATAAATAATAAAATAGTAGGGATAATAATCTAGAATGACTGTGTTGTCAAGGCAACGGATAACGGCCAGTGGCGCACGGAGACGCATGTGGCGTCCTTGTCGTACTGCAGTGACAATCATATCTCTATCCGTTTTCATGGTGTTAGGTTTTATTTCGTTACGAAATTTCTTGATTCGGTCCCGCGCTTAACCCTCGATCACTCGCGCGGTTTTTAGCCTCGTGAGCACTCGCGGGGTGCTGTACCCACCCCACACACTCAATGTACATTAATATATATATATTATCAGTTATTGGAATTATACCAGCATTTTATAATTTAGCGTTGTATGACGTATGTAAATTAAAAACGATTTTTTTATAATGTTCTTTATTACTGCTGTACAAAACATTATAGTGATCAGTCTTTTCAGTAACAATATTGAGGTCTTTCCTCAAAGAACCAAAAAAAAAATAAACTTCTTAGTTTTTAACATAATTTTTCTCATTGAAAATCATAAATATAGGGATTTATTAACAAAATTAATTAAAAAAATCTTGTTTTTCGTAACAATAGTGCAAATTAACTTCATGTGTTTTTGACCCATGGTTTGTTTGCAAAACTTGCAGTGACTCAACGTTTGGAGCGCGGACAAACTATACAATGCTGCTTTTTGTTAGTGTCATTCCTTCGGTGCTTGATCCATGAGCATTCAATACCCTCTTGAGTTGTTTGGGTACCCCTAGTTGTGAAGATCTTCTTTCAAGGTGACCTTGAAAACGAATGACCATGCTCAAACCGAATGATTCCAAAAATTCAGGCCTTTTCAGGTCAGGTTGCGATTGCGTTAGGTATATTCCAATTGTAGATAATTGAAATTGCGTCTTCTAATTGAAGTATGACCCTTGACTTTGTACCACTTAGTAACTGTATATTTTCCGATGTAATCACGTTGATGACCCTTGTTTTCAGACTTATCAACCCATGAAGCATCCTGTACTGACAAAGAATCATGATCAGATTCTTGGACAAAATCTTCATACATACTGGCATCAGTTTCCACTGTAACGTTGTCTTTGTTATACAATATTATTTCTTCTAACAAAACTGCTAATCTTGCTTGCTCTTTTCAAAACGTCTGAAAACAAAAATACTAAAAAAAAACTTACTAAATTAAAAAAAAACATTAAATAAATGCTTCGAAAAACACCACTATTTATACTATAGTAAGTAAGGGCACAATTAATTAATTTACTTTTACAAAATAATTGAAAACACGTACCTTGCTGCTATAGTAACCTCCGCAAAAGTATAACACGAGCGCTCGCGGGGTGTCGTGAACACCCCATACAAAATTTAACACGTCCTTACGTTGCAAGGACTGGTACAACACTACCCCTCTCGCCCCTTATCGACTGTTTTATAGATCACTTGAAGGTATTGAGACGCGCAGATGTGTAACTAGAGAAATTATTTGTCATTTTTACGTTCAAAAATGCGTGGGGTGCTGACAGCACCCCGCGCGAGTGACGGCGGGTTAAAGCCCGCGATAAAAGCTATGCAATTGCTTAAAAACTTACATGTCGGTGTGGTCAACAAGCCCGCGCAATCCTTACCGCCCCGCCACCGTCCGCGCTCGCCAAATATTGCATTTTTGTTCTAATAACCCACAATCCGATATACGCATTTTCATGTTAACCGTAGTATAACACATTAATGCTTTTTGTTTTAGTCTCACTAGATTTTAGCATTAATAATGTAAGGCACTTAAGACATAAATGCTAAATACAAATCTTAATTTAGGAAATAAGCAATAACAATTTTTGTACTCTAAAATATTCTGCGATTTGTTTTCAATAAAATGGATTGCACTATCGTAAGCCTAATGATCTAAAGAATAAGACAGCATTCATAACTCAAAACTCGATATTTTGTGGGTTAACACACGAATGCTTAACAGCGTCCATATGACGTTAGTAACAATCACTTTGTTATGTTATTTATCAGCTATTGCACTGAGCTTTGCTGGTTGGCAAGTAAATTTTTAAATTATGTACCACTAGGTAGGACACCGTAATTAATATTTTTATATGTGCATATATTTGAAGTGCCCTGTGTTTCAATCAGGTAACTTATGTAATTAATTAAGGAACAGGGGATGACAAAAAACTAGGAATTTTCTATAATGCATAGGGATCATTTGGGAAGATTACTCTGTATACTGGTGTGTTATAAAGTCGAATGCCTCGTTTATCTAGCGGTTACCATATGCGATGGACGACCAAGAGGTTTCGGTATCGATTCCCAGCCAAAAGTGTTGTTAAATTTTTCTTAATATAAAATTGTTTGATAAGAAGCCTGGTTTGGAAGTCAAGCTTTAAGCCCTCGTGTCTTGAAGAGCACATAAAATTTTTGGTCCTGACTCTTATTTTTCCCCGGTCGTACCGGATACCCATCCCATGGGATTGTGAGAGTCAGGGAACAGAAAGCGCACTTGTGTTAGCGTACACACTAGTGCACTATAACATTTCGTGTGTAGTTAGCTGGGCTTCTTTGTCGGCTAGGAGATGGCATGATAAAATCGAGTTCCCTTTTTTTATTTGAATATAGAAGCATTCTTGCGGTCGTATTTCGTTGGTACGTGTGAGACCGGCGGCCCAATCATGATGTAGAAACATCTGACCAGGCCGCCATGGTATGGGTCAACATATTGCACTGCTTGCCCTCACAATGAAGAACCGCCTCCTGGATTCTAGTCACGTTTTCCTTTAGGCAGATTAGAGTCACTACGGTAGGCTTAAATATATAATAAAAGCAAGCGTAACACATCAAAATTATAATATATAGTTTTAGCTTTTCAAGTTAAGTCTAGTTTAAATAAATAGTGTTGTAATTGAAGACTTAGATGATGAATGAATTACAAAAGTGATTAGGTCACCATTGTTTTGCAGTAATAAGTAATATAGTAAGTATGATGAATGAGTAAAGTTACGTTGAAATACATTATGATAAGTAGAGCTTGTTAAATTATTATGTGTAGTCCACATTTCACGCTCGTGAATATGAGAATGAATATATTTTTATAGTAAACATTTTATAAACAAATAAACTGTAGGTGATAAATATTTAAGTAGTAGAAAAACAGGCGACTGACACTGAACAGGCGTTAGGGAATCAAAAGGCATACATGTAAAGGTTACTTATTGTAAGTTCTTCGATCTTTTCTAGGTGTGAATTTACTTTTATATAGTATGAGTAAGTGAGCAGACACAGTGCTACTGCTAAATGGCTGCCATCGGCGTAGACGAAGAATGAAGCTCAAGAAAAGTTCGGGGCAAATGCACCATTTAAGATTAGTTCTAACTTTTGGACAACAACAACATTATGGATCTTAAAGAAAATGTTTAAAAGACTATAACAAGACCAAAACTTTTGATGCAATTTATATAGTCACCAGAATTAGAAAGCTGAAGTGGCAGTGGGCTGGCCATATTAGCCGCAGAACTGATGACCGTTGGGGTAGAAGAGTTCTGAAGTGGAGACCGCGTCTCGGCAAACGTAGTGTAGGACGCCCACAGGCGAGGTGGAGTGACGATTTGCGCAAGATGGCTTGCAGGAGCTTGATGCGAGAAGCCCAAAATCGATCAAAGTGGTGTGCAATGGGAGAGGCCTATGTTCAGCAGGGGACTGAGATGGGCTGATGATGATGTTGTCACCAGGGTCATTATTACGAATCTATTGAGACTTTATTCATTGAAGTCGGTTTAGCAGTTCAGATGCTATACGCCGGAGTATACAAACTAGCCTTCCATCAGGTTGAGCAAAGTTATTTTGGCAGCACAACTAGTAGGGAACTAACACTATAAATGCGAAAGTAACTCTGTCTGTCTGTTATGTTTTCACGCCTAAACCTTTGAACCGATTTGATATTGGTATTGATATAGATGAAACCATAGGCTACTTTTTACAGCGATAGCCGACATAAACGCGAACGAGGATGTCGGCAAAAGCTAGTAAAAAAAACATCATAGTCTCTGCCAACTGATAGAAATTGAAGTTCTGTTATTATACCTGCTCTGAGATTTAACTGTTCCTTATAATGTTGCTGTTGCGGTCAGTTTTCTACGCAATATAACTGCACAGTCTACAGACACAATCGTGAATCACACGGCCATGTTTGGAACAAGTTCTTTTGTTTATTCAAAGTATATTGTGCCTAGAGCTCATTGAACTCTTTCACTACGTTGAGATTCAGTGTTTACCAAGTGGTTTTTATGCCTCTCTCTCTTCAAAATTAGTTGATTTTTATGTAATTAATATATTATGACAGTTAAGACAATGGATACTAACTTTTTAAACCCTGAATACTAGAGGAATCAAGAAAAAAAGACATAATAGTCTAGACTAAGAAAGCAATCAACTAATTTCATATTTTATGTATTATCTAATAACTAAATAAACTACCTAGTTATAAGTTATAACTCAACATATCTACGAGAAGACAAGTAAGTAATAATGAAGTGTCTGTAATTTCAAATCAACACACAGCGCTTAATTCATATAAAAGTAACTAAGTACATGTAGGTTTTATATCTAAAGAATAACTTTTAAATTTCTGTCTGGTTGTGTGTTTCCAGCGAAAGTCTGACCTTCGTTGAGCAGTGGACGGCGATAGTTTGATTGATTAATAAATAAATATTTCGGACATTTTACACACAACGCCATCTAGTTCCCAAACTAAGCAGAGCTTGTACTATGGGTACTAGAAAACTGATATAAATGCATAAGCATACTTTTTTTGTAAATACATTCATATTATACATAGAAAACACCCAAACTCCGAAACAAATGTTTGCGGATCACACAAATATTTGGTCCGACCCGGGAATCGAACCCGAGGCCTCTTGATCAGCAGTCGCATACGCTAACCACTAGACCAACGAGGCAGTCAATTGTGTGATTATGTGATCCGGCAAATCTCTGAAACAGCTGGACCGATTTTGACACTAGTTTGTTAGGTAGTAGAGCCACGCTAATTTCAGCACGAATGGGTCGGCTCGAACGGGTCGGCAGTACCCTCACACAGAAGACCAACCTAAAACCATTCATGCTGTCGTTTTTCGTTGGTGAGTGTGAGAACAAAGGCCCAATCAAATGATGCAGCAACATCTCACTTAGCCGCCATGGCGTGGGTTACTATACTGCATTGTGTGTCCTTACAAAGAGGATAGTTTCCCCTACTCCTAGATTCTACTCGGGCCTTCCATCAGAAAGAGTAGAGTCACCTTAGCTTAAGGACTTACTGGTATATTGCTGATGTTATAAGGAATATTTAAGGCTACTTTTTAGGGTTCCGAAGTTAATGACTCGGAACCCTTATATAGATTCGTCATGTCCATCCGTCCGTCCATTCGTCCTCGACTTACCCTCCAAACGGTAAGTGCTAAAAAGATGAAACTTTGAAGGAAAACTATAACGGATTAGATGACTTTGTTAGTTCAGGAGTTACAGAGGCCTAACTTGGAATACGTCATACAAAATTTACGCATTAATACGTAAACAACAATTTTCTATTGGATACGATTTTAAATCCACGTACCATTATGGGTGACTGAGAAACCCTTTCCTAACACGCACTTGGCCGATTTACTTTAGTAGTAGTGGGCAGACAAACCCAACGCAGGAAGTAATTAATATCTTGTATGTATTAGATAATATATGTATACTAGTTGACCCAGCGAACTTCGTACCGCCCAACTTTAAAATTCCAGAACTTGATCGCAGCGCCACCTACCGGGTCCAATTGCGAATCTAAACCATTCCCAGATCCCCTTGAAGACACACAAAAAATTTCATCAAAACGGTCCAGTCGTTTGAGAGAAGTTCAGTGACATACACACTCACACAAGAATTATATATATAAAGATAAAGATTCATATCTCTGAGGAACTTTATAATGTGTTGATACTTAATTTGTTATGTTTGCATTGCACCTGCTTCCTGTTTTCACTGCAACACAAGGTTGACTGGAAGAGAACGCTAAGGGCGGCTTATCTAAAGTAAATTAAAACGTTTTAGACTCGGTAAATAAGGTAACGATAGTGATGCATTTATTTAGTAACAATTTTTATAGGGACTTAATTCAATCCTTATCTTTTAACTTTTACTAACCATTATTTTAATAAATAAATACACTACACTAATAATTTTAACAAAAAGGGAACCGACTTCAATGAAAAACTATTCCGTTCCCTCGATTTCCTTGGGATCCCATCATCAGATCTCGATATGGTGACGATGGGACCACCTGTAAGCTACGCCCTTTCCAATGCAAATTTTTTTGAAATCGGTTCATAAACGACGAAATTATCGCTGAACATACATAAAAAAAAAAGAAAAAAGATTCCGACGAATTGAGAACCTCCTCCTTTTTTTTGAAGTCAATAAACGTCTCTGAGAGAAAAAGCTTCAAATCATAGAAAGTCAAGAAAGATCTTGGGTAGTGAAAATTTGTTATTATCGCAGTTGTGTTTATTTAGAGAAATAGTAAAAGTGTGTTTTAGTTTCATCATCATCATCATCATCAGCCCATCTCAGTTCACTGCTGGATTGAGAGAGAACCATAAACTATGACTGTCTCGATGACGCAGTGGTTAGCGTATGCGGCTGCTGATCAAAAGGTCTCGGCTTCGAGTTCCGGGTCGGTCCAAATCTTTATGTGATTCTCAAATATTTGTTTCGGAATTTGGGTGTTTTCTATGTATAATATGTATGTATGCACAAAAAAAGTATGTTTATGTATTTATTTATATCAGTTGTCTAGTATTCATAATACAAGCTCTGGGACTTTGGGACTAGATGGCGTTGTGTGTAAGATCTCCGAAAAAAAATAACCACAGTAGCAATATAAAGTGGTGTGCAATGGGAGAGGCCTATGTTTAAGTTTAACTTAAATAAATTAAGATTTGTACAACATCATCGCCTTATTTTATACAGGTCTGTTTAACACATTGTACTAAATAAACTTATAGAAGAATTAATATACTTTCCTAATTAAATTTATTATTACCAATTACAAGATCAGTTACTATGTTATCGTGAGACTGTAGGTTGTAAAGATTTATTTATTAATAATAGGCTATTATTACCCCGGTGAAGGCTTCATAAATAAACATTAGTCAATTTCTTCATTATTTTCAATCGTGATTAAGTCATTGCTTCTAAGGAAATAAAGCCTGTTTGGATTATGACTAATTCATTGTTTATGTTACGACTCTACGTGATTAATAAGCAATTTCATGTAGTAAGTGCGAGTGCATCATTAGATTACAAACGAATATTCTTAAATCGTACACGACTTTCCTGGTAATTATACCTTAATATATTTTTGTATATACCTTTTTGTATATACATATATATATTATATTCAATTTTACAAGGTAACAGACTTGATATACAAATCTTTATTAATCCCAAGATTAATAGGGGTCGGCTTCTAGTTCACCCGGTTTCACCTGAATACCAGATTATAGACTGAGCAACGGGCAGCGGACCTCCGTATACCTGAGGGCGAACTGAATTAGGAGATCGAACTGTGAATTTGAAAGCACTACACAAACACACCGTGTCCGTGTGGTGACGTATTAAGAATACAGTGTGTCACCATCCCTATTCATCCCGCGGGTGTCGTAAAAGGCGACTAAGGGATAAACTACGCAAGACAATATCTATGCAAAGAGAAGGAAAACTTGAAACCAACCCTATACCAACCCGTCTGGCCTGCGTGGTATAGTAGGCCAAAACCTCCTTTCTAAGGAGATGCCTATGTTCAGCAGTGGACTGTTGAAGGCTGTTGATGATGATGATGACACAAACACACAGGCTCAACCGGGGCGGTACTCTCTTCGCATAGAAGGCCAATCTAAAATGATAGCATTCGTGGTGGCGTATTTTTTTGGTGAATACTAGACTGGTGGTCCAACAGGCCGGGATAGCGTGGGTCACCATGCTGTATTGTCTGAAACTATGAATATATATACATACATAAATAATCAAGTAATTCTTAGATTAGTAACAAATGTATTAAGAATTATAGGTATATCAATGTCACTAATAGGAAATGTAGTAACTGACGGAAACGGATTAAGAATCTTAATCAAATTTATATTAGTTTTCGTGTTGTAGTCAGTTCAAAATACCATTTAAAAGCCTTGCATTAAAGGCTAGTTTTGATTGATGGCTTTCCTGTCGTTTGTTCATGTATGTAGTAGATATAGGTAATGTTCACCAGCCTTTAAAACTCTATTGATGGACATAGACCTCTCTTTTAGGTACATATATGTTTTTGAGTCCTGCTGTATCACAAGCAGTTGTTGTTGAAGTTACTCCTTATATAATCAGCTACCTACCAATGAAAGTTCCATCAAAAGGAATGGAGCCGTTTCCGTAGATTATCTGCCCGGAACAACCTTCTTTTTAAATGTTTTTATGTAAGTACCTACTGTATATGCCTTCATATGCATTCAGTATAAAATTTAAAAAAAAACTTAATATTGTAAGACTTGAATTTCATTATTTGTATTGATACATGTCTAGATTAAGTTCAGGTTGGAAAGTTAGAACTAATCTCAATAAATAGTGAGTGAGTGTAGGTACGAGTATACGTCTGTGGGTAGTGCATCAAAGGCTGCATTGTTATTTTAGAATGGCGAACCAGTCTGGCGGGTTGACTGAAGAAAGTGGATTTACATTCCTGTTTCTATCTGGGCTGAATTTCAAGCTTGATATTTCTAATAAAGCCCTGTATATCGATCGATCTAGAGATATAGAAATATGTTTTTATTTAGTAGTAGAGCCATGCTGATGTCATCACGAATGGGCCGACTCGACCGGGGCAGGAGTACCCTTACACAGAAGAACATCCTAATAATGACAGCATATATGCTGTATTTCGTTGTGTGAGACCGAAGGCCCAATCATTCTGCATCATTCTCTCGGCCTCTAGAGGCCGGGAGAGAGAGAATTTTAATTTGATCTTCTGTGTGACTAATTAATTCATGGATGCTGTCTAAATCTTGGCTACAAACTTAAAGCAGCTAATGCTACAGTAAAAGGGGAAATGTTGAGTGGGAAATTATTTCAAAGTTAAAAATCAAAAGTAAGAAATAACGTGAGTTATGTACCGAAGACTGATTTTACAAAGTAATAAGTTAATAACCTAATGAGCTAAAATAAAAGGTAAATCGTTGAGCAAGTTCTTTCCTGGCAACTTCTCTGCCTGCAGAGGAACATAGGAAAACTTCGGATTGATTCTGATTTTACTGCCTCGTTGGTCTGGTGGGAAGCGTATTCGACTGCTGATCAAGAGGTCTCGGGTTCGATGCCTGGATTGGACCACATGTTTGTGTGATCCGCAAATATTTGTTTCGGAGTTTGGGTAAAAAGTATGTTTATGTATTTATATCAGTAGTCTAGTACCCATAATATAAGCGCTGCTTAATTTGAGGACCAGATGGCGTTGTGTGTAAGATGTCCGAAATATTTATTTATTCTACCACGTCGGGTACCTCGTCGACGGCTAACCCGGTCAGCGATTTAGCATGGTTGATACTTTTTATTCAATGGCAGTTTACTTCCAGTTTGAGTATCGAAAATTGATGACGCTATAACTAAGTAAAGTAAGTTAAATGATTACAATTTGTTTAACCGTGACTCGTAAGAAATTGAATCATGTTTTGAAGTGGACCACTTGGCATAGTGACTTAAATCAAACTATGTCACTCTTGAATTTTGTGTCAACTGATCGCAGCGGCTAAGTGCGAGTCGGACTAACGCAGGAAGGGTTCTGTACCATTATACATTTGAAGCGTCTACCTGTTGTCGTCATTAATGCCGGGCAAAAAAATGAAAAAAAAATTGTATGGGTCCGCTCTAAATTTTTATTTTATTCCGTTTTAAGTGCCTATTTATTAATAAGACTAGCTTCGTTCCCCAGCGTTATTCGCAATATACAACAATAACCACAGATATCACTATAACTACGGGACTAGGACTAAATAAGGTTATTAACCTTTAAAATACCTATGCGCCTACTAATCATTACGTTACTTAAAGCTTAATCGAATAGCTACCTAATCTACCTAAGTATGTTTTTAACGTACAAAAATAGTTCATTGCTCAAATAGGACACGCGTTTCTATGTGGTTCCAACTGCAGACATGAATTCTATTTTTACCATGCTTTTACGATGGTTCAGCTAAGAGGTTAAGTGCTTAAGCCCTTACAGACTTACTAAACAGCTTTTTCTTTCCTTTCATTGAGTTATCATCAACATGACCTGTGTCATCAACAAACCATAACGCCCCAATGACTCGATCTGATCGAGACTCCTCTCGGAGAGGGTTGGGGTTGGGAACTGGCAAGACAACTTTGAAAATCATGCCGTTGGAAGTTTTTTATTTGCCCTGAGGGCCTCCAACTAAGTTTCACGACTGTTAGCCTATGATCACAACCGGGACCGACTGCTTAACGTGACCTCCGAATTATAGAGACGCTAATGGTATGATACGCACGTGATAATTTTAAAATCTTAAAACCTTATTGTAAAAATTTTAATAAGCATGTCGCAGTCCCGTTTTGTAAGAAAAAAAGGAATAAATTTCCGAAAAACAAGGTTGTTTCAAGGCATAGACATTCGTTGAGCCATAATTCGTATTTTCCGTAATTAATGACTCAGAAATGTAATTTGACATTCCGGAAACCTTTAGTTACTCTAGCGCCTCTGGCGGTGAATTCAATAGCGGTAGCCCTCATTCTTTTGTTGTTTTTCACCCTTAACGAGTGAAATAAACATAGCTATTACGACCGTAATCGGTACCTTCTGGTTTACGAAAAGCCGTGTGTTAGGTGTCTAAATTATCGTCCATTTTGAATATTGTAAATTCTAAAGTAACTGGCTGTCCGTCTGTTACGCTTTCGGATAGAAATTTGGCATATAGTTACCTTGTTTCGAGATGAAGGACAAAGGCTTCACCGCGATTATCCCAATCGTTATTGGGAAGTCAGTGCCCTCAAATTTACTGACAGCTAGTCAACCTTCGAATTTCAGTTTTCCCTTAGGGTTGCGGAGGTCCGATGCCAGTCGCTCCGTGGTAAAACTGATCTTCAGGTAAACAGTTGAACTAGTAGCCGACCCCAAACAAAATTGGGAATAAGGCTAGAAAGAAGACTCGGGCGGAGTCGCTTGTATAAGTTAGTATCTCAAAAAATACTATTTTATATTCGTCTAACATCTGTGTGTTCCTATCTGTAGGTAGCAAACTTTCAGAAATTGCTGTACGCACAAATCTGTATTCTGGTTCGTACGGTTTTCAATTCTTTCACTTACAAAAGTGACGAGAAATGTTGTATGGCCTGACTACAATTATTTGATTCATGCGGGTACTCACAAACTAGTCACATTCTTGAATTGAATAGTTTATGATGTGTGTGTTTTTGTCCGTGTGGTGACGGATTAAGAATACAGAGTGTAACCACCCCTATTCATCCCGCTGGTGTCGTAAAAGGCGACTAAGGGATAAACTACGCAACACAACATCGATGCAAAGAGAAGGAAAACTTGAAACCAACTATACCAACACGTCTGGCCAGCGTGGTATAGTAGGCAAAAACCTCCTTTCTAAGGAGAGGCCTATGTCCAGCAGTGGACTGTTAAAGGCTGTTGATGATGACAGACACTTCAATTCAATTTTTTTGTATATTTATTTATTGATGTTTGTCTTGACTCTGTCAGACTTTGAAATGAGATTCTTTTTGCTTTAGATAGCCATTACAATGGGTTGGACTACATCCTATGGGTTGTATGTATAACGTCACGCGTTTTTGCGTGGGAGCAGAGCAGTGGAGTAAGATGAGACTACGTATACAACCTTATTAGATGTAATTTTGTAGAAAACTGTGTATAAATAAACATATTTAAAGGCAGTTTACAAAACTTGAGAAAGCGGAATATTATTATGGATTATTATATCTATATACCTATTACCATTTTCTAGTTTTATTACAGATTTTATAGGTACCACAGTTGCTTAGACCGGCCATATGGTAATTTTGACCCGTTTATTGGTAAGTGACAGGCATGGAAGACACATCGACATAATATATGCACGCTTAAAGCAAACAATTTCCAATATGAATAAATATTTTAGTTAGGTATTTCTCGGGTATAAACTTGCGTGACAAACCGGTGGAGAATGGCAAATGGGGACCTTTGCAACAAGGTCGCTTGCTTAACTCTCGATGTCTACTATTTATTCTTATGAATCATAGCCAATAATGTTGAACCTCATATCCTGTTCAAAGTAAAAACTTCGAAAGTATAATAATTAAAAAAAAATGATTTGAATTTGAATTTCGAACAATAAACTTTTGGCGCTATTTTCTTAATTCAAAATGAAAAACATCCAGATAACATGTATGACTCCTAACTAATTAAGAATGACGGAACACAACAATATATAAAATAATTTATTTGTGTAAACAAAGTTTATTATATAGTTATTATGATAATGTAGGCTACTTACAGTAAATAAGGTCATTCAAGAACTACACGTGACGTTGCATCCTGAACTTTTAGTTCACAAAAACGAGCTTCTTGTATTGTACCTATAAGGTGTGTTCAAAATCGTACAAAACCAGAGGTTCACAGCACAACACAATACCGTTAGTTTAACAAATTGATATCACAGAAAACAGGCTATCGATACACAGAGATACACTAAACACAATTGTACAAATAAACATTAATCTACATAATTATTTTTATGTAATATTCTGTATCCTATTTACGATATTTCAATTACAACATAAATAAAACTCCTTGTAACCCGCCGTCGTGGAATTTAGCTCGACAACTGACAACTTATGTTTACGTTATGTTCCATTGCTATAATTGCTACTATCTCTTTTTAACACGTTCTTTCACGAAATGAAAGAGAGAGAAAAATGTATATTTAACTGTAATGTATTTAATTAAAGACACTGCAGCACCTCTGTTGACGTAAAATGGTACTATTAAGTAAACTGGTTTTGATTTGATTAAAGAATCATGTAGAACACGTCTTGCTCAATAGATGGCGTGCTTTGGCGCGACATGAAGAACAACGTAGTTAATATGTTGACCGATAGGTGTCACTATCTGTCTAAACACGTAAATAAAACTGTTATGTTTGAAGTTGTTTAAATAGTCTAAAAATGTACTAATTAAATAACTTTTTGAGACGTTTGTTTCTGAGAGAAGAGAATCAAAAGAGAATTTTCATAACGATTTTGCTAAAAGGACTTTTTATTTCAAGTTTTTGAACTCACTACCTGAGCATGTCTTTTTCTTCCATGGTCCCGAAAGCTTCTCACTACGAGTCGCCAGCCAGTGTGGATCACCTTCCAGCGTTGTCTATATTAAGCAGGCACCACACTTCGCTATTCGCTATTCGTTATGCGGGTTATTCGCGCGCAGACGGCGAAGTGTGGAGAGTATATTCGCCAATATTCGCTTTATTCGTTAAGCCGAATAGCGAATACGCATATCCGTCGACTTGTCGGTTTTTTGACACACTTCAAAGGACACGAATAAGGCGAATACGCGCATCGACTGCCCACACTTCGGACGGCTAGTGAAGTGCCCTGTGCATAGTGTGCATAACTAACAACCATAGACTATAAAACAGTTTTCGAAATAGATAAATCAACTAAACGATTAAAATAATCTATCATATGATCAAAATAATTAGACTTCATTTAAGTATTGTTTCTCTTAATTTAATAAAATAAACAGGGAATTAAAATAATATGTTTCGTTCGTTCGTTGACCAATAAAAATGACAATGTCCTGTGCTCATTTAACAACCATAGACTATAAAACAGTTTTTGAAATAGAATAAATCGATTAAACGATTAAAATAATCTATCATATGATCAAATTAATTAGACTTCATTTATGTATTGTTTCTGTAAATTTAATAAAATATAAAGGAAATTAAAATAATATGTTTCGCTCGTTCGTATGGATTCGTTTCGTTCACCATAAAAATGACAATGACACATCTCTACAACACACATATTTTCCATATTTGACATACCAGTTCGAAGTGTGGTGGCGTGTTTGTTGTTTGCGTGCATAACAAATATTCGGGCGAATACGGCGTAGACACATAACGAATAGCGAATAACGAAGTGTGGTGCCTGCTTTATATTCGCAATGATTATGGTACGAATATATTCGCGACTGCCTCGGTGGCGCAGTGGTAGCGTATGCGACTGCTGTGCTTGAGGTCTTGGGTTCGATTCCCGGGTCGGACCATATGTGTGTGATACGCAAATATTTGTTTAGGAGTCTGGCTGTTTTACTAATACGTATGTATTAAAAAAAATATGTTTATCAGTTGTTTAGTACCCATAATACAAGCTATGCTAAGTTTGGGACTAGATGGCGTTGTGTGTAAGAAGTTCGAAATATGTATGTAAGTATTGTGGGTGACCCGAACTTTTGGATTCTACTCATTCTTTAATCTTTCCATTAGACAGAGTGGAGTAACCTTGGCAGGCTAAAACATCCATAATCTTTCGTGTGAGGAAGACACTAACAGTTTTTCACTAAACACATACCTTTTTTTTTTTTTTAATCATACCTAAAGCAGGCACCACACTTCGCTATGCGCAATTCGTTATGCGTGTTATTCGCGCGCATACGGCGAAGTGTGGAGAGTATATTCGTTTCGTTCACCATAAAAATGACTCTAAAATACACATATTTGCCTTATTTGATGCTTATTATGCATTTGGGCGAATACGGCGTTGACACATAACGAATAGCGCATAACGAAGTGTGGTGCCGGCATAAGAATTTATTTATGCTACGTTCATATCCTCATATTTTTAATTTGTGTCTCCCTGTCTATCCGTCTCTCTATCTGTTTCTAATTTTGATGAGACTTTCACTGGCAGATAGCTGATGATACAAGGAGTAACTTAGGATACTTTTCATACTAACTTAGCTCCACGTCGTTACTTGCGTGTACACAACAACCGCGGGTAAAACCACAGTAAGTACAACTTAATATAGTATATACAGTTACATATTAAGTTTTTTTTTTGTCTGTCTCTTTGTTATGACTAATCTCTGGACTGGCTGGACCGATTTTGAGGTGACTTTCACCGAGAGATTAGAGAAAGCTTAGAATAGGATATTTTTATTCGGTTACTGGCTTCAGCTAGCGGTTAATAATGTAAAGGTACACCAACCGCGGATCATAGCTTTTTACAAGCAACTATACCATAGAGTTAGTATACCCACGCTGATTTCAGCACGAATGGATCGACTCGACCGGGGCAGTACTACCCTCACACAGAAGACCATCCTGGAGGACCAAAGTTGCAGAAGCATCTCACTAAGCCGCCATGCTGTGTGTCATCATGCTGCATTCGTACTCACAATGAGGATGGTGACCCTTGGATTCTTTGCTTTCCATCAGATTAGAGTCACTTTGATAGGCATAAATATATATAGCAAGCTGAAGTGGCAGTGGGCTGGCCATATTAGCCGCAGAACTGATGACCGTTGGGGTAGAAGAGTTCTGGAGTGGAGACCGCGTCTCGGCAAACGTAGTGTAGGACGCCCACAGGCCAGGTGGAGTGACGATTTGCGCAGGATGGCTGGCAGGAGCTGGATGCGAGAAGCACAAAATCGATCAAAGTGGTGTGCAATGGGAGAGGCCTATATCCAGCAGTGGACTGAGATAGGCTGATGATGATGCTGATGATGAAATATATATAAAAAAAACAACAAACATCACGTGACGACGCTTCAGTCATCGCTCATCGACTGCCACTGGGAACGGATCCGATAAGTTCTGCGCACGCGTCGATCATTTCACTCTCTATAGCCATTGGTTAACAACCTTTGTCTTAGATAACAATTTAATTGAAATAAAATAATTTAATTGGTACTTATTTGCAGTTATTATAACGATATCTTTGTTTTTACAAGTACAATTTAATATTACTACATTTTAATATTAAGTACATATATACAAAAATCTCTTTATTTAAAAAGTTTCAATCAGGAGCTATAAATTTAAAAACTATTATTTTGGTTGTTCCAACTTTAGTTTAATATAGGACTCTGTTAAAAATTTAATTTGCTGTCCCCACGTAAACTTTTGAGAGTGTAAGCGTTTTTAGACAGAAGATAAGCAGAAGTGAATTGGAGTATAAAATACGTCGGAAAATATATAGGATGAAAAAGCCAAGATAAAGAATTCTACAAGTCTCTACTGTCAAATGGAACTGAAGCTGAAAGCGCCCAAAACAGACTTAAATCAAGAAAAAAAGGACTATTGCTGCTGACGGTCTCATATAAAGTAAGCAATATCAATTGAAATGTGGTCGTCCCTTCGGAAATCGTATATTAAAAAGAAAACACTTTCTAATTAATTAAAAATATTTTCTAAACTTTCCTAATTCCTAACATTTAAGGCTTCCCTGCTTTGTGGTGTTTACACAAAGAAAACTTTCTCCCCATAACACATGACACAACAATCAAATGAAGTGAACAATTGAAACACTTCTACCACAATTTCTTTACGACGTAACTCATAAACTATTGTCAAAGTAATTTCCTTCCTACAAAAATACCCTTAGAAAATGTTGGCAACCCCCCACCATTTTCCCGGTGGGGGCATTAGGCGCCGGCGCACCACGGAAAAAAGTAAAAACACTATAGTTAGTCATTAATAACAACGCAAGCGCAGAGCGCACTTTTTTCAGACCATTTCTAATTCCGCCACCATCACGGCCGCACGTGTCCTAAAAAAAAAACATTATTTCTAAATTCAAAAATCGAACCAAAGACTTTTACCGCTTTTTTATTGATCGTTACGATGAATAATAGTGATGTTTATGAATCGTTAAAAGTCGATACGTATCATCGCGTAATTTACGCGTAATAGAATATATCGTGAATGAATGGAGTGTAATGATAATTTGTAGTCGTGTAAAATAATGATTATGAAGCGTGTTAACTGTTGTGTATTAATTGTATTCTTAGCGTTATTTATGGACAATTGTGACAGTTATAGCCCACGAGGTAAGTGTTATATTTACTAGTTTTTCAATATCAATTTATTTTAGATCCTGCAGAAGCTTCTAATAAACTCTAATTCAATTAGAATAAAATAATTAAGAAACAAAAAACCCGACTGCTTAACAACAATGAACTGAAAAGAGAAAAACAAGTATAACAATCTTATATATCTTGTAGTTAAACTCCTCCGAAACGACTTGACCGGGTCTCATGAAATTTTGTGTGCATATTGGATAGGTCTGAGAATCGGAAAACATCTATTTTTCATATCCCTAGGACGCGAGCGGACCCGCGGGCACACCTAGTATCTGTATAAAATTGTAGTTTTGTAAGCTTCTTAAACACTTTACGGTGTGCCTGCAACACCAAAAAATAGCATTTACGAAAATGCTTCTCTAACATAAAATAAGAAGAGATAATTTGATTCCTGTCCTGTTAACACTAATTTCATTTCGGCGACTACTTGAAGACTTTAAAACTCTAAATACTTGAAATTGGCAGAAATAGCTGATATTATTCGGCTGAATGTCATCTGATCGAAGAAGAGAAGATGAGATAATTTTACAGGATTTTAGTTTAGTGACGCCATTTTTTTTATATCTATTTAGAAACCTTAATATATATGACTTGGTCAATGACTGCCTTGTTGGTCGAGTGGTTAGCGTATTCGACTGCTGATCAAGAGGAGTCAGATTTGATTCCCGGGTCGGACCAAATATTTGAAAAAATCTGCAAATATTTGTTTCGTAAAATATTATTTACAAAAAAATATATAAAATATATTAAGTACAAGCTCTGCTTAGTTTGGGACCAGATGAGGTCCGAAATATTTTATGAGAATATGCTTTTCCCATATGACGTAAGTGGGGCTATAATCGTAATCTGTAAAATGTGGGCGTTTTACAAGCCATTTGTATGTAAGTGAAAATATATTTTTAAGATTAAGTGTATGATATAATCATAGTTATTAAACGGTTATTACATTTGTTAAAGCTTCAAACTAAGCAAAGCTTTAGTTGTGAAAACTATTTGAGTGATGGAATAAAACTCCGAAACAAATACTTTCAAGACATATAAACATTTGGTTCAACCTGAGCATCGAACTTAAGACCTAAACGCTGCAGTATATACTACCACTGCGCCTTCGAAGTAGTCACCTGGCTGAATAACCTTTGTTTCAAATTTAACTCTATGGATTTTTATACATAATTATGACAATGTTCCAGCCACTCGGTATTTGAGACGAGGGTTATGTGTCAGAATATGACCGATTAAAATCACACTATGTGCCTCTCTGCAGATCTGGGAACACGTGTTCCATATCCTCTCCTCTGTATGTTTTCACATCATCATAATGAATGAGGTTTTAAGTGCTAGATAAATGCGCCTTAATTCTTCACACAGTTGTGTAATCCTAAGAGGATTCTACTTGGTTAACTGACATAAGAGAAAAGAGTAGAAGTATTTAATTCGATAGTTCTTTGTCTGTTACCTATGAACCATATACTAGAGTTAGCACCTAACACGTATTTAAAAAGTCATTTCAAAACAATCTTCTTCGTTTAAGAGAGAAGGCACTTTTCCTGGAAGAAAATAATGACTTTAACAGGTAGAAGTATACAGTCTTTTACAATTCATCACTGGATCATCACCACAGATTTTTAAGACCTCAAAGAAGGAGAAGGTTCTCAATTCGATTGTATTATGTTTTGTTTGTTACCTCAGAAGTTTCGATTGGGTGAACCGATTTAGATAATTCTTATTTATTTGAAAGCTGGTGCCTCACATGTGGTCCCATGTTAAGGAAACCAGGATCTGATAATAGGATCCTGAATAAATCGAGGGAACTCCTCAAATATCAAAGGCATATCTGTCGCGATTAGGGTACTTGGAATAGCTTTTTTTGAAGTCCTTTTTTTTGTTAAAATAATATAAGTTGATGATATTTATTAAAAATTTCGTTATATATCTATGATAATTCAGAAAAATGTTCTAATAACATCTTTCGATCAATTTTTTAAATCGGATACTATTTTTCATTAGTTTCTTTATTTTTATCGCAAATGTATTTTGAGGTGAAAGTGTAATTACTGCAGCTAACGGAAAAGGAAAAGTATTTGACTTAAAGCTTTAGAAATCTTGTTAAGAAATCATTTAAAGCTATTACAAAATACTAGTAAGTTACAACAATTGGCAAGTATTGAGTGCCTTGTTGGGCTAGTAGTTAGGTTTTCTGTTGGATCAGAGAACTTAGGTTCGGTTTCAACACATGCAAAGTATGTACTGGCTATAATTTATTTATATGCCTGTGTATAGGACTGTTTACTTGGTGTAACGATTAGCGTATGTGACTGCCGATCACGAGGTCTAAGATTCAAATCCCTGTCCCCGGCAAAAGTGTTGTTTAGTTTTTCCTACAAGAAATTCTGAATTGGATCTTCTAAACTGGAGTACGGAAAATGGCTTTGTTTAATTCTGACTATGTAATTTCGCTGTTGGATGTTTTCAAGGCGCCCGAAGGCTTCCATCTAATGGCTTCATGGCTGTTATCCTATGATTACAACAGGGATCTGGGAACTCTCAGGGAACAGAGTTCTTAACGCGACTTCTGAATCACGAAGACACTCAAGGTCACCCACCTAGGTACTGACCGTGTCGTCGTTGCTTACCTTCGGTGATTTTATCTCATCAACTTGGGTATAACGAATGAAAAAAAATCTGCAAATAATTCAATTTGAAAGCAACAAATTACGTCTAAAAAACTGTTCAAACGGACTTCAATAAATCAATTATATATTATGAGTCGACGATTTCTTTCAACAGCCACAAAGCCCAGGTCTTGGATCATTTCGATTGCGTTGGTCTCTCAAATAAATCTTTGATAACCCAACCTCCTACACTTGTGCAATGTTTGAACTTATCTAATATATTCACATTTCAATGAATCTAGAAATATCATAATAAAATGTGCTTCTAACGTCAACTAATGCCGTTTAAATTCCTCGTGTATGTGTAATGCATGCACCACACTTCGTTATGCGCTATTCGTTATGTGTTTACGCCGTATTCGCTCAAATATTAGTTATGCGCGCAAACAACAAACATGCCATCCACACTTCGAACTGGTATGCCAAATAAGCATCAAATAAGGCACATATGTGTGTTATAGAGCTGTGTCATTGTCATTTTTATGGTGAACGAAACGAATATACTCTCCACACTTCGCCGTATGCGCGCGAATAACCCGCATAACGAATATAACGAATAGCGCATGCTTATTAGTTTTAACAGACCACGTACGTATATATTATGTTTCTATGGTTAACTGTGAAGCCTAAACTACTAAACAGATTTAACGGAATATCAATAGATACGTAATAGTTGTCCAGATGACTGTGGCTCAATAAATTTCATCTAAACTTTTTAACATCATCATCATCATCTTGCTAGCCTTTGCTCCCAAGATTATTTATGTCAGATGTCATATAGTCTTTGATCACACATAATGTGGCTCTCTATAATGTGGATCCAGATATTGTCCTTCATCATCGGCCAAACGCAGTCCACGGCTGGACATAGGCCTCTCCCATTGCACACCACTCTGATCGATTGTCCTTCCAACGTCACAAACTTTACCTCTTGAAAACATTACCTACTACCTATAGTTTATTTATAGTACAACAAAACAGTAGGTATAAATATCTACACAAATGCACAGTTTCACTTTTCCAATCTCAATATTTATATCGATAGTAAACGAGATAGTTTCCCTTTAAATGGATGCAGACAATATCGTAATAAGAGGTGATCTGACATCCAAGCTGTCGGCCATTGATTCGTAAACTGACTATACATCTAAAATGCCCGGTTTTGTTGAAAAAAGAAAAATGATCGAAATTTTACGATCATCTCAGTATATTGGTTTCAAAAAGATTATAGGACTTGCTACAGAATACTTGACTGGGTTGGAACCGAGCCGAGCCGATTGATAAGACCGAGTCTTCAATAAGTGTGCCCTACCCATCATGACATACGGAGCCGAAACGTGGACCTTCACAATACGGCTCGTTCACAAGATTAAAGCCGCTCAACGTGCTATGGAGACGGTTATACTTGGCGTTTCTATAAGGAATATTTATACCAGTATACATAGGATAATATATGTTTTAAAATTTATTTGAAGAAACGGACAAAAGCAGTTATAATGCCCTGTGCTGTGCCAGTAAAGGCACTTATCTCAGCATATTGCTGGATCCTAAGTGAGTGCAGCGCTGGTATTACGATAGACATATTTCAATTTTTTCACATTTTATTTCTTTGACGGTACACAGCCTTGCGGTGTTACTCGAGTTTTTTTTTTAGATTGAAAAAAAAATCCTAAATAATTCTTATGTCATCAGCTTTCAACTAGTTAAAGACTCATCAAAATCAGTTCAGTCGTTCCAGAGAACAGTCGGAACAAACAGACAGACAGACAAAAAATAAAAAATTGCGTTTTTGATGCATTTATTAAAAAAAGCGGCCAAGTGCGAGTCGGACTCGCCCATGAAGGGTTCCGTATCAGCAAGTAAGATCATATAAAAGTTCTTGTAGTTCGTTGTGACTGTCATCGATGTTTTTATACTAGTCTATTGATTTGATGAAAGGTAAATTGCGTGTTACGATTTATGACGTATTAAAAAAAACTACTCACTAGATCTCGTTCAAACCAATTTTCGTTGGTAGTTTACATGGTAATGTACAACATATGTTTTTTTTAGTTTTATCACTCTCTTATTTTAAAAGTTAGAGGGGGGGGGACACACATTTTTCCACTTTGGAAGTGTCTCTCGCGCAAACTATTCAGTTTAGAAAAAAATGATATTAGAAACCTCAACATCATTTTTGAACACCTGTCCGTAGATACCCCACACGTATAAGTTTGATCAATGATTTTTTTTGAGTTTCAGTTCCAAGTATAGGGACCTCCAAAATGTATTGTTTTTTTTTCTATTTTTTTGTAAAAATCTTAATGCGGTTCACAGAATACATCTACTGACCAAGTTTCAACAGTATAGCTCTTATAGTTTTGGAAAAAAGTGGCTGTTACACACGGACGGACAGACAGACAGACAGACATGACGAATCTATAAGGATTCCGTTTTTTTCTATTTGGCAACGGAACCCTAAAAACTGTTCATTTGATATGACACAAAGACATTCCAATTTTGTTATTTGTAGAGACAAACTCTGTAACTTACTCTTCCAAAAGTTAAGTAAATTATGCTTCACGTATTCATTGTTATATTCTTACCTTGCCGCTAACATTGCCAAGAATTGCAGCTGGTTTACTTTGTAGTTCATGCCAACTTTTGTAGCCGACGCTATGGGATTAATTTCCAATAGGACAAAGAAAGAAGATAGATAGGAGATACTTAATTTGTACACCAGGGATTACAAATATTATACTCTAATAATAATCAACAATTAATAATATGATGTACAATGAGCTACATTTATATTATCGCTTAAAGAAATTTCTTCCAGGCCACCAGTGGCTGGGCTGGTTTCATTCTAAGTTGGCGCTGGATATATAGGTACTATTATAAATTATCTTGCCCCTTTGAGGGTTATCTACGGGTTTGAGTAAAAGATAAGGTTAACTGATCTATTATAATAAATAAAATTCTAGTGTCTTTTTGTAATTTCAACCCAACAGCTTTTTAGGGTTCCTTAGCAAAATGGCAAAAAACGAAACCCTTATAGATTCGTCATGTCTGTCTGTCCGTCCGTATGTCACAGTCACTTTTTTTCAAAATCATAAGAGCTATACTGTTGAGACTTGGTAAGTAGATGTATTCTGTGAACCGCATTAATATTTTTACACAAAAAAAAAATGCATTTGGGGGTCCCCAATACTTAAAACTGAAAATCAAAAAAAATCTTTTCATCAAAATTATACGTGTGGTTTATCTATGGATAGGTCTTTAAAATTGATATTGAGGTTTCTAATTTCATTTTTTTCTAAACTGAATAGTTTGCACGAGAGATACTTCCAAAGTGGTAAAATGTGCCCTCCCCCCCTGTAACTTCTAAAATAAGAGTGATAAAACTAAAAAAAAATGATGACAAACTTCCACCGAAAATTGGTTTGAACGAGATCTAGTAAGTAGTTTTTTTTAAAACGTCCTAAATCGTAAACCGCAATTTCCCTTTCATTCAATCAATGCACTATTATTAAAACATCGATCAAAGTTACAACGAACTACAAGAACTTTTATATGATGTTACTTGCTGCTACGGAACCCTTCATGGGCGAGTCCGACTCGCAATTGGCTGCTTTTTCTAAATGCATGTAAATACATCATTCGTATGCCTGTCAGTCTGTCCATTTGCTTCGTTTAAACTCTGGAACGCCTGGAAGGATATTGACGGGACTTTCATTGACAGATAGACAATGATATTAGGGGTGATGTGGGTAACAATGAGGCTTAGCTCATCTAATAAATAAATAAGATATTAATAAAATAAGCATTAGAAGTAAATTAAGTGGAAAATTGAATATATATTTGGCGAGAGAGCTGGGGTAAACGAGTAAGGGCTAAAACGTTTGATTGACACTGCTTTATCTCGAAACACCTCTAAACAAACCTATTTGCATACACAAACACAACTTTTAATGTGCAGGCAAGTAACGGCCTGTTAAAGGAGAGCTTAAAACCACGAGATACGGTTATTTACTCATAAATATATAGCCAAATACCCGTTTAAGATGTATCTATTAAAACAATCATATTTTCCGGTTAAAAGTACAAAAATACATGTCAAAATTTAGCTCAACAATTGTTAATTGACTTCACGGTATATTCGAAGATATGGGATCCAGTTATTTCAAGTCTGGACCACCTGTGCCAACGGGCCAAGCCACCTCTAACGGAATGGCCATTTCACACTACTATTAATGTTTAAAAACTATGTTAATTATGAAAGCATCGTGTTTGATGTCAATAACGAAGATAGCAGAATGAGGAACTGTATCGAGAGGCCAAGGTTCGGTAAACCTATGGAAAATATTTTTTAAGATAATACTTTTTTCTCACGCAAATTACATTACCCAATTTTTACATAGAATCTAAAGGTTATTGAGCCAAACTGTTTTCAGCGCAATTGGGTTGGCTACCTTGACCACCCTCACACAGAAGATCAACCTAAAAATGACAGCATTTGTGTGGTCCTATTCGTTGGTGAGTGTGAGACCGGTGGCCCAATTATTTTGCATCATTCTTTCTACCTCTGGAGGCCGGGAGAATGATGCAAAAACAACTGACCTTGCCGCCATGGTATTGTTCACCATGCTGCATTGCCTACCCTCACAATGTAGATGGTTACCCTTACTCCTGGATTCTACTAATCTTTTCCATCAGGCAGAAAAATGTCACTTAGGTAGGTTTAAATTTATGAAAAAAAGATGTGACCCGAGTAGAAATTCTGTTCTGAATTACCTAGTTCTAAAACGGATCTAGCTTTAGGCAATATTCCGTCTCTAGTTAACTCTGACAGCCAATTCGATTCTCACACTAGCCCGTTATTCGATAACAAAAGTATTATTCATGAGTGGTACAACAAAATCACACCAAACTTTGTTTACCGTTCGTCATTGTACGGCGAATTACCGAATTCATTGTCACTGTTACATTTATTACGAAACACGAAATGTTTGCGAGGAAAGCTGCAGTGCAAAAACGACACCCGCGCATTGGGTTCCGTGACGTCACAATAGATCAATTTCTCGATTGGCATCGTTCATTTACGGTCCGAGTGATTCGAACCGTTTCGTGGTCGATATAAATTATTTTACTTTATGGTTGAGTTTTTAAAGTGATGGTAGTACAAAATGCTCAGTTCTGTTATTTAATTAATTTAACTACCGATCGTTATTTAGGTTTGATTTACTTTAAAACCTACGTTCGTGTTTATTGAATTGATATCAGAACAAAATGGTTATAGCTTCATCAAAGTTGTTGTATTTTCATCGACTTTAAAGTTATAAGGTAAATTAGTAAAATACTGTGCTACCATAGGCTTCGGCTACCATCTATTAAGTTAGCTTACATTGCTATTTTAGGGACGAAAGATTGTGGGAAATCATTTAATATTAAGAATGAAAATATGAAGTATTTTTATTCTATAATCCTTTTTAAAGAAATCTGTGTATATTTTGTATCTGATATATCTGTATATTGTTGCCTGGTATTAACATTAAGAGATCAATACTTTGTACTAATACTTTGCTCATTTTGCAAAAAGGTATCGAAAACTTTCTGCAAAATAAGCAAAGTATTAGAAAACCATATCACAAAATTTTAATCGTTGTAAAGTTACGTTCACAGATATCTTCTTATTTAGCAATGATATGTGTTTAATATGTATCTTTACAACGATTCCAAAGTCGTGTATTATTATCTATTACAAGTAGTATCTAAAACTTTTAAGATAGAGTAAAAGATTTAGTGAAAATCTAATTTGAAATTACAAGCAGGCACGTCAATTTTATTTAATCGTATTTGTATTGTATATAAACAATAACAATCCATATTAATATTATAAAAGTGACTTTCACGCCAAAACAACTGAATCGATTTAAATGAAATTTGTTACACAGATAGTCTAGAACCTGAGAAAGGACCTAGGCTACTTTATACTGCAAAAACCGACATACACGCAGGCGGAGTCGCGAGTAAAAACTATTAATATATACATGTAGTTTCATAGTTTTATTTGATGTCTAAATTATTCCAACTCAGACACTTACTGCCTTGTTGGTCTAGTGGTTAGCGTATACGGATGCTGATCTAGTGGTCTCTAGTTCGATTCCCGTGTCGGACCAAATTTATGTGTGATCCATAAATATTTGTTTCGGAGTCTGGGTGTTTTCTATGTATAATATGTATGTATTTACAAAAAAAAGTATGTTTATGTATTTATATCATTTGTTTAGTACCCTTAATACTAGCTCTGCTTAGTTTGTGACTAGATGATGTTGTGTGTAAGATGTCCGAATATTAATTTATTTATCATTACTGATAATGTCAAGCTCCAATAGGATTAAACCTTTAGCCCGCGAATCAATCACTATAATTTATTTCTACAAAATATCCGATTTAGCTTTAGGAATTGGTCCCACTTTCACGTGCACTAAGTAAAATGAAATAACTATGATTGCCAAACAAATTAATTATATTATATAAAATTAGGCTACATTAGAAGAATTCACGAAAATAGACGAATGTTTTTATTAAGTGCTTTGTCAGTTGTTGAACAGATTTTGAAAGAAAAAGGAGAATTCATTTAATTGAATGTTGGAAGTGAAACGGATGAGGTTTCCATTTTTATTTTATCTCTTAAAATTTGAAACTTTGTTGTGATAAATGATTTGTTGTGAACGCTGAAAATGTTATTTCTAAACGTAAATAACGTTTTTAATAGTGAGAGAGAAGTTTGGTTTTATTCCTACGATGTTGTCTAATATCGTTCATTTTGTTACTTTTCTCTTTACTTCAATTTGTGGCCCAAGTCTAAATAAATTGACGCAATGAAACCGCAATGATACCAGTGGTACCACTGTGAGACCGACAGAAATTCACATCAAAAAACTGAAATAGTCTAGTACTGGACGTGGGTCTTTCCTTATTCAAGAGGTTTTGCTACACTGTGGCCGTTACCACACTTAAAACACTAAGAATCTTCTTAAATTTATTGCATTTTTTTTTTCTTATAATGGACAACTCCCGCATTAGGAATATAAGTCTAAGTCTATATATATAAGTATAAGTATATATATATAAGTATAAGTATAAGTCTTGTGTCAATATAAACATACATGAAACGGACACAAAGAACACCCAGACTCAGAACAACAAATTGTGAATCACACAAAGTGTTATCCCACGTGGTATTTAGCACCACGACACTTGGCGCAGCATCGTGGCGACCATTTGAACCACAAGGCCAAGAGCTCAGTCAAATATAAGCAATGAAACAAACATTTTACAATAAATTTATCCATTTAAACACTTCTCAGTTCACACAGCTTATGGAAACCGACTGCAAAATCTTGTAAGACGCTAAATAAGTACTATCATTCCTTCAAAATGATACCTTACCTTATATTACAAGTTATGTGCCCAGTGTCGACTCTTCTATGGTATCGAACACAGCATTATATTAAAGCGGTTTCTATTTATCATTACATAAGAGCTTTCATTTGCACTCCATATAAAAACAGTCCTCGGCTTCTGCAGTCCTTTCACACTTGCCCACAACAAAAACAAACAATCGATACTTAAAATAAAGTTCAATACAAAACAATCTGTCTGCAAACAAAGACAACACGTTTCCTCCGGCGTTTCTTGCATATTATCCATGTCGTACGCAAAAAAATGGTAGTGTTCATTGAATCATTTTACTCGTATGACATAATGTGTCTATGAGAAACCCGGGTCCATACATAATACTTCGCAAGCTTTGGTAAACTACTTTTTATGGTATATGGGAGGGAAATGGCTCCCCGTATTGTATCGGATTAAGATTAAGGAATAACACTCCTATTTCTCCTGTGGGTATTAGTATGAACAGGTCAAGGAAGCCAACTGCGTAGGGTATTGCGTGTTTACCCAGGGAGCCAATTAGACGACACGTTGATTGTAATGTTTTAATAATGACTACATTATGACTGTAAGACTCCGTATTGACTCCGTCTAATTTAACTTAAACTAAAGCTTATATACAATGTAATATGTGGACAGTTTTAGGTGGGGCGCTACTACGAAATATTATTTACTTAATTGCTTAATTGACAATATGTTATTTGTTCTTCCTTATTTATAATATTATAATATTACTATTGTTTGCCGGCACGTACGTTAACTTCAGTAAAACAATTATTTAATCACGTAGCCGTGTAAAGATCTAAACTACTAATATTCTGTGGCTTCGCCATATAGGGCATAAGCACTATCAAGGGAAGGAAATCTCGAAATAAACCCTTTAAAAAGCATTTATCCAGCGTGATATTGTAGGCCGAAACTTTACATTATATTTGGGGTGTTAAGGGCTGCTAATGTGATGCCCAAACTAGCAGAGTTTGGGCTGTAGTAACGTCAGTAATTCATCTCTCTCTATCCACACCGTATTCGGTGATAGCTACTCCCTTCTGTTCAGCCTGGGCTCTCCCTATGGGCTTTGGTATGGCTAGCAAAACCGAGCTTAGTTTTAAAAGTTCGGTTTTGCTGTGCGCTGTAGATAGCACAATTCAAAAAAAGTAACGAAAAGATATTTTTGGCTCTGATTTTCTATGAGTCCATGATATCATTTAGGTTTGTGCCGTAGCATGGCCAATATGCTTGGCGCAATATGTATAATCGATCTAAAATCGATTAGAGTGGTGTGCAATTGGAGAGGCCTATGTTCAGCAATGGACTGCGATAGGTTGATGATGATGATGACGGCTAATATAATGCTGAAGCCAGCCATACTGAGCTGGGTAGAGGACATAGCTGCAGTGGTGCAACATAAACACTCTTGTTTACCTGTAAAGATTTATTGTACGAGTAGCAGGCATACCTATCAGGTGTACCCTAAAGTTTATTACTACCTTTAGAAAGAATTCCCTAAAACTTTAAGTACCTGCTTATAAATTATTACGCAGTTCATCTTCTAATGGTAATCTAAAACGGAGACTCCTAAGATCTCAAGGTCTTTCAAGACTCAAGATGGCACTAAGTGAAAATACTCTGAGAAATTATGTAGGTTCATGTAACTGGTTGTATTCTCACTTTTGTTGTAACGATGAAGCTATTACTGTCATAGCTAACGGCACTTTGCAAATATCTAATAATTACACTATTAAATGACTTTTACGACACACTCTTATAACATATTGTTATGTTATTATGCATGGAAGTAGTATTATTATAGAAAGGGAATATTATTGTCAGTGCCGTGGGAATTTTAATAGTTTAAATAGTTTTAAGCTCAATCAGACTGCAACCCGCACTTGGCCAGCGCAGCGTGGGGATGAGGGTAATAGCCTTAACCCTCTATTAAGAGGAGATCCGAGCCCAGCAGTTTGACTTTATGGATTGTTAAACTGCTTCTTCAACTTTGTCTGTCTATCCGTCTTTTCATTGAAAAGTTTCCGAAGATTCCAATGAAATGTGGGATGGATAGGCAAGGCGATACTTTGGTTTGATTTTGTTCGCTCGTAGGACATAGGCATTCCAGTCAAGCACTCCTAGGCAAGTTGTAAGCGTTTTTTGTTTTCTATTATATTCTTTCATTGGCTAATGTCACTCAGTCACGTTATCAAAACAAAATTTTAGCCCATGAAACAAGACATTAGAGAGAAAAAACCAAAAACGTTCGCATTTTGGCTAAAGGAGAGCCTTGCATAGTTTCTACTTACCTCTTCTAGTAAAAAGTTTTAATGAAATTTATTTACATCTCCATCCTCTTTCCTTAAAATATGCTCAGAATTTTCGGTACTACATAAACTGCCAATAAAACGATTTCATCTCATTTTGGTTTTGCAGTAGTCAGTAAATAAAATCACAGACAATACGAATAACGTAATCCAAACAATCCAACCGCGAGTAATACAAGATGTCGATATTATAACTTTCTCTCGAAGGTCGCGGGTTCGACGCCTGCCCGATGACATTGTGACTGTGTAACTCATTTCTTAGAATAGATTATGCATTATTTATGGGGCTATAGTTGCGATTTAATGTTACTTAAGATTGTAGTGTCATTAGTAAACTTATAAGATTTATAAAGGCTTACCACATAGTTTAAATACGTTTTATCATCTTCTGAATTTATGCTTTTTACTCAATTACGCGAGAACTGCTGTACAGATCTGGATGATAAGAAATATAGATTTAATTGCCTGTAGAATATTAGGACATAGGTCTCTCTTTAGAACCTTAGATAGGAGATATTTGATTGTTTTATGTGTTTTTAGGCTTCCGTAGCCCAATGGCAAAAAACGGAACCCTTATAGCTTCGTCAAGTCTGTCTGTCTGTCTGTCCGTCCGTATGTCACAGTCAATTTTTTCCGAAACTATAAGAGCTTGAAATTTGGTCAGTCGATGTATTCTGTGAACAGCATTAAGATTTTACATAAAAATAGAAAAAAAAACCAATACATTTTTGGGGTCCCCATACTTGGAACTGAAACTCAAAAAAATGTTTTCCATCAAACCCATACGTGTATCTATGTATCTATGGATAGGTGTTCAAAAATGATATTGAGGTTTCTAATATCATTTTTTTCTAAACTGAATAGTTTGCGCGAGAGACACTTCCAAAATGGAAAAATGTGTGCCCCCCCCCCCTGTAACTTCTAAAATAAGAGAGTGATAAAACTAAAAGAAATATATGTCGTACATTACCATGCCAACTACCAACGAAAATTGGTTTGAACGAGTCCGACTCGCACTTGGCCGCTTTTTTAATACAGCAGTTATTAACAGACTCGAAGCTAGAATCGAAGTAAGAATAAAACATCTTTAGTTTTTTCATTTTTGGGCACAGGTGTTTTTGGCCAACGGTTTTCAGTCCCGTCTTCTGCGTCACTCGAAATTGGACTTTTCAAAAATATGAATACATAAATCACTCGCCGTCGCTCATTCTCTTTAACCCTCAAAAGAATTCCTTTCCATTCAGCAGAAACAATATGTTACGTAATACTTCGGTATCACAGGTCATTAAAGGTTATAATCCTATAACAAAATACCAATTACTGTCATGTCGTAACCTTTAAATAATTCAAGTATCATAGCTTCTGGTCGCTCGTTCTATTTCCTATGTTACGTAAACAAGTAATGAAGGGTTCGCGCCAGCTGTATGTACGGCACGTATACTGCGCGCAATGAAACGTATTTTCTCTAAACTTCGTGACTTGTCTTTATTATGTGGTCTGGGTGTAAGAGGAAGCGTTTTATTAATAATGTTGTTGACAGATTTTTCTTCATTGTTAACTCAACGCTCACTGTATTAGAAATTAAATGTTAAATCATTTTGATTACAGGCTCGAATATCTTTGTTGAAAACTATTTCAGAAAACTTATAAAATTAATCCAACTTGTATGATTTTATTTTTTGATTAAACAACAACCCATAACACCCCACTACTGAGCTCAGGTTTCTTCTCAAGAGAGGGTAAGGCCATACGTGTCCACCGATGTTTTTACGATTGATTTACAATTCCTTAAACGTTAATTACTTAGGTAGTTCTGTTCTAATCCTGTCACATTTACTAACTAAATCGATTCTAAAAATACAATAAATAAGAATATGACAATAGTAATATTGAAAATAATCATCGAATTCATGTTATGGTGAAGTAGAGCCACGCTGATTTCAGGACGAATGGGCCGGCTCGACCGGAGCAGTACTACCCTGACAAAGAAGACCATCCTAATAATGACAGCATTCGTGCAGCAGTGTGAAACCGGAGGCCCAATCATACTGCATTATTCTCCCGGCTTCCGAAGGCTGGGAGAATGATGCAGAAACATCTGATCAGGCCGCCACGTTTTGGGTCACCATGCTGCATTGCCTACTCTCACAATGATGATGGTGACCCCTACTCGTGGATTCTTCTCGTGCGTTCCATCAGGCAGCGTAGAGTTACTTTGGTAGCCTTATATACATATATAAGTCGAAACCCAAGAATGACAAAAAAAATTGTTAAGACGATATAGGTCAACAAAAATAAAAAGCATATGACCCATGTTACAAAAGAATTGTCTAGCTACCCTCTTATCACTTGTATACGTTTCCATATTCAATTACGTCACAGGCCTACAACACGTGCATCGCGCATAGAACTGTCATGTTGTACACGACATGAGCTTACGTCATAACTTACTATTGTTTAATGACCGTGAACGATTAATAATAATTTTTGACATGACGTGACGGAGAAATGCTTTGTTTTTTTTTGTATTAGTAGTTATTAGGCTCGTTACATTACGTTTTAAGGGCTCCTTCCTGTCCTTATCCTCTTTATTCATTTCTCTTTATTTGGTCATCTCTTGTACCATTTTCAAATCTACTTATTAAATCTAGCACTTCATCGTGAAACTTCTTCTTTAAATAAATTATATTTATGCCGACCAAATTGACTCTAAACGGTCTGACGGAAATCATAATTAGAATCCTCATTGAGAGTGCATACAATGCAGCATGGTGACCCACACCATGGCAGCTTAGCGAGATGTATCTGCATCATTCTCTCGGCCTCCAGGGGCTGAAAAAATGATGCAGAATCAAATTGACGAAAGACACGTACGAATGCTGTCATTTTAGGTTGGTCTTCTGTGTGAGGGTAGGTCGAGTTGGCGTCGACGCTTCTTGCTGAAAACAGGCGTAGCTCTACTACCTATTAAATTGCATTTACATTAATTTCATTCATCGCTCCGCCTCACAAGTCCATGCCAAGATAATTATTTCCTCTTTACTTTTCATGTACTACTACGCGCTACTGTCAAAACCCCTCGTATATAATTATTGCTGACTTTGTCTATCAGAGTCATACCACACAACCATTTTAGTATTCGTATTTCATCTATATCTATCTCTTCTCAGATATATACATGAGTTGTAAATATATACTTCTCACGACATCATCTTCAATGACTTCCTATAATCTTGATAGGTTTAGAAGTATTTTGCCATTTATCGTAGCCGATATTATTACTATATCATATTAGTATTGGACCATTCTTCCTGGGCTAACGACCTTCGGTAATGGAATCCCGACAGTATCTATTTCAATGACAGAAAGTAAAAGGCGGGAAGTACGCAAGCACTAGTAAGATGGAAAGCGTGTTCAACCAGGTTTTCCGATCACGCGCATATCTCCGCAAGATTTGATTTGCGTCGCCAAGTTTTGGTGTTTGTTGATCAATGTTTTGTTTTGGAAAAAAATTTGGATGCTCTCGAAACTGTTATCTTTCTTCTAAGTAACAAATGCTTTGATTTTTAGTAATTACATCATATTATTAAATTAAATTACCTAGTTTTATTGATGTTTAAAAGACTTCATTTAAAGTAAAGGTGTTCAATTAAGCTGTATATATTTTTTTTTTTTCAATACTTCGTTTTTTATGAATCGGTTTGGAAAATGATTAGTTTTTTATTTAGAATTGCGTTTGGGTCCATTACAATCTAAAGAAAATATATTACTAGTAATGTATATTATTATAATTTAGCAGCATGTAAACACAATATAGTGATAATTTTTAATGGAATAATTTAAATATCATTCAGCCTGATAGTTACCCTTTAAAATCATATTTCAGGAATTTGATGTGACATTATTTCCACTCTCTTTTCTACGATTTGTGAAATTAACTTCTAGAAAATGGATAAAATCGTTCAATGAACGTGCGCGATGCTATAGTTAGCCAGTTTATTGGTAAGATATTTATTCCTTTAGAAGTCTCCTATTTTTTAAACCTTTATTCAGACAGGGCTATCTCCAGCAGTTCTGTTGTTGATGGTTCGTTATAGGTAATAAAATTTACATGATACGACATAATACCAAATTAAGTCACGTTATTCATTACCAAGTATATAAGTACCAAAGAACAAAACAAATTACAATAGAACAAAAAAGAAAATGGAAACCGGACACAAGTAAATCACGTACAAGAACAACGTAACCAAATTACACAATAATTTTATTTATTGCATAACGAAAACGTGTAATTACTTTACACCGCTAAAATATTGTTCTAAACCTCAGGCAGAGTTCTAGCCGCTGTGATTATAGAACTTCTAAATGACACTTTCATTGCGCTGTCACGAAATGCCTCCAATTTAGTCTTGTCATAAAAACACGTAATGGTTGACGGACAATTTTAAATTATTGTTTTGTCAAGCCAAAATTGAATTTATTAAATAAGTATTTGATTGCCTTTGACGTTATGTTTTTAAAATTTCTTTTTTTTTAAGATCGATACTGACATTATTGACGTTTAGATGATAGCTTTTAAAAAGCGTTAAGAAAATTATATTAAGTAAAGATGAAGCGGATATTTAGTAACTATCCGATTCACAGAATATTGTCAGAATTTATTGACAGGATAGTCTGACGGATTCCAAAAGGCAAAGAAGGACAAAAGAAACCATTTAGTACTTATGACAATATTGTTATTATTATTGTTGGCGAAAATAAACAGTTTCTTGTTGGAAAGACATATTCGTAGGTACGTAGGTGTATGCATCTCACCAGGGCAAACTTTCTTCTGAAGTATGTATTTATGAAAATTTCTATAAGATTTTGTAAAACCAATTACTTAATAAAGTTATTAAAATTGAATTCACAGTTAGTATTGATGATTACGAAATTAAATCGTTCCGATTCCAATTACCTATCATTGACTTCAAGTATAAAATCCGTTTTACTTAATCACGAGATTGTTATTGTCGTTCATACTTTTGTTTTCATTTGCTATCTTGTTGGAGCAATCGCAGAACGATATGGCGAGAAATACAACAATAAATAATTGACTTAAGTTATTAAAATTTGTTTGACACTTTTGAGCCCCTTTAGCCAAATTGCAAATGTTTTTCGTTTCTAACCGACTTAAAAAAAAAGGAGGAGGTTCTCAATTCGTCAGTTTTTTTTTATGTATGTGTAGGGATAATTTTGTCGTTTATAAACCGATTTCAAATTTTTTTTTGCATTGGAATGGGCGTAGCTTACAGGTGGTCCCATCGTCACCATATCGGGATCTGATGATGGTATCCTAAGGAAATCGAGGGAACTCCTCAAATATAGGCACAATTGTCGCGATTTGGGTACTCGAAATAGTTTTTCATTGAAGTCGGTTCCTTTTTGTTAAAATTATTATCTATTCTATTCTCTTGTTTCATGATTTAATATTTTGATTTGATCACGTGATTGAGTGACGTTAGTCAATGAAACAAGAGAATAGAGAAATAGAAAGAGAAGAGAATAGAAAGCCAAAATCGCTTTCAAGTTGGCTAGGGGGACTGATAGTCAAATGGTTATGGACCCTGACTGCTGACTTCACCTCAGCGGTCGTGGGATATAGTACGAGTATTATTATTTACTGAAAGAGTCCCGGGATGTTATTGTTGTTGTTTTTTTGTAAATCGCTAGTAATCGAAGCTAAGCTAGACTAAAAAAAATAGTCTAAGTTACTCCTTATGTCATCAGGTACTTGTTAGTAAAAGTCTCGTGAAAATCAGTTCAGCCGTTCCTGAGCCTTTAAAATTAGCCTGAAAAAAAGACAGACAGTAATTTTTTGAAAAAAAAAATGTTTGATGTAAATATCGTGTATACATTCATATGCATTTGGTTAACACCTTTTATTTGTTACTAGCTATCGCCCGCGGCTCCACCTGCGTCCAGTCTATGTCAAGTATCGCTGTAAAAAGTACCCTATTTCCTTTCTCAGGCTTTCACTTATGCACTTAAGAATATTATTGTCTGGACTTTAAAAGAGACTGTAATCTCTGAGTTTGTTTCGTCCTTTCTTCTTAGGGCTAGTCCAGTTAGGAAAGGCCAAACTCATCTGCTCAAAAAAAAAATGTTTAACTTGCAAAATAATTGCAGAATAAATGATTTGATTTGATTCATTTAAATCAGTGCAGGACTTTATTTCATAATATGTAATGATTACAAATAAACACCTCAATGTTATTATTTCGAATAGATTTAGTTTATAGAAGTTCGACATTTTCAAAGTTGCTTTGGGCAATAGTAGTATTATATTTTTTATTCTTTGTCGGATGATTAATAAAAGTGATGAAATAAATACAAAGGCGTCAAATTCAATTAGACGAAATCATTGAACAGAGTTTAACCGCAACCGACATCCGGCTAGTGAGACAACTTGTCCGTCACGTAACGACTCCAGTTACGAAATGTCAGTAATCCCACTAATTACTTTTACATTTGTGCCTTTTTTACTTGACTACTTTTATTTTTCTTTAGATTTCACCGACATTCTTCTTTCAATTTATCTGAAGTAATGATTGCTGGCGATAATGATGGAATGCCTCGGTGACGCAGTTGTAGCGACTGCTGTGCTCGATGTCTCGGGTTTGATTCCCGGGTCGAACCAAATGTTTTTGTGACCTGCAAATATTTGTTTCGGAGATTGAGTGTTTTCCATATACATGCTTTTTGTGCTGCTTTTTAGGGTTCCGAAGTTCATAACTCGGAACCCTTATAGATTCGTCATGTCCGTCTGTCCGTCCGTCCGTCCGTCCGTCCGTCCGTCCGTCCTCGACTTACCGTCCAAACGGTAAGTGCTAGAAAGATGAAAGTTTGCATGAATACGTGTTGTAATTACGTCGACAAAGTGCTACAATAAAATTATGAAAAATAATTTTATTTGGGGTACCTCCCCTACACGTAAAGTGGGGATGATTTTTTTTTCTCGAGGCTACCCCATCGTGTGGGGTATCATTAGATAGGTCTTTTAAAAACAATAAAGGGTTTCCTAGACGATTTTTTGATTTAGGTATTCGTTTGCGAGATATTTCACTTTAAAGGGCACTTTTTTGTAAAAACAGGGCGTCCCCCCCCCTCTAAAAGCTAAACGGCTGGCTCAAAAAATCTGACAAAAATCGTGATGGTGGTCCATCTAATGAACTTTGAAGGAAAACTATAACCGATTAGATGACTTTCTTAGTTCAGGAGTTATAAAGGTTTATATGGTAAAATGCGCTCACTTGGAAAACGTCATACAAAATTAACGTATTATTACGTAAACATAACAATTATCTATTGGATACGATTTTAAATCCACATACCATTATAGGTGACTGAGGAACCCTTTCCTGTGCGTGGCCTGACACGCACTTGGCCGATTTTTATGTTTAAGCCAACCAAATGACTCTACTCTGCCTGATGGAAAGCATGAGTAGAATCCAAGAGTAGGTGTCACCATCTTCATTTTGCGGCATGGTGACCCCTACCAATGCGGCCTAGTCAAATAATTCTGCATAACTCTCCTGGCCTCTGTTCTCTGGTAGTTCAACCCTATGTAACAGCCTATTAACTGACTTTCCTACAGTAAAGTTTAGTGTTTTGTTACGAGATGATGGCAAGAGAATCATTTACAGCTTATTAAAGTATCTAATACTAACTTATATGGTTATATCTCAACGCATAAAAGACTGCACTTTTCAAAAGGGATATGTATAATATGTATGTATTTACAAAAAAAGCATAATATATGTATTTACCTATATATAAGTTGTTCGTGTGGTGACGAATTAAGAATACAGAGTGTCACCACCCCTATTCATCCCGCTGGTGTCGTAAAAGGTGACTAAGGGATAAACTACGCAAGACAACATCAATGCAATGAGAAGGAAAACTTGAAACCAACTCTATACCAACCCGTCTGGCTAGCGTGTTATAGTAGGCCAAAACCTCCTTCTAAGGAGAGGCTTATGTCCAGCAGTGGACTGTTAAAGGCTGTTGATGATGATGATGATGATTTATATAAGCTGTCTAGTATCCCATAGTAAAGGCTTTGCTTAGCTTGGGACTAGATGACGTTGTGAGTCAGATATCCGAAATACTTATTTATTATTAAAATAATATTCGTTAGTGCTTAGTCTATGGTTACAGTGAAAGCAGATCGTCATTCTGATGACCTTAGATGATTGATGAATTGTCAGTGGCATGAAGAACTTCCGTCTTTAAATACCTACTAATTGTTAAGTATGCGATTGGAATTGCTTTGTGAATTTGTAGATTTTAAAGATCTCTAAAACTGAGGCTTCAATATTTTCTTCTAAAATAAAAATGTTATTAAGAGGTTTTTACTAAAGATGACTAAGAATATTTAACTATTCAAAAGAATAGCAAATCATGATATAGTCAATAAATTACTAGTTTTTTGTCTTTCCTAGAAATTAGCTGAGTGCTGTTAACTATTGATTGCGCGGTTTGATGTTAATTGTGGGCAACGACGCGGAGCAATATCAGTATAAATAAATAGTCTAAGTTACTTCTTATGTCATCAGCTATATGCTAGTGAAAGTCCCTTCAAAATCGATACAGTCGTTCTAGATATCTGGAACAAACAGACAGAAAGATAATTTAAATACTCTTATTTTTATTTTAAAAATAAATCCCGCAGTACGAATGAACACAAAAAACACCCAGACTCAGAACAACAATTTATGAGTTACACAAAATGTTGTCGTGTGATTTGAACCTACGACATTTGGTGTAGTAGAAAGTGGCGTGGCATCGACGTGAACCACTAGACCAATCGTGCAGTCACTATATACTTTCATATACATTTATTATGAAACTGTTTAATTGATATTAGAAACATACACTTAATTTATTTACTTAAATCGATTTATTCGGGAATAATCCATTATTTTTTATAAAACGGTGTTATTTCGTAAAGCTTTGTGCGGTGGGCTATGCACTGAGATAATTATACATTAATAATATTATTTAATGTGACAACAATCCAAAGATGCAGGACAGGCTTACATCATTGGTGCAAAACTAGGGTCATAATGCTGCTGGACTAGGACCAAGACTTAGGAAGCAATATCACGTGTTATCCAAAACGACTGCTTTGGATATATTTTTATGTTCGTTTATAATGCTTATAAGGTCATAAAAATAATGATTAATATTTTTTCTAAATTTTCTTCCTTTATTAATTTTAAATTAATTATTAGTTGTTTCAACATCTCTATATAATGCAATACCTTGATTTGAACGAATACGAATTTGTCAGCAGCAATTTTAGTTGAAAAAAAAACTGATTAAAAATGAGACCATCACAGATAATGATGAACGGTAGGTAGAAGCTAATTGTTCAGATGATATGGGTAATAAATACTAGTGATCTCTCGAGATGACAGAGATCTTTGATAAAATAATTAAATTATCTTATTCAATTTATTTGGGATCGATGAGATGTTTTTCTCTCATTATCACACGGAAGACCAACCTGTAAATGTCGTATTTCTTTGGTGAGTGTGAGACCGGAGGCCCAATTATGCAGAAGCATCTCATTAAGCCACCATAGTATGGGTCACCATGCTGTATTGCCTGTACTCACAATGAGGATGGTGACCCCTACTCCTGGATTCTACTCATGCTTTCCATTACCCCGAGTATGGCAGGCAGGCATAAAAAAAACAAGATCCATGAATTAAGTGGAGACTTCTCTCATTTTCTTCCTGGACTGTATTCGAGTTCCTTGCAGTAGACTTGCATATGATGGACATCCACCACCACCAATTACTTCATCTATGTGGTGACAATCTCGCGACTTGAAACAGAGTCTATACCAATATACCGGGCTAGCGTCGAACAGCAGGCCAAATTCTCCTGGATAATGCTAGGCCTGTTTTCAGCAGTAAAATTTAAAATAAGCTGTTGATGATTACACCAACATACTCTCGAAAGTGAGGTGAGGTGTTCATTTGATAATATTTTAGCAAAGTGGAGGTAGGAGGATCAGCGAATGTAGTTACTTTACAGAAGGCAGAGTGTAAAAATAAACACCAAAAAATTTCGTGATATCAGAACCCAAAATACTGACGCAATAGCCTTAAACAAACTTCATTCTTTCTTATCCAATGTTAAATTCAATGTTCATAGAATTTCTCCACTCAGACGAGTCCCATGATATTATAGCTATGCGTGTAAGTCGCGAAAGCTTAAACACCAATAGCCATTATCTGCTAGCAACTTACATGGTAAATACCACAGTATTTCTTGAAAAATACCACAAACAAAAAAACCATGACCAAATAACAATTACATAGAAATTGATTTAGCAATTTACATAAGAGCCCTTCATATGTAACAAAATGAGTTTGACATAATCTATTACACAATCGGAACGCCATATTGCTGCCGTAGATGCCTATGCGCAGTGAAAGTGCATCATTACTTTGATGGGATGTTGATGAGTTCGATGACAGGGCAACCGCAACACACGCTACCGATTATTGTATATTGCTTAGGGAGTCTTTCATAATAGTAATCATATTTAGTTATCTCAAGACACCTTTTGGTTTTGAATTGAACGGAGAAGTAAAGATAAACAGAAAAATAAGGGTCTTCTTAAAATTTTATTGACCCCGGTGGAGTCAAATTTACAGTCATAACCCTCGAATTCGTATGTTCTGAAATTAAACAAGTAGTCATCATTTGTAAAAACAAACTAGCTCGTGAAGAATAAAAATATATATTTTGCAATGTAAAATTGCTGTTTTATAGCCACCTATCACAGAGATAGAGCTCTCCACTCTGTAAAAGAAGAAGGAGAAATAAATAATACTTAAATAGCGTTCTCTTAAGGGCGCGTTTACGATTTGTACAAAATTAAGCTGTTTTTCGGTGCAATTTGTGACTAAACTAAACCAAATTGAATATGACAAAGTACTAATACTTATAGACTAGTTCTTCATCTTCAAATCCGAGGAACAATTTTTTTGAAAATTGTTGTTTTTATTATTGTAAAAACGATCTTCCGTAACCATTTTCCACAGTATTTACGATATCGAGTTGAGTTTTGGTACATTTTTTGTTCTACAATCACCCTATTTTAGGATTTCTAAAAATACTGTAAGGAGGCATATATAGTCAATTATAAATCCGAGGAAAAAAATTATATAAAAGTGCCACAGAAAGTCGCAGAAAAAATAACAACCGGAGTTTATATTTTCACATATTTTGCTATTACGGATGAATCGTAGTCGATTGCAATAAGGGTTATTTTATTTTTTTGAATCTCTTTTGATTTATTGCACAAAAGTTTCGTAATCTCAGTCTGCGCTCGGCCGCCGTCGTGAGTGGACACTGTTTCGCCTGTTTGCATTAGCTCGCGTTGAAAAGATCGCTATACAAATTCAAAATATTCGATAAACCAAAATAGGTTGATACTTGACAAGGTTAGATTATTTTCTATTTACAGATTTTTATAACAATATTTTATTATGCTAAAACTAAGTAGTATTTTGTGAGTTCGGGCTCATTTTGATGAGACAGAACTCCCGCTTAGGTGGAGTGACCTGAAGGTGTACTTCGGTGACTGCTTATGGAACTCCTAGACGAGTTGACATAGTCTTACCGAGTTTGGGCTCGTTTTGTTAGTTAAGATGAGACCTTACCTCCGGCTTAGGTGGAGTGACCTGAAGGTGTACTTCGGTGACTGCTTGTGGAACTCCTAGACGAGTTGACATAGTCTTACCGAGTTTGGGCTCGTTTTGTTAGTTATGATGAGACCTTACCTCCGGCTTAGGTGGAGTGACCTGAAGGTGTACTTCGGTGACTGCTAATGGAACTCCTAGACGAGTAGAACTAGGTGTGCCGAGTTTGGGCTCGTTTTGTTAGTTATGATGAGACCTTACCTCCAGACTAGATGGAGTGACCTAAAGGTTGACTTCGGTGACTGCTTATGGAACTCCTAGACGAGTTGACATAGTCTTACCGAGTTTGGGCTCGTTTTGTTAGTTAAGATGATACCTTACCTCCGGCTTAGGTGGAGTGACCTGAAGGTGTACTTCGGTGACTGCTTGTGGAACTCCTAGACGAGTTGACATAGTCTTACCGAGTTTGGGCTCGTTTTGTTAGTTATGATGAGACCTTACCTCCGGCTTAGGTGGAGTGACCTGAAGGTGTACTTCGGTGACTGCTTATGGAACTCCTAGACGAGTAGAACTAGGTGTGCCGAGTTTGGGCTCGTTTTGTTAGTTATGATGAGACCTTACCTCCAGACTAGATGGAGTGACCTAAAGGTTGACTTCGGTGACTGCTTATGGAACTCCTAGACGAGTTGACATTGTCATACAGAGTTTGGGCTCGTTTTGTTAGTTATGATGAGACCTTACCTCCGGCTTAGGTGGAGTGACCTGAAGGTGGACTTCGGTGACTGCTTATGGAACTCCTAAACGAGTTGACATTGTCATACAGTGTTTGGGCTCGTTTTGTTAGTTATGATGAGACCTTACCTCCAGACTAGATGGAGTGACCTGAAGGTGTACTTCGGTGACCGCTTATGGACTCCTAGACGAGTTGACATAGTCTTACCGAGTTTGGGCTCAATTTGTTAGTTATGATGAGACCTTACCTCCAGACTAGATGGAGTGACCTGAAGGTGTACTTCGGTGACTGCTAATGGAACTCCTCGATGAGTAGAACTAGGTGTGCCGAGTTTGGGCTCGTTTTGTTAGTTATGTTGAGACCTTACCTCCGGGCTTAATGGAGGGATCTGAAGGTGTACTTCGGTGACTGCTTATGGAATTCCTACACGAGTAGAACTAGGTGTGCCAAGTTTGGGTAAATTCTTATGCTTGTTATTATGCATTCTACTCGTTTATCTTGTTTATATCAAAGTGCATTTTGTGAACTTTCATATTCCAATTGTTGTTTTAGATGCCGAGATATAAGACGTTTGGAAAAACATAAATGCTATTGCCAAATTCAAGGTCAGCATCGCATAACTAGGCAAGAGACTTGTGTGTTTGCTATTCGGACAGGCCCTGGCAAAATAAAGTACCAGTGCATAAAAAAAGATCCATAATTTTGGAAGGAGAAAATGGAACTATTTTTAGTTCAATTATACAAAAACTGTTCCTCCCGGAATAGATTGACCCTAGAATGGCAAGAAATATGGAGCTAAGAGCACATTCTTCACACATTCAAACAAATATTCTACAAATAAAGAATTGATTAAGTCTAATTTCGTGTTTCAATATTCATCGAAGTCCACCTTCAGGTCCCTTCATCAAGCCCGGACTTACGGTCTCATCATAACTAAAAAAACGAGCCCAAACTCGGCACACCTATTTCTGCTCGTCTAGGAGTTCCATAAGCAATCACCGATGTACACCTTCAGGTCACTCCATCTAGTCCGGATTTAAAGTCTCATCATAACTAATAAAACGAGCCCAAACTCGGTAAGACTATGTCAACTCGTCTAGGAGTTCCATAAGCAGTCACCGACGTACACCTTCAGGTCACTCCATCTAGTCCGGAGGTAAGGTCTCATCATAACTAACAAAACGATCCCAAACTCGGTAAAACTATGTCAACTCGTCTAGGAGTTCCACAAGCAGTCACCGAAGTACACCTTCAGGTCACTCCACCTAAGCCAGAGGTAAGGTCTCATCATAACTAACAAAACGAGCCCAAACTCGACACACCTAGTTCTACTCAGCGAGGAGTTCCATTAGCAGTCACCGAAGTACACCTTCAGGTCACTCCACCTAAGCCGGAGGTAAGGTCTCATCATAACTAACAAAACGAGCCCAAACTCGGTAAGACTATGTCAACTCGTCTAGGAGTTCCATGAGCAGTCACCGACGTACACCTTCAGGTCACTCCATCTAGTCCGGAGGTAAGGTCTCATCATAACTAACAAAACGATCCCAAACTCGGTAAAACTATGTCAACTCGTCTAGGAGTTCCACAAGCAGTCACCGAAGTACACCTTCAGGTCACTCCACCTAAGCCAGAGGTAAGGTCTCATCATAACTAACAAAACGAGCCCAAACTCGACACACCTAGTTCTACTCAGCGAGGAGTTCCATTAGCAGTCACCGAAGTACACCTTCAGGTCACTCCACCTAAGCCGGAGGTAAGTTCTCATCATAACTAACAAAACGAGCCCAAACTTTGTATGACAATGTCAACTCGTCTAGGAGTTCCATAAGCAGTCACCGAAGTCCACCTTCAGGTCACTCCATCTCTTCTGTAGGTAAGGTCTCATCATAACTAACAAAACGTGCCCAAACTCTGTATGACAATGTCAACTCGTTTAGGAGTTCCATAAGCAGTCACCGAGGTCCACCTTCAGGTCACTCCACCTAAGCCGGAGGTAAGGTCTCATCATAACTAACAAAACGAGCCCAAAGTCTGTATGACAATGTCAACTCGTTTAGGAGTTCCATAAGCAGTCACCGAAGTCCACCTTTAGGTCACTCCACCTAAGCCGGAGGTAAGGTCTCATCATAACTAACAAAACGAGCCCAAACTCTGTATGACAATGTCAACTCGTCTAGGAGTTCCATAAGCAGTCACCGAAGTCCACCTTCAGGTCACTCCATCTAGTCTGGAGGTAAGGTCTCATCATAACTAACAAAACGAGCCCAAACCCAGCACACCTAGTTCTACTCGTCTAGGAGTTCCATAAGCAGTCACCGAAGTACACCTTCAGGTCACTCCTGCAAGACCGGAGGTAAGTACCTATTACATAGAAATGAAAAAATAAAGAACTTTCAAAATATCAATTTAGGCAAGTTGACATTTATTCCTGTCGCTATCCGACTTGCACTTGTGTGTGTAACTTGTGTCAACGTAGTAATTCGATTCTATACCTATCAATTTTGTAAACGCGTCCTTAAGAGGTTTATTTTTAAGAAATACTCCTGCACTACAAATATTTCTGTGTTTGGGGGCAACTTTAAAAATATGTATACATGAGGTCCGTGTGGTGACGGATTAAGAATACAAAGTGTCACCACCCCTATTCATTCCATGTGTGTCGTAAGAGGCGACTAAAGGAATAAAATAAGCAGCTAACATCACTGCCAAGAGAAGGAAATCTTGAAACAAACCCTTTATCAACCCGTCTGGCCAGCGTGGTATAGTAGGCCAAAACCTCCTTTCAAAGGAGAGCAGTGGACTGTTAAAGGCTGTTGTTGATGATGATGATGATACATGAGACGAACACAAAGATCACCTAGACCCAGAAAAATAAATCAATATTTCGAACATTTTACACACAACGCCATCTAGTCGCAGAAAAAGAAACAATTTGTAAATACATACATATTATACATAGAAAACATCCAAGCTCTGTCATAAATATTTGCAGATCACACAAACATTTGGTCCGACCCGGGAATCGAACCCGAAACCTCTTGATCAGTAGCCGCATACGTTAACCACTAGACCAAGAACACAGTCAAAATTTATGGTTCACAAACTGTTATAGAAGGCGGTGACAACCTCTTGAACCACTACGCCACCATGAGCCGGCTTATATAGTTTGGTACATTAATTACGCATGTCAATACATGTACTTATATGTAGCAGATTATGTAAAAGTAAAACTATTCAAATTAGTGTTTTAAAAACCGCTGAGTCAAAATTACAGGCGAGTAAACGTGAGCGGCTCTAGTTAGGATTAATAACTAAGGTATGCGTACACGGTGCACAGAGCTTTAGGAGAAATCGTTTAGCAACTTTTTTGTATGCATGTATAATCATCAACAACCCATAACGTCCTGCTGTTGGGCTCGGGTCTCTCTTAGAAGAGGGTTAAGGCCACGCTGCGTATGCATGTGCTGTGCTTGAGGTCTCGGGTTTTATTCCCGGGTCGAAACAAATGTTTGGATGTATTTACAAAAAAGTAGGTTTATTTATTGATATTACTGATATTTAGTTGTCTACTATCCGCTCTTCTTACTTACTTCTTACTCTTCTTCTTGGACTAAATGACGTTGTGTGTAAGATGTCTGAAATATTAATTTACTATCAAACGTGAAAATAGGTGTAAAATACCAAACTTTTTCAAGCGTACGCGTTGAACCTAACCGTCTACTCAATTATGCAAAACGTCCACTTAACAAAAGAGCTAACAAAATATAAAATATGAACATGTCACAATTTCACTTTCATACAACTTGTTTGTACTGTGACGGAGCGTTACACAAAATATTTGGACGGATACTTTCCATGTTAATAAAGTACAATACTAATTAATAATAATAACTAAACATATCTAACACACGGCAGTCTGATCCCAAGCAATGCAGAGCAGTCATTTGGTGTTTGAGGCAATCTGAAAATTTGATCCTACATGACCTAGCTGTAGGGTAGGTCATTTAATAGCACGAAATTTTTTGATGGCGCACTGGTAAAAGTTCCCTTAAAGCAATTGGCTTTTTTACAATATTTAGTTTTTAATATTAAATAATACCCTATAAAAATTGCATTTTGCTACAATCATTGTTTAAATTATTTATTAGAATAATAGTTTTCCAAGCATTTTGTTGGGTTAAAATCTCTTACAAAAAGCCTGGCTTGTTTATTTCATTTATTTTTGAAGATTAAAATTTACTTTATGTAAAATTACAAGTTGTCTCAAATATATTTTCTGCAGCAAAAATGTTTTATAATATCCCATATTTTCACTGTTTAACTGGACAGACTCAAAAAAGATAGCATAAGTATAAAACTTAGTGGTTTTATGTTGCTATTATTGTATATCTCATGTAATTATTATTGTAAACATATATAAATAAACTACGCGAGACAACACCAATGCAAAGAGAAGGAAAACTTGAAACCAACCCTATACCAACCCGTCTGGCCAGCGTGGTTTGGTAGACCAAAACCTCCTTTCTAAGGAGAGGCCTATGTCCAGCAGTGGACTGTTGAAGGCTGTTGATGATGATGATATAAATAAAAAAAAATGATGATGATTAAATGATTACGATAATGGTTGTTAAAAGTCTGCTACCCTCGAGACAGGTCTACATTTCTGTATTAAAATACTATGGAAGAGGTTTCAAAATGCCTCAAATACCTACTCCAAAATGTCTAGCAGCTCTCGGTTCAGTGCTAGAAACCAGACTGGTGATAAACATACTTATCTTCCATCTTGTATCTATTTTTGAGGTCTCGAGTTCAAATCGTGGGTCGAACCACAAGGTACAGGTATTCGAAGTTTGGTTGTTTTGTATGTATATTAAGTATGTATAATCTTATATATAAAATTCTCGTTCGTTCCCATACTCCTCCGAAACGGCTTGACCGATTCTTATGATTTTTTTATGCATATTCAGTAAGTCTGAGAATCAGCTACTATCTATTTTTCAAACCTCCAAATGATAAGGGGTGTTCACCCAATATTTTTTTTTAATATTATTTATTTTATTATGCGGCATTAAAAAATACATACAACCCTAAATTTTTAACCTACGATCCTCTACGATCAACCCCTATTTTTTTAGGGCGATACAAAGTTCGCCAGGTCAGCTAGTAATTTATATAATAATTTATAATAAAGGTATATACTTAAGTATTCTATCAATTAATCTAGTTTTCATGGTACAAACTGCTTATTTCAAGCTCGAAGGCGTATTACATGTCCGAAAAAAATAAACAGGCGACCCAATCCTTCTCCACTAATAACATAAAATTATTATATTATTAAATACGTATTACATAGCAACTGTAATTATTGTCAAATGTGACATAATACAAAATTACGACACACTAAGACACTACTTTAAATGTTAGTGACCGACAAACACAGTGCGACGAAAAATCACACCGCCATGTCAACTCGTAATAAGTTATGTTAGCACATTATTAATAGCGTAACAGACAAGTGCATAATGTATTTCACACATCACGACTGTTTTTTCTGCACACCTGAGTAGCAATTTGAACATGTTTATTAAAAGTTCCGTATTCCGCATTCAATTTGTTGGCAATTAGTCAAGAGTTGTTCATATTCCGTCCGTCAGCAGTATGGAGACTGACGGGATTTCCTGGAAAGGGAAAGTAAAATTGTCTGCTAGAAATTTATCGAAGAGGACAATAAGGAACTTGACTAGAAATATTGATTTACATTTAGACGCAGTAATATAAAGTTTGTTAAAAATAATATGTATAGAAGGTACAACTGCCTCGTTGGTCTAGTGATTAGCGTATGTGACTGCTAATCAAGACGTCTCGGGTTTTAATCCCGGGTCGGGCCCAAAAGTGTTTTTGGGTTTTTCTTAGGAAATTCCTATAAGCAGTCCGGAGTTTAGAAGTTTGGCGGTGATTCACGCCCGTGCCTCGGAAAGCACGTAAAGCCGTTGGTCCCGGTTGTCATGAACATCTATGGCAATCGTTATTGGGAAGTCAGTGCCCTCAAATATACTGACAACTAGTTCAATCTTCGAATTTCAGTTCTCCCTTATTGTTGCGGAGGTCCGATGCCAGTCGCTCCGTGGAAAAACTGAAATTCAGGTAAAACCGGTTGAACTAGTAGCCGACCCCAAATAAACTTGGGAATAAAGGCTCGGAAGAAGACTAGTATAGAAGGTACAACAATTGCTGCATTGGTCAAGCGTATGTGACTGACGATTGAGAGGTTCGATACCAAGATCGGGTCAAAAGTGTGGTTGGGTTATCTAACAAGGAATTCTTAATAACAGGAGTTTGGTGGTGTTTATTTACATTACCCTTCAGTGTATAATAAAAAAAACAAAATAACTTTTGTTATCACTCGTAACGAAGACACAGTAACTGTCGAACCGCGAAGAATTGCGTGTCTATTGAGTTCCTCATTCTTGATACAAATGAGTACACAATGTATAATAGACACATAGTTCCTTAAACGATTAATAATCCATCAATCGTTGTTTTTCTACGTACTTGTAAATAGCATGCTCCGATTACATAACGATTACAATTTCAGCTAGAGCATTTATTATTTACTGATATTTTGCTTCTTTGAAAGTTTGTTTGAAATGATATAGGTTGTTTTTGTGTGAATCATTTGAATAACACTCTTCAATGCAAAATATACGGTATACTCTGAATAAGTTCTATATATATTTTGCGGTACTTCAATGCAAAATATACGGTATACTCTGAATAAATTCCGTGTGGTGACGGTTTAAGAATACAGAGTGTCACCACCCCTATTCATCCCGCGGGTGTCGTAAAAGGCGACTAAGGGATAAACTACGCCAGATAACATCAATACAAAGAGAAGGAAAACTTGAAACCAACCCTATACCAACCCGTCTGGCCAGCGTGGTATAGTAGGCCAAATCCTCCTTTTTAAGGAGAGGCCTATGTCCAGCAGTGGACTGTTGAAGGCTGTTGATGATGATGATGATGAAGTTCTATAACTCTAAATGATTTTTCCCTATATAAAAATTCCCTTATACTGTTTGCAAAGGTTTACAAGTATTAAAAGCAGAATTGACCTCAAGTGTCTACTTGACTGCCTGTCATAAAAATTCCAGTCATAATTTTGTCAAATTTTGCATCCTGCGCTTATCACTCAACAGAATCGAAAAAATTACCCAAAAAATTCGTATTATTTGGATACCGTTTACAGAGGCCATGTGTAGGTTGCCAATGATGTTCATGGAGAATTTTCTTTGCTTACTTCAGATTGTGGAGTACCATTGCGACGACACACTCGACAACCGCGGGAGAGGACGCCAGGACAACTCCGCATAATCAAGGGTCGGGAGTCCAAACGAGGAGCTTGGCCATGGCAGGTGAGACCACAATTTGATATAGATTATACGTACAAAAACATACCAATTGTTTTAAACGTACCAAATTAGTTGGAGACCTTCAGTCGGCTTAAAAACATCCTACAGTAAGATTACGCAGCCACAATATTGTCCTGTTGTCACTTAACCGCACTCGATCAGCGTGGGGACGTATGATCTTAACCCTCTCCTAAGAGGAGACCTAAACCTGCACAGTGGAATAAGATGGGCTGTTGATTTTGATGATTGCTTGAATGGTGACCCAAGCTTGTTCATTACAAGGAGAGGCATATCCAGCCCTTGTTTATTTAATTGTTAATTACTTGTTAATTACTGTTATTACTCTATTGACCACAAGATCGTAAGTTCATTGAAAGTGTCGTGACAAGAGTGGCGGCGCGCCTAAACAGCGCTGCGCCAGTGTGCACCGCATACCTTGCACTAAAGGTAACTAAGCCCCTGATCACAAGTTTCAGGGACATGGAAATAAGACTCCAGTATCTTGAAAAAACCGTCTAACTTATCTGACAATCTTTCTGACTTTAGGAAACTCTATTTTAAGCAGATTTCTTGTCATGATTTTCAGGTGTCTCTTCAACTACTGCATCCCAACTACGGGTTGATCGGCCACTGGTGTGGAGGAGTGTTGGTCCATCCGATGTGGCTACTGACGACAGCACACTGCATACATAAGTAATAACTATGTTTAAAAAACTATTTGCATATTTGCGTATTGCCTTAAATAACTATATAGTCAGCCATTTGCAGTAGTAGTGCTACGTTGAGTTCAGCACGAATGGGCCCGGCTCGAAGGGGGTGATACTAACCTCATATAGAAGACCTACCGAAAAATAAGCATTGGTGTTGTCGTGTTTCGCTTGTCAGTGTGAGACCGGAGGCCAAAAGGTGCAGAAGCGTTTCACTAAGCGGCCATAGTATGGCCACCATGCTGCATTTTCTTTACTCACAATGAGGATTGTGACCCCCCACTTTAAGATTCTACTCATTCTTAAATATTAAAAAAAAGAGAGATTGTTGTAACATACAGTTCGGAAGAACCAACGACTGACTACCTCATTCGTCTTGCGTTTAACGTATGCGGCTGCCGATCAAGATGAGATATTTACAAAGTATATTGTATTATGTATTTATATTAGTTGTTTGGTACCCATAATACAAGCTCTGCTTAGTTTGGGATTAGATGGCGTTGTGTAAGATGTCCGATATATTTGTTTATATGCTTATTTCACTAGTAATGAAAAGTTTGTTAATTTTTTTGTTCAGTCTTTCATTAGTGAATGATAATGTTTATTTAAACTTCTAGTCATGTTTTACTAAACCGAAGTGTCTACTTGAGATTAAGAAATCTGTTAACGTTAAATCATCGCTTATGTTTAAGTTCTTTTGAATACGTAGCGTTACTAGCACTTTTAACTTTTTAAATTTTTGTATTTATGAAATGATTCGCTTGCCAACTTTAAAATCCTGAACAATGGAGTCTGTTGGCTTTAAGATTTTCCTTACAACTTTTTTTGAAGATGTATATATTTTGACCCTTGTTATAATATGCGTTTTCAGTAGGAACATAGAATTAATGAACTTTGAGATTTCTTTTTAACATAGGCGTCATATGAGCGAGACATGCTTTGTCACCGTTTGAGTGCTGTTTTTCATTTTTTTTAAGTGAATCTGCTTGGAAAGCATGAGCAGAAGCCTTTCTCAGGTTCTAAGCTGTCTGTGTACTAAATGTTATACAAATCAGTTCGGCAGTTTTAGCGCGAAAACCGGACAGACAGACAGAGTTACTTTCGCATTTATAATTTTAGTAAGGTAATTACGTTTGTGAATTGAGTGTCTGTTTTCACCAATATCCCCTAAATTTAAGGCGCTATTTAGAAAGAGTATCTTAGTACCCTTGGTACATCTATGGCAATCGTTATTGGGAAGTCAGTGCCCTCAAATATACTGACAACTAGTTCAATCTTCGAATTTCAGTTCTCCCTTAGGGTTGCAGAGTTCCGATTCCAGTCGCTTCGTGGAAAAACTGAAATTCAGATAAAACCGGTTGAACTAGTAGCCGACCCCAAATAAACTTGGGAATAATGGCTAGAAGGATGATCTTAGTACCCTTGGTGATATTTTCGTTTTCACCCACCTTTAGAAGAAACCTTATGCTTAGATTTTTCGTAAAATTTACTTATCCGTCTTCTTACTAGGAACCCTTTAATTTAAGTAACATTAAGGAGTTCCTAGTAAAGAGACGGATTAAGTATAGTTGATCAAAACGGACTTAGGTATACTCTTCTTATATTATTCTTGTCTAAAAGTAACTTATCATTGATTCCTTAGCTTACATTTTTGCCCAACATTTCAGTGAGCTCTTCAACCTACCAGTGCCCGCACTTTGGACGGCGGTCCTCGGAGAGTGGGACCGCGCTGAGCAGAAAGGTGCCTATGTTCCTATCGAGAAGATAGTCTTGCATCATCGGTTCCATAACTACCAACATGATATTGGTAAGAAGGAAATTTATTGAGTATTAGACAGTATCTAATACGTAACTAATATCTAATATCGAGAATATCTAATATCTATTAAGCAATATCTAATACATAGAAAAATCTTTTTTTTTTTAATTTGACTTTTAATTACTTGCTTATGTGCTTGCAATTATATCTTATTTATTATGTAAATAATAAATAAGATATACCTTGGATTCTACTCATGCTTTCCATCAGGCAGGGTAGAGTTTGGTGGGCTTAAATAAAAAAAAAATGCCTACTTACACCGTTAACCGTTGAGTCCTAGTAGTAATAACAAATTTAAAAAAAAATGATTGAAATCGTTTTGGGTTTAGTCTATTAAAATGTGAATTGAAAAATAAAACACGTGTGTGATAGTGGAAGGTTATATTGATAAAATTCATTAACTAACTAACCTCATTGGCTATTACGATTATCAGTCAATTTTAAGATGTTATAGCTCTACCTTTCTTACGATTGAGTTCTTTCCTCGTATGAGTACTTATGCTAAAAGCGAGTACAGAAATAAATAGCAAGTAAAGTGAACCTCGCTTTACATCACCCGTTTAAAAAAAATGTAAATTAAATGTTGCAGCATTAATGAAGTTGACCAAATCAGCTGACGTGAGCAAAAGCAGCCGTATCCGTACAATATGCCTACCTCCTTTTGAACCACCACTAGCAAACTTCGATACAGACAAAATAAGCAATGCGTTTTACATGCGACCAGAATCAAACATCGAACCTTCTCGACGAAAATCAAAGCCATCTAAACCAAACCCAGATACCGCAGTGAAATATTTGGAGAAGTTAAACAATCTAACGAAAAATATGTTCTCAGGATTTGTTAATAAAAAACACAAAAATTTAAGATATAACGTTAGAGTTTCTAACGATTCTGACAGAGAAGAAGATGAAAAGAATGGTGAAGAACTAAGAAAATCTGATAATGAAAGAGGAAATAATGATTTGATTTACGATAGCGCTACCTTAGATAGTGTGGTTAAGCTTATAAAAACAAGGCTTTTAAAAGACGACTACAAAACAAATATAAACAGAAGCGATAAGAAGTTGATGTTCGGGGAAGAAATAGATCCTTTTATTGATGATAATAATAGGTTAGACTTCAAAGATAATTGTTATGCTACCGGTTGGGGAAGGGAGCAAACAAATGGGACTCTAACAGACGTGCTCCTTGAAGCAGAAGTGCCTGTACTGCCACTGCACACATGCAGAGATAGGTACGCTTTGACCCTGCCTCTGAATGAAGGACATTTGTGTGCTGGTAGTACCGATGGAAGTACTGGAGCTTGTGTGGTGAGTAATAAGAACACTGTCCCTATATTTATTTACAGTACAGTTCATATTTCTTTTTATTTGGTATCTGATTTTCTTTGTTTAGTTGCATTGATGAGTTTGAGTTGATGAGTTTGATGTTACAAGTAATACACTCGGTTCTTTTGCCTCTTCTTCTTCGATGAAGTTTAATTGTTATTTCTGATTTTGGTATTTAAACAAACTATTGTACAAGGTTCAGACACGTAAGCCTAGTCTGCTGTTTGTGCTTCGTGACCTATCTGTGTAAAAATACTCGTTTAATTTTCATTCAGTATCTCTCCTCTTTCTCCTTTCATCCTGTTAATAAGTCTCCCATTACTCATATCCCATCAGTGAAAGTGTTCTCATGATTTACGAGTGAATTTTAAACTACTAGCCAACCGGTAGTATTCCTTATATTCATTTTACATTCAAGTTCAATCTCTTCATCACATAAAGTAATAATATCTTTAGAGTCATTAATCGATAGTTATCTCACTGTTAAAATTTCAATCGGTATCGAGACACTTATCGGAGATCAAAATTTAACTGTTTTAAATTACTTAATTGATTCTTGCGTCTATCTGATGTTTATCTCAATGATTGTAGTTTGTGGCAAACTATAATCATTGAGATAAACGTCGGTAAATACAGTAAGTATTATTTAAAATGTGTTCTTCCTATACCTACGTTTTTAGTAGTGATTAATTATTCGACGCTATAGGTTTTTTAGGATTGACAAAGGTTAGAAAATCAATGCATTTTATTGTTAACTAGTTAGGGTTCCGTAGCCAAATGGCAAAAAACAGAACCCATATAGATTCGTCAAGTCTGTCTGTCTGTCTGTCCGTCTGTATGTCACAGCCACTTTTTTCCGAAATTATAAGAGCTATAGTGTTGAAATTTGGTCAGTAGATGTATTTTGTGAACCGCATCAAGATTTTTACATATAAAATAGAAAAAAAAAAACAATACATTTTGGGAGTATTGGGTCCCCATACTTGGAACTGAAACTCAAAAAAATGATTTTCATCAAACCCATACGTGTGGGTATCTATGAATAGGTGTTCAAAAATGATATTGAGGTTTCTAATATATTTTTTTTCTAAACTGAATAGTTTGCGCGAGAGACACTTGCACACACAATGATTATCACTCTCTTATTTTAGAAGTTACAGGGGGGGAGGGGGCTGTAACGGACTTTAGCATGGGTAAAAGGCACTTAAGTTATATACAAGCATCTGAAAATGAGCTAATCCACGGTTTTAAAATCATCATTTTAAGTAGATTTTCAGCCTGGCAGTTTTCTTATTTTTTAAATAATGAATTGCCACGCTTTGCTTAGTGGTATTTGTCCTTTGTCTTCTATATTTTTTGATTATCGTCTTTCTTTCAAAATTTCCCTGTTTATACACTCACTTTATAAGCTATGTATTCTCCGAAACACGATCGGTAGTTCGTTACCAGTTGTTATTATCAGATACATCTACTGTAACGTTTTAATATTGTTCTTATTAATTCTAATGACATCGGTGGTCAGACGGGAAAGTTCAATCAAAATTCTTTAGCTTTCACTTATCATGCGTTTGATATTTTTAAAAGCATTTTAGATATTGTTAGATTGCGAGTCCTCAGAATAAAAATATGTGAATATATGTTAGTAGAGTTAGCTTTTGCAATATTTTCTGTAGATGGTTTGATTAATTTTTTATTTTGATATGAAAGGAATTTTAATCATTCTAGCAATTATAATTGATAGTGACAGAAACGAGCAATGATTGTGCCTTATTGCTCGTAGGACGATGCTCTGTTTAAAGACTGTAGTTTTCCTATTCAGACTATCTAACAAAAGAAAGATCTCGTAATTTGAACCAGTAAATAGTCCTTGGGATTGAAGCATTCAAACATAGTCTCTTTCTTTATAAGTATAAGAGAGCCTTAGAGCGGACGCCTAATGATTCAGTAACATCACAACAATCTGCCATAGTATGGGTCGACATATTGCATTGTTGAAGACAATGTTGAAAAAAAGAGACAGGAGTAGATATAATGCACGTGATCTGTTACAAATGAACTTTAGATGTATCATAAAGTATAATAAATACGTTGAAAGAGTTTAAGGATACAAGGGAAGAGGAGAGAGAAAAGGTGGATGCATCGTATGAAAGAAAATATGCGTAAGGAGAAAGTGAGCAGTGAAATGACGAGTGATAGAGTAGAATGGAAGGACAAAATACCATTTATGATGATGATGCAAATACTTGTATAATTAAGTGAAAAAATGTATCCATAATGTATACTTCTCAGGGTGACAGTGGCGGGCCCCTCCAGTGCCGGTCGGGCGGGCGCTGGGAGCTGCGCGGGCTGACATCGTTCGGCTCGGGCTGCGCGCGTCGCGGCGTGCCCGACGTCTACACCAACGTGGCGCACTACGTGTCCTGGATCTACGCCCACCTCTACACTACCTAGGCACCTAGGCCGCTAGGACACGTCTACACCAACGTGGCGCACTACGTGCCCTGGATCTACGCGCACCTCTACACTACCTAGGCACCTAGGCCGCTAGGACACGTCTACACCAACGTGGCGCACTACGTGCCCTGGATCTACGCGCACCTCTACACTACCTAGGCACCTAGGCCGCTAGGACACGTCTACACCAACGTGGCGCACTACGTGCCCTGGATCTACGCGCACCTCTACACTACCTAGGCACCTAGGCCGCTAGGACACGTCTACACCAACGTGGCGCACTACGTGCCCTGGATCTACGCGCACCTCTACACTACCTAGGCACCTAGGCCGCTAGGACACGTCTACACCAACGTGGCGCACTACGTGCCCTGGATCTACGCGCACCTCTACACTACCTAGGCACCTAGGCCGCTAGGACACGTCTACACCAACGTGGCGCACTACGTGCCCTGGATCTACGCGCACCTCTACACTACCTAGGCACCTAGGCCGCTAGGACACGTCTACACCAACGTGGCGCACTACGTGCCCTGGATCTACGCGCACCTCTACACTACCTAGGCACCTAGGCCGCTAGGACACGTCTACACCAACGTGGCGCACTACGTGCCCTGGATCTACGCGCACCTCTACACTACCTAGGCACCTAGGCCGCTAGGACACGTCTACACCAACGTGGCGCACTACGTGCCCTGGATCTACGCGCACCTCTACACTACCTAGGCACCTAGGCCGCTAGGACACGTCTACACCAACGTGGCGCACTACGTGCCCTGGATCTACGCGCACCTCTACACTACCTAGGCACCTAGGCCGCTAGGACACGTCTACACCAACGTGGCGCACTACGTGCCCTGGATCTACGCGCACCTCTACACTACCTAGGCACCTAGGCCGCTAGGACACGTCTACACCAACGTGGCGCACTACGTGCCCTGGATCTACGCGCACCTCTACACTACCTAGGCACCTAGGCCGCTAGGACACGTCTACACCAACGTGGCGCACTACGTGCCCTGGATCTACGCGCACCTCTACACTACCTAGGCACCTAGGCCGCTAGGACACGTCTACACCAACGTGGCGCACTACGTGCCTTGGATCTACGCGCACCTCTACACTACCTAGGCACCTAGGCCGCTAGGACACGTCTACACCAACGTGGCGCACTACGTGCCCTGGATCTACGCGCACCTCTACACTACCTAGGCACCTAGGCCGCTAGGACACGTCTACACCAACGTGGCGCACTACGTGCCCTGGATCTACGCGCACCTCTACACTACCTAGGCACCTAGGCCGCTAGGACACGTCTACACCAACGTGGCGCACTACGTGCCCTGGATCTACGCGCACCTCTACACTACCTAGGCACCTAGGCCGCTAGGACACGTCTACACCAACGTGGCGCACTATGTGCCCTGGATCTACGCGCACCGCTACACTACCTAGGCACGCTAGAATACATCGCAACTTACCTGCACTGGCCTAGTTATCGTAGGTACGATTCCAATGGGCAAATAATTTGCCATCATACTAGTATATTGTTGACTACACAAGTCTAAACCTAATGTTAGTAAAAGTGGTACACTACAAACAAAATAAAATTACAGATTATTTACTTAACATTTGACAACACGGATGAAAAGGTATATAAAGTTCCAATATTGGGCAATCCCATCTTTCAAACAATAAGTTTAAGATACTCTGTGCTGTTGAAGAAGTAACGATTAGGATCATTTGTTCTGTCTGTCTGTATATAATTTATTTACCTACGTTTTGTAAGTATTTAGTGGTATATAAGTGTGTCTATTAGGTGTCCAATTACAGGCTCTATATAGATTGTTATTTTATAACCTAATTCTGGGTGATAAACGATCATGCCAGGTGGGCCACTGCCCACGGTTGATGTTGGGATATTGTATATATTTTGCTAATCGGCGCGAGAATTTCTCTATCGCGGTTCAGGATTAGTAGTAACTCCGCATAGTTCATTCCTTGTTTCTTCTCTCTCTATTTCTATTACTATATTTCTTGATTTTCTCTAATTATTGTAAATAAAAAAAACTATGTAAATATATTTTCTAGTCTTTATAAAACATAACTAGCGGTGCAAAGCTAGTTTAAAAAAGTAACCTAAGTTACTAGTTAAGTTATTAGGTAACTGTCAATGAAAGTCCCGTCAAAATCGGTTCAGCCGTTCCAGAGATCAGTTGGAACAGACACAAAAATGTAAAAATTGCTGTGTTGGTGTAAGTACTGTATATACTTTCATATGTATTTAGTTAAAACTGTTCTTTTGACATTACAAACAGACACTTGAGTTTTATTTATTTGTATAGATATTAAAAAATATTAATATAATATAGATTAGATTAGATTAGATTAGAATATACTTTATTGTACACCAATTACATTGTTGTTTTTATACACATATAGGTACATTATTCTGTTTATTTAGTTAACGACAAGAATTAGCTATGAGTTGGAATTATTACTGAAGTGTATTAGTATTAAACTTTATTCTAGTTTAATGAGTAAATGTAAAATGATATAAAATAAAAAAAATGGTCAACATTATCTACATCAACAACCCATAACGTCCCACTGCTGGACTCAGGTCTCCTCTTGAGAGAGGGTTAAGGCCTTACGACCTCACGGTGGCCGATTGGGTCGTAAGGCCTTAACCTTACGACCCAAACGTTGGGGACTGGCAAGACACGTTGTGGCTACGCGTAATCTTACTGTTGGATGTTTTTAAGCCGCCCGAAGGCCTCCAACTAAGCTTCACGACTGCTGTCTTATGATAACAACCGGGACCGACTGCTTAACATGACCTCCGAATCATGGAAACGCTTATTATATAAAATGCCACAAACGGTCACCCATCTAGGTCCGACCGCGCCGTCGTTGCTTACCCTTGGTGATCGTTTCCAATCACCTAAGACCACTCAGTTTCAGTAAAAAAAACTATAATGACTAATAAAATGCTACTATGAGCTCCTCTTATTAAAACAAACAAGAATTGTTATTACCACGTGACCTGGATGCTTATTACTCATATCAGTGATAAAAAAGTTTGAGTTACATAAAAAGGCAAATTTTTGTTTTTTACACTATATCCTGTTGAATAGAGAGAGGTTATTAAAACGTCTAAACCTCCTTTCTAAGGAGAGGGCTATGTCCAGCAGCAAAAAGGATTAATAAAAAGATGGAAAATAGTGCACACAACATTTAAATTTCTTTCTGTTTCATCTTAAACGGTCCTCTGATTTTAAAACATACGACATATAGGCTAAACAGCCAACACGTAGTTAAAAGTAAGGGTGACCTAATTGTACAGTGTTTTAAAACTTGACGATTAAATGACGTGGTTATTTAATTTATTCTTATTCCCCTAAATGTGTCCTGAGTCAGGGGAATGCTTATGATAATATTAATTTATATTTAAAGCTTATGTTAGTTATACCTAGATATATTTATGTATATTTCAGAATGTAATAACTCAAATAAACTGTGATTTAATTAGTTTTATTTATTTTTTCCTAGCTATCATTACTAAACATGAAAAATATAAACCCTTATTAGAAAAGTTTATTTTTTATATTATTTTATTATTAGTTGGACTACAGCTAAAATTAATCTTCTTATAGCCCTATTACATATAAGCCAATAAGAGGTAGAACTCTCCCAGTATGATGAACAATAATAAATAAATATTTCTAACATCTTACACACAACGCCATCTAGTACCAAACTAAGCAGAGCTTGTATTATGGGTACTAGACAACTAATTTATAACATATACATACTTTTTTTTTGTAATGCATACATATTATACATAGAAAACAAACTCCGAAACAAATATTTGTGGATCACACAAACATTTGCCGAGACCTCGAGAACAGCAGTCACATACGATACTACTACGCCATCGAGGCAGTAATGATAAGGGGTTGGTATAATATTCTTTGAAATAAAGTTATTAAGAAAAAAGTATCATTTTATTCAATTCTGTATAAAATTATGAACAAATCACCTCAGTCTATTAAATTACATATTTACAAGATTACAACTAGTACTTAAACTAATATCACAATGTGTAATAACGGCTAAGAATCCCCTTACACTTTATAACTTATTAAAAACTAAAATATCCAAAAATGTATACACATTTTTGGCGTCCTAAATCAACTCCGCCTACCTTGTGTTTTTACAACAGTTGAGCACAAAAATTTCGTGCAATGTTTCGAACTCACAAATATAATTCAAAAAAGTTTGAGACTTATCTGATAACAGTAAGATCACAATCCAAAATACAAATTATCTGTATTTGAATGGCAAGAAAATTACAATAAGGATTTCAGTTAACAATTACAAAAACTACTTATAATAATAATATTATAATTGAGCATTTATTAATACGACGAAGTGATTATTCCCACCCTTTATGAATATTTACATGAAATCGATGAATATTTTTTTATTGAATTAATTATTATAATTATCAACTAAATAAGTTCAATCAAGAAACTAAAATTGAAAAAAATACTCTCAGAATATAACTTTTTGAAATTAAATACTTTATTAAAAAGAGATTATAAAAGTATGTTTTTTTCTCAAAACGTGTAATTTAAAAAAGTAAATTGCACCAACGATATAAAATAGGTTTTTATTTTGTATGGGAACAAGAAATAATCTGTATTTTAAATATTCATTTTTATGGTGACACAATTATTATTTGATTACATGAAGAATATTAATTATAAACTTATAAAATGACAAACTATTACCTCAAACTGGGAAAACATGGTAAAATAGTTTTACGAGGGATTGTACAAGAAACATGATTGTGATTTAAAACTTATGACATCTAATACTGATGTTATGTAATGTTATGTAAGTAACTGGCAGACATTACCTACTAACAGTTAAAAGGGCAGGATTACGGGACTATCGCATAAGAAAATTGTATGTATACAACAGCTAAAATACTTTTCTGTCTTTTAAAATACACTGTCTAAAATCGTCACTAGTGATTGCATCAAATGATATTTAAGTCTGTTTACATCAATTATAATTAAGTGTTCTTTACTAGGAGCCCCCTAATGTAGGTGACCCTAAATTTTAAAAGAAATCTGTTTAATTAGGTGTCCCCCAATGGCTTCTTAAATTTAGAGGACGTTTGAGAAAACGGCCATTAGACAACGAAGTAACCAAAATCTCCTTTCTGACACCAGTGGGCTGGTGAGGCTATTGACGTACACCCAAATTTTATATCGTCAAAATCAGTAATATCAACTGGGTAACTTAAGGCTCATTGTAGCAACTTAAATCTTGTTTCACTTAATCTATTTCTACCAGCGTCTGTCTTAAATGCTGATGATGTCAGTAGACACCTAGATTCACTAAAATTCTAAATATTCTCACTTCATTACATAGTGTAGTCACCACTATCTAAAAGACCATAAGCGGTATAGCCTTCAGGATCTCAATCTAACTCATTCTCATCACAGATGAGCAGTTCCACGAAGTCATTATCTTCTTCATTAATAGCTAATAAAGAGACAGCTTCCCTAGCTGTTTCGCTATCTTCTTTAAAGCCAATGTTCTCATGGACGGAACTCCTTCTTCTTTCAATACTCTTCTTTCTGATGATAGGAACTAGTGGTTCTGCTGGTGGAATGATTTTGTACCTCGGTCTCCAAATGCGGTAGAAGCCTTGGGCTCCGAGGATGAGGCCTGCGATGAAGAGGAGCACCAAGCATGTTATGTATAGAGGAGGGCCGATGACTAAACGGAGTTTTAAAAGTGTGATGATTTCTGGTGGTGGCTTGTAGCAAGACTGGAATTAAAAAATAGTAATAAGAAAAAAGAATACTATGCAGTGCATTTAATGATTGATAAAATGTCCAGTAATATGTATTTAGGTGGAACGTAATATAATTTTTTTCTTTGGAATATGAACTTGAAATACTTTAAAGAGAAGATTCGAATCTATTTTTTTTGTATTAGAATAAACACATCCCTCGAATTAGGAATATATATATGTACCTATTCATGTCACAGGAGACTTTACAAACATACATGAAACATAGAACACCTCTTTATGGTGCTGTCCCTCATTGACATAATGAATTGTCTAGTGTTAAGTCTCAGAGGCTTAGTTTATAATGTATAATTCTGTAAATTAATGATGTGTAAATAGTCTTTTTATCGAAAGAAACGTGTATTTAATAATGACACGACATCAATACCACGTCATTTGACAATACTTGACATTTTCAAATTTTAGTCTTAAAAAAGTTTGTTAATAAAATTTTTATTTTTTCTGTAATTAATGGCAAAATGTATAATTTTAACAAAAAGAAACCAACTTCAAAGAAAAACTATTCCGAGTACCCAAATCGCGATAATTGTGCCTATGATATTTAAGGAGTTCCCTCGATTTCCTTGGGATCCCATCATCAGAGCCCGATATGGTGACGATGGGACCACCTGTAAGCTACGCCTATTCAAATGCAATAATTTTTGAAATTGGTTCATAAACGACTAAATTATCGCTGAACATACATAAAAAAAAAAAAAGATTCCGACGAATTGAGAACCTCCTCCTTTTTTTTTAAGGTCGGTTAAAAACTAAACTTTGTATCTGTGCTGTGTTTATAAAAATATAGTTTTTATTATATTTATTATTTATGGTAGTAAAGTCAGCCTGATTTCAGCAATAACGGAAAGGCTGTCTGGCTGTGATAATACTGTCATGTGTCGTTTTTGAGTGCAAGGCCGGAAGCCTAATGATGCAGAAGTATCTGATGAGGCCGCCATAGCGTATGTCACCATCATCATCATCATCAACACCCTTTAACAGTCCACTGCTGGACATAGGCCTCTACTTAGAAAGGAGGTTTTGTCCTACTATACCACGCTGGCCAGACGGGTTGGTATAGGGTTTGTTTCAAGTTTTCCTTCTCTTGGCAGTGATGTTAGCTGCTTATTTTGTTCTTCTAGTCGCCTCTTACGAGACCCATGGAATGAATAGGGGTGGTGACACTTTGTATTCTTAATCCGTCACCACACGGACGTATAGCGTATGTCACCATACATACATTATTTTATAGTCTGTATTCGCAATGTGAATGGTGACAACAACTCTTGGATTCTGCTCATGTTTTCCATCAGGCAGAGTAGAATCACTTTGGCTGGGTTCATATAAAGACGCAGCGTCAACAATCAAATCTAACACACTCAGTGCAGTAGGTAGCAACGTGACGACCGCTTAAACTATTCGCCAAAGGTTGTAATCAGCTTTATTACATACCACTTCAAGCCACATAAGAGGTAGAACCTTGTCTTTTAGCGGTTCTGTGATGGGGTTACCAGCCGACGTCCTCACAGACAAGTTGATCTGGATCCTAATTGAGAACTGCACGGGAGCTCCTACCGTCTGTGAACAAGAACCAGAGTTGGAGTTATTTACTCTATGCATATTATGATTTCACTCCACCTGACCTGTGGACGTCCTACACTACGTTTGCCGAGACACGGTCTCCACTCAAAAACACGTTTACCCCAACGATCCACAGGTCAGGTGGAGTGATGTTTGCGCAAGACAGCTGGCAGGAACTGAACCGAGGTACGTCTAGGTTCCAGGGACTTCTTTTCGAGGGTACACCTCGTTCCTTCTCCTTATAGTACCTGAGGCGGCGTGCGGTTTTAGTCGGTTCGAATCCGACGTAACCATCTAGTTGTGGTATCCGGGGGGATTTCGAAAAAAAAAAGTCGTGTGCATTTTTATCAACTTAAGCAAGAAAAGAATGACTGTGTTGTCAAGGCAACGGATAACGGCTGGTGTCGGCAGCACGCATGCGCTAATCTGCCTGTAGAGCACGGAGCCGCCACATCCTTATTGCACTGCAGTTAAAATTACATTCTCTATAGTTTTTTTTTAGGGTGTTAGGTTTTTTCGTTACGGAATTTATTGATTCGGTTGCCGCGCTCAAAGCCCGCCACAAAAGCTATACAATAGCTTAAAAATAAGGTGATTGGAAAAAATAGTAAAGTTTAGTTTAGTAAGCAACATAGCGCGGTCAGACCTAGATGGTTGACCGTTTATGGCTTGATATGTTATGCGTTTCCGTGATTCAGAGCTCACTATAAGCAGTCGGTCCCGGTTGTTATCATCAATAGCAGTCGTCAAGCTTAGTTGGAGGCATAAAAAACATCCAACGGCAAGATTACGTAGCCACAACCTGTCTTGCCAGTCTCAAACCCGCACTCGTCTGGCGTATGGCCTTAACGCTCTCCTGGGAGAAGACCCGAGCCCAGCAGTGGGACATTATAGGTTATTGAGGAACGTCTCCCTACTGTGTTTCTCCATGAGTGACACCATATTAAAGAATAACTCACCGGTTCCAGCAGATAAACTGACGAATGATTCTCTTTACTTGGTGTCATGCCTTCATAGTACGACTGCTGCACAGGATCTACGTCCATAAAATGTGGTTTCGTCAACATGATGGGGAACCCTGAAAATGATACGTTAAATAATATAATAAGCCAAATAAAAAAAAAATGTAGCGGTATTTATATTTTTATACCATCCTCGTCAGCCCGTTGTAGTCCATTGCTGGACATAGGTCTTTCAAAAAGTACACCACTGATCCCGCCACCTGGGTAAAGGGCGCCCCACAGTTGTGTGGGTTTGCCAAGATTCCACTTCAGACCTTGCTTACTCCAGTTGTTATCAGTTTTAAGGCATATATGCCCAGCCTATTGCCACTTTGACCTACTAACTTTCATAGCTATTTCGGTTATTTTTTATGGAAAAAAAGAAATCTCACCGTAGTAGCAGCCATGAATGTCTATACATCCTTCTGGAGGACAGTCATCTGAGCAACTGCAGGCGTAAGGAGAACTTTTGCTAAAAGCACTCTCATCCATCTGGTACCTGGAAAAAAAAATATATATATAATATTTCCGACATCTTACACACAACGCCGTCTAGCAGAAATCCCAAAATAAAAAATAATAATTTGTTATAATTTTTTATACAGAAAACATTAAACATAGAATAAATAGAAAACACTCAAACTCCGGAACAAACATTTGTGAATCACTGAAACATTTGGTCCCAGGAATCGAACCTCAATCATAGCTGTCGCATAAGATACAACTGCGCCACCGAAGCAGTTACAAAAGAAAATACGAAAACGATAAAATTGGATATATTATATATTAATTTCAACCAACCCTCACTCGGCCAGTGTGGCGACATATGGACCCCCTCCTGATAGGACTTAACCCAGCAGTGGGACGTGATGGGTTGTTGATGATATATTCGTTTGCTAATCTACCGCGTAAATGTCAGTTATCGCAATAGAATGTTGTTTTCCAAGGTCCAATCTATTTCCATATAGCAGTGTAGCGTGTACGCTAAACCGCGCACGTGGCTCGCCTTCGTCTACTTCTTTGTGGTTAAAGCCATGAGTTTCAATTATGTTTACTTCATCATCATCATCTACTTACTTGTAAGCATTAAACCCGTACTCCGTAGTTGTTTCTTCCAAGAAATTGAAGGGGAATGATCTGCAGGCTTGTTTTCTAAAAACAGTAATGCTACGCCCCTTTTCAAATCTTGGCGGCAGCATCAAACCTTCGAATGTTCCCGCCACTCTGTTGCAAGGAATGCTGAAAGAAGAACGTCTTATTAGGTACGTACTAAGTAGGTACGTGTTCATGAATATTTCGGACATCTTATACACAACGCCATCTAGTCCCAAACTAAGCAAAGCTTGCATTATGGGTACTGGACAAATACATAAACATACTTTTTTTTTGTAAATACATACATATTATACATGGAAAACCCCTAAACTCCGTAACTTATATTTGCGGATCAGACAAACCTTTGGATCGACTCGGGAATCGAACCCGAGACCTCATGCACGGCAGTCGCATACGATACCCACTGCGTCATCGAGGCAGTCAATACAAAGTGTCACCACACCTGTTCATCCTATGGGTGTTTAAAGAGGCAACGAAGGAAACCAACCAGTAAGCATGGTATAGTAGTTCAAAACTTTAAGAAAGTGGGACATATGTTTAGAAGTGAACTATTAAAATCTTATTGTGACTAAGTACTCGCAGTTTTTTTTAAAGTGACTCTACCCTGCCTGATGGAAAGCATGAGCAGAATCCAAGAGTGGGGGAAACCACACATCATTGCTGCAAATGCAGACAGTAAAGTATGGCGGCTTAGTGAAATGCTTTTTCACGCCCCGCTTAAAGGACCCGTTACCATAGTGGGAAAGAAACACGTGAGCTGGTAGTGAGTTCCATTCAGTTTTATTGAGAGCGCTCATAAAGAAGGACTTAATGAGTCAAAATAGAGCAAACTACACAATTTTACTTTTCTACTCTTCTAAATGGTATTATGCCCTTCGCAAACATCTATATATATATACGTAAAGCAACTTTATACACATTTTTACTAAAATCACCCGAACGGTAGTATGAAATTTCGCACATTACACATTTAATCAATAAATAAAACGTCACACACACTACGAAATCCGTGATTATAGAAGTTATAGTCTTACATTAGAACCTTAATATTGTTGCCACTAATAATTCAAATTATTTCGTCCACTTGTTGACCACTAGTACCATTAATAAGGCCAATAGTCATTAGCAACTCAAGATCACAAGAGCATTGCCAGTCTTTAAATCGACTCCCAAGAATCAGGGGAATAGGAAATTCAGGTTCTGGTAACCTCACTCACTGGATTATTCTTTTGAAGAGGCAGGGAAATTATTAGCCTTCTTTTTTTTCCTTACCTCGTATTCCAGTTAGTGTATCCCTGTTCTACGAGACCGCTGCTGTTATCCCAAGAGTTGACGGAGTATCGACGTTTAGGATCTTTCAGCTCAACCTCGGCGTACTGTACCTTCGATGTATATATCTGTAGAGAAGATGAGAAGTATTTTAAGAACATTTTCAATATTGACCGGCTGGACATCGTCGGTGACATCGCCTATTAACTCAAAGTCTAATGTGCAATCAAGTTGCCAGTGAAGTCAAGTGCGGTCTATATGTCCTATGTATTGCTGCAAATTACCTATAATTTTACATCTCTTTTTTCAGAAGTATAATTATAATTATCTTTTTTCCGTGGCTGGATAACAATAGAACAGGCTAGGTAGGAATTATTATTTTCTTTAATATTTACCAAACATATAAAAGTAACTGATACTACTGCGCAAAAGGAAACACTAGCGCGATTTAGACAAATTGTACAACGCCATCTATCGATGCATAACATAAAGTTTTTCTTTCTTAGTGTGTCAGACGTCTGAAAAAGTACGACATTTATTTTAATAAGAACCTAAAAACTAAAAACCTTAAAAATTATTATAATAACTAAAATATATTATTATTAGGAGTTGCTTTAGGCAAGGTTCCGAAGATACTGGTAGTTACTCAGATCTATTAATAAACATAAATACGAACCCTATCAAGTATTCCAAGTTTCTTGAAGTCGATCCATCCTGGCAGTAGTCCGTTGGCTACAGTCACCACAGGATCGTGGTATCCCCAGCTGACTTCATGCACGGAGAGGGTCTTGAACAGCTTCGAGCCCATTGTCTTCATGGAATAGTACACTCCAACATTCGGGAAATATCCTACCTTGTCAGCTGCTAACGTGCTGATAGCCTGGAAGAAAAGAAAGAGGTAATGGATTACTCATTATTTGTACATATTGTCACGGTGATTCACGCCCGTGCCTCGGAAAGCACGTTAACCCATCGATCCCGGTTGTCATGATACCTATGGCAATCGTTATTGGGAAGTCAGTGTCTTTACTGACAATTAATACAACCTTCGATTTCTTAGTAGGTGAAATCCTCTTTTCTAAGAAGAGGCCTAACTCCAGCAGTGGACTGTTGACGTGATACATTAAGGATACATTTAATATTTATTATACAAAAACAGATACAATTTGTTATACTTAAAAACTAATTTAGGTTATATTTATAAATCGAACATGACTTAGCTTCGTTGCCAAACTAGGTAAAACCTGTATTACGACTTACGGCGCCATTTCCCAACGGATTTCAAACTTAACTAGCTTAAAGTAAACTAAAGTTTGTTATATAGGAACATAATCTATACAAATAAATAAAATTGGAGTGTCTATTTGTAATATTAAAATAACCGATTTTTACTAAATGCATACGCATATGTATACACGGTACATTGTATATGTGTAAAGAAATTACATTTCTTTAAGTTTTGTTATTGTTTATTAAATTCTTTTATGGTTAGTTGATAAAGCAGAAACAATTTACTTCGCTACTTGATAGATGACGCTGTCAAAGTATTTGAGTGGACTGTAGATAAAGCAGACGGTTTCGAAGATGGCGTCAGTAAAATGTTAAAATTGTAAAACACGTAAACAGTCGGATAATAATAAAATAACTAATAAAGGGAATCGACAAGTGTAATAACTTTTAATGTCGTTTCTTTGTTTTTTCAGGTATGTTTAGTGATTATTGTAAGGTGTAGTTAAGTGAAAAATACAAATGTACAAATAATTTATACTAATAAAACTTTGTTTTTTCAGAGCAACACAAACGTTTATTTCGCCGATTCCCTATAAATTACACGAATTGTCTTATAAAACGACATTTCTAGTTAAAGAAAATGGAGAAGTTAAGATTTACTTTAGCGGTATTAGCGGCAAGTGATGGCAAAACAAATTTAATCTGCATAACCGCAATTGAAACACCCGATGGACGTAATTATAATGTTCCAGACGAAATGAAGCCTGCAAGCAAACACACGGGTATTGTGAGCACAGAGGTATTCACGAAGGTCAAGAATTCTCTAAAAAAAAGACATCAAATACGTAAATTGTGGATTCCATTATCTCCGGAATTGAAAAAAATCTATTTAGATGAAGGCGAAAATTTGCAGTTTGGAGATCAATATTTAGATGAAATTGCAGAGGAATCCAGACCACTAGTTCACAAAAACTGCGACGTCGGGTCTGGAAATAAAAACCTAGGAAAAACATCTGAAAAATTTTTAATTGAGAAATTTTCAGGGAAAAATTCCAATGTGAATCAATGGATAGGTGAATTTGAGAATGAGTGTGAACGATTCGAAATACTACAAGATACAGAGAAAATTGAGACTTTAAAGCATCTACTAGAGAAACAATGCCATGATTGGTACACTAGTATGTTGATAAAATTCACTGTAAATTCAGAATGGACTGTTTGGAAAAATAACTTTACTGAGACATACGGAAATAAAGGTTGGTCACAGGTTAAATATGCATTTGCCTATAAATTTCAAGCGGGTTCAGCACTGGAATATGCTACGAAAAAGGAAAGGCTGTTATTAGAGGTAAATAAACACATAGATACACAGACGATGATAAATCTTATCGCAACTGGCCTACCAGATTACATATTGGGCAAAATTGATAAGGAATCTATTACATCCACTGCAAGTCTTTTCAATGAAATTGGTAAATTTGAGCATACAACAAATAAACATACCTACTATAAACCAAAACGAGACACATTTGAAAATAAAGGAAAATATGATAAATATCAAGCCTGCAAAATCTGTGAAAATTTGAACAAGGGAACTCGTTATCACCCAGAAGAAAAATGCTGGTTTAAAAAAAGTGAGCAACAAGATAACAAGAATAATTTGACATACAAAAACAACATATTTTATAAAAAAGTAAAAAAACATGAAAAAATAATACTGTCGGAAGATTTCAGTATAAAATTTATAAAAAATATTCATGAAAATATGTGCCACATAGGTGTAAGACAGATGCAAAAAGCAATTGGTACAAGATATACAGCAAAAAAATTAACAGCAAACATAAATAATATTTGTAAAACTTGCGATATATGTATAAAGAATAAAACAAGAGGACAAGCAAAATATGGCCTAGTGTCACACTTAGGACCCGCCACAAAACCATTTGAAATTATCTCCATAGACACAATTGGAGGCTTCGGAGGCTCGCGGTCGACGAAGAGATATCTACATCTTTTAGTGGATCACTTTACTCGTTACGCATATATACTAACCTCGAAGACACAGAATGCAAAGGACTTCATAAAACTAGTTAGTAATATAACGAACTTAAATGATATTGATATTATTCTCGCAGACCAGTACCCTGGAATAAATTCAAAGGAGCTTAAGACGTTTTTGAATGACAAATCAATTGCGCTAGTTTTCACCGCAGTAAATTCACCATTTTCAAATGGCTTAAATGAGCGATTAAATCAAACGCTGGTCAACAAAATAAGATGCCAGATAAATGAAAAACCTAACACCATAGCATGGACAACAATTGCTCATAACTGCGTAAGTAAATACAACGACACGGAGCATACAGTCACCGGCTTCGCACCGAGATACCTACTAGATGGGACAGATGTTACAATTGTGCCAAATGAATTAAAACAAGGCAAAAGAATAGAGGAATGGATTGAAGATAGGAAAAAAGCGTTACAAAATACAATAAAATCTCATAACTATAATAAAATGTTGATTGACAGAAAAAGAAAAGACTATAGTTTTAATAGGGGTGATTTGGTATATATTGAGAATGGACATAAATTAAATCGGAAAAAACTGGATGAGTTAAGGATTGGACCTTTTAAAATTGAAGAAAAAATATCATCGTCAATATATAGAATAGATACAGGACACAGAAAATCCGAGTCAAACCTTTTTCACGTCACAAAGCTCATTCCAGTTCCAAAATAAAGAACCGAGTTATGAACATGATGTACAACGAGTATGATTTAGTTATAACTATTATAATAATTATAAGTAAGTTTAGGTATTGTTACCGAAAATTTCGATGAAATTTTCTGCCCTGGGGGAGGAGTTGTAAAGAAATTACATTTCTTTAAGTTTTGTTATTGTTTATTAAATTCTTTTATGGTTAGTTGATAAAGCAGAAACAATTTACTTCGCTACTTGATAGATGACGCTGTCAAAGTATTTGAGTGGACTGTAGATAAAGCAGACGGTTTCTAAGATGGCGTCAGTAAAATGTTAAAATTGTAAAACACGTAAACAGTCGGATAATAATAAAATAACTAATAAAGGGAATCGACAAGTGTAATAACTTTTAATGTCGTTTCTTTGTTTTTTCAGGTATGTTTAGTGATTATTGTAAGGTGTAGTTAAGTGAAAAATACAAATGTACAAATAATTTATACTAATAAAACTTTGTTTTTTCAGAGCAACACAAACGTTTATTTCGCCGATTCCCTATAAATTACACGAATTGTCTTATATATGATAAAATATTTTTTTTTACAATTGTTGTCTGTCTGTCTGTTTCTTCTGGGCTATCTCTGGAACTACTGGACCAATTTCGACGGGACTTTCACTGGCAGATAGCTGATGATATAAGGAGTTACTTAGGCTACTTTTTCAGACTAGCTTTGCCCCGCTGCGTTGCCCTCGGTTACAACAACAAACGAGGGTAACACAGTTTACTATTACCTTTCGCCCGCGGCTCCACCCGCGTGGATGTCGGTTATCGCGATAAAAAGTAGCCTATGTCCTTTCTTAGGCTCATTTTCTGCTTTCTGTAGTCTTCTATGAAAGAATAGTACCGCCCCGGTCAAGTCATTCGTGTTTAAATTAACAAAGCTTAATACCTTAAGTTTTTATAATTTATACTCTCGATTGTCGGCATTTGGTAGAACTTGATAAAATTCATTCTTGAAATTAATCTCATTTGTACTTCTATTCCACTATTTCATCATCATATACAACCCCATAACGTCCCACTGCTGAGCTCGGCTCTTCTCTCAAGAGAGGGTTAAGGCCATACGTCCCCACGCTGGCCTAGTGCGGGTTCGGGGCTCACAAGACACGTTGTGGCTACGTAATCTTACCGTTGGATGTTTTTAAGCCGCCCGGAGGCCTCCAACTAAGCTTCCCAAACCAAACGGTCACCCATCTAACTTCAACCGCGCCGTCATTGTTTACTCTATATATTCTACTATTTAATGAACTTTAAACTTTTGCCTGACCGGTTTCGGCTTATATCTTATCAGAGGTTTAATTTCAAGAATGTACCTTAAGTTTTTGAATACAAAAGCAATTAGATATATGGGTTTTTATAAGATTAGATATACACATGTTACCCTACCCTTTTCTTTCAGTATTATTTATTAGTACACGTTTTAAAGATATGTACCTACAGACCTTCAACTTCAATGGGTCCGTGCCATATTTAAATATGTCTAAATAGTTGTAATGTGTTAAATAAATATGAGAAAAACAAGCAAATCTATTCAAATAAATAAAATTGAAATGTTTATTTGCATTATCAAATGAAAAATAAATGAATAAAATTTGCGTGATTTCTATGTAGTTTTGGGTATAACATGTAGGGATTTAAAATAAAAGTGTGTTTATGTATTCATATCAGATGTTTAGTACCCATAATACAAGCTATTCTTAGTTTGGGACGAGATGGCGTTGTGTGTAAGATGTCCGTAAAAAGTATTATAAGTAGTTATTTATAAAAGTAATTTACTAAATTCATAATTATGGAAGTCTCTACGGTACTTACAACAAGAAGGCATTTTTTTCTCCTGTCTGTCTGAATGCCTGAAATGTCTGTCCTGAATGCTAATCTTTCGATGTCTGGACCGATTTTGACGCAGCTTTCACTGACCCATAGCTGATGATATAAGGAGGAACTTAGGCCACTCCTATCCGATTAGTTTTATCGCGAGATAGAATGAAGAATGCCACAGTGCGCGTCTTGTACGCAGTACAACTGCCAGGTACTTGTACTTTCAAAATATATGTATTAAGTGAAAATCTACACAAGTTTACGTGCTGGCCTTGAAAGTCGCCGTTTTAGTGTGACCGACATACGCTCTCGAACTAAACGAACCTAACCTAACGAATGTTATCATATAAATCGCGAGTATAAAAAATAGCTCTCTGCCAGCGAAAGTCCCGTTAAAATCCAGAAGCTTTACCAGATACACATTCAACCAAAAACAGTTTATACTGTAATATGTATTTATTTAAAAGTTGTTCATTTAATATTACATAGACACTTACATTTTTTATTTATTGTATAGATTTGCATATATAGTACATAAGTACCTACAATAACTTTAAATTATATCTACATAAATACTCAGAACAAGCATTGCTTTAATAAATTTCGCACCTACAAGAATTCCGGACAGCTTAGCAACTAAAGTCATAACTGTATATCAATTTGACAACATGTTTGCATATATTTACATTTAAAGTAAACATTATGCATATGTAATTTATATTTAAGACATAACTTTAATACTGTTTCTAGATTATTATATGTTTACTATCTGCGCCCCGCGGTGTTAAAAAGAAGCCTACATATTATAACTCATTTTTAAATTAGCCATTTACAAACTATCATTATGGTTGCTATGCAAGTGTGTTAGGCATAGCAACCTGTGAATTATTTACAAGAGATATTCAGTGATACATTTCGACATCTACGAGACGACGAGAAGAAGTGGCAACACTGCCCGAGTGACATGTAAAAATTTTGTTCCGTATTTTAAAATTAATTTTAATTAGTAAATAAGTTAGATTATGGTGTAATTATTTGTGTAAACGTATCATAAATGCGTAAATACTCATAATAAAATTGTTATCCTTAGAATTGTTAAAGTTTTTCGGTAAAACAACAATACCGGTAACCTAGAAACATCAGCTGACGTTCTAACTACGGACATAGACGGATAATTCAGGGAAGTATTGTTTACTTTTAATTAATAACAGCACACAATCGTCACTTTAACTCTCATAAACATCCATGCCAATTTCTAGTATAGTTTTCTTGCTGATTTATTACCTAAAAAATTTTTTTATTGAGAACCGGTCATTATACAACTAAACATAGTTGAAATATAGAAATTCCAGTTGTTATTTCCAAATCGATCTATTCTTTAGTGATTTAGATACGTGTAGATCGTTTGTTGTGCATTATTGTCTTTAATTGATATCTTAATTAGTTAAGTTTAAATTTTTATTTTATAGTGCAACATACCCACTTATGAAAAAGTTAATCCATAAGAGAATAAAACCTTTGAACTTGAATATTTATTCAATTACTTAGATACATTGGACTAATTAATCTTTTAAAGCTAATATACTTCATTTAGTTTCATGGAACTGAAAGCTTCATCTGTCTTTTTACCCCTTTCTTCGCTAACTTTCCTTTAGTGTTCTATTCTATCAGTTCTCACCGTTTCTTTACTTTAAATTTTCAGTAACCAATTCTTAAACCATGCCTGTGATGACCCGAAAGGCTGCTGCCCAGGCTATGGAGCTAAAATTGAGAACGGCCCTCCAAGAGCTCAAAGAATCAAACCTCCAAGTCCAACAATTGTTACAGGAGAGAGAAGAGAGTGAGGTGGAGGTTGATAAAGTTAATAGCAAAAACTCAAGCTTAAAACGGCAGCTAGTAGACCTACATCAGCAATACTTGGACGTTGTTGATGAACGGGATCAGCTGAAGGTGGTCACAGATGGTTTCAGTAATTGTAGTATTTTATATGATCAGGCTTTATTTAAAATTAGGGACTTGGAGGATGAGTTAGTTCATGCCAATAGTTGTATAATAAAGTTAGAGAAAGAAAAAGCATGTAATCAGGTTAAAGAAACAAACCTCTTATACAATGAATTATTAAATAGTGATTGTAACCCCCCTTCCTTAATAACTATTGATCTGACTGAAGATTCCTTACTGAAACAGAATTATTCAGTTAGCAATAAGAAAATAAAAAAGTATGCAAAACTGAATAGATTAATTAAAAAATGTTATCAATTTAGGAAACAACACAAACACTTTTCCAAATATATTCCACTGAGGAAAGAGCGTGTTAAATTAGTTAATAAGTTAAATAATTACCAAATAAAGTTAGAAGACAGTATAAAAATATATGAAATTGATTGATACTCAGTATTTGCAGTCTGAAATACAGGTACTTCAGGACTCACTACGTTCCCTTTCTAGTAGGTATGAAATTTCTCAGAACGAAATTAAAGAACATATTTTTGCAGCAAAGGAGTTGGTAATGTGTCAATGTTTTTGTCAGACAGTTACCAACCATGATACTGTCCAGCCTGAGGTAATGGAGTACCCGTCCCAGGTTGAGAATTTGTCTCAGGACAGTATACTGAACCAAGAATCAACTAATATGACACAAGATTCACACATGGTACAGCCTGAGTTATATGATAGTCTGCCTGAGATTGATAATTTTGTCTCACCTAATAGTCATGATTGTAATCATTCAGTTATGTTCTCTGACAGTATAGGTAGGGGGCTAGGTAAATTAATTAGTAATAACCTGAGTTATTGTACCCAAAACAATTGTATGCCCGGGTCAACCTACAAACAGATTATGGCATCAGTAACAAAAACTGTTTGTGATCCTAGTACCACCATTAGTATATGTATTGGCAATAGTTCTAAGATTAAAAAGGAAGACATCACTGACTGTGTTTCAGAGTTGTTGAAGTTGAATTGTAAGAAAATCATATTGTGTGCTTTTCCATATTTTGAAAATTTAAGTAATAGTAAAAACAATTACATTCACATGTTAAATAATCATATACATTTTTTAGTAGGTCACTATAGTGATAAACTTATATATCTTGATATCAACACTTTTGTTGATAAACTTAGATCAACTCGGGGTAAAGTGCATCTACCTATTAGTTGTAGACACAAAATAGCTAGGCTATTAGCTTTTAATATTCACACAGACATAAGTAGTATGTCTAAGTTTAGTTATATTATTAACACGGCGACTATTAGTAATAATAGTAATGTACAGGTGACTTTAAATGAATATAGCATTAGTGCTATAAATGTTTACAAACATTGTACTGAGGAGAATCCATGTGTCACCGTGGAAAATCCTCAATTAGTATCTATTAGTAATAGGGTCTTTTTGTCTGAGGATGGCACGGGAGTCTCCAGCCTCACTCCAAATATTAATATTAATTTAAACTAGAAAGTGAGACAATGGAAGGTACCATTAACAATATTGTTAATCCTACCAACAGTAAGGTACCTTCTTGCACTCAATTAGTTAGCAAAAAGGGGCCTCATCAGAACACCTTAAAATTATTCCACCAAAATATCCAAGGCATTTCTTCCAAATTATTAGAAATTGAATTGTTTTTAGAAAATAGTAAGTTTGATATTATTTGTTTTACTGAGCATTGGCTACAGGATTACCAAATGCTTATTAACTTTGAGATCTATATGGTGGGTAGCTGCTTTAACCGTAAAACTATGCTTCGTGGAGGTTCCTTAATTTTAATAAAAAATAGTTTTAAATTTAAGCAACGTATTGACATAGTGGATCTTTCGGTTGAACATTGTGTCGAACTGTCCTGTGTTGAGCTAGATAAGCATGTAATTGTGTGTGTGTACAGACCCCCAAACTATCAAAACTTTACCTTATTTGAATCGATAATGGAAGATGTCCTGGCAAAACTTGCAGCCAGTAATAAATATACAATTATTTGTGGTGATTTTAATATCAATATTTTAGAAGAAAATTCAAATAGTAGTCGGTTAATAAATCTTTTTAAGTCATTTGACTTGACCAACACTTTTATAGAACCTACTAGAGTCACTCCATCTTCTGCTACTTGTATAGATAATGTTTTCTGCAATTGTAATTACTTAGATAAAGCCATAGTAAATTGTCTACCGTCTGACCATAGTGGACAAACAGTAACTTTTAGGTGTAACATGCCATTGCAAAAAGTTCAGATTAAATTTAGACCTATAACTTCCAGCAAATTAGATAGGTATAATAATTCCCTACAAAACAAATTAAGTCTTATGAGCCTTGACGATATTAATATAAATCAATTGTATGAGCGTTTCTTTTCAATAGTTCACACGGAATTCAACAAAACTTTTGAAAAGAAGACAAAAAGTATTTGCCCTAAATTTATATTTAGTGATTGGGCAACTAAAGGTATCAGAATAAGTAGGGAAAGACTATTTGAGCTTTATGGCCTTAAGCCTTTTATAAACTCTGAAACTTTTAACAAGTATGTTGCTAAGTATTCAAAAACTTTTAGAAATACATGCAAGGTTGCTAAAGCCCTGCACATTAGCAACAAGATTAAATCAGCAGAAAATAAAATAAAGACAGTTTGGAAAGTCATAAATAACGAGACTAACAGGAAGAAAATACGTAACACTAGCTACACATTAGATACAGCATGTGGTCCTAAAAGCTCAAATCAGGAAGTAGCTGAAGAATTTGTAAATTTCTTTACTAATATACCATCAAAAACTACAGAGGCTCTTAATTCCTCACCTGATGTCTCAATTGATTTATTAAAGGCGAATGTGTCTAGCTGCCTGGCTGAATTTAAATTTAAACACATTTACCCTAAGATAGTTATTAAGGCTTTCCGGCAAATAAAAATCAAACTGACCGAAGATCTATGGGGAATGTCTATCAAAGTTTGTACATCCATACTTGAGACTATAGCCCCATACTTAGCTTTAATTTTTAATTTATGTGTTGACCAAGGAGTTTTCCCTGATTTAATGAAATACAGTAAAGTAATACCTCTTTTCAAATCCGGGGACAGTAAAGATACTAATAATTATAGACCTGTATCCGTGTTACCAGTTTTTAGCAAAGTTTTTGAAAAGGTAATGCTTAATCAAATGCTCGATCATTTTAACACCAACAGAATCATACATGATCAACAGTATGGTTTCACCAAGGGACGTTGTACAACTGACGCCGGTGTAACCTTATTAAAGCATATATTTACTGCGTGGGAAGAGTCCCAAGACGCCATAGGAATTTTTTGTGACCTCTCCAAAGCATTTGATTGCGTAAATCACGACACATTACTTTTGAAACTTGAGCATTACGGACTAGGAAAACTTGCACTGGATTTGGTTAAATCTTATTTGAGTGATAGACAACAATATGTACAAATAAATGGTGTTAATTCACAGGGTTTAAAAGTAAAAATGGGGGTTCCTCAAGGCTCAATATTGGGTCCTTTCCTCTTTCTAGTATATATAAATGATCTACCATATTTATTAAAAAATCAACCTCATAATATCTTGTTATTTGCTGATGACACTTCCTTAATTTTTAAGATAAAAAGACGGGCCCAAAATCTAGATGACGTGAATAATGCCCTAGTTCAAGTCCAGAATTGGTTCACAGCAAACAATTTGGTATTAAATGAAAAAAAAACCAAATGCATAAGATTTGCTTTACCGAATGTTAAGAGTAGTGATTGTGATATAATTTTGAATAAAGAGAAACTTGAATTCGTAGATAAAACTGTTTTCCTGGGGATTACGCTTGATGCAGGGCTACAATGGGGTTCTCATTTAACATCTCTTGCGGGGCGGCTAAGTTCAGCAGCATATGCTATTAGAAAAATCCGTCAATTTACTGATGAAGATACCGCTAGACTGGTCTATTTCAGTTACTTTCATAGTATAATGTCTTACGGCATCTTGTTATGGGGACGGGCTGCAGATATTGAGTCTATATTTATTCTGCAAAAAAGAGCCATCAGAGCCATATATAATCTTCGTAGGCGCGATTCTCTAAGGGAACTGTTTAAGAATATTGGCATCATGACGGTACATAGTCAATACATCTACGAAAACATAATGTACGTTAGAAAAAATCTTCATCTTTTTGGCAAAAGAGGTGACAAACATAATTACAGTACTAGAAATAGGGACCAACTAGTTCAGCCAGGCTTTAGACTCGCTAAAGTAGACTCTTCTTTTATGGGGTACTGTTTGAGATGCTATAATAAAATTCCACAAAGTATTCTTGAACTGAATGAGACAAAATTTAAAACATGCATTAAACGCACACTATGTAAGCAAGCATATTACAAGTTGAGCGATTATATCGCTGATAAAAATGCTTGGCTCAATGCTGGTCCTGCTTCACAAGGACAGGGGCGCATAAATTGATAGCATTGAATGGTATTGTTGGAGCTGCTGAAGATTGTACAACTTTCTTTGCATTGTATAGATTCAATCTCTTTAGTGTTATATAATCGCATAGCCCATATTGTGTGAGTACTATGTACTAGGAAGCTATTCAAGCTATCATTCACTGGAAACCTACGTCTTTTCTTGACCTGAATCTGCCCTGGCGGTTGAGAGTATGTCATGCTCACTCAAATGTCACGCTGATGGTGGCGCGTGTGTCTGATCATTTGATTCCCTTCAAAATGGTTGAGTTGAATGGTGCGGATCCATGCGTCATGTTCGTGAACGGGCGCTGTCAGTTGTGACTGGTCATCTCTTAGTTGCCACGGCTTATTTGAATTAATTATTTTATTTTTCAATTGTATTTTTGTTGTACTATGGACACTTTTAACGTGCACGTCTTGCTACATCGTTCTCACATAATGTACCATCTCAACATGAATGATGTAACCATGATTTTGTAAAAACATTTTGATTTAAAAGAGTGTCCATGGAGTTTCTTGCCCGTTCTTCTCCATAGAGATCTACGCTAGGGAATGGGCAACTACAGTACTTTCACAGTTTTTGTGTCTTGTGACTGGGACTGTAGCTACATTTTTGTTTCGACAATTCAAAAGTGCCTGTAACTGGCCTACTTGAAATAAATGCTTTGATTTTGATTTTGATTTTGATTTACGATTTATCTATTTTTATAATCACCTAGCTTTCGCCCGTGTATCTCGGTTATTGCAGTCAAAAGTAGCCTACGTGTTATTCTAATTATATGCTATATTACTGTAAAGTTTCATTCAAATCTGTTCAGTAGTTTTTGCGTGAAAGAGCAACAAACATACATACACACACATACATACATACATACATACTAACAAACTTTTGCGTTTATAATATTAGTAGGACTAGCTAAGCCCCTTGATATTACTCGCGAGGTTAGTTGCTTTTGAATCGAATTTTGTTCACTATTTCATTGGTTTAATTTTACTGCTTATAATATCAGTTATCTGGTATCGAAAGTCCCGTTATATTTGACATAGTCATTCCAGGGATCAGCCGTAAGAAACAGACAGACACTTTTTGATGTGACAACGTCTTATAATTGGAGCTGGCTGCACGCACGAAAAACATGACTCATGCAGCGTTACCTCGTTGTGAGGCGTTCTATTTAAGGCCGTGTTCAGACCAAACGTATGGTCAGCCGCCGAATGTGAGCAGGCTCACTGTGAGCCCCAGTGTGAACGTGAAAATAAACGGTATTTTTCGTTCACAGTATGCTTACAATACGCTATAGCTTACAATACGCTAATGGTGTGAACAAAACAGTCGGCTTTGTATACGTTCAACTATCGTCAGTAAACCGACTTTACAGACAACCGAATTTTTTTTCAAAGATATGTTTTTTTATTTAAGTGCCCTATTGCTGTATCTACTATCAAATATATTTAGTGCAAGCTATTAATTTGAAATTAGACACAGACACTTCAATGCATTTATTTGTATTGTATGTATTGTATGATTAACTAAAAAAAATAATGGATATAACTTTTGTCAGTAATAGCTAATTTACGTCAAGGTTTTTTATTTAAATCAATGTGTAAGTAGATTTATAGTTCTGGGATCAAAATTTAATTAATTCAGATTACTATTGAAAAAATATTTATTTTAAAGTGCCGCGACGCTGTTGAAGGTTACAGAAAAAAACTGTAGACATTTTTTAAATCATTGTAGGTCTATCAATAGATGTAGAACTGCCTCGTTGGCCTAGTGGTTAGCGTATGCGACTGCTCAAGATCAAGAGGTCTCGGGTTCAAATCCCGGGTCGGGGCAAAAAGTGTTTTTTGGGTTTTCTTAGGAAATTCCTAATAGCAGCCCCCGGAGTTTGGACGTTTGGCGGTGATTCACGCCCGTGCCTCGGAGAGCACGTAAAGCCGTCGGTCCCGGTTGTCATGAACATCTATGGCAATCGTTATTGGGAAGTCAGTGCCCTCAAACATACTGACAACTAGTTCAACCTACGAAGTTCAGTTCTCCCTTAGGGTTGCGGAGGTCCGATGCCAGTCGCTCCGTGGAAAAACTGAAATTCAGGTAAAACCGGTTGAACTAGCAGCCGACCCCAAATAAATTTGGGAATAAAGGCTAGGAAGATGATGATGATTGTAGATCTATCAATATTTAGTAGGAAATGAGAAAAAAGGTACTGTTTTTAGGGACCTTAGTTCATAATTCGGAATCCTTATGGTTTCGTCATGTTCGTCTGTCCGTCTTCGACTTACCGTCCAAACGGTTAGTGCTAGAAAGATGAAAATTTGCATGGATATGTGTTTTTATTACATCGACAAAGAAATAAAGTAAAATCACTAACAAAATTTTTATTTGGGGTCTTTGTACCAAGAACGAATCATTTGACTTTTCTTTCTAAGAAACGTTGATAAATATTATTGCAAATATGTTATAGAATAATCCACGATTTCTTAATTATAAATTTATCTTTAAAAGATAAGTTTTAGACATGATGATATAAATATAAGTAATTAAACAAAATTTAATGATCATAATTGAAAACAAAATTAACACAAATGACGTCCAAAGCCAAATCTAGTAACACTACATAAAAATTGATAAAAAAATACTGTTCATGTAAATTTTAGATAATTAATTAGATCAGTCGCACTATATAGAAAAAAGTTGATGTATAAATTAACAATATTAATTATTATGACTACGTATGACATTTACATATGTCATCATATCATCTCGATCAAAAACATATGAATTATTTACATTTTTACTGACTATTTCTGTGACAACCAGAGATATTTGTCATAGAGGTAATAATTTACCCGATCTTATCATCTTTTCAGATGATTCAAACAGCGTCTCTGTGGCAATATTAAGTATGGCTATAGCTCAGATGAATTTAGTATGTACATAAGGGCTGCAGAGTTCAATACGAGAGCGACAGTCGCAATTGATCGATCGACACCTTAGTATAAGAATGCGAGGTAATGACTGGGTCTAATAGGCACTTATTCGTAAACATACAATATAATTATTTAACACAAAAAATGCTAAGAGTTTCCAGAAATACCCAAAGCATGTCAAAAGTCTAAAAATACATCTATTATTTCAATCATGAACAAACAAAAACACAGATATAACAGTTTATTATCATCAAATGGGTGTGAATGACGCTAATTTGAATTATTATTCAAATGACCGTCATTCACACTTTAGTACTATCTGAAAAAATGGAAGCGCTCATAGGAGGCCGTCAATAAATCACATCATCTTTTTTTGGCATTTCTTAACCCCCTTCCCCCTGATACGTAGTGAGCTTAAGACTACCCCTCACCCCCTATATCACGTGTAGTTTTGTTGAAATACAAAGAATATTGTTGTTTTTGACTGACAGAAAAATAATAAAACAAATGCGAAAATTTGCAGAAAATTTAATACGTGATATTTCTCGTTCTATTGTGTACACCCCCCTCCCCAATTTGAGCCTCACGTGATTATAGACAGCCCCTGTGATTGGAAACAATCATCGAGGATGAGCAGCGACGGCGCGGTCATTACATAGAGGGGTTACCGTTCATGGCATGATATGTTATGAGCATTTCCTAGATGCGGAGGTTACGTTTAGCAGTCAGCCCCGCTTGTTATCATAAGATAACAGTCGTGAAGCTTAGTTGAAGGCCTTCAACATGCAAAACATCCTACAGTAAGATTATTAGTCTGGATAGTCGGGAACCCGCTGGCCGACAGCGTGGAGACGCATGGCCTTAACTCTCTCCTGAGAGGAGACTCGAAACCAGCAGTGGGATGATATGGGTTTTTGATGAAAATGAAAAAAACAACATTACTTGGACAAAAAAGTTAAAATTTCATAGTTTTAACACCTGCGTCATTTCCTTTGGCAATAACTTATTTTAAGATCCAATGCCATAAAAAATAATAGGTAGTAGAGCCACGCTGATTTCAGCATGACTGGACCGGCTCGACCGGGACAGTACTACCCTCACACAGAAGATCATCCTAATAATAAAAGCACTCTTGCTGTCGTATTTCGTTGGTGAGTGTGAGACCGGAGGCCCAATCATTCTGCATAATTCTCCCGGCCTCCGAAGGGGGAATGATGCAGAATTATTTAGCCAGGCTGACATGGTATGGGTCACCATGCTACATATAGCATACCATTGTGAGGGTAGGCAATGGCCTACCCTCACAATGAACCCCTAGTCCTGGATTCTACTCAAGCGTTCCATCGGGAACTAATGCAATTTAATTTAGCAAACTAGCTAATCGTAGTAGGATGGAAACACATAAATAAATAATAAATAAATAAATAAATATTTGGACATCTGACACACAACATCATCTAGTCCCAAGCTAAGCAGAGCTTGTGTTATGGGTACTAGACAACTGATATAAATACATAAACATACTTTTTTTTTGTAAATACATACATATTATACATAGAAAACACCCAAACTCCGAAACAAATATTTGTAAATCACACAAATAATATTTGGTTCGACCCGGGAATCGAACCCGAGACCTCTTGATCAGCAGCAACTAACGCTAACCACTAAACCAACGAGGCAGTCAATAAAATAAATAAATAAATATTTCGGACATCTTACACACAACATCATCTAGTCCCAGCAGAGCTTGTATTATGGATACTAAACAACTGATATAAATACATATGTTTACTTTTATTTAAATAAAATTATTTCAATACATACATATTATACATAGAAAACACCCAGACTCCGAAACAAATATTTGTGGATCACACAAATATATGTTTCGGGAATCGAACCCGAGACCTCTTGATCAGCAGCCGCAGCCGCATACGCTAACCACTAGACCAACAAGGCAGTCTTTATAAACGTTTCATGTCTTATACGTTTCGTTTCATCTCTTAATAGTGGGTTTATATTAAGATCGAAAGCACAAAAGATTGATAGGTTCATGTACTTACAATTAGAGGCAGGTTTGGTACGACAATGTTTAAATCCTTTGGGTCTCCCACGGACCCTTCCCTGGTGAACTCCAGAGTGATCTTTGGGTTCATGGTCAATACTCCCCGCTCGCGATCAACGTGAAGGTTCTTGTTCGTTCGCACCTCTCTGGGGACAAAACAATTTAATCATAAATAAATCTAACTTAAAGTTTACAACAAAACTTAAAGTTTACAACAAAACTTAAAGTTTCCAACAAAACTTAAAGTTTACAACAAAACCTAATGAGTTGATCTGTACTCTGTACAAAAAGCTTAAAGTTGTCGTTCTAACTTATTTTTTACACTTTAATAACTATACTTTCAACTGTCATTAGTAATCGTCTTTTCAATAATTTTAACAAAAATAACCGACTTCAAAAGCTTCTATTCCGAGTTTACAAATCGCGACAAGTGTGTCTATGAAATTTAAGGAGTTTCCTCGATTTCTTCAGGATCTTATCATCAGATTATGATTTCCGTACCATTGGACTACATGGGAGGCACCAGCTTTTATAATAAAATATTATTAAAAATCGGTTTACTCAATCGAAAGTTCTGTGTTAACAAACATAAAATAAAAATACAATCAAATTCAGAACCTTCTTTTTTGAAGTCGATTAAAAAAACGGGACACTAAAACAACACTATAGTCCTTTAAATATAGTTTACTCTCTGTGACTGATGGCTTCGAAGTATTTTTTGGAAACCGACGAAGTCTAATTGCCAGCTCACGTGTTTCCTTCCCACTTTAATCCCGGGTCCTTTAAGCGGGGCGTGAAAAAGCATCTCACTAGGCCGCCATAGTGTGGACCCCCATACGGCCTGCATTCGCAGTAAGTGTGGGCCTTCCTTTCGGATTCTACCCATGCTTCCATCAGGCAGAGTAGAGTCACCGTGGCCAGCGATAAATTAAAAAATAATAACAAAAACTAATGCCTAAAATGTCCCTCGTAAGTTGTTAAATGACATTCGTTGGTCTAGTGGCTAGCGTATGCGACTGCTCATCGAGAGGTCTCGGATTCGATTCGCGGGTCGGACCAAAAGGTTTGTGTGATCCGCGAATATTTGTTTCGGAGTTTGGGTGTTTTCTATGTATAATATGTATTTTTTTACAAAAAATAGTATGTTTATGTATTTATATCAGTTGTCTAGTTACCCATAATACAAGTTCTGCTTAGTTTGGGGACTAGATGGCGTTGTGTGTAAAATGTCCGAAATATTTATTTATTTATTATTTTATGAACTGTATATAATATTTTTAACACTATTTCTAATTTCCCGTTAGATAATTAATCAAATTCTCCCAACATTCCAACTAATTACTATTCCAGTCAAGTTGGACGAGTATCAAGTAAAGTTGATGTATAGTGGTGTCAAATTATGCGTATTCGTGGTCACGATATACGTTTGGCACTAATGAAAATCTGTTGGTAAGTGGATCGTGATTATGAGTAGAAGGATCCCTTATCGGATACATGAATACACCTATCCTTAAATAACTTATTTGAGTGCCTTGTTGGTCTAATGTTATGCGGTTGCTGATCAAGAGTTCTCGGGTTCGATTCCCGCGTCGAACCAAAAGTTTCTATGGTCTGCACATATTTGTTTCGGAATTTGGGTATTTTCTATGTATAATAATAAAATATATTATGTTTTTGCGTATATTATAACCTAAGAAATCTATAATTTGACGACTTTTTAGGCATCAAATTGCCATTAGCATTAAACCGAGGATCGAACTACGTGGCGTGCAATTGGAGAGGCCTATGGTTTTTTTTTTTTTTTTTTTTTAATTTAGTGCTGCCAAAATGACTTTGCTCAGCCTGATGGAAAGCTCAAGCAGAATCCACGAGTGGTGGCCACCGTCCACACTATGGCGGCCTAGTCAGATGCTTCTTCACGCCCCGCTTGAAGGACCCGGAAACACATGAGCTGGTAGGGAGTTCCAGTGTCCAGCGGTAGACTGCGATTAGCTGATGATGATGAAATCTAGGGGGATGATGATGAATTCAGATAATTTGCTGTCCTAGTGTAGTTAGATTTAGTTCAACATTTGTCAGAATATCTCAAGACTTTTAAAGTTCTTCTTGTTAATTGCTATACCAAGGAGAAAAAATTACAAAAGTCGTTAACTTATTGTACATCACAAAAAAATCAATTAAGATTTTGTGGCTCAAAAAATGACAGTGATGTATATAGATGTATGGTGGAGTATTTTTAAACGTCAAAGATTAGTTATAAAGCGGCAAAAACCTTTAAGAATAGATCTTGGATGGACATGCTGTCTGAATTTACTCAAACCTGTCTAGAAGTACAAAATCCTAGCTAAACTAAGCCACTATGGGGGTTTAGTGAGATGCTTCTCCATCTTTGGGCCTCCGGTCTCAAACTCGTCAACAAAATACATGCTCACATACACGGATGCTGTCATTTTAATTAGACGTTCAGTGTAAGGGTTGTTTGGCGGTGATTCACGCCCGTGCATCGGAGAGCACGTAAAGCCGTCGGTCCTGGTTGTCATGAACATCTATGGCAATCGATATTGGGAAGTCAGTACCCTCAAATATACTGACAACTAGTTCAACCTTCGAATTTCAGTTCTCCTTTAGGGTTGCGGAGGTCCGATGCCAGTCGCTCCTTGGAAAAACTAAAATTCAGGTAAAACCGGTTGAACTAGTAGCCGACCCCAAATAAACTTGGGATTAAAGGCTCGGAAGATGGTGGTACTACCCGGGTCGAACCAGCGCGGCGTGGCTCTACCAACTTTTAAAATAGTTGGTTTGAGTAGACCGACTTATTTTTCCCGAATGAACTGATTTCTAGTGTCTTTTGAGCAGTGAGTTGCCTGAAGTAGCAATGGGTTGGTTATATAAGCCGAAGAATGAATAACCGATGGGGTAAACGGGATCTTGAGTGGAGACCGCGTCTCGGCAAACGTAGTGTAGGACGTCCACAGGCTAGAAGGAGTGATGATTTGCGCAAGACGGCTGACAGGAGCTGGATACGAGAAGCCGAGGATCAAACCATGTGCGTGTAATTGTAGAAGCCTATCTCCAACAGTGGACTGAGTTAGGTTGATGATTTGCAAAAAAATAATCCTTATTCCGAGATGTACGTAACCCTCCCATAACTGGTTCATGTAATATGAGCTGTTTGCACAGTAATGGTCTTTGAGGCCTCTCAAAGCACATAGAAACCAAGTGATAAGAAATATGTTCGTCTGTTTATCTACATGAAACTTTTAGGCATATTATGAACCTTGTATATTTTATTTAGTTAACATGGGTTTGTATGTAAATAATTTATGTCAGGAAGTTTTTGTTTATTCACTTTGGGTAAACCTTTGACAGGAAATGTGTTTACGTTAAAATCTGACAAATACTTAGTATAACAAATACGTAGGAAATGATAGTAGGCCGGAAAAACTACGAGTGATGTTTTTTGCAGAATTCATAGTACGTTACTCCAAACCAGTTAAGATGTGTTTGTTTTAGTAAAATATGCCAAACAAATCCTACTTACTAAACTCGTTTTACTAAGTAGGGACCATCCATAAATTACGTCACACGTAAAGGGGGAGGGAGGGCGTCGACGAAGTGTGACATTGTGTGACAAGAGGGTGGGAGGGGTCCTTAATTTCATGATGTCACATTTCAAAATCTATTATAATCTAAGTGTTAAAACACGAATCTTAAACTAACACTTTACGAAAACCTCAAAAACATATACAAATATATCTGTGTAAATATAAGATACTAATTATTTTGTCGCCCTTTCCCTCTACTAGTGTTATGTCTACAATCGTTATTTGTTTTGTTAATTGTTTAATTTGATGTTAATTTTATTAAAAAAATATTTTTATGGAAATAAACCTGTATTTGGAACCGCTGTTTGCATTCAATAATTTCTAAATGTAAACTTGCAAAAAATGTGACGTCACACTAGGAAGGGGGGAGTCTCACAAATGTGACCATCTGTGACAAGGGCAAAAAATCATGAAATTCGTGTGACGTAATTTATGGATGACCCCTAAACGTTAATAGTTTATTGAATGTTATTAATTACAATTTTTATTTGTACTTACTTATATCTGAATGGTCCCACTTCTGATACTCTTATCACTTTCTCAGCACCGCTCAGATAGGCTTCAGTGTTCGTATAGTTGAACCATCGGACGTTGGTGAACATCTCGTACGTCGGGTTTGCCCACATGTTAAATATAAAGGAGCCTTCCCTCATGTCCATAAACTGTAGACAAGAGAAAAACATTTTGATATATGGCGATATCTTTACAAATAAATGAAATTAGAGTGTCTGTATGTGACTTCAAATGAACAGTTTTTTACTAACTGCATATGAATATAAGCGCAGGTATTGTATATATATATATACTATTTCTTTATCTCAAATCACAGCACCAGATACTACCCCACACTTTCCATCTCTTGTTTTTACTCCATCCCATGGTTGCCTGTAAGAGATTGCGTTTGAGCGATAAGGCCGCCACTTGTACCTCCTTATCTTTATATATATAATTCTTCTGTGAGTGTGTATGTCACTGAACTTCTCTCAAACGACTGGACCGATTTTGATGAAATTTTTTGTGTGTGTTCAAGGGGATCTGGGAATGGTTTAGATTCGCAATTGGACCCGGTAGGTGGCGCTGCGATCAAGTTCTGGAATTTTAAAGTTGGGCGGTACGAAGTTCGCTGGGTCAACTAGTCTTTATATATATAATTCTTCTGTGAGTGTGTATGTCACTGAACTTCTCTCAAACGACTGGACCGATTTTGATGAAATTTTTTGTGTGTGTTCAAGGGGATCTGGGAATTGTTTAGATTCGCAATTGGACCCGGTAGGTGGCGCTGCGATCAAGTTCTGGAATTTTAAAGTTGGGCGGTACGAAGTTCGCTGGGTCAACTAGTATAATATATTATTGTAATTGATTTGGTGTACAATAAAGCAATTTGTTATTATGAAAGTGTATACGGTACTAACATCAAATCTGTCTGTCTGTTTGTCTGAATCTCTGGAACGGCTAGATCAATTTTAACGGGTCTTTTTTTGGCAGAAAGCTGATTACTTAAGGATTAACTTAGGCTAATTATTTGTAGACTACCGTCGCTCCACGGTGTTATAACAACAACGACAACAACTGCGGGTAACACCGCGGGACTCTGCTAGTGTCTAATAAAAATGATAGTAATTGTACTAAAGACCCTCTGTCTACTAATATAGTAAGTCAATTTTAATATTTGTTCTTATCGGGAATCATATCCATTGCCTTTGGTTATAAATAGACAATACCTAAATATATACCTAGGTACTAATGTATCATTTTGAAAATCATTTCATTAAATTATTTTATAAAAAATATAGTTCAGTGAGGCAACAACAGAATTAGCAACAGCAATTAGTTTCTGCCATAATATAATCTGACGATTCCACTCGTTAAAAAAGAAAAAAATAAACTTAATGAAGTTTTGCCTTATTAACGAAATCTTAAAATATATTTATAAGTATTAAATACCTTATCAGATAATCAACTTTATGAGGGCCATAAATTCATCTGTTGGGGTTTTAAAAAGCGCGGTGTAGGTATATTTCGATCTTTACATAAGATCTTAATTTGCAAAAGGTACGTGGGGCGACTTCTACATACAGCGCAAGCGGAACCACGATGAAATACGGAACAACTACTAATCCTGAATGGCATTAGAGAATTTCAAACATCATCCGTTGAGCAGTGGCCCGCCAGGCATGACCACCTCGCCGGGTTGGAGGAATACGACAGACGTTCCTCCACTGGTACACATTGAGGCTTTTATGAACGACTCATCAATATTCACTATATTCACACAATAATAAAACATATATACGTAATTTATAAGTAATAAAAATAACCAGTTCGGTGGCAAAATAGTAATAAACCCTTGTATTTGTTGATGTTAATAATTTATAACTTAATTGCTATTGATGTCATCCAGCCGTAAAAGCTTTATTCTAAAGTGCGAATTATATAAATAAAAAATATATTTCAGACAGCTTACACACAACGCTATCTAGTCCCAAACTAAGCAGAGCATGTATTATGTGTTCTCTACAACTGATATAAGTACGTTTTTGTAAATACATACATATTATACATAGACAACACCCCAACTCCAAAGTATATGCGGATCACAGAAACATTTAGTCCGTCCCGGGAATCGAACACGAGATCTCAAGAACGGCAGTCGCTTCCACTGCACCACTGGGGTAGTCAGAGAATGTAAGTTAGTATCTGTGTGAGGAAAGAATACAGAGTCTTATCACCCCTATTTGTTACGTGGGTGTCATAAGAGTCCACTAAGAGAGCCAATGTAGAAAAACGTCACTTCAAAAAGAAGGAAAACTTGATATACTCGACATCAACTTGTCAGGCCAGTTGATATAGTAGGTAAAAAGCTCTCTTATGAAAATATATAAAAATAACAAAAAAAAACCGACTTCAATGAAAAACTATTCCAAGTAGGTACCTAAATCGCGACAGGTATGCTTATGACATAAGAGGAGTTTTCTTGATTTTTTCCAGGATCCTTTCATAAGATCCTGGCTGCCTTATCATGCAACCACATGGGTGGCACCAGCTTTCAAATAAAATGAGAACTATCAAAACTGATTCATCCAATCGAAAGGTCACCATAGTGGTCATCATACCGTAGCTCTTAGATTTCACTCATGTTTACCAGGCAAAGTGCCTTCCCTACTAATATTATAAATGCGAAAGTAACTCTGTCTGTCTGTCTGTGTGTTACGCTTTCACGCCTAAACCACTGAACCGATTTTGATGAAATTTGGTATGAAGATAGAACTGAACTTTGTAAAGGACATAGGCTACTATTTACCGCGATAACCGACATACACGCGGGCGGAGCAGCGGGCGAAAGCTAGTATTTACATAAAAGTTGTCCTTGTGTTTATAATCTTATTAAAGCTTGTTAAATATTGTGTAATTGTCCGTTATTTGCAATGCAGTAATAATATGTTCGATGATCAAACACTCGAAACAGTTCCTGCTTAAAAGTGTTAAGTTCAAGTTTAAGTTCCGCACTTATACAAGGAAAATAATCGTTTCGGATGTTTAAACAAACATCTTTACGTTACAACAGTTTGTTTGCAAAAGGTATTGTGTTTTTAAGGCCGTGGTTCATTCTCATATTACGATATGCTTTTTGTAAACTGGCTTCCATTTATTAAAAATAACTATCTATCACACATAAGTGGTTTTTTCTCGAAGTTTTTTTTAGCTTTTATGTATCTACTAGCTTACTCGCACGATCTTCGTACCGCCCGATTTTCAAATCCCAGAACTTGATCTCAGTGCCACATACAGGGTATATTACAAATCAAAACCATTTTCGAACACACACAAAAAAATCATCAAAATCGGTCCAGTTTAGAAGGAGTTCAATTACAGATACACGAACAGAAGATTGATGTACTTATAGATGTTTCCATCATAGTAAAGTCACGCAGATTTCATCGTGAATGGGCCGGCTCGACGGGCTTCTCTTTCACAGAAGATCGACATAAAATGGCAGCTTTTGTGTTAGTACGACAGCGGAGTCCTAAGGATGCAGAAGAATATTAACAGATCGCCATAGTGTGGGTCACCATGCAGCATTCGTAGTGAGTATGGTCTCGAATTCTCTTACTGAATACTCATCTCATCACTCAACAGGCAGAGTAGAGGCACTTTGGCAGGCTTATAGTTTGAAAACAATTGTTCAAAATTTATTTCTTGAAGCGGTTAAGTTAACGATTGTCCCATTAAAAATATAATGTCAACTTATAGTTAGTATATTTTATTTTATTTTGAGTTTAAAATTGTTTTTTCATTTCATTCACTGACAGTCAGTTATCCCGGCTAAATATTAAACCACTAAATCTTATAATTCAAAAATTATTGTTCTGGATCTGGGTGTTGTCTTCAAGAAAATAAATTTGCAGTCGTAAATCTTAAAACTCAAATCACAGCAATTTTTTATCTTATTACGTGGAATGTACCCATAGGCACGCATATCGACTCATGTTCTTATAACATTTTTTCAAAACCCCTGTACATAGTTTATTAATTGGCCCGCCAAAAAAGTTCGCTTACTTTATTAATTTAGAGTAATTGGCACGCCATTCAAAATTGCATGACGTCAATGGTTTTTGTAAATATCCGACTTTTTCTTATGTTCTTTGTAGGATCAATAGTTATTATACATTAACATAAGTAAATGCGTAGTTAGAGGAGATAGGAATACGAATAGAACTTATAAAAACTATCAGACCTACACATCATCTTTTGCGTCTATTTATTGCACGTGGTGTGTGTTTGAAACAAATGATTATAGAGCTAACCTTAAAACATATGCTTTCGTCGATTTTTTTAGAACTTTTAAAGAGAACATTTTTTTAAATAATTATTTACGGAGCTTAGTCACAATTATGACAGGCAGGAACAGACAACTCACAGGCATAATGTGTGATAAAAGGCATAAAAACTGCACGCTGCAGAAATGCGCGGTAGTCGATAAGGTGAAAGAGAAACGCTTGAGATGGTACGGTCACTTCTTAACATGCCCGGACGATCATATGGTGAAGCTTGCCCTAGACTTGCCAATAACGAGACGGTCGCGTGGGAGACCGTTGGCCACCTGGTGGATGACGGTTGAAAAATGCGGGTAAGGAAGGCTGACCCCAAGTAAATGGGATAAGGTCTAGAAGGAAGAAGAAGAAGAAGTCACAATTATGACTATGTCGCTTATGAGAAACATTACTTATTTTGTATATTGTTTTAGTGTAACTTTAATTGGTTAAGCAGCGCACGCAACGAAAGCTCTCAAATGGAATAATTTTCCCCCGTTTTTCGCAACGTTTTTAATTGATACAATTGATACTCCGCTCCTATTGGCTTTCCTCGATAACTGGACTATCTAACACTTAAAGATTTTTCAAAATCGAACCAGTACTTTCTGAGATAAGTTCGGTGAAACAAACAAACTCTTCAGCTGTATAATATAAGTAGAATTTGTTGTTGAGATTTTATGACTTCTTTAATAACAAGCTGATTTTTATAAATGATTTTTATATTGCGTGTTTTCGTAAGTCGTTGTTTATATATTAAGAAACATTAACCATACAGATACATAATATACAGAATAGATTAAGGCGATTCACACACTGCACCGCGCTCCGTCACGTACCGCGGAGTGGCAGATTTTAATATTGTATGCAAGTACATCGATTAGTATAGAAAACACGCCAGGTCTAACACACTGAACACGCGCTACGACGCGTGAGCGCGTGCGGCTAGCAGATTCGGGATTGGCTGCCCCGAGTGCCCCGCGACTACGCGCGTGTTCGCGTCGCCAGTGTGTGAATCGCCTAAGGGAAGCTATCTAAACCCCGACTTATCCTTTAACTCATATTTATAGATAGACAGACAATTACTTACAATTGTATAATACTATACCACAAATAACTAATTATATAATTTTGTAATGCATGTATAAATAAAAAAATAACAAAAAAAATTAATATAAAAAGAAATGCCTTTAAATTTATTAAAAGGTATTAAAAACACTATTATTAAAACATCGATCAAAGTACAACGAACTACAAGAACTTTGAACTATGATGTTACTTGCTGCCACCTAACCCTTCATGGGGGAATCCGACTCGCACTTGGCCGCTTTTTTTAGCTATAGCATCGTTTACATACAAAATGTAATATCCCAACTAATAATATTAATAAAGCGAGTTTACTTATCAGGTATACAGGCAATGTAGCATGGTGACCCATGCCATGGCGGCCTGGTTAGATAATTCTGCATCATTCTCTAGGCCTTCGGAGGCTGGGAGAATGATGCAGAATGATTGGGCCTCCGGTCTCACACTCACCAACGAAATACGACAGCAAGAATGCTGTCATTATTAGGATGGTCTTCTGTATGAGGCTCTACTGCCTACCACTTGGAACTATGGAACTTTATAAACATGAAACGGATGCAAAAAACATCCAGATTCATATCAATAAATGTTGTCAAACTTGAGGACCGCACATAACACAAACCGTCGGTAACGGCGCGAGATGCCCGCTAATTACTCAAGTTATCTGTGCAGTAAATAAATATCTATACAATATTATTTAATGTCTCATAACTGTCTGTGCAATGTTGATATCTTAATATTGACGAACGTCAATACAATATGATACGCAACAGCCGCAAAAACCTTGAAATTTATCTGTCATTCAACTTGAACTTTTTGCGAGACTAAATAACGTTTGACTCCGATAAATCTATTAATATAATGATCAAATTGATTGGCATATAAATAAATAATAATTAATCACCGGGTATATTTCTTGGAGATAAATTGATGCTATGGCAGAAGGTCATACTACATTGTTACGATAAATGTTTGTTAAAGTTGTATGATTCAAGTGATTGGATTCTCAATGTTTAACAATAGCTTTTAGCTGTCTACGGCTGGACAAAAGCCTCGCCTAAGAAGAATTTCTTATTTATTTTTATACCCACGCAGCCCTTTCAGCGTCGTGTTTTGCCAGTAGTGCGACAATGTTGTAAATTTTAAAGCAGTACACAATTTGTTTATCGTAAAACAGGTTATTATAAGCTAACTTTAAAAAAATAGATGTATGCTATAGTAGACTTTAGAACTTTTGGCGAAACAATTCCTTTATACATTGTTTTTATAATTTTTCTTTCTGTTTACACAGCGCAGTCAATGGAAGCTCCAAAGGAAATAATTTACCCACGTTTCATTGATTCCAACCACGCTTTAATAAGCCAAAACTAGAGTTTGTTTCAAGTTTTCCTTCTTTTAATAGTGCTCTTGTTTTGTAAGGTTTGCTCTCACAACCAGTCCTTCATCATCATCCTCAGCATATTTGCATCCACTGCTGGATATATGCCTCTTGCATGGTTCTGTCCTTACGAAAAATGAACGTGTACGTGTATACGAAAAATGAAAATGTAACTAATGGTGCTCGAGTATTTCAAGACATATATCATTAACATATTTCTGTACCCTCTCATTATAACGTAGAAGAATATCACTTCTTATAGCGTATATATAACAACTGAACATCAACATTCGGTGCGCAGCCTACCTGGTTTAGCTACCTCGTTTGGAGGATCCTAATTTTTGTTCTAAGAACCTCATGTCACCCGATTTCGACAGAACATCCAATATATTATCGAATTATCGAAGTAACCCAGATATTTACCCATTAGACGGAGTTAAGAGAGGTTGAAAATAATAAAAAATATTTTAATTTACCAAACAATTACGGACAGTGTTGAAAGCAATCCTGCTTCAAAATAATATAATGTTTTTTCCTGTACCACCCTTTCCTATTACGAGATTTTAAGCTATGCTCTTACATATAATGAGTAGAATATATTTTACCAGATGAATCGTCCTCCGATGCTCACAAAAATCACAAAAAAAAAACGCTTTGAGAAAAGAAAGGAGGTACCTAACATTTTTTTATATTTAAGCCTACCAAGCAACTCTACTCTGCCTGATGGAAACATGAGTAAAATCCAGGAGTAGAGGTCACCATGCCCATTGTGTGAGGGTAGACAATGCAGCATGGTGACTCATACTAAAGCGACTTGGTCATATAATTCTGAATCATTCTCCCAACCCTCGGAGGCCGGGAGAATTATGCAGAATGATTGGGTCTCCGGTCTCACACCCACCTACGAAATACGACGGCAAGAATGCTGTCCTAAGTAGGATAATGTTTTTGTAAATGCTTTTAAATCTTGAGTGACCCGTTTGCTCGTTCGAAAAAAGTAGCAATCCTGTTCACGAACGATTTTATCGTACCTTACGTCACATTATAATGTGGTTCCTTACATAAAAAATAAGTAAACGTGAATTAAACCAACGTGAGTGCCATAATTACTTGTAATCGTTAAGAGGTACGCTAACTTACACAATTATTTGTACCTTAATAACATTATGAGTCGTAGTTAATGACTCGGGAGGTCCTGAGGTCAGAGGCGCGCTCTTCACGTCATAGTGTATACTTTTTTCAATGATTGTGCGACTAGTTATACAGAGTGTTTAAACTGAGTATAAAAAATATTTTAGGTGGAATTATTTGCAATTGGCAGTAGGCTGGCCATGACTATCATTTAATTTTATGCGTTGTGAGCAGGCATTATAAATAAGATAGGTGTCTCGTTGGTGTGGCGGTTAGCATATGCGACTGAAAATCAAGAGGTCTCAGCCTCACGGATTCGATTCCCGCATTGGGTGTTTTTTCGTGGGATTTTTTTCCAAAAAAATCTTAATAACGCGCAGCGGAAAGAACGTTAAACCGTTGGTCCTGGTTGTCATGAACATCTATAGCAATCGTTCTTGGGATAGGAAGTCAGTATCTTTAAATATACTGTCAACTAGTTCAATTATCGAATTCAGTTCACATTCAGAGTTCTAGCGTCCGTTGCCTGTTACTCCGTGTAAAAAATTTGGGAAAACCAGTTGAACTAGTAGACAACTCCAAATAATCTTAAAAGTGATAAATGTCTAGGAGGATTTATTATTTTCAGACAAGTAGTTTATATATAGTAATGGATTTGATAAAAAAATGCATCGTGTCTATGTAATTTATCTTAGCTCATGTACAGAATGATTAATGTGTTAAACTATTCCTTTTATCGTCTTATACCTACGAGGAAAATTTTGGGTGTTTTTTCTTACTAGTTAATCTGAGAAAAAAATATGACTTTGCTTCCTTACTTGATTACATATAGTTAAAAAAATAGATATTGTGAGTATAATATCTTTATTGAACAAAATAGTTGTGTAGTTATTGGCTTGGTAACCGATGGTAGGAGGTTGATAGATCCCTTTCTTTGTTTGATAATCCCGGTAATATTTAATTAAGACGATAGTTTTATTTCACTTAAACCTTTTAAATTCTGTTCAGTCAAAGGCGTTTTTGCTCTCGTTCTTTTCTTCTTTCTTTTGTTTGTAAGGAAAGATAAAAAGGAGACCTTCTCTCGCTCAATCGCTGATAGATATATGTATATCGGAAAGGAATATCCCTCGGAAGGAAATCCTTGGAACCCCTACGTACCTCGGGCCATCTACGAATTGTAAATGGCTCCTCCTGTGTGGGAACCCAGATGTTCCTTTTCTGTTCAACAAAGAGCGCGGGTTTTGGAACACTCGCGCCTACCTTTTCCTTGCTAGTCTTAACATCAGACTTATGCCTATTTTCACCTACTTTACTTATACTACCACCTCACTAAGAGGCCTCTAACGTACGTATGCTCCCTTTTTCGTGTGGAATTGTAATAGAAGTGTTCAGGAGTAGAGACTGAGTTGAACGTAGTGTAAGACGCCCACAGGCTAGGTGGACGGACGGCTCAAACCGTTCAGATTGGTGTGCAATGGGAGAGGCCTATGTCCAGCAATGGACTGCGGGAGAAAAGCTGAAGATGATGATGAATCGCGATAATCCCCCATGTATCACCAGCCATCAGCTGGTGGTTATGTCGGACTCGAAACGACCGCACACCGTCTATTGCCTACCCTCACAATAAGCATGGTGACCCCTACTCCTGGATTCTACTCATGCTTTCCATCAGGCAGAGTAGAGTCACTTTGGCAGGCTTAAATATAAAAAAAAAAAAAAAAAATTGCAGTGGTTACTAGAAGCCTAGGAATCAGGTGCTCCCTTGAAAGGAAATCCCTGGAACCAATATATCCCATAAGCTATAAGCAAAATCTAAGCACAATGTTGATCAAAACGAAAAACATTACTAAGGGGTGTGGGGCTGTTCATTAATTACTTAAGGCTCAGGGGAGGGTGAGGGGTTCACAAAAAATTTATAAATATCACAAGGGGGTGTAGTAATATATCACGTTTATTTATATTTTCTGCAAATTTTCGCATTTCTTTTATTGATGTGAAACATCTATAGCCGCACGTAAAACAGATTTCTGGCCTGGCGACGCGTCGCCACGGCACGCTATACGATGGTATATATATACAGTCTATATGCAGTAGTGTGTACTGTACTATTTTAATAATTAGTAATATTTTATTTTATCATTATGACATATTTAGTTCCTATTACAATATGTTCTTTTCTGCATATTACTTTTACAAAATAATGGCGATGTTTCACATCTGCCAGGCGTCCCGTGACGGCTCACATTTTTTTATTTTTATGTCAGTCAAATACAACCTGCAACCTTTCTACCCTACCTCTGAACTTATTATTGTAGTCTTTAATTTTCTATAATTAAATAAGTTTATACTTATAACTGCTTTTATTAATAATTAGATTCTTTGTAGGTACTAATAAATACACGTGCTATAGGGGGGAGGGTAGTTTTAAACCTCACCATGTATCACCAAGGGGGAGAGGGGGGTTGAAAGTGAGAAAAAAAGATCACGTGATTAATGGAAGGCTCCTATGCCATTCATCCGGATAATTAAAGAATCGGTTAGAAAATAAAGTACCTAACCTTTTTCTGTTCACTTGGGAGCATTCGTAATAAACATTACATATTACTTAACATTAAAAAAAATGTTATTACGAATCCATCTTAGATATAAGACTAACAGAAGTAACGAGACGCGAACACAATACAACTACCTCAAAGCTGATTTCGAAGCACTGACTAGAGACTTATCTGAGAATCCGACAATGAATGAAAATTCAGTCAATGATATGTGGCTCTCTCTGAAGAATCAGATGCACTCCTCTATTGACAAATGCGTGCCTATAAAATCTAGGCATAGGAAAAATAATGCTAACAAGCCGTGGATTAATAAAGAAATAATAGACTTGACGAAGAGAAAGAAGGTATTATGGAACACATATAGGATTGATCGTAATGAAAAGGCATACCAACAATATAGAAAAATAAACAATTTAATTCTTACAATCAGTAGAACACGAAGAACAGATTTTGAGTCAACGGTAATAGACTCCGGTCCCAAAGCTTTCTATGGATACATAAGGAAGCAAATCGGTTCAAAAGTGTGCATCCCGAATGTTGTCAAGAACAGGTCGAACCAACTTATCGTAAAATCTGATGAAATTGCGGAGGCATTTGCTGACCAGTTTGAGCAAACCTTCGTAAAGGAACCTGATGGTACTCTTCCCAATATTAAGTATCCTAGAGTTACCAATACTAAAGATAATATAATTTTCACAGAGGAAGTAGTGCGAAGAACATTGCAAAGTTTTGATGACAACACAGCCACAGGCCCTGATGAATTGCCTTCCATTATGTTAAAAAAGTGTTCGGCGGCTCTGGTGGCAAACATAACGAAGATGATGAACAGGTCATTGGAAGATGGAACGGTGCCGACTGACTGGAAGGTGGCCCATGTTGTGCCAATATATAAAAAGGGAAATAAACTTGTACCGGCAAACTATAGGCCTATCAGTCTGACGAGTGTGCTGTGCAAAACCATGGAAAAAATGATCACCAACCAGATAAGAGACTTTCTACTGCAAGAACAAGTCATTATAGAGGAACAACATGGTTTTGTACCCAAGCGATCGGTAACTACCAACCTACTTAAATGCTTGAATGAATGGACTAATAATCATGACGAAAGAAATCCTACAGATATTATTTACCTGGACTATGAGAAGGCCTTCGACCGCGTGCCTATACAACGTTTAATTCATAAAATAGAACACCTAGGTATACGCGGTAAATTGCTGGTTTGGATAAGGGAATTTCTCTCAAACAGAACTTTCCATGTACGTATAGGTGAAACTTTATCTGAACCTCGGAAGGTACTCAGCGGCGTCCCACAGGGATCGGTCCTTGGACCACTGCTCTTTGTTCTTTACCTGACAGATCTTAAAAGTGTCCTCAAACTGCCCTTTTCCTTGTTTGCGGATGACACGAAATTCTTCGGGAACCCATGTAGCCAATCACAGGACATACAAAACGATCTGAACACCATTTTCAACTGGACCCAGGAATGGTTACTGACATTAAACGTGAATAAGTGTTCAGTACTGCATATTGGAAACAACAATCCTCGTAAAATATATTACCTTGATCACCAACAATTAACACCTGTTGAGTCTCAGAAAGACCTAGGCGTAATTATTTCCCATGATCTCAAGTGGGAGACTCATATTTCTTTCATTGTAAAGAGAACGAATTCGATGCTGTACATCATACACAAGGCATTCAGATGCCTTACGGCCAAAACCTTCTTAAAACTTTATAAGACCTATGTAAGACCCCTTCTTGAATATGCGTATGTCATCTGGGACCCGTATTTTAAAAAAGACATTTTATTACTGGAGGCAGTGCAGAGAAGGGCAACTAAGATGGTCCACACGATTCGCAATAAACCCTATGAGGAAAGACTCAAATATCTAGGACTAACCACACTAGAAGAACGTCGACAGAGGGGTAGTCTAATAGAGACATATAAAATACTCAAAGAGCACTATGACGTACCCAGTTTACAGGAACTCTACATATTGGACGACAACATGCACTTGCGAGGACATCCTCTGAGACTATGGCGAAATTCATCTAAGAAAAACCCTAAGAGTCATTTCTTACCTAACCGAGTTGTGACAGCCTGGAACAGGCTTCCAAAGAGCGTGGTTATGGCTCCCACACTAAACTGCTTTAAGAACAGGCTCGACAAACATATCTCCAAGCTAATTTGAAACACACGCATCAGCTCTTTAGCTGCTAGTGCGTCATACTAAATAATAAAAATAATAATAATAATCATGTTTTACAACATGTTAATCTACGAACATGTACAAAAAGATTTAACAGGTTTTTTATAGCACATGTCACAAAATATTAAATTGCACATGTACACTGATATTATAGTTTTTACGCCCTACTCGGAGCAAAAACCACTGATTCAATTTTCTGATACTAATCTAATATCCTTTAAACATAGACAAAACGGCTGCTTTTTAAGTGGTTATAAAGGCATACTAGATATATTAGGTGTTAAAACAAAAAAATAGATTAATAAATCGTGTTATTATTTTTTTAGATCTAATATTTAAAGCTTTACGTTTTTTGTCATAACAGGTAGCTAATAAGGAACTACACATACACACAAAACAATCAATCACAGACACACACACACAAATCAATAAAAAAAAACTAATCGGTGAATAAAATCTTGTTAATCATACACAGATTTTTCTTAAGGAGAAGAAATCCTACGACCTTAGCGTTTTGAAGTACTTCAGATCATTAAAAACTAACCTAATCCTAGATCTCATAGATCAGAGAATTGTTCTGTACTAATACCCATTAACATATTAATTAAGAATCTTTGACAATTAAGTTCATTTATTAATATATTATTTAATAACTAATTTTTAAGACAATGTTTTGAGTGTTTTGACCTATTTACATAACAAACTTCGCATAAACCTTTAAGACTATAGCTTTCTGCATTATAACACCTCTATTAAATTCGCATAAACTTTACACAATGGTGAGGACCTGCAATCATGATCAGTCACGGGGCCTAAAGGTCTAACTGCTAGACCTAATGCACCTTTTGACATCTATCATTCATTATGTGATCTTTCAAGTATTGTTCGTAATTAATTATTTCACTGTGATATCTTTGAGGAATGGAAAGAAAACGAGCAATGAAAATGATAAAATTTATTTATACCTTACGGGTAATTGTTTTTTAATTGTAATTCCTCTTGTAGACCAGTGCCGATAATGTTTGAAAAAAAAAAAATAGTAGGATGAAACCCATTCTAAAAAGAGGAGAATATTACAAAAATTAAAGGAAAAATAATTTATAAAAATAACAGCAGGTAATACCGCAAGACTTGACTAGTTTAACAATAAAGTATATGTTACATTGTTTTCAATGTTTAAGCATGAGGATATATCGTAATAACACATAAAAGTGCCAATTATGTCCGTTTAACAACAAAATTCATGTTTTACTATGACTTAATTGATTTCATACCGAGCTATATAGGGTTATTAACCTAAGAATCTAATTGATTCTAATTACGGTAGCGTATTGAGCTAAGTTAATTCTAGAGACCTTTTGCAAAAACCGTTTATTTTATGAGTTATATGATTATCGATTCGGTTATAGGCATTGTTTAAATTATAACCTAAGAAATATCTTGGTTGGCCTCGATAGTTATATATATTTTTTAATAACATGATGACATTTCTGGGCTCGGCTCTACTCTCAGGAGAGGGTTAATTCGCCCGTAAATTATTTTTCCTTTAATTTTTGTAACATTCTTTTAGAATGGGTTTCATCCTACTATAATTTATGTTCACTTTTTATTATTTTATAAGGCTTCTATCCTGGTCTATTGTGCGTATGTGTAAAGGAATATTATCTTTCAATATTTTTTAAACTGTTTCGTTACTGACTGCCTTACAGACGATGCACAGCGTAAACCTCTAGGCGCAAGAAGCTCTAATTTGGCAATTTTGACGTGTCTTTCACTGGCAGAAGACTGGTGAGATAAGGAGTAACATAGGCTATTGTTAAGACTAGCTTCGCTCCGCGGCTTTACTCGCTTTTTACAACAATAACCGCGGAAACACCGCGAGATTCAGCTGGTAATTTATGACTTTGCAATAATAACTATAAAATCCCTTGTACCATTTCCTTAATGGTGTGAACTTTTTTATAACCCATATGATGTTAAATTTAATACTATTCATTATGACTTATTTTTACTGTTCATTATTATATGACTGCACGGTTGGCTTTATGGTTTAAGTTGTCGCAATACCGCTTTTTTTTGCACCAATCGTTGTGGGTTCAAATCTCACATAGGACAACACTTTGTGTGACCAACAAAATGTTTTGAGTCTGGATGTTTTTTTGTGTCCCTTGCATGTGTTCGGACAGACGAAAAATATTTTAATTTCTTTTTCACACATATACAACGTCAACTACTTTCAAACTAAGCAGAGCTTCTACTATTGAAGCTAGATTGAACGATAGAGTACTTATATTTTTTATTATAAATTCATACATATGTAACAATACATACACATTACATATGTCCACCCCTATTCATCCCGCGGGTGTCGTAAAAGGCGACTAAAGGGTAAACTACGCAAGACAACATCAATGCTAAGAGAAGGAAAATTTGAAATCAACCCTATACCGTCTTGCCAGTGTGGTATAGTAGGCCAAAACCTCCTTTTTAAGGAGAGGCCTATGTCCAGCAGTGGACTATTGAAGGCTGTTGTTGATGATACATATTGTACATAGAAAACGCCCAAACTACGAAATAAATATCTGTAGGTGATACAAACATTTGGTTTGGCCCAGGATTTGAATGCGAAACCTAATCACAGCAGTTGCATACCCTACCACTGCACCACCAGAAAAGCTGTGGAAAAAGAAAACTGTGCTGTAAAAAAAAAAGTTTTCACTAGAGATAACTTATAAAAGCGCTCCTACAAAGTGGCTTTAAATGATTAGAAACAATCTTCGAGGGTAAGCAACGACAACGCGGTCAGTACCTAGATGGGTGACCGTTTGTGGTATGTTATGTTATTAGCGTTTTAGTGTTATCACTTTAAGCAGTCGGTCCGGGTTGTTGTCATAGTATAACAGTCGTGAAGCTTAGTTGGAGGCCTAGGAACGGCTTAAAACATCCAACGGCAAGATTACGTAGCCACAACGTGTCTTGCCAGTTTCCACTCCGCACTCTGCCAGCGTGGGGACGTATGACCTTAACCCTCTCTTGAGAGAAGAGCCGAGACCAGCAATGTCATCATGTTATTAAAAAATATATATAAAGCTATCGAGACCAACCAAGATGTTGATTATATTGTAATTTAAACAATCCCTTTAGCCGAATCTATTATCATATAACTCATAAAATAAACGGTTTTTGCAAAAGGTATCTAGAATTAACTTAGCTCAATACGCTACCGTAATTAGAATCAATTAGATTCTCAGGTTAATAACCCTCTATAGCTCGGCATGAAATCAATTAAGTTAATAGTAAAACATGAATTTTGTTGTTAAACAGACATAATTGGCACTTTTATGTGTTATTATAGATTTATCCTCATGCTTCAACATTGAAAACAATGTAACATAAACTTTATTGTTAAACTAGTCAACTCTTGCGGTGTTACCTGTGTGGCGACTTCCACATACAGCTCAAGCGAAAAACATACAACAGCGCCATCTACCGAAGAAACACTGAACTACGAAGGAAACACGGAATGATCTATAGTGAGTAACTACTAATCCTGAATCGCGAAAGTAACATTCTCGCGCCGATTAGCATATATACAACATCCCAAAATCAACTGCTGGGCAGTGGCCCGCCAGGCATGATCACCTCGTCTGGTCGGAGGATCCTCCCTTTGTGTTGGAGGAACACGACATCCGTTCCTCTACACCTGTAAGTACGTCTCTTTTATAAGGACAGTAATTTGTCAACCATGAACCATGAAACGTGTGAACTTTTGCCTGAAGTGGCAATGGGTTTGCCATTTATGTCAAAGAATGGATAACCGTTGAGGTGAAAGGATTCTTGAGTGGAGACCGCGTCTCGGCAAACCTAGTGTAGGGCGTACACAGGCTAGGTGGAGTGATGATTTGCGCAAGATGGCTAGCAGGAGTTGGATGCGAGTAGCCGAGGATCGAACCAAGTAGAGTGCAATTGGAGAGGCCAGACTATCCCATTCCAGCAAAAGGACTGCTATAGGCTGATGATGATGATGAACGGCTCCCTCGCTGGTCTAGCGGTTAGTGCATCGATTGCCGATCTAGAGGTTTCGGCTTAAAACCCCGGGTTGGGCCAAAAAATTTTATTTCCCTTTTCATGATTATACCCAATAACCCGCAACGTCTTACTGCTGGAATTCCGGTCTCTTCTCAGGGGAGGGTTAAGGCCATACGTCCCCACGCTGACCGAGTGAGTGAAGGGGCTTCCAAGATATGTTTGAAGGTATGTTGTCCTGCACCTGTTCTCATCTCGATCCTATCGTATATTCTTCCCATCACATTGTGATAGGGAGGGAACTGAGAGTGCACCTCTGTTTGCGCACACACTTGTGCACTATAATGTCTCCTGCATAGTTGGCTGGTCTCCATTGAGTAATCCGTAGGAGAACATACCGCCCGTTTTAGATCGCATCTAGATTATGAACAAACAAACTTATAAACAGGTAGGTTCTGTTTAGTAAATAATTATGTACCTACATATAATATCTAGAAATACCCAACTTAACGCCAATACAGATATCTTACAAATATTTGCACCGAGCGATAATTGAACCCGTGACCTCTTAAATTGTGGTTTTTACGAGAAACTTGTTTAAATACTTGATAAAAGGTTTTATTAATTCTCATATAAAGACCTAACCTTGTCATCGTTATCCTAATTAGGTTTTACTTAAAACAACTTAGAAGTTAAGGTGCTAATTAATGTACGAATTATACAAGCATTTTGAAGTTAACTTTAACATTAGAAGGCGAGCCAATGAGTACAAGCGTCAATACACATACATACCGACAAGATAGGCGTAGTACTGAATTACTAATTAGTCTATTAACTGTTTTACCTTAATTCTCTTAAATTTAAGAGACATTTTAGAGAGATTTAGGTATTTAGTAATATTTTCGTCTTCACCAACTTTTAGGAGCTACCTTAGTGCTAAGATTTCTTCATTTAGGGGTTTCATTATGGGGTTTCTAGTAAGGAGACGGATTACGTATCAAAACGGGCATGAAAGTTATAAAATTATTAAATTATGTTTCACTATATGACTGCCGATCAAAAGTTTTTTAGGTTTTTCTTACGAGAAATCCCAAATAACCATCCGGAGGATAGAGGTTGACGGTGTTTCACGCCCGTCCCTTGTAGAATACGTTAAGGCCTAACGCCTTGGACTAACTCCAGGTTGTCATGAACGTCTATGGCAATTGTTATTGCGAAGCCAGTTTTAAAACCTTCAAATTCAGTTCGCCGCCAAGGTTACGGAGATACGATGCCAATCGTTCCGTTTACAAACTGATATTCAGGTAAAACCGCTTGAACTAGTGGTTGACCCCAAATAATTTTGGGAATATTTATTATTTCCATCGTGATAATATCTACTATCAGTATTGAGAAAGTACCGTTCCCGCGGGTTTTTCACGTTTTTGTTATCCTACGGAGAGGTAGACAAAAAAACTTTAGTAGAAAAGAGATATAGAGTAGTTATATAGAGTGGTGATTTATAAATACAATAAAAAAAACACAGTGCCATCAAGAAAGACTCGCCGAACTGCAGAGCAACTGATATCCCTACATCGCGTTATGAAAAAATCAAACGCTAATTAATATATTACCACTTTCTAACTTCACCGGCTATGATCATCTGGCGTGGTTGGAGAATCCGCCCTTTCTGTTGAAGGAACATGACATCCGTTCAAAGATCGAGGATGTGAGGGTTGCATAGTCCTAAAGAGAGTTTCCATAAGGCTGGTGGCTGACCATAATAAGACGAATGTGCAAAGACGCAATATTTTTACCATATCATCATTTTTTTGACCAAGAACTCTTGGTCAAAAAAATGATGATATGGTTTTTGAGTCGTATCATTAATAATAGTAGATGTTTTTTATCATTATACTGTTTTTAGTGCAACAATGTTGTATATGATCTAAGATATAATTATGAAAGTGCTTGTTGAACTTGTTCTGTATGTTGTTTTTATAGTAAAAAAATTTACGCTATAATTTAATTGACGTCTGAAAATTTGATGCTAGCAATGTTATGTTGTTTTAAGAGTTAATAACGGACTAGGTAGTAGTTTGTTTTAATGTTACCTACTCGACGGATGTGCTATTTATTTGTTTTTTTTCCTTTTAATGACGTTTTTCATGACTGTAAGTAACAGAGCCCTAGTTTCCCTTTGAAACTTAAAGGACAAATCCATAAAACTATCATCAGACCTGCCGTCCTGTATGGTTCTGAAAGTTGGCCCATTAAGAAAGCGAATGAGAGACGCCTGAACGTTGCTGAAATGCGAATGCTAAGTTGGATGTGTGGTGTAACTCGGATGGACAAGGTAAGAAATGAATACATACGAGGAAGTCTGAAAGTAGCGCCACTGGACGAAAAGTTAATAAGTAATAGGTTATCTAATGTGGCAAAGAAAATGTTGGGTATGGAAATTGAAGGTTACATGGCAAGAGGTAGACCAAAGAAAAGGTGGATGGATTGTGTGAAAGAAGATATGAATAGGAAGGGATGTTAACAGTGAAATGACGAGTGATAGAGTAGAATGGAAGGAGAAAACATACTGCACCGACCCGAAATAAAATTGGGATAAGGGCAGGCAGATGATGAGGTAACAGAGCCACACTTAATAAAACATGAAAGGGCAGGCTCGACCGGAGAGGTACTACTCTCTCATAGAAGTTAATCTAAAATGACAGAATTTGTGCCGTCGCGTTTTGTTGGTGAGTACGAGATCGGAGAGCCCAACGTAGTGGGGGGTATCCACTAGCTAGTGGGAAGTAAGAGGGTTGGCGGTGACTGGATGCATAAACCATCAGACCGTGCTCTTTGGTGTGACTAGGGAGATGTCTATGTCCCAAGAAGTGGGTGTCAGACGGGCTGATGATAGTTCACCTAGTTACTAACATAAACATTGTAAGAGCCAAGCGCCAGTGATATCAGTTTTGAACTATTAGTGAAATTTCATCGATGTCAAGAGTTATCGTAACTTTTTATCGCTAATACTCTACTGACACATAATTGTTCTAACAGTTTAGATAATAATAGTACTAAAATAAATATTTATCGGTGATAGTATATCTATTATACTGTAATTAATAAGTGGGACATTTTTAACGAAATTGGGAAGTATATAAACTTTAATTAGATAACTTCTGTGTTTACTTATTGTAACATAGTAATTATTATATTATATATGCGTACAAATATGCGTACTGAAGTGATAACAAAAATGTCAACTTGAGTTGTTATAACCGCGACATATAAGTTCTGCGATACTTCACCATTAAGTTTATAAAAACGTCACTAATAACAAAATACTTCTATTTTCTGGAATAAATAACATAATGGTATTTAGATCGGAACTATTTTGGCAAGGACTTCAAGTATTTGTAAATCAGATAATTGCTTTGTAAAAGCAGATATTTTTAGGACCTTGCAACAAAAAATATAATGAAGCCATTGACTGCCTCGTTGGTCTAGTGGTTAGCGTATGCGGCTGCTGATCAAGAGGTCTCGGGTTCGATTCCTGAGTCGGACCAAATATTATTTGTGTGATTCACAAATATTTGTTTCGGAGTCTGGGTGTTTTCTATGTATAATATGTATGTATTTACAAAAAAAAAGTATGTTTATGTATTTATGTCAGTTGTCTAGTACCCATAACACAAGCTCTGCTTAGCTTGGGACTAGATGATGTTGTGTGCCAGATGTCCAAAATATTTATTTATTTATTTATCTAACGAAAACACACTGAACTACGGACTAACTGTCTATATACGGACTAACAATCCTACATCGCGCTATGAAGATTGTTTCCATAAGTCTGAGTATGTAACTTTTCAACATAAAGATATGGGCGGCATTCTTTGCTTCTTCTTTCTCCACCTCCATCTCGGGTGGTGGAAGCAAGCTGAGAGAATGTCTCCAAAATGTTTGTGTCGGACGAAATATTTGTGAATTCTGTAAATATTTGTTTCGGAGTCTGGGTGTTTTCTGTGTATAATATGTAGGTATGTATTTACAAAAGAAAAGTATGTTCATGGATTTATATCAGTTATCTAGTACCCATATAAAACTTATTTGTAAGGAACTCGGCCTCGGCCTTTCCTAACTTCCAGTTAGGAAAGGGCGAACACATCTGCTCAAAAAAAGAAAAGTTTAACTTGCAAAAGTGTTCATGTAACCTAATTGCAGAATAAATGATTTGATTTGATTTGAAAGAAGATAGGCATATTATTTCTCTTGTTGATAAATTAATTCATCTATTTATCTCATGACCGATATTCTATATAGACTACGAATTATTCCATAATTAGATTTTCACACATTTTTATAATCAGCTTCTCAAAATAAACTTTTGCTGTAACAGATAGATTAGTTATTGGGTAAAAGGGTAACACACTTATGATCTACAAAATATTTATCATCTGTTTTGTTTCAGTTAGGTCAGCGTGATTACGCGTTGCTTAGTAAGAAGAAAAGTTTTTGTGTGTTGACGTGGCATTTCACTGAAATGTCTTAAAAGGGAGAGTTATAATTTTGTGACTTAAACAAAAACATTTATAGCTTATTAGAACAGAAAAGATAGTTAATTAGAATTAGCTGAATGGCTAAAAAAGATAATCAGAACTTATGAATCAAGTTTTTGTTGATACTCCCAACTATTGTAGTGTGATATAAAATACAGATTGTCATCACTCATTCATTCCATAAGTGTCGTAAGATGTGACTAAAGGAGCAAACTAAGCAAGACTACATAACTGCAAAGTGTGGGAGAACTTGAAACAAATCTTTTTTTAACGTGTTAAACTACCTAACCGCTTTTCACATTGTAATGTGTGTTTGATGGAGTACCTAACACAGGTAGTTAGCATCACGCAAGGAAAAAATATACAACCGCGCCATCTACTGACGAAACACTGAACCACGGAGTAATGAATTATACGAAGTAACCACTATTATCCTGAATCGCGATATGGAAATTATCGCGCCGAATAGCAAATATACGAGTACAACACGCCAGGGATGATAGCCTCGCCTGATCGGAGGGTCCTTTATTTCTGTTAGAGGGACACGATACCAGTCCATCCTCACTCACACAGCCGAGCGTCCGAGCACTAATAATAAGAGACAGACGAATTTTTATCGGTCAACTAATGTTTGACACATGCCATTTGATAGCAGAGTTTATATAATAATTAGTGAATAGTTTTTTTAGCGCCATGAATATATATTACCAATTTGACATTCATTTTGGCGTCTACCTGTTTATAAAGGTCGCTTTTTTATTTCGTTTTTGTTTCTGCGTCATAAGGAAATTGTTGTTATACACAACACTAGTGTTGCGTACCCAAATTCAAATGTAATCGTTAATGCGATTGATTGCTATTGACTTATGAGTTTCGTAGAACTTGTTATTTTTAATATATTATCTGGTTACGTCAAGAGAAGACAGTCAAACATTAAAGGTAAGCGAAAAGCCGTTTTCTATTCTGTTTATCTATTCTCTTATTGAACCAAGAGAATAGATTAGTCAATCAATTGAGTAATATTTTGTTCTGAGCAGCGACAGCTAGAAACCGCTGAAGCTAGAAACCTGAAATTTTGCATAAGGAACTTTCGAAATTCCACAAATTGGTGGTAAATCAGGGGATGAAAGTCTGCGTGAGCGAAGCAGCGTGCAAATGCTAGTCTCATATATATTTTATGTGTTTAATGTGTGTTTTTAATTTGTGTGTAAAACTTTTGATTGTCAAAACTGTGCACTCGTCCGTGAGGTATTATGTTGGGCTTCTGCTGAAAATCAGCGCTGTGGTCACTCTCAGGACCGCAGCACAAGTTGGGCTGTGGCCCTTGAGTCACATACTCACACAGCCAGATTATTTTACCTTATGTTTTTCTTATATATATATATATTTGTTTGTTTTGTATTGAGTATGTTTGTTAGTTGTTAAGTGTTGTTAAAATGTACATTGTTTATGTCGTTTCCTTGGTGAGTGTGGCTAATAAATGTGTTCTTTCTTTCTTTATTTCTGACATTAGCCAAATGCAAAAAGAGAATAGAGAAAAGAATAGAAAACGAAAAACGTCTGCAACTTGGCTAGGGGGCTGATCTCATAAATACGCAAAAACAAATCGCTGAATATTACGGCCTTTATAATCACAGGTAAAGTTAAAATCCACAACTTAAAAATAAAAATATGTACCATTTTAACAGAAGCGAAACGTAATATACGTAGGTAATTGAACATAAACAAGATTTAAGGAGCGACTGTTCATTCATGGCAGCATCCACATATAATTAAAAACAAGACAAGAACAAAAAAGGTTGAAATTATTACGTTAACAATTTGTAGTCCATATGAAGACACTTACTTAAAATTTATCCAATCAGTAAAACTACGTCAAGGTAGACCAGACTTCACAATAAGTACCGATTTATGAGAATGCCGGGAGCATCAGACTTTAAATGAGGCACCATATTTGGAAAACTCGACGGTGTAATTATGTCAGTAGCCGGCTACATGACATAAGTACATGCTGTAAATTGCTCGTGCAGTTAAAGGTATATATAGGGATATTAAACGATAGTATTGTAATAATTTAAAGCCTTTAGCATTCCTCTGCTGGACATAGGACTTTGAAAAGGAGGTTTTGAGTTACCGTACTTCGCTGACCAGACGGATTGATTTAGAATGTTCTGTTTTTTGGACATATAACACACAACGCAATTTAGCTTCAAGCTAAGCAGAGCTGTGTTAAATGATAGTTTGTAAATGGCTAATTTAAAAGTGAGTTCTGAATAATAACTGCCTTGTTGGTCTAGTGGTTAGCGTATGCGGCTGCTGATCAAGAGGTCTGGGGTTCGATTCCCGGGTCAGACCAAATATTTGTGTGATCCACAGATATTTGTTTCGGAGTCTGGGTGTTTTCTATGTATAATATGTATGTATTTACAAAAAAAAAAGTATGTTTATGTATTTATATCAGTTGTTTAGTACCCATAATACAAGCTCTGCTTAGTTTGGGACTAGATGATGTTGTGTGTGTAAGATGTCCAAAAAAAAAATATTTATTTATAAATAACATAATATGTAGGCTACTTTTTATCCCGAAAATACGCGGGTAACACCGCGGGGCGCAGCTAGTACATATTATACGTAGTAAATACCAAACTACAAATCAAATGTCTGTAGATCATATAAACATTTGGTCCGACTACAAAGACAAGACTTCTGTTACATGAAACCCTTTATCGGCTTTGAAAAACCCAATAAGTAGGGGTGGGAACGGGCCCGGTACCGCAGGCGACTCAGGCGCCGGAGGTCACAGAGCTCGCAGAACGATGTCCGTCCTTAATAACGCTAGCCTGAGGGTGACATTTGAGGTCATCTGTCACCCTAGCAGAAACAGGCCGGGGTGGATGCGCATTGCGCCATGGGCTATTATTAAGAAGAGGGTCATCTACAAGCCGTAGGTAGATGGCCCGATATACTGATATATCCCTGGGGTTCCAGGGATTTCCTTTCTAGTGTACACCTGGTTTCCCGGCCATTGGTACCTGAGATGGCGTGCGATTTTGTTCGATTCGAGTCCGACATAACCACCAAACTGGTGGTATCCGAGAGCATTTCCACTCAGAGAGAAAATAAAAAGGTGTCACTCTGTAGTCTTAATCCAGCAGCGAACGGAATACACTAACCATCCATCACTAAGTGTTGGGTCATTTAAGCAGGCACATGAATATGAAAAAAAAAACACTAGGCCATTTAGGCCATTTTAACAAAATTTACCAAAACGTCAAAAAATACCGTTCTAAGTTATTAGTTAGCTTTAACATTAATAAAACTTTTACAGTTAAATTATTGGTATTCATAAAAATATGTGTCAATATTCGTCTTTAAAAAAAGGGGATTAACCTTTGTCAAACGAGTCGCTGTCGTTTCAAATTATTGTTTAAAAAAAAACTAATATTTGCTGACGTCAGAGTGAAATCAAGTCCTAAGACCGGTATTCCGTTGACGTACATGCCAACATAAATTCGAAACATTTACATGTCGGCATATTTAAAGTTTGACATGAAAAAAAAAATCTTTCCAATAAAGTAATAAAAAAGTAAGGCTTTATTTATCATCCGGTTGAAAATAAAGGCATTCGAACTTCTATACTAGTATTATGAATTCCAAAGTAACTCTGTGTGTGTGTGTGATTGTGTGTCTGTACAGTTTCACGGCTAAACCACGGCACCGATTTTATTGAAATTTGGTTTAGTAATACTTTGATTCTTGAGGTTATTCTTTACCGCAATAATCATGGGTTTATAGACTCTTTATTTCTCATAAGAACAATTACAGTTCACTTACATGAGATACAGTTTATAATAAAACAATAATTGTCATCTTGTGACGAAGCATAGGTACTAATTACAATAGGTTTAACGGCTATTAATATACAATATATGTATAACGGCTAATAACAATTGCACTTTAATTAAAAATATTCTTTCGGTGTGCTAAAGTAGGTAATAAAATGTAAACAATAAAACTGGCCAGTCAATATTTCTTTGACTAGGATACAACTCAGTAATAATAATGTTATCGTATTGTTTTAAAACGTTGAAATAATAATTAAACATATTTAGTGAGATCGTAATGGGTAGTGAATATGCAGGTGCGCGTGTTTGGTGAATTCCGCGATTACCTAGAACTAACATAGTCAGGGAGACAGCTTTTGAGTGAATTAAGTAAATTAATACTTCATTCAACAACAATCCATAACTTCTACTGGGTTCGTGTTTCCTTTCAGGAGAGGGTTAAAGTACGTCTCCATGCTGGCCGAGTGCGGGTTGGGGCCTGGCAAGTAAATGCTGTGGCTACGTAATCTAGCTGTTGCACTTTTTTGAGCCGCCCGAATGCCTCCAACTAAGCCTAAAGACTGTCTTAAGATAACAAGCGGATCGATTGCTTAACGTGACCTCTGAACCACGGAGATGCTCACAAAATATCACGCCACAAACGGTCACCCATTCAGGTACTGACAGCGACGTAGTTGCTTACATTCATTGATTGTTTCCAATCACCTAAGGCCACTCGGCTATGAGCGCTTCTTGGTTATGAGGAGTATCTTAGGTTAGAGCTTTGATACACGAGGTTACGAGGATACTACAACAACAAGGGGGGTAACATCACTCTTCCGCTAGTCTCACAATATTTGTCTTGACTGGGAACCGACACTACTCCCTCCGGCCGGCCTGCAGGGTTAGTACTCGTACATCAACAGGGCCTTAATCTTAGAAACTATTAGAAACTATCATACTTGCCAACCATTCCTGGGATATGAACTTTGCATGTTATACTCTGTGTCAACATATACAGTTTTTTTTTTATATTTAACCCTACCAATGTGACTCTACTCTGCCTGATGGACAGCATGAGTAGAATCCAGGAGTAGGGGTCACCATCCGCATTGTGAGGGTAGGCTATGCAGCATCATGACAAATACCATGGTGGCCTAGTCGGATGTGTCTGCATCATTCTCCCGGATTCTGGAAGCCGAGAGAATGATTCAGAATGATTGGGTCTCCGGTCTCACACTCACCAACGAAATACGACTGCAAGAATGCCGTCATTATTAGGATGGTCTTCTGTATGAGGGTAGTAGTGCCCCGGTCGAGGCCCATTCGTGCTGAAATCAGCGTAGCTCTACTGTTTATTAAAATTTTGTAGAATCGTATTTTGTATGAGTTGCAAAACTCAGATAAACTAATAATTTCTGATCACGTTTTGTTAACTGAAGTTAAATATATAATAAATCTCAACTTGTAAATTATTCAACGAAATAACGCAACAGTGTGGACAGTCGCTGGCCCTGTCCTAGTGGCGTTTCGAATACCGTACGGACAGACGGACATACGAAAACTCGATCCTGCCCTTGACGAGCTACTGCTCTCAGACATACATATTTCCTATTCCGATTCTTGCACAATCCCTTACTTTAACGTCTGTGACCAATACTTTTTTCTTTTCCCAAAATGTTCTTATTACCAATAATATGTTATACTAGCTGCTCCCCGCGGTGTTACCCGCGTATTTTCGGGATAAATTAGCTATTTATAAACTATCATTATGGTTGCTATGCTAGTGTGTTATGCATAGCAACCCGTGAAGTTTTGACAGGAGATAAACAGTGATACATTTTGACATCCTCGATTTTTTTTAATCACCTAATCTGTGTATCTCGATTATTGCAGTAAATAGTAGCCTATGTGTTATTCTGATATATAAGCTATATTACTATAACTAATCATGCATTACACGATTAATAGATTTGTGGTGGTGGTTAGCTGCTAATCGAGAGGGCTCGGGTTCGATTCCCAAGTCGGACCAAATGTTTGTATGAACTGTAAATATTTATTTCGGAGTTTTTGTGTTTTCTATGTATAATTTGTATATATTTACAGAAAATAAAGCATATATGTATTTATATCAGTTGTCTAGTACCCATTGTACAAGCTCTGCTTAGTTTGGGACTAGATGATGTTGTGTGTCAGATCCGAAATATTTATTTAATTACTTATGACGTCAAAATATTGCTATTACGTAAAAGGTTCTACTCAAATGACATTAAATAAAACAAAACTATTTGGCTTGAGGGTCAACTACATTTTAAGTAATTAATTATCTTAACTAATATAGGAATTTATTTTCTCAATTAGTTTTTGAAACTGACATGCTTTAGGTATTTAATTTGTTAATCTTCATGAAATCTTGAATTGGTTTCCGACATTTCAACACTGTTCTTGTTCCGATATCGGCAAATGATATAATTATGGATGAAGTGCCGTGGTTACGTGTCACTGAATTTCAATTCATTTCTATGTATAATATATATGTATTTACAAGAAGCGCTCATAGCCGAGTGGCCTTAGGTGATTGGAAACAATCACCAAGGGTAAGCAACGACGGCGCGGTCGGACCTGGATGGGTGACCGTTTGTGGCATTTTATGTAATGAGCGTTTCCGTGATTCGGAGGTCACGTTAAGCAGTCGGTCCCGGTTGTTATCATAAGATAGCAGTCGTGAAGCTTAGTTGGAGGCCTTCGGACGGCTTAAAAACATCCAAACAGCAAGATTACGAAGCCACAACGTGTCTTGCCAGTCCCCAACCCGCACTCGGCCAGCGTGGGGACGTATGGCCTTATCCCTCTCTTGAGAGGAGACCTGAGCCCAGCAGTGGGACGTTATGGGTTGTTGATGATGATGTACAAGAAAAAAAAAGTATGTATATGTATTTATATCAGTTGTTTAGTACCCATAATACAAGATCTGATTAGTTTGGGACTAGATGTTGTGTGTAAAATGTCTGAAATATTTAAATATTTATTTATTTCTAACAACTTGTAAGTTTTAAGAGCCAATTTCAGCACGAGTGGGTAGCTCGCTCGGGGCATTACTTATTACCCTCACACAGAAGAGCAAGCTCAAATGACAGCATTCACAGTTGGTGAGTGCGGGAGTAGGCCGCCATGGTATGGGTTACCATTCTGAATTGTATATCTAACCTAACCTAACCTAACCTAACCTGACAAAGTAAAATCCAAGAGTGGTGGTTAGTGCACAACCACCACTCTTGGATTTTACTTTGTCAGGTTAGTAGAATAGAGATACTTTTGCAGGCTTCAATTTAACAAAACTTGTTATCTAAATGTCTTGTTAAATCTACCTGTAAAAAATATTCATAACGAAAAACAAATCGTAAACCAATGTTAGCCATTAGATCAAGTTAATTAAGTTCACCTAAATCTAAGCTAAATGTCAAACAGCTATTGCTAGATCCGGTCTAGATGGATTTCGTAACTAGCTTCGATACGGCACTGACTACAAGTGAAACTAATAATTTTAACATGAATGTAAGTTTACGTTGCCAAATATTCTTCTTCCTAGCCTTTATTCCCAATATTATTTGGGGTCGGCTACTAGTTCAACCGGTTTTACTTGAATATCAGTTTTTACACGGCGCGACTGGCATCGGACCTCCGCGACCCTTAGGGACATCTTAAATTCAAAGTTGTCAGTATATTTGAGGGCACTGACTTCCCAATAACGATTGCCATAAATGTTAATGTCGACGGCTAAACATGCTCTCCGAGGCACGGGCGTGAATCACCGCCATAACTTCCACACTCCGGGCTGTTAGTAAAAATTTCCTATAAGAAAAACCCAGCAATACTTTTGGCCTAACCCGGACCTGGGATTTGAACCCGACATCTCTTGATTAGCAGTTGCATACGCTAACCACTAGACCAATTAGGCCGTCAACGTTGTCTAATCTAAACAACTAAATTTGTTGTGATTGGATTTGGTGGGAGAATATATCAAAGTAGGACACGTCTATGATAGATGAACCACTCTTCAGGGCTTATGAATTAGAGTGTCACTACAACCTGATTTAAACTGATTTTTTTTTCGTAGTTGTCCATTAACATTTCGTTTTCAAGGTAACAGAGCTACGCTATGAACAGAGTACTACCCTTTCACTGAAGACTGACCTAATATGACAACATTAGTACTGCGTGTTTCGTTGCCTAATGAGGCGTTGTATCTCAATAGACCGCCGTGGTTTCGATATAACTACTTACTGCATTATTATTTTGTCTGCATTCTCAATTAGCATGACGACTACGACTTTATGAATTTGCTTGCATCAGGCAGAATGGAACCACTTTGGTAGGTTTAAAATTAAAAACGGCGCCAGTGTCGGTATCCATGCTTCTACACCCACACTGATTCTAAGACCAAACCTGGGAGCCAGAGTAATGACAGAGTGCCATCAGACCTGGTGTTAGTGGATGGCATTGGTCACAAATTTAAGATGATTTGCTTGCTCCGTTAGGTGCACAGGTAGATGTTTTACCCTATATGAATAATTAATCTAATTAAAAAACGACTGTGATCAAGGAGTAGATGTGTCTTATCTTAAAAATAGTTAAGAAGCCAAAGATTAATTGGGTGTATTGAGTCCAAGGCTTTTAATTTCTAAAAATAACTCTTATTTTATTTATTTATACAACCGTACAATTAAAAGTTTTTATTACGTAGATGAACAACACCTTTTTTTTTAGACGTATGGTTGTTTTCTTCTATTCACAAAGATTTAATTTCTATATATTTAGAAAAAGATCTATGCATACTATGTTACATTACTTTCTTTACCTAGTTTGACTGCCGTTTGTCTATACTGGATTATTATCTCCCAATATCTTCCGCACGTGATTCTTATTTTGTGTTGCTAACTTCGAAACAATTGTTCGTCTCCTGTTAATCCCCTTAGGCATAAAAAATCTATAACCAAACTAACGAAGCGTACATGCTAATTTGCTTGCCCCCATAATGCGGATGGTGACCTCTACTCCTTGATTCTATTCATGCTTTCCATCAGGCAGAGTCGACTCACTTTGGAAATCATAAATATAAAAAAAGAAAATCAAAAAAACATCGCATAAGCTATAGCAGGTTTTCTTAAATCACATTCCAAACAAACTATGACGCCATTCCATGTTTGGAGCTAAAATACCTTGTCTCTTTGGCACTTAAGATGAATGTCAACTTGTATTTTTTTTTTCACTCGGGCTTATAGGACTCGAAATCGATCAACGAAATATCCATCAGTGTTTACATTTTAAAATTTGTCGATCCCAAAATTATTTTGGTTAGTGCAATAAAGAAAAGATTGGTTTATTTAAAAATTTAAAAAATTATTAAAATAATTAGTACGGCCAACGAGAAGTATACTAAAAAAGAGGCCAATACTAAATATAAAAAAACAGAAGAAATGCATAACTTTTTGATAAATGAGTAACATATTTTAGTAGACCGTATATTTTTTAAAGTATCTGGACAGTCAAAAATACAATTTTTATTTATTTTGTTATAATTCGAATTGTTGTAGATTTAAATTAAGTAACGAAAATAATAATATTTTTTGTGAATATCGCTTGCCATTAACCTGTGTGCCCGGTGCATCGCAACAGGCTTGAGCTGTTACATAGGGACTATCATTCTGTTTTTTTTTATCAATAAACTGGCCGTCTGAATGTTGGCGATCCCGTCTTGATCCTAATTTTTCTTGATTCTTTGCCGGAAGAACAACAAGAGATTACGACAAATAAAAGACAGAAAGAGGTAGATAATTCCACAATCGCTTTTAAGGTAAATGAACTCTTCTATCGCTCTCGTTGGCCATACCTTAAATAAACTATGGTTATTTTATTATATACCTATATCCTACCAGCTTTTGCCCGCGGCTCTGTTTACTTGTTATCTGTCCCTATGTGTGTTATTGCGTCAGGGAGTAGCCATGTCCATGTCAAGAATCAAAGTACTTTTATGCCAATATACCTGCCTAAACTCAATCGGTGCAACGGTTTAGCCACAGAATACATAATAGTGCCAGTACAGAAGACTCACTCCGAAAAGTTAATTAAAGAAATACGGACCTTTGGTGTCATTACATTAAGTTCAATTCAGATTGCACAGCGCCGAAGCACCTACGATTGCGTCTCTTTCTATCTCTCTTATCTGTTCTGACGTCATCAGGTATGACTTCTTTTAAAAATAATTTTAATATAACTACTTTTTCTCTAGCACCTTATTTAAGGGAAAAAATAACTGTAGGTACTTTTGTCAACAAATGACGTTTTAAATATTATTACATCGAAATATCTGTTCGCGTCGTATGTATTTACGTACGACACGAATAGATTAGTTCCTACCTAACACCTAAAATCTTTTATTCAGACATCCGTAAACAGAACTATATCTTTTACATGAATTAAAAGATCGAGGTTTGTCACTAGAAGCCATTATGGGTATCGAAAAGTATAAAAAAATTCAATAATGTGCGAAAGCGACGCGGTGACGATCGTGACGCGTAGCGACAACCCACCGAAATGGCCTGCGCGGGCAGGCAAGCGGCCGATTATACCTAAAGTGCGGAGTGACCTGGCTTAGCCTCGTAACAGACAGACATACCTACAGAGTTACTTTCTAGTTATAATATTAGTATGGATTTATTGATATTGAACCACACATAGCACTCCTAAATTTGGACCACACCTATCTATAACATCCTGTGTATAATCAAACGATTTGATGTTAGATTAACATAATCTATAATAATTTATTTGCTGTAGAGTCTGTGTTTTAACATAACAGAGGAATTAAGAAAAATAACACGAATGTAAGTTAAGTTGTCTTTCTTTAGTCAAGGTACATTTTGTTTAGGTACATCTACACAAAGAAATACAATTTGAAGTGTCTGTTTGTAATATTAAATCAACAGTTCTTACACGCTTTTTATTAGCTTCACCTGTATGTTTGTTTGTATGTTTGTAACCAACACCTTTGGATGCAAATTTTACCTACTTTAAATGGCCAGATTTCGTTCAAACTTTGTAGATTTATCGAGGACCGATGACAATACACTAATTTGAAAAAATAATTGATTGATGATGATTTAATTTTGTTTATTCTTTAGGCAATCTAGTCCTTAGAAATAAATGTTTTAATGCGTCATAAGCATAAACAAAGTATCTAATGACGAAAGTATCAGACGCCTTCTCCACGAGAAGAATAAAATATAAAAAACCCATCACGTATTTCTAGCTAGCTTTTTTGTACTGAAATTGTACGCAACCATTACAGGCTTAATGGTATTATAATTGAAATCATTCGATAGAACAAAAATATATAAGACAATATAATTATGAACTTGTGTTTTTGTCTAAATAGAAAAAACATTGACATTTGTGTATGTACAGGCTGTTACAGAAAGGTCTGGTCAAATATTATTAGTCTTAAGTGGCTGAAAATTGTTTTTTTTTCTGATGCAGTCGTATATTAACGTTCAACATTTTTATAGAATACAAGTTTTTGCTTTCGGATCCGCCAACGGCAATGCGATTATTGCGGTCAAAAGGACAACCTTTTGGCTATTTACTTATACAAGTAAATAGCCTGTCTTTCCTTACAAATAAAAGTATCTGATACTCAAATTCATCAAAATCGATCAAGCGATTCAGTAGTAAAAGCAAAATGGATAGATTGAGTGACTTTTACATTTACCTATAATATTTTTAGGATAGGGATTGATGTTATGAACCACGTCGTCTTTATTTACTACGCAGGTTTCTAAGATATCTCATTGAAATTATAAATATTGATAGTGCCATTCAGTTTTGTTGTTAGCCTTTAAACACATATAATCACAATTGACTCCCTCGGCAGCGCAGTGGTAACGTAAGCGACTGCTGTGCTTTAGGGCTCGGGTTCGACTCTCGGTTAGAACCAATATGTTTTGTATAATCCGAAAATGTTTGTTTCTGAGTTTGGATTTTTTCAATGTATACTAAGCATGTATTTACAAAAAAGGATGTTTATGTATTTGTATCAGTTGTCTAATGCCCATAATACAAGCTCTGCTTAGTTTGGGACTAGATGGCGTTGTGTAAGATGTCCGATTTTTATATTAATAATATTAAATTTTATTATATATACAGTACTATATATTAATTATTTATTTATTATAAATACAGTACTATTGGTAATGTTATTTTAAAAATTCTCGAAATATCCCTCAATTGTTATATTTTTCAGTAACATCCTGTTTATTGCTCAAGCTTAGGTTCGTTGTAAGTTATTATAGGTATTGTAAAAAAGGTAAGTATTGCAATTTGCCGCCTATTACAATTTTTTCGCGCCAATTATTAGCATGTATGAGGACTTAATCTGCAAAAATATTTAAGGTACAAAAACTTGAAGTAAAAAAAGTAAAGGTTATGCTTTTCGCACCATACCCTTTGTGGGGTAAGCTAAGGGCGTATGTGGAATCCCCGGAGGAACCGGTCTACCCATTAAACCCCGCGTCAGCCTACCTCGGCAGTTGGTAGGAACACCAAGAACGCATCAGCGGATTCTGGAGTCCCGCCTGCCGTACCCACGACTGAGGTACATATATCTTGGGGTGACTAGTCTCGCAGGATACTGTCGCGCCTCTCACCGCTCTATGCAGTAAGAGACGCAACACCGACCCGATTTCACCTGGGTGTCACCTGATTTGGGTCGTTTGCAGCGGTCTCATTACACCAAGATGTAGCTGCAGCTGTAATTAAAACCTGAAACCAGTGCACATGCTCCCTCTATTATCCCGGGGTGTGAAGAAGAATGTGAAGCATCAATTAATTAATGATTCTCCACACATATATTATCACACACAAAACAATCACAAACTCTCCATTATATAAACGCACCTATAAAATACATCTACCACCTACCAAAACCAAATTCGCAAAAAAAATCGCACCGTACAGCCACCCACACATATACAACAATTTATCATCTAAATACTGTCTGAAGGACTGCACCATATACACAGCCAAAACTAACCTAACACATATTCTACTGGGTCTAGATTACATCGATACTGAGGGGTTAGTATCTGGCACGGAGACATAGTATTTGATTGATAATTTTAATGATGTACTTAACATAATAATGTCTTATTCTTTCTTTCTTCTCTATTTTATTTTACTTTTATTTTTTTACTCTAATAACTTATTTTAGTATTTTCTCTAAATGTATTATATTGTACGCGTCTAATTCTACTATTGTAACTGTAGCCCAAGATACAAGCGTAGCTTAGTTTGGGTGCTATCAACAAATTTTGCAATCATTGTAGATATACTTGAATAAATTTATTTTATTTATTAATTTATCTCACTAAGTCGCCAAAGTGTGGGCCACTCTGCCGCATTTTCCGCAATAATATTCTTGAATTCTAATTCTCACACTGAGAAGAGTCGTTTTGGCAACCAAATTAAAAAAAAAACGATTGTTTATTCCTTACGGAAATCGGTTTTCAAATATATTTTTAATAGTTTATTCAGATCCAGTTAAAAATTGCAAAAATATTTAACATAACAACATTTAATGACTTTCGGTTTTTTCCTTTAATTATGTTGTGAGGCCTTGCTTCATGTTAAGTTTCATGATTCTAGGTCAATGGGAAGTGTCTTAAATGTGCTGATTAACATACCAAGGGTTTCAACTGTTTAACAAATTAGATTGTTGCGATTTAACTTTGTTATAAAACTTCAACAAAGCATGGACTTCGATATTGATTTTTTGTTACTGATGATTGATTTTAGACTTTATTTCAATACAGTAGTGCACAATATCGCTTGAAATCCATCACTATGAGTTTACTTTGAAACGATACAGGCTATCCACTATCATTGCAAAGTGCTAATATTTCTATCAAAAGCCATCCTTTACAATGGATTATGGTCTAAGATTATGTAACTTTATTTTGTTGTGCAATGACAGTTTTAGTGAGAGTGTAGCTTTATATTAGCTCAATTCTAATTTGGTCCTTGATATGTAACAAGTATATACATTTGTATCAAATCATCTCTTGATACTCAATCGTAATGGAATAAGGTAGCTTTTTGTATACCTGCCCAAATGTGGACTTTAAACTACGTCGTAAATATTAGTTTTCTGTTAGATTATAATAAATTAATGTGTCTATTTCCAATGTCGAAATAAATTAATTAATATTGTCAAAAATGTTTTTAACGTCTTATCTAAATCTCAACCTTTATAGGATGTATTAATTTCCATTGTACTCTCACAAATACATCGAACATAACTTAAGGAGAAGGAAAATAAAGAGATTTAGGGATGAAATACACACAAACAATAATATTTTGATAAAAAAATTACTTACGTAGTTTGTTATGATTTCTATGGGGTTGATGGCCGCCGTCACTGTAGCTATTACCAGTAGAAGTACTCCATAAGCCAGTTTAATCACAGAATCTGAAACAACACAAATATATTACTCAGGTAAATTCGGCTGAATTAGTAGTAGGAAAGAAACTAGATTTTGTCTAGTGGTCAAAATTAAAATTTCAACGAGTACCTTAATTATTCCCTAGCAGAAGCAGGCCGGGGTGGCAAGTATTTGATTTGATTCGTTTTCGCACAGTAGGAGGCCATCTGCAAACAAAGATGGCCCGAGGTACGTTGGGGTCCCAGGGTTTTTCCTTCCGAGGGTGCACCTGGTTTCCCGACTTCTAGTGCCCGAGAAGGCGTGCGGTTTTGGTCGGTTCGAGTCCGTCATAGCCACAATTATGTGGCAATTATGGGGGGATTTCCGCACGAAAAAAAAAAAGTACCTAAATTATTGACACTACAGTCCATAAAATATAGCTTGATTGATCCAATGATATTATAAAAAAAGGTGATCTTTGCCAGATGACAGATATAACTTTGAACAAGCGATTCTATTTCATATCACCTATATTTTTGTTCTGTATGTGCATGCTTTTTAGGGTTCCGTAGCCAATGGAAAATAACGGATCCCGTATAGATTTGTCATGTCTGTCTGTCCGTCCGTATGCCACTTTATTCGAAACTTAAAGAACTATACTGTTGAAATTTGGTCAGTAGATGTATTCTGTGAACCGCATTAATATTTTTACACAAAAACATAAAAAAAACAATAAATTTTAGGGGGTCCCCATACTTAAAACTCAAACTCAGACTTAATTATATTGAGGTTAAAGGCCAAAGTGGTAAAATGGGTGTCCCCCCCCCCTGTAACTTCTAAAATAAGAGAGTGATAAAACTAAAAAAAATATATATGTTGTACATTATCATGCAAACTTCCACCGAAAATTGGTTTGAACGAGATCTAGTATATATATAATATTCTAGTATCTAGTAGATATATGTATAACGTCATAGATCGTAAACCGCAATTTACCTTTCATTCAATTAATACACTATTATTAAAATATCGATCAAAGTTACAACGAACTACAAGAACTTTTATATAATGTTACTTGCTGCTACTGAACCCTTCATGGGAGTGTCCGACTCGCACTTGGCCACTAATCGAACAAGGCAATGCCTGTATGTATGGCCAGTATGGCCGAACCATCAGCGCCTTCCTCTGGCATAAAATAGAATCTCTATAATACCGATTAAGATTTGTATTTATCATGAAAAAAATAAAAATAAAAAATGTTGTAAAAAATGACATCAAGTTTTATTAAAGGAATCAAAATTTGAGTAGGGTCATTTCAATTTAATGATAAGATACAATGCTTAAAATTCTTGTTTCTTTTTAAAGATGATTTATACAGATTTTATTAAATAAAATAATGTGTTATATTTTATTATCATTATCATTATATAGGGTAAACCAACCTATCGTTGGTACTCCTCCAATTATTGGCACTTTAGAGTTTAGTTGAAAAAAACAAGGAAACTATAATCTATTCAAGTTCAGTATGTTTTTAAAAGTAAAATACTTTAATTTATCTGTTAGGAATTGTCAACATTGTTCCAATAACAAATACGGCGAATTGGAAACAACAACTTACATTTTGAGCTAGTGATTTATAGTAGTTATTTTGGTTTTTTCTTAAGGTGAGAGCTTTATTAATCATAGTATATCGCAGCTATTCGGCTTATTGATACTTTCGAAATAACTTTATATACTTAATTACACATCGTAGCAGTAGATACAAAGATTTTTTTTTTATTTTTTTTTATCACATTTTATTTATTTCATGTGCCAACATTTGCATCAAAGAATTCATCAAAATCCTTTTATTGGCCCCCAGTGCCAATAGCAAAAGCTAATTATTGGCAGTAATGCCCTTATTAGAACATGGTGTGCTAATAAACTATGTGTATGTTTTTTATTCATATAGAGTAGACAGACAATAAAATAAAGAATTGGTTAAATGTCAGCCATGCGAAGGGTTTTCTTATAGGTAAAGAAGATCTTCTGAAGAGCGTATCAGAAAATTATTAAAAAAGCGGCGTATCTAAACCATTCAAAGACAGAATTCTAGGCGAGAAACGGTTTAAACTCTTCTTAAAGCGGCACCCGGATATTGTTGTAAGAACTCCGGAAGCAGTAACTGCGGCAAGTGCTACCGTATCAGAAAATTATATAAAAGGATAGTTTCAAGTAATTGAAAGATATCTAAAAAATCACAGTTTGTTAGAAATTCTATTAGACCCAAAAAGAGTCTTGAATGGTGACGAAACTAATTTCGTTCTTTGCGCAAAGACAGGTGTGGTCTTGGCACCAAAAGGGGCAAAAAATGTTCACGAGATCACCACGCCCCAGCTAAAAGTTCATTAGCAGTGATGTTTAATTTTGCTGCCAATGGCGAAATTATCTCATCTATTGTTATATACCCGTACAAGCGTTTGCCAAGTGAAATTGCTTCAAATGTACCAGCAGATTGAGTATAGGCCTAAGTGAAAATGGCTGGATGAAAACAGAAATTTTCTCCCGAAAGTGTTACATCCGCAGCTCGTGCGAAATCAAGTACCATTCCCGGTCATTTTATTTGTAGATGGACACAAAACTCACCTCACCTACGCCGTCAGTGAGCATTATACCTCATTGGATATTGTGATTATAGCACTTTATCCCAATTGCACTCGATTGCTTCAGCCTGCAGATGTCTCAGCTTTTAGACCTCTAAAAGGTGGTTGGCAGAAGACCGTATTAGAGTGGCGGCGTGACATTCCATCTCGAGCTCTTACAAAAGTCAATTTTGTACCGTTATTGCAATAGACTATTATATATACTATACTTTAACTACGTGCCAATAATTAGACTAGTAAATGCCAATATTAGGACGTTCTATGCCAATAATTGGATTTCTGTAGTCATTCGGATTTAAGTGTTAAATTTTTATTTAATACTATTCAATCACATAAAAATGAATATAGAAACAAATATTAAAGTATTTTCTTTGATTCTGTCCTATGTATGTTTGCAAATGTGATTTTATGGTAATTTAATTTCAGACTGACACGAAGCATACTCTTAAAGTGCCAATAATTGGGTGGTTTACCCTATGTCGGTTTTTATTTAATGTTTGTTATTATGTTGAGCAAACAAGATATTAAAGAGCAAATTTACTAAATTACCGTCATTATATCCGTCAAATACATACATACATACATAAGTCTATTAAGAATGCACTGTTTACATAACCAAGAGGAAAATCAAGTGGCTGATGACATTAATATTAACTAAAACCAGTTTTTTCGATCTTAAATTTATAAATGCACCAGCTGACCCGGCGAACTTTGTACCGCCATAGAATATTAATTCTTTTTAAAGCATTGTGTTTAGTTATTAACTGTTAGTGACAAATTGACAGCAGCGCCACCTAACGGGCCAAGGCCGGTAATATCTTCAAGAATATTAATTTAAATTACAAATTATACAGGGCCATATTAATCTATGTTAAATACACAATGTATTTAAGGTACTTAATTGGATAAGGATTAATAATGTATTGCTGAAAATCGCTTTGCAAATAAGCCATTATTTCTCGTAAAAAGAAAGAAATAAAAAATGATTATTGTGGGTTATATATATGAGATAGACATATACCATCGCGGACTTTTTTGTAGATCTTTTTAAGGTGTACAATACTGTACTACATTATTTTGATTTATGCCGTAGGGTACAGCCAAGGTTTGCAATGCAAGTGTAAAAAAAGGGGCCAAGTGCGAGTTGGACTCGCCCATGAAGGGTTCCGTAGAAGCAAGTAACATCATTTATAAAATTAAATTAGAAACCTCAATATCATTTTTGAAGATCTATCCATAGATGGTTTTATTTTTCACACGAATGGGTTTAATGAAAAAAATTTTTTTGAGTTTCAGTTGTATGGAAAGCCCCCAAAATTTATTGTAATTTTTCTATTTTTATGTGAAAATCTTATTGCGGCTGTGACATACGGACGGACGGATAGATAGACAGACAGACTTGACGAATCTATAAGGGTTCCGTTTTTAGCCATTTGGCTACGGAACCCTAAAAACCATTTTACTAAAATACCGTCATTATATACATCAAATACATACATGAACCTCATAAGAATGCACTATTTACATAGCCAAGAACAAGGTCAAGTAGCTGATGACAATAATACTACCGAAAACCAGTTTTTGATCCTAAACTTATAAATGCATTTAAAAGTAGCAATAGTATGAATACAATAGTAAACAGTTTACATTTCAAATGGATGGTCGACACCGGAGCGTCCATATCCTCCTTAAAACCTCCTTTGGATATTTGACAGTGTGAAAAAAAAAGGATTGTTTTATGTCAGGTCCTGCTTTATAGCCGTTAATTAAATGTCTATAAAATTGACTGCAAATTATGCGGCATCCTTTTTGATTCCTACACTTTTTTTGACATACGTGAGAAGTTGTTTTATATTGTTTGGTATGGTTTTATATTGAATAGATTTAGATTTAACATAGATACTTATCGAGGAAGGCTATCTAACATCAAGTTGTTGCTATGTTACAAAAACGAAGGAAGCTGGTAGCCACACAGCCACATTGCTCTAAGCAAGAACGACAGTGATGTGACAGAATGACAGTATTTGTATTGCATTGATTCGTTGGTGAGTGTAATGCAGGCACCATTATGTGCTATTCGTTAGGTGTCGGCGCCGTATTCGCCCAAATATTAGTAATGCGCGCAAACAACAAACATGACATCCACACTTCGAACTGCTATGTCAAATAAGCATCAAATAAGGCAAATATATGTGTTGTAGAGATGTGTCACTGTCATTTTTATGGTGAACGAAACGAATATACTCTCCACACTTCGCCGTATGCGCTCGAATAACCCGAATAACGAATAGCGCATAACGAAGTGTGGTGCCTGCATTAGGTGTCTGCACCGTATTTGCCCAAATATTAGTTAAGCGCGCAAACAACAAACATGCCATCCACACTTCGAACTGGTATGTCAAATAAGCATCAAATAAGGCAAATATGTGTGTTGTAGAGATGTATCATTGTCATTTTTAAGGTGAACGAAACGAATATACTCTCCACACTTTGCCGTATGCGCGCGAATAACCCGCATAACGAATAGCGCATAGCGAAGTGTGGTGCCTGCTGAAGACTGAAGGCCGTGATTGTGGCCGAGTGATCGTACTGCATTGTCAGCAGTCGCAATGAATATGGAGTCCACCATTCTTGGATTCTATTCATGCTTTCCATCAGGCAGTAGAGTCATTTTGACAGGTGATAGAAACTAAAATTTTTTGCTACGTGACGACATTGTACGGGTCAGGTGGGATGCCCGACTGCTTCGGTGGTAGCGTATGCGAATGCTGTGCTTGAGGTCTCGGGTTTGATTCCCGAGTCGGACTAAATGTTTGTGTGATCCGCAAATATTTCTTTCGGAGTTTGAGTGATTCAATGTATCATATATATATATGTATTTTATAAAAAAAAGTACTTTTATCTATTTATATCAGTTGTCTAGTACCCATAAAATAAGCTCTGCTAACTTTGGGATTAGATGACGTTGTGTCTAAGATGTTCAAAATATTTATTATATATCATTGACACAGGTTTTATTTAAACGACTTTAACGTATGTATTTTTTTGTCTTTATATTGATGAGCAAACTTGATACTTAAAAAAAACGTTTTATTGATATTTAAATTCATTTTAAGTAATTAATATCACGGACATAAAATAAATAAAAAATAAGTGTGAGTTTTATGTGCGAGTTAAATGTCTATACAAGATTTTTAGGTAATTAAAATTTATTTGACAAAACACTGTGCGTCTGGAGTTTCGACATAAAAAAAATGTAATTACCATGTTTGTTTTTGCTTTACACGAATCACCATTTTGTTTAATCCTTCATCAATCATCATCAACAGCCTTTAACAGTCCACGGCTGGACATAGGCCTCTCCTTTGAAAGGAGGTTTTGGCCTACTATACCACGCTGGCCAGACGGGTTGGTAAAGGGTTTGTTTCAAGTTTTCCTTCTCTTGGCAGTGATGTTAGCTGCTTATTTTGTTCCTTTAGTCGCCTCTTACAACACCCATGGAATGAATAGAGGTGGTGACACTTTGTATTCCTAATCCGTCACCACAAATTTAAAATTATAAATACGAAAGAAGTCTTGTCTGTCTGCCTGTTGCTTTCACGCCTAAGCTATTGAACCGATTTGAATGAAATTTGGTACACAGATAGTTTAGAGTCTGAGAAAGAACATAGGCTACTTTTACCGCGATAACCGATATGCAAGCGGGCGAAGTTGCGGGTGAAAGCTAGTAGCATATAATACAAAGTAAAAACTGTTAGCAGCAGTAAAGTTAAGCAGATTTATTCTAAGTCATATGTCAGTAAAGTTGAAATTAGAATGCAGCAGAAAAAATACTTACGTCGTTTTTGAACTGTGAAGTTCTGAATCTTCATTATAGATATTCGACCCTTACTGGGGACATGTTGCAAGGTGCCCACAACCATCCTTCAGATGTCTGAAACAAACAAACCATTCTTTAGTCATTTATTGACATCAGTTCAAAAAATCGATACAAATAATTAAAATTAGAGTTTCTGTATGTAATATGAACAGTTTTTTACTAAATGCATATCAAATTAAATACGGCACAATCACGAAAGGCTATTTTTAAATTAAATCAAATCAAACAATTTTTATTTGAAATAAACCAATACAACGGCACTTTTGAAACATCAAGATTCAATTTTATCTTTCTGTCCTCTCTATCTAACGGCTCTGTAACGGCTGGTAAAATTTTAACGTAACTTTTACTGGCTGAAAGCTGATGCCAGTGAAAGTTCATCAGACCTAGGTTACTCCTTAGCTCGGTATAACTTGGACAAATTTTTACTAGCGATTAACAATAATAACCGCAGGTAAAACCGCGAGTCTCAGCTAGTTATAAATAACATTTAAAACCCAAGTTTCCAAAGAAAAAAAAAATAGTTTTAAAAAACTAAACATAATTTTATGTAAAAAGCGTGGGGCGACGTTATTGAAATATTTTCAGAAAGCACCCCACGCTTTGTTACATTAAAATTTAGTTTAAAAGCGTGTTTTTTTTTAAATTTTGACCCTTTTCTTTGACCCTGAGTCTTTTTTTAGTCTATTTTCTTTTTTTAGAAAAAAGACTAAAAAAAGACTAATTTGTTTAACCTTTTTTTTCGTTTTTTTTTTAAATAAGTTTATTGTCATCGAACCTCGATAAATCTACAAAGTTTAAACAAAATCTGGCCGTTTAAAGTGGGTCAAAATCGCATCCAAAGGAGTCAATCACAAACATACAAACAAACAAACATAAAGGTGAAGCTAATAAAAAGCGTGTAAAAAGTGACTAAAGTGCTACTTCTGTTGTTTCAGTCTAAGCTTATCTGAAAATAACTAAAATAGAGTTTTTTTTTCTGTCAAAAATTGACTCAAATTATACGTCACATCTCTAAAAAATCTTCACTACAATAAGATGATAATAGATAAATTTTAGTTTAGTGACCCAACAACAGAATTACCACCAATGACTTTTAAAAGTCAAGGTCACGAATGCCTAGATTACGAGTGGACGAGCAATTCCGTCAGAATATTTATTTTGTTAATTCTCACCCTTAGTGGTGTTGTGATTAAATTGTTTCTTAACGTCTTAATAACGTTTTAAGTCTTAAAAACAACTGATTTTAAATCCATATTTGTTTTGGCAGTTCTTGTATCTATAATAATTTAATAAATAAATAAAAAATAATATTACCGGACATCTTACACACAACTTCATCTAATTCCAAACTAAGCAGAGCTTGTATTATGAGTACTAGACAACTGATATTATAAATACATAAACATACTTTTTATGTAAATACATACATATTATACATAGAAAACACCCAGACACCGAAACAAATATTTGTGGATCACACAAACATTTGGACCGATCCAGGAATCGAATCCGAGACCTCTTGATCAGCAGCCGCATATGCTAACCACTAGACCAACAAGGCAGTCATTAATATCTGTTATTAGACAAGGTGTGTCTCCAGTAAAGACAATTATCAAAACCATGACTTCAGCTTATTATATGTCTTAAATTATGAATAACTTTCCAAACTAAAGAAACCGCGTTTCGAGGTCTTATAAATCGATCTGATTTCTAAAATCGCTAAAAAAGTTATACGTATGTTGTATACTAGCTTTCGCCCGCGTCTCCGCCCACGTTTATCTCGATTATTGCAGTAAAAAGTAGCCTAGGTGTAATTCTGATATATAAGCTATATTACTGTAAAATTTCATTCAAATCCGTTAAGTAGTTTTTGCATGAAACAACAACAAAGATACATACATTAGTAAGGATGTTTGAAGTTTATATTATAATTATTTATAACTTGTACTTATACATTGACCCTCTGTTGGGTATTCCCCTCTTACATATACAACATCAAAAATATTTTAAGTACCTACTGTACAGTGTTTTAGCCTAACATAAAATAATTTATTTGTTACAAAGTAATAAAATTTGTACTCTGTAAGTAATACATACATTGTTTAATAACTTCAAATTAATACATGAATAAACATGACTAAAACAAGTAACTTATTTTGATCTGACTGCCTTGTTGGTAACGTATGCGCCCTCCTGATCAACTGGTCTCGGGTTCGATTCAAGGGTCGGACCAAATGTGTGTATAATCTGCAAATATTTGTTTCGGAGTTTGGGTGTTTTTATACCTATGTATGTATTTACAGAAAAAAAGTATGTTTATGTATTTATATCAGTTGTTTAGTACCCATAACACAAGCTCTGCTTAGTTTGGAACTAGATGATGTTGTGTGTCAGTCAAAATAATTCCATGTAATAGACGCCATAATCTTTGCGAATATGAACCACGCCACTGGGCGTAACTAGTCTAAATACCACAAGCCTATGTTACTCCTTATATCATTAGCTACATACCAGTGTAAGTTCCATCAAAATAGGATTAGCCATTCCAGAGATTAGCCGGAAACAGTCAGAGACATCGGCAGACAAGAATACGAAAAAAAATTTTTTTTTGATGTTAAATAGCGTTGATCTTTAGAGGTGTGTTTAGTGAAAAGTTACAAACTTATGGACAGACACTTCGACCTCATTTATTTTATAGCACATATAAATATCTAGATTACAAATGGCTGCAAAATAAAAACTCAACTTTTTTTTCAAGTCTTTTTGATAGCAGTTACAGACCCGTTTCACTGGTTTTGATTTATGGTCGATATTATACTGAGATCTCATAGCATTAAGATTTAAAATCATACATCTTATTACTTTTTATACTGTTAACAGATAGGTGTGAACGCAAAACTTTGTGCACGTGCAAATTGTTGTCACGTGTTTGTGGTCACGTGATCAGCCAACCTGCACTGTATCGGACCTGCCGGTTCTTTACCATAAGCATGATATTTTGGAACCTAGCAACTATTAGTTGCTAGGTTGCACGGTACTACTGTACTGTTGGCCTAGTGGCTTAAGCGGTCGCCACACCGCTTCCTACTGCGCCAAGTGTCGTGGGTTCAAATCCCACGTAGGACAACACTTTGTGTGATTCACAATTTTTTGTTCTGAGTCTGGGTGTTCTTTGTGTCCGTTTCATGTATGTTTGTAAAGTCCCCCGCGACACAGGAGTTGTCTTTTTACAGAAAAAATAAAAATAAAAAAACAAATTAAAAATTAGTCATTATTGTTATGTTTCGAAAGTCCTGAAAATGCCTACTTTATTAGAAACAATCACCTAGGCCTAGGGTTAGCAACGACGCGGAAGTTAGTACCTGGATCGGAGGACGTTAGTATCATAACGAGGAGGAGGATAAGAAGTCAATCTCTGTTGTTATTATAGGATAACAGTCGTGAAGCTTAGTTGGAGGCCTTCGGACAGCAATAACATTCAAAGGCAAGATTACGTACCCACAACGTGTCTTGAAAGTCCCCAACTTACATTCGGCTGGTCTAGGGACGTGCCTGAGAGGATAGCAGAGACCAGCAGTGGGACATTACGGGTTGTTGATGATGATTTGATTTTGATTTTGACTTAGTGTAAGTTTCTTTCGCACTGATCTAGACGACGAGGAGGTTTGGCGTTGCAATTGGTAAAGATTTCAGTGCGGGATTTGATTTCGATATTTTTTTATGTTTTTTATTATATTAAAAGAAAACTTATACTTTTATGGATGTTAGTAGGTGCCTGTCTATTTAAATGGTTCCTACGTTCAAACTTCACGTAGGAAAACACTTGTGGGATTCACAAATTGTAGTCTTAATTCTTGCTTGGAAATTACTGTCACACGCACAATGTCCAGCGTAGGAGGAGTCGAGGCGAGACCTCACGGCGGCCACCTCTATAATATCCTTAGTAGGTTTTTGTAGGTTTCAATTATCCTCAGTAGATTTTTGCGGATTAATGTCAATTGTCAAAATTATATCATTTTAGATAAAAAATTGCCAACTAAATATACAATTCTAAATTTAAAATTTAACTTGATTGCTATAATTATATTTATCAAGTATTTAAATAACATACCCATTGTGTTTTGTACCTAATTATAAAGAACAGAAAAAAAGGTTAGAAACAAAATATTTCTGAATTTATTTTTACAAAAAAATGAATTTGTATTGTCTGTTTGCAATTTAAATTTAACAGCTTTTAACTAAATTCATATGAAATTCTGTACGTTACCTACTCTCATTCTGTTTTTTCCGGTTAATTTCTGGAATGGTTGTAACGATTTTGATACGACTTTCACTAGGAGATAGCTGAGGTTGTTAGAAGTAATTTCAACTACTTTTATTAGACTAGCTTCAGCGAGCGGCGTTACCTGCGTTTTACAACAATAACTGAATAGCTAGTCTCGCTACAATAATCACATTTCCAGCCTGAACTTAATGTGTTACGTAGTTTTGGCAAGATTTGCATACGTATGTGATATCAAATCAAATCAAATCAAATCAAATCAAATCAAATCAAATCAAATCAAATCAAATCAAATCAAATCAAATCAAATCAAATCAAATCAAATCAAATCAAAATCAAATCAAATCAAAATCAAATCAAATACTCTTTGATATACTCTCACTCATCACCTGATCATTACACACAGCTCAGGTATCTCCGGTTCGGTAATGACCTGAACGTGACTACACAATACCTCCACTATGCAGATATCCTCTTTATATTGGAGTCGTTCACCGATGACTCAATATTATTATGTAAAATAAATTAACAACAGTTTACCTTTATAAATAAATTAATATAATTAACCAATTTTAACATACGAACTATTTAGATGTATGCGTAAAAAATTCGTCAGTATCCCCGCATTGGTAGCGTTAAAAATACTGACAATATTGTCACGTTGACTGACAACACTAGTTCTTATGTAAAGTCCGTCTTTTGATCAAGTATAAATTTACAATAGTCTCAAAATAATAACAATAATAAATATTTCGGACAAGATGTCCGAAATACATCACACAAATACACATAATATCATCTAGTCCCAAGCTAAGTTTTTTTTAACTACATATTATACATAGACAACATCCAGACTCTGAAACAAATATTTGTGGATCACACAAATATTTGGTCCGACCTGTGAATCGAACCCGAGACCTCTGGATCAGCAGCCGCATACGCTAACCACTAGAACAACAGTCGTTTTAAAATAGTAGTATTAGTAGTAAATAATAAGAAGTCAATTTTGGTATCAACGATATAAACAGCAGTCTGTCCTGGTCCTATCCTTAGGAAGGAGGTTTTGGATTACTCTACTACGCTTATCAAACGGGTTATAAATGGTTTTTAAGTAAAACTTGGTTGGGGGGTCTGCACCGTGCCTTGGATATAAGAGAAAAAGCAAAAGATAATGTGCACGCACACTGTCTATTGTCAGTAGGTATTCTGTATTTAAATGAGTTTTTCTTGAGTTGTGTGGTCTGAACACAATCATTTTTAGGGTTCCGTAGCCAAATGGCAAAAAACGGAACCCTTATAGATTCGTCAAGTCTGTCTGTCTGTCTGTCTGTCTGTCCGTCCGTATGTCACAGCCAATTATTTCCGAAACTATAAAAGCTATACTGTTGAAATTTGGTCAGTAGATGTATTCTGTGAACCGCATTAAGATTTTTACATAAAAATAGAAAAAAAGCAATGCATTTTGGGGGTCCCCATACTTGGAACTGAAACTCAAAAAATTTTTTTTCATCAAACCTATACGTGTGGGGTATCTATGGATAGGCGTTCAAAAATGATGTTGAGGTTTCTAATATCATTTTTTTCTAAACTGAATAGTTTGCGCGAGAGACACTTCCAAAGTGGAAAAATGTGTGTCCCCCCCCCTCTAACTTCTAAAATAAGAGAGTGATAAAACTAAAAAAAATATATGTTGTACATTACCATGTAAACTACCAACGAAAATTGGTTTCAACGAGATCTAGTGAGTAGTTTTTTTTTAACACGTCATAAATCGTAACACGCAATTTACCTTTCATCCAATCAATACACTAGTATAAAAACATCGATGAAAGTTACAACGAACTACAAGAACTTTTATATGATGTTACTTGCTGATACGGAACCCTTCATGGGCGAGTCCGACTCGCACTTGGCCGCTTTTCTTTATTTCAAGCTTTTCTTTCTTTAACTGATGTACAGGAGCTTAGCTTAAAGCTGCCTGCGTTAAGCTCCCTTCCTCCTTCCTTCCTCCCACTCGGCACCTTAGATAAAATTGATTTATTTATGAGTTCATTATATAATAGAAAGAAATATTTTCGGCCGTGCGTCGACCTTTAAACGGTCGATAAATTTACTTGTTTACCGACATCGTGACATTGAAAAAGCATAGCTTCAATCGTCACTTCCTTAAAAAACACGCATTTATTTGCACACCCATAGAGAGATGGTAATATTTACATCATTTACAAATACCGACGGTGATCAATGCAGTTAGCTCTTCTTTGAACTTTTAAATTTACTCATTTTTTTTATAAATTATAGGGGGCAAACGAGCAGACTGATCACTTGATGGTAAAGCTAAGCGCTAAGCTAAAAACACTAAAAGCTACGCGGCTGGCTCGTAGAATCTGAAAAATCTTTTTAGATAACTTCTTTATTTCAGACGTTAGGGCTTAACTTTTAAAATGCACTTACTTAGAAAACTTGGAACAAAAATAAAGAAACAATAAGTAAACATATCAATTAACTATTGGACACGATTTTCAATCCTATGGTGACTATGGAACCCTATTCTTTGCGTGGCCTGACACGCACTTGGCCCATTTTTTATAGATTAAATATGTAAAAACTTATTTGCAATATTGTATTTATTAGCATCTAAGTGTATATAATACATATTTTACACACTGCTGTTACATTTAGCAGTTGACAAAAATCTTTTAGTCAAGTATGGCGTCTGAATAATTACATTTTATTAGGTGCGAAACTAAATAAATATACAAACTTGACATGCAAGTAAATAATGCAATAGCAAGGAGCCACTTTGATTTCAGCCCTCGCGGACGACTCAACCGGGGACACACTCACCGACAACCAAACTAAAAGACAGCATTGACTGCTTTGTTGGTCTAGTGGTTAGCGTATGCGGCTGCTGATCAAGAGGTCATGGGTTTGATTCAGTTATGTGTAAGATGTCCAAAATACGTATTTATTTATAGTGTGTGTAACCATGCTACATTGTCTACACTCACTTCACAAATTGTTGTTCTGAGTCTGTGTATTATTTGGATACATATGAATATTCCTTATACGGTGGTTGCATTTAGAAATATTTTAGTTCAAAAAAAAACTAAAAAATGAACCCGAGATGTCTTGATCGGCAGTCGCATACGATAAACGTTAGACCAACGAAACAGTAGTAAAATCTGATCAGATCTTTAATTCGATTCAAAATTCCCTTTATATTAATTTATATAAAATTCCTCCGAAACAGCTTGATCGATTCTTATGAAATTTTATGTGCTTATTCATTAGGTCAGAGAATAGGACGTTGACTATTTTTATAATCCTAGGCAATAAAGGATGAACCGGACGTGAGCGGAACCATGCGCATGAGATAGTATGTACATAATAAATAATAACAATACAATAACAAACACTGTCCGTGTGGTGACGGATTAAGAATACAAGTGTCACCACCCCTATTCATTCCATGGGTGTCGTAAGAGGCGACTAAAGGAACAAAATAAGCAGCTAACATAACTGCCAAGAGAAGGATAACTTGAAACAAACCCTTTACCAACCCGTCTGGCCAGCCTGGTATAGTAGGCCAAAACTTCCTTTCAAAGGAGAGGTCTATGTCCAGCAGTAGACTGTTAAAGGCTGTTGATGATTGATTGATTGATGATGGTAACAATTATACTACTAAATAAACATAGGTACTTAAACTTATTTTAGATAATTTCCCGACTTCAGGATCCTTAACGACTAGACTAGACAATTTCCTATGGTACCTAACTTATAATATTTCCGTGACTATCTAAATTACACTAAAGATTTGATCGTATATGTTTAAATAACTTTTTATTAGTTCTTTGAGAATTACGTACAACGCCAACAGAATACCTAACAACATCGTACTCTACAAGTACCTATTTGTTTTGTGACTCATGCTGTATGTATATTTGCCGAATCGCACCTCACCTAAAAATACAATATAGAAACTGTTTTAATGCTGTTGAGCTCAAGGGAAGGACTCGGGAGTTCCCTACCTAATATTTGAAGATAATCACGGTGCGCCAAGAAAAGTACATATTGTACATTGTCGCCATATTTGTGCTTTAACTAATTATACGGATTTATTTTGCAACATCATTGACGCAGGTCGTTGTGAGGTCAATATAAAACGGCAATATTTCAGGGGACGCTGATTTCAGCACGGCTTGACCAGAACGATACTACCCTCTAACAAAAAAACAGCTTAATATGACAGCATTTGGGCGGTCGTGCGACGTGAATGCGAGACTGGAGGGAAATCATGAAGAAACATTCTATGATCTGAACACAGTGCCATCCACCTTTAAGTTAAGCAAAGCTTGAACTATGAAAGCTAGATTGACTGCTAGAATTCCTTTTTAGGGTTCCGTAGCCAAATGGCATAAAACGGAACCCTTATAGATTCGTCACATCTGTCTGTCCGTCCGTATTTCACAGCCACTTTTTACCGAAACTATAAGAATAATACTGTTGAAACTTAATAAGTAGATGTATTCTGTAAACCGCATTCAGATTTTCATACAAAACTAAAAAAACAACAATAAATTTTAGGGTTCCCCATACATGGAACTGAAAGTCAAAAAATTTTTTTTGTGTGTGTAGTGTACGTGTGGGATATCTATGGCTAGGTCTTCAAAAATGATATTGAGGTTTCTAATATCATTTTTTCCTAAACTGAATAGATTGCGCGAGAAACACTTCCAAAGTGGTAAAATGTGTTCCCCCCCCTGTAACTTCTAAAATAAGGGAGTGATAAAACTAAAAAATGTATATGATGTACATTACTATGTAAACTTCCAACGAAAATTGGATTGAACGAGATCTAGTAAGTAGTTTTTTTGTAATACGTCATAAATCGTAAACCGCATTTTACCTTTCATTCAATCAACACACTATTATCAAAACATGGATCAAAGTTACAACGAACTACAAGAACTTTTATATGACGTTACTTGCTTCTACGGAACCCTTCATGGGCGAGTCCGACTCGCACTTGGCCGCTTTTGGAAATACTTTCATATTACAAATAGAAAACACACAAACTCTGATCAATTATTTATAGATCGTACCAACATTCAGTTCAATTTGAGAATCGTACCCGAAACCTCAAACACAACAGTCGTTTAAGACACCGACACAGTCATTAATTTCGTTTATTAGAAATAGTTTAAAAGTTACTCTAATTAGTTCCTTAGTTTTAATTTAATCTAATAAAAGCTTGTTACTACTTATCCTTATTACTATCTATTAATATTGTAAATGGAAAACGGTATGGATGTAAGCGTGTATGTAACCTGATTAGGGTTACCACCAACAAATTAGGACCCAAGGCCTACCTCCATTGCAAGTGGTGCAGGTGCACTTGCTGATCGACGGACGAGGCTCTGGCAAACGGCAATAGGCTCGCGAAAAGAGATTCAAAAACTTGCAAAAATTTGGTCGCTTAAAATGGCTTTGCTTACCTCTACATGCGTGATTTTTATGTATGTACAATATGTACGTATGGATGTTAGTTACTCTTTCACGCAAAAAGTACTGAATTAGATAAAAGTTTGCATCAGAATTACACATGGGTTACTATTTACCGCGATAACTGACATTCACGCGGGCGTAGCCGCCGGCTAAAGCTAATAGCGAATAAACAAAGTCAATTCATAACTTGTTTTCTCAATATCACATATTACTAGCACTGTTTTCGATCCATTTCGTGTCCTCAAGCCTAAAATCGAGTATACTATAACCGGTCGAGTTACGCTAAAGTGTGATAAAAATTATATTACTTAAACATTACAGTTCATTATTGAGTCCTTTCGTTTTATTTTGGTTTCCACGCAGTATATTTTTCTGTACTTCAAATTTATAATAATATTATAATAAAGTTTATGATCTTAAAATAGATTAGATAAATATAAATGAACTATATCATTTCACGTAGATATTGGAAGAATATAACCTTTTATACACGCCTTCTCAGGTACCAATAGCTGAACCTTAAAAAATAAATCTCTGGTAAACGGAAGAAACGATTACCCTATGAGATAACACTATTGTTATTGTCGGTATGTAGGCAGTATTATATAGTAGGGTATATTTTGTGTCCGTTTGATGTACGTTTATTAAAAGTGACGTTCGGAATTATCTTTTTTTATACTTATAATATAATAGGCGTTTATCTTCCATCTCACCTGATGTAAAGTGTAGATGAAGATGGTACACGCCCATCCAAACGACCTGTTCACTCTACTCTTAAAGGCTCCAGAGTTCAACTCATCAAGAAAAATATACCCATGCAGGTCGTTCCAAATTTTGGCGACTCTCACCAAAAACGAGTTTTCAAACCGTTTAGTTCGACTTTTGGGTTTGTCAACAACGTATGGATGAAACTTTTGCCTGCGTCTAGTAGTCCGATAAAGGAATGGAGATGGCTCGATCAGTTCAAAAAGAGCTTTCGAGCTCTATAATAAGCATTTCAATGACAAATCTAAAGTAAATCAATCAACCAAAGCAAACACATTTATTATAGCCTTGCAAATTAACGTAGGTCAGATATTATTAGATATTTAAGGTAATTTTTAAGGTGGAAGGAACTTTCCGTAGTAAAACATTAATGAATATTATTTCATTACTTTATAAATAGATATGCATATTGGTTTCCAAGGGTGCATTAAAGATTCTAATATATTCAAATGTACTTTATTGCGATATTTTTAGATACAGCGGTTGATTGTAAATGTGATGTAGTTCAATGACTTTAAACAGAAGGATTTATATAGATTAAAGCGTGGGAGAATCATGGTTGCGACAAGATTGTCATTTCAACTGTAGTGATTTCACGGTCTTACAGAAACCATTAAGCAAGCGATTTTATCGTTGCCTTTAGTAATTGATGTACTTCTAACTGATTTCGGCAAACCAACTACAAATGAGAGATTATATTGCACAAGTATGTGTCAAACAATTGCCTCGATGGTCTAGTTGATAACGTGTGCGACTGCTAATCAAGAGGTCACGAGTTCAAATCCTGGGTCCGGCCAAAAAGGGTTTTTGGGTTTTTCTTAGGAAATTCCATAATGCAGCCCGGAGTTTGGAAGTTTGGCGGTGGCGGTGCCTCGGAGAACATGTAAAGCTGTTGGTCCCAGTTGTCATAAACATCTATGGCAATCGTTTTTGGGTAGTCACTGCCCTCAAATTTACTGACAACTAGTTCAACCTTTGAATTTCAGTTCTCCCTTAGGGTTGCGGAGGTCCGATGCCGATGAAAAACTGATATTCAGGTATAACCGTTTCAACTAGTAGCCAACCCTAAATAATATTGGGAATAAGGCTAGGAAGAAGAAGAAGTATGTGTTCAAACACTGTTACATTCTCTGTTCCCGCTCATAGTCCGATGGGATGGCTATCCGACACAATTAGCAAGAGATATCTTCGCGGATAGAAATGTAAAAACAAATTGAAATTCGCGAATAGTATCTGCCGGAAATATTGATATCCATCATCATCATCATCAGCCTATCGCAGTCCACTGCAGGATATAGGCCTCTCCCATTGCACACCACTCTGATCGATTTTGGGCTTCTCGCATCCAGCTCCTGCTATTCATCTTACGCAGGTCGTCACTCCACCTCGCCAGTGGGCGTCCTACACTACGTTTACCGGTGCCATATATATGTCAATTAGTTCAGATGTCATTTGAAGTTTGCCGTGCTTCGTAGTAAGCTGACTACTCCTCAATTTCTATTGTATTGACAATTTCAATAATTATCCGAGTGAGGCCATGATGGATGATCAAACTTTAAACTGAGCTTTTAAATGATATAAAATATACTTACCTGTTAGTAATCACTCGAAATACTCGAATTCAAAAAGTCTTTTTGAATCATCACTGTTAAACCATAATTGGCACTATGTATGCTACATTTAAAAAAGGTAAATTTTTGCACAAATTGTGTTATTAGATTCACTGTGGAGTGTTTCGTCCAAAACGTCCGCACCTTCACGGAATACTAAATGAATGAGGCCCGACAGGAGATTTTTTGTAAAATTAGTACCAGATTTTATCTTTATTTATAAATGACATTTGAAAACGCTAACAAAATAATTTATTGCACGACCTAGGCTATACAATGTCTATGTACTGTGTTACACGTAAGCATCAAGAAACTACACTTATAAATTAAATTAAAGTGGCTTTTGTAATTACATCGGTATTAAAAGAGAAATTTAAAAGAATTATGTCTTTCTTTTTATTTGTTCCGGCTAAACTCTGGAACGGCTTTACCGATTTTGAAGGAACATTCACCGGCAGATAGTAAGACGTAAGAAGTAAGTAAGTATTCAATTGCGTTGTTCGCGATTTACAACAATTACCACGGGTAACGCCGCCAGACTCCGATAGTTCTATATACACATATGAGCCGACAAAGTAAATAAAATAAATAAATATTGCAGACAATTACACATAATGTCATCTAGTGCCAAACTAAGCAAAGCTTGTATTATGGGTACTAAGCATTTAAAGTGTCTGCCGATAGTGTGAAAAATTAACCCATGCAAACACAAGCTTCAAAATAATTAACTACTTACAATTTTGTGTAGAGAACGTTGTATTCATAGCCAAATAAAATGTATACAATTGTTATTCAAATACGATGCTGACCTTATCACGACACCAACTTCTGACCGCCTAATAATGCCGGTTCTAAGATTTTAACTTAATTTATATAAATTATGCAATCAGACCTTACGGCCCGTAGTGGTGTAAACGATTGCCACGCAGTTTGTGGGCTGAGTCAACCACTCAGTGTTGTGGGTTCGAATCATAAATGGCTAAACACTTTGTGTGATATTCAAATTATTTTTCTTGGTTTCAGTGGCTTTTGTGTCCGTTTTGTGCATATTTGTTAATTGAATTATGAAATAGTAATAACATAAGTATGTTAAGGTAAAGAGAAAACCATTCTTTATTTTTTTTATGGATAAACTTTTTGTAAAAGAGTTTTCACAAATAACTTATTTTCCAGAATGTACAGGGTATACCAGAAGTAAAAAAAAGAAAACAATTTAATGTAACAAAGCGTGGGGTGCTTTCTGAAAATATAACTATTTTCTACTTTTTAGTTTAAAAGCGTGTTTGTTAAGTTTTTTTAAACTATTTTTTTATTTAAATGAATGTCGGTTACAGTTCTCGAATTGAAGCTATCGTTGCCGCCTCGCGTATACAATTGCAGCTGTCCATCCATTTTCGATATGAATTGTAGTTCATTGAACTGTTTAACTAGTCGACAATAAGCATGAAGTTGCCCAACTGCTCAGAGCTGACTTCTTGGTCACACGGTAAAAGCTAGCTGGGGCTAGAAAAGAATTTCATTCCCTATAAAAGTTTATTTAAGGTCAATTTTAAAATTTTCATAGGTGGTAAGACTTCTGAGGGTCTAGTGTGTTTTTTTTAGATTGAAGCCTACCAAAGTGACTACTTTACTTAATGGAAAGCAAAAATCCAGGAGTGACTGAGGATGGTGGATCTTCATTTTTTATGTGTGATAAATCATCATGGACTGTCACCCCACCGGGGGTTACGGCGGGGTGGTGTGTCCAGGGTCAGATCTCCTTCTGGACTCCCCCAGCGCCTGCCCGCTCCTGATGTCGTCTTAGTGAGATGTTTCTATATCGGTTTCCCCGCCTCCATCTGCTTAATAGTCATGGTGATCGTACTCATACTAGATCCTCTAAATAAAATAATATTTTGGAATGAGCGTTAACAGATTTTTCACATCCACCAATTGTCTTCCACTGCTTTCCTCTTGGTCTTATTTTGGGTACATAATAATAGTACTGTTTGTTTGGCTATTCTCATATTTTTTTTATTTTTTTACTTAATTAACTGCTCAAGGTTAAGTTTATCTTGTTTTAATAATTTAATGTTTTTCATTTTTGTAAAAATTGTTAACTTAAACGGAGATGTTACCAACAGTTTAAGTAAATATCAGATTTATATGCAAATGCTAAGTACAGCTTGAATAATTTAGCTTTACTTTTTTTTTTCAACTTCAAGAAGTATATAATTGTTCATGATGTTTTAAAAAATATAGCTGTACAAATAAAAAGAAAATGTCTATTTTTAATATCAAATAACAGTTTTTTTTATTAAATACATATGACATTATATACGGTGCTGACGAATTGAGAATACAGAGTGTCACCACCCCTATTCATCCAGCAGGTGTCGTAAAAGGCGACTAAGGGATAAACTACGCAAGACAATGCAAAGAGAAGGAAAACTTGAAACCAACCCTATACCAACCTGTCTGGCCAGCGTGGTATAGTAGGCCAAAACCGCCTTTTAAGGAGAGGCCTATGTCCAGCAGTGGACTGTTAAAGGCTGTTGATGATGGTAATTACATCAAAAAACCAATTTTTATAATGTTTTATCTCTTTGTTTGTTCCGGATAATCTCGGGAATGGCTGAACCGTTTTTTAGACTCTAGACTTTCACTAGCAGAAAGTTGATGACATAGGAGTAATTTGGTTTAAATTTTTTATGACTAGCTTTGCTCCGCTGGGTTACCTACTCGTTTTATTATATAAGATGTACTGTCACAATAAAGTCATACATTCCACAATTGTAACTGTGGTTTTAATACGTTTTTTACCAGTGCTTAGACCAAGGATTTCTGATACATTAAACGCTTGCCACAAATTAGTTTCAAAAACCAGCTAAGAAAACTCAAATATATGTTTAATTTACTTTTTCTATTGATACTTCGCTTCTATTGGCCGTAGCGAGATGATAAATAACATAGGTAGCCTATCTCAATAACTGAACTAACACTGTTAGAATTTATAAGTCATCGTCATCATCAGCCTATTGCAGTCCACTGCTGGACATAGGCCTCTCCCATTGCACATTGGATTTTGGGCTTCTCGCATCCAGCTCCTGCCAGCCATCTTACGCAGGTCGTCATTCGAATTTATAAGTATGGTATTTCATTTAATATAAGATCAAACGAAGGAAATTATCAGCCATGTACAAAATATTCAAGACTTTGTAAGTAGATGACTCTGTACACGAAATATCTACTAACAACATACTAATATTATCTATTGCTCAAGTTAGTTTATAATAGTAACTAGTTGCAGTCTAATATAACTGCTACTTATATCTACACGATCATTTGATCTTAGCTAACATAATCTCAGGTCAACTTTGCAATCTTATTGCACAGTTTACACTTGCAACGAATGCTGCAATACTATCAATTAGTTTGTGCATACTAAAAGTATATTGTATATGTATATAAATATATCTATTTAAATGACTGCTAATCATAAGGTCTCGGGTTCAAATCCCGGGTCGGGCCATAGTGATTTTGAGTTTTTCTTACGAAATTCCTAATAGGAGCCCGGAGTTTGGGAGATTGGCGGTTGTTCACGCCTGTGCCTAGGAGAGCACGTAATGATGTCAGTCCCGGTTGTCATGAAAATATATGGCGATAGTTATTGGGAAGTCAGTGCCCTCAAATTTACTGACAACTAGTCTACCTTATCAGTTCTCCCTTAGGGTTGCGGAGGTCCGATGCCAGTCGACCCCAAATAATATTGGTAATAAGGCTAGGAAGAAGAAGTAAATGTATAGTTATTTATTACTTTTTTGTATCTCTGTTATTGTAACCATGTTGTCACTTTCATAGTTAAATTCTTTAAGTATTTAATAAATATTTGGTTGTGTGCAATTTTTTCTTAAGTAAATATCAAAATACTATCTGATGGAAGGTATAAGTAAATGCAAGAGTGGTGGACACCATTCTCACGAACGGGGACAATACAGAATGATGACACTCACTACATGACGCGGCCTAGTGAGATGCTGTTTCATGATCCGCTTATAAGAAGCGGGATCGTTGTGGAAGGAAAACAGGTGCACTGGTAGTTAGTTCCAGGTTTTGATTACGTACGAGACCGATACGTTCGAGAACTTTTATAAATTTCGGTAGTATAAATATAAAACTTCTTCTTGAACATAATTTATACGAGTGTGTAAAGAACTATACTTTCCAACAAACAATTAATTAAATCTTTAATCGATAACAACTGCGTAATTAATTTTACAAAAATTCGTTTCTACCGTCTAATTAAATAATATTTTCTTTATCGTTATCGCATCAATACATTATCTACCGTTTATAACAGGAGTTGAATGCGAGAAATCGAGGATCAAACCATTGCAATAGAAGAGGCATAATAATATGTCCAGCAGTGGACTACGATAGGCTGGTAATAATAACCACAAATATACTCAAGAAAAAACAGAACTCCGTCTAATTTACACTTTTGTTTTAAAATTACTGTTTTTTTTATCTTAATATTTTTATTTATATTCAAGTAGAATTTTAGTGTGCTATTTGTAATCAAAAGAAGTTTGATTAATGTTTAATCATTTATCTTATTTTGTATCAAAATTATGATGAATGGGACATGCAGTTGATATTGTAAAATATTTTATATATGTTTTTTAAATAACCTGTTTCATCAATCATTAACTTTTAAACCACTTCAAATTATTCTGTTAGATTATGACTTTAAGAAAAATAATTTCGTTTAGCAACAGATTTTTTTAGCAAAACCGGTGAATCTAGTTTTTCTTTAATCTTTTTAGATTATGTTTTTAATGACGGACTGTTGAAGTAGACACAACTCATAAGCTGACCTATGATAGACTTCATTTTAGATAAACACTCTAAAGCTGTAAGTCTGCCTGCATTTGTGCTTGTGCATATGCGGGTGCGTTACTGTGTGCATGTACGCATGCACGCACGCTTTTTAATGCTTGTGCATGTATTTGTGTATGCATATGCGTGCATTCATTTTAACAGTTTTACCCTACTCAGATTTGTTATATAATCAGTATCAGTAGATATTAACTAGACACAAAACCTGTTAGCTCATTATCTATGCCAAAGGACTGTTGACCGTTAAAATTACAATTTACTGATTTCAGCTGGTACTACTTGCTTACTTTACCTAACAGTATGCGCTTATTTGTTAAGCTCTTTACCTTGAATTGTAAGTGTTGTTACCGGTGTTAAGTATAAGTGGTATAAAAAGTATAAATCCGTTATGTTTGAATCTGTTACATATCTCGGTTAAGTACATAGTCGTAAAGGAACAATTACAAGTGTTTATTTAACATTTTTAATCCGGTGAACATACAAACAGTTCTCTTATTTAGGATAACGGTAGAAAAATAATTAAAAATGTGTGATCGTCAAATACTTTTACTCTGCGTTTAGGCTTGGTTTAGCAGTGGTATGTAAGTTTTTCGCAGATGTGATTGCTGTAGTCCATGTTCTGCGTACTTTGTAATGCGTGCGTCTCGTCAAGATATTTTATTCAAGCCTATGCTGGGTAGTATGAAGCGGCTTGGATGACTTTTTTAATGACTAATGGGGTAACCTGGTAGATGGATCACGAGATTGAATATGTAAAATATATTGGTAAGATGGTACTACGAGTACATCTCACAGAAACAATTACAGTTTTTTGTCTAGAGTTAAAAAATAATCTTAATTTATTTACTAGTGGATTCTCGCGTTCGTGGCTGCTGTTATTGTTCTAATCCGCGGACAGCGTCGCAGAGCTAAGCTATTCTAACAAAACAGCCTAAGTTATTCCTTAGAACATCAGCTATCTGACACTGAAAGTCCTGTCAAAACCATTCCAGCTGTTTCAGAAATTATCCGTAACTAACAGACAGATAGAGACAAATAATTTAAAACATTGGTTTTTAGGGTTCCGAAGTTTATGACATCTTATAGATTCGTCATGTCCGTCTGTCCCCTCTAAAAGCTAAACGGCAGACTCAAAAAATCTGGAAAAATTCGTGATGGTGGTCCATTTATTGAACTTTGAAGGAAAACTATAACGGACCCTTTCTTGTGCGTGCCGTGACACGCACTTGACCGAATTTTGTTGTAAGTAACGTATACCTACCTACACTTTCATTTAAATTTAGTGATATAAAAAGCTGTCAATCTCCAATTACACGTCAAATTTATTTATTTGTAAATATATGTAATTATTTTAAATGGCAATCCAAAGCAAACCGGGTACAATTATCTACTTATTAATTATTGATGACTTACATATCGAGACACAAGAAATGATAATGCACAATCACACAATAACTCATCCTGGCTGGGAACTGAACCTCTGAACTTGTTGTTAAGATTTTATCACATTACCTAAGGTCAACAAAATCACTTATATTCTGAATAGGACTATTTAATTGAAAAGATAAAATGTTATATAAATACTAAGTTCCGTGATTAATTTTGTAAAGCTAATATCATCTTCCTAGCCTTCATTCCCAAGTTTATTTGGGGTTGGCTTCTAGTTCAACCGGTTTTACCTGAATATCAGTTTTTCTGCGGAGTGACTGGCATCGGAACTCCGCAACCCTAAGGGAGAACTGAAATTCGAAGATTGTACTAGTTGTCAGTATATTTAAGGGCAATGACTCCCCAATAACGATTGCTATAGATATTCATGACAACCGGGACCGACGGCTTTACGAGGCATGGGCGTCAAACTCCTGGGTGCTATTAGGAATTTCCTAAGAAAAACCCGAAAACACTTTTTGGCCCGACCCGGGATTATTAGCAGTCGCATACGCTAACCACTATACCAACGTTGTAAAGCTAGCCTAGGAAACAATTTGCCTAAATTACTCCTTGTGTCTTGTCTAAACAAGGTCTAGTCATTCAGAGATTAGCCGACACAAACAGACAGACAGACATATAGAAATTTAAAAAATTAGTATTTTAGTGTACTTTCATATGCATTTAGTAAAAAACTGTTCATTTAATATTATAAAAAAAAAACTTCAGTTGACTGCCTTGTTGGTCTAGTGGTTAGCATATGCGGCTGCTGATCAAGAGGTCTCGGGTTCGATTCCCGTGTGATCCACAAATACTTATTTCGGAGTCTGGGTGTTTTATATGTATAAGATGTATGTATTTACAAAAAAATATAGTTTATGTATTTATATCAGTTGTTTGGTACTTATAATACAAGCTCTGATTAGTTTGGGACTAGACGGCGTTGTGTGTAAGATGTCCGAAATATTTATTTATTATTTATTTGTTTGTATAGATTAATAGGAATACACGTATGTTGTAACACAAATCTTTACTGTATATCTTAGATAGTGCGTAAGTGACAATAAATATACATTTATGTATAAATATACATTTATTTATTTACATTTGTTAACACTTAAGTGTGTATGCTTAGGTCCTTTCTGTAAGTGGTTCTTAATGGTATTTGATTTCGCCACGTGCGAGGGACACGCTTCGATAGGTACGGAAAACCGACTTTACTGTAGATATTTCAGAACTTTACAGGCAGCCCCGGATCTACGATTTTTTCGAACCGGGGCAAAACCTTGATAGTGGCGCCCCCTCTCTTTAGTAACTATGCGTATGGAAATAGAAAAGTTTGTTTTTCAAACATATTATATTAAGATTCCATTACTTGATACAAACCTATGAGATTGTAGGAAAAGAGGCTTCATTTGTGGATATTTGGATTACATGGATATTTCGGAATCTTGTCTCAAGGATTTAGCGCCCCCATGAAACTGCCGCCCGGGGCCAGTGCCCCCGTTTGCCCCCCTTAGATCTGGGGCTGTTTACAGGTAACTGATATTAAGCAAATCTTTCATTGCTTTTCATCAAACCAGTGAGGTAACCGGTGTCTGAACCTCTATTTAATTTAAACAAATAATAAAATTTTAAAAATACGGGAATCGAACCCGCGACCTCTAGATCAGCAGCTGTATACGCTAAGCACTAGACCAACAAGGCAGTCGATTTATTTGTTTAAACTTTATGTATTTTTCTAGATCAGTTAATTAACTTCTGTGTACCATAAAATAACAAAAGAGTGTTACTATTTGAAAATAATAAGAACAGATTGTGATCCAAGCCGTAATGGATTAAAAAAAAAAATTTGATAAATTTTTGATCTCAAGTTTAGTTCAATCTGATTACGATCGTATTTCTACGCGTGATTGATTCTATTTTACAAATGCGATTAGGTATCTCGTAAGTATAAAAATTATACAGAATGCAGAAGTTTCGTTTAAGAGCGTTGTAAAAAATAATTTATTCAGATATGGCAGTAATTTTTTTCTCGATAATAATATATTTTAGTAGATTAGATATGGGTAAATTGAACAGCGATTGACGTTTACGGGTTTCTTAATTAAAAATTCTTAAAAGCACTGTTTTGAATATTATTATTTTTATAATCTAGGAGATCGTTCTGATCACATCATCTCTGTTTTATCATTTTAAATTGATAATGGGATCTAAACTAAAATGAAGTGCTGTAGTTTTTATCCTAAGCACTGCACAAGGCAGTTTTAATTTTTATATTATTTAAACTTTGTTCACGTTTATACATCGGCGAGTCTGAATGCCACAGCTATTTTTTTCAAGCGAAGCCTACGGGCTAACACATTAAAAGAATTAAAATACATTTGGAGCTAGTAAGATGATGTTTTTTTTATAATAGGGGGCAATCGAGCAGACGGATCACTTGATGGTAGGTGATTGCCGCCGCCCACAGACACCCTAAACACCAGAGGAGTCACAGGTGCGATGCCGGCCTTAAAGACGGTTAATATTCTACTAAATTAAAGTATACTATAAAAGAAGAAAATAATACCTAAAAATAGGCAAACAATAGGTCAGCGTCCTAAAATAATTTACCTAATACCTCAAATTTTAGCTATCACTAAAATATTATTTAAAAACCAAGTCTAAACAAGTTAAACTTGTTAAATTACTAGTAAAGCAATCATATAAATTACGTATACTCGGACTGAATACCTATCTGATTTTAAAGATCATCGTTTTATTAGTAGTTTTAGTAAATCACAAAAAATAATAGGGGGTTTTAGATTAAGTGTCAAGAGCCCGTTAGGGAGATAGGTATACGACCTGAACTTGGATAAATATGATTGGGTTTTATGGGGGAAACGAATAGCTGGTGAAGATGGCTTCAAGTGCCCTTTGAGTGACCCATGGGAACCCGAGACAAAAGTCAAACTCTCTAACCAAAGCCTTATTTTTAACGGTTTCTATGGTGGTTACTCTGAGCTTTTTATCCGACTACGGCGAAGCGAAAGGTAATAGTTTTGGCAGTCCATGTATGTTCCACTGTAGCGCGTTAACTACTGAACAGATTTTAATGAATGAAGTGTCAATTGACTCTTAATAATAGCCAGGACGATATGGGCTATATATAAAAATTCCTACAACAGTTTTTTAGTCTTTTTCTTATTATCAAAGTATGACTTTCGGACGGAACTGGATTTCTATCAGGCAGAGTAGAACCATTATGGGCTTTAAAAATTAATTCCTGAGACAGATTTTTTTTAATGTACCAATATCACTTATATGCAGGGCGGTAATTCAATAATTGAATATTCATAACAGGATGTATATATAATTAAGATTTTATCATGTAAATGTTACTTAATACTTGTTTGAGAGTTAAATTGATCTTGTTTTTTTTTATATTTTATTGTCCTAAAGATAAATTGCTTTTCATTACAATGTGTCAAAACCTGGAATTATTTCATGAATAAAAAATATTGTTGGCCGTTTTAACCTTAGTTTTGTCTTGTCTTCAAACTTAGGGATTTTTTTTTGCTGTGTCACGGGGGCTTATCAAACATACGTGAAACGAACACAAAGGATAGCCACACTCAGAACAATAATTACTAAGTTAGTTTTTGCGTGAAAGAGCAACAAACATAAATACATACATAGTCACAAACTTAGTAACTAAAATAATATTACTTAAAAAATATTAGTAGAAAAAAAATTCAAAATAACTCACGCTTTTAAAGAAGGTGGTTTTAAAGTTTGAGTTTATAAAAAGATAATCGCTACCTAATCTTTGATATTTAAACACTAGTTGAGAACCGCGGTGCTACCCACAGATGTTGTTATATCTTTACAACAAGTTTAAAAAAAACTTCTTAAATTTAGCAGCTATCTGCCAGTGAAAGGCACGTCAAAATCGATCCAGCCGTTCTACAAATTAATAGACCAAAACACAAAGACTGACAAAGAAGTAAAGAGATTAGATTTTTTGTATTGAGTACCGTAAATACTTTTATATAATTTTAAACTAGAAACAGACGCTTTAATTTTATTTATTCGTTTAAATAAATAAAATTAGTATATTCCTACCATATTTTCATTTACTAACAATCTAATACCAATAATTTCAAAGATTTAGTTTTTATCAATTTATGATTAATATAACCGATCGCGGTCACGGACAGAATACACAAGCGTAGTTCGATCGAAAGGTTAGGAGCAATAACCTCTATGATCTGAGGTTTGAGTCACAGTGGAGGTCGGGTTTGGTTCCCGTTCAGTGAAAATGTTCGTAGGTATAAGGGTATCGACCGAGGCGGTATTACCTTCTTACAGAATACTAACTCAAGGTAATATAGACCACAATTGACCATGTATAATGAAACTATTCATTTACTTAACTAATTGTTACTTGAGCCGAGATTATCTTCTGACACAAAGATACATATTGTGTTTGCTTAAAATAAATGCATTACTATTTATATTATACTTCGTAGTCAAAAAATCTGAATGTGATCTAGAGATCGTGTGTTCGATTTTCAGTCAGTACAAACACATATGTGATGAGTGCGATCACTTGTTCTGTTTCAGAATGCAATGTCTAAATCATCTTCCGAGCCTTTATTTCCAAGTTTATTTGGGGTCGGCTACTAGTTCAACCGGTTTTACCTGAATTTCAGTTTTTCCACGGAGCGACTGGCATCGGACCTCCGCAACCCTAAGGGAGAACTGAAATTCGAAGATTGAACTAGTTGTCAGTATATTTGAGGGCACTGACTTCCCAATAACGATTGCCATAGATGTTTATGACAACCGGGACCGACGGCTTTACGTGCTCTCCGAGGCACGGGTGGAATCACAGCCAAACTTCCAAACTCCGGGCTGCTATTAGGATTTTCCTAAGAAAATCCCAAAAACACTTTTTGGCCCGACCCGGGATTTGATGCCCAGACCTCTTGATCAGCAGTCGCATACGCTGAAATTCAGGTAAAACCGGTTGAACTATTAGCCGACCACAAATAAACTTGGGAACATGGGCTAGGAAGGTGAAGTATTTAGGTAGTAGAGCCACGCTGATTCCAGCGCGTATGGGTCAGCTCGACCGGGGCAGTACTACCCTCACACAGAAGACTATGCTTATATATATGCTTTCTATCAGGTACCGGCTATCTCACTGGCTCATAAATTAAAAAAAGCGGCCAAGTGCGAGTCGGACTCGCCCATGAAGGGTTCCGTGTCAGCAAGTAACATCATATAAAAGTTCTTGTAGTTCGTTGTAACTTTCATCGATGTGTATATACTAGTGTATTGACTGGATGAAAGGTAAATTGCGTGTAACGATTTATGACGTATTAAAAAAAAACTACTCAGTAGATCTTGTTCAAACCAATTTTCGTTGGTAGTTTACATGGTAATGTATAACATATATTTTTTTTAGTTTTATCACTCTCTTATTTTAGAAGTTAGAGGGGGGGGGACACACATTTTTCAACTTTGGAAGTGTCTCTCGCGCAAACTATTCAGTTTAGAAAAAAATGATATTAGAAACCTCAATATCATTTTTGAACACCTATCCCTAGATACCCCACACGTATAGGTTTGATGAAAAAAAAATTTTTGAGTTTCAGTTCCAAGTATGGGGACCCCCAAAATTTATTGTTATTTTTCTATTTTTATGTAAAAATCTTAATGCGGTTCACAGAATACATCGACTGACCAAATTTCAACAGTATAGCTCTTATAGTTTCGGAAATAATTGGCTGTGACATACGGACGGACAGACAGACAGACAGACAGACAGACAGACAGACAGACAGACAGACAGACAGACAGACTTGACGAATCTATAAGGGTTCCGTTTTTTGCCATTTGGCTACGGAACCCTAAAAACTATGTATATCATCTTCATCAATAGCCTTTTAGTCTGCTACTAGGACAAAGCTACTCTTCTGAAAGAAGGTTAAGATGAGGGAGGCATACATATTTTTTTCTCCTTGCAGTGCATTTTTACACCCTTTATATTAGCTTCACCTGTATGTTTGTTTGTAACTGACTCCTTTGAGAGCGATTTTGACCCATTTTAAACGGCCAGATTTCGTTCAAACTTTGTAGATTTATCGAGGACCGATGACAATACACTAATTTAAAAAAAAACTAAAAAAAAATGTTTAAACAAATTAATCTTTTTTAGTCTTAAAAAAAATTGTTTAAAAAAACTAAACAAACACGCTTTTAAACTAAAAAGTAGAAAATAATTTTAATGTAATAAAGCGTGGGGTTGCTTTTTGAAAATATATCAGTAACTGCCAGGTGGTCCGACATCCAGTAGTGGATGCAAATATGCTGAGGATTTTTTTTTTTTTTTTTTTTTTTTTTTTTATATATATATTTAAGCCTGCCAAAGTGACTCTACTCCGCCTGATGGAAAGCATGAATAGAATCCAGGAGTAGGGGTCACCATGCTTATTGTGAGGGTAGGCAATGTAGCATGGTGACCCCTACCATGGCAGCCTGGTTAGATTATTCTGCATCATTCTCCCGGCCTTCGAAGGGCGGGAGAATGATGCAGAATGATTGGGCCTCCGGTCTCACACTCACCAACGAAATACGACAGCAAGAATGCTGTCATTATTAGGATGGTCTTCTGTGTGAGGGTAGTACTGGCCGGGTCGAGCCGGCCCATTCGTGCTGAAATCAGCGTGGCTCTACTACCTACAAATGACTGATGATGATGATGATGATTTTTTTCTATGTAGTTTGCTCCCATGTACATTGTACGCGTTCTACGATACTAACGGGATTAATAGGAGTGTTTAAGCTCTGTATTATTTTAACACCACCTAGTATATGTATGTACATATATGTATGCACATAACGTAGGTATGTATTTTTTAAGCTTAAAAAAAACTACTATTAAAACATTAATTTCGCAAGCTCGTCATAGATATAAATTGCCATGATATTATAGTATGTAAATAACCCGTTTACCACACGTCAATGGAGAATATTTACTATTTTTTATGACATCACGATTCTAGCTAAAATTACTATAGAATGATGAATGATAGATTGCATAAGTGATGATGATGATGATAGTTTCAAGTTGACATCACATCACTTGATATATCGTCCTGAGTTTCAGTTGTCAAAATTGCTTTTAGGTGTATAATTCACAGTTTAAAAAAAAGTCTAAATGTTATTTACCTCCTTCAAATCATCATTTTTATATTAGTTATTTTTATGTAACTAACTATAAGAAGTGTTGTGTTTTCCATTAGTAAATAAGGCAAAGGTAGCATCAATTCATGGCAGTGTTGGCCTTTTAGTCACACAATATATTTAAACATATTTTTGTTCTGTTACTGGTTATCTTTTTGTTTATTTGCTTTTTTTTTCTTTTTTTTTGTTTCTCTTTTTTGTGTGTTGTTGCAATAAAGGTATATTTTATTTCTTTCTTTTCATACCGTAATTATTATTATGAGATCATCAGCGTTGAAAGATTCAATAAAACCCGGGGTATTATTTTAATAATTTAGAATAATTACACATTATTCTAAGTTTAATAAATACATATCGGAGACAGTGAATATTACAAGGTTGATCAACAAAATATATAAGTACTGGTATACTGTAATTTACTATAAATATAGTAAGTAAATTTGTTTTTATTTTTTATAACAGCCCCAAACAAAATTCTTTTTTTTTTAAACTATAAATAAATTTATATTAACTGTTTAATATAAATTTATTTATAGTTTAAAAATTAAATTAATTAAAAATAATAAATTTAAACTAGTAAATAAACATTATTTTTTAATAAGAATAACTGTAAACGTCAATGGTAAATATAATTGTAAGCGATGATTCTAAAATCACATAATTAATATTAATTAAAATTTATTTTTATTTAAAAATAAAAAAAATTACCATTAAACAACATACCTTAATAAGAAATCACAAAAATCACTTCCAAAAATAAATGAAATAATAAATAATGTCCACAATATAAACACCGCTGATTCACTGAGAACCGATTTGTTCACGCGTGTATTGGCTAAGACTGAACGTGCCGCTGTCAGTCTTACATCTATATAGTCAACTTTCGGCTTTTGTTGACGCACATACATACTGTGTGATATTATTATTGTGTAATTATACTTTAGAACATTAATTTTAGGGTCCTCAAAAGAAGTTATAAGATAAAAAAGATAGATGAAAGTGGCAATTAGGCATTGCTTTTGTCAGATATGTAAATTGCAACTCAAATATTGAGTAGTAACTACCATCTATAATTATCGTAATTGACATTTTATAAATTAAATATTTATAATTTATTAATTAAATATTAATAATTTATTGGTAATGGTTTTATTACGTTTCGAAAATGCAGAATAAGTGCTAAGTAATAAATTAATAATTAATTAAATATGCAGGTATTTATTGCTGTTTTTATTGGATATTTATAATAAATAAAAATGTTAATATTGAGTAAGAAATTAATTATTAATTTATTACTTATCACTTATTCTGCATTTTAAAAATTTAATTAAAGTCAACTAAATATTCTATTATTTATATTTATTAAAAATAATCAAATATCTAGGAATTAGGGCGTTACTAAATTGAGATGAGTGATTAATAATGGCGAGAAGACTGCGATGCCACGGCATGTCCATCGGATGGATACCACTTGTTGATTGAAGTTGCTTTGAAAAACGTGCCTTGTTGATTGAAGTTGCTTTTGCTACCAGAAGGATGGGCAGGCCCATGTTGCGCTTTTAGGGATGCACAAAGCGTGATATGCTCGCCTTTGTGATCAGCCCCACGGAGTGGGAGGAACTGACCAACGACCGTAATGGATTGAGGAGAACTTTGGAAGCGGGCTGCAAAACGCACGACAAGAGCTGTTTCCGGACTCGCGTAAGAGACAAACGAGAAACGATGGGATCTCAATTGCCTCAGACGATCCTCTATTTAGGAGTCAATAGTGTCGCAGTTGTCACTCCCGTACAGTCGCCCTCTACAGTCACACCAAGAAATGTCACAGAGTGTCGCTCAATCTAATCAAACCTCACTCAATAATAATAATAACCACACATATCTGACTTACAGCCGGCTGATCACATCTCTCTATCGTCACATATACCTATATGAGAAGATATAATATATGTATGTAGATTTCTAAATATCCCTGTGGTGACGGATTAAGAATACAGAGTGTCACCACCCCTATTAATTCCGCGGGTGTCGTAAAAGGCGACTAAGGGATAAACTACGCAAGACAACATCAATGCAAAGAGAAGGAAAACTTGAAACCAACTCTATGCCAACCCATCGGGCCAGCGTGGTATAGTAGGCCAAAACCTCCTTCTAAGGAGAGGCCTATGACCAGCAGTGGACTGTTAAAGGCTGTTGATGATGATGGTGATGGTGATGATTTCTAAACGGAATAAACTTATATATGAGTAGAATCCAGGGGCCGCCATCCAAATTGTGATTGCATACAATGCTGCATGTTGACCCACACCATGGCCGTTTAGTGAGAGGAGAATGATGCAGAATCATACGGCGGTCTCAAACTCACCAACGAAAGACGACAGCACTAATACTCTTATTTTAGATTGGTCTTTTGTTTGAGGGCTGTTTGTGGCTGTACTACCTATAAACAGAAATAATGACGGTAATTAGTCCTTTTCGTTTTAAGAAATTCGTAGAAATACATGCGAATGTCTTGACGTCAGATTGCATACATAAGTGGATAAAGCTATGGTATGTCAAAGTTGCTAATATGTAACTAGCCTTTACATCTGGTTTCCGAGATTTCTTGTCTTTTTTAAGTCAGACTGATGGGTGGAATATTTATTTTTTAATAAATAACCTCACATTTACACAGAAATAACATGAGCAATATGTAAATAGTACATCGACTGTGGAAATACACATAATGTGTTCGAGTAAGGAAACGGTTAAAAAAGGAACGGACTTCAAGGAAGAGTCATATAATTATTGAACATATTTTAAGGTTCTTTTCCTCGAATAAATTGCGGATATAGTGCAAACTCTGGTTATGATAACAGGCACATAAAAGCTTTTACGGGCCAGGTCCTGTTATAATTAATGGATAACATTTTGATACAGATCTTACAATAAAATGTATGTTTATGGACTAAGGCAACAAGTAAACAGTGTGTTTATGTATATCAGTTTGGGACTAGATGGCGTTGTGTGTAACATGTACAAATATTTTATTATAATTTATTTAAATAACAAAAATTACGCAGGACAATATCAGGGTAAAATGAAGAAAAACTTATAACAAACCCTATACCAAACCGTCAGACCAGCGTGGTGTAGTAAGCCTAAATCTCCTTTGTAAGAAGAGACCTATGGAAGATGATGATGATGTTACGAGGATATGAAGAAACAAATATAACAGACGTTAAAACTAGGAAGCCGTAAGCAAGCAATGCTAGAACGACGTCACAGAGAAACTGATGTTAAGCAGTTTTGGAAATGTCAGCATTTTCAGACGAAACAAAAAAGAAAGCTAATCTAAAATGAATAGATATTCACATAGAAAGGGGGAATTATTATTATATATTAAACTAGAACAATTGTCAAAGGACCAGGTCAAACAGGCCATCGACGGCAGGTGTCTGACGCTGTATTCATTAAAAAAAAACTACTTGCAATTGGCTTTCTGATCATGCACGCTTTATTTCATATACTATATGTTATCAGAACCTCTCAAGGCTGTCCACAATAACCACTGCTATACTGTCCACATCCAGCGCTTCCTACAACCTCCCCCGAATCGTCATACTATTTTGTTGAGGGCCTATCCACAGTCTATCTTTCTATTTAGCACTATCAGTTATCGTTATATGACACACCGTTCTTAAAACTCCTAACACCATTTCATGCGTGTGAAAGAAAGAAAAAGTTAAAAACATTCAACGGCAAGATTACGTAACCACAGCGTGTCTTGCCAGTCCCTAACCCGCACTCGGGCATCGTGGGAAGTATGGTCTTAACAGTCCCTTGAAAGCCGAAGTCCCGAGCCCAGCAGATGGACATTATGGGTGGTTGGTGATGATGATGAAAGAAAAAATCCAATCATCGAAACAATAAACTGATTTACAGAAATGGTTAAGATCGTAATTATAATTACTTCAAAACGATTAAATATAATATTGTCAGGCTTTATTTAAGCTGCAAGAAACCTTGACTCAGTAAACTTGATGCTTTGACATCCAGCATATTGCTACGTAATCCAATTAACATAATAATCCGTTGAATCAGTGCAGCGTTTGTTTCTTGAACTAATCTCAGGAAGTATTCAGGACAGATTTCATACCCAAAAGACGAACTAAACGGTTTGACAGCTCGTTTTTGGTGAGAGTCGCCAAAATTTGGAACGACCTGCCTGGGTCTATTTTTCCTGATGAGTTGAACTCTGGAGCCTTTAAGAGTAGAGTGAACAGGTTTCTTTTGGACGGGCGTGTACCATCTTCGTCTTCATCTACACTTTCCATCAGGTGAGATGGAAGACAAACGCCTATTCCATTACAACAATAAAAAAAAAAAAGATTCAAAAAATCTTTTAGTGTTCGATGGCTCAGTTTTCGAGAAAGTATAAACTATATTATATAACTAGCTGGACCCCGTGGTTTACTCGCGGTTATTGTACTGACTGCCTTGTTGGTCTAGTGGTTAGCGTATGCGGCTGCTGATCAAGAGGTCTCGGGTTCGATTCCCGGGTCTGCCCAAATATTTGTGTGATCCACAAATATTTGTTTCGGAGTCTAGGTGTTTTGCTATGTATAATATGTATGTATTTACAATAAAAAAAGTATGTTTATGTATTTATATCAGTTGTTTAGTACCCATAACACAAGCTCTGCTTAGTTTGGGACTAGGTGACGTTGTGTGTAAGATGTCCGAAATATTTATTTATTTATTATTATTATTGTTGTAATTCGTGGGTAACGCCGCGGAGGAAAGCAATACATAGCTTTGGTTACTTCTTATATCATCAGCTGCTATCTGCCAGCGAAAGTCCTATCAAAATTGGTAGAGAAGTTCCAGAAATTCCTTGAAACATACAGACAGTCAACAATTGAGAAAATCGCTTTTTGGATGTAAAATGACCGTGTATACTTTCTTATGGATTTGGTACTTTGACGTATATATATATACGTGACTTTTCGTGGGTCAGTTAGTTTTTTATAAAACCTAGAATTCTCTCTTATGTTTGAGGCTCTCTGGCACTATAATGTGTCTTGAATGTACTCGCGGTGGTTGTTAACCCCCCCTTTTTTTGTTTATATTTATAGTAAACTACCGCATTAGGAATATAAATTCTGTGCAGCGGGGTACTTTACAAACATACATGAAACGGACACATAGCATACCCAGACTCAGAACAACAATTTTTGAATCACACAAAGTGTTGTCCTTTGTAGACAGTGGCGTGGTGACCGCATAAACCACTAGGTCAACTGTGCAGTCAAATTCACCTGCATTTTCATTTTAGTTATAAATCTTGCTATTTAAAAAGATGCAGAGAAGTTGAATTTGAACAGACACTTTTAGAATAATAATAATTTATTCAACTATAAACTCTTATTTCTAGGATACAACATTTGCAAATACACATTAACAAATTCACAAGTCAGTTAACATCCGCGTCTAAGCTAGATAACTAAATATCTGTATTTTAGACGACGGCGCTCTTCCTTCTTAGAATTTGCTTACAATTGATTACACTGTATGTGAATAAAACGGACCAATGAATAAATTAATTAAAAATAATATGAAAAATACATTAAAATCATAAGAAGAAAAATAAAACTAAAGTATTGTAGAGTGTATCCTCCTTGTGTATAATATGTATGTATTTGTGTGTGTGTGTGTGTGTGTGTGTGTGTGTGTGTGTGCGTGTGCGTGTGCGTGCGTGCGTGCGTGTGCGTGTGCGTGTGCGTGTGCGTGTGCGTGTGCGTGTGCGTGTGCGTGTGCGTGTGCGTGTGCGTGTGCGTGTGTGTGTGTGTGTAGGTGTAGGAGGTTGAGAGTAGACTTTAAGAAAGTACATGAAGTAATTGTTCAGTCTCAGTATAGTCCAGTTTATGAATGTATGTTACCAAGCTCCCTTTAAGATCTCTTATATTCAGACCCCGCATGTCAATAATGTTGCTGATTTTTTATATAAGTATGGGCCAAGGAAGGGAAAATATCTATTTATGAATTGGCGTCTAAACGTATTTTTATTTAGAAAACTTATATCTTTACGTCGCTTGGAGGCTATGGCAGTTGTATCAGAAATGCAGCAGGAGTGCTGTTTCATAATAGTCAGCAAGATATACAGGTGGCGTACTGAGAGGACCCCACAAGACTGATACAGACGGTAGGTGGGGAACAAATACGGGCGGAATGTGCTGACTTTAAGAATAGCTCTTTGGGCAATCTCAAGCGGCTTAATAATCGTTTTGGGTGCACCACCCCATACCGTAATGCAGTATCCTAATATAGATTGCGCCAGAACCATGTATACCTGTTTAATTAATTTAGGATCAGCCACATTCCTCAGATTTTTAAACAAGTATATTAACTTTCTCAGCCTTGCAGTGATCAAACTGACATGGTGTCTGAATGAGAGATTGTTATCTGTAAGTATCCCAAGATATTTTACCACATTGGCGGGACTAAGAGAAGGACAATGACATCGATCCACATTGCAACAATCATGCGCAATCAGGGAGTATGAAGGAATTGAAGCCACCTGACCTGAAAGTTAATGTAATCTATTCCTAAATATACTAACATTATAACAGAAATAATGACGGAACATTGGTGTCATCTCTTTGCGATAACCTTGCCCCTTCTAATAAAGAGTTCCGGTGACCCTAATTGTGAGTGTGAAAAAAGCAGGACACTGTACTATCTAATCGGAGATAACTTATATTAACGCCATCTAACGAAAATAAGCCATACTATCAAATCCCACATGGGACAACACTTTGTTTGATTCACAAATTGTTGTTCTGGGTCTGGGTGTTCTTTGTGTCCGTTTCGTGTATGTTCGTCAGGTCCCCGCGACACAGGATATATATTCCTAATGCGGGAGTTGTATTTTTAAGCAAAAAAAGTACTCATTGATACTTATTATGAAAAGTTATAATTATAATACTTGTTGGTTGTTTAGCTATTTATTATTTATATTTTTTTTATAATAAAACATCTATAATTTATCTCCTTCTTTAATTTTTTTTGTGGTTTCCACTTTGGCTGCTGATTTTCGCTTGCTACCCTTATTAGTGCATCAACAACTGTATTGTAGCTTTTAAGAAATAAACAAACTGAGATTATAATATTAGTTAGGAAAACATCCTTTGTCAAGTCGGTATATAGCCTGATAAATAATATAATAAGTCAAAGATATTCATTTTCAAATTTGGTTAAAAATTGTATATTAAGTAAATAGTAATTTAAGTTAATATATAATCATTGTAAATTTAAAAGGCACAGATTTAAAGACTTTTTTACATGACAGCCGTCCGACCTTCGCAAAAGGAGGAGTAATCAGCTCCTCTCCAATATAATGGCCATATATGTGATAATTTAATTTAATACTTTAATGACTGAATTTAATTTTTACTTACTTCCTGATGTAATTTGTGAAACTCGTAAATAATAATAGCTTGACATGTCTTACTAACAACCGTCGGATCTCAAAATAGGCGGGGCCTGTACTCTGGTAAACAGCCTACTAATAACATGTCAATAAAACTTTGTACCTGTTGAAAATTGCGAGGACGGAAGAGTATGAAATATCGCACACTTAGGGCCACCGCAGACTAGCTACTTTTAGCATCGGCGATCGGCAACTAGTCGCTTTTTAGAAGCTAAATACGGCGACCGAACGCTCCACACCGCACACATAAAAACGCCAAACGCGGCGATCGAGTCGCTTTTTAGAAGCGCGACACAGCAGCTGAACGCTACTCTCCGCACTATTTCGGATGCCGGTAGCAGCGACTTGGCATTTGAGCAGTCGCTAAAACGCGCGTTTCCGATACCGCGATCGAACGCAGGAAGTCGCTAAAACGCGATGCAGCATCGATGCAGTCGCCAAATCGCCGATCGCCGATGCTAAAAGTAGCTAGTCTGCGGTGGCCCTTATAGCTTATACGAGCTGAGCCCCGCGGTGTTACCCGCGTTTGTTTTTGTAATATCGAGCAACGCCGCAAGGCAAAACTACTCTAAAAAATCTAAAAAGTAACTTAAGTTACTCCTTATATCATCGGCTATCTGTCAGTGTCTATCAAGTCTCATCGAAATCGGTCCAGCAATATCAGTCAGGCAACTCGGGCGCCGGAGATCGTTAAACGATCTCCGTCCTCCATAAGCGCAGGCCTGGGGGTGACAGATGAGGCCATCTGTTCCCCGTCTCATTGTACCCCAGACGGCGTGTTGTTTTAGTCGGTTCGAGTCCGATATAGTCAACAACGAGTGGCATCCGTGGGGATTTTGCACGATAAAAAGGAGTTCCCACGCAGAAGGGAGTCATTTACAAATCGTAGATAACCCTGGAACCCCGACGTTACTCTTTTCGAAGGTGGACTTGGTATTTATCTATTTGTACCCGAGACGGCGTGTGGTTTTTGATCGCTTCGAGTCAAACATAACCACCATTTGATGGCCGGGGTACCCGTGGGGATTACCGCACGGGAAAAAAAGGGGGGAAGGAAGGATATACAATAACTTTGCTGTATTTTAGAGAGATATCGTTGTAGATTTTTAGTTGCTCTGTATTGTGGTGTTCTGTAGTGGAAGGATCATTTTTGAATTTAGATAAGAATATTATTAATATAATAATAGGTTCAAGAATATTATTATCGAAATTGTTTAGTGTGTCTCTCGAATGCTCCACTCACCAAATAGTGAGTCTAAAATGTAAATGTCGTTACTGCAAGGGCAAAAAGTACATTTACATTGCTGCGTTATGAAGGCATAATTGTGACCCAGATAAATAAAACTAGGCAAGTGCAGGTGGGACTAACGACTGTGGGTTCCGTTCATAATTTAATCGGTCTAATCTAGTCGACAAAACACGACCAAAATTATTTTCAATTTATTTATTAACTTTCCACAATCCTCCTTCACATAAACTTTTACTGTGCCAATTAAAAGTTTCATACTCAAACTCCTCCTCAGTTAATTCATACTCCTCCGTTCGCATATTTTTTTCAAAAAAGGTCTAAAAAGTATTTGCTTACGTATTAATACCTATATAGATATTATTTCTCTCAACTTGCTTAAAAAACCGAATCTTAAATAAAAACTGAATAAAAGTGAACCCTAAAAAATGACTGTAAACATTCAAGTTGTATAAAAGCTCTTAATTTGTATAATGATGTAGAATATTATATAATGCTTAATGAATTAACACAGAGGAAAATATTTAAATATTTTAGTTTAAAGGTTTGTTATTTTTGTATTGTATGCTTGTGTTATATCATCATAGCATTCCCTCAAAATGGGCATATATCACAAACAATTTCCCCGGAACAGGGCCCGATAGGAAAGACTGCCGATTCGTAGAGGACCTGAAATAGTATGCTCCGGGTCCTTCCAGAACAGGGCGCCAGAGACGTCGAGGTGCTTTTAGTGAAAACACCATGTACTCCTGGCATGTCCCCGCAGGAGTCGGAGATCCGAAGAGATTTTTCTACCCCGTTAACAAAAAATATATTTAAAAAAGGATGTTTCCGGTTTCACTGGAATCTTTATAAAACTGAATCTTTTAAAAATTAAAAAAATATAAATGTATTTATAATAGAAAACACCCATACTCCGAAACAAATATTTGCAGATCATACAAACATTTGGTCCAACTCAGAATCGAAACTAAGACCTCTTGATTGGCAGTCGCATATGCTAACAAGACCTACAAGGCAGTTAATGGGACCAATGGGAAAGTGACTCTGTCTGTCTGTCGAACTTTCACGGTGTTTGTGATTGAACTCCTTCGAAACAGCTCGGCCAATTCTCATGTAATTTTGTGTGCATATCGATTAGGTCTGCAAATCAGTCAACATCTATTTTTCATACCCCTAGAACAAGAGCGAAGCCGCGGGCATCAGCTAATAAAACTAAAATTGGCTTACAACTTATGTGTATGCTTGTAAAATCTTCCACAACTCAGGATATGTTCTTAGAGCATCATGCCAAAGAAGAGCAAAAGAAAAAAGATAAAATTCAGCCACTGTGTCTTTATTCCCGTCGGTTAAATACTGCATGAACAGGTTTTTAGTAGGTCATTACCGCGCACGTGGCACGCATGAATTCTGATATTTCACTTAACATAAATGTTATTTTGCAACATTATTAAGATAAGCTGGTACATCAGTACTGCACAACGCTTATTATAAAACATCACTCGTTCTGATAAAATGAGAAGTTATGTTTTTTTCAGTCCATCTGCTGCCAGCCATAATCCTTAAGGTTTTTCGTGCCACAGGTTTTACATTACTTTTGCCTATTGAAAGGACTGGCCATATATGCCGTAGAATCGATAACTGTTGGGGTAAACGGGTTCTCGTGTGTAGTGATGATTTGCGCAAGACGCAAGAGCTGAATGCGAGAAGCCGAGGATCGAACCAAGTGGCGTGCAATTGGAGAGACCTATGTCCAGCAGTGGGCTGCGATGGGCTGAAGATGATTGAAAAAACTAGTCCAAAAAAATTGAAGAGAATTGTCCGTAAAAACAAATATTTGATTGCCTCGGTGGCACAGTGGTAGCGGAGTTATAGTGTTTTGTATGCATAATGTATATGTATTGGACAACAAGGATGTTTTATGTATTTATATCAGTTGTCTTGTACCCATAACTAACCCATAATAAAGCTCTGCTTAGTTTGGGACTAGATAGCGTTGTGTGTTAGTTGTCCGAAATATTATTTTCATAATTATTTACTGCTGAAAACCAATAACTTGTTCTGTGAAAGAGTAGAAGATTACCGAATTCCGATTCTTATAAATAAAATGCAAGAGGAAAACCATGCATAAATGTTTTTCAATGTAATAAAACAATATCTGCCACATGTAAACAACAATAAGTATTGCATGAATTTATATTAAGCATGGATTTATATCCGTATTGAATGTTAATTGGTATGTAGTACGCTAGTTACCTACCTGGCGACTCACTGTTACTGAGGTGTACCCTGAGAGGTCTTCATGGTGTAACAGCATTACTAAGACCTAAATAAATAATAATAAATAAATATTTCGGACATCTTACACACAACTCCATTTAGTCCCAAACTAAGCAGAGCATATACTATGGGTACTAAACAAGTGATGTAAATACATAAACATACACTTTTTTTTGTAAATACAAACATATTATACATATACTTGCCTCGTTGGTCTAGTGGTTAGCGTATGCGACTGCTAATCAAGAGGTCTCGCTTTCAAATTCCGGGTCGGGCCAAAAAGTGTTTTTGGGATTTTCTTAGAAAAATTCCTAATAGCTGCCCGGAGTTTGGAAGTTTGGAGGTGATTCACGCCCGTGCCACGGAGAGCACGTAAAGCCGTCGGTCCCGGTTGTCATGAACACCTATGGCAATCGTTATTGGGAAGTCAGTGCCCTCAAATATACTGACAACTAGTTCAATCTTCGAATTTCAGTTCTCCCTTAGGGTTGCGGAGGTCCGATGCTAGTCGCTCCGTGGAAAAACTGAAATTCAGATAAAACCGGTTGAATTAATAGCCGACCCCAAATAAACTTTAGAATAAGGCTAGGAGGATAATAACATACATATTATACATAGAAAACACACAAAGTACTAAATAAATATTTGCGGATCACACAAATATTTGGTCCGACCCGGGAATCGAACCCGAGACCTCAAGCACAACAGTCGCATACGCTTCCACTGTGCCACCGAGGCAGTGTAGTGCGCTCCTTGCAGACAACACAACACTATAGCATTTTATCTGCGAATTTATTTGTATTGGAAACAAACACATAATCAACTCTAGCGCACATCAGTTTGTCTGTAGACGTGACACATCCATTTGTACTTGATCGTGCTGATCTAAGAGCTTATTTCTTGGATTAAACATAATTTAAAATTATAATTAGTTTGTTCATGTGAATTCTGAGGGGAGTAAGTACCGCATTCGAAGGATTCTTAAACTCGAAATAGTAGTTCCCGAGATTTATCAAGTTCCAACAACCAACCAAAAAAAACTCTTTAGCTTTATTTATAAAATATGTATGTTTTATAACTCCGGCCTTTCTGGTCCCAAGCTTGGATGTGATATGAGGAGGGTTGGTCTTGGAGAAGATCATCCCACCCGTAAAAGTTCAACGCCGAGCAACGGGCGCCGGTTAATTAACCCGACTCCTCCATGAAATGCTGCAGGAGCGGCCTTAGTGACCATGAGGTACTAAATCACCTCAATAACCTACTGTGGCAGTACGCGGGCACCCACCACGCGTATCAGCCATGAAAATACCCTATAGACAAAACGATCGCGAAAAGATCAACCCACAATTAGGGAATCACAACCTTCAGTAATGAGGATAACGATGCGAGGAGGAGGTATGTTTTATAAAAATCTTGGTACTTCATATAATATTTCCAAATATGGTTTATGTAAATTGTAAATATGTATGTAACACAATGACATCATACATGACTCTATTGATTCATGTATTAAATACGTAATCAATTTTGCGTGAACTGCAAACTACAGATTCTTTTCTCTGACGGAAAATCAAATGAATATACCTTGAAATGTCAATGTGGTGTGGAATAAAAAGCAGTAAGTAAAAATTCCGTACACCATTATAGTGCCCTACATAATGTACTCTACCTTAATAAGAAGGTCTTCAAGGTAGTAGAGTCACACTAATTTCGAAGATATACATCAAACAAAACCTTCATGAATGTGAGACCTGTCAGAGTGACTTGTGTCTGATTTCGTTTTACCAAAAGTTTTTAGCCTGGTCTAGCTAGAGAATGAAACAGAAACATCTCACTAAGCCGCATTGGTGTGGGTCACCATGCTGCATTTGCATTATATGCACTCACAATGAGGATGGGGTCCCCACTCCTAGCAAAGCTAGTATCAAAATAAATAGCCTAAGTTACTCTTTATGGCTCGTCTGAAAGTCGCGCAAAGAGCGATGGAGCGACCTCTTTGCGAGATAGGGTCAGAAACGAGGACATTCGCCAACGCACGAAAGTCTTCGACATAGTTAGAAGAATTGCGCAAGTGAAATGGCAATGGGCTGGACATGTCTGCCGAAGAAACGACGACAGAGACACCCGAACAGGAAGTCGAAGTGTAAGTAGACTAGCTGCCAGGTGGTCGAACGATATAAAAAAGACGGCAGGGCCGACCTGGACTAGACACGCCGCATCCAGAAGCGAAAGGAGAACCATGCAAGCGGCATGCATCCAACAGTAGATACAAATATGCTGAGGATGATGACGATGATGACTCCTTATAGCATTAGCTATCTCACAGTAAAATAGTAATCAGAACCGGGGAGTCGTGTTATGTTTCGTTGGTTTGTGCGAGACCGGAGATCCCATGAGGTAAAGCATCTTAATAAGCCGCTATAGTGTGAGTCATTACACTGCATTGTTTGCTTTCGCAATGATTATTATTGTGACCATAAAATAAAGTAAAGAAAAATACGGCAATGTATTCTAAGATAATACATTTGCCAACCGTTTGCCCTTTACAAAAATAAATTACCTGCAAAAGTTTTCCGTTCATTTATTTTTTGCTTCCCTAATATCAACCATTCTTGGAAATAATAATAAAATGACATAGTAATATTAAGTAAGTACGTCAGTCTAAACCCGAACTAAAGAGGTCTACTATTGTAACCAGATTGCTGTGGTACATATTAATCATTATCCACAACCCATAACGTCCAATTGCTGGGCTCTGGTCTTCTCTAGAAGGTTATGGTCATACGTCAGGCCGAGTGCGGGTGATGTGAATTATTTAAAGTAATCAGTCACCTCTATTAGAATCCGAAAGTATTGGAAAAGGAGAATACAATAAAATGAAACCGCCCAAGTTAGGCTTAAGTTAATTAAATATTGAAACTAAAATTAGATGCAAGTGAACTTAATAGATAGAAAGATAGCTCTTTATTTGCACACTAGGTTACAGAGATACATTAAAGAACAGAGTAATCATATATCGAGTGTACAAGGGCGGCTTTATTGCCAAAAGCAGTTTCTTCCAGGCAACCTTAGGATGGATCAAAATGTTATAGAGATAGTAGTTAATATACTTGTTTTTTTTAAGGTACTATTTGCTAATGAATGTAACAAACAATAATAATTTATTGCTTACATATAAGATAACATACGTATTCATTCAATGACTGAAAAATCTATTAGGACTCAATTATATTGATCTTATTATTACTACTTGGAAAGAAAATGTTAACAATTATTGAGGCAAAATGAATATTTTTTTAATAATAAATATTTTGGACATCTGACACACAACATCATCTAGTCCCAAGCTAAGCAGAGCTTGTGTTATGGGTACTAAACAACTGATATAAATACATAAACATACTTTTTTTTTGTAAATACATACATATTATACATAGAAAACACCCAGACTCCGAAACAAATATTTGTGAATCACACAAATAATATTTGGTCCGACCCGGGAATCGAACCCGAGACCTCTTGATCAGCAGGCGCATACGCTAACCACTAGACCAACGAGGCAGCCACAACTGGAAATTCTGTATAGAGAGCTGGTAACTCAATGCCAAACGAACTGTTGCTATAAATATGTAAGTGCCCTAAATATAATATTTTGCTTCAGAACATTTCATTTATTTATTCATTATCAGCCTAACAGGCATCCACTGCTGGACATAGGTCTCTCCCATTGCACACCAAACTGATCGATTTTGGACTTTTCGCATCCAGCTCCTGGCAGCCATCTTGCGCAAGTCGTCACTCCACCATGCCTGTGGGCATGTTACACTACGTTTGCCGGCACTAATGCCAATATTTATTTATTACAAACACAATTTTGATTGTGTTGGATTTATTTTTAATGCGACTTAGCCATGATAAACATGTATTGCCATATTAATAAAATTAATTTCACTCTACATAAACTCCAAACCTAAGTAAAAAATAACTGGAAATTCTTGCCAGTTTTTCAGTCAGTAATATAACGTTTCGAAGGATCTTCCTGAAAATTAAATTAAAACTTTTTGATTCTAGACTATGAAATGGGTTATGGCTACGGTATGGATAGAAATGCTATGAGGTCATTCAACTTGTTAAAGTTGTTTTTGTGGCGTTTGAGATTACCTGCTTTTGTTCACACAAATCATTTACAATAATAGATGGTTATTTTCAATGTCAGATCATTTATATTATTTCAAATAAACTTCTGAATTGACTTTTCGCATGGTGGAGGCTCGCATGTCTGCGCTGCGCCTCATGCCGCCCTGAGTGTGGCCGGCGATTGACGGGACGGGTTTTCCCCTCCATCTACTTCAGTGGCCAGCTGCGAGGAGGCGAAGTCTGCGTGTGCCATATTTCGCCTAAATAGAGAGTATGTCCATCCGATGGTGGTCCCCACGTCAGCGCAGGCAGGCAGGGTCCAGATATCGTAATAACAACAGTTCCTGGACCCCTCCCACCTCAGGCACAGTTTTTTGTCTCAGGTAGGTTTTAGTTTTAACTTTTTTATATTTAAAAATATTTAAGTGCCCAAACATTAATCTATTTGAAAAGTTTTAAATTAGAATAGACTAGCATAGGTACTAAAGAAATATCACAATTGTCAAAAAAATACGAACAAAATCAAGATGCTAGTCATAAATATATATATACCTGAATATTTGAAATGTACTTCATGACTGCAAGGGGGTCTAGCGGATAGCGTATGCGACTGGTAATCAATAGGTTTCGGGTTCAAATCCCGGGTCGGGCCAAAAAGTGTCTTTATATTTTTTTTAGGAAATTCATAATAGCAGCCCGGAATTTGGAAGTTCGACGGTGATTCACGCCCGTGCCTCGGAGAACACGTAAAGCCGCCAGTGCCGGTTGTCATGATCATCTATAGCAATCGTTATTGGGATGTCAGTGCCATTAAATTTACTGACCACTAGTTCAACCTTCGAATTTCAGTTCTCCCTTAGGTTTGCGGAGGTCCGATGCCAGTCGCTCTGTGGAAAAACTGATAGTAGCCGACCCCAAATAATATTGAGAATAAGGCTAGGAAGAACAACTTCATGACTGCTAGAGGGCGCTATTCCATCGCTCGTAGCATACCGCTATACTAGTATTACCTCCATACAGAAGATCAGCCAATAATGACAGCATTTGGGCTTTCATATTTCGTTGGTGAGTGCTAGACTCGAAGCCAATGATGAAGACGCATTTCAATGGGCCACCATGCTAGGTAGGTCATCATGATGAGTGTTGTGACCATTATTCTTAGAATCTACTCATGCTTTCCATCAAGAAAAGTAGAGTCACATCAGTTAAGAATCGAACCCATGACCTTTGATTTAGCAGACAATATCGCAAACTACTATACCGTCGCTTACTTAAGAACATCAAAAACCCATAATTAATCAAGTTAACAAATTAATAGTAGTTAGTATTGAATAAATTAACGGATGTAGCCAAAACTGACTAATTAATATTATATATGTACAAAAAATGTTGGAGCAAAGTCATTTTTAATAACTCGCTTCGTTCTTTTATTACTATAAAAAATATACTTGTCCATAAAAAATATGTCCGCATATGTCCGCCTATGTCCTTCCCAAAAATCGAAAAACTTCATGCCTAAATTTATTATTATCGTTTCAACGCTTTAGCTATGACAGCGTAACAGACAGACTAAGTAACTATCTCACTAATGTTACACAATAAATAAAAAAAACAGGTTTAAAAACTAAACAAACACGATTTTAAACTAAAAATTAGACAATAATTTTAATATACAAAGCGTGGGGCGACATTATTGAAATATTTTCAGAAAGCACCCCACGCTTTGTTACATTAAAATTATTTTCTACTTTTTGGTTTATACTTAGCGTTTGTTTAGTTTTTAAACTAACTAAACTAAAAGACTGTAAAATGGTAATTTCATTAAAACATTTTTGTAGTATTTTTTCTTTAAATTTTGTTTTCAAATTAGTGTATTGTCATCGGTCCTCGATAAATCTACAAAGTTTTAATGAAATCTGGCTTTTTAAAGTGGGTCAAAATCGAACCCTAAGGAGTCGGTTACAAACATCAAATAAACAAACATACAGGTGAAGTTAATAAAAAGCGTGTAAAAAAGTAAAAACTAAAAATCAACTATGGCAAAAACGATGTTGAAAAAGTATATGAAACAAGATTTAAACAACAAAGTACATAATTATCACTGTGTATCAGCCACACGTAACAAAGAAACTTATCATAAAACTTTAACAACGCGTGACTTTAAGTGACCATAGCCTTTTAAAAAAAATATAACCGGTCAAAATCATAACCCTTCTTGGGCTTTGCCGTAGCCAAGTAAAAAAACTCAAACTAATGTCGCTGGTCAACTAGTCCCTACTAACTTCTTAGAAGCAATCAATATTAGCGTTCTTTGTAACATTTCTTAATTGCTGCTCGGCTCCATTAGGTCCAAACGTGATTTATCAAGGTTACAAAGCCTTTGGCCCTTTTCGATAAATAGACAATAAATAAATAAAATAGTATTTAAATTCGAACTAGGAGTTACTCAGATATGCGTCAGATAAACTACGTGTTTTTTTAAATTGCATTTAAAAGAAAACTCCTGCTCTAGGAATGTTCCTGTGTGACTGAATAAACATATCGACTTAGGAAACGTATTTGCTGTAAGCCTCAAAAAATCAAAAATACTTTTTTTTGCATCATTTTACTTAGAAATAAATACTGCATCGACTGGTCCAAGTCTTCAATATTGGTGTCGTTTTTAGTGTAAGTCTGTTAAAAAATAGTACTTTTGATGCATTTGTAGCCAGTCTCGCGTTGAGCAAAATGGCTATTTAGTTTTACTTTTAGTTTTAGTTTTTAAAAATTTTAAACATAATAGAAACCTCGTTGGTCTAGTGAGGGACCTCGGAGAGCACCTAAAGCCTTCGGTTGCGGTTGTCATAACCATCTATGGCAATCGTTATTGGGAAGTCACTGCCCTCAAATTTACTGACAACTAGTTCAACCCTAGAATTTCAGTTCTCCCTTTAGGGTTGCGGAGGTCCGATGCCAGTCGCTCCGTAGAAAAACTGATATTCAGGTAAAACCGGTTGAACTAGTAGTCGACCCCCAAATACAAAAAAATTTAAACATCTAGTTGCAATAGAAAATTCTTCATGGTTACAGCATTCTATAGGTCTGTGAAATAAAACTTGATTGCTGTGAACCAACTACTGCTTTTAATTGACTTAGACTTAAATCTTTATACGTAACATGTAACACAAGGAAAAATAAATATACGCTTTTAAAATCATGTTTCTACGACGTATAGTTTGTGAGTAATATTTTTTTTTCTTAATTCAGAAAAATTTTTTTGTCTCTCATGAACATTTTATGTTTTGCAGCTTACAGCAAATACGTTTTCCACTGTCGTTATATTAAACGATCACAAGTAACACCCAGACTCAGTATATCAATTTGTGAATCACACAAAGTGTTATCCCATGTATTTCGGGTCTAGCAAGACAACGTTGTGGCTACGTAATCTTGCCGTTAGATGTTTTAAGCCGCCTGAAGGCCTACAACTAAGCTTCACGACTGTTATCTAATTATAACAATCGGGACGGACTGCTTTACATGATTTCTCATGATATCATGTCATTAACGGTCACCCATCTAGGTACTTACCCTCTGTGATTGTTTCTAATGACCTCCGGCAACTGGGTTGTGAGCACCTCCCTTCATTTATCATCAAAAACTACCATTTCTTTCTCCCAGAATGGTGCTTTTACTAGGATACTTTTTGTAAGTGGAGTGACTGCCCTCCGACCTCCAAAACCAAGTATTATTATCGGACTTTTGGGGCTCCAACTGCTCGTAATGATTACTAAAGTTATTTGTATGGCAACTGGAACCGAAGGCTTAACGTGCTCTTCAAAGCACGGTATCATCAAATAGCTATTTATCAAAATTTATCAAGACAATTTACAAACATTGTAATCATTTTGTTTGTAGGGTTCCTTAGCCAAATGGCAAAAAACGTGAAGTGTGATTTCACTATTTTTATTTGTTGTAATAATAAATGCACAAAATATAAATGATAAAATATATAATTTGGTGAAAATTGTAAAACGTAAAAATCAACAATCCTTGGTTGCTACGACGACCAGATCTGCGCGCGCCGCTCGCTCTGCCCTCGGCAATCTTCTCGTGCGCTGTCGTATGTCGTCGCGCTGTATGTGGAACAGAAGTCGCCACAAACGTAACCTTAATAGATTCGTCATGTCTGCCTGTCTGGCAATATTTTCGGATAAAAATAGAAAAAAAAACAATAAAGGAGAAACCCGATTCTGGGCCTAAGCGTTACACGAATGGGATATGTACCAAAAAATTCGTCTATTTTGCTTGATTAACCTATCGAAATCTTAGCTTCATTTGCAATGGCCAAGTGTAGAAAATAAGTAGAATTCTATTGTTTTAAACAATCTTTGTAAACCTCTGCAACACTTATTTCAATATACGTAACTAGCTCCACAAACGTAGCATTCCTAAAATAGGATCGATTTAGTGGAAATCGATACTGTTATAAATAAATAATACTTCTTTGTTTTAGTATAAATGATTGTTTTAATAGGTATTTTAATCAATGTAAATAGAGTCTGGCCAGCGAATCGTGACACAACTACTTACAATGGCGACAATTCAAAATATCTACAACTGGCAGCATTAAATATAGCATGGGCAATTTTGTATTTTTCTAATGTGACTATGCCATAGAAAAACACAAATGTATCAAATCGTGTTTTTCATGTTATAGAAAACTATAGCGGTTTTGATAACTTTTTTATTTCAGAAGTTATAAAGGCCTAACTTGTGAAATAAGCTGACTTAGAAAACTTCGTACAAAAATAAAGAAATAATAAGCAAATACAACAATGTATAATATGTATGTATTTACAAAAAAAAAGTATGTTTATGTATTTATATCAGTTGTCTAGTTTGGGGACTAGATGGCGTTGTGTGTAAAATGTCCGAAATATTTATTATTTATTATTATTATTAATTATCTATTGGGCACGATTTAATTATGGGTGAGTACATAACCCTATTTTTGCGTGGCCTGACACGCACTTGGCCAATTTTTATGAAAATAACTCAAACAATAAACATAACCTAAAATGTAAACATTGTTTGATTTTACCAATTTGGCCATTGCTGGGAGACCTGAAAATTAGGCTCGTGAAATCGTCATAGATATTGTAATGTATGCTCAAATTCTAGCACTGTAACGCCAGGCCCAAGTTTGTATGGATTTCGGGTTTCTCCTTTTGGGGGTTCCCCATACTTAGAACTGAAACTCAAATTTTTTTTTTAAATCAAACCCCATACGTGTGGGGTGGGGTATCTATAGATAGGTCTTCAAAGATAATATTAAGGTTTCTAATATCATTTTTTTTATAAACTGAATAGTTTGTGCGAGAGACACTTCCAAAGTGTTAAAATGTAACCCCCCCCCCCCCCCTGTAACTTCTAAAATAAACTACTGCTACTATAAAACTATGAAAAATATATGATGTACATTAAGATGCAAACTTCCACCGAAAATTGGTTTGAACGAGATTTAGTAAGCAGTTTTTTTTTAATACGTCATAAATCGTAAACCGCATCGGAAGCCTTCATGGGCGAGTCCGACTCGTACTTGGCTGCCTTTTTTATGTTGGTTTAAAAACATATAATGAAAGGTTTTACATTTCAGAAGCATAAAATACACCACAATGATAGGTAATTAAGGCTTTTTTTTAACTTTGGGTATGTTTGATGATTTACTGTTTTATATTTTACATTCGTATGTTAATAGCTGATGCTGTCATTTGTAGTTGTTTTTTCTTGTCTGACTTGCTTACTAATATTCGGTCTTAAATGGGTTCTACCTATTTGGGGTCAACACAAAAAATTGGGACCGTCTGGTGAAGGATTAATTACGACTCAGCCTCTACCCCTACTCAGTCCATGGGTGTCGTAAAAGCAACACTACAGAACTACGCAGAACTACAGAACTGCAGTGAGAAGGAAGATTAGGAACAACCCACACACCTATTCGCCTTAGAGAGACCCGACCCCAGCAGACGAACAATATGGGTTGTTGATGATGTAAGGAATTTTACAGAAAGTTTTATTGTAAATATAATTTAACAAGCCGGCAAATATACATCGAAGTCAGACTCTCAGACAAATACTTAACGAACAAACAAAAAACAAACAAACTGCGGTGGCGCAGTGGTACCATATGCGACTTCTGTGCTTGAGGTCTCAGATTCGATTGTTTGTGTGATCTGTAAATATTTGTTTCGGAGTATGGGTGTTTTCTATCTATAATATGTGTATTGTATACGCCCTGGCGTTCGCATACAATACAGCGACTTGGGAGGTTTTAAGGAGAATGTTATAGGTGGTTCGGGCTGAAGGGAGAAGTAGTTACGTGTTGATGATGGCGGATGCGAGCTGATGAGCAGGATTCTGCGGATTCGGCCGCGAGGTAGGTACGCACTGATTGGTCGGTTTCGTAACGAGCTGGGTAAAAGTATCGAAATACGTCGCCATTTTAAGGGGTTGTGAGTGGTTTTGAGGGGTTGGAAATACTTGGTTCTCTTAGAAAAAATCAAAAACAGAAATTTGTACAAACAATCTTTATTATACTTTATGAACTTAAAAAAACTGGCTTCGAACCGCCAGCGCGCGCGCTAACGGTTCATTACGTAGTCAGTTGCTTCAAGTTTCAAACGTCACCCGTATGTCAGTCCGACGTTTTGCGTTCGGAAACGTTCCGCTGGCGGAAACAATATGTATGTATTTACAAAAAAATATATATGTTTATGTATTAATATCAGATGTTTAGTACATAAAATACAAGGTCTGCTTAGTTTTGGACTAGATGATGTTGTGTGTAAGATGTTCGAAATATTTATTTATTTAGTGAATTCCTGAGATTTTTCTCGTCAGTCATTCGCAACAGTGAATAGTATGGTTAGATACACAAGAAGTCACTTAAAGAGTCATTTGTCAAGTGAGAACAATTACTACAAAATACTCAAGTCATTGTCAGTAATAGCTGAAATTGTTTTCAGATTTTAGCTCAAACAAATAGTATTAAAAAGGTATTAAGGTATGCATAATTGGTTTGTTGTGGGTTTGTTAAATGATCAGCAAGTATTTGAATAACATCATCATCATCATCAGCCTTTGGCAGTGCACTGTTTGGACATAGGTCTAGTGGATAGCGTATGCGACTGCTAATCAATAGGTCTCGTATTCAAATCCCGTGTCGGGCCAAAAAATGTTTTTGGGTTTTTCTTAGGAAATTCTTTGGTTTGGTTTGGTTTTTCTGGGCGGTTTCCGCACTTAGTCCTAGTTATTGGACCATTGTGCGTGAAAAGTTATTTACCATTCACTCCAGCCAGCCTAGGTTGGTCCAGAAGGAATGCAGCCTCCGGGGATTACTGCAGGCCTCCCGATACGTTGTCGGTGACTGTAGAATTTGTGCCCGTTGTTCGGCCTCACTGCTGCATTCCATGATGAGGTGTTGTGGCGTTTCTTCTGCCTCCATGCATCCTCTGCATAGGGGGCTGTCTGTTACTCCTATGGTGTGTAGGTGTTTGTTTAGGAGACAATGTCCGGTTAAGGTTCCTATGATCTTGCGGAGTTTGTCTCTGTTCAACCTGATGAGGGTGCGGGCAAGCCTTGTATTGGGAGCTGATACAGCGTTCTTGGTTTGCCGACATCCCTCCTTATTTAGCCACTCTGTCAAGTGAGTTTTCTGGGTTCTTTCGCGCAGCCATGCTTTAATTTGGGCTTGAGGTATGGGTAGCAGAGGTTCTGGACCATGCACTTTTGTGTCTGCTCCCTTCTTTGCCAGCTCGTCTGCGGCGTCGTTTCCCAGTGAGTTGCTGTGTCCCTTTATCCATTGCAGAGTCACTCTGTTGGTTGCCGCAATGGTTTGGAGTGCACTATGGCATTCCATTATCAGGACTGAGTTTATTGTGTTGTTACGGAGGGCCTGGAGCACGGAGGCACTATCAGTGACGATTTTGATGTTGGAGTCACTGATGTCTCTGGCAGCAACCGCCTGTGCCGCTCTGGTAATGCCAATACATTCTGCCTGAAAGATTGTATTTAGATGGTCTAGTGTTGTTGTTATCTTGATGTTTAGGTCGTCTGAGAAGACACCAGCTCCAGTACCTGTGCTGGTTTTGGAGCCGTCGGTGTAAATCCTGACTTCCCCAGTGCCAGAGTAGTCATTTTTTTTCTGCGGAAAGCTGGATGTCGTATCTTCGATCAAAGATGTGTTGCCCCAACATCTTGTCCATAGGCTCCTCAAGGAGCGGATTTTCCTTGATGCATATTTGGAGAATGTTAGAGTGTTTTGTTGTTACATTTGATTTCCATATGCCCAGAGATCTTAACCTCGGGGCTGCCGCCTTTGCCTCTTCCTGTATCACCAGGTCTAGTGGTCTTAGGTTCAGGAGATACTCTAATGCGGCTGATGGAGTTGTTCTCATGCATCCTGTTGTTGCCAAGCTTGCCAGGCGTTGTAAGCTTTGGAGCTTGGATTTTACTGTGCTCATTTGTGTCCTGGGCCACCACACAATTGAGCCGTAGGTTATTGAGGGCCTGATTACTGCTGTGTATAACCAAGGGGTGATCTTTGGGTTAAGACCCCATCTCTTACCAACTACTCAACTAGGAAATTCTTAATAGCAGCCCGAAATTTGGAAGTTTGGCGGGTGATTCACGCCCGTGCCTCGGAGAGCACGTAAAGCCGTCGGTCCCGGTTGTTATTAAAAATTTACTGACAACTAGTTCAACCTTCGAATTTCAGCTCTCCCTTAGGGTTGCGGAAGTCCGATGCCAGTCGCTTTGTGGAAAACCTGAAATTCAGGCATAAGCGGTTGAACTAGTAGCCGACCTCAAATAATATTGGGAATAAGGCTAGGGAGAAGGTCTTTCCTATTGTAATGTGAGCGCTGCAAACAACCCGAGACAGGTGACACCTCGGTGCGGCCAGGGGGTGTCGTCTAAGGCTGGTCGATGTTCCGCCTCTTACTCTGCAGAGCGGTAAGAGGCGCAACAGCGTCCTGCCCTGGGGGTTAGTCGAGTCACCCCAGGATGTACCTCAGTTGTGGGGTACGGCAGGGAGGACTCCAGAAGCCGCCAATACGTTCCTGGTGCTCCTCCCGACTGCCGAAGTAGGCGGCCGCTGACCTCAGTGGGTAGACCGGTTGCCCGGGAGTCCTACACACGCCCTTCGTTTACCCCAAAGTTCGGTAGCAGCTAATAACATCATTTAAAAGTTCTTGCAGTTCGTTGTAACTTTGACCGATGTTTTATTAATAGTATATTAATTGAATGTAAGGTAAATTGCAGCTTACGATTTATGACGTATTAAAAATAACTGCTTACCAGATCCCGTTCAATTCGAATTCATTTAAAAAAATTTTGGTGGAAAATTGCATCGTAATACATAATTTTTTTTTTGGTTACATCTTATTGTAGAAGTTACAGGGGGGACACATTTTACCCCTTTGGAAGTGCCTGTCACATACGGACTGACAGACAGACAGACATGATGAATCTATAAGGGTTCCGTTTTTTTTTGGCTTTTGGCTACGGAATTTGGCTACGGAACCCTAAAACCACGCAATAACGTTTCCTAGTGTTTTTTCAGATAGAATAGGAACAGTTTGTGCGATCAAAACAGTTTTCTTACGTATTGAACATATTATTATTATATCATAAAAGAAATAAAAACTAAAACCTAACTACGACAGAAAACGGCGCTGATAAAGTATGGAACAAGCTTCTCAGGACACAATAAAATTGTCAGTGTACACAGATACAGTGTACAGAGATACACATATTCATGTTTTAAAGTCGTAGTCACACATTACATAGAAACGTATGTAGGTACCATTACACGTTAAAAATATATATTATGTCTTTTGATATCAGTTATCTAGTACCTTCTTCTATCTGCTTAGTTTGGATGGAAATATTTATTTATCTTCTCGTTTGTTTGTACGTATGTATTTGCATTACATTATCACGCTCCGCAGCCGAAACGGATTGATAGTTTTTTTTTAAATTAAAGGTGTAAGTTTTTACAAAGTTATTTTTATTGTTTTCTTTTTCAATAATTACCTTGCAACATATATGAAACATAATCTTCTATGATGAGATCAGAATTATAGAATTTGATGAGATTTCTAACACAACATGAACACAAAAAATAAAATTAATATCGAGAAAATTAATGCCGGAATTAATTGCCTCGCTACTACGCTGCACTAGTGTTGTAGTTAATTTTTTATATAAAATTTTATGCACATTTATACATCAACAGAGTTAATACCCAGGGCATTCATCGGTCCGGAAACGAAGTCGGTTCGAGTCCGACATAAAGAGTATTTTCATAGTGTAATGTCATATGGTATTTTGTTGGGGGGGAATGCGACTGACATTCAAAGTTTGACTGACAAGACTGCCTTGTTGGTCTAGTGGTTAGCGTATGCGGCTGCTGATCAAGAGGTCTCGGGTTCGATTCCCGGGTCGGACCAAATGTTTGTCTAATCCGCAAATATTTGTTTCGAAGTTTGGGTGTTCTTTATGAAGTATGTATTTACAAAAAAAAGTATGTTTATGTATTTATATCACTTGTCTGGTACCCATAATACTTGGGACATATATTTTGGGACTTGATGAAGTTATGTGTAAGATGTCCGAAATATTTAATTATTATTTATTTTTCAAAGGACACCTCTATGGTTTGTTTCGGCATTTCTTCCCATAGTGCGTCTTAGGAAATATAAACCTTCTAGCTGTAAAGTCGACGTGAAAAATACATGTAGAAGATTTATTAGCAAAATATAATATATCATTTAGAACTACGAAACCCTAAAAAGGGTGTTCAACCTAACAAACAAGGAAATAAGCTGTAAGCTTTTATTAATATTAGTACAGGTCATATGTCAAAATTTCGACATTCAATTAATCTTTTACTAATACTTCGAATTTTTCCGTTACGCAAAAGGTTAAAAAATCCAACCAACACGCACACCTCTATTTCTTAAACAACTAATACTTCCCTGTATGATAAACAAATTAATCATTTTGATACGTCAAGTCTAGGATCAAAACATATTTTTATGCTTTCTGCCGCTATTTATAGATGAACCTTTGACCAAATCGATTTTAGGTTTCCGTAGTTTATGTACCCTTTGGATTCGTCATGTCGTTATATCGTCCGTGTCCGTGCTCGACTTACGTCCAAACTTAGATATCTTTTTTAGTTCAAAAGTTATAGGGGCCTAACTTGTATACTACTACTACTATACTAGGTAACTACGGAACCCTATTCTATGCATCTGACACACACTTGGCTGATTTTTGTTAAATAATAATGTTAATATCTATTTTAAGCAACAATATATTTTATAATAGGCTGAAATCTTTACTAAAATGAAACCAATCAGGAAAAAAATAATTTTATATATCTGTGTTGTGTATCTGATGTGCGTCTTGTACCAATAAAGAACAAAGGTACAGGTAACGCCACGGGGCGAAGGTAGTCTAGAAAATAGAAGACTGAGTAGAAACTTAGGTTTGACATCTGACCGGTACAAATATTATAAAACTAAAGAGTTTATTGATTTATTTATTAGGTTGAACACCCAAATCTCAGGAACCACATAACATTCTAATGTGAAAAAAATCTAGTTCTGTGTATTCGGTAATAGTAGCTGATAAAGAATGACTACTCTGCATGGTGGAAAGCATGAATAGAAACCACCACACTAACTGCGTATGCAGGTAGCATAGCGACAAATGCTATGGCTTAGTGGGGTGCTTTTTCACGCCCCGTTTAAAGGACCCGGGGTCATAGTGGGAAGAAAACACGTGAACTGGTTGTGAATTCCAGTTTTCTACTGATTCAAACTGTTTAGTTCTAATTGCGTTAGCGTATTTCTACCACTCTAAAGCGGTAACTTCCAAGGTCTCAACTAGACCAACAAGGTAGTCAAATTAATTCTAGCAAGGCAATTTTTTTTATTTATCTTGGTGCCACAGGAGCCCTTACAAAGTATTTATGTAATATGTACATTTATATAAAACCCAGAATCTACATATTGGAACGGGCACTTTGTTTTTTTATTATTTTAACCCCAGCCAAGGTATAAATATTTCGGACATCTTACTTACAACGCCATCTAGTCCCAAACCAAGCAGAGCATATTATGGGTACTAGATAACTGATATAAATACATAAACATACTTTTTATGTAAATACATACAAATTATTTATAGGAAACAACCAAACTCTGAAACAAATATTTGTTGATCACAACATTTGGTCTAACCTGGGAATTGAACCCGAGACTTCAAGCACAGCAATCACATACGCTACTACCGCGCCACCTAGGCAGACAAACATCCTACTAATATTATAAACGTGTGTGAGTATGTATGTGTGTATGTATGTATGGTTTGTTCGTGTGGTGACGAATTAAGAATACAAAGTGTCACCACCCCTATTCATTCCATGAGTGTCGTAAGAGGCGACTAAAGGAACAAAATAAGCAGCTGCCAAGAGAAGGAAAACTTGAAACAAATCCTTTACCAGCTGTGGACTGGTAAAGGCTGTTGATGATGATGATGTTTGTTGCTCTTTCACGCAATAACTGCTGAACGGATTTGGAGAAACTTTACAGTAATATAGCTTATATATCACAATAACACATGGGCTACTTTTTACTGCAATAATCGAGATACACGGGCGTAAGCTAGGTGATTATAAAAATACATAAATCGTAGATGTCAAAATGTATCACTGTTTATCATCTGTCAAAACTGCACAGGTTGCTATGCATAGCACACTTGCATAGCAACCAGAATGATAGTTTGTAAATGGCTAATTTAAAATTGAGTTCTGGATAATCACATAAGTAGGCTACTATTTAACACGAAAATCTGCGGGTAACACCGCGGGGAGCAGATAGTATATACATAAAACAAGAAATCAGTTCAAACGAAAGAGGCTTATAATAATAATAATCCACGAGACTGTCTGAAGTCTAAGTAAAGATAAGGATCAATCAAGTAGTGTCTAAGCACTCAATTAAATTCCCAAGTCAATAACCTTTGACTTTCAGAACTAGAATATTATTAATATAACTTGTTGTTTTATTACCAGTGAAGATATAGATTGTGATTAAATCTGCATATACGAGAATTTCTAATTATATTATCTTGAAGGTTTTAAAACTGTCCAAGCGCATTACGAAAGCTTCGCAGAATAATTTGCTAACTTTCAGACTGGCTGGAGGTCAATAGTTCAAGGCTTAAGATCCTGTCTGCGTTATTTTTGTTTATTCAAATTAATGTGATCTGTTACATTTTCAGAGTCGTGTGTACGTGTAGTGTGTGTCGTGGGGCACGATGGTTTGACGACTTGAAGAAAATGGCTGGCGGTGGATGGATGCGGACTGTCCAAGACCGGGAGGGTTGGCGCTCTTTGCGGGAGGACTTCGTTCAGCAGTGGACGGCAATAGGCTGAAGAAAAAAGTGCCTATGTTCAGCAATGCACTGCGATAGGCTGATAATGATATGTTGTTACATTTTAAATAATTTTAATTACTGTTAATGCCAGGTATTACAAAAATATTTTAAATTCAAAACTGGCATTTACAGTAAATGCCTCACTAAAAAAATCCTCACTTTACGTGGGAGGTACCCCAAATAAAAATATTTTTCATAATTTTACTGTAGCACTTTGTCGACGTAGTTACAATACATATTCATGCAAAGTTTCATCTTTCTAGCACTTACCGTTTGGACGGTAAATCGAGGACGGACGGACATGACGAATCTATCAGGGTTCGAAGTCATAAACTTCGGAACCCTAAAAACACGAAATCGTAACAATATAAAATATGGGTGCAAATAATTGGTTATCAACCTACTTGCCATAAAAACAGAATTAAGACAGCACAGCCCTGACTCTGTGACCCCAATCACTGCTACTGGCTGACACTTCGAACAATTATGGTTTAATATTTTCAGTAAATTTTCTCTCCCACTCCCGGCTGAATAATTTTTGTATTTATTGGATATTTTGGTATCTCGACTTTGTCTGACAGATGAAATATAACTTTGTAATAGTTACTTTAATAACATATGTAAAAATCAAACATGTAAAAAGTTTATAAATTTTTCATTGGGGACCAACGGTGGGAGAGAATGGAGAGCAGAGACAAAGATACAACAAAAAGATAGAGAGCCTTATGTCAATGCCAAATATTATCGGGGAAATTAAAGGTGCCCGACTTCGCATGCTTGGCCACATTGAAGGAATGGATAAGGATCGAGCCGTTAAAGGAAAATATCTCGGGAGGCCCATAGGGCGACGGCCACTGGGACTACCCACCCAGATAACGCTGGAAAGATGAGATTGCCCGAGATATGAAAGAGATCAAAGTGCCCGATTTTTCTGAAGTAAGTAATAATTATTGTCGATACTAACTTTTAAACTTTCGCGTTCCATGATAATAAGTCAGCCTGTGACCACAGCCGGTGCAACCATGATCATTCTGCATCATTCTCCCGCCCTTCGAAGGCCGGGAGAATGATGCAGAATAATCAAACCAGGCTGCCATGTTAAGGGTCACCATGCTACATTGTCTACCCTCACAATAAGCATGGTGACCCCTACTCCTGGATTCTACTCATGCTTTCCATCAGGCAGAGTAGAGTCACTTTGGCAGGCTTAAATATAAAAAAAAAAAAACCTGGTCGAAACGTCAGGCAAATCAGAGGTATGTAATACCCTAAATAAGTGATCGCGTTAATTCCCGTAAAAATAATATTAATTACTGTCGAGTTTCTGTTTTAGAGTTTCAAAGCGTCTGGCATAACCTCTGGTCCTTGAAAAGTGTCTGACACAAACAACAAATAATTATGACTTACATAATTATCATGAAATCATGAGTAAAGAAACAGTTAAATTACGACAAAGGCATATCGGGTATCAATCTATATAAATAAGATTGAAGTATCTGGGTGTTATATCAAATATTTTTTTTTTTTTAAATTCTTGGTACTTACATAAAAAAGAAAAAAAAAACAAATGTTTGTTAGTCTGTATGTTTGTTTTCGTGGTAATCTCTGAAATGTACTGATTTTGACGGGACGTTTACTGTTAGACATTTAACTATATAAGAAATAACTTAGACTATATTTTTTAACCGACTTAAAAAAAAAGGAGGAGGTTCTCAATTCGTCAGAATCTTTTTTTTTTTTTTTATGTATGTTCAGCGATAATTTCGTCGTTTATAAATCGATTTCAAAAATTCTTTTTGCATTGGAATGGGCGTAGCTTACAGGTGGTCCCATCGTCACCATATCGAGATCTGATAATGGGATCCCAAGGAAATCGAGGGAACTCCTCAAATATCATAGGCACAATGTCGCGATTTGGGTACTCGGAATAGTTTTTCATTGAAGTCGGTTTCTTTTTGTTAAAATTATTACAATACGGCAACGACCCGCGTTTTACAAACGTGGGTAACGCCGCCGTACTCAACTAGTCATAAATAATTAGTGACGAAAATAAGATTACGTCATGTAAATTGCACGGCGTTCTTGGCGTGGAAGGTTACACTCCGCCCGTAAATGTGACCTTTGGGACTTATAAATTATATGTTCAGTGCACATATGTAGGTGAGTTGATGATGTCGATTGACGAGTTTTATTCGTTGAGTTGTATGATGACGTGTGATCTGATGATAATATAAAGTTTGTTATTGAAATCTGATTTTTTTGAGTACATGTTAATCTTTTTCTTTTGCCTCAATAACTCCAGTTTCAGGAATACATCTCAGGTAGCGGGAAACCTTATAAACAGACAAGCTGAGTCCCACGAAACCTGTGAGTGTTATAAAGCCGTGGATCAACTGTATATGTATACTGCTATGCATTTACGTACGTATTAAAAATTTATTACTATACTATTACAAACATACATTCCAACAGCATTTATCTGTATATTTAATTCTAGCTTTCATCCGCGGCTCCGCCCACGTGTATCCCGGTTATGTATTTTTTTTAATATTTTAATAAAACATGTTTTTTTTTTCATAAAAGTTTACCTATCCTATGCCACTTCTAATACTTCCAAGAATATAAGTACAAAGTTTCATCATGATCGGTTAAGTAGGTACTTTTCGCGTGAAAGCTTAAGAAACAAATTTACATTCACGTTTATAATATTAGTAGGGATATACGATAGGTTGTAGATACACGCTGATTTGATCATGACTTAACCGGGGCGGTACTACCCTTACACATAAGACCAACCCAGAAATGGCAATATTCTTGTAATCGAATTTCCTTGGTGAGTTGGAGACCGGGTGACCAATGATTCAGAAGCAACTAATTAAGCCGCCATAGTGTGGGTCACCATTCTGTACTCACAATGAGAATAGTGACCCCTACTCCTGGATTCTACTCCTGCTTTCTATCAAGCAGACTAAAGTCACTTTAGTAGGCTTAAATATTTATAAAAAAATACATACATGTAACGGATATAAAGGATAATTAGACCAATAAGTAAATTAAATACTTTGGAAATGAAATGCAATGAAATGAAATGAAATGAAATGAAATGAAATGAAATGAAATGAAATGAAATGAAATGAAATGAAATGAAATGAAATGAAATGAAATGAAATGAAATGAAATGAAATGAAATGAAATGAAATAAAATAAAATGAAATGAAATGAAATGAAATGAAATAATTTATTCTGCAATTAGGTTACATGAACACTTTTGCAAGTTAAACTTTTTTTTGAGCAGATGAGTTCGGCCTTTCCTAACTGGACTAGCCCTGAGAAGAAAGGACGAAACAAACTCAGGGATCACAGTCTCTTTTAAAGTCCAGACAATATTCTTAAATGCAAAAGACACATATAAAAGCAATAATTACAATTTGAGTCACAACTATAATATTTAAAGATAATAATTTAAAAAATATCAACAATGGCAACAATTTAAGATAAATTTGTTAAATGTATAATGTAAATTTAAATCATAAATCATCGTCACATCAAAATAAATTTAAACATTCAATAAACAGCATGTGCAGAATGGGCAGCTCAATCCCAGGCGGTTTTATCAACAATATATTCTGCTATGGTATAATACCCCTCTGCGGATAACTTAGATTTAATGGTATTCTTAAATTCATCTGATACACAATGCCATATAGTCCCAAACTAAGCAGAGCTTGTACTATGGGTACTAAACAACGGATATTTCAATTACAAGTTTAGTCTAGTGGTCTAAGTGGACGCCTCTTTATTCTGGACCTAGTGTGAGTGCAAATCCCAACAAAGCCCTGTGTGATCCACAAATTGTTGTTTTGAGTCTAGATGTTATTTGTGTTCGTTTCATGTATGTTTTAAAGTCCCCGACGAAACAGTATATTCCGTAGTTCAGATGTATATCAATATATTCTATAGCTTTGTGGTGCGTGATAGTCACGTTTTCCTTTTTAGTATAAATGAAACAAATTAGGAGGATGTCTAGTTTCAACCGGCGACGGCGACGTTCGAAGGCGTAGGCGATGCAAAGAATTTTGGATTCATCCGCTAATACGTGAACGATACATCACAGGAGCCATTTTTTACAAATTTTATGATAGCCAAAACAAAAACCGGTGCGACGGTAGTGTGTGGAAACACATTGTTCGTTTGTCCAAGAACAAACGTGTTTTGTATTGCCGGCGCATCGGCCCGTCATAAAACCGTCCCGAGTTCTAGCGGTCACGCCGCGAAATATCGGCGTCCGGGATGACGGCTCTCGGGTGACGGGCGTGCGGTGGACACATGGCCATATAAATGTATGTATCTCTAAATCGGCGCCGTCATCTCGTTCTCGGTGACGGTCCAGGTAACGGCGGCCGTGGACAAACGGCCATAGGCTACTTTTTACTACAATATCCAGATACACGCAGCTGGAGCCGAAATGTATTGTTAATATAAATGGACAATTCTCGAAAACATACAAATTATTCGATCATGTTTTGTCTAAATACAAACACAAAAAACATTTCCACCAATGCCTCTTTTTACCGCAAAAGGCGTAAATCTCTTATTTGGTGGTTGGTTAAAATTTACAAGTTGGTGTGTGTAAACAGTTCATAACAAATATAGCCTTGAAACGTACGTCCGTATATTGCTAACGCTAAAAAAATAATCGCTATTTGTTGATAAACCGCAACAAATAATGTGTCACCGAAATATAAAGAAATACTTTATTGTTCATTACACAATACAAACTGTACACTCATATCTCAAATTTTTAATTTACAATTATTGTTGGATGCGCCATATTGGCATTTTGTTAATTGTCACGCTGACTGACTGATGAACCCGCCAATCCTATCCACTTTTTCCCTTCCCGGTACCTTTCGCAATAAACGCATTTTTTTCAATCTTAACCGTTGCGTATAACGACAACATTCCACACCAATTGTAATACTGTTATAATGTTCCAATATTGTAAAATGGCAAGTTATTTAAGTAGACTATATAAGACTGTAAGTTCTCTTTATGCAAAGTGATCATTGTTTACAATTTAGGGGGAGAAGGAACGAGTATATCCTTACTAATATTTTAAACGCGAAAGTTTTTCGCGTGCCGATATATGTATATTTGTTGCCCTTTCGCGCAAAAATTACTGAACGGATTTTGATGAAACTGCACAATAATATAGCTTACTATCCGAATAACACATAGGCTACGATTTAAAGACATGACGGACCTACATGCGGGCGGAGCAGCGGATAAAAGCTAGCTAATAATATAACTTTAATCTATATTACCTGGGAAACCAAGCTTTGCTCGGTTATCATATTTGTTACTGAACGACGCCATCTTTTCTCTCAAGAAGCTGCAGATTTGCGGTGTTGGATTATAACCACCAACTATCTAAGTGTTACTGAAAGAGTGGTATAGATATCGCAAGCAATGCTATAGTAATAGAGATAGAAAAACGCACGAAAAACTCTAACCTCCAGCGACCATTAGTAATACCCAATGGAAACGGTCTATTGAGATGCTTCTGCATATGCTCGTTGGAAAGCATAAGCAGAATCCAAGTGGGGTAAACGAAGGGCGTGTGTAGGACTCCGGGGCAACCGGTCTACCCATTAAACCCCGCGGCGGCCTACCTCGGCAGATGGGAGGAACACCAGGATCGCGTCAGCAGCTTCTGGTGTCCCCCCTGCTATACTTCAACGTCTCAGGTACATCCCGGGGTGACTAGTTTCACCCCCGGGGCAGGATGTTGTTGCGCCTCTCACCGCTCTGTACAGAAAGAGGCAAAACATCATCCCGCCTTAAACGACACCCCCCGGCCGTACCGGGGGTGTCACCTATCTCGAGACGTTTGCAGCTGTCACATTTCCTCAGGATGTGACCGCAGCGACCCTTTGGCGCCTCCTTCGAGCGGGATCAGCCCTTTCCCGATCTCGCTCTGCGGACTCCTTTTGGAGCATAACATTCTCACAGAAGGAGACCCCGGCATACCATCCATAGTATGGTGATCTATTACGATGCTTCTGCATCAATGCATCACCAACGAAACATCACATCATAAGAGTGATGTCATTTAAAATTGGTCTTCTGTGTGGGTGTAGTACCGGCCTGATTGAGCCCCAGATTACTCGAGATTACTTAGAAGCGCTTATAGCCGAGTGTCCTTAGGCGATTGGAAACAATCATCAAGGGTAAGCAACGACGGCGCGGTCGGACCTAGATGGGTGACCGTTTGTGGCATGATATGTTATAAGCGTTTCCGTGATTCGGAGGTCACGTCAAGCAGGTCCCGGTTGTTATCATAAGATAGAAGTCGTGAAGCTTAGTTGGAGGCCTTCGGGAGGCTTAAAAAATCCAACCCGCACTCAGCCAGCGTGGGTACGGGCCTTAACCAGAATGATCCTAACAGTGGGACTTTATGGGTAATTGCTTGATACTTAGAAAATTATTTTATAGTAAATCCTAGTGAATACGAAGTTGATTTAAATATAAAACGTCAAAGCATAATCGATTCACATTACGAGTCAATTAATTTCCACAATAAATTAGGTTTTATTGGCAATAATAGTTGAATTGAATTACAAATTACTTGTTGATCCCAGGGTTTACCTAATTATGACGTCACCATATTGTGCTATTTAGTTTGATGATTAGTCAACCAAACATTTATGTGGACGGTAGAGATGTACACTTACATTTTGACTGTTAATTTCAAAATGTGAATAAGTGATGAGGAGTACATACATTGTTTTTTTCTTGTGTGCCTTTTTAACCGACTTCAAAAAAAAGGAGGAGGTTCTCAATTCGTCGGAATCTATTTTTTTTTATGTATGTACAGCGATAATTTCGTCGTTTATGAACCAATTTAAAAAATTCTCTTTGCATTCTTACAGGTGGACCCATCGTTACCATATCGGTATCTGATGATGAGACCCCAAGGAAATCGAGGGAATTCCTCAAATATCATAGGCACAATTGTCGCGATTTGGGTTCTCGGAATAGTTTTTCTTTGAAGTCGGTTTCTTTTTGTTAAAATTATTAATTGTGTCCAATGTGACTTTAATGAGCTATAAACTGCTTTGGCTTAAGTAATAATTGCATGCCAAGAGGCAGAATGGGGAGGACGCAGTGATTAACTGACCCATATTCGCAAATAAACATTGATTGATTGATAGCGTAAGGTGCACTGAAGGGGAATGTAATAAATAGTAATTTTAATTCTTATTACCAATACCGTTGGTATTCAGTCAATTTGAAAAAATTACACAAAATAATTTCAGAGGTAAAATCACTCATCGCAAATTATCTTGAGAACTGACTTGTTGTTTCTTAGTATTTTCAGAGTAACTAATTCCAATCATAGTCGAGTGTCCTTAGGTGATTGGAAACAATCATCAAGGGTAAGCAACGACGGTGCGGTCAGTACCTAGATGGGTGACCGTTTGTGGCATTATATGTAATGAGCGTTTCCGTGATTCGGAGGTCACGTTAAGCAGTCGGTCCCGGTTGTTATCATAAGACAGCAGACGTGAAGCTTAGTTGGAGGCCTTCGGGCGGCTTAAAAACATCCAACAGCAAGATTACGTAGCCACAATGTGTCTTGCCAGTCCCCAACCCGCACTCGGCCTGCGTGGGGACGTATGGCCTTAACGCTCTTTGAGAGGAGACCTGAGCCCAGCAGTGGGACATTACGGGTTGTTGATGTAAATTCCAAGTGAATATGAATCTTTAAGAATGAATAAAATATAAATGACTGCCTCGGTGGCGCAGTGCGAGCCAAGCGACTGCTGTGCGTCGATTCCCGGATCAAACAAAAAGTTTGTGTGATCCGCAAATATTTGTTTCGGAGCTTGGGTGATTTCTATGTATAAAAATTACTTATTTACAAAAAAAAAGCGGCCAAGTGCGAGTTGGACTCGCCCATGAAGGGTTCCGTATCAGCAAGTAACATCATATAAAAGTTCTTGTAGTTCGTTGTAACTTTCATCGATGTTTTTATACTAGTGTGTTGATTGGATGAAAGGTAAATTGCGTGTTACGATTTATGACGTATTAAAAAAAAACTACTCACTAGATCTCGTTCAAACCAATTTTCGTTGGTAGTTTGCATGGTAATGTACAACATATATTTTTTTTAGTTTTATCACTCTCTTATTTTAGAAGTTAGAGGGGGGGGGGACACACATTTTTCCACTTTGGAAGTGTCTCTCGCGCAAACTATTCAGTTTAGATAAAAATGATATTAGAAACCTCAACATCATTTTTGAACACCTATCCATAGGTTTGATAAAAAAAAAATTTTTGAGTTTCAGTTCCAAGTATGGGGACCCCCAAAATGTATAGTTTTTTTTCTATTTTTAGGTAAAAATCTTAATGCGGTTCACAGAATACATCGACTGACCAAATTTCAACAGTATAGCTCTCATAGTTTCGGAAATAATTGGCTGTGACATACGGACGGACAGACAGACAGACAGACAGACAGACAGACAGACTTGACGAATCTATAAGGGTTCCGTTTTTTGCCATTCGGCTACGGAACCCTAAAAATAGTATATTTATTTATGTCAGTTATCTAGTGCGGTGTCCGAAGATGTCCGAAATTTGTTATTTATTTATTATCTTAATGTATATACACAAATTAAGCAAGAAAGAAAAAAAATCTTGAAATTCTATACCTGCATCGAGCTTCCTATTTTTTGTAGCATTAATTTCTTAATGTTGCCAAATTTTTCCATTTGTTCTTCACCATGATGACGTGTTCGATGACATCTTTAATGTTTCTTAGGAGTCGCACTATACAATGCATATATAAATAGTAATTGACAAGGGGAAATACGTGTGTCACAATTCATTTAACGAACAGAATAGCAGTCAAAATGGAAGTGTAAATCTCCGTCTGTCCCCACACTTGTACTGTCCACATAGGTGTTAGATTGATTTATCATCTAACTAAATAGTACAATAGCTGCCACGTTGGCGCAGCTGCAGCGTATTCGAATGCTGTGCTTGAGGTATCGGGTTCGATTCCCGTGTCAGAACAAAACAAGAAAGTTTACATGTATGTATTTATTTCAATTGTCTATACAGACTGTTGTGAGTCAGATGTTCGAAATATTTATTGATTTAGTACCTGAGGTCCAAGTTACCACCCAAGGAGGGGGGAGGGAGGTTGTGGATAAACTGTAGCACTCAGAGAGTGGCAAAATACGTGTCTCTTAAGTAGTATGTGTCCACGAGTTACTATACCTAGCCATTTATCTTCACGTGAATGATTACAACCTGATTGCCCTTTAAATTACAAAAACTAGTTGGGACCGTCGGCTTTACCTGCAGTTTTTTTGTACCTTTACAACAACCTTCGACTGCCCTGTTGGTCTAGTGGTTAGCGTATGCGGCTGCTGATCCAAAGGTCTCGGTTTCGATTCCCCGGTCGGATCAAATGTTTGTGTGATTTGCAAATATTTGGGGTTGGGTTTCAAAACGAGTCACCTGAATTTGAGGGTTTTGGTGGTGTAGGGGGCTTAAGGGAGTTAGTCTTAATCCCCCCAAAGTAATTTTGGCTGCCGGAGTTGCGTCTAAATATTTTTAAACAATTTCCAAAAATTCTTAAATACAATTGCAATTATGCAAAACGGAACGTATTTTTATGCTTTAGTACAGTTTTTCAAATGTAATTTTTAGGTTTTATATGAAAAACGTGAAACGAAACGCAACCGCCATCTTGGATGGATGATTTTGACACTAATTGACAGCAAATTTCAAATTTATGCGTCATTCCTTTGCTTTCGAGTTAAAGTGAATGTGTTCTTCCGTATCGATTTGTGTTTTTTCTACGACTTGGCTACGTTCTTGGATTCTGTTTGGATTGCTTTACTGTAATTAATTAATCAAGGTAATTATATTTTATATATTATGTGCTAAAGGAAATGTATAAGAACAGGATATAATTATTAGGTAATTAATAGCAATGTATTACTCCGAATTGGCACAATCCGACTTCATTGGGTTAGGTTAGATGGGTAAGGCGGGAGCGTAGCGCAGCGAAGCTGCCGCCTTAGCCATCGTGGTTATTTTTTTTTAAACCACCCAGAAATAGGAGCCCCGCGTAGCGGGGCTCCGTCGACTATAATGCATAAAGCAATAAAACATGTATATAAAGTGGTATAAATAATGTTTGTACAAATTTCTGTTTTTGATTTTTTCAAAGGGAATCAAGTATTTTCGGCGGGTAAAAATGGTGAGGCAGGGTTCAGAGGGTTCAGACCCCTCCCCCATCCCCTCAAAAACTCACAACCCCTTAAAATGGCGACGTATTTCGAAATTTTTACCATTTCTGTTTTTAATTTTTTCTAAGGGAACCAAGTATTTCCGGCAGGTAAAAATGGTGAGGGGGGGTTCCGACACCTCCCCCCCCTCCCCCCAACCACTCACAACCCCAGAATCAGGTGACGTATTTCGAAACTTTAACCAATATTTGTTTCGGAGATTGGGTGTTTATATATAATATGTATGTATTTACAAAATAATATCAGTATATACGTATTTATATCCGTTGTCTAGTACCTATAACACAAGCTCTGCTTAATTTGAGACTAGATGATGTTGCGTCAGATATCCAAAAATATTTATTTACAGTCGTAACGCTGCGGGACTCGGCTGGTTTAAAATAAAACCTAATTCACTCCTTATGACATGGGCTTTCTGTCCGTAAAAGTCCCATCAAAATAGGTCCAGTCATTCTAGAGATTAAAAACAGACAGACGGACAGATAAACAGATAGAAAATTTTAACATTTATTTATTATTGTTACTACCACGTATATTTTTATATGTAGGTATTTAGTAAAAACCTGTTATTATGAAATAATAAACAAATACTTTATAAGCTCGAGGCTGCGAGACCTCAAATTAAATCACGTGTCAACTTTACCCATTTATTATAAACGTTTGATTGCAGTGCAGTCACACGTGACAGCCGCGATTAGCTCAAAGGTGAACCAATTGCTTGGAGTCAGTGTTAACAGTCGGGCGACATGATATATAATACAATACCTGCTATTAAAATCATTAGTATGATTGTATTTTATCCTTCTATATTGTCGGGTCGGCTCACAGACACACGCGCCCACTAGCTATCGTCGTTAACAGTCGACTAATTTGTTTCACGACCGCACGTGAGCTAAAGATGACACAATGCTTAATTCTCATTCAGTCAAAGATAGTACAGTGAGTGAGCGAATGAATGAATGAGTGACACATACACTACAATAATCTCCGTTTACTATTTAAATAATAAAACACTATTTAATTTAGAGAAAATAACTACAACAAAACCCATGACCTATTCTCAAACCTCCTTTCTAAGGAGTGGCCTATGTCCAGTAGTGTTAAAGATTCTTAATGATGATGATTCTCAAATATCTGACACACAACATCATCTAGTCATAAACCAAGCAGAGCTTGCGTTATGGGTACTAGACAACTGATATAAATAGATAAATATACTTATTTTTTGTAAATACATACATACTATACATAGAAAACACCCAAACTCCGAAACAAATATTTGCGGATAATGCAAACCTTTTGTTCGATCCGGGAATAGAACCCAAGACATTTTGTTCAGCAGCCGCATACGCTGACCACTAGACCAACAAAGCAGAAATAAATATTCCTCTAGTATTTAATCAATAAGAAAACAAGCTTTTTTTACTGCCAAATTTTCTAAGTCTTTTCTGAATATTTACGTTTAGATATCAATGCAGAATGGTAAAGTCACAAAATAATCTTGCTTTAAATTGGTGAACTTTGTCAATTCATATTCGTGTTGGTACAAATAATTAACTTCTTTTATTTTATCTTTCTTTCTTTACCCTTTAGAAGGTCCACAATAATCAATTAGTGATTACACATTTTTAAAGTTCATTCCGAATATGTCGTGTTTTTTTTTTCCGAGTACTCGAAAATTTTAAATTGCATGACGAAATACAAACTTGTTACTCTACTCATAAATTTGTGTCAATACCAAGCTTATTAAAAAAAATGATTTAATGTAAATTACTGTCGATCGATATTCGTGGACTGTTAAAATTTGTAGTTGTATTTTCATAAATATCATCATCTTCCCAGCCTTTATTCCCAAGTTTATTTGGGGTCGGCTTCTAGTTCAACCGGTTTTACCTGAATTTCAGTTTTTACACGCAGCGGCTGGCATCGGACCTCCGCAACCCTAAGGGAGAACTGAAATCCGAAGATTGAACTAGTTGTCAGTATATTTGAGGGCACTGACTTCCCAATAACGATTGCCATAGATGTTCATGACAACCGGGACCGACGGCTTTACTTGCTCTCCGAGGCACGGACGTGAATCACCGCCAAACTTCCAAACTCCGGGCTGCTATTAAGAATAATTATTATTATCATTAATTTTAATAAATATAATAAACAATATTGTGGACATCTACATACGTATAATAGTATCACACGTATATATACAATAATATAATAGTACAAAAGTACAATAGTATCACACGTATAATAGTCCCAAACTAAGCAGAGCTTGTATTATGAGTACTAGACAAATGATATAAATACATAAACATACTTTTTTATAGTAAAAACATACATATTATACATAGTACGCAATGTGCATATAAAAGTAGTTTCTACAAATAGATATTTCAATAGAAATCGAAAAAAAGACCAAGGTTATTTCGATTACACTCTTGATGTTGGTGAATTGCAGTTTCATTCATTCACCTCTTTTGTTTTAGTATATATACATACTAGCTGATGCCCGCGGCTCCACTCGTATCCTAGGGGTATGAAAAATAGATGTTGGCCGATTCTCAGGCCTACCCGATATGGACAGAAATTTCATAAGAATCGGGCAAGCCGTTTCGGAGGAGTAGGGGAACGAACATTGTGACACGAGAATTTTATATATAAGATGTACATTAATGTCTCTATTAGATGGAAAAGATACGTTGGTAGTTAAAACTACCATCATAATTTTCTTAGGTATTATTCATTCTATACACCCAAAAATAATCTTGTAACTCGTAACACACGGATCAACGCATAATGACAGCATTCGAGTTGTCGTATTTCGTTGGTGAGTGTGAGACCGTGAGACCGGAGGCATAATAATGCAGAAGCTCCTCACTAGACCGCCATAGTGTGGGTCACCATGCTATATTGTCTGTACTTACAATGAGGATGGTGTCCCCTACTCTTTGATTCAACTCATGCTTAACATCAGGAAGAGTAGAATCACTTTGATAAGCTTTAAATTATAAAAAAAAAATATTAAGCTATTGTTTAGCTTTAATCGCGGGCTTTGACCGCGGCGACCGAATCAAGTAATTCCGTAACGTAAAAAACCTGACACTCTAAACAAGGATAGAGATATGATCGTAACTGCAGTGCGACAAGAACGTGGCGGCTCCGTGGTCTATAGGCAGATTGGCGCATGCGTGCTGCCGCCACTGGCCATTATCCATTGCCTTGACAACACAGTCATTCTAGATTCCTTTTTTTTATTTCGTTTTTTTATTCCATAGATATGATCATATTACTATAAAGTTCTCTGTTTAGTTGTCATTGTCTTTCGGTTAATAGTATATGATTATGTTGTTTGGCAATAATAGTGTTAGAATGTATGTTGGTAAAAAGACAGTTATTCCTGCGTCATAAATTAATAACAATAAAATACGGAAATTATACTGAAACATTTCTGATCAGCACATTTGAGATATGTGCCGATTATCGAGCACGTAGGATTCCGGCTGTCATTTCCTTGTTGATATTATGACGTGTTTATTGTGCAATGTAACGATAGATTTAGAATATATAATGTAGCTATAAGATCATAACTAAGAGATTCCATGTATATACCTTAAGACGTAAGGTTAGATACTAGTACAGTTATTAATTAATAAACATGGCTCCAAAAGAATACACGATCATTGTTATTCGTTATCCACATATAACTCACCATAATCGTGGACCTCTACGACGTAACAAGCAAGAAGAAATAAGTTCGCTATAATTGGTGACCCCGACAATTGAACAAGAAGGATGAAGACACAAATCGCTATGAAAAATTGAACTATGAAGAAGCCGAAAATTGAAAAATGAAGAAGCAAGTAATCGTACCTTCTGAAGGAGATTATATAGTGAACTTATATGGCAGTAATCAATAAAGGACCAGCTACGTTTATGGTTCATGCAGTTAGGCTATCGTCGCTCTCCAAAACAACAATGATCAACATTCAAGTCTCAGCCAGCCAGCAACCTCGGCCTCAACAGGGATACCACACCCAGGACGCGACCGCTCCAACCTGGTTACCCCTTCGGCCTCATCAGCGCCCCGACACAACATGGACTTCACGCAGCACCACACACCGCTTGTAATTCCAACGCTCTGGAACCAGCGGACTTCAGCCCCGACTCAGTGGGGACTAGCGGCATACATAAGTGTTCTCAAAATGAACTTCTGACGCCGTTTCACGAATAATAGAAGTAATCTCTATGCCGTCAACGCTAGATTACGACGAGAATTGTCGTGTGCAGCAGAAATGTCAGAATTAAAGAAGTTGCCTGGAGAGGCGTTAGAGCAGTACAACGACTAGACGTATTACGATGATTTCAGATCGCAGCTAAAGCATGATATCAATCGAATACTGTCGTTACCGAGGCTCGCTCTCCAACAATCAGGTAAATCTATTTCTTTCGTTTATCCGCCGTCAAAGTGCTGTGGGCATATGTTCAAGTTGTCCTAAATTCAGTATTACGATACTGAGAAGTACGTGTATATTGACCGAGTAAGGTTGATGTAAGTCGCTAAGCGATATTATAATAAGGTTGCTGACTATGTAATTCTTGAAATATTATTATAAATATATTATTGTATACTTGGTAAATTTTGCTGACACGTGAAGGTCGCAACTCTCGATCATATGTTTGTTTTGTATTCATTTTAATGTTATGATTTTTTTGACCTAGATTATATTTATTAGCTAGGAACTACTCCGCGATACTGACATAATACGTAATGTTATAATTGTTAGTGAAATAGGTTATGTTTATAATTGTCAATTCTTGATTTAAGATGAAGATTTTCTGAATTTACTACCGTAAATTTTTTTGGTGGGAAGTTATATTCCTGCGTCATAAATTAATAACAATAAAATACGGAAATTATACTGAAACATTTCTGATCAGCACATTTGAGATATGTGCCGATTATCGAGCACGTAGGATTCCGGCTGTCATTTCCTTGTTGATATTATGACGTGTTTATTGTGCAATGTAACGATAGATTTAGAATATATAATGTAGCTATAAGATCATAACTAAGAGATTCCATGTATATACCTTAAGACGTAAGGTTAGATACTAGTACAGTTATTAATTAATAAACATGGCTGCAAAAGAATACACGATCATTGTTATTCGTTATCCACATATAACTCACCATAATCGTGGACCTCTACGACGTAACAAGCAAGAAGAAATAAGTTCGCTATAACAGTGTATATTGTTTTGTAAACTTAAATTAATATCAAAGAAAAAAAACTACTGCACAAATAAGAACAAATAAATAATTATAATTGCGTAAGTTGATAAAAAATGCTATGCAATAGCTTTACCGTGGCCCCGTAGTCCCCAGTGCCACACGACTTTTTTCTTTTTATTATGATTACACCTAATTTCATGTTATATTTCTTTAATTACGGTTGAAGTTAATTGCTATGCTCTTGTAAAATTTAATTGGGTCTCCATATAAAATGTCGTGACGTATTAAGCCGGTGTGTCCGGGTACAAAATTCGGACTTTACGAAGTCAGGACACGTGTATAAAAATATGTCTAATTAAAATTTAATATCACGTCAGTCTTATAAAACTTTATCGGAGCTATGAGAAGTCTATTCCGACTGTCTTTATGAAACTGTTCCGACGCATCATCATCATCATCATCAACAGCCTTTAACAGTCCACTGCTGGACATAGGCCTCTCCTTGAAAAGGAGGTATTGGCCTACTGTACCACGCTGGCCAGATGGGTTGTTATAGGGTTGGTTTCAAGTTTTCCTTCTCTTTGCATTGATGTTGTCTTGCGTAGTTTATCCCTTAATCGCCTTTTACGACACTCGCGTGGGATGAATAGGGGCGTTGACACTCTGTATTCTTAATCCGTCACCACACGGACACAGTTCCGACGCACTCCTACATTAAGCGCAGATTATCATCAACAACCCACAATGTCCATCTGCTGGGCTAGGGTCTTCTCTCAGGACAGGGTTAACGCCATATGTACGTCCACACGCTGGCTGAGTTCGGGTTGGGGACTGGCACAAGAACGTCGTGGATTCGTAATCTTGCCGTTGGATGTTATTAAGCCGTCCAAAGGCTTTAAACTAAGCTTCACTACTATTATCCTACGATAGAACCGGGACCAACTGCTGAACGTAACCTCTGAATTCCGAAGTACATTTATAGGATATTGTATATTATTTGAGTCGGTTTTAATCCCATACACCTAAACACCAACTGCACCTAAACACGCCGTCCTTTTTTCTTAATTTAACCCTACCAAAGTGTTTTCTGCCTGATGGAAAGCATGAGTAAAATCGAGGAGTAGGGGTCACCATCCGCATTGTAATGATAAGCAATGCGTCATGGTGATCCATAGCATGGCGGCCTGGTCGGAAATTTCTGAATCATTCTCCTGGCATCTGGAAGCCGGGAGAATAATGCAGAATGATTTAGCCTTCGGTCTCACACTCACCACTCACCAACGAAATCCGACAGCAAGAATGCTGTTATTATCAGGATGGTCTTCTGTATGAGGGTAGTACTGGACCGGTCGAGACGGCCCATTCGTGCTGAAATCAGCGTCGCTCTACTACCTATAAAGTCTTAAGCCTCTGGAAGCCGTCTTAAGCCTCGTTGTCCTAACCTTTAACTAACTTCTTTTAGTTACCTTCCTTCCAAAAAAATAATCGAATGATAGACCCGGCAGCGCTAAAAATGGTTTTAAATGAACAAACAATGATACAATTCTCTATATTAAGTTGTAAAATAGCTGCCATTTATATATATTTAAACTTACAGCGATAAACATCATAGTGCTATAATCAATTCAAGTACACTTCGATCGTTCATTAATAAATAAGGGTGTAGTCACGGTTATCGACAAGTCTATAATTCAGATATAAAATACATATCTATACAAATTAGTAAAATTAAAGTGTCTGTTTTTAATTATAAAAAAAAACAACTTTTTACTACTAAAAACAATATGATAGTATCTATGGCACTTATAACAAAAATCTATATTTTTTCCGTCTGTCTGTTTGTTCCGATTGATCCCTGAAACCGTTGCACCGATAATGACGAAATTTTCAATTATAAGAAATTTAAGTTACTTCCCTACCTCTTATTTCTCCTTCCTTTTTTTGAGTTACTTATATTTTAGAGTAGTTGACCCTCGCACGCACGAAGCGCACATACCCAAATGGTCTTAGGTGATTGGAAACAATCACCGAGGGTAAGCATCGACAGCGAGGTCAGTACATGATATGTTATGAGCGTTTCCGTGATTCGGAGGAAGCGGTTATTATCATAAGATAACAGTCGTCAAGATTAGTTGGAGGTCTTCGAGTAGCTTAAAAACATCCAACTTCAGGATACAACGTCCGTAGTTACAACGTTCCTTGCCAGTTCCCAATTCGAACTCGACCAGCGGTGGGATCTATGGCCTTAACCCTTTCCTATGTGGAGAACCAAGTATCACATACAAAGGTCCACCTAAAGGACTAAGTGCGGAAACTGACCTTCATAACCTGAGGAGACACGAGCCCAGCAGTGGAACATTATGGGTTGTTGGTGATTGATAACCCACGCAGCCACGTCTGCGTCTTTTATTGCGCGATGTGATACTGGGGAAGCAAATTTGTTGCCCATAAAAAAACGAAAGTCTTGTGGCACTCGGGGACTGCCGCGGTAAAGCTATTGCATAGCATTTTTTTATCAACTTATGCAATTTAATTATTTATTAATGTAGATTTTTTTTTCTTTGATATCAATTCAAGTTTACAAAACAATATACACGGTCTTTTTACCAACATACATTCTAACACTATTATTGCCAAACAATATAATCATTCTATTAGGTAACTGAAAGATAATGACGCAGAGAACATAATAGTAACATGAGCATATCTATGGAATTAAAAAAACGAAATAAAAAAGAAGAAGAATCTAGAATGACTGTGTTGTCAAGGTAACGAATAACAGCCGGTGGCGGCAGCACGCATGCGCACGGAGCCGCCACATCCTTGTCGCACTGCAGTTACAATCATATTCTCTATCCTTTTTTAGGGTCTTAGGTTTTTTCGTTACGGAATTTCTTGATTCGGTCGCCGCGCTCAAAGCCCGCTATAAAAGCTATACAATAGCTTGAAGAGTAATATATAGTGTGGCAATGTTAAAAGATAGACATATGCTGTTTCGGACTATTTCTAAGAACTTTTAAAGGGAAACAATTCTCAGCATGGCTCTATTAACTAAAGAGTTATTTACGAGACGTAAATACTCATACAGGCCTAAATAACTTATTGTCGTAAAGTCAGATCGTGTCCTAAAATACAATTGTGTACCGACGTCAATCTGTGTTTACTGAATAACCTACTAGGTGCTAATTGAGTTTATTAAGAATTGTAGTCATAAATTGAGCTGTACCGGTTGTAAAGTATCTACGCCATAACGGTTAACGTCACCCCCCACTAACAAAAACAAAGGAAAATTTTAGACTGGAGTGGATTTTCTTGTCTTGGTAATGATAATAATAAATATTATAAACAGTTATCATTGACAAAAATTAGAAGAATAAATGATGTAAAAAATAATTATGGCATGAATGTTAAAATCAACAGTGAGATATAAGGCCGACCTGTAAACAAACAGCACGGCTTAGGTGCTGTTGTTAGCTGGCGCTGTATAGTACGGCCAACGAGAAGCAATACTAAATATTTTTAAAGGTTAGGTTGCAATTTTAGTAGACAATATAGTTTTAATAGTATCTAGACAACCAAAGAAAGCAAACTTTTTATTTATTTTGTCGTAATAATTGTATAACGTACATTTAAATTAAGTAACGAGAATAATAATTAGTTAACTGAATTTCACTTGCCATAAAACTGTGTGCCTGGTGTGTGGCAACAGGCTTGACTTCTGTTACATTGGGACTAAAGGACTGAATGTTGGCGATTCTGTCTTGATGCTAACATTTTTTTGCCGAGAGAACGAGACATTACAACGAATACAAAAGATGTAAAGAGATAGATTATAGATTGTCAACTCCAACTTTTGTGTCGCTTCGCATTGGCCGTATTTTAATATGATGCAACTGCATAATGTTACAAGGCGGACCTTAGAGAGCTTCAACTCGACCATGGCGACAGGTCTCCTAACATCGAATGGAGTGGCGTTCTCTCATATCGGAATATGAAAGAACGCCAAAGTACAAGCCACTACTACTACTATCAAAATTTGTTCAGTCATTCCGGAGATTATCCGGAACACAGAGACGGACATTTAAAAAAAAAACTGTTTTGGATCCAAGTATGTATATGCATTTAGTTAATGTTTTTCAGAAACTTTAACTAAAGAACACGATAAAATCTAGGCATTACATGATGAATTGAAATTCCTAGAACATAATTTTATTGTGGTTTTAATTTTTATTGAGCTTGACCTCTCTGAACTTGCTTCATTGTGAGCGTGACGTGTGCAAGCATAACCATAAGAAAATTATATAATTAGGCACTTAGGCAGTGGTGGTGCTAATTCTATTGTTATAAAAACTGTCTGTACATAAATAAAAATGAATAAAACGTAACTTTTATCCTGTTGGACTCTTGAATGGTAGATGTGGCTAATGGGATCATTTTTAAACTAAAATGACGCTAAGAACTGATTAGAGAACAATGAATTTGACTTAAACATTTTGAATTTATTTTAACATCATCGTAAAAACAGATTTATATCAGTTAACTAGTCATGTTTCTATTTCAAGCGTTTTCTACAGAATCATTCATATGACACTATTTGACTGCTTCGTTGGTATAGTGGTTAGCGTATGCGACTGCTGATCAAGAGGTCTCGGGTTCGATTCCCGGGTCGGACCAAATATTATTTGTGTGATTCATATGTCTGGGTGTTTTCTATGTATAATATGTATGTATTTACAAAAAAAAGTATGTTTATGTATTTATATCAGTTGTCTAGTACCTATAAAACAGGCTCTGCTTAGCTTAGGATTAGATGATGTTGTGTGTCAGATGTCCAAAAATTTATTTTTTCTTCTATTTATTTCAATCTCAACAAATAAAACTGTCATTCCAAATTTAAATTAATTCCAACAATACCTAAACCCAACAGACCAGAGTTGACATCCAAAGAGGATGTATCATCTGAGATTACCATTCAACATCGACAACGTTTTAAATATCTTCTTCTTCTTCCTAGCCTTATTCCCAATATTATTTGGAGTCAGCTACTAATTCAACCGGTTTTACCTGAATAGCAGTTTTTCCACGAAGCGATTGGCATCGGACCTCCGTAACCCTTATGGAAAACTGAAACTCGAAGGTCGAACTAGTTGTCAGTAAATTTGAGAGCACTGACTTCCCAATAACGATTACCATAGATGTTCATGACAACCGGAATCGACGGCTTTAGGTGCTCTTCGAGGCACGGACGTGATTCACCGTCAGACTTCCAAACTCCGGTCTTCTATTAGGAATTCCCTAAGAAAAACGCAAAAACACTTTTTGGGTCGACCCGGGATTTGAACACGAGACCTCTTAATTGGCAGTTGCATACCACATACCACTAGACTTACGAGGTGGTTTTGAGGACACTAAAATTGAAACCTTCGAAAAGTAAGGTATGAAAACTAGATCTTAAAGTGTATTAATCCTACTACTACTAATGTTATAAACGCAAAGTTTGTGAGTATGTATGTGTGTACGTATGTTTGTTCCTCTTTCACGCAAAAACTACTGAACGGATTATGATGAAACTTTACAGTCATATAGCTTATATCAGAATAACACATAGGCTACATTTTACTGCAATAATCGAGATACACGGGCGAAAGCTAAGTGATTATAAAAATACATAAATCGTAGATGTCAAAATGTATCACTGTTTATCTCCTGTCAAAACTTTATAGGTTTGCATAAACCACTTGCATAGCAACCATTGTGATATACGCGGGTAACTCCGCGGGGCGCAGCTAATATTAATAAAATCCTCAAAGGTGTAAAACATATGTTCAGTAAATTCTATTATATTCAGGTTTATTGTCGTCTAGATAACTCAATCAAAAAGTCGTTAAACTAACAAATTAAATTAAATTTACTATCGATCGTAAAATGCATAAATAAATAAATGGCTACATGTGCATGGCTAATCTGTATCTATATGTGTGAAAATGTGCCAATTGCGTATCAGGCCACGTATATATTAGGGTTCCGTAGTCATCCATATAGTACGTGAACTTCAAATCGTGCCCAATAGATAATTGTTAGGTTGGCATATTACTTTAGATTTTCTTCATAGTTCCTCATATTATGTACTATAATCATGTTATTTTCTAGATTTTCGGAGTCTATTTAGATTTTAGAGGACGCCCTGGACGCCCTGTATTAACAAAAAATGCCTTCTGAATGTAGAATAGCTCACAAACGAATAATCTTATTAAAAAAAATGTGTTAGCAACCTCTCCATGTTTTGAAAAGACCTATCTAATGATACCCCTCATAATCATTCCCACTTTACGTGTAGGGGAGCTATCCCAAAAAAATTTTTTTTTCATAAACAAACAACTTACTATTGGGCTCTTTTTTAAATCTATCTTTCATTATGGGTGACTACGGAACCCTATTTTATGCGTGGCCTGACACGCACTTGGCCAATATTTACGGTTCCGTTGCCAAATGGCAAAAAACGGAACCCTTATAGATTCGTCATGTCTGTCTGTCTGTCTGTCCGTCCGTATGTCACAGCTACTTTTTTCTGAAACTATAAGAGCTACACTATTGAAACTTGGTCAGTAGATGTATTCTGTGAACCGCATTAATATATTTACACAAAAATGGAAAAAAAGCAAAAAAATTTGGGGGTCCCCATACTTAGAACTGAAACTAATTTTTTTTTTTTTCATCAAAACCATACGAAACCATTATATGGATAGGTCTTCAAAAATGATATTGAGGTTTCTAACATAATTTTTTTCTAAACTGAATCGTGTGCGCGAGAGACACTTCCAAAGTGGTAAAATGTGTGCCCCCTCCTGTAACTTCTGAAATAAGAGAATGAAAAAACTAAAAAAAATATATGATGTACATTACCATGCAAATTACCAACGAAAATTGGTTTGAACGAGATCTAGTAAGTAGTTTTTTAAAAACATATTTTTTGGGCATATAGAAAGAAAGAGAAGAAAGAAAAGACACACTTTTCTAGTTGCAAGATTTCAATCTTTAGTCCTTCAAGCCTTATAAAACTAGTTTAGCCAGAGATCGTTTAGTTCGCTAATGTGAAAGTTGAAAAATTCACCCGTAACCTCTTATGAAACTGTGAACAATATTCATAATAATTATCCTGTATATTAAGGTCAAAGTCAAAATTATATTATTCATCTAGGTCACAATATAACACGTGAAGGTCAAAAAGCTTCAGGTCACAAGTTAGTCAATATTCCAGCAGTTGTTTACTAGATGTGTTCTGGCGTTCGGAATTAACATTTTGAATGGGTTATTTCTTTTAATTAAAATACCCGTAAAATTATGTACATATGTATAATTTATATGAATTTTCAAAAAAAAAGGATGTAGTAATTTTATCTGTTGATCTAGCTTTCATAGTACAAGCTCTGCTTAGTTAGGAGTTAGGTGGCGTTGTGTGTTGCATGTCGGAAATATTTATTTAATATTTATTAAAAAAAATAATATTTAATTTATTTTATAATGATATGATAACGATGACATTAAATAATTGATTTACGTATTTTATATATCAATTTAAAAACGTTGTATTTATTTAACTTGACCAGGTCCTGTATAATTTTTGTTGCTCCTTTTGTTGCATGCACAATAAGGATGGTGACCCACACTCTTGAATTTTAGACTTGCTTTCTATCAGGCAGAGTAGAGTCACTTAAACTAAATATTAAAAAAAACCCTCTTGGATTCATTAATTTCAACACCGGACCGTCACTCTCCAATTTAATTCCTTGGTGATGAGTGTGGATGATGATTATGCATCTATAAGGTTAGGTAGTCACATAAAGCAGAACTATGTCTCATAAGTCACAGGATCACGTAGTTTAACAGTCAGGGTTTACCCTATCCGTATGACCTTTAGTTAACCAAGTTATGTACCCTACCTGTGACCACGAGATGTAGAACCCGTTCGAAACGTCGGAAATTAGAATATATCGTAACCTTTTTAATAAGTCCTGTTTACAGCAAAAAAACATGTGAATTATCTATCCTAATTCATAAACAATTTCAAAGGTTTTTATCTCAAATAAAAAATTTGATTATTTAATTATTAAATAATGTGTCCAGTTTTAAAACATTATTATTTTTATTCAAGGTTACCTTGTGAGCACCTGAATTAGGGTGCCTTTACACCAGAGATGTACTATGCTACGTTGCTATGGGTGCGTTTGATATCCACCAATCAAATTCATTGGTGCACATAGCTTAGCACTGGTGGAAACGGATTCAACTAAGATATGATTTTATATGGAAGGATGCGTGCTATGGATGCGTGCTATGGATGCTTGCTATGGATGCGGGCTATGGTTGCCTGCTATGGGCCGTCGGGATTGGTGGAGCTATCTGCAGAGCACGGCACGACGCGTGAGCACCTCTCCCCTTACCGCGCCGCTTCCCTACTATCGATACATGGCATGGCTCGAGCTGAGCATCTTTCTCGCGCAGCTACTTTGCGGCGGCGCATCTTCATAGCGCATCTTCCTCGCACAACTACATAGTATTGGTGGAAACGGTCACATATTTTCGTAGCGTAGTTTTCACATCTTCGCAGCATAGCTGCATAGCACATCTCTGGTGGAAAGGCACCTTTATGATGCACATTTCAATATCATTTAAAGGTTAACACCATCTCGTTTAGTTATAACACTTTCAATAATTTAAATGTAATGTCTATCAAGATTAGTATCTAAATTAGTGAATCCACAAAATATACACTATATAACATTTATATACCAATGTACAATCACTAATTATATAGCACTAATTTAAATTATGGGATCAAAACCATTGATAAAATAGTGTTTTGTTTTTATTTGATGCCTGCCAAAGTAACTCTAATTTGCCTGATGGAAAGCATGAGTAGAATCCAGGAGTGGGGGCTGCGAATGTAAGCACTGTGGCGATGCCGACCCACACTATGGCGGCTTAGTGAGATGCTTTTTCACGCCCCTCTTCAAGGAACCGGGATCATAGTGGGAAGGAAAACCGTGACCTGTTAGTGAAGTTAAGTTTTTAACACTTGGCACAAGAAAGTAGAGCCAAACTGTTTAGTTTAGTGCGTATTTCTACCACTCTAAAGCGGTGACTTCCAAGGCCAGCACGTGTTGTCTTATGGAGGAAGGGAGAAGTTGGGATCAGTTGAAAGAGGTCAAGAGAACACTACCCGAGGTAAAGGTAACAAAGGACTGCCGTAAAGGCGACATATCTTCGTAGCTGCAAAGCTTCGAGGAAAAGAGAGATGGGAACAGTACACCACCCATGGGTTTTATAAAGAAGACACAGATGCTCCGGCGAAAAGAACAAACTCACCTTGTTTGATATGGCTTTTACGAGGCCGCCTTCGTGACGCTCTCAATGTATTTGCGTCGGTTAAGATCCCGGCAAATATCCATACCTAGGATACCGAGCTTGTTTCGTAGTGGCAGCTGAGTGTTCTTAAAAGTAGGGAGACCTTTTGATAGTGAGCACGCACACCTTTGTTTTCTAGGCATTGAAATCCACTAGATTTTCAACACCCCATTGAGAAATACGTCCTGTCGCTTTTTCTCGACCTTTGCCTACCTATCTGTGGGATGTCCCGCCGATCGCCCGTGGACTGTGTTGTCATCTGCATAATAATATATATCTGCATATTGATGACTGTACTGTACACCAGCAACTATTCATAAACACCTAATAAACTAGACATGACAGGTTTGAAAAATAAAGGAGAGATAAAAACATAATATTTCAGACGGCAACGGCTTTGAACTCCGTATAGGGAAGATTCATTACTAGATAAATCTTGTTTATATAATAAAAATCAATGTTTGTTTGTTCGTTTTGGAGCGCTACCATGTTCTTCATCTAATTATTATTTCGCCCACATATTACCAAGATTACATCTAAGATCTTTTAAGCTAAAAAGAAATAAATATAATGTTAATGAATACGTATCGAAAGAGATCGGGTATATTTTAAAGAGTGTTGTGGACGTTTATTAAATGTCTGAGCCTGCACAAAAATATATATTAATCGTTTTATTAAAGAGTTCGCTATTTGAATATTGACAGGCGTTGTTAGACTAAATCCTACGGAGCCTTCGGCTTCGGCCAACTTCGGTCATATATTGAAACTAGTGTTCAACCATAGTTTTTATTTTACATATAAAAATACTTATATAAAATCGTAGGTGCAATGGTAGTGTTTGCGACTGCCTTGATTGAGGTCTCTGGTTCGATTCCCGAGTCCGACCAAATGTCTGTGTGATCCACAAATATTTGTTTCAGAATTTTGGTGTTCTGTATGTATAAGGTATTTACAAAAAAGTATGTTTATGTATTTATAGTTTGGAACTAGTGTAAGATGTCCGAAATATTTATTTAAAAATAAAAAGTAACTGTATTTTCTTCAAATACAAACCAAGGGAGTGAAAATTGTGCGAAATAAACACCATCTCTTTGGCTAACTCTGTGGTGAACATTCAAAGAGTCTTTTGAATTGCAAGTAGTCTCCGATCAAAGTTCAAATCGGGTGCTGGCAGTCGAACCCTTTTAAATATTCTAAGTTGAAAAAATACATTAGGCAAATCTGAATGATTGAAGTTAGGTAACATACGCGTATGGTTGACTGCATGGTTGGTCTAGTAGTTAGCGTATGTCTTCACCGCGGTCGCAACCTTCTGCGAGGACGTAATCACGCAGAAGGAGGCGGCGGAGAAGGCCCGTGAGGACGACATCCAATCGGACCAGATTCGCCGCCGGCGACTCGGGCGGCGGAGGCGCGAACATCTGCGCCTCATGCCGCCTTGAGTGTGGCCGCGGGTGGACGGGACGGGTTTTCCCTCCACCCGCACTATGTGGCCAGCCGCGAGGGGGCGGCGTCGGTGTGTGCCGGACGCCGCCTAAGAGAGGGTCGTCGTACAGAGACGGTGCCCGCATCAGGAGCGGGCAGGCGCTGGAGAAGTTCAGAAGGAGATCCCACCCTGGACTTCTCCTACTCCTAAACGGAGAAGCGCGGAGAGGGCACACTGTGTGTTTTTTAGTCGGTTCAAGTCCGACACACCACCCCGCCGTAACCCCCGGTGGGGTGACGGTCCATGATGATTTTTCACACACTAAAAAAAAAAAAAAAAAAAAAACAGTAGTTAGCGTATGTCACTTCTGATCAAGAGGTCTCGCCTTCAAATCCCGGGTCCGGCCAAAAGTCGTGTTGGATTTTTCTGACAGGAAATTCTTAATAACAGCCCGGAGTATGGAAGTTTGGAGGTGATTCACGCCCGTGCCTTGGATAGCACGTTAAGCCGTCAGTCCCGGTTGTCAAAAACATTTATGGCAATGGTTATTGGAAAGTCAGTGCCCTCAAATATACTGACAACTAGTTCAACCTTGGAATTTCAGTTCTCCCTCAGGATTGCAGAGGTGCGATGCCAGTCGCTCCGTGGAAAAACTGATATTCAGGTAAAACCGGTTGAACTAGTAGCTGACCCCAAATAATATTGGGAATAATGCTAGGAAGAGGAAGGTAACATACGAGTATGTTAGCTAAGATATTACGGCACATCTCATTCGATTTAATTGTAGATACTTAATATCGGTATGTGTAAATGTTAAATATTATCATTTGTACTTTTCAAATAGTTATAGGGTATCAGATGCATGATGTAACGTAACACATTTATTATTTATTTTATAACATGAGAATAATGTTTTGATAACATGAAAAGCTAATTAATATATCCTAGCTTTCTAGAGTCTATGTTGGTTATTGCTGTAAAATAGCCTATGTCCTTACTCAGTTTTTAATCTAAGTGGGTACAAAATTTCAATTAAATTGGTGCAGTGGTTTTTGAGTTTATCACGAACAGACAGACAGAAAGACGCGGGGGAGGGTTTTATTTTATAATATATAGTGACTTACTGTCCATGTGGTGACGGATTAAGAATACAAAGTGTCACCACCCCTATTCATTCCATGGGTGTCGTAAGAGGCGACTAAAGGAACAAAATAAGCAGCTAACATCACTGCCAAGAGAAGGAATACTTCAAACAAACCCTTTCCCAGCCCGTCTGGCCAGCGTGGTATAGTAGGTTAAAACCTCCTTTCAAAGGAGAGGCCTATGTCCAGCAGTGGACTGTTAAAGGCTGTTGATGTTGATGATACTGAGTCACGTGTCAAGCCACGCATAGAATAGGGTTCCGTAGTCATATACAATGCCAAGCGATGTCCAATAGATAATTGTTATGTTTACTTAATATTTCTTTATTTTTGTACGAAGTTTTAGAACAAAGCGTATTTCACAAGTTAAGCCCATATAACTACTGAACTAACAAAGATGTCTAGGCCGTTATAGTTTTCCTTTAAAGTTCAATATATAGACTACTATCATGACTTTTTTCAGATATTCTGAGCCAGCCGTTTAACTTTTAGAGCGGGGGATAAGCCCTGTTTTTATAGAAAAAATGCGCTTGAAAGTCGAATTAGTCGCAAAGGAATACCTAAATCGAAAAAGAATTCTTCCAATCTCGCAATGTTTTTAAAAGACCTATCAAATGATACCCCGCACGCACGATGGGGTAGACGCGAGAAGAAAACGTCATCTCCACTTTACGTGTAGGGGAGCCGGGAGGTACCAGAAATTAAAATTTTAAAAATCTAATACATTATTTGACATGAGTAGGTATACTAAATAGACAAATATTTCGGACATTAGTCGCAAAACGTCATCTAGTCCCAAACAAAGCAGAGTTTGTACTATGGCTACTAGACAAGTGATAAATACATAAACATACTTCTTTTTATAAATATATACAAATTAAACATAGATAACACCCAAACTCCGAAACAAATATTTGCGTATCACACTAACATTCCCTCCGACCCGGGAATCAAACCTGAGACCTCAAGAACAGCAGTCGCATATGCTACATCATCATTATCAACAGCCTTCAACAGTCCACCGCTGGACATAGGCCTCTCCTTAAAAAGGAGCTATTGGCCTACTATACCACGCTGGCCAGACGAGTAGGTTTAGGGTTGGTTTCAAGTTTTCCTTCTCTTTGCATTGATGTTGTCTTGCTTAGTTAATCCCATAGTCGCCTTTTACTACACCCGCGGGATGAATAGGGGTGGTGACACTCTGTATTCTTAATCCGTCACCACACGGACGACCGAGGCAGTCTTATTCGAGTGTTACAGATTTCCAAATTAAAACGATAGTCGCATTACAAATTATGTTTAAACTCAAACGTTACGACATAATTATGTATGTAGAATGAATCAGTATGTTTGTATTGTCTAATGATATAAATAATACATGTGATAAGGTGGTATAGTTCATGGATATAGGTCACCGGTTAGATTGCGGTTAGCTTGTTTATTTGGGGCAGAAAGTTGTAATATAGTATTATACGTGGTTCTTTTGGAACGTGGTTAGCCTGTGTAATTCTTTGAATGAATTATATAGTCTATGTAATTCAACTAATATGTAGTCTGTGGCATCATGGCGACGGCCACGTCCTCTTCGCCGTCTCGAAATTAATTCATTTAATCACAAAATCAATTTTTAAAAGAATAATATTAATTCCCTTTTATAGGTTCTAATTTAACTTTAACTATATCTTATCATGTCGCAAAAATTAAACCTTCGTGAATTATGCAAATGAAACACGTATCCACTCAACTGTGGCAAATAAGTATTGTTAAGGTATGTCAAAACTGTCATCTTTCTGTTCTCAACGTTGAAGGTAAACTTCGTTTAATATTCAGAGACGCATTTAAACTTTTACAATGACGTATTTTATAGATACACTAGCTAAGACCCGCGGTGTTACCCGCTTTTATTGTTGTAAATCGCGAATAACGCCAGGAAGAAAAGCTATTCTAAAAAAATAGGGTAAGATAATCTTTGTGTCATCAGCTTTCTACCAATGAAAGTCCAGTCAAAATCGGTGAAGCCGTTCCAGAGATCACCTATATCAAACAAACAGACCGATAGACGGACAAAATTTTAAAATTACATACATTTATAATTTTTTTAAGTAGGTATACTTTGATTTACATCATCTTCCTAGCCTTTATTCCCAAGTTTATTTGGGGTCGGCTACTAGTTCAACAGATTTTACCTGAATTTCAGTTTTTCCACGGAGCGACTGGCATCGGACCTTCGCAACCCTAAGGGAGAACTGAAATTCGAAGATTGAACTAGTTGTCAGTATATTTGAGGGTACTGACTTTCCAATCAGGATTGCCATAGATGTTCATGACAACCGGGACCGACTGCTTTACGTGCTCTCCGAGGCACGGGCGTGGATCACGGCCAAACTTCCAAACTCCGGGCTGCTATTAGGAATTTCCCAAGCAAATCCCAAAAACACTTTTTAGGCCCAACCCGGGATTTGAACCCGAGACCTCTTAATTAGCAGTCGCATACGCTAACCACTACACCAACGAGGCAGTTATTACATTTACATTTTACATTTAGTAAATAAACATTCAATTGAAATTACATACGGACAGTCCAATTTTATTTATTTGTATGTATTAGGGTATTTCCAGTTGTCTTCTAAGGTCGTCCTGTTCCTTCGAATGCAGATTACTGAACATAAAAATATATAGAAAAACTGGTATTACGAAGGTGAATGAATGGTCATTCACATCATACCGGTATATAGATGTATCTTAGACTGTAGAATGAGTCAAACAGAATTATTTACATTAAATCCTCTTTTGGAAAGGTCAATTTCGATCTCATGAATACGGTAAAAAAAAACTGGTGATGGAGTCCTTTGTTTTAACGACAGTAATCATCTGCTTAAATAATTTACCTCGGGCTTGGATATAGGGATACAATGTATGTATTTACAATTTTTTTTAAATATTTTTTTAAATATTTCGAACATTTTACACACAAGTCTACACACAACACTAGTCCCAAATTAAGCAGAACTTGAATTATAGGTACTAGACAACTGATATAAATACATAAACATACTTTTTTTTTGTAAATACATACATACATATATATTAAAAATATAAAACACCCAAATTTCGTAACAAATATTTGCAGATTATACAAACATTTGGTCCGACCCGGGAATCGAACGTTTAGATCAGCAGCCGCATACGTTAACCACTAGACCAACAAGGCAGTTAGTGTAGCAGCAGCAATAACAAATGAACATTGAATGTAAAGCGAATTGGTGACACAATCATCATCATCAAAAACTATTAGAAGTTTACTGTTGGATATAGGTATCTCCTTAGAAGAGATGGTTTGGTCAACTGTACCACACTGGACAGAAGCTTTGGTACTGGATTCGTTTCAAGTTTTCCTTCTCTTTACTTTCCTTGTGTTTCTTCGTTTTTTGCTCCCATCGCCTTTTACGACCCACCCATCCAAGAGAGGTATAGGAGTGGACATTCCGTATTCACCACATAGACAAATAGTACAGTTTGATCGTAAAGTATATTTAGTTATTACTTCTATTCTAGGGGTTTTCTCAATCATGAGATGATGAAATAAAGTAAAGTTTTTTTGGGTCACAATGCATGAAACAGGGTCAATAATAATGTTTACAATACTGAGTCTAAATGGGTTACCATCTCAGTAAATTTGCTACACTGTGTCCATCCAGCGCTGGCTTTTAGATGGCACTCTTGATATGGCAACATATGGTATATTGTATAATCGCTATAGATTGCAAAAAAGAATACAGAAAAAGAAGACATAAATAAAAAGACAATAAAATGGTCATAAGAGTTGGCGATCCTGTTCATTTTAAGCCACTGGAGACTGCGCATTCAGACATTCTTGTCCTAGGGACGTTGAACTCTCCATTTTCTATACCCTAATTTATGTTCTTTTTCTGTTGCCGAAAAACCATTATATTGCCAAGAACAGCGACAGACATTACCCAAATCCAAACGAATACCGAAAAAGGCCGGGAAATGATTAATCGTGTCGACCTAATTTCAGTCCACAAATTGTGTCAGTGTAAAAAGGTTTTCTTCGTAATGCAGCAGGTTTGGAAAATATAACAAACCTGTGAGAATATTTTAAAGAAGATTCAGGTTCAGAAATTGCGTAAGACAAAATACCATGGAAACAGGAGATTTTATTCAATGAAATCAAAATCTATTTCATTTTTAATAGTCGGAGCTTGTACTATGATCATTTAACTGGTGTCAAGCATACTTATTTTTTACTTTGACTGCCTCATTGGTCTAGTGGTCAACGTGCGACTGCTGATCACGAGATCTCGGGTTCAAATGCTGGGTCCAGCCCCAAGTATAGTATATAGGAGGGACTCAAGGCGGCATGAGGCGCAGATGATCGCGCCTCCGCCACCCGAGTCGCCGGCGGCGAATCTGGTCCGATTGGATGTCGTCCTCCCGGGCCTTCTCCGCCGCCTCCTTCTGCGTGATTACGTAATCGCAGAAGGTTGCAACCGCGGTAAATGAGCTCTCGCTGCCGGCCATGGAACGAACGACGGCCGGAAGCGAAAGATCCTCTCCAATGACTGCAGTCTGCGTCTCTCATGCGGGGCAGACCGCCAGTCTCGAATCCTCGCTGCAGTCGCAGTGGTGACAGGCGGGACTCAATTCCCTCCTGGCGACCGAGTGCAGGTACTTTCCGAAGCAACCATGCCCGGAAAGAACCTGCGTCAGTCGGAAGGTAAGGGTCCCGTGCTGCCGCACTGCCCATTCGCCGATGACCGGCTGAAGCGCCTCTACGGTGGCGAAGCCAGCACGTGGAGTCTCCAGCCGGATCGACCAGCGATCCATCGTGGCTCGGTGAGCGGCTTCGCGCCACTCGCGCACGTCCTCGGGCGGAGGTCCAACTCCACCACTCTCCGCCCGGTAGTCCGCCCCGATAAACGTCGGCGAGCACTTTCGCCTCAAAATCCCACGGGGGTGTTCCGGCCAGGGCGCACGCCGCCTCCGTCGATACGGTGCGGTAACCCCACATGGCTCTGACCGCCAGAGTTCTCTGCGGCCGCCTGAGGCGCGCCCTATTCTGCTCGGTCAGAGCCGCCGCCCACACCCGTGCACCATAGAGTGCCATAGACCGGACAACCCCCGTGTACAGCTGCCTCGTGGCGACACTGGCTCCTCCCAGATTGGGCAAAAGACGCCCAAGGAAGGAGGCAGTGCCGATCAGCTTGGGAACAAGCTGTTGGAAGTGCTCGTCGAAGAGCCACCTACCGTCGAGGACCAGACCCAGATACTTCAAGTGGGCCCGGACCGGTACGAGGACCGAGTTGACCTCGATGGAGGCGCTGGCGGGCGGACCATTAAGGGGGCCCATGGAAAAGTAGGGCCTCCGTCTTTTCTAGGGCCACCCGTAAGCCCAGCGCCTCGATGCGCCCGACCACCAGGGAGACTCCTGTGGTGGCCAGGCGTGCCGTATCTTCGAAGGTCGCCCCCCGGGCTGTCACTAAAGTGTCTTCGGCGTAGCAAATTACACGAAGGGGAGACGCCCTCGTAGGACCCAGTCGTATCCCATGTTCCACAGGAGTGGTCCGAGGACAGACCCCTGCGGAACACCTCACCTCACCTCACCGACGTCTCAAAACTCCTTCTTGGTCCTCGTACATGACAGTACGCTCCGTCAGATAGTCTGCCACTAGCCGCCTCAGGTACTGTGGCACTCCGTGGTAGTGGAGTGCGGCCCTGATGCAGCTGAATGGCAGACTATTGAATGCGTTGGCGATGTCCAACGACACCGCCAACAACACGTCGCAACTTGAAACCAACCCTATACCAGCCTATGTCCAGCAGTAGACTGTTAAAAGTTGTTGATGATGATGATTTACAACAACAAACGGCAAGTAATACTGCAGGGCACAGCTAGTATACACATCATTACAAATTAAAAGACCGAATAAGTATGTTTTCTAAAGGAGGTCAGTGCTGTTGAATGTTTGTAATATCGATCGAAGACCGTTACCGGTTTCCAGATATGTTTATATTATGTTAGCAGACTATTTAGATTTTTATTTCTAGTCCAATGATCTTGTAGTATATCGGTCTACGTGATCAGTCTATCAGATACATATGGATAATGTATTTTTAAATGTCGTTATTTTCATTATTTAACTTTCGAACAATTTTAACGTCGACGTTGATAAAAATCTCTATGGGGATTCAGATGTTTACTTTGATAAAGACCCCCTCGTTTTTTTATTATTCCTGTTTGTCTGTGTGTTTAGGCGCTCTAATCTCAGAACTGGCTATACCGATAATGATGTGGTTTTTTTGTATGTATTGTATCAAGACTTGCTTAACGTTTAGTGTTCGTTTTATTTCAATCGGTTGACAACAATTATATTATAAAAAAATCTTTATAATATCATTGGTTGACAAAAATAAGAAAGTTACATCAGTTTAAAGAAATACCGCGAAAATTAAAATACACCTTGCATAAGTTAGCCTAAAAATATAAATATATGTTATTTATAAATATAAATTTATATAGTGCCGAGTTAAGGACTAAAACTACTTTAGTAGTCAAAAGGACGCGTGCATAAGCCTCTGCCCAATCCTTCGGGGCAAAAGGCGTGAGTGTTTGTACATGTATCAACCTATATATGTCATAAGTAGTCACTATAAATGTTACGCATAAACTAAAATCTTTTGCTGGAGTTTACTATTAATGCAAGTTTTAGTAAAACAGTCTTGAAAACTGTCTACTGGCAAAAAGTCAAGGACTCCAATGTTGGCAAAAAAGAAACTGCAGGATGCCAATATACCAACATAAAGTAACCTTCCGTCAAATTCATGTGTCGTCTTACAGTTATTGAAATAAGGTGCAATTTGAAATGACATTGATATTTTTAAGTGTAGAATTATTAGAGTTGAACACGCATAACAACAAAACAAAGTTCACATTTCAGTAAGGCGCGCGTCGCAGCCAAGTAAGCACGTGCGCTATTTATTTTTCTTGATAAAAAATGAATGTGATATCGTTACTAATATGGACGTTAGAGAAAAATTGTTTTATTGTGTACACGGCTATGATAGTTTGTTTTATTGCGTTCACGTTGTTTCATAAAAATAAATTGGATGCCTATTACAGAAGGACCGCGAAAAAGGAAAAATTGGCGCGAATAGGAACAAGCGGGAAAACTGGTAAGTTTAATTTTTTAGTCTAGGAACAATGTTTTTTAATTTATGGAATTAAATTCATTTTTCTAACTATTTTTTTAAATGACATATTAATTAGACAATGGTAGGTGTGTGATGTAGGTAGAATTATTATTTTTATATACTTCTTAACTTGAAAAAACTTAATGCTATGAAATTATTAATATTTAAAACTTACAAATTTTATACGTATTATTAAATGTCAGTTTGAAAAAAAGTAGTCAAATAATTTATTACTGATAAGTAGTTTATGATTGCAAACAATCGTTTTAAATATATTTTTTTTTAAAGTGTTTTAACTATTTAAGTACTAAATGCTGAATAGTCTTATTCATGAGCAATGCGTTTGTGATATTGTAAACTTTTGAATGCTAAAAGTTGAAAGTAACACAGAACCGCTGCTTAAAACTAAGTACCTAACTTTTATGAATAGGGTTACCTATATAGCATCTGTCAAAATAACTTTTACACAATAATGAAGATAGTTATAAGATAGTTATGATAGATAGTTAATGATATTTTTATGAATTAAAATATGTAAAACTTTTAACTGATTACAATGGTAATATAACTATCTAATCTTAAAGCTCCATTAGGTAGTGGTATTTGACTTTAACTTCAGGGAACGAGATTAAGATTAAAAACCTATCAACGTAAAAACTAAAAAAAAAAAGTGTCAGTTCACCCAGGCCATTATTAGGAATCTATTAACACCTCTTTCGTTACTATTAGATCAGTAGTTAAATGTAATGGTGGACCATAGTAAAAATACTAATAATGACGGAAGCTTGTCACTAGTAGTTTACATTTTATTTTAGTTCAAAGTACTTTAAAGTGTATTTCTACAACATTGGTTAAAAAATTAGAAATATTTTAGAGCGAATATGTTAAAGGAAAGGGGGTCCATTATACGATCACAATATATATTGTGATCGTCTATGGTTATATCAAAACACAATAATTGACTGCCTCGGTGGCGCAAGGGTAACATATGTGACTTCTGTGTTTAAGGTCTCGTGTTCGGTTCCCGGGTAGGACCAAATATTTGAGTAAACCGCAAATTTTTGTTTCGGAGTTTGTGTTTTCTATGTGTATGTATAATATGTAATGAATACAAAAGAGAAGTACGTTTATATATTTATATCAGTTGCCTAGTACCCATAATACCAACTCTGCTTAGTGTGGAACTAAATGGCGTTGTGTGTAAAGATATCCGATTTTTTTTTGTTTCATCACTCCTCCTGGACGAGAATCAAACCCACGACTTCTGGCTTTAAAATTGGGATCGCCAACTATTGGACTAACAAGGTGAATACAAAACAACAAAAAAGTAATCAAAGGACAAAACCAATATTTTTGCGCTCAGAAAATGACCTTTCTATATTCTGTGACCTGTAAATACGTTACCAGCAATTATAAGCAATTATCACATTTACTTCTAAGAAATAAGGTCGAAAATCGTATCCCTACGTTTTATGTATCATATTACCTAGATAGGCATAAAAATGTCTGCAAGTATTGATGCAATTTCCTGTAGTGGAAAGAGCGTTAGAGTAGTCTTTTTATGCCTTCTTTCCTTATTTAATTATCATACGATTATAGCTAAGTATTGTATTTTTACAAATAACTGAGTCCCGCAGTGGTACCCGGAATCCTACCTAATATTATAAACGCGAAAGTTTGTGAGTATGTATATGTTTATGTATGTTTGTTGCTCTTTCACGCAAAAACTACTGAACGGATTTGGATGAAGCCTTACAGTAATATAGCTTATATATCAGAATAACACATATACTACTTTTTACTGCAGTAATCGAGATAAACGGGCGAAAGCTAGGTGATTGTAATAATAATTTTAACAAAAAGGAACCGACTTCTAAGAAAAACTATTCCGAGTACCTAAATCGCGACAATTGTGCCTATGATATTTGAGGAGTTCCCTCAATTTCCTTGGGATCCCATCATCAGATCCCGATATGGTAACGATGGGACCACCTGAAGCTACGCCCATTCCAATGCAAAAAGAATTTTTGAAATCGGTTCATAAACGACGAAATTATCGCTGAACATACATAAAGAAAAAGAAAAAAAAAAATCCGTCGAATTGAGAACCTCCTCCTTTTTTTTAAGTCGGTTAAAAATACATTGAATCGTAGATCGCAAAATGTATCATTCTTCATCTCCTGTCAAAACTTCACAAATTGCTATACGCACTTGCATAGCAACCATAATGATACGCGGGTAACACCGCGGCACGCAGCTAGTATTCTTATAAATCGCGAGTAACACCGCGGAGCGTTAGTACGTTATTCCTTATGTCATCAGCTATTTTCCAGTGAAATTTCCGTCAAAACCAGTCTGTTCAGTCGATCCTGAGATTAGCCGGAACAAACATAGTACAAGTATCTACTCTTTATATATCTATACTAATATTACAAAGAGGAAAGATTTGATTGTTTGAAACGAATACGCTCCGAAACTATATACTGGATCGATTTGAAAAATTCCGTCACTATTAAATAAATAAATAATATTTCAGACAATTTACACACAACGCCATCTAGTCCCAAACTAAGCAGAGCTTGTATTATGATATAAATACATAACTAGATAACTGATATAAATACATAAACATACTTTTCTTTGTAAATACATATACATAGAAAACACCCAAACTCCGAAACAAATATTTGTGAATCACTCAAACATTTGGTCCGACTCGGGAATCGAACCCTCGACCTCTTGATCTGCAGCCGCTTACGCTAACCACTAGACCAACAAGGCAGTCACTTAGAATTTTACATAATCCCTGACGGACATATATAATTTTTCAAAAAAAGTTAGAGATTCGTATGAAAACTTCGATAATGTAAACCCAAGGTGTTAAAAAAATCCCAATATTTTAAATGTAGATAATTTAATTAATGAACTGATTACTGAACTGAACTGTAATTACTAAACTGATTTCCATGAAATAGTGTACGCAGATAGTCCAAAGGGTGAGGAAAGGACATCGGTCGCTTTTGACCCCCTCAGCCGATAAATACGCAGGCTTAGCCAAGGGCAAAAATTAGTAAATTTTACATTATAATCTACATTACAGAGCTCGTATGCTGGAGGATGAAACATGAAACTTATTGCGTCAGAGATTCCTTATCAATTCCAGTCGTTATCAGTTAGTTCATATATTTGAACACGTTTTACAAATGCAATAGAAACACCATGATATGCGACCGAATGTCATCATCATCTTCCCAACCTTTTACTATTCTCAAGATTATTCGGGTTTGCTACTAGTTCAATCAGTTTTTTCCAAGTACCTATCAGTTTTTACACGGAGCGACTGGCATCGGACCACGGCAACCCTAAGGGCGGAACTGAATTCGAAGATATAGAATACTTGTTGTCAGTACGTTTTAGGATACTGGCTTTCCAATCATCCTGTTCAATCGAAACCCAATGATCGTTCTTGATTTTTCTAAAAGTCCGGGAGGATGACGCCCTTCGCATCCCAAAAAATTGACGCCATGACCTTTCCAGCCGATGAGACCTTCGCCTTCTTTGGAGCAGATTCACCAAGAGAAATACATTGTATTCATTGTTGTTTATTATCTGGTTTGTAATGAAGAATCCAGGTTTCATCAACGGTAACAACTCTACGTAAAAAGTCCTTCGGATCTCGGTTACATTGCTCCGATCACTGCTTAGAAGTTAACAGCCGCATCCGCTTATTTTCCTCCATGAGCAATCGCGGCACCCATCCAGCCGACAATGTTTTCATCGACAACTTATCATCTAACACATTAATTGCTATTCCATTCCAGATACACCTACGACCTTTGCTACTTGTCGATCTTAGAGAATCGTGTAGTGAATTTTTTTCAATGATTTAATCGGTAACCATGTCTGCCTGGTCGCTGTCATAGTTGGCGACGCGTCCCCATAAACAGCATCCATCTCTGCTTTTATTTGTTCGCATTTTTCCCATCTAAAAACATAAAGCGCATTCCCGAATGATACTGCTTTTTTCCATCTTAGCGAAAATCACGAAACACGTCTTTCTCGAATGTCTGCCAAATCCATACTAACCTTGCAATCAGTCTAAGATTTGTTTTGGCGTCGTTTGAAAGATGGCAAACTATGATAACACCGACTTCCATCAGGAACTTCCTCTGTTTTCAAACACGGATACTTATTAAACCGCCCTTGCTGGTAGTTACGATATGAACATTAATGGCCGTAACATTAAACTATCATAATTAACCCATTTTTAACAATTAACCAATTCTAATTTGTGAACAATGGTGTGGGTTACATGTTTAAAAATTTGATGTACACATTAATAACACATAAAAATTGCGTTTTTATGTACGAAGTAAATGCGTCATGGATTATGATTGTGATATAAATCATTCGGTAGACGGATATCGTACTATTACAACACATTTTAAAGAATTTATAGAAATTAAATTAAAAAATGTTTGTAATGGTAGAAAGTAATGTCATTAATATTTAAATCAAACTAGAATGCAGCACGGTGACCCATATCATGGCGGTCTGGTCAGATGTTTTTGCATCATTCTCCCGGCCTCTGCATGTCGGGAGAATGATGCAGAATGATTGGTTCCCAATCTCACACTCACTAACGAAATACGACAGCAAGAATGCTGTCATTATCAGGATGGTCTTCTGTGTGAGGGTAGTACTGCCCCGGTCGAGCCGGTCCATTTGTTCTGAAATCAACGTGCCTCTGCAATCTAGTCTAAAAAAATGATACCATCAAGTAACCTTAAGTCTAACTCGTTTGCCCCTTTGACCCATGTATTATATCATTGATTGATTGATTGATTGATTGATGATATACCATAAAATAATAAGTTTTCTACAATATAATATTTTATTTATTACATAAACACAAATATTGGTTTTATAAATTACGTCGCAGTAAAACATAAAATTTACGATAGAAATAATATTTTCACATACATGTACCTACGGATTCAGATTCTCATGGTCATTAAGTAATACATATATATACAAATAAAGAAAATTGGAGTGTCTGTATGTAATATCAAATTAACAGTTTTTTATTATATGAAGTTTCATCCAAATCCGTTGAGTTGTTTTTGCGTGAAAAAGCAACAAACATACATACTCACAAACTTTCGCGTTTATATTATTAGTAGCATTAAGTAGTAAGATTAAATTGGTCAAATACAAAAATGAAGGTCATGCAAATTGGTTTTATATCTAAACTCAGACAGAGTTTTTGGCAAGACGTTTATTTAACTTTTTTGTATGCTTTTTTATATTTATTTTACTGACGTAAACTAAAACTTGTCCATGTAGGCATGACGTATGACTTTAAGATGTATGGCATATGTGATTAAGTAGCGGAACTAATAAAACACTCCAGCATGTTCCACTAAGTTGTAAAAGCATACATAAAGACTTTATTAATTACGAGAACTTGTTTTTTTAAATGAACCTGCTTAAGTGACTGCAGAATCACAACAAAAATTATCATAGCAACCTGTCATTGTTTTTAAAAGACCTATCTAATGATACCCCACATGATGGGGTATACGAAAAACAATACATCACCACGTGTTCTCCCAGGAATTCATTTTAGCACTTTGTCGACGTGATGAAAACACATACTGACTGGACACACATGGACTGCACGGTTAGCCTAGTGGTTTAAGTGGGGTCGTGGGTTCAAATCCTACGTGGGAAAACAATTCACAAATTGTTGTTCTGAGTCTGGGTGTTCTATGTGTCCGTTTCATGTATGTTTGTAAAGTCCCCCACGATACAGGATTTATATTAATAATGCGGGATTGTCTCTTTAAAAGAAAGAAAAAAAAACATTCATGCAAAGTTTCATATTTCTGCCACTAACCGTTTGGACTGTAAATCGATGACGAACGGACGGATGGTCATGACGAAACTATAAGGGTTCCGAGTCATAAACTATGGAACCCTAAAAATGGACGTCGTTTAAAAACATGCACACAAGAAGAGCATTAAAAATGGTTTTACTAAAACTTTTGTTAAGTGAAGCCACAGCATAAAATTACTCACTTTAAACACTGATTGTAATAATTTTTATTATACAATCTATTCGATAAACGATATCTCGATAGAATCGTGCACCTTGGAGCTGATCTCATTAGCATTGCGTGATTCAACCATATAAAACACTACCATTGTTAATCGCCTTGTTACCTCACAACCAATATGGGTAAAACAAAGTTATTTTTTTTAACTACAATCGGTATTATAAAATTGTACTTATAAACAGAAAATAATGATGTAAGTTGCAGAGTTTCTTTTTAGTAAAGGAGTTTGAATATTGCAACTTCATTCCAACAACTTGCATGCCTTCAAAAAAAAGGCTCAGACTATTTCTTGACAATGCATGGGAGTGTTGATCGTTGCTGGTGTGTGATACGCAATATAGACCAGTGCTTTTAATGTTTGAAAACAAAATAAATTATAGTAGGATGAAACCCATTGTAAAAGGAGGCGAATAGTATAAAAATTAAAGGAAAAATAAATTACGGGCGATCTGAGGTCGGGAAGGGGAGAGGGGGGGGGGGCTTAAGGGAAAAAAATGGCTTATCTCAATTTCCTGCAGAACTACAAGTCCTATGGAAAAAAGTTAAATGGCAAAGTTGTAGGTAATAAAAAGATCTACATCTTTTGCATTTACACTTTTTTCACATAGCCTCAAATTTTATGTAAAAAATTCAAAAAACCAAGTTTTTGGTTTTTTATTTTTATCTTTTACAAATAAAATAATTTTTTTACGAAATTTTGTGAAAACTTAGCTTTTCATGTCCTGAATACACCGTTATTTATTTGATTAGAAATTTATTTTTTTGCACCTCATTTTGACTGAATACCGAAAAAAACCCTAATTTTCAATCGAAAATTCGTCCGTCAAAATATCAACGTAAAATTTGAGGTTATGTGAAAAAGTGTAAATGCAAAAGATGTAGATCTTTTTATTACCTACAACTTTGCCGTTTAACTTTTTTCCATAGGACTTGTAGTTCTGCAGGAAATTGAGATAAGCCATTTTTTTCCCTTAAGCCCCCCCCCCCCCTCTCCCCTTCCCGACCTCAGATCGCCCGTAATTTATTTTTCCTTTAATTTTTATACTATTCGCCTCCTTTTACAATGGGTTTCATCCTATTATAATTTATTTATGTTCACTTTTTGTTATTTTAAGAGGCTTTTACCCTGGTCTAATAGCATATTTGTGACATTTAAATTTACGTATTAAATGTGTGTTATGTATGTATGTGTATGTATTCATATGTATTAGTACTGTTACTGTTAGACACATGTAGTAGGTGTATATATAATTAATTACATAAATTACTACACCTCAGACTATTCAAAATCAAATCTTACAACATCCGTACAAAGGTTGTCTGGAAGAAATCGCCGTGAGCGATAAGACCGCTTATTGTAATAGTTGTAAAGTTGTAAATTAAATAAATTAAATTATCTACGGGTATAGGGCTCTCCTTATAATTTTTTTTTTTTGGTTTATTATACCTAGCTGCTCAGACGGCTAGTTATGGGTTTGTGACAAGGTAGCAGTAGGTATTGTCCTGCGTACTTTGATCGATCCAAGATTAAACAGCTCTTACGACACCCGTGGGATGAATGGGAGCCATGACACTACGTATTATTTACCATATTACATCAGTTATCAGTTTCTCATCGAAAATTTTAAATGGAAATTACACTGCTTTGCAAATATCTCTACTGTTTTCTTACTCTTCTTCTTACTAGTCTTTATTCCCAAGTTTATTTGGGGTCGGCTACTACTTCAATCGGTTATACCTGAATTTCAGTTTTTCCACGGATCGAAACTCTGGAACCCTAAGGGAAAACTGAAATTCAAAGATTGAATGAGTTATCAGAATATTTGAGGGCACTAACTTCCAAATAACGATTGCCATAGATGTTCATCACAACGGGGAACGGCTTAACGTTCTCTCCTAGGCATGGGCGTGAATCACCGCCAAACTTCCAGACTCCGGGCTTTTGTTAAGATTTCCTGCATACGCTAACCACTAGACCAACGAGGCAGTCCAAATGATACTGTTTACTATGTTCATTTTAAATCTGTGACGTTAATGATTATGATTCAGTAGCTTAGAAATGAATGTACATCATATTTCATTTAAGTATATCAGGTCAATATTATTATCAACAAACAGACTTACAGTTTAAAGTCGAGTGTGTTTATTTGATAATTAATTCGCTACAGTTTGTAAACATTAGCGCTGTGTTATGATAAGGGCATTTTGATGATAGTTATGAACTGATTCACACATGTTGAAAACATGTAAATATGAAAACAATACTTATAATTTTTTACATGGCTGTAGATCTTGGTTAAGATTGAACTGTTATTAAATGGGTTTTTCATACAAAACTAACTGCCTTGTTGGTCTAGTGGTTAGCATATGCAGCTGCTGATCAAGACGGTTTGATTCCCGGGTCGGACCAAATATTTGTGTGATCCACAAGTTGAACTTATGTCTTTAAGAGATACACATGTTAAATAAGATAGATTGTCTCATTACAAAGGTATAATTCGTTCCGATAACACGGAGGGTCACCACAAATAATAATCATTCATCATATTCATATGCATTTGCAGCGTGTGTGGTGGCCGCACTCTTGGATTCTACACATGTCTTCCATCAGGCAGAGTAAAGAAGTTTAGTAGGGTAATAAAATAAAAAATCCAGTGGGTGTTGTAAGGACCGAATAAGGAAGCAATCTAGGACAACAGCTTTGTAAAGAAAAAAATGTTTCAGGCACACTCAGCTTACTAGGTGATGTAGACTATTAAGATTTATATAATGTCCCTGTGCTCATTGAATATCTGAACTTGCGATATCAAACACTCTTGCTTCAATGTAGCAGAGCCACGTTGATTTCAACAACGGGCTGGCTCGAGCGGGGCGGTACTACCCTTTCATCATCATCAACAACCCATAACGTCCCACTGTTGGGCTCGGGTCTCCTCTCAAGAGAGGGTTAAAGCCATACGTCCCCACGCTGGCAGAGTGCGTGTTGAGGACTGGCAAGACATGTTGTGGCTACGTAATCTTACCGTTGAATGTTTTTAAGCCGCCCGAAGGCCCACAACTTAGCTTCACGACTGCTATCTTATGACAACAACCGGGACCGACTGCTTAACGTGACCTCTAAATCACGGAGACGCTCATAACATATCATGCCACATACGGTCACCCATCTAGGCCTGACCGCGCCGAAGTTGCTTACCCTCGGTGATTGTTTCCAATCACCTAAGGCCACTCGGTAACGAGCGCTACCCATTCATGCTATCGTGTGTCGTTGTCGAGTGAGAGACTGGATGCCCAATGATGCACAGGCATCTCAAGAAGTCGCTATAGCATGGGTTATAATGTCACATTTAAAAGAGCGTATCCTTAAAGGCCGGCGACGCACCTGTGACCTCTGGTGTTTCATGTGTCCATTGGCGGCGGCAATAACCTACCATCAAGTGATCCGTCTGCTCGTTTGCCCCTTATAATATTAAAAAAAACGGGATCGGCAACCACTGTTCTTAGATTTTTGGCAGGCTCAATATCTACATATTAGTTCTCTTGCAGGCAAACTGTCATCCGATGAATTATTTTGCCGGCAAATCTGGTACTTCAGCAAACAGAATTCTAGAAATAAAATGATCTAATATTAGTACTCTTCATGCTAGATACCCGTGCCGTGTAGGTAGCTAGTTATTTTTAAATTCAAACCAACGACTTGACGCGACCACGTCACATTACACAAACAATTATTAAAAATTATTTCACGTAAATTGTGCTCACGAGTTTTTTATTTGTTCTACTTTTTCATGCTGCCGCCCAGAGCGTATTAAATAGAGCTTACCGTAAGAGTATTTATAGAAAAAAATTGTCTGTTTATTATGTAGATACTTGAACTTTGGAGTAATATTCGTACTATGTCTATAATAATGTGGTAAAGCTGAAGATATTGTTTTTGTGGTTGAACTCTAATCTTAGAAACTACTGCTTTGAATTGAAAAAATTCTTTAGATGTGTGATTGTCCATTTATGAAGCATGAGCATCAATAAAGGATTAAAGTAGAAATCTGTGGGATTGCTACCGTTTCATCATCATCATCAACAGCCTCTAACAGTCCACTGCTGGACATAGGCCTCTCCTTAGAAAGGAGGCTACTGTGTACCTTTTTGTTAATGAGTATCCGATATTTCGGCACTGTTGCAAGCGCCATGATCACGGACATTAACATTAACAAAAAGGTACATGGTAGCAATCTCGCAGATAGTAATTCAAATTGTAAAAAAAAATCGTAAAAAATTTCGAAGCGATCTGGCAGTTCTTTTGACTTGTGTGTTCCACCAAGCAAAATTTTCAGCTTTATAATATTGCTATGTCGTAACTAAAACTCACTCTCAACTCAACAATTTCTGGTACTATTCCTAATACACATTCATAACATATATTTTTCCTTGTGTATAGGTTTCGTATGTATGTTTAGAAAATCGATATTCATAAATTATTTATCACCGTCCCCCATGCGAGGTGACTGTGGACTGATCGATAAAGAGAATGAGTTATTAAACATACCATAGCTGTTCTTCTGTTGAATGTTTTTTGGTCTTTTAGACTATTACACCTATGCTAATAAAATTTTCAATAGATCAAAACTACTTTGAAAATGTTCTTAGAGAAATGACGTGTGTAGTAGTCTCGTCGACGGTTCCATCAGAATCGAATCAATTTCGACGTCAATCAAATCCAATCATTCTGTATCATTCTCCCGGCCTCCAGAGGGGGGAGGGGGTAAGGGGTGGCGGGCGCAAAATCTCACTGACTCGCCATGGTGTGGGTCACCATGCTGCTTACGCAGGCAGTTACTTTAGTAGGCTTAAATATATCGACGAGCACAATCATTTGTGCTGTGTCTGGAGAAGACATTGTAGGCTAGTCAGCTCAGACGAAGCTGCGAGGCGAAGGATCGTCCTCGTACCACAACAATAACAACACTCGTACCTCGCCGTTCGTTCCAAAGCATCCTCCATTGTTAATGATTTGGGGTTTGCTAACCTTAGACAACTATAAACTAACGACCTCTGGTATAGCAGTCCGATTTATTAACCACTAGCTTTCGCCTTGCGTCTTTATGTTACATAGTTTTGTGAATAAAGGCTAAGAAGAAGAAGGTAACATACAAGTATGGTAGCTAAGATATTACGGTACATCTCATTCGATTTAAATTGTAGATACTTCATATTGGTATGTGTAAATATTAAATATTATTATATTATAATTTTCGAATAGTTATAGGGTATCGTATGCATGATGTAATGTAATATTATACATTTATTTATTGTTCTAAAACAGGAGTATGATATTTTGATAACTCTATAATCTATTTATTATATACAAACTTTCGCCCGCAGCTACGCCTGCGTCTTTATCGATTATCGCGGTAAAAAGTAGCCTATGTCTTTTCCAAAGCCTTAGACCATCTAGGTACAAAATTTCATTAAATTCGGTGTAGTGGTTATTAAGTTTATCGTGAACAGACAGACAAACGTACGCAGCGGGGGACTTTATTTTATATGTAGTGACTATACCAAAGGTATGGGAATTCACCGATAGAATCCACAATGATGCAAGTTACCTGGTGGACAAAACTATTACTTAATAATCCAAGAACGTGACACAGCAGCTCAATTATGTACGATCGCGATGAGAAAACATTCAGCGGAAATTGTTATAGATTCACACAAGTAATTAAAATTATTGTGTTTGTTTTGAATTTCAAATTAATAGCTTTTTTTAATTAAACGAATAATCCGTACCGTATCTATTTACTTTACATAATCAAATCAAATCAAATCAAACCATTTTTATTTCAATAAAACCATACAACGGCACTTTTGAAACGTCAAGTAGTCAGTCAGTTGTCAGTCGTGAAGCTAATTGTCTGTTCCAATTCGTAGATCCTATGGAGAAGAACAGACAAGAAACTCCATGGACACTCTTTTCCAACATTGTTTTTACAATTTTTGGTTACATTGTGTGATTCATTCAAAATGTTGTTCTGACGCTGGATGTTCTTTGTGTCCGTTTCATGTACGTTTAAAGTCCCCCGCGAAACAATGTATATCCTATTGCGGGAGTTTGTCTTTAAAAAATATTGTCACTAACGAATTCTGCCGTAAAACACAACAAAAAAAACAACCAAATTTAGACACAACTTTTTGTATAGAGTCAGTTAAAAACGTATACAAAGTAATTATGTAAGTAGCCATTTGACAAAACAGTCATTTTCTACTCATTAAGGCTTATGTCAAAGTCCACAATCATATTTAACTATCTAAAACATTACTAATTTGCTCTAAACAGGGCTGCAGGGTTATCAGAAGTTATTTAGTTCAAGCTTCATTTATTAACGATTAGCGATTGTCGTACGGTCTTTGGAATTCTCATATTTCCTCTATTATGATATATATGTATTACACATATAAATGTTCCTCTTGAATCACTATGTTTTGTTGTAAAGTGCATTTAATTAAATCCGTTGTGTAGTTTAAAATATGTAGGCTGAGACAGACAATAGAAGCGACTTCATTTTATAATATGTAAAGAAGACTTCTAATAACCAGGTTATTTGTGGACTTCGAACTACTCATCATCATCATCATCAACAGCCTTTAACATTCCACTGCTGGACAAGGGCCTCTCCTTGAAAAGGAGGTATTGGCCTACTATACCACGCTGGCCAAACGGATTGGTATAGGGTTGGTTTCAAGTTTTCCTTCTCTTTGCATTGATGTTGTCTTGCGTAGTATATCCTTTAGTCGCCTTTTACGACACCCGCGGGATGAATAGGAGTGGTGACACTCTGTATTCTTAATCCGTCACCACACGGACGAACTACTGTCTCCTAAAAATCGTCTGTGGCATTTTTAATCCGATATGTCGTTTGAACCTTAAAGAGTGTACTCCTTCCTAAAGAATTCACAATTTTTTTAACATTGTTTAACAGACACAAGTCATCAAAATATTACTAGTGGCCGGTCAGTGATCGGAATTGCACCTAACATATTATTTTATTTTTTTGCCTAATGCAACTATATAACCCTCTATATAATATTAAAAAAAAATATGAAATCTTACACACAACGCCATCTAGTCCCAAACTAAGTAGAGCTTGTATTATGGGTACTAGATAACTGATATAAATACATAAACATACTTTTTTTTTAATACATACATATTATACATAGAAAACATCCAAACTCCGAATATAAACTATTCCGTTCGTTTTTGCTTCACGTTTTAATATAAGTATTTAAATAGATACAACTACTGTAGGTACCCATGAATCGTATTGAAATAATATTTTCAAGTATTTCAATATAATATATATTTAAACATAGTTTTATGTCAACTAATGTTATGGTACTGTACAGGTCTATTTATATAGTATAGTGTATACAAGTGTATGTATTGTATATATTTGCATACCATATTACAGAGTTACAAGGAATATATAATATTAAGTCAGATATATATAATACCCACGGTTCTTTTTATGCCTTTACAACAAAAAAACGAGTAACGCCACGGGGAGAAGCTAGTCTTAAAGTAGTAGCCTCATATCAACAGATAGACGGATAGAAAAACGTTTTAAAAATTGTTTTTTTTTATGTAATTTTTTACAGTATGGACTTATGACTGCCTTTTTGGTGCAGTGGTCAGCGTATGCGGCCGCTGATCAGGAGGTCTCGGGTTCGATTCCCGGGTCGGACCAAATGTTTGTGTGATCCGCAAATATTTGTTTCGGAGTTTGGGTGTTTTCCTATGTATAATATGTATGTATTTACAAAAAAAAGTATGATTATGTATTTATATCAGTTATCTAGTACCCATAATACAAGCTCTGCTTAGTTTGGGACTAGATGGCGATGTGTGTAAGATGTCCGAAATATTTATTTATTTATCCATTTAATCATTACAAAAGACATTTTATTTTCATTTATTTATACAGATTTGTTCAGACTAAATTTCAAAATAATAACGTAGTATTATATACACATACATACATAATTGCAAAATAATAAGTCTTTGTTATCGGCTGCTATCAATAGTTATAGGAAATCGTTGTGCCAATTACTGCTTAGCCCGGAAACAATAACATCATTATATTATTATGTGTTTACTGAACCTACACATAACATGCTATGTAAATTTAAAATAAATATATTGCGACATTAAATAGTTTTATGCACGAACTTGTTCTTGTGCTCAAGTGCGTGCATATGTAACTAAGCGCGTTCGGGAGTGCGTGCATGCGTGATTCCAAAACACGATACAAAATTGATGGATTTAGAAATGATTGGGCGCGAATGTCCTTGTAATCATTATTTTGTGTTTGTTGTGAATTAGTATGAACTTAGTGGTTTTTAAGAATAAAATATCTTTTATTAGAAAAATGTACAACAAAAGACTTAAAGTAGAAAAATAGGTTACTCAGATTCGATTACTATTGCGAGCTCAAATTATTCTCAAATATATCTATTTCTGTTGTAATAAACAACAAAAACAAATTTACTCTTGACTATCAATAAATTGGCATTAAAATTCTATTGCAAAAAAAAACATGGAAATTTTGCGTGTTTTTGTGAGTGAGATGGACTTTATCACATCACATACAAAATCAGTGTGTCAGAATTTAGCAAAATAATATTGTTTACCATTGCAATACTGTATGTACTTTCTAAGACTACTCTTTCTATATTCCGTCTGATACTTTTTGAGGGCAAGGCTTTATCAATACGTGAATCTTTGTACCCCTTTTTACGAAAATTAAGCGGACGGAGAAGTTTGAAAATGCAAATATAAATAATTTTACCAAAAAAAACCGACTTCAATGAAAAATTATTTCGAGTACCCAAATTGCGACAATTGTGCCTGTGATATTTCAGGACTTCCCTCGATTTCCTTGGAATCACATCACCATATACCGACATGGTGATGATGGAACCATCTGTAAGCTATGCCAAATCCAATACAAAAAGAATTTTAGAAATCGGTACATAAACGACGAAATTATCGCTGAACATACAAAGAAAAAAAAGATTCCGACGAATTGAGAACCTCCTCCTTTTTTGAAGTCCGTTAATAATAAAATAATAATAAAACTTTACACACACTACCCTGTATTTGATACACATACGCCTATGCGATGATGATGAGATACCAAATTGTCAAATTAACATTGTAGCGTAGCCTTGGCGAAATCAGTGATTATAATCTTTGACAAGAAAACCTCAATAATGTTGCCACTTTTAATTCAAATTAATTATGGTGGAATTAGGATCACTTGGCGACCACTAGTATTATTAGACGCGTAACTGTTGCATTCTTTGGACTTCAATGAATGCAATTTATGTTTTCGTCACTTATTCTACGGTCTCCGTGTGGTGACGGATTAAAAATACAGAATAATAGACCGACTGTCTGATGAAGGATAAGAATAATTCCAGGTAGTTTAACCACGCTAATTTCAGCACGAATGGAACAACCCTCTTACTGACTACCAAACTAAAATGACAGCATTCTTGGTCTGTCTGTCACCGTACTGCAGTTAGAGTACGGTGACCTCTACTTTTGGATTCTACTTATGCTTTCGTCTACTTATGTCGTAAGATCCGACTAAAGGTACGCGTCCATTGGCCCGCGCCGGACGCACGGCACGGAACGGATTGAACGGATTTGTGTTGCTCATAAATGTCGGCGTTCGGTGCGGGCGCCGCGGATAGTGGACGCAGCACTATGTGAAATCATACAAAGCAAAATAAAATCCGTTGCGTGCCTTGCGTGCGGTGCGTCCGGCGCGGGCCAATGGACGCGCACCTTGGCCCGTGCCGGACGTATTACAACAACACTGTAAAGTGAATGAAAAACTTGAAATAATCCCTCTATAACTCCGTTTAGCAGTGGACTGTTGGAATCTTTTAACACAATAAAGTATTGTTAAATTTGGTTTCCAGATCGTGATTTCCCAGACAACAGTGATGACGACCCTGATTTCATCACGTCTGCGATCCCGGAGGACACACCTCATATCCCTTACAAGCCCACTAAGAGAACGGATGACGAGATTCTCCAGAGATCCAGAGAGTACTACGAGTTGATGGCTGAGAGAAGAACAGTAAGGTCGTTCAGCCAGGAGCCTATACCTCAGGAGGTGTTGGATAATCTTATCAAGACTGCTGGTAAGGAAATACATATCTCTGTATATTGTATAGTTGCTTTGTGTACGCTTCAGTAAGTTAAATAAATCTTGCACTGATTCAACTCAGATTTCAATGTTTTTTCAGTTCGCTACATGCTTAAACCTTCAAATATAATTATACAAAGTTATATTTACAAACAAAGCTGTACTTTGAATCGGATATTATTCACCAATTCTTCGGTTTCAATTTTATTCTATTTTTGTATGTATTAAAGATAGTCTACGTTATTTCTTATAAAGAGTGAAGGTCCTGTCGAGATTCGTCCAGATGGTCTAGAGAGTCACCGGAACAAACAGACAGACACGAAAAAAGGAAGGATGCTCCGACCAGGTGCGTTGAGTGTTATCAGAATACCAGTGTTAGAGTGAAGTGCTCATGGCCGAGTGAATGAGACCGGGATAATGATGTAGAAACATCTGAACAGGCCACCATGGTATGGGTCAACATGCTGCATTGCCTACCCTCACAATGAGGATGGTGACCCCTACTCCTGGATTCTACTCATGCTTTCCGCTCGTTGCTTTGGGGTCGGCTACTAGTTCAACCGGTTTTAACTTAATATCTGTTTTTACACAGAGCGACTGGCATCGTTTTTATAAAAGTGTATTTTTATTAAATAAAAATATTATTTAAGCTGCAACTCTTCACGCTCCGACCTTATGTAGCAGAGCAGTGAAGGTTATGTGGAGAAGGGCAGATTACTTACTCGAAAATATTGCTAAAAATAATTTATACTGATATATAAAACATATTATTAAAACGTGATGGAATAAAACCAGGATTCAGGGTTAAATACTAGTATGTGGAAACTAGTCGAGTCCCGCGGTGTTACCCGTGGTTATTATGTATCGTAAGGAACGCCGAGACAGAAGCTAGTCTAAAAAAAGAATAAGTTACTCCTTATGACAATATAATATGACTGACTGCACGGTTGGCCTAGTGGTTTAAGCGGTCGCCACGCCGCTTTATACTTCACCAAGTGTAGTGGGTTCAAATCCTACGTGCGACAACACTGCGAGATTGGCAAATTGTTATTCTGAGTCTGAATGTTCTTTGTGTCCGTTTCATGTATGTTTGTAAAGTCCCCCGCGACACATGATTTATATTCCTAACGCGGGAGTTGTCTTTTTAAGAATAAATAAATATCTTCCTATATCTTTTATTAGCTTTCCACCAGAAAAAGGTATATCAAAATCTGTCGAACCATTCCAGAGATTACCCGCAAGAAACAGACAAACAGAATTTTTTAAAATTGCTTTACTGATACTTTACCGTATATACTTTCATATGCATTTAGTAAAATGGTTCGTTTGGTATTACAAACAGACAATACAATTTTATTTATTTGTATAGATATAATATATATAAATATTTATCTACAGGACCGTATCAGGTACAAGATAAGGTCGCTTTCAATTTTGGTAATCTTAAGATTTCACTACAATCGGGTCGATATAATACTACTTGCCAGTGGAAATTTTGGGATATTCTAGAATCATCCTATACGTTGTTAATGCAATAATCTAACACTTTTTTTCCACACCCAAATTCCGAAACAAATATTTGCAGATCACACAAACATTTGATTCGACACAGGAATCGAACGCGAGAAATCAAGTACAGTAGTTCCATACACTTTTAACAAGGATTCTTAAACTAATTTCTAAGTTTACAGTAGGTAGTCTTGATTGAATGCAGCTATTTCTATTTATGGATAGGAAATAACATTAAAATGTAGTGTAACCTTCATTCTACAATCCAATTTATATGCAAATAAATAAAAAATCTCTCTGTAATATCAAAAGAACAGCTATTTTTACTAAATACTGATGAAAGTATTATGAGTACAGTAGTACTTATATCAAAACAGTAATTAATAAATTTGTCTCTTTATCTGTCCGTTTGTTTGTACCGGCTAATCTCTGAATCGGCTGGATCAATTTTGACAATGCTATCAACAAAATATGAACACTATTAATAAGCACATAAGGATTAAAGTCATTCGTGCCTGTGATAAAACCCTAAAGTGTTCAACTATTGGTGTTTTAACTGATATCTACAAAACAGCTGTAAAAATATTTACCAAATCCAGCTTTCTGGAGAAATAATCCAATTGGGACTCAATTGATCTGTTCTGGTCGTAGATAAGTATCAATAAGTTTAATTTAAACGTCCTTAAGTGTATCATCAATCAATATTGTTATCAACAAATCTGTCATTTTGTATGTGACAAGTTACTTGTGTTCTTTCTTCTTTTACTTTCTTGTATTATTGTGTATATACTTCTTCTTCTTCTTAATTTAAGGGTCAGTCCCTTGTCGGTGGAGCAATCGCCACTCCTGTCTGTTTTCCGCAATCCGTTTGACATCTTGATAGGCCAGAACTCCTACTTTCTCCTTTAGTTGTTGTATGTACGCCAATCTAGGCCTTCCGCGTTTTCTTCTACCTTCTATCTTTCCTTCTAGAATGGTTTTAAAAAGGTTGTCGTGTCTTATCAAATGGCCAACCATTTTGCCTCTTCTGTTGTCAACAGTATTCAGAAGTCTCCTTTCTTCATCAACCATTAGTAGGACTTCCTCGTTGGATTTTTTCTCTGTCCAACTGATGTTCATCATCCGCCTCCAGCACCACATTTCAAATGCTGCCAACTTATCCCTGTCTCTTTGAGTCAGCGTCCACGTTTCGCAGCCATAAAGGGCAATGCTCCAAATATAGGTTTTGATGAGCTGTTTTTTTATGTTTATGTTGATCTGTGCCTTAAATAGATGTTTTTTTGCGGTTGTAGGCTTGTTTCGCGATTGCTATCCTCTCTACTATGTCCGGAGAACATCTCGAGTCCTGTGTTATTCGGCTACCTAGATACTTAAAGCTTTCTACCTGTTTTATGTGATTGTTGTGAATTTCAATATGGCTGGCTATGGATTGAGATTTGGAGGTAATTAGAATTTTGGTTTTATTGCAGTTTATACTTAATCCATAGTCTTCAAAAGTATTATTCATTATTGTTAGAAGTTGTTCTAAATTGCTCGTGGTATCGGCTATTGCTGCAATATCATCTGCAAATCTAATAAAACGTATAGTTTCCCCATTAAATTTTACCCCTCCTTTACCCGATTCTACAATTTTTCTTATGGCATATTCAATAAAAATATTAAAAATTAAAGGTGACAGAGGGCACCCCTGTCTTACGCCTTGTTTAATATCTGCGTACTGTTTTTCTTCTCCTACTTCTATTACTGTTTTCTGGTTTTTGTAAAGTTGGTAAATTATTCTCCGGTCTCTGTAATCTATGCCTACTTCCTTTAGAATATCCATCATTTTTGTCCAGTTTACCCTATCAAATGCCTTTTCTAGATCTATAAATGCTATACATGTTGGGAGAGTTAGATCCATTCGTCTATATACTTATAGACATTAAATAAATAAAATAAAAAATAAAAACAAGTTACTTGTTCCATATTTTGGATCATCATCATCAACAGCCTTTAACAGTCCACTGTTGGATATAGGCCTCTCCTTAGAAGGAGGTATTGGCCTACTATACCACGCTGTCCAGATGGGTCGGTATAGGGTTTGTTTCAAGTTTTCCTTCTCTTTGCATTGATGTTGTCTTGCGTAGTTTATCACTTAGTCGCCTTTTACGACATCCGCGGGATGAAATAGGGATGGTGACACTCTGTATTCTTAATCCATCACCACACGTATGTTTATATTTGGATTTGATATTTTGGATATCGTACATTTTAAATGCTTTCAAAAATTACAAGAACGCACTCCGAAAAAACACATTCATGCAAAGTCGGGGACAGTGGGACAGGATGAAACCATAAGAGTTTCTTAAAAACCAGAACAAATGGACCAACTTACGAGTATGTTTCTCTATGGATAAATATTCTAATAGGGTCTTCAGTTTAAGTCCCCCACAGTTGAAAACTATTCTTGTTTCCACGCTTATGTACAAACCTTCACGCTTACACAGTCCTTAATCTAATTTTAAGTAGGTAGATAGATTATACAAAGAAATAGCAACATCCGATTATTTATTTAGATTAATGCTAAATTATGAATACATTAATTCGGTATTAGCATTTACGGTATTTGTCACAAATACCGTTCTTCAGGAGCGATTTACTATTTATTAGACGATTAAATAGACGATTCATCAATGCGAACAACTTGAAACTTGACATTTTGGGAGCTGACGCTTTTTTATGTTATTAGCACCTACGCAGTGTTTTGGAAATTTTTCCTTTAAGGAGGTACAATAAGAAATAAATGTGTATGAAAGATCATCATTTTCAAAATATGTATGTTCCCTTCATCTCTTGCTCATAAGCACATATCCTAAATTTACTTACTTATTTATTTAATATATAAAGTAAGTTCTTGAAACCAATAGACACAAACACAAAATATTACTTATAAAATATATTGTAACAATAAAAATAATTACATCAGCAAAAAAACAAACGTAAAATAAATTAATACCATGCATAATTTTGAGTGAAATACATGCAAATTTCGCGGTCTCTCTCATCTTGAAATGAGCCCAGAGGATCTACAGTATAATCCTGACTCTTGACGATCCGTAACATGAGTAGATCAGGGAATAATGAGTGACGAATGGCTTGTTTAAATGACTTCACATCTTCAAATTTCTTTTTCAAATTACAAGACTTATTCTCCTTCCCGCACTCTGTACGAAAAACCCTAGGTGCAAGAATATCAGACAAATAAAAATTGATATCCAAATGTTGAGAGCCAATGTACTTGAGACTATTCTCCCAGGTGTAATCATTGAAGTCGCAGAAATCCCGACTCCAAGTTTTGATTACACGCCAAATAACTCTATCGAATGCTATGCCGATGCCGGGTGAGTTCTTTGACCAAATCTCTAATGCAACTACAGCCGTTTTATTTAAGTAGTTGCTGAGTTCAGGTGAATGCATCCCCAAACTAATTATTTCACAAACCGGACAATGAGCTTCTCTAACCTGTTCTAAAAGTTTCAACGCAATTAAAAAGTCTTCAGTTACGTAATCATTTTCCTGTAGAAATAAAATGGTTTTTGTATGATTATGTGTAACACGTAGATGATCAAAAACCTGGTTTACCTGCCACCACCAATGAAGCTTCTTCTGAGCTGCCACTGGGTCTCTTTCTTTAGATTTCTCAGTATTTTCTTTATCTCCATTGGTGAATTCTGCTCCAGGATATACAAATGGATGCAGCTGTATTGAATATGGATAAAAAATTTGCATGTACCTGGCAAAGTTTACAGTGTGAACGGCTCGATTAATCTTAGTATCATAAACGTCATGAGAAAAAATTAGAAGCGCACTTGCGATTGAATGGGCTGTTCTCAGCGAGTCCAATAGTTGTTTGAATAAATAAACATTATCGTGTACTTGTATTACAATTATGGAGGTCACATTAGTGATGCCGTAAAGATATTCAGCATTGTATACTCTTTGCTTCAAGTTGATTCGTTTGATTTCAGATTTTATTGTAGATATTTTAAGTCTTGTAATCTTTCTATTATGAAGGTCTTCTTCTATCATCATATCATAACTAATGTTATCATCAACGTTGGCATCGTAATAGTCATGTATGAGCTGTTTCCTTTGATTCTGTAGAAATGTAACATGTTGGTAGACCTGATACGCCATCACAGATATTGTGACTAGGAATATTCCGATGAAAATTCGGACTAAGGTATTTGGATTTATATTCATGGTTAAATTAATATAAAAACGTTATAAAATAAACATTGTAAATTTCTTTAGTGTATTTGAGAATTGCATGTTGACAATTGATAACCACAGATCTATCAAATTTATAAAATATCATTCATGCTCTTTGGTAATAATTCCAGTCTATGGGACTGAGTGGAACCAAGGTTCACAAATAAACTATGTTTGTTCTCGTTGTTTTCCAATTTTTTGCTTAATGTTATATTAATTATGTTATGTTATAAAATCACTTTCAACTATAGGTATGTTTCTGATGCAGTTGTTTTGTTTAAAGGATGGTTCTGAGAACTTCAGAGTAGTATAGTATCATACCCATTTCACTTAAAATTCTTTTTTTTTGTGAGCCTCCCAAGAAGTATCCAAAATTATTGGTCACTCTCACGGCGAATGCAGACAATGCAATATAGGGACCCCAAACTGTTATGAAACCCAGTCTATTTTCTTTATTAAAAAACTAGAAATTTCTTCGAGCTGATAATGCTAATAAGTTAAACATATTATTTTTTTTTCCAGGAACGTCTCCATCTGGAGCTCACACAGAACCCTGGATTTTCGTTGTAGTCCAAGATCCAGAAACCAAAGAAGCTATTAGAAATATTGTTGAAGAAGAAGAGGAATTGAATTATCAAAGGCGAATGTCTCGACAGTGGGTAGCAGATTTAAAGCCTTTTGCCACGACACCAGTTAAGCCGTATCTGTCAGATGCTCCAGCATTAGTTCTGGTTTTTAGGCAGACACACTTCTGGAGAAAAGATGGCAAGAAAAAGATGCATTATTATAGTGATATTAGTACAGCCATAGCCGCTGGGATATTGTTGGCAGCAATTCAGGTAATCAATTGAGAAGTGATGTTTGACTATTGATCTATTTCGTGGTAGAGGGCGGAACTAAAGAAGAATACGTAGCCACAACGTTGTCTAGCTAGTCCCCAACCTGCATTAGGCCAGGATGGGAACGTATGGCCTTAACCCTCTCCTGATCAAAGACCCGAACCCAGCAGTGGGGCATTATGGGTTAATGATGATAGAGCAGAATTATTATATACTGTAATAAACTACGAACTTATGTGGAGATGAATGTTTTCAATTTAAACTTATTGTGTACTAAAATATAGTTTTACCTTCATCATCATTAACGGCCTTTAACAGTCCACTGCTGGACATAGGCCTCTCCTTTGAAAGGAGGTTTTGGCCTACTATACCACGCTGGCCCGACGGGTTGGTAAATGGTTTGTTTCAAGTTTTCCTTCTCTTGACAGTGATGTTAGCTGCTTATTTTGTTCCTTTAGGCGCCTCTTACAACACCCATACTATATACCAATTTTACGTCACGCCAAAATTACAATGGTGGCGCTGTGTCATTGTTGTCCGATTTCTGAAATATGTTTCTTTATTTATATTAATCCGAGTATGGCATGCGTACGTTCGGTGATCGCGCAAAATCCAATTATCGATGACCTTTTTATTGCTAATGTGTGTTCTATCATTGCGGTGTTATCATAGTTAATATGTTCACATCACGTGGCCTGTGAAATACATAATGAAACTTAATACAAATTACTATTTGCATTGCCTGCGTGTACGAATAAAAGAGTCATGTTTGTTAACATAAAATTAAAATAAGGAGTTCTGTTTACGATTTTCGTATGTATCTCATCAGCAACGTCTTGTGCTGACTTTAGCTGTATATCAGATATTGACTTGGAGACATTAATTATAAAACTTTTTAGAAAAAATTAAACCACTAAAAGAGCTTAAAAGCCATCTCATAATTATTTATGTATACTTACATTAGTTTAAGAAGTTAGTTAACAAGATTGTGGTTTATTATTTTCAACTTTTTAGTTCTTTCGGCTATTTACTAAAGGTAAAGTTTTTTTTTTTTTTATTATATGGGGTTATCTTTGAGGTGCATGCTTTGGAATAAAAAAAGAATTATCGAAATTGAATTATTTCGTAAAATATCATGCGTGGTCATCTATAACAATCAGTGAATGATTATTTATTTCCTATTTTTCTATCCTTATGTTTGGATTGTTTTTTCCATATTTATATAGACTAACCTCGAGGTGTACTTTTTTCAATAAAAAAGTTATGCCTGGTCATATATTACAATAAGTGAGTACACAATCCATTATCCCTTGTTTCCCCCTTAGGGTTGTAATATTTTTTCCAAATTTATATGGGACCAACTTCGGAGTATACCCATGCCGATAAATAATTAATTATCAAAATCGGACTACTCAATAAAAATTAATGGATAAAAAATATACATAAACACACGCGTCGAATTGAGAACCTCCTCTGCTTTTTGTTTCGTCGGTTAAAAACATTTCACCATTACCCACAACTTCCAATTTGCTCTTCGTTCTAACTGTAAATATCTTTATCTCACAATTCTTCTAGATCTTACACCGATATCATCAAAAATCAATTCATTTAGGAAAGTACAACATAATACATTGCAGTAATATAATTATTTAGACCTGATACTAAATAAATAAATATTTCGGACAACTGACACACAATGCCATCTGGTCATATGTACTAGGTCTATGGGTACTAGACAACTTATATCAATACATTAATACTCTTTTTTGTAAATACACACGTGATAAATATAGAAAACAGCCAAACTCCGAGACTAATATTTGCAAATCATACAAATATTTGGTCCGATCCGGGAATCGAACCCGAGCCCTCTTGATTAGCAGCCGCATACGCTAACTACTAGACCAACAAGGCAATCATCATTTCATTATAAAACTCAGTATCTGATGCTGATATATCTTTCCTTCCAGTACTGCGGCTTAGTAGCACTGACTTCAACTCCTTTGAACTGCAATGCTCGCCTCCGAGACCTACTTTCAAGGCCAGTGAATGAAAGGCTAGAATTATTACTACCAGTTGGAAGACCACACGAAGAGACCACCGTTCCAGATCTTCAAAGGAAACCCCTAGATGAAATAATGATTAATGTATAAGAAATAAGGCTGATTTGTGATACTTTATGTAAATAAATATTTTTTTAGAAAATGTTTCTTGGTAAAAAACTAAACACACACGCTTTTAAACTAAAACGTAGAAAATAATTTTAATGTAAAAAGCGTGTAGCGACGTTATTGAAATATTTTCAGAAAGCACCCCACGCTTTGTTACATTAAAATTATTTTCTACTTTTTAGTTTAAAAGCGTGTGTGTTTAGTTTTTAAAAACTATTTTTTAGAAAGACTAAAAAAGACTAATATGTTATTTTTTTTTTTTTTCAAATTAAGTAGTGTATTGTCATCGTGTTACTCACCTGACCGGTTTCGCCGTATGGTATTATCAGGCATAAGTAACCTTTAAATTTAATATTTTTTATTACTTGTTTTAATAAACAACTAATATTATAATTTGATGAGACTTAAGTCTTGAGGAAAACGAGAATAGGTAGGTGCCTATTTATGTTAAAATGAATAATATAGTGAGAATTGAATGGTACTAGTGGGCACCCAGTGGTTGAAATCTGACAAAATTCATTTTTGTTATTTAATTTTTAACTGATTGATTTAATTTAATTGATGATGAAATATTTCGGTGTTGCACACAACGCCATCTAGTCCCCAAACTGATCAGAGCTTGTATTATGGGTACTAGACAACTGATATAAATACATAAACATACTTTTTTTTGTAAATACTTATATATTATACATAGAAAACGCCCAAACTCTGAAGCAAATATTTGCGGATCACAAACATTTAGTCCGACCCGGGAATCGAACCCGAGACCTCTTGATCAGCAGTCGCATAAGCTAACCACTAGATCAACGAGGCAGTAAGGCAAGGGAGGCAAGTATTTCTATACTCCTAAAAGGTGAAACGAACGCTTGTGGCGCTGAGGGCTTCAGCTAGTTAATATAAAGATGTTAAGATTAAAACCAATTATAGGTAGAAAGTTCAGACTTCCAGTACTGTGTCAAATAGATTCTGTTTTCATCTGTTTACATAATGGATGGATCCATTCGAAAATCTTGTAAAAGCGAGAATAATTAAAAACCTCTTATCTAATATCAATTAGGTTAAAACAAAAACAGCGCAACAAGTTTTCAAAAATTGATGGTACCCTAAATATACAAACATTTTCTTGTAGTGTAGTATCATCATCATCAACAGCCTTTAACAGTCCACTGCTGGACGTAGACCTCCTTTGAAAAGATGTTTTGGCCTACTATACACGCTGGCCAGACGGGTTGGTAAAGGGTTTGTTTCAAGTTTCCCTTCTCTTGGCAGTGATGTTAGCTGCTTATTACGGTATGTATAATGTATATATTATAAATATTTTATTGCTGGTATGATTGGTATAATAAGAACACTCACTTAATTAAAGCCGAGTCACTGAAAGAGTAAAAGACATTTTGATGTTAAAAAAAATGTAGTTTTAAAACACTCAAAAAGTAGAAAATACTTTTAATGTAACAAAGCGTGGGGTGCTTTCTGAAAATATTTCAATAACGTCGCCCCACGCTTTGTTACATTATAATTATTTTCTACTTTTTAGTTTAAAAGCGCGTTTGTTTAGTTTTTTAAAACTATATTTTTTTCTAGACTAAAAAAGAGCAATTTGTTTAAATTTTTTTTTGTTTTTTTTTCGAATTATTGTATTGTTCGATAAATCTACAGTTTAAACGAAATCTGGCCGTTTAAAGTGGGTCTAAAACGCGCCCAAAGGAGTCGGTTACAAACATACAAACATACAGCTGAAGCTAATATAAAGCGTGTAAAAATGCCTGGACTGGCTTTGTCAAGTAAATTTGAAAAATATTACGTTACATCATTAGGGTTATAACAGTTCGGTTCAAATTGTTATCGACTTCAAGAATGTCATTGGCCAATTTTTAAATCCTCAATAGTCATTTACGATAGACATCTCTTAGACGTAAGTATAAAAACCTTTTTCCCATTTTGATTCGTTAGTAGAGTACATTTGTTTGAGAAACAAGGGAACTTAACCTCACACATTTTCTTAAGTTACGACAAAAACACACATTGCAAATTTAAAATTTTTAATACAAAAGACTGAAATTTTTAACAGGCACATTTTATAGACACTGGCCAGTTCTGATGGGCTGACCAGGCCACCGCTGTGTTTCAGACTAGCGGCGGCAACTACGGCGGCGGCGGCGGCAACTACGACGCCTACGACGACGACGCCCACAACTTCGGCGGCGACGACGCCGACAACTGCGACGTCGGCGGCGACGTCGGCAACTGCGGCGACGGCGACGACGACGACCACAGCGACGACGGCGGCGTCGGCAACGCTAAATACAAAATCAGATTATTGCAACTTAATATTGCTGAGGCAGATCGATTTCGTTCCGAACACGCCCCCCTAGCCAAGTTGCAAACGGGTATCGTTTTCTATCTATTCTCTTGTTTCATTAGCTAAAACAAAATATTAGCCAATTAATCAAGAGGCGTCAACGGTTGCCGAAGGAAAAACTTTTGCAAGTTGTGGGGAGGGGGGGGGGGGCTCTATAATTAACGACACGTTTTCTTCCATACTTTCATCAGGTTGTTTCATGCTATATTGTCGCTAGTGCACTTTGTTATGTAGAAGAAGACTCATACTTTTCCCAATCGTCAAATGTGGAAGAAATGTGGAAGATAAGGATATATAAATGTACTAGCTGCGCCCCGCGGTGTTACCCGCGTATCATTATGGTTGCTATGCAAGTGTGTTATGCATACAACCTGTGAAGTTTTGACAGGAGATAAACAGTGATACATTTTGTCATCTACGATTAATGTATTTTTATAATCACCTAGTTTTCGCCGGTTATCTCGATTATTGTAGTAAAAAGTAGCCTACGTGTTATTCTGATATATAAGCTATATTACTGTAAAGTTTCATCCAAATCCGTTCAGTAGTTTTTGCGTGAAAGAGCAACAAACATACATACACATATACATACAAACTTTCGCGTTTATAACATTAGTAGGATGTGGAACTAACCGAACGTCGACGACGACGCTTTCCGCAGCGATCTGATGGTGCTGATTCAGATCTTGAGAATGAATGCATTCGCATGGGCTTCTCGGTTGTACGGCCCCCCATTCTATACAATATAATATCAATGTAGAATATATGAGCAGGTCATGGTAGGTTCGAGGCAGGCTATTGTATTAGTTTAGTAGTTCTCCATGTTATAGCAAATAGTGTCAATCAAACCAGGTACTAACATTCTTTTTTTCTTAGAGAATAAGTTATGCCAATTAGATCGTAACAAAAGTAAACAATCAATATTCATTGGTAACATCTGAACCAATCTATTAAATTTGATTTTTTTTTCAAGGATAGTCTATAAGGAACATTACTTTCTCTATACTCAAAGCACACGTGAGTTTTGTGGTAGCGGTAGTTAATCAATAGGAGGTTTAATGAAACATTTCAGGAAGAAACAAAGCATGATTTAAGTTCTTTGGTTCTAATTTATCGAACAAAATCAATCTGGTAGAATCAGCTTAACTTCACTTTGTACAGAGATAAAATTGTCACGGATTTAAAGTGGCCAAACGCCTTACGGAATAAAGTCCGGGCAACTTTTAACAGGTTATAAGATTTAGGAATTATTTCCCGATGTTCACTCTAACCTACTTCAAAACAATGTACTTATACCTTTTAAGAGAAAGATATACTTGACATAATAAATACACACCTTCTGCTCATCCGATCGTCATCATTTCCGTGTTCCCTGAAAGCAGAAGCCTTGAGTATTATTAAACACTCGATATCCTTCAACGATAAGTATTTTATGACCTCTAACATAAAGGTAGTTCATTTAAAATGTTCTACAAATTCTAAAAACTAGCAAAAATTAAAGTATTCCTAGATAATGCTGCAGTAAAAATTATGACGTCTCATTGATGTTTTAGTTTAGACTGACGAAGATTCTAGCGTTAGAATAAAGAAGTGTATTCAGATCTTGGAAAAACTCACGCATTGTCAGTAGGAAGTTTTTGATCTTCCTTCTTCGCAGATGCCTTGTATGGCTTGTAGCCAGCGGTGTGACGGCGTGCTGCAGCTGCCCGTCGGTGCCTGTTCAAAATATAATAGCAACAAGCTTGAACGAATACACTGTTGAGTACAAAATATATATATTTTATTTGCTTCGATTTTATACTCAAAATAGTCAAATATATCGCCGAAAACCTTCCTACGCTTTCAGTCTGTCCTCCCCCCAACCCGGAACAATTAGCAGAAAGAGGAGGAGGTCTAGGTTCCTGTAGCGTAGCGTAAATTTAAGGAAACCCTATGTTTATTTAAGTTTCCTTTCGTTTCTATTTTTTTAAACGTTACATTTGTACATATGTATTTTGCTATACATACTTTTGTTGTATATCGACGTAAGTTTTCAGGCGGGCAGTGTAGCGAGGCGCTTCAGTCTCGCTGCGCTTGCGCATAAACACCACCACATCGTCGTTTAGCTTTTTTTTCTTTTCTTCCTCGGGCTCCATGATGCCGCCGCACATTAGTTATGGTCACCTAAAGTATAAACAAAACTAATTCATTTTAAATTCTGAACCGTGAACAAAAAATTAAAAAAAAAGTTTTCATTGTCTAAATCGGCTGCCGAGAAATAACACTACATAGATAAACATAATTATGTTATGAATATAAATTAACGCAAGCTTCCTACTAAGTGTTTTCTGGATTTAAAGGTTTAACGAAACCTGGTATCCGGTTTTATTGATGATATCTATGTTAAAAGAAAAAAGGTAGGTTGCTATGAAACCAGTTGTTTACTTTTTATTTGTCACTTGTAAAAATAATGTAAAATATTATACATATATCGGATTACAAATTATCTTTTATTGTCGCTTAAATCTATTGCAAACAATAACTACTTCCAAAAACGTGCCACTCTGACGTTGAACGTATCAATCCTGGTCTTGCACCTTCCGAGATTGAGCCTGAACCAAACGTTGAACGTGAAGAGTTTGAGCTTATTGATAATTTCGTTGATGCTGAAGATGTTGAAGTTGAAGAACCAACAATAGTTAATCAACGGGAGACGGAACACAGGTACAACCTTCGAGATAGGTCTACTTTGTCTCGTCCCGTGAGGATTAATGACTACATATGTCATATAGAGTTAGAACCAGAGACATATCAGGAAGCAATAAACAGACCTGATAGATTTCAGTGGCAGAAAGCCATGCAAAGTGAACTGAAATCACTAAAAGATAATAATGTTTGGAACCTGTGTGAGCTTCCATCGGGCAGTAAAGCGCTTCCATGCAAGTGGGTCTTTAGAATAAAGTACAACCCAGATGGTACCATAGAAAAATATAAAGCTAGACTTGTGGTAAAAGGTTTTAAACAGCGCAAAGGTATAGATTATGACCAGACTTTTAGCCCGGTTGCCCGGATGGCGACAATAAGAGCTTTATTAAGTGTCAGTGCTCAAGAAAAGCTTTACTTGACACAATTTGACGTATCGACTGCATTTCTAAATGGTAAATTGCAAGAGGAAATCTATATGCAACAGCCAGATGGATTTAGTGATGGAACGTCGAAAGTCTGTCGTCTCCAGCGAAGCCTGTATGGCCTCAAGCAAGCGCCTTGTTGTTGGAATACCTGCTTCGAAGATTTACTGCTGCAAAAAGGATTTGTACAGTGCACAGCTGACTGTTGCCTGTTTACCAAACAAGTGGGAAATAAGAAAATTCTTATAACTCTATATGTGGATGATGGGCTTGTGGCCACCACAGATAAAAATGTAGCTGACCAGTTCTTGCAAGAACTAGGCAAATCGCTAAAGATAACAAGCAAAGTAGTATCCTATTACTTGGGACTGGAGTTACAGCAATACAAGGATGGGTCTATATTTATAAACCAAGAGTCCTACACCAAACGGATTCTAGACCACTTTGGGATGGCAGATTGCAACCCAGTCACCACTCCAATCGATAAGACTTCTGAAACAGGGAAAGTTGTAGACGGGAGTTCCTGAAAAGAAATTTCCTTATCGAGAGGCCGTAGGTGCTTTAGCGTACCTCGTGACAGGTACACGTCCTGACATAGCTTACGCCGTTGGAGTAGCTTCTAGGAAGTTAGAAAACCCAACAGAGGCAGACTGGCTTAAGGTCAAGAGAATATTCCGGTACCTTAAAGGGACAATTTCTTATGGCATCAAGTATCAGTCGAGCCATCCTCAAACCTGTATAAATGGCTACAGTGATGCTGACCATGCTGGTGATGAGCAAACAGGACGTTCAACAACAGGTGTCGTATGCCTATATGCTGGCGGTGCGGTTTCGTGGCTAAGTCAAAGACAAGCTTCCGTAGCTATTTCCACGACCGAAGCAGAGATCGTAGCTGCAAGCGAAGGTGCGCGTGAACTAGTGTGGTTGCAGAGAATATTCAACGAATTGATGAATATGGATGTAGTACCCATACTCTTATGTCGACAATGAAGCAGCCATCAAACTAGCACACAACCCTGACTTCCACAAAAGAACTAAACACATAAGGGTGAGGCATTTCTTCGTTCGTGAATGCGTACAGGAAGGTCTGGTGGATGTAAGAAAAACCTGTTCCACAGATCAACTAGCAGACATTCTTACTAAGGGAGTGCCTAGGCCAAGGCTTCAAGATTTAAGAGCTATTCTAGGTATTTCTACAAGTGAGGGAAAGTGTTAAAAGAAAAAAGATAGGTTGCTATGAAACCAGTTGTTTACTTTTTATTTGTCACTTGTAAAAATAATGTAAAATATTATACATATATCGGATTACAAATTATCTTTTATTGTCGCTTAAATCTATTGCCAACAATAACTACTTCCAAAAACGTGCCACTCTATTAATCTATACATATTGCAAAGACGATAAAGAAAAACATAGTTGCGTGTAAGCGATAGCTTAAGAGGTGTGAAATTGGAGCCTTCTTACCGTAATACATTCTAGTGAATTATTCTTTAGAACCATACAGAACATACGGAACACTGTGGAAAGCAATTTTGCCCGTGTCAAGGCAGCGGTAGACTTGCTTGGCACGCGCTAGATTAAAATGTTATTATGGATTGTACCTATGTAAACAGCACGACCAAGCAATATTGTACTGTTCATAATTTCACGCGTGAGAGCGATATCGTATTAGAAAATTAAACTTTTGTTAATATTTGCATTCAACGGTCTGTCTCTCATTTAAATAAAATATTCAGTATTTTGAAGATGTGTAGTAAATAAGACAACGTCAATATTCAAATATGACAGAATTGACATTTAAGAATCTTGTCACAATTTTATCCCTTTGTCAGCCTTGCACAGAGCGTTATGAGGAACGATAAATATCAACCGCATTGCTGAGCACTCTAAATGACCTATCAACACGTATCATAATTATTGGCAACGATGATCCTAGCGTGCCGATGCCAGTACAATGTTGGATTGCCATTTTCAACAATTGGGTCACGCATTGGAAACCTTGCGATGACGTGTTAATGGTCATTACAAGGTTTAAAACAACTTATGGACTATTCTAGCCATTCGTTAGGTTTATTCTGATACTCGTAGTTAAGAGAATTGGACATTTTATGGCAGAAGTTTTCTCCGGGACGATGCACACCCACGATATCAGTCGAATTTAGGGGATGCGTCAGGATAATCATCATGATTGCATACTCATAACTTACATTTTCCCCAATAAGGGCATGAATTGTAGCCAGAAAAACTCACAAATCATGCACATTTAGAGAAACTTATGGATTTTTTTATAAATGCACTGTGAAAACATACCACTTAGCTGCCGCCCACCGCCTGTTCATTATTAAAAACACTTCAAAGTAAAATTTTTAATCAAAAATCAAAACATAAAAGAAAAATTTTCAGACTACAGGATAGACATTACAATAAAATTATTTGATTCGAATGAATGTTTGTTCTGATTATGAAAGACTTAAAAAGAAAACTAAAAAAATCAGCCAATACTTATTTTTCTAAAGAATTTAGACAACCTTCTTGATTGTTTTTCATTACTTCTAGAAGTAAAACCTTTTTAATTGGGGGATTATATTAAATCACCATCTTCATCAGCAGTTTTTAACAGTCCACGGCTGGACATAGGCCGCTCATTAGAAAGGAAATTTTCATTTTTTTAGCCACACTTTATTATGTTAGTCGAAATTCAATTCTATTAACAACCAAATTACTAATCAAATAAAATTAATTCAAATGGATTTGTTAAAAAACTTTTTACTACACTAAGAACTGAACATTTTTTTGCAATCCGTGCAATATGTGTTGTATGGTAATAAGATTTAGCAGATTTATTTAATGCTCAATTGAATAGGCTTAGAGTTTGATTCTTCAAGTTCATAAACGATTGAAAAGGACATCAGCCCCTCAAAGTTCTCTCTTCTCTTCTCTTCTCTAAATCTATTCTCTTGTTTCATTGACTAATATTTTGTTGTTGTTTTTGACTATAAGAGAATAGAGAAATAGAATAGAAAACTAAAAAGGTTTGAAACTTGGCTAGGGGGAATGAACATTCCGTTAACCATGGCTGTGTATGTTCAATGTATTACGTTGGTATATTTAAATAATTTCAACAAAAAGAAACCGACTTCAAAGAAACACTTTTCCGATTACCCAAATAGCGACAATTGTGCCTATGATATTTGAGGAGTTTCGTCGATTTTTCTTGGGATCCCATCATTAGAGTCCGATATAGTGACGATGGGACGACCTGTGAGCTAAGCCCATTCCAATACAAAAATAATTTTTGAAATCGGTTCATAAACGACGAAATTATCGATCAACATACATAAAAAAATTGAGACGAAATGAGAACCTCCTCCTTTTTTTTGAAGTCGGTTAAAAAATATGGTTTCCCAGTTACAATTGCTCCCTACGTGTACCAGTATGTTTACAAAGTACAGTTAATTTAATAATCAGTTGCTAAATCGCGTACAAGACAAGAAAATGTGTTTTTTCCCCTTTTTCATAAATGGGTTAATGGGCTCACAGCTCGGAAGCGCTGAGTTAACATTAAGAATGTAATATTACAACAAAATTATATTTTACTCGATACATAAACCTTATCACTTCGGTATAAGGATGATTTTAAGTTGTCTGCAATGTCAGGAATGTAGAAGTTAAAAATACGTGTTCGGAAATATTCGGGAGTTTCCGACGGCGATCGACAAAGCTCGGTAGTGCGCGGCCGCCCGCCCGCCGAACGTGCGCATACGCGTTGGGCGGCGCTGAATATCTGTAAAATATTAACGTTTTCTCTATAAAATCTATATTTTATTTATTGCAAAATATATCCAATGTATGTTAAATTAAAATAACTTTTTTCTTCTTAGTGTATTTTAAAACATATAATATATTCTTAGTGTATAATAAAAGCTTTAAACGAATTTAACATTAGTGTGTGTATGTTACAGTGAGTTAGAAATATATAAATCAATGTGCTAAGTGATAATTTTTTAAGTGACGTTCAAATAATAAATATTGACTGTCAGATTTAAAAAAACTGTTTCCAATAGATATCATGAAATATGCATTCCGTATAAAATTCTCGTGCTCAGAGACCGGACGATGCACGTGTTTTTATTTTCATTTATAAATAGTACCAGACACAAGTAGAAATTCTGCCGTTGCACTATGACGTCATCGAAAGACAATAGTGACGTCACGGTCAGTCTGGTGGAAGACGAGAAAAATAGTAAAATGGAACGAAAGGAGTGTAAAGAGTTAGCTGAGTTACCGCCGAGTGGAACATCCTTACATAAGAGACGTAGAGGTGAACCACCAGAATCTTTATCAGTTAAATCACCGCAGACGCCTTCTGACGCTGAAGGCTCTTCGCCATGTACAGCAGGACCTAGTCCACCGGATGAATTCTGGTTATTGAATGATGCTGATACATCAGACGCGGAGGCATTATGTGAAAGCATGCTCCAAAGACTAAAAGCTCAGAATGATGCCATTTCTAAACGTGGAAGGAATGCAGCTCAAACAACGAAAGATACTGTTGAAGCAATGGACCAATTGGAAAAGTTAATTGAGCTTTTAGACCAATTTGTTTCTTTGAAAGAACAAAACGATCGTATTCTAAGAAGGCTAAAAGATGTTAATCATTTGAAGAGGCTCCATTCGGCCCATAAACGAATTGACTTTGAGAATGAGAAACTGAAATCAGAAACTAAAGAACTGGAGCAAATTAATGAAGCTCTAGATGCTGATTTCGAATGTGAATATGGTCAGATGCTGTTTGACTCAATGATGATGGGAAGCAGGAGTATGAAGAGATCTGGGTCGAAATGGAAGTCCCATGCGAGGTTTGGAGGTTCTTTGCTGAGAAAGCAGAGATCTCGGTCTGCTGGAGGAGATGAAAGTGATGTTTGTCCAGGAACACCGTTGCGAAGAAGATCCGAAGGTATATTTATGAAAGAAGTAGAGAAGTCGAAGGTTTCGAAGTGGACAAGAGTAAAGGCTGCTTTTAGGTAATAATAAGTTTTAGTATTTTGGTGATAACTTTCTGTACCTATAGTTCCAATTAGGTTCGAAATTTATTTTTTTGTATTAATGTGACACCATTACCGTCGGGCTCTCCCATGAACCAAGAATTTGTACATAATATAAGACTCGAAAAATAATGTTATACACATTACTTTTTTTTTTCAAATAAGTCGCAGTTCAATACGAAATAATCGAAATAATTCCTTAGCTTGTAGTGTTATTTATGATTGATATTTTTATTAGACACAATAATTTAGGGCCCCAAACTCTCGAGTGCCCAGGGCCGCTTTAAGACGGCCCTGTTAATCACTGCTTATTATGACGCGATCTACTTTGTCAAGCTTTATAAAAATACTAGTTGAGCTCCACGGTTTTACCCGCGGTACAGTAACAAACTAGGGAAATGCCACATCGTAGTCAAAAAGTAGCCTTAGTTAGTCCTTACATCATCTTCTTTTTCTTCTTTCTAGCCTTATTCCCAATATTATTTGGGGTCAGCTACTGGTTCAACCGGTTTTATCTGAATATAAATTTTTTCCACGGAGCGTTTGGCATCGGACCTCCGCAACCCTAAGGGAGAACTGAAATTCGAAGGTTGAACTAGTTTTTAGTAAATTTGGGGGCACTGACTTCCCAATAACGATTGCCATATATGTTCATGACAACCGAGACCGACGGCTTTACGTGCTCTCTGAGGCATGAGCGTAAATCACCAGTGCTAAAGTAAAGACTTGTTCTGGAACTTATATACGTCCAGTTACTCGGCTCTGCCCGTTACCTACGCAATAATTTAGTTCAAATGTATTAATTTTAAGTTTTTTCTCAAAATGTAACTCAATTCTTATTTAGTTTTAACGCAATGTAGAGGAAACCTCTAGGCCCCCCGAAACTCAAAAAAAAAAATTTTCATCAAAATCATACGTGTGGGTTATCTATGGATAGGTCTTCAAAAATGATATTGAGGTTTCTAATATCATTTTTCTCTAAACTGAATAGTTTGCGCGAGAGATACTTTCAAAGTGGTGAAATGTGTGTCCCCCCCCTGTAACTTCTAAAATAAGAGAATGATAAAACTAGAAAAAATATATGTTGTACATTACCATGCAAACTCCCAACGAAAATTGGTTTGAACGGGATCTAGTAAGTAGCTTTTTTTTAATACGTTGTAAATCATAAACCGCAATTTACATTTCTTTCAATCAAAACACTATTGATTACACAAAACACTTACAAACCCCGGGCTGCTAATAAGAATTTCCTAAGAAAAATCCAAAAACACTTTTTGTGCCGACCCGGGATTTGAACCCGAGACCTCTTGATTAGCAGTCGCATACGCTATCCACTAGACCAAAGACTATTTATTTCTTTTAAATCCTGACTGGTATCACCCTGCGGTATTATCAATCCGTTACATTCGTCATAGGGTCCTCATTATATAAGTGAATTAAATAGTGGAACATAAGCAAGTGCTGACAATCGAAAGTATAAATTATACTGCCTCGTTGGTCTAGTGGTTAGCGTATGCGGCTGCTGATCAAGAGGTCTCGGCTTCGATTCCCAAATATTAGTGTGATCCGCAAATATTTGTTTCGGAGTTTGGGTGTTTTCTATGTATAATATGTATGTATTTACAAAAAAAATATATGTTTATGTATTTATATCAGTTGTCTAGTCACCCATAATACAAGCTTTGCTTAGTTTGGGGACTAGATGGTGTTGTGTGTATAATGTCCGATTTTTTTATACTTTCTATGGTTAATGTATAAGACAGATTTACACCGGTCAAAATAAAATAAATTTTGTATTGCTAGTACTAAATTTGTATTATTATGGTACGTATAGATCGACACCCACTCAGACAAAGAACGAAATTAAATATCCATGCCAATCACTCGATTATTTTTAAGGGCCAAGATCTTCAAACTGTTAGGCCAACAGCAATATCTAAAAGTTTCATATTTATCATATAAACAATAAATTAGAACAAAAGTCAATCTGTGAATGATTTGTCTATTCCATCAGAATATGTTCAATCATAAACATGGTATACATTCTTGCGATGTTTTGAAATTCTCGCTAAAAATATAAAACCAGTACAGTGACCCAAATGCAAAGGTTTCTTGGTATACGTTGTTTTATTGTTACAGTGAAGTCATAAACATAATGCGTTAATTAATGAGTTGCGGATCGACGAAAGAAAGCAAGCAAAGATTGGGTTTACGACAAACTTTACTAGACATTCCTAACATGATACTATTCATAAATTATTTCACACACATTTCATGCCAACTCTCTCATAGTGAAGTTGTCCTAAGTGATTAGAACTAATAACCAAGGGTAAGCAACGATCTCGCGGTCAGTACTTGGATGGGTGACCGTTAGTGACATGATGCTTTAAGCGTCTCTAACCAGCTTGGTTGGAGGCCATCGGGCAGCTTAATAGCATCCAACGATAAGATTACGTAGCCACAATGTTGTCTTGCCAGTCCACACTCGGCCAGCGTGGGGACGTATGGCCTTAACCCTCACCTGAGAGGAGACTCGAACCCAACAGTGGGACATTAATCGTTGTTGATGATAATAGACTGAATATACATATCCCGTCGTTATATATCCTCAATTACATTAAAGTGTACGTCAATCGGTTTTGGTATTATTTTCCAATATTTTCAGTACTACTACGTTCGTTTTCGTACTATTTAATATATACATCACTACATAGTATAAAACAAAGTCGGTTTCTCTGTCCCTATGTATGCTTAAATCTTTAAAACTACGCAACGGATTTTGATGTCACTTTCTTTAATAGATAGAGTGATTCAAGAGGAAGGTTTTTATGTATTATACATGCATAATATAGTAGATAATAATTTTAGAGGTTTCTAATGTGATGTTTTTTACTTTTACATTGCAAACGCTGGCTGTACCCTACGAGATAAATCAAAGTAAAGTACTACAGTATTCTACATCATAAAAAGGTCTACAAAAAAGTCTGCGATGGTATATATCTATCTCTTAGGGATAACCCACAATAACCATTTTCTTTTTTTTTTTTTATGAGAAATAATAGCTTATTTACGAAGCGATTTTAAACAATACACTATTAATCCTTATCCAATTAAGTACCTTAAATACATTTTGTATTTAATATAAATTAATATGGCCCTTCACAGTATGTAATTTAAATTAATACTTTTAAAGATATTCCAGATTTAAAATGCCGGAACAAAGCGATTGTGGCAGTACCGGCAGGGGCCGGTACCCGGTAGACGCTGCTGTCGATTTATCACTATCATTTTAATAACTAAACACAATACTTTATTATGAATTATTATTCTAAGGCGGTACGAAGTTCGCCGGGTCAGCTAGTTATATTAGAAAAGCTCTTTCACTTTATATTTAAACTATTTTAGGACGACACACGTCCAAAATCAAAAATAATCTACTCTAATACAAAACTGTAAACCTTTTCCTTCAAACTGTCTAAACCATTCTTTCATAGTTCAAAACTTCAATAGTACAGAGTTGTTATAGTTAGATTTTCAAAGACACTTTCCTGCACATTTTCCATTAATTTGCTATTTGTACAGTCTCTAAAAGGTGAACAATATGAAATAAAAACATTTATTCTAACATTTACAGAATATCACGTGGTTATTGGAGGCAAAAGCAAATATAACGTCAAGTGCAATGCCAAAAACCTATCTCAGCACATTGCTGAAGTCTGAGGGGCTACAGTACTGGTATAACGATAGGTAGACCGTCACGCCTGTACCGCATTAGTTAAATAGCTGATAAATATTACGTCGTATTCTTATTAATGCAAAAGTTTGCCTTTAACCGCCATGTTTTTTTTTTCGGGTATTTTCCCTATACGTAGTGTGTGATGTGGGGGCTATTTTTTTTAACCCTATTCTATGCGAGGCCTGACACGCACTTGGTCGATTTTGTAGACTAGCATCGCCCTCGACGACGTCCGCGTTTATTGTTGAGATATACGAATTCGGCAGGGAAGATAGTTTCATTATTGACGCGAGCGAAACCAAAAAGCTAAAAGCTAGCTATACATATATTATTTGCTTAACGTTTGTCTGTCTATCATTAACCGTACCTAATGGACCTATAGAAATTTTACTTATACATTTTTTTTTTCTAGATGGGAGAAAGCCCAATGGCCAGCAGTAGCTATCGGTGGTGCTGCAAGTGCAGTTGCAGCTGGTGCTATGGTTGGCGCAGTGGCTTTAGCCGGCTCCTCTCCATCCACAGCAACGTTGACTAACCTTGAGCCAAGAGATTCTGCCAGCTTAACACCAGGAAGCGCAATATCATTGACTCCTAACTCTTCGTGCGAGGAGCTTAGAGTGGATACCGCAAGTACATAATATTTTTTATTTATTTACTAACTGTCCCACCCCCGTGCTTCAAAGAGCACGCTAAGCCGGCGGTCCCGGTTGTCATGAACATCTATGGCTATCGTTATTGGGAAGTCAGTGCTCTCAAATATACTGTCAACTTTTTTTTTAACGTGTGGAAATCCCCACGGACCGTCACCCCATCGGCTTCGGGGGTTTACGGCGGTTTACTGCTATCTTATGATAAAAACCGGGACCGACTGCTTAAGGTACGCGTCCATTGGCCCGCGCCGGACGCACCGCACGCTAGGCACGCAACGGGTTGAACGGATTTCCCTTGCTCATAAATGCCGGCGTTCGGTGCGGGCGGCGTGGATAGAGGACGCAGCACTATGTGAAATCATACAAAGCAAAATAAAATCCGTTGCGTGCCGTGCGTGCGGTGCGTCCGGTGCGGGCCAATGGACGCGCACCTTTAACGTGACATCCGCATCACGGAATCGCTCATAACGTATCATGCCACATACGGTCACCCATCTAGGTCTGACTGGATTTTCACACCCAACACCCAAACTCCGATACAAATATGTATTTGTAAATCATACAAATATTTTTATTCAGCTAATACATAATAAATGAGTTAGTTTGTAATCTGAATACTTGCCGTACGTAACCTTATTAATGAACATTCAGGACGAGTGCCAAATATTAAGAAGAAAATCTTTTTTAAAAACAATTGTCACCTTGACATTGAGAAATTTCGAAGAAACAATTTTGTAACTATATTTACACTTCGTTTTGCATCAAACGAGATGTTTTCAATCGACACCTTTGTTAAAAGCTTCTTAAAAAAATATGGAAAGCCATAACTCATTTACATAAACTTACATAACTTTTTTATGCGGGAAAGTTTTTCGCACCATACCTTTAGTGGGGTAAACGAAGGGCATGTGTAGGACTACCGGGCAACCGGTTGCGAAGAACACTAGGAACGCATAAGCGGCTTCTGGTGTCCCCCTGCCGTACCTCACAACTGGGGTACATCCCGGGGATGCATACATACCTGATTTTTTAAGTACAACATTTTCTAGAATAAAAAGAAGTTTAGTTTAGTTAGAACTATTTTAGATTCTTTACAAGATTATCAACAAAGAGTACCCTCTTGTTTAACCCATATTTTATATTAACTACTGTATACGCCTAACTGTAGTCGAGAGCAATGAATCTGGGTCACACAAAAATACTTAAAAACTGTTTACTGTTTATGAAATTAGTCATGTTTAATCGAAAGTTAGGTAGGTACGCGTGAAATGTAAGGAATAAATATGAGTCTTTAGTCTTTAGTCTTTTTTTTCTCTTGTATTAATAGTGTTGCCTTCACGTAGGTATTGAGAATATGCTGTTAACCATCTTTTATAAACGATAGTGATAAATATTTTCAAATATCAGTATCTGTCCCCTATGCAAGTTATATTCTACTAACCTAAACGTTAATAGAAAACTAACAAATGTATAAGAATGAAATTTTTCAACGCTAAGTAACATCAAGAGCATAAACGCGAAAGACTAACAACTTGACTATGCGTTCAGATATTTCAGGTCCAGATGTCCTAATGACAGTAGTACCTGGACCTCTCCCACATCAGGTGCAGAGTTGCACACCGTGTGGTTTTAGTCGGTTCGATTCCGAGACAGCACGCCGCTGCAAACCCCGGTGACGGCCCGAGAGGGTTTCCACATGTAAAAAAAAAAAAGATTTCAGACAGAGAGATACAAGTAGAAATCTAAATCGCATAAGAGTAACGTTATTTAGCGTATCACCCAAGCTCATTCTCTCAGCTCAAACCATAAAAGCCTTACAATCCTTTTAAGATTTGAGCTGTGATTAGTCGATGCAGTTCAGCTTTTGAACGTTCATCCGGATTCGGATTCATTGCTCACGAGTGTAAAATTATGAGGCCTAAAGTAAGGTTGGTAGTTCTTTGATCGAATTTTGCGTAAACCATTGCAGACACGATGAGAAACATGTGCTATATCGGTTATTTATGAACCAATAATGTATTTTTAATCTGTGGTGAGATAAGAAACTAAGACAGGAATAGTGGACATGAAACAGATTTGGTTTATTAATATAAGTTATGGTTATTCTTATTTTTTTTAAATACCCTGCCTGATGGAAAGCAAGAGTAGCACCTAAGAGTAATGGTCACCACACACATTGCAAATGCAGACATTGCAGTTTTTACACGCTGACTCCTTTGGGCGCGATTTTGACCCACTTTAAACGGCCAGATTTCGTTCAAACTTTATAGATTTATCGAGGACCAATGACAATATACTAATTCGAAAAAAAAAGAAAAAATTAGTCTTTTTTAGTCTAGAAAAAAATATAGTTTAAAAAAACTAAACAAACACGCTTGTAAACTAAAAAGTAGAAAATAATTTTAATGTAACAAAGCGTGGGGTGCTTTCTGAAAATATTTCAATAACGTAGGACGGACGGACATGACAAAACTAAAAGGGTAGTGAGTCTCTTGAATAAACTTTTTAGAGTGCCGTGGTACATACTACAGAACCCTAAAAAGTTTACAAATAGTATTCACTTACTTTGGATACTTTATAAATAATTAAATAGCCTGTTTCATCTTGGCTATTATAACTTACCTTTTAACAACTCACTCATTCATTCATTCATAAAATCGATTGAGTAGTTGAGACGGTACGGTGGAACATACAAAAATACGTAGATTGCCAAGAACATTACCCTTCCTTTTAGCTTTGCCGCAATACTTTGTGTAAACGAGAAATTGTTGTCCTGAGTCTGGAAGTTCTATGGTCCGTTTCATAATGTTTGTAAAGTCCCCTACTACGTAATGCGGGAATTGTCTTTAAAAAAAGAAAACAAGAAAGAAGAAACAAAGCTACTATATTATACAGTATAAATGATAGATAAAAATTCAAATAATATTATCATGTTTTAAGAAATTTAATTGCTTTGTGTAAATGTTGCGCCATTTCATGATATAAACCGCTTTAAAAGTTATTTCACAGAATAATTATATTTATTAGGTTCTTAGAAAGCATCAAAGAAATATACTAAAATACTCGTATTAGTTTTAATGGCCACGTTTTTAATGATCTGTGAATCAATTTCATTAATAGTATTCATCTTCTTTTTTTTCGATATATGTGTTATCCTGATATATAATCTATTATATTGTAAGGTTTTGCCTAAATCCGTTCAGTACTTTTTACTTCAAAGTATAACAAACACCCATACATCCATCCTCACAAAATTTCGCATTTATTGTGTAATATACAGTAGGCTTAGTTAGATTAGACAAGGATTAAGATTAGAATAAACAACTGTTTCACCAAGAAATTGTATCATCATTCTCCACAATGATGCAGAAACATCTCACTAATCCGCCAAGGTGTGTGTCACCATGCTGCATCGTATGCACTCACAATGAGGATAGTGGCCCTACACTAGATTCTATACATGCTTTCCATCAGGCATAATAGAATCACTTTGGTAGGCTTCAATTGATATAAAAAAGATGCTTAAACATCTGATATCGTTCTGGTGATGGTTTCGGTCATCATGTTGTATAGTCAGCATTCACAATGAAGATGGTGATCATTACTTTTGGATTCTACTCATGCTTTCCACCAGACATAGAAGAGTCATTTTGGCAGATTTATACAAAAAAATATATATACAGCTGTAATAAAAAGTTACATACATCCTTCAAATAAAACTTATAATTTCAAGGATGAAAACAAAACCAAATACTTATAATTATATATATTTAATTATATTTATTTTAATTATATAATTATATATTAAATATGAAATGAACTGAAAACACTAAATCAAAAAATCTAAATCAAAACCATTTTATTTCAAGTAAACCATACAACGGCACTTTTGAAACGTCAAGTAGTCAGTCAGTAGTCAGTCGTGAAGCTAATCGTCTGTTCCAATTCGTAGATCCTATGGAGAAGAACAGACAAGAAACTCCATGGACACTCTTTTCCAACATTGTTTTTACAATTTTTGGTTACATTGTTTAAGGCATTTTATTAAATGTGAGCACAATGTAACGATGCTGAATATTTACACATACACAGGTAGTGTCCAAAAATAATTAAACAATAAATAGAAGTTGTGAGATGACCAGCTCCGACTGGCGGCGCCCGTATCACGAGCATGACCTATGCACCAGCCATCGTCCAGTTCAACCATAACGTAGGGAGCCGAACGACCCGCTACACACGCCACCGCCAGCAGGGCAACCTAAAAATAAAACTTTAAAACTAATGTACCGAATAAAAAAATTGATGATGGAGGAGAAACGTGGGTCGAAGATGAGAAAGATAGCAGGAGAGGAAATCGATTGTTTGAATGTAAACATGCACGATACAGGGGCCAAAGTCTATCAGCATTTAGTTCGTTGCGTTGGCTGTAAATGTGTAGTTTGTAAAAGTAATACCCACGTTTCGAATGGTTTTATTTCAAGTATTTTAATTGAACTACTTTAACTTCTTCGAGTTTTTGTTTTATCCTCGTATTTTTTTGATTATGGTAAATATTTTCGATAGTAAAAGTCAAGTATTCGGGTGTCGTAAAAGGCGACTAAGGGATAAACTACGCAAGACAACATCAATGCAAAGATAAGGAAAACTTGAAACCAACTATTGGTTTGGCCTACTATACCAGCGTGGTATAGTAGGCCAAAACCTCCTTTCTATGGAGAGGCCCATGTCCAGCAGTGGACTGTTGAAGGCTGTTGCTGATGATGATGAAGTATTAGGTTTGTAATTATTCTATAATGGTTATTTATATTTCTGAATAGTCACATGGCCATATTCGACGATTAAACCACAGATACGAACTATTAACTATTATTATTGTATTTGTTTCGAAGTTTGAATGTTTTCTATGTATAATATGTATGTATTTACAAAAAAGTATGTTTATGTATTTATATCAGTTGTTTAGTACCCATAATACAAGCTCTGCTTAGTTTGAGACTAAATGGCGTTGTGTAAGATGTCCGAAATATTTACTTTAATACCGTTTTACCAGTTTGTGCTGTTGCATTATTCTTTCACTTGTCGTGATTTAGTGATCTTATGATTATGATTATCATTAGAAATAATGAGTAATCTTTAGAATATCTATTAATGATAAACAATTCCAGGTATCCGGAAGAGCACCAGAGATGATGGCGACAACACATTCCTGCATCTGCCCCCGCAAGTAAGTAGATGCATTAAATCGTAGTATTTTATTAATATTCGTCTAATCATTTGTATAATGCGTTATAATAGAAAATGAAGCAAAGAAAATTTGTTTGTAGTCAAATCGGAATTAGTCCAGCAAAAGTAATGTTTCTGATAGAACTACATTTTTGGAGAAGAAGATAGGGTCCTCCATGCAATAACAGACCTTTTTAACAGAGAACCATAGATACAAAACTACAAACACTTGGCTACGTCGACGATTCAGATTATGGATAGTAGTATTTTCGCAAGAAACAATATTGTGAGCCCCCCAGGGGACAATGTCAGAAATAATTCCACGTAAACATAGGCAGTTTCCAAATAAATCGCGTTTCTGACCATACGTGAGAATTAAACTTAATTGTGTTGTTGCTATTTATTTCATTACTTATATGTATTAACATACCTTTTTTACTCCTCGGAATATAAATCTTAAAATCACATGAATACATTTCTATACTAGTACCAGAAATCACCAATATTAAATTTGATTGATTTTAACTGTTTATACACTGATAAATGGAATTTAACAGGCTTAGTATTATTATATACCAATTATTTTAGTTACCGGCAGATACATATTCCTTTTATCAGTTGATAATATGAAAAAGAAAGTAGAATGGAGAAGAAGAAATATAAAAATTTGGAATGTGTAAACGTTTTACGTCATACAGGAACTTTATTATAATACCCTTATAAACTGTAGATTCAATAAAGACTTACAAAATAACAAGCGGTTTTTTCTCAGGACGATAGTTCCACTTCACCTTCACCCAATAAGCTTCATAAAAGTCCTTGGGGAAAGATGCGTGACATCATCCAAACCCACCGGGAGTCAGTGAAAAAGAAAACCAACAGAGGCTCCAAGAGTTCCCCTGATGTGGTGCCAAAGAGAAGAAGATCGTTCAGCGATGGTGGTGACAGTGACGCACCACCACCAGCCCTGACTCTGACGATACCATCTTCTGAGGAACTTGGTGAGTTTTTTTTACTTATGTGTTCAGAAGGTCATTTACAATTAAATGATTTTTGTGTATTAAATGCAATTTTTTTGCATTATAACCAGCATGCGAATTACGATTTAGGGCTAAAAGTTAAACGTTGCTTTTGCGAGATTCTCTTCGAGAACATATTCTCATCTTTTCTCTTTCATAGTCATGATAATAAGAATGTTAGTTATTAAATCGTCATTGAGATTATCATATAGTTAAGATAATAATTACGTTTAATAAAAAAATCGCAATTCTTCGATTCACCTACATTACAACTTTAACCGTACTAAATTGTATTTTAAATGTAATTTTTGGACTGATAAAAGTTTTTCTTCATATTTGACAAGAAATAATAGGGATTTTTTCTCCTAAATGGAATGAAATTGCCATATTGATTTGTGATAACGGGGTTCTAAGAAAAGAAAATGACCTAATTGCATCGTTCTATAATAGAACTTGCTTAGTAAAATAGAGATTCACAAAATATTTTCAAATTACAAGTTTATATGTAGAATTAGAATTGTCCTAAGTTTTCCTGCCTTATTACTGCAAGACTTATACTTATACGATTCACAGGTTCGATTCACGGTTCTGATCAAAATTTTGTGTGATCCACATATATTTGTTTCGGAGTCTTGTTTTTTTTACGTGTAATATGAAGGAATTTACAAAAAAATGTGTGTTTATGTATATATCAGTTGCCTAGTTTAAGTTTTAGTATATGTAATACAAGTTCTGCTTAGTTTGGGGGGGCTTAGTAATCTTCTCTTGTGAGATCTATATTGTTGGTAGTCACATCAGTAAAACGTGTTATTATTATTCCCTTTGGAATGATGAACGCATAGGTGATAACCTGAAATAACAATTATGTGCATATCACCCAATCTTTGCATACAATTCTGGCATATAATGTATTATTCAAAAACTTTATTTTATTACCTCTAAAGTTCAAATGTATTGTTGTACTGGCTTTTACCCTCGACTCCTTACCGACTGTTTAATCCCAAACCACTTATAAATTAACAAACATACAAAATATCCGTGGTTCGGAGGTCAGGTTAAGCAATTGATCTTAGTTGTTATCATAAGAAATAGCCTTGAAACATAAATAGAGGTTTTTGGGCGGCTTAGAAACATCCAACGCCAAGGTTACGTAGCCACAACGTAATCTTTCCAGTCCCCAACCTGCACTCTGCCAGCGTGCGGACGTATGGCCTTAAACTTCACCTGAGAGGAGACCTGAGCCCTTATGGGTTTTAGATGATGATGACATATTATAAACAAATAAGACCCAGGCACAGAAAAAAAGATTTACAAAGTAACTATTTGCTAATTACCATTTGACCCATTATTCAAAAATAACTGTTATGCCAAAATAACTATGGAATTCTAATGATTCCTATTACTGTACTGAGAATTTCATACAAATGATTCGATCAAATACCAAGTCCAAAACAAAACACCGGCAAAATTTTCAGCTTCGGCGCGAAAATCGACCGAAGCCGATGGTTTTGATGAAAGTTTCTCCGTAGGTAAAGTCGGAAAAATGACCGATGAACAAATGAGTGTGAGAGCGACGGACTAAACGAATGTGATTGAGGTTGGGGAATCACATTCAAGCCAATTTTTTAACTTTTTCTTAGTCTTTCAACCTTCAGCTTCGGCTCCTACCAAGGATTATGGCGATAGCCTATTGATCGGCTCCGTGTATAATCATTACCTGTTACATTTAAATAGTTCTTGATTTGGATATTATCATCTTAGACCCTAAAACTTTATGTCAGTTTTAAATCTTCTTTTCAATATTAGAAAACTGTCTGTATGCTGAAGTTTGTAAAGTCCCACGCTACGAGAAAATTCCTAATGACTTTCGTATTATTCCGTACTATTCCAAAATTCCTTCTTTCAAAGAGTTACTTTCAGTTTGAATGATTACTTCTCCTTAGGCCTTCTTCTCTCCTTCGTATAATCATCTGTGCCTACTTTCCATTTTAAGGTTTTCCATTAACGGCTAGTGAAAGGCACATTTAGAAATACTAAGTAAAAAGGCGCGAAATCAAACCAAAACAAGCCTTTGAAATAGAACATTCATTATTCATGTCTCTTGCAGAATCAGAGCCCTCCCACCCAGCGCTTCGTAAGCAGCTGTCCCTGGAGCTCGGAGGTCGTCCTCCGCAGCACCGACCCCCTCGTGCCTCCAAGTGGACCAAGGTGAAGAGGGCATTTCTCACCTCTGCATCTGCTTCGGTTCCCTCAAGCCCCAACAGGCATTCTGCCTTCTTCACCGATGCAGGTATGTGCCCTAGCCTTTAGTTAGACTTCTAATCTTGATAAAAGAAGTTTCTTTTTATTGAACTCTGATGAGATTTTCATGAAAAATCAGATCAACTTCACCTTGCTTAAGAGTTGCCTGGAAGAGATTGCTTTTGGCAATAAGGCCGGCCTTTATATATTAGAAATATATTTGTCATTCCATTTACTTTCTTGTAACTATGAAATTCGGTGTATAAATAAAGTGTTTTCTATCTATCTATTAGATCACCTTCAGATGTAAACATACTTGAATACTTAATACATGTTTTATTGCTAACCCACTGAGAAATGATTTTCTTAAAGTTGAATCCCTCTATCAAATTTTATTCCCTTTATGTTATTTTCGGACTCAATAAACCGTTCAATACAAATGAATGTTCAGTAAATACAATGTTGCATCTAATGTCTTGCATATACCTACATCTTTTCTATAATGTTCACCTGATATTATTAAAACTGCTATACATTCCTTTCTAAACCTAATGTCAACTTCAGTTGTCGTCAGTAACATATATTTGTCATTTTAGTAACAAGATGATACCAGGAAACAGTTTAATTAGTATCCATGAATAATATTACCTAGACATCAATATTTAAATACTATTACTATTTTGTTCAACCTGTTTTTGTTCATGGTGCAACCCATACGTTTATCGATTATTTCGGTAAGAAGTGGCTTACATCAATAATCTATATTTTCATTGATACTTTAAGGGGAGTCTTCTTTCATCCCCTGAACTATTAATTTTTAGTATCAAAACTATCCTGTCGTCTCCAAGGATTCGAGTTTTCCTTCCAAAATAAACTGTATCTCAACCTTTACAGTTATTTAAGCATGATAAAGTAAAAGACAAACACACACTTTCTCGTTTATAGTATAAGTATGGATTATACATTTGTTACACGGGTTTTGTTTAGGACATTCATTTATGTTTTTATTAATTTATTTTAGATCATCAACAAATTATAAACATATTATACATATATGAATACAAAACACAAAAATACATGACCTTTGCTCATTAATTTTTATATCATAGTTTACTAATTTAATCATAGTTTACAAAAGGGTCATCTTGATAAAACTAAATTAGACGAATATAATAACAATAAAAAAGAAAACTACTAGGAAAAAGAACTATAACAAGTACTAAAACAGCAATTCAAATAGAATCTAAACTCTGGCGAGCTTAGGCTTACCGAAGTCCAGACTTAAGATGTTCTATGATTTTTGTCTTAAAATTAGGCAAATTAGCAATATTATTCAGGTATTTACATATCATAACACCTTTTAAACACCTTCTAAAAGGGTCGGTCGACACAGTTTTTATCATAGATTCCATAATACCTGTAATGGCATTGAGTAGTGTGTAATTCGTTAGTAACAGACCCATAACTAATAATGTATGTCAGGGTTTTTAATGACGTAAGTCCTATCGCCAATGCACAGTAATAACTAGAAATATCGACAAATCTGTACTAATGCATGAGCAATATACTAAAATAACGAAATAACACTTGCGTATTGTGTACGCTATATTCGCCATTTTAATTACAAACTTTGATTTGTAAATTTATCTCGCAGAATAAGATTGGCAATAGTAGCGATCTATGTCGTTAGATATATTATCCATCCTACTAATATTATAAACGCTAAAATTTGTGAGTATGTATGTGTGTATGTATGTTTGTTGCTCTTTTACGCAAAAACTACTGAACGGATTTGGATGAAACTTTACAGTAATATAGCTTATACATAAGAATAACACATAGGCTACTTTTTAATGCAATAATCGAAATACACGGGCGAATACTTGGTGAATATAAAAATACATAAATCGTAGATGTCAAAATGTATCACTGTTTATCTCCTGTCAAAACTTCACAGGTAGGCATAACACACTTGCATAGCAACCATAATGATAGCTTGTAAATGGCTAAATACGCAGGTAACACCGCGGGGCGCAGTTAGTACTACATACATACATACACACATCAACTTCTCAGTTTTATAATCCTTACTATTATTATAATTCAAAAGTAACTCTGTCTTCAGCGCTTTCATGCTAAAACTACTGAAACGATTTAAATGAAATTTAGTACACATTCTAGAACCTGAGAAAGGACATAGACTTCTTTTTACCGCGATAACCGATAAAAAAGTGGTCGGAGCCGAGGGCGAAAGCTAGTTCGAACATCTTACAAACGTCACCTAGTCCCAAACTAAGCAGAACTTAAGGATACTATACTTCTTCTTCTTAATTTAAGGGACTGACCCTTGTCGGTGGAGCAATCGCCACTCCTGTCTGTTTTCCGCAATCCGTTTGACATCTTGATAGGCCACGACTCCTACTTTCTCCTTTAGTTGTTGTATGTACGCCAATCTAGGCCTTCCGCGTTTTCTTCTACCTTCTATCTTTCCTTCTAGAATGGTTTTAAAAAGGTTGTCGTGTCTTATCAAATGGCCAACCATTTTGCCTCTTCTGTTGTCAACAGTATTCAGAAGTCTCCTTTCTTCATCAACCATTAGTAGGACTTCCTCGTTGGATTTTTTCTCTGTCCAACTGATGTTCATCATCCGCCTCCAGCACCACATTTCAAATGCTGCCAACTTATCCCTGTCTCTTTGAGTCAGTGTCCACGTTTCGCAGCCATAAAGGGCAATGCTCCAAATATAGGTTTTGATGAGCTGTTTTTTTATGTTTATGTTGATCTTTGCCTTAAATAGATGTTTTTTGCGGTTGTAGGCTTGTTTCGCGATTGCAGGCTATCCTCTCTACTATGTCCGGAGAACATCTCGAGTCCTGTGTTATAAGGATATAAGGATACTATACAACCAATATAAATTCATAAAAATACTTTATTTGTCAACATTCATATTATACATAGAAAAGACCCTAACTCCAAAACAAATAGTTGAGGATCATACAAACAAACGATCTTTAGCAGCTTTTTGTCACTTTTCGATGTATAGCAGATTTAGCAGATTTCTAAGGGAAAAAATTACGCAGTAAAATATAACTGCAAAGAGGAGAAAATTATGAAACAAATACCGACTCGTCTGGCCAGGGTGCTACAGTAGGCCAAAACATCCTTCTTAAGGAGAGGCCTACTTCCAGCAGACGACTGAAAAGCTGTCGATGTAATGTTGCAATATAGTAAATATCAATGAATGAGACCTTGATCAGAGGGCGAGGACACCATCTAAGTCGATGTAATGTTCTCGTCGGATCTGAAGCTACCCTCATAATAAACATTTCAAAAACTTTCTGTTAAATCATCCAGACTCATGACTTTGATAAGAGAAAGAGAGAGAGAAAGAAAAAACCTACATGCAATATAATTAGAGAAGTAGGCCTACGTCTGGAACTAAACGCTTCGGCTGTTGCCCTCCCACTATGATCATTTTTTCTCAGGTCCTTTAAGCGGAACCAGAAGCATCACACTAGGCCACCATGCTGCATTGCCCACGTTCGCAATGTAGTCAAGTCATATTACAAATTTCTCCTTGGAATGAGAGATAATGAGCTGAAAACTCTTGTTCACCTTCATCTAGATCTATCAAGAAGTATCTATAACATAAAATAGGAAAATGCTTTACAGGTAAATCTACGGAAACCACAAAACTCTTCGCTTACATCATATGTATTAGTATGGATTCCCGACAAGGTCAGGAAAAGTCAAATGAAAACTGATGTTTACAGAGCACCATTCGTATCCATAAACAATGTTACCAATAAAATAATATTATTACTCTTTAAGTAAACAGAAATTTACGCGCGAACAATTTATAATATTGTGGGCAACATTTCCTGGAAATACTCAGAAGTGTTGGTTGAGTTTCCGATTTTGATTCACAATGAAACATGAGGAAAATATTTTGGAAATCAACATGCAGATACGCAGAAGGAAATATAACCAGATATTTTCTTCACAAGTTATTTCTCATATGCTATGTGAATCGAATGTGTTCTGTTAAGAAGTTTTTTGAAGATTTCCTTGTGAAAGTTTTTTTGTCTCACTACTTTGATTTTTTGATAGAATATTACACAAAGCCTTATCATCCCCAATCCATAATGGTCCACTGCTGGTATCAGATTTCCTCTCAGGAGAGGATTAAGGCCACACGTCCTGTGGCCTGGCTGGAGACCGGCAAGACAACTTTATGGCTACCGTGCGATGTTTTTGAGCTGCCCTTTCGGTTCCTTGGTTGGTAGGGAAAATTAGATGGAAGCTTTTGCTACTACTAATTTTCCCTACTGTTATCCTGTGATCACAACCGGGACCGACTGCTTAACGAGACCATTGTTGCTTAACCTCTATAATTGTTTCCAATCACCTGGGGCAACTGTGTTATGAGCGGTTCCACGAAGCCCTAATGCGAAAACATTCTTTTTTTAATTTACTAAAACAACTTTAATAAAACTTTAGTAAATTTTTGAGTACGAAGTTTATCGTGGAATGCTCTTGGCATTTTGACAAGAAAATTTTAATGAAGAAGCGCCACACTATATCTTATCGTTTAGGGGACATTTATGGCTGTTGTTAGAGAATGGACAATACTGGCAGGAGCTAAATTAACGGATATCCCAGTAATAAAAATATTTGAGTATATATTACGTCGCATTCTTTGTTTTTTTTTCTCTATTCTGATTATCTTATATATAATATTCTCGTGTTAGTTACCATCCTCCTCCGAAACGGCTGGACCGATTTGCATGAAATTTTCTTGCCGTATCGAGCGTCAGCTTCTTTCCATGTATGTAGCCCTCTATATTCTTTACACATTAGTTTTTTGATATATAAATAATTTATAAATATTTCGGACATCTTACACTCAACGCCATCTATCAAACTAAGCAGAGGTTTTACTATGCGTACTAGACAACTGATATAAATACATAAACATAATTTTTTTTGTAAATACATACATATTATACATAGAAAACATCCAAACTCTGAAACAAATATTTGCGGATCACACAAAAATTTGGTTCAACCTACGAAACGAACCCGAGACCTCTTGATCAGTGCTGAAATCAGTGAGCATACTACCAAAAATTTTGTATTTTGTGATCAGAATGAGAATAAATTATAGTAGTGGTTTTAGAATAAATTGGTTGAAAATTTCAGCTTAGAGTTTGAAAATCACATGTTTCATTGAATTAAACTATATTTGAAAAGTGTTTCACTTAATATTAACTATAACAAAGGCAATACAATGAAATTGGAATATTCATAAAGATGTTTTTGATAGATAGAAATGTCTTTAATAGGAAAAAAATTCAGTAAGAATGCTGTAAAAAACAGAATCATTAGTCTTGATTGTTTAGAAGGTATTTATGTACACTAAGACCTCCAAGCGACTACCGCCGTACAAATCCGTTGATACGCGACTTGATACTAATGTCGTATACAGCATAAATGAAATAAATGAAAGATTTCAATGTATTCATTCGGTATATTTATTTATTGAAAAAGTAGTGCAGCCTTATTATTATTTGTATATTTTTGATATTTATTCATGTTTAATTTGAAGTGGATTGATAAATAATTTGACCACATAAAGCTACCTTATTATTGGTATCACAGCACTATTTAAGAACTCAGTCTTGCCATAATTCTAATTCTCTAGATAAATAAATAGAACAGTTTGTTGCGGCAAAATAACCAAGTGTAATTATTGACTGTTATTTTTAGATGTTTAAGTTGGAGATTTATTAAATATTCCTTATGTAAATAAATTAATGACTAAAGCAAACTCAATTAGCCAAAACTATGTCACTATGCTCTGCAGCAAAATATATTAATTATATTAGTTGTACGTAATGTCATTTGTATACACATGAAACCTTGGCCGACAGCCAGTAAGACGGGTAATTAAAAAAAATTAAAGGGCATTCACCTCATTTGACGTTGAGATAATGATTGTAGATTATGTCATACATACACACTTCAGCCGCTGTTCGAATTGTAGCTCTGAAAGCTTTTTCTCGTCAGTAAAGAACTCCTTTACTGATGAGAAAATGCACAAACCCTTTTCTCGAAATGGTTTTATTTTAATGATCTGTGTGTTCTACATTCTACTTCAGATAACAGTTTTTGAAACTCCTGTAATGTTCATGGTGGTTTAAGATTTAGGCCCTTCGTAAACAAGTGTACGCATATCGTCGATACTAATGTTGTATACGACATTAGTATCAAGTCGCGTATCAACGGATTTGTATGGCGGTAGTCGCTTGGAGGTCTTAGTGTACATAAATACCTTCTAAACAATCAAGACTAATGATTCTGTGTTTTACAGCATTCTTACTGATTTTTTTCCTATTAAAGACATTTATATCTATCAAAAACATCTTTATGAATATTCAATTTCATTGTATTGCCTTTGTTAAAGTTAATATTAAGTGAAACACTTTTCAAATATAGTTTAATTCAATGAAACATGTGATTTTCAAACTCTAAGCTGAGATTTTCAACCAATTTATTCTAAAACTACTACTAAAATTTATTCGCTTCGGTACCACAGTCGCAACAGTAATAGACTACAACAGACGCGTCTAAAACCGTAACAGAAGACAGAAATACACCCGACAGATGACACGGATATGTAATTATATGTTTCGAATTAGTGTATTTTGGGATATAATATCTAGTAATCTTTCTACAATATTGTAATTTCCGTGTGGTGACGGATTAAGAATACAGAGTGTCACTACCCTATTCATCCCGCCGGTGTCGTAAAAGGCGACTAAGGGATAAACTACGCAAGACACTATCAATGCAAAGAGAAGGTAAACTTGAAACCATTCCTATACCAACCCGTCTGGCCAGCGCAGTATAGTTGGCCAAAACCTCCTTTTTAAGGAGAGGCCTATGTCCAGCATTGGACAGTTAAAGGCTGTTGATGATTTATCTTACCCATTTCTGCAAATGTAATGAGAAAAACGAATTCTAGACTGTTAGAAAAAAAGAACAAGAATGAATAAAACATTTTTTTAACTCAATCTTCCTAGCCTTTTTAATACACGCTTTTTATTGGCTTCACCTGTATGGTTGTTTGTTTGTATGTTTGTAAGCGACTCCTTTGGGTGTGATTTTGAAACACTTTAAACGGCCAGATTTCATTGAAACTGTAGATTTATCGAGGACCGATGACAATACACTAATTTGATTTTATCAAATTAGTCTTTAGAAAAAAATCTTTTAAACAACTGAACCAACACGCTTTTAAACTAAAAAGTAGGAAATAATTTTAATGTAAAAAAGCGTGGGGTGCCCTCTGAAAATATTTCAATAATGTCACCTCGGGGTTTTAGGGTCGGCTACTAAAACTAATAAAGTAAATATAACATATATACACACGATATTATTAAAACTTGGTTGGAGAAACCATTTCAACTTTCGTAATCAAATGATAAATTCGACTTTGTGTAATACAAGAAAACCTTTTCTTACATTCGTGAGATGAGAGAGTAAATCGAAACTGAAATTCGAATGAACTTTATTAGGAGAAATTATCTTCAGAACAACTTTTGTCATATTATTTCTCTTTCCTGCTGCTACCTTCAACTTCTTTCAACTGCATAGGAGTAGTTAATTAACCAAGTTATGAGCATTTTAGATAAGTATTTGAGCACAAAATTTCAATTATGCCTTTTATGAAAACTGTTGAGTAAATTCACTAAGCCTTTGGGTACGAAAATATGGAATTTACACACCCCATCATCATTATCAATCATCAACAGCCTTTAACAGTCCACTGCTGGACATAGGCCTCTCCTTGAAAATGAGGTATTGGCCTACTATACCACGCTGGCCAGACGGGTTGGTATAGGGTTGGTTTCAAGTTTTCCTTCTCTTTGCATTGATGTTGTCTTTCGTAGTTTATCCCTTAGTCGCCTTTTACGACACCCACGTGGAATGAATAGGGGTGGTGACACTCTGTATTCTTAATCCGTCACCACACGGACAATCATCATCAGTTTGATGTAAAGACCATTAATGGCCTTCTATTCTACTACATATCACGATTTAAAAAGACATAAGACCCAAAGCAATATTTCATGAAGTCTACGTGTGACTATCAAATCATGACGCTCAAGTACGAGTATATTTTAATACTAGTTTTTGGTCGCAGCTCCGCCTATGTGTTATTCCGATATATAAGCTATATTATTGTGTAGTTTCATCAAAATCCATTCTGTAGTTTTTGCGTGAAAGAGCAACAAACATAAATACATACATACTCACAAACTTTCGCGTTGATAATAAGTAGGATAGATCAAGGCGCAACATCAATCGACAGAACTTTTAATCGTACATTTGGCTAATATTCAGGAAAAGGATTTTATTATGTTCGTTTCGCAAAGGTTTTTTTGGAGAAGAGTGTTTATTGAAAGCTAATTCATAAACTAAGCTCATATGGGCAGTTAAACGGTTACCAAACCATCTATGAGCTATGAAAATATATCATTCTTCCAAATATTAAATAAATAAATAAAATAAATAATATAATAATAAAATAATTGATATATTGGATAATATATCAATTTAAAAACGGTAAGTAGTAATCATTTTGATGACATATAATACTTAAATGGTACTTAACAACATTCGTCATATTTAGATATTACTAGCTGCTCCCCGCGGTGTTACCCGCGTATTTTCAAATTAGCCATTTACAATCTATCATTATGGTTGCTATGCAAGTGTGTTATGCATAGCAACCTGTGAAGTTTTGACAGGAGATAAACGTGATACGTGTATCTCGATTATTGCAGTAAATAGTAGCCTATGTGTTATTCTGATATATAAGCTATATTACTGTAAAGTTTCATCCAAATCCGTTCAGTAGTTTTTTGCGTGAAAGAGCAACAAACATACATACATACTCACAAACTTTCGCGTGTATAATATTAGTAGGATTAGCAGGATTGTTCCTTGTAATTTCAATAAATCTGAATATTCTCTAAAGAAGATCCAACAGGCATATTCTACAGTTTCAATACGGCGGTTAGGCAATCTGTATAACAATTTCAAGCTGCCACAAATCATTCTCGACAGTATATCTACACATCAAACTAAAATTACATCAATTTCAACACTCATACCGCCGAACGTGATGATTGCAGCTGGTTTTATCCGGTCGTGTAAACAAGAACCGACATGCCCGACGGCCGCTATCTCTCTCCCATAAACACTAGTTCGTTTTCTAAGTGAGCTATTATTAATTTTACATCTCGTGATAGGCAGGCAGATTTTATTAAACCACTACAAAATTTACTACTAGTAGAAGTCGCTGTAAATTCACTTTTTTTTCTGTGTACGAACGGTGTAAATCAAAAAAAAAATAGAATTATATTTTAATTTTTCTTTGTACTTTTTTCAATTAAACTAGTATCAACCGCATTTAAATCATTAGTGAGTTTTAACAGTTTGTCTTTGAAAGATGTATCTAAATTCTGTCCTTTATTTGCAGCCAGCATCCTCCGTATCATATCTTTCATATCCTCAGCTTTATTTTCAACGTTTTCTTCTTTGGTTAGTTTTTCTTTTTTTGTTATATCAAGAACTGTAGCATTATTGCCCTTTATAAAGTTACTAGCTTCATCTGTTAAAGTGTTGTTACTGTTAACACAGTTTCGAATATCGTCAACAAGTGTGAAGGCTTCGTCTTCTATAGACTTGATTACTTCAATGAGACAAGCTTCATGCATCGCACCATGCGCCATTAGTTTTGTAAGACTCACTACTCCATCAATTAGTTTTCCTGTTATCTCCATCATGGCCGACTTTATTATAGGTGACTGAAACATTAACAAAATATACTCAATCATGTTTAGCTTTTATTACTATTTCGTCAGGCACGATGCAAATGAATTATTAATTCTCACTCTTAGTAGTAATTTATAACTAAATTACCAGAAATTTTGCAAATATTTAACGTTATGCAATATTTATTACAATTGCTAGGCGACAACTCAGAATTTCTAGACGTTGGCAAACAGCCAATTGCAATAAAATTTGCTTGGTATTTAAGGTGACAAGCTGATCAAAACATTACTAGTGATGGTCATTTTTAATGTATGACAGGGTACACAATATACGGGCACAGTAAAGAGAAATTGAGAAGGATCACATTATGATGTCTATTACTACATGATATGATTTTTCTAAATATTAAAATCGAAAATTTGTTATCAAGTTTTCATGGCTATCTACAAGAGCTTGGTCAAATTAATATTACGTTATTTAACACCTCAAGGCTATCAAATTTTCGGGAATGAACCTTAATAGTTTCAAAAATTTTCTTAAGAAATTTTAAAGTATTTTTTTAAAACATACGATATCAGTCAATAACATTTCTCCGCTTCAAGACACCGTAAATATATCTCACATAAAATTCTCGTAAACATATTTTTTTTATACACCGGAAGTGACTAATTTGCTACAGATCTTACATTTTTTAACAGATCCGGTCTGAGTTAAGTGTAACGGTAATTGATTTTGCAATATCCGGTATACAATATCCGAGAAAATATGATAACATGGTAGGTAATCATCATTTCAGAGGGGTAAAAGAACAGGCGGTGTATTTGATGATATGTCATCTATGTGACCAATTAACATCAGAAAGTAAACATTCTACAAACGTAAACGGTAATAGAAAACTAACAAATGTATGGGACTGACGTTTCTCAGCTCTAAATCACCTGGAAAAGAAAATATAAGCCAATAATAAAAAAGAATAGAAGCGAATTTTTAAAGAAATTTGACTCAAATATTTGTGTTTTGGCTAAGGGGGAAGAAACTCAATAGTCGGAAGTGCGTTACCGACCTCTGAGTGTTTCCCTTCATGACAGATTATATTATAAATGTAAAACATTGACTATTGAAACATGCAGAAATTTACACATACCTAATTTTTGAACTAAAACATATGGATTTAAATATTAGTCCTAAACAGTTTATTTTGTAAGTTATTACATTTTAAAAACTATTTGGATTGTTACTAATAAAGGGAATTTAAAAAGTATTTTTTACTTGGTGTTTAATATTATACTACCTATATAGGTAATCATAGATACTTCGATCAACAATAGTACTGTTGATCGAAGCATAGATAAGAATCATTGAATCATTCTTCGAATTCTGATATTTCCTAATGGTTATTTTTTTAGCAAGTTAGTTCAATAGTAGCTGCAAGATTAACAAATGAATGAAAACTAAACGTAATATCTTGAGAGATTTTCTGTATAATTTAAAAACAGAAAATGGGACAGTTGGCAAAAATTCAAGGTCTTTGTCGAGTGTCCATTTGCAAACATTCACTCTTCCGCTTTAGAAAATAATGGGTTTGAGATAAAAACCAACTAAAAATGGAACTGCAATATATGTTCTTATGCGTCAGTTTTAATGTTTAGTTATTTTCAAAAACAATTTCAAATTCTAACATGTTTTGCTTGTAGATGTGTCATTAAAAATGTATCTAACCTATAATCTTGGTAGGTTGCATAGTAATACAATCACTTTTCCATTTAGCAATTAATTATACTCAAATCAGTAACAGAATATAATTAAGATTTGCGTAATTTTTTACTATTGTTGTAGTGATTTTATCACAAATGTTATATCTATTTTATGTTCTAAACGATAATATTCCCAAGGAGGGTTGGCGTCAGGCAGGCGGAAAAGAAAATGTTGGGTATAGATTTTGAAGGTTACATGGCAAGAGGTAGACCAAAGAAAAGGTGAATGGATTGTGTGTAAGAAGATATGATAGGAAGGGAGTTAACAGTGAAATGACGAGTGATAGAGTAGAATGGAAGGATAAAACATACTGCGTCGACCTCAAATAAAATTGGGATAAGGGCAGGCAGATGATGTTGTGATTTTAGCACAAGGATATGCTATAGCTTTCAATAATATAGTCTTTCAATACCGATTCTTATCAGGACATAACGTAACTAAATACACATTATCAACTCTTTTATCCATAAACATGTTGGTATTTACCAACTCAGATACCCTTCATTGATCTGAGGCCAACAGGAATTATTTTTTCCACTTGAAATAAAGTGTACAAATCTCAGTCAACATCCAGTACATTTTGTTTCGTTTGCAGACTACAATTAGAATTACACATCTATTTGAATCGCTCTAATTGTGGTTTGGTGAACCGTTTAAAAGTCGTAAAGTCTGAACCGACGATAAAATTGTCTAACCTTCGAGATGACGCACTTGATAACCTTCTTCAGGGTGTCGTGGTCGTGCCCGCAGACTCTCAGTAGAACATAAACTTCACCTTTTTGATCATATATCTGCAATTTTCATTTAAGTGTTATATGTATAAATTTGGATTAACGCTTTGAAGTTAATGGCCAGTTTGGTGTAAAGTACTGATGCACGCGGCTTAATAACGATTAAACCATACTATAAAATTGAATGAGTCTCTTAACTGGTGAACCAAATTTATGTAGTGGATCTTGCAAATATGCTAAAGAGTCAGAACATAGCTTCCTACTATTTACAAGAGTCTGCTGCTGCTTTTCTGTGATTGACCTTCTAAATCCCGATAGATAGTTAATTGGTAACGAAGCACGTTTTTTTTTTTTTAAATATGCTACTAAAAACCACTCGACAGGTAGCCGAAATTTTAACAAAACGAACAGAAAAAATCTTTTAGCAGAAATAATTACAACAACGAGTCAGAGAAGACGTAAAAGAAAGAGGAAGCGTCTGGATAGTGCGCAATTAGAAGAAACACTATTTTAAAATCAAGCGTAACATTACCATCTCTTCAAACAATCACCAACTAACATAAATTAGGAAAGTCTAGACTACGAAATGGCTCAGTAGGCAGTCTAAAATTACTCTTTCAGCGTAAATCATTAGCGGTGAATAGTGAAACAGCCATTCATCTTATCACCGGTTCCCATGTGTGGTCAGTTTGAATAATATACCGAAATCATTTAGCGATATAATGTGATGAATAAAATTAAAAATACGTCGCATCGATTGAATTTAAATTGGAAAAAAAGCTTGAGTGCTCAAAAAAAAAAAACATTTAATAAACTTGTAAGAGATCTGAGGGTAGAGGAACTCAGTACCTATCAGATTTTACTGAAGCACCTTATTGGGAACTCAGTGCCCTCAAATATACTGACAACTAATTCACTCATCAATCAGGATTGAGGAAGTCTGATACCAGTTGCTCCGTGGAAAACTGATATTCAGAAAAAAACGGTTGAATCGATCCCAAATAATCTTGCGAATAATAAAGACTAAGAAGGACGAGTTCATTTTTCCTAAAAAGAAACCCATATTTACTCATGTTTTTACTGTAAACGGGACTTATTCGCGATAATATTAAAGGTTACGATACCTTCTATTTTCCGACGTTTCAAACGGGTTATACCGCGATGTGAGTTCTCACATCAGTCTACCCGTGACCACGAGCGGTATAACCCGTTCGAAACGTCGGAAAATAGAAGGTATCGTAACCTTTAATATTATCGCGAATAAGTCCCGTTTACAGTAAAAACATGAGTATGTGTAAAAGTCGCGAAAGTTTAAAAAAAGTTAAACCCATATTTTAAAACTATTGTATATAACATGCCAGTTGAATCGCTTCAAAGAAACATTTCACTTATACTAAGAAATACTTACGTATCTTATCAATTCCTGGCTGGCGAAAAATATTTACTTTTTCTAATAAGTCAGTATCGCAGACGTTGAAAACAGTGTCTTAATAAAATAAGCATTGAATTCCTATAGATCGACATTATTGAAAATATGCAATGTGAACCGGACCCTGTGCTTTTGAACTGTATACCGAACCAAGCTATCATCAGATTAAGATTACCCAAAACTATTTCTAGATCACCATTTGAAATTCCATTAGAATTATTAATGAACATCGGAATAGAAAGGAAAAACCCAAATTGCTTTTAAATTCATATCTGATTCTCTTTATATGGAATCGTTTGTCACGTGAAGTTGGTATCTATTATTTTGTAAGGTATAAAAATTAACGACATCTAATGTAAATACATAACGAGCACTTTATTAAAGACAAATATTAATGTATAACGACATTTAATTTCAATACTATGGAACAAAACTTCTCCAATACTGCTTCGATTATATTTATTTGGCTGTACGCCAATTCGATTTGGTACTACACGTATATTTCTAACCTATTCGAAATATCCGAACTAATTTTATATTTATGTTAGTCCTAAATATGTCTATCATTAGTATATTAACGCATCGCTTACTAATCAGGACGGTCGTTTCTCTTTAAAATGACATCCGCTGAAGTTGTTTCAACCATGTTAACAAGTTCTTACAAACTTGTTAGATTAGCAGGATTCTGCATATAGATTTCGCTATAAGCAACAGTTTTCTCAACTCATCCAAAAGATGTCATATACTGGACATATGCCTCTCCTAAACTTATCTACAATAACAGGTCATGTGCAGCACGCGTTCAATGACTTCCAGCAATCTTTACCAGGTCAGCGAACCACCGGCTTACATTGGTCTTGAATTGGTCTAGGAAGTTCTAGTAAATTGGTTCATACATAGGTTTATTATTTGCATCAATTCAATAGATCTTATTCTGAATGCGGAGAATCTTATCCTGGCGGTCTACCTATGAGTGTACGTATGATAACTATTTATCTTTTGTATAGTTTTCCATTCCTGAGCTATCGTATAATATTAAAATATTTCTTACCGGTTTCATTCCTTCTCGAATCATGTTCTTGAGAGCCATTACGCTGTGCACTGCCTGCGCAGGATCATGCCCTATGAGTGCATATCCACAAACAACCATCTGATGCAGAGCCTTCTCAGCTAGCATCGAGGTGTCATTTTGTTTCATCATCAAACACTGATCGAGCTAAGATATTGAAATAAATTAAATTTAGTAAGCTTAGGATAGAATGCAAAAATAGATGTAATGAATACATCTAAATACAGTGCTTCAATGATCAGCAGTAGTTTTATATTTTATTCAACTTTATCCAGACCACAGAATACATAATAGTATTAGTACAGAAGACTCACCGCGAAAAGTAAATTAAAGAAATAGGGAGCCTTGGTGTCAAAACATTAAGTTCAATTCAGATCGCACATCGCCGAATCACCTACGATCATATTTACCTACAATTGCGTCTCTTCCTATCTCTAACTAACTCTTATCTGTTCTGACGATGTCTAGTCGACCGGCATGCCTGCCCGGGCAGGCAGCCGGCCGACTAAACCTAAACTGCGGAGTGAGGCCCCCCTGTCCAAACTCCAGAATTCCACTACACTGGACTAATCAAACAATCTAATGATAAATATGTTTTCATATTTCTCTGCTTACAAATTTTAGCAAGCTCAAAATTCATCCCACGTTTCACTATATGAAGTTCCTAAAGCTAACATGTTCAATATTTTGTAATAATTATAATTTTGTATAAATGTTGCCTAAAATTAGGTCGTATTGTTTCAAACAGCAGGATGTGTACATGCTAGCTTACATTGAAGTATTTGCGCTAAGGAAGTGTGATGAATACATTATATGTTTATTTAGATTAAACCGTGTTTGCAAGTTGTTTGAAAGGTAAAACATAAAATACAGTATTGCACCAGCAAATGTTATTGCGTTATAAATACGATTACTTTCAAATAAATGTATTACTTTTTCTTTTTACAAATTTTACAAAATAAAACGTGTTTTTGTACGTTATCATATCATCGTAAATCTTCTAAATACGAAATATATTTTTATATATACATACAAGTGAAGCGACAAAAGTAATACAATGAATATCTGAAGTAATTTTATTTGACTTTATTTTTAACTTAAGCGAAACAAAGATTTAGTAAAGACAACTGCAGTGCCGTTCATATGTAAATAAATATAAATATAAATAAATATTTCGGACAACTTACACACAACGTAATCTAGTCCCAAACTAAGCAGAGCTTGTATTATGGGTACTAAACTATTGATATAAATACATAAACATACTTTTTTTTTTGTAAATACATACATATTATACATAGAAAACACCCAGAATGTTTGTGGATCACACAAATATGTAGTCCGACCCGGGAATCGAACCCGAGACCTCTTGATCAGCAGCCGCATACGCTAACCACTAGACCAACAAGGCAGTCATGTATGTGACTTGACAAGACTCGACTAATACGTTTTGTCCTTTTCTGCCCAATAACCTTCTAAATGCAAATCTTTCTTAATTTAGAACTAGCTTTTGACCGCGGCTCCGCTTGCGTGTAGATTCGTCATGGCGGTAAATAGTAGCCTATGTGTTATTCCGATATGTAAGCTATATTATTGTGAAGTTTCATCAAAATCTATTCAGTACTTTTTGCGTGAAAGAGCAACAAACATACATACACACATACTCACAAACTTTTGTTTATAACATTGGTCCTTACTAATATTATAAAAGCAAGTAAGGATTAGCTTTAGCCTAAGACTTCAATGATGTCAAATAGTCTTTCTTCTATCAAGGTTTCAGGAATCAGAATTTAATTCCTAAATTACAGAACATTATATTGTTTTAAACTTTCATGGTCAGTAACATTTAAATCTGTGGGATTGCTACCATGTACCTTTTTGTTTGTGAGTATCCGATATTTCGGCGCTGTTGCAAGCGCCATGATCACGGAGTAACTGAAGATCTTGCGGGTGGGATGTTATTGGCAGACATATCGGTCTACCCTCTTTCGAAGTCTTTTACTACGATCGCCCCGGTACCGGGGGGGATCGTAGTACAAGACTTCAGTTACTTCGTGATCATGACGCTTGCAACAGCGCCGAAATATCGGATACTCACAAACAATAAGGTCCATGGTAGCAATCCCGCAGATTTATATTTAAACTAGTTGACCCAGCGAACTTCGTACCGCCCAACTTTAAAATTCCAGAACTTGATCGCAGCGCCACCTACCGGGTCCAATTGCGAATCTAAACCATTCCCAGATCCCCTTGAACACACACAAAAAATTTCATCAAAATCGGTCCAGTCGTTTGAGAGAAGTTCAGTGACATACACACTCACACAAGAATTATATATATAAAGATATTACAGAACATTATCTTTTGCCGAATAACAAAACAAAATTTGTAATTATATTACTTGTTTTGACTAACCTGTTTCTCTCCGTTACGTCGTATAACATCAAGCATGTCTTGAAGTTCCCCCAATTTATCTTGAATATGGGTCGTACCGTTCTTCAGTAATATCTTAATCTTTAAGAGCACCATATCTACTGATCTAAAACAGAAATGTGAAATAAGTGAAAAATGCTCATAAATCCATAAGAATTTAAAGGTTCAAACAAAAACAATCGGTTGTCTGTAAAGTCGGTTTACTGACGATAGTTGAACGTGACAACGTCATAAGATTGTGCCTCTTTGTCGCTCGTTCCGCGCTCTCGCTTGCACTTCAAGCTTTAAATGGAACACCTCAGAGCGAGGTAACGCCGCATGAGTCATGTTTTTTCGTGCGTGCAGCCGGCTCCATTTCCAATTATAAGACGTTGTCACGTCAAAAGAAACTCGGTCAAAATAAGTTTATATGTTTGGGAGCTACAAAGCCACAGACAGATCCACAGACATGTTAAGCTTATAACACCCCATTATATTTGCTTGGGGGTTTGAAACGCATATGGAAGCTAGTAATATTTTAAAGTCGACAGTTACTCTGTCTGACTCCTTGTCTGTCTGTTACGCTTTCATTGGTAAACCGGTGCACCGATTTGATACTTTGATGATACTTTGATTCTGGAGGAAGGACTGTCTGGAAGGAATGTCCGTGTGATGACGGATTAAGAATACAGAGTGTCACCACCCCTATTCATCCCGCGGGTGTCGTAAAAGGCGACTAAGGGATAATAATAAATAACTACGTAAGACAATATCAATTCAAAGAGGAAAACTTGAAACTAACCCTATACCAACCCGTCTGGCTAGCGTGGTATAGTAGGCCAATACCTCCTATCTAAGGAGAGGCCTGTGTCCAGCAGTGGACTGTTAAAAGATGTTGATGATGATGATGATGGGGAGAAAGGACATAGGCTACTCTTTACTACAATAACCGACATGCACAGGAGTAGAATTGCGAGCAAAATGTAGTAAATGCTCACAATTTAAAATTAAGATACTCATAACAAACCAAAACAGATGTCTGAAACTTTTCTTATAATATTAACACACCGCTGCGCTGTCTCAGATAACACTTGTTATTACTGCTATATAATAAGGTACAATTTGATGAATAGTTCTGCATTAATAACAAAAAATTTAAATGTCTGAATCTCCAAATTTCCTTAGCTATATTGTTCCAAAAATTAAAAATTCTTAAAAAACTTACTTTTGCAAATCAACCTGAAACTTCTTCTCGAGGCTCTGCAGCAGATCCTCGCCTAATTTGTGAGTGATTTCATCTTCAATGACCTTATCTACCTCTTCTTTGTCGACTTCAATTCCTTCTGTCAACTGTTGGTTTTAAAATTTCAAATTTAAAAAAAAATAAGATTACTTCATTCCTTTTCAAATTTAGTTGCAATAGATCTAACATATTTCTATAGAAGCTTATGAAACAAATATCACGTGTGAAGCTATTAAAGTCTGTTGGATCTTTACTACCCTCCTTTCCCACTTCTTATTGAGAGTTCGAATCCCACAGGGGAAAATAAACTACGTCATCCTTAAATAGTGTCACGCAGTTCGAATATAGTATAATATGTGTAAAATTCCCCGCGACAGAAAATCTAAATTAATACCAGAGTTACCACTTGTTATTGCGGCTCTCGCTAACATTAAATAAAAAGCACAAGTTAATCCAAACGGAAAATTCGTAACAAAAAACCTTTCTTGTAATACTAGAAACTGCTAAAAGTTCTATTTTTAGATTTTCAATTATACTAAATACTGATAAAATGCAGACGCCACAGAACAAAAAGCAGCACGGTAGGCGTTCACTTCTGTCAAAGCATAAACCCAAATGGACTTATGCATTACACTGTTATATTATACAGAAACACCATGTATGTGTGAATGTTTGATGCCTTGTTTTAATTGTTATGTGTGAGTTCATAGTAAGCGCTGGTTCCCACTACGCCGGACCGGCAAATCTGCCGGAAACCGGACAGAGTGTTCACATTACACCGGAGCCTCGGACAGTCAAGTACTCAGCTCGGTTAAATTTGGACCTGTGCACACAATGGACGACGAAATTGTTGTGTTGTGGTGGTATGTTAATAGAAGGCAAAATAAAAGAAAATATTGGGTACATTCTATTTTCGAATGACAGCAATCACTTTTGATGATTAAAGAAAATGGGAGCGCGGGCAGGGCGAGGGGAGCACAGGTGCTGCGAGCGGGGGACAGATACCGGCACAAACTCGTTCACATTACTCCGGTCCGGTGTTATTACCGGACGATCGTAGTGACAAAACGCACGGTAAAAATGCCGGACTCGGGATAATGTGAATAGCTTCATATAACTTGTACAGCCACTAGCCCTTCCGGCAGTTTTACCTCTGCCGGTCCGGCGTAGTGGGAACCAGCGCTAACAGGAAATTGTTTTTGTATACGAGTCCTAAAACGTGTAATTGTGATTACCCCCCCCCCCCCCCCCGCGAAAATAGACTGTTTTGTAACGGAAAAAGACACAATGTCTACTCCCCTCTGTTCTGCGGTGCTCTATGCTGTAGATCATGATTCATGAACGATATCACTTACGGACATAAAAGACCTTTCTCACATTTCCCCATGAAAATCTAAAGATGTGACTGCCCAGATCGCCTAGTAGTGTAAGCGGTCGCCACGTAGCTTTCTACTAAACCAAATGTCGTTTGTTCAAATCCCACGTAGAACTACACTGTGATTCACAAATTGTTTTTTTTTTTTTTTTTTTTTCTCTGAGTCTGAATGTTCTTTGTGTCCGTTTCATGTATGTTTCTAAAGTCCCCCGCGACACAGGATTTATATTCCTAATGCAGTTGTATTTTTAAAGAAAAAAAAAGTCCAAAGACAATTTAACGAAAATAATAACAAATTAATCAAATTCTCCTCACCGCAATCACAGCCCACAATAATAAAAATATTCTCTTGACACTCCTCATATTGAATTCGTCGATCACTCCACAAGAGACTTAAAATAGTCGATCTATAAATAATTCCATTATATACGTCGTGATATATTTTTATGACTGGTGCCGTAAAAATATATTTTATAGTTATCGAAGTGTGAATAGGCTATTTTATATAAGTGAATGGTTTCGATATGATTTAATGTAGTTTCATCTCGACATTACAAGCTTAGCTATTGGACGTCGGCGAACGTAGGTAGGAGAAAGATGTTTGAATCTCACCAAGTGACATGGGTATTGAGGTTTAAGTTCCTCGTCATCATCTTCCTAGACTTTATTCGTAAGATTATTTCTGGTCGGCTAGTTCAACCGGTTTTACCTGAATATCAGTTTTGCCACGGAGCGACTGGCATCGGACCTCCGCAGGAGAACTGAAATTCGTAGGTTGAACTAGTAGTCAGTAAATTTGAGGGTACTGACTTCCCAATAACGATTGCCATATATATTCATGACAACCGGGACCGACCGCTTTACGTGCTCTCCGAGGCACGGGCGTGAATCACTGCCAAACTTCCAAACTCCGGGTGGCGGCCCAAAAACAATAACACTTTTTGACCCGAGCCGGGATTTGAATCCGAGACCTCTGTATATTAATAAAACATTCTACTAAAATTGTAATGTGAAAGTTTGTGAGGATGGATGTTTGTTACTTTCACGCAAAAACTTCTGAACGGATTTGGATAAAATTTTACAATAATAAGGCTTAGCCTAGTAAATATCTTAGTGCAGTAATAAAGCTGGGAGAAAGAGGCAGAAACATCTCACAAAGCCGCCATGGTATAGGTAACAATGCTGCATTATATACACTCACAATGAGGATGCTAGCTGCATTCTACTCATGCTTTCCATCAGGCAGAGTAGTCACTTTTGTAGGCTTACATATATAAAAAATAATAATAACACATAGGCCATTTACTGCGATAAAGATATATACGCGCGCGAAGCCGTGGACCAAAGATAGTTTTATATTAACATTTATAATTATATTACGTAAATTTTTAAACATACTGACAATACTTTTCTTCCATTTTCTGCAGCGATTTATTTTTCGTGTGGCAAATCATCATGGACCGTCACCCCGCCGGGGTTTTCTTCGTCAGGGCGGTGTGTCGGACTCGAACCGACTAAAAACCACACGGTGCGCTGCGCTTCTCTTTTAGGAGGAGAAGTCCAGGTTCAGATCTCCTTCTGGACTCCTCCTAGCGCCTGCCCGCTCCTGTTGCGGGCTCCGTCTTTTGTAGACCCTTTCTTGGGCGGCGTCCGGCACACACAGACGCCGCCCCCTCGCTGATGACCAATAAAGCGGGTGGAGGGAAAACCCGTCCCCTCCACCCGCGGCCACACTCAAGGCAGCATGAGACGCAGATGTTCGCGCCTCTGCCGCCCGGTTCGCTGGCGGCGGATCTGGTCCGAGTGGAGATCCTCCCGGGCCTTCTCCGCCGCCTCGAATCTTAATCGCCTACACCAGCACCACAAAATAAAAGACAAAATGAAAAGATAAACATTTATACCAACAAGTAACAGATGCTTCATTTCAACACAACCAGTGTACGATCACATTTTAATTGGAATTCCTTTAGCAACGGTGGAGATGTACTGACACCCCGCGATGTTAGCCGATTTGATAGTTTTAAGTCTGGAGATCCAGCAATTAACATGGCAATGTTCACATACATCCTGATAAGAGAGAGCATTCTGTGGACAAAATATAGATGAAATACTTTCAATTGGATTCAAATCAGGATCCATTTCTATGAAATCTAATTAAAAATGGGGTTCTGGACTACAAGTTTTATGTACGCACCTTGAGTATGTTAGAAAAAAATTAAGTAAAATACGAGAGGGTAAGTCCTATCGAACACGTCGCTACATTTAATGTGCCCGCTTGCTTGCAGTATTACGGCCATTTTCATTAACCTATCTCTAATAAAAACTGGCGAGTATATATATTTTCTCTACTTTTTAGAAAAAGTTTGATTCAACGCATTCATTAATTTGCAGGATATTTTTTTCCTTATTACGTTTTAATTGTCAAAAAAATACCTTTTTAAAATTCAGACCGTTTTTTGATTGATAAGATATTCTCGTAGCTCTTGATATAGAAAAACTAGTATCATCCTTAGGCCTATAAACGATGACCATATAGTCCACCAAAAATGAAAAAATAATAAGCTTCTTACTTGCCCCAAGTTGTAACTTTGTCAAAATTACACGTATTCGTAAACAGGCAGATCGGCCTTTCTATTATCACAACGACACCCTTCAATCCGCTTAATCTGCAAAAAATAAAAACAATATTCGTAGGAAATATCATCACATAACATCAACAGTCTTTAATAGCCCAATGCTGGACATAGACCTCTCCTTAGCAAGGAGGTCTTGGCCTACCATACCACGCTGGCTAGACGTGTCAATATTGTTTCAAGTTTTCTTCTTTTCTCTTTATTTTTCAAGAGACTTTTCCCTTAGGGTATACCAGTCCCTTAAGGCTTTAATTTAAATGAATATCAATTCATGTATGATATGCTAGATTATACAATTTATAAGTTTTTTAAATGTCGGTATAGCCAAAACACTTTGAATAGGACCGACATCAAGAAATTCAGGTTTATCAGTTCCATTAATTCATTTCTTTTAGATCGATTCTTAACAGATTCTATCAACATATGTTGAAAATCGAAAAAAATTGACAATGTTATACATATCAAATTTTGGTGAGTTAACTTTACACATTAGAGGTTAAAAATATTGTGTGTTCATTATTTCAACTTATTCTCTTTTCAGTGATATTGTCTTGCATAGTTTGCTGCCTTAGTCGCCTCTAATGACACCATCACATTACAATTCATTATTGTAGCTGCATAATCATTCTATTCGTATTGACTTTACATATTTGAACTTACTTTCTCACACCCAGCAGTTCGACACAAATCACTTCTATCAATTTGCCCCAAAAGCTTATAAATCTGTGAATACAAGCATTTATTTAGTTACTAGACTGGTAAACTAAGAGATACTAATAACGGTTATTTAGAGGTCTTGGGTTAGATTGTATAACAGAGTCAAGCTGGGGCAAAAACTATAATTGAGTTTTTCTAATTAGGTATAATAATATATAAATATTTCGGTCATTTTACACACAACGCCATCTAGTCCCATAGCAACTAAGCAGATCTTGTATTTTGGGTACTAGACAACTGATATAAATACATAAAACTTTACAAAGACCTTCTTATAAGAACAGATTGGGGTCGATATAACCGAAAACACAAAAAAAATGTGTCTGTTTCTCATTTAAAGAAACTACTTCACCTAATTTCAAATTAGTCTCTTCGTGGTTTTCAAATTATTGACAATATAAAATAAAATTTTAAGAAGTCAGACGTACTCTCAATTTGAAATTGTAGCCCATTTCTCTAATAAGATTCGAAATATAGTCAACATATTCAAAAAAGGTTTCCGACAGTCTGAAACCAAAACAAATACATTTTATTAAATAGTGCCTATATCCAAATTTTCGCATATCAAATAACTTATTATATTACAACCTGATGTTCAAACATTTTCTTTTAAGATTTTAAAGTTAGAAAAATACATCTAAAAATATGACAAAATTACAAAAAGAAATAACTTGGGTTAGCTCCACCGGGGGGCGGTACTGCCCTCTCGTAGAAGACCAAGCTATAACGATAGCACTCATGCCTGTAGTGTTTCGTTGGTGAGTGCGAGATTGGAGGCCTAATGATGCAGCAACACCTCAATAGGCCGCCATAGTGAGGGTCCCTGCATTGTCTACATTCACAATGATTATGGTGAATATTCTACTCATGCTTTCCACACTTTTTGATTTGTGTAATCTCACCATTGTAATTTCAATGTAGCTTGAAACCTGAACCGGTTATTGTTTGAAATAATGAACACTCGCCTGCACGGTGTAATTCACAAATTGTTATTCCGAGTCTGGGTGTTTTTTGGTCTGTTTCTTGTATTTTTGTAAAGTCCCCCTCGACACAAGAATATATTCCTAATACAGGAGTTGTCTTTTTAAAAACAAAACAACCTACTTACCTCGTCAAAAAATTATAGTAAGCGCATACAAGACAAGCTGCAACTCTGTCATGCTGTCCTGTGAGATCCGTCTCTTCTAGAAGGCAGCTACACTGATTGACTCTCTCGCAGTAAAAATCGGGAGTTCCTAAGGGTGCGTACTGAAAAATAACTTCGAAATTTTTGATCTGTTATATTTGAACGCGTCGACATTACTATCATCAATTTACTACTATCACTTCCATATCCTCTTTTTAAAGTCATAGCCTATTTGTCCTTAAAAATGTAATAAGAATGCTTTAGAATAGCTTTATTTTATCGTTCACATTGCAAGACAAACTACATTTGATTCCGAGTACCTTAAGTGGAACGTCCCGAATCATCTTACTAAGCCGCCATATTATGGGTCACCATGCTGCATTGTATATGCTACATAGGCAATGAGGATGGTGAGCACCACTCCTGGATTCTGCTCATGCTTTCCACCAGGCATAGTACAGTCATTTTGGCTGCTGTTCTTTAAAAAATAAATGTTTCCATAACTGCTGAGTTTCATTGAACTTCTAGGTAATATTGAATGAACTTATTCGATTAAAACTATTTTCTTTACTATTATTTACCAATTTTTATTTTATAAGTTTGAAAACCATAACATTCTCAAGGTCAAACACCATCAGCAGGCTACCATATGTAGTCATAAGAGATAGTTTTTTTAGAACTTGACTGCCTTGTTGGTCTGGTGGTTATCGTATACGACTGCTGATCAAGAGGTCTCGGGTTCGACTCCCGGGGCGGACCAAATGTTTGTTTCGGAGTTTGGGTGTGTTCTATGTATAATACGTACGTATTTACAGAAAAAAAACGTATTTCACACATAATACAAGTTCTGCTTAGTTTGGGACTAGAGGGCGTTGAGTATAAGATGTTCGAAATATTGATTTATATTTAGTAATGAAAAGTCAATGTAATATATAGCACTGACCCTAAGTAAACTACCAATAGGTTTCAAATCTAATATGTAAATTATGAAAATTGAGTAGTTTTATAAAATATTGGTTACTAACCACGATAAAAACGCAGATGACACCAAATAGACAAACGTTAGTACACCACTCGATGAGAGAGTTATGATCTGAAAACAAAACAATTACTTATTTTAAATATTTTATTTCTTTTTTAACATCTACGGAATTATTTATATCAGTTGGAAATCGAAGGCACGACCTCCAACTTAGCAGTTAGTGTCACTAACAACTATTACTACAGGCTTTATAATATGTAAAAACTAGTTATTTCCCGCGGCTCCACCTACGTGTATAGGTTGTCGTGGTAAAAAACTATCTCTCCTCGGAGACTCAGGAGCTGGGAGTATGTATTGTTTCCACTAAAACACCCTGACGGCCCACTCAACTGAGAAGGACCTGGACCATGTTATTTCAGGTGCTCCCCAGCATCGATGCCGCACCTGTCATGTAAAGAGTAGCAAATCAAATCAAATCAAACCATTTTAATTTCAAATAAACCAATACAACGGCACTTTTGAAACGTCAAGTAGTCAGTCAGTAGTCAGTCGTAAAGCTAATTGTCTGTTCCAATTCGTAGATCCTATGGAGAAGAGCAGACAAGAAACTCCATGGACAAACTCTTTTCCAACAAAGTTTTTACAATTGTTGGTTACATTGTTTTAGGCATTTTATCAAGAAAACAGTTTAATGTGAGGACAATGTTATGATGCTGATATTTACATAGGTAGTGTCTAAAAAATAATTAAACAATATTATAATATAGCAGCAGAATTAGCTAATCTTATGCTACAATCAAAATTTCTCCATGCCAAATTTCATTGAATTAGGTATTGCGGTTTAGCTGTGACTAACAGACAGACATACAGAGGTACCTTTGAATTTATATAATTAGTTTTAGGTAGTGTTTTACCTGTTACTAAAGGCCGCGATGAATGGGTCTTTTCCATACCAACATGAAATCACCAAATATTCGCTGCTTTTAGTAGCATCATAACTAGATCTCTTCAAATCGGTTAATTCATGAAACAAACACACAGGACAGAACAAAAACAAACAATTTTACAAAATCAAATCATCAACTCATCAGTTGATTAAAACATGGAGACCAAATCATTTGACAAATCAACTTCTATTTGACATTCTGAAAATTCTTTTTATATTGTTTATTATTTTATCATAGAGGTTGTATCCTTCCTAGCCTTATTCCCAATATAATTTGGGGTCGTTTGCTACTATACCTTGTCCATTCCTTTATTATCTTTTTGACACATCACGCCTATAAAATACCGTATTTTTTTTCAAAATAATGTATTACAGTAATATTGTACTTTATAGACGCGTAGTGAAGTGCCCTGTGCATAGCTAACAATCACAGACTATAAAACAGTTCTTAAAATCGATATGTCGATTAAACGATTAAAATAATCGATTATTTTATAAAATAATTTAACTTGTGTAAGTATTGTTACTGTTAATTTAATAACATAAAAGTCGTGTGGCACTCGGGGACTGCCTCGGTAAAGCTATTGCATAGAATTTTTTATCAACTTATGCAATTAAAATTATTTATTTTTAATTTATAATGCATATTTTTTTTACATTATTTCAAGTTTACAAAACTATATACACTGTCTTTTTACCAACATACATTTTAACAAACTTAATCTTTCTTTCATTTTGGAAGTTAGGCCTTATTATGCCAGTCCACAAGGCCGGCGATATAAGCGATGTCAAAAATTACAGGCCGATCACCATACTATCTGTGTTCGCCAAGTTGCTAGAATCTTTGTTATGTCGTTACGTATCATGGTATATTAAGAGTGTTCTCGCAAACTCTCAACATGGATTTGTATCTGCTCGCTTGACTTGCACCAATCTTATGTATTTTATTGATGACATATCCCGTTGTTTAGACGATCGCACTCCCGTTGATTTTATTTATAATGACCTCTCGAAAGCTTTCGATATGGTTAATGGTTCCTCACAGTATATTATTACAGAAGTTATCGCTACTTGGTTTCGCTGGTACTTTTCACAAATTGTGCTCCTCATACTTGCGCGAGCGCACATCAAAGGTAGTAAGTAGTCAGTGGATATGAATCGGATCTTTTTTCTAATATATATCATTTGGTTTGGCAAAAAACGAAACCCATGTATGTCTTCGACTTGTTTGGCTTTCCTTAGGAAGTCACATCGAGCTAGCGCTATGTCGTGGCGTTCTAATAATGTTTTTCTCTTATCAGACTTTTTGAAATAAAATCCAATTTGTCCTAGCACTTTACCGAGTGACGATTTTCGGCCACGGAACAAACCACTATTTCTCAGTGAAATTACCATTCTTCTTAAGGTCGGAATTTCCTTACGTTGGCAGTACTCGTATATATGACGACGAATTGCATCGGCATCAAAATCGTCAATGCATGTAACTTTACAGGGCTGGCTTTTTTTCTTCGGTGTAGACTCCTTATTTTGCTCCATACCACTGCTGCCGTGGACTTCTTTAGAAATTTTCGTAACTGTAGTAACACAGATTCCTAAGGCGGCAGCAACACGGTTTCGAACCTGCGATATTGGTAACAGTGGTGCACCATTACGAAATTCCTTTTCAAAGTAATCTTGGAGGCGTCTCACAAACTCCCTCGATTGCCCTTTCAACACAGTTCCTTTCGGCATATTGGAGGTTTAGAATTCTATAAATTTATCAGCAATGGACATGAAAATATACAAATATATTGTCTTTTTACAGGTCACGCCTATAAATTACCGATATTTTTTTCTTTGGAATAATGGACTACAGTATTGTCGTACTTTATAGACGGGTAGTGAAGTGGCTTGTGCACTTTGTGCATAACTAAAAACCGCAGACTATATATAAAACAGTTCTTGAAATACGATAAATCGATTATACGATTAAAATAATCTATCATATTGTGGAGGAACTGGAATAGTGCTCGTCCGACATAAAGGAAGGATTCTCCGACCAGGCGAGGTGATCATGCCTGGCGGGCCACTGCCCAACAGTTGATGTTGGGATGTTGTATATATGCTAATCGGCGCGAGAATTTCACTTTCACGATTCAGGATTAGTAATTACTCCGTATAGATCCGAAAATAATTTGACCTCATTTAAATATTGTTTATGTAAATTTAATAAAACAAAAAGGAAATTTAAATAATATGACTTCAAGATTGATTACTTGCAAGGAATCAACTCGAAATTTTGGAATTTAAGTTCAAAACTAAGAATAAAGAACAATAACTCTGCATTAATTTATTTATTTCTGGACGACTGCCTTAAAATGTAACTATGCACACGATAGTACAATTAAACTTTGAAACGCGTGGTTAATAATGTCTAAATGGTTAATAAAGCTTAAATCCAGAGTTATGAGCAAATACATTTGAAAAACCACATAGTACTTAGGTACTAAACCGACCTGCAAGTGACTGTGTTAGGATGTTTTCTTTATTCTGGGCTAATTATATATCATAATAGTCACTTTTATTTATTTGCAATATTGATATTTATTTTATATTTAATATTTACATACAAGCATCAAAAATTCTCCTGCATCATCGCGTTCCCAAAAGACATATTACTTAATTATTTAACAAACTAACTAGGGATAGTGGATATACAATTGAATCATGTAATTTAAAATTATTACAATCTATCTATCCATCAGACTCTTCTACATAATTTAAACTAGACTAATCAGATGAGAGCTCCGTTGTATTTTTTAAATTATTATTTTTATTATTTTTTATTAAATATTTCTTATTTAGTGATCTATCATTTATACTTATAATTATTTCATATATAATTTAAAAAACTAATTAACGAATAATAAATATTAAAACTAAAAATATATAATTAAATCGATTGAAAGTTCTTCCTCAATAAAATTGATTTTAATTTCAAATCGAATCGGTGACGTGCAAGAGCGTCACTATTTTCGAAATTTCTTGAACTGTCAAAAAGATATTAAACGAATGGACAGAGTATAGTTCAACAGGTTTTACCTGAATATCAGATTTTCAACGGAGCGACTGACGTCGGACCTCGTCCATTTCTGATTCCATCTAATTGAAGTAGAAAACTCTGAAAGTCATCTTCATCTTCCGAGCCTTTATTCCCAAGTTTATTTGGGGTCGGCTACTAGTTCAACCGGTTTTACCTGAATTTCAGTTTTTCTATGGAGCGACTGGCATCGGACCTCCGCAACCCTAAGGGAGAACTGAAATTCGAAGGTTGAACTAGTTTTCAGTATATTTGAGGGCACTGACTTCCCAATAACGATTGCCATAGCTGTTCATGACAACCGGGACCGACAGCTTTACGTGCTCTCCTAGGCACGGGCGTGAATCACCGCCAAACTTCCAAACTTCGGGCTGCTACTAGGAATAATAGAAAACTCTGAAAGTACCAAGCGAATTTTCATACAGTTTCTACCCATGGATAGTGTGATGAACAAAGAAGAATTAGGGAGTATTATTGTTTTGGTTATTTCTATAAAAGGATAGGCAGAGATAAAAGCCTGTGTAACACCCACTAGTATATTCCTACTTTCTTAATAACCGACTTTAAAAAAAGGAGGTACTCAATTCGACTGTACTTTTACTAACATTCGATTGGGAGAACCGATTTTGATAGCTCTTTTTTTACTTAAAAGTGGTGCCTCCCAGGTCCACAAATAGGAAACCAGGATCTGATGATCCTGAGGATCCTGGAGAAATCGAGGGAACTCCTCAAATATTATAGGTACCTATACCTGTTGCGATTTGGTTACTCGAAAAAGTTTTTCTTTGAATTCTGACTGATTCTGACTCTGTCCACATGAATGTCGGTTATTGCCGTAGAAAGTAAACGTTTCTTCAATAATCGATATATCCATGAAAAATTTCAGATTCGGTTTAACCGAGAAAGTGTGTGAATTTATATTATTGGTATGAATACATGCCTAATGACAGAATTTTGATGTTTTTATGATGAAAAGCTGTAAATGTCCCTAAATAGTCGGAAAAAATCTACTTTATTTAGAATTTTGAAAAACATTAAGAGAGTGACAGGTCACTTAATTTCGAAGTATAAGATTCATTTTTTGTCAGATTGAAGTTGCTTCATGGTCCTTATAAACAATCTTGGAACAAGTATTTATCTATACTAATATTATAAAGAAGTAAAGTTTGTGTGTTTGTTAAATTGTAAGGGGTAATCTCAGGATCTACTGAACCGATTTTAAAAATTCTTTCACCAATAGAAAGCCACATTATTGCTGAGTGTCATAGGTTATATAAAAAACCGAAAAATAAAAAGGCTTTTACGTGGTAGTCCGTTTTGCAAAGTGAATCGGAGAAAAAACGGTCGAATGAAAGCGGTTCTTACGAACGCTGCCTTAATTATGAAAGATATATTTTTGAGTTCTAGAGAAAAGATGTGGAGCTTGAAAATGCCTACAAAAAAGTCAACGACAGCATATGTCTAACTTTTATATTTAAGTTATGCACAACGAAGTGGGCACGGGTCAGCTAGTGTTTAAGAAACAGTAAGTTCCCAATCATGTAAATACAGGCAAAACCGCCTGGTACAGCGAGAGTGTTAGAGTGTTATAAGCTAAATTAAATCCCAGACGTTTAACACGTAATATGTAGGTCATCACACCAGCGGGAGCCGACATCAAGACTTCAAACAGAAATATAACCTTGTTTTTAAAATATTACAAACAACCATTAACTCGCATGGTAATTTAATGGAAAATATTAGCCGGCATTTCTTTTAAATCAGTTTTGAAAATATTTGATTTATCGGATCTATCATCATCGTCTAAATCGATAATAGTAGAGTTGTGTTACAACCTATCAAACATAACGTGCATGGTTTTTTTTCATGAAAAAGGAGTTAAACAATGCAAAAGATCACCTGGAGGAAGACGATCAGGGCTCAGGGATTATTTTATTATATACTAACTTTCTTAACAGCTGTGCCCACGTGTATATCGATTATTGTGATAAAAAGTAGCCTATGTTCTTTCTCAGGCTGTAGTTTTTGAGTTAATCGCGAATAGACAGACAAACTCGCCGGAGGACTTTATTTAAAAAAATAATAATTTAAGTGACTACACTGTGCCTGATAGAAAGTTCTCTTAGATCGAAAAATCTCTTTTGTTTTTATTTTCTTTAAAAATTGGGTAGTTAAATTATCATTTTTAGGGTTCCGTATCCGAATGGCAAAAAAACGGAACCCTTATAGATTCGTCAAGTCTGTCTGTCTGTCCGTCCGTATGTCACAGCCAATTATTTCCGAAACTATAAGAGCTATACTGTTGAAATTTGGTCAGTCGATGTAATCTGTGAACCGCATTAAGATTTTTACATAAAAATAGAAAAAAAACAATACATTTTGGGGGTCCCCATACTTGGAACTGAAACTCAAATTTTTTTTTTCATCAAACCTATACGTGTTTTTGAACACCTATCTTTAGATACACCATCTATGGATAGGTCTTCAAAAATGATGTTGAGGTTTCTAATATCATTTTTTTCTAAACTGAATAGTTTGCGCGAGAGACACTTCCAAAGTGGAAAAATGTATGTCCCCCCCCCTCTAACTTCTAAAATAAGAGAGTGATAAAACTAAAAAAAAATATGTTGTACATGACTATGCAAACTACCAACGAAAACTGGTTTGAACGAAACCTAGTGAGTAGTTTTTTTTTAATACGTCATAAATCGTAACACGCAATTTACCTTTCATCCAATCAATACACTAGTATAAAAACATCGATGAAAGTTACAACGAACTACAAGAACTTTTATATGGTGTTACTTGCTGATACGGAACCCTTCATGGGCGAGTCCGAGTCGCACTTGGCCTCTTTTTTTTGTGTTGTGAGGTTATGACTAGTGTACTTGAATTGGGTAGTTACATATTAATATTTTCGGTTTTGATTAATTTACTTAGATTTTATGATAAATGTTAAAACTACTATTACGGGACTAGACTACTACGGGAATTAATGGTCCGATTTAAAAAGTTCTTTCAGTGTTAGATAGACCATGGATCAAGGAAGGCTATGGGCGTACCAATGAACAATGTTTCAAAATCGGTTTTTTTTTCCTCTTGAGAGCTTCCGCTGCTTGCACTGCGTAAACGGTTCAAGTTTAGAAAGATCCTATATGTCAGAATTGTTCCCTTTTAAAACTTCTAAAGAAAGTTCGCGACAGCATAATTGTAATATCATCATCAACAGCCTTTAACAGTCCACTGCTGGACATAGGCCTCTTCTTAGAAAGGAGGTATTGGCCTACTACACCACGCTGGCCAGACGGGTTGGCGTAAGGTTGGTTTCAAGTTTTCCTTCTCTTTGCATTGATGTTGTATTGCGTATTTTATCCCTTAGTCGCCTTTTACGACACCTGCGGGATGAATAGGGTGGTGACACTCTGTTTTCTTAATCCGTCACCACACGGACATAATTGTAATATATATCAGCATATCTTTTAACTTTGGCTCACTATAACCTTTTTAGGGGAAACAAATTTATTACCGCGGTATAACATTACGCTACTGGTAATAATCGAATCGAAGTCAGTTAGACATTTCAGTCAGGTCAGGTTCATTATTTACTTTATAAATACACACAGAATCTGTTCGCTGACCACTGTTTGTACATCAGCTTTCGTCGACCTTTCTCCCCGACTCTGTGCAGATACAAACTGTTTTTCATCATTAAATCGAAACTAATTTACATTACAAGATTTTAGGTTAAATAAATATGTAACGCAAACTCTTGGCAGCTAGAATACCTATATAACATAATTTCAACACTTGAAATTCTTGAAATTGAAACACGTTTATTCGAGTATTAACTGCAATGGAAATTTCCAGAGCTTTGGTCTTCAAAATGAATAAAACGCTTGGGAGCTTCTGACTTTAATGTGTCTTTGGAGATTTTTTATGTTATTATTAGTAGACAGTAAAGAAGCGAAGTCGAAGCGTCCATAGCCTTGTGTCCTTAGGTGATTGAAAACAATCACCGAGGGCAAGCAACGACGACGCGGTCACTACCTAGATGGGTGACCGTGGGTGGCCTGATGTGATAAGAGAGTTTCCGTGATTCGGAAGTCACGTTAAGTAGTCGATCCCGGTTGTTATCACAAGATAACAGTCGTGTAAGCTTAGTTGAAGGCCTTCGGGCGGCTTAAAAAATCCAACAGCAAGATTATGTAGCTACAACGTTGTCTTAAAAGTTCCCGTGAAAAGACGTGTGGCCATAACCCTCTCCTAAGAGGAGACGTTATGGGTTGTTGATAGGAGAGTAAAGAATAGTGTTGACTTAAAGCTGAAGTGGTCATATCTTCAGACTGCTGGCGCCGATATATATTATAGGGCAGACCACGATTAGGGAAACATAGTGTAAGGCAACGCCGTATGATGATACAGCGCGATAGAGCGATGGCTTGAGAGAAATGACTTTCAGCGAATGGATACTGACTGCACGGTTGGCCTAGTGATTTATGCGATCGCCTCGTCGCTTTCTACTACGCCAAGTGTAGTGGGTTCAAATTCCACGTGGGATAACACTTTGTGTGATTCACAAATTGTTGTTCCAGAACAATTTCTGTTCTTTGTGTCCGTTTCATGTGTGTTTGTAAAATCCCCCGAGACACAGGATTTATGTTCCTAATGCGAGAGTTTTTTTCAAGACAACTCCACGTATGTGTCGTCACACACTACTACTGACTACGGATTTTCGAACTTGAATAGGTGCATCCTTGCACACTGATATTGTTGTTTATTGCTTCTTCAGTAACATTGTTTAATCCAGTGTCCTGAAAATCTCGATCCATACTTTTCCAGCGAGGTTTTTAGCGTATTAGTTATTATATAAGTATAAGTACGTAAGTAGTATAAGTAACGCTCATTAAAAATAAATTAAAAGGGTATATAAGTATATTTTATTTTGTTACGTATTCAAGACAATGTAGAAAAGTAAGTAAGCACGTCTATTTCTTCGAAAGTTGGCTCCAATTTGGTGACTTAGGATTATCTTCGAAATGATCGTGTGATCCGACACAGGTAATTAGACGAACAGTCAGGAAACATACAAAAGCGACTGCATTTTTGACATTCTGTTGTGTTTTGAGGCTCAGCGTCTACTGTACTATCTAATTGGTTGTCTGGTGAATATTCTGCTGAGGTTTGAGGTTGCGCACAAGAGTTTTCGACGGAAGATTGGTTATTAGAATCTTGCCAGTAGTTATCAAATGATGTGGCACGGCTAAGACGCTGGAGCTGAAATGTTTTTTTTTAAATATATATTTAAGCCCACCAAAGTGACTCCACTCTACCTAATGGAAAGCATGAGTAGAATCCAGGATTAGGGGTCACCATCCTCATTGTGAGAGCATACAATGCAGCATAGTGACCCACACCATGGCGGCTTAGTGAAATATTTCTGAATAGAATGATTGGGCCTCCGGTCTCCGGAGGAATGCCGTCATTTTATTTTGGTCTTCTATCTGAGAGTAGTACTGCTCCGGTCGAGCCGGGCCATTTGTGCTGAAATCAATGTGGCTCTACTACCTACTGATAGATAGAAATAAGATCCATTGTATTTTGGATGGATGGATTGGAAAATTCCATTTTGTGAGCATTTTTGTAATATCATCATCATAATTTACATTATGATTATTAGTTTATCACTATCAGTAGTCTCATTACCATCTACACAAAGGTGTCACTTTGATAGTAAAGGATTATTATTACATATTAAATTTTACTATAGTTCTTACTATAAAATATTATAAAAATATAGTAAACTAGCTTTCGCCCGTGGCTCCGCCCGCGTGTATGTCGGTTATCGCGGTAAAAATGCCTATGCCTTTCCCAATTTCAGTTCTATCTTCATACCGAATTTCACCAAAATCGGTTCAGTGGTTTAGGCCTGTCTTAGTAGTCTCGTCGTGGTACAACTCAATGGAACTAGTGGGATAGACTAAATTATTTTATCATTTCCATAGCAGTCTCCACAAATGGGGAAGTAATACCAGGGCCTGTCAGAATTCCTTCTTTCTTTACTTCCATCAGGGTAACCTAATGGTTCATTGATCCCCGTTCATATATACTTATAGTAAAACAAAACAGTAGGTATTATCGGTCTACTTACAACTGGCATCTCTAATATCGAATTTAACTTTGGTAATTCTGGTATGGACAACTGATCTAGGTATCTGCAACAAATTTCTACATATACATACTTTAAACAATTGCTATAATCATATTGAGCAGGAATTTTGGTTACCTACAATATTTCAGCTGTTAGAGCGATTTGTCACACATTTGTTAGATCGCATACTAGGAATAGCGGTTGATTTCTAGTCATGTTGTGTCCCTACTATTGGTACTGAAATATGTTCTAAAACGAAACATCGAATTGCACCTGTCATAGTCACAAATGTACTGAGATTAAAAGGCAATGATCAGTCATCATCACCAGCCTATCGCAGTCCACTGCTGGACATAGGCCTCTCCCATTGCACACCATTGTGATCAATTTTGGGTTTCTCGCATCCAGCTCCTGCCAGCCATCCTGCGACGTAGTGTAGAACGCCCACAGGCAAAGTGGAGTAATGACTTACTCCACTTTGCCTGTGGGCGTCCTACACTACGTCTGTCGAGACGCGGTCTCTACTCCAGAACTCTTCTACCCCAACGGTCATCAATATGGCCAGCCCACTGCCACTTCAGCTTGCTAATCCGTTGGGCTATGTCGATGACTTTAGTTCTCCTAGACCTCAGAGAAATGATCAGTGCCACTTACTCATTGACTGCTTGTTGGTCTAAAGGTTAACATATGCGACCGCCAAAAGCGAATTTTTACCCGGGCCAAAAGCATTACCTATCGAGTTTTACTGATGAAAAAAAGTTGGGATCTTAACCCCGATACCTCGGTACTCCGAGGCTGAGATACACTTCCAATGCTTACAACTATAAAACGTAAAAGGTTAGGAAGATGATCAATGTCAGCTAATTCAGTTACAGTTATAAACAGGATGGGTCTATCTCGTCTTTCTTTTAAAAGTGTATTCTAAATAGTAAGGTCCAATGAAGTTGTCACGCCATTTAATCACGCAACATGTAGCTGCTTATCTAAAACAACCATATAATTAAAATACCTGTAAAAAGAACATAGGAATCGGCCTATTGAGCCACAGGAACCACAGTCTGTATCGTTCTCACAAAGCATTCTAGGATCTCCTAAAGGATAGAACTGTAAAATAAATTAAAATTAAACTCAAAATTCGTAAACTACGTTAATAATAACTGTTTTAGATTTTCGCGACTTTTACACATACTCGTGTTTTTTGCTATAAACGGGACTTATTCGCGATAAAATTAAAAAGATTTTGTTATTCCTTCTACTTTTCGACGTTTCTAACGGGTAATACCGGTCGTGGTCACGGTCTATCCTTTTTAATTTTATCGCGAATAAGTCCCGTTGACATCAAAAAACATGAGTAAACATTAATAATGTTTGTTTTATTCTAACTAATGCGCATCTTCTTTTTGTTAATTCTTGTTACTTTTTAATAAGCATTATAAGTTTCCAAAAAACTATCATTTATGGACTCCTAAGAGTCCAAACGGAATCAAAAGAACTTTCAAAAGTCTTATATCTACCTATAGATGTGCTTAAAAAAGAGGCATTAGAAGTTGATCAAAACACAACAATACACACACAAATCACGATAGTATTTTAAGAAAGTAAAGAAACAAATCTAAGTCTTTGTAAAGTGGACATAAATAAATACTAACAATAACCCATAACAGAAGCAGCAGAGGCACTATATACTTAAAATACTTCGCAAAGCTGTAGCTGGGCTCTGAAACAAATTAACACATACCTAAAAGAAAATTATTATATAAATTTATTAAGCCTAACAAAGTGACTCTACTCTGCCTGATGGAAAGCATGAGTAGAATCCAGGAGTAGGGGTCACCATCCTCATTGAGGGTAGGTAATGCAGCATAGTGGCCTGGTCAGATGTTTCTATATCATTCTCCCGAATGATTGGGCCTCCAGTATCACACTCACCAACGAAATACGACAGTAAGAATACTGTCATTATTAGGATGGTCTTCTGTGTGAGGGTAGTACTGCCCCGGTCAAGACGGCCCATTCGTGCTGAAATCAGCGTGGCTCTGTTACGTACTATCTACTGGTACTACCTATCTTGATATAAAGAAGAAGTTAGTCTACTTCACGCTGCTTATATTATTTAATATCAAACCAAACATGGCAAATGGCATGTGCCAGACGGATCAGTACAAAGTTTGTATTTCTGTTCTTCTGCATCGTTTGTGCCCTTTGTTGCTTAATACGATATCGATGAAGTAAACAAGGACAGTGATACTTCTTGGCCATAGTTTAGAATCCAGAAAACAACCATATCATTGACAGCAATATGTATCATAAATTTTTATCAAAGTTGCACTCAGACTTTAGTGCTGTATCTAAGCTTCATATTCCAGAAAAAAATACCTATGCAAGGGCAATAACAATAGTAGCAGAGATCTTCTCTTCTTGACCTATCTCCCATATCAGTAACTTCCATCACACTGTCAAATTAAGCTGCTGACTAAAAATATGTTTATCTTTTGTAGTAAAGAGCTTCTCCATAATTCATATTGTTAAATTGTTCGAATTGTCTCAATGCAATTTACGTTGCATTGAGACATTTTGAGGTGTTTATCTTTTGGATTTACACTGATGTCAATTTCATCATTCATTTTATATTTTTTTAGCAAGCATAGATAAATAGACTGTAATGACTATGGAAACCATAGATATTTATTTAACTGAATTGTTCATCAAGGTTAACGCTAATTTTCTCCAAAACGTCCTACAAAACTAATATTCATATAAGTTGTTAGAGTCATAGTTTTTATAAAGGCAGTTCAAAGTATAAAATCCTGAACTAGATACAAAGAATACTGAAAATCAGAACAACATAGATTCTACAAAGTGTTGGCCCACGAACCGAACCCGCAATAGTCTTAAACAACTACGCTCTCCGCACAGTAAATAAATAATAAATATTCCTAAACTGATCAGAGCTTGTATTATGGGTACTAGACAACTGATATTATACATAGAAACTCCAAAACAATATTTGTGGATCACAAAAATATTTCGAATGGAACTCGAGACACCACTGCGCCACCGACACAGTAAGATACGCTGATTTCAGCATGGCTCGACCAGTGCTACCTTTCAGACCACCCTCTAAGAGAAGACCAACCAAAAAGGGCAGTATCCATGCTATTGTGTTTCGCTGATAAGCGTGAAACTGGAGGCCCAGTAAAGCGAAACCATCTCACTAGACCACCATAGTACAGGTCACCATGCTTCATTCTAAGCTTCACAATAAGGCTGATAACCACTAACCTTGGATTCTACTCATGCGAATAGAGTCATTTTGGCAGGCTTAAATATAAAAAAGTCAATATTTTATTTCCTTTACCTAAAAATCATATCTTCTTCCTAGCCTTATTCCCAATATTATATGGGGTCGGCTACTAGTTTAACCGGTTTTAAGTGAATATCAGTTTCGCAATCCTAAGGGAGACCTTCGAAGGTTGAACTAGTTGTCAGTAAATTTGAGGGCACTGACTTCTAAATAACGATTGCCACAGATGTTCATGATAACCAGGACCACCGCCAAACTTCCAAACTCCAGGCTGCTATTAGAGATTTCCTAAGAAAAACCCAAAAACACTTTTTGGCCCGACCCGGGATTTAAACCCGAGACCTCTTGATTAGCAGTATCATATGCTATCTATTAGACCAACGAGGCAGTTCAAAATCATATAGAAGATAATAAAAAAAATTGTATGTGAGTTCTCAACCTCCATATCAGATAAAAAATATGTAATAAAAATAGTGTCACGTCCCTTTATCACAATCCTGCGACCAAGCGAGATGATCATTTTTGTCTGACCGATGCTCATGCAGCTGAACCTATCGAGCGTGTTGTAAATGTACTGTACAAAACAGTATTGTTAGTTACACCATAGTTCTGGTGTCGTCACGTAGTGTTGAACTATAATTTTCATTGTATGTGAAACTCGCCACAAATCTAGAAAACTTATTTATTTATAGTTACTGCAAATACATTTCATAAGGTGGACTGAATAGCATGGGCATTTAGAGCCACGCTATTTCAGCACAAATGGACCGGCTCGAGGCAGTACTACCCTGACACAGAAGACCATCCTAATAATCAAAGTATTCTTGCTATTTCGTTGGTTCATTTTCCCAGGAGAATGATGCAGGAATATCTGACCAGGCCGCCATGGTCACCATGCTGCATATCCTACCCTCGCAATGAGGATAGTGACTCGATTCTACTCATGCTTTCCATAAGTAGCAAAGTCGCTTTGGTAGGCTTATATATAAAATTTTAAAAAAAAGTACAGAGCTGTGTCGAGCATGGTCATAGAAGCAAGTGAGAAGTAGTGTTTAATTTACCCATACATATTATTAGGTACTGATCAAAATAAAATAACAACATGTATTGAATGTTCATCACAATTAAAATAATCATGATGAGGAGATTCCTTTTTATTCCATCTAAACACAACAGAAGTTTAAATTACTAGTTACACATCAAAGGAATTTTGTGTTCAGCGATGTTTACGTTTATGAAAACAATAACATATCTCTTTTTCATCATATTGTGGTATCATGCTGGCACCAGTAGTCTTACAGCTGATCCCATCATTAAGTTTACCAATGGAATCAGCGTCTGAACTATGCGATATGGACTCTATTAATCCTTTTACATGACTTGATCTGGTGAGACCAATCTGCTCGGCAATAAATGCGAAGGGCTGCAAATGAAAATCAACAATTAATAAAAATAACATAGGCAAAATGACGTAATAGGTTTTTTTGATATACAGGCTGAATTTTTGAGACTGGACAATAAGGGCAGGTACCTTAACCGTTATAATTACAGGAAAACGCTTTTAGAAGACTATCCATATTTTTTTAAGATATTCTGAACTGCATTTACAGATTTTGGAAAAAATGTACAGCCAGCAAGAAAATGGTCATTATAAACAAAAAGTTTTTTTGATGCCAATCGATCCTATTTCTTATAAGGATCAAAAGTTTCTACTGGACCGACTGAGGTTTGAGTACTAGAAATGTCAGAAATCGCAAAAAACTTTTCCCATACATTTGTACGGAAATAAAACATTTTAATATGTTTTTTAGACACAGACAAACATAACATACATTTAGATGATATACGAAATAAATTGCTCAAAATGACCGCCGTTTTCACGAATACAAGTTAACTCATTTTTGTACTGAGCTAGTAGCAGCCGATAATTTTCGCGAATAGATATCATTTAAAATCCTTGTTAATGCATACTATAACTATAACGGTTAAGGTACCTGCCCTTACTGTCCCGTCTCAAAAATTCACCCTGTATATTTTTATAAACTTTAAAGTATTTTTAGTGAATTTCCAAATAGTTTTCCTTTTTAGCCACTTACAATGGTACAAGGTACATCACAGTTACAATCAATTTTATTGTTTTAGGATAGGGAAATTTGAAAGCAACAATCGAACAGCTTTGATTGTTTATAATCAAATTTTAGATTTCTTCAAACCCATTTGTTTTAAACGGACCAAATACTTATGTATCATAAATTACTTACTTTAGAGAGTACATCGAAAATAATTCGACAAATGTAACAAACAGAATCGACTAAATCACAGGCGAGTAATCTGAAAGAAAGTGAAAGGTACACATATTATATTTAAATATTTTGACTTTACAGAAAGACTACTTTTTATGGCAAGCCATTCTGGATCACATTTATGAATATATTAATTTATGACATACACTTGTGTACACTTTAAAGACTCACAAAGTTCTATCATGTCGTTCCCGGTTATTCTCTTAAATATACCGACAACTAAATCAATTTTCAAATTAAATTCACCCTCAGAGTTGTGGGTACCGACGCCAGTTGCGGCATGAAAAATTATGTTTAAATTGGTTGAACTAGTACCCGACCCCATCGGCGGAGGTGCGCATACCTGCGTCTCATGCCGCCCTGAGTGGCCGCGGATGGGTGGGACGTTTCCCGTCCGTTCGCAGTAGAGGCCAACCGCTAGGGGGCGACGTCCGCGTGTGACCGGACGTTGCCTAATGAGAGAGTAAAGTTTGAGACGGTGCCCGCAACAGTGCGGGCAGGCGCCGGTTGGAGTCCAGAAGGAAATCCCCTTCCTGGACTCCTTCCAATACAAAGGCGCAGAGAGGGTCACACCGTGTGGTTTTAGTCGGTTCGAGTCCGACACACCACCCCGCCGTAACCCCCGAAGGGGTGACGGTCCGCGGGGATTTCCACACGTAAAAAAAAAAAAAAAAAAAGTACCCGACCCCATATAATCTTGGGATTAATAAAAGCTAGAAAGATATTTATGGAAAACTGGTAGAGCAATGTCGATATGGTTACGGATATTAAGTATACTTATGGATGATAAAGACAGAATACCTGATTATGGTATAGTAGAATTGACAAACTTCTTGCAACATTCTGTTCATGTTATGTAAAGGACATTTACAGTTTCTTTGATACATGAAGAACATCAAGATCTGTAAAATATTGTTCATTTAAGATTCTTATTTCTTTGAAATTATTTCCTAGTTATTTTCATTAAGTCTTTAACAGTCCACTGCTGGACAAAGGCCTTTAGGCAGGTTTATTAGGGTTTTTCTCAGTTTACGTTATCTTTAAAGTGATGTTGTTCTGCCCAGTTTGTCCCTTTGTTACCTCTTACGACACCTACGGTATGAATAGGAGTGATAGCACTCGGTATTGCTAATTCGTTACCACACAATTGGAATTAGATACAACCTAATAGTAATTGACTGTCCGTGTGGTGACGGATTAAGAATACAGAGTGTCACCACCCCTATTCATCCCGCGGGTGTCGTAAAAGACGACTAAGGGATAAACTACGCAAGACAACATCAATGCAAAGAGAAGGAAAACTTGAAACCAACCCTATACCAACCCGTCTGGCCAGCGTGGTATAGTAGGCCAATACCTCCTTTTCTAGGAGATGCCTATGTTCAGCAGTGGATTGATAAAGGCTGTTGATGATGATGATGATAATGATAATAGTGATTTAGTAAAATATAAAACAGCACTAACACACCTGTGTCTTTTGAATTGTAGGTGCTCATTGGACAGTATTCATTTAGCCGAAGCCATACTAGTATTTATCATGAAACGAATTCACTTTTTGTTACCTTAGATACTCTCACGGATTAACTTTTATCACTAAATTTCTTGCCTGATTTCAATATCCATTTTTTATTACCAATCAGATCAAGCCAATACACATATACAACAAAATAATAAAAATCGACCAACCACAATAATCGGAAGTAATACTGTTGCTAGAAATGACAAAAAATTTTTAGCCACTGAATCACCATCTGCAAAAGTAGTTTAATTAAAAAAACGTCAACATTTAGATAAAAAATGAAAACCTCGTAAGTGTACACATTTTTTTTAAAACATGTGTGGGACTCCCGGTGGATACCGGTCTACCCACTAAACCCTGCGGTGGCCTTGCTCGGCAGTAGGGTGGAGCTCCAGGAACGCTTCAGCGGCTTCTGGAGTCTCTCCTGCCGTACCTCACTATTGATTTACATCCAAGCGTGACTGGATTCACCCCAGGCAGGAATCATACACCTACTACATGCGTCTTACACCATCCAAAAGTCGACTGGAAGAAGTTGCTTACCGTAGTAAGAATTCCATCTGAATCCATCCATCCATCCATCCATCTGAACATTGTTTTCACCAAAAGAATAAATAAACATAATATATCTCCTGTACACTAAACAGAAGGATGTAAGAAATCCAGTACTACTCCTCAAGTCTACTATTTACCTTCTTCTTCGATAACGATGATGTTATAATGTTCTGCCATGGTTCAATCACTTCGAATCGAATTCGAACAAAAATTTTATTTCAAAGACAACAATATGTTTGATAATTACATAATTACATCACACATTGTATAATTATAAATAATTCCTCATTCTTCCAACTTCTTCGGTTAAAAATAATTCGTAGACACTTTGAACGTATTATTCGGTTTTTCGATGGACTGAATTATGTCTACCCTTGAGGTACAAGCGCGGACCTGTGCAGAGAAAGAAAGATCTATAACATCTAATATGTCACATACTGAGTTGAATGCGTGAAGCGAAAATCGAACAGAGTGGTGTGCATTAAATAATAAATAAATAAATATTTTGGATATCTTACATACAACATTATCTAGTCCCAAACTAAGCAGAGCTTGTATTATGGGTACTAGATAACTGATATAAATACATAAACATACTTTGTAAATACATACATATTATACATAGAAAACACCCAGACTCAGAAACAAATATTTGTGGATCACACAAATATTTGGTCAGACCATGGATCGAACCAGAGACCTCTTGATCAGCAGCCGCATGCGCTAACCACTAGACCAACACGGCAGTGAGAGACGCCTACGTCACATGCTATCTGATAGTTAGCTCTCGTCGAGCACATGACTAGGAATACCTTTACAGACTTTGAAAGCATTCATAAAATATACACAAAAAACAGTGACTCAGAAAAATAATTGAAAAAAATAATTTAATAATCTTAGTAAAAGGCGTTGAAGTGTCTGTTTAAACCTTACATCATCCACGCTGTATTAAACACTAATTCTGATATTGTAAAGACGGTGGTTTAATTCTGTATTGTAAGCTGTCGTAAAAGTATGAACCAAATCAAAATATTCCGGACAATTAATTTTAAAGAATCAGTAATAAGAATAAAATTTAAGAAGCATACTTACTTCAGTAAACAAATCGAGAAATATATGCACGACATCTCTTATGAACACGATCAATGCGTTTTGTAATCTGAACAGCAAAAAAAAATACATCATAATAAATAGGTGAAGCACTATAGCAGGTACCTATAGGGAACAGAACGATATAGACTGTCTATAAGAATCTCTTTTTATTTACCAAAATGCCTATACCATTTTAAAACAAATTACATATTAGTGTTTTCCTAATATTATTAGAGTCGATTTAAAGTACTACATTGCGTAGTATTTTGGCTATTGACTGACTTCTGGCATCTGAGGTTCAACACGGCACCTTCCGAGAATGTTGTAATAGCAATATCAAAGAAAGAATAACTGTTCTCTTCAGGGACAACAACAGCATCATTAGATTAGGAAAAATACTCTAGAGTATACGTTATTCGAACTTCTAAGCACCAAATTGTTTTGTAATGCCAATTGCTATTCATTTCAATGTGATGCTTTTGTATATAAGTGTTTTACATAAGTTTTAACTGCACGCTGTATAAATATACCGGGAATACCCCGGTATATTTATATTATTTCTTTTAACTGCATATAATTTTTTCAGACCTTCGCAATCCTGAGGGAGAACTGAAATTCGAAGGTTGAGCTAGTTGATAGTATTTTTGAGGGCACTGACTTAACTGACTGAATCCCAATAACGATTGTTATAGATGTTCATGACAACCAGAACCGACGGCTTAACGTGCTCTCCGAGGCACGGGCGTGTATCTATAAGTTATAATCTAGATGAATGTAAAGTTGCATCCAAATCCGTCTCACAGTTTTTTGAGTGAAAGAGAAACAGATATCCACTCATTAATCCTCAAAAAATTTCGAATTTAAAATATTAGCATTACCATTCACAATAGTACTCAAGCATAAGTAATTGAAAATAAAATAAAACATTATGACGTACTTAGCAGCTGTGATAAAAATAGCGCGGAAGTATTCAGACTGATTTTCCTTCGGGACCATAAGCGACAATATCTGGAAATACATATAAATCCATTAGAAAATTGTGTAAACATCCTGAAAGTATTTGATAATATTGTTTAATAATTATAATTGTTAATATTAACTGTTTTATAACTGTATTGAGTAAGTAAAAATAATGTTATTTAATAAATACTATCAAAAACGAACATCATGTTCTTATAAATGTATAAATCTAGAAACTTCGTATACTATGAACTTTACTTAAAAAACATACATTTACGTCCCTCTTCGTAAAAAAACTTTATATTTTACGTCAAAAAAGGTAGTACTCAGAACGCTACACCAGCATTACAACTTACTTTACTTACCATAATACCAGCCGATATCAGTAAGAGCAGCATATATCCTAGAACAGTTAATGATCAGATTAAGGCATATTTTGTCCCTGCCTTAACATTGAAACATAAATAACCATATCATTAGTATTACAAAGCAAACATATAGTCCTGATCTTGTTTCATTGCTCGGGTGTCGAGAGCCGCCGATTAATTGGGCAAGATACTCATGACATCAGTACTACAAAGAGAAAGAAAAGTTGAAACAGTTCTATGTTATGTAGGTCGGTTTCCGCACTTAGTCCTTTAAGTGGACCATTGCACGTCAGGGTGGCCATCACTCCATCCAGCCCACCTCCCTCCAGAAGCGGATAAGATCTCCGACTCTGTCCAGACATTCTGAAACAGATTTCGAAGATCCAAGGGTGTTTTTCCGTGTTTCAGTGACACCTGTGCACTCAATGAGTACATGCGACAACTTTTCCTCTGCCCCTAAGCATGCTCTGCATAGGGGACTATCAGTTATGCCTATGGTGTGGAAGTGTTTATTTAATGAGCAGTGTCCGGTGATAGTACCCACCACCTACTGCAGACTGTGTTGAAACAGTTTCTTATGGCCTGTGTACACCACCATAATAGACCAAAACTTCTTTTCTAAATAGAAGCCTGGAAAAAAAGTTGGTGATGATGACAATTTAAGCCACATTCAAAACTTGTCCAAAAGAAATGTAGCATAAACTGCCAAGCATCCAAGTAGAGTAGAATCCAAGAGTGGTGGTCAACATAATCTATGCGAACGTGAACAATGCAGTATGATGGCCTACAATAGTGTGGTCTAGTAAGATTATTTCTCAAACTTCGCTTAAGAGACCCGGAATCGTAATGGGAGGGAAAGACATACACCGGTAATGGAGTTCCAGGTTTAAAGTTACCAGCACAGAAAGGAATAGCTGAAACGTCATCATCAACAGCCTTTAACAGTCCACTGCTGGACATCGGCCTCTCCTTGGAAAGGAGGTTTTGGCCAGACCATAATATGTACAGGGTTGGTTTCAAGTTTTCCTTCTCTTTGCATTGATGTTGTCTTGCGTAGTTTATTCCTTAGTCGTCTTTTACGACACCTGCAACATGAATAGGGGTGGTGCCAATATGTATTTTTAAAACGTCACCACACACGAATACAGCTGAAACGTGTTAAGAGTGTATATCTGCTACTCTAAAGTGGTCGTGGTAAATCTCACAGGGTCGTGTTGTCCTATAGAGGAAGGAAGAAAGAGGCACCATGTACGCTAATTCCTAACTACATACATACCATTTATTTGTATTTTAATACTCGGGCAAGAACACCGAATATTCCGAAGGGATGGCATTAAGAGTGATGGCTTTTTCTATTTCTTCCACAAGTACATGATGATGAGCACGTTTTATGACCATGTCAGGGTGGACGTCTTTTGATGTGTTTCCTGGTTACCCTACTTTATTCATTCTGTTATAGCTTTTTTAAACTTTATTGATTTAATTACAAATATCTTGGATATTGACATGTTTACTATGTTTGACTTATGTCACGCAAAAAGATGCATTTAACAATTTTCGAAAAGTTTCCGAATAAAAAGATTTTTTTTTAGTTCTGCATTGTAGTTTTCTTCTGGCCTTTATAAACGTTGGAGTCGATTACTACTTCAACCGGGTTTTTTTAGTTTTTCTACGGAGCGACTGACACCGGTTCATTTTCCCAAATATCGAGTGCCTCTTGTTTAGTTAACTTTGTATTTTAACTTGAAAGCAATATGAAAAGCAGAAGCCTACCTTCAATCGAGAAACCTCGCAAACTTTGTATCCCTTACATGTTTTGGTATGCTAAGAAAAACGTAATCAGTGATCAAGTTTCTTGAAAATTTACTATTCGTAAATATATATCCAGTCTAAAGTCAGATTGGAGGCGAACGAAAATCTGAGTAGAATCTACTTATCCTATTTTCATGAAGTTAGTATACTTAAGAAGTTCTGTATTCTTAGCCTATTCATACACTGTATTCCTAGCCTATTATACAAACAAGGTGACCATTCTTAATGTCTCCAGTCAACTCTGAAGGAGATATTATAGTGCAAAGATGCGCACGCAAACACAAGTGCACCGTCTGTTCCCTCCTTCTCAGTAGCCTTCGGATGACTATACGACGTTACGTGTTCTCCAAGGCACAGAAGCTTAACGTAATAAAAAACAATAAGAGTTTGGTCACAGGTACTTCTATAATGTTACATTTTACAACGCTTTTTTTATCTCAATTATGATAAGCATTTTGTTCGAATTCCCCAAACTAACAAATTTAAGGAATTTAGTAAGGCTTCTGACACAACTGGATACGTGGAACTGAACGTGGTAATGAATCACCGATCTTGTGAAGTTCTAAACCTGGTTCTTGTTGTGACGCCTAAATGTTTTGGCCTTCAAAACAGCTGTGTTAACTGTTTTCTCAGGACAAGAGGAGCTTGAACAACTGGTGAATATGGAGCTGTTTGAAGCTTTTTTAGTGTCTGAACAAATTCTGATTATGTTTGGAGTTCTCTTCGAACGGCGCTTGAAGGATGGACAGTTTTTTTCATTTTTTATGAATGTATAAAACTGTAAACGAAAATAAATCGGTTGTTATTTTATTTAGTTTTAGTTTTGGTTGGAAGAAAACCTAATATTACAATTGAAGGTGAGGATCACCTTACTCTCATTTGATTAATAATAATAAAATATTTAGGACATCCAGGACACAACGTCATCTAATCCCAAATTAAGCAGAGCTTGTATTATGGGTACACAAGACAATTGATATAAATACATAAACATACTTTTTTTGTAAAACATACATAACATACATAGAAAAAGACTCCGAAACAAATATTTGCGGATCACACAAACATTTGGTTCGAATCGGGAATTAAACCCGATAATTCAAGCATTCCGAGGCAGTCGATGGAAAGAAGGACGATTTAAAAACCAACTAAGAATTTTAAAATTATTATGATAACCTTCCTGGCAACGGATTGATAATAGAGAAGCAACCATATTATATAGTATAATTGTTAATACTTTCCTTTACATATATTTTAATGGTACAGAAATGACTTAATAAAAGAAATTATTTAATAATAACTTACATCGCTAAAGAAATCAGTAGTTATTTCCAAAATTTGTTGAACATAATTCATAGAAGCTGTCATCAATCTGAAATTAATTAATGTTGAATTAGGGCCACCGCAGACTAGCTACTTTTAGCATCGGCGATCGGCAACTAGTCGCTTTTTAGAAGCTAAATACGGCGACCGAACGCTCTACACCGCACACTTAAAAACGCCAAACGCGGCGATTGAGTCGCTTTTTAGAAGCGCGACACAGCAGCTGAACGCTACTCTCCGCACACATTCGGATGCCGGTAGCATCGATTTGGCATCTGAGCAGTCGCTAAAACGCGCGTTTCCGATACCGCGATCGAACGCAGGAAGTCGCTAAAACGCGATGCAGCATCGATGCAGTCGCCAAATCGCCGATCGCCGATGCTAAAAGTAGCTAGTCTGCGGTGGCCCTTAGTTCAAAGTTTGCCTATTTACATTAGTATAATGTACATAATAGTAGGCTCGAGTCGGGCTGCTGTTGGGTTTTTCTCACAAGAAATTCTTAATGGAAGCCCGGATAGTGGTAAATGGCTATATCTCACGCCCGTGTCCAAAGAACACGTTAAACCGACGGTCATGTCACGCGTTAATTGAAAGTCAGTTCAAGTGTCGAATTCAGTTCCGTACCATCCGTAAGGGTTACGGAGGTCTGATGCCAATTGCTCTGTGTAAAAAACTGATATTCAGGAAAACCAGTTGAACTAGTAGCCTACCCCAAATAATCTTTGGGCTTATAAAGACTAGTATTATCATGATGCCTTTGTAACATGAGATTGACTGACACCATACTAGCTCAAGTCTATCACTAATGCCATTGGACAGTGTTAAAAATGCAACACTAAACACTATTGTCAGCAACTTCACTCCAACTTAAACCATATTTCCCTTATTTTACCCATCATCATCATCATCAACATCAGCCTATCGCAGTACATAGGACATCCACCATCCAGCGCAAGTCGTCACTCCACCTGGCCTTCGGGCATCCTACACTACGTTTACCGAGACGCGGTTTCCACTCCAGAACTCTTTATTTCAACCAATTAGGAATGAAATTCTCACGAACTCTGGCGCGTTTTTTACAAATCAGCTGTCAAAATTACTCTACTCAGCCTGACAGAATGCATGAGAACCTCACTTCCAAAATGGATAATGCATCACGGTGAATGCAAACACATAAACTACCCAAATTTCAAGTTTGTAGTCAAAACTGATTAGACTGTGCGATAATTGATTAGTTAGTGAGAGCAGGTAATTATGTATAAATGGAGTTACCTGGCTACGGGTTTCCCAAAAACATGCAATAGTCGTGTACTAAAACTCGAAGTCACCGGACAAGGAGGGTTTGTTGGATCAACTTGAATGCACGTGTACTGTAAGGACACAAATAAACAGCGTGCGTTACCCCAGCAAAAAAGCAAAAAAAATTGGGCCTTAAATAGATGAGAGTATAACAGAAAATTAGTGTGTTCTGAGGTGTAATTTGTTACAAATAGCAAAATTTGTGCATGTAGTAGTTTAAAAGTTATTCGACAAAAACACTTTTTGCTGGAGTAACGTTTCAAACGTTACCCCAGCAAAAAAATTTTTTTTTAAACGTTTCAGACCCAAACGAAATGCATGAATACATAGCTTTGGTTCGTTATTAAATGTTAGCAAACAGCAAAATTTGTGTGAGCTGTGGTTCTTAAGTTATTGACAATTTTGTTGGGGCAATATTTCGGTCTTGTCTAGAACTTGTAAATGGCTGAACGCAGAAGTTTGAAAAAAATACCATCGATAGACCTTTATTTGCTTAAATTTGTTTAATCATTCGTTTTCAAATTGTTTGATGAACAGTGATGTAATAAATTGGTTTTAAAAATCAGAAAAAACTGTTTTGCTAGGAAACCAGTATACTTACAATCAAATAAAAAGCTGTAACATATAGTCATGGTTTACATTTATAATGACTGTAAATTTGGAATTAGTAACTTTAAGCAATATGAAGATATAAGTAAATTTTATTAATTTTAAATGGTATATTTAAGTCATCGAATACGCAGTTCCTTTAAAAGAAGGAAACGTGGCAAACTCTAATAAATTTAAGTATATCATCAACAAAAAAGCCTGTAAATTTCAGCTATCAATCATGAATATTATAAAAGTTATATGTAAAACAAGAATGTAACAACATTCTCTTATAACCCGACCAAATTAAAAGGTCACGTAAAAGCGACCGCGCCATACATTCGGCTGACATCTGAAATGAATGGTATTATAGAATATTTTGTTGGTACAGTTACGAACAAAAAAAGTTAGGTCCGGGTGACAAGAATATTGGATTGAGTACGATTAATTTTTTTTATTTAAAATCAGTCTTATACGCTCACATAAGTACATAAATGTTTAGAAAAATCACAGATAGTTGAGTAATATCAACATGTTTAGATACTTACTTAGATATTTCTTTGTTTCTTTTAACAAGGAATTAAATAAATATTTACAATGTTTAGTAACATTTTCTTGTAAAATTTTCCTTGTCCTTTCCTTGTAAAATGTGTTCAGTATTTTACACGCATTATTCTTTTTAAAATTACATTTGTTGCCTTCCTGTTGCTTCCATGGTGTCGCGGTGAATGTAACTTATTATTTTTCTCATAACAAGAACAAAAAAAGGAAAAAATATAGCATACTATATGAAATTTTGTAATTTATATATTGTTTTATAAAACACTATTCCACACTGAGTTATGATATTTTGGTTTGCATTAATTTGAATTCGAATGAAGCATTAAATTGTATGAAACAAAAAATTTAAGGTTTTAAAATTAGTTTAAATATTTAAATTACAATCTGATAAAAATATTCTGTTGACTGTACAAAATACCAGATACTAAGCCGTTAATTTACGAAGATATTTAATTGTATGGCGCGGTCGCTTTTACGTAACCTTTTAATTTTGCTCGGGTTATAGGACAATGTTGTTACATTCTTGTTTTACATATAACTTTTATAATATTCGTAATTGATAGCTGAAATTCACAGGCTTGTTTGTTGATGATATACTTAAATTTGTTAGAGTTTGCCATGTTTCCTTGATTAATAGGAACTGAGTATTCGATGACTTAAATATACCATTTAAAATTAATAATAATTACTTATATCTTCATATTGCTTAAAGTTACTAATTCCAAATTTACAGTCATTATAAATGTAAACCATGACTGTATGTTACAGCTATTTATTTGATTGTAAGTATACTGGTTTCCTAGCAAAACAGTTTTTTCTGATTTTTAAAACCAATTTATTACATCGCTGTTCATCAAACAATTTGAAAACGAATAATTAAACAAATTTAAGCAAATAAAGGTATATCGATGGTATTTTTTTCAAACTTCTGCGTTCAGCCATTTTCAAGTTCTAGACAAGACCGAAATATTGCCCCAACAAAATTGTCAATAACTTATGAACCACAGCTCACACAAATTTTGCTGTTTGCTAACATTTAATACCGAACAAAAGCTATGTATTCATGTATTTCGTTTGGGTCTGAAACGTTTAAAAATTTTTTTTTTTGCTGGGGTAACGTTTGAAACGTTACTCCAGCAAAAAGTGTTTTTGTCGAATAACTTTTAAACTACTACATGCACAAATTTTGCTATTTGTAACAAATTACACCTCAGAACACACTAATTTTCTGTTATACTCTCATCTCTCTAAGGCTCAATTTTTTTTGCTTTTTTGCTGGGGTAACGCACGCAAATAAACATGCACATTGCAAATTATAAACAGCATTAATTTTATTAATAACTAGCTTTCGCCCGCGGCTGCGCCCGTGTTTATATCGGTTATTCCGGTAAAACGTAGCCTATGTCTTTTCTCAGGCTCAGGTAGTGGTTTTTGAGTTTATCGCGAACAGACAGACAGACAAACGCGGCAGAGAACATTTTTCATAATATTTAGTGATCTAAAATGCAAATAAATAATTTAAATAATAAAAAAAATGAATATGAATATTACATATTTTTACCAAGTACTAAGTGAATTAAGGTCGTGCTTATTATAAAAATTTGGTTTTACTTGTTTTTGAACAAATAGTTGCGGACGTAACAAAAGACCTTTTTATGAAGTGGTTCGGCCATGATGATATCAGATGAGCTACCATCTAGTGTGAAGCTGAAACAAATATTTGCGGATCACACAAAGATTTAGTCCAACCCGGGAATCGAACCCTAGACCTCAAGCACAGCAGTCGCATACTGAGGCAGTCAAATAGCCGAAATTTATATATTTCATAAAACAACTAACCACTACAAATCCAAGAATCAGAGCTATCGGGAGATAACGTCGTAGATATTTCTGTTTTAAAAAACCCGGACGTCGAGGCATCTGTGTACACTCTGAAAGAAATATGCTAGATATTATTACATAGAAAGTGAAAAAAAAAAAGGATTGATGTGCTTCATCTACTCAAAATAAGTGGATATCTATAACGTGTTTCAATCCCACTACGATACCAGGTCCTGTAAGCGGGTTCCCTGTATACCCTCGAAAGGAAGGCCCTGGGCTTCCTTTCCAGAATATACCTGTTTCCGCGGATCATAGTACCCGACACGGCGTGCGGTTTTAGTCGGTTAGGTTAGCCATAGCCACATAGCCATCAACTTATGGTATCCGTGGGGGTATCCGCACGCAAAACAGGTTCTGTTAGCGGGGAGGCTCCCATACTTTGGGTCACAGAGCTGCATATTCTACATTCGCATGTCCACCGCTTTTGGATTCTGCTCATGCTTTCCATCAGACAGAGTTTACTGGGATCAGTTAATATCTCTATTAAAACGGCATCACCAATCTTTCTGACCAGACCTACTCCAAATGCCTCATTACATTTACATTACCTCTGAAAACTATTAAATTCAACAAAATTCACATTGGTCACAAACGGAACTAGACAAAAATTATATTAGTCGGTATACATTGCTCAGACCAAAAATTATATTAGTCGGTAGGTATACATTGCTCAGACCAAAAATTATATTAGTCGGTATACATTGCTCAGACCAAAAATTATATTAGTCGGTATATATTGCTCAGACCAAAAATTATATTAGTCGGTATACATTGCTCAGACCAAAAATTGCACTAGGCAGAAGAATAGCCTATAGAATGCTGGACAATTTTTTTTAGGTTATTCGAGGCTTCTTGCCAAAAGCCTTTTTGATTAATGAACGATGCAGACTCTGCTATATCATTAGTAAATTAGATATCTCTGAGAATGTTCAAAATTAGTATTTATAATAGAAATATTAAACATAAATTACGTTCATGATTACCTAGAGCATCTGCAATAGGGCATAAACAGTATCGACACGCCATGCCAATTTATCTCCCTTATAATAAGATCTTGGTGTGCATAGCTATTTTGTGGAATTCATATTTTGGTTTTAATATCAATATCACTGCCTATTGTATTATTAATTATTATTGTTTTGTTTACCGGGGTATGAATGACAGGCTGACAAAGTCATTTTTTACTTAGACTTTTAATATTTTAACTCCATTAATTGTATGACAGCGATTTGGTCATTGTCATAGTTTAGTTAGATATTTAATAATAATAATATTTTACGACTATCCGAATTAAACAGAGCTTGTACACACAGTACTAAATATCTGATCATCATCATCATCAACAGCCTTCAGCAGTCCACTGCTGGAGATGGACCTCTCATTAGAAATGAGGTTTTGGCCTACTATACCACGCTGGCCAGACGGGATGGTATAGGGTTGGTTTCAAGTTTTCCTTCTCTTTGCATCGACGTTGTCTTGCGTAGTTTGTCCCTTAGTCGCATTTTACGTCAGCCGCTGTTGCGGTGGTGACACTCTGTATTCTTAATCCGTCACCACGCGGACAACCCACGACCCTTGGATTAAGAGTCTCATGCTTTACCGACTGAGCTAGCCGGGCTGATACAAATGCTTAAATACTAAATTTCTTAATAAATACGTTTTTACATATATCACTTCTGTTCTCACCTTTATATGTAGTTTTGTTGTATCACCTTGAATTCTGTTCATGCTTTCCATCAGGCAGAATAAGTCTTTAACATTAAAATTTCTGGCCATACGTCCCCACGCTGGCCGATTACGGGTTGGGGACTGGCAAGACACGTGGTAGCTACTTAATCTTGCCATTGGATGTCTTAAGCCGTTCGAAGACCTCTAACTAAGCTTCACTGCTATCTTAAAATAACAAACTGGACCGACTGCTTAACGTGACCTCAGAATCACGGAAACGCTCAAAACACTTCATGCCGCAAGAGTGCTTGAGCCGATGCTGGACCGACTCTGGCGGCCTTCGGGTGTGTGGGATCTAGAATACGTTTTTGGTATAGTGGTTAGCGTATGCGGTTCCTGATCAAGAGGTCTTGGTTTCGATTCCCCGGTCGGACTAAAATTTTGTATTTTCGTTTCGGAGTTTGCATCTATCTAGGTCTGACCGCACCGTCGTTATTTACCCTCGGTGATTGTTTTCAATTACCTTGGGCAGGTTGACTTTGAGCGTTTCCGTATTGCCCGAACCCTCTCCTGAGAGGAGACCCATGCCCAGCAGTGGGACACTAAAATTGTTGATCGAATTTTTTTTTATTAGTTACGTTCTTTACGACAGTTTTTGACGATAATATGCTAATGACCTCATGATATAAACGAATACAAAATGAGCATTTAAATGTTTTTGATCGTCAAAACTTCTCCAACTATTCAAGAAAACTTGTTTTATATACGTAGTTAGCTTGGAAATATATGTCAGTTTTTGTTACACTGCTTCGTTTGTCTAACCTAAGCGTATGTGACTGTCGATCAAGAGGTCTCAGGTTCAATTCACGGATTATTTCAAATAGTGTTGAGTTTTTTTTAAATAACAGCCTTAAGTTGGGTAGTTGGGGTTTTAACTCCCGTGGATTGGAGTGCACGTTAACCCATTGGTCCCGTACCTGAACTTTCCCTGGTCGTGTGCGGATATCATCGGGTTGTGAGAGAGAGAGAGAACAGATAGAGCACCTGTGCTTGCGCACAAACTTGTCCACCACAGTATTTCCTGCGTAGTTAATTGGTCTCCATCGAGACTGTCTGCCGTAGCCGAACTCGGCTAGCGACATCATTGTTACACATTACTACACTTATTTATTTTAAACAAGCTTACCCACGTAACCTTTTCTGCATCTCCTATTGTTCCAATTGAGATGTTATAACAGCGTGAATAAATTAACAGTGGCAAAGGAAACACCCTATGAAAGCTCTCTTAAGTAAAAAATCATTTTTATTATTATAATGCTTTATTTAGTTATTTCAATTTACTGAACACATAAACATTTAAAATTAATTATTGTTCAGTTTTGTCCCTCTTCTTCAACGCGTTTTCTTTAGGACAACCACGAATACAGACTAACCCTTTTGACTTACAACCTGGACATGTATATAGGGGCGGCTGTTCTGGAGGACCACTACTAATAAATTCTTTTATTTCTCTTTCTATGGACGCTATAGATTGTGGTCTCCGTTCTGGTATAAGCTCTGGAGTTTCTTGAAGCGTCTGTGTCGGTGGTGCTTCTTTAATAGTTAACCCTACATTTGCCTGCGTTGCTATAACTTTCTTCTGGTTTAAGATTGGTTTTTTCGGTGGTTGTGATTTTGAAGAAGATAGAGCTTTTGAATTACTTGAAGGAGATGGGGGAGCAAGAGAACTTTGTAGGTTAGAAGTACTTGATGCAGCTGTAGGGGTTATTGATTTTGGAGGCTCTTTGTTGAAATAACGTTTATTAATATCGATAAGGTTTTTCACGGCAGTAGCCCTACGTGATGTACCATCATCTGATTTGTGGAAAAAGAAATTTTCTTCTGAATCTATCTATAACAGAAAGATTTTCTATATTATTGTACACTAACTAGATGTTGAGAGAGGCCGGAGGCCCAATAATACAGAAGCATCTGACTAAACCGCCATAGTGTAGGATCTTCTCTCTTGGAATTTATTCAAGAGTCACTTTAGTAAGCTTATATATAAAGAGGGCTATATAATAGTATCACCATTAGGTGGCACAGACCGCTTTAAGCGGTTACTCGCCGCTCACTAATGATCTGAGCATTGGTTCTTCTTTGCGTCCGTTTCATGTGTTTCTGTAAAATCCACCACGATACAGAAATATCCCTGGTGTGGAAGTAGTCTTTTAAAATTCCTTAAACTTTGCAAATCAAGCTTAGTTAGACTAGAATATCATCATCATCGCAGTTCCTTGTTGGACCTTTCCAATTAAATAACACTAATTTTGATTCTCAGCTTCTCGAATTTAGCTGCTGCCCGCCATAACTAGTCCTGGCATGTGGACATTCTACACTGTGTTTGCTGAGATTTAGTCTCCACTAACTAAAATATGCAGAGATATAACTAATCACAGACAAAGTAACTAAGAAAGAAGAATATAATTACCTTATCCTCTTCCAGATATTTTATAGTTGCAGGATATACATTTACCAAACGGTTGTACAGATCCATTAGCTATAAACAATAAGATTGTTTAGAATCAAAATGGAGGATGATATTTTTTAGCCGACTAAAGCAAACTAACAAATAATACAATGTACATGATATTTAAACTCAATAACAATCATTTGGATGTCACTATTTTTAAGAATTTCTACAAACTATGATCAGAGTTTTCGCCTTGATTACTGTATTGAACTTTTCGACATCAACCGTACTACCCGTAGTACACACAGAATAAAATCCTAATAATGACAGCATTCTTCATATTTCGCTCTTTCGTTGTCGACAGACAGTATTTGATCGGTGAGTTTGAGACCGAACGCTCAATCATTCTGCACCGTTCTCCTTACCTCCGGAGGCAGGGAGAATGATGCAGAAACATCTGACAAAGCCGCCATGGTATGAGTCACCATGTTGTATTACCTATCCTCACAATGAGGATGGTGACCCCTACTCCTGGATTCTACTCGTGCTTTCCCAAAGGCAGAGTAGAATCACTTTGGTAGGCTTAAATTTAAAAAACCGTTAGAATGATTCAAGGTTGAATAATTCATGAAGCATGATCGCTATATGAGCCATAGAAAATGATTAAAAATATACCGTTATAATAATTTGAGAACTAAGAATGGCTTCTTTGACATCATTGTACACATTTTCAGCTGGCTTCGATTTGCTATAAAAGATAAAATAAATAATCATAATATATCATACAAACAAGTATCAGTATCAAAACTAAGATTAGATTTCTCAAAGAAAAACTATTGCTAACGAAAGAGAAACTATGTACTCCCTCGTATACCCTTACAGAGGTACTCCTATTTTGTCAACAAAATAAAATAATTTCGACATATAAAATGCTGGTGTCACATACTTGAATAAATTTTCAATCAGAACGCAAGCACATGTTTCACACACGCAGAACTTCTCAGATTGTGTTTGGCTGATTGGCGGCACTTCTTCCGGTGTAACATTAGGAACTGATTGAGATGGAGTGTTTTTATTGCCAGAAACATTAGCGTTAGCAGTTCCTGGGCCATTTCCAGGGTTACGTAAATCAATATGTTCCTGAGCGAGTTCAATTGCTTGTTCAAAGGTTTTGCTTTTTTGGCTAATCGGTCCAGTAGCCTGTGAAATACTGGGCAAGCTTTGTATAAAGGGACCTTTCAGTTCACTACGGTGTCTTCGACAATTTAGTCTGCAGTTGCCTGTAAATACTTCCCACACTGCAGAAGCTGCTGTAGACACCGGTCCTGAATCGGTCGACTGAAAAGAATTACACCATATTGTTCAAAGTAGTAGAGCCACGATGATTTCAGCACAAAGGGACCGGCTCGATCGGGGCGATACTACTCGGTCACAGAAGACTAACCTAATATGTCCAGTCCAAATGATGGAATAGGCCGTCTATGTATGGGACACCATGAGTATTCTTAGATTCAACTAATGTTCACCATCTGGCAAAGTAGAGAAAGTGACTACTCAGTATTTGCAAGCAGGCTCAAATTAAAAGAAAGAAATATAGTTGCACTTTATGTAGAAAGACCGGAAGAAATACAGGAAAACTTTTTAACAAAATTTAAATTCGTCCTTCAGTGTTTAAACCTGTACTTACAATTATATATATTGTTGCAATTAATAAACTTGTGAAGACAAAAAGGGCGAAAACCATTGGTAGACTGATTTCATCCTGAAACAATTATTTCAATCAAATACTGCTTGATACACTAGTTTTACTATCAAGGGAATGGAGAAACCAGTTAGACAAACTATAAGAACATGTCGTTTTTCTTATCAACTAGAGCCGTGATATTCTAGGCTTTATATATTTTTTATTTATTGATACTATCCATCCACTATCCATTATGAGAAACATAATCATTGTCCGTCTGTTCTTTGTAGTTGATTGTGGTGGTTAGATGAAAGACGTGGTAGGTACACTATTTGGTTTTTACAATTTTAATAAATACTATTAAAAGAATAGATTTACATTCTCTACAGTTCTTGTTTTGTTGTTATGTCATTATTATTGTCTTCTATTTGTTTTTGTTCAGGATGTTTAGTTTGACAGTTTCTAATGACAGCATTGTGAATAGAATTTCAAGATTATGACCTAAAAAGAATTTCAATTATTTTATGCTCGGTCTATGGTGTATATACAAGGTGGGCCAAAAGAAGTCATCCGATGTTGTTTGGCTCTCATTTTTTTCTAAATGAAAAACCTCGATTCTGTTTTTTGATTATGTTTATTTGAACTTTTAGAATTTTATTGGTCAAGTCAAGAAGATGATAACGGCGAAATGGGTGCCGCCACAATTGATTGCTATGCGGGCTCGTTTTATAGCATTTTTCATCACTTCGGCGAGAACTTCGGGCGACAGATTCTCGCACTCATGTCGAATGTTGTCCTTGAGGGCTTCCAGGGTCTCGGGTGAGTTCACATAAACACGGGACTTCGAATATCGGTTGTGACTCGCGCAGTGTGAGCCGTTGCTCCGTCTTGTTGGAACCACATGTCTTTCAGTCCTAATTCATTCAATTGCGGTAGAAAAAACTCGGTTAACATGACCTTATAGCGCGCACCATCCACTGTTGTCGTTTGACCTCGAAAATTAAAGTGGCCCGATGACTCTTCCAGCGTGAACAGCGCACCATGCAGCCACTTTGAGCGGTTGTAATGACTCCTCGTGCATCACTCGTGGATTTTCGGTGTCCCAGAAGCGATAGTTTTGCTTGTTCACGTACCCGCTGAGATGGAAATGAGCCTCTTCGCTCATTATGACTTTGGTCGAAAAGTCGTCATCTTCGTCCTCGAGATTGAGGATCGCATGGGCGTAGGTTACACGCAATTGGCGGTAAACAGGTAGCAGTTGATGCACGGAGATGACTTTGTACGGGAACATGCGCAGGTCTTTAACCAATGCGATGGCTAATTGCGAGGCACGGCGTTTGGTCGATGTTTCAGCTCGATATCCTCGGCAACAGCGGCGATATTCTCGGCAGAATAGGCGCTCCGGGGCCGGCCACTCTTGGCAGCGTCTCGTGTGGTCCTATACTCTTCAAGGTTGGTGGCCAAACGGCGCAGTATTTGCGCAGTCGGTTCCGGACGACCGGGGAATCGGCGATTTAATTTGCGCTGCGCCAACACCACAGACGAATTGTTATGCAAAAAAACGATTATTCTGTGTTCTTGGGGGAGTGTATCGCTCCATGGCTTGTTCACTTGTATTCTACATCTGTCTAGTTCACAAATGTCAAATCAGAATTCACATTGGCCGCCATTTGCAAAAATAAGAGCATCTGCCAATAGGGTGATTTCTTGTGGCCCACCATAAATATATATATATATCCTACTAATATTATAAACGCCAAAGTTTGTAAGTATGTTTGTTGCTCTTTCATGCAAAAACTACTAAACGGATTTTGATGAAACTTCACAATAATATAGCTTACATATAAGCATAACACATAGGCTACTGTTTACCGCAATAATAGACAAGCTATGGACAAAAGCTAGTAAAATCATAAACCGAGCATGAAATATGAATTTCTATGAATTTAGTTAGGTTTCTAACATGGTGTTGGTAATATCAAAAATATACAAAGTTTAAAAATCGATTACTTCTTTCTTATCTTTCAAAAAATTGATTAGAGGGCAGAAAAGTATGAAATTTATAGACAATGGTAAGGAAAATAATGTTAATTGAAATGTATAAAAATAAAATTTTTACTCTCGATTGTCGGCACTTGGTGGAATATATATATAAATACAAATTAAATAAAATGAAATATACTGAATTTTACTCATAATTTCTATTATGCAGAATAGAGTAACTTAGGTAGGTTTAAATGAAAAAAATAAAAATCATGTATTTTATAACACATTGTCATACAACTGTGTTCGACCGATGATGGTATGATAGTATCACAGGATAGATTAGATGACTTGTACTCGTATCAAACATAGCTAAGAATACTCCCAACTAATTCATCTTTTGAAGAATAAACAATACCAAAATTGGTTTATCCGTTTATACGTACACAAACGGTCTAACAGACAGTCTTAATACTTTAACATGTACATTAACACAATGTAAGTACAAAAACGTTATGTTGAAATGTTATTGTTTCAGAAAATGAAGGTCTGAGCAGCGGTTGTGAAGCCAGCGTGGTACGAGAAGAGATAGCAAGAAACTACGCAGCGCTACAGTCGCGTCTCAGGAGAGAGTTCTCTGACAGACGTGACAAGCTGAATCCGGGTAAGAATAATGATATCTAATTATGGGATAATTCATCATCCAGTTGCCAAAATATCTCGATGCATGTATCAAATATATTATCCTAGCTAACTCACGCAACTTCGTTAGTAGATAGTAGTAGATTTCAGCAAGAATAGGCCTGCTCACACAAAAGACCAACCTAAAAACAAGAGCGTTCGTGTTGTCGTATTCCGTTGGTGAGTGTGAGACCAGAAGTATCTCACTAAACCGCCATAGTGTGCTTCACCATGCTGCATTGTGACCCCGACTGGATTCTAGACATGCTTTCCATCAGGCAGAGTAAAGTCACATTGGTAGGCACAAATGTAAAAAAAATATGATCGACTTCTGTTGGTGTAAGCGTGATGAAACAGCAAACACAATCCCAACTACTATTATTATTACCCCGACAAAAACACGGGTCTGAAAAACATTTATATTAGCAGCTAATAATTTCCAAGTATATAACATATGAACTATGTTGCACAAATTCTGTAAATTTAACTCTAAAGGGATAAATATGAGGGATCATTGTGATGGCTATTTTCAGAGTTAGTAACAAAAAGTAATAACAGCCCGGTATCTGGAAGTTTGGCAGTGATTCACGCACGTGCCTCTGTCGGTCCCGTCATCTATGGCAATCGTTATTGGAAAGTCAGTGCCCTCAAATATACTGACAACTAGTTCAATCTTCGAATTTTAGTTCTCCCTTAGGGTTGCGGATGTCCGATGCCAGTTGCTCCGTGGAAAAACTGAAATTAAGGTAAAACCGGTTGAACTAGTATCTGACCCCAAAATAAACTTGGAAATAAAGGCTAGAAAGATGAATCACAATAAATTAAAGTTTAAAAAAACTAAAAAAACACGCTTTTATAGCCAATCGAACTAAAACGTTGAAAACATTTTTTAATTACAGAGTTTATATTATAGACCAGTGCTTTTAGTGTTTGAAAACAAAATAAATTATAGTAGGATGAAACCCATTGTAAAAGGAGGAGAATAGTACAAAAATTAAAGACAAAATAAATTACGGGCGATCTGAGGTCGGGAAGGGGGAGAGGGGGGGTTTTAAGGGGAAAAAATGGCTTATCTCGATTTCCGGCAAAACTACAAGTCCAATGGAAAAAAGTTAAATGGCAAAGTTGTAGCTAATAAAAAGATCTACAACTTTTGCATTGACACTTTTATCACATAACCTCAAATTTTATGTGAAAAATTCAAAAAACCAAGTTTTTGGTTTTTTATTTTTATCTTTTACAAATAAAATTATTTTTTCGTGGAATTTTGTTAAAACTTACCTGTTTATGTCCCAAATACACTGTAATTTATTTGATTTGAAATATTTATTTTTTCACCTTATTTTGGCTGAATATCTAAAAAAGCACCCTCATTTTCAATGGAAAAGTCGTCCGTCAAAATATCAAAGGTGTATTTTCTATTCGATGAATAGTCTACTTTCCGATGGTGTAAAAAAAATATATATATTACCATAGTAAATTTTCTGAGAAAATGCAAAAAATGACAAAAATCGAATTCGATTTTTTTTAATCGTTATTGAGATATTTATTAAAATTACTTTAAAATAAAATTATAATAAAATTTAAATTATTTGGAGACTAATTCAATTCAGAGTAAAAAACGTGGGGTGCATTTTACTATACTTTCATAACTTTTTACTATGTTTTCATAACTCTCTGCGCATAGATAGTTGCAAGTAGAATAATTGTTACATTTAATATAATATAGAATTGAATAGAATGTATGTATCTATCTATGTATGTACAGCGTATGTATTACAACCCAAGCTAACAAAAGCGGGGTAAAAAATAATAACGTAAGCGAATACTCGTTATGTATACTGTTATATTATAGATTTTCATTTAGTATTTATCATTTTAGGTATTTCAGGTGCTCGCCCTGTGGCAACAGAGGAGCAACTGTCGGCAGATTTCCGCAAGAAACTGGAGGAATGGAAGCTAAAGAAGGGGGTAAAGCAACCACTCCCAGTGCCGGCCAGGCAGGACCTCAGTGAAGACTTCCTTCGGAGATGGGGTAAGTTTTATGGAAAGCATTGTAATTAGGTATTTGTTATATGATATATTACGATAGTAGAAATTTTAGCTATTTTAATCTGCCAAGCTAAAGAGGTAAGAGGCTAGAAGAAGAATCAAAGAAATAACTTTTACTATTCTATTTCCTTTTTTATATTATAATTTATAACTCCCCCATTAAGAATACACATCGTGTGTCGCGAGGAACTTTACAAACATACATGAAACGGAAAAAAAGAACACCCTGACTTGACAGAACATGTTGTTCCTTTAACCGTGGGGTGAGGTCCTGGTGAACTGTAATACAGGTCTATACCTGTAATGGACATCACTCGCCGCCATTCACTATAATTATCAGAGCAGTAAGCTCACTTGCCCACTTTGTGCAAGATAGTTTACTGCAAAAATCGACTAAATAAGCCATCTCCGGGCGCATCAGCGCCAAGCCCTTTAAGGGGTCGAAGTGGTCGCCATGGCTGAAATCGGGTGGATTATCATATATAATGGACACCAGCTCCTCGCATAAACTGGACTGCATAATTATGTATAAATCGAGTTGTACGCATTTTTTTCTGTTACAAAAGGTCTTGTTTTTAAGAGAAGAAATAAATAAATATTATTATTATAAAAAAAAGACAGAACAGCAATTCCTGGATCACACAAAGTGTTTCCCCGTGTGAGGTTTGAACCCACAACACTCAGCGCAGTAAAAAGCGGTGTGGCGACCGCTTAAAGCACTAGGCCAACCGTGCAGTCAAAATTTATTTGTTTTAGGTAATATCTCTTCCATGTCTCCTTCAATATTTTACCACTCTTTGTTACATCAACTGAGATTCATAAATGTTTTCAAAGTCCCCCACGACACAGAAATAATATTCCTAATTCGGTAGTTGTCTTTTAAAAACAGGAAACCCTAATGATTTAAAAGATTAATTTAGAAAGTTGTTAAAGGCGAACAATTACAAATAACATTCTATAACATTGTTATACTTCATGATTCATGATTATCGTTTTATATCTACCAACAGATGAATGGAAACGTATGAAAGAAACCAACTCAGTGCCAGCGTGGGAAGAGGAGGCAAAACCTGATGAAGTACTAGTCCAAACGTCCACTGGTCTTTTTAAATTTCAAGGTACGTCTTTTGGCTTACGCCTGAGACTTATAGGTACTGCAATTTTGTTACTGAGCAGTCTTTCAAATAATTGTACAAAAACAAATTTAAGAATAGTCACATTGCCGCTAAAGTAATAATGATAATTGCTTCGGAAATCTGAGACACAACGCCTTCTAGCTTCAAACTAAGTATTTTAACACTTTACATAACATGCGATCATTTCCTATTAATGGTAAAAATATTACCATTAATAGCACCTATAGCGAACTTATTTCTTCTTGGTTGGTCCGTCGTAGGGGTCCACGATTATGGCGGCTTATAGGTGGATATCGAATAACAATGATCGTGTATTCTTTTGGAGCCATGTTTATTACTTAAGTACTGTACTCTTATTCTAACCTTACGTGCTAAGGTATGTACATGGAATCTCTTCGTTATGATCTTAGAGCTACATTATATATTCTAAATCTATCGTTACGTTGCACAATAAACACGTCATAATATCAACAAGGAAATGACAGCCGGAATCCTACGTGCTCGATAATCGGCACATATTTGCAATGTGCTGGTCAAGCATAATATCTCTGTATAATTTCCGTCTTTTACTTAAACCAAAATATGACGCAGGAATAGCACCCATTCATTTAGAAGACCAAATGAATGGGTGCTCTAAATCGTCAACTACCACCAATAATTTAGGTATAAAATAGAGGTTATCTAAATACATAAATGGCATTTTAAACATCACTTAAATACTTTTTTTAAATAGAATTTAATTTTAAAGAAATTTTACTTCAATGGCACGAGAACAGAACCAATAATCTAAACTACATAAATTTTAAAAACATTAGATTAGATTTTTAAAATCTAGATAATATTGTCTAGGAATCTCCCGTTCCTTCACACGCAAACTCCACGAGTGGGAGAAGTCTCGGGGCATAGCACCTGAAGCCTCGACCTCAGCATTACTTCGAGCGGCCAGAGCAGGCAACAGCAAGGTTACACAGGCCCCACTCACACGAACCCAATCTGACGGTAGCGTCGCGCCTTCCACAGGGGGGTCAGGAAGACATCACGCCTCCAGCCTTAGCGTCAATGATGCCGATGACTTCGATTCGGAGTACGAGAGAGAACATTCTGTATGTATGATTTACCATCTGATAAATATTATTCTCGTGGCACGTCACACACTCACGACGAACGCTGAAATTTTAATTTTCTTCAAAATTTTTTTTCAAATGAAAGTTTAAGTAGCGTGCCTACTATAGAATACTTAATATCACACGTAGATAGAAGCCTAGTATCATTAAAAAGACAGACGAAGACGCGTGGGTCAGTTAGTTAAGTAAACATTTTTATTTTACTAGAATTTTCGAAAGATATGTCATCAACCCAACCTATATTCATGCATGTACATTTGTCTTGTTACCAAAATACTAATATATTTATAACATTCCAATACATGACCATGTTCATTACAGAATTGTTTAGCTCCAAATGGAACCTACAGTCTCTGGCTCAGCAGTCACGATCCCCTAACAACTAAACAATAGCCCATAGCGCCCATTGTCATTTTATATTTTTATTGTCATTTAGTTTATTTCTAAATAAATATATTTATTTATATTCTTATTCAGCTCGATGGCGGTGATGAATGCGATGGACCGCAAAGCCGTGGAGCTGTTCTAGTCGAAATTGAGGATGAAGAAATCTGTACAGCAGCTCCTCTAGTAGCTGTATCTCCTCGGCACACTCCTCAGAAACCAGTGTATACGTATGGTCAGGCTGAGGCTCGACTGCTATGTGAAACTAACTCTGCTGTAACAGGCACAGCCGTATTGCAACCAAATGGGGCTGGTGAGTTTACTAAATTAATACTTTGATAAATCAGTTTCTTTTTCAATCCACACGAACAACGGAAACTGAATGAAGAACAAAGTCGAGCATAAAATGTGATGTATGAGTTAATAATCTTGCAATTATAATCACGAATCACAATTTCTACAGTTATCCTTTCAGATGACCGCACCACCAAGCCTAAAGAGTCAACAGGCGCTTATCCCAAACCTCGTGAACAGGTAACACACATTCTTCGTTATGTATACATTATTTGGAATAGAAATCATAAATAACTATTTTACAGAACAAACCACACGATCATAAAAGAGGAAAAAAGATTACCAGACAGCCTAGCATTGAAGAAGATGCCATGTTTATAAGGCAAACAATACAAGAAATAGAAAGGTGTAGTTCCAGTCGTTTCAAAGAAAAAGAAGACACTGATGATGAAAGAAATAAAGAGAGGGAATGTATAGTACGTAAAGATTATTCTCCAAAACCTTGCAAATCAAATGATTATGAAAAATGTATAGATATCAAACATGCAGATCATACCAATGAACCTAAAGATGATCCAAAATTTAAGGAAATAGAGAAAACAAATGGTAAAAAGAAATCTAAGTCTAGAGCAAGATTGGAAAGAGAACAGTCAAAACCGTCTGAAAGCGATACGGAACATGAAGTGGATACTGTCACTGTGGAGATTCCAAGAAGAAGGAAAAGACCTAGAAGAGCGTCTGAAAAGCCCAGAACTCCTCCTACCTCTTTGCATTCGGATTCTGATGGAGAAGTACGTATTAAATATTCTTTTGATATTGGTTTATATTTAATTTTATATGTAAGGCTTCTAATTATTATTTTTAATGATGTAGATACTGTTTTGGAAAACAACTTTTTAACAAGAGTTTTTAAAGTAACCGTTCCTTAATAATTTTCAGGTATACATACTAAAATTTAAAACAACAGGACAACGCGACCACTCTCCAGAAGTAATTGTTAAAACAATACGAAAAATATTTTCACCAGTAGTTCGCAGTGGTGAAACCGTTCCCAGTGCTGTTATACCAGTCAACGTTGAAGATCTCCCTGAAGTTAGACAGTCAGAAAACAGTCATAAAAATGAAAACAAGAAGAAAGAACCAAAACCTGTAAAAGCCAAACAGGACAAGAGCACTCGCTCAAAGAGTTCTGGTGATTTGCATGACACAGAAGAAATGAAAAAGAGAACTAGACCTCCTCTACCATCTTCTCCATCAGCCCAAAGAAAGCCACAGCTGAAGGAAACAGCGCCATCTATTCGTATTATGATACAACGATACAATAAAAAGATAAATGAAGAAGGTACGTTTTATGAGTGCTTACGATTACAATAAAGTTAAACCTTATTGTGCACAAAGAAATGTTTTCTTATAAATAGTAATTGTCTTTTGATGAATCACTACAACTTAATTATAAATATAGGTACATCACCAGTTAGCAGTGGAGCATCATCCCCTGCTTGGCGATCACCTTCTACTGAACGCCGAAGACCTCCCGACATGCCTGTTGGTGTTAACATCAGGTAACTGAACTGAAAAATCTTTAACATATTTGATTTGAGTTTATCTTATTTCTATCAAGCGTTATGACTGAGAACGCAAATCAAATTGACATACAATCAAATTTGTTTAGTATTTAGATCACTTTATGCATCAACAAAATATCAAAATTACTTATAATTTTACAGAAACAACCCATTCCTCGAAAGGGAAGTCCAAAAGTCAGCCAGCGCTTGCCAACTGTCAAGGCGTGATCCCACGTCATTGGAAAAACGTCTGACGCCAGTACCATCTCCCAATCTTGATGGTGTGCTCAAGTCACACAGCGCCAACGCTCTTCACCCAGAACAACCCAAAGCTAAAACCCCTAAACAGAAGAACGTGGATAGTCAAGAAACTATCAAAGAAACAGCTAGCACCGACACTATTGTACCAAATTTAGCTCGGAATATATCAGAACCGGCACCTGTTACAGAACCTCCTCGAATTTCTAGTCAAATCTCTTCGTCTACGTTACCTAGCCTTAGCAGTTATATGTCAGGAAATCCTGGATTATTTGGGAGGTCTATATCAACAGTTGAGCCGCCAGTTTTCCTGGATTATGATACCACAGCAGTGAACTTAACGGAAAGAGCCGCTAAATTAAAGGCAGCTAGAGAGAAGTTTCTTTCGTCGACTGTGCCTATGAGACGAGAAGGGACTAGTTCAGCTAGTGATTTGAGGCCAGGAGATAGGTGAGATACCACAAATTCTTTAATATAGATAGATACTCATAAATGTTTAGATAAAATAGAATTTATATATTCGTTGTTTAATTAATTGAATTCATTGAATTTAACAAAAATTGCGCAAGATAGTCTCAGCTCAAGACAGACCATGTCTCTAAAATTTCTTAACCAACTTTTTTATTGATGCATTAGAAAAATACAATATTTAGTTAAATACAAATTGTATTTCCAGGTCAAGTAGAATAAGTTGCGAAAGTGACGTAGCAGAATCTCATTCGTCCGGCACTCAAGAATCAGCAGCACTCGGCAGAAGTGCATCCACCGGCATGGTCAATGTAGATAGGGAAGCTTGGCAGAGAGTCGCTGAAGGTATAGTACAAATTCAGAATAAAATAAGGACATGCCGGAGTCTCATTGAATTGAATTACATTTATGAGTTTTAATTATTTTAATAAATAATTATTATACCAGCATCATTAACAGCCTTTAGCAAGGCATTGTTAGACGTAGGCATTTTTTTAGAATAATGATTTTCGCTTAATATACCTTACTCGTCAGACGGGCTTGTATGGGGTTATACAATTGTCCAGCGTAGTTTGCTGCCTTACTTAGCTCTTAAGACAATCTGTAGGTACTCTTGATCCGTCACTGCACTAGAGAATAAAACTATAATTGAATGTTAATTATCTAACAGGAAGTCGCCGTGAAGGGCGCTCTCGTTCCCGCTTCAGCCTGGCTCGTTTAGCTGCCAAACTTCGGCGGCGTGACGATGGTGCGGTGTCCCGCCTCTGTCGTCAGAGTCTACTTGTACAACTCATCAACAACAAACATTAAATATATTACTAGATATTGGACAGTTGCTGTTTTATTCCTGTATTACCTTCTAGATAATTATCTATATATACAAATAAATAAAGTTGGACTGTCTGTATGGAAGTTTTTTACTGATTGCATATGAAAGTATATATGGTACTGACATCCAAAATGCAATTTTGTCTGTCTGTCTGTTCTGGGTAATCACGGCTGGACCCAATTTGATAGGACTTTCACTGGCAGATAGATAATGCCATGAGGAGTAATTTAGACTATTTTTAGACTAGCTTCACTCCGCGGCGTTACTCGCGATTTACAACCATAACCGCGGGACTTAGCTAGTCATAGATTAATATATGCAAACTATATTTGTACACCAAACTACAGATTTATATATACACAGAGACACCATAAAATAACAAATAAATAATGTACAAAGAGCCATTATTGCCAAAAACCATCATCATCAGCCTGCTCGTAGTCATCACAACTTTATTAGTTACCGTACAGTAATAACCCCATTTTTTTGCAGATGTATCACCTTGTATAACTAAGGCGATGCCTTTCTTATGCTCTGGGCACACAATGGTGACGTAGTCGTTCTTGTTGTTGAAGGGTCTCCCTACTTTCTAATGTTACGAATACATGATCTTTTCTTTCCAGCAAGACAGTTGTAGAAACCTTGACTTTAGACCATAGTTCCGAACTAGGCACCCTAAGAAAATAATTTTCTAAATGAATTTCAAAATTCAACTTTTCTTACAAAACTAAATACCAATTCTCTCACCAGCACCAGGGACCAAGGTGAACAATTATGAAAAGGGAATCTACTAAAATAAAACTCAAATAACCATACTTAATTTTCAAATTTAATATCATTTCATACAATACCATGTCAACAGTCCGCCGTCCATTCAATAGTGCGGTAACAATAATTACCATATCAAAATGTGGATTGTTGCAACTAATAGTATCATTATAAAAACACTACATTTCAGTATTTATTAGTAATAATAAGACTCAAAAGAACACTTATAAACAATATTAATGGGTAATTTGGTTGAGGTAGATACAGTTATTTCATTTTTTTATAACTAGCATTATATGGGTAGGTCCATGTTAAGACAACTGGTTCGTGATGTTCTTTTTACGGGTACCCTCATATTTTAACGTTTTTATTTAAAAATACTTGCGTGTACCCACGGAATAGTGATTTTCTTTACTATTATTTTTTATAATTCAACCTTCGCAGGTACAAAATTCATGTGTTCAAAAAACAATTTTTATAAAATAAAATATCAAATTTCATTGTAATTACTTACAATTGATTATTTTTGAATATTGAGATATTTTAATATTCAAAAAATGTGCCTATATTTTGATGTCTGTATTTTTTTGTGTATGTTACTAACGTACATGAATGGCTACCATTTCACATTTCCCCCATGTAACGGAGGGGAGTCCGTTAACCTCAGTCAATAAAAACCACAAGATTCTTGCGAGGCCATGGTACTCCCAGTATTCACAAGAATAAGTATTTAATCAAAAAGGCATAGACATATTAAAATACCTCAATTGGTGTTTACAAAATATTTGACATAAAAGCACTGTGTTGTGGCTATCAATAGTTTACCTTACATCGAAATTGAGCCACCAAAATGGTCTTTATTTGTATAATATTAATTTACAACAACATCTTAAATTATCTCCTGTAACAATGCTATTGGTGTCTCGCAACGAATTCTAATTATTGGTACCTTCTGCCTTCAACATTTCCTTGGTGTTCGGACTCATCAACTCAAATAGTACAGTATGTTGACTAACAATATTACCATCGATTTATATACGCTTAAAACATGCAGCTTGAAGTTTTCATTAACTATTTTCACTCCGTTGAATATTTATTTCCGAATTTTTTTGTATTTTTTTACAATTTAAATTTATTTAATGCAATGGCAGCGTATAGTTTGTCTACAGAGCGTCCTTCAAAACTGCGCTTCTATGTAGCTATATGTATTCATTGATATTGTTCCTAACGGAGTTTAAAAATGAGAAAATGAGTCCTTAGAATTGATAAGGCAGAAGGCTGGACTATACTCAAGCAAACAATTGGATCCTAAGAAAAATATTTCTAAGGGAAACATCGAAAAGAATCTCTACAGAGGTCTTGGTCCCCTGAACAATATTTTATAATAAACCACATTTAGGACTCCCGCCATTTTGGATCGTCGCACAGATAATCAATAACATGCAGATTATAAAAACAGGAGTAATAAAAATGTCAAATGCAAAGTTTTTGTAAGTGCAAACATACGATACATTTTAGAAATATTTGGACTCGTTTAACTAAGTACAATATCAACTTTATATAAAAATGAGTCTAAGAGCCGATAGTTTCAAGGTTTCCAATCGGTTTTTAACATTGAATGCAAAGAATACTTTAGTAACCATATGGCATTATTTAAAACTATGAAATAGTTTTTTTATAATATTCTTGACATTCTGACTTATTCGACATTCTGAATTCTGGTTTATAATTTTAGACTGTTGCCACTGATTGAATAATTTTGAATACTCAGTGTAAGATGTTTCCCATTAAATTTTGAAAAATACTTTGCTAACAAATATGAATAAATCAGTGATCTAAACATCTAAAATCAAAATACGAACAACACAAGTATACTATACAACAAATGTAACTACACTATTGGTTTATATTTACGAAGTCACTGTCAAAGTTCTGCCACACATAAATTTATTCAGAATTTAATTGAAAATATTTGACGACATGAGCACACGGGTAACTAGTTGATGGATGTGACTGACTCCTCCCATTGACACCGGTTAACACCGATTTTCTGTAAAGGCCATCCTGTAACTCCGATTGAACGGGCCCATTTATGATGAAGCAGAGTTCTCTTGTGGAGGATCTCTCACGGTTAAAATAGTAGAACTTTATTACCAAGTGATAGATTATGTGATGTAAGTAGTAGATTAAAAAAAAATTGTCAAATATTTTCAATAGCATTCTATAACAAAAATACATGTATTGTGTGTGCTTATGAATTAATTGGTTATATAATGTATATAAACATTATTATTGCTTATTTATGAGTGTAATATTATTAATAACAAAATTGTATCGTAACTATATAACTGTATGGTCAAAATGTTACACAATAATTCATGTAACACGATAATAATGTAAAATAATAATAATTGGAAACAAATAAAAAAAAACTGTATTTACATAAAAACAATCTGTGGAATTATGGTTCTATTGCAGTCAATATGGAATGTAAGTTAGTAAACATAAGTTATCTATTGCTTATATAAAGAGGAATGGTTGGAACTATTTCAAAATATGTGTCAAAACGTCACACAAACAATAATATGGTTTTATTAAGGGCCACAGCACACTAGCTACTTTTAGCATCGAAGATCGGCAACTAGTCGCTTTTTAGAAGCTAAATACGGCGGCATTCGGATGTCGGTAGCATCGATTTGACGTCGGAAAATTATAGACAACACAACAGCCGACACGATCCAGGCATCTGAGCAGTCGCTAAAACGCGTGTTTCCGATACCGCTTTCATACGCACAAAGTCGCGAATCATGCAACACGACGCGTGATTTTGATACCTCGAACGAACGCAGGAAGTCGCTAAAACGCGATGCAGCATCGATGCAGTCGCCAAATCGCCGATCGCCGATGCTAAAAGTAGCTAGTGTGATGTGGCCCTAATGACATGTGTATTTAGAAGCCCTTTATGATAGGGTTAGTGGGTTCAGTACCGTCTACCCTATGGTAGTATGCCTTTATTTGATGCATATAATCGAAAACGGGTATCTCCGAACTACACACGCAGGTTGAACACTGAGTATATCAATAATTAAAATACTTAATACATGTTGACGAAAACATATTCATTTATGTTATATCTCAAAAAACCTTTCTTGTAAAAACAAGAAAAATTTACCATCAAAATGAGATATATACACGATAACACTCAAAACCGTCTCCACTTCAGAGAATTGCGAAATGAGATTCAAAATGATCATCAGAGGCACAATAATCAGGCTTTAATATTTTTTTTATTTTCACTCCAAGGACGGACAAGCCAATATATAAAAAAATGTTTAGAAATAACATTTAAACCAATATCTGGCTACGGAAATAACTATTGTAGTAAACTTACATCTATAAAGAATCGGTTACATCCATTTATTGATAAATTTAAATTCAAAAAAGTCGTTATAATTGGTTTGTGACGTCACAGCTGCTTGGCGATAGTAACCGTTGAATTTATTTACCAATTAATAGACGTACCAGGGAAAAACAAGATATTTAATAAATGCTTGCACTAGTAAATAAATAATAGTTAGAAACAAATTGTACATAATTCAGGTATCTGTTATTGCGTCGACGATTCAATTATTTTGGCTCCACAATACAATTATTATTGTTACATAATAAAAAGAAAAATAATAATAACAATTCAAACAGTTTCCATTTAAATGTGGTGAATATTTTACATAACACAACCACGAGTGAACATCAAAAATCCGTAATAATTATTGATTAAAGAGTAATAAAATAAGTTAATATTAAAAATGTTTAATTAGATATTAATCCTATGGTAAAAAAATGAATTATTATTATTTAAAATCTACGGGTTGTTTGAACGTTCATATTAAAAACAAATGTTTATACTCTTTATAGTAAATTCTCTTTCAAGTGTAGCGAATATTATTATTAAGACTATAATTGTTTAAAATGCAACGTTAATTATTATAATCAACTTGAATTATTAAATTCATCATAAAATTTAATTATACAAAACAGTGTGTAATTAGCATCGATTTACAGAAAAATATTGGTGTTACACTTATATTGAAGTTGTTAATATTATTTTTATTTATTAATTTAATATAGAAAATATTTAAAATGTTATTTTTTATTTATTAAAATAGTCACCGAAGCGTTTGTAATTTTAAGTGTAACTTTAAAGACGATTTTTTTTTACAAGTTACATTTTAATAAAATGAACAAAGATAGACAATTTATTAAAATGTGTATTTTTTATACATATTTTTGGTTGTAAATGACCCTTAACACTTAACTGTTTGTATAACAGATAAAGTTACAAGCGAGATGGTGAACGAAAAAAAGACAACAGCGAAATTCTGTCAAATTATTAAAAAAAACTAAAAAAAAAAAAGAAAAAATGCAAAAATATATATTGTTATGGAAACCAGCGCACACGCCGTGCCCTAGCGGATTACTTGTAATATACAAGTTATAATAACGGCTTAGAAATTATTAAACAGAAGAAAAGTCGGAATAGTCAGAATAGAAGCTTAGACCCTGTGACAAAACCTAGCGTCAAAGATAAAATTCTAGATTTTTAAAGATCTAACACTACACCTAAGTCTAGCTAACTTAGTGTAATTGATTTTTTCAGGTACATAGTGGGCGTTTTTCCTTTTCAATTTAATATTGAAACTGAGTTTAAAGTTATATTTACAATAGCTTAATATACATTCAAAGTCAAAAAATAAAAGCCAACGATTACGACTTTGATAAAAAAAACTTTGAATCTCAGGGTCATTTTTTTTAATTTAATTTATTTTTTGACTTTAAATAGTCTAGCCGCTTAAACCTTAAAGTATAGTAAATTGTACCTAGGTGCCTTTTCTCAACATATAAATAGGTACTTACATACATGAAGATTGGCGTTTGATTTCAACTAGACAAAGCATAAAAAATCAATTGCCTTGGATTTCTGTAATGACAAATTGAACTGTTACTTTAAACTATAAAAAGACAGTGGTTTCTACTTTAATTCGTCATTAAAACACTAAATTCGTAAAACACTACTCAATATACTCTAACCGTTAATTTTTTTTCTTTTTACAGTTATTTTAGAACGTAACTGTGCCAGCGTTTATAAATTTAACTTTTATGACACTAATAATTATAGTAAACTATAAAAAACGATGTGTCCAAATCGTACGTAAAATGAATGAATTGATGACTTTTTTTGCTACACACATTAAAAAATCATTAAATATTACATACATTTTTTTTAGAAATTATAATAATGTAATTAAATAAATCAAATATAAACTTGAATAATGAACAAATAAAATAATAAATCAATTCTTGTGTTTACGATATTTAACGTGGGTTATGTAATTTATAACAATATTTCTATATTTTTGCGAGGAATTATTTTCATTTGAAAATTTTTAATCATCAATAACTGATCAATCAACTGTCTTAAAGAAAATAAATAAACAGAATAAGTATAAAACTATTGAAACATTATTTCGCTGATAAACACCAGAATAAGAATTAACAGAGCTACACAAGAACAAAATCAAATTCTGACATATGTGACACGTGTCAATGTCAAACTGACAGAACATGTCAAACTTACACTAAAATCTGCACTAAAAAAAAAGAAAAAATACAATACAAATAATCAGTGAAATGCTTACTGTCCTAGCAATAAATAAATAAAAGAACACCACTAATACCTACCAGTAAGTGCCGTTAACCGTGTCGTTGGGCTACCGTAGAAAACTTAATCATTTTAATTTTTTTTTATTAACATCTAAAATAAACTTACTACGAATAAAATGAGGTAGATATCAATTGTGATATGAAATAATGATTAACGAACTGAGCTGTATGTTTAGCTTACGCTACTACAGAATTTGGCCACGTCAGTCTTATGTATTTTATATAGAAGATTCACCTCATCAAATGTATTCTTTTATTCTGGTTTTATTTTAGATAACTCGTGTTTTAAATTGTTTTAACGAGACAACAGATTTAGAAATATCTCGTACTGATTGAATAACGCTCCCAAAAAGCCTAAGATAATTTTTATTTATTTTAAACTATTAAATTGAACGCATAAGCTATGAAATTTGATTGGAAATTCGAAAAATAGATAGTCAATTAAAATGTTTACTTATTTTTTTTTAATATCCTAATGTGCAGAAAAAGTTGTGCATAAAAATTTGTCTAGAAAATGTTATACGTCAAATGCGTACAATAATGAAAATGACGAAATCATATCTAAAACTAAATTACTAAATATAATTGGACGAATGTTTGGCTAGCGTACTAATTAGTAATTATTTAAAGAAGGTAACTAACGACACAGAATGAAGTCTATCTACATAGAATCCTATACAGCTTACTTGACCACATCCTTATACTAAAAGTAGACGTAAGCTAAACATGTCCTAGCTTCACAACACAAGGATTAAACTGTGTAATAACTTTTTTTTTACTTTATAACGATAACGCGTGAATTATTTATTTTTTTATAAACTATTTTCATTTTTTAATAGTCATAGTTCGTTGTAATAAATTATTACTTTTTATCATATTGTATACTTATACATATTAGAGTTATTTATATACTATCTAATCGATTTCTTAGGTTTTTAAGTGTCTAGAAAGAACTTTGTGGGTTAAAAAGTGTAAAATTATAACAATATATATAGATATATAGAACGTGTGCGTTTGCTTATATTTTTGTGATGTGTGTGTAAAAAAATACGTTTAAAAAAAAACTTGGAATGTAACTTGTGAAGGTTATTTAGCGTCTGTGGCTTTGTCTATGGTCAGAATTAAAAAAAAAACCGACAAAACATTATAACATCGATAAAATACTTTAATGTTATTTACACGCGAATTTTAATGAGCGTTTGGAATCATTTTGGTCTATATTTTGTACGATAATGTTGCACTAATGGTGAATTCTATTTTGTATCATTATACTTATATGTGTACTAATCAGAGGCACTGCTTATATACATAATTCAATATAGACGGGGCGACGTCAGACTCCTGTGAACGCGCCATCCTACCTTATTGTCGAACGCATAATCTCAGGCCGTAAACAAACAACGCTATATACAAGTGCTTTGCCACAAAACGGCAATAAAAACCTCATATATACACACGATAACAGTCGTAGGGGGATGATATCTCTATTGCGAAGCTGTGCACGGTATATGCGAGAATACCTCCGCATGCTACTAAACAACGGTTGCTCTCGACCTGAATCCATTTTTAACACTTAAATTATTTACCCGTACTATTGGTTACCAAAATAATATCAGCCTTACGATTATTAAAAATAAATTCTAACATTAGGAACGAAACACGGCAGCTATCCTCGCATAACCCGCGTCTGATCGTTTCAAGCCTCATTATTATCTATTCAAAACTTTAAGTATTATTATTTTTTGCTTATTATACTCGTATATCCACTTTACCGTGTCTAACTAGTAAAAAAAGATGTCTACACACTATCTCAATCCTTTACTTATATATAGCAACACCGATCGAATTGACGCGAGAAGTCTGTCGAGACTTCAGGGGTCACCTACCCCTAGTGTAGTTCTCTGGGAAGGGGAGGGTAGGCGCTGTCTCAACCGTTAGGCTGGAGGGTTGGTAGAATTTGGCTGTTGTCTAGTTGAAAGTCTGTGCTTCTCGTTAGCTCTGAGTTCATGTTATCGTCCGGGAGTTTATTGAAAGAGTTATTTGCGCTAAGGTTTTGGGAGGACCTCGATAGGTCGTACTCCGGTCTCCGAGAGGTGTCCAGCAGGTTGAATGCTGTGGAGGAGGACTCATCGAGAACTGTCTCGAGAGTGGTGTCCGGTTCTTCGTAGCGGGACATGTCGAAAGTCGGTTCGTAGCGGTGTCCTCTGCGCATGCGGCCGTTTGGTGTTTTTGTTGGCTGTTGAATAAATAAAATTGAATCTTAATTTATTTTTAAATGATTATAAATAAATAAATACTATAATTGGTTTGAACGAGCATTACATATAACAAGTAACTGAGTCGATATTTACTAAATAAATTGGTTGTTCAGTAACCATCAATATATCAAGAAAGGCAACCTTATAACTATCTCTAAAAATATCGGCTATCTATGGGTCCCCGTTAACGTTGATAAACTCAAACCCGAATCATACTGGGACTCCGAAACTTCGTAGAATATAATTAGAATCATTAATAGATGTATCGAATAAAATATCACTATTTAAAATGGATGTGTTTGTAACGTTTTCACAGTTTAACAACTTAATTCATCATCCTGAAATTGTGTACACCTTGACTGATATTATGTGTTTAACTGACCCACACAACCACATCCACACGTCACGTCTGTGTCATTTGCCCGTAACGTGACGTTATGACAACGTGAACTTAATTTCCTTATCTTAAATTCAGCCTACCCTAAAATATGAACATATGTTGCCGCAAACTTTATCTAGAACATTTAACGGATAACAATTCTTTCATACATTAAAGATTCCATCAAATGGAATAATTTTCTTGTCATTTTTTTTCGAAAAGGGCCAGTATTTTTTGAAATTAGCGTGTTCAACCAAACAAACAAACTCTTCAGCTTTATTATGTTAGTATAAATTTTGCCGTTCTGTCTGTCTTAAGCTAAGTATGTAAACTTAAATAAGCGCATAAAGACGTTATTTGTTAGACTTGGCCTATTTCTGCTACTCCAATACAAGAGTTTCTAACCATGTAAGAAGGAGAAAAATTGTGTATTGCTCAGTAGCATTGCTTACATTTATGTATCTTTTTTCTATTTATGCAATTAGATGTTCTTTTTCAAAATAAAAGTACCTACGCTAGTTAAAAGCAATTATCTGTTAAAAAAAGGTGTAGTAAATAGAAATTCATTATTTTTGCATGAAATTGAAGACTGAAACTGAGTCAATTAATCACAAAACTGTCAAAAAAAGTTTTTTAGTACGACAGCTGAACTTTTTAAAGCCATTCAGTGGAACCTGATCGGACTTATAAAATGCGAGATACAGATAACTTAAGTCTTATACCGGAAAAATAATGGATTTCTTTTTAATACACTCATGATAACACTTTACTTACGGACTAGCCGAAACTAAATAACCTGCCGGATATGTAAATCTTAAAATAATGTGTTACGAGTATTTGGAACAAATGTAACAAACACACAGTGATGGAATTTTTATCAACCAGTCAATGTTCAGATAAAATAAAATTAAAATCTAATTTAATACAATGCGTTGATTGAATTAAGTATTTTATACTAAATTCTCGAATCGTTTCTTGTATCCCTATTCCGTGTGTTTATACTAAAATAAAAAAAAATTGAATTCATGTCGGTCTTTCTCTGTTGTAGCAAATTAATGAGAATTCAAAGACAAAACAATCTTTAAGCGGGTTGTATTTCGTGTACAAATTTGAGCCCAATCGGTGTAGTATTTTTTGAGATTACGAACCTTACTCAAACAACTTAATAATTTCATTTGTACCTAAATAAAAAAAATCGTAAAAAAATAAGCTCGATTCTAATTATAAGTCTCGAAGTCCCAGAATGTTTTGGGACTAAACGTTTCTAAGATAATCAAGATATCTCAATTCCCAGTGACTTCCACACAGGAGTATATATCACTGAGAAAAAAACAACAGCATATACTTGATGTAACAAAAGTAAAAACTCAAGATTACCTTAGAGGGGTTGCTTGTTTGCCACAGTCTAAAAGAACTACATCGAACGATTGAGGCTCAACTACTTACATTAGGGTTCTCAGTGATATGGACGTGTCCATTAAGTAGTGGTTCTCCAGCGTCTTTGGAACTGCCACCATTTGCAAGTTGACTGCCGACATTCTGGAAACATCATCATCACTGTATTGCCCCAGAACGTCACACAGATCACCCCCGGATTCTTTGTGCCTAAGGTTGTTATGACCCCTCAATATCACCATTCATTGATATTCAATTCACCCCCTAATATACTTTGAATATGCCATTTCGCCTCAATTACGATTAGCTGATATCGTTAGCTAAATACTTCTGATAAAACATATTTTAACTTCGTTTTGGTGCCAACTGTACCAGGCACATTGCAGAAGCGAATAGACAAACTATTTTTTTAAATATCAAAGTTTTTATCCCTTTGTCAATCAATACACAAATAACCAACGTATATGTTTATATTACATTTAATATAAACATATACGTTGCTGGAACTTGCCATTGCAAGTTCCAGGGGTGAAAGGGCTAAAGACCGGTCTTTCACACTTCACACAAGTCATGGTGGACTACACAAGTCCTACAGTCAGTCAACTGGCTATAACTCATTAACTTTTTAATACATTGACTTTATAATTATTTAGTTTAAAGTTACTAAGTATTTGATATTCAGTTCGATTTTTATATTTATAATACCCTCTACGCGTTATTAAGAAAAAATCATCTTAAGTGATAGACAGACAGACAGGCAACGCAAAAATCCGATAAATTAATTTAAATTAATTTATAACAATAATAACCTTATACATCTCTCTGATCGTAAAATCGAAAATCAGACTGTTTGTAAATATGATTTTAAATTTCTAAATACATAATTATTATAGATTACGGCTAGACATATATATCTAATGATCGTTTTTATGACAAAATATTCGTCCTAAATGGGAATCGAACCCACACCTCTTACTTCACAGGTAGGATCACTGACTACTAAACCAATAGGTTCGTCAAAAACTGACCTGTGATAATTCCGAATGATTATAATATATCATAAAGGCATGATCAGAAGATCAGTAATAGATTCAAAACATGGAAGTTACGATTCACCACCCAAACATTTGTTGAGACTTTGCTGTCTATATATGTACAAGGTTTACAATCATTTATCATCATGATAATTCAATGTAAGAGGCCTATGCTATGATGATAATGAAAAAATAATATATATTTTATTAATATTTTACGCACCTACTCAGAATTTTATTAATATACCAATTACTGTAATTTTGTTAGTATTTATTACCGCACATAAGAAAATGAATAAAATCTCAATAAAAGTAATAAATATGAATTTCTAAACTAAAGATCAGAATAAAATATATATATATCTAAAAATCAAACCTAAGGATTTTAAATATCCAAGCACGACATGTTTTTAATTAAAAGTAATTTAAGTTTTTCTTTAATTGGCAGTAAATTGTAAAATATTATTTGGCAATTGATAAAATCGTTGTCAAAACATATTTTATCATGAACAAATATAAATGTATACATACCCTCATTTCCGTCATTTCTTCCTCGTGACCATCAGAGGCGGATATACTTCTTCTACGTGATCTATGGAATAAAAAGTCTCGTTATAATAGCCGTATAGCCGTTCCAGATATCAACTGGAACAAACAGACAGACAGCCTACCAAAGTGACTCTACTCTGCCTGATGGAAAGCATGAGTAGAATCCAGGAGTAGGGGTCACCATGCTCATTGTGAGGGTAGGCAATGTAGCATGGTGACCCATACCACGGCGGTAGATAATTAAATGGTTAGATAATTCTGCATCATTTTCCCGGCTTTCGAAGATCGGGAGAATGATACATAATGAATGGGCCTCCGGTCTCACACTCACCAACGAAATACGACAACAAGAGTGCTGCCATTATTAGGATGGTCTTCTGTGTGAGGGCAGTACTGCCCCGGTCAAGCCGGACCATTTGTGAATTCGATATGTTTCTAATGCAGCAGCTAAGCCGTGAAAACGTAACATACCGACAAAAGAAATTACCTTGAATTTTATAATTTAATCAGAATTATATCTCTAGGATTTAGTCACCTAAGTCAATAAGTAAGTTTGTCAAACTTAGTTGAAAAACATATTATTGAACTTAAAATTTATAAACTTTGTTTTAGTGAAAATACTTATTATTATCAAAAAAAAAATGCTAAACAATCATACCTGCCAGCAGGCCTGGCTCCCTTCCTCCTCTGCCAGATGCAGATTATAGCAGCTGCCACCACGCACAGGACTAAGAAAGCGCATCCGATGCCCACACCTAAAAAAATACCACTATATATCTATGTAACTTGACAATGATCTAGACTAGAAAATGGCATTAAATTATCACATAATAATAAACCTCAAACATCTCATACATAGCCATCTGGTGTTGTTTGGGCAGCTAGGAGGTCTTAAACTAGGCAAGTTTTATACTATGGTAACAAAATCGATGATAAACATACATACATCAACAATCCATAACGTCCGTCTGCTGGTCACAGGTCTCCTCTCATACAAATACATACAATTGTAGATAAATTATATCCAGATAAAGAACAAAATGATAGTTCTCATCACAGGAATATTTGTGGGAATCACACCCCTCTCTCACCCCCTAATCAATCATGGCACCACACAAAAATGGCAGATCACTAACCACTATAAATATATAACAGTCGACTTCATTTTATAGGGTAATCATATAAAAAAGGTTGTGTTTTCTAAATGTAAGCATAATATATATCTGAAGTTTTTTTTGGTGTTGATTTTCTGCGAAAATCAGTTTGGTTACATTATACCAATATTAAATCAAATTGGGTATAGACGATATCACTTTGGTATAATTTACTATTCATTAGTGTACCTTAGTATTCATTAGCGTACCTTAGTATTCATTAGTGTAAATTAATACCTTGACGCACAAACGACAGTCACAAATCCCAAATAAGCAGAGCCGGTAACTCTACTTATTTTTTAACAAATTTTAAATATATATTACACCCAGACAATTGATTCTACTCACTATGTCTTAAATGAGAATTGAACTCACGACTCCAGAAGCAAAAATATTATCTAAACACTTTATATACGGGTATTTTATTGAGAACTAGAAAAAAAACAAATAACTACTCACCATAGGTATTGGTGTTGCCAACTTTATTGCTTAAAATATAGTTACCATTTATGAAATCTTATAGATAAATTGTTTCACATAACAGGAAGCGTAAAGCGATATTTCTAACAGAAATAATCCATCACCACACTATCTATTATTTATTAATGGCTTTATTAATCACTGTTGTATATAGGGCTCTTCTTAAAAAGGAGGGTTCGGGTTACTATATCACGTTGGCAAGACGAGTTGGTATAGGGATTATTTTAAATTTTAGAATTTTACCGACCTCAGTGAAAAGACGAAGCAAAGGAAGACTTGCACTGGTTATCTATGGTATGGTAAAACTAATATGATCCCGGTTCCTTTAAGCGGGACGCGAAAAATTAAATCTCACTAAGCCGCTATACTGAAGGTCCTCGTTCTGCATTATCTGAATTTGTGATGAGGATAGTGGCCTGCACTCTTGGCTCTTGGCTTATATTCCTATTTTCTATCCGGTAGAGTGTTTTGGAAAGCCTTTTTAAAAATAAAAACCGTAGTAGTAGTCTAGAGATGACTGGTTGAGCTCATTTATGTCAGAGCACGGTTTTAACACAGTTAAGATGTAACGTCTTCCAGACAGTAATAATTTCAATGACCATGTTTTTTTTTAATATTTCTGAAGTGTGTGATGACTTTAATCTTATCATATTTATTTACTTTTATCAAATGGCGAATTAACTTAAAGGTACATAAAACTTTTACAAATGATGTTATTGACTATATTTTTTAAACTTTTTATTCATAGCTTTTCTGAGTACAAATATGCGTGTGATCTAATTCAGTAATGATCGGTCTCAAATTTAGTTTTTCTTTTGTATTGCCTAGTAATGTGATAATGATTAAATGGTTCAAATATAGTCAGTTCAGGATTCGGGATTTCATTGACTTCACTCAATGCAGGGGCCATCACCCAACTCAAGTAGAAATTACATAGTACTAAGAAGAAGTTGAGTAGAAGAAGAAGAAGCAATAGATTAGGATACCGTTGACTTTTATAACTATATGGTTATTCTACATAAATATAAAAAGAAAAAAAGAAATTTCAACATAGTCTACACATTTATTAAAATAAATATATACTTAAACTAAAATACAAAATGTTTAATACACAACATATAAAAATAAGTTTAGTAAAGAAATAATTAAATTTAAATTATAACAAAATAAAATACAGTTCAGACAATTCACCAACAACACAAGCTAAAAAGATTTTTTAAAATCGTAATTACATGTACTCACTAAGATAGACCGAGGAGTTATCGGGAGGTCGCGGAGGTACTGTGAGCACTTGACTAGCGGTCTGGCCGAACACTGTCACCACTACGTGCGTGGGCAGGGTCGGGTCTATTCCGGTAATCTGGAATATAATTTCAGCATCCATCAGAGCAGAACCGATAACCGACCGTGTAACAATAAACGGAGTACATAGCACGTCCACAGGCCAATAGTGATGATTGATGCAAGATGGCTGGAAGGGGCTGCATGCGAGAAGCTGAGGATCGAACCAAGAGGCGTGCAATTGGAGAGGTCTATGTCCAGCTGCGATAGGCTGATGATGATGATGATGATCCATCAAAATGTATCCTAGTTTTGAATGAAAAAAAGCAGATAATACTTGAAGTTTATTACTGAAACCTAGTATGAATTTAATAGTAATATTTATTAGGCTTCTAATAAAACACCATCTAGTGAAAAATTAATTAGAGCTTGTATTGAAATTACTCAAACTCAAATATTTAGCCTGTTTTTTTATTATTAAATTATTTTTTATGGATGTGATGTGATAAATTCTTGTATGAATTAAGCACGTAAAACATATTAATGATCTTGATTATGAGATGTGGATCATGCAAGGAGAACCGAAACGTTGAAGTGGTAGGTAGCAGAGCCAGGCTATTTTCAGCACAAATGGATCGGCTCGACCGGGTCAGTACTACCCTCACACAGAAGACCATCCTAATAATGACAGCATTATTGCTGTCGTATTTCGTTGTGAGACCACAGGCCCAATCATTCTGCATCATTCTCTCTGCTCCAGAGGCCGAGAGATCTCTGATGCAGAATAAACTGACAAGGCCGCCATGGTATGGGTCACTGTGCTGCAGTGCTTACCCTCACAATGTGAATGGTGACCCGTACTACTGAATTCTACTCATGCTTTCCATCAGGTAGAGTAGTCACTTTGGTAGGCTTAAATATATATAAAAAAGCGGTATCTATATTTATAAAATTAATACTAGCTTTTGTTCGCGGCTACGCCTACATGGATGTCGGTAATCGCTGTAAACAGTAGCGTATATCCTTCTACAAAAATCACTAAAATTGTCAGAGCGATTTAGCCGTGCAGGCGTAACAAACACAGTACCAGAATGAACGTAGAAAGAAACGTAAATATTTTTGTTAGTAGTTATACTCACGTCGACTGAGTCGCCAGTGACGTTGATGGTGGACCACTGGTCGAGCGGCTGAGTGAGGTTCTGCGAGTAGCGAACCACACGAGCTCCTATCTTCTGCCAAGTCACCAGCAGCCCTGTGTTCGTGAACGTGTAGTTCAGCTCTTTCGCTCCTGGAAATAGAATCTCATTTATACTATTGACTACAGTTGCATGACGTTACGAGTCTACTGTCGTTGTTGACCTTGAAACAAACAAGTTGGGGACATTAATCACGTGAGACTCGAAAGGGGGGAGGGGTTCACAAAAAATCGCGAAATATCACAAGGGGGAGAGGGGTTAGTAATATATCACGTGTATTTATTATTTTCTGCAAATTTTCGCATTTCTTTCATTATCTTTATGACAGTTAACCTGCAACCTTAATTAACGTAATTTTTTGTGGTTAATTTTCTATAATAAAATTAGTTGATACTTATACCTTTAATTTAATATTATTTTAAAAAACATATGATTCTTTATAGGGGGGGGGGTAGTCTTACAAGGATTTACTCCTAAAACTTAGCATGTATCACCAAGGGGGATGCAGGTTAAAAAATGCCAAAAAACAAAATCACGTGATTAATGGATTATCTGTTCCCTCATTGTCATGGCCTCCCATCGGATTGTGACAGTGAGGGAACAGATAGTGCACTTGTATTCACTATGCGACACGACCGGGGAGATATCAAATTGTATCAATATCAGTTGTCTAGTACCTATAGCACAAGATCTGCTTAGTTTGGGACTAGATGATGTTGTGTTTCAGATTTCCGGAATCCTCGTAGGTCTAGTGGTTAACGACTGCTAATCAAGAGGTCTCGGGATCAAAACCCGGATCGGGCCAAAAAGTGTTTTTGGTATTTTCTTAGGAAATTCCTAATAGCTGCCCCGAGTTTGGAAGTTTGACGGTATTTCATGCCTCGGAGAGCACGTAAAGCCGTCGGTCCCGGTTGTCATGAACATCTATGGCAACCGTTACTGGGAAGTCAGTGTCCTCAAATGTACTGACAACTAGTTCAATCTTCGAATTTCAGTTCTCCCTTAGGGTTGCGGAGGTCCGATGCCAGTCGCTCCGTGGAAAAACTGAAATTCAGGTAAAACCGGTTGAACTTGTAGCCGACCCCAAATAAACTTGGGAATAAAGGCTCGGAAGATGATATTATTTCATGATTTACGAAGTTGCGGGAGTCAACTAGTACCTATATGACATGATAACTGATGTGCTTACCAGGTTCATGCACAGGGATGTGCAGGACGGAGCTGTACCCCACAGGGTCATGTCCCGACACGATGACGAACAGCTCTTTAGATGTATTGACGTTGGTTATCTGGAACAATATTGGTTTCTATTATTTATTTTTAGGTCAAGGGTAAAATTAGGAATTGTGGCTAAGGATATAATAAGTGTAGTAATTGCTTGTGCTTGAGATCTCGGGTCAAATCCTGGATCGGAACAAATGTTTCTATTATCTAGAAATATTTGTTTCCGATTTTAGATAACAAAATATTTTCGGAAATTTCGGACATACATAATACACACAACGTAGTCCTCAAACTAAGCAGAGCTTGTATTATGGGTACTAGACAACTGATGTAAATACATAAACATATTTTTTTTTTGTAAATACATACTTATACATAGAAAAACACCCAGACTCCGAAACAAATATTTGTGGATCACACCGAACCCGTGACCTCTTGATCAGCAGCCGCATACGCTAACCACTAGACCAACAAGGCAGTCGAATGGATTTTGATTTACAAAAAAAGTAATTTTATGTATTTATTTCAGTTGTTTAGTACCCATAATACAAGCTCTGCTTAGTTTGGGACTAGATGACGTTGTGTTTAAGATGTCTGAAAAAAAATATTTATTTAGTAGTTTTTGCGTGAAAGAGCAACAAACATACACATTCACAAACTTTCGCGTTTATATTAGCAGGATTTGCAAGAAAACTACTACAAAAACTTGATACAAACCCTAAACCTATCTGCCGTCATTGGTATAGTGGGCTAAAACCTTTCTAAATTGAGGCCCAGCAGTGGACAATCATTGTTAATAATGATGATATAGAAGTTCACTTACCAAAGCAGTATTCCCAAAGGTGTCGACCGACGGCCAATAAACGATGGGCAACTCGAGTTTGTCTTTGTAGTATACCTTGTACTTGTCGGGAACGCCATTCCACGCGACACGGAGAGTAGACGAGTTTATTATTTTATACGTCAGGTCTTTAATGCGTTCTGGACCTGGAGGTAACGAGAGAAACATAGTCATTTCATAAATATCATTATTGAAGAGTGGACTTTCCAAGGTAGTAGTCTCGTTGATTTCGTTGACTCGACCGGGTAGTACCTACTACCCTCACACAGAAGACAAACACAAAGTGTTAGTATTCTTGCTGTTATATTTCGGTGGTGAGTGCGAAACAGAAGGCCCGATAATGCATAAGCATATATATTAATATAATTTAAAGCTACTAAAGTTACTCTACCTGATGGAAAGCAAATGTATAATCCAAGAGTAGGGGTCACCATCCTCATTGTGAGTGCATACAACGTAGCGTTGTGACCCACACCAAGGCGGCTTAGTGAGACGTTTCTGCATCATTCTCAGATTGTATTGATGCACAGAGTGATTGGGCTTACGGTCTCACACTTACAAATGAAATACAACAATATAAACGTTGTCATTTTTAGGGTGGTCTTCTGTATGAGGGTATTACTGCCTCAATCGAACCGGCTGAAATCGTCGTGGCTCTACTGCTTATTGTTATTAAGAAAATCGCTTAAGAGATCTAGATGTCACAACTTACCGTCAGGGGGCGTGCTGACGTGTATGGGTTGTGTGAACTCCGTGATCAGGTAGGGCCGGGACGGATCTTGAGCCTTCACCCTCACAGAGTACTCGCTAGCTGGCATCAGATTCTCCACAGTAGCCCACTTCTCACGTCTGAAAAAAAACATTTACTAATTTAGTACCTATAGTACCTATACCCATAGTAGTAGTTTGCAGTATCGAGTCTAATAAACAAAATGAAATCGGTGTATACATGTTATAACTTGCTTCCATGGTCAGGAGTCTAGTACAAAAACACAAATCGAACTAAAAACGGGATACATCAACGCGAAAGTTACATTTAAAAATACATTTACAAATAAGTAAATGACTCACGTCTCGAAGCACTCTTGTTTCTCATCGTCCAGCTTCTTAGTGCAGACCGTGTAGATGTAACTGTCGGCCAATTCCGCCTCGTCACAGCTCCATCGCACCACGAACTTCCACGGACCCAGATCTGTTACTTCCACTTTACTTATCTTGCCTGCCACTTCGCTACAAGAAAACAACATTTATATATCACTAGCGGCACCTCGCGGTGTTGCCCGCGTATCATTATGGTCGCTATGCAAGTGTGTTAAGCATAGCAACCTCTGAAATATTGACAGGAGATAAACAGTGATACATTTTGACATCTACGATTTAATATATTTTTATAATCACCTAGCTTTCGCCCGTGTATCTCGATTATTGCAGTAAAAAGTAGTCTATGTGTTATTCTGATATATAAGCTATATTACTGTAAACTTTCATCAAAATCCATTCAGTACTTTTTGCGTGAAATAGCAACAAACATACATACATGCTCACAAACTTTCGTGTTTATGATATTAGTAGGATACTTTACTATTTTTTATTTTTTATATGGCCTTTACCCTCTTCTGAGAGGAGACCCGTGCCGAGCAGTCATGATGAATGATGATTTTTGATTATTACGTCTAAAAGGTAGAACGTACACAAGATGGGAAAACGATTAAGGCAATAACCCAGGGCACATTGAATGCAGATGACTCAAACAATGGAATTCTTTGGAGGAGGCCTTCACCTAAGGAGGGGTTCTAGCAAATTGCTTATATAACAAAATTAAAACATTAAAAAAAGATATTAAGAGAAGTAGAAATATAAGAAAAAATAATTGAAAATAATGATTAATTAGTTTATTTAAGTTAAGTTGCATGATATGTACTTGCAATAAATATAGGTCTTTTTTATATTTGTTATATTTTTATTATTATTCATCTATATTAATATTACTAAGCATAAAAGTGCTCATACGCAACTTCATCCTAATCACACAATTACTTGTTTTGAGTGGAAATTGAACCCACAAACCCCAGATATTAGCCTTCTATTAATCACGTGAGACTCGAAAGGGGGGGGGGGTATACTAACAGATATCAGGTGCATTTATTTTTTTGTCAAGCGCGCGATTTGTAAATCGAAAACGGCGTGCAGTGTCCACTTGAATCGCCGTTTCCAGGCCAAATTTTTGAATTTTTGGAGGTTCTAAAAACTGAACCTGATTTTGGTAGGGGCGGGGAGTTGTCCTAAACCTAACAACGTATCACCAGGGGAAGGGAGGAGTTAAAAAAGGGCTTAAATCACGTGATTAACTTAATAATGAACTTACCCAGGATCTGGTACGTGTCCAGCGTTGGCGGTAGACCGCCAGGGCACCAGAGTGAGGTTCTGCTGCAGCCAGGGTAATTGTTTCGTTCCCAGCAGACGAACTTGCAGTTGTGATGGGGACTTTGCTGTTAACATAATTATATCTATCAGTAATTGACCTAATATTTTGGTACCTAAGACCTATGTATCTGGTACAAGCGGTCGCCACGCCGCTTCCTACTACACCCAGTGTTGTGGGTTCAAATCCTACACGGGATAACACTTTGTATGATTCTCAAATTGTTATTCTGAGTTTAGGTGCTCTTTGTGTCCGTTTCTTGTATGTTTGTAAAATGCCTCTCGACACAGGAATATCATCCCTAATGCAGGGTGTTAAAAACTTAGAAAATATTTAAAACAATCAGTCCTGTCGAATAGTCGTACTACTGGACTGTGAAAGTGAAGGAACAGAAGGTGCACCTTTGTTTTTGCACACACTCGTGAACTACAATATCTCCTGTGTAGTTGGCTGGTGTATGTTACACTGTGACCAGACTTCTAATAAACATTTCTATACAAATAAATAAAATTAGCGCGTCTGTATGTACTATCAATTAAACAGTTTTTTACTTAATGCTGTTGATATATTAGTAATAAGTTATATGTAAGAATATGTGGGTAGCTCTAAACATATATAACGGCGTTTATTATAATGATATTTCAGTCGGATTATACGTCTAACCGTGATCAGCTGTTTTATTGCCTAGCTCCGTATTCCCGGTATCCCGACACTCCCAAGTGTATCAAATGCATATGAAAGTATGTACAGTACTGACATTGAAAACACAATTTAAATGTTTTGCCTGTCTGTTTGCTCCGAATAATCTCTGGAACACTGACTGATGACATAAGGAGTAACTAAAGCAAGTTTTCAAAATGATCTTATTCATCACAAATATTTGATCCGGATAGGCACCGAACCCAAAACCATTAGCTTAGCAGTCAGATCCAATATGGTAGATATCACATAATACTGATAAATCTTTGGCTGAAGTACGATTTTTTGTGTGGAGCGACTGGTATCAGACCTTCGCAACTCTGAGGGCGAACTGAATTCGTAAATTAAACTGGTTGTCAGCATATTTGAGAACACTGGCTTCGCATTACCAACTAAGATACATGTTGATGACAACCGGGACCGATGGCTTACAAAATCGATATCCTAATCAATCACTTACTGGAGATGGTATAATTAGTGACTTTGGGTCCAAGAGTGATGTTGTGTTCCTCTAAGTCCCCCTCCTCCTTGTACTGCAAGATCCACTCCTTGACGCCAGGCTTCTGCCACGCGAACTGCCTCCAGGAGACGTGCACAGAGTCGTTGGAACGGGTAAACTTTATTGGCACTGTTGAAAACAAAATAAAAATCAATCTGTATTATTCAGCATGTGCTATGATAAAAAGACTGCTGACAAATATAATATTACTGTGTATGTGGCTGCTGATCAAATGGTCTCGGGTTCGTTTCCCGGGTCGGACCAAATGTTTCTGTGATCCGCAAATATTTTTTTCGGAGTTCGGGTGTTTCTATGTACATAATATGTATATACTTACAAAAAAAGTATGTTTATATATTTTTAATTTTTGCCTAGTACCCTTAATACTGTAGGAGCGCGAGTTCATATCCATCCTGAGGAATGTGGTAGTGCTGTGACCTAATTAATTATGGAAATATAGTTAACGTAAATTTTCGGTATTTTCGGAAATGCGGCGAGGTGGGTGAGGCGGGGCGAGCTGCCCCCGCGCGTAACCTCTGACCCCGATGGACATGAACTCGCGTGCATACAGTACAGTACTAGCTCTGCTTAGTTTGGGACTAGATGACGGTGTGTGTAAGATGTACGAAATATTTATTAATTTATTAAATTACTGTTATGATAAAGTTTCAATTAAAAAAAAAACATTTTGTGGTGATCGTGGTCGTCTCACGATCATTTATTTTGTTCTGAATGGGAATAGAAACCACGACGTTTAGAAAGGCGAATAGCATTAGCAGCCGCTACCCTACAAAACCATTTAAGTATTATGTAAAAGAAAAAAAGATTCCGATGAATTGAGAACCTCCTCCTTTTTTGAAGTCGGTTAAAAAGGAAAGAATAGGACTGTTGGATCTACCAACTCAACTCTACATAAGACTATTTAGAGGTTTAAAGGCCAATATATGTGTGGTGACGGATTAAGAATACAGAGTATCACCACCCCCAACCCCTATTCTTCCTGTGAGTCTCGTGAAAGCCAAAAAAAATGGAAGTTACGCTGAATAACAGTGCTGCAAAGAAGGAAATGGCCTTATCCCTCTCCAGGACATTATGGGTTAATCATTAAAGAAAGAAAATTAACCAGAAACAGTATGGTCTAAGCATGCCAAAATCTCTTTTCTAAAGAGAGGCTGGTGCTATTTCTATAATGCTAAAGGATGGTGTGATGATGGTAATAGAGAGTGAACTTACCGCCTTGCCCCTGACATGTTACACCCTCAGACATGTCACTCGCGACGGTTTTGTTGATGGACAGGATGAGGATGTATGCACGCACCTATAGACAAACAAACAAGAAATAGTTTAAAAAAACTAATGATTAAAAAGAAAAAATATGTAACAAAGCGTGGGGTGCTCTCTGAAAATATTTAAATAACGTCACCCTACGGTTTGTTATATTAAAATTATTTTCTTTTTAGTTTAAAAAAGAAGAAGAAAAAGACTAATTTTGTTTAAACATTTGTTTTTTTTTTTCAAATTAGTGTATTATCATCGGTCCTCGATAAATCTACAGAGTTTGAACGGAATCTGGCCGTTTATAGTAAAAATCGCGCCCAAAGGAGTCGGTTACAAACAAACAAACATACAGGTGAAGCTAATAAAAAGCGTGTAAAAACATGACGTACCGACATCGTTAGTACTTTGATAAAATTTATATAAACTATGTCACCCAAGTTACTTTACCTGGTAACTTTATTATGTTTACCTGGAATACATATGGTGTTAATTCTTCTTCAAGATTGATGGTGCCTTCAGTTAAGATGCTGGGTTGACTGGGGAGTGATGCGCCACCTGTAAAGAATGCATCCAGAATTAGAGAAGACTAATTAACCATTAATAGTATGAACTGTCTCGTTGATGTAGTGGATGACTTATGCGATTGCTAATCAAGATGGTTCAAATCCCGAGTCGGGCCAAAAAGTGTTTTTGAGTTTTTCTTAGGAAACTCCTAATAGCAGCCCACAGTTTGGAAGTTTGGCGGTGATTCACGCCCGTGCCTCGGAGAGCAGGTAAAAGCCGTCGGTCCCGGTTGTCATGAACATCTATGGCAATCGTGTCGGGAAGTCAGTGCCCTCAAATTTACTGACAACTAATTCAACCTTCGAATTTTAATTCTGCCTTAGGGTTGCGGAGGTCCGATGCCAGTCGCTCCGTGGAAAAACTGAAATTCAGGTAAAACCGGTTGAACTAGTAGCCGACCCCAAATAAACTTGGGAATAAGACCACTAGGAAATAAGGTTACGAAATTTTCTTAAATGATAGTCCTTATATTACATTTAACCATAGGACACATTTAATATTAATACACTTGAAATGTACCAAATATGTAAAAATACACGATATATGAGTATGCAACAGAAATTTTATACAGGTTAAAGTAAGTTTCGGTTTCGGCCAAATCTGAGAGTAAGGCCGAAAATTCGGTTTCGGCTAAAAACCTTGTTTTTATAGGATACTAATTGAAATATTACTTTAGAAAAATAAATCTTACCAGGTTTAGCAAACTCGACAGTATAAGCAATGGTGTTGTTGATCTCTGGCCAGCTGACCAGCACACGGTGAGCCGCTAGAGGCCAGCACTTGACTCCGGTGGGGGAAGTCACCGCAGAGCTGGTCACGTTGAGAACTGCCCAGGCTGATGCGGACGAGTGGCCATTGTGGGCGAAGCATTGGTATATGCCTGGTGATGGAAGTTTGTTTTTTATTTTTGTGTATTTACCTATATTCTTAACTACTAAAAATAAGTTTAATAAATAGCAAACTTTACATGAATAAATCTGTGTATATTCTGAAACCTAATCTAGTTCAAACCAGATTTAGATTTATCTCATTTCTCAGATATTGCTGTTTAACTTATTATCTGGTACTTTAGATGAGTATTTCTCAGTATTTCAAAATGATTATAATTCTTATTATATAGATATTAATCTACATTCTAAAAATACTATGTTTGTCTAATCTGTTTTATCTCAAACTATACAGAGTCTGTACAGTGATAACTGACAGAAAACTGATAAACAAACTCTTATATTTTTTAAAACATATTTATACTAATACTAGCTTATGCCCGCGGCTCCGCCCGCGTGTATGTCGGTTATCACTGTAAAAAGAAGCCTATGTCCTTTCCCAAAGTTCTATCTATCTCTATACCAAAAAATATTACAAATGCGAAAGTAACTGTCTGTCTGTCTGTTACGTTTTCACGCCTAAACCGCTAAATCGATTTTGATGAATTTTGATATAGAAATAGACGGAACCTTGGGAAAGGACGTAGGCTACTTTTAACGCGATAACCGACATACTCGTAGGCAGAGCCGGGGGTAAAAGCTAGTGTACTATAAAGCGGACGGGAGTTTGTTTGTCTTCTCAGTAGTTTAAATATATATAATAGACTTACCAGCATCTTCAGAGGTGACACTTCTAATGAGAAGTTCCATCCGCTTGTCACCTGTTGATGATGGACGCATCGCAATCTGTAACAAAGTATAATTCAGTCATCTTACACACAACGCCATCTAGTTCCAAACTGGGTAATAGAAAACTGACATAAATACAAATATTTGCAGATCATACAAAAATTTGGTCCGACTCAGAATTCTAACCCGAGACCTCTTGATCAGCAGAGGTATAAGCTAACCACCACACCAACAAGGCAGTCCAAAATCGAACCAAGTAGTGTGCTATGGGAGAATATGTCCGGACTATTCCCATATAGTCCGGGAGATAGTCCCATACTAAGCAGAACTTGTATTATTTTTATTTTTATTTGTAAATACATACATATTATACATAGAAAACATCCAGACTCCGAAACAAATATTTGTGATGATGAAATGACGATGATGATGAAGGCTAGGCAACAGGGCAGTTAATTTTACACACTATAATAACGTATCGAGAATATTTATGTAGAAAATAGTATCTTACCCTGCCAGCCAGCGTCAGTGGCTTGCCATTCTTGTACCATTTCACATTCGGTGCTGGATTTCCAACCGCCGTGCAGTTGAATCTCACTGTGCTTGCTTGGTAGGCGTGTTTCGACAACGGAGGCGCCGTGATGTTTACCGGCGTTGCTATTGACACGTTGAAGGTCTGGAAGAGAGAAAGAGATGTGGTTGTTGACTGGCGGTTGTGAATATGTCATGCTCGTTCAAAAGTATTGCTGGCGGTGGCGTTGAACTGGTTGAACTGGACGATGGCTGGTGCATAGGTCATGCTCGTGATACGGGCGCCGCCAGTCGGGGCTGGTCATCTCACAACTGCTATAAAATTATTAGATTAATGTTTTATCATTTTTGGATACTACCAGTGTAAATATCAGCATCGTTACATTGTCCTCACATCTAACTGTTAATAAAATGCCTAAAACAATGTAACCAAAAATTGTAAAAAACTATGTTGGAAAAGAGTGTCCATGGAGTTTCTTGTCTGTTCTTCTCCATAGGATCTAGGAATTGGAACAGACAATTAGCTTCACGACTGACTACTGACTGTCTACTTGACGTTACAAAAGTGCCGTTGTATTGGTGGGTTTGAAATAAAATGGTTTGATTTGATTTGATTTGATTTAGTTAGGTAATTTTGGATACATTTGAGGTAGTTAACTGGTTGGTATTCCTTAGCGGTTTTCCCGTAAGCATTGTGGTAAATTTCATTTTAAAATTACTTTTTTGAATCGGTTGTCTAATAAAAAAATACCAATTTAAATAATCACCACGATAACTGATAAACTTTTTTTAAGTCGGATAACTCGCAAACGGCTGACTAAATCAAAAAATCATCTTAGCAACATCTCAATGTTTTTAAAAGACCTATCTAATGATATTCCACACGATCGGGTTGAAGCGCGAAAAAAACATCTCCACCTTTTGTATGGGGGAACTTATTTTAGCACTTATTTGTCGATCAAATACAAACCTGTCGATATAATTTCACCTTTATAGCACTAACTAATAGTAGGTAGTAGAGCCAGGCTGATTTCGGCACGAATGGGTCGGCTCGACCGAGTCAGTACTGCCCTCACACAAAAGACCATCCTAATAATGACAGCATTCTTGCTGCCGTATTTCGTTGGTGAGTGTGAGTCGGCCCAATCATTCTGTATCATTCTGCCAATCTCCGGAGGCCAGGAGAACGATGCAGAAACAGCCGCCGTGGTATGGGTCACCATGCTGCATTGCCTACTCCCATGCAAGATGCATGCAAGATGGTGGACCCTACTCCTGGATTCTACTCATGTTTTCCATCAGGCGGAGTCAAGTCACTTTGGTAGGTTTAAATATATTCAAAAAAACCTGATTGGAAGGTAGAAGAAGTAAGACAGACATAATGGTCGGACAGACGAAATACGTGCGGTGACGGATGAAGAATAATACCGCGCGTGTCGAAAAAGGCGACTAAGAGATAAACTACGCAAACAACATCGATGAAAAAAGAAGCAAAACTTGAAACCAACCCTATACCAACCCGTCTGGCCAGCGTGGTATAGTAGGCCAAAACCTCCTTTCTAAAGAGATGCCTATGTCCAGCAGTGGACTGTTAAAGGCTGTTCATGATTGATGAGATGAAATAACAAAACTGTTAGGGTGTCGAAATATGAACTACGGAAACCTAAAAACATTTCAAAGTTATATCAAAATGTAGGTACTAAGATATTATGTAAACACTAGCTTTCCCCGCGGCTCCGCCCGCGTTTTTGTCGGTTATCGAGCTTAAATGTGGCCTATATCCTTTCTCAGGCTCTGTGTACAAAATTTCATTTAAATAATTGTAGTAGTTTTTGAGTTTATCGCGATCTGAAAGACATAAGCGGCGGAGAACTTTGTTTTATAATATGTAGTGCTTGTACAAATATTTGTGAGCAAAACAAATTACTTAATTCATTACACATTAATAATACCTACTTCCTCCGCAATTCCACACATATTCTTATACATTTCTACCTTCACGTACCCGTGGTCACCGAACGATTCCCCCCATGAATTTTTGAGTAAATAATATGGTATGTCACTAGTACGGTCATACCCCACAATCTGGATCACATGTCTTAAACTATTGTCACTCATAACACAAGCTCTTCTTATAATACCTCCTAGGTAAAAACGCCAGACTGCAGCATTCACCACAGCAGTCACAGGACCATTCATCACATCTCTCTGTATCTTCTCTTCAGATTCCAGATCAGACATTTTCCCCTTACACCTGTACGCAAAACTTTTAAGTTGAATCCCTCTATCTGCCTTACGCAGCTTACATTTCTCTTTCTTCAAAGTGAAGGGGTACTTCTCTGCTGTGACGACGTTCTGGTGTTCATCACATAAGTTGATAAGAGTTGAAACTACGCTGCCACCGGTGCATCCATCATGGTTCTTATCAACCAAGCAGTCGAGGATTTCTTGAATACTTAAAACGGTATTTGATTTTCTTTTAATGTTTGCCATCGTTTCCATTATCCCAGCTACACTTACAGCCCAGCATGCTCGACAATGTTTCTGATCTTGAACTGGCCCTACGACTCCCTTCTTCCTCCAGTCAACTCTATTGTCTATTTTAGGCAGCGTCGAAAAAGTATCGAGGCTTGCATTATTTATTGTTTCAAAACATTCCCCTTTATATGAAATACAATTTCCATTTGAACGTTTTAAAAGCATCATTTCTTCAAACTCTTGGGCAGACATATCTGAAAATTTTGTCAATCCAAAGGTAGCATCGTCTTCTAGAGCATTTAGACGTTCTATTTCTGCTAAAGATGCCTGTAAAGTAATAGCAGAATTTAGATTAATTCGGGTTTTATTTTAGTATAGTATTAGGTTTATAGACATCCATTTTATTAGGTGGTATCACTATTTTATCTGGTTCATAAATAATAATATTAATGTTTATTAAAATTCCACAAAAAAGTTACGAAGTATTTTTTTAATGGTGCTTACTTAAAATGGTTCCATAGTTACAGTGTAGGAGTCTGGAGCCCCAACTAGGACACTCTGTGTCATTAACTTCTGGCCCATCCCTCTCCGCTAGGACGTTATTTAACAGTCCGAAGATTCGAAAATATAATATTATTGTGTCAGTAAATGTATGTGTTAGTATGTAATAATATATTGTATGTGTGTGTGTGTGTGTGTGTGTGCGTGTGTGTGTAGTATTTATGTAAACGTGTGTATGTTTTACTTAAAATAATGAAAAATTCAGTAACCTTACCTTAAAATTGTTCAATCTTTTCTTATACTCCCGCACAGAATACGTTTTATTGAATTGTATTATATAATTGTGAAACGCCTGTAATTCTAAATACTCTACACTTGTAACTGTAGTCAAGCGATCAGATTTTGAATAGATTTTCAAAAAAAATGTCACAAGAATGATAATAACAACGCATGTCAGTAAATATAATAGTCCTTTAGCCGACATGTTTATGCTTCAACTACATATTAAAACTAAAACATTTTCCTGTAATATTGTATTTTGTTAGGGACAAATTTATTTTCGATTTTACCGCAAAAAGGCTCTCGATATGTTTACCTTATCTGTTATTATAATGGTATATAAAAAGTTGTTTAATGATTCTTTTCCCGTATGATAAAAATAAAGATTTTATGATTAGTACAGTTTTTAATAGAACGAGTTGTTTATTAAATTCAAATTAGTTTATTTGCGTTAACCAATGTACAATGAACGTATAATTAATGTTTGACCCTCCTTATGAACAAAAAATGCCTGTATTAGGAGGGACCGCTCTCTCATATATAATTGTGTTATTTATTTTTACAAAAAACGCGTCTTTGAGTAAAAGAAAATGAAATATGAATATGTAAATATTTTCAGATAATATCTAACACAACGCCATCCAGTCCCAATCTAAGTAGAGCTTGTATTATGGGTACTAAACAACTGATATAAATACATAAACATACTTTTTTTATAAATACATACATATTATACATAGAAAATAACCAAACATCAAAACAAATATTTGTGGATCACACAATTATTAGGTCCGACCCTTGAATCGAACTCGAGACCTCAAGCACACCAGTTGCATACACCTCCACTGCGCCACCGATGCAGACATATTACAAAATTAACGATTCTTCAATCACCTCAAATGTAAGAACTAGGGTTTATTCCCGGGAATTCTCGAGCCGAGAATTCCCGGGAAATCGTTGGGCTTTGTTCCCGGGGAATTTAGCTCGAGAAAAGTCGAGAACTCGAGAAATCATGTACCTATATAGAAATTAAATTACCGTCTGTTTTGTTGCTTGGCGCCCGGGCCAAAGCGCAGCGGCACCCTTAAACATTGATCTTATAAACTGCAAGCGCTCTGCGGCCTCGTTTTTACACGATAGTTTAAGGGGATCGTTTCCATAACTGCTCGAAAAAGCACTTACGGTTATGACAAGAGAAACAAATTCATTCATTATTTGACAGTAAAAATAATATTTCAGTTCCTTAATAAAGCAATCTATAGAGAAACCGAGTAAAATTACTAATACGATTATTTATTTTCGAGAAAAAAATCATCAACAGTGACTAAAATCACCGAAATCGACCTTTTCTGTTTGGAATGAATTTAGTATTATGTTGCTTTATTTGAAATAAATATTTTATTAGTTGCAAGAAAAAAGTACAAAAAAGAGATTAACCATTTAAGGTTCCTATTAATTCTCACCAGAAAGTCATAATTTAATCTTAAACATCATTAATTTTTAGCGGCAAAAGTTCCATACATTTTAGTATGGAGAAATAATTTGCAATAAAACAGAGTTCACGCGATCCAAAAATTCAGTGTTCTCCGAATATTCAAGGCGAGCGCACGCTCGTTTTTAGCTCCACACGCACTGTCACGCACACAGAGATTTGATTGTTTACATACGACGACGTGACTGTGTGTAACTTTTGATAATATTTGGTAGGTCTGAGAATAGACACACCAATCTTTATATTTTAAATTATTATTAACCAACTTCAAAAAAGGAGTATTATTTATGTTTAACTAAATGATTTTTTTTATTGTACATTCATTGATTACTCTGTCAATTGTGGACCGATTTTTAAAATTCATTTTATATGACTGCCTCGGTGGCGCTGTGGTAGCATATGCGATTGAGGCCTCGGGTTCGATTCACGGGTCGGACCAAATGTTTATGAGATCCACAAAATTTTTTTTTTTAGGTGTTGGCTGTTTTCAGTGTTAGTTCATAGGGAAACCCTAAAATTTTATAAGCACGTTATAAATAGTTATTATATATTTTTTTATTTTGTAATGCTATTCCAGACGCAATATCTGAGCTGGTAGCCATCATTTCATAATGATGAGGGCAGTAGTAGCGCATGCGACTACTTTGCTTGAGTAAGGATTCAGGTTCGATTCCCGTGTAGGACCAAATATTTGTGTGATCCGCAAATATTTATTTCGGGGTCTGGGTGTATTCTATAGGTAAGCAACAAAAAAAGTATGTTTATGTATTTATATCAGTTGTCGAATCAATAATATAAGCTCTGCTTAGTTTGGGACTGGATGATGTCGTGTGTTAGATGTTCGAAATAGTTGTTTATTTATTATTGTAATATATCATACTGCCTTGTTGGTCTTGTGGTCAGCGTATGCAACTGCTAACCAAGAGGTCTAGGGTTCGATTCCCGGGTCGGACCAAATGTTTGTATGATCTGCAAATATTTGTTTCGGAGTTTGGGTGTTTTCTATGTATAATATGTGTGTATTTATAACAAAAAAGTATGTTTATGTATTATAAACTGCGAAATAAATATTTGCGGATCACACGAATATTTGGTAGATGATATTCTGTGTCATTCGTCTGAAATATTTATTTATTGTTATTTATTATAAACTAGCTTTCTGCCCGCGGCTTCGCCCGCGTGGAATTCGTTGATATCACACGACATGGTAAGGGTAGATTAAACAATCTTACCTGATTTTATGTTTGATAATAAGGAACTTTGACACAAACTTTCGTCCCCTATTTCAAACCCTTGTACCTTTATTTTCGCCATAAAAAGTACCCTATGTCCTTTCCCAAGTTCAGTTCTATCTTCATACCAAATTTCATCAAAATCGGTTCAGTGGTTTAGGCGTGAAGGCGTAACAGACAGACAGACAGAGTTACTTTCGTATATGTGTGTTACCTTTAGTCGTATCTTTCAAGATGTTCAGCTGATGATGGAAAGTAATACTACTCAATGGTTTGGTCTTGGATGATTAGTATTTCACTTTTATACGTATGTATAAACCGCTAGTCGTATTTATGTTTTACTAGCTTTTGCCCATGGCTCCGCCCGCGAGTGTGTCGATTTTCGTGGTAAAAAGTAGCCATGTCCTTTCTCGGGGTCCCATATATCTCTATACTGAAATTGATCAAAATCGGTTCAGCGTTTTAGGCGTGAAAAGGTAACAGACAAACAGACAGACAGAGTTACTTTCACATTTATTTTAGTAACATTATTGCGTAAATAAGCCGTTTGCATTAAATATATTAAAAAAAAAACACAGTCCTCTGCCTCTTCAACCTGTCTATTAAACTCAAAACACGTAACTTAAAAACTACTGCACCGATTTTCATGATGTTTGCAGCAATGGATAGACTGGTTTTAAAGGAGGGTATAATTTGTCAAATTTTAAATGTTTTTTAAATGCCTATAAGACCACGTATCGTTAATCACACATTATTGACATAATAAAATCTTACACTGAGAGTCACTAGTGTAAGATTACGGCCAATTACGGGTGCGACCTGGATGAACGCTCTGACGTATTATAAAATATTTATTTAAATAATATTGTGTAATAAACAATTTTATTCTACATATTTCATGTAGAATAAAATTGTTTTAAATGTCTACAGTATTTATTATGTTAAGGATTAATATTACATTGTTCCAAATTACTTTGAAATTATTATTCACAAATAAAATAATAAAGAAATATTAAAAAAGTATAATTAAAAAAGTATTACTGTAGGTTATTCCTAATTTATGTAACTCGTAAACTTTTGTCAATATTGGCTTTATTTATGTGTTCATTTAAAATAATAAAATAACATTAATAAATCTTCTTTAAAAGGTAACCTTAATTATGATGAAAACCGTATTTAAATACCTTGCGTATTTAAAACGATCTGAGTTGACAGACAATGCACGCGAGCGAATTTATTTTATACGGTGTAAAATTATTTTATAATCTTTGACCATTCGATTGGTATACAGAAAGTATTATGACTTTCTGTACTGAATGAATCCTACGGGCTTTACGTTATGGCAAGATACATTGCGTGCGTTGTAAGACATTAAAATACGTTCTACAAAGGCGAACAGTTGATGGATATTTAACATAAGCAAAAAACCGAAAGTCGGTGATTGCTTGCTACGGTATGTATGCGACAGTGCGCGATGCGTCTGTGTGCATGTAAAATATGTATGTGGGTGTTCAATCACAAATTCTCACGCTTGGTGTCGCGGGCCTTAAGTAGTGTTTCACAGATTACGTGATAAACTGAAATCAAACAGGTAAGTATTTTCACTTTGATTGACACATCATGGCTTTACTATTTACTAGCTGTGCCCGCGACTTCGTTCGCGTGGTTGTCGAGAGCAAAACAACGTCGTTTAGATAAGAGTATATCACCTTTTTGATGATTTAGATAAGAGTCCTGACTTTGGTATAGTTGATTACGTTAATGCTTCTCTATATACTATGTTAGCGGTGGAATTACCCGGAGCATATACAAAAAGGTTGTTTGGGTTGCTAACACGTGATAGAGAAACATAGAGTTGGCCGTGTGAAAAACAATCAAAAGTAAGGTCTACACCCGCAACGGATAACGTCTGGCCTTGGGCTTTATTAATAGTCATAGCGTAACAGAGGCTTACAGGAAATTGCACACGTTTGAAAGTAAACGGAAAATTATTGGGGATAATGGGTATCCTGGGAATGAAAACAACATCACCGGAGCCGCAACCTGTTAAGATTTCGGCTTCGATGACATTTCGTTGGAGATTTGTTACTCTCAACCGAGTTCCATTGCATAGTTTTGGTGGGCTTAAATTTCTGAGTAGAATGATTGGTACTCCGACTTTTAAATAAATTTTGTGTGCTGGAAGACCTGGTGTATTTAGAGAGTCTAAAAACTCTACTGGATAGTGGGTGGCATCTCCTTCTTCTAAAACCGTGTTAATAGATAAATATTCCCTACTTTCTCCAGAAACATGTACCAATATTTGAGAATTTATTGCTGCTGCTTGGTCGTTGCGAGGTGCCAAAATAGCTCGTTGGCATAGCCAAGCAGCGTCATGGTTCGAGATCTCTGATGGATCTCCGTATACAGAGGAAATGAGTTCCTGCTGTGAGGCAACAGAAGAACACAGGCTTTCGACTAAAGTTACTTTACCTCCTTCTTGAGTCGGGTATGTGCCGTTACCAATTTGAAGTAGTAAATTTGAGAAAACCTGCGCGTTTGCGTCACCTCCCAAATATGCTCGCATATTAAAGCTCAAATTAGTTAATATGACACTACGCCATAAAATAGAGCTCTTTAAACAGGCACCTATTTCATCGGCCCTCGTTCCTCTGGGTATTATAGGGAGTGTCTGCCTGAAGTCTCCACAGAATAGCACCGTTAAGCCTCCCATCGGTCGGTCATTTTGTCTTATATCTCGCAACGTTCTATCTACAGCTTCCACAGCTTTACGATTTGCCATCGTACACTCGTCCCAAACGATAAGGGCGCAATCGCGTAAAACCCTTGCTTTATCACTATTGCGAGACACGTTGCAAACAGGGTTTTCTGTGCGGTCCAAGTCGATTGGTATTTTAAATGTTGTATGTGCAGTTTTTCCTCCTGGTAATAAAGTGGCAGCTATTCCTGAGGAAGCGACGGCAAGGGCAATTTTGTTTTGGCTCCTTATTTGAGCCAAGATAACTTTAGTGAGGAAAGTTTTACCTGTTCCACCAGGTGCATCTAAAAACAGCATTTCTCCTAATGAATGTTCTACACTACAGCATACTCTATCAAAGATTTGACGTTGTTCTGACGTCAAATTTGAACAGCCATTTCGCAATATTTCTGCTAACTCTTCGGGGTTGTAATTTATTTCAGATGTATACTCCCTATTAATTCGTTCCCCACCAACTGTCGGTGTCGGCAAGCCGTATTGACTGAGGGGGTTCCCTCCTATACTTGTAACTATATCTTGTATAGCCAGCAAAGCCCTATTATGGCAGCTTTCACGTACTTGGTCAGAAGTTTCACTATTTATATTTTGCTGTCTCAAAAAATCTTCGGCAAACGCGTCTTTATATTTTTGCCACAACTGCCCAGCGTCCGATAGGCCACAAAATGTCAACAAAATGGCAAATAAATGGCGCAAACGATGTGGACTATCACTGACGCATGCTTCGGCTAAAGCATCATCCCAATGCTGATCGCCATCTAATAAATGCCGTGCGCGGCAAGCAGCTTGAAATGTGGGATATTCTATATCGTCCACTTTGCGGAGCTCAGCAAAAGAAGTAGGTCCTCGCACTGTGTGAAGAAGAAGGCGTAAATAATAACACTCTGCATTATTTGGGTGCACCGTGTATACTCTTCCAATCACGTGTTCTTTAAAAATGCCGGACTCGCCTTCTACAGCAGTTCCACGTCTCCTGCGATTAAAAACACCTTGCTGCTTGTTATAAGTATAATAATGTGGCACTTCATTGTACAACAGAGACTTAGCGAAATTGTCTCTTTCGCAAAGGCGAAAGAATGCGAGCAAGGTGGTTTGTCTTGGGTTGTTCATTCTTTCTGCCACATTTTCTGGCTGAAAGTAAACTCGCTGCCCGCCTTCCAGGTGCACGTCAAGATGGATGACTGGCGGATACCTTTCATGAATAGGGAAACTCAAAATGCGCCAAACTGCCTCCGAAGAGCTTATGTATCGGCCAGATTGATACCTTGTCACTTCATCAAATTGGTTGTTATTTCTTAGTGCTATCATGGCTTGATCACTACCTTTATTAACATATTTACATATATATTTTATAGATTCGACGCTATTACAAATTTCAACATTAATGTGTGCTTGAAAAGCGTTTGACAAAACTGGAGAATACGGTACCACCCAACTATTATTTAGAATTATTTCTTGTCCACGGAATCTGACAGTAGCTGTGAAACCACCTTGTGACGGTGATCTTCGCCGGTATTGCGGATACCCATTTTCCCCAGCCATAGTTAGTTCTTTCAGTGCTCTGGGGTATTTTTTTGAGCATTGACCATCTTTCATGCACGGTGATTCCCTGTTTAAGAGGCCACATGGCCCGTGAACCATATGTGTTTTTACTATGTCATGCAAAATCGGATCTGCATTATAGTCCGGAAATTCTGCACTTATGACACTGTCTATAGCATCGGGACGAATTTTTTCTTCCAGCCACAGAAGAATGTGCGCGTGGGGTAAACCACGCTTTTGCCACTCGACGCTATACATAAAACAAAGAGTTGAACCGAAAACTTTCTCCTTTGTAAGTAGATTAATCAAGACTTTGAGTTTTAAATGAAAAATCCTAGCAATAATGTCATGTCTGTCGTATGACGCCTGTCCTGTGAGAAGTGCCTGGCAAATCTCCGTCCACTTTGGATTTGTTGTAAATGTTATAAAAAGGTCCGGCCGGCCGTATTTACGGACGTAACAAAAAGCATCTTGCGTTCGTTCGTGCATATACCGCGGACCGCCTGTGAAACTGGATGGCAAAATAACCAATCGACCCAAGTTTTCGACGTTATTATCTGATTGCATGGCGTCCCGCAAGTGCACGTATTCTTCAGCGCGTAACCGTCGCTGGTTAGTGCGAATATACACTAAACGTTCAGTTTCTATTTTTGCGTACATGTCCACAATAAATTGGCTGAACAAACCACGAAATCGTTGCAAATATACGAAACTGTTTTGCCTTATTTGTAAAAGGTAGGAATAGTATTGTTGAGCAGATATTTTTTTTTGATAATTAGTGACTCTCGTAGTAGGGTTCACTTGGTACAGCCCAAAATTGTACCCATCTTCACCATGACAATAGATTAGTGGATATTGCAGGGCGTCGTAAGCTCGGTGGGTTTCCAAAATGCGTTGAAGGCGATCGTCGCGTGTACGCAACACGATATCACGTCTCTCACACTCCTGGTCGACTAAAACAACTGCAACTTCATCTGCGACGGGTGCATTGTGTCTTCCACGGTGTTCACCCACAGGACGTCTATCGGCACTTATAACAATTTTGAAATCATTGCTGCCTTGTGGAATTGACTCCAATGCAGCTTTGAATTCACGAACGTTCTGGTTAACGCGATGCAGCAATTCTTGAAGTTGACCCAAAAGCTCAGCATTGAGCTGGGGAAAATTGTGATTTCTAACATTGAGCTGTTGCGTGTAATCGGATACAAAATAAATTTGGAGAAATTTGGGTTCATTTTCTGGCAGCAAAGATCCAATAAGGTGATAAACTTGACCTTGTACTTTGAAGGTTGGCATGAACGGTCCTTCCGTTATTTGTTTTGCCCCAAAGGAAGTCATTTGGAAAGCACTGTTATATAAACGAATATTATCCAAAAAACGGTTCGACTGGGGATGATCGCCATTCAGGAGACTTATAAGTAAGTGTGGTGGATCTTGGAAATTTGGAAGAACAATTTTTCCATTTGAGCAGCACATTCCATCTGTCTCTTTCCTCCATTTCAAAGCATGACAAAAATTACAAATTTCTCTCATGTCACCCACGAAAGTAAAGCCAGCATAATTAATTCTAGACGAATATGTGAACCCTGATTTTTCCCTATTGTCCCAAGGTAATAAAATATTTGCATCGTCATGTTCCATGGACTCATCAGCTCCGCTATTTGTTTCTCTATTCATATGGTATCGAGCTCGTTCTATTTCTAGGCGAGATTGACGTTGTTCTGCTGTTTCTGCTCGTCTTAGTTCATCTATTCTTTCCCTTTCAGATGCAAGATAACTTTCATTGTTTCTTTGTACACCTACATAGTTATGTCTAGCTATTTCTAATCGTTCTTCTCTTTGGGAGAGAGATTCAGACTCGCGCGAGAGAGCGTGTCGCTCTCGGTCAGATGACAGACGTGCTTGGCGTTCCTCGATACTCTCTTGAGAACGCAAAGTCGCGGTCCGAGTTCTTTGCGAACTTAAGCGCGACTCCCTTTCTGTGAAAGTCTCTGACTCGCGTGAGAGAGACTGGCGCTCCCGATCAGCAGACAGCCGAACTTCGCGTTCCTGGATATTCTCTTGAGAACGCAAAGTCGCGGTCCGAGTTCTTTGCGAACTTAAGCGCGACTCCCTTTCTGTGAATGTCTCTGACTCACGTGAGAGAGAGTGGCGCTCCCGATCAGCAGACAGCCGAACTTCGCGTTCCTGGATATTCTCTTGAGAACGCAAAGTCGCGGTCCGAGTTCTTTGCGAACTTAAGCGCGACTCCCTTTCTGTGAATGTCTCTGACTCACGTGAGAGAGAGTGGCGCTCCCGATCAGCAGACAGCCGGTCTTCGCGTTCCTGGATACTCTCTTGAGACCGCAAAGTCGCGGTCCGTGTTCTTTGTGAACTTAAACGTGACTCCCTTTCGGTGAACGTTTCCGATTCACGTGAAAGAGCGATGTGCTCTCGGTTAGCAGATAACCGTGCTTCACGATCTTCTTCCGATTCCTGAGACCTACAAAGTCTCATCCTTTTCGCATTTCGGCTACGCAGCGAAAGGTTAGTTTTTTTTCTTTGAGGCATTTTCAAGGAAAATTAAAGCAATAAACAAAACTAACAACACTTATGACTGAATAGCCTACAAACTTAAAAGAACGGTGCGTCGAACAGTCTAGTGTGACAACGTATCGTCTGTTCGTGGTCGTGACTCAACGAATTGGCAACACTAACTTACTGTATAACGATTGGCACTATTGGATTCAAACTACGAAGTAAATCAAATACAATCTTAACTTCGTACTTCAAACCAATGACCAAAGTTGACCAAACGAAACCAATAAGATAAGCAAATACTTTTTTTTCGACCAATTTAGAAAATCGATAAACCAAGCAACCAAAGAACTTTTACGACACACGCAAGAACTTTTAAGACACCTAACGAAACCCAATTTGCCTAGTAAACACGGTGGACGTCATCCTCGCGCGGAAAATCTTAACACCGCGATTCAGAAAATGACGTCATTTGCACAACGCCATCTATCGGATTTAGATTTCAACTATCAACATTAGTTCTATTTTTAGTCTTAAGATGTCGTTGCAAGTACTATACTTAATTGCGTAACGTAATATTTTACTTCTTGAACTCACTAAATTAATCATATCTTTTGATAGAGTGAACCGATTTCGATGAAACAAAAACTAAGTTAAACCTCAAGTTGCGTATAATTTTTGTATATAAACATTGTCAGCATTGAATTCGTAGATTTTACGTGATGTGCGCACAAACAAACAGACAAACAGACAAAAATTTCAAAAATGATGGAAATGGGTTCTGTTACTTATCTTTTCACACGCTGGCTATTTTTTGTTTCAATTTCTTCAATGTACAAAAATGACTTTTCTACAGATTTATTATATGTATAGATTGTATTTTAATTTTCATATAGCCTTAGATTAGACAATAAAGAAACTAAGCCTAGATTTCAAATCAATTATAGTCCTAAGATTGTGGATCAAGTTTAACTTCAATATCAGATTGTTGATTTTGTTATCAATTTCACTAATTATCAGATTTGTTTACTAGATTTTGTTTACGAAAATCGCTTTGGAAATTAGAGGAGCGAATAAGATATCCTATATTTAACTTTTTAGGGTTCCGTAATTCACGACTCGGAACCCTTATAGATTCGTCATGTCCATCCGTCCGTCCTAGACTTACTATCCAAACGGTTAGTGCTAGACAAGTGAAACTTTGCATAGATGAAACTTTGTAAAACCGGTTGAACTAGTAGCCTACCCCAAATAAAATTTGGGAATAAAGGCTAGGAAGATGTGTGTGTCTATCAGGTAGAGAAATTGATTTTAATATAGTAAATCATACTAAATTTAATCATGTTTTTAACCTTTAATGTTCCCAAGATTATTCGGGGTTGCTACTAATTCAACCGGTTTTACCTTACATATCACCTTTTTTCAGGCCACTGGCATTGGACCTCCGCAACCCTGAGGGCAAACTGAATTTGAAGATTGAAGTAGTAGTCAGTATATTTGAGGACACGACTTCGCAATTACCATTATCAGAAGGCATTTCACGCGGAGTCCCCCTTCCCTCAATAGAGAGTAAGAGGTTTGGACACACGCACATCTTCAACCAGATGAGGTGATGATCCCTAGCGACCTGTAGTCCCAACGTCTAATGTTGAGTAGTTGTATATATGCTAATCGGCGCGAGAAATATTCATATCACGATACAGGATTTTGTAGTTACTCCGTAGTTCCTTTTATTTTCGCTAGATGGCGCTGTATGTTGAATTCAGAAGGTGGAGTTAATCTGCAGCTACAGCGTCATACGAACATATCATAATCTCACCTTAGTTAGGTTTGCGTGACCTTCTACTTGACAGGAGTAGACCCCTTCCTCGTACATGTCGAGCATCTGCAGCGACAGAACCTCACCTACGTGTTCCAGTTCGCCGGTTCTTTCGCCTGGCGGTGTGTACTGCCATATTAGCTGTAAAGAGACAATCTCGTTGGTACACCGGAGAATACATTCTAATAGTATTTATGTATTTCCATTTAAGTTTTTGGTTTTAATTTTAATGCCTAAATTAAATCGATTTTAAATGTAGTTACACTATAATCAGCGAGTCTTAATGACTACTTTTTACTTTCATTAGAACAGAAAGAAGGAATATTCTATTCTTTCTGTTTAACTTTACAACTTTACATTTAACTTTACAACTTTATATTTACGCTTGTTTTCTAGCTAGCGTAAATATAAAATTGTAAAGTTAAATAAAAAATTGTAAAGTTAAATGTAAAGTTCTATTAAAAGGTAAAGAATCATTCTCCTAAGTTCTTAAAATATGTAGTCTCACTGATGTTGGCTACGGGGGGCCAGTCTCAACTGTATCACCATCTACGAAGGAGTGCATAGTGTGAGTATTTGGGTTAACACTGGTGCACACTCTGTTCGGCTGTACGACGGAACCGATGACAGATCTGCCGACTGAGTAACAATAGCCAATAAAACAAGAGAGTAGAATAGAAAACGATAAACGTTTGCAACTTGGCTTGGGGGGCTGACGCCGAAACGACAGCTTTATGTACGTGATCTCCTTCTCACTCTATTTAAGAACTATAAACTAATTTGAAACTATTGAATTCTTAGGGTCAAGTTCTTTATTTCTATCTCCACTTACCGTAGGCTTAGGAAATCCAGTAACAGGACAAGCTAGAACCACAGTGTCCCCTCTCATAGCCGTGATGTTACTGTCATGCTGTATCGGCAACAAGGCAGGTTCCACGTCTTCATAACCGGAGTAGTATTCCACTTGTAATCTTGCGTTATGACTAACTCTCGTTCTGTTTGCGTATGTGTTTGTTGCTTTACATCTGTGGAGGAGACAGTCATTAATTATATCTTCTATTTTTTTTTATATATTTAAACCTGCCTGATGGAAAGCATGAGTAGAATCCAGGAGTAGGGGTAGGAAGGTTGTAGGAGTCACCATTCGCATTATGAGGGTAAGCAATGCAGCATGGGGACCATAGCAGCCTGGTATGATGTTTCTGCATCATTTTCCCGGCCTCTAGAAGCTGGGAGAATGATGCAGAATGATTGGGTCTCACATTTACCAACGAAATACGACAGCAAGAGTGCTGTCATTATTAATTATCATGCCTTCGCAATCGTGAAGGCGAACTGCATTCGAAGGTTAACTATTTGTCAGTATATTTGAAGTCATTGACTTCCCAACGATTGTCATAGACGTTTATGATAACGTGCTCTTCAAAGCACCGGCTATTAGGCATTTTTTAGGGAAAATTAAACAACAGTCCGAAAAGGGATTTAGTCATTATTAAGTTCACTTTAAAATTTCCGTTTCATGAAAAGGTCTAGAGCAGCTGATGAAAAATCATACATTAAGAGAAGCATTAATTGTTGGAAATCTGAATTCAAATATAATAAAGGTGTTTATGTACATATTACACTAGTTTTCAAAGCATCACACGCCAATATTTCATTTTTGTAGCCCTAACGGTCATTAATTGTTTTTGAAATAGATTAATAGAAAAAATATTGCCTTATCTGTAACCTACTCAATTCAACATATGTATTATAGTTTATAGTTCATCGGCATACCAGCACATTGTGACGTCACAGTACCGCAAAACTCATGGGAAGCTATGCGGCCAACGTGATCAACTATCAGTGAGATCGCAAAGATAAGCGATTGTGAGAAAAGCGCCGCGCATTGGTATGCATACACTAGTCCTGAACATCTAACTATAGAACAGGCTTGTGCTATACATTTTAATAGATGCCTTACCGCATAGCGCAATGGTAGCCACTCTTATAACCGTTTTCATCAAAGTCTCCTTAATTTAAAGGGAAACTTAGAGCGAAATTAGGTAACCCAGTGTGTTTTCATTTTCATCCATCCCTAGGGCTTAGATTTGGTTTAGAATTTTGGGGCTACCTACTATTTAAGGATGGTTGAAGTTTAGTTGGTTAAAACGGAATTCCTACATATGACTACACTTTGACTAGTCAGAAAATTTTCGTTCCAGGTCTGATCTGGTCATTGAGTTGCAAGTGAGGTCATGTATTAAGAGAATGGCAAGCCTCTAGTAAATTAAATCTTGCTTGATACTTCTATATGAATCTCTCATGAACAAAACTATAATTAATTTATGTAATAAATAGTGATAAGTTCTCGTACCTGTATAACCCAGCATCTTCTTTTTGTACATCCAGGATTAAAAGCTGATTCTTCAGCACATAAAATCTGAAACAATAAATAAATGATAAGGGTACTTTTTTGAGATCGCAAACAGACATAGGCCGAGCACGCCTTAACTGCATTATATGCCTATTTTACCTATTAAAATCACTTTTAAGGGTAAAATTTGAGTACTAACCTATTATTATTTGGCAGAGAATCGCCATCCTTCTGCCACGCAACTGTGGCAGCCGGCCCCGAGCTGATGTCACAACTCAGCACGTAAGGCTGGCCGATCCATGCCGTCGCGTTCTCGGGTTGCACCGAGAACTGCTTATCCAAATCTGCAAAGAAATATAATGGTAAATAATGCAGTAAATAACAAAAAGAATAAAAAAACTATAAATTCGACGAATTACGATTTTTTTTTAATAATTCACTACTGTGCGTAGGTCTCTTCTTATATGAGGGTTTTGGTTCACTATGCCACGCTGGTCAGACGGGTTGTTATACGGTTTTTCTATTGTTTTTATTCTAAGTCTTCCAAAGAAAGAAATAGACAGAGAGCAGGAGTAGAATTCAAGAGTGGGGGCCGCCACACTGCACTGCAAATGCAGACAGTGTAGCTGCCTACACTATGGTGGACTAACGAAATGCTTTCACACCCCTATTAAAAGTGGACCCAGGATCATAGGCTCTAGATAATTTGACAGATTTTTGTGCTAATGTATACTTTTAATCTGATTTCAATTTAACATTATTTAAGTTAGTAGTTATACTGAAGATTGAGTCCATTTATTTTGAAGAAAGTATTCGATCTCTACAGAGACTCACCTCAGAGATGCTAAATTCTAATTAGAGTAAAAGAATACAGCTAATTATATTTTTTCTTTCAACTTCTTATTGAGACGCATCCTTCAGTCAGTTATCACTTTAGTCCTTATTTTTGGATAGTTAGAATTCAATGTTCAAAATCAGTAGTACATGAAATCAAAGACGAAACATCTCACTGTATCTGTGACACGGTTCGTTCAATCTATTCACGTTGATTGATTATTCTGTGATTTATGCGTTTATTGGCTTCTACAGAACATCAGTGGTTATATTTTAACATCGTATACATATATTGTAACTTCATCAACAACCTATAACGTCCCACTGCTGGGCTCAATTCTCTTTCGTGCTGGCTGAGTGTCGGGACTGTCAAAATAACGTTGTGGCTACGTAATCTTGCCCGTACTACCGTACGTAAGAAAGGCACCTGTGTAATGGCTGACACGTATATAACAGGTCATTCTTAGTCTAAGATATAACATGACTTTTTACTCCCTTTTGATTTTTCGTGCGGAAATCCCCACGGATACCACCAACCAACTAGCTGGTGGTTATGTCGGACTCGAACCGACTAAAAACCCCACGCCCTCTCGGGTACTTGAAGCCGAGGTACCAGGTGCACCCTCGAAAGGAAATCCCTGGAACCCCGACATACCTCGGGCCATCTACGGTCTGTACATGACCCCCTTTGGTGTGGGAACCATATTTTTGCCCATTTCCCCTATTGGTTCTGGCTCTCTTTTGAGAGTCCGCGCGCTCTTTGCAGCGCTCACGCCTCTACCCCTGCCTGCTTCTGCTAGGGTGACAGATGGCCTCATCTCCAGGCCTGCGCTTATGGAGGACAGAGATCGTTCGACGATCTCCGGCGCCCGAGTCGTCTGTGGTATCTGGCCCGTGCCTGACGAACCGGAAGAGTTCTGAACCTCTCCCGGTCCGTTTATTATATTTGTTCCGTTTATTATATTTATAAAATAATCTAAAAATTATAGAATTGTAAAAGATAGAATATATAACTACGTCCATCAAAAGTTTAATTACCATTGCATTAGCTCTGTCTATTTTGGGAATCAATTTTCGTTCCAGGAGGGAGCAACGGAGTGAGAAATGTGAAGTTAAGAACACTTAATACACTCTTAAATAAAATCAGTAGAATACAAAACATTAGTTTATGTACAAATGTTATAAAGCCGACAAAATATTTACACCACCTGTTAAGACATGCCCTTCAAAGGTCCCAAAAGTTTTTGAACACGGACTGCTACGAACCGCATGTTCAGAAAACCTAAATATATTCCTACTAGCCTAGTCTTACCGCAACAACCGCGGGTAACACCGCGGGCTCAGCTAGTGCTACTAATATTATAAGCGCGAAATTTTGTGAGTATGTATGTTTGTTGATCTTTTATTGAAAACTCCTCCTTGCGTCGTTTACTTCAATTCTGAGGGTCGTGTCTGTCCGTGTGGTGACGGATTTAGAATACAAAGTGTCACCACCCCTATTCATTCCATGGGTGTCGCAAAAGGCGACTAAAGGAACAAAATAAGCAGCTAATATCACTGCCAAGAGAAGGAAAACTTGAAACAAACACTTTACCAACCCGTTTGGCCAGCGTGGTATAGTAGGCCAAAACCTCCTTTCAAAGGAGAGGCCATGTCCAGCAGTGGACTGTTAAAGGCTGTTGATGATGATGGTCTCATCCCCTACTTAGAGTTCTGCGAATGGCGGTCCGCCATTTGTGTCTGTTTTGAGCAGTATGCAGGGCAGCATGGATCGTGCTTCTGATAAAGGAGCCAATTTGGTTTGTCCAGCGAAATGGGCTGCGGCCTCTGGGTCTTTTCCCCTCGATTTTGCCAGTAACCATTAACCTTTCGAGGCTATCATCGACCCTCCTTGTAATATGGCCGAAGTATCCGAGGATCCTACGGAGACACAGGGATGATAGGCGCTCACGAATGTCAAGCTCCTTGAGGATAGAGGTGTTGGTGCGGTGAGCTGTCCAGGGTATCCGCAGTAGCCTCCTCCAGCAACACATCTCGAAGGCATTAATGGGCCTACGGTCGACTGCTTCCATCGTCCACGCCTCGACACCATAAAGGAATATTGGGAAGACGAGGGTTCGTACCGATTTTATTTTATTTTATTTGCAAAAATGCATATTATATGCAAAAACTACTGAATGGATTTTGATGAAACTTCACAATAATATACCTGACATATCGAAAAAGACATAGGCTAATATTTACCGTCATGACGGACCTACACGCTGGCGGAACCGCGGGCAAAAGTTAGTTCTTAATAAGTCACACAACTGATGATAGATAGCATTTCCAGGAATATATCAATATCGAAATAACCTACAATCTCCAGAGAATAATATTCATGCCTAATGAATATTAAGAAGCACCCTACTGATTACTAATCTGATGAAAATGTAATAACATTCTCATTATTCTAATATTATGTTTATGTTTACTAATGTAACCGAATCACAATGATTTTTCTTTTTTATATAAAGAAAGTAATACACGAATACATAAGTAGGTAGTAGAGAAACGCTGATTTTCAGCACGAATGGGCCCGTTCGACCGGGGCAGTACTACCTTATACAATAGATCAACCTAATAAAGTCGTATTTCGTTGGTGATTGTGAGACCGGAGGCTGAATCATTTTGAAATACAAGAATGATGCAGAAACATCTGACCAGGCCGCCATAGCATGGGTCACCAAGCTGCATTGTATCCCCACACAATGAGAATGGTGACCCCGTACTCCTGGATTCTACTCATTCTTTCCAGAATTCAGAGTAGAGTCAATTTTGTAGGCTTAAATATAAAAAAAAGAAGAACAAACACGATGAAGGCAACTCAAGCCGATATTTATCTTAACCACACAAGAATACTATATGCATTTGACTATACATACATAGCTTTTCATAATTCATCATCAACAACCCATAACGTCCCAGTGCTGAGCTCGGGACTCCTCTCAAAGAGTGTTAAGGTCCTGGCCCGTTCATGCTGAGCTGCTACGGCTTGAGAGAGATTCCTCCTCTTTTCAGGGTCACTGTCCGTCTTAGCTTCTTTAATAGACTCTTACAAGAATACCACATCATAATGAAACAAGGATACACTCATGAAACAAGGAGTAACTTAGGATGTTTTTACACGCTTTTTAATAGCTTCATCTGTATGTTTGTTTGTAACTGACTCTTTTGGGTGCGATTTTGACCCACTTTAAACGGCCAGATTTTGTTCAAACTTTGTAGATTTATCGAGGACCGATGACAATACACTAATTTTTTTTTTTATTAAATGTTATCTAAAAAAAATAGTTTTCAAAAACTAAACAAACACGCTTCTAAATTGAAACGTAGAAATAATTTAATGTAATAAAGCGTGGCGGGGTTTTTCTGAAAATATTTTAATAACGTCGCCCCACGCTTTGTTACGTTACATTTAATTATTTTCTACGTTTTAAAAGCGTGTTTGTTTAGTTTTTTTAAACTATTTTTTTTTAGATAACTTCGCTCCGTAACAACGCTAACCGCGGGGAACACCACGAGACTCAGCTAGATACTATATAAATATGAATGGTTTTTACTCAGTAAGGAGACCTTTCAGTTGCCCACGAATTAATATAATAATAATAATAAATACATATTTCGGACATCTGACACACAACGCCATCTAGTCCCAAGCTAAGCAGAGCTTGTATTATAGGTACTAGTCAACTGATATAAATTCATAAACATACTTTTTTTTGTAAATACATACATATTATACATAGAACACACCCAGACCTCGGAACAAATATCTGTGACTCACACAAATAATATTTGGTTCGACCCGGGAATGGAACCCGAGACCTCTTGATCAGCAGTCGCATATGCTAACCACTAGACCAACAAGGCAGTAAAATAATATAGGGATAAAATATAATTTTCTATATTTATGTAACTAACTTTCTGGGAATAGGGATGAGAATGTTTTTTGCTTATGTTTCTATAATAACTTTTTGAATAATTCATGTTAAAATATTATCTTTGTATCTGAACGTTGGCTTCCGATAACATTTAATTTCGTATATTTTATTAAATTGTTATTTTAGGTACATTTTTAGAAATACATGTTCATATTTTTACACTAGCTAACACGAAGAACTTCGTACCTTACTGAGTCCAATTGCGAATCTGAGCCATTCTCGAACCTAACTGAATACACACAAAAAAAAACATCAAAATCGGTCCAGTCGTTTAGAAAGAGTTCAATACAAACACACGAACAGAATATTTAAATATATAAAAGATATCAGAAGCAGTCGTTAGAGAACCATGTTTCGGCTTGCATGTTTTGTTAAGATTCCCATAGTCCATACTAAAAATAAAATTTGAGTGTCTGTTGTTGTCATATCGAATGAACAGTTTTTACTAAATGAAAGCATTTTTAAACATTTTCTATGTTTGTTCCACCTATCTCTGGAACGGCTTTACCGAATTTGAAGAGACTTTCATTGGCAGATTATTGATGGTATAAGGAGTAGCTTAAGCTATTTTGTTATTCGCGATTTATAACAATAACCGCGAGACTTGCTATAAGTATTTATGTAAAAACAAACATACATTTTTGTTTTAATTAACTATCTTCATAAACATGTAATGTAAAACTAATATAATCTTGTACAAATGTTTGATAACCTTACGATTAGCTATATTTTCCTAAAACTAATGTTAACAAACTCTCTAACAGTTATCTAAAAACATGTTTTTGAGTTTCAAATCCACGACTGTTATCATGTCGTATATTACTTAAAACAATGAGACAACCGATAACCTGTGATCTAGAAATGAACGTAACATTACTATCTTATACATTGTAACTCTTCTTTTGATACTTCGTAATCACTACGACTCCGTGTGGTGACGTATTAAGATGTGTGTCTGTGTGTGCCCATACTTATTCAAGAGTGTCATTAGTGCCGACTAAGGGACCAACCTACACAGGAAACATCACTGCAAAGAGAAGGAAGACTTTAGCTGGCGTGATGTCATTAACAAACCATAACGTACCACTGCTGGGCTCAGGATCGGGTTTAGGCCATATGTCCCCACGCTAACCGAGTGCGGGTTGGGGACTATTAAGCCAACGTTGTGGCTACGTAATCTTGCCATTGGATGTTTCTAAGCCGCCCAAACATCCGCGAGTGGACCGGAGTCAAGAGCGCCGCGGAACTCTTTCACCTCGCCAGGTTTTCAGGGCTGATGTCCAACCTCCAGTAATTGGAGAGGAAAAACAAGAAGAAGAAGAAGCCGCCCAAAAACCTCTAACTAAGTTTCACGACTGTTATCCCTTGATAACAGCCAAGACCAACTGCTTCACGTGACCTCCGAATCACGGATAACTACAACAAACCACTGATTGACAGCGTGGTCTAATAGGCCAAAATCTCCTCTCTAAAGAAAGGGCTATGTCCAGCAGTGAGCTGTTAATGGTGATTGATGAATCTCTTTATGGGGTTAGCTGTGGGATAGTCATACTTCGTGAGATTTTGGGGTGATAGACAAACGGAGAGTTCTTTTGTTAGTTTTCATCAAAATCGTTGGAAAGCTATACTACCCGTGAAGAGCAATGCCCTAATAAGCAGGTATGTCCGGAGTGCTTTAAGGGTTGGGAATCACGATAAAATCGATAAGAAGCAATATTTAAGTTTAATTTTAGTTACTTTTTCGAGTGTATAGAAAAAGTGATTATTCATAAGTCAGCACACAAATGACTCTTAAATTCCAATAATTAGATTTTAGTTCACCTATTTCCTACTATTATTAACATATATGGTCATATTCCTTACAAAATCCGTAACATTTATTGAACTAGAAAGCAGTGGTTTCGCTTCTTTAATAGTGAACTAATGATGCCTTATTCTGTGGGTTAGAGTGGAAAAATCATCGCTTATTTAAAACAGTAAGGGTGAAAATTCTAAAACTGTATTCTTAGAGTAAACAATTTTTTTACTAATATTAAAGACGTGAAATTAACTTTGTCTTTTGCGCTTTCATTAAAATCTCCTGAACCAATTTAAATAACTTTTGTTACACAGATAGACTAGAGCCTGAGAAAGACGTAGGCTACTTTTTTCTCGCGATAACCGACTTACACGCGATCGGAGACACGGGCGAAAGTTAGTGTTACATATTATCTAGATGACGATGTTGATTTTTGGCTGACAAATCGTTAGATACCACCTCTTAAAGCCTAAAGGAAAGGGACACTTGATAAGGAGGATATATAATCAATATCTTGTGAATTTATATTCATTTTCATTACCATGTATATAGAAAGTTGTAAAAGCACATATGAAATCATCTATCTTCGTACCCAAAACTTCTTTATTGAATGTGTACACCGCTGAAATATCAATTTAAATCCGTGGACTGGCTGAATTTTGAAAGGTTCTCGATAAAAAGGTTTTATTCGTCGAACCGAGGCAAAAAGAAGATTTATTGGTGTGAAACTTGGCCGTAACGGTGTTCAATACAAATTCAAAGCAGTTACCGCAAGTTATAGACATTTAATTTTTGTAAACATACGAATTTAAAATAGGTGCGGGCACGTTTATATACTATGTAACACAGGCCAGGTGGGGTAAAGACTTGCGTAGGATGGCTGGCGTGCGAGAAGCCCAAGATCAGAGTAGTGTGCAATGGGAGAGGCCTATGTCCAGCAGTGGACAGCGATAGGCTGACGATGATGATGAAGATGAGTATAACGTGAGACGAAGGAGACCCATAAAGAATTTAAAAGCAGTATCTTAGAACAAAATCGTTCGTTATTTGTTAAATTTAATATTGATAAGAATAAAACTCCGTTGATGATGTGTTTCTAAACTATTTTATTGTGAATACAAAATCGTAGATAAACCAACAACAAACATATAAAAATCAAATACAGAATTGTTTTAGTAATAACCGTAATAACAGAACTAAATAAAGATTGACATTAACTGAAATATCTAGATTAATATATGTATAAGATTTCTGAGAATTAGAATCAAATTGAAATACTGAGAAACACTGATCGAATTTACAAGTTAATAAGTTAGTCACAGCAATATCTGAGAAATGAGATAAATCAAAATCTGCTTTAGACTAGATTAGGTTTCAAAATATACACAGATCTATTCATGTAAAGTTTGAACTTATTTTTGGTAGAAGAATTTCAATCCACAAAAATGTTAATCCAAACCAAATCCAGAAACATGTTAAACTGTATTTTTTTGCTTTAAAAAGACAACTCCCGCATTAGGAATATAAATCTTGTGTAACGGGGAACTTTACAAACACTACAATAGACGGGCACATAGAACAGCCAGACTAAGAATAACAATATGTGAATCACACAAAGTGTTTGAATTTGAACCCACGACACTTGGCGAAGTAGAAAGAGGCGTGGCGACCGCTTAAACCACTAGGTCAACGGTGCAATCAAATCTATACCAATATTATAAATTGGAAAGTTATTAGTTAGGCATTTACAGCTAAACCGATTAAGATCATTTTTCGGTATTGAGATACATTTGAGCAAGGACATAGGCCACTTCATATCGCGGTAACCGACATAGACATGGGCGGAGCCACAAGCAAAATATAGTGTGTAATAAATAATAAATATTTAAGGACATCTTACACACAACGTCATCTAATCCCAAATTAACAGAGCTTGTATTACGGGTACTAGACAACTGATATAAATACTTAAACATACTTTTATATATAGAAAACACCCAACTCCGAAACAAATATTTGTGGATCACACAAACGTTTGGACCGACCCAGGAATCGAACCAGAGGCCCGAGACCTCTTGATCAGTCATAATATAATGGGCCTTTTTTTTTCTTTTTTTTTTTATATATTTAAGCCTACCAAAGTGACTCTACTCTGCCTGATGGAAAGCATGAGTAGAATCCAGGAGTACGGGTTACCATGCTTATTGTGAGGGTAGGCAATGTAGCATGGTGACCCTTACCATGGCAGCTTGGTTAGATTATTCTGCATCATTCTCCCGGCCTTCGAAGGGCGGGAGAATGATGCAGAATGATTGGGCCTCCGGTCTCACACTCACCAACGAAATACGACAGCAAGAATGCTGTAATTTTTAGGATGGTCTTCTGTGTGAGGGTAGTACTGGCCGGGTCGAGCCGGCCCATTCGTGCTGAAATCAGCGTGGCTGTAGAGCCAGTCGGCTATTGCACAAATAGACAAAGGCCGACTGCAATAGGGCAAGATGATGATGATTAGTGGATTTGTTAGGTTTGTCTGGTTACAGTAGGATAGACTTTCTGTAGTTTCTTGTATATTTAATGACTTTTACACATAGTTGTAGTATAGCGGGACCTTCTATATTCCGACGTTTAGAACGGGTTATACCGCTTGTCACGGGTAGATAAGAAATTTCGAAATATGACAATAACTTTATAAATCTACTGTGTGTGACCCTACAAATATAAAATAATAAATGTTTCAGCAGGCTTTCGATGAGTACATAAGTAAATAAAAACATTTCTAATTGACTCAACTATAGTCAGAAATTCTGAATATCTGTCTTTCTTAGTTAACGAGTTATTTAACCCCACTAAAATCATATTTCTAAATTATATTGAAGGTAAATTGAGTTGTCGGTCTAGTGGTTAGTATATGCGGATGTTGATCAAGATGTCTCGGGTGGATTACCGGGTCGAAAAAAATGTTTATATGATCTATAAATTTTTGTTTCGAAGTTTGGGTGTTTTCTATGTATAATAAGTATGTAACATGTATTTCTATCAGTTGTCGCTCAAAAGTCCTGCTGGCGGTGGCGTGTGTAGCGGGTCGTTCGGCTCCCTACGATATGGTTGAACTGGACGATGGCTGGTGCATAGGTCATGCTCGTGATACGGGCGCCGCCAGTCGGGGCTGGTCATCTCACAACTTCTATTTATTGTTTAATTATTTTTGGACACTACATGTGTAAATATCAGAATCGTTACATTGTCCTCACATTTAATAAAATGCCTTAAACAATGTAACCAAAAATTGTAAAAACAATGTTGGAAAAGAGTGTCCATGGAGTTTCTTGTCTGTTCTTCTCCATAGGATCTACGAATTGGAACAGACAATTAGCTTCACGACTGACTACTGACTGACTACTTGAAGTTTCAAAAGTGCCGTTGTATGGTTTATTTGAAATAAAATGGTTTGATTTGATTTGATTTTTTTGTCTAGTACCCATAATACATGCTTTGCTTAGTTTAGAACTAGATGATGTTGTTTTAGATGTCCGAAATATTTATTTAGTAACTTAATTTAATCCTATATCATAGACCACAAGTCCAAAATATTCGTGTGACAACCTGTAAAATGGTAAACCTAGGGTATTATGGTCACAAGCGGTAATCGGTTACTTGTACATTGCAGCTATTCAGATTATCGGTCCGGACCAAATAGTATTCCATTTGCTTCAAAATTTATAATTTAACATGAAGTGTAAATTGAATCAAAGGTTTGCTCTCTATTAACTAAATCTGAAATTTATTTTAAAACTTAAACACCCCAAATATGAGAGCAATTAAAATCTATACGGCTCGTTTAAAGTTTGCGTCGCCTTCAAATCGTTTGATTTTATCTCAACGAGAAATTTATTCAACTAAACTAGGTTTCTGAAGTTGAATATTTTAGTTAGGTATTAGTTTGGTAAAGGTATATTACTGAACTAAAATATTTAACTTATAAATATACTTACTCGCAGCTTCCCCTCCATATTGACTGCCTTGTTGGTCTAGTGGTTAGCGTATGCGGCTGCTGATCAAGAGGTCTCGGGTTCGATTCCCGGGTCAGACTAAGTATTTGTGTGATCCAATATTCGTTTCGGAGTCTGGGTATTTTTCTATGTATAATATGTATGTATTTAGAAAAAAAAGTATGTTTATGTATTTATATCAGTTGTTTAGTACCCATAACACAAGCTCTGCTTACTTTGGGACTAGATGATGTTGTGTGGAAGATGTCCAAAATATTTCTGTTTCGGCTGTGCGTTGTCTGTCAGCCGGTAACGGAACAGATTTATATTTATTGATTTAAATATATTATCCATTTGCGTTATATTAAAGGTCTCTTTTCAATCTCAGCTCCTATTGATCTAACCGTAATGTTGATAATTCCATCTTAAGCACGCCACGTGAAAACCAATCAGATAGTTTCAAGCTTCATCGTAAGCAACAACGTGACACGAGAATTATTTATAACTAGCTTTAGCCTGCGGCACCGCCTGTATGTATGTTGGCTATTGCTACAAAAAGTAGGCTATGTTCTTTCTCCGTTGGCTCTGGACTATCGGTGTACCAAATTCCATTGAAATCTGTTTAATAGTTTTGGCGTGAAAGTGCAATAGATAGATAGAGGTACTTTCACGTTTGTAATATTAGTAAGGATTAATAGAACATAAACTTTGATTCACATTAACACAATTGAATGTGTGATAACTTTCTGACTTGTTTCTGTAGAATTAAATAAACCATCGATAATAATACTCAAAAACCATGCATAACTTACCAAACAAACAGCCAGTACTAAGAAAGCTCTCAAATTTAATCTATGAATACTGTTAAGTACAACCAAATCAAGTGGGAATACAGTTACCCGAACTTATCATTCTAATACTCCCAAAGCAAGCCAAAACTAATTTGATTTTGAAACAAACCTATCAACAATTCGTAGTAATAACACTATTAGCATAAGACACTGTTCTAAAGCTAATCTCGGAACAATTGCGATTATTCAGGAACCTTCAATAGTCGAGGAGTTCATGAATAATCTGTCAAACTTGGTTATACAAAGGTTTAGTTTTGATTACGCACCAACAATCTCTCTGTTTGTTATTTTGGAGATTCTGGTAATATCTAATAGGTATTGTTATAACAAGTTTGTTTATTATTAAACTGATGTTTTGATGGACTTGTTGGTCTTGTAGTTCGGGATTCTGAACACTGAACGATTCACGGTTTGCCTAGTGATTTAAGTGGTCGCCAGGCTACTTTCTACTGCACTAAGAGGCGCCATTCCCACAACACTTGGCGCAGTAGAAAGCAATTGTGATGGGACAACACTTTGGGTATATTTGAAGTTCTCCTTCTCTCTGCAGTGCTATATTGACTCCATCTAAAAACAACAACATTCGTCTTGTCGTTTGATGAGGATGGTTTAGATATAAAAAAATATATAAAAAATGTTCAGAACCACTTACCAGAGAAACCCACTTGAATAAAGGTAACACTGAATCTGTCACACGCGGTTATAGTTTTTTAAAATATATTCAAGCCTACCAATGTGACTTTACTCTGCCTGATAAAAAGCATGAGTAGAAAATCCAGAAGTAGGGGTCACCATCCTCATTGTGAAAGCATACAATGCAGCATGGTGACCCACACCATAGTGACCTAGTGAGTCTACAATTGGGCCTCAGACTTCACACTCACAAACGAAATACGACAGCAAGAGAGCTGTAACTATTAGGTTGGTCTTCTGTATGAGGGTAGAACTAACCCGGTCAAGCCGGTTCATTCGTGTTAAATTCATTAGAGCGATCACATTGATTGATGAGTACTATTTATCTATAACTCGCCGCCATCACTTGCCATAGTTTTATGAATAGTCACGGATCCGCTTCTACGGTCGAAGAATATATCAAAGGACATAGTATAACTTTATTGCCCATCAACTTACTCGACAGCGAGCGCGTTTAGCGTTGCTATTAGTGAAATTTTCACATGATAAGTAAGCTCACACTAGGCGCTATGAAATAAATAATCTGTTTCTGTAGTTTGACGTCCATAAACGACCACCCTAACTTATGTAAACATTATGAAAATATATTAAGCGTAAGATATCTCCCCCAAACATACATTTACAGAAATAATGTTTTCTATAGAGAAATATGATGTCGTCTCATACAAAAAATATATCATGTTATTGACTAATATATCATGGAGAATAGTTTGTTCAAATAATAATTTACTTCCTCTTACAGAAAATAAAAATATATGTTTACTGAAGTAAGTATATTCGCAATGACGAATGACGAACTTTTGAAGGTGGGGTTGACTTAACGTTCTTCCTTAGCACGACAATATTATCTGGTCTTCGAAGTCACCGTTCCAGAGTTGGAGACATAGAATACGCTCACGAACTAAACGGTACGGCTGTCCCTTCCTGTTCACAAGCAGTCAAAACCAGGAAAACACTACCAGCGCACGTATTTCCCCACTACTATGATCCCGGGTCCTTTATTTAGTATCTTCCTAGGCCAACATAATGAGATAAGCCTTCATTTACAATGGCCACATCTCTTGGATTCTACTCATGCTATCCATTAAGCAAAGTAAAGTCACTATGGCGAGCATATTTATTTAAATAAAAAAAAGCGGCCAAGTGCGAGTCGGACTCGCCCATGAAGGGTTCCGTACCAGCAAGTAACATCAAATAAAAGTTCTTGTAGTTCGTTGTAACTTTCATCGATGTTTTTATACTAGTGTATTGATTGGATGAAAGGTATATTGCGTGTTACGATTTATGACGTATAAAAAAAAAACTACTCACTAGATCTCGTTCAAACCAATTTTCGTTGGTAGTTTACATGGTAATGTACAACATATATTTTTTTTAGTTCTATCACTCTCTTACTTTAGAAGTTAAAGGGGGGGGACACACATTTTTCCACTTTGGAAGTGTCTCTCGCGCAAACTATTCAGTTTAGAAAAAAATGATATTAGAAACCTCAACATCATTTTTGAAGACCTATCCATAGATACCCCACACGTATAGATTTGATGAAAAAAAAAAATTTTGAGTTTCAGTTCCAAGTATGGGGACCCCCAAAATGTATTGTTTTCTTTCTATTTTTATATAAAAATCTTAATGCGGTTCACAAAATACATCGACTGACCAAATTTCAACAGTATAGCTCTTATAGTTTCGGAAATAATTGGCTGTGACATACGGACGGACAGACAGACAGACAGACAGACAGACAGACTTGACGAATCTATAAGGGTTCCGTTTTTTGCCATTTGGCTACGGAACCCTAAAAAATCAACAAGATGCTAACATTCAACACGCGTTTCTGCGTCTTTTTACCATACTGCGATTGGAAGACGGTTATGATTTTCGTATGAATATATATACATGTCTTTGGCGAACACACGTGTAAAATTTTTGGCCAACCAGGGCACGAATGTGTCTTCAATTACAATTAAAATGCTAGTCAGTTAACAAAATAGTCTATACTATGTTAGCAGTTGAAGGGTTAAATAATTTCCCCTGGGGATCAGCCACTGTTGTTGCTTACTATAGATACCTTATATGTGTTTATAGTTACTTGTGGGAAGGACGAGAAAAAATATGCATTTGAATGTCACCTTGGGCACATAGAAATAACAAAATCCAACAAGACAGAATCTATTTTATGCCCGACTACGGTGAAGTCAAAAGGAAGGATACGAGTGTATGTAAGTTTGCTTGTTCCACCGTAGCGCCTAAAATATTTTAATGAATGAGGTGTGAATATATTCCTTATAATAATGGCCCGGGTGATCATACAAATATTATCAAGTTGTACGTTGTTAGGTTATAGTTTTTAAACTTTTACTTTTTATCGTTTTTTATTTGACATTAACATACGAAGTAGTATACTTGAACACCTGACGCGAACTACGTAGGACAACATCACTTTATAAAGAGAAGGAAATCTTGACCCAAGCCCATCTGGTCAGCGTTGTATAGTAGACCAAAACTTATGGGCTCTAAGGAGAGGCCTATATCCAGCTGGGGGTAGTTAAAATTTTGTTGCTGACGTCTTACAAAATGTATTACCTACCACACCTAAGTGTAACGTGTAACCATCGAGTTCTAAACACTAGTGGTAATGAGTTTTGTCTTTTAATTAATTTACACAACAAATTAGGCGAACATTTCATTCCTGCATCATTACAGCCCAATCATACTGCATCATTCTGGGAGAATGATGCAGAAACATCCCACCACGCCACCACGGTCACCATGCTGCATTGTTGACTGCATCGGTGACGCAGTGATTGGCGTACGCGGCTGCTGATCAAGAGATCTCGGGTTCCATAATCGGGTCGGACCAAATTTTTATGTAATCCCCGTTAATTTATTTCGGAGGTTTTTTCTACGTATAATATGTTTCTGTATCAAAAAAAAGGTATGCTTATGTATTTATAACAGTACACAAGCTCTGCTTAGTTTGGGACTAGATGGCGTTGTGTGTATGAAGCCCGAAATATTTATATTTATTATTTATCGTCTGTAACTCCACTCATGCATTCCATCAGGCAGAGTAGAATCACATGGCTTAAACAGAAAAGAACAGTAGCGATATCAAGCTCTATTCTGGTCACTTTTATTTAAAAACCGATTAAGTTCAATGACATAAGTTTTGTACTGTTGGATGACATTTAAAAGAACAATGATAGCATAGGCTCTATGTCACAGTCGTGGGTAGTAAATATCAAATAAACTTGTAACAAATATCAGTCATTAATTATTAGAGTGAGGTGTCTTTTTGTTTCACTGTACGTGACCATATGGTGTCGTAAACTCGTAAGAGTCGACTGAGGGAACCACCTATTCGGGATGATGTTATTCCTCGTGGTTTGGTCCCTCAATCGTGCAAAAAGAATGTAAACTTGAACAACGCATTTGGACAGCGTGGTATAGTAAGCCTAAACTTTCTTGCTAGGGAGACTTTTGTCCGGTAGTGGATTGTTTATGTGATGTGATGAGACAACGCGGATAGTGGTATTAATAGGTATGAGTTCGATCGTCAAATGTGACTAGACGGTGTAATCCACATATAGTTTTTTCTGTATTTTGGTATTTTTATGTCTGTATATATTCTTAGTGCAGCATGTTCTATTAGTTCTATCAAATTCTGATAGAAATAAATCTTGTATATAGGAAAACTTAACTAATATTTATAAAACTGATACACGAAATACCAAACTTAGACTAACAAACTGTGTATCACAATAATAGCTGTCCACTACGGTGATAAAACCCTCAAATCTGAACACAGTGAGTAAGCTGCAAGATCACCGCACTATGATTCATATCGGTCATCTCTTCTTAGTAAGTGTGCAACATTACTTTCAACTCAATAAAATAGCGATTTAAACTCAATAAAACAATGACATTAAACATTTATATTTTATTGCATCATTTTACTACAACGAGCGAATCAAAAGATCATAAAGCAGCGTTTGTTTAAGAGACTCGTAAAGAAATACCGACCATTAATAGTCAAATTAACATGATTTAAATAAATTTTGTGTGTTCTATACATTTAATAAGCTTCTTAATATTTATATATATTATAAATTAGTAGTTTAACTAGCAAACTGCATAGGTCTGTTATTTTTAACAAAGAAACTTTATATATTTCACACACGGAGCCTGATCATAAGCTAGACAAATCCTGTGCGCTGTTTTACCCGTTTATCAAATTATCTTCAATAACAGTAATTCCTCCATAGTCAAAGTTTTTTAAATTTCTAATTCAAAAAGACATAATAATAATCTTAATAAATACATATCTCACACACAACGCCATCTAATCCATAACTAAGCAGAGCTTGTACTATGGGTACTAGACAACTGATATAAATACATAAACATACTTTTTTGTAAATTAAATACATTCATATTATACATACAAACGGGAGTTATTTGCAATAAAATTAAAAAGGTTACAATACTTTTTACCCGTGACCACGAGCAGTATAAACCGCTCGAAACATCGGAAAGTAGAATGTATCGTAACATTTATAATTTTATAGCAAATAACTCCAGTTTACAGTAAAAACATGGTATATGTAAAAGTCGCGAAAGTCTTAAAACAGTTCTTATCTGCCTGATGTAAAGCATGAACAGAATCCAAGAGTTGGTGGTCACCATACTAATTATAAATGTAGACAATGTGGCATAGTGACCCACACTATGGCGGCGTAATGAGATGTTTTTTCCCGCTTAAAGAGCCCTCGATCATAGTGGAAGGGAAACACGTGCGGTGGTAGTGAGTTCCAGATTTCGAATGTTTGGCACAGAAGAGAAGTACCTACCCAACCGTTTAGTTCGACAGTGTACGTCTATCACTCTAAAGCCAGCGTGTGTTATCGTGTAGAGAAAAGGAGAACAGATTTGACCAGTTGGAAGAACTCGTTGTTTCTGAATTAAAAAATACCTTTATCTACTACTGTCTCTTCGAAACGTTGTACCCACCTTTTCTACATAATACATATTTAATAGTGTAAAAATAAAGTGTTTTCTATATAACTAAGTATGTACTCACAAGCAAACTTGAGGTGCAGCGGGTACCCGAGCACTAGCCCAGCATTGTGCCTGACCGCACACTGGTAGACTCCTTCGCTGCTCCCATCCTTCTTCCGCAATACCTCCAATGTGCCATTACTTAGCACTCTGTAGCAAAGGACACGTAAACATAACGTTATTGAAATGGTATTTTAACCAGCGGGCCTAGTGTGAGCTTATTTCACTTCTTCGGAAACTCACCAGTGACAAAACTTAAATTAATTTCTAGGCTCAATTCGAAATATTGATTTATGTCGGGCTATACTTAAGATTTTTTGATACTCCAACACAGCAACTCTATAGATACTTGAAAAAATAGATGGCGTTGTTAAACAATTAATAGAAGTAACCGCCCAGCAGTCGCCCAGGAAATATTACTGGTTGATACTAGTTCTAACTAAACTGAATAAAAATAACTCAATCCCCGCAGTAAAAACTATAGATTATTATCTATAAAATGTTTTATATAACAAAGATAAACATATCAGATATAACATAACTAAAAAACCATTCATTTATTGACTCATGTCATCTATTAACTCGAGTCATCTATTCACTAGAATCATATATTAACTCCGACCATCTATTTACTCGAGTCATCTATTCACTAAAATCATCTATTCGACTCACCGTTTCAATTCCTCATTGCCCTTGCGCCATAAGTAGGGCTGTCTAGGTCGCGGTTTGTCGTCGGTGTTGAGGGGTGGCGGCGGGCGCCTCGCAACAATCCTGTCTGCGTCAGGCACCACGCAAGAAAGCGAGGCGCGCGGCGAAGACCACCAGGTTATCGGCACATCTAGAATAAATAACAATTAGATTATAAAGAGAGAAAGCATTGCAAACAGCTGATAAGAACATTTCAAAACTCTACGCCGTAGAATCTGCTACGTGCGTAGCCGTAGAGGAAACTGAATCAGTGAGTAATAAATGCCAAATAAGTAAAAAAAAGGATTTTATTGAATATGAGTGACACCCATTGAAATGTTGACTCAAAATTCACTCAATCATTTACTCACTCAAGTCTGTTCAAGGCAACATTAGACTAAGTGAGTATTGTCTATGCAACTGTTACGGTAGCGGCATTTAAAGATAAATAAAAAGTAAGAAGTATCTAAAATAATCTTAAATACTAATGAGATATATAAACTAAGAGGTAAAAACATCTGAAGAAAGTAATTCAAACCTTTGTATATGTTGAAACTGCAAGAGACCAGGATAGAAATAAGTATAGAATCTACTTACCGTAGTTTCCAGGAACAGAGAAGGTTACCCATTAGATCAAATTATAAATAAATATGATAGAAACTAAAAACCTGACTTTTTAAAAGCAATATCTTTATGCAAATTAGCATAAAAATGCTTCAAGCTACTTATATGTATGTTTCTTAAAATTTAGGTCCTACCAACGCTAGGGGAATCCTAGTAATAAGACTGTTGAAGTATAGGTAGTTAGTAAAATCGAGCGTAATTCTTTAAAGAACATAATATACAAAAAATATTTAACATCATTCTGTACCTCAGAGGTAGACAATAGTAACTCCACATTTTGTCGAAATTAAGTTTAGTATACACCATTAAAATCGCAAAAACCAGTTCTACATAATTGTTTAAAGCATTAGGTCCTACGTCGCCTATGAAAAGAGATATACAACGGTATAATATAGCATTAATTGCACAAATATATACAGTGTTTTTAGGGTTCCGTAGCCAAATGGCAAAAAACGGAACCCTTATAGATTCGTCAAGTCTGTCTGTCTGTCTGTCTGTCTGTCTGTCTGTCTGTCCGTCCGTATGTCACAGCCAATTATTTCCGAAACTATAAAAGCTATACTGTTGAAATTTTGTCAGTCGATGTATTCTGTGAACCGCATTAAGATTTTTACATAAAAATAGAAAAAAAACAATACATTTTGGGGGTCCCCATACTTGGAACTGAAACTCAAAATTTTTTTTTTCATCAAACCTATACGTGTTGGGTATCTATGGATAGGTGTTCAAAAATGATGTTGAGGTTTCTAATATCATTTTTTTCTAAACTGAATAGTTTGCGCGAGAGACACTTTCAAAGTGGAAAAATGTGTGTCCCCCCCCCTCTAACTTCTAAAATAAGAGAGTGATAAAACTAAAAAATATATATGTTGTACATTACCATGTAAACTACCAACGAAAATTGGTTTGAACGAGATCTAGTGAGTAGTTTTTTTTTAATACGTCATAAATCGTAACACGCAAATTACCTTTCATCCAATCAATACACTAGTATAAAAACATCTATGAAAGTTACAACGAACTACAAGAACTTTTATATGATGTTACTTGCTGATACGGAACCCTTCATGGGCGAGTCCGACTCGCACTTGGCCGCTTTTTTATTTAGATAATAGATAGATTTATCGTTATTATGTGTAATTCTTGACACTTTCCTCTAATTACTGTAATAAATGTAACAAAAAGCGGCCAAGTGCGAGTCGGACTCGCCCATGAAGGGTTCCGTATCAGCAGGTAACATCATATAAAAGTTCTTGCAGTTCGTTGTAACTTTCATCGATGTTTTTATACTAGTATATTGATTGGATGAAAGGTAAATTGCGTGTTACGATTTATGACGTATTAAAAAAAACTACTCAGTAGATCTCGTTCAAACCAATTTTCGTTGGTAGTTTTCATGGTAATATACAACATATATTTTTTTTAGTTTTATCACTCTCTTATTTTAGAAGTTAGAGGGGGGGGGACACACATTTTTCCACTTTGGAAGTTTCTCTCGCGCAAACTATTCAGTTTAGAAAAAAATGATGTTAGAAACCTCAACATCATTTTTGAACACCTATCCATAAATACCCCACACGTATAGGTTTGATGAAAAAAAAAAATTTGAGTTTCAGTTTCAAGTATGGGGACCCCAAAATGTATTGTTTTTTTTTCTATTTTTATGTAAAAATCTTAATGCGGTTCACAGAATACATCGACTGACCAAATTTCAACAGCATAGCTCTTATAGTTTCGGAAATAATTGGCTGTGACATACGGACGGACAGACAGACAGACAGACATGACGAATCTATAAGGGTTCCGTTTTTTGCCATTTGGCAACGGAACCCTAAAAAGGAACCGACTTCAATAAAAAACTATTCCGAGTACCCAAATCGCGACATTGTGCCTATGATATTTGAGGAGTTCCCTCGATTTCCTTGGGATCCCATTATCAGATCCCGATATGGTGACGATGGGACACCTGTAAGCTACGCCCATTCCAATGCAAAAAGATTTTTTGAAATCGGTTCATAAAAGACGAAATTATCGCTGAACATACATAAAAAAAAAAAAAAAAAAAAGATTCCGACAAATTGAGAACCTCCTCCTTTTTTTTGAATTCGGTTAAAAATACAGCGAAGTTAATTACTCTGCCTTTATTATAACTTTCTCAAAATTACATTCAAAATTTCACTACACGCATTTTTGCCTCTCCTGTAAAGTTAGACTTTAGCCTCTTAATGTTGTATACCTCTAAGGTACAGAATTTGCTCTTTTACATTCATAAGTGTACCTACACAGAGCCATTTTAAATAGGTAAAAAAAAGGATATTAAGATCGAATAGTTGTGTAGTTAGCAAACAAACAGCGACTATGTTCAGGAAAATTTGCTTACAAGAAAGGAAATTGGACAGTAACGAGTTTCTTAACTCAATAGAAGTTTATTGCAAACGTTTGCTAAGGAAATGTATAGAAAATTACTATTTAATGTTATATTGTAAGTTTTGACAAAGACTGATGAAATGTTGGTTTAAATTTTATTCTCGAAAAACAACACAAAACCACTTAAACGAGAATAAAATATTACATTTAAGTACCGACAATTTGTATGTCGGTCGTATATACTTTTACTGTGTAATAACTTAGAAGATTTACTTATTTAGAGTTAAATAAATAAGATAATCTGTAAAATAAAACTAAATATTAATGCTCTTAAGTAGGCATATAACTGGAAACTGTACTAACATTCCGATTCAATTATTTTCAACTAAACGAATAGACTTTATTTACTTACATTCTTTATATAACAGCACACGAGACTGAATAAACGTAATAAAGTTAAATTCCGATTTATTTAAAAAAAGCACTGATACGCGCCATTTTATATTACTACTATAGTTCCTTCAAATACCGCAGCGTGGCGCTAATCGTCTTCACAGGTCAAGGTTATAGTGCCGTCTTTTTTTTACGCTTATATTTTTTATACTATCTCACTCGCGCGTACTCTGACCACGTGAATAGCGTTTTGTTTTGTTTTGAATGAACGTTGATAGTTAGGTTTCTCTTCAATTAATTAAAGTTGAAAGTATTTATGCAAAGCTGGAAAAGTATTATTACTAAGTATGTTGTAAACTTCATTGTATCTTTTATAATTTTTGGTTTACCAGTTCCCGAATCTGGATAAAGTGACAGAGAGTTATTTGCGTTTTAATGTATTATGTACCAGTACTTTTCAATCAGTCAACAGTTGCTGATAAATATTTGTAAATCTGACATATACCTACCTACATATACCTCTATTCAATACTTCTTCCTCTATCTGTATGTCATGTCTGTCATGAACATCTATGGCAATCGTTATTGAGAAGTTAGAGCCCTCAAATATACTGACAACTAGATCAACCTTCGAAATTCAGTTCTCAGTGTTGCGGAGGTCCGATGCCAGTCGCTCCGTGGAAAAACTAATACTCAGGTAAAACTGGTTGAACTAGTAGCCGAGACCAAATAGTATTAGGAATAACGCTAGCAAGAAGAAGATATACCTCTATCCAATACTTGTGAAACCGAAATCTTACAGTAAACTTAACATTTATACTTTGACTTTTTTTAACTAGCTTCGCCCCACAGCTGGTGTCTACTACTCTTGGATTCTTCTCATGCTTTTCATCAGTAGAGTTACTTTGGCATGCTCTTATAAAAAGATACCTTTTAGGCAACGATTGAAATTATCGTAAAATTTTCTTGCCGATCCCCAACCCGCGCACAGTCAGCGTGAGGACGTATGGCCTTAACCCTCTCCCCAGGGGAGACCCAAACCGATGATGATTCTAATATGTCCGTATGGTGACGGATTAAGATTAAATCCACTTCTATTCATCCCGCGGGTGTCGTAAAAGGCGACTAAGGAATAAACTACGCAAAACAACATCAATGCAAAGAGAAGGAAAACTTGAAACCAACCCTATACCAACACGTCTGGCCAGCGTGGTATAGTAGGCCAAAACCTCCTTTCTAAGGAGAGGCCTATGTCCAGCAGTGGACTGTTAAAGACTGTTGATGATGATGGTTAAGTTTGTGAGTTTTCGACGTTGTAAGGGGTTATCTCTGGATCCCTAAATCGATTTTGAAAACTCTTTTACTAATGGAAGGCTACGAAATATTAAACCGAAAAATCAATAGTATATGTCCCAATTTGGAGCTGGGGAGGGCGGCTAGTGGATTAATAATATCAGCATCAACAGCCTTTAACAGTCCACTGCTGGACATAGGCCTCTACCATTTACCAATAATATAATGTTAGTAATTTCAGTAGTTAAAAGTCAGTTGTTACCTTTTATGAGGCGCGATTAATGTTTAAATTGAATAAAATTTGTATTTAATTCAGCATATTTATTTAGTTACATGTTTAGTAGGTCCGAACATGTATATTTTTTAATTAATGTACTTAATTAGGAGCTGCTAAGTAGCCTCATAAATTTACCTGATTTGACGTCGTTTTTTAACAACCGTTTTTATAACATCGGTTTACGTCAACTCACGAAATTATCGCACACGGAATCACGGGCCAGACATCTGTAGAAAACGATTGTGGACTTCAGAAATCTTATTTGGTATTGCATTCTTGACTACTACTACCTTGTTGGTCTAGTGGTTAGCGTATGCGGCTGTTGATAAAGAGGTCACGGGTTCGATTCCCGGGTCGTACCAAATATTTGTGGATCTGTGTGTGGCGACATTATGGGTTGTAGGTGATACAAATAAATACAATTTGGAGTGTCTCTATGTAATATAATATGAAATTAACAGTTTTTTATTAATTACTGAAAGTATTTACGTTACCTTTGGTGTACCAGACAATTTTATTTTTTTTGTCTGTCTGTCTGTTTGTTCTGAGTAATCACTGAAACGGCATAAAACTAATGACCTAAGGAGTAACTTAGGGTCTTTTTTCAGACTAGCTTCACGCCGCGGCGTCATTTGCGATTTACAATAATAACCGCTGGACTCAGGTAGTACATAATACATTTCAAAGACTTCCATGCGAAGCCGGGCCGGGTCACTAGTATTTCTATAAACATCTATCGTTCAGGATTCAGTAGTACGCGCCCGAAGCCACATTTAAATGAGATACATTTCCACGCAACAATAAACTGCTAACATTACTAAAGATACTTATATAAACACTATAATATTTTTCTCGTCCGAGCAGTTTCCATGAAATCTCGAACAATGTCACCAATAAAATGTATTTGAGAGAATTTTTACGAGTGAATTCTTCTACACAATACAGATTATAATGAAAAGTATCCATAAATTGTATCGTTATATTTAATTGTGTGAGGATATTGTTGTTAAGCTGATCTAACAATCGATTTACTGGAAATATTGCTGATTTTTTACTTGTTCAATATATAAGTATGACAAAAACAGTTTCCTTTAGAAAATTAACTACCAAAAATTTCTTTTATAAATCATTATTGCAAAGGCATAGAAAGAAAAAGAAATGTTAAAATTATTTATAAAATTGTGTCACGTGTTTTAATAAAATTCTTTAGCGCCATCTTGTAGCGACTTATCGGACTATTTAGGAAACACTGATCCTTTAACACGCAATAAAAGTTGTCATCCATATTTAAATAAGTATTTTCGTAACTACAACAGACGGTTATGCAGCACTATTTCAGTCTGCTACGTATAATCATCTAAGTGCCTACAACTCGTTCTATAAAACTTACTAGATTTTGTCCGCGGTTTCGTCTACGTGTTATTCTAATGTATAACTTTCATTGCCGTTTTTCCTCACCTCCAGGGCTAAAATTTTCCAACATCCTCTCTTAGTACTCGCCATTGAAGCGACACCTCCAGGGCTGAAATTTTCCAAATCCTCTCTAAGTACTCGTCATTGAAGCCATGCCAAATATCAGCTACCTGCGCCCAGTAGTATCGGTTGTGCGTTGTTCGTCAGTCAGTCCGTAACCGAACACTTTTATATATTGAACAAAATAATATAATTTTCAACATATAAAATATCCCGCACAAAAAAGTCACGAAATAACGAAAACTCGCCCCGTCTGTACCCGCCAAGAACAGCATCACGATCCCAAAATTATTGTAACTTTCCTCCAAACGTGATCGCAACTTGCTAACATTACGGTCGGTTCACACGACGACACACTTGAGTTTACTCACACAACTTCGTAACGATGGAAATTATAACTCTTGAATACTGTTGTGAAGAATAAAAAGTTTTCAAGGCCTATAAAGTTTTAGAAGATCGGATGCTCGTCACGAGACTTGTGAACGATAATATGAGTTTATGTAATGCCTTGTTGACAAATATCTATCACAAGCAATAACTTTCTGAAAGTAGATTATTTGACAATAGAAATCCGATTAGAATTTTTATCTGTTATAAATCTATATCTTTTACAATACCTGCGCCCTAGCCAAGTTGCAAAAGATTTTCGTTTTCTATTTTATTTCTCTATTCTCTTGTTTTATTGGCTAATATTTTGTTTTGATCACGTGACTGAGTGACATTAGCCAATCAAATAAGAGAATGGGCAAATAGAATAGAGAATAGATCCTAAAAAGTTTTGCTATCCTACCATTAGATGTATTAGTTCAATGTATCAAATGCGTTCACAATTGCATTGACAATTTTCAAGTACTGAATTGAAAATTGTAAAAAAGGTTATTACGAAAATTATATTTTGGACAGTATGCTAAATAGATATTATAATAATATTATTAGTCATGTATAAATTTAAAAAATAAATATGGATTTTAAAAAAGACATATGATTTGGTAAAGTATAATATACTTGACTCCGAAAGCTTTTGTAAGTAAAAGAAATTTAAATAATGGAATGATGTTCCTATTACTCGTAGATGACAAGTTTTTATAGATTTATGACGAAAATAATTAATTTAAAAAAACATATTTGATGCTGCATATATATCATATCTTAAATAACAATAATAATATTAATCTCAAGATCAAAGACTTTAAAACTATTAGAAATTCTCAAGACACGAAATATTTTTTTGGATTATTTATTATTTTATCAAACCAATCTTACTTAAAAGCTTTAACTTATTTGCTTACCTTCTGAACACACGCAACAGCAATACAAGCATATCAGTAATAGTTTAAAAACCACCAACATTCTTAAAACCCCTAAATTCCCTTGCATCTACGACAACTACACCACCTATTTTAATCACTTTCATTTTAAAATCATCAATTACATTACACATTGCATTTGTATACTTATACACTTATATTATTACTTTTTTTACGACAACTAGCCCGTCTAACTTAGCCGAAGTACAAACCTCGTCTGAACCCACCACGTTGCCTTATAGCATAAATAATTTGCTAGGGTTGGGGCTATCTCGGTCAAGGCTACATCTTACATCGAAGGACGATTTGTTTCCTACTCTGTATCTTCGCCATTTTGAATAACAAAATATTGAATTACCATTTCCTATATCTTATACTGATGTTATCTCTATGAATTTGTTTGTTTTACGCACTAAAATATTTTCGTCTTTTGAAAGATAACTCTCGTCCTGTGTCGCGGAGGAGTTTACAAACATACATTAAACGGACACAAGGAACACCTAGACTCAGGAGCACAATTTCTGGATCACACAAAGTGTTGTTCCACGTGGGATTTGAGCCCACCACACTTGCCACTTAAACTACTAGACCAAAGGTGCAGTCATTGTAAATTGTAAAAGTTTATTAATTAATTTCTGCCTATATATAATTATTCATATGGATTTCATCTACAGAATTAGTAGGCCATTACTGGACTCTTCTGTGAATAGGTTTTGGCCTACTATACCATTCTAGCCCCCCTAGAAAAGTTGCAAACATTTTTCGTTTTCTAATCTATTCTCGTTTCAATAATATTTCATTTTGATCACGTGACTGACTGACATTAGCCAATGAATCTAGAGAATAGAATAGAAAACGCAAATCGTTTGCAACTTGGCTAGTGGGGCAGATGAGTGTTCCCTCTTTGCAGTAACGTTGTACTGCGCAGTTTGCACCCTCAGCCGGGTCTTATGAATTTATAACACCCTCGAGATGGGTAGGGGTGGTGACACTACGTATTCTTAATTCATTACAACACTTACATTGTGTGTGTGTGTTTATTACTCTTACAATATCATCCTACTAATATTATAAACGTGAAAGTTTGTGAGTATGTATGTATGTTTGTTGCTCTTTCACGCAAAAACTACTGAACGGATTTGTATGAAACTTTACAGTAATATAGCTTATATATCAGAATAACACAACAATAATCGAGATAAACGGGTGAAAGCTAGGTGATTATAAAAATACATAAATCGTAGATGTCAAAATGTATCACTGTTTATCTCCTGTCAAAACTTCACAGGTTGCTATGCATTATATACTTGCATAGCAACCATAATGATAGTTTGTAAATGGCTAATTTAAAAATGAGTTTTGGATAATCATTTATGTAGGCAACTTTTTATCTCGAAAATTCGCGGGTAACAGCGCGGGGCGCAGCTAGTATTTCATAATAAACAATATTTTTTGATTATTACTTTCACGTTTGACTGAGGTGTTCCTAATCCAATTTGTGTTTGTTTCTGTTGAACAGATTTGTAAAGGTATTTTAATAAAATGTCAACACTGTCAAAACAATTTGGTTACTTTTTAATAAACGTCAAACGGAAATAAAATAACAAATCTCTGAACTCAAACCTGCTTTGTTGTTATTAAAATCCTTTATTTACAGAAATGTGTTTTTTTTTTTTTCTAATTGAGAATTGAAATAAATTTGTATTAAGTCTATACTAATGTTTTATGTTCGAAAGTGATTCTGAATGTCTATGGCGCTTTCAAAGCGAAAACGCTGCACTGATTTTAATCAAATTTAGCATGGAAATACCTAGGTACTTTGTTTCTTAAGGACAATCAGAGCATTGGCATTTAGTGTGAGAAATTTCTTATTCATGGACTAACAATATCCGTAATAATCCGTATATTTATATCCGTAACCACGGATACTTTTTAATGAACCGGCACATCACTAATCGCAACGCAACGCATAACACAACAACCAATACAATCTTACTACCATAGTAAGTTCTTAATTAAAAAAGCTCTCATACACAATTCCGAACGAAAATAGTCTCACAAGACTTCACAACTAACCACAACTTGGACGTAATCCCCTTGAATGTGCTCAGAATTCTTCCGCATATATCTATCTCTTTCACTCCTGTGTTAGTTTTCAATACCCTTTGTCCTTTTTATTTAGATGTTACCTGAGTTTTGACCTCATATTTGTTAAGTTTCTAGTGCTATGGAGCTTTAATATTTCACATTCTGTTGAGTAAGGTCGAAACAAAACTGGTCAAACAATATTTAATCAATCTATTTCCTTTAAATGTAAGACCTAATTACGTTTGGCAAAGAAAACATTGGCAGTTTCTTTAGATCTCATATTAGTACCCTCTTTCTGTAGCTGACAAAGACTTATTTAATTAAAAAGAGCTATGAAAGTGTTAATAGAGAATCGTATTGGAACCAATGCAAGTTGCAGTGCCTAACAAGTCGGCTCGCTCAATAAATACATTGGTCGGCCTGGACCTAGTGCGAGTGAGACAGAATATAAAAGAACATAAGAGCGAAGAGTCCGACTACACTGACCTACATCAATAAGTGGACATTTCGCACAGCTGCGGAAGGAATGTTGCAGGCATTTAGTGTTTGTGTGAGTGAATAGATAGCTGTGTGTATTTACGTGTGCGTATGTGTGTTTAGAAGAATTTCATTGGAATATTTAAGTTGTGGGGTCACATTCCACAATAGCTGCAGATGTGTCTAATGCCAATTAGCTTGCTAAAAATGGATTAGAATTTCCAGTTGTCATGCAAAGTGTGGTCATTGCAGCTACACCCTGTCTATTTGCTAGAGCGGATTTGAAAAACCTGTTTAGTTTAACAAAGACATTAACTATCGGTATATTTAGTTTTTTCCATTATCTGTGTTTACACTGCAATGTAACGCATTTTTTTTTAAATGTATTTTAATTTATAAAAAGTACCCGGCTCAACACGTCGTATGTTAATTTGTGTGACCACCAATGGAACATGAAAATGTTTTTTTTTTATATTATTTTCAAGATTTTTTAAAGAGCTTTTATTACTATAGTATGTTTTTACGGAGGTCCGATGCCAGTCGCTCCGTGGAAAAACTGAAATTCATGTAAATCCGGTTGAACTATTAGCCGATCCCAAATAATAGCTATAGCTAGCTTCACGACTGACTACTGACTGACTACTTGACGTTTCAAAAGTGCCGTTGTATGGTGTATTTGAAATAAAAATGGTTTGATTTGATTTGAAAATATTGGGAATAAAGGCTAGGAAGATGATGAGTATGTATTGGCTGCCTTGTTGGTCTAGTGGTTAGCGTATGCGGCTGCTGATCAAGAGGTCTCGGGTTCGATTCCCGGGTCGGACTAAATATTTGTGTGATCCTCTAATATTTGTTTCGGAGTCTGGGTGTTTTCTATGTATAATATGTATGTGTTTACAAAAAAAAGTATGTTTATGTATTTATATCAGTTGTTTAGTACCCATAATACAAGCTCTGCTTAGTTTGGGACTAGATGACGTTGTGTGTAAATGGTCCGAAATATTTATTTATATTAATTATTATTTATTCAAATTCAATTTAAATTCAAAATTCTTTATTCACTTAGGATGCAATACATCTCTTATGACAGGTCAAGATTCTACATGTACATTTATGCCATGTTCGCAAACAATAGGTAGAGCCGGAGAAAAGAACATGGCAATAAAAACTCGCGGCCACTCCTTTCAAATCGCCAATGTTTACATAGTTTTAATGTTTATAAACCTGATATGGGGGTAAGGTGCTGCCACTAATATACTATACACCATGTTAGAGGACTGATGCAAATATAGTGATTAAAAATTAGAACATAAGCTAATTAAAAAAAAAAACAACAGCCTCAGTGGGTACAACATAGTAGGAGCATCTACTTACAACAAAGGTAAAAACTATATGTGCTCAAATATTGGCCAAATTACTGGTAACGAAAGATTAAATATAAAATATTAATTATAAGATCAAAAGAAAGAGAAGAATGGCCTTTATTCGTCACGTAGGTTATCATAATATGAGCCTATTAAAGTATCTCTACTCTGGCTGATGATAAACATGAGTAGAATGTTGAAGTAGTGGCCATGCAATATGGTGACCCACACTATGGCGGCCTATTGAGATGTTTCTGTATCATTGGGCCTTCGGTCTCACTCACTCACTCACTCACTCACTCACCAACAACACGAATGCTGTCATTTTAGATTTATGAGAGGGTAGAACAGCCCTGGTAGAGCGGTCGAAGATAGCACCTTATGGTAATTCACAAGAACGAGTCATTAAAACCCTGATTAAGCGCAGAGAAAAAAATCTACCCTTGATAACTGAATTGTTATTAAGTAAAAACAATCTTTATTCTTTCTTAAATAAGATTAATATTTATACTGAAAGCGAAGTCACACTCATTTACCAAGCACTAAACAAAAAACGTCCTTAATAAGATTAAAACCATTTACTATCGCCACTTAATTCTTCTATTTAATTATATCGTTTAATACTACAATTTTACGATCTTAACAAAAATCTACACGAAAATAAATTAGTGGTATTCCTCGACCGCGGTGTCCGGCTAGTCCGTGCATTAACCGGTCAATCTAGGTAATATCGATACTTATATACAGGCTTATAAAATTACAGTTTTTATAGCCGGGCAATAAAATGGTGCTGTATTCTTACTTCTTTTGTTACGCTTGTAATCATAAAATAATCCTACAAGCGCTAGGGTTACCAACCACGAAAGGTCAATTATTATTATTTTTTTCAGTAATTATTTCTCTGGGCGTTTATGTATATTAAGGGCTCTTATACCAATACAATTATGAAACATAATAAACCCACGATACAATTATGTCAGTAACTTTACCAGACAGGGATGGAATTCATAACGATTCCCAGAGATAGTTTGAAAGACGATTATTCAAATTACGATGCAAACAACACAATCATATGATACAATTTCCCTTGTAGCTAATCCCGTTTGTTAATACATAACGTATGTATATCATGTGCAAACATGTTAGGAACTAATCTAATAATATACATAATGAACTTGAATAACAGTTTGTATGTGTGTAGGTTTGTTTCGCGATACTCTGTGGTATTATCGATCATATTTGAATGTTTGTTTTCTTTTGGTAACATAAAACTAATATAAATCCAAATTTAACTAAAAATCACGATTCTGAATATAAATCTAAAGCTAAATGAAACATAAAAACCAAAATAAAATCGCAAAAAATAAATTGTGTTTGTCAAAGGAAGAGAATTACTGACGACTGAGAGTGGACGAATGGCGTTGCGAACAGAAGCAATGTTAAAAGTGAAACAGAAGCAAACTATACTTAAAAGAATTGAAACTGAATAAGAATATTTACAGAATAAAAACGTAAAACAGCAGAATATAGGTTTATTCGTTATTTTCTTCTAAGGATTGGAAGACTGGAAAGTTGAATACAATCTGTCTGCAAAGAAAATTAGACAACAAAAGAAAGAAATGAAGTCATAAGCATGTTTGTTGACTTTGTTTACCAAAAATTGTTTACTTAAAAATCGATACCTTACAGTTTAAGAAGCATTTGTAAATAATACAATGCTTTTCTTATTTCGGTAACGAGGTCTGTAATTCTCGACGAAGTTAACAAAAACACAATATGACAGTGTCAACCCTATAGCTATAAGGGCAACGGGTGTACCCATAAGGCCGACCTTCATCAACAATTTTTTTACTACGAGTATATTATCAGATGTAAATAATTGATTGGATATAGGTCCATGGAAGTATGTATAGTGTAAGCTGGGATATAGGGTTATGTATGTTATGCATACCTATGTTGCTAGTCGTACATATATCTAACGTTAACCCTCCTTATGAGAGTAAATAGTCGGAAACGAAGTGCTATTAACCAAGTGTTCCTGGCCTAATTAAAATAATTATCAATTTGAGGTAATAATAGAATTTCAATACACTCAACTTCGTACTCATGACAAAAAAAATTAATTATATAGTTATTAAATAGGATAAACAGAACTGCAAAGAGCAGGGAAACTTAACAAAAACCCTATACTGCCAGTAGGCCTAAACCACCTTAGTAAAGAGAGGCCTATGCCCACCAATGGACTGCTAAAGGCTTTTAAGGATGGATTAAAAATCTCGTGCTTCGTACAGCTGACCCCAGTAGTTATAATAACGAATTCCATTTTGTATTCTCACAAACTTATTAGGATCATTGCACTGAATTACGTCATGATACAGAATTGTTGGAACGATGCACTCACGAATATTCTGTAGGCACGTTTAAGCTTTAGGTTTATTATTTAACTAGCTAACTCCAGCAGTTATTGTTCTAAATCGCGAGTAACGCCACAAAATTAGCTTTGTTACGCAGCGTCTAAAAAAATTTGGATGTCCATTGTCTTCATGTTTAAATGACCTCAGGCAACAACGCGGTACTGAGCTAGTCCTTATTAATATTATAAACGTGAAAGTTTGTGAGTATGTATGTATGTTTGTTGCTCTTTCACGCAAAAACTACTGAATGTATTTTGATGAAGCTTCACAATAACATAGCTTACATATCGGAATAACACATAAAATACACGCGGGCGGAGCCGCGGGCAAAAGCTAGTTTACTATAAAAAGCAAGACAAATACGAGACCGATCTAGGGTTTTACATTGATATTTCAAATATCTTTGTAATCGTTAGTTATTAACAGATTAACAGAACAGATAACAGAAATTTCCAAACATAATTTTTTCCTACAAACTTCTTTATACGGTTTTCTTATAAAGTTTCAAGGCAAAATATATATTTCAGATACATATTTTCTTTCACCTTTTCGCTTCTACATAATCTGAGGCTTAAAATGCCGTATTTTTTGAGTTTCAAGATGCTAATTTCTATAGAGAAAAGCCTTGTACTTACAGAAGACAGCCAGTATTTAATTGTCCATCCAAGACTCCCTAAGGGTCCCTTTCTTTCTTTGCAAAAATTATACTATTATTTCGAATATCTGACGCACAACCCTCTAGTTTCAAACTCAGTAGAACTTGTACTATAAAAGCTGGATTGACTGATAGAATTTTTGTATACTTTTTTTAAAACATTCTACTATAGTAGTAACAGATGGGTTTGAACTGCCAAGACCGGGATTTGGGAGAGGCCTTTGTTCGGTAGATGACGGTAATTAGCTCAAGTAGTAGTATAATGGTAGTAAATATATACTATACATAGAAAACACCCAAACTTTGCAAATCACACAAACATTAGATCCGACAACTATCAGCAATCAATGAACTATAACATAATATATATTTATCTTAAGGTTGAATATCTTGACACTGAACATAAAATATCTATTATTTAGATTCCTTGCAAGTTTAAAAACAACAAACAAAGCGGGCACTGTTTAGTTCCGTCGCTAAAGTCATCGGGGGCAATGCACTCTGCAGCTTACGTCATCTCTGCAATAGTTCAACGATGCACCACATTTTAAGAGGATGTCACGCGCATATTTATTGACAAATAAATTGAATTTGTTCGTGTGATCGAATAAATATAAAAATTGTCGCCACAACTACACAGCCGGTGGGGTCGAAGGGAGCTAACTACGCAAGACATGATGCAACCTTTATCAATCCATCTGGCCATAGTGTTACAGTAGGCCAAAACTTTCTTTCTAAGGAAAGATGTAGGTCCAGCAGTGGACTAACAAAGACTGATAATAATTGTTATTCAGATAACGTTCAGAGTCAGAGTCGAGGTGGTTCCGATGCCGAATTCTGAGTACCATCAGCTATTGTTCACGTTATTTTCTTACACAGGTCGTAAATTCAACTTGTCTTACCGAGGCACACATCTGCTCACCGGCACAGAAATATATTTAATCTTAAATGCATTTCATCTTAAGTAAATAATATTATAAACTGAGGGTCAGTTTGTTTGTCACAATTTCTCATCTTAAATACACTCATTGATGATATAGAGAATTTTATCTTTCATTACACAGATATTGTGGGTTCGTTTCCTTTCCAAGAAAAAATTGTATGTAGTATGATAAGAACAATCAATTCTTGAGAAATTCTTCGTGTTTAGAAATATGTATATCAGTAGTCTAGTTGCCTTAGTACATGTGGGATGTATCAAGTTGGATTATTTTTATAAGGACTACAACATTCAAAAGTATACATGTCTTGGGTGAAAAATTCTTACAAAAAAGAACAAGCAGAACCGCGTGCAAAAGTAAGTTGGTACATAAATACTTAAGGATGTTGTATGCAAAAAGATGTATTCGCGAACTCTTGCGCATAATAATCAAGATCAATGCACTGCGGATGCGTGGTTACGTCACCACATCTTACACATACCAATGATTAATCCCGGCTTATTAATATTATCTGGGTTTTAATTGGATAATACAATAACGATGCTGTTAAGTGTAATAAAGTCTGTGCCTTGTAGAGCAAGGCGTCGGTCCCGGTTGTCATGAACATCTATGGCAATCGTTAGTGGAAAGTCAGTGCCCTCTTCTAATTTAGTTCGCTCTCAGGGTTGTGGAGGTCCAATGCCCGTCGCTCCGTGGAAGAACTGATATTCTGGTCAAACCTGTTGGACTAGTAGCCGACCCCAAATAATATTAGGAGTAATGAAGGCTAGGAAGATGATGACCGTTAAGAGATGTCAAGCAATTGTACGTCCTGACATTAATGGATGGCCACTCAAATCAAAAGAAATAGATTTAAGTACTTTCTGTCTTTACAATTTTAGCACTGACGGGACTGACTTGTTTGTAACCGACTCCTTTGGGTGCGATTTTGACACACTTTAAAAGGCCAGATTTCGTTCAAACTTTGTAGATTTATCGAGGACTGACGCCAATACTCTAATTTGAAAAAAAAAACTAAAAAAATAAATAAATTTAAATAAATTAGTCTTTTTTAGACAAGCAAAAAAAAAATAGTTTTAAAAAACTAAACTAAAAAGTATTCACCTTAATTGAGTCCGAGTATGTATATTTACTGGTATAGTATGTATGTATGTATGCATGTATATGTAAGTATATTTATTATAATAAGTATGTATTTTATATGTAAGTAAAAATTGTAAATGTTTGTAGATAATATAATATATGTAGTGTATGTAATATGGTATAGTCCCTAATAATAAGCACACAGTAGATGTAGCAAAAAGATGCATATTCAACTACTACTTTCTCCCTACAACATTTGATCCATCCTAAGGTTGCCTGGAATAAATTGCTTTCAGCAATAAGGCCGCCCTCTGTACACTCTATATTTGATCATTGTGTTCCTTTTTCTTTTGTAATTCTGTAATTTTATGTGCAAATAAAGAGTTATCTATCTATCTATCTATCTAAAAAGTAGAAAATAATTTTAATGTAACAAAACGTGGGGCGACGTTATTGAAATATTTTCAGAAAGCACAGTATTTTCAGATTTCTAAGTTTCGTGTTCCTTCTCATATTCTTTTGGTTTCTACGTTTTTCTTTTAAACTCTATATTCTTCCTTTGACACCGAAGAAAGTCAGGAAGATGATGTATATTAAATTGATGAATGAATGAAGTAACCCCTCTTGAGAAGCACATTTAATAAAACCAACATCACTCTAACATGTGAATACCGACAAATATTAGCAAAAAATGAATAAAATATAAATATTCGCTCATAACTTATTACGTTGGCCATATCACCCACACATTCAATATCATTCGACACACGACATAACCGCCATGATATATAACCTCTTCCTCAGTACTCCGAGTTAATAAATTATTCATAGCTGATGACGTCAGAGGTCACGTCCGTGGAGGGATGGTATGATGTAATGGCGTCCTGTATTGCCTTTCCGTGGTATATGATATGCTGTACAGCTTTTGGTGGAAATCAGGATAAGCCTTGGATTATTTTATGAATAAAATATTTACTTGAAGATTTTTTTAAATTTTACTTTTTTATATATACTAGCTGATGCCCGCGGCTCCGCTCGCGTCCTAGGGATATAAATATAGATGTTGGCCGATTCTCAGACCTACCCGATGTTACACAAAATTTTATACAAATCGGTAAAGACGTTTCGGAGGAGTATGGGAACGAACATTGTGAGACGAGAATTTTTTAAAGATTTAACGTGTAAGTTGAACTATCATTAGTAGGTTCTTGTATAATTTGTATAAATAGGTCATCATTATTTGTAATAGCTATGCCTGCTATATGATCATCAAACTTTGGTAGATCATTGCAAGACTACTCATAGGATTCTCCTTATAACGTTATTCAGATGAGTTGGTATTGGGTTTCTTGAAGTGGTTTTCCTAACACATGTACACATACATATATTTTGTTTGTTCTAGCTACCCACTTTTTATCAACGACAGTAAAAATGAAGACTTTTTGTTTGCATGTAAAAGAGCGAATTTGTGATACCATTTTTTTTAATTCATTGACAGCATAGGAGTTGAACTAAATAAAATAGTTTAATAATATTCCTAAATTAACGTTAATTAATAAATAAAACATTAAAATAAAATAAACCTATTAAATTAATAAAATTAGTAAAAAAACAAGTATTATTTATTAAATACGTATAAATCAATTTAAATAGTGATTAGTAAAACCGTTAAATTTAATGAAGCATCGAAGTTTATTAGGTTAATAATATTAGTAATAATTAAAATAAATTAATAAATAAATCAATTACCTCTATAATATAAAATTCTTGTCACAATGTAAGCCGTTTCAGAGGAGAATGTTCTCTGAAACGGCTCGATCGATTCTTATGAAACTTTTGCACTGCAACCAATTGTTAAAACTCTCAGTGCCTTTAGAGAAAAACAATGGTAAGATCTGTCAGAGTTTTGGTATTGCAAAATTAATATTTTAAAACAAGCATTTAAACTATTCATTTTGTAAATTTTCTGAACTTTTTGATAATCCGGTCAGACCCAAATTTGAAAGGTTCTTAACACGAAATTAAAACATAACTACCATCGTCAATGACAGAAAACAGATTTATCGGCCTTTGCATGGTTACTGGGCATAGGTAGAGCGCACAGAACACATAAAATAGAAGTAGGTAAATAATTTTATAAATTATAGGCAAACAATATTATATTATATTATCCGTGTGGTGACGGATTAAGAATACAAAGTGTCACCACCCCTATTCATTCCATGGGTGTCGTAAGAGGCGACTCAAGGAACAAAATAAGCAGCTAACATCACTGCCAAGAGAATGAAAACTTGAAACAAACCCTTTACCAACCCGTCTGGCCAGCGTGGTATAGTAGACCAAAACTTCCTTTCTAAGGAGAGGCCTATGTCCAGCAGTGGACTGTTGAAGGCTGTTGTTGATGATGATGATGCAAACAAATAAAATATTCTCCTTCTGCCCCATCCCCTTGTATATGTTGGTTACGCCTATGCATCACTTATTACTGAATGTGCTTAAGCACGGCTCTCCGCTAAGTCATTACACTGGAGAAAGCTATATTAAACTTATATTATGCGAAATTGTATTAATTATCTTATGAACTAGATGTTAAAATTAAATAGGTAATTATTTCAAAAAAATAAAATAAAATGAATATTAATTATACAGTTGTCTACAAAACGTTAAGTTTCTCAGAAAATTTTTTTAATTTATTAAATTGTTAATTTTTTAGTTTACTTTGCTATACGAGTATATGCAGTTTCAGGAATTAATTATATAAAGACTGTTATCTAAAACGTTTACGAAATTGTAAAACAAAATATATTTAACTTAGATGAATAATTTTAATTTAATATGAAATAACTTAAAAGAAACTTAATTCTCTTTATCTCATTCACAATCGTCGGATTCAGAACTAGAATTTTAAACTACAGTAATTAAATAACTGAAATACATGCTTATATATATCTACACCCTTTTTTAGGGTTCCGTAGCCAAATGGCAAAAAACGGAACCCTTATAGATTCGTCAAGTCTGTCTGTCTGTCTGTCTGTCTGTCCGTCCGTATGTCACAGCCAATTATTTCCGAAACTATAAAAGCTATACTTTTGAAATTTGGTCAGTCGATGTATTCTGTGAACCGCATTAAGATTTTTACATAAAAATAGAAAAAAAACAATACATTTTGGGGGTCCCCATACTTGGAACTGAAACTCAAAAATTTTTTTTTCATCAAACCTATACGTGTGGGGTATCTATGGATAGGTCTTCAAAAATGATGTTGAGGTTTCTAATATCATTTTTTTCTAAACTGAGTAGTTTGCGCGAGAGACACTTAAAAAGTGGAAAAATGTGTGTCCCCCCCCTCTAACTTCTAAAATAAGAGAGTGATAAAACTAAAAAAAATATATGTTGTACATTACCATGTAAACTACCAACGAAAATTGGTTTGAACGAGATCTAGTGAGTAGTTTTTTTTTTAATACGTCATAAATCGTAACACGCAATATACCTTTCATCCAATCAATACACTAGTATAAAAACATCGATGAAAGTTACAACGAACTACAAGAACTTTTATATGATGGTACTTGCTGGTACGGAACCCTTCATGGGCGAGTCTGACTCGCACTTGGCCGCTTTGTTTGTCTGTGTGGAAACCTATGTCGGACTCGAACCTATACCTTAGAAAGGAAGGAACCCCTGGATCCCCGACGTACCTCGGGTCAGTTTTGTTTGCAGATGGTCCTTTCCTTAATAGGAACTTTGATGATTGCCGAGCACCCGGTACCACCTCAGCCTACTTCTGACAGACAGACAGATGACCTCAACTATCAACTATCAGTACTGGACTTGTTCCCGGACCTGGTGGACCGGAAGATTTCTAAGCCTCTGCCGGTCCCGCTTCACCATCTCCTTTGCAAGCATAACTTGCTCACAGAAGGAGACAGCGGAGTTACGCGAGCTCTCGAAACTTGACCACAATCAAGTTACCGAGTGAGGAAATCCCCAATCCGATGGCCGCCCCGAGATAACGCATCTGCTCTCCCAACGCCGGGCATTCTACCAGCGTGTGGAGAGTCACACGGTCATTACATTATAGTATAAATCCATGAATCACTACAGTTGGTATGTGATCCTATTTCTTTTTTTTAAAACAACTTCCACCTGAGGAATATACATCCTGTGTCACGGGGGACAAACATTCATGAAACAGACACAAATGACACCCAGAACACCCCTTTTTCATTAATAGCCTTTGGCAATCCACTGCTGGACATAGAAAGGAAGTTGTAGCCTACTATACCACCCTGGCCAGACGGGATATATACAAATCTTTTCAAGTTTTTCTTCTCTTTGCAGGTCCATTGTCCTGTGTGGTAGAAAAGAAGTGTGGGTACTCCGTTCTTAATCCATCTTAACTACTGCCGTGATACATTAAAACCCTAATAAAAGGTGCCTATTTTAAAAAGTTTATAGCTACAGCTGCCAGGAGCGGAAGGGCTTATCATACTCATAAAATGATGATAAAACTATGCAAATTATATGACTATAAATATTTGTTAAGATTCCAAAGTTTAATGAATATTTTATTTAAATTATGTCGATTATAACTCAAATTAATTTAAAAGGGTGCTGTGCTTATTTATTATTAGGGTGTAGGTAAGCGGTTATCTACAAATTACTGATTCTAAAGCTCAAAGAAGTGCTAATACTTCATTTAGATAATACTCTATTAAACATCCGGTCGTGTACATGTAAAATTTAAATGAAATCGTCATTATGTTCACATTAATTCATATTTTAGCTCTAAATGTTCTTTAATAGACTGGGCAGACGTACTCTTGGACACAATAAAACGTACTTATTTTTACTTTACAAACATAATTATAATGAACTTTATGTTTAAATACGCCTAACCGACTAAATTCCGTGAAACAACTTATTTACATACAAAAATAACAATAATACTTCAATAAATCTATGCAATATACTTATAACCTCCATAAGAGGCCATTCATTAATTACGTAAGGCGATTTTTACTACATTTTGGATCCCTCCCTACGATAAATAAAAAAAATAACGGGTATTCGCGATAAAATTAAAAGGTTACCTTCTACTTTCCAACGTTTCCAACGAGTTATACCGCTCGTGGTCACGGGTAGACACGGGTAGGTTTACATGCGTAGGTGTAAAAGTCGCGTAAAAACAATTTTTAGCAAAGTCTAAATACAATGTTGGATGGAAACGTTTTTAATAACTTGAATATAATCACTACTCTTTGTGTTTTTATTAATCTTACGTAAGAACTATCAGGATTCCCTCCTACTCCTTTGTAAGAAAAAACAAACATATTCGACCCCCCTACCCCCCAAATTATTAGTGTCAACCTATCGCCGTCCACTGCTGGACGAAGGTCTCCCCCAAGGAACGCCAACCGTCCCGGTCTTGGGCAGTCCGCATCCATCCGCCGCCAGCCACCTTCCTCAAATCATCGGTCCATCGTGCCGCAGGGCGTCCTACACTACGTTTGCCTAATCGCGGTCTCCACTCAAGCACCTTTCGGCTCCAGCGTCCAGCCAGGTCTTAACCCCCCAAATAGTCGTACGTAATAAATGAATGACCCCTAAAACCCGCCGAAAAAAAAACATAACTTCGTATATTTTCGGCTATGTTCGATTGTGACGAGTGTTCAATGTTCATGCAGGTTGTGTAACGGAATAAGATCGTCAAATGTTCGCGTTCAAAAAACAACTGTCGCGGTGTGCTTAGATGAATGTATTATGTGGCGTGAACGTCCGCACACAAGGCTGTCTGGCCCTGATGCAATTCAATCAGATTCCAAATACGTAGTAGTCTCATGCATAATACGTATCTTTTTATCGACCTTAAGCCGCACTATATAACTTAATTAATTGATTTCTGACAAGTTCGACATCCGCGTTGAATATTTCGATCGATCATCTATCTACAGATGTAATGTTTAGATGCTAGTGTACGTATTGACAATACAATAAGCGTTGATATGACAGAGATATATACTGGTAAAGATGTGTTGTCTCTTTTACTTGCGTTTTCATTGTTTATGGCACAGTCGCGTTCCGTACATAAGTTTAGAGGTTCGTTTAAATTGTTATTTTTTTGGTTTTAGACAACGATTTTCTTAGGTTTGGTAGTAAAAAGTGGTATGTACATATGTGTATAATATGTATGTATATACCTAAACGTATGTACTCGTAGTGTATGTTTAAACGTAATATATGTACGAGTATGTATGTATTTGTAGATATTTTACTAATGTATTGTTTTTCTTATCTCTCTTGAGCAAAGTTTAGTGGACCTCTTCATTCATTTCCACACCACCCTAACTCTTAGAGAATGTCTAAGGCATTAAGTCCGCCATTGTAGGTTTGTGCATACTTATTAAATAAAAAAATAGTTTTAAAAAACTAAACAAACCAAAAAGTAGAAAATAATTTTATTGTAAAAAAGCGTGGGGCGACGTTTTTGAAACATTTTCAGAAAGCGTGTTAGTGAAAGACTAATTACTTATTGTTTACTTAATTTTTTGCTTATTTGTTTAGTTTTTTTTTTTCAAATTAGTGTATTGTCATCGGTCCTCGATAAATCTACAAAGTTATAGAAATCTGGCCATTTAAAGTGGGTCAAAGTCGCACCCAAAGGAGTCGGTTACAAACATACAGGTGAAGCTAATAAAAAGCATGTAAAAAAGTAACATATTATATTCTTCCCTAATAAATTAAAGTACCTTTATTAAAAGCGATTCATTGGCTTAGTCATGAAGACGTATTAAACAAACTTAAATGCGTATTGATAATATTAATTAGGATTTTAATTCATTCAGAGTATGTAGTCGTAAATTAAAAGGAAAGAACAAACAAGAAGATAAGGCTAAACGGTATTGCTATTATGTGTTATGTATCCCTACATTGTTGCTTTTTTTTGTATCAGTTTCGTAAATATTTGTAAAGTCACCGGAACACAGGACATACATATTTCTAGTGCAATTCTAAGGTCTGTGATCTCTAGCGAAATATCAAATTGACATCTAGTTGTTTATTGACAGACAGCCTGACAATAAAATTTGAAAGCGATATTATTCTTAGTAGAACTTTCTCTACCCAAGTTAGGATACGACACGAACGATTTAATACAGCCGGCTTTTATAATTGAGGAGTTTCAGCTTGCAGTGTTGCTAGCGTTGAAATTATTTTTCTATTTAGTTTATGGTACTGGAGGCGAACTGTTCATCATCATCATCATCATCAATCATCAACAGCCTTGAACAGTCCACTGCTGGACATAGGCCTCTCCTTGAAAAGGAGGTATTGGCCTACTATACCACGTTGGCCAGACGGGTTGGTATAGGATTGGTTTCAAGTTTTCCTTCTCTTTGCATTGATGTTGTCTTGCGTAGTTTATCCCTTAGTCGCCTTTTACGACACCCACGTGGGATGAATAGGGGTGGTGACACTCTGTATTCTTATTCCGTCACCACACGGACGGTCGTAACTGGTCATCATTCATCAACAACTCATAACGTCCTACTGCTGGGGTCGAGTCTCCTCTCAGGAGAGGGTTAAGCCCATACGTCCAAACGCTGACCCAGTGCGTGTTGGAGACTGGTAAGACAAGATGTGGCTTCGTCATTTTGCTGATGTTTTTAAACCGCCCGAAAGCCTCATACTAAGCTTCACGATTGTTATCTAATGTTAACAACCGGGACTAACTGCTTTTCGTATCACGGAAACGCTCATAACATTCCAATACCGGTCACCCATCTATAGCCGGTTCCAAAAATAACGGGTCAGTCACATAAACCAATAACGGGTCAGTCACATAAACCCGAATATCTCCCGAACTACGTATGCCATCCTAATGAAACGAAGACTGTTCAATTGAGAATTTAATTATACAGATAAAAAATAAAATAAAACTTAGTTACACCCACAATATTAATCTTAAATTAAAAAAAAAACTAAAGTAGTCATATTTTTCTTAAGATTACATTTTTTTTATGATTGTTTTTTTGCTGTTTTTCATCACTTTCTTCATTTAATACTTTGTATTGCCTCCACGTGATGAAGCCTCCAGTGATGAAAAACAGCAAAAAAAATAATAATAAAAAAAATGTAATCTTAAGAAAAATATGACTACTTTAGTTTTTTTTTATCTGTATAATTAAATTCTCAATTGAACAGTCTTCGTTTCATTAGGATGGCATACGTAGTTCGGGAGATATTCGGGTTTATGTGACTGACCCGTTATTTTTGGAACCGAGTGTAGGTACTATCGCGCCGTCATTGCTTACCAGCGCCGCCAGTCGGGGCTGGTCATCTCACAACTTCTATTTATTGTTTAATTATTTTTGGCCACTACCTGTGTAAATATCAGCATCGTTACATTGTCCTCACATTTAATAAAATCCCTTAAACAATGTAACCAAAAATTGTAAAAACAATGTTGGAAAAGAGTGTCCATGGAGTTTCTTGTCTGTTCTTCTCCATAGGATCTACGAATTGGAACAGACGATTAGCTTCACGACTGACTACTGACTGACTACTTGACGTTTCAAAAGTGCCGTTGTATGGTTTATTTCAAATAAAATGGTTTGATTTGATTTGATTTGATTACCACTTAGCGCAGACAGAGGCGACAGAGAACTTGTTTTATAATATATGTAGTGATTTAAGTATTTTTAATCAGAAACACAAAATACACATTTGAGTAAAATAGTAATGTTGAGCAGAACAAACTGACACCCGTATTTATATTAATAGTTAGTACACAGTCCATCCAATTTGGTTATAACGTATCAACAGCGAATTGACAGAGGAAATGCATTGTCGTACTAAGAACTAGAGCTGCGGACAGTTCGGCCTAGGGTTGCCACACGTATTTTATTTATATATTATAAATACTGAGTAGTTTTTAACATACGCATTAATTTCAGTCTTGTTCCAAAATGTACTCCGGAAAACAGATCGCCGGCACTTAAATATTTTTGAAATACATACATATTATGGGAAAGTTACACCCTCCAGGTGGCAAACGACTGATCGTGCTAATTGCATAACATACTCATATTATAAATTCAAAAGAAAGTGTATTTCTGTCCGTTACGATTTCATGAATAAACTGCTAATCATTAGGTTTAGGTAGAAAACAATTTCATATAATCAATCAATGACCATACACAATAATAGATAGGAACTAAAATGAAATATCATAAGTAACAGTTATTAGTTACTTAATTATAATTTGTAAGGAAATTTTAAAGCTACATCTGGCAACCCTACAAAACTGTAGAGAACACAAACATTTTCTTTAATAAAAAGAGGAACTGTTCTAGACTTCCGGAATGAACAATAGTGTTGGACGCGACTCCCATTACAATACAACTTGCCTATTTTTGTCCATACTTACATTGTAAACTGATTTAATATAACCGGTGTTGCCAGTGGTGACGCATATAAATTTTATTGGTAACCATATAAAAAAAATTGCAGTTTAATAACATGGTAATCCCTACTATAATATTATAAATGCGAAAGTAACTCTGTCTGTCTGTCTGTTACGTTTTCACGCCTAAATCGCTGAACCGATTTTAATGAATTTTAGCATAGATATAGACGGAACCTTGGGAAAGGACATAGGCTACATTTTACTACGATAACCGACATACACGCGAGCGGAGCCGCAGGCAAAAGCTAGTACTCAATATTCAGATATTCAAACCAGTAAGAATAATAAAGTATGTTAGATTATAGAGCCATCGTCAGTTCCTTTAAATTTTGACTAGCTTATTGTCTGTGGTTTTGTTCGTCTTAAGGTGCAATTTATCTTTTACCGGGTGTGTCGATAAAATCGATGCAAGAGTAATTTTTAAAAGGAACGTCCTATTTCCCTGATACCTACAAATCAATAGACACAATCTTTAAGAGTTCCTCCAAACGAGTGGAGGAAAGGAGGTTATGCCTTCAATCACAGGTTTATTTAACCTGTAAATTACCACAAAAGACTTGTTATCTTTATCCAACCAACCCGTCTGGTAGCACATAATTAATCGCGTAAACTAATCACGACACAGTTAAATTAATATTCTATTCAATGCTTTAAAACGTTTTCGAACCAAAAATAGAAGAAGTCGTAACTGGACTGATTATTCAGCCTGACCTACCTCACTTAACCAGACGTCTGGTTGCATAACCAGCAAATCTTCGAGGCTATTTTATTATTCGAGGTACGGCTTTCAGTTGAGAAATCTAAGAATAAATTTATGGGCTCTTTATACATCACACACGTTACCTACTCATAACTGACAATGTCAGATGTTTCTGACTATTCAAAACGTCAGAATATGATACTTAAAGCATTACAATAGTATTACTTTTCTTAAATTAAAAAGCAAATTTAAAAATGTCTATAAGTTAATAAAAACTGTCTTGAACGCCATCTAGTGACGAATAGCTGAACTACACAGTTACTATTAATCTTACATCGCACAATAAAGGTTTTCGAGTTAACTTTACATCATAGATTGTTTTCTGGCCGTTGGATTATGAAGGTTTGAAAGATTAACATGAATAAAAGATGCCAAAGCACCGATTCTTCAGAGGTTGAAATTTCTAGCAATTTTCTTTTTAGAGTTTATCGGCCCGGCATCGCTCGGAAGTTTTTGAAATTCTCGAATTTCTTCTACTATAATATTCATGTCTTAAAAATCTAAACCTTTCTTTTCAGTCAATCTATCTATTGCTGAAAACTTCAAGCTTCTAAGCTAACAGACAGCGGTAGCGACTTCATTTTAAACTATAAAAACTTGGCCTCGGTAGCGCAGTAGTAGCGTTTCCGACTACTGTGCTGGAGGTCTCGGGTTTGATTCCCAGATCGGAACAAACAAACGTACGGAAAATACGTAACCACAAATATTTGTTTCGGAGTCTGGGTGTTTTCTATGTATAATATATATTTATTTACAAATAATAAGGTATATCAGTTGACTAGTACCCATAATGCAAGCTCTGACTTAGTTTGGGACTATATTGGGTTATTCATTATATTACTTATTTGAAGAAGAAAACTCTTTATATTTTTCAGCTCGTCTTGATTAAATAAACGAATCACAGGCAGAGACAGTACAGCTATCCAGAAGACTCGTGGACTTGTATATTTTCGAAGAATTTCACCCAATGAGCCAGTCAATAACCCAATCGCCCCTAACATTAGCGGGGGCCATCCAAAAGGCTGCAATGTACTTGCGTCTCTTGACTTGCAGGTGTCTGTATGTGACGGTAACCACTTATCATAATATTTAAAGTGATACGTTCGCTCGTTTCCCCCTATGCCATAAAAAATATATTATGCTTACTAAACCTTTGTTCACGGTTCATATAAAAAACATACCTCTACAAAATACCTTATCCATTATAATAATATAAATTCGAAAGCAACGCTATCTATTACTTTTCAAGGTTAAACTGCTGCACAGAATTTAATGAAATTAACATTGAGATAATTTTGAGGAAAGACATAGGCTTAACCGCTATCCTTGCTCGCGGCTCCGCCTGCATTTTTCGCTTACATAGGCGTCCCTTTAGAATCGAAATTTTGTCTTCCTAATTTCTGTTCAGAAGATGTCATTCGTAAAGATCTCCAGTTATACATATTTCCGCGTATTTCCTGGCCCACATAACGTACGTATATGAACCTATCATACGTCAACAGATAATTTACGATAGCGTGTATTGCGGGGGCTATGCAAATCGAGTGTGGGGGTAGATGGGTGTCCCCATTGAGAGCGGGAGGCTTTGGTATGCAGGAAATAACTAGTATGTTCTTTTAGTAGTAAGTACTTACTTAGGCCTTAAGCACAAGTCAGACTAAGTTTGTTCTAATCTCGACACTACGTTCCATGCTGCTCTACACACGGTTCAAAACAGAACGACACAAGCCTCAGAAAGGAGGACAAGAGAAGTGTAGTTCTTGAACGTTTTTTTACGTCATTCGATGTAGTGTTTAATATAAAAACCTGGCAGATATATTCTAATAATCAACGCAAATCGTAATCTGTCTGAGGCTACGAATTAAACATTTTGGCAGCTCATGCTTCATATTGTAAGCACCCACTAAGAATGGAATTTAGGAATGAACTAAGAAAAGACTTAAGGATTCCACTACTAAGAGTTTAAAATAAGAGATAAACAGGTGCACTAAATGTGCGCGAGTACGTCACATTCAGTTAAAGAAACACGACAGCAGAAATAATCAAACAAGCAAAGCCGCGGGCTAATATAAATATATTAAAAGAGTTAGCATAATTTAATGTATTTTTTAAAAGGTGCATAAGTCTAATTACATATTCTTTAAATAATGCATTGCATTTCTGGGTTAATGCATAACTTTCTATTAAATTTGTTTCGAGACACCTGTCCTTTATTGAACACCCAAACATAGATTAAGTTGGATAATGGGGGAGAAAGTCCACAACGTGCAATGTAAATGTAATTAAATAAGTATTACATATATTTCGATATCCGGCAACACTTCAAAATTCGTAGTTCAACAAATATTTATTTTGATTAGGCCGTTCTAATGGCTCGACCGGGTGATTCCACAGCTTCACAGAAGACCGTTGGCCATGGAATGGCCAAACCAGTTGTATGGAATAAAATATATTTTTCCTCACAAAAAAGTTGTTGATGCTGTTATCAAGTAAGTGACGCAATTCAAATTCGCAAACCTCCTATGCAATAAAACAACAAGCTAACACTGAGACCCCACCTCAAATGACGTCACGTACCAACAGAATCAAATGACACGAACTTGGCCGGGGTGGACTGTTCTGTAATAAAAAGCAAATAGCCCTTTATACCGGCATTACGCGAAGGGTTGCCTTTAATACTGGTGATCTGCATTTACGACCACCTCCGGGATCTTCGCGAGAACATCGAAGGGTTATGATGAAGATATCTCAGGGGTTTTTGATAAGGGGTTTGTGACGTCACATTGAGAAGGCGACGAAACCAAGTCAGCTTTATCTCATAACTGCCATAACATATTTATTTATACAAGGAATACCTACATCTAATAATAGATTCGGTAACAAAATGTGTTGTTTTCGTGACAATCATGGTTTCGTTTACGTGGTTTTTCTTATTTCGTTTATTGAACCTTGAAAATAACAAACTTCCACACAAACATTTACCTTTTATGTATTATTATTCTTTAGTATAAGTAGTAGTTTTAGAAGTCCGTGAAAGATTAACAAACATCCATCCTTACAAACTTTCACATGTTTAATACTATTTTTTGCCCGCGAGTCTAACTCTAAATCCAGTTTATCTCTAAAGCCGTGAAAGCGTAATAGACAGAGAGATTGAGTTACTTTCAAATTTACAGTTTTAATATGCATAGTAGGAAAACACTGGTATAAAACAGGAATCAAATTCTCATAATTCAGTAACTGCTATTTTAGCTTTTATCATCAACAACCCATAATGTCCTACTGCTAAGCTTCTGTCTCTTCACAGGAGAGGGTTAAGGCCATACGTCCCACGCTGGCCCGAGTGCGCGTTGGAGACTAGCAAGACAACGCTGTGGCGTGGCTTAATCTTACCTTTGGATGTTTTTAAGCCGCCCGAAGGCCCCAAATTAAGCTTTACAACTGTTATCCTATGATAACAACCGGGATTGACTGCTTAATGTAACCTTCGAATCATGGCGACGCTCATAATATAATTTCGCTAATGGTCACCCATCAAGGTACCATACCATACCAGGTAGATGTCCGAAACATTTATTTATTATTTACAACCACACCTTCGTTACTTACCCTAGGAGATTCCTAATCACCTAGAGAAACTTGGCTATTAGCGCCATTAGTTTTAATATTGAAATACAATAATACTATATTCACTCAAAGTGACGACTAGCAAATAAAACGCATCTGTTTATTTCTGCTAACATAATTTTAACAAAAAGAAACCGACTTCAAAGAAAAAGTATTCCGAGTCCCCAAATCGCGACAATTGTGCCTATGATATTTGAGGAGTTCATTCGATTTCCTTGGGATCCTATAATCAGATCCCGATATGGTGACGATGGAACCACCCGTAAGCTATGCCGAATCGAATGCAGAAAGAATTTTTGAAATTTGTTCACAAATAACGAAGAAAAAAAAAACCGACGAATTAAGAACCTCCCCCTTTTTTTGAAGTCGGTTAAAAACTGCACACCACCTCACAACGGAAGTAGGGCCTTGTACTATCCCCAACCCTCGGTATTTCGCAACACTTCCTGAATGAATGTTTAATGAGCAACGACTCGCTTTTATAGTAAAATCAATCGACCGTAAGGGTTGTTTTATCACTTAAAATCTTTGAGCACAACATATGGTTAAGATAAGGGATGATTTTGTACGAAGAAAGGGGTTTTAGCATTATTACATAACTTTTAAAAATTTGTGTTTTTTGTTTATTATAGTAACTAGCTGATACAAGCAACTTTGTCTGCGTTTTTTATTACCTGACCCGATTTGTGATGATGATCATTTGTATTATACACACTTATTTATTTTCACTCGCGTGATTGTTTGAGCGGGATATTATATTTTAATTCACTGTACTCTTAATAGCACGCACGCGATAAGTTCGTTACACAGTAGTTAGTTCAAAATTCTCCCACAAAACGTCACCCGTATGTCACTTGACACCTTTCGTTCTGAAACGTTACGCTTTGGCGTAAACATCATTTTTCATTGGTGCTCCGCTCCTATTGGAGGTAGCGAGATGATAATATATGTAATAGCCTTTCTTGATAAATGTGCTATCTAACACCGAACGAATTTTCGGAATCGGATTTGTTCTTCCTGAGATTATTGGGTAACCAAACAAAAATCTCTTCAGATTTAGAACTAACCTCTCACATTACTCACACTGCTATCATTTATCTCATCATCAACATCAACAGCCTTTAACAGTCCACTGCTGGACATATGCCTCTCCTTAGAAAAGATGTTTTGGCCTACTATACCACGCTGGCCAGACGGGTTGGTATAGGGTTGGTTTCAAGTTTTCCTTCTTTTTGCATTGATGTTGTCTTGCGTAGTTTATCCCATAATAGCCTTTTACGACACCCGCGGGATGAATAAGGGTGGTAACACTCTGTATTCTTAATTTACGACACCCGGACGCGGTCATTTATCTGATCCTAAACTAAGGAGAACCTGTAATAACCTGAATAGACATACCTATATGTCTAAGTCATCAAAAACCATTATGTCCCACATCTTGGCTCGAATCTCAGGAGATGGTAAAGTTATCTTGCCGTAGGATGTTTTAAAGCTCATGACTGTTATCTTATGATAACAATCGGGACCGACTGTTTAACGTGACCTCCGGATTACGGAAACGTTCATAACATATTATGCCACAAACGGTCACCCATCTAGGACTGACCGCGCCGTAGTTGCTTAACTTCGGTGATTGCTTCTAACCACCTAGGCCACTAGGCTATGAACACACTAGGTATCTAAGTGTCTATATATGTCGAAGTGTTCAATGTAAAATAGACCATATTTACAAATTAAAAATCTTTCGAAAATCAGTTCACAAATAACGAAGATTTCACGTAACACATAAAAAAAAAATATTCACTCATTGAAGTCATTTTCATCAACTCATTTCTCCTATTCAAATCATTTCACAATAAGAATATTTTTATACCTCATACATTGGAGGTATGAAAAAAGGCTCTCTATTGTAGTGTGTGGTGAAAAGCAACGGCTGAATGCACCATCACTCGCGCCCCCCACAATGAGGAGGGAAGAGGGCTGTATTGCTACATACACAAGAGGTGGGAGGGCCACCCCTATGGGAGTCACGTGACAAATTGTTGCAAGATGTTACCAGTCAGCCGCGGTGAATACTTTCGTGGAAATTATGTATATTCTGAGAGAAATTGAAAACGTGAGTAAAAGTAGGCTTGAATTGTATATGATTCAATATAATTATTTTCAGTTTAGTTATTTCTTTATTATACACACGTTAAAATAAAGAAAAAATAATAAAAAATCCTTACTAATGCCATCAATGCGAAAGTAACTCTGTTATACAAAATGTATTGTTTGTTTCTTAGATATATTTTGTTTATTTTTAGCTAATATACCGTTGTAGTGATAGTTTAAAAAGTAGCATTAAAGTACATATTATGTTTATTATAAATTGAGCGGAACGCCTACAAACTGTTAGAACAGTTTGGCGAATAGAGACATTGTAAAAAATGTAACTTAAATGTGAATAAAGAGAATAATAAAAAAAAATGTCTGTCTGTTGCGTTTTCACATCAAAACTACTGAACAGATTTAAATGAAATTTGGTACACAGAGTCCGTGTGGTCACGGATTAAGAATACAGAGTGTCACAACCCCTATTCATCCCGCGGGATCATTTATATCAGTTTTCTAGTTACCCATAATACAAGCTTTGCTTAGTTGGACTACATGGCGTTGTGTGTAAAATGTCCTAAAACATTTATTTTATTGATCGATGTTGTCTTGCGTAGTAGTGTAACATATAGACAGAGTTAATTTCGAATTAATAATATTAGTATGGTTAGTTGCACACGATATAACAGAAGGTAATTTTATCCTAAAGTCGATCTTGATAGTTCTTAATGATAACAAAAAGCACTAATATCCTAATTGACATTTAAGCAGGTTGTAAAACAAGAGTTTATCAGCTCGCGTGTCTGTCGGCAGGGGGGTAATTAGACCGGGTTCGATGCCCGACCCACCCCGACGCAACACTCAACATTTGCGATGTAGTTACCGGTGAAAAGTTTTTTTTTTACCCTATACCACTTAGCTTTTTGATACATTCGATGATAAAAAGCGTACTTTTAATTGAATTGCTAAGAATGAAAAGGTTATAACTCTGATTAATGCCTGTTAAATTCTTGTATGTTTCTACCTTGTTGGTCTAGTGGTTATCGTATGCGGCTGCTGATCAAGAGGTCTCGGGCTCGATTTGCGGGTCGGACTAAATATTTCTGTGTGATCCACAAATATTTGTTTCGGAGTCTTGGTGTTTTCTATCGCGGGCGTCTTGACATTTTCTATCTTTATATATCTGATATAAATCGCGAGCTGATCAAAAGTTAAAGGGTCAAAATCGCACCCAAAGGAGTCGGTTACAAACAAACAAACATACAGGTAAAGCTAATATAAAGCGTGTAAAAAAAGTAAGGATTTCCACTAACAACGAACATTCATACACCGTTTGTCCCTTAAGTTATTACGCCCTAATAGGGGATCAATTTTCAAACAACCCTTTCTTTCTTGACTTTCAGCATGAAAAGTAAGTATTCTTCTTTTAAACACACAATATATCTTGTGCCATTCTCCCTCTTATAAATAAATCGGTATTTCGGACATCTTACACAACGCCATCTAGTCCTAAACTAAGCAGAGCTTGTATTATGGGTAGATAACTAGACAACTGATATTAATACATAAACATACATTTTATATATACATTACATATTATACACAAGAAATAACCAAAATTTGAAGAAAATATTTGCGGATCACACAAACATTTAGTCCGACCATTTGTGGGAATCGAACCCTCAACCACAGCAGTCTAATATACAAACACTGCGCCACCTAGGCAGACAATCCCTACTAATATTATAAATATGAATGTAAGTTTGTTTGTTATGCTTTCACGCGAAAACTACTATACCGATCATCATGAAACTTTGTACAAATAGGACATTTTTTATGAAAAAAAAAGTACGCAAAAAAAAATGTGCTTATATCTCAGAATAACACATAGGCTACTTTTTACTGCAGTAATTGAGGCACACGCGGGCGGAGCCCAAGCGAAAGCTAGTATTTTATAATTAAATTGAGTTGATAAGAATGGGGTTGGTTTCCTATTGAGAGTCTTCTATTATATTGTGGCTGTCATGTTGGTCAGACCGTTCGATAAATCAGTACCAGCGGAGGTACCCGGTCGTGTTTCTGCTAAACATTGTCAGCGAGCACAATTTCATGGATGATTTAACGGTGTTCAACGATTCAATAATAGTCATTTTTTAAACTGTGGTCATACTGTAAGCGGGTAGCGGGTTGGAATCCTCTTTGATCGATTTTTTTCTAGTTCAACCTTTGAATTTCAGTTCTCCCTCAGAATTGCGGAGGTCCGATGCCGGTCGCTCTGTGGAAAATCTTCCTTCCAAGCTTTTAATCCAAATTATCTTTGGAATAAAGGCTAGGAGGCTTTTCTCGGGATAAACTCTTTGTTAGGGATAAACCAATAATAGTATAAACAATTAAATCAGGTTGATGTAACAAATGTTATATTTATTAGTATGTACGCGTGAAAGGACAGTAATAAACATTCTTTAAAAAATAGCATTTGTATAGTTGCGTTATAAACCCATGGATTAAGAATACTTGTCTTTAAAACTTCTACTTAACTGTATAACAGTAAGGAAGTCATTTAATTATTAAACCTTAGCAAGCTTCTCAATTACAGCAATATTATGATGGTATATTCCGTTTAAATTAATAAATACGTTAACCCCAATCACAACAGGTTTAAACATCACCTTTTAACACCGTTAAATCATCATCAATGGGAAACTAGCGTTAATGAAAAATCATGTTGAAGTCAGCTCGTTGTTAATAAAAGTAAATTAACGGTAAAACGATTGAAAATCCTCAAACACATAAGGATCCCTAAAGTCAAACAATAAGTCACAGAGTTAAAAGAAATTACTCCTAAAAAATCAAGTGTCTAAATGGCGATCTAGCAAGTCAGCATTTCAGTCAATAATTATTTATTCGTTCCCACGAACAATAGCAAAAAAAATACAAACTGAAACGCAAAAAATACCTACCGTATTTTTCTAGAAAACGTTCAACCGAAAGGATAAGGCTGCAGTGTAACCGCAAGCGGAAAGAGGATTTAATAGCAATATGTTTTTTATAGTTATCGCGGCAAGGAATAGAATCGAGAGGCCCCAATTTCATGGGCGATTAGCCTACAGGCCAGTTCAATAACAGTTCAATGCCAGTACTTATGGCAAATGTATGGTTCTACTTGCAGTGGCTTGTATTTTTAGAACTACGAAATTCAAGACCTATTTTTGTGATGGTATGTTGTCTACTATGGTACAAAAGTTGGACGGTTTTTTTTTTATATGAGTCTGATGGAAAGCATGAGTAGAATTCAAGAGTTGTGGTCACCATCCTCATTGTGAGGGTAAGCAATACAGCCTGGTGACCTACACATATGGAGATGCTTCTGCATCATGTAAATTTGCATTTTTTTCTTATAGTTGTAATGGAATAGGCGTTTGTCTTCCATCTCACCTGATGGAAAGTGTAGATGAAGACACAGGTGTTACACGCAAATCCAAAAGAAACCTGTTCACTCTACTCTTAAAGGCTCCAGATTTTAAATAGAGGCGAAACAAAAAACACTTTATTGTATGAAAGATGTGTTAGCCCTCAAATACACAACATATTTTTTCGCTTATTGCGAACAAGAACTTCAGATAAGCTAGGAAACAAATGAGGGTCGTGGGGTAAGGCAGGGGGGACTCCAGAAGTCGCTGATCCGTTCCTGGTGTTCCTCCCAACTGTCGAGGAAGGCCATAGTGGGGTTTAGTGGGTAAATCGATTCCACCGGGAGTCCCACACACTCCCTTCGTTTACACCACGAAGGGTATGGTGCGAAAAGCATTCCCCGCGTAAAAAAAATATAAGGATGCTTCTTTACAAATAATGCGACTTCAAATACATATAAAGATTGAAGTGTTAGAATTTGGTATATAATGAAATATGGTTTACAATTTTCGGTTGTTTGTATAATTATTATAAGATAAAAACCAAAAACAGTAAAAACTCAAATTTAATCAAGTGTATTAAAACTTCATTAGTAATTACGGTATCGTTACAGTGAATCAGTTATTGAACCTTGGACAGGTGTACCGCCATCTGCGCAGGAGTCGGACCATTGACCCACAGCGCAGCGCCGGAAAATTTGAATTATCAAATTTTGCACGATACTTTTTATGAGTTTTTTTTCTTTTTTTTATATTAAGACTAGCTGAGTCACGCGGTGTTACCCGTCGTTATTGTTGTAAATCACGAGCAACGCCGCGGAGTGAAGCTAGTCTAATAAAAATTAGCTTAAGTTACATCTTGTGTCATCAGCTATCTCCCAGTGAAAGAGATTAGACGGAACACACAGACAGACAGGCAGACAAAAATTTTAATGTTTTTTTATGTAAGTACCGTACCTATATGTGTAACAAATGTTTGTGTGATCCACAAATATTTGTTTCGGAGTTTGGGTGTTTCCTATGTATAATGTATTTACAGAAAAAAAGTATGTTTAAGTATTTATATCAGTTGTCTAGTACCCATAGTACAAGGTCTGCTTAGTATGGGATTAGATGGCGTTGTGTATAAGATGTCCGAATTAATAATTTATTTATATACTTACTTACTTACCTTCACATACATATAAATTAAAATAACAAACACCCGGTTCTACTTTATTTGTCTTTATACAAAAAAGAAACAATTGAGTTACAAACTATGTATGTCCAACAATAGGTGGTCTTATCGCTCATGGGGATTACTTCCAGACAACCATTTATTTACTTGTATAGGTAACATGAAATAATTGGCTAGTATACATTGTAATTAAGCAAGTCATAATAGAGGGAAAATTTGTCTATGTTTATATTATACTATTTACAATAATTAAGACAATTGTTTGTCACTTGGTAAATAGTTTAATAATACGCTATTAATAGGTAATAAACAAATTACGTATTGTGTTCTGATACAACCTATGTTTGGATATTAATTAGAAATCGTTTGTTTGTTAAGCCTCCGTAACTACCGATGATATTCTGAATAAGAATAATTATCTCAAGGGGAATAGGCAAGTCTTAGAAAAGATATTTAAAGAAATAACTTTTCCAAATACAAGATTGATTGTCATATAATACAGAAGAAAATTTTATTATATGTGTTAAAGGCTGTAAAATGATCCTTTATTTTTTTACGCGGAGAATGCTTTTCGTTTTCGTTTAAATGACAACTCTCGCACTAAAAATACTCTATGTCGTGACAGACTAAATATTTTATTAAATTATTTTAACAAAAAAACAACGAATTCAAAGAAAAACTATCCTCCCTCGATTTCCTCGGGATCCCATCACCAGATCATGACATAGTGACGGTGGGACCACTATGCCAAATCCAATGCAAAACTAATTTTTAAATTTATCAGTTTATAAACGACGAAATTATCGCTGAACATACATAAAAAAAAGATCCCGACGAATTGAGAGCCTCCTCCATGTTTTAAGTCGGTTAAAAAGAGTATAGATAAACATACACACATACAAATAACTTGAAGACCACACAGAGTGAGTATTATCTAGACCACCACAAACTTGTTATCATCGGAAGCTGGTCTATAAAACATTCACTCCCAGCATCATTTAGAGTCTCAGATAACATTAGATAATTTATCAAAGACTCCGACATGACGTATTACGTTGGTGTTGCCAGATGTCATGTGATATAAACAAATATTTATTCTCGCAACACATTATGGAATGCTATTAATATTTTCTACTAAAGTTGTCCTATTTCTAAGGACCACTTAGATATTATTAAAGTGTTTATCATATAAATAAATATTTCGGACATCTGACACACTGTGCCATCTAGTCCCAAACTAATCAGAGCTTACTGTACTATGGGAATTTGATAACTGATATTCATACATTTTTTTGTAAATACATACTAAGATATTTTACTTAGCAAACAGCCAAACTTTGAAAATTATTTGCAGATCAAACAAACATTTGAACTAGGGTTCATGAATTCTCGAGCTTTTCAATTTCTCGGGTCTCGAGAATTCTCGAAGCTAATTTCTCGGGTCTTCTCGGGTTGTCGAGAAATTTACATTTACGTACGTTTTCTCATATGATTCTTGCAATACTTCAAAAAACTCAGTGGTTTTCCTCACAAATAAAAGTATCAAATTAATTACAAACATTTTATTGATTATATTCAAACATTAATCTTACAAATAAGCTAATTAAATTTAAAAAAAAAACAGAAATAATATTATTCGGACTCATAATTATAATGACAGCAACATTTTTGGCAGGTTATTTAGAACTTATAAACAAAAGTAGCTTCTATTAAACTAAAGAAAGAATCAACATGAAAGAAAACGTATATATCTTAACTTATAATTAAATTACAATCACAGCACCATACCAACAGAAAGTGAAAAACGAATGAATTCACTTTTTGTGATTCCATTTATGGTGAAACCGTCTTTTGCAGCCAGCCTCGTCAATATTTCACCCAATGATTGTATCGGTGGAGTTTTAAAGTTTAGTTTCTGTTACTGCATACTTTCATACCCAGGCCTGTTTGTTTTCGGTGCACTCACACCTGAACTTGTAGATGCTTTAGATTCGGATTCTTCTTGGGTCCTGCATTTAGTAATATTGATTTTATGCACATGTGCTAAATGTCTCACCAACCCACTAGTATTTGAACCTTTGCAAGCAACGGTTTTTGGGCACTTTAGGCTTTGCGCATTTGCAGATTCCTTTTTTTTTAATATTTCCATACTTTTGATACTTCCATCTTTACTGTTATAGTGTCGTTTTGGTAAAATAAAATCAAAATGATAATAAGCCCTTGGAATAATAAATATGTGATACACACATACATACAACACAACTAGCAATATTCGTCTCATAAATTTAAAATGACACATTAATCAATTTCAAAATTTATGTATTAAAGTTTCACTAAAAATAATAGAAAATAACACATAGGTACCTCGTACCTAGTAAAATTTAAGATCATATTAAATTATATTATTGTTAAAATAATATGAATAACAAAGACATGATGTGTCAATAAAAGTGAAAATACTTACCTTTTTGATTTCAATTTAACACGTAATCTGTGAAACACTCACTACGTAAACTATCGTGTAAAAACGACGCCGCAGAGCGCTTGCAGCGAGATCAAGGGTGCCGCTGCGCTTTGGCCCGCGCCTCCAAGCAACGTAACAAACGGCGATTTAATTTCTATATAGGTACATGATTTCTCGAGTTCTCGACTTTTCTCGAGCTTGATTTCCCGGGAACAAAGCCCAACGATTTCCCGGGAATTCTCGGCTCGAGAATTCCCGGGAATAAACCCTAATTTGAACCGACCCAGGAATGGTACCTAAGACCTCGAGCACATCAGTTGATGCACTTCCACTGCGTCACCGACAAGTAAAGTAACAAACTAATGCCAAGGACTATTTACTAGCTTTTGCCCATGGCTCCACCCGCGTGTAGGTCCCGCATGGCGGTAATTAGTAGCCTATGTGTTAATGCAATATGTAAGCTATATTATTGTGAAATTTCATCAAAAGCCATAGTAGTTTTTGCTTGAAAGAGCAACAAACATACATACATATTCACAAACTTTCGCCTTTACAATATTAGTAGGATCAGTTAGAATACACCTTCAGTAACACGTTTTCACAATTCAGTTCCTTATTAACCTATTCATCTTATTTAGATAATAAGTAATCTTTACAAGAATACTACCTTTCTAAGTGATAGTGTAAGGGCCTTTGCAACTGTGCTTGTGTAATAATAGCTGTTTGGCAGAGTAGTGTCAAACTTACATAAAGGCATGAGTTTATTTATGTTACATCTACTTCAGCCTATTACACTGTTCACTGTTTTCATACCTTTAATAGGTAGAACGCAAAAGCTTCAAATGTAGTAATGTAGTATTAACAAGTAAACAATTCTTCTTTACCCCTCAACTGCTTTCAAAGTCTCCTTTAATTATTATAAACCATCGATAAAAACTTCAAAACATTTTTAAGTGGAAATTTATAGGATACAAGGCGGTCTAGACGAAACTCTAAGAATTAAGATATTGAACGATAAAACTTAGTTATCGGGAGATTTGAGGGGCTAGTCGATTTACAAGTCGATTTTACTGAGATTTTAAGTCAAATCCTTTAATACTTTAATCGATTTAAAAGTACACAAATTTTATAAGTTTCGTGTTTTCTAAACTAATATTTTAAAGTGGTGTTGTTTGTGAGGTTGTAGGGGGTAATCTCTGGAACTATTCTATTTCTATATATTGAAGTCTGGGTGTTTTCTATGCATAATATTGTATGTATTTACAAAAGAAAAAATGTTTATCTATTTATATCAGTGGTTTAGTACCCATAATACAAATTCCGCTTAGTTTGGGATTAGATGATGTTATTGATGTTGTGTTTAAGATGTCTGAAATTATTAGTTTTATTCAACCGAAAGAGAAATTTCTTTTACCATTAGCCACATTATGTGTTAGTGTCATAAACTATGTCATAAAGATACGAAATTTGGTATTTTGGTAGTTGGCTTTGCTTAAGAAATATTGAACACCTAACGAAGTGGGTATTGGCAAGATAGTATGATACAATTTTAAGAATTAATCATTTGTTATTAATCTATCCTAATCATTCCCATTACAGTTACATGCAGCCATATCCGTTATTTTTCTAAATAACATTTCTAACCATACATTTTTCAACGTACAACCAACTTACAACATCATTATGTCGTCAACAGCATTTAATTCAAACCCGCTACCGCCTGTCTCCTCACAAATCCATGTATCGAAGTCCGTTACAACTTATAGCACATACCGATGCAAGTATTGACCAACATTCCTAAGCTAAGGCTCTCCCACGACCGCCCCCCGCCCCCGGCGCGCATGCCCCCTCCAACGCCCCTCCGGAAATGCCACGATACCGGCGCCTGCGCAACGAGCATGCAAAGCCTAGCGGAGGGTGAATGCACTCGCAACTGACCATCGGTTTAGGGATCGAAAATTATTACTAAACTTGTTTGTTCGTGTTTCAAAGAAAAATTAATAAAAATGGAATAGTTGTTTGTTATGTATGCAGTGGATTTTTTTATGTTTTCGATGGTTAGCATGTGTTTTAATGAACTGTAAATAGATGAATCAAGTTTTTGTTTAATGCTAATTAAATGTGCTATTATAATGTTTTCTTTATTTAAATGGACAGTTTATTAGTACCTCGTCATTAATTTTAGTTTTCAACCGACTTCAAAAAGTGGAAGTTCTCAATTCGATTGTGTTTAATGACGGGACGGTTAAATTTGATAGAATTTGGAAGAATATGCTTAAAATTTCTTCAATTTAAGTAATACTAAAGTATCTATATGTCAAGGTTTCTGACTAATATTAAAATAATATTGTTCTAAACATATTTTTTTGTAACTTTTATCTTAGACGATAAGACACCGAAATTTGACTCTATAACCGGACATCGGAGCTTGTCTTGAGATAAACATGTTGCATCCCTCCCCCCCTCTTTCATCGAGCTTACGAAACATAAACATTCAACTTAGACTGATTAACGAGGTTATTAGTAGTTTATATCCATAACAGTACCGCGTATTTGATTGGCTAACGAAAAAGCGAATACTTTTTTGACCAATCACAAGAACGGAAGTCATGTTCGTGCGTGTATTTTATTGGTCAATTTCAATGTTTTCATGAATCATACCATTTCACGCCTCATTATGAACTATATTTCGAGTTTTATCAGACGGTCAATGAAACTGGCCTGTTACTTTAATTGTTAGTGATCGTGACCACTAAACCAGAGGTCGTGGTTTCGATTCCCAACACGAGTAAATTTTTGTGTAATGAGCACAATTACTTGTTCTGTGATTGAATGTATTTTTATTATTCTAAAACTTGATCATACCGCTCCACATTGAGCACTCAAGAAGTCTCCTCCTCCTAGACGTACCGCCCTAACCTTCTCTCTAATGGCCTGTCTCGTTGGTCTAATGGTTAGCTCACTAAATACTATACCAATCATCAATCATCATCATCAACAGCCTTTAACAGTCCACTGCTGGACATAGGCCTCTCCTTGAAAAGGAGGTATTGGCTATACTACTACTATACCAATAGGTCCATCAAACTCTTATAACATAAATCGACTGTCTCGCTGGTCTCGTGGATGGCTGGTGTTGGTGTGGTGACTGCTGATCAAGAGGTCTCGGGTTCGATTCCCGGGTCGGACTAAATAAATAAATAATTTTTTTTTTTGATCATCTTACAAGTAACATCATTTAGTCCCAAACTAAGCAGAGCTTGTATTATGGGTACTAAACAACTGATATAAATACATAAACATACTTTTTTTTGTAAATACATACATATTATACATAGAACATACAGACTCAGAAACAAATATTTGTTCTGACCCGGGGATCGAACTCGAGACCTCTTAATCAGCAGCCGCATACGCTAACCACTATACCAAGGCAGTCAAATTTTAGTGTGATCCGCAAATATTTATTTCGGAGTCTGGGTGTTTTCTATGTATAATTATGTATTTACAAAAAAACGTATATTTATGTATTTATATCAGTTGTCTAGTTACTCATAATACAAGCTCTGCTTAGTTTGGAGACTAGGTAGCGTTGTGTGCAAAAAATTCCCGAAAAATGAGCGTGAGCGTAGTATAAAGGCCGCTGCATACGTGACGGGTTTTTACACTGACGGGAAGTTTTGCAAACATCTTTTCATACAAAATGTATAAGGAAATGCATACTTCACGGAGATACGGACGGGACGGGAAGGTGGCACGGACGGGACGGGAAGGTGGCGAGCTAAACATCGTTCACAACACTAGCACGTTAGATCCGAGTCACAGTCACGGTGCGTATGCATTTACATCACGTCCCCGTTTATAACGAGGCAACCACGTCCCCGTCCCGTCCACGTCCCATCCGAGGTAATATCTCGTTACGTATGCAGCGGCCTTTACTATTAATAAAAAAACAAATACCCCCATTATAGAGTATTAAGATATAAAATTATAAACGTATAGTCCCCACCATAAAAGTACTAGTAGACATGAAATTAAGCTGTTGGTGTTTGCGTGAAAAGTCACCGCAATTAAGTCACACCCCACTGGTTCCAACAACAGAAATACGCAGAAGGGTGCAAAAATTAATACTTTCGGGTTTTCCGAAGGGTTCAAAGGATATTAAACAGTTTTCAAAGAATAAATGGATTATGGTTCGGTGTGCACGAGCAATAGGAGCTAAATATTGGGGTTTGTTAAGATATTCATTTTAAATACTTTTAGAAATCAAGATTGCTGCTTGTTATGTCATACTTATATATTTTTTTAAATTTATGTTTTTTTAATTGCCTCGGTGGTCTAGTGGACAGCCTATGCGACTGCTAATCAAGAGGTCGGTTTATGGGTTTTTCTTAGATAATTCCTAATAGCAGCCCGGAGTTTGGACGTTTGACGGTGATTCACGCCCGTGCCTCGGAGAGCACGTAAAGCCGTCGGTCTCGGTTGTCATTAACATCTATGGCAATCGATATTGGGAAGTCAGTGCCCTCAAATTTACTGACAACTAGTTCAACCTACGAATTTCAGTTCGTCCTTAAGGGTTGCGGAGGTCTGATGCCAGTCGCTCCGTGGAAAAACTGATATTCAGGTAAAACCGATTGAACTAGTAGCTGAGCCCAAATAATATTGGGAATAAGGCTAGGAAGAAGAATGTATGATTGGAACATTGTGGAAGCCAAAAGGAAGGGTATTAGTAATAACAGTCTATGTTTGTATTTTCCACCGTATCGTCTAAAATACTAAATTGAGTATAATGAATGAAGGGTCAATAGATTTGCGATGAAGTAGTTCGAGTGACATAGGGTATATAAGTTTTATCAGAAGTTTGTTCGTAGTCGAGTAACTTTTATTTTGGCGGGTGTTTCTACTTGAGCAAGAAAATATGTTTTTGTATATCTTTCTCGGTAACACTTTGCTGCTTGAAAACAATTAAATAACTTATAAAAACATACCAAACCATAGTCAATGACGAAGTCACAGGAAACTATTTTTTATGCTTTTTACAAATTACGTGATCACCAATAGGTAGTTGAACCACAACTAAAATGACAGCATTCATGCTGTCAGTGTGAGACCGGAGGCCCAATCATTCTGCATGAGAATGTTGCATTGTTCACTAAGTCGCCATTATGTGGACCACCATGCTGTAGTGTATGCACTCACGATGAGGACGGTAAGCCCCTATTCCTAAAATTCTACTCATGCTTTCCATCAGGCAGAGAAGTCACTTTGGTAGACTACAATGTAAAAAAAATAAAAAAAAATTTATATGTACAAAAAGATGATTGACAAAGAAACACGTGCGCATGTCTATGTCTAGTAATTCACAAATATAAATTCATATAAAGCATGTACGAATGTAACAAAATATCTCAATTATCAACTCACGTAGGTCAACGTTTTAAATTATTATTGTCGGCCGTGCGAATCGGCCATTATCAAATCTATGAGCAATAAAAATTTACGACAAAATTACACGTTATTCGTTCCTTTGTTAAAATTATCCATTCAATCCTCGTTCATTCACATTCATTTCGGTTACAGTTGGTAGGCGTGAACGACGAGCCACAAGTTTTTTTTTTCTAGATTTCATGCTGGGGTTGTCGTGAATCGACTATTAGCAACGTATTCAGTGATTAAAAAATACCAACGGATATAGAAATAAAAAAAATCATTTAGTGAAAGATGATGCACATACATCTTACATAGAAAATAATAGCTGATCACAGCAACTTCATCTAAAATCTAAAAATGCATTTGAAAAGGAACGTGCAAATAAATCAGATAGTTTCAGAGGTTCATCGTAACATAAGCATTCTTTATCATCAGCATCATCTACACCCCATAACGTCCGACTGTTGGGCTAGGGTCCCCTCTCAGGAGAGGGTTAAGGCCATACGTCGCCATCCTGGCGCAGTGCGGGTTGGGGACTGTAATAGTAGAGGTAATATATAATGGTATGTTGGTGTGTACACGTTTAAAAAAAAAAATTACGCTTCAGTTTTATTTCTCATACCACCACAATGCACCACAGCGAAGCTTTACTCGTTTAGCCAGTATTACAATAAATAAATAATAAAAGACCTTGCACTACTAGCGTCTTTCATAATTTATTACAGTTACGTCTATATACAGCTAGGTATTTACTACACCGAAGTAATTAAAAGTCGATAGCCTGTTCTGAAGAAACTTAGTTTAGACAGGTTAAGTCTCGCATTGGCTTGTGTGATAAATAGTTACGCTAAATTCTCCTAACTCATATAATGGCCGAACAAAGCACATAATGGTTGTATATAATCTGTTTATTTATTGAGCCCTTAAGGACTGAACTTTCAAACTTCTCGTCTAAGTGGATTACAACGGTGTACTTAGAAGAACCTTACCTTCACTACCTAGCGGTTCGTTAGTAAGAATTTCTTGTTTTCAACTACACTTTTGATCCGTGAAACAAACCTCTTTACGCAGGAGAGGCTTCTGTCTAACAGCTGGCTCTTAAATACTGTAGATGATGAGGATGTGACAGTGTTTGCCTACATCTACTACAAAATAGCTCTTAAAACGATTTCAATTTTGTGTTTTTCTTCCGAAAACTGATTTCATTTAGCGTTCTCATCTTTTAAACCTGTACAGCCGCATGAAACCTAAACTAAACCAAGTTCCAAGTCTTAGAAATGTGTCGGCCATCTTCCGCATGTGTCATTTTTAGCATGACCAGAAATGGCACATCAGATTGAAAAATCAGAGACCAATTGTACAACGCCTATTTTATTTCCTACCTAATAATTCCTGAAACCTTTAAAAATAAACAGTTTTTTAACTATGTAGTTACTTAGTCTCAAATGAGTATTGATATCTTCAAAGCAGATAGTAGCATTCATAGCTGGAGCATTTGCTGAACTCGTCAAGGTAATGACTACAGTCATTTACGAGAACGATATTAAACTTTATTGGTTTTCCGAAACGTCTTCAACAAATACCAACTTTAAGTTTCTCTCAATAAGTACTGATAAAACTGATACACAATTTATGTTACAGTCCCCATATACCCAACTTCTTACATTTGAATAACATTCTCAAAACAATTAATTACATTTCCAACTATTGTAAGATATTTAACTAACAAAAACACATTTTATAAAACTGTGTACACAAAAAAGAATTCCATTTACGTTTTCTCACAACTCACAATCAAATGATTCATTCACAAAACAGGTAAAAATTCTACGAAAAAAAAAAACAAAACCTAGGTTAGAACGAGTCGGAAGTATAACTGTTTGATACTCTCTCTCTGTCTGACAGTGTGAGATTTCATTATAACGTTTAGTTAATTTGAAGAATTTGATTCGTAAAGTTATTAACTACGCGTGTGGTATGTAAAATGTTTACGGCAAACAAGATTGTTTTTTATGTTCAATTTTTTTTTCGCATTCCTGCAATGTGTGGGAGGTATTTAGTGAAAAGGGACGGAAGTGTATTACATAAAGAAAGTCGGATAAGCGCACGGTTTTTGATATGGTCAATGTGTTTTTTTTGTACATTTAAGCCTGCCGAAGTGACTCTACTCTGCCTGATGGAAAACATGAGTAAATTCAATAGTGGGAGTCACGATACTCGGACAATTCACCATGGTGTTCCACACTATGGCGGCCTTATGTGAGTTTTCTTCCTCATTGGGTCTCCGGTCTCGCAATCACCAACGAAACAGGACAACCTTTACTGTCCTTTGAAGTTGGTCTACTTTGAAAGGGTAATACCACCCCGATTGATCCGGTCCATTCGTGCTAAATCCGGGTCCCTTAAAATGTAAAGCATGTTGTCAACTATCTATCAATGCATAGCTTTTTCTACTTTGAGAACTGACCATCGTTTGAGAGATGTCATCAGCATCAACACACTTTAACGGTCCACTTCTGGACATAGTATCTCCTTGAATAGAGGGTTTGACCTACTACTGCTACCTACATACTATACCACGCTGATCAGACCATTATGTATAGGATTTGTTTAAAGTTGTTTAAAGTTTTCCGTCTCCTGGCAGTTATTTTAGCTTGTGTATTTTATTTCATTGAACACCTCTTACGACACCCATATGATAAATAAGGCTCGTGACACTCTGTATTCTTAATTCGTGACTAAGTAACCTAAGTAAGGTAACACGTAAGTTATTTATAATGTTATATTAGCCTAAGTTCAATTAAGTTTCGGAAAACTAAGGTTTGAAAACTAAAGGGCTTAATGATTCTCATGTTTCTGTTTCTCGCGTCATGTTAAGTTCGGAAAACTAAGATTATGTTATACATTTACATAACTATGTTACTAAATGTAGGCTTCAGGCACTATCTAATTAAGTTATTAGTATGTGTTACCTTTACCTTTATAAATAGAAGGTAAATTTGATCTAAGCAATTAAGTGTCAGAGTTCATTGACGAAGAAATTTTAATTAGGTACACATAACTAACTTTCGCCCGTGTGTATGTCTGTAAAGAGTAGACTGTGTCGTTCCTCAAGCATCAAAGTATATCCTTGCCAAGCTTGATTGAAATCGGTGAAACGGTTTATCCTTAGAAGCGTAAGAGACAGAGTTTCATCATCATCATCAGCCTATCGCAGTCCACTGCTGGACATAGGCCTCTCCAATTACACCCCCCTTAGTTCTATCCTCGGCTACTCGCATCCAGCTCCTGCCAGCCGTCGTCTTGCGCAAATCATCACTCCTAGAGTTTCGAATTCATAATATTAATTCGGGGAGAATCTCGCAGTCACCAACGAAAAACGAATGTTAACGAATGTGAAAAATACCTTAGGTTAAACTTATTCGTACTGTAATCAGCGTGGCTCACCTACTTTGAGATTTCTAATCGTATAGTCAGTCAGTTAGTCAGGGCTATCAGCAACACCCATCCGTATCTGGACTGTCATATATTTATGGGCGGCTATAGTCGGTAACCATACCTATATCCCTTTACCCGACTATGGCAAAAAAGAAAGGAAAGGGTATAGTTCTTTCTTTCTTAAATTACTAAAGCCATTTTAATAAATTAGGTGTCATTAGATTAGTAATATATATATTAAGGTGGTATATGAAACTTTTGACATTTATTTCTCTGCATTCTGACATACCGTAGTAGTGATTAATAAATTAATTTGATTCGGTCAAAATAGCTCTAATATTCTTTAGTTGGTGTGAATCAGATCTTTACATACTAAAAAATAAAATCGCTACCGCTGTCTGTATAGTTAAATATTTTGAACCACTAGATGAATTTTAATGCAGTTTTCAGCAAAAGATAGAGTCATTCAAAAGGAAGGTAATACATGCATATTTCATCAACAACCCATAATGTGCCACTGCTGCTCTAGGTCTCCTCTCAGGCGAGGGTTAAGGCCATACTTCCCCACACTAGCCGAGTGCCGGTTGGGGACTGACAAGACATGTAGTGGCAACGTAATCTTGGATGTTTTTAAGCCTCCAACTAAGCTTCACGACTGCTATCTTATGATAACAACCGGGACCGACTGTTTAGTCACGGATACGCTTATCATACCACCGTCTAACTGTGCCGTCATTGCTTAAAATCCCTGATTGTTTCCAACCACCTAAGCCAGTCCATATTCTAGTAGAGGAAATCTGAGAATATGACAGGTTTCCGTGCGAAGCCGGGCCGGGTCACTAGTGTTAAATAAAACAATAACCATACGGTAGACTCGCATGACGTCTAACTCCGACACCGTGAAATTTTGAAGCGTTTTAAAATACCCATTAAATACGTAGACATATTGTAAAGTAGGACATGTAAAGTTAGACAAAAGAAAATATCAGGTCACATGAAATAAATTGGAAATACACAACGCTATCCATAATGCTGTATATCTATAGTTAAAATTGGAGTGTCTGATTGTAATATTAAATGAACAGTTTTTTTTTAATTCCTATGAAAGTATTAACGGTACTTATTTTGTCTGCCTGTCTGTTTCTTCCGGCTAATCTTTGGAACGTCTGAAACGATTTTGATGGAACTTTCATAGGCAGATAGATAATGAGATAAGGAGTAAGGTGTAGCCAAAATCCATTCCCGAGATTAGTGGCACAAACAGACATCAGTTTTAAAAATAGTTTAGTTTCAAAATTAATAGTTAGTTGATAAGTATCAGAACCTACCTAGCCTACATTTACTATTTTTTTTATATATAGCCTACCAAAGTGACTCTACCCCGCCTGATGGAAAGCATGAGCAGAATCAAAGAGTGGGAGAAACCACACATCATTGCTGCGAATGCAGACAGTAAAGTATGGCGGCTTAGTGAGATGCTTTTTCACGCCCCGCTTAAAGGACCCGGGATCATAGTGGGAAGGAAACACGTGAGCTGGTAGTGAGTTCCAGCTTTTTTATATGCTTTGATATGCATTTAGTAAAACAGGGTACATTTAATATTACAAACAAACACTCCTAATTTATTTATTTGTAAATGTGTGATTTTTGACTTTCGCGACTTTTAAAAGTACTCATGTTTTTTGCTGTAACAGGGAATTATTCGCGATAAAATTAAAAAGGTAACCTACCTTCTACTTTCCGACGTTTCGAACGGGTTATAGCGCTCGTGGTCACGGGTAGACACATAAGTAAAACCCGTTCGAAACCTCGAAAAGTAGAAGGTATGGTAACCTTTTAAATTTTATCGCGAATAAGTCCCGTTTACAGCAAAAAACATGAATACATATAAATAATCGAGTTTATTCACAGTATTCGAATACAGTAATCATGTCGAGAGTAAGTACAATACAACAGGTTCTAAATCCTAAATACGATGCCTTAACATTACGGTACCAAATCCCCAACAAAAAGCTGTCATTATCAATTCAAATGTTAAACGACAAAAAATAAGTTAAATAAGAATTTATAATACGATAACCGTGGTTTTGGCCTAACGACTGGTATGCAAGCAAAGTCACGACCGGAGCGTTTATCGCTAACAAATGCCATTGCAATGACAGCTAACGGGCCGAGAACCGAACCTGCACTGCACGCTGTTGTATAATTCTGCGTTTCAGAATTTAAATGCTCTTATCAATATGCAGTAGTTAATTTATGCAGTTTGAATATTTAAATGCCTATTTCTAAAAGCTTTGTCGGATTAAGTACTTAATGTACGACGCGAAGTGTTAAGGATATATTCGCTAGATACCTCCATGATTGAAAATCTAATTGACATTATTTGACATGTAAAAATGTATTGACTGCCTTGTTGGTCTAGTGGTAAGCGTATGCGGCGGCCGATCGAGTGGTCTCGGGTTCAAATATTATTTGTGGGATCCACAAATATTTGTTTCGGAGTCTGGGTGTTTTCTATGTATAATATTACATATATTTACAAAAAAGAGTATGTTTATGTCAGTTGTTTAGTACCCATAATACAAGCTCTGATTAGTTTGAGACTATATGACGTTTTGTGTTAGATGTTTGAAATATTTATTTTATTTATTTTATGTCATAAAACATAAAGTAACGTTTGACAAGTCAGGTCCAAAAGTTAAGCGGTTCAAAAGTAGGTACATAGTCACAGAACCCGCGTGCGTTACCCCAGCAAAAAAGCAAAAAAAATTGGGCCTTAGAGAGATGAGAGTATAACAGAAAATTAGTGTGTTCTGAGGTGTAATTTGTTACAAATAGCAAAATTTGTGCATGAAGTAGTTTAAAAGTTATTCGACAAAAACACTTTTTGCTGGAGTAACGTTTCAAACGTTACCCCAGCAAAAAAAAATTTTTATAAACGTTTCAGACCCAAACGAAATACATGAATACATAGCTTTTGTTCGGTATTAAATGTTAGCAAACAGCAAAATTTGTGTGAGCTGTGGTTCTTAAGTTATTGTCAATTTTGCTGGTGCAGTATTTTGGACTTGTCTAGAACTTGAAAATGGCTGAACGCAGAAGTTTGAAAAAAATACCATCGATAGACCTTTATTTGCTTAAATTTTTTTAGACATTAGTTTTTAAATTTTTTGATGAACACTGATGTAATTAAATGATTTTGAAAATCAGAAAAAAACTGTTTTGCTAGGAAACCAGTATACTTACAATCAAATAAAAAACTGTAACATGTAGCCATGGTTTACATTTATAATGACTGTAAATCTGGATTAAATAACTTTAAGCAATATGAAGATATAAGTAAATATTATTAATTTTAAATGGTATATTTAAGTCATCGAATACGCAGTTCCTATTAAACAAGGAAACATGGCAAACTCTAACAAATTTAAGTATATCATCAACAAACAAGCCTGTGAATTTCAGCTATCAATTACGAATATTATAAAAGCTAAATGTAAAACAAGAATGTAACAACATTCTCTTATAACCCGACCAAATTAAAAGGTTACGTAAAAGCGACCGCGCCATACATTTAAATATCTTCGTAAATTAACGGCTTAGTATCTGGTATTTTCTACAGTCAACAGAATATTTTTATCAGATTGTAATTTAAATATTTAAACTAATTTTAAAACCTTAAATTTTTTGTTTCATACAATTTAATGCTTCATTCGAATTCAAATTAATGCAAACCAAAATATCATAACTCAGTTGGGAATAGTGTTTTATAAAACAATATAAAAATTACAAAATTTCATATAGTACGCTATATTTTTTCCTTTTTTTGTTCTTGTTATGAGAAAAATAATAAGTTACATTCACATTTCATTCAGGAAGGCAACAAATGTAATTTTAAAAAGAATAATGCGTGTAAAATACTGAACACATTTTACAAGGAAAGGACAAGGAAAATTTTACAAGAAAATGTTACTAAACATTGTAAATATTAATTTAATTACTTGTTAAAAGAAACAAAAAAATATCTAAGTTAGTAACTAAACATGTAGAAATTACTTAACTATCTGTGATTTTTCTAAACATTTATGTACTTATGTGAGCGTATAAGACTGATTTTAAATAAAAAAAATTATTCATACTCAATTCAATATTCTTGTCACCCGGACCTAACTTTTTTTGTTCGTAACTGTACCAACAAAATATTCTATAATACCATTCATTTCAGATGTCAGCCGAATGTATGGCGCGGTCGCTTTTACGTAACCTTTTAATTTGGTCGGGTTATAAGAGAATGTTGTTACATTCTTGTTTTACATATAACTTTTATAATATTCGTGATTGATAGCTGAAATTTACAGGCTTGTTTGTTGATGATATACTTAAATTTGTTAGAGTTTGCCACGTTTCCTTCTTTTATAGGAACTGCGTATTGGATGACTTAAATATACCATTTAAAAATAATAGTATTTACTTATATCTTCTTATCGCTTAAAGTCACTTTTTCCAAATTTACAGTCGTTATAAATGTAAAGCATGACTACATGTTACAGCTTTTTATTTGATTGTAAGTATACTGGTTTACTAGCAAAACTGTTTTTTTCTGATTTTCAAAACCATTTAATTACATCAGTGTTCATCAAAAAATTTAAAAACTAATGATTAAACAAATTTAAGCAAATGAAGGTCTATCGATGGTATTTTTTTCAAACTTCTGCGTTCAGCAATTTTCAAGTTCCAGACAAGTCCAAAATATTGCCCCAGCAAAATTTTCAATAACTTAAGAGCCACAGCATACACAAATTTTGCTGTTTGCTAACATTTAATAGGTAACAAAAGCTATCTATTCATGTATTTCGTTTGGGTCTGAAAAGATTAAAAAAAAATTTTTTTGCTGGGGTAACGTTTGAAACGTTACTCCAGCAAAAAGTGTTTTTGTCGAATAACTTTTAAACTACTACATGCACAAATTTTGCTATTTGTAACAAATTACACCTCAGAACACACTAATTTTCTGTTATACTCTCATCTCTCTAAGGCCCAATTTTTTTTGCTTTTTTGCTGGGGTAACGCACGCACAGAACCCACAGCATTAGTTCTCTTTAAAAAATATTTATGTAAATGAAGATCTATTTGCTTTCAGCAAATTAACATATTGGATAAAAAACCTACGTGAGTGATATTCATATTTATAATGTATAAACGATTTTATTCATGTTAACATTTGTAGAATAAAAAAATAATAGTTTTAAAAAACTAAACAAACACGCTTTTAAACTAAAGAGTAGAAAATAATTTTAATGTAACAAAGTGTGGGGTGCTTTATGAAAATATTTTAATAACGTCGCCCGTATTATTTTTTTATCTAGACTAAAAAATACTAATTTGTTAAAATATTTTTTTTTAGTTCTTTTTTCAAATTGTCATCATCGTCATGTCATTGTTATCGGTCCTCGATAAATCTACAAAGTTTGAACGAAATCTGGCCCTTTAATGTGGGTCAAAATCGCACCCAAAGGAGTCGGTTACAAACAAACATACATGTGAAGCTAATATAAAGCGTGTAAAAACAAGAAAAACTAAAACCCAACAATGACAAAAAATGACGCTGAAAAAGTATGAAACAAGATTTTCAGACACTGCATTAAACAACATTACTGAAGAAGTCAGATAATCTATACAATTATTAGTGTGAAGAACTTACCTATTCAAAATTAAAAAGCCGTAGAAAATAAATTTAAGCTGTTCCCTAAAGTTTGGAGGTTTGGTTTCCCCAAACTCTCTATAAGTAGCGTCTAAAATAAGGGGTCCTTGAAAAAAACTGCCATAAGTTTTTTAACCAAAAATTCCTTTATCTATCAACCCATTAAGCACTATCACATATACTCATTATGTAAAATATTTTAAAGATAATTAGCTTGCATTAACAACAAAACAGTTTCTCACAAAAAAACCACCGTTACATACACCAGACGGAAAAAAAAATACCAGTTTTATTTTTACCATAAAGTCATCACCACTGTGACCGATAAATCCCAGACTTGTTGATCACAATAGTGTCTAGTTCATCACAAAGAACATATGGGGTCAATGGCTGCACTTTCGTTCGTCCGGGGTCTAGATTTCGACAGGTCGGGTCGTCTAGGCCAACATGCGTCATCGTCGTGGAGAATTATCACTATTGCACAATGACAAAAGGATTGAAGGAAGTAGAAAATAAAGACATAATAGATACGGAGTTTTCTTATTTGTTTCAATGAATGCAAGTCTACATTGGTAAGTATGCGGGTCGGCCATACAAGTCAAAATGGGATTGAAATTTCAAAAGCGTTTATTGTTTTGTAGATTTTTTTTTCTAGGAAAGTTATATTCATTATAGCTAAAGGCCGCGGCTCCGCTCGCGTCCTAGGTGTATGTAAAATAGATGTTGGCCAATTCTCAAACCTACCCGATATTCAACCTGAGACCTCTTTCTTTTCCAGCGCTAGACCGTAACCTAACCACTAGACCAATACCCAATAAATTAAATTTAAAATTGTTATGGAGTTATTCTAATTAAAGAAATAATAATATCCCGTAGTTTTGACTCTTATACCCACCCTCTGCCTCGGAAAGCACCTAAAGTGAGGTGATAGGTTAGGAGATATGAGAGTGATAGAACAGAAAAATCCTGCCGTAGAAGATCAGCCAATTTCTAGGAGTCATCATCAGAAATCATCAATCTGATTACCAAAGAACCAGCTCAGCGTGCGTGCGTGAGGTGTCCGTCCACCAAGCTACTTGTTCAGTCTCTTCATTTTCTTCACACCATGTACTTATTCCTGGCCACTTAACAAACCACCATTCGTGATCACACTTAGTTTATGCGGTCGAGGGTTTGAATAATGCATAACTTTAATTACCGAGCCTTAATCGGTAGGTATATTCTATTCATGGAACGTGTGAGTCTTCGTATTAGTATTATAGAAACGTCTGTGGATTTTAAAACTAGTTTTAAATTAGCGATATATGTCCGAGTATATTTTAAATATATTTTTTAAATATACTGTGCCTGATGGAAAGCATGATTAGGGGTCACCATCCTCATTGTGAGGGTAAGCAATGCAGCATGGTGACTCATAACATCATTCTCCCGGCCCCGGAGGTCGAGAGAATGATGCAGAATGATTAGGCCTCCGGTCTCACACTCACAAACGAAATACGACAGCAAGAATGATGTCATTATTAAGATGGTCTTCTGTGTGAGGGTAATACTGCCCCGGTCCATTCGTGCTGAAATCAGTTTGGCTCTACTATCTATTTGATTTGACTGTCTTCTCTACTTATTTTTTTTTCTCTTACCTTGGTGAGTGCTTGGTGAGACCAGATGCTTAATAATGCACAAGCATCTTGAGTACCAAACCGCCATAGTATGGGTCATCATGTTGCATTATCTGTATTCGCAATATGTATGTATGGTCACCAATATCACAGATTATGTTCATGCTTTCCATCAGGCAGAGTAGATACACTTTGGTAGACTCATATAAAAAATAAGATTCAAATACGACCAGCAGTGTTTACAGAGATTAGTGTTCAACAAACCAAATCAAAAACCTTTCAATTTTCATAGTTATGTCAGTACTAATAACAACACACACACGCAGCTTTATTTTTATGATAAACATAAACAAACAAGTTATTTATGTGACCCAAAACTACAGTTATAAACTGTCATTTTGTCGTCAACAATAAAAGGAAGTTTCGTCAGCCTGTAACAAATTCTGTCCAGTAATGTTGATACGTCGTACGTATAAAACCTATAAAAATATTATATAGGTCATAATACTAGGCTGGCTATCAATAAAACATTTTACCAGAATCTTATAGCCGATGTTACTTGAGACAGGGTTGTCAAACTTGATATTAATGAAGGATGATACTCCTAGCCGATTTCTGCCATGGCGACCAGTCACAACAAACACTAACTACGCAGAAGAGTATTCACAAACAGGTGCACTCTTTACTCCCTCACTCTTATAATCGGATAGGACATATCCGGCGCAGAACCGACGGCGTTGCGCGTTCTCCGAAGCACGAGGTTTAATATAAAAATTAAGGCCAACGAGAAGCGACACAATAGTAAATTTAAAAGCGACTGCGGCGTTAGCAATCTAATCTATCGCTTTTCATCTGTATTTGTCGTAATATCTCGTTTTCCCGGCAAAAAAATATTAGGATCCAGACGGAATCGCCAACATTCTGACGGTCATTTGAGTAATAATAGTTATTCATTCCGTTTCGGAACGCGCTCGTGGTGATAAAATTTGTTTTTTAAAAAGTTATTATTATTCCCGTTACTTGAATTAAATATTCATTATACAATAATTCGAATTATAACAAAGCAAATAGAACGTCTATTTTACTGGTTGGCCTGATAATTTAAACTATATTGTCTACTAAAATATGTACCCAACTATAAAAAAATTACGCACCCCTACTGTTCCTAATGAACTTCCATTGGTTTTGTTTACATTTAGTATCGTTTCTCGTTGGCAGTGCTTTAGTGCACATACTTGTAGTATAAGTCCTGCGTAGGTGACGTGTATTTATATGCCTTTATGTAACGGAGAGGCCTAGAATACAGTGTATTCAAACATCTAAATATAATAAATATGGTAATATACCATGTCTGGCAGCCGTCTACAACACCAGATATTAATCTTGTTCAGACCACAAATAATAAATAGAAATTGTATTGTGATATTCTTATGTTAAACAGCAGTAGTTAGTAAAGGGCAGGGAGCATCGACTTTGTTTACAAATACTAGTCAAGATTTGATTGAGATTCAAAATGGGACTAAAGGTAGTAGAACCACGTTGATTTCAGTACGAATGGGCCGACTCGACCATGGCAGTACTACCCTCACGCAGAAGACTAACTTAAAATGTAACAATTGGTGCCATCGTATTTCGATGATCAGTGTTACGGCGGCTCCACATTTATGCCGTGAATTCACGCGCGAAACCCGCCGCGAAATGGACGTAGAAGTTGCTGCTGCAATAACTTTGTTTGCTGTGGCAACATATCACTATGTAAAGTCCAAAACAAGAACACGAAATACTACAATCATATATACAAAATAACAAACCCTTTTACGTATAAACGAGAACTGGACAGCAAAGTTTTTTTTTCTTTAATTCTTTGATTTAATTATTAATTGTGGATGGGGCCGTGAATGTAGATATATACGGGTAAACGCCGCGTGAAGGGCGCGAACTCTTTGTCGCGGGACAAAATACCGACTCTGATCAGGGAACAGGCGTGAACGCGCGTTAACCACGCGAAAACCGTCCTCATTCACGTTCACGCCTATTCACGCAGCTTCACGGCACTAATGTGGAGCCGCCATTATACCGGAGGCCCGATGATGCAGAAGTATCTCTCTAAGTCGCTGTAGTCAGTCAGATTCACCATGTTGTAGTATGTATTGTTGCATTGTCGAACTATGTGTGCGATGTCCACTACTCATAGGTTCTACTCCTATGGACACCTGCTGTAAGGTTTGGGTGCAAAAATAGATTAATATTACTGACCAACGGCTTAACTACTCTTTCGGCACCGAACTGGGAATCTAACCCAAGACCTTTTGATTAGCAGTCGTATAATGTAACAGTTAGACCAGCTTACAATTTCTGCTTGATAATTACAATACGTAAAATTAAAAGTACGAAGAAAAGTGTCAAACATCTTATTTACTTTAATATTTAATGTACCTATTTATTACTTACATTTTGCTTTGAGAATACCTAATGTTTCCCATTTGATCCCTAAAGTGTACAGTTCAAAGTAAATAGCCTAGCATCTCGTTACCAAAATGATATTTAAATAATATGTATTTTAGAGCAAAAAAATGAGACAATTGAATATATAACCATCAACTGTCGTATATATAGACAAGTATATATTACTTGCAATTTTAACGAAGCTACTAACCGGTCAGTTATTTCGTATGTTATTGTACAAAGTTCGGACAAACTCTTATATCATTTGTAAATCGTTTAAAATTTACTGAACCCACAAATTCAGACAGTATCTTAATATGGACATACCCAAATATACCCTAACATTAGTAGCGGGTATATTGAAAAGATACGAAAGTAAAGAAAGATCAATTGCCAAAGTATTTCTTTTATTTCCCCGAAGGGTTAATGACAGTCCCGATACTGTACTGATCGGGAGAATTATTCAGTATTTTGTTTTTCGTCCCCGAACGATGTTCTCGAAAGTACTTTGAGTGTTTGGAAGACAAGTTAATGGCATTCTCATATCTAATAGATTAATGTTTTTTCAGTTTTTTTTTAGAGTTACGCATTAAGAGAATAGCATTTTCTCTGTAAACAGAACACAATTATTATATGTGTGTGTTTTGTGAAAAATACACGTTGTGGATGTTTTTTAGCCGCCCGAAGTCTTCCAACTAAGTTTGACGACTGTTATGTTATGATAGCAACGGGGACCGACTGCTTAACGTGACTTTCGAACCACAGAAACGCTCATAACATATCATGCCACAAGCGGTCACCCATCTAGGTGCTGACCACGCCGTCGTTACTTACCCTCAGTGATTGTTTCCAATCGCCTAAGGACACTTGCCTATGAGTGCAAATGTATAATTAACCAAGCTAGTTCTTAGCTTCCGAGATATTTAAATATCTTTCACACAAGTAATAAAACCTAACCCAACAATGCTCTCAACTGTATTTTTTTTTTAATTTCATTTTTCTAGATATTTATCTCCATTCCTTTCAATTATCTCCCATCTTTTACTAACAATATATTTACTTGTGAACATTTTTTACAATGCTATCTTATTCGAGGTCCACCGCGCTGAATATTAGCCAATTAAATCCAATTATGTTAATGATTGTTCCGGCATAATGCAACATAATTATAACGCTGATATATATAACTACTAACATAGTAAATATCTCTGTTTCGTTTAAATTATTCGAATAGTAATTGAGTATTTATGCGAGCACTCAATACTTTGCATAAAATGTAATGGTGGGATGCAAAAAACAATGTAACGTATTTTTCTTACATATTAATGTAAACAACATTTTGATATCTTTACGTTAAATATTTACTTTTCGACTGTGTCTGTGGCGCAGTGGTAACGCATGCCACTGATGTGCTTGAGGTCTCGGATTCGATTCCCGGGTCGGGAATCGAATCCGGGATTTGTTTCGGAGTCTGGGTGATTTAAGGACAGAACCCATTACTTCAAATTTTTATAATTCCTAAAAGTATATCAATTACAACTTAATTCACAAAGTAAGTTAAATCTCGTGTACAACTTTTACCTACTCAGACATTCCAATACTGGTTCTAAATTTTCTTGCACAACTTGTTATTAACTAGTGTTATACAATAAAGGTACCTAACTTGTCCTTTAATAGCCTTTCACTACATTTATAAGCTTTCTAAATCCAGCTACCTGACAAAAACTCTCTCTAACGTTCCTAAACTTAAACTACAAACTAAAACAAAAAAGCCGGAAAACCATAAACTGAATTAATAAATACCCGTCGCAGAGTGATTAAATAGATACATTCGTAAATGCATCGCCGTCGCACGAGGTGAATGTACTTTTGACGTTTATAGCAATATGGCGGGCGCGGGAAACCCAAGAGCACTCATTTAAATTGCCTCTTCAGTATTTTCAGCGGTCTGCCGGGTTATGTACTTATATTTTAATAATGTTTTGATTATTTTTTAATGTTAGTTTAAATGCCAAGTAATGAAGGCAATGAGCCAAAGTCAAATAAATGGGTTTGATGCTATTGACTGGTAATAGAAAATAGTACATTGTTCACCGAGGGAGGAAAGGGACTTTCACCCGAGTGCTACACAGTGCTTTATACTACACCTGTGAGGAACATTTAAAGTATTTTTAAAATAAAATCAAAACGTAGACACCATGTAAGACACAATTTGGCTTAGAATTTGATCAATATTTCGCGCTTCGTTTGTTTTTTTTTTATTCTTCACAAAAGGATGTCAGTGGCACGGAGATTCCATATTTAAATTATATGAAAACTCCTTGGGCGGGCGCGCGCCATAGATAAGATAACACATGAGAAATGAAAATTCATACAACTTTCTCTCGCTCTAAACTCGTTCGAAATGGATTTTCATACATTTTTTCCTCCCGCTTATTCAGGTCAAAGAAAAGACTAACGTTCTCTTTTCATTTTCAGGGAATATTGACTACTGTTCCGATCAGGTGTAGTATAAAAGTATATGTATATAGCCGAGAATAGATAGAACGAAATATAAAGTATGATTTTCATTGATCAGTTTTCTTTACTTTGAGCCCTTAGCCCCTGTGATTTTTATAGGAAGCGCTCAATGGAAAACAATTACCGAGGGTAAGCAGCGACGACGTGGTCAGTACCTAGATTGGTGACCGTTTGTGATATGATATGTTAAGAGCGTTTCCGTGATGTTAAGCAGTCGATCCCGGTTGTGATAATAAAATAAACAGTCGTGAAGCTTAATTGGGAGATTTCGGCCGGCTTAAAAACATCCAAGGGCAAGATTACGTAGCCATAACGCTGTGTTGCCAGTCTCCAACCCGCACTCGGGTAGCGTGGGGGAAACCAGAATATGGCTTTAACCCTCTCCCGGGAGAAGACAGGACTCCAGCAGTGGTTTATGGATTGTTGGTGAATTTTGTTGAGTCCAATTCATTCATTCAAATTATATAATCCATGCAGATTGTCATATTTATATCAATGGTAGAAAGCGAAAAATGTTTCACGAATTGAATTCTCAACATTATTCTATTAAAAAAATCGTCACGGCTTTCAAAATTCCAATTCCAATTCTTTCATACTATAAAAAGTATTTGGACACATGTGTGTATCCATCTTCAATATGTAACTGTAACTACTTACCCCTAAATGACATAGGTACCATGTAATTACTAAGACAAACTTAAAATAATGGTCCAAGAGCCCAGAGCGATCAGACATAACTTATTTTCACATGAATGAAACCTTAACTACTCAGTAGCGTCTAGTGTACTTTTAAATACCTGCGTGTTTGTGGAACTAGATCTGTGACACCTGGGCAGATATCAGGTGAGAAAGGTAACTAAAAATAAGAGTTATCTAACTTATTTTAGTATGGCTGATCTTTATATATATTTTGCAGAATATTATTCTAAACTAGTTTCATAAAGTGTCAGACACTTTTCATGGACCAGAGCTTGTGTCAGACGCTTTAAAGATCGACAAAAAATTAATGAACTTTACTTATTTTTACATGTCTGATTTTTAGGGTTCCGTTGCCAAATGGCAAAAAACGGTACCCTTATAGATTCGTCATGTCTGTCTGTCTGTCTGTCTGTCTGTCCGTCCGTATGTCACAGCCACTTTTTACCGAAACTATAAGAGCTATACTGTTGAAACTTGGTCAGTAGATGTATTCTGTGAACCGCTTTAATATTTTTACACAAAAATAGAAAAAAAGCAATAAATTTTGGGGGTCCCCATACTTAGAACTGAAACTCAAAATTTTTTTTTTCATCCAAGCCATACGTGTGGGGTATCTATGGATAGGTCTTCAAAAATGATATTAAGGTTTCTAATATCATTTTTTTCTTAACTGAATAGTTTGCGCGAGAGACACTTCCAAAGTGGTAAAATGTTGGTCCCCCCCTTGTAACTTCTAAAATAAGAGAGTGATAAAACTAAAAAAAATAATAGAAGTACATTACCATGCAAACTTCCAACGAAAATTGGTTTGAACGAGATCTAGTAAGTAGTTTTTTTTTTAACGTCATAAATCGTAAACTGCAATTTATTGCAATTTTTTTTTTAATTTACTTATTTATTTATTCTAATGACTGCGTCGATGATTGCGATGATTAGGAGATATTTGCTGTAATTAATTATAGTGATATTTTTGTGGTAGTGGTAATATTTTGTTTATATCTTTTTCTAACTGGTATCTTTTTTACAATAAAATAAAGATATTTCCTTATAAAATAAAATGGATCCTCATATATTCACCTATCACAAATACATGCAATAAATGAATTCACTTTAATATTTAATAATTAACAACTTAATGTTGAAGCCCATGTTATTGAAACAAGAATGCGAAAATCTTAGATTGAAATTAGTAAGTATTTTCATTACATTTAATTTTTTTACTCGATGGGTTCGATGAAAAATTTTTTTGAGTTTCAGTTCCAAGTATGGGGACCCCCAAAATGTATTGTTTTTTTTTCTATTTTTATGTAAAAATCTCAATGCGGTTCACAGATTACATCTACTTACCAAGTTTCAAAAGTATAGCTCTTATGGTTTCCGAAAAAAGTGGCTGTGACATACGGACGGACGGACAGACAGACAGACAGACAGACCTGACGAATCTATAAGGGTTCCGTTTTTTGCCATTTGGCTATGGAACCCTAAAAAACGGGATCCAAGTTGCTGTGGACGTCTCACTCGCTCTGAAATAACATGATGATCGCACTCCCGGCTGAATAATTTTTGTGTTTATGATTGTTGTTTGATGTTTGGTCACTCGAATTTGTCTGACTGATGAAATGTAACTTTGTAATAGTTACTTTAATAACATATTAAAAAATCAGACATGTAAAAATAAGTAAAGTTCATTAATTTTTTGTCGATCTTTAAAGCGTCTGACACAAGCTCTGGTCCATGAAAAGTGTCTGACACTTTATGAAACTAGTTTAGAATAATATTCTACAAAATATATATAAAGATCAGCCATACTAAAATAAGTTAGATAACTCTTATTTTTAGTTACCTTTCTCACCTGATATCTGCCCAGGTGTCACAGATCTAGTTCCACAAACACGCAGGTATTTAAAAGTACACTAGACGCTACTGAGTAGTTAAGGTTTCATCCATGTGAAAATAAGTTATGTCTGATCGCTCTGGGCTCTTACTCTATAACAAGAAATACATATATGGATGTTAAAGGTAACACTAATGATTACAGGAATAGAAAAAAACTCGATAGAATATCTAAAAATATATTCAACGTCTATTTTAAGATGAATGTCTTAGGATGTGAGGCACGCAGTCTCCCTCCCCCCTATGTCCCATTTAGGGCCGATTGATATAATGTTTACAGGAACTTTGTAAATTATTATATAACGCGATCCTAAATTTTCCTTTATTGACGATATACTCGTAAATTGAATTTGTTCCGGCCCTGAAATGATTAGCTAAATGCCGAGCTGACTTTCAAAAATCTATTATTGTAATCAACTACAACTTTTTAATAATTTTACTCTGAAAAGAATTGTTTCGACATTAGCTACCATTTTTTATTTTACTTAAAAACCTTTACTATACTTGAATATTATTTTGTATTTAAATAACAAGTAATTATTTGATTAAGACTTATTTATGAGCTTTCCGCCATTTAATATCTTAATTATACTCTGTCCATACTTTACTAATCGACAAAAACAAGCCTTAACACTTCGAAAGTTTAATACTAGTATTATAACTGGCGAAAGTAACTCTGTCTGTTACGCTTTCACGTCTAAACCGCTATACCAACTTTAATTAAATTTGTCATAAGGACACTGGTTTTTAACCGACTTTTTAGGGTTCCGAAGTTCATAACTCGGAACCCTTATAGATCCGTCATGTCCGTCTGTCCGTCCGTCCGTCCGTCCGTCCGTCCGTCCGTCCGTCCTCGACTTACCGTCCAAACGGTAAGTGTTAGAAAGATGAAAGTTTGCATGAATACGTGTTGTAATTACGTCGACAAAGTGCTACAATAAAATTATGAAAAATAATTTTATTTGGGGTACCTCCCCTACACGTAAAGTGGGGATGATTTTTTTTTCTCGAGGCTACCCCATCGTGTGGGGTATCATTAGATAGGTCTTTTAAAAACAATTAAGGGTTTCCTAGACGAGTTTTTGATTTAGGTATCCGTTTGCGAGATATTTCACTTTAAAGGGCACTTTTTTGTAAAAACAGGGCGTCCCCCCCCCTCTAAAAGCTAAACGGCTGGCTCAAAAAATCTGGAAAAAATCGTGATGGTGGTCCATCTAATGAACTTTGAAGGAAAACTATAACCGATTAGATGACTTTCTTAGTTCAGGAGTTATAAAGGCTTATATGGTAAAATGCGCTTACTTGGAAAACGTCATACAAAATTAACGTATTAATACGTAATAATAATAACAATTATCTATTGGATACGATTTTAAATCCACATACCATTATAGGTGACTGAGGAACCCTTTCCTGTGCGTGGCCTGACACGCACTTGGCCGATTTTTTTATGTTTGTTACCTCAGAACTTTCGATTGGGTGAACCGATTTAAATAATTCTTCTTTTTTATAAAGCTGGTGCCTCCAACTTGTTCCTTTAATAAGGTAACCAGGATCTGATGATAGGACTCTAGAGAAATCGAAAGGCAACAGGCTATTTTTCACAGCGATGACCGTCATAAATTAGTATAGAGCCACGGCCCAAAGCTAGTTAATAAATAAATAGTAAACTTTCTAAATCAGTATCATAATCAACATCAGCCTATCAAAGTTCACTGCTGGACATGAGCCTCTCCAATGGCACCCCACTTGGTCCGATCATCAGCTTCTCATTTGCTTAACGGTAAAATCATGATCAAAATAAATCTAAAACATTTATTAAAGCTTTGGAAAACTAAAAGTTTGCTAAACGAAATTTTCTCCTTTTGTCTCGTAATACGGTAGTTAACGAGCGATTTTGAACAACTCTACTGAAAGTATCACATTAACTTACTGTTTTGTCGTCTGTCTTCCAAACTTAACAAGTTTTCAAACTGTTTGAGAATATTTAGAAAAGGAAAAGATAAATATTTAATATCACTGATCACAAACACATAGATAGGCTTCGAGATTTTTACAAAAGGAAAGATAACTAAAAAAAGTTGAAACAAAATCTATACCAACGTACTAGGCCTGGGTGGTTTAGTAGACCAGAACGTCCTTTCTAATTAGAGGCCCATGTCCAGATGGCCTATATAGCTTTGATTTACATGAAGCCTGTATTTTAATTTTAAACGAAAAGCGTTACACGGAACATTAGTTCTAAAATCGAAATATTAATATTGTTCTAATTAAGGGTGCACGAGAGGAGCCTCCCCGAGCGACGTAAAAAAGAGAACAAGAGTCCCGACGTCCGGCGCACCCTGGACACCTAACACTCGGTATCGCAGAGTTTAGGTGACAAATCCTCTCATCACAATGGATCAACACAAGGCCAAACGCAATCCGCGTTGCCGAGCACTAGGCCAAAACCATGTAAAGTGTTGCCATTGATACGATAAGAAGAATTGTTCTAATGGTAATATTGTATTAACAGGAACTTTCTATTTACACGTGTTTAATGTGAATTTAATGTGCCCTATATTCTGTTGTTCTCTGAAGAAATGTTAAAGTTACACGTGCCACTTTGTAACCTTTGATACTTACAAACCGCGAAGCGAATTTGAGAGGAAAACCGAAGTTAGTTTTTAAGTAATCGGAGCTTTGTTGTCGTCGTCAGCGTTTAAGGATTCGATCATAAGAAAATTGGAAGCATAACAAAGGGGAAAAATAGATAAAGAGCGAAGCCAACGTAGGGAATTGAATTCTGTGAAACATTTATTGACATTAATTGAATAGGAGGTGTGAGTTTAGAAGTAATACTTGTTCTTCGAAACGATCGTGTCACCTCTAAGTTCAATTTTTTTTTTAAATGCCTGATTTTAGAGTGTCGGAATCGTACAGAATAAAGGTTAATTTTCATGCAATACAATCAATTATAAAATCTTTTAACATTATATTTCGATGAGATTGCATTGGCCGTGTTCAAAATATGTTAATATATTGTAAAACGAACATTAAAAAGTAAAATTACAACAAACTTAATTAAATATTTTACAATTTAGTTGATTTTCACCCTTCTTTACTAAAGCTTTTGCAGTTCATAATACAATAGGCTTAAGAACGCTTGCGGTATTTTTTAATCAGATTTTTAAGCCCAAACGTTGGCATAACGATTAAGCAAATATTTAAATATAAAAAAGAATTAAAAATTTCTAGAAAAAGTTCATGGGGATGTTTCTTTAAACTATAATAAAAAGGTTTTATGCTTTTCACTTTCACAGTTACTGTGATTAAGTATAAGATTTTTCTGTATGGATTTAATTTTTTTAGATAATGGTTAAATCTTCTGGTGGTTTTCCATCTTCCAAATTTTATGAACCACTGTTTTGGAACAACAAAAACTGTGGAGAAGGACATTATATTTATTAGCGAATATAAACTTTAAAAGTAGCGTGAGATAAATCAAATTTAGTATCGGATAGATTAACATTTGTCAAGTTTGTTCTGATTAATTTTGTTATAGAGATAAATAACTCTGAAAAAGAACAAAACCTATTTTAGTCATTTGCCATTTCGACGTATTCGCGGCTTATTTAGTTGAACTTTAGTTTAGACAAAAAAAAGTTGGCAATAAATATATTTTGAAATTGTAAATTGTAAAATAATTATCTATTGGACACGATTCTAAATCTACCTTCCATTAAGGGTGACCACGGAACAGGGTTGCCACCTTTTGGAAAAAAAAATCGGGACGATACTTAATAAAGTGGACAGTCAAAAAGCAGTTTTTTGGAAAGGATAAAATTAAAAGTTTTGTATAAACATTAACGTATTTATGTTTCAAATATTTTTCCTTGCACCTTTTTAAATTGATACGGGGTGCGTTCACTAATTTTATTAGTCGGAACCCTTAAAGATTCGTCACGTCCTTTTGTCCGTCCTCGAATTTAAAAACGTCAAAACGGTTGGTGCTAAAAAGGTGAAACTGCAAGGACATTTTTTTATTACGGCGACAATGTGCTGAAGTAAAATGATGACCTATGACTGCACGGTTGGCCTAGTGGCTTAAGCGGTCGCCACGCCGCTTCCTACTACGCCAAGTGTCGTGGGTTCAAATCCCACGTAGGACAACACTTTGTGTGATTCACAATTTGTTGTTCTGAGTCTGGGTGTCCCTTGTGTCCGTTTCATGTATGTTTGTAAAGTCCCCCGCGACACAGGAATTTATATTCCTATTATATGCGGGAGTTGTCTTTTCAATAATTAAAAAAAGTATAGTAGTGTAGTACACGTAAAGTGGCTGCGATTTTTTTATCGTTAGGGCTATCATTAGATCGGTCATTTCTAAACATTAAGAAAGTTGCTCCGACAATTTTTTGATTTTGATATCCGTTTCAGAGTTATTCAATTTTAAAGGGGATTTTTATTTTATAAAACTCCCGCCAAGGTGACTTTACTATGCCTGATGGAAAGCATGAGTAAAATCCACAAGTGGGGGTCGCCATATTCAAGCAAGCAGTATGGCGAACCACATTGGGGAGGGAGATGCTTTTTCACGCCTAGCTTAAGGACCCGGGATCATAGTAGGAATGAAAAACATCAGCTGGCAATTAGATCCAGTTTTTAACTGCTCGACACAAGAAGGAAGACCCAAGCCGCTTAGTTCTGGAGCGTATGTCTTCCACTCTGAAAGGGTGACTTCCCTGGCCAGATCGTGTTATTGTGTAGAGGAAGGGAGAGGGTGGGATGAGGTGGACGAGCTCTTCAGAACATCCGATCGAGAGTGACAACATGTCATTGATATTGATATATATTGTATTGATAAGGAACAGCGTGTGCGACAAGACAGAGCCCTCGGGTACGCCTGCGTTTACCTGCTGGAAATCAGACGCCGCGCCGTCACAAAGGACTCTAATGCGGCGCTGGCGCAGGAAGGCGTCAATCCAGCTGCACAATTTAGTGGGCAGGCCGTTTGCCGGAAGCTTAGAGAGAAGCGAGTGGGCCCAACCCTATCAAAGGCCTTGGCCATGTCTAGACTGAAGGACAGGTTCTCTCCATACCTATCCAAAGCCTCACCCCACAGTTGCGTAAGTTACGTGAGAAGATCACCCGTGTATCGGTTCGGTCTCAAGCCATATTACCGATCATTTAGCAGAGAGTGATCTTCCAGGTAATGAACCAATTGCTTGTTAATTATTCGTTCAAGCACCTTGCACCTATGGAGGTGACAGCTATAGAACGGTAGTTGGCGGGATCTGAGCGGTCTACTTTTTTGGGGATACGTAGGCAATACAAGCGTAGTCAGTACTGGAGACAACTCTGGTGCACAGTTCTTTAGAACCACCGCTGGGATCCCGTCAGGTCCACTGGCTTTCTGGACGTCGAGTGACCGAAGCTCCGCGCGTACTTCACTACGGTGGACACTAGGCAGTGGTCGGAGGAGCCTAGAGGGGCATGAACCGACACACAGTACTGCGCTGGATAGCTTGCCAGCAACAGGTCTAGCAAGGAGGGCGCTTGACTCGATGTGTCTGGTATCCTGGTGTGCTGGAGTACCAGTTGGATGAGGTCATGCGTAAGAGCGAATGCGTGGGCAGTTCAGTCATCCGCCCTGACGAAAAGACACACTCCACTGAATACAACAAATAAAGATTTTGGTAAAAAGGTTGTCATTAGTTCCATTTGGCACCCAATAGCTGTTTCTTTTTATGTACACTGCGTGAAAGGGGAAGAAGGTGAATTCAAATTGAGCAATTGTTACATTTGTGAAAAATCGGGAAAAAATCAATAGGCTGTCGGGACGCGGGACGATATCATCGAATTCGGGACTGTCCCGGGAAATTCGGGACGGGTGGCAACTCTGCCACGGAATCCTATTCTATGCGTGGCTTGACACGCACTTGCCCATTTTTTTTAAATACTAAATATTTCGGACATCTTACACACATCATCATCTAGTCCAAAATCAAGCAGAACTTGTGTTATGGGAACTAAACAACTGATATAAATATATATAAACATACTTTTTTTATAAATATGTATATACTTATACATAGAAAAACACCCAGACTCCGAAACAAATATTTGTGGATCACACAAATATTTGAGGTCCGAGACCCGGGAATCGAACCCGAGACTTTTCGATGAACGCCAACCACTAGACCAACAAGGCAGTCGATTTATACATCAACCTAAAATTGTCTGGCAGGAACTGCCTTATGCAAAATTTAGCTTGGTACAATACAATATGTGATAAAGCTTTTATTGACTAAATAAATCTGTATTAAGCAACAAACACTATCACAACCTCTTATAAAAGGGTGTTCAGTCAGAAAATAACAATATAAAAAGATCACGGATCGTCTCTCTCCACACAACAACGCGTACCCTTTCTACGAAAACCTTTTATATTTTTTGGATGGATTACACTCACGGCTTTTTACAAACATCTCCAAGTAATGAACTGTGAAACTACTTATCTCAATGGGTTTCCAACATTCTGAATGTGAACTCGTGTGTGTTGAAGAGGCTGTGATATGTTTTGAAAGCCTGCTTTTTCAGTCTGAAAACTGTCATAGTTACTAAGGTAAGGAGCCTAGTAGCTTAATTTTTAGTATATGCCTTTTTTTATTTTGCAAGTGTGTCCTTTAAGGGTTACACCCAGAACCACCTACAGGTATCCTCACTCAGTGAAAAAGCAACAAAGAAATTGAACGCTGATCTTCATTGAACCATTGTCAAAAGGTAGTATAGCCACGCTGATTTCAACACGAATGAGCCGGCTCAATCGAAATGAAACTACCACCCTACCTACTACAGACGACTAACCTCAAATAAGAGTATTTTTACTGTCATGTTTCATTGGTTAGTGAGAGATCAGAGACCCAATGATACAGAAGAATCTCAATATATAACATCACAGTGTAACATTTCTGTGCTACATTACCCCCCCCCCATTCGTTATGAGTATGGCGACGACTTTTCGTGATTCTGCTCATGATTTCCATTGGAGTATTGTAGGCTCATGAATAAATAATAACAAAATCAGGTCACAGTAGATCTCTGTGGTGACGGATTAAGAATACAGAGTGTCACCACCCCTATTCATCCCGCGGGTGTCGTAAAAGGCGACTAAGGGATAAACTACGCAAGATAACATCTATGCAAAAAGAACGAAAACTTGAAACCAACCCGTCTGGCTAGCGTGGGATAGTAGACCAAAACCTCCTTTCTAAGGAAAGGCCTATTTCCAGCAGTGGACTGTTGAAGGCTGTTGATGATTATGATGAGATTGCCGAAGATCCAAGGCTGACAAAAATTAACTAAATTGAATTGTTAACTCTTTTTAAATAAATTACAGTACAAGGTATATTCAAGTACCTTTGCACGAGTGATTATTGTATTTACCCTCTTTGAATCTCGCTAAAGTACAACTTAATAACCTTAAGTGAACTTGAAGGTAAGATTTATAATGGACTGAGATAATATGATCACGTTTCTGACTTCCGTCAGAAGCTCAAGTGGCTTCTAATTCTCTTCCATCGGCGTACTCACATTTTCGTATTGCTTTTCGATATTTTATCTACCCAAAACACCTTTTTATTACTAGTTTATTTTCATACATATATTAGATTTTCTAAATCTTTTTGAGACTCGAAATATCAAGTAATTACACAACTATTGTAATAAAAACTTTAAAGTAGGCCGAATCCTCCGTACGAGAGAGAGGCTTTTGTCCAGCGGTAGTATGCTGTATAGGATGTTCATGTGATGATGTGATGCGTGTGGTTGTGGTGCACGTTGCCATTGGCTTATGTATCACAATGGAATCACTATTGATACAGTTTATTTACACCTACCGGTTTTTAAATAACCATTAAACCAAGCTTTATCTTTATATTTATAATTCTTGTGTGAGTGTGTATGTCACTGAACTTCTCTCAAACGACTGGACCGATTTTGATGAATTTTTTTGTGTGTGTTCAAGGGGATCTGGGAATGGTTTAGATTCGCAATTGGACCCGGTAGGTGGCGCTGCGATCAAGTTCTGGAATTTTAAAGTTGGGCGGTACGAAGTTCGCTGGGTCAACTAGTATTTATATATAAATCTTCTGTTCGTATGTTTGTAATTGAAAACCTTCTAAACGGTTGGACCGGAATGGCAGAACTGGATCGCAGCGCCACCTAGCGGATTCAATTGTGAATTTAAATCATTCTCAAAACAAATTGAACTCACACATTTTTTTTATCGAAATCCCGCCGTTTAGAAGGAGTTTAATTATAAACACACGAACAGAAGATTTACATGTAAAATATTGAATTATGTAGGTCTCAGTGCTGAGTACACGATTGAATAGACGGCTCAAAAAGAATTACTATCTTGAGTCGGATAGTTAAATAACTAACAACATCATCTAGATTTACTCAGACATTTTTAGTTATATGCCTAATAATAGTAAAGAGTATGGAAGTTGGCGGCGATTCACACCCGTGGCTCGGAGTGCCCCGAAGTCAAGGGCAATTGTTATAGGGAAGTCAGATTCCTCAAATATACTCACAAAAATTTCAACCTTCGAATGTAGGGTTGCGGAAATCCAATGCTATATTGTCATTGGAAAAAGAGACAAGTAAAACCGACTGAAATAGCCTTCCCCCAATTCATTTTAGGACTAATAAAGACTATGAAGATGGTATACACATGTACTTTATTAAGTGATCATTTTAAGCAACATATACCAATGTATATTTAATACTCAAGTGATATTTTTGCTAGTTGCGTGACAACTAAGCATTGTAGCTCAGTGAGCGGGTCGATAACAGGAACGCCACCCCTTGAAGCGATGGGGCAAATTGGGGTGGGTTTTAAATATTATCCGAGGGCAAGGTTCAAGGTGGCACTACTGTGATTGATTTGTATTTATGTTTGTTGTTGTGGAACTTACGCCGGTTGTCGAAAGTAGGTTACAACAAATGTTATTTTTGTTGATTTATTATTCGTATTGTGGTTTTGAATGATATTAACTAATTTAATATATTAAGATAACTGCCTCAGTGGCGTACTGGTAATACATACGACTGATGTGCCTGAGATCTCGGGTTAGCGTAATGCGACGGCCAATTTATTAAAGTCACCTTTTCAATTCCCGGTACGAGCCAAAAGTATTGTTGGATGTTTCTTATAACAAATTCTTAATAACAGCTCGGGAGTATAGCAGTTTCACGCACGTGTGTCGGAGCCAACGTCAAGCCGTCGGTTCCGGTTGTCATGAACATTGTTTTACACAGGTAATAGAGTCACTGATTTCAGAACGTGAGTCGGCTAAACTAGGGCAATCACACAGAAAACCAAACTAAAATGACAGCGTCTTTCGTTGGGGAGTGTGAGACCGTAGTCTCAATCATTCTGCATCATTCTCCCGGCCTCCGGAAGCCGGGAAAATGATGCAGAACCATCTAACTAAGCCACTAAGGTGTGGGTCACCATCCTGCATTGTATGTACTCACAATGAGGATCGTCGCCCCTACTCCTAGATTCTACCTCTGCTTTCCATCAGGCAAAGTAGAGTCACTTTGGTAGGCTAATATAAACAAAAGAACATCTATGGTATATACTTATTTGGAAGTTAATGCCCTCAAATATACTGTTAACCTTAGAATTCAATTCGCCCTCAGTCCAACGCCTATCGTTCCGTTTAAAAAGTGATTTCAGGGAAAAACCGGTTATAATAATAATATTAGGAATAATAAAGGAGATGAAGCAATGCCCACGAGCGGCACGTGTAAAACTAAAAGATAACACTTTACTTTCCAACCAATTTTATTTGATATTGTTTCGAAAAAAAATAGTGCCCTAAACAAATAGTATATTGTTATCATAATCTAAATGAATTATTAAACTACCCCCAGGCCCGTCCATCTGTTGTTTTACCCTTTAAAATTAGTTCACCGCATCTCGACAGACTTAATTTAATTCCAAATAGAAAAGGGTACTGATATTTTGGGATCCCTTAAATCCACATCTCTAATTGACGATTAAGTTTTAGAAAAAATACAATCTATAAACGAGTAGATATGACTGTCGGAACGGCTGGACCGAATTTGATGGGACTTCTACTGACACAGTGAAAGTTCGGGTAGACTACTTTGCACCGCGATGTTACATGAGGTTGTTACTATAAAGCTATTTTTCACATTCGCCAAAAATAAAACTGGTACAGATTACTTTTAGGAATAAGTTCACCTATAATATTGTAACAAGCTTATTTTATTGGTAGTATTGCCACGCTGATTTCAGCACGAATGGGTCGGCTGGATCGGGGCAGTACTACCCTCACACAGAAGATCAATCTAAAATGACAATGTCATGGATTATACTCTTACTTTATATCAGGTAGAGTAGTGTCACTTTGATAGGTTTAAATTTAAATAAAAACTGGCGACATTGCAGGGTCCCTAAACCAATTGAAAAAGGCGATGATAATACAGCGATCATAAAATCTGATATTGAATTGGTATCAATTTATTAAATTTGGAACTTATACCTATGTTAGGTTCTTACCTAGGAGCACGGAGTCACGTGAAACTGAATTCAAAACTTCTGACTTGACCTCTATCACGTGGAACCAAAAATATACCCGACAAAATATCAGCGTGTGGGTGTATAAAGATCCACCTACAAATGACTATATTAAACACCAATTAGGCTACATTACCTTAACTGACGGACAAATAAGCTTTTCAAAAAAGCCTACGCCAAAGGTAAAAAATCCATTGTCAAAGCTCTTTATAATACTTTATAATTCTGAGATTAAAAATAAACTGAATTCGAAGTGTCACTCTCTTTTCAGTCCACAGATGTCATAAAAAGATCGTACATAGAACGCCAGCACTATAAAGGCAAAGGAAACTTAAAACGAATCCTATAGTGATCTACTGCATAGCGCTTTGGTAGGTCTGTACTAGGTTATAACCTCCTTTCTTAGGAGGCGCCGATGTCCATCAGTACTAAAGACTATTGATGGATACTTTTACCGCTGAAATAAAAAAGAATTGTGTGCAAATATTTGTTTAATAAAAATTTTAGTATTATTGCTTGACACATGAATACCTGGTGTGACAGAGCTCAGACACAAATTCCGCCATATTTGACAGCTATGATTGTAAGCCCGTCTGTCAAAGTAGAAAGAAATAAAAATATTTGTTAATAAAATAGAAAGACTGAATAATGAGATTTGGAGCCGTCTCAGTCATCAAATTTTTTACAGACTTGCCATTGTAATGTAATATCAAAATCTTGTAAATTCAATTTTGTTTTAAAAAAATACACTATCCCTCACTGTGCCAAGTTAGTTTCAAGCAATTTACAGAGGATGCCGAACTTTTTATAGATATAGAATAATTGTGGAGGTAAAACAAAAAAACTTTCTAGCTTTATAATGTTAGTGTAAATAAAAAAAAACAAATTAAAGTTTTCAACATCGATCAGAGTGATGCGCAATTCGAGAGACCTTTATCCAGCTATGGATGTGATAGGCTGATGATGATGATAATGAAATTCAGAAGCTATCGTGTAGTGATCACTCAAATTCCTCATGTTTAATATCGATCCGATAATAATGAAATATTCCATCACCTTTTCAGGATAAACGGGACTACCGTTTATCCTGAAAATTAATTATGTGCTAAACTATAATCTATCTCAAAGGCAAATTGACTCTAAATAGTTAAGTACATCCATTCTGGCGTGATTTACACACTCATTTTTTAAACTATAATTACATTCGGTCCCTCTACAAACGTTAAAATTTGACATACAAATTTGCATCTTTTGCCAATTAGTTTAAATACAAAACGTATTTTAAATTATATTTCACATTCAATTCAAAGAAGTAAATTTCTTTTTTTTTATATTGCTCATGCGTACGGTCATAATGGCAATTATGTTATCTCACAACTGTATCTGGCAACATTTATAATAGCCGTTGTAACTATCAAATTCGCCACTAGACCAGCGCAAGCGCCTATGCGATGAATATAAAATACATTTTTTACATATTTTATATTGTAAATAGTTAACTAATTTATTGCCGCGTATTCGCACGCGTTTTTTTTTTCAAAGTTTTTATTATTTGTGGTCTGTTTTTTTTCTTCTGCAACCCTGGCATTTTATGCGAATATAATCAGTTGAGTGCCTTTGACCTGAAAAGATTCCCAACGAACATATTCACTTTTACATTTATAGTATTAGATAGGACTGCAAATAATATACAATTAAAATATTACACAATAGTATTATTGCTTTTTTATCAAAAACCTTGGCTTGCTAAGATATTTAATTTATAAATGAAAATGTATTTCTCAACAATAAAAAATGGGTTTTACTTATTTTTCTACGATATCATGTTATTTTATTTGAATAGAAATATACTATAAAAAATTTTGTAATATTTTTAAGGATGACAACCTACGTAAGTTTTGGCAACCCCGATAACGATAAAAAACGCATGATGTAAGTAAAAATTATACTAAATCTTCTAAACAAAAGGTTCGTTTTACAAACTTGAGAAAGGCTTAAAAATTCAATTATAGAATCAATTGTTAAAATTACATAATTTGTATATAATTTTCATTACAATCCACGACACATTTTTCTTAATTTGTCTTTAAGAAATAGAGGCTAAAACGAAAACTTTGTGTCTACACATTTTTCAGGATTACAGTTCATTATGATTTTTTATGTTTAACAGGACTAAATTGTATTATAATATCGTATTTCTAATGAAGTGCGTAGGTATTACAAGAAGAAATTAAACAACAGTTGGTTTCCAAGAATAACAAAGTAATTTTAAATCTTAAAAGTATACAATACGCTAGACGGTTTTAAATATCTTCATTTTATATAAAATATTATAAATAATGTATCTAAGATCATAATTTTGAAAAATATGAGCGTAAATTACAAAAAAAAAATGCCTAGGTGGCGCTGTGGTAGCTTATGCGACTGCTATGCTAGAGGTCTCGGGTTCAATTGCCGGGTCGGACAAAAGACCAAATGTTTGTATGATCTGCAAATATTTGTTTCAGGGTTTAAGTGTTTTTTATGTATAAATTGAATTCACAAATATTAGAGTGAATATGTATTTATATCAGTTTATCTAGTATAGATAATACAAGGTCTGCTTAGTTTGTGTCTAGATGTTGTGTGTCAGATGTCCGAAATATTAATTTATTTAAGTATTGCTAATTATAAAAATCAATATGACTTAGTCTGATCGACATTCTCACAAATCAACGATATAGGTATCTAATATAATGTACACTGCAACCAGATAAAGAACCTAGTTGAAACACAGATCTCTCCCCAAATTATCCAAACACAATGAACTCGACGGATAATCTTACAATTAAAAGAAAAGAAAAGTAACGAAATTTAAATTTGGAACGCGATCCGAGTCAAAGACAACACCTATTTAGTTATAAATAACATGAGCCTCACAACTGCGCACTACGCACTCAGCTGGTGCGGTGGGCCTCAATACCCTACCAACGCGAACGCCGCTCGCTGTGACGTATGCTATCGTAATGTCGCTATTTATTACACACTACACGTTATCTTACTACTGAGCCGACGGTTCCGCAAAATATTTTGCGTTTATAAATATTTTTTTACACTTAAATAAATATATCGACGATAAGTTTGATAACGATCTTTGAAAATAGGTTTTTGTAAGAGGTTTAGTGATGACAAATGTCATTAAAATCGCTCTTACTGATTTTACATAGGTAACAAATGAAATTACAATTTGATAAGTTTATCGGGGCTACTCTGATCTCGGGTTCAAATCCCGAGTCGGTTCAAAAAGTGTTTTTGAGTTTTTCTTAGGAAATTCCTAATAGTAGCCCGGAGTTTGGAAGTTTGGCGGTGATTCACGCCCGTGCCTCGGCGAGCACGTAAAGCCGTCGGTCCCGGTTGTCATGAACATCTCTGGCATTCGTTATTGGGAAGTTAGTGCCCTCAAATATACTGACAACTAGTTCAATCTTCGAATTTCACTTCTCCCTTAGGTCCGATGCCAGTCATTCCGTGGAAAAACTGAAATTCAGGTAAAACCGGTTGAACTAGTAGCCGACCCCAAATAAACTTGGGAATAAAGGCTCGGAACATGATGATGTCGTTTCACTCCTTATTAAAAAACTGGATTGAAACTAAATAAACATGAGAAACAATCCAGATCTTCCTAATAGTTATCAAAAGGACGCGGTTCCGATAATATAACACACTCAGTGTTCCGAGGTATCATTCAACTCCGGTCGAACCAGCCCATATGTTGGTTTCCCACTTTAATATGTATGTACATATTTAGATAGACAAATATTGTAACTAAATTTTCCAATTCTAACAACTAAACAGTTCTCTTACAGACTTTGCTGTTGAGGAAGTTTTTGTTAAGGACTTTCTTCTACAAAAACAAATAACTTCTTGTATTGAGTAGAGACCCAATTAATTATTTTCGACCACAGGAGGGGTTTGATAACATACTTCAGGTCCTCGGCGAGGAAGTTTTAGACTGAGTTATGAAGTCTTGTCTTAATGACGAAAATATAGATTGATTTTGTTAGGTATGTATTCGAAAAATACGAATGATTCCGCTTGAATTTAGTTTGAGATACATCAACTTCGTCCCACGATTTAGGGCCTTGTTGGACTATCAATAACGTACACAATTCATAAAAGTAACATTTATTAGACAGAAAATCTGATTCGATGGAAACTTTAGTAGGGATGAATATTAATTAATATTTCGTCGAGTATACAATAGCCATAGAAATGCAAAAATCTTTGCATTGTTCTCTAGATAGATTGCTGGAGGCATTACCGGAGATTCAATCAAACCTTCCCCATGACTACAGGCAGTTATTTATACTTAGGACTCATTTTATGGCAAAATCAAAGCAAATAACTCTGAAAGTTAAATACCAACTCAGCTAAAAAGTAATGTAACTATTATAGAACATATAAAACTAAACAATTCAAATATAATTCTTTAATAAACAACCGTTTAACAATTCAAATGATTGAATATCAAAAGTAAAGTTTGTCAAGGTTCTCCAAAAGTGAGTATAAACTATCGTTTACGCAGCAATAAATATGTCAATCGAAGTTAGCGTTCGCGCCATTTATTTACTCAAGTACCAAATTAGATAAAATGTTATAAACTTTGATATAAGTATTTGTGTTATGTGAGTTAGCTAAATATCTGTATATTGGAATAACTAGGTAACGGTTTAGGAAATTATAAGTTTTATTTATCCAAAGTGTTTCGAAAAACTTCGTTCTGAAACATGCAAGGAAAATTTAGATCCCGATTTTCGCATACAAATATTTGTGGTCATCATTTTAATCCTTTTATGAACGTTATTTTGTGGGAGTAGTTTCTTTTTTTTCCTTCTTTGCGTCTACCCCTTAAATTCCAGTGCCTTACCAAAAAACTCATCTCAATGCACCAAACCGTATTAAGTAATTCTTTTTAGCTATACGATTAGGTCTGTGAGGTCCTATCATCATTAAAGTCAAGTCAGATTATGTGTGCTGAAAAATGGCTCTCGCTTTATAATATCTCCTCTTTTATATAACAGCTCTTTCTTGGCCCAATAGTCCATGACGAACTTTGGAACAGCTATATTAGAGTTCAGAAGTTCTTTGACATACTTGTACCATCTTCAGCTTCATCGTCATCTTCCATTAGGAAAATTGGATTTATTATATCTATTCTGTTATCTAATGTTATCTAAGAAAACCCATACGAATATCCTAAATTAGAAAGTAACACTGTCTAACAATCAGACTGTATGTTTCGCTTTCACAGATAATCTGTTGCGCCGACTTCAATGAAAATTGGCACCAAGATACTTTGATATTTGAGGAAGGACTTAGGCTCTACAAAATCTAGCTAGCTTTTGTACGAGGCTCCGCCCGCGTGTACATCGGTTATTGAGATAAAAAGTAGAAATTCAAGAAAATCGTTGAAGCGATTTAGCTGTAAACGTGTAACAAACAGATAGGCAGACAGTCTTTCGAATTTTATAATATTAGTACGGATTGCCGAAACTTCCAATAACCATTACCTACATGAGTTTGGCAGAAACAGACTTTGATCTACAAAAGATCACACTCAATTTCAAAGGCCAATATCAGCGTGACAGTTTACTCATCATCATGTTTGATCAACCGAACACTGTTTAGACAGAAATGTAAGTATTTTACTAAACGATGTAACGAAACAAATTCGTTTTGACATGGCTTTGATCCGCTGCCAAGAAATTAATAGTTGATATAAGCTTTAAAGAAAAGTAAACAATTTTGTAAAAGCGTCTTTAATTAGTTGAACAGATTATGTTTAACTAGGAAGCGTGATCGAATGACGATTAATCAGAATTTACTGAATTTCATAAACATCATCAACAACCCTTAACGTTCCACTGCTGGGTCGGGTCTCCTCTCAGGGGAGGGTTAAAGCCATACGTCCCCACGCTCGCCGAGTGCGGGTTGGGGACTGCCAAGACATGTTATGACTACGTAATCTTGCCTTTGGATGTTATTAAGCCGCCCGAAGATCTCCAACTAAACTTCACGACTGTTATCTTATGATAACAACCGGGACCGACTACTTAACGTGACCTCCGAAGCACGGAAACGCTCATAACATATCATGCCACAAACGGGCACCCATCTAGGTACTGACCGCGCCGACTGACGTTTTAACACGGATTGATTAGCTTATTTATGGATTGAGGGGTAACGATTGTAAGTCACTTATCACCAACCATGGAATGGAAGATACAAGCTTGTAGCCGTTCTTTGAAGCCCCTTGGACGAAGTATACATTTCATCAATTACCTTTAACAGTCCACTGGTGGACATAGGCCTCTCCTTATAATGGAGCTTTGGGTCTACTATACCACGTTGGCCAAACGGGTTGGTATAGCGTTTGTTTCAAGTTTTCCTTTCTCTTTGTAGTGAAGTTGGCCTGAGTGGTTTGCTTGTGGTTTGCTAATAGCCTCTTACGAAACCCACGGAATGAATAGGGGTGGCGACAATCCGTATTGTTCATCACACACACCCACACGCACGGTGTTGCTTAATACAATCATTATTTACTTTTTGATTTCGTTAACTATTCAAGTTTCTTTTTATTAATCTATCTTTTTGTGTAAACCGTTTTATTACAGCCACATTTCGGAGGCCAAAATTGAGTTTAAAAATTTACAATCGTAAAAAAATAAGTCATAACATTTCTCGGCCTACAGGTTCATTTAAAGTTTTAATTATAATATTAGTACCTACCCAACATTTAATATCGACCATCATCATCGTATCGCATTCCACTGCCGGAGATGGGCCTCTGTCATTAAACGTCACTTTTCCGTGACAAATTTTTGTGCATTTAAGTAGATAAACTATAAACCTATAAACTTAACCAATAAAATTATCCCAAGTATCCAAAGTATCCCGATTGTGATAATTTCAATAATGGTTATTCGAAAAATTAGTCAAACCGTAACTAAGAATAGTTCAAAATATGTAAACAATAAATAATTCTAATTCTTTCAACCAATATGACAGCGTTGACAGTATATAAAATGATGATAAATATAAAAATGTCCCTAATCGAATCGTTCCTTTAATAAAAATAAACAACCAACAATATTCATTGGCAATGGCTCAACATCACAAACATGATGAAACAACCATAGGTAGGTAATATAAATAGAAAATGGCAACACCCAACAATTATCAAGCTGGTGGCGTGAATTGCCCTACACCCTTCAGTGCCTCATAACCCGACCAAATTCAATATAACATTTCGCAATATTACGATATAGTAGTGTTATGGTCGTTCTAAATTCGGCCGGTTTGACGAGCAAGGCCGATCGGTGTTACACTCGTGCGTAAGACACTAGAAAAAAATTACTTCATTAACGATCAACTGCGTGACGTTTGGCGGCCAAAGATTATGGTGCGGATGCGACAAAATAGTTTTTAATTAATTTTTAAAATATATTTTTTACAAATTATTCATTAGCATGAAACATCATAGATTATTATGTGATCCAATTTATTAGTAATTTCATCAAATTTTTTTTTTAACATAAGGCTTAGTTCTTCAATAGAAAAACAGTATCTACACATCTAATAAATTATATTAAAACTTATTTATTAGAGGATACACTGGGGTAAAATTACTCTATAATTCAGATGGATAATTACTTCCAAAATGTAGATGCAACGTTTCTGCTGTAACTTTAAATATCTATCTACTCTATGACGATACAAAGTTTGTAGATTGATATCTTACAAACATAAGTTTAATAACCTCAGTGAATCACTGGCAAACATAATTTACAATGTACATAAGTAATATAAACTTTATATAATATCATCAGATAACATCATTGTTGACGTAAATCATTTATCAATTGCATTAAGAAAGTTATTTCGAATCACTTATCTTTCTACAGATTCTGAATAAACATCAAGTAGTTGTGAAAAGAAAGAATACATTGTAACGCATTAACAGTTAAGTTAAATAATAATATTGAGAAAGTATACAATACAATAAAATAGTGTTTATTAGAAGCCATAATGTATATTTTACAAATTTCGCAGAGCTTAGAGCTTACGTGAGTAGGACTATGATTTAGTTTTCGAAATGTAGCTATTATATTATAATTCTTTACATAGTCTTTCCAAAAGAGATAAAGACGTATTTTTATTCTATATTTTTTACAAGATAATTATAACTATCCCAAGACTCAAGCGCCATTATATATAAATAAATTATAATTACTACTATAGTCTGAGTTATTTATGAAGACATGACACCGCTAATTAACCTGTTAAATATATTTTCTGCGTTAATTATATATATTTCGCCACCATTATTTACAATGAAAACATATGAATGAAACATTATCTCATTTTAATGCATCAAAAATATTATACTCGTACCACTTAGCTACGAAATTTTAACTCACTTCGCTTGTGAAGTAATTATCTTTGTAAAAACAACCTTTTTATTATTATTTCTATTAACGTTATTAGATTAACATATTTTTGCCAGTAAATATACGCCGAAACTGCAACGTAATAAGTAAAGCTATTTTAAAATAAACCATAAAATTCTGTAAGACCAAAATAAATTTTAGCATGCCTTACTTTAAGTCCTAAAAAGATTGCAACGAAACCAACAGTTTTTTTAGTATTCGTCATCATGATTAGTTGAAATTTCCGTAACAACTTCACACTTGTCCTCATCTTTATTGTTATACATATTTACAAGGACAACCACTATTGCAATGCAGAGACAACCCAACAAGTCGCCATGGTACCGATCACCATGCTGCATCGTTATATTGCATTTACGATGAGTATGGTGACCGCTACTCTTGGATTCTGCATATTTTTTCCATCAGGCAGAGTAGTCACATTCGCAGGCATCACAGTAAAAACTATGCGTATTAAAAAATACCCATAATTTTATTTGATTTAATTCCGAAGTTAATTTAGGGACTTTACGATGTTACCGAAAATTTACTAATCTTTCGCGTTGTTTAAGTACACTTGTTCACTCAAACAGTTAAGTACGTAACCTAACCACCCCACCCTACACTTTGGAATCCGAGTGCAAGCTGGAACTGTGTAGCACCTGTACTACGCATTCTTTTTGTGACACCTGCTGACTCCCAGAGGGGTGTGCCCTACAATCGTATTGTAATCTATCGATTGTATAGTGAACGCTATTCAGGTAGTTTGTCTATTGCACAGATTGTGTTTTTTTCTTATATTACCGTTTTTTTTTTAAATTTAATCGCTACATTGTCGGTCCCCATAAACTAAATGAACAAGAAAAAATAATCATCATAAAATTACATTTAAAATCGAAAAGAAAAACGTAAACCAATTTGTAAAGAGTAAATCAAATATGTAAAACTCATCTTGCGAGAATAAAAATACATTTTTTAAAGACACACGTTGTTTAAATATTTTATTTAAAATGCACAAGTGATTGCAAATTAAAATTAAAAAAAACTCGGAATGTCGTAACTAAATTTGTGTTTTGGAGAAAAGGGAGAAAACTTAAATAAATTGTCATTACACACCATTATAAAGTAGTCCAGTCTTTAAAATTGATTCTCTAAAGTTCCAAAGTTCAGAATGTTGTTAGGTATAATATTGCCTATTGTCGTGTTTAGACGTTACTTAGTCTATGACAGAGTCGATGACCTGGTGTGCGTGGCGGCCGCCCAAAATGTCCCAAACATCAAGTAGCGATTAGTACAACCGCAACCTGCTGTAGTAAAGACAATTTTATAGTAATTGTGTTTTCTTTAGACAAACTACTGTGTAAACAATGACATGAAATATGTTCTCGGAGTTTGTTGTAACGAGAAATTAGCTCTCATATATCGTTCTGTGTAGGAATAGGAACCGATGAAGAACTGTTGTCAGTTTAAATTTGGAACACAATATTTAAAGGTAGACACGCTCGTGTACGATTGAATGGAGTAAAAATTAAAAATAAAGATTTGTTATTAAAGAAAAATACGAATTTGTTTTTTTTTTGGCTTCATGTTATGTAGACAAGTTCTGTGAGTCAAATTCAACTTACTTCTAATCGAGGTATCGAACTGAAACTGCGCGTTTATGTATTTTGGAAGTATTTGTTTCTTAGATCTATTGAAGCTGCTAGATTTGAGTCTATGTAATACTTAGTTACTTATATGTAATTATATATTTTTATCAGTACGTAGAGGTAAATATATAATATATACAGTTTGTTTATCTCTCTAACTTAAGCGTAAAACAGAGCAAAAATACACTAAATCTTTTATAATCCCACCTATCTCTACCCCAAAACCGAATCGAAATTAGGCCAGTATTTTAGCCGCAACAGACAGACCTAACTTACAATATTAGTATAGATAAAATGTCTATAAATAAGTATGCATGGTATTGCAGTACATAGAGTGCCGGCAGGTTTTTGTCTGTCGACGGGCGCGCTGGTTAAATTTACATTAGTTAAACTATTTTCTAGACTTTAGCATGGCCGTTACAGAGTATTATGGACCATTCATCTGACTTGTGTATGTCAGCACCATGGTTATATTCTTGGTATATAGAACACATCTAAGTTTGCGCCTGAAATAACACTGGGGCAAATGAGAATTTATGTGAAAGTATAAAATGAGATTGTCCGTTAGGTGTATGGCGACAATTACGATTAATAAGGTTTTTTTTTTCGTATTACGTCGAAAACAAATTGAATTGTTTGTATGTCCCACCGTAGCTCGTAAACTTCTGAACTGATTTTCAATTTTTCGATATCGCCCCGGTGACATATCACTTAGGCTATTGAAATTTTAACAAAAGTTTTTATATAGGTTGTAATTTTTCAATCATTTTCTTGTTAAACCTAAATTATGAATAAAAAAATTATGTGAAAGAGTAAGGTACATCCATCCCCCCAAAAATTTATAATATTATTAGGATGATAATATGTTAGCCCCTAAGCATAAAAAAATATCTCAAATATTAGATAGGTGTTGATTGCATTATATTAGGGGTTGTCTATGTTAGGGGCGGAAGTTTACTAATAACCTCCCAGCGAACATGGTGTTATTAAGTAAGTTTCTGGTAGACATATTTGTTTCAGTTTCGTGCAATATCTAAACGCAACACTTCTTTATTGTTTATGTTATACTTTTACGCGAGTGTTGCCAGCCTTATATACGAGAAACTAATGAAAATGTATGTTGAACTAATAGTAAGTGAGTGAGAATTATCCTTGAAAATAAGTTAAGTCTTCAAATTTTTGAATGTAGCTATTCTGTAATTATTATTTTCCAAATTTTCATTCAAGAGAGATGGATGTTAGCTATTTATGTTATTCATTTTTCACGCCCGTGCCTCGGAGAGCACATAAAGCCGTCGGTCCCGGTTGTCATGAACATCTATGGCAATCGTTATTGGGAAGTCAGTGCCCTCAAATATACTGACAACTAGTTCAATTCAAATTTCAGTTCTCCCTTAGGGTTGCGGAGGTCCGATGCCAGTCGCTCCGAGGAAAAACTGATATTCAGGTAAAACCGGTTGAACTAGTAGCCGACCCCAAATAAACTTGGGAATAAAGGCTCGGAAGATTTTCATAATTCTAATCCCTCTTGTTTTAGTACCCATGCCCAAATACAAGCTCTGGTTAGTTTGGGCGTTGTGTCTGATGTCTAAAAATATTATTTTTATTATTCGTGATTTAGACTTAGGACAACAATTTGCAGATTATGGTGGCCCTTTGTGGCACCGTACTCACAATTTTCAGGGCAGTGGGAAGCGGCGAGGTGACCACTTAGCTATCCGTCCAATCATTTAACAGAAAATATTTCACCATTTTAGGGTACATCTACGTGATCCCATTAATTGCATTCAAGTGTAATTGAAACAGGAATCATCTAGCCTAAGCTTTACAAAGTGAGTAATTAATTAAGGGTTCAACAGTTGAATATTGTTTCAAAGTTTCAAGTTGCTGCTCAAATCCCAGTAATAATTTAATTCTGTTTAAATTTCAGATAGCTCAAGGATTTATAACATCCTTGGAGGATTGTTTTATAAAGGAATGTTCTGTAATATTATTTTTAAATAGCTAAGGCTCGCGGTCTTAGTGTTTAAAAATAGACCTCCTTATGTGACATAAGGAGTAACTTTGGCTATTCGGCCAATGAAACTCCTGTCAAAATTGATTTCAGCACGAATGGGCCGACTCGACCGGGGCAGTACTACCCTCACACAGAAGACTATCTTCGGAGGCCGGGCGAACGTTACAGAATTATCTAACCGGGCCGCCATGGGATGTATCACCATGCTACATTGCCTACCCTCACAATGAGCATGGTGGCCCCTACTCCTGGATTCTACTCATGCTTTCCATCAGGCAGACTAAAGTCACTTTGGTATGCATTCATTTGATATTACAAACAAACACTTCAATATTAATGTTAGTATTGAAGGAACGAATTTAAACAAAAATATGGAACCTGCACAAATAAATCTATTTTTACGGAACTTTCACTACGAGATAGCTAATTATCATATGGAGTAACTTCACTCTTTTTTTTAACGGGTAACACCGCGGTGGCAAAAATACATCGTTTCAAACATATAAGGAAAAACGTACATTCATATTTGATATCTCATTAATCTTATTCAACAATTACTCGTTGAAACAGTAACAATGTGCAAATATATGTTTACCAAATTGTTAAACTAATTATCTAAATACCTGTTATACCTTTTTATATGAATTACAAACATACCTACGTGCAATTATTTACATATCTATCTACTCGTTTACAAATAATTTTACAAATAAATGGTTGTAAGTTTTTATTTTAATGCATATGAAAGTACCAATATTAAAAATTCTGACTTATCTGTGTACGTCTCGGGTTATCTCCGGCAGTACCGAATTTGATGGACCTCTCACTGATAGATAGCTCATGATATAAAGATTAACTAAAGCTACCTTTTTGGAATAGTTTTGCCTAACGATGTTCTTAGTGTCCGTTCAAAGGAATATTTGTAAAGTCCCCGGGACACGAGATATTTTACTGCGATAGTTTCAGTGTTAAAGAAAAAAAATACTATTTTTGTAGCATTTATTATTAAAAATTCACTCGGATTTTTTTTTACGACTTTATTTTTAGAAGTTAGTGTTATTTTTTTCAATTAACTTGATACTCGTTTGTTGTTTAATTATCTTAACTAATTAATATCTATTTAAGTTTAGCAGTGAATTCTTCATAATAACTTTTATTATTTCCTGGAGCTAATTAGTATATGTTTAGTGGGCTACCTGTATACCACAGAATATATTCTTCTACATTTTAATATCCAATTGAATATATGAAGCGCTTAATGCCAGGTTGCTCTATGTGATTAGAAACTATCACCGACGCGGCGACGGTAAGCAAAGACAGCGCGGTCAGTAGTTAGGTGGGTGACCGTTTTGAGGCATGATATGTTATGAGCAATTCCGTGATTTGGAGGTCACATTAAGCAGTCGGTCCCGGTTGTTAGCATTGGATAACAATCGTGAACCTTAAACAAACACGCCAAGATTACGTAGTCACAGCTTGTCTTGTCAGTCTCCAACCCGCACTCAGCCAGGGTGGAGACGTATGTCCGTAACCCTTAGAGGAGACTCGAACCCAGTAGAAGGACGTTATCGGTAGTTGGTGATTAACCTCATCATTAGGTTATCTTATCACAATCCACTGCTGAACATATGACTCCCCAAACAAAAATCACTCCCCGCAGCGTCATCCGCGGTGATTATCATAAAGGTATTCAAAAATAATATTGAAAGTGAATCATTTTAAAACTGGTATGGTAATGTGATTTGCTATGCTTAAGATTACGCAGGTGGGCAGCTAATTTAGGTACGGTAGTGACGGGCCTTTGTGCCTGGTGGTTAGAAAATCTAACTGTGATCTGGTGGACTCAATTCTTACCTAGGACAAATAGTTATGTGATAAGGGTGACCAATTTGTTCTGTCTGTGTATTATTATTCTGTATTTAATAAATTAGGAGAATTTTTATCCTTTGAGTTAGAGATGTGGTCACGATTTTAATTTGTTGTGAAAGCAGACAAAGCAGCATGGTTATGTTTTTACTGTACGTCACGGTGGTGTGGTCACGGGTAAAAGGGTCCCGTCTACCCGTGACCACGAGCGGTATAACCCGTTCGAAACGTCGGAAAATAGAAGGTATCGTAACCTTTATAATATTATCGCGAATAAGTCCCGTTTACAGTAAAAACATGAGTATGTGTTAAAGTCGCGAAAGTCTAAAAACAGTTAAGGCAACATGGTGACCAACATTTCAGTATCCAAGTGAAATGCTTCTTCACGCCCTGCTTAAAGGACTCAGGATCGCTGTGGGAAAGAAACACGAAAGGAAGGGAAGATTGCCAAAGATGTTGATGCCATACTGTAACTGGGACCGACTACATAACGATTCTGAAGCACGGTCCTTATAATAAGACAATAAAAATATAAAATAGTGTTGTGCTTAACCTACGATAATTTTACACAATTATATTTTTATAGCCGACAAAATATTTGTGTCGGTTCCCACGCCGCCGTTTCGAGGACGACAACTCCAAGTTATTTAATGGCGTGTCATCTTTATTTTGTTATTTTTTTATTATACTTTTCCTTTGTTTTTTTTGTAATTGTGTTTTTTAACACTGCGTCAGATGTGTGGTCGGGAAATCCTTTTTGCAGGAAATTAAACGTAGAGAGAAAGACATTTTTATTACTTTTTTTTAGAGTTTGTTACTTAAATAACTTTTGCTAGATGTTTATATGTTTTTTGATAAATTTAACTGATATTGTAGGTTGCACGTTGTCAATATTCTAGTCAATCTCACCAACTAATATGTGTGTATTTAAAAAAACAAGGATAAATGTATTTATATCAGTTGTCTAGTACCCATAGTATAAGCTATGCTTAGTTAACGTCTCTGTATTATCTTATCTAAGTTAATATTGAAGTTTATTTAAAAGTTCTAGTTTAGATATAATTAAACAATCTTTATATAATCTCAAGCAAATCCTAGCAACTACGCTTCCGCGCCTCTTAAATTTGAGTTATTTATACGGTGTACACTATTTTATATGAATTAAAAAACAAAAATGACGTCATATGTAGTATTGCCACCCATCGCCATTAGACGACCTTCTAATTTTAAATTCAAATTTACTAGGACTTCCATTTAATTGGTCTGGTTGGACGATTTAAATTCATGACTTTTGAAATAAAATTATTCCTTGACGAATGAGGTAATCGTACTTGAGGCAGACATTCGTTTTAAATAACTTTTAATTGTGTTACATAAGTATATAAATTTGGTTCAACTTAAAGTTAAGTATTTCATAACATTTAATTTATATTATATGTACAATACAGGATGGCAGCTTCGTACACATGGCGATGAAACTTTCATCTCTAAAGTTGGAGAATCAACTCGCCAAATCTTCGTTTTTTTTTTCAAATCTTCAAGAAAATAATGCATGTATGTTTTCTTTTTTTTCATAATTGAATAGTTGGCGAACCGAGAGTACGAGTCATCTAAAGGTAAATGGTTTCCTTTGCCCGTGGAAACATGCAACTACGAAACGCAAGGACTCTTTTCTATCTGTCTTTTAATTCTTTTTCTGAAGTAGTTCTTCTAAGACTAGTTCGATTTGTGGTATAGATATAGAAGACCAGATAGTACTACACGTCTTTATGATAGTATTCTAATTCATTTATCCTAAATTTTCTTTAATTGCAAATTTATAGAAATATATATAAAAAGCAAGCAAGCTGAAGTGGCAATGGGCTGGCCATATTAGCCGTAGGACCGACAACCGTTCCTCCACCCAAGAACACGTTTACCGTCCGCGTCTCGGCAAACGTAGTTTAGGACGTCCACAGGCCAGATGGAGTGATGATTTGCGCAAGACGGCTGCGAGTAGCCGAGGATCAAACTAAGTGGCGTGCAATTGGAGAGGCCTATGTCCAGCAGTGGACTGCGATAGGCTGATGATAATGATGATATAAAATTGAAGTGTCTGATTGTAATTTCAAAATAACAGTTTTTTAATTACGTACAATCACAATGTAATCACTAAATGCATTTAAATAAATAAATATTTCAGACATCTGACACACAACATCATATGAAAGTATTTACGGTACTGGTGTACATCAAAAATTTTTTTTTAAATTTTTCTCTTTGTTCCGGCAAATCTCTGGAACGACTGGACCGATTTTGACGAGAATTTCAGTGGCAGATAGCTAATGACACAAGGATTAAATTAGGCTATTTCCAGACTACCTTCGTTACGCCGTGTAACTAGGAATTTACAACAATAACCACGGATAGCACCGCGGGATCCAGCTAGGAACATCTCCTTAATTATATATAATTTATTATTAGTACACAAGCGCAGAATATTCCCCCTCATGAAATAAGATAATATAAATTACTAGCTGACCCGGCGAACTTCGTACCGCCCAACTTTAAAATTCCAGAACTTGATCGCAGCGCCACCTACCGGGTCCAATTGCAAATCTAAACCATTCCCAGATCCCCTTGAACACACACAAAAAAATTCATAAAAATAGGTCCAGTCGTTTGAGAGAAGTTCAGTGACATACACACTCACAGAAGAATTATTATATAAAGATATACCATAATTGCAATCCACAAGGAATACATCTCATTGCTTTCCATTTCAGACAGGTATAGTGACATTTATCACAAGATGGCTGACTTTGGTGACATTATACGAGTACCGATCTATGACCAGACAAGAGCCTAACGCCTAATATATTTATGATTTATAACCAAATACGGATACTAAATATGGACATTAATATTTTACCCTTAACACTTCAAGGAATTTGGGGGTTTGAGATTCCTCATAAAGTTATAATACTGTTTTTATACTATATGGGGTCTCCTGATACAAGTATTGTCATCCTTAAAACGAGGCTTAATAAATGGATTATTATTATTTCCTTCAGTATGTAGGTAAGGCTGGGGGGAAGGGTGACTTCTTTAACTTCAATCTGAAATGATAGGAAAGAACTCTGAGCGTGAATCTCACGGTTGAACAAATGTCCTAATATTTTACTAAAATTAATTTTTTTATCTATTGTGAATCACAGAGCACGTTAAGCCGTTAGTCCCGGTTATCATCAACATTTATGGCAATTCGTCATTCGAAAATCAGTGTCCTCAAATATACTGACAAGTTGTTCAACCTTCAAATTCACTTGGCTCTCAAGGTTGTGGAGGACCGATGCCTGTGGCTCGGTGGAAAAACAGTTATTCAGGCAAAACGTTTGAACTAGTCCCAAATAATCTTCGGAATAATAAAAGCTAGGAAGATGATAAATAATAACCTATTGATTATGGTTTTTGCCAAAATATCGTATGAGTTTACTAGTAAGTGTAATGTGTAAACATTGAAAAAGTTAAGTTACTCGTACAATTAAAACGTGGCAATTATTTGCTTCAGTCTTAATAATTATTCTATTTAAATGTTAATGCCTGCAGTATCTATGTTAATTAATTCTATTAACAAGAAGGGGTTTGTTTTTCGAACTACTATTACAAGAAATGTAAAGACTTTATTGATTGTTATGTTTGAAGCGATAACCGACAAAACTATCCGTCAAATTTTAATTATTCTATTGAACCATAGTATTAATTGATAATAAATAAATATTTTAATAATAAATATTTTGGTTGGACATCTTACACACAACATCATCTAGTCCCAAAGTAAGCAGAGCTTGTGTTATGGGTACTAAACAACTGATATAAATACATTAACATACTTTTTTTGTAAATACATACATATTATACATAGAAAAACACCCAGACTCCGAAACAAATATTTGTGGATCACACACTAACCACTAGGCCAACAAGACAGTGATGAAGAAGATCAGTTATATAACATAACGCAATGGCATTTAAGAGCGGGCAGAGATTATTAGGTGTGAAAGAAATCAAAACCAAATATTAAATTACGGATACACCATCCTTGAGTAAAGGATTCCATTAAACTAACGAATAGGAATTTGGAAAAAAATATGCTCATCTAAATCACAAAGCCCACTCCCCAAACTTGATTTTCTCCCTCTTGACGAAACCAGTCCATTTAGCTACGAGTTAGTGATTAACTTCACTGCCAGAAAAATATATCGATGTTATTTACTAACCACTGGGACAGCACTACCCTAAATATGCCTATTTCGGTCTAAAACGTCTTTGTGAAGTTTTTAGGGCTTAATTCAAGTATAATGACTACGTTAGCAGATGTTTCTCTGTAGAAGTGTTGCGTATTTGCCTGTATTTTGTCTTTACAATTTACTCTATTGTTTCAATTAAAATTTTATTATGAGAAATCGTCTTTGAAATATTTTTTTTGGGCTAGATGTACACACGTAGCCTACTTATACTTAAAACCCTGAAAGGTTTGGTCTGAAAGGCAGAAGATTATTAGACGCTTATATTGTTAACTTTTTTGGACCCATTTATGTGATAGGCAGCAAGGTTATTGATATTTATCGATGCTATAGGGATTAGATGAGAAACTTGGTATTATTTTAATACTATTTTTTCTAAGAAGGGCGTTAAATAACTTACTATTATTGTGCTCTCTTATGCAGCGCAGCAGAAATTATAATATTAGTATGAATAAGTAATAGCTGAAGACGTTTGAGATAAAAAACGATAGAGTTCATGAATTGCAAAAAATCATTGTAAAACAGCTCAAATGTTGCATTTCAATCATTACCTCTAATGATAAAACGTCCAAAATGCATTTTCCGCCACAATATAATGTTCTAAATGTGTTGTTTTCGTTTAGTCGAATGAAGCCGTGGCCTCCAATGCTATTACCATAACTGGCAGTGTGTATCTCGTTGTATACATAAGATATTAAAAACAGGATATAGTAATATAAACTTCTGGCCTATGAGTCAAACGTTTGTAATATTTTTTTATAATACAAAGCCAAGCTGACATTAAGCTTATAGATATTTTAAAAACAATCACTCAATTGTTATGTTCGTGACGTGATTTGAAAAGTTTCGTTTCGTTTTTCGATTTCATGAATGCTGATAACTTTAGCGGTATGGTAATTCATTGATTTGACAGTAAAATGATTTGAATAGGAGTTTTATTTCTTTTCATAACCGATATTCTGTAGTAGTTCAACAGCTGAGACTCATATACGATACACGAGCGTCTATACTCAATTCAAAGAGGATCATTTTATCATGGTTAAGAGAAACCGTAGTTCATGATTATCTTTTGAATCCACCCATTTGAGTTGTGGCTGTAAAAGCTTGAGTATCTTCTTTCTCATGTTTGTTACTGTGTGTCGATGATTGACAAATAAATGATACTAGTGAGATGTTTCTGCATTATTATTTCGGCCTCCGGAGGGCTGAAGAATGATGGTCCAGTTTCTCACTCACCAACGAAGTACGACAGAACGTGTGTTGTCATTTTTAGGGTTGGTCTCCTGGGTATAGGCCCTATCTGAGTTCCGGTTACGGCGTTTCCAACGGTTATAGTTGTAAATCTGAGCGAAGCTAGTAAAGAAGTCACTTGTTATGTCATCAATTATATTTGCATAGATTAACGATAAAAATACAAATAAAATTGGCGGCAATATCTGCTTGATGCTGACCTGGAAACCATTAGTCTGCAACTAGTACGTTCTTAGTCAAATTATATTTATAGGTGAACGAGCCAAATAACACAGTTCATTTATACCTTTTATCATCATCTTTAGTAATCTTATAAATGCGAAAAGAACTCCAAAACTACTCTCCAAACTGAACCGTTTTAAACAAAATTTGAGACACATAGTCTAGAGCTTGAGAATGGACACAGGCTACTTTTTAACGCGATATAAACCGAAATACACGCAGGCGGAGTCTAATGTGCGAATTTGCTACTAAGAAAAAAAACCATGTACAAAATGTATTAACTAAAAACGTGTATTCTCGACACATGTCAATGTCTCGTAAATGATATCGGCTGTCGTTACGGGAATACTCCGCTGGCTCGTACTCAATATTCTACGGTGCTGAATAACTTGACACTCCATTAAGTACCTACTTGACAAATTTTATTTCAATAATAAAATACCTATTGGCCGAAACACTGGAAAATTTTTACGAAAATGGGAAATCAAATAAAATGTTGTTGCTTAGATTCATCATCATCAATGAATTCAAACGTGACTATGTCTGTTACACTTTCACCGCTAAACCGCTAATATACATATCAATATCATATAACATGGAGCTATTTTGATGCTTGAGTAGAGATATAGTAATCGACATATGCGCAGGAGGCGCTGCGAACAAAAGCTATTTAATTATGAAGCTTAAAATTATTCACATACACACATTCTCAAATTTGTATTTTGTTTAACTCTGAGAGGTGATTTTAACACAACAGCCGTATTTAGCTCTCACACTATGAATATATTTATAGCAGAACATAGACAAAAAAAAGAAGACAAATTAATAGTATTAGCAAGAACTCGAGAAAATTCATTCAGAACTAAAAATCTACAATTCTATATCGACAAAAAATATAATATGAATTAAAATGCAAATGCGTACTTGGAATTGTTCCTTGTTACTTTAGTTTTATCATTGACAAAAATCTCATGAATGGAATGAATTATACACACAATATGCTGTTAAACAAAATAAAATGCCTACAAGATGCTGATAATGAGGTCTTTGCCTTATTACGCATGCACGTGGTGCACAAAAAAAGGATCTATGGTAAATGTTGTTTAGAAGCACGACTATTTATATTATAAAAACTAGCTTCTGACCGCGGCTTAGTCCACGTGTAGTTCCGTTGTCGCGGTAAATAGAAGCCTATGTGTAATTCTGATATATAAACTACATTACTGTAAAGTTTCGTAGAAATACGATCAGTAGTTTTTGCGTGAAAGAGTAACAAACTGACGCATTTATAATAATAGTAGGATAGAATCTTTACTAAGTTTGTGTTAGCTACAAAAGCTTAAAAACCTCTTCAACGATTGAGGTAAAATTTTGACAATATATACTAAGCATTGCTAAGACTGTATTTGTATATATTTTTTTTATTTTACACCAATGCAACTACAACGTGCCGTAACAAAACGTTGCAGGGTATCAGCAGTAGCCGTTTCAGAGATTAGCCTAAAGTAATAATAAATTATTATAATAATAATAATAACATTTAAAATTCCAGACTTCAATTTTATTTATTTGTATAGGCAATAGGTAAGAGGACTCTGTCTCTGTGTCTCTGGTAATAGGTGTCTTAGAGCTCTTCGAGTTATGCTTGCACTCACCATTCTATTCATTTGAGTATTCAATTCTTAACTACAGTTCAATATTATCACCTAATTTATAGTTGTAATAAGTCAAGTTGTAATAAGTCAATAAAGGGAATAGGCAAGATAATTACCAAAATTACAGTATATAGCAGTATGTTTTTAATACGTCCTTGCCTATCACTTATGGGATATAAGGCGTGAGCGTATGTTTGTAAAAGTTGATCCCATCGTAGAACGTAGCCGAAGCCTTTTATAAATTATAAAAACAATTATTACGGATGCCATGTTAAACTTAGTTTCGAAGTTATCGATATCAACTAAACTTATTACGCACATCACTAAAATTTTATTGTTTGAGTTTTTGAAAGTGCGTATTTGAATGGGAACGTGCCTCCGACGGTACTAAATAATATGTGCGTTTCAATATTTAAATAATGAAGGAAGCCGTAAAGATCGCCTTTATGTTCTTTTCAAAAATCACGCTTATACGGCCATCTTTGAAATTTTAAATTCTCAAAAACTTTTAAACAAGATTCTTAACTTATGTCTTATATGATTTTTAATTACTTTATTTCAATATTTAAGTTCTTAAAGACGATTCTTAAGAAGAAATACAACCTATTTTTGTTTTTTTTTTTTAGAAGAGAGGCAGTTTGAGTACTTGAGAGCAAGAGAGGGTAATTTCACAAAAATCCTATCTGCCAGGATCTCCCTTATTACGTCAGATTGCGCAACCGTTCTTTTTGATCTAGAAAGTTAGTTGGATTTCTACCCAAAATATTTAAATATAATTACCTACTTGGAATATATTAGGTCTTTACCTATGAAAATGCCGTTTTGTATGCAATAAGTGAAAGTACTTATTTTTTCAATCTTTTTTATTTCTGTTATTCGAAGTAATCACCCATGCAATCGACGCATCTTTGCCAACGCATTGGCAGTTTATTGATGCCCTTCTTGTAAAAACAGCTGGACGGGAGGCAACAAACTCTTCAAAGGCATTTTGTACTGCCTCTCGGGAATTGAATTTTACACCCACTAAAAAGTTGTCTAAATTTTGAAAAAAGTAATTGACGGTAGGTGCAAGGTCTGGTGAGTATGGTGGATGAGGGAGAGCTTCCAACCCCAGCTCTTGCAGCTGTCTGTTGCGCAGTATGGGGTCGCGCGTTGTCGTGGGGAGCAGCGGGGACGACCGATTGACCAAAGCTGGTTGCAGATGTGCAAGCTTCTCCATCATTCTCTCCAGCTCTTCACAGTACACATCTGCATTAATGCTCATGCCGTTTTTAAAAAAGCTGTGGTGAATCACACCCGCACTAGACCACCAAACAGTGACCATCACCTTTTTAGGGATAATTTTTGGTAAGTACTTTCACCTATTGCATACAAAACGGCAATTTCATAGGTAAAGACCTATTCGTTTCATATATACACCATCCACACTCAGTTTTACAATATCCAAAGGTGACTACAAGAAAATGCACGTGCCATTAAGTCTGCCGTATGTTTTCAAGAGCTTTCACTTAATAAATAAAATATTGAAGGGTTTCCATTTAATGTTTTACGATTATAAAGCGCTGTCACTTCGATTTTTTATGCTCTGTCAGACACAATTCCTTATTTTTCCTTAACCCATTCATGAACCAGTTTTACGCAGGATCAATCGTTTGTATCACTAACCTGATCTCATTTTTTAAATGGTAACACTAAATAAAATATTCTCACGATACAAGTCTAATTTTATTCCATTCTAATACAGAATTACCGTGTCCCCTCACAAATAATCTGGGACGATCCTTTCACAAGGGCACGATTGTATACACGAGCCCATTGAAGTTCAACAATGACCTGCAACCAGGGTAATATAGAGTAAGGTCAGTACTCGACAGGCTCAAACCAGTCTAGCCGTCAGTTGCTATGGATGCAAAATATTTAAAAGGCAATACATTTCTAGCTTTAATTTATTAGCAGCAAGGTTACATTTTGCTAAATCTAAAGAAGTATTTTTTGGACACTCGAAATGTGAATTTAATTTTAGATTTACGATTGTATAAGTGGGACAGGTTTTGGGATGACTGACGTTTCAATAGAGAATGTGATCTAAGGACTATGGAGTACTTTACATCATTGGGACTAAACCTAACATCCAAATCCTACTTCTCACACTAAAAAGACTTCATTTCTGAATGAGTGTATGTTCAAGTCCTTCAAACAAATGTTAAGAACCAGTTCAATTGAGAAAATGAACATCATATTACCTATCTCAAAGAAACGGCGTACAAATGAAGCAATTTAAAAGAGTACAAAAGAATTAAGAAACTACCTTTTTTAAGTTGTTCAAACACTAACAGATACTAACTTTAGAATCGATGAAAATAATATTTTCTCTTTAAAAATAATGTTTTATCGAAACCCACTTTGAGCTCAATTGGTGGAGAAACTCTTGAATTTGATGCAGACCCAAAGATCTTTAGGTTCTAAGAAGAGGATGTTGTCCAGTAGTGGTCAATTAAAGTCTATTGATGATTATGATACAGTTGTATGCATCCGAGTATTGTACAAATCTGTAATTGGCGTGATGTTTCGTCCAGACACATTTTCCATTAGGTATACATAATCATACAAGATAAGTTGATGTCGTAACTATTTGAAATGTTACTTATAGACATCCAAATATCGTGTTTTGATACAATACGCCTTTGCAATCCTTGACCTAAGATAATACTCAGTGGTGCGCAAGGCCGGCGGGTTTACGCGGCTTCACTAAAAATATCGTAATGATCACCTAATTTATGTTTTCTAAACACTTACAATTTACTACGGCGATAGTCCTTGGTTATAAGGGTCACGGAAGAAATATTCTACTCATTGGTTTTAAAGGCTATAAGGAATTTAGATATTGACACAAATCTTTACACATATATACGAGGAAAATAGAAGTAGCTGTTTGTTTTCAAAATTCAATTTCAAATTAACAGATTTCAATAAACACATATGAAACTATACTGTAAAAAAAAACCGGAAACTTAGTTTAGTAAAGTTACAAGTAGCTTAAGAGACCAAAAACCGGCTTAAAATACTGTCTTCTCTCGTTAGGAAGTGTTCCAACTTGAGAAAATACGAGAAGGCTGAAGGGTTTACAACACATTTACAAATGTGTGTTGTAAACCACACATTTAAATGTGAAAATCTTGCTGTTCAAAAATCTTTCCTTCAGAACCATATTGTTCGTGCCGTAATATAATAAAACAAGAAGTCGTCCAATAGAATTTTCGACTCCAAAAACAGACGCCTACCCGCTTTGGTTGTCAAAATATACACAGATAAATGTCAGAAAGATACATTTAAAAGGGTCGCATCAACATGTACATATATCTGTTGGACATGTTCTCTCGTTTGATTAATTTGAATCCTTTTATGTACAAATGTTTTTTAAATGAATAATGTTTTTGACGATCCCAACCTTTTTGTCTAGACACTTCTCAGCTATATATTATAAAAGTGCTTTGTCCAAACAATTACCAACTGAGCAGTACCTCCACAGAAACCGAAATTATAATCTGACAATGAAGTTTGCGATCATGAGAAGAATCACTTAACTCAATTCGTATGCTTTCAATAGTATATAGAGATAATTTTACTTGTTATAGGCAAAGCTGTTACGAGGAATTTCAATATTTAGCTATAATCTATTCAACACTTATTGTTATATCAGCTGTTTTGAATTTAGATACTTGCCTGTTTTATCTTATGATTTTGCTTTTTCTCTTTATTTACGAATGCTATAAAAATCTTGATTGTTTCGTTCTCCGACATTTTTTATGCCGCATCAGATAATAAATTTATATATCGTAATACTTTCATTTAACAAACTACTATATTTTTCAATTATAAATGAAGTATGCAAAGCGTAATATACACGGCATTTAACAGGAAACGCGCCAATTGAAACAGGTCAGTGTGGCACTGCATTGCTGGGTCATTTGGACGATTGTAATACCAATGCAGTTTAATATGTTGTATAAACATAACCTAAATAAACTCGTCACAATGTATGAGTATAATCATCCAATAAACTTTCAATTGTTTGTTCAATTTGCCTCTGGTATATACGATTTCTTACTACAGACAATTATTGGCAATCCTCTTACATTTTCATTTCTATACCAAGGTGATTAGTTCTACTGGATTAAATAGTTAGCCAATTATCTAGATAGATAAATTGAGACACAATTTTCTAGCATAAGTCCTCTAATATTACTGGCTCTTGTTGCTTGACTTTGAAAACGACAGGCTTTCATACTTTTTTCCCTTATTTGCCTGTTTCTCAGTCGGTGGCACCCATTGCACCGACTCCGTGCATACAACATATTAAACATCATCAGTTGCCAAAGTTTGTAGCTGATACCCAGTAACTTTCTGGAGCTGACTTCTATAGACTCACGGGTTCAAAATATTATGGAAAGAAACAGGTGTCGATAAATGAATAGTGCGATCAGTTTCAAAACATTGTACTGTCATCGGATCTGCTGCGAACTCATCACAATAACGCATGAGGAAGAACTACAAGTGAACATGACACTCGTAAACAAGTTTCAGTCGTTACTATACTGAAGAAATAGGCCGGATGATGTAGTGGTTTGTGTGTACTTGAAAATTTAATGTTTATTTGTTCTGAGTATTCCTCAGGGCTGCGGAAGTCCGATGCCAGTCGCTCCGTAGAAAAACTGAATTTCAAAAATGGTTGAGTTAGTGACCGACCCCAAATAATATTCGAAATAATGAAGGTTAGGTTAGAAGATGTCTTTGGGTTTTTAAGTATAATATGTCTGTATTTACAAAACATAGTATAAGCCCTGCTATTTTGTGACTAGATGGCGTTGCATGAACTTAGAAAAATGTTATTATTCATAACCAATATTATTACAAGTTTTTTAACCATGACTGAGTGGTTTTAGGTTCGATTATGGTACGATTATGTAGGTAGTAGAGCCACGCTGATTTCAGCACGAATGGGCCGGCTCGACCCGGCCAGTACTACCCTCACACAGAAGACCATCCTAATAATGACAGCATTCTTGCTGTCGTATTTCGTTGGTGAGTGTGAGACCGGAGGCCCAATCATTCTGCATCATTCTCCCGCCCTTCGAAGGCCGGGAGAATGATGCAGAATAATCTAACCGGGCTGCCATGGTAAGGGTCACCATGCTACATTGCCTACCCTCACAATAAGCATGGTGACCCCTACTCCTGGATTCTACTCATGCTTTCCATCAGGCAGAGTAGAGTCACTTTGGCAGGCTTAAATATAAAAAAAAAAAAAAAAAAAAGATTCCCGGGTCGGACCAAATGTTTGTGTGATCCGCAATTTTTTTTCGGAGTTTGGGTGTTTTCTATGTTTAATATGTATGTACATATTTTCAAAAAAAAAGTATGTTAATGTATTTATATCTGTTGTCTAGTGCCCATCATACAAGCTCTGCTTAATTTAGGGACTAGAAGATGTTGGATGTAAGATGTCCGATTTTTTTATTTTATTATTATTATTAGGTATGTTTGAAATCAAATAAATGATTTATTTCACATTAAATAGAGTACAAAGGTGTTTTTACAATATTTATGTTACAGTGCGTCTATTTAGCCACAGATGGCATGTGAAAATGTACTCAATTTATTGGAATGGTGTGAGATTGATAAAAAATAAATAAATAAATGATAAAATGTAACTACTGTACTTATTAAGCCCTCCCCTGAAAGGAGACATGAACCCAGCAGAGAGATTCTGTGGGTTGTTGATGATTGTACTTGCAATTTTTTTTTTTTTTTAAAAGACAACTCCCGCATTAGGAATATAAATTCCTGTGTCGCAGGGGACTTTTACAAACATACATGAAACGGACACAAAGAACACCCAGACTCAGAACAACAAATTGTGAATCACACAAAGTGTTGTCCTACGTGGGATTTGAACCCACGACACTTGGCGTAGTAGGAAGCGGCGTGGCGACCACTTAAGCCACTAGGCCAACCGTGCAGTCTTCATTGCAGTGCAGTGCAGTTAATAAGCTCCCATTACCATTCCTGCAACAGATCTTCTTATCGCTCTTCCTCCAGGTGGCGTGAATATTCAACAGATTCCAAAACATTTATGAATGACATTGGATCGTTCTTCGAATCAAAAAATAAAATTATCATTATTAAGCATTTATTAATTGTGACTCCCAAGATTATCAACCAATTAATTATTAATTGTTTGTATTGCGATTAATCTTTAAGTTTATTATGACTGCTACCAGGTGTAGTATATACATTTTTTTCGTCACAGTGTAAAACGGATAGATGCCCAAAATCGATCAAAGTGGTGTGCAATGGGAGAGGACTATGTCCAGCAGTGGACTGAGATAGGTTGATGATGATGATGTAAAACGGATTTACAAGGCTTAATTCTGCCTTTTTTTATTGATAAATCTTAATCTATATTAAATAATTGGAAGGATGCAATCGATCAATCTTTATTTGAATTATTGAGTTTTAATATTGGCAAAAATTTTAAATTTTGATTAATTTTTATCGCAATCACATTAATTGCTATTATCGGTTTCCTCAACTACTATTATATTTTGATTTAATTTAGGTAATTAATGCCTTTACCATATTTAGATATGAAGGTTTGGTTGTAACTTTTTTACTGTATAATATTTTCTAAAAAAAAACTAATATTAGGTACTTGTGAATAACAGCTACAGCTGTAAATTGCTATAAACCTAGTTTTCTCTTAGTTAAGAGGAACCATTGCTCTTATTTCAATAATTCAGTTCATGAATAAAAAGAAAGCAATCTAAATCGAATGCCCTTAATTTTACAACACAACGTTTATTGGAAGCATGGTCTTAAATCTATGAAATATTTAAAAATATTTAAAATCCGTGTGGTGACGGAGAGTCCGTGTGGTGACGGAGAGTCCGTGTGGTGACGGATAGTCCGTGTAGTGACGGATAGGCCGTGTGGTGACTGATAGTCCGTGTGGTGACGGATTAAGAATACAGAGTGTCACCACTCCTATTCATCCCGCGGGTGTCGTAAAAGGCGACTAAGGGATAAACTACGCAAGACAACATCAATGCAAAGAGAAGAAAAACTTGAAACCAACCCTATACCAACCCTTCTGGCCAGCGTGGTATAGTAGGCAAAAACCTCCTTTCTAAGGAGAGGCCTATGACTAGACACAGACACTTTGAAACCTACATCTAGACTGCAATCACTGTATTAATTAAATCATGATCGTTCATCCTTTCCGCCATTTTGTAGTTTACAGTCGCCATTTTATAAAACTTTAACGTCAATGTTAAAACACCTAAAACTTTTCATGGTGTATAACTCTTTCTACTAGTTGAGATGTTTTAAGAATATAAAGAATCCCACGTTTATACTCACGCATAAAAAACATGATAGGCATATTTATGTTTTAAAATTTGCTGTCCCGAAATCTCGCAAAAATCAACCGAACCACTCAAACACATCTGATACACACAAATATACAACTTCCGACCAGTGAAAAAAAAACTATAAAGATTCCCGAGACTTGTTTGCAAATATTAATTAAACTACGTTTAAGCTCTATCATGCGATGTTTTTTCTGTCTTTTTTTAGACGACAAGCGAGACGCCGTGGAACCAATGCTAGGAACTTTGATAATTAATCTGTTTAGTACTTTAAATTTCTTTAACTCTCATACTTTTTACGTACATGGTTTTGCGCCGAAACTCTATGTCATAGAAATGTATTATTTTGTAACTTATATACAATTTTGATAGATAGGATTAGTTATCATAAAGATATTCACGAAGTAAAGTAACTTAACATGCTTTAACTTTAAGATCAAGTTTTACTTGTAATATCCTGACGTAACTTAGCCAATGAAATCCAATTCCATTGAGTTTTGAAACAGGAAAAATATAAATATGCAAATAATAGCTATAAAACGCCTAGGTTACTAAAACACAAGTAGTTCAGATATCCGGATACCCAAGGACACATAAATATGTTTTTGCAGAAAACTTAATCTAAAAAGTATAGCTGAACCACAAAATATGTTTTAAAAAGCAATTACTTCGATAAAAGGTAACTTATTTTGAATTGTTTCTTTGAAGACTGAAATATTACACATTTAAATATAATTCTAGATGCAACTTCATACATATTTACATACGTTTCAGACTTAAAAACTGCATTCGTTACTTGTAGTATAAATCGCTTAATTTGCACATGCATAGGTGTAAGAAAGATTCGCGGTCCTACTTCCTTGTTAGTAAAATCTTAAATAAACTCAAGTTTATATAGATAAGATCAGTTATGTGTTGTAGGTATTACAGCAACCATGGAATATGGACCACTTGTATTACTAAGGGAATTTGAAATATCCTAGAACTATTTATTATTAATGAATTTTGATAATGTATTTGGATGAATATCAAGCTTGTTCTTGCTTACCCACAAGTCAAACTATAGGCTAAAGTTTCTAACTTGAATATGTATTGAGATATTAGGTGTTTTAATACAGAAATCGCCAAGGAAGGTTTTGTTACACTTGTGCTTAGGAGTTATGAAATGTTAAAGGCCAAAGAAAATCTGAGTAACGCAATATATAAATATGATCGAATGCCATGTTTTACTTATCATTATTCATTTGACCTTGACCTTGGTAACGCGTGGTCGCTATTATTTCAGCTCGCGCCACAAAAGATATTCAAAATCGATGAACATTGCATGACTATCAGTAACATCGAAATATCGATTAAAGTAAGTTTATGATGATCACCCTGACGTATCGCCAAGTTACATTTTTGGCATGAAACCTTAGTAAATCGGTTAAAATTGTGAAGATATGATGGATAAAGATCTTTTTCTGGCTAAGCCTTATTAGAGCAGTTATACATTTGGTCAATAGTATTGGATGGACCAGCGCGGCGAGTATGAAGGTTCGTGGTACAATGCGCCCGCGCAGGGGCCCCTGACCTTGCTCGGCGCACGCGGTACCCCCCGCACGTCACCGCCCCGCCGCGCCCCTCTATAACACGCCACTTTGATTTCCACAAACTTTATGTAATCATAGTAGTATTAGGAAAACACTTATGATCTAGTAGTAAGAGGTATTGTGTGCTAAATACTGAACACTCATATCAGCCTTTGGATATTGAATTCTATTAACTTCTTGAACGGAAAGCGATTAGCTGAATTATTTATTGACTCGAATTATGACTCGATACAGTTAAAAACGTTTGATTTGATTTTGTTTATTTAAATGATGTACTCACAGAACGTAGTAAATTACAGTGGATGTTTTGCTGTGTAAAAACATTTGAATACAGTAATGAAATACCATTCTTTGGCATAATTAAAATTTTATAAACCATTGTATCACAAAACAATTCACATATTTAGTTTTTCACAACTTCATAAAACAATTTGCACTAGGCATACCCTAACGTTGTAAGGTTAATTGTGCTAAACCAAACCATTTGTTACGCCGTACTCAAATGTTTCTACTTCAAGTGTACCGTGGATATTCAACATTACTTTATTACTCTCGTACCATTCAATAATTGTTATCATTTCATATGTCTTTTTATACGGTACTTACGTAAGTGCGTACTTACCCTGATAACCGAAAGCTGGCATATTGCCAGTTTGATTCGAAAAAACAACTTATAGCTATAACAGAAGTTCCGCAACAATTACTAATAAAAATTGCTCTTTCTATTGAAATGACATGTTAATGCGTATTCCTGAAGGACTCTATATAAAAAATATAATGGCGTTTCACAAGGACCTAAAATAAGGTTCCGAACTTTCTACATAACCATTTCTTTTAAATCTGTGACTACTCTGCCTGCTGGAAATTTTGAGTAAAATCCAAGAGAGCGGGCGCCCATATTCATTGCGAATACAGATAATCCAGCATGGTAATCAAAATTATGGCGGCCTAGTGAGAGAAATGATTTTTCAGGGCTCGGGGTTATAGTAGAAGGTAAACACGTGCACTGGCATTTACATAATTATATTATTTAAGATGGCATACGAGTATATTATGTAAATCATCTTAAGATTCACAAAAAATAATATAAACCTTATTTTCATAAAAATTTTTTTTGATGTTAGACACGTGTATGTAAAAGCTTAATTAATGGATTTTATAATTCATGGTGTGTTACCATTTTTTCATTAAAAATAATTAAAATAAATTAGCATGTTAATATTCAAATGCAGGATAGAATATAATTTCTTTACTAACATTATAATGCTGAAGACTGTATTTTTACTGTATTTTACTGTAACCAAAAATACAGTCTTCAGCATTGTCCGAAAAAAAATATTTATTATTAGTACTTCCTGGGATTAATATCCGAGGAAGTACTAATAATAAATATTTTTTTTCGGACATCTGGGTAATAATAAAGTATATGGTACTATAATTATATGGTACTATGGTATGGTACGGGGTAATTATTGCAGAATTGGAGAGCCTATTTATCTAGAAAGGCTTTATAACATCATGCTACCACCAATAGGAACGGAGCATGAATAAAAAATGCATTGCAAGAATGAAAAAAATATCAATTTTAAAAGACGCCGATGAAATACTACAGGTTATTAAAAGCACAGTTTTTAGATTCACCCATCCCAAATTGATATTATAAGATATCTGAGTAGAACTTAGAATTAAATGGCAAACATTTTTCATCAGACAAAACAATAGCTTTATTAGTCAAATACATTAGTTTCCTTTTACATTTTATCTTTAAGTGCAAGCAATATACCGTAGGTACAGCGTACTTATATGCTGAATCAATTGTAAATTCGCAACTTTGCAACATGCTGATCTAATTGCAACTTCTCTGCCGTCGTAATCAGTGAATGTTTTATAAAACTTCTCAAGAAATAACAAAGTAATAAATTCTGTTTGTGTTCCTTCTCAAGACTATTATGGTAATATAACCTCTATTACGTTTATTCTTATACATTTTATTTGGTTTATAAACTCAATTCATTTGGAGTTCCCTACGCAACAAAACTTTATATTTACGATTTTTTTCATGCTTTTCTCGATTATCTGATAAATTATATTACTCGGCATTGAGGATCCTCAAAAGGTGAAGAAAGCTTTTTGTGAATGACGATTATAAGAGAAATATAGAGAACGATCAAATAGAAAATGGACTACGTAAAGGAGGATATGACTATAAAGGGAGTAAGCAGTAAACTAGGGACTGATGAAGAAATTAACAAGAAAATGTGGAGAAAGGAATCTCGCGTTTCTCCAACACATAGTAGGGCCACGGCCCAACGGTTTAGGCTGGGGTGTTGAATATATTCTAATCGGCTGGAGTTGTATATGGAAGTCGCCTCAAAAACATCAACTTCAAATAAATTTCAGAAAAAATAAATAGAAATTTTAAGTGTTACTCACAAAATTCATAAGTTGACATTGACATCTACAAGCTTCACACCAGTGACAACACTGTTCATAAAAAAGTTTCAAATACTTGTTTTAGAATGATAACTCATAGCTTTGTGTAATAATTTTGGACATTAAAGTGACTAATATAAATTATATTCATTGTTTCATTTTTGAATTGCGACGAAAATGAAGAAAGCCTTTGATCCGATAGTCTTAAGGGGCAACGATGAGACAAAAGGTAATAAATTGATAAAATAATAGCTAAGATCTGGATGTCGAAATGAGGGTAGAGATTCATTCATTTTGTTAAAGTAGGCATTTAATTGACAAAGTCTGGTTTAGTTTAATACAATTTTGTTTATAGACCTATCTATGCTTGGGTTTAATAAATATTTGTAGTTACTAATGCCCATTATTTAAAATAAATTACTAAAAACATAAACTATTACAAAAATAACTCATTTCTCTGATTTATGGGTCATTTATGTTCACAATAAAATTTTAATTTGGCAACATTTCTTTTATTGAGTATGTGTCCTTTGAAACCATGCCACTGCTAAACGGATTACGTATCTAGAAAGTATTAGTAACGATATCTCTTTGCTAACAATTATAATTCTTTAAAGAATCCAGTTAATTAACGACCGCAGAAATATTTTTATTTGCCACTTTTTATTAATACAAAAAAGGCGGCCTCTTAAACTATCAAACGATTCAATTGCTATCCGCAATTGTTACATCATCATAGTAAACAGTTTTCACGATTCTAGGATGGTTTTCTGTATCTATGACATTAACATTTATTATGACAAAAAGGAGTAAGTCCTCATTACATCTGTTTTTATTAACTTGTTACTTTTTATTTCATTTCATTTTACGAGAACATTTTGGAAATGAAACTGTATTTTTCACGTTTGGTCTCATTTTTTAAATAATATGAAAATTTTGAATTGGTGGTTTATTCCAATTCCAATAAACAAACATGCTTTTGAACTGAAAAGTACAAAAAGCCTGGGGCGACGTTATTGAAATATTTTCAGAAAACACCTCACGCTTTGTTACATTAAAATTATTTTCTACTTTTTAGTTTAAAAACGTGTTTGTTTAAACATTTTTTAGCTTTTATTCAAATTAGTGTACTGTCATCGGTCCTCGATAAATCTACAAAGTTTGAACGAAATCTGGTCGTTTACAGTGGGTCAAAATCGCACATAAAGGAGTCGGTTACAAACAGTTACAGGTGAAGCTAATATAAAGCGTGTAATAATAAATTACACGGTTACACTTTGAAAATGTTATTCTAAATATTGTGAAGATAACAGCTAAATGTAAAGTATTTAGTAACTTACTGCTTTCAAAAAAAAAGACCCAAGCGATGATTAAATCATATCAGTACATTACTGTTGACAACATTGAAAGGGATTTGATGAAATTTTGGCGCTACTTGAACATAAAACGAACCCTAATGTAATAAAACTCGTAGACATAAAGACTATTCAAGATCATAACACCGAAACAACCTAATAAACTAACTATAAATAGCTTTTTTCTGTAGGTCAAATCGATATAAAATTAAGTAGACAAAAATTGCTTTATGATAATCCTTATCTTTCTCAATTTGCCCGCCATTTCTTTAGAGATGATTCAGATAACAATTTTGCTATGAACCCTAAAGAGATTAATGATATGAACGAAAACTTGCGAGTTTATTTGTCGTAATTGTAAAATGTAAATTAAGCTTTTAAAAGCTTTATGGTTTTGTTATATGGTTTAAACCATAAGTCTTGACTAATTTAACTCTAAACTTTATCAAATTTGACACATTAATTGAATCATTAATTTGTGTTTCATGTTTCTTTGAAGAAAGTAACTGTAGTTATAAGTGTAGTGCGATACCACTGCGACAAATAATCCACTTACCGTTGTAAAATGGTAGTGAAAATGGAGCGAAGCTCAACTTATAATTATGCTGTATCGCTGCATTCTCAAACCATTGATTGCTTAATAAACAGACTAGGTTTTAAAAGGAAAAATAGGAGTCCAACTATTGGACGCAATTTCGTAACTGCGTGTCGCGATTTACACGCAGTTACTTGTGGAATCACTTTTTTATATATTGAAGCCTAATAAAGTGACTGTTGAAGTTGAGATGTTTCTCATTCATTTTCCCGGTCTACGGAGGCTGAAAGAAAGATGCAGAATGATTAGAGCTCCGGTCCTACACTCACCAACGAAAGACAACAGCACAATCATTTCAGGTTGGTCTTCTACTAACCACTAGACCAACGAAGCAGTCAAAATCAACAGTCTACTGTGGGTAGTACTGCTCCGGTCGAGGCGGCCCATTCGTGCTAAAGCCGTGGCTCTATTACCTATAAGTTTTCGAGCCACTACTAGAGCTTAGAACCCTACTCAACATGACTAGAACCCTGTAAGCAATTGTTACACTAGTCTAAGATTTCTTTAAAATATACTCAGTGTAAATAATTGTTTAAGTAATAAAGAAAAAAAACTTCTGCTGAATTGGACAACCCACTCAAAAAATGTTCAACATTCATCCATTCATCATAACTTAAATATAACTCCCACAAAATCTATATGTACAAAGTCCTAAAGAGCCAGTCAAAGGACTAGACATAAATTGGCGTTTGATATAATAAGTAAATACATATTTACGCAATTACCACGACCTTGTCCTGATCCTAATTCGAGTTGACGTGAACATCTGACCGAGTTTGGACAGGATGAATTATTTGTTACTGTACTATCTCTGGTGTTGGGATTATTTGGCATAATGAAACTGACCGATTTAGTATTACTAGGAAAATTTATAGAAAATAATGACGAATAATTTTATCCTTAACGATCATTCTTACCTCGAGGAAGCTTTTCTCTGGCGCGGAGTTATGTCACGGTTATACAAAAAACCTGTATGTTATTCGTTGTTTTTCAATACCGGAGTCCCAACCTTTCATATGCCCCTACTCTGAGCCTTCCCCCACAGAGCTAGGCCCCAAAGAGCACTCAAAGATAAGGAACGGTTTTTCTGAAGGTTTACATAGGATACGTTGGTCACTTCCTATAAAAAAACCATTACTATATTTGTAAATGATTTTTGTACAATAATGATAAGCATAACTTGATTGAATAATCATCAATCAATCACTCATAACTACCCTTAATCTAGAATACGTAATAAGACATAAATTAACTATTTTTTTTCTTACTCCCAAAGGTTTTGACGGACGAAAGAAATATTGTGCATTAGTATGACTTAAATCCTTTTTTTGTTCGGTCAATTCAAAGAGGACAGATGCTTCCGATAGTAAGTAATTTGATTGATAAGTAATATATAGAAACTATATACTGTGTTAATTAAAGTAATGCTCATATATCACGTAGCAGGACCTAAATTACAATGTCTGGTATTGTGTTATAAATTAAAATTTATTTAACTGGAACGACAAAGATAAAGTGTCTAGTATTCGTTTACTTTAAGTAACTAATAAACTTCTCATAAGCCTTACAATTTAATTTACATTAAAAAACAATGCTAATCAAACAATTCTTTGTTCATTCATAATAATCGACTTTAAAGATGTGGGTAGGTAGTTAATTCAGTATGCGCATTGTTCTCGTGCAAGTTGTGCAGGCACATATTAAATTGATGATGATAAATTCAATAACTTCTCTCATTTTCAATTCAATCAAATTGAAAAGAGGATATTGGATACCTGGGTCAATTTCCTCTTTGACTGTAAATATTTATACATAGTATAAAATGAAGTCGCTTCGATCGAAGTGTAACTATATTTAGATCTTTCAAACTATTAAACGGATTTTAAAGCAGTTTTCAGTAATAGATAAATTAAAGAGGTACTTTTATATGTATAATATGTATATTATAGTAAAGGAAACCAGTACTTTTAGAACCCAGAAGTTTTAAAACCTCCATGCGAAGCTGGACTGGATTGCTAGTGATGCGTATAGGCTAAATCATCTCGCGTACTCAGTACACGGTGCATCTCATCTCACTATGTGCTCCTGTCATAGTGTGGATCAATATGCCGCATTTGCAATGAGTTTGATGACCACCACTCTTGTATTTTACCCATGCTTTCTTATAGCTCTACTATGCCTAATGCATAGTAGAGCAACTTCGGCAGGTTCTTAATTAAAAATAACACGATTAAACTATTCATTATTATGTAGATTTAAAGTAGTTGTAGAAAATAAAGAAATATATTAAAAAGATAAAAAACGTAATGTGAAATTAATTACACGAGGTTCGAAGGACCAATAGAGGAGAAAGTAGGGTAAGGGTAAGTAAACATTACTTTATTATTTCGTGACTAACTACCGAAGAGATTTATCGACTAGATAAACTTACTTATATCGATAATTTATCTCATATCTATAAAATTAGGCAGTGATTTAACGCGTAGCTAGTTTTTCTTCACGATGTAGGCACGAGACAGGATATACTAAATCTTTTAACTTATATGTATTTTGTGCCAACATATATCTTGGTTGTATATCAAGATTAGCTGACATCTAAATCAGGATAACGTAATTATATTATGACTAATAATTCTAGATTTGGTTAATTCAATTAAACACGAAATCTTGTTTTTCTTAATAATACCTAAAACCAATTAAAACTGTCAATTTACTTGATAAACTTGAATCAACTTAATAGACGTTTAGCAAATTCTAATTAGGAATTTAATAGTAAAACGGACTAAATCGTAGATCTAAATGCTTTGTGAGGCTTAGTTTAGGCCAGAATTGTTGTCTATATCCTTTGAATTGAGGAGTATAGGTCCCACGGTGGTCGCCACGATTAACTTCGTAGGATTACAGCGTGTTGGAGATAATTATTTCAGCGATTTAGGAATGAATAAGTATGTTGTTGTACACTTTACTAGACACTAGCTATTGATTGCGGTTTTGCTCGTGTGATATTTTTTTGGTGTCTTTGGCATAGAGCTTGGAGTGAAATATAGGTTGTCACTATGATTGAAATAACACAAACACTAAATGTTAAAAGAACTTTATCAGAATACATGAGAGAAAACCGACGCCAAAATCGGTTAAGTCACTTCTGAGATTAGCAAGCACCGACATACAAAAAATCGAGTTCAGTTCAATTCCTCTTAGTAGTTTTTTTTAAATACATAAGTATATCTATTAAACAGACATCGAAAGATTAATTTTGTAAATTACCCATCTGTTTATAATTTCATCTTGTAAACGTTATCGTTTTGTAATAATCGGAGTATCGTTGTAATCTGAGTTTCAAAATGAAACTAAGAACTAGGAAACCATAACTATTTATACTTTATCCTAATTTTTATCATCTTTAATCCTGTGCAGATTATTTTCCATAGAGCAGCTTACTTAAATCCTCTACGTGTAGCCGCTTAATTTAGTGAGGAACACTAGTTCCCGCCGTTATTCATAAGTTCTTTCATAACAGTGATTCACAAACCACTTAGGTGTGTTTTAAACATGTGAAGTTTACCTGTAGAAACTGATTAATAGGTTTAAAATGTATCTTTCTGAGAAGGATCAAACTACAGGGAAATAAAATTACCACACTCATCAATTATTTATTTCGTAAATAGATATTCTTCGTCGATATTCTACTGCAAGCGTTTACGAATGAGATGTTCAAGATTTATTAGAACCCAAATCAAATAAAACAAGAACAATTAAAGACAAAAGATTACATTTAAAGTATTTTTATTAGAGACTACCCTCAATTAGACATGAAACCAGCGAAACAACCCATATTAATACTGAAAATGAAAACACCATGACATTCACGCACGATTCATGTGTTGACGTAAAAACAAATAATCTTATTAAGGGCAGTGACGTCAATATACTAACACGGTAATTGTACTATTGAAACGTGTAACTGTGCCCAATATAATTTGACCAACCGGTAAATAGGAAAAGTTCCAATAAGAATTAGCAAGGACTAATAGGAAACGCAGAGGTAAACGAATAAAAAACGCACAAACATTTTGAAAAGAGAATAAATCGCAGTCGCATATAACTTATTCATGTCTTTATGTTGGTGACCCATTGACGAACGTACACAAACCAAGACGCTGTCCTTGAGATTGAAAAGTAAGAATATTCGAAAGCTAAATAATTCCAATGCGAATTCCAATAAGTAGGCTACGCAACGATTAGTATTAAGTTACTGTTTACTATTGTTCTTTGGTAAACATTACACAAACTTCGAAAGAAAGTTGGATAGAATTAAAAGTGAATGAATGTTGTAAGTTCAAACTAAGTTCTTAACAAAATATACGTAGTATAGAACTGGTATCTTAAAAGCAAAACATTTGGGTAACGGTAAACTCGTCCGATCTTTGATTAAACAAATATGACATGGTGAGAAACGTAGTCATTTCGATTACCTTGACTTGGTGTTGCTCATCGGCCACATCTCCAGATTTATATCTAGACTTACTTGATAGACCCAAAACATGTAGGTACGAGTAGGCTGTGAGTTAGGCCGGTGTTTGACCCGTCGTAGGCGACGCAAACAAGCCGAGCGCATGCGCCGGCCGCACCGTAAACAGCGGCTCGCTCCCGGCCAAAAACACGTGGACGCTACAACAACTATCACAATCAACACATAGAAGTAACAAACCGTCGGCAGCCGCCGCGATCACACCCAGCACCAACACTCGTAGTAATGTGACCGCCATAAAAATACAAGCATTTGCACAACACTCGGAATTATTTGATTAGCGGGCTGCGTGGATACGTACGGCGCAGCCCGCTGCCTCCGGCGCACTGACGCTGCTCCGGCCTGGCACCGCCCCCCGCCCGTGCCTCGCTCGCCCCTTACCCCCGTAACGCCCCGCCAGAACCTTGTCCATTCAACGCATTTTCTGTCATAAGCAAATCGATAATGGCATTATACTTCCGCTTTCAAGCACGCGCGCTGCATTGAAAGTATGCACGAAATACATTGGTGGGTGAGCTTGCAGCAAGTTGTTGAGACCGCCTGCTATACGCGCATTGGATGTTTTGTAAATATCAGCGCCCGCTGTAAAGTTTTCAACTTTTAAATATTTGTTTTTAAAGCATTGTGAAATTTTTGTAGTTTTAGCATACCACTTTGTTCAATTTGCATGAATTTTGATAGACATAATGCTAAACAGTAACTATTTTGTAGTGTATTTATTGTGTAATGGTAGGAATTATTTGCGTAGTGTTGCGGCAAGCGGCAGTCGGTGTCAACATTATTTAGTTGGGTTAGGTTAGTTACATTTGTGCATTCTGACATCACCGCACCAACGCGGTTAGGCCGTCAGCACATAGTCAGTTTAATAATACATACAGACACAGTAACTAAAAGTTTTATATACGTATGGAATTACACATGTAATGAAGAACATAATATATAATGGTGGCTATAGTACAAAGCTTATAATTTAAATAATTATTTATCACGTTTAGTTAAAGCTTATTTGTACAACCTACGTGCTAACGTTTCATAGAATCATGGTCTCGGTAAAATTGTATTGGCAAGTTTTGGAGTCTTGAATTTTCCCGCGCTGTTTTCGCGCTATTTTTATTTTCGTCTCTTCTAATTGGACAACGACGATCCACGTAGTCTTATAGGTATTATGTAAGAGAAGTTTAGTGTTATTTAATGATATCACGTGTAAAATAACTTGTATGTAGGTATAAACGTTTTTCGTGCAAATAAAATTTACTATAGGAATAGTTACTAATATAAATATTATAAACGTTAAATATCGATTTTATCCCATTATGGAAACATTCATTTGCAGTTGACTTATGGATGAACAGATTGCACATAATTTTAAATAGGTAGTTATTATTTACCTTATTGTCGGTAGTTTTGGTAGTCCGATAGCTTCCTCCAAAGTTGGCTGCTGCACACTGAGGCTGTCCGGTCTATGGCAATATATGGTGCCCTGTGTGGGCTTAGTAGTCAGAGCCATACGGGGTGCGCCTTGACCGGAACTCCCCCGTAGGATTTTGCCGCCGTGGAGGCTGTCCAGTCGGTCGGACGGTTCGGCAGCACGGGATCCTTTTCGACTGACGCAGGTCTCTTCCGAGAACAGGTGTTTCAGGGGGTACCTGCAGGAGGAAACAGAGTTCATCCCGTCACCACTGCCGCTGCAGTGAGGACTCGGCTCTGGAGGCGCCGGAGGCGCCTGTTGCCGCTTTGAGTACGGCCGTGGATGGACGGGACGGGTTTTCCTCATCCTCTAGCCACTCAATCAGTGGCCAGCCGTGAGGACGCGACATCCACTTCGACTGCCATGTTGGTATATTCGGTGGGTTCGATTCCCGGGTCGGACTAAATGTTTGTATGATCTACAAATATTTGTTTCGAAGTTTTGGTGTTTTGGTATGATATGTATGTATTTACAAAAGAAAAGTTTTTTTTTCTATATTTGTCTAGGACCTATAGTACAAGCTCTGCTTAGTTGTTGTGTGTCAGATGTCCGAAATATTTATTTATTTTACTTGTGTCGTACGTCGCCAAAATAGAGTTTTAACACAGATGGTGCTCGCGTCAGTGCGGGCAAGCGATGGGAATGGTCCGAATGTCTTAATAACAGCAGTTCCCGGACCGACATCTGTTTTAGACCCCTATTTTCAACTCCTACTTTAAAAGCAGGTCCGATTCCGAAACACCAACCCGCCAAATCCTGGTGGGGTGACAGCTTTTGAGGGTTTCCACTAGTAAAAAATATGTTAGTAGTAAAATGTATTTTAAACATGACATGCTTAGATTAAAATAATTAACAAACAGCACTTGACATTGGATAATTAACATATGGTTTTTTAGAGACTAGGCTAGATCCTCGAATACGGATACGAATCTCAAGCTTTTTTGCCACATGCCTACATATGTGGCCTTCAAACAACAGTTGACTATCAGGATTTAATGATAAGATACAGTTTGGACATGAACATGCTTTGTACACCTTTTTTGTTTTTTTTTGTCTATGCGGAAATCCCCTCGGATACCACCAGTTGGTGGTTATGCCGGACTCGAACCGACCAAAACCGCACGCCGTCACAGGTACCAGAAGCCGAGGAACCAGGTGTACCCTCGCAAGTAAATCCCTGAAAATGATATTGTACACCTAATGTTTATAAACACAACTTCTGCACTAGGAATATTCCTACGTCACGGGGGACTGAACCCTTTATGTAGACATGAAAAGTACACAATTAACACCACTTACGGTTGCGGAGGGCCGATGCCAGTAGAAATGATGAAATGAAATTCAGGTAAAACGTTTACGTGCTCTCCGAGGCTCGGGTGTGAATCACCGCCAAACTTCCAAACTCCGGGCTGCTATTAGGAATTTCAGTAAAACCTAAAAACACTTTTTGGCCCCTAAAAAAACTTGATTTGCAGTCGCACACGCTATCCACTAGATCAATCCTCCTTGTCTACCCTTCATATATTATTTTCCTCTGTAGAGTATATTGAACCTGTAACGATTATCCTGCAACAAATACAAAGCGAAAAAATGGAAATGAAAAAAAAATGAAGCACTAATACCCGAGTGGCTTTAGGTGATTGGAAACATCCACCGAGGGTAACAACGACAACTCGGTCAGACCTAGATGGATGACCGTTTGTGGCATGATATGTTATGAGCGATTTGCGTGATTTGGAGGTCACGTTAAGCAGTTGGTCCCGGTTGTTATCACAAGATAGCAGTCGTAAAGCTTAGTTGGAGGCTTAAATACATCCAACGGTGTGAATACGTAGCCACAACGTGTCTTGCCAGTCCCCAAACCGCACTCGGCCAGGGTCGGGACAAGTGGCCATAACTTTCTCCTGAGAGAGAGCCTAGCAGTGGGACGTTATTGGTTGTTGATTTGATGATTTGAAATACCACCGTGATGTAGTAGTTAGCGCCAGCTCTTGTGCTATCTTTATATAGTTAGTTAGTTAAAACTCAATAGTTTGCATAACTATGCATATGCATCGATATCGCAACTGATATACTAATATGCACTCTAAAAAACGCAATGATGTTAAAATTTTAACAAAAAGCAAAAAGTTATGCGCAATTTTTGATTACGCACAAAAAAAATATATATTACATGATTCTTTGATGCAAATACCACACATTGTTTCATTTGCCAAAAAGTGTTTTAGAGATTTTCTTAGGAAATTCCCAATAGCTGCCCGGAGTTTGGAAGTTTGGCGTTGATTCACGCCCGTGCCTCGGAGAGCACGTAAAGCCGTCGGTCCCGGTTGTCAAGAACATTTATGGGAATCGTTATTGGGAAGTCAGTGCCCTCAAATATACTGACAACTAGTTCAATCTTCGAATTTTAGTTCTCCCTTAGGATTGCGGAGGTCCGATGCCAGTCGTTCCGTGGAAAAACTGAAATTCAGGTGAAACCGGTTAAACTAGTAGCCGACCCCAAATAAACTCGGTAATAATGGCGAGGAGGATGATGATGTTTCATTTGCATTTAGTGAGATGATGATTTGAAGTTACAAACAGACAATTCACCTTTATTTCATTTTTTTTATATCATCATCATCATCAGCCTATCTCAGTCCACTGCTGGACATAGGCCTCTCCCATTGCACACCACTTTGATCGATTTTGGGCTTCTCGCATCCAGCTCCTGCCAACCATCTTGCAAATCCATCCAAAATCCATCATTTTTTTATATAGATATTATTTAAAGTATTACTACACTAGTTGATCTAGGCAGCCCCGGTTGCTTCTTATATTGCCAGTAGCTTAATATTATACCGCGAAAACTAATTTATTTCTCACAAGCAAGGTTATAGTGAGCCTACGTTAAAAGATAGACACATGCTGTCGCTGCACATTTTTAGAACTTTTAAAAAGCGGCCAAGTGCGAGTCGGACTCGCCCATGAAGGGTTCCGTATCAGCAGGTAACATCATATAAAATTTCTTGTAGTTAGTTGTAACTTTGATCGATGTTTTAATAATATTGTTTTGATCAATGATATTATAAAAAATCGGCCAAGTGTGTGATAGTTGTTATGTTTACGTATTAATGCGTTGATTTTGTATGACTTTTCCAAGTAAGCGCATTGTAAAAGTTAAGCCTCTATAACTCCTGAACTAACAAAGTCATCTAATTCGTTATAGTTTTCATTTAAAGTTCATTATATGCACCACTATCACAAATTTTTCGGCGGGCGGGACGGCCTGTTTTTACAAAAAGTTTGCCTTTAAAGTGGAATTTCTCGCAAACGGATACCTAAATCAAAAAATCGTCTTAACAAACCTGTAATGTTTTTAAAAGACCTATATAATGATACCCTACATGATGGGGTAGCCTTGAGAAAAAAAAACATCACTTTACGTGTAGGGGAGGTACCCTAAATAAAAATATATTTCATAATTTTATTGTAGCACTTTGTCGACGTAATTACAATACATATTCATGCAAAGTTTCATCTTTCTAGCACTTACTGTTTGGACGACAAGTCGAGGAGGGACGGACGGACGGATGGACAGACGGACATGACATATCTATAAGGGTTCGAAGTCATAAACTTCGGAACCCTAAAAAGTTGTAGATCTTTTAATTACCTACAACTTTGCCATTTAACTATTTTCCTTGTAGTTTTGCTGGAAATCGAGATAAACCGTTTTTTACCCTTTGTTGTATATATTTAGCCATCCAATCTGACTCTACCCTGCCTGATGGAAAGCATGAGCAGAATCCAAGGGTCGGGGCTACCACACTTGCTGCGAATGCGGACAATAATGTATGGCGGCCCACACTATGGCGGCTGAGTGAGATGCTTTTTCACGCCCCGGTTAAAGGACCCGAAAACCTCCCTCCCTACCCCTTCCCGACCTCAGATCGCCCGTAAATTATTTTTCCTTTCATTTTTATAATATTCTCCTCCTTTTCCAATAGGTTTCATCCTACTTTAATTTTATTTGTTTTCAAAAATTATCTACTCTGGTCTACTGGTCTATATGTCATTTACAAACTATAATTATGGTTGCCATGCAAGTGTGTTATTCCTAGCAACCTGTGAAGTTTTGACAGGAGGTAAACAGTGATACATTTTGACATCTTCGATTTATGTATTTTTATAATCACCTAGCTTTGGTCTTTGTGTCTCGATTATTGCAGTAAAAAGTAGCCTATGTCCTTTCCCAAGTTCAGTTCTATCATCATACCGAATTTCATCAAAATCGATACAGTGGTTTAGGCGTGAAAGCGTAACAGACAGACAGACAGAGGTACTTTCGCATTTATAATATTATTAAGTAGGGATTAAAAAAAAAACTACTCACTAGATCTCGTTTAAACCAATTTTCGTTGGTAGTTTGCACGTTAATGTACAACATATATTTTTTTTAGTTTTATCACTCTCTTATTTTAGAAGTTAGAGGGGGGGGGGGGGGGACACACATTTTTCCACTTTGGAAGTGTCTCTCGCGCAAACTATTCAGTTTAGAAAAAAATGATATTAGAAACCTCAACATCATTTTTGAACACCTATCCATAGATACCCCACACGTATAGGTTTGATGAAAAAAAAATTTTTGAGTTTCAGTTCCAAGTATGGAGACCCCCAAAATGTATTGTTTTTTTTCTTTTTTTATGTAAAAATCTTAATGCATCGACTGATCAAATTTCAACAGTATAGCTCTTATAGTTTCGGAAATAATTGGCTATGACATACGGACGGACAGACAGACAGACAGACAGACTTGACGAATCTATAAGGGTTCCGTTTTTTGCCATTTGGCTACGGAACCCTAAAAAGGAACAATTCTGTCTAACATGATTTTTGCGACACTTTAACACGTCTGCGAAGCGCACCAAGCGAAAGCTCTCAAGAGTAAAAAAAAAACCTGATTTTGAAACATTATTCATTGGTGCTCAGCTCCTATTGGTCTTTGCGTGATAATATATAGCCTATAGCCTTCCTCTATAAACGAGCTATCTAATACTGAAAGAATTTTTCAAATCGGACCAGCAGTTCCTGATATTAGCGCGTTTAAACAAACAAACAAACTCTGCAGCTCTAAAATTTATTAGTCAGGAAATCTGACTTAGCAGTATAGTCTGCTAATGCAATGTTCATACACGAACAAACATATCAGCACATTCTTAATCGTAGATACATCAGTGTATGTACGTGATTATGACATTTTGAAAAATATTACGTTTTAGCAAAATCAATTAGGAAGAGAAATTTGCTGAATATATATATCAATATCACACGTACGACACAAATACATGTAAACTGCAGATGTAAGTTTAATTACCATCTATATAAATAAATAAAAATGAACTGTCTGTATGTTACCATCAACAGCCTTTAACAGTCCACTGCTGGACATAGGCCTCTCCTTTGAAAGGAGGTTTTGGCCTACTATACCACGCTGGAAAGACGGCTTGGTATAGGGTTGGTTTCAAGTTTTCCTTCTCTTTGCATCGATGTTGTCTTGCGTAGTTTATCCCTTAGGGCCACAGCACACTAGCTACTGTTAGCATCGGCGATCGGCGATTTGGCGACTGCATCGATGCTGCATCGCGTTTTAGTGACTTCCTGCGTTCGATCGCGGTATCGGAAACGCGCGTTTTAGCGACTGCGCAGATGCCAAGTCGCTGCTACCGGCATCCGAAATAGGGCGGAGAGTAGCGTTCAGCTGCTGTGTCGCGCTTCTAAAAAGCGACTCGATCGCTGCGTTTGGCGTTTTTAAGTGTGCGGTGTGGAGCGTTCGGTCGCCGTATTTAGCTTCTAAAAAGCGACTAGTTGCCGATCGCCGATGCTAAAAGTAGGTAGTCTGCGGTGGCCCTTAGGGCCACAGCACACTAGCTTCTTTTAGCATCGGCGATCGGCGATTTGGCGACTGCATCGATGCTGCATCGCGTTTTAGCGACTTCCTGCGTTCGATCGCGGTATCGGAAACGCGCGTTTTAGCGACTGCTCAGATGCCAAATCGATGCTACCGGCATCCGAATGTGTACGGAGAGTAGCGTTCAGCTGCTGTGTCGCGCTTCTAAAAAGCGACTGAGGCTAAGTGGTCACGAAGCGTTTTTCTCCCGTGCCCGCTGCAGTGGTGGAACTACGGTTTTATTTCTATACTCACGAAACCGGTTATTTGTGCGGTTACGCGGCCGTCGCGCGGTTTTACAGGTTGCCCGCCGGTGCAGCGGGAGCCGCAAACAACCGCGCACACCGCGGGCGTAAAACGCGTCGTGAGTTTTGCTTTGTTTTTTTAAATGTAGATTTACTGCATTCTACGGAAGCTCCGGGCCTGCAACCGCAGCGGGCACGGGAGAAAAACGCTTCGTGTGTACAAGTAGCCTCAATCTCCGCGTTTGGCGTTTTTAAGTGTGCGGTGTAGAGCGTTCGGTCGCCGTATTTAGCTTCTAAAAAGCGACTAGTTGCCGATCACCGATGCTAAAAGTAGCTAGTGTGCTGTGGCCCTTAGTCGCCTTTTACGACACCCGTGCAATGAATAGGAGTGGTGACACTCTGTATTCTTAATCCGTCACCACACGGACACTGTATGTAATATCAAATTAAAAGTTTTTTTACTGAATACAAACTAAAGTATAAGCCGTACTTACATCAAAAATGCATTTTTTTTTTTAAATTTTATCTGTATGTTTGTTGGTTCCTGCTAATTTCTGGAACGGCTGCATCGATTTTGACGGGACTTTCACCGGTTGCTGATGATATAAGGAGTAAATTACGCTACTTTTTAGGGTTCCGAAGTTCATAACTCGGAACCCTTATAGATTCGTCATGTCCGTCTGTCCGTCCGTCCGTCCGTCCGTCCGTCCGTCCGTCCGTCCGTCCGTCCGTCCGTCCGTCCTCGACTTACCGTCCAAACGGTAAGTGCTAGAAAGATGAAACTTTGCATGAATACGTGTTGTAATTACGTCGACAAAGTGCTACAATAAAATTATGAAAAATAATTTTATTTGGCGTACCTCCCCTACACGTAAAGTGGGGATGTTATTTTTTTTCTCGCGGCTACCCCATCGTGTGGGGTATCATTAGATAGGTCTTTTAAAAAGAATATAGGGTTTCTAAGACGATTTTTTGATTTAGGTATCTGTTTGCGAGATATTTCACTTTAAAGGGCACTTTTTTGTAAAAACAGGGCGTCCCCCCCCCTCTAAAAGCTAAACGGCTGGCTCAAAAAATCTAAAAAAAATCGTGATTGTGGTCCATCTAATGAACTTTGAAGGAAAACTATAACGGAGTAGATGAATTTCTTAGTTCAGGAGTTATAAAGGCTTATCTGGTAAAATGCGCTCACTTGGAAAACGTCATACAAAATTAACGTATTAATACGTAAACATAACAATTATCTATTGGATACGATTTTAAATCCACGTACCATTATAGGTGACTGAGGAACCCTTTCCTGTGCTTGGCCTGACACGCACTTGGCCGATTTTTTAGTTAAATTTCACCGACGTTACTCACGGGTAACACCACGGGACACACATAGTCTTAACTATTTTTTTAAATGCGTGAGTTTGTTACGCTTTCATGAATAAAGCATTAAAACAATTATGAAAATTCTTTCACCAATGGAAAGCTCCATTATCAGTGAGTAACATAAGTACTATTTACCGCGATAACGAACATTCACACGGATAGTTAGGTACGCACGCATATAGTAGTATAAGATAGTTAATTGGTTTAAACAATTTCAAGTAAAATCCGAGTTTGACTTATAACGCTGATTTCAGCACGAATGTGCCGGCTCGACCGGGGCAGTACCTACTACCCTCACACAGAAGATCATTCTTATAATGACAGCATTCTTGCTGACGTATTTCGTTAGTGAGTGTGAGATCGGAGGCCCAATTTTTCTGAATCATGTTCCCGGCTTCCAGAGGCCGGGAGAATGATGCATAAACATTCGAACAGGTCGCCGTGGCATGGGACACTATGCTGCATTGCTTACCTTCACAATGCGGATGGTGACCCCTACTTCTGGATCACTCATGCTTTTCATCAGCGAAGTAGACTCACTTTGGTAGTCTAAATATATAAAAAAAGACACTTGAAACTGTGTGTCTGTGCCTATGATCGGTCTTGTGAGCCTCCTTGACAGGCAGTACGATACCCATGTCAAATAACTTGCTCTTTTTTTATTTTTTTTACGCGTGGAATGCTTTGGGCACCATACCCTTCGTGGGGCAAGCGAAGGTCGTGTGTGGGACTCCCGGTCAACCGGTTTACCCACTAAACCCCGCGGCGGCCTACCTCGGCAGTCGGGAGGAACACCAGGATCGCAACAGCGGCTTCTGTAGTCCCGCCTGCCTTACCCCTAATCTGGGATACATCTCGGGGTGACTGAGCTCAACCCCCAGGCAGGATGCTGCTGCGCCTCTCACCACTCTGTATAAGAGGCGGACCATCAACCCGCCTTAGACAACACCCCCCGGCCGCACCGGGGGTGTCATCCTATCTCGAGTTGTTTGCAGCGGTCACATTTCCCCAGGATGTGACCACAGCGACCCTTAGGCGACGATTAGGGAGCTAGCGGCCTCTACCGCGTCCCCTTCGCCGCCTCCGATCCCGGACTCTGCGGACTCCTTCTGGAGCATAACATTCTCACAGAAGGAGACCGCGGCTTCCCATCCCGTATGGCCATCAGCCGCTGCAGACTCCTAAGTTGAGCCTTACAGCGGGAGGAACCCTCCAGGTCCTCAGACCAAACGGGTGCCCCATAGAGGACCATGGATCGCACGACGCCCATATAGAGGCAGCGAACTTCCTCCCTTGGCCCCCGAGATTAGGCAGCAGACGATGTAACGCCCCTGCTACCCCTCGAACTCGGGGGACTAATCGCCCGAAATGCTCTTCGAAGCTCCACCGACTGTCCAGGGTGAGGCCCAGGTACTTCATGTACTTCAGTGGACATGAAGTACTAAGACTTCAGTGTCACCCACCTGGAGGTATGAGCTGGGTGGTTCCTGGCGCTTACGCAGGCCATGGAACCATATCGCCTCAGTTTTCTGAGGCGCCACTCTCAGGCCCAGCTCATGAATCTTTTCTACGACACAAGCCGACCCCTGCTCGGCGAGCAGGAGCACCTCCTCGAAGCATGACCCTCTAGCCAGTATTAAAGTATCATCCGCATAGCAGACGATACTTAGGCCGGAGGGCAAACTAGTACGAAGGACCGCATCGTATGCAAGGTTCCACAATAATGGTCCCAATACTGAACCCTGAGGAACCCCGCAAAATACCTCCCTTTGTCCTTTTTTTCCATTATCCCTTAGTCGCCTTTTACGACACCCGCGGGATGAATGGGAGTGGTGACACTCTGTATTCTGAATCCGTCACCACACGGACAGTTTATATGTACCTATCAAAATGGCTCTAACGCGCACATAGGCAAATGACCTTAGGTGATTGGAAACAATCCCCAAGGGCAATCAACGACGGCGTGATCAGACTTACATGGATGACCGATTGTGGCATGATATGTCATGAACGCTTCCTTGGTTCAAGCATGCAGTCCAGGCCAGGCTGTTATTATAAGGTAGGTAATAGTTGTGAAGCTTATTTGGAGGCCATCGGACCTCTTAAAAACATCCAACGGCAAGATTACGTAGCCACAACGTGTCTTGCCCGTCGCTAACCTGCACTCGGCCAGCGTGGGGACGTATGACATTAACTCTCTCCTGAGAGGAGACCAGTACCCAGCAGTGGGATGATGGGTTGTTGTTGTAAAGTGACTTTATATTGGCTGATGGAAAGCATAAGTATAATCCAAGAATAGGGTCACATTCCTCAATGTGAGTACAGACAATGCGACATTGACCCACACGCATCATTGGAACTCCGGTCTCACACTCACCAACGAAATACGGAAGCACAAATGCTTTCAGTATAGGATGGTCTTCTGTGAGCGTTTTTTTTTTTTTTTTTTTTTTTTTCTACTACCCCTAGCAAATGAATGTAGCCAGGGTCTTTGGCAAGCTACTCCTATCTCTTTCATTGTTAGGTTTTACAGTCCTGCCCTTAGGGGGCTTTACTCCTATTCTCCTTACAATTAATAAAGTTATTCTATCTTACAGTTAATTCTTATATTATTACAATTTCCTTTCTTTAGTTCACAGTTTTTATTTGTTACATTTTATTTCCTTATTCTACATTACGAATTATTTTTACTTTATTATTATTTCCTTCTTTTAGTTCTCTGTTTTATTTATTTTCATTTACTTATCCCATCTTACACATAATTCTTACTCTATTACAATTTTCTTTCATTAGTTCTCTGTTTTATTTGTCTACATTTTATAATATTTTCCTACAGCTAATTCTTACGCTATTACAATTTCTCTTATATCTAGTTTCTTATTCCATTAAATTAGATAACTATAACAATATACTATACAATATTTAATAGTTATTCTCTTTCTTATTATGTTTTATTTTGCTTATTAGCTATTTTTACAATTTTTGTGCAATAGCCCAAGAACCGGTCTCTCAATTTCTTGTCTGTCATTATAAGTGGTAATGTGTTTTTTGTCAATTTCATGTTAATATCATTTTCTAATTTAAATCTTTCCCTACAGTGCACTGGGCATTCCAGTAGTAGGTGGATCGCTGACTCACTTATTGCAGGGTCGCAAATGCACGATGGGCTCTCCTTGCACTTGAACCTAGCCAGGTACTCGGAGAACCCACCGTGCCCCGTTAATGCCTGAGCTACCTCCTTTGTCATTTCGATGTTCCTAATTACCCTGTATGCCTCGGACGCGATAGGGAAATACAGTTTTGTAACTGAGGCTGTGTGTTCCGCGTCGTATCTTCGGTCCCATTCGCGGAGCGAGTCCGTTCGGATTATTCGTTTCGCGAAGGAGACCGGACATAGGTCGTAGTTGGGCTTCTTTTTCGACCTCAGGGCGGCCTCTTTAGCAAGAGAGTCGGCTCTCTCGTTTCCCTCCAGACCCGCATGTGCCTTTATCCAAAATAGAGAGACGCTCTTGTTTTGGTCTTTGCAGCGTCGGATGTTATTTCTGGTCTCAACCGCAAGGGTGTGGAGGGCATTGGGGTTCGCGACGGTCTGAAGGGCCGCCCTGGAGTCGCTAAAGATGGCGAATGCGCACTCGTTTCGTCGTTGGACTTCCCTCGAGGCTTCACAAAGAGCCAAGAGCTCAGCCTGGTAGACGGTGCAATATGACGATAGAGCAAGCTTGAGGGTTCTGATCTCGACTTCACCTTTCCAAATGGATAGGGCGGCTCCGACTTTATCCTCAATCTTGCTCCCGTCGGTGAAAATGCGCACCTCATAATTGCGGTGGCTGTCATACTGTTCCTCGTCTACCAGACTTCCCAGCTCTATCTCCATTTGATCCGCTGGGTGAGGTTTGTCCAGTGCCGATGCTACCCGTTCAATATCCCTGTCCCCCAGTGCAGGCAGGTGCACCCCCCTCTTGGCCGCGTACAGTGAGGCCATCTCACTAACGCGAATGTCAAGAGGGAGTATCCCTGCCAGCACCAGCGCTGAGTTCAGGGATACCGTCCGGTAAGCTCGGCAGAGTTTTTGGGCGAAGCTGCGTTGTACCGCTTTGAGGCGCTTCTGCACTCCCAACTTGGCTACTGCCGGTGCCCACACGCACGAGGCATACAGGATAATAGGCTCCACGGCTGCCGTATAGATAGTCCTTATAATTTCAGGATGCAGCCCCCAGCTTACCCTGGCGGCTCTCGCAAGCTGTTTGTAAACCGTCGCAGCTTTTGCGCAAACATTAGCAACATGGGTGTTGAATGTTAATTTGTTGTCTATCGTGAGTCCCAGTAATTTGATTTCCGTAGACATGCCAATGCCTATCCCGCCCATGCTCAGGTGCGGGGTGTCATATTTCAACTTACGTGTAATTACCATGGCGCAAGTCTTATTTGGCGCAAATTTGAGCTTATTTATGACACCCCACTCCAGAACATACTCGAGAGCGGCATTGGCACGTCTCTGGACGTCCAGTGCCTTTTGTCCGTCAAAAACCAGGACTATGTCGTCGGCGAAAGCCTGGACATAGTCCCCCCTAGCTTCTAATCCTTTTAGGAGGGGGTCGAGCAGGAGGTTCCACAAAATGGGGCCCCCAATAGACCCTTGCACGCAGCCTTTCTCTGTGCACCGTATGTGCTCCGCACCCATGTATCGGACCCCTACTACTCTGTCGCTCATATAGCTGCCCAGAATCCTCTTTATGTTTGCCGGGCACGATGTTTCCGCCAACCGGACCTTGATGGCTGGCCACCAAGCACTGTCGAAGGCTCCCTCTATATCCAGCGAAACAAGCACAATCAGCTTCTTCTCCTCCAGCTTCTCGCGGATGCGTCTCATTAGGTTATAGAGGGAGTCCTCGGTGCTCCTTTGAGGCATAAATCCGTATTGTTTGGAGCTCATGCTCGGCAGCACATAGTGTTTTAGGCGGGCCACGATCATCTTTTCAAGGATTTTCCCTAAGACAGGCAATAGTCCTATTGGCCTATAAGATTTAGGTACACTGTAATCAGTTTTACCGGGTTTCCTCAAAATGATGACCGTGGCCTTCTTCCACACGCGAGGGAAGTGTCCAAGTTCCAGGCATTTGTTGATAAGCGCCAGGAACAGTTCCGGGGCGCCACCCACTGCCTGTGAACAGATGTCGGCCGTTAGGCCATCTGGTCCCGGAGCTTTTTTGGGGTCGAAAGTTTTTATCGCCATGTGGAGCTCATTTAACGTGAAGCGAGGATCACAGTGACCATTTGTGTCGTTTGCCGTCATTTCTGCCCTCTCTCTGATCTTCCTCTGTTCTTCCGTGTCCCCCCTTCTGTCATCCGTGGGATAAAACGTCTCAGCCAATAACTTGGCTGAGTCTTCAGCGTTCAACGTGGTGCCCCCATCTGTCAGCGGCAGATCCTCCGTCCTCCTGGTAGTCCTACTCACGACCCTGTAGATTCCCTCCCACAGACCTTCGTTATCTTGCTTCTCACAAAAACTCTTCCAGGTCTCGACCTGCGCTCTTGCTGCTGCTTCCTCGTATCTTCCTTTCTCCTCCAGATACTCTTGCACTACCTTTGCCCTACGGGCCGGGGCAGCACATCGGATTCTTCGTTTCTTCCTAACTACGTCCCTTTTCATTTTGGCGAGTTCATCAGACCACCATGGAATAGAAAGTCTTTCCTTAGTCTTCCTCTTTGGAATTGTTAGTTCGCACGTGTCTGTGATTGTTTTTGTGTATTCTGTTATTGTGTTGTTTAGTTCGTGTGGTGTATGAATGTTTGTTATTGAGTTAATGTTTAGTGTTCTGTCCAGCATTAATTGGTCCAGTTTCTTACGAAATTGGATCCAATTGGCTTTCTTTGTGTTGTATATACGTGTTGTTCTTTGTATTATGTGTCCCGTGCTTCTTTTGGTGTTAACATTAAATTCTATTCCATTGTGGTCCGAACTTGTTAGGTCTTCTACTACTCGCCATTCATCTAGCAGGGCGAGGATGTCCGTTGAGCATGCCGTTATATCAACGTAGCTCGTTAGGTGCCGCTCTCCCCTGATCACGTCGAACGTTGGAGTGTCCCCGGTGTTGAGGACTTGGAGGCCCAGCTGGTCGAGAGTGCCTTCCAGTGCCTCGCCTCTATGGTCTGTGACCAGTCCCCCCCACCAGACGCTCTTGGCGTTGACATCACCACCGACGATGAGCCTTTTATTTTTGAATTTTAGCCCTACCTTTGCCAGGTGTTCCAGATAGGGCTCGATAGGCTGGTCTGGTTCAAAGTAGAGCGACGCTAGTGTGATTTCCCAGGCTCTTGTTCGGATCCCCACCACTGTGATGTTGTTAGTGGTGAGTTCTGGGTACTGTAGCACTGTGAGGTTTGGGTCAAAGACGGCTATAGCCGCCTTGACAGTGCCCTCCCCGTGTCTAGAGTTCTGGAAAATTCTAACGCCACGTGCGCTACTCATACTTTTTGCCCCTCCCACATACGGCTCTTTAATCAAGGCAACTGACGCCTGTCTTTTGACAGCTTCAATCATCAGTTCGGTGGTTGCCAACTTTTTCCTTTGCAGGTTTGCCTGGAGCATCTTGTAGGGGGTTCTTTCCACAGGCTTGCCCTTAGCAATACGCAACCGAGGCCCTTGCTATTTCGTCCCATCGCTCTCGAATAGGACATATGCTGCTGAAAGCGTTGTGTGCGCAGTCATTGGCTTTAGCCCTCACGCAGTTGCGGCATTGAGGTTCCTCTGCAGCCTGCCAGTGCGGGCACTCAGCCCTCAGGTGCGGACCCCCGCAGTGGCTGCATGAGTCAAGCGTCTCCTTACATAGACGTCGGCCGTGCCCAAAACCTAGGCAGCGCGTGCACTGCACCAGCGGCGACTGGTCTTCAACCATTATTGACTGCATGTCGATACAAAGCCGTCCCTTCGCGAGAGCCCTGGACCAGATCACCGGAGATGTGGCTATGATAACGTGGTTGGTGTGCAGGTTGCGAGCCCGCCTCTTAAATTTAATAACAATCCTAGCGTCCTTCTCGTCCAGGTCGCGAAAAACATCTCCATTCTGGTTTTTAAGGGCCATGAGAATATCTTCGTCCGTATGGACACTCAGCACACCCCTCAGGACCAGCATAGGGTCTTTGTTCTTCGCGTCCTCGACGAGAAGGTGCATATCTGCCTTTTTTATTCTTTCCTTAATTTTATTCCTTTCCTCGATTGTACGACATCCCATTATAACTTTTCTATCGCGCCCCTTGCGCACTTTTTCAATTTCTATGCCCCCCTCTTTTGCATTTACTGCTCTTCTAATTTTTTCCAAAACCACATCCCCGTTGTCCTCCTCCTCTCTTGATGTAATAATAACCGAGTGTAATGCTGTTCTTCCGGAGGTCGGGCCCCTAATCGGTGCAGCCACTACACTCGCGTACGATGCCTTCTGCGTTTCCACACTACTCTTCAACAGTTCCAGATTTCTACCATTTTCTTTTAGTAGCAAACTATGCTCTTCCAGCTTTTCTAAAATCCTATTCCCCATCTCTTCATTGAGTGAGGGAGTGGCCCTCGCACCCAGCGCCTCCACTAAAGGATTTGGAGACACCGGGTGGGAGGACCCCTCCTTCCTTGATTCCTTATTTTCCTTTCCCTTAATACTCCTTAGCTCCATGTCCAAAGACTTGACTATTTGAAACAGCTGATCAATTGCTACGAGTACATCTACCTTAATTTCCGATTTTAAATTCTTTGAGTCTGAGATGTTTCGCTTCGCCTTCATTACACTGGCTCTGGCAAGTTCTAGCTTGGTCTTGGTCTGTGGGAGTGGAGGAGGCGAGCTCTGCGAGCATTTCTCACTAGGAGAGTTAGCGCCACGAGACGGTACTGGACCCGATGGTTTCTGTTTGGGTGGCTTGGTTATGGTGTTTGACGCCACTAAAGTGTTCACCAGCTTGGAACCTCCGCTCTCTCCCGCAATCCCCGTAGACCCAGGTGGCGTTACTTTAATTGGCTTTGGTGGTGATAAGCCACTCACAGGACTTGGCCTACCTTCTTCCCATTCCCTGCTCTGCCTAAGCACTGTTCTGTCTGCTACTTGACTTTCGCCCTCCCCTGTGCTAGTGCATTTCGTCGGAGGGGTTCTATTTTCAAACATTTTGGCTATGGATAGGCGTCACTAGTAAAAGCAATACAGCAATAAAATCGCCAAGTTAATTTAATATGATATGCTGGGACTCTATGTATAGGTAGAGTCGCAGTCAGTCAATTTATCTACTAGCCGATTTGCAACTAAAAAAGGCACTGGTCCAAAAATGTGTGTGGTATTGTGGTGTATATTGTGTAAGGTTTGTTAAGTGTGTATGTGCTTGTGAGCGTGTGCTTGTGTGTGCGTGTGTATGTATGTATGAGCCTGGGAGTGTTGGGGGTGTAAGTGTGTGTATGCGTTGGTGTGAATGAATTTGTGTGGTTGCTAACGCGCCGCGGCGGTATCCAATCAAATTTCAAAAAGCTTTACGTAGAAGGTCTTATATCTAAAAGTATGTATAGATATTAACTAGCTAGTGGTCGATGCAATAGCACTCGAACCAGTCAATAATATGAAGATTCTTGAGCAATTCCGACTAAAATAAAATTTTACCGGTATCGGGAGCCGAAAAACAAAATTTGCCCAGATTTTGTCCACTTTGGTAGTTTTGGGCTTAGAGGGTCTGAGTTTGGACTTAATTGGTGTCAAAAAGCCTAAGGAACACAATATACCTAAAAAATAATTTAATAACTAATATTTTATTAATTAAATTGAAAAACACAACAAAAACACAAAAAATTCAATATCTTTGTGAATAGTCAACCGAAAATTATAAGTTTGGTGTCAAAATTTTTGTCTTTTTATGATCTACAAGATCTAATTGTAATTTGGAATTTTTTAAAATAATTTATCACCCTTATTGAGGTTTTTGTGCTTTTTACACTTTTTATTAAATATTTACAAAGAAATTCTGATTAAAAATTTTCTGCTTAGTCAGTCTTCTTCAGGGTTCTAGCGCTCAACAGGATTCAGTTTAAAAAACTGTACCTCGTCGATCTTGATCAAGAGTTATTGATGGTCAAAGTTTTGAAGAAAAAGTATTTTTTTGCCCAGTAGTGGGATGTCGAAAAATTTTTCTAAAGCCGGTTTTATTGTGTGTGTTACAGTATCTACCTTCAGTAAATTTTTCAGCTCGCTGGGGTGGCTGGATCTGCGACCACGTGCCACGTGGTTTTGTGGTTTTCCGGATTTTCCAGGAGCGCCGCAGGCGCACGGCTGCTAAACTGGCGCGCAGATGTTAGGCACCGATAAGATACACCTGATGGTGGTTTTTTCTTCACACAATATCACTGCATAGCACTTTTATGACATAAAAACTAAACTTTTTCACGTTTAACTTTAAATTTTTTGAGTTTTTCACTTTTCCTACTTCAGCCGCGCGCGTGCGGGTGAATCTCGCGTTGCCGATGTATGGCACTCGCGATCGCGCTTCTATGGACACTTGAATCACTCAGATAAGTTGACAATGTCCGAAGATATGAATTTTTTACTGCGCAGCTAAAGAAAAACGTGGTGTTCTCGAGTGTATCTCAAGGCTGACTCTGTGAGCGGTTAGAACCGCTCAGGTCGAGCCACCCCATTTGAACTAAGATGTAGATAGAGGCAGAGACACAAAAATACATTTGAAGAACTAGGACTTTAAAATAGCTGATGTTTTCTAACTTCGCTTCGTCGTCTCATCTCAGGGCCAGTCCAGTTTAAAAGGCCGAATTCCCTCCCATAATGATACTAGGTCCTAAGCACAACTTTCACACTACGAAAGATATCTCAATAGATAACCACAGTGTCACATGACATGGGTATATGATTTCCACTCATGCTTTCCATCAGGTAGAGTAGAATGATTTTATCTGACTTAAAATAAAAAAAAATATAAAGTACCTACGTATTTTATGGCTAGACCTCTCAAGTATAACGCTTAAGGTTCAAGCACATTATGTCGAGCCGCAGCGTGTCGGGGCGGAGCGCAAAAATCCGCTCAAATCGCTTGAATACAAATTGTATGAATTATCGCACACTGTGTCGGGCCGCAGCGGCTCACATTATTGCGACGCGGATTTGCGTCCGTGCGATGCGGCCCGCCCCGCCCCGCTGCGCCCCGTCAACAGTGTGCTATAGCAAGCGGATTGGTGGTTATTTTACTATTTCGAATAATTGAAAATATCGATCAGGAGTCATACGAAAATATCCCCAAAACTTGTCTTTGTCTGCTAAAAGATCGAGAAAAAGATGATGGTATTCGCCGTATACCTTTCTCTTGGAACGAATAGGATGTATCCATATTTGACGTTTTCTTTTTCGACGAACTTCTGGTCTATGCTGTTCATTAACTTCTTCTTCTAACAGCAGGCAAAAAAAAGAAAGTTCTTCGTCCGAGCTATCCAGGGGATATAGTCACCTATACATGAACAATGTAATGGATCAAGAAGATGCAGTCCATTATCCACAGGAATTTCTTAATTCTTTAAACCCGAGTGGCCTCCCCCACATTCTCTCAAGTTAAAAATTGGTGCCCACATTATTTTACTTAGAAATCCATATTTATGTAACGGGACTCAACTTCAGGTTAAATTTCTTCGCAATAACGTGATCGTTGCAACAATTTTGACTGGTCCAGCGGTTGGTCAAACATTACTTATACCTCGGATCCCAATGATTCGAAATGATTTGCCTTTTCATTTTAAAAGAGTCCAATTCTCAATTAAATTATTTTTTGCCGTAACGATAAATAAATCACAGGGGCAAACATTTAAATATGTAGGATTAGATTTACGGCAAGACTGTTTTTCGCACGGCCGACTATATGTCGCGTTGTCAAGATCACGTTGCGGAAACAATCAATATATTTTTCTGCCACAAGAAAATAAAACGAAAAAGATAATTTACTCAGAAGTACTTTAAAATAATATTTTAACCCGGTTTAAAGTGGACGGACACTCCCGCCTGTAGTCGTAATTCTTATGTGTGTGGCTGAATGTCGAACAGATAGACAGCTATTGGGTGCGACTTATATAATTTAAATTTAATCTATTTTTTTCTTAATATTATAAAGCTGAAAAGTTTGGTTGTTTGTTATGAACGCGGTAATCTCGGGAAATACTGATCTGATATGAAAACTGTTTAAATATTCAATAGTCTATTTATTGAGGGAGGCTTTAATAAAAGCAATATTTTATCTCGGTATTTCCACGGAAACGAGAAAAACGCGGGTGAAACCGCGGGGCACGGCTAGTTTGTAATAAGCTTGCTTACATAATGTGCGTTTTACAACATTTTTAAATAGTTTCTCTGTTAAATCTAGTATGTTTTGAGGTATTTTATATAAAATTTAATACAGTACCCCATAAAAGATGTATGCACTTTTGAGAGTCTAAAACGTGGTTGAATTAATTTATCTTTATTCCTAGTATTATACCCATGTCTATCACATCTTTGATTGAAGATGAAATTCAAGCGATTTGAGCGGATTTTTGCGCTTTTGCGCTCCTCCCCGACACGCTGCGGCCCGACATAATGTGCTCGAACCTTTAGTGTTATCTTGGATATAGGCTTTGGTTATACATAGATGATAGCATATCATTGGTAATAAATTAGGCACTAAGATACGAAATCTGTTTGTAATGGTAGGGTTCTTCTAACAACAGGATAAGGGGTCTACTATACAAACACGATCATTCTGTTGTCTCTGGTTGTATTTTTTTTTCTAAAATATGTATGTATGTATTCAGGTGTATATAAGTAAATTTGTTTAGAAATATTCGTGCCCTATATACACGTTTAAATTAAGAGGGACTAAAATTACAGTTGTGAAAATGTGGGCGTGTAATAACTTATTTATCTTTCAAGGGATAAAGTACGTCACTATAGAATGATGGATGGATTTAAGCTTTGTATAGAAATGTTAAATAAAATATTTAAGTTTATCGCTAATTTAAAATTATATGATTATATAGTATAGTTATAATGTGTATTTTAAATGTAATGTATAGGTAAGAAAAAAAATGTACCTACTCTAAAATCAAAATGCTGTTATTATAAGTAGATCTTTTCTTTTGAAACGCTACATTGCTGACTCTAATTGTACGGTTCCAAAATGTCATTGTTATGGAGAAAAATCGGCAAGAAACCTAATATATTACTTTAAAAAAACTGATTTATAATCCTCGTACCAATAGTACAAGAAATCTGTAAAAATAAATTTGACTGCCTTCTAGTGATTAGCGTCAAGCTTCAAGAGGTCTCGCGTTCGATTTCCGGGTCGAACCAAATGTGATTTGCAAACAATTGTTTCGGAGTTCTTTTACTGTATAACGGTGAAACGTGACATCGACCTGACCCGAGGATTACTCTGTTCAACATGGGGTGAATCTTAGTCAGTGGCACGCAATAGGGACTCCATAAGCCGATGCGTTTATGGAGATCCACCCGACTGCCGAGGTAGGCCGCCGCGGGATTTAATAGATAGACCGAGTTCTCCGGGAGCCCTACACATGCCTTTCGTCTCCCCACGGAGGGTATGGTGCGAAATGCATTTCCTTTCTTCCAAAACATTTTCTATTCATACTCTTCTCCTATTGGTGGCTTGATGATTAGCGGATAGCTTTTAGCCTTCCTCGATAAATGGACATGGTTTATCAAACCGAACCAGTAGTTCTTGAGATAAGCACGTTTATGTAAACAAACAAACTCTTCAGCTTTTTCAATTTAATTATAGATTTATGTGCACTATATGCCTATGTGTTTAGAAAGATATCGGTATGTTTGTCAGAAGTCTGGATAGGTACTATACTTTACCTTTTATTACCCACTTTCAAGCTAGTTTGCTCTTAGCGCCTTACATAATCTTATTGCAATGCTCAACTCGACGTAATACGCCTTTTAGGTGAACTACATACACGTTGGCGGTCGCCACGCTACCTCCTACAGCGCCAAGTAGTTTGTAGTTTGTAGGTTCAAATCCCATTTAGGACAACACTTTGTGTGATCTACAATTGTTGTTCTGAGTTTGGGTGTTCTTTGTGTACGTTTCTAAGGTCTTGTCTTTTATAGAAAGAAAGAAAAGAGGAGCATATTCATACCCGTGAGTGCCATGCTATTGTAAAAAAAGGTCGGCTTGAACGGAGTAACATAATAACCTCACAGAAAGTCAGTGTTAACCCATTCTTTCGTTGCTTTCACCAAGTGAGTTAAAATAAAGGAGAACAATCCCCCCCCTCCCGAAACCTGATGCTAGAGAGGTGAATCAAGGGGGGATACAGTTAAAGATGGGCCGCAATAATTATTTACCTACCAGGTTAGTTTGCATGTTCGCCCCTAAACTATAAAATCATGCGTCCTTAGTTATCTGAGTTACTAAAAATTCAATACGGGATTAGGGACCTAAGTTTATTAAATTTGCTAAGGTAAGATCGGTTTATTATGTATCATATCAGTCTAAACTTTCATCACATTTACACACGTTGTCTGTTTATATCCCGCTCCCCTAGCCAAGTTGCAAATGATTTTCGATTACTATTCCTATTTTCTCTTGTTTCATTATCTAATATTTGTTTTGATCACGTGACTGGGTGACGTTAGCCATGAAACAAGAGAATAGAGAAATAGAACAGAAAACGAAAAGCGTTTGCAATGTGGCCGTCAGGACGATTCATCACATAATTATTCGAGCTAGATGTTAATGGAACCCAGCTCTGATTTAGTAGTTGTCACTGACTACTAGGCTCTAAAATGTGGTCCTTATACCTAATACCTTCAACGACAAGAATATATCAGGCTGTCAGCGCAAAAGTGGCCTAACCTTGAGACAAACATTATGAAAATAATAGGTTTTGTATAATCACGAATTTCACATTCATTTGCATATAATTTATTGTAGAGGATTTTAGTCCATAAGCATATTTTATGCAATTACCGTCCTAAATTCTTCAGAATGAAGTTTGTTATTTTGAAATAAATCCATATATTTGTAATACTTGTGTGGCTTAGGCCACTTTTGCATTTAAAGTTCTTTTACCGATTCACCACTATAACCAAGGTTAGGCCGTTTATAAAAGATGTTAGTACTGGATACTTCCGGTTTTATCAAAAAAAAACTTAACCCATTAGAGGTCAAACGCAAATTACCAATCATCTTCCTAGCCTTTATTCCCAAGTTTATTTGGGGTCGGCTACTAGTTCAACAGGTTTTACCTGAATTTCAGTTTTTCCACGGAGCGACTGGCATCGGACTTCCGCAACCGTAAGGGAGAACTGAAATTCGAAGATTGAACTAGTTTTCAATATATTTAAGGGTAATGAGTTCCCGATAACCATTGCCATAGATGTTCATGACAACCGGGACCGACGGCTTTACGTGCTCTCCGAGGCACGGGCGTGAATCACCTCCAAACTTCAAAACTCCGGGTTGCTATTAGGATTTCCTAAGAAAAACCCAAAAACACTTTTGTCCCGACCCGGGATTTGAACCTGAGACCTCTTGATTAGCAGTTGCATACGCTAACCACTAAACCAACGAGGCAGTTTTTTTTTAATATTGGTAAACGCAAATTACCAATATGAAAAAAATATCTTTACTTCTATATTGAAATAAGGATACAAAAACAGCAAATATAAGTGAAAAATTAAAATAATTTAGTTTTCATATAATTTCAGGGTTGTACCGAATTGAGTACACTGACCGCTTTAGTATGAAAACTTTCAGAATAGGTTTTTTCGGCCTAAAGTGTTTTAGACACTTTTAACATTGCCAGGGTGCTCTTGAATAATAAAAGACACATTACAAATACCTACATATTTATAAATTTCGTGGAGTAATGTAAAATTCATCTCGGAGTAGTCCTTCGATTAATGGTGCAAGCGGGCACGACATTCTCGATTTTTTATCAAAATATCGCCATTCACTGCTGAACAAAGGTCTCCCCCAAGGAGCTTCAGACACCTCGATCACGTAGGCATTCTATATCAATCCTTTGATAAACACCCTACATTAGGTTCATTGCGGTCTCCACTCTAAGATATAAGTATTATCGTTTCCAGCGACAATCAGTCTACCTGTCCTGTTATAACATATTATTATAAAAATTAGGTTTTGCCCATTGACTTGATGCTTCTTATGATTATTATTACACGGAATAGACATAAATTAGAACACAGTCATGTCTAACATAGCTAGATAATACAACGCGAAATTCTAATCGACTTTATTAACACCTCGTATACCTATATTTTGAGTAGGTTTTGAAATTAACTTATAATCCTTACATTTGGCTTCTCTATTTTTTGATGACGACACCTAGATATGAATTCCTAGATTCTACTTCACATATAATAAAAGTTTATCCTTTTTGTCACAACTGTAGTTATATATGGCATGTTCGTTATTCTTCATTTATTTTGTGTTAGTGAACGTTTTAGTCACATTTTTAATTCCAATAAAAATATTACAGTTTGAGAAGTTGAAGAATTAAGTTTTATACATTTCCAGAAATTCAGGTTCGGATCCGGAGTAGGTAGATCTTCACTCTCGTCGTACGTACACTTCGTCATTACAGCAGCCTGTCCCGCCAAAAATTTGTGATGACGGTATGCAAAAATAGCCTAAGCGGCTTAGGCCACTCTTGCATTACGATTAATAAAAAAATAATAAATTCAAAAACTAGTTTTGCAGCGTAACTTTTACTGAGGATAATAAATTAAAGATAGGCCGATTTAGCATGATATTTTATCAGATTTTGGATCACTTTTTGTAGTTAAGTCGGAATATGGAAAATTGTGGGTTAGGCCGTTTCTGCGCTGACGGCCTCATATACACTATTGAAGATAGAAATTGGATGTCAGAAGGCATTGTAGACATAGCGTGTAATTTTCTGCACGGGTCCGACACGATCTCTATTAATTTAATTAGCTTTATTAATTAGTTATTTTATTAGCAAGTACATACTTTAGCACAATACAAGTTTAAGCAAGCCTAGCCAGTTTAGTCAATCACCAAGAAGATAGGTAGCCATGTAGAGGAAAGAGTGTCCCTCCAACACAAAGACAGTATCCTCTGACCAGGCGAGGTGATCGTACCTGTCGTGCCACTGCCCAACACTTGATATTCGACAGTTATATATGTATATGCTAATCATCGTGAGAATTTCTATATCGCGATACAGGATTTGTAGTTAGCGCGTGTGGTTCGTTACACCGTAGTTCGGTGTATCTTCGATATATGGCGCTGTCGTATGTGTTTGTTGCGCTGCATGTGGAGTGCACCAGGAACACATTCGATGCTAGGAGTAAAGCTGGATATTAGTCCAGCTTTACTCCAACACGTAACGATTACCAAGGAATGTATGGCAACGAGGACCCGTAGTTTACGTTGTCTTCGAACCACGCTTTTTATAATAATCTCGTTTTTCATTAAATAAAACCAGTAGATAAATAATAACCATTCACCTCTCAAAACATGTATTTAAGAATTAAAAATACATAATAACCACTGTAATATATTCACAATAAAATATTTTTAGACACAAAACGACTTAGGAACTCAGGACAGTCTAAGTCATGTCGAAGAAGCTTCAAAATAAATATAAAGTCAGCTATTTCACGTCATTTACTGAACAGTAAGATGTGAAAATTACGAGCGCAATACGAAATCTTTTGCTGGCAACACAAGTATTTAATAAATTAAAATAAAAAACTGCGGGATTGCTACCATGTACCTTTTTAGGGTTCCGAAGTTCATAACTCGGAACCCTTATAGATTCGTCATGTCCGTCTGTCCGTCCGTCCGTCCGTCCGTCCGTCCGTCCGTCCGTCCGTCCGTCCTCGACTTACCGTCCAAACGGTAAGTGCTAGAAAGATGAAACTTTGCATGAATACGTGTTGTAATTACGTCGACAAAGTGCTACAATAAAATTATGAAAAATAATTTTATTTGGCGTACCTCCCCTACACGTAAAGTGGGGATGTTATTTTTTTTCTCGCGGCTACCCCATCGTGTGGGGTATCATTAGATAGGTCTTTTAAAAAGAATATAGGGTTTCTAAGACGATTTTTTGATTTAGGTATCTGTTTGCGAGATATTTCACTTTAAAGGGCACTTTTTTGTAAAAACAGGGCGTCCCCCCCCCTCTAAAAGCTAAACGGCTGGCTCAAAAAATCTAAAAAAAATCGTGATTGTGGTCCATCTAATGAACTTTGAAGGAAAACTATAACGGAGTAGATGAATTTCTTAGTTCAGGAGTTATAAAGGCTTATCTGGTAAAATGCGCTCACTTGGAAAACGTCATACAAAATTAACGTATTAATACGTAAACATAACAATTATCTATTGGATACGATTTTAAATCCACGTACCATTATAGGTGACTGAGGAACCCTTTCCTGTGCTTGGCCTGACACGCACTTGGCCGATTTTTGTTAATGGTACCGGGGACGATCGTAATAAAAGACTGCAAAAGAGGGTAGACCGATATGTCTGCAAATAACATCCCACCCGCAAGATCTTCAGTTACTCCGTGATCATGGCGCTTACAACAGTGCCAAAATATCGGATACTCCATTAACAAAGAGGTACATGGTAGCAATCCCGCAGATTTATATTTTAATTTACAAAAAAAAGTATGTTTATGTATTTATATCAGTCGTTTAGTACCCATAATACAAGCTCTGCTTACTTTGGGACTAAATGATGTTGTGTGTAAGTTGTCCAAATATTTATTTATTTATTTAATATTACTGACCATGAAAGTTTAAAACAATATATTTGATAAATATCTTTTATACTACACCTGATCGGAACAGTATTCATTATTCCCTGAAAATGAAAAGAGAAAGTTAGTATTTTCCTTGACCTAAAATAAGCGGGAGGAAAAAATGTATGAAAATCCATTTCTAACGTGTTTTAGCGGGAGAGAAAGTTGTATGAATTTTCATTTCTCATGTGTTATCTTATCTATGGCGCGCGCCTGCCCAAAGAGTTTTCATCTAATTTAAATATGGAATCTCCGTGCCACTGACATCCTTTTGTGAAGAATAAAAAAAAACAAAAGAAGCGCGAAATATTTATGAATATTATGTCAAATTCTAAGCTAAATTGTGTCTTACATGGTGTCTTACGTTTTGATTTTATTTTATAAATACTTTAAATGTTCCTCACAGGTGTAGTATAAAGCACTGTGTAGCACTCGGGTGAAAGTCCCATTCCTACCTCGGGAGTATTGTGGCCCTAGGCTGCGCCTTCAGGCCACAAACTGCTCCCTCGCTAGTAATCGGTTCCTTTCCTCCCTCGGTGAACAATGTACTATTGTATGTCCTCCAAACGATCAATATATGTCTTGTAACGTGGTTACGTTCTCGTGACATAAGCAATATGTTAGACAAGGATAGCGAACAGTACCTGAAAGGTGGCTTTCCATGGAATAGTTTGGTTTAAGGGGCAGGTTGAGAGGTTAAAATAAATACAACAAATATTTTAAGTTTTATAGAATTTTATTAGTTTTAAGAGAAAATAACATAACACACTTGTAAAAATCATCATATTTAGTTTATTTTTAGTCAAATATTCGCAATCATCTATAGATTGAGATGCATACATACAATTTGTATGTTTCACATAGTTTGTAGGTTAGGTGTAGGTAGTTGAATATTTTTTTGAATTTTAATTAGTTTTGAGTAGAGGTGTGGTCAAATATCAAGGTTTTTTATACGTAAAAATAAAATAGTATTTATTACCCGACTAAGTATCAAGGCAGGGTAATGTTTTTTACAGTCTATGTATGTTTGTGTGATCCACCGTAGTGTCACTACTAAATCTTTTTTAATGAATGAGGTGTCAATTGATTAATAATAATGACCTGGGTAACATAGGCTAGACGAGTATATAATAAAAATTTTATTCGATAGATATTTTATATTCTACCCGCAAAAAAATTACGTACTTGGTTTTTTAAACATTATTTTTAAGGTTCCGTTTTTAATTCGTCATGTCTGTCCGTCCGTATGTCACAGCCACTTTTTTCCGAAACTATAAGAGCTATACTGTTGAAACTTGGTCAGTAGATGTATTCTGTGAACCGCATTAATATTTTTTCACAAAAACAGAAAAAAAGCAATACATTTTGGGAGTCCCCATACTTAGAACTGAAACTCAAATTTTTATTTTCATCAAAACCATACGTGTGGGGTTCTATGGATAGGTCTTCAAAAATGATATTGAGGTTTCTAATATATTTTTTTTCTAAACTTAATAGTTTGCGCGAGAGACACTTCCAAGGTGGTAAAATGTCTTCCCCCCCCCCCCGTCTAACTTCTAAAATAAGAGAGTGATAAATCTAAAAAAATATATGATGTACATTACCATGCAATCAACGAAAATGAGTTTGAACGAGATCTAGTAAGTAGTTTTTTTTTATTACGTCATAAATCATAAACCGCAATTTTAAATTCTTTCAATCAAAACACTATTATTATGACATCGATTCAACGAACTACAAAAACTTTTATATGATGTTACTTGCTGCTACGGAATCCTTCATGGGCGAATCCGACTCGCACTTGGCCTCTTTTTTAAACATTATTTTTTAATTTAGATAGTAGAGCCACGCTGATTTCAGCACGAATGGGCCGGTTTGACCGGGGCAGTACTACCCTCATATAGAAGACCAACATCATTCACCGGAGACCAGTAGAGTGACAGAAATATCTTACTAAGTTGCCATGGTGTGGGTCACAATGCTGCATTATATGCATTCAAAATTTGAATTTTGACTTACGGATTATCAGTTGATAGATTTGTTTAATATTTTTTATATAAGCCTGCCAAACTGACTACTCTGTCTGTGTAATTGATAAAGTTTGTAAATTTAAGTACCCAGGTCTATAGGCCAATGTCATCCTCCGTAAAAGAACAAACTGCGTTAAAATGTTATACCTTTGTGTGTAGTCATTATTAAAGAGGTATGCGGATGGGTCGTTTTAAGTACGTAAGATTATTTGCACGGTTTGCCTAGTGGTTTAAGGCGTCTCCACGCTTTCTACTTCGTCAGGTGTCGTGGGTTCTAATCTTACGTGGGTCAACACTTTGTGTGATTCGCAAATTGTTGTTCTGAGTCTGGATGTTCTTTATGTTCATTTCATGTATGTTTGTAAAGTCCCCGCGACACAGGATTTATATTCCTAATGCGGGAGTAGTCTTATATAAAATAAAAAAAAACTTAATACTAAGGAACCATTCATAAAATTATGTCATACCCTAAATGAATTGTGAGGTGTGTTTTGAACTCCTAAGTTCCGTTTAAGTTAGATATTTTCAATACCTAATATATATTAGTAAAAAAGTAACAAAAAATTAAGATAGTGATATAATTCATTGCTTGTTTTTGTTAGAAAGTGGGGGTTTCATATAGGCACCAGCTGTGACAAGTTTGGAATAAAATAAACCGTAAAATTTGTGTAACATAATTTATGGATGAACCCTTAACAATATGACTACCTCGAAATATGACCACACCGTTTCAAAACACTCTGATACGATGATCAATAGAAAATACTTCTTTTACTTGTATGGCTAACCTAGGGCAGTTCCGGTAGGAGTGTAAGAGTGGCAGCTCTACCGCGAGGAAGTAGATCGCTTGCGAGAGGAACGAGGAGAGCGGGAGCGACGTCTGGTGCTGCGCTGGCGACTCCTGGAGACCACATTTAGTAAGGTCAATATTTCACACGTCTGACACACAACGCCAACGAAAAAAAAGTAGAAACCACTTAGTTTGATGCTAGACATCAAACTAAGTGGTTTCTACTTTTGTAAATTCATCTTACACATACAAAAAACGTCAAGAAGGAAACTATTATTTGTAGATTAAACAAACATTTGTTTTGACCCAGGATTTGAACCCGAGACCTCAAGCCCATCATCTTCAACAGCCTTTAACAGTCCACTGCTGGACATAGGCCTGTCCTTAGAAAGGAGGTTTTGGCCTACTATACCACGCTGGCCAGATGGGTTGGTATAGGGTTGGTTTCAAGTTTTCCTTCTCTTTGCATCGATGTTGTCTTGCGTAGTTTATCCCTTAGTCGCCTTTTACGACACCCGCGGGATGAATAGGGGTGGTGACACTCTGTATTCTTAATCCGTCACCACACGGACAAAGTCCATACACACCACATAAAGAAAAAAGAGAGATGGCAAAGAAGATTTTGTAGATAAATATCTATTGAAGACAACATTATGGTTCATCAGAAGACCTAGTGTGAGCTGATTTCATATCGACTGACTCTCGACGACATGCGCTGTGTTACGATTTGTGAAAATTCCAACATAATATTTACGTAAATGTAAATTGGGGTGTAAAAAACAAACCAGAACGTTTAAATAAATAAATAAAATAACTTAAGTTTACCTAGATCTGCTACGTCTCTTACGATCTTTTTCAGAAGATCGTCGGCGTCTTTTATTCTTGTCGTCGTCTGAATCGGAGCTATGCGAGTGGGACGATTCTCTCTTCTTCTTTACTTCTAATAATAAAAACACATGTCATACATGAAAAATGACATAACTGTATACAACAAAGGACACAATAAAAAGAGTTTTTTTTTTCAACTTTCCCTATACTACTTGCCTAAAATTAAATAGATTGGTCAATCATATAGTGTATATGTTTATTGGTGAATCCAAATAGCGTGCGCTCGTTTATCATCATTTGCATCGTTGGTTAATTCAAATAATGTGGGCTCAATCATCATCATCAATCATCAACAGCCTTTAGCAGTCCACTACTGGACATAGGCCTCTCCTTTGAAAGGAGGTTTTGGCCTACTATACTACGCTGGCCAGACGGGTTGGTAAAGGGTTTGTTTTAAGTTTTCCTTCTCTTGGCAGTGATGTTAGCTGCTTATTTTGTTCCTTTAGTCGCCTTTTACGACACCCATGAAATGAATAGGGGTGGTGACACTTTGTATTCTTAATCCGTCACCACACGGACCAATACAAGTACAACTCAATAATGAATGTAAATAGCATCCGTTTAAATTAAATAACGCGAGCTTGTTGGTCAATCATTTGCACGGCCTCCATTCGCTGGTGAATGCAATGCCAATGAGAAGCATCTCACTATGCCGCCATAGTTACACATTGCTGCAATGTCTTTCCTAATAACTAAGATAATGGCTCTTGGTTTCATGCTTTCCATTAGGCAGAGTAGACATTTTGGAAGTCTTCATATAAAAAAATATTCTTAAATAGCAAGAAAGCGAGTGAAAAGTTATTTTACTCAGTATTACCAGGGGGGTGTCACTCCGCAGTTTAGGTATAGTCGGCCGGCTGCCTGCCGGGTCCGACACGCCGGTCGAACAGACATCGTCAGAACAGTTAATAGTTACACGATAGAAAGAGACGCAATTGTAGGTAAATATAATCGTAGTGATTCGGCGCCGTGCGATCTGAATTGAACTTAATCTTTTGACACCGAGGGTATCTATAACTTTAATTTACTTTTCGGAGTGAGTCTTCTGTACTGGTACTATTATGTATTCACTTTGATCGGTCGGTAGTCGGTAGTAGCGGTTGCGAGCTAGGATTGTAATTCATTTAAAAATAATATACTAGTTTTGTGGCATTAATTTATTTGTTAGAAATTCTACTGTGTTCTATAAACAATTATACAGTGTTCTCAAGACATATAGTATCGTTTTATCTTAAATATACTAATATAACATAAACACAAATCATATCAGTGAAAAAATCTACCCTATTATATAAATAAAAAAAAGAGAAGTGAAGTTATATCAAAAGTCTGCATCTGTGTGAACCTTATTCGCATAGGCCTGGGCGTGTAGTCGAAGTGCTAATCAAGGGCAAAGTGAAAAACCCGTGTAGTGAGCCTGAAATACAGCCTTAAATACACAACGACAGCAACGCCATCTGTTGCCGAATAGACGGACTACTCCTTTTCATTGACGGACAGATTCATAGAATGGCAAACTGTGCAGCGTGTGGCAAATTCGTGTCTTCCAAGAGTGTCGCGGTATGCTGCAGGTGTACTAAAAAATATCACATGTCCTGTGTCAATGAAACGAAGATAAACAAGGAATGGCAGTGCCAGGACTGCAGGGGAAAACTTGCCAAAGACCGCGACCAACCAGTTTGCGACGACGAGAGTAAGGGTTCCCCCGTCAGCTCGTATGACTCCTCGCGGTCTGTCACTGGCTCTGGAGATAGGGAACAAGAGCGAACAGCTGATATTGTCCGCGAGTTACAGCTGATGAGAGCGGAGATGAGAGAAATGAGAGAGGACATGAAAACGGAGTTACGGGAGATCCGTTTTGAAGTGAGTGACCTCCGTCAAGCAGTAGCTACATCCAGAAAAAAGCTCGACGGCCTGGAGAGTCGTTTGGAAGACCTCGAGAGGAGGCAGGCTGTCTCGCCGGGAGTTGCGGTGGATCAGCTGGAAGATGCGGTGAAGCGGTTGCAAATGGAGCTCGGCGAAAGAGAGCAGGAACTGCTGCTCTCTGACGTCGAGATATCGAACCTCCCTGAGAGTCCCGGTGAGAACGTCTTGCACACTGTGGAACTGGTTGCCAAAAAGTTAGGAGTAACCTTAGAAGCGCGGGACATAGTGTTTGCGGAGCGCGTGGGCCCCCGTGTGGAGCGGTTACGCGAGTCGGGGGCTGCGGCGGGCGGGGCGAGGTGCCGCCACATCGTGGTACGGCTGGCGCGGCGCGGGCTGCGGGACGAGCTGCTGCGGAGCGCGCGGGTGAGGCGCGGGGCCTCTTCAGCCGACCTCGGCATCGACGCGCCCCCGCGTCATTTCTACCTTAACGAGAGGCTCACCAGAAGCAACAGGGCTCTGTTCTACCGCACTCGACAGGCGGCTGCTGGTCGGGGTTGGAAGTTCACGTGGACGAGTCGCGGTAAAATCTTAACAAGGGAAGCTGAAGGAAAACGCACCCACGTAGTACGCTCGGGGACTGACCTTGAACAGGTTTTCGGTAGGGAAATTGTCACGACCGATAAGGAATAGCCCATCTTTAAAGTGTCTCTGTGCACATGTGTCATGCATAAATAATAGATATGACAAGGTATTACCACTATTATATGAAACTAAAATAGGTATGTGGAGTATACTTCACTTTTTACTTGAAAATTTCCTTAACTGGGCTACTTTTGTGCTGGTGTTGGTGGTGGTACATACATCTAGAACTTTTACAGTTTTAAAAACATATTTACAAACAATTATTTTAAAAAAATTATACACAGTAGCTTGTAACACATATTTATATACAAATACTTATAAACGTTCTTCTTACATAAGGGCATTGGAGGAAAAAATATATGAGAATAAACTTGTGAATTATGAAACATGCAATAAATACTTTTTATACCTTGGAAAGAGAAAATTAAATAACATGTTTCCAATATACAACATCCTAATATATATTATGATCTTCCTCCATGTCATACTTCTAATAAAAATAACCATTATTTTATTTAAGTTAAGATTAGTGTTATATATTATTAAGTTAATTTTAGTTACAGTATATATGAATTTTCATACATGGCCTAATGCTATGGTGGTTTACATGATGACTGCCTGCAAACAGATAGATATAATTAGTTTAATTGAATATAACTATTATTTAAATATTTTAACTCTTCATTTAAGATGAACGGTAGGAAATTTTTAAAGTTTGGTCTTCTTAATGCAGGTTCACTGGGAACTAAACATGATGAGTTTTTGTTGGCAATGAGTCTACATTCAGTCGACATCATGGCCATTAACGAGACTTGGTTGAGGCCAGGTGAGGAGGGGAGGGCACCAACTGTGCCGGGCTATAGACTGAGGCACATCCCAAGACCGAAATCTGTCAAGGGTGGTCGCGGTGGGGGCGTCGGTTATTATATAAAAAATGAAATTAAAGTGCAGACTAGGAGTCACCCCGCACATAAGGAGGTAGAGCAGTACTGGCTTTCACTAACTGGGAAAAAACTCTTAGTGGGCACAGCCTACAGGCCCCCCTGGTTGTGTGTTGACACATTCCTAGACAGTCTGACTGACAGCATCAGTGCACTGGCCCCTTTTGATTTTACTATACTCATGGGTGATTTTAACATTAATATGCTAGATCAGTGCAATATAAATACTAAAAAACTGCAACAGTTCTTATACTATACCAATATGCATCAAGTAGTTAATAGTCCAACACATTTTATAGGAAATAGCAGCACTTTGATAGATGTTATATGTACAGACATTAGTGTGAGAAATGTAGTAGTGAATCATGTTCCCGAGCTAGGTAACCATTCAATAGTGACATGTGAGTCAGTGTTTAGGAAAGAGAAGGTCAAACCCAGACTGATTACATACAGACCATTCAAAAACATTTTGCCCATCCATTTTAATACAGATCTGGAACATATTCCATGGCGGGCCCTAGCTTTGCAGGATGGGGTGGATGCCATGGTTGAGGGTCTGTCAGAACATTTGATACAGTTGTTTGATCACCACGCTCCTGTAAAGCACTCATTTTTCAGGACTGACTGTACCCCATGGGTGACAGACAATATTAAATTGATCTTCGGCTTGAGAGACAGGGCTAGGAAAGTGTATCAGCAAACAAAGTTACAGTCAAAAAAGAGATATTATCTGGACCTTAAACAACAAGCTAAGATAGCTCTTCAAAATGAAAAATCTGCATATTTCACATTTAATATAAATAATAACATAAATAATCCAGGCTCTTTGTGGAAAAATCTAAAAAATAAAGTGTTACCATCACATAAACCTAAATTCTTGCCAGATCATTTCAATAGTCCAGATGATATCAACAAAGACTTTTTGAAAATACCAGGTGATTGTAGAGTGAAAATATCCAAATTAACATATTATGAGTTTCACAGATACAAGCCGGACCTGTCTTTCAATCTGAAACCTGTAGATCAGAGTGACATACTTGGTATTTTGAAGAATATTAAGACAAGTGCCATGGGTGTAGATAAGATAAACATTGACATGATAACACTCACATTACCTTACTCATTGGACATTATAACAGACATAGTCAACACTTCTATTGTCACACACACATTCCCAAACATGTGGAAACATTCTATAGTCCGACCAATACCTAAGACAATTCTTCCAGATACTACAAAAGACCTGCGACCTATCAGTATCCTATCCTGTCTATCAAAGGTATTGGAAAGGGTGGTATATAGACAGGTCATGAAATACCTTGAGGACAATGGTGTCCTCCCAGATAAACAATCTGGATTCAGAAAAGGATGTGGAACAGCAACGGCCTTGTGTGATGTGGTGGGTACCATCCTGGAAGCTAGGGATCGCGGGGAGGGAACAATACTTGCCCTGCTAGATTACTCCCGTGCATTCGATGCAATAGATACATCTCTACTCCTGTCCAAGTTGGCGTATTACGGATTTGACCCTGACACCATACGGTGGTTTCACAGCTACCTCTCTAATAGGTCACAGCACGTAGAAATACAAAAAGAAGATGGATCAGTTTTGTCTTCCGCCCCCCTGGCTGTGACCAGAGGAGTTCCTCAGGGTTCCATTCTGGGGCCTCTTTTGTTTATTCTGTACACAGCTGACATAACTGATTGTTTCCTAAATTGCAAATACCATATGTACGCAGATGATACTCAGCTGTTTCTAACTTTCAAGCCCAATGAAACCGGTTCTGCAGTGAACAGGATAAACGAAGACCTTGAAAGGGTAACTAGGTGGTCTATGGAACACTCATTAGTTTTAAATCCAGCAAAGTCCAAGTTTATGATACTAGGTAGTAAGGGGCAAATCCAGTCTATTCTACAAAACAACCCTATCATTATTTTGAATGGACAACAAATCACTAGGGTAACTGAAGCTAATAATCTGGGACTGCTGATGGACCCAGAGCTAAGGTTTGAAGCTCACATTAATAAAATGGTTCAAAATTGTTTCTACAGACTTAAAATTCTATATAACATCCGTGACTACCTTAGTATACCTCTTAGAAAACAACTAATGGACACTTTAGTATTAGCCAAATTTAATTATTGTGATGTGGTATATGGTCCTTGTTTACTGGCTAGAACAAAAACTTTAATACAAAGGGTTCAAAATGCTTGTGCTCGTTATAGTTTTAAAATCCCCAGACGTCATCATGTAACACCATACTTAAATGACCATAGCATTTTAAAGATGGAGGCCAGAAGAAAGCTGCATTTAGCCAGCTTACTGTTTGGTGTAATTAATAAGGGTAGTCCTGCTTACTTAAGTGAGAAAATAGACTGGAGACATAACCATTTCTCATACTCCATCAGACCTTCAGCTAGGGCACTCAGCATACCGGGACACAGAACTGCAGCATTTCGTGGTTGCTTTAAATATGCAGCGACAAAATGCTGGAACACAATACCACCGCCACTAAGGGACCTAAAATCCATATTCTCTTTTAGAAATAATTTAAGAAAGTACTACCTAGAACATCAAAAACAACAAGCTATGACCATGTCTACTTACCTATAGATTATGATCCATCAACAATATATTTCCAGCATGAGTGTAAAGGATATGTAAACATGAACTTGCTTCCCAGCTTAGTGTCCTGGTATGATGTTGAAATTAAAATTTTAGTTTATATTTCTGATTTAGATAGTGATTTCTGATGTAATTTTGTTTGTCTCATTTTTTTCTTTTTTCTTTTTATGTTTATTTTCTTTTTGTCCAGCTGTTTGAATTTCTCAAGGTTATGTGCCTAAAATAACAATACAGGATAATGATATTCCCATTAGCGTAACTGCACCTTGGCTTTATTGTGGGTGGGTATTTGCAAATTACTGAGTAAATTGCAAATATTAATACTTACCAAAACCCAAGTATATTACTGCAATTTCTTGCAATTAAAGTATAATATTTAAGCATCTTTTAAGTATAGGTATTATAGTTATAAGATGCAACTGCAGCTATCGGCTTCGGGTCGACTGTTACGGTGGGCACTGAAAATCAGTATTGTAATGGTTCATTCCCATTGCAAATAACGCTGAGTGTCCAACCATTTTGTTCCAGACACAGCGTACAACCCCAACTGATATTAGACAGTTTAGTGGGACGTCTTATAGGCTTAGTTTATTAATTGTATTGTAAGTGTTACTTAGTTTGTATAAATATTAATGTAATGACACGTCATACATTCCACGTCATTACTTATTGACGTTTGACGTTTCTTACAAATGTTACCGGTTAAAGAATATGCTTGTAATCTTTCTCTTTAGGTCTATATCATGTCTTGTGTAACTATTACCAAAATGTAAACTTGGTTTGTGTGCTGTGTTTGTACAAATAAAGTTTTATTATTATTATTATTATTATTATTATTCTGTGGTATTACACTATCGACAAGAATACTATCGGATACGACGATAGGTGTATATAAAACACTGTGTGCATGCAAAAGCCGTTCCTATCCGCTCAGTTCCTTGAAACATGTTCTTTTTTTATATGTAAGCTTACCAAAGTGTCTCTACTCTGCCTGATGGAAAGCATGAGTAGAATCCAGGAGCAGGGGCCACCATGATCATTGTGAGGGTTGGCAATGCAGCATGGTGACCTTTATCATGGCGGCCTGGATAGATGTTTCTGCATCATCTCCGGAGGCCGGGAGAATTATACAGAATAATTGGGCTTCCGGTCTAACATTCACCAACGTATTAGACAGGTCTTCTGTGTTGGCCTAGAACTGCCCCGGTATTACTATTAATTAAGACATACCTGCGGCTTTGTTCTCCCGGTCACGTTGTCTAGACTTGATAAGACGCACAATCTCCATTAGCTCCTTGCGAGCTTCGTTCCTTTCTTCCTCCTGTATAAACAATTTATTAATATTAAGTACATCTGTCTTTTTAATTCACTACAAAATAAGCAGAATGCTTGAGCTCTCTGGAAGCTTTTTACTGAGTAATTGAGATTAACAAATCCCAAAAACCTCCAACCCTGAGGTTTGAGAGGGTAGTCATTTATTATCGTGTGTCCGGTCTGCCCTTTGGAGGAACAAGTGTCACGTCTCTGCAATGCAAAGGAAGGATCCGCCAGGCGAGAATCGTCACGAGAATTTCCATATCGCGATACAAGTTTAGTACTCCGTCGTTCGGTGAGTCTTCGATAGATGTCACTGTACTATCATTTCTCCTGCTCTATATGTGTTAGTCGCCACACTCTCTGTACCACAAAAGTGGAGTTTCAATTTAGGGACCGTCTATTTACGTGATATTTTTTTTAGTCTATTCGAACCCCTCCCTCCCCGTTGGTTATTTGTGGTGAGGTTTAGGACTAATCCCCCCCACTCCACCCAAAATTACATTTATTATTAGTACCTTCAAGAATCTTAAAATTTGTTACTACAGGCTGTTTTTCGGTTTATCGATCGGTTACGTGCTATCTTATACTACACCTCCGTGATATTTCATGATTTTTGTCACACCTCCTCCCTCCCTTTCGAGTCTCACGTGATTAATGGAAGACCCCTTATAGCTGTATTTGTTATGTGAGAACCTAACCTTTAACGGGCATTATGCTAGTAATAAACATAATATAAAAGTGGCATTACTGAGGTGTTGAAATATTTCTGTACTGCACTTACTTTCTTTTTGTCATCCTCTTGGGGCGTTTTTTCTCCACTCTTCTCACGCGTTTCTGTTACAGATGTTTTACGATCGTGCGACTTTGGACTGTAACGTCATAAAGATATTATTTATTTTTCATAAATACAATCATCAACTACTGCCTCGTTGGTCTAGTCATCTAGTGGATAGCGTATGCGACTGCTATAGTGGAAATTTACTGACATTTTTTTTTTTTTTTTTACGTGTGGAAATCCCCGCGGACCGTCACCCCGTCGGGGGTTACGGCGGGGTGGTGTGTCGGACTCGAACCGACTAAAACCACACGGTGTGACCCTCTCTGCGCCTTTGTATTGGAAGGAGTCCAGGGAGGGGATTTCCTTCTGGACTCCAACCGGCGCCTGCCCGCACTGTTACTGCGGGCACCATCTCAAAAATTTACTCTCTGATTAGGCAACGTCCGGTCACACGCGAACGTCGCCCCCTCGGGGTTGGCCACTACTGCGGACGGACGGGAAACCCGTCCCGCCCATCCGCGGCCACTCTCAGGGCGGCATGAGACGCAGGTATGCGCGCCTCCGCCGCCCAGGGCGCCGGCGGCGGATCGGGTCCGAGTGGATATCGTCCTCCCGGGCCTTCTCCGCCACCTCCTTCTGCAAGATTACGTCCTCGCAGAAGGAAATTTACTGACAACTAGTTCAACCTACGAGTTTTAGTTCTCCCTTAGGGTTACGGAGGTCCGATGCCAGTCGCTCCGTGGAAAAACTGATATTGAGGTAAAACCGGTTGAACTAGTAGCCGACCCCAAATAATTTAAGGAATAAGGCTAGGAAGAAGACAACCATCAAGTAATAAAACTATGAAGAAAATAAAAATGCTTTTATATTGATGGAAACTTGAGACAAATTCTTTCTTATGAGACTTAAAAAGCTGTTTCTTACCGTTCTCTATCCTTGACAGGCGACGGTGTACGCGAACGTCTCTTTTTCTTCTCCTTTTCATCTTCTTTCTTTCTATCCTCATCCCTATTCTTCTTATCTCTGCTTCTTTCTCTATCTATACGCTCAGACTTCTCCCTATCTTTCCCATCTGGCTTTTCTACATCCCTTTTCTCCGATCTATCACTTCTAAGCGTTTTATCATCCTTCTTATCGACTTTATCATCTCTTCTATGCTCCGAATGTTTTCTTTCTCGATCACCACGATGTCTATCACGCCTATTGTCGTCTCTTTCTTTCTCCTTATCACGCCTATCATCGCGTTCTTTATCTTTTTCTTTCTCGTGTCTATCTCTGTTATTGCGACGGTCGAAGCGATCTGGACGTTCGGTACGGTCAGGTTTGTCAACGCGATCTGGTCGTTCAGAGCGCTCTGGGCGTTCTGGTCGTTCAGAGCGCTCTGGGCGTTCTGGCCGCTCGAAGCGATTAGGCCGCTCATCTTTTCTGTGAAAATAATGAAAAATTTTAATGAGTTAATCTGAGTTTCTCTTGCCATTTTTTTATTTTTCAGTATAAAGATATTTTAACTGAAACAATAACAATGAAGAACACATGCTCAGTAAATAAAATTGGAGTGTATGTTTGTAATATTAAAATAACCGATTTTTACTAAATGCATATGTAGGTATACACGGTAGATATGTTAAAATATTCTGTTTTTTCCGGCTAATCTCAGAAAAGGCAGGACTGAATATAACGGGACTTTCACCGATAGGTTGTTGATGATATAAGGATTAACTTGGTTAGGAACAACAATAGAAGGGGGTAAACCAATCAAATAACATACCTTTGGTCTCCTTGCTCCCTGTTACCTCCTCTATTGAAAGTGCTCCTCAGCATGCTAAACGGGTCATAACCTTCCTTGGGTTTGTCATCCTGGCTGGCTTTATTCAGACCCTCAGACACATTAGCAACTGCCGAGGATAGTTTCGGTGCTGAATAATTGCCGGAAGAAGATGGAGCTTCACGACGGCGGATGTGAAGATCGCGAGGTATGCGGGCGTCTCTATTGTGGAAGAAAGAGTTGGAGAATTAAATTATTTACATACATGGATTTTTGGTTTATAAGTTTTAGTCCTTACATGTTTTTGTATCTTGAATTTAGTGTGGTAGGTATTTATACCCTGTATAAGGCAGCTTGATCTTTTTGACAGATGTAAATTTTTCTGATCGACACAACTTTACAAAGACGAGCATTATTTTCTGAATTTAAAAATTGAAAAAATAAAAAAAAAACATAATAATAGTAAATAAATAAATATTCCGGACATGTTACACACAACGTTATCTAGTCCCAAACTAAGCAGAGCCAGACGGCTTGGTATAGGGTTGGTTTCTTTTCCTTCTCTTTGCATTGATGTTGTGTTGCGTAGTTTATCCCTGAGTCGCCTTTTACGACACCCGCGGGATGAACAGGGGTGATGACACTCGGTATTCTTTATCCGTCACCACACGGACATGCCTGCCACTTCAGCTTGCTTCTATTCTCGGTGGGAGTAATTATTTTAGGAGGTCCAAAGAATAAAAAAGAATGTGATGTTACCTCTGCTGGTCGTGCTTGGGGTTGACGCCGAGGGCCATCGCCAGCAGATGAGCGCGCGCGTCTGGTACGTCGTGCGGAGAGCGAACCTCGCGCCTGCGGGCAGACTTGTCTGCTGTCTTGCGCTTCTGACTGGCCTCGGGATCTACATAATATAATAATAATAATTAATATTTCAGACATCTGACACAACATCATCTAGTCCCTAACTAAGTATAGCTTGTATTATGGGTACTAGACAACTGATATAAATACATACTTTTTTTGTAAATACATACATATTATTCATAGAAAACACTCAGACTCCGAAACAAATATTTGTGAATCACACAAATAATATTGGGTCCGACCCAGGAATCGAACCCGAGACCTCTTGACCAACAGCTGCATACGCTAACCACTAGACACACATTTATAATGAAGTGGCTTTGGCTATCTATTTGCTTACATCTTTTGACTGCCTTGTTGGCCTAGTGATCAGCGTATGCGGCTGCTGATCAAGAGGTCTCGGGTTCGATTCGCGGGTCGGACCCAATGTTTGTGTGATAAATATTTGTTTCGGAGTTTGATTATTTTCTATGTACAATATGTATAAAAAAAAGTATGTTTATTATTTATATCAGTTGTCTAGTACCCATAATACAAGCTGTAGTTGTGTGTAAGATGTCCGAAATATTTATTATTATTTATTTTAGTATACTCAACAGATTTTAATAATAACAGAAATAAATAGAACGATTCAATAGGACTTTTGAATGTTAAATCCATGCATATGCACGAGCCCGGGAATATGTACAGAAATGATAATAATACACAACAATTTGCTATCCCTACTAATATTATAAATGTGAATGTAAGTTTGTTTGTTACGTTTTTTAACTTTGTATACATATTTTTGGAGGTATTAGAAATGACATAAGATACTTTTTAAGGAACAAAAATTTTTTTGTCGGAAAATAAAAAAAAAAGTTTGTCAAAAAATCTCAAAATTTAGCTAGCTTCAACGCCATATACATAGGCTACTTTTTACTGCAATAATCAAGATACACTCGTGCGGAGCCGCTAGCGAAAGCTAGTTAGGAAATAATGCTATCGGTTACACGCGATAGGAAAATAGTGACGTAATAATACAGCTCCACCTCTGACCAAATCAGGTTCTTAATTTATGTCAGAGCGGGCGAGCCGCTAGACGGATCACATCCAATGCTAAACGCTTGCAACTCAGAAGTAACAAGCACATTGTCAGTGTTTGACGTACAAATACTCTTTTCACGAAGGTCGTATCGGTCTACAAATAACGCAAATAATTTTTGTAATAAATCATTACGTCACTATTTTCTTAAAGCGAACGGAGTACTTTTTTTTTTAAACCCCTCAGGTAAATACTGTGTGTAGATCAGAATCTGATCAATTTTATTTCTTTAATTTAATTTTATTTCTCTGCTGTAACTATGAGTTTAGTATTATATACTATTTTTATAATACCATGGTCATGTTCAATGTCTTCTTCAAAATCTAGCGCGTTATAATCAATCTTGTCGTGACGATCAGAGCTTTGAGTGGTATCTAACTCTCCTTCTTCTTTTTCTGAAGGTGGCCTGGCAGGAGTGCCTTCTCCATCGCCTCCATCGCCTGAAATCGGAAGAGAATTTTGTAGGAATAATCTCAAAGACAGTTTTTTATACATATTATTAATCGCTATTATTCTTTACAAATAAAAATATCTTTCAATAAAAAATACAACAGATGTTAGAAATTTATTGCATAAATAAAACAACATAAATTTCTAAATGAAATACAAATATATGTAGGTGCTTCAATAAAGCCAGTCTGTGATTTTCATACATTTCACTACTTAAATCTGTCAAATGTAGCTGATGTCTGGTTCAAGTGTGCGCTGTTTTATGTAACGGCATACCTTCTCACTAAAAATATGTACAAAACATTATTATAAAGGTTTTTTTAAAGCATATGAAAGACCAAACAGCCGTTAAGAAGTAGAAATCTTACAGCACATCAGGTCATTGAAAAAACAGCAAAATTTTTTTTTTTTGTATGCTTAAATATTAAAATAAAAATAGAAAATTAACAAATTCCTGCAGTTCCGATCTCTACTGAACTTCAGTGTACCACCGGCTGGGCGAATTTGAAGATAAACTGAAAATTCAATCAAAATATGTACAACTGTTTTGAATTTTGCAGACACTCTAAAAAATAAAAAAAAACAATGCAAAATTTGATTATTATGATTTTTTTTTAATAATAATAATAATATTTTATTGTTCATTACACAATACAAACTGTACACTCAAATTACAATCATATAATTGTAATACTGTTTAAGAAATGATTCAATATTATATAATAGAAAACCTCTAGGCAGAAACCTCTTTTCTAAGGAGAGGCCTATGTCCAGCAGTGGACTGTTAAAGGCTGTTAATGGTGATGATGATGATTTTATAATGGCAAGGTATGTTTTTAGCACACAGTCTTCTAAGCTGTGTTATTCTCGTATTCTCGGAGCCTGTAAGTTCTCTTAATGCTCAAAATAATAAATTGTAATCTGTTGCAACGTGAACATTGGTTATAAATTGGAATGAACTTGGATTTCTTTTTCGTTTAAAATGTTAGTAAATATGTTACTTTTTTACAGTTATCAGTTGTTCAGTTTCATCATAGTTTAGATGTTGTAACCAATTTTTTGACTTTATTTTACCATAATTATATTTTTATTTTTTTTACTTTTTTAGTACATTTTAATATCACATGGTATTGGCTCCCAGTCAACCGTTGGAAGATTGAGTAAGAAACTAATTGTATGGTAATTAAAAATGTTCATTAATTGTATTGTTTTCTTTAGGAGTAAGTATTGTGTGTATACAGGGTGTCCCAGAACTCAACGTCAAGCCGAACTGCGTGAAAGAATTTCTCAAGCTGCTGAAGACATCAACTCTCGAGTATATGGGCTAATAAGTAGATCTTTTTTAAGAAGGCTGATGGTAAATAATTTGAACATTTATTGTTATATAAAATTATTTAGTATTATTATTAATTTCAGTTAATTATTTATATACTCACGGCTCGGCGGTCTCTCAGCGGGCTTCTTAATAGACTCTTGGTGGTCCCTGTCAGCTCTCTCCTGTTCAGCACGCTGAACATCATAAAACTTTATTAGGTCGATTGATAACAATATCAAACTTCATTGAAATAGAGTTAAAATCGCTTGCTTACAGAGTACAAGTGTTTTTTTTTCACTGTAGAATATTATGTTTGTTTCTTGAAAGGCAGTTCATTGGTTGAAGAATTAAAACAGTTTCGAAAATTTACCAGTATTATTTTATATTAACATAGAGCTACCGTTTCAGCAAGACCAGACATGATAGAGAATTATATATAAAAAAAATAACTTTTGTACTTGTAGTCTTTCTTCTTCAAGTTCATTCAGCTTACCTCAAACTCTGACAGCTTGATGATACGTCGCTGAGCCTGGCGCCAGTGAGGGGGGGTGACTGAACGAGATCGGGAACGGGAGCGAGACGGCGTACGATAGCGCTGTGGAGTTCACAATCATAAGGAAACAGAGATCTAATCTGTCTTACAACCATTTCCTTTAATTCGTCTACCTTTTAAAAGCAACTAAGCAACTACAATATTGTCATAAAAAGCTACGAGCAATGATTCTATGGACATTTTGAAGTATTTGTTGACTACACTATAGTAATTTGAAATACTACTATACACTAGAGTATGCAGGGTGTCCCAGAAAAAATTGAATTATCCTGGAGCGCTTACATAATAGACAAGATTTATTCAGTCGAATTTACTCTTTTTGCATCTAAAGAACTATCACTTCATATTTACGTTAAATGAAATTATGTATTATACCATTTTGTAAACTACATTAACTGTGCATTTCTCTTTTTACATTTTTTTTTTTCACAAAACGCTCTCAAACTTTGTCATATTTTTTTTTTATCAAATTTCATGTTAAAAATTTAAGTTGATATCTTTTTTCCAAAAAAGTACAATAGGTACTCATACTATTTACTGCATTTCTAATATGATTGTCTGTGAGAAATAAAATAACTCCAAAAACGCAACAACATTCATTAATTTGCGGCCGTGGTGTACATGTAAGTACAATAATGACAACAAAAAAGTTTTAAAACTTCATAATTTGGGCACCATTTTTTTTTGGTATTTTTTTTTTGTACGCCCGATAGCTGTACTACTAAGCGCTCTAGGATCAACCTTTCTAGGACACCCTGTATATGAAAACAGCCACTCTTCGTTTTCAATTGATCAAACATGTTTAAAAAAGCAAAACTATTCACATTGAACTGTTCATTGTACCGACTTCTTCAATAACGTCATCAATTTAGTGTACTGTTGATCGGTATAGGTTGTTCCAAGTTTTCTTTCTCTTTGCGAATTACAAATATAAATTGTTTAAATTAATATTCCATCCTGTATACACCTCTACTGTCGATGCGTCACTATTTTCTTAAAGCGAATAGACTTTATATCCATCTTACCATAGACAACGAAACAATAGTTTACTTACGAATACTCCGCGTCCCTTGATGACCCTCCCGCTGCGAGTGTAGGACCGGTGATGTTCCCTCTCGCGGTACCTCATCCTAAACCACAGATATCGTGTAAACTTACAAGTCAGAAATCATAAAAAAAATCGAATATATAACAACAAACTGTAAGTAGTGATTCAAATATAACAGAAAATAAATGACTTACTTCAAAAATCGACAAAAACTGAAAATATAATAACAAAATCATACTAATTAAATTGTAAATCTATGATTTATTAATAACTGCATCAAATTCTTCTTCCTAGCCTTAATCGAAATATTATTTGGGATCGGCTACTAGTTCAACAGGTTTTACCTGAATATCAGTTACGACTGGCATCGGACCTCTGCAATCCTAAGGGAGAACTGTAATTCGTAGGTTGAACTAGTCGTCAGTAAATTTGAGGGCACTGACTTCCCAATAACGATTGACATAGATGTTCATGACAACCGGGACCGACGGCTTTACGTGCTCTCCGAGGCACGGGCGTGAATCACCGCCTAATTTCCAAACTCCGCACTTATATAATTAATTTCGTAAGAAAAACCCAAAAACACTTTTTGGCCCGACCCAGGATTTGAACCCGAGACCTCTTGATTAAAATGTATGAAATAATTTAAATAAAACATCATTGAACTGTACTTGGGCCATTACAAACGTGCGACTCGTTCTCTCGCTCGCACAGCTCTAGAAGTGTGAGCGAGAGATCCGATATACCTATAAGTGTGAACGAGAGGTCTGATACAAATGATTAATGACTCAGTTCGCACGTTTGTTATGGTTGGGCCATTACAAACGTGCGAACTGAGTCTGAGTATAGAATCATAATCTCAAGACCGGAGGCCCAATCACGCAGAACATCTCACTAGGGTCCCCATACTACATTGTCTGTACTCACAATGAAGATGGTGACCGGTACTCTTGAATTCTACATAAGCTTTCCATCAGGTAAAGTAAAAAAAGCGTTTATCAAATATTACCTCTCTCTATCACGTCTGGGGTCGTTGTTCCTGTCATCGTTATCCCTGCCACCCCTCATGAGGAACCTGTTAGTAGGTACGTCTGGTATCTCCCGAGGGTCAATCTTGGAAGTGGTTACAAGGGGATGGGCCGGTGCCTCTGGAGCTTCCGCTTCCTCATTTTCTGATGGTTCAGACTGACGCCTGGGTGAAAAGATTAATGTTATATTTCTTGTGCCAAGCAGTTAAACACTGGAACTCACTACCAGCTCATGTTGTTCCTTCTTACTATGATCCCGGGTCCTTTAAGCGGGGCGTGATAAAGCATCTCACTAAGCCGCCATAGTGTGGTTAGCTGTACTGCTTGCATTTGCAGTGAGTGCTGCGACCCCCACTTGTGGAATTTACTAATACTTTCCATTTCCATCAGGGATAGTAAAGTCACCTTGGGAGGCGTTATACAAAAAAAAAAAATACTTACAACTACATATTGAAATTGTAAGTTATTTGCTTTTGCAGACATAGGTATTGAAAGATTTTATTGTTCTTTAAAAAGACAACTCCCATAGTAAGTAAGTAGTAAGTAGTTGTCGCTTGTGATTTTACAAACATAAACCAGACACAAAGAACACCCAGACTCAGAATAACAATTTGTGAATCACACAGTGTTCTTCCCATGTGGGGTTTAAACCCACAACACAGGAATATGAAGCTACAAGGTGATATTCAAAACTGTTTAAACAATACCTTTTCTTCTTCTTTTCCTTCTTATCTTTCTTCTTCTTCTTGTCCTTCTTGTGAGAGCGCTCAGACTCTGCATCACTTTCTTCTTTCTCCTCCTTTTCTTCTTTGCGCCTTTTAGCTGTAAGTTGTATAAATAGTAATAAATATTTCGACATTTTACACAAAACGCCATCTAGTCCTCAGACTAAGCAGAGCTTGTATTATGTGCACTAGACAAACTGATATAAATACATAAACATTTTTTTTTTTGTAAATACATACATATTATACATAGATAACATCCAAACTGCCAAACAAATATTTGCGGATCACACAAACATTTGGTCCAACCCGGGAATCGAACCCCATACCTTTCGATCAGCAGTCGCATACGCCAACCACTGGACCAACGAGGCAGTCAATATGATAACATTATAACCAAAAAGTGTATGGGAATTAAAAATGTTCATTAATTGTATTGTCTTCATTAAGTGTTAGTATTGTGGTGAAATGTATGAATTTATTTCTAATTTGTTTAAATATGTACATATTAGCTGCACCCCGCGGTGTTACCCGCGTCTATCATTATGGTTGCTATGCAAGTGTGTTATGCATAGCAACCTGTGAAGTTTTGACAGGAGATAAACAGTGATACATTTTGACATCTACGATTTAATGTATTTTTATAATCACCTAGTTTTCGCCCGTTTATCTCGATTATTGCAGTTAAAAGTAGCCTATGTGTTATTCTGATATATAAGCTACATTACTTTAAAGTTTCCACCAAATCCGTTCAGTACTTTTTGCGTGAAAGAGGAACAAACATACATACACACATACATACTCACAAAGTTTTGCGTTTATAATATTATAGTAGGATATCATAATTAAATACGTACACAACAAGTTCGAATCGAACCCCTATGTTTTCTGTTATTTTTTAACTTACGAGTCTGCCAAAGTCACTCTACTATGATTGATGGAAAGCATGAGTAGAATCCAAGACTTGAGGTAATCATTGTAAATACAGACCCACACTATGCCAGTCTCTTGAGATGTTCCAGCGCTATGCGGGCACCCGATCTCACACTCACTAACAAAATATTATACTGCACGGTTGGGCTAGTGGTTTAAGCGGTCGCCACGCCGCTTTCTACTGGGTTCAAATCCCACGGGGCATAACACTTTGTGTGATTCACAAATTGTTGTTTTAAGTCTGGGTGCTCTTTGTGTCCGTTTCATGTATGTTTGTAAAGTCCCATAAGTCAGTTTTATATTCCTAATGCGGGAGTTGTCTTTTAAAAAAAAACAGTTTCACCCTGGTCTATATATGCAGTTTTAAGATTTGCAGTGGTAGTGGTACTCACCAGCCTGCAGTTTGACCAGCTGCCCACAGTTGGTAACGGTGACGTCCTGCAGAGGTCGCGCGTTGCGGTCCACCGGCAGCGCCTCCAGCTGCCGCACCAGGGTCGCACCGCTGACTACGTGACCGAACACTACGTGCACACTGGAGGGACGACATCTTGGTTACAATATTGACAATATCATATTAATAAGCATGAAATGTAGGAAGAAGTATGGTTTATGTTGACAAGTTCTAAATTAAAAAAACCTTAAAAAATACTTTTCCGAACTCATCTGCTCAAAAAAAGTTTTACTTGCAAAAGTGTTCATGTAACCTAATTGCAGAATAAATGATTTGATTTGATTTTGATTTTACATATTAAAAATTAAAAAGGCTCCGTCGCGTCTGCATTGCACCGATTTGAATGAAATTTTGTATCTAGATAAAGTCTAAACTTTACGGCGTTAACCGACATAGACGCGGGCGGAGCCGCGGGCGAAAGCTAGTAATTAATATAAATATTTATGGGATATGTCAGGCTTTTTAAGGATGTCTACTTAATAACCATTTAATCATTCAGTACTTCTACATAGGTAACTAATCAAAAAGGATAATTTAAATCACTGGAGAAAGTTATAAGACCATAATAAAAAGTAATAGAAAAAAAAACAGTTGTCATATTTATGTTGTGCAACATTTAACACCTCACTTTTGGTTATTGTTTAGCGAAGTCAAAACAAAAAAAAAAACACCTCACTTGACATTTGAGTCATATAAAAGCAAATGTAGCAATCTCCATTCATTGCAATTTTGGGCAAATTAATTATATCACATTTTTGTACCAATACCTATAAGTTTTTGAATAAATTATATTATAAAATTTATAAAACACTATTAAACATTTGTGGTATTTTTTTTTTAAACTCTTTTAGAATTTCACGTAGACAGTGGCGCTGTAAATAGGTCGGTTTGAAAAAAAAGTGGATATTGCTATGTTTGATTCTATATGACACATTTGACAGTCTACATGACGTATAACGCGTTCATTGGTCAATACAAAAAGCGCCGGATTTAAAAGCTTCGTTTCGTCCCTTTCATGTCAATGCTAAAGAGCGAGAGGTCAGATGTTACACATTATATATGTACATATATTGTATATACTTACTTGTCGAGATGCGGCGCCGGCTGTGTTGTTCTACAACACACAGAACACAACAAGAATGATAGCGGGCGAGCGGAGCGGGGACCGCCGCAGCTGGCAGCGATCTCTACACAACGCATACACAATACCTTTCATATGTCACTTCGTATCTCTAGCACTGACAAGAGTTGATAAGCATTGTGGTACTTCTTCTCTTTAGTTAGCGAAACGATCGTTACGATTAGCGTTTCATGGTAGGAGGGATATTACCACACGAGTTTCAGTTGCAAGTTTTTTTTTTGTATGAGCTTTGCAAAGTGACTCCATTCGTCCTGATGAAATTCATGAGTAAAATCCAAGAGTTGACTCAAACAATGGCGACCAATTGAAATGAAATGCATCTTTTTATGTATGTAGACTTTAATTTTTTATTAGAATTAAAGTATAAACTTGTTAAAAGGACAGAAAAGATTTTCGATCAGGTATAAAATTGATCTATTACAGCTTCTAATTAAGTTCTAAGTTCTTCTTATCAACTCTCATTAGACGACAGAGAATAATTTTGCAAATGGGACTTTTGCCATATAATTTTAAACTATTTAGCAACATTCAAAAGAGGGAATATTTGAAAATTGTCTAATTGTTAACAATCCTGACTGCAAACCCAGAGGTTGTGGTACAATTTCTGTTCAGGATGAATAATTGTGTGAAGAGCACAATCACTTATTCTGTGTCTATATATAAATTCATCTGTATTCTAAAGTGTTTAAATCTACCTGGTTTTGAGATCAGACAATCTAGTGCAAGATATAAATAAATATTACAGACATCTGACACACAACATCGTCTAGTCCCAAACTAAGTGTAACTTGTATTAGACAACTGAAATAAATACATAATTTACTTTTTTTACAAATACATACATAATATAAACACCCAACTCTGAAACAAATATTTGCAGATCATAAAAATATTTAGTCCCACCCGGGAATTGAACCCAAGACCTCAAGCACAACAATCGCGCACACTATCACTGCGTCTCTCCAAGGCAGTTGAAGATATGTCAATGAATATCATATTGTTTCACCTAATTTCGGTAGACATAAAACTGACACAAAGAACACCCACACTCAGAACAACAATTTGTGGACCACACAAAGTATTGTACCATGTGAGATTTGAACCCACAACACTCATCAGAGTAAAAAGCTGCTTGTGCTGCTTAAACCACAGCTACAATTCCTGAATTCTGTAACAAATTGTTTTACTAAAGTCTGAGAATAATGCTAACATTTAATTATTGAGGGTCATACCAGGCTACTGAATCTGACAAGAACAAGTAGCATATTCTCATATCTTACCCATTTCCACACAACTTACATAAAGAACTGTGAACCGTTTGTATCTTTGCCACGGTTTGCCATAGACAACAAATATGGCCTATCATGTTTCAATTCAAACGTCTCATCTGAAACAAATAATGGTTATATTTATCAACCACTGCTGGGTTTTTGGTTTCCATGTTGGCCGAGTCTGAGTTGCAGACTGGCCAGACAATGTTGTCGGTACATAATGTTGCCATTGGATGTTTATATTGGCCTTCCCAAGGACAACAACTCAGCTTTACTATTATTATCTTATGATAATAACCCGGACCAACTACTTAACGTGATATATGAATCACCGAGACAGGTATCATACCACTAATGGTCACCTTACCGTTGCTGTTTTCTAATCACCTAGGCCCTAGGTGATTACAAACCTAGGTTCTAGGGCAACTTGCCTTCGTGCGAAATATTTAAATTAGAAACAATTATGTAATTTACTCTGAAGCGGTTAGTCATGTTACGCTAACAATGTGTTTTTATCCACATAAAATATCATCAATCATGAACCAACAGCCTTTAGTAGTCCACTGCTGGACATGGACTTTTCTGAGAAATACGGTTTGAGACCTATCTACTTATTCTAACCCAATTGGTTGATATAGGGTTTGTTTCAATAGAAATCTTTTTTGTTCTTTAAAATCTGTTTTACTTTTTCAATGCAAGTATCATATAGATTTTCACGTGCATTTGGTAAAAAAATTATTAATTTTAAACAAATCATGATAATAGGGCAAGAATTCATGAATATGTTATGCATGAAAAAAAGTATTAACTAAGAACAATATTACCTTCAAAGGTTCCACCATAGATAGATTCCCCTCCAGTCCCATTAGCATTGGTAAAATCACCACCTTGGATCATGAAGTCTTTCACTACTCTATGGAACACCATGCCCTGGAGACAAGATAACAGTATTTTTAAATGGGTATAAGTGCAAACGAGCAGGTGGTAAGTAACTACCACCACCAATGGAGGCCTGGTCACTCAAGTCATGAATGCAATGCCACCCGAACTTGAGGAAGGGCACTTTTAGGGTTTTTAATGCAGATATGGCTAACATGTCACAAAAACAATGTATAAAAGAATTGTTCCACAATGAGTTATAAAAAAAATTCAGGACAGAATATTAACATAAACCTTTGAAAATATATTGTCTATTTGACAATATATTTTCAAAGGTTTACGTTTTTAGTGATCAGGAAATTAGTTCACTAATGGCTACTTATGTAAATCATTCACAGTGATCTATTGGAATACATTATTAATACAAATTGATAACAACAACCTGTAGAACATTTTGTGAAGTATTTTATGAATGACATACGTCCTATTTCAAGTTACCAAGCTTTAGACCTAAGAGGTACAGTAAATAATATCAAATTACCTTATACATGAGAGGTTTCCCCGTGTTCTTCCCAGCACCCATGTCTCCGGCACATAACGCGCGGAAATTTTCAGCAGTCTTAGGAGCGATGTCATTAAATAATTCAAAGACAAGCCGACCTGATGGCAAGCCTCCTATCGAAATGTCCATGAACACGCGAACCCGAGCCGCTTTTTGATCCTCGTCTACAGTCATTTTCACTATCTAATTACTACACTACAACTTAAAATTAAAGTTTAAGGAAATATTCTACGAATAGAGTCGCAAAAACCACAAACAATTAAGGTAGCAACGTTACTGTTTAAGATATTAAAATTGGCCCAAATTTAATCAAGTCAACTATTACAGAATTACAGAAAACACTTGACAAATAAAACAGTGTTGCAAGTTGCAAGCACAGAAGAATACTAAAACCCAAAGAGGCTCCCAGAAGTCCCAGATATCAAACTCAAATTACTACAACTCTACAACTGCTCTGCTATGCATTTTTTTTTTTTTTTTATTTCTTGAAGGATAAAAAATATTTATTGAGCATAGTATGTACAATATTGGATAAAAACTAAAACAATGAACCTAAAACTAAAAACCTTAATAAAATATAATATTATAACTAAAATATATCATTAAAAGGCTAACTAAAATATATCATCCTTTAGGCCTCTGCCTCGAATTTTGCGGGTAGCGGGGCGGCAGCGGCGGCGGCGCGGTCGCGGCGGGATCTTATGCGTAAAATCATATGGACCGGTTTTTGAAAACAGCGGCGCGGCAGCGGCGCGGGGGGCGGGCAACGAGCGGTGCACTTCAGTCAAGTGGTGACCGCTCGCGCTGCGCGTCTGCATTGTGGTATAGTGTAGTACAATTTTCTGTTGTGACATATCAAAATGTCATCGGACGTGCAAGAACAAATTATTTCGGCAATCTTTGAGAGGAGACCCATATAGAACAGCAGAGATATCAACCATAAAAATAGAAGAATAATTAACCAATTATGGGAAGAAATAAAAAACAAGAAATAAGAATATATTCAAAAGTTTCTACACTCATTCTAGTGTAGTTGTAGAATTTGTCGGGATTTTGTCTCTGTTCTTCATAGTTTCGATAAAATTCACCATTTATTTTCCTTGCCCTATAGTAAGGATCCACTTCTTCTTTTGCCTACAATAAATCAACCGTTAGGAATAAATTTGAATCAAAAAGTTGTTGTCGCCGTCTTTGAGACATTTTGTTCGCGAATAAAAATAAATATCTCGACAACACAACTACCAACACAACATTATGCCGCTATAGTACCGCGCGATCTGCCCGCTGGTTTGGAGAACAGGTTTGTGTTGACCGCCCCGCTCCCGCGCCGCCGCCGCCGCAGCCCCGCTGCCCGCAAAATTCGAGGCAGAGGCCTTAGGCATGGTTCCGAAGATACTGGCAGCATTCCCCCTTTGAATTGCTAGAATAATTCTTTGTCCGAGATGACTGCCAGCTCTTCGGTCTCCTGTGATGTCGACTAATCTTTTTGCTATGTCCTTGAAAAGCTTTATAGCGCTAGGACCCCACGGCCCAAGGGTCTCGACACCGAATGGGACAAAATCATATTCGGAGCCTAGACCCCTGTATTTGGATGCTTTAGCTTTTTCAGCCGCTTCACATGCCGCACCAGTTCTGTTGTTGGTTCCATGTAGATGGGAAGGGGCCAACGTGTCTGAACATGTTGCATCCCATACCAGCACCCGGCCCATCTTCCATGGAATCAAACTCATACCGTCCGGTCTCTTGCCATCGTCTCTTGCAATACCAGTCGGCTCAAGTAGACTTGGCACGTTGACGGTGGCAAGGGACCGGCGTATGATATTGTTAAGTGTGGCATGTCTCGAAAAGCGGCCTGCACTTTTTTGGCAAGACAATCCGTGATGTCCTAGCTTGTCGACATCACTGCCACAGGGACATTTATGAGGAGCGCAGACCGGAACCCCAAGCCGTAGACAGGTTGCGATTCGAAGCGTGTCAGGCTCAAGAAATGTTCCTGTATTTGACGAAGGGTACGCGTGAAGCCAGTAGCCGGCTTCATGCGCACCCACGGCCAAAAGCCTAGCACGCGCCGAACCTGTACTACAGCTCAAAAGATTGTCATACGTTAATTTGCAGTATATGTCGTCCCAGCTCCTCTGTGAATTTGGCGAAACTGGAAAATTTTGACCTGGGCATGCAATTAAGAAAGCGTTCCTAGCTTCTTCCAAGCCAGCAATCTCAAAGTTTGAAGGAGATGCCTTTAAAATTTTACTTATGAGATTTGCTGAACAATGGACAGAAGATAGGAAGGCTGGTAAAGCGACACACTTCGTTATGCGCTATTCGTTATGTGTACGCCGTACGCCCAAATATTAGTTATGCGCGCAAACAACAAACATGCCATCCACACTTCGAACTGGTATGTCTAATAAGCATCAAATAAGGCAAATATGTGTGTTGTAGAGATGTGTCATTGTCATTTTTATGGTGAACGAAACGAATATACTCTCCACACTTCGCCGTATGCGCGCGAATAACCCGCATAACGAATAGCGCATAACGAAGTGTGGTGCCTGCATTACAGTCGATTCAACGTCACTCAATTGTTTTGTATTCTCGGATCCCTTCAATAAAACTTATCAGATTTTTTTTTTCCTAAGAACCTTCCTTGTACTTCAAGGTATATTATAAAAAAAAAATAGCGAAATCGGTTCAGCCGTTCACGAGTGATGGCGTAACCAAGGGAAATAGGGATTAATTTTTATAAATATATAAAATTCTCACTTTCTAGAGAAAAAAGTTTCTACTAAATAGGGTTAAGTATCGTAGTGCTGGTCAACCCAACAGAAAAACTAAAACATTTTAATGGCCGACTTTTTTTACTGACACAAGTTGGTAAATGGCATTGAAGACGCCGCTAAATAAACATAATTAGTTGTTGTGCAAATTACTCTGTTAAAATACTTGTTGTATCTACTTACAATCGGGTTTTGTGTTAATAGTGATTGTTAGTGGTTAGTTTTCATTGTAACCATGTTGGGCGCCGGAGATAGTAGCTACATAGTCAAGCTACGCGGATTGCCTTTCTCTACAACTGTGGAAGATGTTCTGGATTTTCTTTCTGGCGTAAACGTGATCAACGGCAAAGGAGGTACAGTTTTTATTGATTTTGATCTACAATAGCAGATTTGCCTGATGTTATTTTGGCATTCAGTAGAACTGCAATTATGTTTGCTTTCGAGTCCTATCCTAGCCTCTACTGAAGTATTAATTTGGCTACTTAAATAACATATATTTTATTGTTATTTGCAAGTGCTTATCCGCATTAGAGGCCTTCACAGGTTCGTCATAAAATACCATCAAACTTCAATTGGAATAAATTTAACATCTTGCTTATGATCGATCTTGTGATATTCGTCTCGATATTCTTTCTATACTTCCCTTGCAAGTTTCGTATTTCTGTTCTGTTCTGTTGTGAGGTCGTTGAACTGTAACCTTTAAAATACAGTTACCTGATCAACTGTATGAAATTTGCAAATGGCCTTTATTCATGAGTATTCGAAAACTGGAATTTGTAATGAAATTTATATTCCACACGCTTCGCTCGCGTGTTGATTGCTTATTTTGTATCTGTACCTTTAATTTAAGACAACTTTCATATAGGGAAATGTTACCCCTTCCTTACTCTCTTGGGGGTAAAACTTTTAAAAATACTTTCTTTGTGGGTGCTTAATACTCAAAAAGCATCTGCTACCATATTTGAAGTTTGTAACAATTATAGGTTAGAGGTTTAGGCTCTCTCTTGAATCAGGCATTCAGGCCAATACGTATTCAAATTAAGATGTACCTATATTTTGAAATATTAAAAAAGTATGAAAACTTGTAAATATTTTCTCTCAGTCTTATTCATAAACATTATTAAATATTAAACAGCTGTTATGTGTTATCTATACACAATAAGGAATATTGTAGTCTGTTTGTAATTTTAAATTAACAACTTTTACTAAATTCATATGAATGTACATACATTAGTATGTCTCCGATAAGAAAAAAAAAATTTGTTTTAACACCTCTGGAATGGCTTGACGAATTTTCACGGGACTCACATTGACAATTAGGCAATGACAGGCGAAACATTGCTTAAACTTAAATTGTTTGAGGTTATAATAAAGTATTTTGATTGTATGTTTTTCTGTATTTTCAGGTGTACATTTAACTGAAGTTCGTCCAGGAAGACCATCAGGAGAGTGCTTCGTAGAAGTCGAAAGTAATCAAGATGTTGAGGAGGCACTTAAAAAAGATAAGGACATCATGGGGAAAAGATACATTGAAGGTAAGGCATTGTACTATTTATTGAAATAAATAAACATGTTCAATAGGTATCCAACCCAATATTCTTTGTAAATGCCGTCAAATGGATTAATAAAAAAAGTAAAATAGATCTAAGTACAACTTTGCCTAAAGTATGTTGTTGAATGAATGAATGATATCGCCGAGGACTTTGATATAAGCCGCCTTCGCCGCGATTAGTTTTTGAGAATGTAAACAAACGGAATGAAAGCAACCTTATCACGCAACGAATAAAGTATATTGTTAAATGTTACTGTTCCGTTCTATGATAAAAGCCACTTTGCGTGTTTAATTGTTTCGTCTTTCACATTCGGTACAATTGTTTGTGATCGAGTAACGCGTTTCTACCACTCTTTTCCTAATTTATAATGTCAATTTAAAAAAAATATAAACTTTTCAAAAAATTGCCTAAGCCTGAAGATAATTAATCAAAATGTTCTAAAACTTCAATTAAATTTATTTTTTAAAAATTTTGTTTTTTTTTTAATTTGTCACCTGGGAACGTATCCTCTATAATCCCATGAAAATTACCATTTCATTCATTTAGTGAAAAGCTGTTATTTTGAAATTAGGTTACTGCATAAGTCGTCAGCTTTCTGTCAGTGAAAGTTCCAATAAAAATTGATTACGGTAAGATTCCGTAGCCACAATGTGTCTTGCCAGTCCTCAACCCGCATCCGGCCAGCGTTGGGACTTACGGCTTAACCCTCTCCTGAGGAGACCCCGAGCCCAGCTGTAGGACATTATGGGTTTGGATATTGGACATTTGATGATGCTTTGATATGCATTTAATAGAAAACTATTAATTTGAAATTACTTATAGACACCAATTTTATTTGATGTAGAATACTTACTTTGTTACCCTGGGTTATTGTTGTTGTCTAACTAAAGTTAGTCCTTATTTAGCTGTGAAAGTTCCATTATAATCAGTCCAGCAAACATGTAATGTTAAAATGCAAGTACTTTTGTTTGATATTACATGCAGAAATATTTATTTGTATAAATCAGTAAATTAAACGACCTCATGTGGTATAGGCAAAACCTGCTTTCTAATTAGAAGCCTATGCCCTGCAATGAATTATAACTGGCTAGTACTTAATTATTCAGTCATTTTATTATACTTGTGAACTGTTATGTATTAATATGATTTGCTATGCTATTTAATTAGTTTTATGGCCCTTATTCAAGTAGGAAAACAAGTATTTAATTTGGAGTAATTATGACCAAATTTAAAGCATGCAAGAAAATTGCTGTAAGTTTGTCAGGATATTACAATTTAATCAATCAATTTACATCTTATCTTTCTTGAAGAAGGAAGGACATAATGCTACTATTAATCCCAATACATGTATAATAATAATACTATTCTTAAAATCTTACTAAGGAATATTGTATTTTTCAGTATTCTCCACTGACCGCCAAGACATGGAATGGGCTTTGAACGCAATGCGTCAAAGCGAGAACGGCTTCGACGGAATACCCAACGTGTCTGATGACATGGGTATTGTTAAACTTCGGGGCCTGCCTTTCGGCTGCTCCAAGGAGGAAATCGTTCAGTTTTTTGATGGTAAGCAAAATTAAAAATAATTTTTCCATACTTGCTTTTTACATTGGGGTTCTAGGTGAACTCGGTAGCTGTGCTGTGGGTAAACCAATTAGAAATGTATTTATATAAACAAATGACTTTGTCCTTTAAATTGTCCTTCTCGTACAAATATGTTGTTAATCAACAAGATGTGAGCATGATCATAACATGTTACCCGCAGTCGGTTACCGCACACCACAAACGCATATAACATGATCTTTATTTGCACGTCGGGTGGGGCAGGACTGACCGTCGCCGCGGACGGGGTCCACTTGCTCTCGGACTACACGGGGAGGGCCTCGGGAGAGGCGTTCGTACACTTCGTTGACAAGGAGAGCGCACAGGAAGCTCTCAACAGGGACAGGGAGAAAATAGGACACAGGTGGGGGGAAAAGTTACTTTATTTTGCGCGTGGCTTGTCGGACAACTCCTGGTGGGGATATGGATGCGTTATGGTAGTTAGTTACACAAAAGAGTGTTATAATTGATCATTTTTGTTACTGCATTGTCAAGTTTAGTCATAGACACTACAATGCTTTTTTTAATGTTTAAACTGGAGATACATAAATATAACTCCAGCAGAAGTCAACTAGACCTATGCCATCTATTTTGATAAGGAACTTATCGCTTTAGAATATTTTGCCTGAGAATTTGATAGCAAAAAATTCATTCGCTTGGCAGTAAAGCTCTTAACACTAGCTTTGGTGTTTTTCGATAGATATGTCCGTATGGGAGTGTGAATATAATTCCATAGATAAAAGATTGTTCTTTATACCCACTTTGGAAAAACAAGCCACGGCCGCAATATTATATTTGGTGTAGTGGGATATGTATGGGACCTCCTTTGTTATTGGTCTACCACTATGGTTTTGTTTTATATATTTTACAATTAATCTTTTTGGTTCATTTAAATGAAATTGTATGGTTAAAAATCATAATGGCCAGTAACAGAATGGTGGGTGTTATAGTTTATTTTTGGGATGTATGAAGAATTATATAAAACAACAGATAATTTATACTCTCTATATGCTACCTTTTTTGACATGTTTTATGTTTCGTTTTATGCAGATTTTTATCTAAATTTTGTCAACTGCCTCACGCTTACATAAAGCATCAGCTTCATATCATCACGATCGATTCTAAAGGTAGCATTCAGAGAGTACTAGTGATTGGTTATTGAGTTGTCGAAGGTTGGGAGTGCGAGGGGCGAGGGAGGGGAGTGCGGGGCGGAGACGAAGAGGGGAAGAGTCAGCGGATCCACGTTAAAAAAAAAACTGATATTAAATCTGTGGTATCATTTATATTTGTGTTTTTTCAGGTTTATGAATGTTATATTTAAGGACAGTCTTATTCATTGTTTCTACTATGTCCCTTAGATATTTTTTTGGCATAAAGTTTTACTAAATTTATTTTAAATTTAAACCTACCGTATGAATGAATTGATATATAAATGAATTTGAATCAAAAATAGTTTTCATAGTATAATATGTATGTATTTACAAAAAAAAAATATGTTTATTTATTTATATCAGTTGTTTAGTACCCATAACACAAGCTCTGCTTACTTTGGGACTAGATGATGTTGTAAGATGTCCAAATTTTTTTTTTTTTTTTTTAATATTTAATTAAACCACATTAACCTCTTTCGAACAAAATGTTTGTATGAATTGCAAATATTTGTTTCGGAGTTTGGGTGTTTTCTATGTATAGTATGTATGTATTTACAACAAAAAAAGTTAATGTATTTATATCAGTTGTCTAGTACGCATAATACAAGCTCTGCTGAGTTTGGGACTAGATGGATGATGTTATGTGTCATTCGTCTAAAATATTTATTATTTATTTATTGAATGTATAAAATTGACTACTGATTTAATTAGTTTGGTATATTTTTTTAATTCACCAATTCTGGCCATCACTCTCGCGTATGTCATGAATATAATAATATCCTAAAGCCTTTCCTAGGCTTTAGGCTGTCTGAGTATCAAATTTTATCTAAATCGGTCAAGTAGTTTTGGCGTGAAGGAGCGACAGACAGAGAGTTACTTTTACGTTTTTAATATTAGAAAGAGTGAAGCAAAAAATATATATTTCATTGTTCCTCAGAAATACTATATTAGCCTATTCTTTGGTGTTTTAAATGTTTTATCTATTTTGTACAATTTTTTATTTATTTTATTACCCAAGTATGAATATACAGAACTGTGCAAGAAATAATGCACATCGACCTCTAGAAAGAGACATTTTGGTTTTGTAGAGCGTTGTCCCTTTCGCACGAAATTCTACTTCACCGTATTTGTCGAACGGCTGACAAAACGTAAAGCAGGCACCACACTTCGCTATGCGCTATTCGTTATGCGGGTAATTCGCGCGCATACGGCGAAGTGTGAAGAGTATATTTGTTTCATTCACCATAAAAATGACAATGACACATCTCTACAACACACATATTTCCCTTATTTGACATAACAGTTCGAAGTGTGGATGGCATGTTTGTTGTTTGCGCGCATAACTAATATTTGGGCGAATACACGAACACGTAACGAATAGCGCATAACGAAGTGTGGTGCCTGCATAACACATGTAGTGTGAGAAAGGGACAATGCTCTGCAAAGCCGAAAATAGCGGAATGTCTCTTTCTAGAGGTCGATGTGCATTATTTCTTGCTCAGTACTATAACATATTTTATATTCTACAGTATTTTTAAGTAACTTATTTTTTTCCAGACTATTTTATTGCATTCATTCCTTTTGAATTCTTTGTATCTGATACTTCCTTTAGTTTTTAAGTTATATATACACTATGTTTATAAAGTAATATATGGTTTCAATATTAATTTTTGGTTTTGATATGATGTTGTAAAGATTTTTGTATATATGTACACATGGTAAACGAAATACAAGTGCCTGTGATCTTACAGAGCTAGAGGAACTATTTAAACCAAATTTGTATTTAAAAATAGTAAATTGTCATTGTTTGAATGGAAAAAGTATTAAAATACAAATAACATACATTTAAAAGGAAAATAAAATAAAAATTCGTTGGCCCTGTGTACATAGTACAACAAACTGCAAAATAAATATAGTGTAAATATAAAACAATAGGTGTCGTTATCAAAACTATTTTCAATATTAACTTCTCCCTACAGATATATTGAAGTGTTCCTGAGCTCAGCGGACGAAGTTCGCGCCTACTCAGCTCGCATGGAGGGTGGGTTCCGCTCCACGCGAGGTTACAGACCCACCCCCTACGATAGAAACGACCGGTTCGGAGGTGGGAGCCGCTTCGGAAGCAGAGGTCGAGGGTCGTTTGGTAAGGGTGAGTTTATTACGGTGGTGGCCTATAAGCTTTTGATTTCTCTTTAAAAGACATCTCCCGCATTAGGAATATAAATCCTGTGTCAAGGGGACTTTATAAACACACATAAAGGACATCCAGACTCAGAACAACAATTTGTGAATCACACTAAGTGTTTTCACACGTAGGATTTGAACCCACGACAATTGGTGAAGTAGAATGCGGCTTGGCGACCGCTTAAACCACTAGGCCAACCGTACAGTCTTTTTATTTTTTGTTATAATTGGTATGTCACATAGAGCATGGAGGGAGAGGGAGAGTACCCATAGTCTTTTATAAAACACTGGAAGTTTTTTTGGGGGGAAATATTCACACAAACACATTTTGGCTTACGTACAAAAGCATTTGGACTTCAGAGCGGCCACCCTGTCTTACTTTTAATACAAACGCTCGTACGTGATTATGGCGTTATAACAGATCTTTCGTTGAAACAGCTTTTTTTCATAAATTTTACCTGAACTTGAACCTGAACCTTGGAAATATAAAGAAGATAAAAAAAAAACAAAATAATAAGAAATGAGATCGACTGCCCACAATGATCGGAAGTAATACTGTAGGTAGAAATGACGTAAAATTTTTTGCCGGTGCATCACCATCTGCAAATATTCTTAATGAGGGAGTTGTCTTTTTAACACAAACGCACAAAATACCGAGATAACCTATTGCTTTTTAACATTTCATCCAGTGGCGCTACTTGCATGCAGAATTCCTCGTATTGTGACGGAGAGTATATAAGAGTGAATTATCTGTATGTCCAGGAGGTAGTTACGGCGGGGGTCGTGGCGGGTTCCGTCGCGCGGGCGGTGGGGGCGGGGGCGGGGGCTGCCACTGCGTGCACATGCGCGGGCTGCCCTTCAAGGCCTCGCCGCAGGACATCGCCTATGTCAGTACTTACACTATTATTTTTCAATGCTAATCTGTTGGTTAATTGTAGGTAGTAGAGCCATGCTGATTTCAGCACGAATGTGCCGGCTCGACCGGGGCAGTACTACCCACACAGAAGACCATCCGACATAATGACAGCATTCTTGCTCTCGTATTTCGTATGTGAGTGTGAGATCGAAGGCCCAATCATTCAACATTATTCTGATCAGAATGACCACGCCGCCATTCTAGGGATCATCATGCTGCATTGCCTACCCTCACAATTATGATAATGGCCGCTACTCCTGGATTCTAATCATGTTTTCCATCTGTCAGAGTTTGGCTGATATATATATGTATAGATTTTTGTGGGTCGGCTACTAATTCAACGGGTTTTACCTGAATATCAATCAATGTTTCAATGGAACAACTGACATTAAGAGCGAACTAAGTTTAAAGATTGTAATATTATTTTTCTCTAACAGTAAACCAGCGATCGTATTTATACCTTTTACAAAAATTGCGAGTAACACTGGGGCTAGCTAGTTTGAAATAAAGTTACCTAAGTTATTCCCTACAATATCAGCTATCTTCGAATGAAAGTCGTACTAGAGATTAATCGAAAAAAAACGGGAAGATAATTTTTAATGGCCTCAGTTCATTAATTTAAAATGGCGTCGGCTAATAGTCCGCCCAATTTTACTCGAATTTCAAGTGTTCCATGTTACAACTGGCATTTGATGTGTGTGTTGACACCCTGAGATTGAACTGACTCCAAAAATTTAACTATTATTTTTCTGTAAAATGTGTCAAATGGGACCAGCTCGACAGGAATTGGGGAAGGAAGGTGAGAGGAAGGGTGAGTGGCAGGAGCTGGATACGAGAAGCCCAAAACCAATCAGAGTGATGTTCAATGGGAGGGGCCTATGTACAGCAGTGGGCAGCAATAGTCTGATGATGATGAATGCACTTGTGACGGGGTGTTCAAGGAACTTGCGGTAGTCACCGTTTCTCACGTATGTAAATTTAGGGATTGTTTTATATAAATCTATTTTTTTTGGGTATTGCAGTTCTTCAAACCAATCCGGCCTGTAAACATCAATATATTGTACGACAACACTGGCAGACCGTCAGGAGAAGCTGATGTGGAGTTTGAATGCCACGAAGATGCCATGAGGGTGAGCATTCAACATCTATGTATTTTTATTTATTTATTGTATTTTAAAATTTCTATGCGTGGCCTGACACACACTTGGCCATTTTTTTTAATACCTAATTTACCCGTACAAAACCGGGGCGGGCCGCTTATATATAAAATTCTCGTGTCTCATGTTACTCACCATACTCCTCCGAAATATAATTTAAATTGTATTGCATATTAAGTAGGTCTGAGAATCAGCTGCTATCTATTTTTCATATTCCTAAGAGGCGAGCGGAGCCGCGGGCATTAGCTAGTAGTAGCTTCTATAATGATATTTTTACGATGTGTTTATCAGGCGATGCGACGCGATAAGAACAACATGGACCACCGCTACATCGAGCTGTTCCTCAACTCGGCGCCGGGCGGAGGCGGCGGGTTCAAGCCCAACAGGAGCTTCCGCAACTACTGATGCCCACGCCCACTCCTTGGTAAGCGGGTAGCTGCTGGAATGCTGCTCGACAACACTGTATATACCTTACATATTGTATGACTCCACGTTGACATTTTTATAATTAAACGCAGAAAATGGTATTGTAATCTTTTAATTGACCCCATAGTTGTTTCCACTTTGAATAGTTCAAACGACTTCGTCTGAATTATGACATTTTTCCCATAATGCTATGCCCAAAATATAACTTGACCGTTTTCCCCAACTAATCCTAAACTGTCTCCTTACTGGGAGACCCCTAACCCCAAGTAGATAAATTTTAAGATTCTTCTAATGTGTGGAGTGAAAACAAATATATCACTAAACCTTAAATTTAGGGATTTTTTTGTGAAAACGACCAATAAGTAAATTACTGACAAGTTGCCCCCTCCTATAGGCTAGGGGCTAGTCGCGTGGTCAAAACAAAATAGTTGCCAATAGTACTAGAGGATAGAAGCGTTAACGTTTGCAGAAAGTGAATGAACACTAAACCCTTGCATTTTGGCTAAGGGGCTAGACCACACCACAAATGACTGCTTATCAGACTATTATTTTGCATTTGGTTCAAATTGGTACCAATGACCTCTACCTACACAAGCAACGGAACCAAAAAACGGTTATTTTTCGAGTAAATGGCACCCTCTGTAGTCCAAACTGATTGATGGAATTTGACTTCGGAGCTGCCAATACTTGACTGCCTCCAAGACGCAGTGGTACCATACCCGACTTCTATACTTGGGGTCTTGGGGTACATTCCGTGTCGGACCAGGTATTTGTATGATATGCAAATGTTGTGTATGTATTAACAGTGAAAAAGTACATATATATATTTATAGTTTATACCAGTTGTCTAGTACCCATAGTACAAGCTCTGCTTAGTTTGGGACTAGATGGCGTTGTATGTCACATGTGTAAAATATTTATGATTATTAAGGCCCGCGACACCAAGCGTGAGAATTTGTGATTGAACACCCACATACATATTTTACATGCACACAGACGCATCGCGCACTGTCGCATACATACCGTAGCAAGCAATCACCGACTTTCGGTTTTTTGCTTATGTTAAATATCCATCAACTGTTCGCCTTTGTAGAACGTATTTTAATGTCTTACAACGCACGCAATGTATCTTGCCATAACGTAAAGCCCGTAGGATTCATTCAGTACAGAAAGTCATAATACTTTCTGTATACCAATCGAATGGTCAAAGATTATAAAATAATTTTACACAGTATAAAATAAATTTGCTCGCGTGCATTGTCTGTCAACTCAGGTAGTTTTAAATACGCAAGGTATTTAAATACGGTTTTCATCATAATTAAGGTTACCTTTTAAAGAAGATTTATTAATGTTATTTTATTATTTTAAAGGAACACATAAATAAAGCCAATATTGACAAAAGTTTACGAGTTACATAAATTAGGAATAACCTACAGTAATACTTTTTTAATTATACTTTTTTAATATTTCTTTATTATTTTATTTGTGAATAATAATTTCAAAGTAATTTGGAACAATGTAATATTAATCCTTATCATAATAAATACTGTAGACATTTAAAACAATTTTATTCTACATGAAATATGTAGAATAAAATTGTTTATTACACAATATTATTTAAATAAATATTTTATAATACGTCAGAGCGTTCATCCAGGTCGCACCCGTAATTGGCCGTAATCTTATACTAGTGACTCTCAGTGTAAGATTTTATTATGTCAATAATGTGTGATTAACGATACATGGTCTTATAGGCATATAAAAAACATTTAAAATTTGACAAATTATACCCTCCTTTAAAACCAATCTATCCATTGCTGCAAACATCATGAAAATTGGTGCAGTAGTTTTTAAGTTACGTTATGTTTTGAGTTTAATAGACAGGTTGAAGAGGCAGAGGACTGTGTTTTTTTTTTAATATATTTAATGCAAACGGCTTATTTACGCAATAATGTTACTAAAATAAATGTGAAAGTAACTCTGTCTGTCTGTTTGTCTGTTACCTTTTCACGCGTAAAACGCTGAACTGATTTTGATCAATTTCAGTATAGAGATATATGGGACCCCGAGAAAGGACATGGCTACTTTTTACCACGAAAATCGACACACTCGCGGGCGGAGCCATGGGCTAAAGCTAGTAAAACATAAATACGACTAGCGGTTTATACATACGTATAAAAGTGAAATACTAATCATCCAAGACCAAACCATTGAGTAGTATTACTTTCCATCATCAGCTGAACATCTTGAAAGATACGACTAAAGGTAACACACATATACGAAAGTAACTCTGTCTGTCTGTCTGTTACGCTTTCACGCCTAAACCACTGAACCGATTTTGATGAAATTTGGTACGAAGATAGAACTGAACTTGGGAAAGGACATAGGGTACTTTTTATCGCGAAAATAAAGGTAGAAGGGTTTGAAATAGGGGACGAAAGTTTGTGTCGAAGTTCCTTATTATCAAACATAAAATCAGGTAAGATTGTTTAATCTACCCTTACCATGTCGTGTGATATCAACGAATTCCACGCGGGCGAAGCCGCGGGCAGAAAGCTAGTTTATAATAAATAACAATAAATAAATATTTCAGACGAATGACACAGAATATCATCTACCAAATATTCGTGTGATCCGCAAATATTTATTTCGCAGTTTATAATACATAAACATACTTTTTTGTTATAAATACATACATATTATACATAGAAAACACCCAAACTCCGAAACAAATATTTGCAGATCATACAAAAATTTGGTCCGACCCGGGAATCGAACCCTAGACCTCTTGGTTAGCAGTTGCATACGCTGACCACAAGACCAACAAGGCAGTATGATATATTACAATAATAAATAAACAACTATTTCGAACATCTTACACACGACATCATCCAGTCCCAAACTAAGCAGAGCTTATATTATTGATTCGACAACTGATATAAATACATAAACATACTTTTTTTGTTGCTTACCTATAGAATACACCCAGACCCCGAAATAAATATTTGCGGATCACACAAATATTTGGTCCTACACGGGAATCGAACCTGAATCCTTACTCAAGCAAAGTAGTCGCATGCGCTACTACTGCCCTCATCATTACGAAATGATGGCTACCAGCTCAGATATTGCGTCTGGAATAGCATTACAAAATAAAAAAATATATCATAACTATTTCCCTATGAACTAACACTGAAAACAGCCAACACCTAAAAAAAAAAATTTTGTGGATCTCATAAACATTTGGTCCGACCCGTGAATCGAACCCGAGGCCTCAATCGCATATGCTACCACAGCGCCACCGAGGCAGTCATATAAAATGAATTTTAATAATCGGTCCACAATTGACAGAGTAATCAATGAATGTACAATAAAAAAAACACAAATAATACTCCTTTTTTGAAGTTGGTTAATAATAATTTAAAATATAAAGATTGGTGTGTCTATTCTCAGACCTACCAAATATTATCAAAAGTTACACACAGTCACGTCGTCGTATGTAAACAATCAAATCTCTGTGTGCGTGACAGTGCGTGTGGAGCTAAAAACGAGCGTGCGCTCGCCTTGAATATTCGGAGAACACTGAATTTTTGGATCGCGTGAACTCTGTTTTATTGCAAATTATTTCTCCATACTAAAATGTATGGAACTTTTGCCGCTAAAAATTAATGATGTTTAAGATTAAATTATGACTTTCTGGTGAGAATTAATAGAAACCTTAAATGCTTAATCTCTTTTTTGTACTTTTTTCTTGCAACTAATAAAATATTTATTTCAAATAAAGCAACATAATACTAGATTGATTCCAAACAGAAAAGGTCGATTTCGGTGATTTTAGTCACTGTTGATGATTTTTTTCTCGAAAATAAATAATCGTATTAGTAACTTTACTCGGTTTCTCTATAGATTGATTTATTAAGAAACTGAGATTTTTTTTTTACTGTCAAATAATGAATTAATTTGTTTCTCTTGTCATAACCGTAAGTGCTTTTTCGAGCAATTATGGAAACGATACCCTTAAGTACCATACACCGTTCCTTGTATAATTTTATTACAAGTTTACCATTAAAATAATTTTAACAAAAAGGAACCGACTTCAAAGAAAAACTATTCCGAGTACCCAAATCGCGACAATTGTGCCTATGATATTTGAGGAGTTCCCTCGGTTTTCTTGGCATCCTATCACCGATATGGCGACGATGGGACCACCTGTAAGCTACGCCCATTCCAATGCAAAAATAATTTTTGAAATCGGTTCTTAAACGACAAAATTATCGCTGAACATACATAAAAAAATATTCCGACGAATTAAGAACCTCCTCCTTTTTTTGAAGTCGGTTAATGAATGTTTTAATTAACAATACTATATTATACTCAAGCAGCATTCACAAGCTACCCTCTTATTAAGAATTTTCTTAACGAAGTAAAATCGACAAATTTGTATCATGAGTTCATGACCCACCAAAAACTCTGTTACATACGTTCAATAAGGTCGACATTCGCGTAAATATCAATTACTACTACTAAAGTAGCCTGTGTGTTATTCTGATATATAAGCTATATTACTGTAAGGTTTCACACAAATCCGTTCAGTGAAAGAGCAACAAACATACAAACTTTCGCGTTTATAATATTGGTAGGATCTGATTGATAATTACAATTATTATATTTTGTTCGGAATACCTATAGCACAAACTGATATTCAGGTAAAACCGGTTGAACTGGTAGCCGACCCCAAAACTATTGGGAATAAGGCTAGAAAGAAGAAGAAGATCAACAGCACAAATAATATAGAGTGTACTCCCATCTCAAAGGCCGACAACGCACCTGTGACTCCTCTGGTGTTTCTGGTGTCCATGGGCGGCGGCAATCATCTACCAACAAGTGATCCGTCTGCTGGTTTGCCCCCTAAAGTATAAAAAATATATATATAAGGTTAACATTTAAGATAAAGTTATTAACTCGCAAATAGATAAATACTGTGAAAGTAAATAGGTAAATGTGAGAATCTCAAAATCGATCAGAGTGGTGGGCAATTGGAGAGGCCTATGTCCAGCAGTGGACTGCGATAGGCTGATGATGATGATGATGTGAGTGAAGGTAAAAGTTTCTTAATAGATCTCTGACCAATATTGAAGTAGCTGGTTGTTTAAAACGTTCTAAATGTGGCATACAATGAAGAGGGAAATTTTTGTTGTATTTCAAACGATTTTCAGCAAAGTGGGTCATGATTCACATATATATTGAAGTCTAGGATACATTTCAGTTTTGTCCGTTTGTTCGTAATGTAATTATATAAGACACGGAGGAATATTCAAATGCAGTTGTGGGTTCTATACCCACATGAGGCAATGCTTTGTGTGTTCCGCATATTGATGCTCTTAATCTTGGTGTACTTTAGGCAATTTTACTTACATACTAATAAATTATATTAATGATATGTTATAGGACTCAGTATATTGCCTAAGTTTTTGTTTTTAATCATTATTTTATACACCGTATTGGTGAAACTTGACTTCCTAGATTATACATCTGTTTCTATCTATAAATTATGTTTTTCTCATAGTTCCACTATTGTACGGTCAGCAAAAGACTTTTAAATTACTGTTTTTATTTTAAGTAAGCTAATACAGGATGGATGACAATACAATATTAAATGAAACCGCGGGTAATTTAGACGTTTTAGTTCACTTTTGATTGTAAAATTTATCCGAAAATTGAATTTGAAAATTGAAATTTTGTTGGTATACTTATAAAATATGTAGGTATGTCTGCTTCAAATTAATTTCGTATTGTCATATACATTCTCTATATATTTATTAGACATTTACATTACATTTACAAGAATGTATATTATGTTAAATTTTTAAACTCTTTAGAAACATCTATCTATTTAAAGTCTTATAGCTTAGGAGCTGATGGGCAAACATTTTAAAATGAAATTAAAGTTTTTTGAAATGCTTATTTACTTATATTTTCGAGTGGACGTTTTATTTAGTAAAATATAGGCGAGAAAGAGATTTTTACCTTTTTTAACTTGAAGTACACAATTTTATTTGATTTTTTAAATTTGAATTTTTTAAGTTATAAAGTGTGTAACGCGATGTTTTGTTTAGATATGTAATTAAAATCTAAACAGAAGTACAGACTGCATTTTCCTCTTTGGAGCCATTAATTTATTACTTTAGACGATTTAACGAGGGGGGACTATGTTATATTTTTTCTTACAAGATGGGAGGGAGTCTTGCTAGTTCTTACGTAAGTTTACAATAATACCCACAGTTAAGATTATAGATTAGTAGATTATATCCAAATGATATCATCCAACATGACAGTAAACTTTGCTAAAAAATTGTTACTTTTAAAAATAAAAATCAAAACTAACCAAGGGTATATTTATTTATATTCTTACTTAACAAATATTAAACCAGATGGAGGGATCAACTTATACTTATTTAGGGGGATTTAAAATTATGTAGTTAAAATCGTCTTATCGTAATAAATAAATTACCCCTTTCAACATAAATACGAAAAATGGTTATTAAAATATATTTTTTAATGAACATTCTTGTCATCAACTCTTAAACTAAACGCTATCTTTTAATAACTAATTAAATATAAATGTGTGTAGAAGTGAATTTGGGTCCAACGATATTTTTGTATATTTGAATGAGGGGTCATCCATTAATTACGTCATTCACATAGCATGATGATTGAACGCGTCCTTGTTATAGTTAGTTACATTAGGAGTCTTGTTGCCGTTTTCACCAACGTCCCCTAAATTTAAGGGGCCACTTAGAGTTAAGTAACCCTTGGTGATATTTAGGGGTTAGTGCTTACACGTCCTTCAAAAATTTATTTAAGAGCTGCCTATGTTAGGAGGCTTCTCCGATTTGGAGACGGTTCAAATAAAAAAAAAATGTCTGAAAAGATTTACTTACAGAAATAAATATCATTTATCATTTAATACGTTGGTGAAAACAGGTATTAGTTATCCCTAATGTTCTTAGTTTTGCAATTTTAAGCCAGATTTTTTTTCTCTCAGTTTAAGGTTGAAACCATTGTCAGCAGAGCACTCCTGTCTATTTTTTCTGAACTGTTTGACCTCTTGATAGGCCAAGATTCCCTTTCTCCCTTACTCACTGTATGTATTTGACGTTTTAAACAACGAATATATATTCCATCTAGAATTGTTCTAAGGAAGTTGCCGTGTTTTGTCAACTTGTCAACCATTTTGCCTCTTCTCTTTTCAAAAAATGTAATCTGTAGTTTTTAAATTAAATCTTTCTAAATAGACCAGGCTTATTTAATGGATGACTCTTTATTTACTTCACGAATATTACAATCATATTTTGGTTTTCGCACAACTTTACATTGTTACCCTGCGATTGTAAATTTTATAATATTTGATTTTTTTAGTAATTAAAAAACATAAACTTGTTACACTACATAGATATTAAAGATGACTTGCCATGATTGGCCGTCAGGTGCAGAATTTACAGTCGTTTTTCTATAATTGCATATTATTAACATCATAAAGGTATTAGATATAGTTATTCCTGAAATAGCGTTATTAAAAATTTGCCGAATGAAATTTTAAAAATGTAAATCTATACATATAATAAATCTGTAGAAAAGTCATTTTTGTACATTGAAGAAATTGAAACAAAAAATAGCCAGCGTGTGAAAAGATAAGTAACAGAACCCATTTCCATCATTTTTGAAATTTTTGTCTGTTTGTCTGTTTGTCTGTTTGTCTGTTTGTTTGTGCGCACATCACGTAAAATCTACGAATTCAATGCTGACAATGTTTATATACAAAAATTATACGCAACTTGAGGTTTAACTTAGTTTTTGTTTCATCGAAATCGGTTCACTCTATCAAAAGATATGATTAATTTAGTGAGTTCAAGAAGTAAAATATTACGTTACGCAATTAAGTATAGTACTTGCAACGACATCTTAAGACTAAAAATAGAACTAATGTTGATAGTTGAAATCTAAATCCGATAGATGGCGTTGTGCAAATGACGTCATTTTCTGAATCGCGGTGTTAAGATTTTCCGCGCGAGGATGACGTCCACCGTGTTTACTAGGCAAATTGGGTTTCGTTAGGTGTCTTAAAAGTTCTTGCGTGTGTCGTAAAAGTTCTTTGGTTGCTTGGTTTATCGATTTTCTAAATTGGTCGAAAAAAAAGTATTTGCTTATCTTATTGGTTTCGTTTGGTCAACTTTGGTCATTGGTTTGAAGTACGAAGTTAAGATTGTATTTGATTTACTTCGTAGTTTGAATCCAATAGTGCCAATCGTTATACAGTAAGTTAGTGTTGCCAATTCGTTGAGTCACGACCACGAACAGACGATACGTTGTCACACTAGACTGTTCGACGCACCGTTCTTTTAAGTTTGTAGGCTATTCAGTCATAAGTGTTGTTAGTTTTGTTTATTGCTTTAATTTTCCTTGAAAATGCCTCAAAGAAAAAAAACTAACCTTTCGCTGCGTAGCCGAAATGCGAAAAGGATGAGACTTTGTAGGTCTCAGGAATCGGAAGAAGATCGTGAAGCACGGTTATCTGCTAACCGAGAGCACATCGCTCTTTCACGTGAATCGGAAACGTTCACCGAAAGGGAGTCACGTTTAAGTTCACAAAGAACACGGACCGCGACTTTGCGGTCTCAAGAGAGTATCCAGGAACGCGAAGACCGGCTGTCTGCTGATCGGGAGCGCCACTCTCTCTCACGTGAGTCAGAGACATTCACAGAAAGGGAGTCGCGCTTAAGTTCGCAAAGAACTCGGACCGCGACTTTGCGTTCTCAAGAGAATATCCAGGAACGCGAAGTTCGGCTGTCTGCTGATCGGGAGCGCCACTCTCTCTCACGTGAGTCAGAGACATTCACAGAAAGGGAGTCGCGCTTAAGTTCGCAAAGAACTCGGACCGCGACTTTGCGTTCTCAAGAGAATATCCAGGAACGCGAAGTTCGGCTGTCTGCTGATCGGGAGCGCCAGTCTCTCTCACGCGAGTCAGAGACTTTCACAGAAAGGGAGTCGCGCTTAAGTTCGCAAAGAACTCGGACCGCGACTTTGCGTTCTCAAGAGAGTATCGAGGAACGCCAAACACGTCTGTCATCTGACCGAGAGCGACACGCTCTCTCGCGCGAGTCTGAATCTCTCTCCCAAAGAGAAGAACGATTAGAAATAGCTAGACATAACTATGTAGGTGTACAAAGAAACAATGAAAGTTATCTTGCATCTGAAAGGGAAAGAATAGATGAACTAAGACGAGCAGAAACAGCAGAACAACGTCAATCTCGCCTAGAAATAGAACGAGCTCGATACCACATGAATAGAGAAACAAATAGCGGAGCTGATGAGTCCATGGAAAATGACGATGCAAATATTTTATTACCTTGGGACAATAGGGAAAAATCAGGGTTCACATATTCGTCTAGAATTAATTATGCTGGCTTTACTTTCGTGGGTGACATGAGAGAAATTTGTAATTTTTGTCATGCTTTGAAATGGAGGAAAGAGACAGATGGAATGTGCTGCTCAAATGGAAAAATTGTTCTTCCAAATTTCCAAGATCCACCACACTTACTTATAAGTCTCCTGAATGGCGATCATCCCCAGTCGAACCGTTTTTTGGATAATATTCGTTTATATAACAGTGCTTTCCAAATGACTTCCTTTGGGGCAAAACAAATAACGGAAGGACCGTTCATGCCAACCTTCAAAGTACAAGGTCAAGTTTATCACCTTATTGGATCTTTGCTGCCAGAAAATGAACCCAAATTTCTCCAAATTTATTTTGTATCCGATTACACGCAACAGCTCAATGTTAGAAATCACAATTTTCCCCAGCTCAATGCTGAGCTTTTGGGTCAACTTCAAGAATTGCTGCATCGCGTTAACCAGTACGTTCGTGAATTCAAAGCTGCATTGGAGTCAATTCCACAAGGCAGCAATGATTTCAAAATTGTTATAAGTGCCGATAGACGTCCTGTGGGTGAACACCGTGGAAGACACAATGCACCCGTCGCAGATGAAGTTGCAGTTGTTTTAGTCGACCAGGAGTGTGAGAGACGTGATATCGTGTTGCGTACACGCGACGATCGCCTTCAACGCATTTTGGAAACCCACCGAGCTTACGACGCCCTGCAATATCCACTAATCTATTGTCATGGTGAAGATGGGTACAATTTTGGGCTGTACCAAGTGAACCCTACTACGAGAGTCACTAATTATCAAAAAAAAATATCTGCTCAACAATACTATTCCTACCTTTTACAAATAAGGCAAAACAGTTTCGTATATTTGCAACGATTTCGTGGTTTGTTCAGCCAATTTATTGTGGACATGTACGCAAAAATAGAAACTGAACGTTTAGTGTATATTCGCACTAACCAGCGACGGTTACGCGCTGAAGAATACGTGCACTTGCGGGACGCCATGCAATCAGATAATAACGTCGAAAACTTGGGTCGATTGGTTATTTTGCCATCCAGTTTCACAGGCGGTCCGCGGTATATGCACGAACGAACGCAAGTTGCTTTTTGTTACGTCCGTAAATACGGCCGGCCGGACCTTTTTATAACATTTACAACAAATCCAAAGTGGACGGAGATTTGCCAGGCACTTCTCACAGGACAGGCGTCATACGACAGACATGACATTATTGCTAGGATTTTTCATTTAAAACTCAAAGTCTTGATTAATCTACTTACAAAGGAGAAAGTTTTCGGTTCAACTCTTTGTTTTATGTATAGCGTCGAGTGGCAAAAGCGTGGTTTACCCCACGCGCACATTCTTCTGTGGCTGGAAGAAAAAATTCGTCCCGATGCTATAGACAGTGTCATAAGTGCAGAATTTCCGGACTATAATGCAGATCCGATTTTGCATGACATAGTAAAAACACATATGGTTCACGGGCCATGTGGCCTCTTAAACAGGGAATCACCGTGCATGAAAGATGGTCAATGCTCAAAAAAATACCCCAGAGCACTGAAAGAACTAACTATGGCTGGGGAAAATGGGTATCCGCAATACCGGCGAAGATCACCGTCACAAGGTGGTTTCACAGCTACTGTCAGATTCCGTGGACAAGAAATAATTCTAAATAATAGTTGGGTGGTACCGTATTCTCCAGTTTTGTCAAACGCTTTTCAAGCACACATTAATGTTGAAATTTGTAATAGCGTCGAATCTATAAAATATATATGTAAATATGTTAATAAAGGTAGTGATCAAGCCATGATAGCACTAAGAAATAACAACCAATTTGATGAAGTGACAAGGTATCAATCTGGCCGATACATAAGCTCTTCGGAGGCAGTTTGGCGCATTTTGAGTTTCCCTATTCATGAAAGGTATCCGCCAGTCATCCATCTTGACGTGCACCTGGAAGGCGGGCAGCGAGTTTACTTTCAGCCAGAAAATGTGGCAGAAAGAATGAACAACCCAAGACAAACCACCTTGCTCGCATTCTTTCGCCTTTGCGAAAGAGACAATTTCGCTAAGTCTCTGTTGTACAATGAAGTGCCACATTATTATACTTATAACAAGCAGCAAGGTGTTTTTAATCGCAGGAGACGTGGAACTGCTGTAGAAGGCGAGTCCGGCATTTTTAAAGAACACGTGATTGGAAGAGTATACACGGTGCACCCAAATAATGCAGAGTGTTATTATTTACGCCTTCTTCTTCACACAGTGCGAGGACCTACTTCTTTTGCTGAGCTCCGCAAAGTGGACGATATAGAATATCCCACATTTCAAGCTGCTTGCCGCGCACGGCATTTATTAGATGGCGATCAGCATTGGGATGATGCTTTAGCCGAAGCATGCGTCAGTGATAGTCCACATCGTTTGCGCCATTTATTTGCCATTTTGTTGACATTTTGTGGCCTATCGGACGCTGGGCAGTTGTGGCAAAAATATAAAGACGCGTTTGCCGAAGATTTTTTGAGACAGCAAAATATAAATAGTGAAACTTCTGACCAAGTACGTGAAAGCTGCCATAATAGGGCTTTGCTGGCTATACAAGATATAGTTACAAGTATAGGAGGGAACCCCCTCAGTCAATACGGCTTGCCGACACCGACAGTTGGTGGGGAACGAATTAATAGGGAGTATACATCTGAAATAAATTACAACCCCGAAGAGTTAGCAGAAATATTGCGAAATGGCTGTTCAAATTTGACGTCAGAACAACGTCAAATCTTTGATAGAGTATGCTGTAGTGTAGAACATTCATTAGGAGAAATGCTGTTTTTAGATGCACCTGGTGGAACAGGTAAAACTTTCCTCACTAAAGTTATCTTGGCTCAAATAAGGAGCCAAAACAAAATTGCCCTTGCCGTCGCTTCCTCAGGAATAGCTGCCACTTTATTACCAGGAGGAAAAACTGCACATACAACATTTAAAATACCAATCGACTTGGACCGCACAGAAAACCCTGTTTGCAACGTGTCTCGCAATAGTGATAAAGCAAGGGTTTTACGCGATTGCGCCCTTATCGTTTGGGACGAGTGTACGATGGCAAATCGTAAAGCTGTGGAAGCTGTAGATAGAACGTTGCGAGATATAAGACAAAATGACCGACCGATGGGAGGCTTAACGGTGCTATTCTGTGGAGACTTCAGGCAGACACTCCCTATAATACCCAGAGGAACGAGGGCCGATGAAATAGGTGCCTGTTTAAAGAGCTCTATTTTATGGCGTAGTGTCATATTAACTAATTTGAGCTTTAATATGCGAGCATATTTGGGAGGTGACGCAAACGCGCAGGTTTTCTCAAATTTACTACTTCAAATTGGTAACGGCACATACCCGACTCAAGAAGGAGGTAAAGTAACTTTAGTCGAAAGCCTGTGTTCTTCTGTTGCCTCACAGCAGGAACTCATTTCCTCTGTATACGGAGATCCATCAGAGATCTCGAACCATGACGCTGCTTGGCTATGCCAACGAGCTATTTTGGCACCTCGCAACGACCAAGCAGCAGCAATAAATTCTCAAATATTGGTACATGTTTCTGGAGAAAGTAGGGAATATTTATCTATTAACACGGTTTTAGAAGAAGGAGATGCCACCCACTATCCAGTAGAGTTTTTAGACTCTCTAAATACACCAGGTCTTCCAGCACACAAAATTTATTTAAAAGTCGGAGTACCAATCATTCTACTCAGAAATTTAAGCCCACCAAAACTATGCAATGGAACTCGGTTGAGAGTAACAAATCTCCAACGAAATGTCATCGAAGCCGAAATCTTAACAGGTTGCGGCTCCGGTGATGTTGTTTTCATTCCCAGGATACCCATTATCCCCAATAATTTTCCGTTTACTTTCAAACGTGTGCAATTTCCTGTAAGCCTCTGTTACGCTATGACTATTAATAAAGCCCAAGGCCAGACGTTATCCGTTGCGGGTGTAGACCTTACTTTTGATTGTTTTTCACACGGCCAACTCTATGTTTCTCTATCACGTGTTAGCAACCCAAACAACCTTTTTGTATATGCTCCGGGTAATTCCACCGCTAACATAGTATATAGAGAAGCATTAACGTAATCAACTATACCAAAGTCAGGACTCTTATCTAAATCATCAAAAAGGTGATATACTCTTATCTAAACGACGTTGTTTTGCTCTCGACAACCACGCGAACGAAGTCGCGGGCACAGCTAGTATGAAATAAATTTGCGACGTCGCAGTGTTGCCAGATTGTCAATGTGTTTAGTGTTGCCAGCTGTAAGAAGGGATATTTTTCTTTTGTGGTATATAATAAGTAATTTTTACTTTAATAAATGAAACAGAATACTATGATGGTTTTTGATTTATTTATTTCCGATTTTAACATTTTACAGGATTATATGTTGCGCATCTAGTCGTGATGAGTACTAGCCTTTTGACCGTTTGATCGATTCCCAGAAAAGTTTTTTCTGGATTCTCAAGTCCTTAGTTAAAGTACTGTTTACTATTGGTTGACTAAAGGTGCATGTCTATAAAATACTTTAAAGTGTATTCATTATACGTACGACAGATAGTTCCAATAATTGCCACTAGATGGCATTAGGTTCACAGTTCAAGAAATAGTTTTATTACATTAATAAATATTTCGGACATCTTACTAGACAACTGATATAAATACATAACCAACATAATATTTGATGCGTCGGCAATTACTGTGGTGTGGTCAAGTATCACGGATGGCGGAAGAGAGAATGGCGAAGCGCATCTTTTTCTCTGAGCTAGAGGAGGGCAAGCGAAAGCATGGCGGGACAACTCCTAAAGATATTCTGAAGCGTCACATGAAAAGATGCAATATAGAGCCCTCTCGCTGAGAGAGTTTGGCAGCACAGCGACCGTAAAGTGTGCGATATTGTGAAGAAGCGAATCCGCGAATTTGAAGAACAGCGTTTAGCTGACCTCGACGCCAAGCGCGATGAGCATAAAGCCCGTCCACTCGCCGCAATTCACTATAATTGTGAGAGCGGTAAGCTCACTTGCCCACTTTGTGCAAGGGAGTTTCCTGCGAAAATCGGCTTTATAAGCCATCTCCTGGCGCATCAGCGCCAAGCCCTATAAGGAGTCGAAGTGGTCGCCATGGCCGAAATCGGTCGGATTATTAATTACATAAATACATAACCATACTTTTTTTTCTAAATACAAACTTATTATACATAGAAAACACCCAGACTCAGAAACAAATATTTGCGGATCTCACAAACTTTTGGTCCGACCCGGAGATCGAACCCGAAACCTGAGCTAAAACGATAATTCTCTCATTTTATTAATCGCATTCGATTGAGACTTCAATCAGAATCAAGTTTAGCAACACTGGCTAAATTGTATATTATTTGTATTAGCGTAATAAGAAGTAGATAACCTAAGTCATCATCAACTACCTTTAACAGTCCAGGGCTGGACATATAGGCCTCTCCTTAGTAAAGGAGGTTTTGGCCTATCAATATCATATCAACAAATCTAAATGTCCCACTGCTGGCCTCGGGTCTTCTCTCAGGAGAGGGTTAAAGCCAAGCGTCGTCACGCTGGCCAAGTGCGGGTTGGGCACTGACAACACACGTTATAGCTACGTAATCTTAGCCTTGGATGTTTTTAAGCGTCCAACTAAGCTTCACGACTTCACGGCTATCTTATGATAACAATAGGGACCAACTGCTTAACGTGACCGAATCACGGAAACACTTATAAACGATCACCCATCTAGGTCTGACCGCGCCGTCGTTGCTTGCCCTCGGTGATTGTTTCTAATCACCTAAGGCCACTCTGCTATTAGCGCTTTACCTACTGGACTTATTTTCCTTCTCTTTGCAGTGATGTTGACCTTCATAGTTTTTTCCCTTAGTCGCCCTACACCCATGGGTAAAATAGGTAATTTACGATCAAATTAAAAAAAAATACTACTCTTGAAGGCAGTTAAGGGTGACCAATTAATTATACACCGAAAAATATGCATACTTTATTGAAATACGTTGTGGCATTAGGCTTAGCTTTTTTTACATTTAAGCCTACTAGAGTGATTCTACTCTGCCTGATGGAAAGCATGAGTAGAATCCAGGAGTAGGCGTCACCATCATCATTGTGAGAGTAGGCAATGCAGTATGATAACCTTTACCATGGTAGTCTGGTCAGACAATTCCAATTCCAGAAAAGGTCCAATCATTCTGCAACATTCTCTCGATTTTCTTAGACTATTTTCACTCCACGGCGATACTCGCTATTTTAAACAGTAACCGCGGTTTTCGGTTAGTACTCAACACAATTGTGTTAATATAATTTTATAATATCACTAGCTTTCCGCCCGCGGCTTCGCCCGCGTGGAATTCGTTTATATCGCGACACGGTAAGGGTAGATTAAACAATCTTACATGATTTTATGTTTGATAATAAGGAACTTCGACACAAACTTTCGTCCCCTATTTCAAACCCTTCTTTCTACCTTTATTTTCGCAATAAAAAGTATCCTATGTCCTTTCCCAAGTTCAGTTCTATCTTCATACCAAATTTCATAAAAATCGGTTCAGTCGTTTAGGCGTGAAAGCGTGACAGACAGACAGAGTTACTTTCGCATTTATAATATTAGTAGGGATTATTTTTTTTATAATATCATTGACTCAACACAATACTTAATAGACAGAGTGATTCAAGAGGAAGGTTTATAATATGTGTAATATGTGCATATTTATGTATGTAGATGCAATGTGAGAAGTTCGAATACTTTCGAGCGAAGCCGGGCCAGGTTGGTAAAACGAATGATCCGTTTAGTTATATTAGGTATCATTAGGTATCTTAAGCTTAGAACAATACAGGTTATGAGGCGCCGAGAGATCGTTATTTTTTGCAATGCATCATCATGGCAGCGTACAATTATGTGAAAAAAAAATGCAAATTTATAAGACAAAAAGTAAGTGCAGCGAGAAGTCATTATGACAACCGTTTTAACCTTTAGCAAATAAACAAGCATTGGCAGTTAAGAACCTGTAATAAGATAACCATTGCTAAAAGTAGATTGACAGTCATAATATGTATTTTTAGTTGCATATAAGTACATAAATATGTAATATTATAATTATTATGTTTGTCCGCAGTCTCAGCACAGACATTAAACATAGGTAATCATTAAACTATACATCATACTAGTCAAAATTATAAGACGACAGAATAAAGATCTATGAAAAAGTCACAAAATAATTGTCCCCTGATTAGTTGTGATTGTGACAGAGACGGCGACACAGGGGCTTATATTATAAACAACAGCAAAAACTATTACTTAATTACATGGCGACATACCAAAACAATGGCTCCCCTGTATCGGTGCAAGGCGCGGAGCTCAGAGGTGAAGACTCGGCGCCTACTTATTTGTGATCGTCGGAGCCGGCGAGCCGCGCCGGGCGCCGCCCCGGCCGCCGCCCGCTTCCAGAGGCGCCCTGCGGTCCACGCTACTGACGGCCTGCGACTGCGCATACGAGAGCAGCGACGAGCGTACAGCGATTTGACGTGTACTCATTTAAATATGTACTTTACTTCTTCTTTTGATGAGATGGCAACCAGACGAATAATATTAGCTATTTCTGCCAATGTCAAGTATTTAACTTCTTCAAGTCGTCGTCGCAATGAATTTAATGATAAAAAAAATTACTGTTAGTATTATGAAGTTTTGTACGTCACGTTGCGTGAGGGATATTGAGAGAGCCAAAAAAATACCATTATGCAGAAAAGTATAGGTACTTGTCGAAGAAAAAAAAAATTTGCCGCCAAGCCATATTGAATTTCACGTAATGTATATTATGAAATTCAATAGATCTTTTAATTCATTTCAAACGTTGCAGTGGAAAGAAACGTTTAAAAACATTTTCTTTAAACAGTTCATGTTATAATATTGCTAAACTCATTTTAGATTTACTATAATATATATTGACTCTAAATCAGAAAACAAAAAAACACCTAAAACAGGGCTATTTTATATATTATGTAAATGAGATCTAAACATTAATGTAAGTCCACAACAAGTTAATCGCTTTATCGTCCGCTCCGCTACTCTCAGCCGCGTCCGTACCCCGAGAGCCCCACTAATGATTGCTCATGATTTATTTGAACAGCTTATTTTTATCCTCTACTGATTCCGCAAACTGGTGGAAAGGTGTACATTGTACAAGTTTATTAGTTTTTTTTACGAGTACTGTTATTACAATTGCGTGATATTGGGCAGACAAAATTTTGTTTGCAAAGCTGTGTCAAGATTGACGGGTAAATTTGTTGTAAAAGTTCTTTGAAGAGTTTGAATTTAGAGTATGTTACTTTTTTACTACTTCGAAGTCAAATTGAAGGGTGATGGTGGCAGTCTATGTATGTTTGTGTGTTCCTGTGGTTCCACAGCGACAATGAGGTGTCAATAGATTTGTAATAATGGCTCGAATGACTTAAGCTATTTCAATTTTATCATAAGTTGTTGGGTTATAGTTCTTAAACTTAAACTTTAAAATTAATATCATGTAAAATTGGAAGTCAACTAAAGTTCGTTAAAGATAATGTCTAGCTATGGCGTGAAAGAAAATTTACTGCAAGACTCCAAAAAAGTTTAGGGCAATGGCAATAATAATTTTACAATTCCTACACACAGGACACAGGGACGTTTGATCCCAAACTAGGTATAACCGGTGCTATGGCTAAACTACTGATAAAAATACGAATAAATTTCCAAAAACCTACAAAAATTTAAGTAAATTAAACCCAGATACCTAACAAATGATAGTGCTTTTCTCACAATTGGGATTTGTCTTGGGTAGGAATCGAACCAACGACTAAGCACTAGTTCAACAGCCCAGTCAATGACGAGGAGAAAGGTTTTTTAATATTCCGTATTACCTTGAATTGAGAGATGTTTTGAGTTAATACTTCTTATTTTTTCATAATGGGCTCTGGTTTCCTCTCAGGAGAGGGTTAACTTAAAAGATAAGTTAAGCCCAAAAGTTAAGAAACAAAAATGAAAAGCTGTTCGTTTGTCTTACTTACTATTTAGCTTTCGAATAACTAAAAAGATTTGGCTACTTTTTGTCTTATTTTCATTAAGAACCGTGGACGTCTATGTCCAACAGTGAACGTCTTTTGATGACGATGATGATGACAAGTATAATTCATTTCGAGAGACGCAAGCGCAGTTGCATGTATCAAATAGTTAATAAGAAAACAGTGTTTTTGAATATATCTTAATTAAAACCTGAAATAACAAACAGAACAACATAGAAAAACTATAAAACCCTCTTATTGCAACAAGATACTTTACCAATTAAACTACAAAACGCATTGAATATTTGAAGCACATTCCGTCAGAGTCATACAAAGTTTATTAGTAAAAAAGGCCAGACAACATGTTTGCCAAATGCAGTTATCCTAATAGAATAATTTAAGTATTCACTTATTTGTTATGCTGGACAAGTATGGCGATAAAACAGAGGGTATTGACATACCGATGTGATCATGCACATTGGCTACTAACTATATTAAGACTATACCTATTATATTTTATACCAGCTGAGTACCTCGTCGGTACGATCGTATTTTGTACTTTTGCAACAATAACTGCGGGACGAAGCTAGTATAAAATAAAAGTAGCCTTAGTTAGTCCTTATATCATAAGCTATCTGCCAGTGAAAGTGCTGACGAAATCGGTCCATCCGTTGCAGATATTACCCGAAGAAATAGATTAAGAAACAAAAATCCCTACTATTATAATATTATAAATGCGAAAGTAACTCTGTCTCTCTGTCTGTTACGCTTTCACGCCTAAACCACTGAACCGATTTTGATGAAATTTTGTATGAAGATAGAACTGAACTTGGGAAAGGACATAGGCTACTTTTTACCGCGATAACCGACATACACGCGGGCTTAGCCGCGGGCGAAAGCTAGTATTTAAATAAGTTTTTTTTTATTTATGTACCGTAACTACATACTTTTAAAGACGTTTGGTAAAAAACTGTTAATTTGATGTTATAAACAAACACTACAATATTATTTATTTGTATATATAAGCGACCGACACTGCTTAGTATGGGAATATGTTATTGTTGTAGCATAGGTAGCAACTTAATTTAAAAAGCACACTATCTACCTAATGGCAAAAACCACATCCAAATTCGTTTCGTGGTAAAGGTAAAGATAGCGGCCCTCCAGACAGACGCCCTAATAGACCTCGATTTTATTATGTATAACTACAAATTAGTTTTTTTTTATTTTTACTTTTGTCAATATTTCGGCCTTCACAACATCAAAATCGACTCCTGATTTAGACTTCTCATCGCCCTTAGCTGACAAATTCCATGATTGAATTGACAAGAATAAAGTCGCTGTCAGAAGGTTTTAGTCTATGAATAATATAATCAAGCCACGACTCTTAGGAGTGATGACCTAATGTAGAAGAAAATGCCTTAAAGGGCTAAAGAATAACAAGACTAAAATTATTTTATTTAATTTATTTTATTTTATTTATTTAATATAAAAGGGCTTATCTCTACCAGTCTAAGTTAGAAAATTCATTTCGGGTTTATTTTTTTTAAGAGAAGACTATTTAAAATTAAGCCTATGATGTTTAGCAAACTTTTGTATCACATTGTAAGATAGTAGAACTACTCTGATTTCAGTACTACCCTCACACAGAAGACCATCCTAATAATGAAGCATTCTTGGTGTCGTATTTCGTTGGTGAGTGTGAGACCGGATGCCCAATCATTCTTCATCATTCTCCCGGCCATCGAAGGCCGGGAAAATGATACAGAATTATCTAACCAGGCCGCCATGATATGCGTAACCATGCTACATTGCCTACCCTCACAATGAGCATGGTGGCCCCGATTTCTGGATTCTTTATTGTTTAACTGTACCTAATCTTTAGTAATAAATGAGCAAGCTAGCTTGTAAGCCAGCCTCCATTTTTGCCAGCCACAATTCCTTCGTAGGTACTAATTTATTAAAGTAGATATCAAAGTATCCCTTGTCCTTTCAACCATAATATCTTTATTATTGAGTCCATTTATGCAAAACATATTTGAAGTTTTAGGAACTTCTGAGTCACAATAAACAATACCGACGACATAAAAAAAAACAAAAGGCTGCACTTCAATATTGTGCCGCACGGTTAAAAAAAAAAGAGAATGAAACTTGACGCAAAAAGTTTGAATAAGCTGATCGTTTTCTTGCGCTTTAAAAAAAATCGACCTAGTGCGTGTCGGACTCGCGCAAGAAGGGTTTCGTACCATTATCTTCACTTCAAGCGTCTATTTGTTGCCATAAATCACTTTCGTTGTATATTTCATTTATTTTGTTTTCATCATTTGTTGGTCTACAGAAATACCTCTGCTCTGCTTAATATCACATGGTTCATGAGAGGTACAGAGGTGTCTTAGTAATAGGGTATCGTTTTACCTTTTGGTTACTAAACCCTAAAACGTTTAGAATTGTTCCGAGACATTCGTTACTTTTTTAAAACTTGGTACATCAATATCATGAATGGCGTTTAGTAGTCTGCCGTAAGACAAGCCTCTCCCTACCAGTACCCTCGGTGGTATAGTGTTTCATTCAAGTGTTCCTTTGCAGCGATGTTGCCCCTTTTTTTTTCGTGCGGCAATCCCCACGTATGCCACCAGTTGGTGACTTATATCGGACTCGAACCGACTAAAACCGAACGCCGTCTCGGGTACTATGAGTCGAGGAACCAGGTATACCCTCGAAAGGAAGCCCCTGGAACCCCGACAACTGCAAGACAAGCCTCTCCTTACCAGTACCCTTGATAAATAATAATAAATAAATAAATAATTTCGGACATCTTACACACAACGCCATCTAGTCCCAAACTAAGCAGAGCTTGTATTATGGGTACTAAACAACTGATATAAATACATAAACATACTTTTTTTGTAAATACATACTTACTATACATAGAAAACACCCAGACTCCGAAACAAACATTTGCGGATCACACAAACATTTGGTCCGACCCGGAATCGAACCCGAGACCTCTTGATCAGCAGCCGCATACGCTAACCACTAGACCAACAAAGCAGTCAATGGTATAGTGTTTCATTCAAGTGTTCCTTTGCAGCGATGTTGCCCTGCATAACTTGTTTCCCAAAGTCGCTTCTTACGCCTGCCTCGTTGGGTTATGCGACTGATGATCTAGAGGTATCAGGTTCGAATTTTAGGTAGGACAGTTGTTAGATTTTTATTTTTGGTAAATAGCGGTGTTTCACGCCCGTGCATCGTAGAACACGTTAAGCCGTCGGTCCCGGTTGTCATGAACACAATGATATTATATAGAAAGATAGGTTACCTTCATACTAAACGGCGTTCGATATTGTTGCGGTATGACATGACGTACTTATTTAAAGGTGTATACATACATTACGATTACGAATGCAAAAGATAATACGGAATGCATGGTAAAGAAAGAGATAGCGATCTCTTGCGAGTTGCACTTACACACACTAGAAATAATTATGGACTAACTCGTTAAAATTGATACAGATATGACATTGAATATCGCCATTTGCTAAAAGTACCAATCATCATCATCAGAAACATCATCTTTATCCTAAAAAGAAAAAAGTATTTTAGTTGTCATTGTAAATTATATACTTTCCAAGATTATAAACAACATTTTGAATTGTGAAAACACCTTAATTAAATTTAATGTAAAACTAAGGACAGATTTAATCAAACTACAATTTTATTATGGATACAAACAAATTTTACCATGTTTATAACAGGATATGTATCCTTTCGAAGTAGTGTATTTATATTCTTGCTTAAAATGTACGGAACAAATAGTACTACTTTTCGTAGGCATCCAGTCGTACTCACTTCTTTCCGACTGAACCATTCTAACCCATTTAATTCTCGTAAGATTGTCACTTGGAAATCTGGTAAATACAAAACAATATACACAGTCTTTTTACCAACATACATTTTAACACTATTAATGCCAAATAATATAATCATTATATTAACTGAAAGACAATGACAACTAAACACATAATAGTAATATGAGCGTATCAATTAGACGGTACTGGAGGACGCGGACGATAGGTATGTATTGTGCCTACGATATCCCTTCTGTTTGATTTAATCTATTACGCATGCCTTGTCTTTGTCACACTTCAGTTACAATCTTATCCTCTGTCCTTTTTTAACGCGTCTTTAATAATATTGGATATAATTTAATAATTTCGGTAAATGGGAAACAAAACCGTGACAAAATACAAATATTACGTAGTTACTTATAAATACTTACCCGTGGTATGTAACTCCTTCCTTTTTATTTATTTTGGAACCATAGTTTTTACACCTTCATAACACACAGCTCGGCATTTTGGTAATAATAAGCACTTCACGGAAACGCTCTGAGAACGAGTTTATTCGCTAGCTCCTATTAGCCGACTAAATGAAATCACGACGATTGACTACATTTGTCCGCAACAATTTTCGCGCGATAGTGCGATATCTACCTTTTTTTATAATATCATTGCATGAACATCTATGGCAATCGTTATTGGAAAGTCTGTGCTCTCAAATATACATACTGAGAACTAGTTTAACCTTCGTATTTAGTTCGACCTCACAAATACGGAGGTATGATGCTAATCGCTCCGTGGAAAATCTGATATTTTGGTAAAACCAGTTTTACTATGAGCCGACCCGAACAGTCTTGGGAATGATAAGGGTTAGAAAGAAGAAAAGTGGCCTCTTAAGACACCTGACACTCTGTATTCTTAATTCGTCATCACACGGCTAAAAGACTTTAAGGTAAGTACTTCTATGCTTCCATTAAACCTGCCATATAAAAATGAAATAAAATCCGTCACAACTGATTGATATTTAGGTGCGTTTAAAAGAATTTTGCATTACTTTTCTCAGTACTGCCGCCGTGCCAGCCGATAGATTTTTAACGATATTTCCTTTTAAAGCAGGTAGGCTCTGTGACTGGTTTACAAAGTCATATCATTAAAAAAATGTCAAGGAAACCGTTAATTCCTGGGTTAACAATTTACTATTTAGATTTTAATATCAATAGTCTTATTTAAACAGCTAATGGGTTTGCTGTAGCCTTTGTTTGTTTTATACACCCGCCCCGGTTACGGGATCGAAAACAAATTAGAGATATTCCACTTCTCATAGAGTTTAATAAAAACTTTTTACCCGACTACGACAAAGCCAAAGGAGGTGTTTTTCATTTGTTCCACCATAGCTCCTCAACTACTTATTTAACTGGACAAATTAGGTATCGTTAGAAGCGTCTTGCTCGTCACCTTGTTATAGACTTTATATGACGTTTTACTGATCTAACGTGGCGCCCTCTGACTGTCATGAGACACTATGTTAAAGAATAAAATATGAGATAAATATGCCGTGTTTGATATCATTGGAAAGGGCGTTACTTGTACACTTCAAATTTATACATAATTATGTGTGTATATGTTATTAGCATTTGCTTGTGACTTTGACAGTATTTATTCGACAATTGTAATATTTCAATGTCTTGTTTGCCTGTTCGATCATACCTTTTACACTACTTTTTAGAAAAAGACAAATGAGTTATCGTTAGAAGAATCTTATTGTCCTCTAATATAGTAGGCCAAACCTCCTTTCTAAGGAGAAGAGGTCTAGTACTAGATTTTTAAAGGCTGTTGATGTTCTCCCTTCCTTTAGAGGACAACACGTGCTGGACTTAGAAGTCACGGTTTTAGAGTGGAAGAAATACGCACCAGAACTAAATAGTTCGGATCTTCCTTCCTATGTCGAGCAGTCAAAAACTGGAACTCACTGGGTCCTTTAAACGGGTCGTGAAAAAGCATCTCACTAAGCCGCCATAGTGTGATAGTGTGGGTCGCCATACTTTATTGTCTGCATTCGCAACAAGAGTGGTGGCCCCCACTCTTGGATTCTGCTCGTGCTTTCCACCGGCAGGGTAGTGTCACTTTAGTAAGCTAACTATATGAAAAAAATGTTTACATAAATATCACCAGTTATCAATTTACCAACAATGTCGGACGGTCGAATCGCTCAAGAGTCGAAATCACCACCCAATAAACTAATAAACCATTTTTAGGAATTTACCAACATATTTTATGGGAATAGTTATTTATTTTTGTAATGAACAAATACGTTTACAAATTCCGATATGGTATATCACGTCATCGTAGACCGCACGCTCGTTGGGAAGATGAAATCTCACATGTAACTGGACCAAAATGGCTCGAAGTAGCGAAGAACAAAGATACTGGGCAATCTCTGCAGGAGGCCCTAACCTCAGGGTTCTCTTCTCTAATTATATAGCATTTTATTACTGTTTATTTACTTTTTAAACTATATTTAATTTTAATTAAGAGAAATGTCTTTATATTTTTAATTTTATTTATATTTAATTAATTTAAAAGATTACATAATTTGAGAGCTGGAGAGGTACAGATATCTGTAAACATGCTTCAAGCGGAAGTAATCATTCTGACGTACGTCGACAATTGTATCAATGGGCCATACAATCACTCCTATTATCCTATGTGGGGAACGCAATCGAACTCACAACCCTCAGCTTTGTAGTAAGCGGCCAGGTGACCGCTTAAACAACTGCGCAATCTTTCCTTATTTGTCCCAAGCTAAACGATTCATGGGTACACAAGGGTGTTAACGGTTTTTTTCAGTTGCAGGTGGTCGGTCGGGAACAGTGTTTTCCCGTCAGTTGACTTGTCTGCTTGTTTCGTCCTATATCTGTTTCTTTACATATACGAGCCCACCAAAATGACTCTTCCTTTTTTGTTGGAAAGTAGAATCCTAAAGTAATAGTCACCATACTACAATAAAACAATGCAGCATGGCGACCCACTCTATGGCGGTTTATTGACATGATTCTGCATCTCTGGTCTCAAACGCGATAGCAAGAATGTCGTTATTTAATAAAAAAGAACCATTTGCATCCAAAATTAGACGAACCCATGTATCCAGGATGTATTATGTCAATGGCTAATGTACAAAAAGAATCAATATTAGTCGAGGTAGTTGTTTATAATAAGAGCGAACGATCGTGCGTCGCGGCGGCGCCGCCGCCGGCGCCGACTGCGCTGCGTCGAGCGGCGGCTCTTTGTCGTCGGGCCACTACACCTGCGGGCCGGAGAGTGGGTGCAACGAGCTGTTGCACACCGATTTACCTCATCAGCCCTCTACTTGTCTTTCAAAAATGCTGAATTTATATTATTGCCGGTTTATGCGAATTACAATAAACTGTTCTCTAGCTAAACTGCTGCCCGGCTACAGACATGGTTCTTACCTGCCAGCTGGCTATCAGTAAACCTGAGAATCCACTCCAGGTCTACTCTGCCATTTACTAGATCTATCGCGCTACACTATAATCCAAGTCGCGTATTAGTGTACTCTATCTATCCAAACAGTCTATCCAAACTGTGTGTGCGTAAAAATTCTGAATAAATATTTTTTAGATATGCTCACAGCAGTTGGCGTATCAAATCAAATCAAATCAAATCAAATCAAACCATTTTATTTCAAGTAAACCATACAACGGCACTTTTGAAACGTCAAGTAGTCAGTCAGTAGTCAGTCGTGAAGCTAATTGTCTGTTCCTCGTAGATCCTATGGAGAAGAACAGACAAGAAACTCCATGGACACTCTTTTCTAACATTGTTTTTACAATTTTTGGTTACATTGTTGAGGGCATTTTATTAAATTAAATGTGAGCACAATGTAACGATACTGATATTTACACAGGTAGTGTCCAAAAATAATTAAACAATAAATAGAAGTTGTGAGATGACCAGCCCCGACTGGCGGCGCCCGTATCACGAGCATGACCTATGCACCAGCCATCGTCCAGTTCAACCATATCGTAGGGAGCCGAACGACCCGCTACACACGCCACCGCCAGCAGGGCTTTTGAGCGAGCATGACATACTCACAACCGCCAGTCAACAAACAAACTTATGCTACTAGTAACTACAAAGTGCTCACATATCACACGTATCACACGAAGTGTGGTCCCATGTGTGAAAAGTTAAGCGATTGATAAACTATAAATTATACTAATGAATGACTTGTTCGCCTAGCGGTTAGTAATATACTAACTACGGTAGAAGTACCAGAAGTACTTAGAATGTAGTACACCTTCTAAGCCAGAAGTCATTAGTTATATACCAATCACCATACAGCTGGTTATGATGAAACACGGTCATTAATCTGGATGAATATGAGAACTACAATATTTGTGTCAAAATGTCATAGATTAGCCTTTATCAATATGTCAATATAATACATCAGTTGCCTAGTTATAATCGTATTACCCGCTAATTTCGTGGCCTACGCATAGCTGTCCAACAGTTTTTGAACGTTTGCATGGTATTGTGACACTATTATATAAATTAGGGAGGATTTATTGATCCTTCGACGTAACGGGGGTACGCTAAGTCCCCTTCCACCACTTGTCAACTATTTAATGAATGAACGAAGATATAAATAAGAATGATTTCATTGCAGTCAATAACATCACTGATGCGACTTCTGGTCTAGACGATGCCGCGATGTATGGCGTGATTTTATTAAAAGCTATAAATCAATGCGTCGGTATTTGGCCGATGTCTTTATGTTAATTACTTCAAGTGGTGGAATAAAAGGTGTGTCGATTGGATGTAATGTTTTATTTTATCAACAGTCATTTTGCCTTTTGCACGATTCCCTCCATGGGGGAAATGAAGGGCGTGTGTGGGACGTATAAAGCTGTTCTCATCTTCTGCATACTGCATCAATTTTTCTTTGTTTTATGTTTTAATAAAATAGATTGGCACATCTTACACATGACTGCCCGTGGCTGTGGCTCAGTGGTGTCTTAAGCTACTGTTATGCTGGAGGTCTCGGGTTCGATTCCCGGATCGGACTAAATATTTGTAAGATCTCCAAATATTTGTTTGGGTGTTTTTTATGTTTATTACATTTGTACATCCTCCTAGCCATTATTCCCAAGTTTATTTGGGGTCGGCTATAATACATTTGTACATATTTTCAATAAAATGTGTCAAAACTGGGGAGACCTTATACCGCAGCAAACCACTGATGAAATATACTTACTTAACATATTTGTAAATGCCAAACTTGCTTAAATAATTGTACTTATTGTACAATAATTTGAACTGAGTGGAAATCTAAAACACAATCTATGGCTATCCAGGCTAAACAGCTAATTAACAGGTCAGTAAATAACTTTTCGCACAGAGTGTAAACCAAACCCTGGACTTCTGAAATCACATTCGAAAGTTCTACCATAGTACAATCAAAAGCTCAAAACTTTCTGTCTAAGGAGAGACCTATGTCCAACAGTGGGCCATTAAAGGCTGTGGACGAGTTGACTGTCTATAAATATAAATGACAATTACTGTGTCTGTCCGATGAACGTATTCATCACTGTGGAATGTAAAAGTTATCCATTTCCGCAGTCAGTTGATTCATTTAATTTTCTTTTTATTTATAAATTATAATGAAAGGAAACAGTCATTGCCCAAATATGTCATCTTACTACTTTTACGTAGGCGAAACTGAAAGTTTGCGCAACTCATAAATACATCTTAGGGCCACAGCACACTAGCTACTTTTAGCATCGGCGATCGGCGACTTTGCGACTGCATCAATGCTGCATCGCGTTTTAGCGACCGGCCGGCATCCGAATGTGTGCGGAGAGTAGCGTTCAGCTGCTGTGTAGCGCTTCTAAAAAGCGACTCAATCTCCGCGTTTGGCGTGTTTAAGTGTGCGGTGTGGAGCGTTCGGTCGCCGTATATAGCTTCTAAAAAGCGACTAGTTGCCGATCGTCGATGCTAAAAGTAGCTAGTGTGCTGTGGCCCTTACACAACGTCATCTAGTCCCAAACTAAGCAGAGCTTGTACTTTGGGTACTAGACAACTGAAATAAATACATAAACATACTTTTTTTGTAAATACATACATAGTATACAAAGAAAACACCAAAACTCCGAAACAAATATTTGCAGATCATACAAACATTTGGTCCGACCCGGGAATCAAACCCTAGACCTTTTGATCGAAAGCCGCATACGCTAACCACTAGGCCAACGAGGCAGTCCAATAACAATATTAAAATGATATTATATTTATTGGTTTTCATAGTATTCTCCGTTATATTTTAAACACTTGCCGGCGTATCGATTATTTTAGCTGGCAACACTGTTAAGTGTCTGAAGGTAAGACACTGACGCAACACCGGGCACTGGCGCGTGCGACCGGTGACCGCAGGGATGGGAATCATTGACACTTTAAAATAATAATAACGCGATTGAATGATTGATTTTAGTCGATTACTTTCATGTCATAAGTCATAGACAAGGATCACAGGTGACAATGATTTTATCCCACCCCTAGATGATTATTGTTCGTTCATTCGTTCGCGAGTTCCTTTAAAAATGGAACGTCGTCGTTGACGAACACAGTTATCGCGGATCATCTCGTGTGAGCACCACGTGTTCGGTGGAGTGTCTTATTTAAAATTATTCATCATGGGCTGCTATTTAATGTCCTAACTGTATTTCGTGATCGAGTGCTTCAATAAAGTGAATGTACAAGAACATTCTCCTCACCCGCTAAACTCACGTCTACCCTCAATTAGAAATATGAGGCCTACTAACGTTCCCAGTCGATTCAAGATTTAACACACTTTTTCATTCGTTCAAACCATTTATGAAAACACGATTATCATTGGTCTGAGGGTATCTTAGTACGTGTTGGTTGAAAGCAATCACCGTATCTTCTGGCCGTATAGACGTCAAACCAAGACGTCAAAAGAAGAAATCGCAGAGGACTAGGTCTGGACTGATTTCGGGATGGGTCCACGAGTTCTGTTTCCAGACACCAATATAACTTTCATTGGGCAAAATATATCGATATCCCATTCAGAATTAACTATTTTTAGGGTTCCGTAGCCAAATGGCAAGAAACGGAACCCTTATAGACTCGTCATGTCTGTCTGTTTGTCCGTCCGTATGTCACAGCCACTTTTTTCCGAAACTATAACAGCTATACTGTTGAAACTTGGTAAGTAGATGTATTCTGTGAACCGCATTAATATTTTCAGACAAAAAGACTTAGAACTGAAACTCAAAAAACCATTTTATCATCATACCCATACGTGTAGGATCTATTGATAGGTCTTAAAAAATGATATTGAGGTTTATAATATTTTTTTTCTAAACTGAATAGTTTGCGCGAGAGGCACTTCCAAAGTGGTAAAATTCGTGTGACTACCCTGTAACTTCTGAAATAAGAGAATGATAAAAACTAAAAAAAAAATAGAACGTACATTCCCATGTAAACTTCCACCGAAAATTAGTTTGAACGAGATCTAGTAAGTAGTTTTTTTTAATACGTCATAAATCTTAAACCGCAATTTACCTTTCATTCAATCAATACACTAATATTAAAACATCGATCAAAGTTACAACGAACTACAAGAACTTTTATATGATGTTACTTGCTGCTACGAAACCCTTCATGGGCGAGTATGACTCGCACTTGACCGCTTTTTTATTTATTGTACAAGTGCGTGCAGACAGGACCCGTATTGGAAAAAACGCAATCATTGTTGGCCCACGCTTCTCCTCTCCCTCAAATTTGTTGGTTTGCTGTCAACTTTAATCAACCGTACAGAATATTGTAGCTTTCTTTAAGGAATGTAACGATTTATCCATGTTTCATCTCCTGTCACTATATCATTCACAGCATTTGAACATTCGTGATTGTACCTACTTTCACAAAAAAAAAACAATCTACTCGCTTTCGTTTTGGCTACAAATAATAGGGTTCCAGAAATAAAAATAATAGCTTCCTGCACTCCTCTTTCTACCAGGTTTTGTTCTGAAGTAAGTTCATGAGGTATTTTTTTTTTTTATACATAAGCCATTCAAAGTGACTCTACCCTGCCTGATGGAAAGCATGAGCAAAATCCAAAAGTGGGGGCTACCACACTTGCTGCGAATGCAGACATATGGCGGCCGACACTATGGCGGCTTAGTGAGATGCTTTTTCACGCCCCGCATAAAGGACCCGGGATCATAGTGGGAAGGAAACACGTGAGCTGGTAGTGAGTTCCAGTCTTTGACTGCTCGGCATAGGAAAGAAGAGCCGAACCGTTTTGTTCTGGTGCGTATTTCTTCCACTCTAAAGCGGTGACTTCTGAGTCCAGCAGGTGTTGTCCTGTGAAGGAAGGGAGAGGGAGGGATCAGTTGGAAGAGCTCTTCAGAACACTCTCCATGGTAAAGGCGATAGAGGACCGCCATAGAGGCGATGTCTCTCCGTAACTGCAGAGGCTCAAGGAACTCGGTGGTTTCGGGACTATTTATAATGCGGACTGTTCGCCGCTGCAACCGGTCGAGAGCGTCAAGCAAGTACTGCGCAGATCCATCGCAGAGGTGAGAACAATACTCCACGCAGGAACGAACTTGGGTCTTGTAGAGAAGACACAGATGCTCCGGCGTGAAGAACCGTCTCACCTTGTTGAGTACACCTAGCTTCCGCGAGGCCGCCTTGGTGACGCTCTCAATGTACTCCCGTCGGTTGAGATCCCGGCAAACATCCATGCCTAGGATACCGAGCTTGTCCTGTAGTGGCAGTTGAGTGTTCTGAAAAGTGGGGAGAGGAAGGAATGGAGACTTTTTCGTAGTGAGCGCGCACACCTGTGTGAGGTATTCGCCAATAACATAGTTTCCTAATTTTTAAGGCTCGTACCAATCCTCGAATCGAGTACATTGGAAGATTGGTATGAGCCAAATTTAGAAAATCTCGTCATAAGAGATACGCTGATTTTCTTCAATTAATAGTCTGACAGTAATCAAATTTTACTCCGCGATCGCAGTTGAGGGTCGACCTTCACAAATTTCATCTAGAGGAGAAACATAACCACGATGAAATACCGCAAACCAACACCTTCCACTACTCAATATGATGCTTCCCTCCAAAAACATTTTAAAGATGAGCAGTACAATCATGGAAGATTGCAAATTATTTACGCGAAATTCTCATCGATGAAGAATCTTTGCGAAACTATCTTCAGCCTCCGAAAGAAAAAAGAACAGCATTGTGCAAAATCGTTGTACCCTGTCATCATTGTCTTGTTTTATTCAAATTGGTTGACAAAGTAAACGTTTTATCAGTTTATAAACACGTTAACAGTTATACAAGAGAGCGGAGCCGCAGGCAAAAGATAGTAACTAATTCAAGTAAGTTTTAAAAATGCGGCGTCTAATAAATAGTTACATAAATAAGGGCGCAATGTTAGAGACACTTTCGTGGGAACTCATTTGTCATCTAAACCGTTCTGCGGAGTTTATTTTTGATTTTAACAGTGAAATGACTGTATTTTTCTTGTATATTATTAAAAGAAATAGAATGATAAAGTCTGTATTATTGAGAAAAATACGTTTTCCTGTAAAACTGAGAAGATAAAGTTATTTTTCATAAATTGTCGGAATTATGATTCATCTCTACCACTTAGGGGCTTTGATTATAAACAATAATCAAAGGCCCTACAATTAACAATTATTTTATCTACTTCTTCGTAGCCTTATCCCAATATTATTTGGGGTCAGCTACTTGTTCTACCGGTTTTACCAGCATATCATTATTTCATGGTGCGGCATTGAACTTCTAAAACCCTGCATTCGAAGGTTGAATTAGCTGTCAGTAGATTTGAAGGCACTGGCACTGGTTACCAATAACGATTGCCAGCGATTGTCATTAATGTTTACAAAAAACGGGACCAAATGTCAAATTAACAAAAAAGAAATTAAGCGAAAAGTCTATTTTACAATGGATGACCTAAATTGTTTGATGTTATTCTAAATAGCTAATTTGTCAATTAATATCAATAAGAACATCCAGCGAACCAATCCAAATTATTTTTATTGTCAAGAATCATGTGAATGTATCAACATGGCGCCCGAAATTGGCGCCAAAACGTAGCGTCGTCGGTGCAACCGACGCGACGGCGGGCACAAGACGTAAACAATTCGGCCTCTGCTAATAATTTTGTTATGTATTTACTATTGATTAATTATTTCTAATGGTTTAAGATAATTGTTTGATAACTTTGTGTGGTCTTAATTTATGCTTATTGATCAATGAATTAGATAGTTTCAAATTAAGTTTATTGATAAACTAGCTGTGCCCGCGACTTCGTTCGCGTGGTTGTCGAGAGCAAAACAACGTCGTTTAGATAAGAGTATATCACCTTTTTGATGATTTAGATAAGAGTCCTGACTTTGGTATAGTTGATTACGTTAATGCTTCTCTATATACTATGTTAGCGGTGGAATTACCCGGAGCATATACAAAAAGGTTGTTTGGGTTGCTAACACGTGATAGAGAAACATAGAGTTGGCCGTGTGAAAAACAATCAAAAGTAAGGTCTACACCCGCAACGGATAACGTCTGGCCTTGGGCTTTATTAATAGTCATAGCGTAACAGAGGCTTACAGGAAATTGCACACGTTTGAAAGTAAACGGAAAATTATTGGGGATAATGGGTATCCTGGGAATGAAAACAACATCACCGGAGCCGCAACCTGTTAAGATTTCGGCTTCGATGACATTTCGTTGGAGATTTGTTACTCTCAACCGAGTTCCATTGCATAGTTTTGGTGGGCTTAAATTTCTGAGTAGAATGATTGGTACTCCGACTTTTAAATAAATTTTGTGTGCTGGAAGACCTGGTGTATTTAGAGAGTCTAAAAACTCTACTGGATAGTGGGTGGCATCTCCTTCTTCTAAAACCGTGTTAATAGATAAATATTCCCTACTTTCTCCAGAAACATGTACCAATATTTGAGAATTTATTGCTGCTGCTTGGTCGTTGCGAGGTGCCAAAATAGCTCGTTGGCATAGCCAAGCAGCGTCATGGTTCGAGATCTCTGATGGATCTCCGTATACAGAGGAAATGAGTTCCTGCTGTGAGGCAACAGAAGAACACAGGCTTTCGACTAAAGTTACTTTACCTCCTTCTTGAGTCGGGTATGTGCCGTTACCAATTTGAAGTAGTAAATTTGAGAAAACCTGCGCGTTTGCGTCACCTCCCAAATATGCTCGCATATTAAAGCTCAAATTAGTTAATATGACACTACGCCATAAAATAGAGCTCTTTAAACAGGCACCTATTTCATCGGCCCTCGTTCCTCTGGGTATTATAGGGAGTGTCTGCCTGAAGTCTCCACAGAATAGCACCGTTAAGCCTCCCATCGGTCGGTCATTTTGTCTTATATCTCGCAACGTTCTATCTACAGCTTCCACAGCTTTACGATTTGCCATCGTACACTCGTCCCAAACGATAAGGGCGCAATCGCGTAAAACCCTTGCTTTATCACTATTGCGAGACACGTTGCAAACAGGGTTTTCTGTGCGGTCCAAGTCGATTGGTATTTTAAATGTTGTATGTGCAGTTTTTCCTCCTGGTAATAAAGTGGCAGCTATTCCTGAGGAAGCGACGGCAAGGGCAATTTTGTTTTGGCTCCTTATTTGAGCCAAGATAACTTTAGTGAGGAAAGTTTTACCTGTTCCACCAGGTGCATCTAAAAACAGCATTTCTCCTAATGAATGTTCTACACTACAGCATACTCTATCAAAGATTTGACGTTGTTCTGACGTCAAATTTGAACAGCCATTTCGCAATATTTCTGCTAACTCTTCGGGGTTGTAATTTATTTCAGATGTATACTCCCTATTAATTCGTTCCCCACCAACTGTCGGTGTCGGCAAGCCGTATTGACTGAGGGGGTTCCCTCCTATACTTGTAACTATATCTTGTATAGCCAGCAAAGCCCTATTATGGCAGCTTTCACGTACTTGGTCAGAAGTTTCACTATTTATATTTTGCTGTCTCAAAAAATCTTCGGCAAACGCGTCTTTATATTTTTGCCACAACTGCCCAGCGTCCGATAGGCCACAAAATGTCAACAAAATGGCAAATAAATGGCGCAAACGATGTGGACTATCACTGACGCATGCTTCGGCTAAAGCATCATCCCAATGCTGATCGCCATCTAATAAATGCCGTGCGCGGCAAGCAGCTTGAAATGTGGGATATTCTATATCGTCCACTTTGCGGAGCTCAGCAAAAGAAGTAGGTCCTCGCACTGTGTGAAGAAGAAGGCGTAAATAATAACACTCTGCATTATTTGGGTGCACCGTGTATACTCTTCCAATCACGTGTTCTTTAAAAATGCCGGACTCGCCTTCTACAGCAGTTCCACGTCTCCTGCGATTAAAAACACCTTGCTGCTTGTTATAAGTATAATAATGTGGCACTTCATTGTACAACAGAGACTTAGCGAAATTGTCTCTTTCGCAAAGGCGAAAGAATGCGAGCAAGGTGGTTTGTCTTGGGTTGTTCATTCTTTCTGCCACATTTTCTGGCTGAAAGTAAACTCGCTGCCCGCCTTCCAGGTGCACGTCAAGATGGATGACTGGCGGATACCTTTCATGAATAGGGAAACTCAAAATGCGCCAAACTGCCTCCGAAGAGCTTATGTATCGGCCAGATTGATACCTTGTCACTTCATCAAATTGGTTGTTATTTCTTAGTGCTATCATGGCTTGATCACTACCTTTATTAACATATTTACATATATATTTTATAGATTCGACGCTATTACAAATTTCAACATTAATGTGTGCTTGAAAAGCGTTTGACAAAACTGGAGAATACGGTACCACCCAACTATTATTTAGAATTATTTCTTGTCCACGGAATCTGACAGTAGCTGTGAAACCACCTTGTGACGGTGATCTTCGCCGGTATTGCGGATACCCATTTTCCCCAGCCATAGTTAGTTCTTTCAGTGCTCTGGGGTATTTTTTTGAGCATTGACCATCTTTCATGCACGGTGATTCCCTGTTTAAGAGGCCACATGGCCCGTGAACCATATGTGTTTTTACTATGTCATGCAAAATCGGATCTGCATTATAGTCCGGAAATTCTGCACTTATGACACTGTCTATAGCATCGGGACGAATTTTTTCTTCCAGCCACAGAAGAATGTGCGCGTGGGGTAAACCACGCTTTTGCCACTCGACGCTATACATAAAACAAAGAGTTGAACCGAAAACTTTCTCCTTTGTAAGTAGATTAATCAAGACTTTGAGTTTTAAATGAAAAATCCTAGCAATAATGTCATGTCTGTCGTATGACGCCTGTCCTGTGAGAAGTGCCTGGCAAATCTCCGTCCACTTTGGATTTGTTGTAAATGTTATAAAAAGGTCCGGCCGGCCGTATTTACGGACGTAACAAAAAGCATCTTGCGTTCGTTCGTGCATATACCGCGGACCGCCTGTGAAACTGGATGGCAAAATAACCAATCGACCCAAGTTTTCGACGTTATTATCTGATTGCATGGCGTCCCGCAAGTGCACGTATTCTTCAGCGCGTAACCGTCGCTGGTTAGTGCGAATATACACTAAACGTTCAGTTTCTATTTTTGCGTACATGTCCACAATAAATTGGCTGAACAAACCACGAAATCGTTGCAAATATACGAAACTGTTTTGCCTTATTTGTAAAAGGTAGGAATAGTATTGTTGAGCAGATATTTTTTTTTGATAATTAGTGACTCTCGTAGTAGGGTTCACTTGGTACAGCCCAAAATTGTACCCATCTTCACCATGACAATAGATTAGTGGATATTGCAGGGCGTCGTAAGCTCGGTGGGTTTCCAAAATGCGTTGAAGGCGATCGTCGCATGTACGCAACACGATATCACGTCTCTCACACTCCTGGTCGACTAAAACAACTGCAACTTCATCTGCGACGGGTGCATTGTGTCTTCCACGGTGTTCACCCACAGGACGTCTATCGGCACTTATAACAATTTTGAAATCATTGCTGCCTTGTGGAATTGACTCCAATGCAGCTTTGAATTCACGAACGTACTGGTTAACGCGATGCAGCAATTCTTGAAGTTGACCCAAAAGCTCAGCATTGAGCTGGGGAAAATTGTGATTTCTAACATTGAGCTGTTGCGTGTAATCGGATACAAAATAAATTTGGAGAAATTTGGGTTCATTTTCTGGCAGCAAAGATCCAATAAGGTGATAAACTTGACCTTGTACTTTGAAGGTTGGCATGAACGGTCCTTCCGTTATTTGTTTTGCCCCAAAGGAAGTCATTTGGAAAGCACTGTTATATAAACGAATATTATCCAAAAAGCGGTTCGACTGGGGATGATCGCCATTCAGGAGACTTATAAGTAAGTGTGGTGGATCTTGGAAATTTGGAAGAACAATTTTTCCATTTGAGCAGCACATTCCATCTGTCTCTTTCCTCCATTTCAAAGCATGACAAAAATTACAAATTTCTCTCATGTCACCCACGAAAGTAAAGCCAGCATAATTAATTCTAGACGAATATGTGAACCCTGATTTTTCCCTATTGTCCCAAGGTAATAAAATATTTGCATCGTCATTTTCCATGGACTCATCAGCTCCGCTATTTGTTTCTCTATTCATATGGTATCGAGCTCGTTCTATTTCTAGGCGAGATTGACGTTGTTCTGCTGTTTCTGCTCGTCTTAGTTCATCTATTCTTTCCCTTTCAGATGCAAGATAACTTTCATTGTTTCTTTGTACACCTACATAGTTATGTCTAGCTATTTCTAATCGTTCTTCTCTTTGGGAGAGAGATTCAGACTCGCGCGAGAGAGCGTGTCGCTCTCGGTCAGATGACAGACGTGCTTGGCGTTCCTCGATACTCTCTTGAGAACGCAAAGTCGCGGTCCGAGTTCTTTGCGAACTTAAGCGCGACTCCCTTTCTGTGAAAGTCTCTGACTCGCGTGAGAGAGACTGGCGCTCCCGATCAGCAGACAGCCGAACTTCGCGTTCCTGGATATTCTCTTGAGAACGCAAAGTCGCGGTCCGAGTTCTTTGCGAACTTAAGCGCGACTCCCTTTCTGTGAATGTCTCTGACTCACGTGAGAGAGAGTGGCGCTCCCGATCAGCAGACAGCCGAACTTCGCGTTCCTGGATATTCTCTTGAGAACGCAAAGTCGCGGTCCGAGTTCTTTGCGAACTTAAGCGCGACTCCCTTTCTGTGAATGTCTCTGACTCACGTGAGAGAGAGTGGCGCTCCCGATCAGCAGACAGCCGGTCTTCGCGTTCCTGGATACTCTCTTGAGACCGCAAAGTCGCGGTCCGTGTTCTTTGTGAACTTAAACGTGACTCCCTTTCGGTGAACGTTTCCGATTCACGTGAAAGAGCGATGTGCTCTCGGTTAGCAGATAACCGTGCTTCACGATCTTCTTCCGATTCCTGAGACCTACAAAGTCTCATCCTTTTCGCATTTCGGCTACGCAGCGAAAGGTTAGTTTTTTTTCTTTGAGGCATTTTCAAGGAAAATTAAAGCAATAAACAAAACTAACAACACTTATGACTGAATAGCCTACAAACTTAAAAGAACGGTGCGTCGAACAGTCTAGTGTGACAACGTATCGTCTGTTCGTGGTCGTGACTCAACGAATTGGCAACACTAACTTACTGTATAACGATTGGCACTATTGGATTCAAACTACGAAGTAAATCAAATACAATCTTAACTTCGTACTTCAAACCAATGACCAAAGTTGACCAAACGAAACCAATAAGATAAGCAAATACTTTTTTTTCGACCAATTTAGAAAATCGATAAACCAAGCAACCAAAGAACTTTTACGACACACGCAAGAACTTTTAAGACACCTAACGAAACCCAATTTGCCTAGTAAACACGGTGGACGTCATCCTCGCGCGGAAAATCTTAACACCGCGATTCAGAAAATGACGTCATTTGCACAACGCCATCTATCGGATTTAGATTTCAACTATCAACATTAGTTCTATTTTTAGTCTTAAGATGTCGTTGCAAGTACTATACTTAATTGCGTAACGTAATATTTTACTTCTTGAACTCACTAAATTAATCATATCTTTTGATAGAGTGAACCGATTTCGATGAAACAAAAACTAAGTTAAACCTCAAGTTGCGTATAATTTTTGTATATAAACATTGTCAGCATTGAATTCGTAGATTTTACGTGATGTGCGCACAAACAAACAGACAAACAGACAAACAGACAAACAGACAAAAATTTCAAAAATGATGGAAATGGGTTCTGTTACTTATCTTTTCACACGCTGGCTATTTTTTGTTTCAATTTCTTCAATGTACAAAAATGACTTTTCTACAGATTTATTATATGTATAGATGAGTCGTTAATTAATAAAATTAGAAACAGTACCGTTCCATCTGATGAAGACTAAAGAGGATAAAATAATGTGCAAAGTGCCAATAAGAAGTTTATTGATAAATGAGTCGTTAATTAATAAAATTAGATACAGTACCGTTCCATCTGATGAAGACTAGAGGTTTTAATAATGTGAAAAGTGCCAATAAGTACATTATGCATGTGTGGCAGATTAAAAGCTTTGTTCATTTCATCATAAGATTAAATGTTTTCTTTTAATTTGCTGTTATCATAAATTCTTTGTATTGAGCGATGATGATTCTCTCTCAGCCGATTTCGGCTGTGACGGCCAGTCTCAATGCAGACCAGCCAACTTACTTCGCAGAAGAAATTAAAACGCACAAATGTGTTCGATAACACAGGTCCGCTTTTTTTTCCTGGGACGGCTATCCGACACTACCGAAGACTTCGACTGTTACTGTCCACCAACGGCAGGCTCTGAGGCATGGGGGTAATAGGCATAAGACCCCAAGCTTTCACACTTCGGGCTGTCTTAACACTGTCTTGACCGGCACTCGCATGCAATAACCACTAGACAAAAGAGGCAGTTCTTGGTATTGTTTTAAAGTGAAATGAATCACACAGGAGTCAATTAAGGGAGGAAATGACTCAAAGTTTTAACTATTGTTACAGTTATTCGGCGTAAAGAACGTGACGTCACGTTTACGCTCTATTATCGATAAATTGGTGATGGACAGTTCACATTGAAGAACTCTCCGTTTTGTTGATGGTTCCATAAAACTCGTATTTATTTTATTACTTCTTCATTACAAATCGGTTAAGCGGCTTAGGCGCAGTCAGACTTACTTTCGAAAACAATCACTTACTTTTGGAAACAATCACCCAGGGTAAGCAACGACGGCGCGGTCAGCACCTAGATGGGTGACCTTTAGTGACATGATATGTCATAAACGTTTCCGTGATCCGTCACGTTAAGCAGTCGGTCAGGGTTGTTATTATAAAATAACAGTCGCAGTCGTGAAGCTTAGTTGGAGGCCTTCGCACGGACGGCCTTAAAAACATACAGCGGCAAGATTACGTAGCCACAACGTGTCTTGCTAGTCCCTAACCCGCACTCGGCCAGGCAGTGTGGGGACGTATGTCCTGGCCTTAACCCTTGTGACCTGATCCCAGCAGAGGAATATTATGGGTAACAACCCGTAATGTCCCACTGCTATCAACAGATGCGATGTACAGATCACAAGGAATGTGGCTTTCTATTGATAAAAGAATTATGCTTTTTTTCATAGTATTTTCATTGTCCATTAAACAAACTGTTTATGTACATAAAAATCTTATAAAAAGGATCCGGATTCCGGAGTATCTGTGCCGCCGTGGAAATGTAGGTAGATGTTCTTAAAACCACAGAGTAGTAATAAAGTGCTATGTAAGCAAAATGACAAAGTGCCACAATGTATATAATAACTACGGATTTTAACGTACATCGTAAATTCGCGTGTTAGTTATTTATGTACGCAATAGTCTGCATACTTTGTTAGTCTGTGGCGTTGCACACAGATTATTAAATTGTCTATGCTTTCTATTTTATTTTGAGGAATTAAAATGGCGGGTTTAGTTAGCAACATATAGTAGGTACATGCTGATTAGTAAAGTTTTCTGTGTTACATTTTGCTATTTTGCTTCAATTCCGTGACAAAGTCGAAAGCTCATTTTGTTTTATTTGTTTTTTTTTAACATAAATATTTAAGGCTATGAAAGTGTCTCTGCTCTGCCTGATGGAAAGCCTGAGTAGAATCCAGGAGTAGGGGTCACCACCCTCATTATGAGGCTAGGCAATGAAGCATGGTGACCCATACCATGGCGGCCTAGTCAGATAATTCTGATAGGCCGGGAGAATGACGTCATGTTTTTTTAAAAAGAGATGGTATTATTGAGAAAATAAAATCAAACACTGCGATTTAAAATATCAAATAAAAGAAAGATAGCTTTCGGACTAGTATCACGTTATTGAAGCAAAGCAGTGATTTAAACTTATTATTTTTTTATATACGAGTAAAAATAGTAAATTATATAGTTCGACTGCCTTGTTGGTCTAGTGGTTAGCGTATGCGGCTGCTGATCAAGAGGTCTCGTGTTCGATTCCCGGGTCAGACCAAATATTTGTGTGATCTACAAATGTTTGTTTCGGAGTCTGGGTGTTTTTCTATGTATAATATCTATGTATTTATTTAAAAAAAAGTATGTTTAGGTATTTATATCAGTTATTTAGTACCCATTATACAAGCTCTGCTTAGTTTGGGACTAGATGACGTTGGGTGTAAGATGTTCAAAATATTTATTACATCACATTTGCTCCAGCCGTTTGAACGAAAGAAGTAACAAAAATATAGACAAACATACATTTATAATATTAACGTGATTGAGTCATAATGGACTCTAAATTTTCGCGCGCAAAAAAAAGACTTAAACGCTCTCTGTTCAAGCCAAGTGCGAACTGCAAAGAGAAAGTCAAGGTTTCACGTTTTTCAATTAAAAATCCTAGAATAATTGCTAGCGCTAATAATTTAATTGATCACTTAGCAACTAATAGTTAGCCTGGAGTAACAGGTTCGACTCCATTACGATGTAAATAATTGTTTGATCAACAGATGTTCTAAACTGGCTTGTATCTGTGTAAATTGAATACATAAATAAATACTTAAACTGTATGTAACGTAACTACCATAAATAAAGTACTTAACTAGCATAAAACTAGGTTCCGGCCGCATTGTGTATATGTGCAACCCAAGCCGCGGCCGAAAGCCAGTTTTAAAATCGCGGCGGAAACTAGATAAACGCGGTAGACTATCTGTATGTTTTGCCGTGAAAACGCGACAAACAGACAGACAGAGCTAATAAGCATTAGTTATGATTATGATTGCATATTGCATTACTATTGCAAATGCCAAAACAGGTTATGAGTATTCATGTGCTTAATAATATTTAATATAACTCAATCGCTTGGTGCGAAAAACGCACACTAGTACAGTCAGGTAAATGATTGATGGAATCCATACAAACTAGAAAACACAAGGAGGAAAGGTTAGATTATTATATATTATAATGTACAATAGCGAATACAAATTATAGTTATATTTACCTTTTGCATAATTTATAAAGTACCTACAAAGTAACAGATGTTAAACGGCTAATTATTATTTGAAATCAATGATATTATAAAAATATTATCATTGTTCGAAAGGAAGTAAAAAAAACGATTGCATGAAAAGAAGACACATTTATGAAAATTTTTTTTTGATCATTTTAGTATTCTTCGTTACAAATTTTATTTCAATTTAAAACATGATTATTTTTAAAAGAAATTTATAAAACCTTCCATTTTATTACACCATGGGCGCAGACACATTTTTTTTTAATAACCCATGCATATGTATCGTACAGTTTGGCGCCAAGCTTGCGCCATTGTAATTTTTTAAAACCACACTTTTCACCGCGGCTCCACATTCGCGCCGCGAAGCTCCGTGAACAGGCGTGAACGTGAATGTGGATGGTTTTCGCGTTGTTCACGCGCGTTCACGCTTGTTCCCCGATCAGAGTCGGTATTTTGTACCGGGACAAAGGGTTCGCGCCCCGTTCGCGCGGCGCATCTATCCACATTTACGGCCATTCACGGCCCAAAGAATTAAAGAATAAAAAAGACTTTGCTGTCCAGTTATCGTTTATATCGTAAAAGGGTTTGTTATTTTGCATATATGATTGTAGTATTTCGTGTATTTGATTTGGACGTATACATAGTGACATGTTGCCACAGCAAACAAAGTTATTGCAGCAGCAGCTTCTACATCCATTTCGCGGCGGGTTTCACCAACGACTGTGAACATCCCGTGAATGTGGAGGTCACAACTTGCGCCGCGAATTCACGGCGAGAATTCGCGGCGTGAATTCTCGGCACTAATGTGGAGCCGCCATTACGATTTAAGGTTCGAGCACATCATGCCGGGCCGCAGCGTGCACGCGCGTTCGTATTAATTTTACGAAATTTCCGTTTTTTGATACTTCTTCTTCTAACTTCTTCTTCTTCTTCTAACAGCAGGCAAAAAAAAGAAAGTTCTTCGTCAGAGCTATCCATAAGGTACAGTTGCACTAAATACACAACAGTTGCGCATGCGGTACACTCTACTCAAAATTCGTCAATGCGCTGCGACCCGGCCCGTCACTAATGTACTAAGTTAGCATTTTGCGCTGCGCTGCGGCCCGCCCCGACACGCTGCGGCCCGGCGGCCGGCATAATGTGCTCGAACCTTAAGACGTCTGTTTTTTTAGGGAACTAATACCTCAAAGGCCAAACATGTATATTTCCAAAGGAAGTGTCAAAACAAGATATCATAGTTACACGCTTACACTTAAAAAAGATAATCCCGTGCCGCCATTGAATAAAACAGGGGTGTGTTTCATCTAGAAAAAGTAATAAGTAATAATTAATTCATCGAAAAAAAAAAGCACAGGTAAATCAAGTACAAGCCGAATGAATAAAAAACAAACAATACAAACTTAATCGGAAATTAAAAAAAAAACCAAACCATTTCCTTACGATGTGTCCCATAGATGATTCACCGAAGCAAGATGGCTGACTGGCGTCCGCGGTTCGGCGTCTTTCTGTCGGCAACAGCAGCCAAAATATTCTGTTTTTATGATAAAACAATATATTAGTGTCCGCTGTACTTGTCTGTGATAGATAATACAGGTAGTGTAATAAAATTGTTGACTTTACTATAAATATATATAGTTAGTTGTGGGTAATAAGCTTTTCTATTGTTAGCTAGCTTAAAAAGTTTGAATTTATTGTGCTGTGGCACAGTGTGGTCGTTTCAATGAGGTATGGGGAACAATAATGACGTGGAAAATAGATAAAAAGCTTAATTTTTTTTTAAATTTATATACAGTAAGAAAAACCTATGTCATGTCTAAAAAGCCTAGGCTTTATAGATTAAAAGATAAATACTTAATACATAATTATTATCTTTCTTCTTACACGCTGATTTGTTAAGATTTGAATTGATTGTTGTCACATAGTATACTAATTACTTTTTTTATTTTTTCTACTTTTTTTAATTACTACTACTAATTTTAATTACTTTCTTTCTTTCTATTTCTAATCTATGTCTTTCTATTTTTATATTACGACAAGTTCGTGATGTGCGAGGCGGTCGCGTTGATTGTATTAAGGTTAAGTATTTTTGTGTTAAGTATTATAAGTTGCTATCGATACTTCTATACACCACATACTATTATGTATTCTGTGCTTACACAGACGTATATGCCGTATATGCGGGCTGGCCATATATGCCGTAGAACCGATAACCGTTGGGGTAAACGTGTTCTTGAGTGGAGACCGCGACTCGGCAAACGTAGTGTAGGACGTCCACAGGCCAGGTGGAGTGATGATTTGTGCGAGACGGCTGGCAGGAGCTGGATCCGAGAAGCCGAGGATCGAACCAAGTGGCGTGCAATTGGAGAGGCCTATGTCCAGCAGTGGACTGCGATAGGCTGATGATGATGATCATCTTGTTGCAGTCCACTGTTAGACATAGGCCTCTCCCAAGGCCCATAGCCTGCTCTGCTCTGCAAGTCATCCTACCATCTGGCCAGAGGGCGCTACACACAATGTTTGCCAAGACACGGTTTCCACTCCCGAACACGCTTACACTATCGGTTCTCTAACATATATGTATGACCAGAATATTGTCTAGATTTTCTATAAATTATTTAACCTAAACCACTAGACCAACCACCGACCTCACTCGCGTAATGATAGTTTTTTTACATCTAATAAATTTTCGGTCGAGTCGACCCATTTCACAAACGTGAATCTCCTACGGTCAAACTTTATTTCCCGCCAAACCATGACTCAGTGTAAAGTTTGTATGTATGTATGCATGATTTATTCAGTACATTTCATCAATATTTCGTTAAATTGATTTACGAGGCAAGACCTGAAACTCACGCCTTGGAAATCAATCGTAAATATTCAGGCCGTGTTATACGTTTCATAAATAAAGACTGGGAACTTGAAACCCTCTTAAATTTGCGGTAAAATGGACATAACATGATGAGTGGGGCTGTGGGGCTCAACTAGTCAATACTACTGTAATAAAACTGAGAAATTTGTTTGTTTGGTTGAACGTGCTAATCTAAGGAAGTTCGTTATGTAGCGACATTCAACGCCATCTATCTTACAATGGTAGAACTAAGTCTGCTTTCTAGCCTATTGTCTCGGAGGTGAAACATACATACACTTACGTCTGAATACAAGTAAATAGTACTTATAACATGACTAGCTGACCGACGATCTCCAGTGTGGAGAGCCTGGACTACTTCGTGAGACGTCTGTGCTACAACTTGTTCGTGCGTGCCGATGGCTCACAAGCTCTGCGCGAGCTCGCACCCTACCATCGACGACCACCGCGCAACTCCTACTGAACCACCCCCAACACCTGACCTGGTGCTGGCTGACGGGCGCTCCTCGGGATCCCCTTCCCTTGGAGCTCGACCTCGCTAAGCACAGGAGGTGACAGAACTAGACCCGGACATAGCTAGCATGTAGGTCGTCTTGCGGGGCTCACACGCAATGGCTTGACCTCGTTAGAGACGCCCCCACACCGGACTAACACCCCGGAAATACCAATAGACCCAGAAGACCCAACTCAGTGACTCGCCTGTAGTTGCAAGTGGCGCGGAAGACCACTTAGGCGATTCACACACTGATTTTACCGCGCCTCCGCGCCTGACGGCTTTGTACATGGCCCGCACCGAAGTAAATGTTACTTTCCATTTGGTCGTCGTCGTCTGTATTCTTTGCATTTCATATCCCAAATTGTTGGGCATTGTTCAATTTCGTATATAAATGTGTTTACTGCTGCGGTCCGCCCCGCCTACGCGCGCGGAGCCAGAAACTGCTGGCGGCACGCGCTCACGCGCCGTGGCGCGTGTTCGGTGTGATGGACCTGGCGTGTTTTCTATACTAATCGATGTACTTGCATACAATATTAAAATCTGCAACTCCGCGCTACGCGACGTAGCGCGGTGCAGTGTGTGAATCGCCTTAGACAGGCCGTAGACCTGGCGAAGTTACCTGAGACTTCTAGCTGAGGTCTACGAGAAGAACCTGACGGTGGTTCTTGCTGACCCACGCAACCTTATCTACGTGTTCTAACACCGAAATTTTTAATTTAAATCGAACAGTCTCATGAAGAACTCAAGAGATTAGGGCTTTTAACAAAAATAAACTCTTCTTGTATATTTATTTACTAGGTGAGACTCGAACCTACGACTTTTGTAGTTGCTAGTCAAAATTCATAACCACTGGACAGTCTTTTTATTTTTTGTTAAAAGACAAAATAACTCCCGCATTAGTAATATACATCCCGTGTTGCGGGGACTTTACAAACATACATAAAACAAAGAACACCCAGACTCAGGACAACAATTTCTGAATCACACAAAGTATTGACTCACGTGGGATTTGAACCCACGGCACTTGGCAACAATTATCTACCAACTAATATTCTAACGGTTATTCCGCAAGTGCAAGTGTGAGTTGTTTACGAGAATGTTTCGTGCAGGAATGGAATCCGTAACCAATCGGTTCGCTATTGAGGAGAGGACCATAGTTTATCGCGGTATTTATACTTTCACTGATTGCAAATAACATACAATTTATATATATTTTTGCTATTCTCTTGCAATTCTTCAAACCAAGATTAATGCCTGTTTTCATTAAGTATACTTAAATTGTCTCCTTGCTAGGAGCCCTATAACGTAGGTAAGTAGGCCTTAAATTTTAAGAGAAATCTAAGTTTAAAGGTCGGTGAAAACGAAAATATCACTAAGGCATACCTAACTCGTAGATAGAACGGTAGAAAAAAGCTTTAAATTTTGTGATTTTATCGAAACGTGTTTATTTCAATGCTATGGTTAGAAGATTCAGTTGCCCGATTTTCGTCGGCAATCTGACTTGTTAATGAGCAGGCAAGCGTGCGAATAAAACGGCAATATAATGTGATCAATCAATTTCTGAATACTATACCAGATATACTTACCTATTATGAGTTTTGTAAAGTAAAACACTAACCAAAAGCATATCATATGAGGCCTTTGCAGACCTAGATTAAAATCCTAATGGCCCCGTGATTTTCGGAGTTTTCCGAATGTAGTCTAAAAAAACTGGTCTCAAAAGATAAGTGTTTCCGAGACTTACTCTCCCACATCATAACCAATTGAAATCAACATTGAAGAGGATCACCCAAAGTGTTGTGCCATATAGGGTTCGAATACCGTACACACCACGCAGTAGAAGACCACGATGCCATTCGGACCGTCGCGTCGTTATCTATAGGGTAAAGGCGGGATAGATGCTCTAATGAAGCAAACATTTTGTACCCCTTTTAACGAAAATTACGCGGACGGATAAGTATGAAATTTTGTATGCATATAGTTTACATAGAGAAGGAGTTTACGCACATAGTTTACATAAAAACACACAATTTATACATGTGAATAAAATTGGATTGTCTGTTTGTAATATTAAAGTAACCGCTTTTTACTAAATGCATATGTATACACGGTACATATGCCAAAATATATTTTTTTACAATTTTTGTGTCTGTCTGCCTGTTTGTTCCGGGTAATCTCTGGTACGGCTGGACCGATTTCGACAGGACTTTCACTGGCATATAGCTGATGATATAAGGAGTAACTTAGGCTACTTAAATAAGCTAGCTAATAACAAAACATTACACACTGTCATGTATTTGACACACACTTGACACACACAAAAAAAAAAACCCACAAGCATAGATACTCTTTTGTCAAATTAACATTGTAGCGTACCCTTGGCGAAACCAGTGATTAAAGAAGTTATAGTCTTTGACAATAGAACCATAATTATGTTGACACTTATAAATTAAAATAATTATGGTCGATTTTCAACCAATTGGCGACCACTAGTTTAACTTAATAGTTGTACAGCAAAAAATTATTTGAGACATATTTGAGACATCTTACATACAACGTCATCTAGTCCCAAACTAAGCCGAGCTTGTATTATAGGTACTAGACAACTGATATAAATACATAAACACACTTTTTTTTATTTATACATAGAAAACGCCCAAACTACGAAATCTCTTGATCCGAGAACTCTTGATCGGCAGCCGCATACGCTAACCACTAGACCAACAGACCAACAAATCTAGCTTAAAAACAATTGTTGTTGTTGTTTCCCCTAGTTTAATTATTTACAAAGTGCGTACTGTGTCCTAATTTAATGTCAGTGTGAAGTTATTCGCTTGCATCAATATAATAAGGCGTCGAGTCGTCGCGGCTGCCAGCCAAAGGTAACTTTTCTATTGTTATCCTTTCTGCAATTTGTTTTAGACAAACATCCAGGAAAATTTAGTTTTATATAGTGAAAAATAATTGACAAGATGTTGGGAAAATAGGGGATTTATATATTAGGGTCGTACAGAACGCAGTATTGTAAGTACTCTAGGTATTTGTTCGAGTAGATTATGAAGTCGAAACGATAGATTTAAAAACAATCTAAAAAAATATGGCGGCTTTTTACCGAGAAAACACCCGAACTCTGAAAAAAAAATCAGATACAAAGATTTGGTCCAACTCTGGAATCGAACCTAAGACTCGCAGTGTAAGCGACTACTGCGCTTACTTGTGGATTACACAAATATTTGGTTTGACTCAGGAATCGAACCCGAGACCTCTTGATCAACAGCCGCATACGCTAACCACTGCAGATCAACCAGGCAGTTTACTTAATCATTGTTACATTATTTAATAGCAGACTTATTTAATCATCATCATCAGCCCGTTACAGACCACTGTTGGACATATGCCTCTCCCAAGGCATACCAGTCCGGTCTACTATTTTTTGCACCAAGTCGTCGGCCCTTTTACAAGTCGTGCCGTCATCTGGCCAGAGGGCGCTTCTCATTAATTTTGACAAGACACGGTCCACTTCAGACACTCCAGACTTCCAAATCTACCAACTCTCTCTAGACCTGGGCCTGCACAACCTTTTACTACTTTATTATTAACAGCCTAAAATAGTAATCCACAACTAGTAATAAACCACTTCTTCGAAAGGAGAGTTTACAGTGCTTTACCATATTCATTGTAATTAAGATTTAAGTTTCATTTCGATACTCTCAATTTTTATCGAGTTCAAACAGACAGACAGTAAGTCCGACGGACAAACGCAGCGGGGGATTTGGTATGTGTATACAGTCACCCAAAATTTGAGGCAAAAGACGCCATATTTTTCTATTTTTGTGAGACTAATAGACACTAATTTGTCAGTTTCATGGGCGAGTGCGTCTGTGTAAGAGGGCATCATGTCGGATAACGAATAATAAAGTAACGAACTGTAGATTGGCACCGATCTTAGTGTTGCCAGCGCCACAACGCTGCTTTTGAACGTAATATTATTTATTAATTAAATTAAATAAAGGTAAACTAGACATTGGTAAACACTTTTTAGAATGCTTCGTTGAAGTATTATTTTTGAATTTTTATTTTTTTTAATTTGAGGAAGGCCTTTGTCCAGTTCCTTATACTGCGAAGATGATTATTTTATAGATTATTATAATAAATAAAATTGTTATTTTACTTTTTGGTACATCCCACTTCTCTTTCAATGTACCTATGCTTTCAATGATTTGAAAATAAGTCATAAATCTAACTGATTGTTGTTTTGCTTAGAAGCCTAATATTATGTAAAGTATTGACATAAATTATTTGTACCTTCGGATTCAACTTTCGTTAATTTTGGAATAATCACTATTTCTTACACGCAGAATTATTTCACTTATAGAAAAAGTTCTAAAAAAACTTATTTGACCCAAAATCCTTGAAACCTTCAAGATAAGAGCAGTACGCTTGTTTTTAAAAGATTTCCTTTTTCAAAGACCACGCGACACGCTTGTAAGTCCTTTTTTCTCATTTTTTTGGCTGTCCGGTAATCTCCCGAATACCGCCGGATCATCAATCATCATCAACAGCCTTTAACAGTCCACTGCTGGACATAGACCTCTCCTTAGAAAGGAGGTTTTGGCCTACAATGCCACGCTGGCCAGACGGGTTGGTATAGGGTTGGTTTCAAGTTTTCCTTCTCTTTGCATTGATGTTGCCTTGCGTAGTTTATCGTAGTTTTACGACACCTGTGTGATGAATAGGGGTGGTGACACTCTGTATTCTGAATCCGTCACCACACAGACCTCAACCACACCACAGAGAGAAATCCCTGGGATCCCAACGTACGCTTGTGATACCTGAGTTGCAGGTGTTTATGGACAGCGATAGGCACCTTCCATCAGGTGACTCGTCTATTCTTTCATAAAAATAGTTCCTGAGATTTTGGTACAAGTTTGTTTGGAACCAAACGTGATCACCATCATCAACAGCCTCTACCAATCCACTGGGCATAGACCTTTCCTTAGAAAGGAGTTTTTGACCTTTTTTTTTTTTATAGAAGCCTACCATGGTGACTCTGTTTTGCCTAATGGAAAGCATGACTAAGGTCCAAGAGTAGTTGTCACCATCTTCATTGTTAGTGTAGACAATGCAGCATGATGAGCCACACCATGGGGCGTAGTGAGATTTTTCAGATTTTTCTCTGGTGTCCGGAAGAATGATGTAGTATGATTGGGCCTCCGGTCACACACACCAACGAAATACGATAGCATAAATGCTGTCATTATTACGTTGGCCTTTTGTGTGAGGATACCATCACACAGAAGGCTGGCCAATGTACCACGTTGGCCACACGGGTTTGTGCAGTTTGTTCCAAAATCAAATCTTTCTCCTTGTAGTAATGTTATCCTGGGTAATTTGCTTTCTTAGTTGGCTATTACAAAACCATTGGGATGAAACAGAAACACTCCTTATTCTTAATTTATTTAACAGGTCATAAACATTTTTTTAATATAGAAAAACACTTGAATGAAAATAAATATGTTTATGTGTCCATTATCTAGCAACCCCGATCTCATAGGTGACCGTCGGCTTGGCGGCGTAGTGGCACCGTCCCGCCGCGCGCCTCGACGACGCGTCCTCTCGCCGCCATGGCCCCAGCTTGCAGGGGATACGAACTCCAGAGGGTGGCCACCATTGATAATACATCGATATTTTTGTGAGGGACACACTGACTTATATAAGTACTTGACATTCTTATTTGACTGTTAGTTATGATGATTATTACTTATAAATTATTTGAAATGGTGGTGATTTTTGGTCCCAAATATTGCAAGATATACCTTTTATAGGTATTTGAATTTTCTTTTTCAATTTAATTATACTACATTACTGTATATATAGTATTTTTTATCCATGCACAGTATATACGTCACCTGGATAAATAATTTTAAAGTTTTAATTATTTTGTCTGTCTGTAAGTACCAGCTAATTTCTGGAACGACTGGACCGTTTATGACGTGACTTTTGACGTCACTGGCGAATAGCTGATTAATAAGGAGTAACTTAAGCAACTTTTCAGACTAGTTTCTACGGGACCCGCGATTTACAAAAACAACAACTCAGTCTGATATAACCGTGTAAATAATTAGGAAATGCTTCATCCTTTAACTGTTCTGGGTGGGAATTGAACCCGTTATATACGCTTAGATTTACAGAATCACAGACCACTAGATTGAAAAAGTTTTTGGGTATCTTAGAGATGGCTGCCATCCATGATAAGTATAAATAAATAAATATTTTGGACATCTTACACACAACGTCATCTAGTCCCAAAATAAACAGAGCTTGTGTTATGGGTACTAAACAACTGATATAAATACATAAATATCCTTCTTTTTTTGCAAATACATACATATTATACATAGAAAAACACCCAGACTCCGAAACGAATATTTGTGATTCACACAAACATTTGGTCTGACCCGGGAATCGAACCCGAAACCTCTTGATCAGCAGCCGCATACACTAACTACTAGACCATCAAGGCAGTCAAATTATAAAATCGTGTGAACCAAATAAAGTATCATCCATATATAGTGAGTTTTCTAAAATTTGTATAGCAGTGCTGTTAGGGTAATTCAACCTTTCATCATGCGCAAGAAAATTTAAAAAGTAAGCAGATGCAGTAGCATAGGTACCTTATTCTTTATGTACGAGTCTGCCAATGTCACTCTACTCTGCCTGATGGAAAGCATGATTAGAATCCAGGAGTAGGGGTCACCATGCTCATTGTGAGAGTAGGCAATGTAGCGTAGTGACCCATACCATGTCGACCTGGTTAGATAATTCTGCATCATTCTCCAGGAGGCCGGGAGAATGATGCAGAATGATTAGGTCTCTGGTCTTACACTCACCAACGAAATACTAAAGCAAGAATGCTGTCATTATTATGATGGTCTTCTGTAGTAGTACTGCCCAGGTCGATTCGGTCCATTCGTGCTGAAATCAGCGTGGCGTGGCTCTACTACCTAATACACGTGGCCTACACTAAACCTGCTTTTTTTGACCAGCGACAATATTCGGAAGGAAACTCGTGAGCTGATAGTGGGTACGAGTTTTTTCGTACTATTAATCGTAGTTTCTGTGGATCTAAGTTGCTAAGTATTGATAGAAGTAGGTAGGTTGTGTTAGTATTGAGTGGAAGCAATAGGGAGGGTGACATCCTGAACTGGTGCTATTGTTTTACGTTGGTGGGTGCGAGACCGGAGGCACAATGATGCAGCTTCTCAACAGGCCGCCGTAGTATGGGTCACCATGCTGCATTGTGTGGATTCTTCGCATGTTTACCAGCAGGCAGAGTAGAGTCACTTTGAAAGGCTTACTTATTATATAAAAAGGTAAATATTGACTGCACGGTTGGCCTAGTGGCTTAAGCGGTCGCCACGCCGCTTCCTACTATGCCTAGTGTCGTGAGTTCAAATCCCACGTGGGACAACACTTTGTGTGATTCACAATTTGTAGTTCTGAGTCTGAGTGTTCTTTGTGTCCGTTTTATGTATGTTTTTAAAGTCCCCCGCGACACAGGAATTTATATTCCTAATGCGGGAGTTGTGTTAAAAAAAAATCATCTCACAAATCGGATGCCTTCAAAATATTAATGGCATATGTTAGTAAACGAACGAAAGAGACACCAAATGGTAAGCGCGTACCACCGCTCATAGACACTTGCATCTATAGAGTCATAAGTACGTCGCCACTCTTTCAGTCCCGCCCTCGGAGTAAGGAGGGACTCGCTTTGTGAAAGGATAATGAATCTATCAAAGTGAAGAAGAATTACCTATTGATATCTCATCACAGATTCTAGAAGTTAATGCTTTTAAAAAATTAAACTATTTTCTTTTTTCGCTGGGAATGCTTTTCGCACCATACCCTACGTGGGGGAGACGAAGGGCGTGTGTAGGACTCCCGGCGAACTGATCTACCCACTAAACTAAACTACTTACCTACTAAAAAAGTATCGTTAAGTTCTCCGGTCCCTATTCTACACAAATAAATAAAACTGGTGTCTGTTGGTAATTCCCAATTGACAGATTTTCTCTGAATGTATCTATATTGACTGCCTTGTTGGTCTAGTGGTTAGCGTATGCGGCTGCTGATCAAGTGGTCTCGGGTTCGATTCCCGGGTCGGACTTAATATTTGTGTGATCCACAAATATTTGTTTCGGAGTCTGGGTGTTTTCTATATATATTATGTATGTATTTACAAAAAAAAAAAGTATGTTTATGTATTTATATCAGTTGTTTAGTACCCATAATACAAGCCCTGCTTAGTTTGGGACTAATTGACGTTGTGTGTAATTGTTCGAATTATTTATTTATTTATTTTATATTTGAACACTTACATAAAAAAACTATTTTTTATAATTTTTGTCTGTCCGTCTGTCGCCAATTTTGAGGGCACTTTCACTGGTAGATAACTCATGATACAAGGAGTAACTTACTTTTTAGACTAGTTGCGACCCGCGGCGTTGCTCGTCGCGCTCTACCTTTGTACTTCGCAACAACAACAATTTGACTACACGGATTTCGTAGTGGTTCAAACGTTCACCTCGCCCCTTGCAAATACTGCTCTGGCATGGATTTGATACCCATATGGCTCAACACCTTGTGTGGTCTCAGATTATTATCCTAAATAAAACATATACAATTGTAAAAAAATATCCTAAAGTTAGTTGCCTGAAAAATATAGCTTTCGGTATTAATGCCGCCCTTAGAACATTACTTATCTAATTTCTTGGACTACTGTGTACAGTTTTCTATCTATAACTTCACTCTTGACAAAAATCAACGATATAATTATCTTATTAATTATATTTTTCTACCAGTGTTGTGCCTTAACAATACAGAATACACGAAAAAGATGTTAGTGTTGTGCCTCCAAGGTACTCGATCCTTGGCATACCCAGTGGTAGGCCATCTGCCGTGGGTGCCCGGCTGCTTGGCACCGTACCGCCCCGCCACAGTGACGCGTCCCATCGCCGCCACCCTAACATGCAAGATGCGTCGTATTTACAACTGCCATTGTGTAATACCCATCAAAACAGACATAATGGAGGTTTTTCTTGTTAGTTCATACTATAAATACATAAATAAGCGGAAATTAAACTTTTAAATTGGTTGTAGTAATGTCGATCTGAAAACAGTAAAAGAAATGTAAAAAAAAAATTATTATGCTAGGTCATTACATATACCTTAAGTCAATCATAAAAAAAAGGATTTTAATTAATAAATACCCTAATTAATTATATATTATTTCATAACTTTCTCATGAAATGACAAAGGAATCATAGCATTATAGAAAAACATCCATCCATCATGTTAAGCGAATAAATAATAAAAAAAACTAAAGATGTTTTTTTAATACTTGTAAAAAGACTAAATCCCTGATTTATTCAAACTTGTAAAATCGTATGTTGGAGTCGAAAATTTGCAAGCTTTACAATCTCATTCAATTTCATTCACAAGTCCTGTGTACCGACGCATAAATACCGCGATTTTCCCGATTTTCGCGCCATTCCCGCGCCGACTGGCAGCCATGATACGCGTCGCTATATTGCGGAATATACGAATTTGTTCACGACAATACGAAAACTTATAAAATAATGTTATGTTTATTGCATGTTTAATTAAATGTTATATATTGGACTCGTGGAGGTTTTACGTGTACCTTGAAAACGTTTTTATGGATTTTAGAGAATTTATGAGGTGAGTTTTATGAAAATAAATATGTAACTATTCACGTTAAGTTTCAGAAAAAAAGGAACTGAAATATGAACTATGGCTTACGTTTTAAAAACTTTATTGCGATTTTTGTAATTTTTATGTACCTATTCAATAAATGTCTTTTTTGTTTTTTTTTATTCAACATTGTTAGATACATAAATTGAACATTGAATTTAACAATTTTGAAACTACGTCAATTCGTGGTTTAATTTTGACTATTTTTGACCTTTGAATTAAATCAATTGAAAGTTAAAAACTTATACCGCGAGTAACACAGCGGGTCGCAGATGGTCTAAAATAAAACCAACATAAGGTACTCCATATTATTAAATCGTCAGCTATCTGTCACTGAAAGTCCCGTCAGATAAAAAAAATTTTTTTTTTCTTTTCTTTTACTGTTCAGTTACCGAGGGAGAGGTTTCTCAGTCGGTTCAGTATCGAGGGGAAGTCTGATGGGGTTGCGTATGAATATTATCAATATGTATGACTAAAGTATCTACTTATCAGCGTTGCCAGTCCCGAATTTGGCGGGACACGCCCGATATATCTAAAAAAAAAAAAGGCGAATAAATAAATATTTAAACTCCTGAACGCTTTTTTTTCTTAATCAATTTTAAATAGTCAGGAGCTAGAAATATATCCTCCGTAAATTAAATTAATGCAAAATAAGTCATATATATATACTTCGGACCGTCACCCCACCGGTTTCGGCGGGGCGGTGTGTCGGACTCGAACCGACTAAAACCACACGGTGTGACCTCTCTGCGCCTGTGTTTTGTAAGGGGCCCAGGGTGTTAATCTATTTTAAAGACGTCATATCTTCTTAATAATTGTTCTCCTAATGTAAATTACAATTCATAACACTCACTCACTATTTGAAACATCAGATTTGTCTAGTGCATTTTTTAGGGTTCCGTAGTTCATTAAATCCGAAAAAAATCATTATAGCCAGTCCAAATGTATTCCACTTTCAAGGAAAACTATGGCGGTTTTAATATTTTTTTCATTTTAGGTGTTATAGGGGCCTAACTTGTAAAATGCACTCGAAAACATCGTACAAAAATAAAGAAATAATACGTAAAAATAAAAATTATCTATTTGACACGATTTAAAATCTACTTACCAGTATTGCCAGTATGGGTGACTACGAAACCGTATTATATGCGTGGCCTGACACGCACTTGGCCAATTATTTTTATTCAGTAGGTTAAAAAGACCCAATAGATCACTCTATTCAGTAATCATATAATTATATTGTCTTGCGATTTGTCCGTGTGTGTAGATAAAAAATTAAATAATTAGATCTGATTAATTTTATTTCTACCCGACTGCGCCAGGAGGGCTATATTGTTAACTACATTAATACGTAGGTACACGTATACATAAATAACGCTACAAACTTTTATCTATCTCTTCAGGTTTCAAAGATTAAGAAGAAAAAGTTTATAAAACTGTAACCAGAAAGCTTAAAAACTTTTCTTAATTTTTTTATAGCCTATACCTCCGAGTCATTAGTACGATAGATTCGAGAAATTTCATTTATTAATATCGGTTCGGTCTAATAGTTATGGTGCTACGGTGGAGAGTTATAAAATACATTACTCTAGCTTTATCTCGGCGGATCATCATCATCATCATCAGCCTATCGCAGTCCACTGCTGGACATAGGCCTCTCCAATTGCACGCCACTTAGTTCTAGCCTAGGCTACTCGCATCCATCTTTATATATATAATTCTTCTGTGAGTGTGTATGTCACTGAACTTCTCTCAAACGACTGGACCGATTTTGATGAAATTTTTTGTGTGTGTTCAAGGGGATCTGGGAATGGTTTAGATTCGCAATTGGACCCGGTAGGTGGCGCTGCGATCAAGTTCTGGAATTTTAAAGTTGGGCGGTACGAAGTTCGCTGGGTCAACTAGTATGAATATAATAATATCCATCTCGGCGGATCATTGACTTACATATGAAGTCATAACAAACTACAACTCACCCGGTTGCGCAGTTGTTGTGAATGCGGCTGTTGTGCTTGAGGTCTCGGATTGAAATCCTGGGTCGGACCAAATTTTTATATGATCTACAAATATTTGTGTCTGAGTGTTTTGTATTCCGAATGTACTCCTATTTCAAACAAGTATGTTAGCATTATATCAGGCTATCTAGCAAAGTACAAGCTCTGTTTTGTTTGAAATTAGTTGACGTTGCATGTTAGGTGTCCGAAATATCATTTCTTATTTATTTATTTACATAAAGTTACTCTAAGAATTGCACGTTTTATCTCCTTATGGGCTTTAGTGATAAAGTGGTATGTCAGAAGCAATAATTTTATCCAAAGAACTGACCCAAGCCTCGGCATTTCTATCTGAGGGTATCTTGAAAAGTTGTCCCCGAGAAAAGGAACCAATGTTAATATTTCGGACATCTTACACACAACGTCATCTAGTCCCAAACTAAGCAGAGCTTGTATTATAGATACTAAACAACTGATATAAATACATAAACATACTTTTTTTTGTAAACACACACATATTTAACATAGAAAACACCTAGACACCGAAAAAAATATTTGTGGATCACACAAATATTAGGTCTGACCGGGAGTCGAACCTGAGACCTTTACATCAGCAGCCGCATACGCTAACCACTAGACCAGCAAGGCATGGCAAGCAAGGATATCGCTATCAATCATTTATGAATCGATTTATGTAAAAATGTCGGTAGTTTATATAAATATTATTAAAAACCAGTAACATGGTAATAGCCAAATTGCCCTAGGTGATAACAAGCAATCACGAAGGGTAAGTAACAACAGCACGGTCATTGTCATGATAACATGAGACTCTTCGTGATTAGGAGGTCACATTTAGCAGTCGGACCAGCTTATCATAGGATAACAGGCGTGAAGCTTAGTTTGAGATCTTCGGTCTGCTTAAAAACATTCAACGGCAAGATTTTGTAGCCACAACATTGTCTTGTTGTCCCCAACCTAAACGTGGGGACGTATGGCCTTAACTTTCTCCTGAGAGCCACGAGCCCAGCAGTGGGACAATATAAATATCAATCCCCACTAATATTATAAATGCGAAAGTAACTCTGTCTGTCTGTCTGTTACGCTTTCACGCTTAAACCACTGAACCGATTTTGATGACATTTGGTATGAGGATAGAACTGATCTTGGGAAAGGACATAGGCTACTTTTTACCGCGATAACCGACATACATGCAGGCGGAGCCGCGGGCGAAAGCTAGTAATAAATAAATAAATATTTTCTGACATCTTACACACAACGTAATCTAGTACCAAACTACGCAGAGCTCGTATTATGGGTACTAGACAACTGATATAAATACATAAACATATTTTTTTTGTAACTACATACATATCATACATAGAACACACTCAGACTCAGAAATAAATATTTATGAATCACACAAACATTTAGGATGACCTGGATAATCCGGAAAATTAGCCGGAACAATACAAACAAAACAAACAAAAATTTTAAAATTGTTTTATATGTGAAATAACTGTTCATTAGACATTATAAACAGACAAATCTATTTTATTTATTTACATATAAGTAATAACAACTCGACGATATCCTTCCAAAAACCTTATAATCTTTGTTTGAGTTTTTATCAATTTTATTATCATTTTATATTACTACCCACACTAACTTAAGTATTCATCTATAGTAATTTAAATGTTCAATTAAGATTACAAATAAGTAAACACACATTAATGTGTATCTTGGCGCCAACATACCAAATGTTAATGGTATTTTTTTATAGTACTAGCTTTTAACCGCGGCTTCTCCCGCGTGTATGTCGTTTATCGCGGTAAAAAGTAGTCTATATCCTTTCCTAAAGTTCCATGTAGCTCAACACCAAAATTCACCAAAATCGCGGTAACAGACGAACATACAGAGTTAGACAGCTCGGCTCTACCAACTCGATCGTGGCGTTACTACCCTCGCACAGAAGATAAATAAAAAAATGACCGCATTCGTGTTGTGTTTCGTTGGTGAGTGTGAGACCGGAGGCCTGAGATAAACCATCTCACTAGGCCTCCATAGTGACACCATGCTCCATTGTCTACATTTACAATGAGGATGGTGACTACTCTTGGATTCTACTCATGCTTTCCATCAAGCAGAGTTTTGACACGCTTAAATATAAAAATCGGGATACGCTATTTTAACAAAAAAATGTCCTTTAAAGTTTGAGAGTTAACTGCCTCGTTGGTCTAGTGGTTAGCGTATGCGACTGCTAATCAAGAGGTCTCGGGTTCAAATCCCGGGTCGGGCCAAAAAGTGTTTTTGGGATTTTCTTAGGAAGTTCCTAATAGCTGCCCGGAGTTTGGAAGTTTGGCGGTTATTGGGAAGTCAGTGCGCTCAAATATACTGACAACTACTTCAATCTTCGAATTTCAGTTCTCCCTTAGGGTTGCGGAGGTCCGATGCCAGTCGCTCCGTGGAAAAACTGAAATTCAGGTAAAACCGGTTGAACTAGTAGCCGACCCCAAATAAACTTGGGAATAATGGCTAGGAGGATGAAAGTTTGAGAGTTATTTATCTCGCAAACGAATGGCTAAATCAGAATATCAGCTTCGCAAACGTTTAATGTTTTCAAAAAACGTATCTAATGATACCTTACATGATGGGGTGGACACGAGAAAAAGAAATCATACCCACTTTATGTGTGACGGAGGTACCTCAAAAAAAATTGTAGTACCTATGAAACAACTACACCCCATGTACACCAACAGCTCCAAACTAATAATAGGCCCTTTTAAAGGTTTTTTTTTGTTCTTTTTTTACCTCAGGCTGTGCTCAAAAGCAACAAAGCCCCCACCATCCCTTCTTAGGCAGTCTTCATCAACCCGCTGTCAACCACTTGCTTCAAATCGGCGGTCCATCATACCGACATCCTTATAATGTTAAATTTACCTCTCGTAACATTTAAATTATTAATCCTTATACATGAAAAAGTCACTCTGTCTGTTGGTTTGTGGCGCATTCACGTCAAAACTACTGAGCCAACACAGATAGTCTAGAATCTCAGAAAGGACATAGGCTACTTTTTACCGCGAGAACCGACGTACACACGGTCGATAGCAAGTATACTATAAACACCTTATGTGCATAGGGTTCCCACCAAAACTTAGGGCCCCTTTTTTTTTTTTTTTTTTTTATGTGTGGAAAATCATCATGGACCGTCACCCCACCGGGGGTTACGGCGGGGTGGTGTGTCGGACTTGAACCGACTAAAAACCACACAGTGTGCCCTCTCCGCGCTTCTCCGTTTAGGAGGAGGAGAAGTCCAGGGTGGGATCTCCTTCTGAACTTCTCCAGCGCCTGCCCGCTCCTGATGCGGGCACCGTCTCTGTACGACGACCCTCTCTTAGGCGGCGTCCGGCACACACCGACGCCGCAAACTTAGGGCCCCAAGCCAACCTCACCTTTAAGTGGTACACCCGGTACTACTCCTTTTTGAAAAAAAGTGGGCGTTTTTAATACCCCTGCCTACCCCTTCGGAGGAAGAGACGTGATTTTACTTTTCTCTCTTTACCGTGCATCTACCACGTTTGGCTCTGCATCGCCCTAAGGTTGACTGGTTTAAAATGCCCACGGAATTTAGTGCATAAGTACAAAGGCGAACTAAATGCCGTAAAATACGTTATAGTCTTAAATAAGTATGTGTGTGTAAATATTATTTAGTCATAAGTTATGTCCTTAAGTTCATGATCTTTTAATTAGTAAGTAGAAATACTTATATGCTTTGTTTGATTGGTGTACGAAGGGTCGTTGTACCATCAACCTTCTCTGTGGAGGAATATTTAGTAAACCAAGCCTGACTCACTACTTTTAAATTTGTAGTGTTTATTTTTACGCTAATCACCGCCGGCAGCCTTTAAGTATGGGTTTTCTAAGCTCATAATTTTTTGCGAAAATATTGTACCTACTACCCACTTTTGTTTTTTACTGTAAACGGTCCGCGATAAAATTAAAAAGTTAACGATATCTTCTACTTTCTGACGTTTCGCACAGGTTATACTGCTTGTGATCACGGGTAGACTGTTCCATTTCGAACACACTATGGACTGTTCGAAATTTCGGAAAGTTACAGTCGTTTACAGTAAAAAATATAAGTTTAAGTAAAATTACGAAAGTTTAAAAACAGCTAGGTACCCACTTTTGTTTTATGTTAGTACACAATAACGATGCTACCTTTCTTCGTCCTAGCCTTCACTCCTAATATTATTTGGGGTCGGCTACTACTTCAACTGGTTTTACCTGAATTTCAGTTTTTCCACGGAGCGACTGGCATCGAACCTCCTCAAACCTAAGGGAGAACTGAAATTCGAAGGTTGAATTTGTTGTTAGTATATTTGAGGGCACTGAATTCCCAATAACGTTTGCCATAGATGTTCATGACTACCAACGGCTTAACACGCCTCTCCGAGGCAAGGGCGTGAATCACCGCCATATTTCATATTCCGGGCTGCTATCAAGGATTTCCTGTAAGAAAACCCAACAACACTCTTTTGCCCGACCCAGATGCTGAAAAGGGCCTTTAATTCTATTCATGCTTTACATCAGTCAATAATCATCTTTTTTAACAAAAAAAACTTGCAATTGTGGGAAAAAAATCAGCCCATATTATAGAAATCAAATATAACTCACGAGCCACGCTGATTTACTGACTACCAGCATTCTTGCTGTCATATTTCGTTGGTGAGTGTGAGACCGGTCCGGACCGGCCCAATCATTCTGCATAATTCTCCCGGCTTCCAGAGGGCAGGAGAATGATGCAAAAACATCCGACCGGGCCGCCATGGTATGGGTCACCATGCTGCATTGCTTATCCTCACAATGAGGGTGTTGATCTCTACTCCTAGATTCTACTCATGCTTTCCATCAGGCAGAGTTGAGTCACTTTGGTAGGTAGTCTTAAATATTTATTACAAAAAAAGTTATGTAGTCTTTCTTTCTCCTATTATCTCTTTAGAGTGGAGTCGCAGCAACGTGCCGATGCTGTATCAGAAGCGGCACGCAACACGTTATCTGTCACGATATACGTTTATTTTGTTGATGTGTCTTTTAGCTCCCCGCATTCCGAACCATAAGAGGACATAGATTCTGTACAAAATAGACGCGACTATGCTTTGAAATTTAACGCCTTGTTACCCGACTGTGAAATCGAAAGGGAGGTTAGATCGGTAGATGGATAGAAAGTTGTTTATAAGCACACCATAAGACATAGATACAAAAGAGTAGGTACATAAAATGTCATAATCGACTGCCATCAAGAGGTCTCGGGTTCGATACCCGGGTGGTACCAAATGTTTGTGTAATCCGCAAATATTTGTTTCGGAGTTTGGGTGTTTCCTATGTATTTTATGTATGTGTTCACAAAAAAGTATGTTTATGTATTTATATCAGTTGTCTAGCTATCTATAATACAAGCAAGCTCTGCTTAGTTTTGGAACTAGATGGCGTTGTTTGTAAAATGTCCGAAGCATTTATTATAACTGTAGTGTACAAAGGGCAGTATTATTGCCAAAAGCAATCGGTTCCAGACAATCTTAGGATGGATAATAGTTTTGGTATGTAACTTTTTATTTATTATTTATTTACTAGCTGAGTACTGCGGTGTTCCTCGCAATTATTGTTGTAATCCTTATGTTATCAGCCATCTGCGAGTGTCTAAAGTTTCGTCAAAATCGGTGCAGTCGTTCATGAGCTCAGTCGGGACAAGGAGATAAACAATATTTCTATAAATTGTGTTTTTGATGTATGTTACCGTACATAATTTTATAAGTATTTAATAAAAAAAACTGTTTATTTCATATCTTCAAGACACTTCATTTTTATTTCTTTGTATCGATGTAAAAATCTATATAAAAAAAACTCAAAACCTTGTCGATGGTTACTAGAGAATTAGCGTGTATAAATATTCCACCGTAGCCCCTAAACTGCTAAACCCATTTTAATGAATGAAATTTTAATAGAAGCGCAATAGTGGCCAGGATGACTTATGTTATAATATACCTACATATAACAAAAGTTTTTACGTAGTCGGTTTCAGTTTTTTATGCTTTTAACTAAATTGAGAGACAGATTTTGGTTTAAAATCACTAAATTTTAAACTCTCTCTGGTTTGGCCTGTCTGTGTCAAAAGTGTCAGAATTATTGCTGACACTATTTCGAGTGTCAGAATTACTTTTAACACTATTTTAAATGTCAGAAATAATTCTTAAGAGGTTTATTTGATCATTGCTCTAAATTTTCAAGGTAAGGTTTTTGTTACTTTACTGTCATTCATAACATATCCGTAATATCTATTAAAACGCATTTAATTTAATATGTTTTTTTTTCTAAAACTTTCATTTATGATTTATGCCGTTATAATTTTTCTAGCCTTTACTATTTTCAAGATTATTTTATGTTCCAGTTCATGTAATGACATGACCTTTATATTCTTTAAATGAATAAACAAAAGAACAATAAAGATATTTATTTGCATATGATCCTTACAACTAATAAAATATTTGAAAGATAAACAACGCCTGGAAATTTAGATACATTTTATCATAAAGTGCATAAAGTTTAAATAAATATTATGCATGTACTTCAGACTATCGCAGACCAAATCAAAGACCAAACTACTACAGCTCCCAACCCTGATAACCTTGAGAGAGCATTATTAATGCGACGTCCTGATTCTTTTCTTCGTTTTTTGTCAGTAACAGTTCCCTTCACTTCTTCAGTTTTTATTCAAATGATACTTCTAAGAAACTTATCATCCTCGTCTCATAAACTAAAGACTGTGATTGCTGTAACATTTATTATTGTAATGTACTTACAATGCCTCAATGAGGCACATGTCGACTATCCATTATCAAACTATCGAGTGATCTATCTGTGTAGATTATTTTCTGAGTGTATTGGGTGGCGCCGCACGCACACACGCGCGCACACCTGACGCCGCCGGTGGCGCCAGCCGCGCTCGCCCTCCCACCTGCCTCGCTCACCCCCGCGCATGACTGCGTGTACAAATAAACTCCCTGAAATATGGGAAGTTCGAAGGCACTCCGGTACTTTAATTTTAGGCATAGGGACTTTTTCGCACTTAAACGTCTCTTGTAACATTCTTAGTACAGTACGATATGCTGGTAATTTTATTTTATGTGTATTTATTTCATTATTAATTTAAATACCTCGTGTTTACATGGAAAAGCAATATTTATTCTATAACTAATTTAATTAGTCATTTATTAGTTTTGAAGATTTTCCATAAACTTTTGACAGTCTTAACAGTTAAGATAAGCCTTAAAGAGCTATAATAATTATGTTAGATTTAAAATAAAATTGATTCTAATACCACCGTTAAGAATTATTCTGTAAACCGTCAACGTTTTCCTATCTCTAACTTCAAAACCAATTAGGTAAATAGGGTATAGTATCAGGGAGATTTTGTTTGTGTTGTTATCGCACCGAGGCGCGTCAGTGCACCGTGCGGTGGAGCGGTCGGTCCGTCAGCAACGTCAGTCGAGTGGCCGCACGCGGCGAGTGATGTCGTGTCGTCAGCGTGTGTGTGTCGCGTGGCGCGAACGGCCGCGCGACTTGTGACAGCGGCGGCGGCATGTGATGTTCCGGAGACGCGCGTTGCGGCGGCGGCTGGCGGCGGCCGGCGCGCCTCCCCTGGCGGATGACCAGCTGCGGCGCCTCGCCCGGGCCCTGGACGCGGGCCCCGCTGGCACGGAGTGCGTGCCGGCCGGTCCCGCCGCCTCCCAGCTACGACTTGCGGTCACCCGCATCTTCAGGTTCCCCGAGCTGCGAGACACCACCGAGCTGAGGCGCCTGCCCCTCTGCACCGATCAACATTGCTGCAACCCGTACCACTGGAGCCGCCTCTGCAAACCCGGTACGTGACGTGATCGAGGACGTTGACCCGTGCAACAAGTGCAGCGAGTAAACAACTGAACGTCCATGTATACGAATCTTGGAGTCAGTGCGTCGTGCTGTGTCTCATATGTTTGTTTTCTGAACGTGTACAGTTGCATAATGTGTGAATGTATGATCAAAGGAATGAATGGCCGCCCATTGTGTTTCGAATCAAGAAGTTTGCCGGGCGGCGAGTTCGTCGCAAGATTTTGGGTCTCGATACGTTTCTAATACGACCTAACCTCATCTAACCTAACCTAGTTTCGCGTGTTTTAATTACTATTTGAGCGTCGTTGCCGGTCGGTAAACTATTTTGAATGTCACTATGCGTTTTATGTGTTTGTAGATGGTTTTAGATCCTTTGAAGTGGTATTTTGGTCTGGTAGCACTTAGTTGTCGTGTAAATTAGTCGGTTCACGCGGGTTGCATCAAATTATCAGTGCGAATCGTTATCAGTGTATTATCGCTACTGTTTGTTTCTGTATCTATAGTTACGTTGTTCGTGACGTCAGGAGCTGGTCGTCGGTCACATAAAGCACATATGACACAAGTACGATATGTAACACCATCCCCAATCAACAGTGTAAACATTATACTTCGGCGTTCTATTTATAGCTGTGACATCAACTGTAGTTTCTTACACTTAATGTATGAAATTTCAAAGGTCACCACTTTCTTTCTGTAGCGTTGGCATGTGTCGCAAAACGATTTTTGATATTGGCCAAGATTGTCAGGTAGATTTATGCTGTGTGATTCGTTTGTAAGTGGGTAGGGACGTGTGAATAGTAGTGGCTAATAGTGGTTATAATTTGTTGTTGCGTAGTCAGGGTGTGTGAGAAGCGGTTCGCCTAATCTGTCGTGGCGAGGGTCACTCGCTCGCGATAAGTAGACAAGGTCGCGGCGCCGGCGCCGCTGTGCCGCGACCGACGCCGCGCCAACAGCCCGTTAACTTTTTAATTCGTCAGGCTATGGCGCTACCGCCGGCCGCCAGCCTTTGTTAGGTAAATACCACATACAAAACTCCATGTACATCATTGTCTATGACTTTTTCATATCCTGTGTTTTAGAAACCAGATTGCTGATAAACGTTAATTACAAATACACTTAAATTATACGAGTTAGAAGTATAATTATTTTTGAGGGTAGTAATCGAATCTATTGTAAAAAAAATATATAAGGATGTAATCCACGTTTATTATTTCTTGGTTTTTTACAAGTAATACCATTAAGTGACGTAATTATAATTTATGTAAATTTTCTTTTACCTAATCGCGTCTTCATTTAGATGTGGTCCAAACTTCTTTGTAGCGCCTATTTTATCTTTTACAATATTCTGTTTTCGAATAGTTTTGAAATATCTAAATAGTTATAATGCCACATTTATCATCATCAGTCTATCACAGCTCACTGCTAGACACACAATTCTCCCATTGCTCGTCACTTCCATCGATTTTCGGCATATTGCATCTAGCTTCTGCAAGCCGAATTATATTTTTTAATTCTCTGCTCATAAAAAGATATATTTCAAAAAGAGATCAAGTAAAATACACGAAAGTAAGCCTTATAACGTAACAGCCGTTGCCATATTTGAATTTAAAAAAAGTCCATTTCAACGTCAACCGATTGACAATCCCTGTACATTTTTATACAACAGTTTATCGTTTTATAAAAAGGAAACAGAATAAAAGTTTATTGATTTCAGTATTAAAGCAATTTTACAAATACACACAAAAACAATTTAAATTTAAACCAATACTATAAAGAAGGAAAGTTTGTGAAGTTGTAGGGGGTAATCTCTAGATATACTAAACCGATTTCGAATATTCTGTTACCAATAGAAAGCCACATTATTTGTGAGTGTCAAAGACAATATATTGATAAGAAAAAATAAAAGATGGTATTTAGATTTGCTCGAAAATATTTAACACCTAACGAAATGGACACCGGTCAACTCTTCTAATATTAGTTTGTTAATAATTCTTAAATACCCTCATTTCTACTGTTAAAAAGTTACCGACTCGATTTTTAACATTTTAAACCCATTAGAAAAATTCATATTGTTTCTTTGTGTGTTATCTTTTACAATTCGAAAGCCGAAAAGAAAGAAAGAGGTATACCACCGTTTCATTCCGTCTTCATCGAAATAAATAAAAAAATGCTTTACATACTTATCCTATGATTTCCTTCATACATGACGGTAATCAGCAAAAAATAAAAAAGAACAGAAAGTTTCTCAAAAAGGTTGTATATTTATAGAATCTCTAGTATTCCAACTAGGGATTGACCATGACATCGACTCACGCGCAACTTCGCCTACTTACAACAACGCCCACCATATACATCACTACTGGCATCGTGGGTGTGTTGACAATGCCTGTTAGCATATTAATTAAGAAGAAAGCCGACTAAAAAATATGAATATTTATCTTCCTTAAGAGGCAAGACGTGTACCAACATCCTAAATTGGTATTGCAGATGTTTTTGATACAACATTCTTAAGCAAGGGCTGTAATGTAGATTTTATACTCACTTTTTCCCATGAAGTCCAAACGCGATCGCTAGCAACCTATAATATCTTTTTTACATCGATGTGGATATGCCGCTTTTCAAAATTTACATTTCATTGTTTCACTAATAAGACTTAAATTTAATTCAGTTTTTTGTTTAGATGTTGTCTATTAGCTATCACATATGCATTGACTAAGAAATGTACGCAAGGTTGCATCAAAGACACGACCAATGCCATATCAGGGCGTCTAATCCTTTACCGTTCACTTTCGCTACGGAATAACCATAAATGGCTTTCAAATTGGATAAATGTGTTTTGCACAAGCATTACAAGTTGTGTAATATACTAAATTATTCCATTACACAAGATAACTTATCCCGTTTTACAAAATACATCTTGCATGGATTTATTTTCTGAAAAGAAAAGTGATTTAAGGATAATGAAAGTTATTTTTGATGTTGATATCTCAAAGTGCAATCTATTAAACCTGTTTGATTGTTATTTTATTTGCGTTTTTGCTATACTAATGAAGAGATAATCGTTTGTGTAGATGTGCCGAAGTCTCGCACCTGGCTCCATTAGTTCGCTCCCGTGGTCGGCACGCTCAGATAAACTTTTTTCTTCGTCTCGTGTCGCGACGAGTTCGCGTCGCCAATGTTTTTGTGCACTTTCCCATCAGGTTCCCACACCGCAATCGCTAAATAAATTCTGTATACTTTGCCACCTATTTGATTTGTATGCGCATTACCAACTTTCGAGGCACCAAACCGTGTTGCTCTGACTTTTTGACACACTTTTAATTAGACTGTAACTTGTCAAGTAAACATTTGACAAACATTCCGAGCATAGCACTTAAACAAACTTATTTTATAAAACCCAGTATCACGGATAACAATTTCAGTTTTACGATCTCGCAGATCGTAATATAACTCATCGTAAATTTAATCATCGGTATCGTCGGACACCTGCGCCGCGTGTCTCTTGATTCATCACTTTTTTCGGTTTGTCTGTCGAGACGTGTTTTTGCTGAGGCCGAACAGGAAATCCTCGATGTCCAAGTCTAGATTGAAAGCGTCGAAACTATTCATGGACATAAATTGTTCTGCATGCCAATGGCGCGTATTGGCAAATCAAAGCGACCACGCTGAGCTGATGCTTGATAATTATTTTCTACCACACCACGGCTTCAGACGAACGTAGCCGGTGGGAAGACGGGGATCTTTATCTTATCGAGTTTTCTCGCCAGCATTACACCGCGCCAACTAACGATATCAGAGATTGCCACGAATGCGCGATGCCGAGGCACGTTCGCCGTGACAATCTGACGGTCTATCATCTCATACCCATTACGGAAATCAGTCACCCACATCCGGCAATTAAACCCACATCCACGACGGACAAACATTAACGGAGTATTCTAACTACCATTTACAAGTAATTTCGTGCCCACACGCCATTTCACCGACCATTACAAGTGGGGTCCAAAATTTAATGATATCGTCTAGATACCAGTATGAGAATCCATCTGTTGATGTTAGCGACGCGTCGGAGGCGGCGGCATGGCCGATATTTATTTAGCCATAATTGCTTGTCGGCTGACTGGCGCCGGCGCCGTGTCGCGCCGTGTGCGGGGTCGAGGCGGCGGGGCAGGGGGAGGGCGGGGGTCGGCGCGCGCGGGCCGGGGAGCTGCGCCGGCGCAGGTACGCCTCCTGCCGCACTGCGTAAGCTCAACTCGATTTTCGTGATTCGTTTTTTTTCTCGTTTTATTGTAGTCTGGTCATGTTTTTGGGTTGCTTTGTTGAATTTGTGAATGGTTCTCTTATTATGTACGCCAAAGAATAGGCTTGCAATAAAAGAAGTATTTTACAGCTAACCTTTTTGTATTTCGCTAAGACTCGTTGTTTACTCAGTAGTGAGATAAAGCTTCTTGTGATGAAACTAGTTGCGCTTGTCGTTTTCCATTTTGCGATACACTCTCGATGGGTAGAATTTACTATCTGATTTGATATTATTGAATTAGTAGGTGTTCAGTGTGTCACGAAATAGCTCATTGACTATCTACGATTGAACCGGTTATTCCCGGTGGCGGCTTTTGCAAAACTGGAAAAATTGCCGTCTTTTATTACTTATACATACCTACCTACAATTGCCTATCGAGCGAGGACATGGTATCGATCACTTGTTTCATTGCGTTTTAGGATATCTTTTCACTGAAGTAAAATCGAAAAAAAATAGGATATTATAGTGTGTGTTAATAAACTTATGTGGTACTTGCTTAACAACCATTAACAACACAAAGATAGGCTTCCCCCCAAGACTCCCCACAACATCCGGCTCGGTGCTGCCCGCATCCATCCATCTACGTTTACTTGCAGAAAATTTGTGTGATCAACAAATAGTTGTTCTGAGTCTGGGTGATCTTTGTGTTGTCCGTTTCGTTTAAGTTTAGAAAGACTCCCGCGACACAAGATGACTCCTAGTGCGGGAATTAATTTAAAAAATAACTGATCCTGGCCGGTTTATTAAGGTGACTAGAATCTATATTTGCTTACAGAAAATTTAAAATTTCTCTAAAACAGATTCTCTATTCGTTCATGTTTATAAAAAGACGTATATAATATTAATAATATTCATATTTTGAATAAATTATAATATTCAAAAGGAAAATTTATGGTTGAATATGGAGATTTGCGCGTCAATCTCTTTGAAAATTGAAACATTTTTGCCGTTAGATGCAAACATGTCGATCTTTCAAAGTCTAATTTGTTGCCCAAATCCTTTGATTTAAGATTCAGTTTTGTGATCATTTGAATTAACTATACCAATACATTTCTCGTTGTGTTCATGTTACATGTATTTTGTCGTTGGCAAGTCAGGTTTTGGCTTAGAAGAGGCCTTTCTGGGTTTCAGGCGAACCGTTACCAGTCTTAAATAAAATATTGAAATCAAATTATTATTATTAGACTCTACTCATTAATCCTTTAGTTTTTTGCTTGAAAATTGACTTGACGAGACCATTTCTTTCATCGAAATGATTTAAATCCTATGGATAATGTACATTGCATATTTTGTACAGAAATATCTACATAATAAGCTACTGAAAGCGTAATGGTTAAGAAACAAATTCTACAAATGAACTTCTGGTGAATCTTATTATTATTTTAAAGTTTATTACGTGTTGTAATTTGAACTGCCGATACCAGAAGCACTTGAACACCATTTGCATCCAAACAAGCGAGTTACGTAACAACGCTGACAAACCTTGAAACCTCTCACGGTACTATTTCATTGACTCGGCTCTTAAGCCTCATTTTATACTTCACCAATGAGTGTTAATTATATAATCAGAAGTTCCGGTCTACCATCAAACACCAAGACTATAGTTCCGTCCTCCACATATAATTAGTCTCCATCCCAATCTGAGCCCTTTCAATTTCCATAAAATTTAAAATTTAACAAAATTTAGTGTGTTTGTTTTACTAGTGACATGTTATGAGTATCCATTTATTGATATTTATTGAAATAAATGTTTATTTATGACATTCAAAGGTCTATTCTTCATTAGTAAAGTTTGATTTATAATTAAATGGTTAGTCATTTATGATAGTGTCGAATTCTGATTTATGATTTTATCAAAATCAATTCCGGCTCGCTAATGTTCTGTTAATCTCATAGTCCATCCATTATGTTATTGGGTTTTATGGTAATAGTCTTCAGCAATTGTTAAATATTCAAACATAATAGTGTTCCTACTTATCCTACATCTATTTGCTTCTTCATTTGTTATACTGAGCACGTTTTCATTCTCAACACTAGCGTTGGCTGTAACTGCATTCAATTTTCGCGATCTATCAACATCGACTATTTGCATCATATAAATTCAGATTGTATTGTACGTACGTCACTCGTCTTCCGGCCAGGCTAGTGCCGACAAGCGAGGTCTACTGCTGACATCTTACGTCAATGAGACTGGCGCCATCGAGATTTTGTGTTGTTATCGCATTGGGAAGTTATTAATCGGCTTTAGAAAAAAAATTGTTGCTTTTGTATCAATATATTTCAAATGATTGCCGAACGTTTATTATATTCTAATAATCTCTAAATGTCAAAGTTGAAATACAGAAGGTTACTCGAATTAGTAGGAACTACATCAGAAATACTGTGAAGGTATTGTTTTGAGGTAATTTTGTAAATGTAGGTCGTTATTTTGATTGGAATGTTTAATTGGTGCATATATTTGCATTTGATGTTCTGACTTCCTGAATCCTTGTGCACCGTGTCTAGGGTTTATCGCTAGCTGGCGTGGGTGATCGCGACGCGCGGCCGCCCGGCGCCACTGCCGGCGCCACTCGCCATGTTATAATTCGGGCGGGCTATTTTCGTCGATTCACACGCGCGCGCGCCGTTCTGTGCGTATAACTGACTTTTTTTAATTCCACACATTTGTTGCTAGGTTGGGACCTTAATTTTGTGTCTACCTTTTTAATTTTCTAGCCAATATTTGCAAGCTAAATTATAATCTTTTCAGTTCCAATGAACCTTATCCCGAATTGTCTCATACCAATTTAGGAATTATAACAAACATCAATTTATAAGAATTGCTTAAATTTTCAAATTATAAATTAACTTAAATATGTGTTTGACAGACACGATAACTTATTATCCAAAACTAGATATTTTTTCTCGTTTTTAATACTTTAGCATTCCATACCTCAATTAGCAAAAGATCTTTATTTCTTACATTATGCTTGAATTTCAATAGTGGTTGTCAGGTATCTGTATCCTTATCTTCATGTCAGCAGTGTTGTAGCCCAGTATTGTATTCCTAGGACCGCGTGGCTTCGTCCTTGAGACGGTTATGGCTCGCCGTGACGTGTTTACACAGTTTTCTGCCAGATTTATGGCGTATTAAAGTGGATTTATTGATTGTTTTTTATTTAGAATTCTAAAGTAATAGACTTAGATTTGTAGTTTCTGTTATTTATCAACATAAACAATACATTTTTTTAACTAGAAATTTTAAAGATATAGATCTGAGTTGTGTTGATAAAGGTAATTAAGAAGCAAGTGCCAGGAGAATTTTGGATTGAGACATCATCATATAAGTTAAAATAAGGTGTAGTAAAGTAAGGCTGCAGTTATAAATATTGAGAATCTGATGAAAAACAAACGTCTGTAAATTTTGCTCAGCTGTGATGCATTTCGTCAAGAGAAGCATCATTCTTGTGATGATTAACGTCATCCGTACGTAGTGTGATGCAGATTGCATTGACGCCAACATAATGGGCGGATTCTCCGATCTGAGGACAGCCACACACTTTTCTGTTTTGGCAACTGTAATGTTCCTTAGTTATGTTTTGTTCTTGAATAGAGTTAATCAAATTTTGACTCTGTACATTTGTAAGTTGTAATGTATTTGATCTAATATGTACTAATAATGAAAATTAATAATGCTATGTTCTAAGTCTCCTCTTACTGAATTTGGATAGGACTTCGAAGTATGATTCGGTTCAGTATGGAAGTAAATATTCGCACCAAGTACGAACCACACAAACCCTCTCTATCATTATATTTTAACCTCATGTCGCCAAGCTTAAGTTTCCCACACTTCTAAAGTTTTCTAAATTTCACATTCCTTGTACTATTTGCTTGAAATTGGTTTCAAAAAAAATATGTATATAAAAATGGTCTTGAGGGTACTTAGACAGTTTGCTAGCTTTCCAAGTATTTCTAGAATATTGGTCTTCAGTAACTTTTGAGAACTGATATTGCCCTTTTACTTTAGCTGTATTTCTGGAATCCTTACATTCTCCAGTTAGTAATTCGTGAGTTGTCGGTGTTGTGAAACGATTACATGACATGATATCTGCTGTGAATGTTCATTTAGCATTCAAATGTGATTTCCAATATTTCGCACGATTGTTCTGCTATAATTAGCGTTGCTCTGGCGCCAATCAGTTATATATTCATTGTTTTCTTTTTATATTTAGTAGAAACATAGTTTTCTATGGCTCGCATGGTCTTTCAACACGAATAGTCCGTCTCGACCGAGGTACTACTACCCTCACACAGAAGACTAATCTAAAATGGGTCTTTCGTTTGGGAGTGAGACTGGAGGCCCAATCATTCTAGACCGCCATGTGTGGTTCGGGTGTATTTTCACATTGGTCTACTGGACTAATGTTTAGTGTTACAGACAGTTAAGGCAGAGGTCGTGTGTTCAATATTGTGATGAACTTAAAAAAACGTTTTTGGGTGTAATATATGTATCACTTTTATTATATATATATATATATATTTTTATATATGTATGACAGTTATTGCGGTAAAGAGTAGCTTATATCCTGCCTTAAGAAGGAAAGTAGTTTCATATCAAATTTTATAGAAATGCAGTGGTTTAGCTGGGAAAGCATAACAAATAGAGATATAAATATGGAGGGATGGAGTCAGGTCCTGCTTAGCTTATGATGTAAAGTAAATTTTTCGTCATCTATTTCACCATCATGTATCATCATCAACATCATCAATAGCCTTTAACAGTCCACTGCTGGACATAGGCCTCTCCTTAGAAAGGAGGTTTTGACCTACTATACCACGCTGGCCAGACGGGTTGGTAAAGGGTTTGTTTCAAGTTTTCCTTCTCTTCTCTATCATATACCTAGTATTTTGTATCAAAATTATGTAAAATTGTTAAGTTTGTTATATGTTTTAAGCCTAAAATAAGATCGGTATAGCAACATTACACGTTGCTACTTTATAAAAGGTTTAATAAAACCTTTTAGTGTTTAATACAAAGTCCTTTGATTGCGGATAATTGTGTTTAGTCTAGTATTAAAAACGTACCGGTTTCTACGTTAATATTACCGAAATAGTACACCATATTTCCCTAAGAAACAACATGGAATCCTCAAGAATCTGCCAATATAACAAAGTCAATAATTTTCTAAACAGAACGATGAATCACTGTATATTTACAATTTGGTATCGTGTTCTGCGCCGGCGCCGCGCACACAACTACATTCTCATGTATTACATACACTTAAATCGTTACGTTGTATTTCTGTACAATGCTTGTTTTAAACTTTATTTCATTCTACCGTGTCCGCTAATTGGTATTCAGTTTCTATTTTATTGCTACTTAGACTGAATTCAAATTCTCCATTCTAATATACTACCATAATTTTTTTTTTTCTTCAAAAGCGTTTATCTCAGAAACAGCTAAATGTCTTTGGAAAAATTTCATCATCATCATCAACAGCCTTTAACAGTCCACTGCTGGACATAGGCCTCTCCTTAGAAAGGAGGTTTTGACCTACTATACCACGCTGGCAAGACGGGTTGGTGTAGGGTTGGTTTCAAGTTTTCCTTCTCTTTGCATTGATGTTGTCTTGCGTAGTTTATCCCTTAGTCGCCTTTTACGACACCCGCGGGATGAATAGGGGTGGTGACACTCTGTATTCTTAATCCGTCATAACAGGGATAAAAAAAAAAACCACGCATATTTAATTGCCCAGTTCTTAAGGAAGGCTTTTGAGTATTAAACATCACGCTGAGACTGTTTGGATGGGAGCAGTGATCGATAAACTAATGGATAACAGTGTTTGATGTATATTAATTAAGTTACCGTGTGTAGATAACCTTAAATTATTGTAGAAATAAACTATAACTTACGTTACTGTTCAACAGATATTGTAAATTATTGCAAGAAAACAAGCCAATTAATAACTGTAGCATTAACAGATAACTGTGTTGTATTCATCAAAGTAATTGAATACATTTTTTTGATATTTATTATCGCGGCCATGTTGGCAAACTGTACTATCGATAGAGCAATTGACGCGAGGGACCGGCCAGCCTGACCGGTTCAGTAGTTACATAGTAATCGAAGGACAAACTGACAACCTACGGTATTTATTGCTATAGATTGAATGTTTAGATTAATTACACATGCCGGGCCTCCATACGCGCCTACCGTAATACTTATCTACCTCATCAGACAACATTCCATTGTTTACATCACAAATTTAAACCCTATCTCAATTAGATAAAGATTCATTCTTCATTGACGGAGCTATTCAATAATTGAAATACGATATAGCACATCGTCCCACTGAAATCTGAACCTTCCCTCCTAGACATTCGACATAAATCAATTTACACATGTAGCAAGTTTAAGCTTAGAAGTAAATGAACTAATGATTTCTAATTACTGCTATTGGGAAATTGTGCTTTATATTCGTCACGAGAGAGTCTTATTTCCTTTAATAACCCATGGTGTTTATGATGTAATAGTCGTTAAAGAAATTTCAGTCACGCCACTCTATATATTTGTGTGTGATAGTGTGTTGTTGCAAAATGGTTGTATATCGCTGTCGTGGGTAATTAAATATCAATTTTACGTCGTTTAGTTAAGGTTTCGTTTTGCTGCTCATCAACGACAAGGTTGTAGCTTACGCGTACATTCATATGGACATAAAGTTCAGCTACAATATTATTTATATCTGCTGGATGCTACGCAAGGCGTCTAGGGTCATTTACTTTTGCATTGCGTACTCTTTTTTCAGCTGCAATGTTGTAAGATGTGCGTCGGAAGCATCTGACGTCATGTGATCTCTAAATCTCTATAAGATTCAGTCGACAGTCGCTTGAAATCCATGTGTACTGTCGTTAATATTAAACATTTTGATTTGAAGAAGCTATAAAAAGTTAATAAAATTCTCACCAAGTTGATTTATATCACACCTACCGAAATTCCAAGATACATCATTCGTTATGCAGGTGCATGCGCTAACGATTGTTTTGAAATTTCTTGTGCAAACGCCATTAAATACTTCCCAGAACGGTGCGCAAACTATTCATCATAAAATGATATTGAATTCAGTGATCATATAATTTGTATTCAAAATGTCCAGCGGCATCGATTCAGTTGAAAAACAATGTTGACACGTCCGCCGCTGGCTGGCGCCGAATTGCAAATGACAATTGCACAATTCACATTCGGAATTCGAAAATACTAATGGCGTTCGAAATTCTATGACCACTAGCGCGTGCTTCGTAATTCGTAAATGGAATAAATCGCGTTTTGGATTCAAATGACATTGTTTGAAACGTTATTTTCATGGTGTATACTTTCTTCCTGCTAGTTTCTCAGTTATTTTTTGTTCCGTGTCCAATAGTCGACTTCAAATTTGGATGCGGTTCTATAATTTTTAGGTCAAACGCTATTTGATTACCCAAAATTACAGGCAATGACAGCGGCGAGCGTGATCTTGAAGCATATAAAATGTCGTTAAATGAGGTCAAAATATAGGTTAGTTGCTATTTAGTCTGGATCGCGGTTCGATTCCACGGTTGGACATAATTGCGGGCGGTCTGGGATCGTTTTTACCTGATCCGGTTACGGGTTGTTTGTTTTAAGTTGAATTTTACTTTTTGTTTTCTGACGGAGACGGGTAATGCGGGTGATTAGTGGATTCAAAAAAGGTCCAGACAGTTTTTTGCATTCTGAGTTAATTTTTCCGTTGAGTTCGCTTGGGAAGGATTGAGTTGATGGCAGTAATAGTCTTTATTTGAGAAGGATAATGTTACTGATTAATATATTAGTTCTTATAAATATGTGAGAGAAGAATGTGCTAATTTATTTAAGTATTAATCGTAAAGAAACTTTGTGCCTCTTTTTGAACTATTGGACTGGTTGTGACTGTTTCTTATTCAGAATTGTATTTATTGATGTTCTTTTCTCTGTCTTTGCAGAAACCCCTCCTCCACCCTACAGCCGTTACGCAATGGAGGAAGTCAAACCTAAAGGTAGGTCTCATTAACATATAAGAATAATAGTAATATGGTGTCAGCTAGGTCCACATCAAATTTATCAAAATTGGTTCAGCCAATTGACTGTGAAGATGTAACAGACACATTCGCAAACTTTCGTCTTAATAATATTAGTGTAATTAGTGTTTTATTAAAGTCTAAAAAAACGTAAGCTGTCAATATTTCCTTGCGACTTTAGTACCATAATATGTACATTAATTACGTTTTATAGTCAAAGTTAACTTGTTGACGATGTAATATAGATCTTGTTATAAGCTGATAATAAATCAATGTAACAACGATTATTAGTTCTCAATGCTAATAAGATCAGATAATTGGTCACACCCACTGATTTTATAATTACTGCGGTATGGCAACATTCTTGGTGAATTTCGGTGCAGTTTTAATTCAGACTTATCTTGTCGGTATACTCATTGCCTGCTTTGAAACTAAAAAAAAAACTATTAAACTTTGTCTATGCCTATTATAAAATGGAACAAAAATTTTGCCAAACTTCGTTCTATTTTTAAACGCCTTTGATGTTTTTATAGAAGCATTTATCTTGCCCAATCAAATCCACGTACATTTTAAAAACCTATTATTTTTAAATATTCAATGGAATGAGTGACAAAAGTCGGATAGATCGTGGAATAGGACCATAGGGCGGCGCCGGCGCAGCTTCCTGGAAATCAGGGATCGATAGTGATGTTCACAGAATTTTAACGGAAAATAAATTTATTTGTTTATTTTTTGTTTCAATACGAGTATGACTAATATTTTTTAGCTCATAATGAGTTGGAACAAACGGAATTTTTTATTCCTTCATTAATTATTCGCCTTCGCCATTTTTTCTTTAAAATTGAATAGGACCAAACTACAACAAATAAGAAACCAAATATAATTTTTAAAATTAGTTTATTTTCTTTATTTTTTCTTAGTCTTTTAAAGTATGTCGTATTTTTGAGGTAACAAAGAACTAAAATCACCAACCGATTTGACTTGACATACCTTCTAATGTCGGATAGTTAAACATAATAATATGACCTAGTAACTGATACTATGTAATATTATTATTAGGTATTTATTATATCATTTGTATTTTAACAATACAATACATTCTACAAAAACCCTCATGTTTACATAATATCTGTCATACAAACAGATAAAGTGTGATAAGTGTAGCAAATATACTTATCTTTGCTAATTAAATAGTATAATTAATAGGAGGTCCGATGGCCATGCGCAAACGCAATGTTAGATAATACTGTTTTGGGAGTGCACTCAATTTCCTCCTTCCCTCATTCTCGTGTCAGAATGTAGGCATGCTCCTGTTTTGAAATTTGTGTGTTTATTTAGTAGGTCTGAAGATAGGACGTAAACCATGTATGTACACTCCTAAGTAACAAAGGATGAAACAGACGCAAGCAGAGCCGGAGGCATTAGCCAGTATTTTTATATATTAGTATCATCATTATATTAGAATAATAAATTAGTTTTAATGTTTGTTAAAGAATAGCTGTGCCGCGTAAACTTTGCATGTATCAAAACGAATGTTGCTTGTTTTTGCGGCAATTCTCATGGCGAATAGGCTTCCTTTTCTTCCAATCAGTAGGTTATATAACGTTAAGAGTTCTTCAATATGAACCAGCAATTCCTGACATGAGCGCGTACAATCAACAAACGCATCAAGTTACGAGTATAACACCAATATCGATAAATGATTTTATTCACGTGTGTATTAGGGTATGACTAGTTTCGGAACATATAAGGATTCTTATTCAAGGACTGAAACGTCCCTCTTGAAAATAATCCCAATCACCTTGAAAACATTTAAGAATTAGAGTATTTTTTGTACTATAAGAGTACATCACTAGAGGCTCCCGCGCATCCCCACCGGGCTCGTCACATTCCAGCGCCATCTTAAAACTACATTATTAATGCCTGCGCCCGCACAGCGTATACGAACGGACTTTTGACTTTTTACCGCCAGGCATAGGGCTGCCATTCGCACGGATTTTCTCGGATTTGTCCTAGTTTATAGACCGTCCAGGGAGCGCCCCGTTGGGGTTTCATTTGTAATCCGGGTAATACCTATGAATTTTGCGGTTTTTTTGTCGGTCGGTTTAAGATTTGAGTTTCTTAGAACTCTAAGATGTCTATCATCATCAGCTTACCGCAGTCCACTGCGGGACCTAGACCTCTGCAATTGCATGCCACTTGGTTCGATCCTCGGCTTCTTGCATCCAGCTTCTGATAGCCGTCTTGCGCAAATCATCACTTCACCTGTTTTGTGTACTAAGATCTCCAAAGGAGTACAATTTATGTTTTAAGAAATATATGAATCGGGACTTTTGCGAGAGAAGTTATTAGGTTAACAAAACGTTTTTTTTTTGTCCTGGTTTCCAGATTTTAGAGATGGCAACCCTAGCCAGGCACCACGCGGTTCAATGTATTTGTTTATAATAATGGTCTCTTGGGATTCTTGGTGATGTTTCCGTATTATATTTTGAATAATAGGGAATTTATAGAGACTTATGGGTTATTAGTGGGTTGCGTGCTGCGTTAAGATGGTTAATGAGAAGGATTTTTGTTTTTTCTTAAATTAGACAATGGTATTGTGACGATTGGAGGCCAAGGTATACCAATAATGATCCTTGTGATCTAAATATTGTTAGAGAATTAACTCTGTGTTACTAAACTCTTTTGTAAGAAAGTAATCTCTAAGACAGTTTATATGCAGGTTTTAAAGCACTAATAATCTAATAATATTTAATGGAATTCCATATCGCCGGTTTTATCATAAATGAAGTGCAATACATACTTCCATGTTAAGTTCTATAAACTGCTACAGCGATTTAAACGAAATTTTACATGGAGAGATGTAGTTTTATTCTTGATTATGACATGCTACTTTTGCCGCCATAACTGATATACTACTGCTACTACCTGTGAACCAAATTTTAATTTACATGGCTTCGGTAGTTTTGGCGTGAAAGCCGAACAGATAGATAGTTACTTTCACAATAATAATATTAGTAAGGATTTCAGGCTAACCAAGACGGGCAAACTAAACGTTAAACTAAATTGTTCGTGTCAAAAAGCCTTATACTCAAACATTAATTTATACAAAAACGCAGATAACGAAACTTCTAATGATATAATTGGTTTGCTGATATAAAAAAAATTAACCCCTTTTTTTCCAACCCTATAATTAAAGTAAAAGCGTAACCATTTAGTCGTTGTCATCCCGGAAATCCCTGTTCAATCAATGCTAGGGTGCGAAATTGTACCGTTTAACACCGGGATTCCCTTGCAGCGTTGATCATAGGATTTCCCCTAAACACCCCCATGTTGGCGCGACGATGTTAGGGTGCTATGCCAATTGCGATCAAGATTATGGATAATGTTATAGCTTTTTAAAGCGTTCAATTTACTTTTTGAGTAGTTTTAATTAGAAAATTGTTCCGATTGTGTGAAGTGGCTAGAATATGTTTTATAGCGATTTGAGATAAAGCTGAGATGATTCTGAGATGATATTATTATGATTCAAGATTTATATTAAACTATTATTAATGTGTTATATTTGATATGTATTACATTATCATCCTTTAAAAGTTTACTGATTGGGATAGGTGTCTCCTTAGATTTGCCTACTATGCTAAATGAGGCGGATAGAACTGTATTTTTTTTAAATTTATTTGGCACTAGCTTTCGCCCGCGGCTCCGCCCGCGTGTATGTCGGTTATCGCGGTAAAATGTAGCGTATGTCCTTTCCCAAGTTCAGTTATATCTTCATATCAAATTTCATCATAATCAGTTCAGTGGTTTAGGCGTGAAAGCGTAACAGACAGACAGACAGACAGAGTTACTTTCGCATTTATAATATTAAGTAGGGATTAGAATGTGGCTTCCTTTGCATCCTCAACTTAATTTTCATTATATTTATTTCGGAGATAGTAATTTTGAACCATTATAAAGAAAAATTGGGACTTATTACAAAAAGCTTAATTTATTTACCTACACTTGCAGTGACATCATCAGCTCACAATACAGCTAAATAAGTACCTGAACACTTCCAAAAAGTGACAATTATCGTGACCCTCTTAGCTATATCAAAGCACTTATGATATCCTGTTTCTGAATGGGTCCTAACCCATCCTTTTCCTGATAGGCCTGACATTCACATTCCGGTCCCACGTAAATGCGCTTCCCCGAACCCATTCTTTCCTTACCCAACCGATCACATTAGCCAAAGAACTTTAAACCTTAAATACCAACTCTTAAGTTTAATTTTTTTACGAATCATCAAATTTATAATGCTCGGAAGTTGTGTCAGAGGATTTTCGGTTTTATTTTTCAGGGTGAAGAGGTGATTATAAGATGTGTGTTGTAGATTATTTAAGTGGTGATGGGTTTTCGGCGTGTGGTGACAAAGTGTGTGTCCATTAACGTTATCGTGCCGGTATCGTTCCGTATCGAGGCGCCGGCGCCGGGTGACACAAATAAGGGGGTATTTGTCTTATGTGTGTCTGTGTGTGTATTAATGTTGAGCAGGCTGTGTTTTGAGATTGGCTGGAATTTAATGTGTTCAATGATTTCTTGAGAGATTAATTTTAAATTTATTAACATTTTTAATAAATTTGGAAGTCAAAAATCGAACTAGACGAACTTAATAATGTTTCTTAAATTTCAAAAAGGTTTTTAACTAAATTTTTAAGTTATAATTTTAACAAAAAGAAACCGACTTCAATGAAAAACTATTCCGAGTATCCAAATCTCGACATTGTGGCTATAATATTTGAGGAGTTCCCTCGATTTCGTTGGGATCCCATCATCAGATCCCGATATGGTGACGATGGGACCACCTGTAAGCTACGCCCATTCCAATGCAAAAAGATTTTTTTAAATCGGTTCATAAACGACGAAATTATCGCTGAACATACATAAAAAAAAAAAAAAGATTCCGACGAATTGAGAACCTCCTCCTTTTTTTTGAAGTCGGTTAAAACTATGTTTTTATGTTTATTTATCGCAAAAAGGTAAATAATATTACTTTAGGGTTCTTTCTTTGGAGACTAATAGACTTTTTCACTAAAATGGTTTAAGTTGATGAAAAGGAGCATAGGTTTAATACTTAGTGTTTGTGGGACTTAATGAAAATCTGGACTATTATAGAAATATATAAACGGCCTTAAATTCAAGACGATTTTCAATCGATATTTAAGTGTTAATAGGTGATTATGTACCCTTTGTACTGGATGTAAGGTTTACAATAGCTTGTCGGTTAGGTTTTCTATCGATATGCCGATGATCAAAGAGAATACTTTTATTGATGTATGTATATGCTAACAGTTGCTATTTTAAATGGTTTGTTATACTTCGTTTCGATTGGAGTGAGAGGCAAAACAGTACTATTATTGTATGTTAAAGAAATAAACTTTATATATATCCCTACTTCCCTACTAATATTATAAATGCGAAAGTAACTCTGTCTGTCTGTCTGTTACGCTTTCACGCCTAAACCACTGAACGGATTTTGATGAAATTTGGTGTGAAGATATAACTGAACTTGGGAAAGGACATAGGATACTTTTTACAGCGATAACCTACATACACGCGGGCGGATCCGCGGGCAAAAGCTAGTATATTATAAAGGCGAAATTAACTCTGTCTGTTACGTTTTCACGCCTAAACCGCAAACCGATTTTGATGAATTTTGGTATCGAAATAAATGGAACCTTGGGTAAGGACATTGGCTACTTTTTATTGTGGTAACCGACATACACGCGGGCGAAGCCGCTGGCAAAAGCTAGAAAGTAATAAATTGAAGTACACCTTTTGGAAATTTTACCCCAAGGAGGGTAAAGTTAACGATGAACGGCTGTTAAAAAGTTAATTATTTTTGAAATTACACACGGCAATACTTAGTTTAGCTAAGTATGAATATACATAATCACATTACTGACCCTTCTGCCTACCCTCTCAATACAAATGACTATATTATTGATTAAAACCTAACATTTTAATGTGGGAACTACGATGCAAAGTTCCACAGTTTGTAAACAAGAGACCCCGGTGCATCAACTTGTAGCATTTGTGTGTCAGATCCGAGGTGCTTTTTAACTAGACGGGGACGAGACGGGAACGGAATTCTTAGAAATACCAAAACTGTAATAGTGTACGTGAACCTGAGAATTTAAAGTATAAAAAAGTTGTGAGTTTAATAGAAAAGTAAAGTAAATAAGTTTTTTGGATTATTTAAATAACGATCTTGCAAAAAAAGGAAATCGAGTAAGTACAAATGTGGATATCTTAAAATAGTAGGCATTATTTTTTATTTAAATCTAATCTATTACTATAATAACATCAGTGTTTAACTAAATATGATATGATGATTAAAACAAAGGAAATCCTTACTAATAGAAAAACTACTAAACGGATTTGGATGAAACTTTACAGTTATATAAACTAATAAGGCTAAAGGGAAACAGATACACGCGAAAGCTAGTACAATATTATGTAAATTAGTTACAGTTAACTGGCACGGTTGGCCTAGTGGTTTAAGCTGTCACCACGCCGCTTCCTACTGCACCAAGTGTCGTGGGTCCAAATCCCACGTAGGATAACACTTTGTATGATTAACAAGGGCGTTCTTTGCGTCCGTTTCACGTATGTTTGTAAAGTCCCCCGTGACACGGGAATTTTATTCCTAATGCGGGAGTTTGTTTTAAGTTCTTTGTCATAATCACACAATTTTTATAATTAAACATAGTAATGTCAAAACTCTCCTGATCTTTTTAAGAGCCTAATTACATTGTGACAGTAATTTTTAAAGCATTTTTAAGATCGTTGCACTTTTTCTAAGATCGTTACGACCTCGTGGTATGTAAAGCGCCCCTCGGCGGTGTCATTGAGCTTACAGCTATTCGGTGGGATCGACCTACCGAGAGTAAGACCATCGCACGCGTACAACACGCCGCATACTTTACTCATTCCTCACACACACACACACACATACTTTATACGCATATATTTGTCTTTATAATAGAAAAATGTGCTATATTCTTCGTGTAGTGTAAAAGAGATTATGTATTGTTTTTGCAGAATTTAAATTAACATTTAATTCGGTATTACATGTCATAATGATGGCGCTCATAGACAATATGCCCTTGGTGATTAGAAATAATCACCAAGGGTAAGCAACTACGGCGCGGTTAGAATCTGGATGGGTGACCGTCCCAACTGTTATCGTAGGATAACAGTCGTGAAGATTAGTTGGCGTCATTCAGGCAGCTTAGAAACATACAACGGCAAGATTACATAGCCACAAGCCTGCACTCGGCCAGCGTGGGGACGTATGGCCTTAACCATAGATATCCCCCTGGCCTTAACCATCTCCTGAGAGGCGACTCGGGTTTAGCAGTAGGACATTATGGGTTGTTGTTGATGATGATTACATATCCTGGCTCTAGTCAGTTTGAGTGACTCTCCCATCCATGTGGTGACGGATTATGGATTCTTAATCATAGTCACTAGTCCTTTTCATCCCTTGGGTGACGTAAGAGGCGACTAAAGAAGCAAACTACGTAAATAGCTCTGCAAAGAGAAGGAACACTTAACAAAAACCCTTTCTTATCCCGTCTGGCCAGCGGGGTATGGTAAGCCAAAATAATAAATAATAATAAATGTTTCGGACATCTTCAACATCATCTAGTCGCAAACTAAGCAGAGCTTGTATTAAGGGTACTAGACAACTGATATAAATACATAAACATACTTTTTTTTTGTAAGTACATACATATTATACATAGAAAACACCCATTATCATCATCATCAACAGCCTTCAACAGTCCACTGCTGGACATAGGCCTCTCCTTAGAAAGGAGGTTTTGGCCTACTATACCACGCTGGCCAGACGGGTTGGTATAGGATTGGTTTCAAGTTTTCCTTCTTTTTGCATTGATGTTGTCTTGCGTAGTTAGTCGCCTTTTACGATACCCGCGGGATGAATAGAGGTGGTGACATTCTGTATTCTTAATCCGTCACCACACGGACAGACAGAAAACACCCATACTAAAACAAATATTTGTGAATCACACAAATATTTGGTCCAACCCGGGAATAGAAATCCAAGATCTCTTGATCAGCAGCCGCATACGCCTACGACTAGACCAACAAGGCAGTCAAAAAATTCCTCTCTAAAGAGATGCTTATGTCCAGCAGTGGACTAAGAAAACTGTTGATGACATACACACAAACGTAGATTATATTTACACAAACAAAAATATAATTTCTTACTTCGTGACTGTAGCTAAAGAAATATTATTTCTAAGTGCAGAGCGTTTATTGTAAACTTCCCTACACGTGGCCCATCCATTATGCAAACATAACAAACATAATTATATACATATATATATTAGTATGTATAGGTAAATAGTTTTGTCTTGTATTACCACCGGCATTGTTCGAATATTCTCATAATTATTAGCTGTTTATTCTCAAAACGTTTTGAATATTTTATAGGCGGGTCGGGTCTATGTATTTTATTTTCACAGTGTTATTCTAAAACTATAATTTTTTATTAACTGCCTTGTTGGTTTAGTGGTTAGCGTATGCGGCTGCTGATCAAGAGGTCTCGGGTTTGATTCCCGGGTCGGACTAAATATTTGAGTGATACACAAATATTCGGGGGCGGCTCGACCGGAGCAGTACTACCCTCACACAGAAGACCATCACATTTTCAAAGAGTCACTTTGGTAGGCTTGATATACAAAAAAAAAAACACTTTCATATCCTCTCACTTCAGACATGAAACAACTTAACTTTTACCAATTTACCTCCCACAAATTTAGCGATTTATAAAAACATATTTTTCAAATGTCTACATCAAGTCTGCACACGAATTTCTAATCTCCCAGTAATAAAGACTAAAATACGAACACATAATTACTATAAACTATTTAGATATACTGTGAGATATACAGTGGCGCCAAAACCCACTCAATGGCGCGAACATCAAACTCTAAACACATGTTTTACGATTAATTAAATGCAAAATTTATGGAGAAGTTTAATATTTAACTAGCTGTCATAGCGAAGTGGCTTCTCTTAAATCTTTGTGGTTTATTATAACGTATATTTTATATTGTACAAGCAAATACTTGGAGTCTCCGTCTCGATAGCCTAGGTATTTCAATGCGGCTTTTAAAAGCTTACTTGGAATTTTGTAACATATTTGCTTTTAAAAAACCAAGAGATGGTTTTGAATTAGGCTAAGTCTGTGTGTTTTTACACGCTTTTTATTAGCTTCACCTGTATGTTTGTTTGTTTGTAAGCAACTCCTTTGGGTGCGATTTTGACCCACTTTAAACGGCCAGATTTCGTTCAAACTTTGTAGATTTATTGACGACCGATGACAATACACTAATTTGAAATAAGAAAACTAAAAAAAATGTATAAACAAATTAGTATTTTTTAGTCTTTTTTCTAAAAAAATAATTTTAAAAAACTAAATAAACACGCTTTTAAACTAAAAAGTAGCAAATAATGTTAATGTAACAAAGTGGGGTGCTTTCTGAAAATATTTCAATAACGTCGCCCCACGTTTTTTACATTATTTTTTTTTTTACCAAACTATTTTTTTTTATTTTATTAAGTATTACCAGAATACTTTTTTTTAATTTTCTGAAATCATCTATTCAAGTTTGAAGAAATTATTTCTGTATGAACCCAATGAAAAAAAAAATTTTCCACCCTAAGACATTTTTTCAAATGTGTAGTGTGATGTGGGTTCTGTAGAACCTCCATAATGTTCCTAGCCTTTATTACTCCCAAGATTATTTGGGGTCGGCTACTAGTTCAACCGGGTTCATCTGAATTTCAGTTTTTCCACTGACCGACTGGCATCGGAGCTCCGCAATCCTGAGGGAGATCTGAAATTCGAAGTTTCAGTTGTCAGTATATATAAGGCACTGACTTCCCAATACATAATGATTGCCATAGATGTTCATGACAACCGGAACCGAGGACTAATGTAGGATCTTCAATATAATATTTAGAATTTTCCCAAACGTCTTATAGATGACAGTCTCTTAAATATTAAAATTGAATTTCGGGACTTATCATGAGCAATTTTTTTTGGTTACTTAGTCTTTTTATTCTAGAAACATTACCGATAAAAATATCTAACTAAAAATAAATCTTTATATAAGTATAGGAGATGATATTGCGGAAAAATTGAAGGACTTATCACCTCAAAGCGGACCTCAGACCAAATTATATGATGGCTAACAACGAGTTTATACATATATGTAATAAATTATTATACATATACATATAGACGCACCTGGGCTGTTCGTATGTATGTGTGCGTTTCTGATGTCACTTCTAGAAAAACTGGTCGGAATCACAACCATTATTATTTTTTATACATCATGTTGTTTAATTTATACACGTTTGAACATGTATGAAAAGTTATTGATTAAGATAAATAAGTTATATTTGATTATGATACGTTTTAGAAAAATAAAAATCGTCTTTGTACATTATAATACGTATAAAAGACTGACAGTGTCGGTGTTTGCGATTAGTCGAGACCGAGTCGATTTTGAAATCGAAATCAAAACGATTTACGGATTATATGAAATTAAAAATTGACTTTTGCCCATCTACTATCATATTCTATTCTCTAAATATCGCGTAGTGTGTGTCACCACGTTCGTATTGAGGATGGTGATCACCACTCTTGAATTCTACTCATACTTTCCATCAGGCAGAGGAGTCATATTGGCAAAGAACTAGTCTTAGCAGGTAATCTTGACTTTAAAACGATCCTAACCTAAAAAAGCTAACATAATCCTTACTAATATTATAAACAGTTTGTGAGTATATATGTATGTATGTTTGTTGGTCTTTCATCCAAAAACTACTGAACGAATTTGGATGAAACTTTACAGTGATTTAGCTTATATATCAGGGTAACACATAGGCTACTTTTTACTGCAATAATCGATACGGGCGGAGCTGCGGGCGAAAGCTAGTATATCAGAAATTAAGACCAAAGTCGGTATCATGGAACTCATCTTTTGCACTAATATGCCTTTGTCGTGGATGTATCTGATAAAAACTGTCTTCTTGTCCTCAGAGCGTGGAGAGAGTACAGAGGATGCAAGGAGGACGGACCACGAGCGGCTTGTAACGGGATCCCTGGCTACTGACGGTGAAGGTAAGCATTACATACTCAATTATAATCGCTTTAGGAAGTCAACTTTTTTTTTATAGAATAAAAACCAGTAAGAATTTCCTGGTACAGGTATGGGTTTGGTACGAGACTGTTTCCTCATTAGAATCGTAATCGACTAGTTCAGATAACGTTAGATTGTTGAATGAATGAAATGAAAAATTGTTCAAGAATACGAAGTGTCGCTCGTTTTCATTCCAAGGGTGTCGAAAGACATCACTACAATAGATGTTTGGCGACTTCCACATATAGCGCGACGTAAACATACAACAGCGCCATCTACCGAAGAAACATTGAACTACGAAGAAAACACGTAACCGTGTATACGGAGTAACTACTAATCCTGAATCGCGAAAGTGACATTCTCGCGCCGATTAGCATATATACAACATCCCAACATCAACTGTTGGGCAGTGGCCCGCCAGGCATGATCACCTCGCCTGGTCGGAGGATCCTCCCTTTGTGTTGGAGGAACACGACAACCGTACCTCCTCAGATGCAAAGAACCAGGACAACAGGAAAACTTAACACAAATACTATGGTAGGAATAAAAATCCTATGGGTGTCGAGAGACAGAAGGAAGCAGGAAGGAAGAAGGAAACAAACTACCAGGACAACAGCATTGAAAAGAGAAGGAGAACTTGACAAACGCTTTATCAATTCGTCTGACCAGCGTGGTAGGGCAAAACCTTCTTTGTAAGAAGATAATGAGACTTGAGAGAGATGTCCAGGTAAATGTTTTCGGTGGGACTCAAACCGTCTAAATTCTCAGGCAGTTTCGTTACGGGGTCTTGGTGTATTGAATTACTTTTGAACAGCTAGAATAGTTTAAATATATATAAACATATTTTAACTATTTTATCAGATATATACACATAATAATTACAACAAAGTTAAAGGTATCTTTATGCACAAATTAATTAAAAGCTTTATTACATTATGTTTATTAATTAACCTCTAACGAAGGACAAACTGGTATAGTAATTGAGTGCATTCATTTTTAATTTATTTAATTTTATATTAATTTATTTTATATTTCTATATTTAGATATTGTTTTAGGAATTGTAGTCAATTCTTAACAGCATTTCGGCAGTGAGCAAGTTGTCTAAATTAATACCTACGTTTCAAATCGACGATTTTTCTTCCACAAACCTTCTCATCCAAAGAAAATGAGAGGGACCACCCTCCCTTTTAGTTATTTAATTAAACAAGTATAATATAGGAATCAGAAATCGTAACGTTTTTACTGAATTTTAAAAACCCACATCTAAGTCTTAAAATCTAAAAAGAAATTCAATTTAGTTTCGAGTTGGTAAGCTTTTTTCCACTTTACCACTAACTGAAGTCACGCGTGGTTTATGAAGAAAATCTTAAGTATTATCTAATACTAAACTTTCTAAATCTCGCTAGCCAGTTTTATAAGTGGTGGTGTCCCAGTCCTAGCTGATGGTAGTGGTACTAACCTTGACGATCGATCGCTCGCCGCCAGTCCGGCGCCAGCCCCACGCCATCGATTGGTGTTGTCTTGATGTTCTTATACAAATGGGTGCTAGCATATACTGGGAATGTTCAGATATACTTTTAATGATGAATTACAGTTCTGGTTCCATTCCACAAGAGAAGGAGAGTTTGCAAAAATCAATATTTAGAGTTATAAATGCAAAAGTAACTCGAGTCTGTCTGTCTAAGCCACTGCACTGATTTCAATGAAATATGGCAAGGAGATGGTTTAATTTCTGGAGGAGGACAGATGCCACTCTTTACCACGATATCAGACGTACACGTGGGCAGAGCCGCTAGCAAAAGCTAGTAAATATATAAGGCATTGAAGACTTAGATCACTACGTATGGTCTGTCTATACTGTTCTCTGATCTAAACATGTAAATATTAAATACTTATTACGGGATCACTCATTATTAATGTCGTAAAAGGCGACTAAGAGATAAACTACCCAAGACAACATCAATGCAAAGAGAATGAAAACTTGAAACCAACCGTATACCATACCCGTCTGGCCAGCGCGGTATAGTAGGCCAATACCTCCTTTTCAAGGAGAGGCCTATGTCCATCAGTTGTCTGTATTTTTTTCTTTCTATTGAATTTCTATTGATTAAATAACAATCAGTAGTAGCCGATCCCAATTAGTATTGAAAATAATTAAGGTTAGTAAAATGAAAAAAATGAGAAAAAAAGATTTCAGCAAATATGCCTAAAAGACGAAGTGACAGACATAAGTTACCCTGAAACACATTTCCATTGAACAAAATGTGACTAAAACAGTCGATATAAATGTAATTTTTTTAATTACAAATTCTATACGACTGCTGTTAAATCCATACTAAATTTGCGTTTTTAACAATCCATATCCTCAATTCAACGATTTAAAGATAACTAGTTTTCTAATTGAGTGGGTTTTAAGATGCTACTGTTTTGTCTTGATCCTGGGTTTCATTCATTTCTGATTTTGATCTAGAAGTTACTAATACGGTAATATATACCATGTTCTTATTCATACTTTATAAATACAAGGTTCTAGTGTACAAATTATTGATCTGTAACAGTTGACTGTGAATCAGTAAGCATCGCATTCAAGGTTGGTATAGTAACATTAGTTTTGCCCCTATACGCAATATTACACCTTTTGTTATATTCCTGAAAAGGATTCTGTGTAACAAGAAAGTTTAACATATCCTTAAAGGGACAATGATTTGGATATATTCTTTGAGAAGATGATTTTTTTGATGGAGGCCTTTAATAGATTAGTTAGAAATAGGCTTCTTCTTAGAAATGTTTTGGTCAACTATCTTAGGCTTGTCAGATGGTTTTATATAGTTTTCGTGTAAAGGTTTCCTTCTCTTTACAGTGCTGTTCAGCCAGTTCCCTTATTGGACTCTAACTTCACTTAAAATCAATTTAAATCAAGTAACTTTTATTCCAAGTGCACCTTTTCTGGCACTTTAGAAACGTTACATTAATGACTTCAGTTTGGAGGTGGTAACACTCTGTATTCTTAATTCATCGCCACACGAATACTTCTTACGTAAATATGGCTAAATAAAACTTCTGTCTACCCTTTCCAGGATGTTTGTTGTCAGTTCCGTGATGTAAAATATAGATAGTCTATCATTCCCTAGTCTCTAGTTAGTGTCCCAAATAATTATCAAATTACAAATTGTCAACCTAACTTCAAACAATTGCCGAACGATTTCATCATCTAGTGATAATAACCCAACCACAATAATAACTATTACCCTCTAAATTTTAGCGCCTGACATCACTTCTCCAGTATCTTGGCTTGTATGACAATATATCTTTGCCAACTGAGCAATATCAGCAAATTTTGTAGGTTTAGTTAACTGGTTATTTGACTCGGGTGGTGAAAGAATACAATTGTTATGCCAAAACTATTACAAATCGACATTTTGTGGCAGGAAGTTGGTCTTTACGCGTTGCGTTGGTGGATTATATCATGGTGAGCTACGGGATTTTTAAATTTGTAAAAAAACCCAGCTTCCTGTGTTTTAATTACGTTTTTATTTAACTAAAGCAGTTTACAACGTAAATACAATCTAAAATGTTTTCTTGTTTAAATTGAATTGCATAGTCTTGCAATGATTCTCTTGTAGTTTAGTGTTGTAAGCGTTTTCGGTTATTGTCGCTTGTATAGCCTTTGATAGTCCTGAAATCTTGATATCCCTGTCGAAAATGAAGAATATGCCATTAACCGAGCACTTCAGGAATTAGAAATTACGGAGTTGAATGTGATAAAAGTTGAGTAAAAGGTAGTAAGAAAGGAGTATTGATTATACGCATAGATTAAGGAATAATGAAATTGCTTGAGAATATCAAAATAACCATACCTGCGTGAATTGACTTCCAACAATTCTGCTCCATTCAACCAACAATCAAATCATTAATCATCAACAGTTTACTGCTGAACATAGGCATTTCTTTAGAAAGGGGCCTTCTGTGGCCCGACGGGTTTATATAGAGTTTATTTCAAGATTTCCTTCTCTTTGCAGTGATATTGTCCTACGTAGTTTGTCCCTTAGTCGCCTCTTACGACTCCAATGGAATGAATAGGGGTGGTGACACTGTATTCTTAATCCGTCATCACAAGAATAACTAAAAAACACTCTTAATAAAAAACCTATAAGCTAACGATAACTTGTCTATCTTTCCAGAACGTCAGAGCTGGGAGTCAGAATGGTGCAGACTCGCGTACTGGGAGTTAACGCAGCGAGTGGGTCGACAGTTTGGTGTCCGAGTGAGAGCAGTTGATGTGTTCGGGGGAGGCGGAGGAGCTTGTGGCTCGGGGAGGCATGGCTTGTGTCTAGATGCACTGGACCAGAGAGGTGATGCACCTCAAGCAGAACAGGTGAGGAAAGAACCCATTTCTTATTATTTTTCTATCCCAATAAGTCTATTTTGGAATATTCCAGAATAATCATAAGGTTACCTAAAAAAGTTTTTCTCAAATGGCCTGTAGGTGTGGACAGATATTAGTGAACCTGAGTGATAAGTCAAGTGACGTGAGTTAGATTCCCAGAACTCTAGGAAATCCCAGAACATGTAATTTCAGGTCCCCTCAGAATCAACCACATGCTTCACCAAATCTAAAATCAACAAACTGCTCAGAAATTCATGTTTAGTCATTGAAACGAGACGATGGATCCTAGTTTTAACAATCCAATAATTAACAATCCATGTTAATAATTAAATTCAGTCATAGTTGACTGAATCTTAGTAGATGGCGCATGTTTAAACATGGTCTAATAGAGGCAAATTTCCTAAACCAAAACACCCGCCTTCATAAAGAATGAATTCCTGATCAGAATGAGCCTCCTTAACCAAGATACAAGTATTACGGGTCAAATCTCTTTCTACAATCGCTAATGCCTTACTTCTCTTGTAGTATTGGCAAATATTTTGTTGAGAGTTTAGAGACGTTTGCAGAATGTCAACTTGGTTAGGGTTCTACCTAGATTATGAACAGATGGCCGTAAATGTTATGAGTTATTATAAGACACGCAGAAGTTATTTGAAACAATAAGCTCACACGTCCGAGGCGTCCAACAAAGAGCTCGATGTATTCGCCAGGGTTATCGGAGGTTATCTGACGCGCCTCTGCTCTAAATCAATGTAACAATCCGTTCGTATGTAATCTGCGGCGACAGGAGCATTCGCGATAATGGGAATAAACGCAACGAGCTCTTTAGATAATTACATCTTTTAAAGAGAATTAATTCTGTTTTATAAAACTTACAAGGACGTTATTGGTTTGAGTTTTCCTCTACGTTGAGTGCTATTCTTTTTCGTTTCTATATTAATATCATGAAGATGAAAAGTTTGGTCTTTGATTTACCAAGCTAAACTTAAGAAATTACTATTTCTAATTAAAAGTGCTGGATATATAGAAGCTATAGGCTAAACTAACATCATAGTATTATCAATTACAATGACATCAAAAATGGCATATTAATCTCTGATTTATTTTTTAACACAGTACCTGATTACCGCTAGAGGGCCAAACCAGGGATTTAGTGACGTTTCTAACGATACCCTATTTGTCCAGTTCTAATATATAATTCGTTGAGGAGCTATGAGGGAATAAATGAACATACATACACACATAGCCTGTCAAAATCATAATCCTGGGAGGGTTAAAGGGTCGAGCATCATCGGAAAAATAACTGTCACCTCTAGACATCTGCAAGTATAAAAATATCAGTTGGTTTCCGTCCTTCCCCATTAACTTACAAAAATAATTATTTACATCTACCCTCTTTTTTGTATTCTAATCGTAGGTTTTCTTTCTAATTACAGGTGCGAAAAACAAGAGCTAAAATCGGTCTAGGCGTTACCCTATCTCTGGAATCAGATGGGGTATGGTTGTACAACCGAAGTCAGGAGCCAGTGTTCGTCAGCTCACCAGCATTAGACGCTGCAGCGGCTAAAGCTTTGTTGGTCTGGCGAGTAGCTCCAGGCCATTGTCTGTGCATCTTTGACCCTGCGTGTCCTCCACCGGCGGTTTCTCTGCCCAACATTGGACCAGTCGATCCACGGTCTGTGCGGATTTCCTTCGCGAAGGGTTGGGGTCCGAAGTACTCGAGGAGGGATGTGACAGCTTGTCCGTGCTGGCTCGAGGTGTTGCTAGCGCCCCCCAGCTGACGTAAATAGAGAGCTGTGTGTATATTTGTGTGGCTATTTGTTATGAAGAATACAATACATATTATATATCTATATCTGTCTCGAACTGTGTTCAGGGAATATGAAACTTTTTTTTTGTATTTTTCTTTAAAGCAAATAGTTATACAAATATTTATTTTGGACAATAAAAGTGGAAAAAGGACCAAATAAGTGAAGTGAAAATACATTTTGAAATGAACTTGGTGACTTTGGTTTATTAGACATTTATTATTATTTAATAATATAAGAAAGAGGTCCACTAAAATAAAAACGTATAAAATAAATGAAATACATATAATAATTGTTAACATATTTAGAAAAATATGTTTTTTTTGGTTATTTTAGTTGATCATTTTCTTATGTGTGCATATTGCACAATATTATTTATCTCGATAAAATCATTTTACATGTTCATACTTGTTATGTCTATGGATTTGTTACTTATTTTTTATTATAATACAAAGTTACTGTACTAATTAAAGAGCAAAACAACACACAAATCTATTTACTGACAAATTAAAATATGCCAGTTGACTTTAAAGATAAGGTTGAAAATCAAACGTAATTGCACAGCGACAGTGTCGCTTATGTATTTTAACAGTCCATAGATTTATACAAAGTGTATTCATCGATATGATACTATTTGTATAAATTTTATACAAACGTATACAAGTAGTATCATTGTCGATGTATTGTATCATTTTGAAAGTCATTTTTTATATTCACCATAATAATGTAAATAGTGATTGGTTAATGCGGTTATGTATTTATAGGGGCCTTGTTATGTGATTCAAAAAAAAAATTTAATTATTGACCATTTAAAAATAGTCTTTGGCCAGTTGAAAAAAATCTAAGAGAATATAATATTAACAACACATTAAAATTAACATTATAACACATTATCACCATAACCATAAAGCTAAGGACTTATCATAACTATATTTGTCAGTGATAGCGTGTATATTACATGTACATTACAATCAAAACTAAAATTAATACAAGTATTCATTTGCTACCTGCGAATATTTAGAATATATTATTCTAGAATCAGTCCATTGTCAATGTATATCAGTCACTTGAAACATTTTTTAGGGACTTGGTGATGTATTGGCCAATTTGTGTATAGCTTCACCTCTCAGCTGCGCAAGGCTAGATACTTTGTCAACGGAAACATCTAGATGTCTATTGTATACAGCCTTGTATTTGGAGTTGCTTACATTAATAACGATTTTTGATAGTTTTCTAATAATAGGGCCAATATGATGAAGTGAATAACAGGAGTAATATGACAGTGTGGGGGTCTCATACGTCTTCAAGTGGCTTGCCTGAAAGTAGGTGAAAGACAGATGTCTGCAGCTGCTAACTGTGAGGGCCAGCAGTGCGCCATTCAATATTCTACCAATATACACTCTATCACCGACATTACATATAATCACTCATACACTCTATCACCGACAATACATATAATCACCATCATAATTAAGCTACTCTCTCAGATTGGCGCCAACCAATTTTAGTAGTGGAGTAAGTACCATTCCTCTCCTTAGATTTCTTTCAACTGTGTATAACAAAATCAATTTGAGGCCTTAAGTTGTATAATGTATAGCGAGCTATACACTTTTTAAAAATTGTACATATTGTATAAACTCGGTTTTAAGACAATGCGAGACTGTATATATAATGATACACATATGTACTATATAATTAATTAATTATTTATAATTATTGAAATATGCCTTACCTTAGATTATAATTTATTTAAGAATTAGTTAATAATTTCAACATTTTTTTTACAAAAATCTATACATACGTGTATGAAATATAATTTGACACAATTGTATATTGGAGAATTCGTTTTAAAGTGAAGAAGGCTGTGTGAAAAGCATTTTTAATTGACCTTAAATGAAAAATATATATTTATGGGTTTAATTTTGAGAAAATATTGCATTCTTTTTTTCTTATTTACTTGGATACATTTACTTTACTCAAATTTGAATTGAAATCTAACTTTGGATTATTTTCTGTATTTTTTGTGTATTCTTACAAAAAAACAGTTCATCATTTTCTTCATTTCTTTTTTCTCAAAATTGACTCAAATGTATCTCAGTCTTTGTGCGTAATGGGAGCAACTCGGAATCGCTTTTTAAGCGTATTAAGTTAAAAAAAGATCTGCCGTAATGAAAATATAATGAAAGTGCAATGTTAATGATTTTAATAGTTAATAAAACAGATAAAATGTGCCTTGTGTTGTATCGAAGTAATATAAACTTAAATTGTGTATAAGTAAAACAGTCAATTTCACTGGCCTATAGAATTCTATACATTTATATATACGTATATATATAAATAATGATTTTTATTGTGAGTTTGTTGGTCACTATGGCGTAATATATTATTACAGCAGTGATGTGGTTTATACTTATTTCATTTTTATTCCATTTAACGATTTTCTATTCGACTGTACCTTTTTGTTCTTTTTTTTACATTGTTTTTTTTACTAATTCTTTTTTTGATACTTTTTTCTCAGGATTACTCAAGTTTCAATTACTTAAGAATTCTATCAATATTATTGAAACCATTTCTAAAATATTTTTGATTTCAAGCTGTAAGTCCAAACGTAGTTTATATAACACGCCATAGTAACCATCAACACTAAAGTCCTCGAATTTAAGGGTATAATCGCTTACAGAAGTGGTTGGACAATAAGCATAAAATCTAGTCTAAATAGCATCATTGCTTTGTTAGGTATTCGGACCAGTTCTGAATCACATCGGTGCAAGGAAATAATTATATATTTTTATTATAGATTTTGAAGTAAACTATGACATTTTCACTTTTATGATCATGGGTTAAAAAGGAGTAGATATAATGAAAAATGCACTTTAAAATAAGTGGTTAAAGATTTTTTTTGTATGAGCAGGCTCCTTTGTTAATATCACAAAATCTGTGTTTTTTTAATTTACACTCTTATATGGGTATAGTAAAGTCTATTTTTGTATACAAATGATACTAAAATATTATTAAATGATGTGAAATGAAAATGAATTCTATTTCATTGACTTTAGTCATAATTTACTTCAAAATCGGCTCAATGTTTAAAGGTAATGTACATAATGTTGAATGGCAGCTTGTTCACAGTTGAATGTACTACTGCAGTCACAAATGCATAATTTTGAGTTATTTTATTAGTGTTTTGTGTTAGAACTGTTTAGTCATTACATTAGACTGATATAGCGCCTTAAACAAATTATATTTTTACATATTTTTAAAAATGTATAAAGTTGTATAACAATGTATAATATGATACAAAATGTATAAAAAAATCTGTTTGATTTCTATTTATTTTACAAAAAATTAGTAATTCATGTTTGTTTAAAAAAATAATGGCAATGTTAACTTTTTGGAAATATGTAAAAATGCTAAAATAATAATATAAAAAATGTAATAATAATAGTTGTAATATTTCTCCCTGATTCGATGGTAAATTGTTGTGTTCGACTGACAACGGATGAGATTAGGATATGATAATTTATAAATAAAAGAGGAATATTTTTAAAATAACAGTCGTTTCATTTTACTTAATCAATAAATTACAATTTTGGACAACAAATACCTAACTTAAAAATTTTATACACGCATGGGTATATCACAAATAGAAATGTATCTCGTAATACAATATATATTAGGACAAACGATTTACAAACTAACATATTTACAGAAGCATAAAGTTTTACGTATATATAATTCTACATTCTTTAATTAATAACAATAAAAATACTGAAAATACCAATAAATTGATAGAACAATAACTGCAACATGAAGTTATGCTCGTGATACAAACACAATACACATGTATAATACACAATATATTATATACACAATATATACATGGAATACAATATATTATTCCAATTTCTTTAGTGTTGTATTTGGCACTAGGAAGCACGCAGACCCGCACACTGAAAGAAAAACATGCTATTAATAAAATGTAAAACAACGCCATCTACTTATTGTGGCATACACTAACAAGCTCTTTAGTGAACAATTTAGTTCTCAATTTGAACGGTTGTATTAAATAAATCTCACGATAGTTTCTTGGTCAAGGCCATACTGATTTCTACCAGAAGCTTACTACAGTACCCAGATAAGATTGAGGTTTTGATGTGACAACGTCTTATAATTCGATGGAGCCGGCTGCACGCACGAATAAACATGACTCATGCGGCGCTACCTCGCTCTGAGGCGTTCCTTTTAAGGCTTGAAGTGCAAGCGAGAGCGTAGGACGAGCGACAAAGAGGCACAATCTTATGACGTTGTCACGTTCAACTATGGTCAGTAAACTACTTTATAGACAACCGATTTTTATCATCATCACAACGTATAACAGTCCACTGCTGGACAAAGGCCTCTCTTTAGAGGAGGAGAAAAGGAGGTTTTGACTTACACTACCACTTTTTTCTTTTTTGATGTGAAACATCTATAGCCGCACGTAAAACAGATTTCTGGCCTGGCGACGCGTCGCCACGGCACGCTATACAATGTTATATATATATATACAGTCTATATGCAGTAGTGTGTACTGTACTATTTTAATAATTAGTAATATTTTATTTTATCATTATGACATATTTAGTTCCTATTACAATATGTTCTTTTCTGCATATTACTTTTACAAAATAATGGCGATGTTTCACATCTGCCAGGCGTCCCGTGACGGCTCACATTTTTTTTTTACCTTTATTTTTCTTCTTGCAATACAGTTGTCCTGCATTTTTTTATTTAATAAGTCTTTTTCTTCGGTCTTAATTACCTTTTAGGGATTCAACCAATGTTTGAACTGAATATAAATTACCTATTAGAACGGCGCCAATGGTGAGGAAAGGCGGCAGGCAGCCGTAGTCTATGAGTGCTGGGAAGATCACAGTACCAGTGATAGTGCCAGCTCTGCCACACATTAGAAACGTTGACATTGCCATTACTCTGAAATAGTTTTAATAAATTTTTGAATAATTTACTACTTATTAAGTGATCAAAAGGAGGGTTATGTGTTTTGTTTTGAATGAAGGAGTAAAAAAAGATTATTCATGTCAACTTGTTATTTTGTCACTCGATAGATACGTCTAACGCCATCTATTTATTTCATTTTGAACTATTAGTTCTAATATGTCGCTTGTAATGTGTTTTTACTTTTTTTTACGAAAGCATTAATTTATTACGTAATATGTTAATTACGTACTAATAATATTCGACAGCACATTAAATCTGATAGAAATTAAAATAGTGTATAGTTTCTCACTTCGTTGAATGTATCATAAATCGTTTACTAACCGATTCCCGACTTACAAAGTATATGTAACACTATGGTGTAGTAGTCATGTAGTTCATCATACCTGAGGGAAGTAGGAAATAGGTCCACAGTTATGCTGGACAAAGAGGCGCCACACAAGGATGTCAGAGCCATGGCTGTAGTCACCATCGCCACTACAGCAAATGCACTGTTCCCGAGGAATGGCAAAAGGACTATTAGAAGAGCGCTCGAGATACCACAGAAGCTTCCGACTAATCTCTTGCCGCATCTGAAATAATGTTTTATCAAGGGAGATTAGCACACCAATTTTGGCGGTAATTCACGCCTGTGCCTCGGAGAGCACGTTGAGCCGTCGGTCCCGATTGTCATGAACATCTATGGCGATCGTTATTGTGAAGTCAGTGCCCTCAAATATACTGGCAACTAGTTCAACCTTCGAATTTAAGTTCACCCTCAGGGTTGCGGAGGTCCGTTGCCAGTCAGTCCGTGGAAAAACTGATATTCAGTTAAAACCGATTGAACTAGTAGCTGACCCCAAATAATCTTAGGAATAAAGGCTAGGAAGCTGTTGATTAGCACACCAATATAACATCTTGACACATCTCACGCACCGTGTTCCAGATCAGCCTTCTTAGCTAATTTTCATGTCGATTATCTTACTGCAATCGCTTATATTTTGCTTTGACCAAGTGACTTAATTTCCAAACATTTGTTAGTATTGTTATAGCGTTTACGCTTTTAGAAGACCAATATATATGTATATATTAACAAATGATTTTTCTTATTAAAAATTATTTGTCCTGGGTGGAAAACAAACCAACATCGACCTTAGGTGTTTCAGTAAGGATCATTAACCATTAGACCAGTCCTATAAGCCTTTAAGTAAACCTATAGGCACTAGAGCAATTCAGCCTTTTTTTCAAGTGTCCCTACTAGTCTTCACCCCACCAGGGTGTGCGGCAGGGTGGTGTGGCGGAATCGGTCGTATCGGTCGTAGATGGTCAATAATGAACATTGTACATCCCATCTTACCTATTGATGAAAATTCCTCCAATTCCGTATGTGAGTACAGATCCTGCTCCAACAGCTGCGCTCTGCAGATATGTCAGCATATCAGTAGCTATAGGAACACAGGTTTCATCTGCTGCAGGTTGATTGGCAGGGGCGATGGCAGAGCACAGGCCCTGCGAATCTGAACCGATCATGGCTGCCAGTTGCGGGTACCAGAGACGAATTGTATTGGACCTTGAATTAAAGTAGAAATGAAACAAGTTTAAAACCAAGAAAAGCAAACGAAAAAAAAATCGGACATCTTACATACAACGCCACCTAGTCCCACACTAAGCGAAGCTTGTACTATCAATGAATATTTATTTATTTGCGGATATGTGTCTTACTATCAGATGTTACAATGGGTACTAGATTTAGAATTATGGGTACTAGACAATTGATATAAATACATGAACATTTTTTTGTAAATATACATATATAGAAAACACCAAAGCACCGATACAAATATTTATGGTTATTACAAACATTTGGTACGACCCGGGAATCGAACCCGAGGCACAGCACAGCAGTCTCATTCACTACCATTCCGCCTCCGAGCAATTCTTCCTCAATAAATTTTGCTATGCTTTTTTGAAAGGATACAAAACCTTAAAATAACGATTATGAAACGGCTTGCAAAGTTCAGTACAATTTTTTCAGGTCTATAAGTTATATGAACATACCCAAACATACATCCTATATGTATGAAGCAGATCAGAGCCAACCATTTCAGGTGAGGTGGCTTGAACAACGGCGCCATTTGAGCCCAACCACCTCTCAGTGCTGCTATTCCTTGACCTTGTTGCTCATTCTTTTCTTCCACTAAGGTTTTTACCTGTAAGTCAAAGAACATCATCGATTCCATCTGATATAGATTTCTATTTGAGTTTGTTGCAATTTATAACATTGCCAAAATTTTTGGGAATGAACGGCTGATCAGAGAACACGCCTGCATGATGCCTTCTAACTGTATGTAAACAAGGGAATGGATTAATTAAGTTAAAGGAAAGGAGTCGTCTGTCTGTCTGTCTTTACACTGCACCGATTTAAATAAAATATTGTATTGAGAAAGTCTAAAGCCTGAGAAAAAACATAGGCTACATTTACCGGCGATAACCGACATAGACGTGGGTGGAGCCGCGGGCGCAAGCTAGATTAAAATAATATGAATGAGAAAATGGGATATAAAAAGTTATGCATTATCATAGATTAAACAAGTTACTCATTCTAGAAACATTGTTTTTTAAAAAAGCTGTTGTGAATGTGAAAATTTAAAAATCTATATTTACACCAGTCAAACAATACTTGCGATGTAATATTTGATTACATAGCCAGTCATCTCCTCGCGGAAGTTGAAAGAAAATTTATAAAAACTGAAATGTATCTTGTTCGTTTATTTTGTCTTATTCGATCTTGAGTTTTCATAATTTCTGATCTAAGATTACGTTGCGATTGTATTATAATCGTGCTAGTCTAGTTCTAGTTAGGACATGCTAATGGATTGTAAAATTTATATTATCGTGGTATAAACTTCTCGTAACACGAGTGACTTTTATATGTGTTACAAGTTTGTTATGCATAGCAACCTGTGAAGTTTTATCAGGAGATACCTAAACAGTGATACATTTTGACATCTACGATTAATGTATTTTTATAATCACCTAGTTTTCGCTTGTGTATCTCGATTATTGCACTAAAAAGTAGCCTATGTGTTATTCTGATATATAAGCTATATTACTGTCAAGTTTCATCCAAATCCGCTCAGTAGGTTTTGCGTGAAAGAGTAACAAACATACTCACTTACACAAACATACTCACTACACACACATATATACTCACAAACTTTCGCGTTTATAATATTAGTAGGATGACTAATGTCGCATATAGTTTTCCTTTAATTAATTTATGACAAACGTATGTTAATTAAAAGATTCTTTACCTTTTCAAAAACATCAAATTTGAGTTCTTTTGTGTGTGTGTGTTATAGAAGTTTGAATATTTTTTAAAGATTTTTTGTTATACTTTGTCCATTCGTTTATTGTCTTTTTGACAGGTCACGCCTATAAATTACACTAGTTTTGGTGAGGTGATTGTCCCTCAAAACGTCACTACGACCTTTGTTATTGAAGTAAGCTATAATAAGAGTTAAAGAGATAAAATAATAAATAAGTCTTTTATCTTGCTGTCAGAGTCCTAATATTAGTTGACGTCAGTTGTCAGTTAGGATTAATTATAAGGACTTCTTCTCCTTCATGAATTTTCTAAATTCTTACCGGAAACTCTTCAACAGGTTTCCCAGTATTCCATTTGTATATAGTCTTGAAAATGGCCAAGGCTTCTTCGTTCCTCCCTCGTGACATGAGGAATTTGGGACTCTCTGGCAGGCAGAGAAAGGCTAAGCCGGTCAGGAGTGGGATGAGGGCAGTCGAAAACAAAAAGATATTCCAGGCGTGAATCACTGAAATAGAGAATGAAATTTTTGACTGGGTTCATTAATATAACTGACGATTATATTACACCTCGCATAGTATAAAAGCATTTTAGGTTCAAATAAATAATTGCTATTTATTTGGACCTAAAATGCTTTTATACTATGCTATGGCTATGGCAATGATAGAATTGAAATGGCTTTACAGATAGGAATGTTCTTCGAAGTACCTCTCTTCTAAGCAGAGTTTAATTATTAACATTTAGAAAAAAAAAACAATAACTTGATAAGTACATCGAAATACATACATCACAATTTTATTACGTAAATTATCGCTATCATAAATGTATTAGATTATCATATAAAAAAAAAACTGTAGTACATTAGGCAGTATCTGTGTGTAAATCTGTAGTAGGAACTTGTGAAAAAGAAAGTGAAAAGGAAAAGAATGAGTGTCAGAGAGAATAATTTAGTTCTGACTTACCGAAGTAATTAAATACATAGAAGTCCATGTTTTTGGTGAGAATGGCCCAGGCGAGAAGCGGTAGAGTGGTGTTTGCTATGGTGTAGAAGAGACTTGTAAACAGAATCACTCTAGCTCTAAGCTCTTTTCGATGAAGTTCTGCGAGGTAGGAAATCAGAACTGCGAAGGGTCCGTTAAAACTGAAAATACATTATCACTACCTTTAGACTCGGTTTTTTTTATTGCATGGACGCAAATATGGCGTATCTATTGGTAGTACCGTCCCGTCCGTCTATACCGTATAAATGGAAATCTACAATTCAAGAGGCTGATTGATACTCGAAAGGTATTTGTAGTCATACTGGCTAAAAACTACTGAACAAATTTAACAGTGGGTGTTAGGGAGATTGCGGGTAAAGACGGCGCATATTTCTTGAAATTTAATCAAGTTTGTAATGATCTAGTCTGAGTTACAAAATACTGTTCAGGAACTCAACTATTGATTAAAAATAATTTGAGAAACTTACAGGAATCCACTAGCGAACCTGGTCACAAGAAGCATCGCAAAGTTTTGACTCATAGCCGACATAACTTCAACCAGGCCAGAACAGAAGAATCCCCACACCATAATTTTTCTTCTGCCTAATGTATCTGATAGGAATCCCCACACCATTGCTGATGATATCATGCCTGGAACAAATGGAACTAAGTTAGATTGAGTTCAAGGTTTCTTAGCAAGTTGTAATATTGTTTTGGCTAGGTTTGTTCCTAAATATTACTTTGATATAAATTTGAAATCACACTACGGTCAACTGGACACTGATGTCAAGAATTAATCTAGATTTTTTTCAAAACTGAGTGAGGTCATGGGAATCCAAACCCCGTCTTTGACTGAGCCTTTGATTATGAGTTTTGTCTGCATATTTGCTCCTTGTTTCAGTCAGTAGTTGATGGTTACTGGCAAAATCGAGTGGAAAAGACCTACAGGACGCAGCCCATTGCGCAAGAGGACAGACTACATTTGCTCCTCTCTCAGCAGTACGATCCATGCTGCATACTGCTCAGAACCGAGACAAATGGTGAACTGGGCACTCGCAGAACACTAATAAGTGTCACGACCCTCAGAATTGAGGATAACGACGCAAGGAGGAGACCATAAAAATACACCTAAGAGCAGTTATGTTTCGGATGATGATTAATAACTAAATTAAAAGCCTGTAGCTACTCCAGATTTGTTTTTCACTGCTTTAATAATCCTACAGATCCTATGCCCGGTATAGTGTACATCCATTAGTTATACTTTAGAACCACATTTGTGGGTCACAATAATATGTCATAGTAATAATGAAATGTCTTACCTTAAATCTTAAGATTGTTCCGTTTTTAATGTCACGATTAAGATTCGTATTGCATAGATTTTGTAGAGCAGTTATTTATTAATTCATGTTTTATTTCGGGTTTCGATGATATTGATTACTATTAGCATTTAAAGCAGCTGTTCTAGATATTGTGATGCTCTTTATTCAGACACATAGCGATTTCTAACATAATTTTTAATGAAAGTGATGAAAGCTTTATTTTAAGGTAGGCTATCAACGATTTAATAGACGGAAATAAAAAGTATTCACCGTGATGTATTAATAGCCTATGCAATAATAACTGAAAAAAAAACACTTTCTGGCAATAACAACGGCAAACACGTGCGTGGTATAAAAAAATTAAGTACTGCAATTAATCAAAATGCTCCATGTGTTCGCAGCATACGAAATATATGATTCAATCTTCAAAAATGTTATCAGTTTCAAAACATTGAATTTTTGAAAAGAAAGAAAAGTCTGCTTATTTAAGAATTTACTCTTGTTTAAGAATTTATGAGTCATCCACGAGTAAACAAAAATACTTGTACCGTATAATGTGTTTTGAACATTTTTCCTCGAAACTAATTACCTAGCTGTTGTTAGGGCAAAATTAGACACACAACATTACCTACTCTTTCTTTTTTATATTATACTGATTTTATTTAATCTTCAATCATACTAACTTTGTAAATCTTCGCTCTTCATCATAAATAGATATCGGAATAAATGCATGATCAAGGTGCTGGAGGATTGCTGGTTTCTAGTTCAACTAGTTAGTAGTGTTGGAATTGGATGATAGTGCATATCTATTTATCTATTTAAAAGTTACTGCATATATTGTACAGAGGCGGACTTAATGCCCTGAAGCATTCTCTCCCAGTCAACCTTCAGGTGATGCAGAAATATGATGTAGTAGGTGCAAAAATTAAATTAGTATTGAATTTAACAAAGTTCTTTAGGCTATGTAAATGAGAGATATCCGATGACCATTCATAATTATGTCATTTAAATTGCCTCACATTTTACCCATATTGTCATCATCGAAAGCCTTTAATGTTAAACACTCCTCTCCTTAGTAAGGTTTTGACCTACCTTTTATACCTTGTCCACCTCAAGTTTTCCTTCTCTTTGCAGAGATGTTTCCCTTGCGTCACCTACGGGATGAATATGTGTGGTGACTCTCCGTTATTCTCCGAAGTTCTGGTATATGAGCATAATTTTATTTTGTCCCCTTTATTAACACATCTGATACCCGCCAAAACCACATTCCTAAGGAATAGGTATGGACTATAGCAAGCTATTCATGATGATGAAATGTTCAATCCAATTTCGTAATGTTTGACAATTATACTTTCTATTTTGAGTGAATGTATTTTTGTAAAATTATATAAATAAACTGTGTTATCAGTTCTCTTTTGTTTACCATTGTTTCGATAACATTATGTTTTCGCAAAACACAAATATGTACAGATGGGAACAATACACAATATCGCCTGATTTCTATGTCTCTGTTTACTTAATATCGCCAGTTTCCATGCTAATATTGTGATAGTGACGCAAAACTATAATAAACTAATATATTTAATTTGTTGCAGATTTATATTTTATGTCAATAATGCCAGTCATAAATCAAAACAAACTACTCGCGAAATTCAAAATACAGTCAATTAATCGACTTGAAAGTTTGCCATGAAATTTCCATTTCAAAAAATCGGCAAAGTGCGAGTCGGACTCGCCCATGAAGGGTTCCGTATCAACAAGTAACATTATATAAAAATTCTTTTAGTTCGTTGATTAAATGAAAGGTAAATTGCTGTTTACGCTTTATGACATATTAAAAAAAAACTACTCACTAGATCTAGTTCAAAACAATTTTCGTTGGTAGTTTACATAATAATGTACAACATATATTTTTTTTAGTTTTATCACTCTCTTAGTTTAGAAGTTAGAGGGGGGGGGGACACACATTTTTCCACTTTGGAAGTGTCTCTCGCGCAAACTATTCAGTTTAGGAAAAAATGATGTTAGAAACCTCAACATCATTTTTAAACACCTGTCCATAGATACCCCACACGTATGAGTTTGATGAAAAAATTTTTTTTGAGTTTCAGTTCCAAGTATGGGGACACCCAAAATGTATTGTTTTTTGTCCATGTTTATGTGAAAATCTTAATGCGGTTCACAGATTACATCTACTTACCAAATTTCAACAGTATAGCTCTTGTAGTTTCGGAAAAAAGTGACTGTGACATACGGACGGACAGACAGACAGACAGACAGACAGACAGACAGACAGACTTGACGAATCTATAAGGGTTCCGTTTTTTGCCACATTTGGCACCGGAACCCTAAAAACAAAGAAAAATCAACATGTAACTAAACAAATGATTGTTTTAACTGTTTAGGTGAGTTATAATTTTTTTTTACAATTATATGTGATAGGAATATTGTTTTAGTTATTAGAATAGGACGTAGCTGACGACATAAGTGAATGAATGTCATCAATCGAATTCAGTTGCGTGCCTTTAGACAGTTTTCATATTTTCGGTAATGACAACTATAAATATAAAAATACCTAAATAGCAGAGCGTCCAATTTCAGGTCTATAAGATCAGGGAAAATCTGTAAGGAGCTGAAATTTGTCTTCTTCTTCCTGTACACGAAATATGGCATCGTTTACGTTGTCATCAACATATGATAATCCTTATTGGAAAGTCAGTGCTCTCAGATATACTGACAACTACTTACGGTTACGGAGGTCCGCTGCCAGTCAGTCCGTGAAACAACTTATATTCAGGTAAAATCGATTTAACTAGTAGCCAATCAAAAATAATCTTTAATAAAAGCTAAGAAGATGAGTTCTCTACCGCATTACGAATATTTACCATCGAAAGCAATTCGAAAATCTTGTGACGTTATTGTAGATGAGCAAGTGGTTTTCTAAAGAGGTCATATGATGACGATGCAGCTAAAAATATATGATAAAATAGTCAACAACTCTCACATTAAAGTAACATTTTACGTACGTCACACACAAAAACAAACACATCACAAATGCCAACTATTCATACAATTATATGCACAGGGTTTAGAACTTCTACCGATAGATGTATTAAATTTACTAAAAACAACGCACCTGTTTGCTCAACTCTATCGTTTTTGTTGTTAGGTAAGTATATAGACACATTTAAGTAGCTAATATTGTTTATTGACTTTATAAGAGGAATATTTTCATTGCAAAAACTTATGTTACATTGGTTTATGCCCTGAAAACTCCAAAAGTACTGCATCAATTGAGATGACGTTGCAAAGACCATTTATGTCTATGCTAATACTATAAATTTAAAAGTAACACAGTCTGTCTATTACGTTTTCACGGTTGAAACCACTGAACTGATTTGGATTAACTTCAGTATAGCGATAGATTGGATCATGGAGCCTTCTCCATGATAAATAATCTAGACATCTGATACACAACATCATCTAGTCCCAAACTAAGCAGAGCTTGTGACATGGGTGAACTAGACAACTGATATAAATCCAAAAAGCCTTTTTTTTGATAATACATACGTATTATACATAGGTCCGTGTGGTGACGGATTAAGAATACAGAGTGTCACCACCCCTATTCATCCTGCGGGTGTCGTAAAATGCGACTAAGGGATAAACTACGCAAGACAACATCAATGCAAAGAGAAGGAAAACTTGAAACCAACCCTATACTAACCCGTCCCGGCCAGCGTGGTATAGTATGCCAATACCTCCTTTTCAAGGAGAGAGAGAGAGGATTATACATAGAAAACACCCAAACTCCTTAACAAATATTTGTAGAGCATACAAAGATTTGGTCGACCGCAACCTCTTTATCGGTCAACTTTAGATTAGAATTTTTGAATAGGGGTCACCATCCTCATTATGAGTACATACAATACAGCAAGGTGACCCACACTATGAAGACTTAGTGAGATGTTTCTACAACATTGAGCCACGGGTCTCAAACTCACTAACGAAATACGACGCCACGAATGCTGAATTTTAAATCGATCTTCTGTGTGAGGGTACCGTCTCAGTTGAGTCAGCATTTCGTGCTGATAGCAGTGTGGCTCTTCTAAATCAAACAGCAGGCAGATACGCTAGTCTAGATATCATTTACTATTTTTAGCGTTTTATTTATTTATTTTAACGTCTTAGATTGTGTAATGAATCGTGTGCCTAATGAAAACATTTTGGGATATCGTGTTATATAATTTAACGCTTCGGCTTCTTCTTTAGGTCGTTAATTCATCTAGATGAAAGGTGGCTGAAAAAGATTTGAGGTGGAAGCTGGACTAGGGAATATTTAACTGCCTTGTTGGTCTAGTGGTTAGCTTATGCGGCTGTTGATCAAGAGGTCTTGGGTTCGATTCCCGGGTCAGAGTAAATATTTGTGTGACTAAAAATATTTGTTTCGGAGTCTTAGTGTTTTTCTTTGTATGTATATGTAAGAAAAAAGTATGATTATGTATTTATATCAGTGGTTTAGTACCCATAATACAAGCTCTGCTTAGTATGGGACTACTATGATGTTGAGTGTAAGAAGACCGAAAAAAATATTTTTTTTCTATGATGTAAAAAGAGGCCCAGATTCATCTGTGGATTACAATAGATTGATTTCATCTATAATGTCATCCTCCTAGCCATTATCCCAAGTTTATTTGGGGTCGGCTACTAGTTCAACCGGTTTTACCTGAATTTCAGTTTTTCCACGGAGCGACTGGCATCGGACCTCCGCAACCCTAAAGGGAGAACTGAAATTCGAAGATTGAACTAGTTGTCAGTATATTTGAGGGCACTGACTTCCCAATAACGATTGCCATAGATGTTCATGGCAACCGGGACCGACGGCTTTACAAATGTATTACAAATAAATAATATTAAGATGTATGTTTGTAAATTTAAATTAATATTTTTAATGAATACTATCAGGATATTTTCAAAAAAATCTGTTAGAGCTAATCTCTAGAACGGCTACACCAATTTTAATAGAACTTTCACTGGCAGATAGCTGATGATATAAACAGTAACTAAGGCTACATATTTTACACTAGCTTCGCTTCACTGCGTTGTCTGTGGTTAACTGCGAGACTCAGCTAATTTACTAATACTGATTTGATCAATAGAAATATGTACTTAACTTGATTCAATCGTAATTATGTTTTTAGAACTGAAATTCTTACCTCCATAAGTCATAGCAGTAATGGTCCCCATGTCCAATAAACTTAGTCCCATGTCACATTGTGCTCTAGTGAAGATATAACTGGTGGAACTGGTTACAGAGACTGCACTCCAGAAGGCCGGAAGTGTGCAAAGCAGGAGACAAATGTTGAATTTGCCGTAACCGGTCGCGGCGATTGCGCTTTCAAAATCTGACGGTTCGGCTTCTGCAGAAATAAAAATTCAAACTTAGTAATATTTAGTACTGTAATATTTAGCAGAAGTTGGATGTGAGCAGCAGAAAACCGTTTCAAACTATGGCGACGTAATGAGATGCTTCTGAATAATTGGGCCTCTGGTCTTGCACCAACGAAATACAACGAGTGCTGTCATTTTTAGGATGGTCTTCTATGGAGGGTAGTACCGCCCTGGTGGAACCGGCCCATTCGTGCTGGAATCAGCGTGGTACAACTACACGAAATGACTACAGCCTAAGTGATGTCGAATTGGAGAGGCCTATATCTAGATGTGAACTGATTGATGGCTATGAGCCTGATACTATTAGTACTTTTAACTCAGATTCTCACTTTTTTGGATGCTAAATCTGAGGATCCTATACATCAGCAGGAAGGTAATAATTCGCCCAATAATGTTGATTATTATCAATTCTGGCTCTCGGTACTTTACATGTCAGGTAGTTTATAAATATATTTTTTTGCCACGAAACATTTTAACAAACCCTATATAAACCCGTTGGGCCAGCGTGGTATAGTAGGTCATAACCTCCTTTCTAAGGACAGGTCTATCTCCAGCAGTGGACTGCAAAAGGCTGTTGATGAGGAATGGTGTACGCTATGTACGCTGAATATAGTATTCCTTTGACCATTTCTCATATTACATATCACAATTTTGTGCCAAAACTTTAAAATATATTTACATTAGTGCTAATTCATCTGTTACGACGTTTGAAATTTGATTTCAAAATGCTAAACAATATACAATTAAATGAAAATAAAATAAAACCAAATACTTTAGGTGACGTAGATCGGTGAACAAAATACAAGGTTTCATCAACTAAAATACCGCCAATCGTGTTGATAAAAACAAACACGTCTCATGCCGGTCTGGTTTTAACCTGAAATATTGGAGCTGAGCCAATGATCCCAGGCCGAGCTTTTGGTCTTTAAGACCAAATGTCACTCAGTTTAGTTTTATTGCTGTTGTTCAATAATAATAAATAGTGGTCGCTAAGTGGTCGAAATTATACCAAGATTGATTTGAATTATAAGTGTCAACATTATTAGGGTTCTATTGTCAAAGACTATAACTTCTATAATCACGGATTTCGCCAATATTGTCAAAAGAGTATCTATGCGCGTGTGTATTAAATATATGGTACTGTGTGAGACGTTTTATTTACTAATTTAATGTATTTTTATGCCTATTTTTTAAAATAATAGCTTCCAGTACTCCTCATTTACATTAACTAAAAGTGTGCTAAATTTCATACTCTTCCGTCCACACAATTTTCTTAAAAATGAGTTCAAAGTTTTTGCTTCATATATAATATCTAGTTAATATGACAATATAAGTATTTCTGCTGATGTGTATGAGACCTTCAATAAAAATGGTTTTCTCCAAGAAATTAAAAGTTCATGTTGGATGAGGTTGAAAAAGGCAAAAAAGAGAAAATCGATTTTCATTAACTATTTAAATTAATGTAACGATATTTTTAGTAATATTAATACAGTTTACAACACTTGTTCAATTCTCATTAAAGCACTTGCAGTTCCGTTATTCGAATACTTGACTCTAACTACAAAGTCAAACTGCGTGAGTTTGATTCCCGCCCAGCACAAATACAAATAACGTTGAGTACTGCAAAAATCATCTGTTGTGTCTGCATTTAGAAATATCTACGTTAGCTTATCAGCAGTCTCACTAACATAGTTTGGAATCAGGCTATAAAGTATAATACGTGAATTTATTATTAAACAAAAACAACCCCCGCAAATAAGTTTGAGAATTTAACTAACAGTAACTTTACAATTACAAAAAAAGAATCTATCTCTGCTATTTTATTTATGTGTCTGACTTTGTAGTTTAAAATATGAAACAAAAATCTTTCATTGTTAAATTGATGATGACCAGCATCGAATCAATGCAGAGTGGCTAAAGGTAACGGGAACTATTTGCGACCTTTAATTTTAAAGGGACGAATATATAAAACGATCATCAGACCTGTCGTTCTTCATGGATCTGAGTGTTGGCCAACAAAGAAAACGGATGAGAGACGCCTACATGCGGCTGAAATGCGTATGCCGAGATGCATGTGGGGTGTGACTAAAAAAGGTAAGGTGTAGAATGAGTACATAAATGCCATTAGTTGAGAAATTGAGAAGCAACAGATTATCCTGGATTGAACATGTGATGTGTAGAAAAGAGCTAAACGTAGTTGAGAAAGTTTTAAGAATGGAAGTTCACGGAAATAAAAGTAGAGGACGAAAAAAGAAAAATGTATCAACTGCGTAAAAGAGGATAAGAATAAGAAAGAAATAAACAGTGAACTGGAAATGAAGAAAGAAAGAAGAAAATTCATTGCCCCGACTCAAAATAAATTTGCAAAGAGGGTAGAAAGATGATGATGGTAAATTGAACACTTACCTTGAGCCAACTTCTCTAAATTGCTAGAAGATAACCCAGTCACTTTAAACAAATGGTCGTGAGGAATTTCCTCCTTAACTGCAGTATCTGGCGCTTCACACTTGACCATTTTGGATAATTTAATGCCGAATTTTTAGAAAATATCCATTTGTTGACTGGTTTTGCGGTAGCTCCATTACTCAATCCTCGGAACAATGAGGTAATAATGTTATCGCATCTGCTATATGTTGTATCATTAAGTTTGTAAAGGCTTTGTGAACATGCTAAATCAACTCGGTACAAATCTGTATGTAAACAGTCACTAGGCAATGTATATATTTGGTGATAACACATGATTTTATATCTGACTTCGGCTGTTTTATGTGTTTTTAATAAGAGTTTGATTTTAAATTTATGGTTGGCCGTTATCATATGACTTGGATGGTTAAATCTTTATATATATAATTCTTGTGTGTGTGTATGTGGACTGGACTACTGGACTTCTCTCAAACGACTGGACCGATTTTGATGAAATTTTTTGTGTGTGTTCAATGGGATGGTTTAGATTCGCAATTGGACCCGGTAGGTGGCGCTGCGATCAAGTTCTGGAATTTTAAAGTTGGGCGGTACGAAGTTCGCTGGGTCATCTAGTCTTTATATATATAATTCTTCTGTGAGTGTGTATGTCACTGAACTTCTCTCAAACGACTGGACCGATTTTGATGAAATTTTTTGTGTGTGTTCAAGGGGATCTGGGAATGGTTTAGATTTGGATGGTGACAATTGGACCCGGTAGGTGGCGCTGCGATCAAGTTCTGGAATTTTAAAGTTGGGCGGTACGAAGTTCGCTGGGTCAACTAGTTTAAATATATAAAATTTAAGATGAGTTGTTTTAAATTTGATTTCCGTCAACAAGTGAACGTGTGCAGAGGATATATTAAGATCCTTTTTTGTATACATATACTAGGTGATGCCTGCGGTTCCACTCGTGTCCGTTTCATCCTTTTTTACCTAGGTATTACAGGTAGTATTTCATTCTTTATTACAGGTAGTAGAGCCATGTTGATTTCAGCACGAATGGTCCGGCCCGCCGGGGCAGTACTACCCTCACAGAGAAAACCATCCTAATAATGACAGCATTCTTGCTGACGTATTTTAGTTGGTGAGTGTAAGACTGGAGGCCCAATCATTCTCCATCATTATCCCGGTCTTCGGAGGCCAGGAGAATGATGTAAAAAAAGATATAAAAATAGTTTTCGTCCTATTTTCAGACCTACTGAATAAACACAAAAAAAATCGTAATAATCGATCAAGCCGTTATAACGTATGGCAACTCAAATAGTGAGAATTTTATATGTATAATAGGTTTTCGGCTTTGAAGGGGAACTTTAACTAGTCTAGTGGTTAGCTATCCTGATTTCTATAGTCGAATTCAATAATTAGAATTTTGATTCCCATCCAGGATAAATGTTGTGTTTTTTATATATACACTTACATCGTTATCCCAAATTAATAAACAGAGACAATACCTTACAATTATTTTGGAGGTTATTATGTATTCATTTAGAATTACTTGTGTTGTGAAAGAAAGTGCCTGATAGCCAATGGATGGAGACTGCTGTAGAAGATAATGGGTGTAATAGTATTATCTATTCTGTGGTAATAGGTTAATGATGATGATGATATATATATCATCATATATATATCATCATAATATATATATGCCGTCAGTTCAGATATTTCATTCACGAGGAGCGTCTATCAGTTGCTTAGAAATCCCAAAAATCGCTTTTAGGAACGCAGTTGGAAATGAAACACGCCCAAGCGAGGATATTTTTTAGGGACTTAGCTGGTATTTATATAGTATGTAGTCCGTAGTTTTTCAATATCACGATACAAAAAATAGGTACAACGCCATCTATCGAGCTCAAAGGAAACTATTATACATTGTTTATATTGAACAAACCGGAATCAGATCCCATGAACCTTTTTTAGCGTCTATACTATAACCCAATCGGTACAAAAATTACCTACTAATAAAGTAAGACAGTATATAGTTATAATGTAGGAAGGTCACATTATAACTATTTACTTGTCAACTGTATTAAAATATAAAACAATAAGATAATTAAAGGTTATTTCTATGTATTTTGAAGTAGTTGGGTACATTACATCGGCATTATTTACGCTTGACGTAGATTTAATGAATAATAATAGCTTGACATATTAGGTAGAACCTTCACTATGGCAATCAGACTACTGACAAACATACTCACACACAACAAATTAGGGATGGTGACCAGTACTTTATAATTCTACTCATGCTTTCCTTCAGAGTAGAGTTTAGAAGTAAGAATTTATATAAAAAAAGTTCTATTTAATAAGTTCAAGTAAGTACAACCTTCAACACAACGTCATCTAGCCCCAAACTAAGCAGAGCTTGTATTATGGGTACTAGACAACTGACATAAATACATAAACATACTTTTTTTTGTAAATACATACATATTATATATAGAAAACACCCAAACTCCGAAACAAATATTTTGCCGATCACACAAATATGAGATCCGACCCGGGAATCGAACCCGAGACCTCTTGATCAGCAGCCGCATACGCTCACCACTAGACCTACAAGGCAGTCTTTACATAATATATTAGAACGTATACATTCGTAACATATTATACATAGAAAACACCCACAATAATGCTGTAGAACTATTCTAGATTTAGCAGAGAGTTTCATGTATTCTCGAAGTTTGTTAACACCTCTGTAATACTAAACTATAGTAGTTTTCGTCCGTGAGTTTGTTTATAAATGAACCGATAGTCTTAACATTGGCAAGTCTGTGTATTTGCCGCTGTTTGCTGTAGAAGTTATCAATACAATAATTTGCATACTATGATGAGTTGTGGGCATTCTTCAGCGATATTATTTATATAAATAAATTAAATTGAAATATTTGTTTGTAAGTTAAAATTACCAGTTTTTCATTAAATATACGATGTGAGCAGCAAAACATCTTTTATTTTAAATTTTTGACTGTCTTTTCCGGTTAATCTCTGGAAAAAGATTGGCGAAACCATCACTGGTAGATAGCTGATAAAAAAAGCGGCCAAGTGCGAGTCGGACTCGCCCATGAAGGGTTCGGTAGCAGCAAGTAACATCATATAAAAGTTCTTGTAGTTCGTTGTAACTTTGAACGATGTTTTAATAATAGTGTATTGATTGAATGAAAGGGAAATTGCGGTTTAAAAAAATGATATTAGAAACCTCAATATAATTTTTGAGGACCTATCCATAAATGAAAATCTAGGAAACACCTATGGTTTTGATGAAAAAAAAAAAGTTTTGAGTTTCTGTTCTAAGTAAGGGACCCCCAAAATTTATTGTTTTTTTTCAATTTTTGTGTAAAAATGTTAATGAGGTTCACAGAATACATCTACTGACCAAGTTTCAACAGTATAGCTCTTATAGTTTCGGAAAAAAGTGTCTGTGAGATACGGACGGACAGACAGACATGACGAATCTATAAGGGTTACGTTTTTGCTATTTGGCTACGGAACCCTAAAAAGAATAGGATCTAAAATCGTAACAACTACTTATAAGGTACGCAAAGGGAGGTAATCTCCCTTTGCGTACCCTTGCGTACGTACGGGTACGCAAAGGGAGCACGCCTAAGAAAGGACATAGGCTACTTTTTACCGCAAAAAGCAACATACACATAGGCTGAGCCGCTGTTGAACATAGCTTATAATAATTTTGAGGACTTTTAGATAATGTTTTAAATGGCCTTTAAACTCTGGGTCAAGTACATATGAATGGTACAACAGAAACCATAGCGATCGAACTGATTTAGTTCGCCTTGTGTGATACCCTTCATACTGCAGAAGGTTTGGACCCGCGAACAAAGTCCAACAGGAGAGATAGCAAAACAATTTTTAATTCAAGACTATTTGAATCATGCTGTAGTTAATAATAGTTTTTATTGAAACTGGTTGTTGTTGTTGATATACACCGTCTGTTGATTATAAGAAATATATGACTATAAGAAATTTAAAAATAGGATTTTGAGTTTGAGTTGAATTTAACACAACAAATACGCAATTTCTATGATATTTGTGTAATGTAAGTAAATGCTATGAGGAAACAGATAATTTTTTTGATTGTCAAATCAAATCATTTATTCTGCTATTAGGATTTAGGTTATTTGAACACTTTTGCAAGTTAAACTTTTTTTTTTGAGCAGATAAGTTCGGTATCAACACCATCATCATCATCAACAACCCATAATGTCCCACTGCTGGGCTCGGGTCTCCTCTCAGGGGAGAGTTAAGGCCATACGTCCCCACTTTTATATGTATATCTTTATGTATCTTTGGTCATAAGGTACGCGTTTCATCAGGTTTCAAACTATTAATGCAGTTTTCACTGAAACGAAGCATTTCAAATGAGCTCTTCCTCAATGCTGCAAAGTTGCAGACAATTATTATTTTATAATTTTTATTTTTTTAAGTTAATCTTTTTTGCGAACTGTCCTTCGGTACAAGAAATTTGTTGCAGAGAAGCCGTTCAAAGTTGATTGCTGAGACACACGCGGCTCTCCCGTGGCAGGGGGAGGCTGCTGGGGGTTTGTTGGGGTAGAGTTGATTGTGTAATGGTTTCAGCGTCCATCGCGTTTACGTAAAACTAGACAAATGCCAGTAATTACACATTTATGGCTGTAGTGTTTTTATGGTTCCGTAGTTCATGAAAGGGAATCTTTATACTTTCGTCATGTCCGTCCGTACTTCCGTCATGGACCTATTGCCCAAACGGTCGGTGCTACAAAGATGAAACTGTGTTATAATTACGTCGACAAAATGCACACAATAAAATTATGAAAAATATTTTTATTTGGGGTACCTACCTCCCCTACACGTAAAGTGGGGATGATTTTTTTTCTCGCGTCTACCCCATAGTGTAGGGTATCATTAGATATGTCTTTTATAAATATTATTCGATTGAGATATCCTCGACTGTTTGACTGCCTCGTGGGTCTAGTGGTTAGCGTATGCGACTGCTAATCAAGAGGTCTCGGGTTCAAATCCCGGGTCGGGTTAAAAAGTGTTTTTGGGATTTTCTTAGGAAAATCCTAATAGCTGCCCCGGAGTTTGGAAGTTTGGCGGAGATTCACGCCCGTGCCTCGGAGAGCACGTAAAGCCGTCGGTCCCGGTTGTCATGAACACCTATGGCAATCGTTATTGGGAAGTCAGTGCCCTCAAATATACTGACAACTAGTTCAATCTTCGAATTTCAGTTCTCCCTTAGGGTTGCGGAGGTCCGATGTCAGTCGCTCCGTGGAAAAACTGAAATTCAGGTAAAACCGGTTGAACTAGTAGCCGACCCCAAATAAACTTGGGAATAAGGCTAGGAGGATGATTCGATTGAGATATCCGATTGCGAGTTAATCAACTTCAAAGCGCAATTCGTAAAAACTCAAAAATCTGAAAAAAATCATGATAGTAGTCCATTATATTGAACTTTAAAGGAAAATTATAACGACTTAGCTAGCTTTGTTAATTCAGGAGTTATAGAGGCCTAACTAGTGAAATACGATGATTTGGAAAACTACGTACAAAAATAACGAATTAATAAGGAAACTACAATTATCTATTGGACATTACTTATTATTGCAACGTATATGTAAGTTATATGCGTGGCCTGACACGCACTTGCCCGATTTTTTATTTTATAGTTCAACTAGCTGATGCCCGCGGCTCCGCTCGCGTCCTAGGGGTATGAAAAATAGATGTTGGCCGATTCTCAGACCTACTGTATATGCATATAAAGTTTCATAAAGATCGGTCAAGCCGTTTCGGAGGAGTATGGCAACGAAAACTGTGACACGAGAATTTTATATATTAGACTAGCTGATGCCCGCGGCTCCGCTCGCGTTTTAGAGGTATCAAAAATAGATGTTGGCCGATTCTCAGACCTACTGAATATGCATATAAAGTTTCATAAAGATCGGTCAAGCCGTTTCGGAGGAGTATGGCAACGAAAACTGTGACACGAGAATTTTATATATTAGATTTACTAGTACAAGTGAAGCTTGTCTAAATAAATAGTCTTAGTTACTTCTTATATCATCACCTATCTGATTGTGAAAGTTCCATCAAAATTGACCCAGCCGTTCCAGAGATTACCTGGACCAAACAGGCAGACAGACAGACAAAAACTGAAATCTCTATTTATGACGAAAGTACCGTATAAACTTTCATTTGCATTTAGTTAAAAGCTGTCAATTTGATATCATCATCATCATCAACAGCCTTTAACAGTCCACTGCTGGACATAGGCCTCTCCTTGAAAAGGAGGTATTGGCCTACTATACCACGCTGGCCAGACGGGTTGGTATAGGTTTGGTTTCAAGTTTTCCTTCTCTTTGCATTGATGTTGTCTTGCGTAGTTTATCCCTTAGTCGCCTTTTACGACACCGGCGGGATGAATAGGGGTGGTGACACTCTGTATTCTTAATCCGTCACCACACGGACTTGATATAAGAAACAAACAATCCATTTCTATTTGTTAGTTTAGATATATTAGCGAAGCTTAGTTGGAGGCCTTCGTGTTGCTTAAAATCATCCAACGGCAAGATTACGTAGCCACAAAGTGTCTTGCCAGTCCTCAACCCGCACTCGACCAGGGTGGGGACGTATGGCCTTAACCCTCTCCTGCGAGGACACCCGTCCCGTGCCATGCCGTGGGACGTTATGGTTGAGGATATTGAGGATCTTCGAATACCTCAGTGAGAATTGAGGGGCACCATAGTGCCAAAGAAAAGATTTACTATAGTGCCAGAGAAAAGATACCTAGTGAAAAAAAAAATGCTCAAATGATGACAAAAAAGGACAACTGTACTTGTATGTTTGTTAGTTTGTCCGTAACCGGATTTTGTAAGGAAGTTTTTTAAGTATATTATTATTTGCACAATATTTCATCCAATCATACGTCGTCATCAAAATGGACATGTAAAATTATATCAGATAACCAGTTGCTAAATAGCAAAGTTTAGGCGCCATTAATTACCTCTCTATTATAATGCCATATTAGCCTTGATTATTCATAAAAAGACTTTAATATTGCTCTGCTGGATATAGGCTTAGAAAAAAAGGCGGATTTGGACTGCTTTATCACGATGGCGAGACGGAGTGATAAAGGGTATGTTCAAATTACTTCACTTTGCAGTAAGATTATCCTGTATAGTTTATCCTCTTAATCCGCTCATACGATGCCCACAGGATGATCAGAGTTGGTGACAACACATATATGTATTTACTAAAAAAGGTATTATGAATTTTATCAGTTGTCTAGTACCTGTACCCATACCACAAACTCTGCTAAACATTAAAAAAAAAATATTACATATGTGCCATTTTTGTTTTCACTTTCGACCCATTGTATTTCATGTCCGTAGTGCTTCCCGGTTTGAAAAAAGTATTTGCCTATTGTTATTTCATTTTGTCTCCCGCCTTGATAGGAAGGTAAGTGGTCTTATCATATTTCCAACTCCTCCAGTTTTTTCTGATTAATATCATTGCGGGTACCGGGACAGTTTAAATTTTTCATGGACTTCCCGAGTGTCATAACTCGGTGTGTTATTGGGTCACTGCTGACGATCCTAGAGTACAGGAGTTTTCGAAGAGAATTCGAAGTTGAATAAATTCAAAATCATAATATATCGTTTCAAATAACTACTACTATAATATTGCTTAGGTTTACTTTCTTAAACATGGTTTATTTAAAAAAAATAAGCCTGCCAGACCTACTAGTGTCAGAGTGACAGAGAGAGTAGAATCCAAGAGTAGGGGGCCACCATACTCACCGCGAATGCAGACAATGTATTTTTTTACTACACGTTTAAAGAACTCAAAACCATGGAGGAGTTTTTGTTCTAGAGATTATTTCTTCCACTCTAAAGCAGCGACTTCCAAGGCCAGTTCGATAGAGGAAGGGAGAATGTGAGACCATTTGGAAGAGCTCTTCCGAACACTCCATTGTATATTTATATTCATTCCAAGATTTTAGGAAACGTGAATTCTCCATTTCTGTTGCTTATAAATTGAGGCGCTAAGTAATCCATAATTGGGTTCTCACCAGGTGCTGTGGTAATATTCCTATTTCTATGTTTAGAAACGTTAACTATCAGTTTATAACAAATATGTTATATCAACATGACTTAATCATAACTTCACACATTTCATACATGGCCGTCTGTTTCCAAACTAGGCAGAACTGTATGGTAACCAGACTGCTGATATACATACTGACGAAATAATATTTCTAAGTACATACATCATCAGCTACCTACTTGCAGTTCACTGTTGGGCATAGCTAGTAATAAAAATAGTTTTTTCGGATATCTTACCCACAATATCATCTACTCCCAAACTAAGCAGAGCTTGTATTATGGGTACTAGACAACTGATATAAATACATAAACATACTTTTTTTTTTGTAAATACATACATATTATACATAGAAAACACCCAGACCCCGTAACAAATATTTGTGAATCACACAAACATTTGGTCCGTCCCGGAACTCGAATCACATACGCTAACCACTAGACCAACAAGGCAGTCACCGATTTCAGTCCGAATGGGTCGACTTGACCAGGGCAGTGCTACGGTCTACCTAAAATGACGGCATTCGTGATGTCATCTTTCGTTTGTAAGTATGAGACCGGAGGCTCATAGATACCACCACCGCCGACGCCATAGGGTCGATCATCAAGTTGCATCGCCTGCACGAACAATGAGAGGGGTGATCTCTACTCTTGAATTCTACTCATGCTTTCCATCAGGTAGAGAAGAGACACTTTGTTAGGCTTAAATATACATATAATAAAGCAGGCATTTCCCATTGTAGACGATTGACCATCCCAATCGTTTTCGGCATCTCTTATTCATTTCTTGCCACTCATCTTGCGCAAGCCGTCCACCTTGCCATGTCCATGTGGACGTCCTGCACTATATACATATTTTAGATAAATTATATCCTACACAGAATAGTGATCGTCAATAATTTGTCTTGGCTGGGAATCGAACGCAAAACTTCTAGCTTCGCTGTCAGATTTACTAAACATAAGACCAGTCAATCCAGACTATTCGGTTACGATTTCACGGCTTAACGGTTGCAATGATTTCAATAACACTTAACATGGAGTTACTTTGAGTTTTACCGAAAGGACATAGGCTTCTACCACGATAACCTACAATACAATTATAAAAAAGTATTCTTAGTCAAAAATTTAAAATTACAATTAATTTCACGGTCACTCCTTTAGCAGACTAGATAGCTATAATAAATTCAAATGTGTTGTGTTCATAATGTTCATGTGTGTGTGTGTGTGTGTGTGTGTGTGTGTGTGTGTGTGTGTGTGTGTGTGTGTGTGTGTGTGTGTCTGTGTGTGTGTGTGTCTGTGTGTGTGTGTGTGTGTGTGTGTGTGTGTGTGTGTGTGTGTGTGTGTGTGTGTGTGTGTGTGTGTGTGTGGTGTGTGTGTGTGTGTGTGTGTGTGTGTGTGTGTGTGTGTGTGTGTGTGTGTGTGTGTGTGTGTGTGTGTGTGTGTGTGTGTGTGTCTGTGTGGTGTCTGTGTGTGTCTGTGTGTGTCTGTGTGTGTGTGTGTGTGTGTGTGTGTGTGTGTGTGTGTGTGTGTGTGTGTGTGTGTGTGTGTGTGTGTGTGTGTGTGTGTGTGTGTGTGTGTGTGTGTGTGTGTGTGTGTGTGTGTGTGTGTGTGTGTGTGTGTGTGTGTGTGTGTGTGTGTGTGTGTGTGTGTGTGTGTGTGTGTGTGTGTGTGTGTGTGTGTGTGTGTGTGGTGTGTGTGTGTGTGTGTGTGTGTGTGTGTGTGTGTGTGTGTGTGTGTGTGTGTGTGTGTGTGTGTGTGTGTGTGTGTGTGTGTGTGTGTGTGTGTGTGTGTGTGTGTGTGTGTGTGTGTGTGTGTGTGTGTGTGTGTGTGTGTGTGTGTGTGTGTGTGTGTGTGTGTGTGTGTGTGTGTGTGTGTGTGTGTGTGTGTGTGTGTGTGTGTGTGTGTGTGTGTGTGTGTGTGTGTGTGTGTGTGTGTGTGTGTGTGTGTGTGTGTGTGTGTGTGTGTGTGTGTGTGTGTGTGTGTGTGTGTGTGTGTGTGTGTGTGTGTGTGTGTGTGTGTGTGTGTGTGTGTGTGTGTGTGTGTGTGTGTGTGTGTGTGTGTGTGTGTGTGTGTGTGTGTGTGTGTGTGTGTGTGTGTGTGTGTGTGTGTGTGTGTGTGTGTGTGTGTGTGTGTGTGTGTGTGTGTGTGTGGGTGTGTGTGTGTGTGTGTGTGTGTGTGTGTGTGTGTGTGTGTGTGTGTGTGTGTGTGTGTGTGTGTGTGTGTGTGTGTGTGTGTGTGTGTGTGTGTGTGTGTGTGTGTGTGTGTGTGTGTGTGTGTGTGTGTGTGTGTGTGTGTGTGTGTGTGTGTGTGTGTGTGTGTGTGTGTGTGTGTGTGTGTGTGTGTGTGTGTGTGTGTGTGTGTGTGTGTGTGTGTGTGTGTGTGTGTGTGTGTGTGTGTGTGTGTGTGTGTGTGTGTGTGTGTGTGTGTGTGTGTGTGTGTGTGTGTGTGTGTGTGTGTGTGTGTGTGTGTGTGTGTGTGTGTGTGTGTGTGTGTGGTGTGTGTGTGTGTGTGTGTGTGTGTGTGTGTGTGTGTGTGTGTGTGTGTGTGTGTGTGTGTGTGTGTGTGTGTGTGTGTGTGTGTGTGTGTGTGTGTGAAAGTATTAGTTCATGCGTGAAGCACAGCTCTGCGACTCCCCCAAAAATGCACCTCTAAATATATCCGTAGGATATGGACATACACTAAAATTATAATTGGTATAATGTGGAAGCTTCCTTCATTTCGGTGATAAATTTTACAAATGTATACACGTGTGTTAAAGATACTGAAAATTAAACTAAATAACGTATGGTTTATGTATTCGTCTAGTGGTTAGGCACCGTGCCCAGTTCTCACCACAAAACATCGGTTTCGTATGCCCATAACATGCTTAAATAACTGATATTTGTTAGTCATTCTCGGTACTTGCCAGTTTAATCGTTCAAGAGCAGATATTACAGGTTATTTAAACGTCACATATTAAAGCGCTGACTGCTGCCGGTTGCGTTATTTATGTAATAAATTGATAACAATTAAACTTCATCAAAACCTGACTTCTTTTATACACACATAGCATAATATCACGTAAGTTAAAAGTTAAAAGCAAATTTTTGCCAGTTTTTTATCAAACGTAGTTGTGAGTCTATTGTCGTTTAATGGGATGTTTGGTTTGCCGGAGCCTCGTCCGTAGATCAGCAGGTACACCACTCCTTTCCAAGAAGAGGCCTAAGAATGCCTCTTTGGGTTAGTGCTGGCGAAGGAAACTGCTGTGCTTGAGGTCTTGGGTTCGGTTTCTAAGTCGGACCAAATGTTTGTATGACCTTAAAATATTAGTTTCAATGTTTGGATGTTTTCTATGTATAATATGTATGAGTTTACGAATACATCTATTTTAAAGTATTTATTTATTTATATCAGTTGTCTAGTACCCATTCCCATCCGGAGGCTGCTTTCCTTCTGGATCAACCTAGGCTGGCTGGAGTAAATGGGAAAAATTCTTCGGGAACAATGGTCCAATAGCGAGGACTAAGTGCGGAAACCGCCCAGGAAAACTAAACTAAACTAGTACCCAAAGTACAAGCTCTTCTTAGTTTGGGACTAGATGGCGTTGTGTCCTATGTCCGAAATATTTACTTTGTTTAATAAAGGCTGTATATATGATTTGATATGAAGTATTATTTTGGGACCACAACTAAGGGGTTCCAGGTTTAGTTGGCAAAATGTGAGACTTGAATACGACGTACTGGGTACTTCCCGGGCATCCTCCCTCCCTTCGCTCGAGGATCTGAGACATAAGTGTATATGTGTGTGTTAGAACGTTATTTTCGGCTTCACGTGTGTTAGTTAGCACCTTAACCGAATACCTGAGATTTCGCTAAATTTTCATCAATTCCAAATTACTTCTATGACGCAAGCGTTTAATGATAAATATCTTCCCAATGTAAATAAATAAAACTGGACTGAAATATGTGCATTATTACACAGTCCCGGAACTGTTCAATACTGATTTTACCTTCTCGGAGTGTTGGTGGAACTTATAGATTTATCAACTAGTTGATCTTGAAATTTGTCAGAGTCTTTGCAAGGAATCAATTTTCCCTATTGTTGCAATATGTTTCATTAATGCTGCTATTGGTTGGTTGTAACTTGATGTTATATAACCAACTAGCTTTTACGCCTTCGTGAAAGTCGATTATTGTAACAAAGTGTAGCCTATGTACTTCTTTAAGAGCCAATTCTGAATTCTGAAGTGGTTCAGCGAGTGAAAGAAAACCCTTCTTTAAAAAATGGGCCAATATGTAATTTTTCAATTGGAACCAATTCAATCAAACAAACAAACAAAGCTAAATAAAAGCAAAGTACTAGCCTAATGCTGGTTACCGCAGTAAAAGAATAGGTACATGACTTCGATCGTCAGAAAATTAATTTAATGAAATGATTTACTATTTATTGTATATTTTGTTCCATTACGAAATTATATAACCAGCAGTGTTTACATGAAAGTAACGCCACTGAATGAAAAGTTAAGAAGTAATAGGTTATCTTGATATGGACATGTTACACGGAGGGATGAGGAAAACGTGGCGAGGAAAATGTTAGGTATGGGAGTTGAAGGGCACAAGAGAATAGAAAGACCAAAGAAAAGGATAGATTGTGTGAATGAAGATATGGCTCAGAAGAAAGTTTACTGACGAGTGATAGAAGGAGAATGATAAAACATATTGCGATATGATGGGATAAGGACAATCAGATGATACTTGTCAGTGGTATCATTACTCGGTAACAATTAAACCGAATTGAAATTAAAATAATAATTGGGAATTGTTTTCATCTGTAAGAAAAAAGAAATCTCCAGGTCCCGTCCCTAGGGTTTTATTTAGATATAGGCACATTGAACTTGGAAATATGTACCTTTAATCCGACTGCGATGAAGTAAAAAATAATAATGATTAAGGCAGTTTATGGGTGTGTTATGTTCCACCGTAGCATCTATACTACAGAACGAACCGTTTTAAAGAACATATAAATATAAACAATAAATTTTATCAAGAGTCTTCGACAGTCTACGGATGGGCTTAGGTCTCTAAATATAATGTTCTACAGCACGCTGGCAGGTTGTTCTGAGTAGTTTATTGTTTTTGGACACCCATGGAATAAGTAGGGGTGGTGACACTCCGGATCCTTAATACGTCACCACACGCCACATCCGTCACAACCTTTTTACATTAAGGATTCCAGAACACAATTGTAATGACTCCAGAACACGAGTGTCCTTAAAGTTTCCTGTCTACCACATTAAAAGGGGCGAAGAATATTTTTCCGGTTACCTGTAACACTTGATTAAAATCACTGAAAGATATGCTCAATATCTGCCATCGCTCAGCTCCAGATTTTTTTAACCTAGTCACTTGAATAATAGTCGGTATTGTACAAAACTTTTTGCCTATCGTAACTCACCGAACGTATTGTTACCTGCGCGTGCGGTTTTTAAGACTAATATGACCTTCAAGCCTACATAAAAAAGCGTACTTTCACGTGCTAGGCCGACATCACACTCGTGGGTCTTGCTGGTAGTCACCTAAGATAAGGTATCCAGCCTACTAAGTGAGCAGTCTCCCAGTTCCTTGTCATAAACCAGAAGGGGACCATTTACAGACCGTAGGTTGCCCAAGGTATGTCGGGATTCCTTGGATTTCCTTCCTAGGGTGTACCTGGTTCCTCGGTTTCTAGTACCCGAGACGGCGTGCGGGTATTAGTCGGTTCAAGTCCAACATAAGCACTAGTTTATGGCTGGTGGTATCTGTGTGGGATTTCCGAACGAAAAAATAAGTTTCTTGTCATAAAACACTTTAAATGTTACATTGTCTTATGTCCTACCAAAGTGACTTGTTATATAGACTGATGGACAGCAAAAGGAAAATCCAAGAGTAGGGATCACTATGCAGGCAATGTAGCATAGTGACCCTCACTATGGCACCATGTGAGTTATTATAATCATCAACTAAACATGACCGCAAGAATGCAGTCCCGGTCGAGCTGTCCTATTCATACTGAAATTAGCGTGACCGGTACCTTAAAAATACATAAGCTGAGTAGGATTTACTTGACCAAATAAGGATTTCAAATAAGGGAAGAACTGCATGGATGGTATAGTGGTTGAAGAGATCACTAAGCTATTCTTTAACGTGCTAAGAATTATGGATTTGATGCCCACACGGTAAAACATTTTGTGTGTTAAAGTTGTGCGTCTAGGGGTTTAAACTTTAGATCAATGTTTCTAAAGAATCACGTGAACAGGATATATTTTAAGAGTAGAATTTTCAATAAAGTTACAAAAATGATTTTTTTAATACCTATGTATTAAAAAAATCATTTGTATATGTATTAAAAAAATAGGAAGTTATGAATGACGTCAGGTGGGAATGACACCATTTCAATATTCATTCACGTGGTCATACAAAATATTAGCCAATAGTGCAAGAGAATGAAAGCAATAGCGATTGTTGAAAGACAATCACTGGCTACTTGGCCGAAAAGGCAGAGGAATATGTAGTTTATATTCACATCTGCCCTCTTAGCCAAGTTGAGATTAAAGATATAAAATATCAGAGTATAATAATTAATGTTTTATGTAACTACACACGTATGTTCAAACTTTCGATTACACTTTCCGATTCATCTGTAAAAGCAAAACCCCTCCCGACCGTCAGGCAAGTTACCTTCCTATTTTGCTACTTCTTATTTTCTCAGATCAGTATACGAGTACATATTCTAAAGATGGGTTAACTTAATAACTAAATCTAAACCAACCCGAATGGCCAAAAGGTTTTTTTATAATATTAGTATAGATAATTATTTCGTGGCGTTCTTAGCCAAGTTGCTCTAAGTGCTCTAGTACCTGGATGGGTGACCGTAGTGGCTTAACACCATTATCGTCTCCGTGATTAGGACTTAAGCAGTTGGCTCCTGTTTATATTATGGACTAACAGTCGTGAAACTTAGATGGAGCCCTTAGGGTGGCTTAAAAACATACAACGGCAAGATTACGTAGCCACAAGTTAATTTTGCCAGTCCTTAACCCGTACTCTGCCAGCGTGGGGCCGTGTGGCCCTCTGCTAACTGGAGACTGGAGCCCAGTAGTGGGGCATTATGCGTTGTTAATGAGAATGAAGAGCATTAGAACTGCTATTATTATACAAATTATTTACATAATAATTATCTGTAGATGGCGTGATGTTGGAAAAAATAATTTCCTTAAAGTGATTTACCAGAGGAAAACTGGGGCGTTAAGATCATCCTTGTACACTTCCTGATGTTGAAAGTGATCTACATTAGTATTAAATAGAGGTTAAAACAACAATCAATTTAGTCTATCGCTGTCTTTCAAGATATAAAGTCGTTTTATAAAAAAAAGACTCAGGTTTTATTTAGTTTTTTTGCTATTTTTTTGTTTAGTTTGTAAGTTTTTTTTTTGAAGTTCGATAAGTTAATTTTAAGTGTTAATAGTTGGGTATTAATGTGTATTGTGTCCAAAATGTATTATTTTGTTGAAGAGAAAGGTAAGTGACTAGTTTAATTATATTTTATTGAAGGTCAGACGTGAACAATTGCTGTTGCTTAGTAAACATTAACATGTCGATAACGATATAATAGTATTAAGACGTAGTATCGAAGACTGACGGTAGTGCTGCCGTTTAAGGGTTCAAGACTTGCTTAGTCTAAATGTAATACATCATATTTCACTATCCATTTTATCATGGAATGGCACAAAGGTTTTATTATAACGATCTGACGCCAGTTATTCCTGAATTATCATTTCGGTACAATACAAATATCATGATTTTTTTTACTGACGTCTGACACACAACATTCGTTAGTCCCAAACTAAGCAGAACTTGTCTTGTATTATGGGTTCTAGACAACTGATATAAATACATAAACATACTTTTTATTTATAAATACTTAATATTGTATATTGAAAACACAGAAACAAATTTTAGCAGATCATACAAACAAAACAAGACCTTGTCTTTGTTCGGATGTGAACTATTAAAGATCAATGAATATTATCCTCCTAGCCTTTATACCAAGATCATTTGAGCCCAAGTTTTATGTTTTAGTTCGACCACCGCAGTAGCCATACTCAAGCGTTTGCTTCAAGCGGGCTAACATAATCGAAGGTTGAAATAATTATCAGTTAATTTGAGGGCACAACTTGCCAATAAAGATTGCCATAGATGTTATTGCGAATCTATTGACATCTCTTTAATTGAAATCAGTTCAGTAGTATAGGCTTTACGGGGGAACTTACAAACATACATAGATTGCCCTAACTATTCATCAACAACCTATAACGTCCCACTGCTGGCCTAGGGTCTCCTCTCAAGAGAGGGTTAAGGCCATACGTCCCCACGCAGGCCGAATGCGGGTCGGGGACTGGCAACGTAATCTTGCTGTTGGATGTTTTAAAGCCGCCCGAACAACCGGAACCGACTTCTTAACGTGACCTTCGAATCACGGAAACGCTCATTACATATAATGCCACAAACGGTCACCCATCTAGGTCCGACCGCGCGGTAGTTGCTTACCCTTGGTGATTGTTTCCAATCACCTAAGGCCACTCTGCTATGAGCGCTAACTATTGCCAAATAAAAAAGGCGTAGCATCTTTTAGTCCTTTTAAAGACTAAATAGATATTTAAAAGAAATATTTAGTTCACCGTAACATATTCTAAAGTTTCATATTGATGATGTGAAACTGAAAAAAGGACCAATTTTTTTAATTTACGATGATACTAGCTATTGTCCACGGCTCCGCCCACGTGTATGTCAGTTATAAAGTAGTCTTATCCTCCCTCAGGCTTTAGACTGTCATCATCATCATCATCAACGGCCTTTAACAGTCCACTGCTGGACATAGGCCTCTCCTTACAAAGGAGGTTTTGGCATACTATACCACGCTGGCCAGACGCGTTGGTAAAGGGCTTGTTTCAAGTTTTCCTTCTCTTGGCAGTGATGTTAGACTGCTAAGTCTCTTACGACACCCATGGAATGAATAGGGGTGGTGACACTTTGTATTCTTATTCCGTCACCACACGGACACTTAGACTGTCTGGGTACCAAATTTCATTTAAATGGGTTCAGTAGTTTTGGCGTGAATGCCGAACAGACAGAGCTACTTTTGCATCTATAATATTAGTTAAGAAGTAAAGATTTGAAACGAAATAAGATTCAAATGGTAATTAATTAGTAAAAAACATAAAGGCATCATATTTCATATTGATTTAGGAATTACCGATGAACATACATTTACATATATGTACTTAGAGGTTTTGAAGAGGTTTCAAATGAAAACAAAATCCGGTCAAGTGCGTGTCAGGCCACGCATAGAATATGGTTCCGTAGTCACCCACAATGCCACGTAGATTTAAAATCCTGTCCAATAGATTTATTGTTATGTTTACTTAAAATTTCTTTATTTTTAGACGAAGTTTTCCAAGTAAATGCCATTCACAAGTTAGGATTTTTACTTCTGAACTGAAAAAATACCTAAGCATATAGTTATCGTGGGGGGGGGGGGGGGAGCAGCAGGAGCAGCTTTAACAAAAACTGATATATCTAATTAAAAAAAAACGTAGCAGCCTTTCAATACATTTAAAATAACTATCTAATGATACTTCATACGATAGAGGACAGGACAGAGACATGAGAAAAACATTTCCACTTCACGCGTACTTCACCATAAAATATGTTTTTCATGGTTTTATTTTAGCACTTTGTCGACACGATTAAAATACATATCCATACAAAGTTTCATATCCATAGTTATAAAGAAGGAGGACGGACGGACTGACGAAGGAGAATGACGGAATTATAAGGGTTCCGTGTCGTGAACTATGGAACCCTAAAATAAACATTGAATTTAAGACCACAGATTAAAAAATAAACACGGAGAATATTCAGGAAATCCTCAATCTAGACTTTGTGTTCTGGTGTGCATTATTTCGACGGGTGCAAAGTAAAAAGAGTTATCTGCAAAATAGCTACTTTACAGGAGAGCGAAAAGATCTAAAAAGTGTGTTTTTTTTTTTTAATTAATGAATCGATTTTTCTGTAAATTTTATTAATACATCTTTACACTCTTACACATTTATATATGATATTTATTTCAGGAATTTCTTGTTATTTCACGAAATTTTGCAGTTGTTCGCATCTACATTGTATTATAAATAATACTAATTGTGTCAACTGCCAGTTGGTCGTATATACGAGGGACTTTAAATTTCGTGTATAAATTGAATTTGATTTAATTTACTGTATTAAGATTTTATTGAAACATTTAATTTTAATGATAAATACTACCCAACATCCTTTAATTAATAATAGATCTATTACAGAACATAATAATGTAGATAGCTTTTTATGCGTCGTATTTCTAAAGTAATAAATGACACACAATGCGGTCAAATTAAATATTAAAACTTGGTTATATTTTTTTTTTAGGATTTTTTTTTCCAATTACGTTTGAAAATAATAGAAATTAAGTAATAACATTAAGATAAAAAAAAATACACATATTTTACTTACTTTAGCCTGTCAAACAATAATCACAGAAACAAAATATATAACTCTTTTTATACTTACGTAGCTATTTAATTATATATTATTATCGATACATAATTAAAAAAGTAGCAATAAATTAATCTCGTTCTCTATAGTTTCGTGATTCATAAAAGAAAATTCGTGATACCTAGGAAGTATTAAATTTTGCTCTCAAAGTTTGATCAAATCGTTGTATTAAGAATCCATCATCATCAGTTGCAATTGCATTTCAAGTGCAAATGTTTGTAGAGTCAAAAGCTATCACAGCTAAGTTACTTGCGAGGCCAACTTGTGCTTAACCACTGAAAGAGAATGACCACTGAAAATGATTCAAAACGCAACTTCAGTGTATCGTATACACTGCCCGTTGGCTTGAGACAAATTTAGCCCTAGAAGTGTAAAAGTTTGCAAAACAATCATTTGTTCATCCATTGTCCACAACAATAAATTTGTCCATCAGTAACCAATTTAGATAGAGCGCTTTGGATAAATATGATAAAAATACTTGGAACCGTTCAAAGAAATTAAGGCTGTAATCGAAGGTGTCTGTAATCACGTAAAATTTTTTCAGCCTGTGGAGTCTCGTTATATAAGAAAAGACTCAAATAAACTTTACTTATCCGGTAGCTTGAACTTCTCAATTATGTTCAAATTATATCAAGCATGGACAGAGGAAAATAATGTTTCAAAAGGGTTTAATCAACACATGAAAAATAAAGATGTTGCAAGGTCTCTAAAGAAACAAGATAAAATCCAAGCAACTGCACATCCTGACAGTGTAACTTCAGCTACTTTCGACTTTCAATTTATTTTTTCTTCGCCTCAGGGAGAAGCAAGGTCATTTTATTATAAACTTTCTTTAATTTTACAGTGTATAACATTTCAAACATAAAAAGTGCTTAACATGTAAAGAGCTTTATGACCCACTGGTTTTAAAAAAGGAATATGTTACATGTGGCCTGAAACTACGGCTAACAGGGGGAATAAAATAAATTTGTTTCTCCCTGAGGCGTAGATAAAAAAAATTGAAAGTCGAAAGTAGCTGAAGTTACACTGTCAGGATGTGCAGTTGCTTGGATTTTATCTTGTTTCTTTAGAGACCTTGCAACATCTTTATTTTTCATGTGTTGATTAAACCCTTTTGAAACATTATTTTCCTCTGTACATGCTTGATATAATTTGAATATAATTGAGAAGTTCTAGCCACCGGATAAGTAAAATTTATTTGAGTCTTTTCTTATATAACGGGACTCCACAGGCTGAAAAGATTTTACGTGATTACAGACACCTTCGATTACAGCCGCTGTGTTTATCTTATTTTTGTTATCTTAACTCCTTTGAACGGTTCCCAGTATTTTAATCATATTTATCCAAAGCGCTCTATATAAATTGGTGACTGATGGACGAATTCGTTGTTGTGGACAATGGATGGACAAATGATTGTTTTGCAAACTTTTACACTTCTAGGGCTAGATTTGTCTTAAGCCAACGGGCAGTGTTTAATACACTGAAGTTGCGTTTTGAATCATTTTCAGTGGTCATTCTCTTTCAGTGGTTAAGCACAAGTCGGCCTCTCAAGTAACTTAGCCGTGATAGTTTTTGACTCTACAAACATTTGCACTTTAAAGTTTAATATTTCGTAAACGGAGCACTGAATAAAAGAATGTCCTATAACTTCTCTGTACATTTTTGAAATACCTCTCCAACGATATAATATAGCCTAAACGAGAAACAAAATCACCTCCACTTTGCGTGTAGTTATGTTTTCTTTTTATATTTTATACTAGCTTAACTCCGCGGTGTTACCCGTGGTTATTGTCGTACTGCGGATAACGCCTCGGGACGAAGTTAGTCTAAAAAAGTAGCCTAAATTACTCCTTATATCATCAGCTACCTATCAGTGAAAGTCCCATCAAAATCGTTCTCGCTGTTCCAGACATTTGTCGGAACAAACGTCTCTAAGCTAAGCTGCGGATAGACAAACTGATATGGTGAAACTATAAGGGTTCTTTGTAAGGACTATTTAACCCTAACAATCTTAAAAAACACCTTACAAATAGGTAGGTACTTCATTTTCCACAAAATTAACCGAAGTAAATTGTAACATCTACGATGATAGCGAAGTAAAATGATTCAGGTGGCAGATGGTCGTTTATGCGTCGGTATTTTAAAATATGACCTCTCTTATAGATTTATCATTCTACAAACAACAAATCTAAGAATTTCACATTTACAACTTTGAATATTTACTAAACAAAATTAATTCACACCAGCAGTTTCACGATTATCACTTAATTTTGTGAGTTTTATTAGATCTTCTGTTTTCATGATAGTAACTTATTTTCCTGTTCTACATAATTGCTTCATCAGTTGCCGTCGTTCTTTATTGATTTTACTAATTCAAATGAAGACTACAACAAACCCTCGAAATATCACAGATATCAGACACAAAACCTCATTTAACATAAATAATAACAAAAATCTAATCAAGCCGACGTAGCGCATGTCAACTGACTGATGTCCTTTTGTGTATGCACGGGGAAAGTCCCGCGGCCCCGTGTAAATGCGGCCAACGTTACTTGGTCGTATTTACTTCGTAGTGTTTGAAAGAACATACGTAGTTGGCTTTTTTTACGTACGAAAATTGATTGAAATAATGTGATATTTGCAAAAAAAAATATGTCATATTGTAAAGAATTGTTTTCTTAAAACGATTGTACAATAAACTAAAAATCAGCATTTTGTAGATAACTTTATTTACTTTGCACCCGTCGATTTGTTGTTTAAAGATTTAGTACAAATAAAACAGTTTTTATTGAGTCATTACTTTTAAAAATGATATTCTTATGTTTTAAAAGTTATTAAAACCGCTATAGTTTTCTTTGAAAGTTCAATATATGGGCCACTAACATGTTTTTTTTCAGATTTTTGAAACAGCCGTTTAGGGGGGGGGGGGAGTCACATAATTTTTGTAGCACTTTGACCACGTAATTACAACTTATATTCGTGCAAAGTTCCATCTTTTTAGCACCAACCGTTTGGGCGGTAGGTCGAGGACCGACGGACAGACGGAAGGACATGATGAATCTATAAGGGTTCCGAGACATGAAGACATGAAATACGGAACCCTAAAAACTTGTCTATATATGATATGTTGACAATTGTTACTGTTTTGTTAAGTGTTTTAATATATTGAAGTACAATAATTTATCAAGCATTAACTTTTGCCCGCGGTTTCATTCAGTCGTTATCGCGGTAAAAAGTATCCAATGTCCGTCCTAAAGAACTAAAGAATCTGCCCCGCTAGCCAAGTTTGCAAACGTTTTTCGATTTCTAATTTACTAGCCGTGCCCCGCGGTTTCACCGGCGTTTTTCTTGTTTCCGTGGAAAAAATAGGTTTTCGATTTTACACGTTGTGTTACAAAATAGAAATTTTATAACGGATCCCTAATTTTGAAAAAAAAAATAGCCTATAGCCTTCCTCGATAAATGGACTACCCAACACTGAAAGAATCATTCAAATCGGACCAGTAGTTCCAGAGATTAGCGCGTTCAAACAAACAAACAAACAAACTCGGCAGCTTTATAATATTATAGTATAGATTAACTATTCTCTTGCTTTATTGACAAATGTCACTCAGTCACGTGATCAAAACCGAGTATTAGGGCCACCGCACACTAGCTACTTTTAGCATCGGTGATCGGCGATTTGGCGACTGCATCGATGCTGCATCGCGTTTTAGCGACTTCCTGCGTTCGAGCGCGGTATCGGAAACGCGCGTTTTAGCGACTGCTCAGATGCCAAATCGATGCTACCGGCATCCGAATGTGTGCGGAGAGTAGCGTTCAGCAGTTGCAAAGCGACTCAATCTCCGCGTTTGGCGTTTTTAAGTGTGCGGTGTAGAGCGTTCGGTCGCCATATTTAGCTTCTAAAAAGCGACTAGTTGCCGATCGCCGATGCTAAAAGTAGCTAGTGTGCGGTGGCCCTTAGTCAATGAAACAAGATAATGGAGAAATAGAATAGTCAACGAAAAAGCAGCCAAGTGCGAGTCGGACTCGCCCATGAAGGGTTCCGTATCAGCAAGTAACATCATATAAAAGTTCTTGTAGTTCGTTATAACTTTAATCGATGTTTTTATACTAGTGTATTGACTGGATGAAAGGTAAATTGCGTGTAACGATTTATGACGTATTAAAAAAACTACTCACTAGATCTTGTTCAAACTAATTTTCGTTGGTAGTTTACATGGTAATGTATAACATATATTTTTTCTAGTTTTATCACTCTCTTATTTTAGAATTTAGAGGGGGGGGGACACACATTTTTCCACTTTGGAAGTGTCTCTCGCGCAAACTATTCAGTTTAGAAAAAAATGATATTAGAAACCTCAACATCATTTTTGAACACCTATCCATAGATTCACGTATAGGTTTGATGAAAAAAAAATTTTTGAGTTTCAGTTCCAAGTATGGGGACCCCCAAAATGTATTGTTTTTCTTCTAAATTTTTGTAAAAATCTTAATGCGGTTCACAGAATACATCGACTGACCAAGTTTCAAAAGTATAGTTCTTATGGTTTCGGAAAAAACTGGTTGTGACATACGGACGGACAGACAGACAGACAGACAGACAGACAGACTTGACGAATCTATAAGGGTTCCGTTTTTTGCCATTTGGATACGGAACAATAAAAATTGAGGAGTAGGTGTGTTTGAAATCAGCAGTGGTTTAGTCCTGAAAGTGTAACAGATAGAAAGACAGGGTTATTTTCGATTTAGTAGGAGGGAGGGCGTTAATACTGTAAAGGCTGCGAGTGTTGAAGATTTATTTGTGATTACCGAAGCTATTTTGTGAACCACTGCGTGAAGTGCAGACTCTGTTGATCTAGCATTCCTGTAGGCATGTTGTTGGTGATGTAGCGGGACCTTTCCAAGGGCTCCATCTCTGAGCTGTCGGTCTACCAGCCTTTCCAATGTTTTCAGAAGGATGTTAGACAGATTGATGTTAGGAACATGTCTATACATGTTTCATTGGCTAATGTCACTCAGTCACGAGATCAAAACAGACTATTAGTCAATGAAACATGAGAATAGAGAAATAGAATAGAAAACGTTTGCAACTTGGCTAGGGGGGCAGGTTAGTCGAGACAGTTAGTTTGTAGTTCAGTGTGTTTTCTGTAGATGGCGCTGTAGGATGTCTTGTTGCCTTAGAATACCTGATATTTTCGGATGTTTCGGCACCTTTTGGCCTATTTCTTTCGTTACATTCTACCAAAAAAGTTGAGGTCTTGAAAACCAATCACTAATGATTCTGATGATCTTCAAGAACTTCTTCTATCTCTTAAGTTATCCGTGTGGTAACAGATTAAGAATCATAAACAACCCACCCACTGCTGGGATGTTTATGCATCATTTTCTCGGCCTCCAAAGGCGAGATGGCGCAGAAACATTTCTCACTCGCACTCACAATGAGGATGACCCCTACTCCTGGATTCTACTCATGTTTTCCATCAGGCAGAGTAGAGTCACTTTGGTAGGCTTAAATATAAAAATTTAATACCTCATTAACTCATGAATCAGCTGGGCGATTCCGCTATAAACGATTTCTGACACTATATTTTAAATCACGTTATTAGCTGTTTTTTAGCGAATACTATAAAGAAGAAAGTCGAAAGTTTTTTTTTTTTTTTTTTTTCAATTTTACTGCATATTAATTACTTTGTACCGTTTGAAAATATTGTGATCCAAAGAGTTAGATCACTGGAAATCACCCCCAGCAACATTGCCCCGAAATAAGTGTTTCTGACTGTTCAAAGTGATGTTTTACCCGTTTTTTTTGTTTTTTATACAGGGTGTAACCAGACGACTTCCGAAAACGAAAGATGCAGCTTCAGCACCCCAAAACTAATTAAAAAAATCAACTGTTTGATGCGATATTGGGGTTCCATGACCTCTAATTAACTTTGCCGTAGTTCGTTTTCCAACCCGAGGATTTCTCTCAAGACCTGTTCGTCCACTCGAAGATCTACTTCTAGGCCTTCTCCATGCCTTTGGGATGTAATCCTCTCATTATTCAAACCTCTCTGATAGGCAGCCGTGATGACTAACCTATCACGGTAAATACGCAAAGCCCGTGATGCATTTACGCGGGCTACACCATAGCACATAATCATTTGGCCGTATTCCCTCGCACTAAACATTATAAATAATCACTATCACTGTTAAAATATAAGTACCTATTCTAAAAATAACACAAATTCGGTGATAACTGATAACTTAAGAGAATAAAAAACGAAAAAATAAACAATTAACTTACTATACCTACTTAAAAAAGGAAAATTACAACACAAAACTTTCGTGAAAGTCCCTTAAAAATTCCCATAAAAATCCCTTAAAAAAAATTATAATGCACCACGCAACTGTCCAGACTGTGCGAACATTGAAGACCGACTGGTCTAGTTCGTACCTATTTATAAAATTAGGGAATTAAAGTTCTTTGACACGCCGCCGATCTGACGTATCGATAGGTAAATACCTACGACATGACATCGGAAACCCTTTGTCGCATAAACTCAAAGATCACGCTTCTTTGATATTCGCCGACAAAGGCACACTAAACTTGCCGCTACAGTGCTTCGTCTTCTGTGTTTAGGTAAATTAATAAAAATTTCAAAGTAATTCAAAGTTTTACGGCTAGATGCATCCGTAGGTTTCCTGGACAAATTTCGCGTTTTGTATTGGAAATTTTGTATTTTTTTTCTATGGAATAGGGTTTAAACGAGCTGAAGTATGACCTGATGGTAAGCGATTACCGTCGCCAATGGATAACCGCAATACTATAGGCGGCACAAACAGCGCCAGCGCTGTTTCACACCGGTTTTCTGTGAGGCCATGGTATCACTCTGGTCGAACTGACTCATTCATGCCGAAGCGTGGCTCTCCCACGGTATGTAAGAAGAGCGAATGTGAATAGATTGCCGAATCAGCATTGCTATTCAGAAAACCGTAGGCGTAGGCTCACGTCTAGGCTTAAGACTTCAGACGCACGGTGCTATGGGTTCGATTCCCGGCGCAAAATAAACTTGAATTTCATTGAAGACGATGAATGATTTCATTATACGAAAAAAAATAACAAGTGCACAGGATACCATTATTATTTAAGCGTTGGTTGATAACCCATCAGAAAGTCAGATTAGAGAGTGATTTCGTTTAAAGTTTTAGTTAGTGATAAGTACCTACTGCGGGCGGGACGCGCCTGCGCTCCCTAGCCGCGGTCATCGAACCGCGTGCGGTACTGTGTAATGACCCCCGGTCAACTGATTTTATTTAAAAATACATTGCAGTTTTATTGTTTTTATTTATTTTTTGGTTTTCTAAATGAGATAATTAGGTTGTTAGTGTCCTATTATGTTGTACTATGTGTATGTAACCAGAAAAATACAAAAAAGAACTTAGATAAATTAACATATATTTTGCGTTTTATTTCGCTAAACCTATTCAGTATCATGGTCTGAATGCAACCATTAAGTTTTCGATTTTAGTCTTTTTACACCCTGTATACAGGGTGAATTTTTGAGACGGGACAGTAAGGGTAGGTACCTTAACCCTAATAGTTACAGGAAAACGCTTTTAGGAGACTATCCATAATTTTTTAAGATATTCTGAACTGCATTTACAGATTTTGGAAAAAATGTACAGCCAGCAAGAAAATGATCATTTTAAACAAAAACTTTTTTTGAAGCCAATCGATCCTGTTTCTTATAAGGATCAAAAATCTCTACTGGACCGACTGAGGTTTGAGTACTAGAAATGTCAGAAATCTCAAAAAACTTTTCCCATACATTTGTACGGAAATAAATCATTTTAATATGTATTTTAGACAAAGACAAACATAACTTACATTTAGATGATCTACGAAATAAATTATTTAAAATGACCGCCGTTTTAACGAATAGATAAGTCTTGTACACTCGTTTTTGTATCGATCTAGTAGCAGCCGATAATTATCTTGGATAGATATCAATTAAAATCCTTGTTAATGCATCTTTTGTATTAAGCGTATTTTGTAAATAATAGGAACACGGAATTTGCATTGGTGTGGAACGCGAATAAATATCCACTGCGACAAACACAAGTATAGAAAAGTTTTTTGCGATTTCTGACATTTCTAGTACTCAAACCTCAGTCGGTCCATTAGAGACTTTTGATCCTTATAAGAAACAGGATCGATTGGCATCAAAAAAAGTTTTTGTTTAAAATGGCCATTTTCTTGCTGGCTGTACATTTTTTCCAAAATCTGTAAATGCAGTTCAGAATATCTTAAAAAAATATGGATAGTCTCCTAAAAGCGTTTTTCTGTAACTATAACCGTTAAGGTACCTGTCCTTACTGTCCTGTCTCAAAAATTCACCCTGTATATTTACATATATATCCATCCAAAGTGACTCGTTAAACTTGAAGTGACAATATTATCTTTAAGTAACAAAAAATAGGTATTTGTTGTTATTTATTAAATTAAGCATTATTGAGTCGTAGAATACTTTGTTAACTTTTTGCACCCGCGATACGAAAGAGAAGAAAGTTTACATTTTTCACAGAAATTAAGAGCTAACATTCTGAAACTTATTAAATTAGTAGCTTTAAAATTTAGCTATAATGATTGTTAGGTTAAAATAAACGTTAAATTTAATTGGTTAAATTAAATCTTAGTATCAGGTCGCGGGTGCAACTTTATTCTCTTAACCTTTTTGTGTGATTAATTACATACTTTGTTGTTTTTATACGCCATGTCTATAAATATGTGCTCAATAGTATTGTTGACATATACATATTTAATATGTGTCTTCATATTATATTTATTTAAACTTACAGCACATGTTGTGCAAAGGCGAACTTTTTTTATTTATTTATTTTTTTAAAAACTCTTACAATATTTACATAATGAGGCCTATAAGCCGCCATGAGGCATTCTCTACCAGTCAATCTTCAGGCGATGAAGAAATATGATGCGGTATTTGCAAGGACTAAATATTAAGTGCAACAAAGTTCACAATAGTAAAGAAATACACAAATAATAATAAATAATTCTAATAATAATAATAGTAATAATTAATAATAATATATTCTGTATGCTTTACAAAAATATCGGGTAAAATGACAAAAGAGCAACAAAAGGAGACTTTTTCGTAGAAATATAAGCGGAAATTAAATTATAACCGATTAGCCTTTAGGTGACTGGAAACAGACACCGAGGGTAAGTAACGATGGCGCGGTCAGACTTAGATGGGTGACCGTTTGTGGCATGATATGTTATGAGCGTTTCCGTGATACTATCGTTTCCGTGAGTCGGTCTCGGTTGTTATTATAAGACGGCAGTCGTGAAGCTTAGCTAGAGGCCTTCGGGGCTTAAAAACATCCAAAGGCAAGATTACGTAACCACAACGAATTGCCAGTCCCTAATAACCCGCACACGTCCAGCGTGGGGACGTATGGCCTTAACCCTCTCCTGAGAGGAGACTCGAACCCAACAGTGGGAGGCACTAGGAAATACTGTGGCAAAAGTAAAATGTAATTTACCAGCCAAAAATATCACCAAAAGCATTTCCTAAAGTTGCACTGTCCTAGCTGCTGTCCTGCTATAAGATATTTGCGTTGGTTTGTATGTGTTCGTAAAATTGTTATGCAAAATCGGCAAAAAAATTAGGTACTCAATATCGTTATGGGGGTTATGTCAGAGCGATAAGGTTGAAGATCGAGAAACCAGAGCACAATTTATCTGCTATTGATGGCAGACGTTTTACAGAAATCGTAAATAATATCGCAGTGTACTTTTTCACTCAGTAACTTTTTAACTCAGTAATAATTCGCCAAAATTTGGAACGACCTGCCTGGGTCTATTTTTCCTGATGAGTTGAACTCTGGAGCCTTTAAAAGTAGAGTGAACAGGTTTCTTTTGGATGGGCGTGTACCATCTTCGTCTTCATCTACACTTTCCATCAGGTGAGATGGAAGTCAAACGCCTATTCCATTACAACAATAAAATAATAATAATAATAATGCCATCAAATTGTTTTTAAAACGTTGGAATATTAATTACGCATATATAATGAGATCATAATAAATAACCATGAACATAAAATAAAAACCTTAAAGAAAACAAAAGAAAAGCGGCCAAGTGCGAGTCGGACTCGCATATGAAGGGTTCCGTAGCAGCAAGTAACATCATATAAAATTTCTTGTAGTTCGTTGTAACTTTGATCGATGTTTTAATAATAGTGTATTTAATGAATGAAAGGTAAATTGCGGTTTACGATTTATGACGTATTAAAAAAAATACTAACTAGACCTCGTTCAAACCAATTTTCGTTGGAAGTTTGCATGGTAATGTACATAATATATTTGTTTAGTTTTATCATTCTCTTATTTTAGAAGTTAAAGGGGGGGGGGGCACAATTTTACCACTTTAGAAGTGTCTCTCGCGCAAACTATTCAGTTTAGAAAAAAATGATATTAGAAACCTAACCATAGACGTTTGAAGACCTAAACGTACGTTTTGATGAAAAAAAATTAGTTGAGTTTAAGTTCTAAGTATGGGGACCCCCAAAATTTATTGTTTTTTGTCTATTTTTGTGTAAAAATATTAATGCGGTTCACAGAATACATCTACAAACCAAGTTTCAACAGTATAGCTCTTATAGTTTCGGAAAAAAGTGGCTGAGACATACGGACGGACAGACAGATATGACGAATCTATAAGGGTTCTGTTTTTTTTCCATTTGGCTACGGAACCTCTAAAATGATTTTAATTTAATAACATGACACTAAAACATGCATCAAAAATGTTGCACCAGCGATAGTGGAATGACCCAGCTGTTGATTGTCGGTTGCTGTTTTTTTTTTTAATTCCACTATTTTCTATTAAATATTTTTCAAAAAAAGAACACAACAATGAACTGCACTACACCGTAGTTACTTAAAGGTCACCTCACCGCTTCCTACTGCTCTAAATGTTGTGGGTTCGATTCCATTAATGAACAACACAATTTGTTATTAAGAGTCTAGGTTTTCTGTATGTTCATTTCATGTACATCTGTATAGTTTACCGAGATAAAGAATATGGGAAAAGTCGGTACCGAAAATTTATCAGCATTATGTGATAAGCAAACTTTTGTATTTTCCGTATAATTGTATTTTCCATTCTGGGAAGACATGCACCCTCTGCTACACAGTGAGTGACGAAGTAAGTTGTAGCACAATATATATTTCAGCACTGTACAGCACTGAACACGTAGCACCGCGAGTCCAGTCCCGCCCAGACAGCGACACAGTTCAGTCGACGCCCAACCAATGCCTCCGAACTCCCGTTCACGAGTCAAATTAAAATACGTACTCTAAACAATTTAAAAAAAAAGTCCATTTAACAAATGGGATAAATAATCTCTAGTGTTTAAATTTCGAACAGTGACTTAAATAAATTAAAAAAAGAACATTTAGTGGTGATCATTTTAGTGATTATATTTTTTAAGTGTGATATTAGTTTTAGGAACTTTTTAGTGTTAGTTTCTATTAGTTAGTAGATATGGAAGAACAAGGAGGTGAGTGACTTAAAAAAATATATTACATTCTATTTTTAAAATTGGACTTTTTTTATTGTAAAGTCAGGCAGAGAATACACCATTTTTTTTACAACGACGTATGTCATCCGATTTTTGCTGAGTTATTGAAGTTTCGTATTAATATTTATTCGAGTACTAAATATGTCTATATCTCCTTAATGTATGCATAAAGGTTACCGTTAACATAATTTGAAGGACTCGAAAACGGCCTCGTAAAAGAGATTGAGTGACGTCATACTCACCCCACCCTGTTGCTCTTTTAATTGGACTTAAATGAAAAAAGTGAAGAATGTCATGATTTTGCTTTCAGCATTTAAATGAACTTCGTAATAAAATATTTGAACACCAGGAGTGTTCTCCTATGGGACACTATTACGCCATAATTATGATTATATCACTTGGGACATAGGACTAACCAAGTAATGAACGCTAACTATTTTGTTTGACTTTTATTTAATTTCCTTATTTATCATGTTACTAGTGGTGTAATACGAGTCATATCATTTATTTATTTTAATTTATTCGAATTCCTAAGATGATAATAATGCGAAATTTTCGCGTTACTTGCATTGAAATTTTGCTATTATAGTGAGAATATAGGGAAGTCCTATTTTAGAGAATAAAATTATGTATTGATTATTAACAATACTTAAAAAACTAAATATTTAATTATTAATAATTAAACTACACAAAATGTATTTAATTATTAATAATTAAACTACACATTAATAATAACTATTTTTTTTCATATTTTGATTTATTTTATCAGTTTTACTTTTTTTATACTTAACATTTCTTTCTTTCTCTCAAACGAGGTCGGCAAATAAGTATTTTATAAATAATGTCAGACTTTTAGCGTGTTGTTTTTGCATTTGTCTCTTGGGAGCTTGCCATAATCACTGCGATTGGCAGCTGATGATCGCCATAAGTTATAATTATCAAATATTTCGTACCTACGTACCAATTTACGAATATTGCTATATTGTCGAAGTTTGTGATGTCACTTGAGATTTTTTTTAAGCCAGCTTAGTTTAATTGTTTTTTTTTTCATATATTGTTTTTTATAGTGACATAGTGACTTGACCCAGCCTAATGGGAAAGACGAGTAGAATCCAAAGATGTTCAGGCCACAACATTTGCTGCGAATGCCAACAATGGCGGCCCACACTATGGTGGCTTAGTGAGATGCTTTTTCACGCCCCGTTTAAAGGACCCGGGATCATATTAGGAAATAAACACGTGAGCTGGTACTTGATTGGCTTACTTAATCATTGGCATAGGTCTACATATAGTTTTTTTGTGTATGTCATAGAAAAGAAAATATTCTTTTTATAGACAATGATTATTTTGAACGTACTTATGGAAGATTCTCGAAATTCAAAGTAGTCGAGCCACACAAACACACGAATGGACCGACTCGGCATCTACTACTCTCACACAGAAGATTAACTTACATGACAGCATCGTTGGTGCGAGATCGGACGCCTAATGATGGAGAAACATCTCACTAGGTCACAATGCAGAATTGTCTGCTTTTACAATGAGAACTGTGACCTCTACGCTTAGATTCTCATGATTTCTATCAGGCAGAGAAGAGTCTCTTTGTCCAACTTTATTGTCCAACTTTAGTATTGGTCTCGAGGAAATAAATAAGTGATGCTATTCGAAAAAAATAATACTCAAACTATACGTCGGGGTTCCAGGGACTTCCTTTCGAAGGTATATCTGGTTCCACAGCTCATAGTACCCGAGACGGCGTGCGGTTTTAGTCAGTTCGAGTGCGACCACCGGTGGTGGTATATCCGTGAGGAATTTCTGCACGAAAAAAAAGCGGTGTCAGGCATCACCACACGTCTCGCGGGATTGAGGAATTATTACGAAACTTTAATTGCAACGCTATTTTCACGACTTTTTTTTGCAGGCAAGGAAAATTGAACGCAAAATGATGTTTATTGGTGTCATCGTTCATAATGATTACTGTAATCGTAGTCATAGAAGTAATTCAATTGTATTGCAATCTAAGGAAAGACATTTAATTGGTCATTTCTGATTTTTGGTTTTTATTATTACTTTTCCTACTAACTTGACTTCCTTAAGGTTTTCATCTAAGAACTGGCTGAGCCCAGCCGTTTACAACCACAATTGAGGGTAACTCATCCTCCTAGCCATTATCCCAAGTTTATTTGGGGTCGGCTACTAGTTCAACCGGTTTTACCTGAAATTCAGTTTTTCCACGGAACGACTGGCATCGGACCTCCGCAACCCTAAGGGAGAACTGAAATTCGAAGATTGAACTAGTTGTCAGTATATTTGAGGGCACTGACTTCCCAATAACGATTGCCATAGATGTTCATGACAACCGGGACCGACGGCTTTACGTGCTCTCCGAGGCACGGGCGTAAATCACCGCTAAACTTCCAAACTCCGGGCAGCTATTAGGAATATCCTAAGAAAATCCCAAAAACACTTTTTGGCCCGACCCGGGATTTGAACCCGAGACCTCTTGATTAGCAGTCGTATACTCTAACCACTAGACCAACGAGGCAGTAACAATTGAGGGTAACTGATGATATAAAATGAGGGGTAACTTAGGCTCAGTTATCTACGGGCAGATAAAGTCCTATCAAAATTGATTCAGCTGTTTGAGACATTAACCGTAACAAAAATACAGACAGAGAGACAGACAGACATAAAATTTAACAAAAAATAATTTTGATGTAAGTAAAGTTTAAGCTTTCATATGATATGCATTTAGTAAAAGCCATTCATTTCAAATTACTCGTACAAACGGACAATTCAATTTTATTTATTTGTGAGTATTGACGCGTGATGGGCCTGATCGTATAGTGGTTATAATCCTGACTGCTAAGAGGTTCAATTTATACTACCCGACTACTATATAGTTTTTTTTTAGAATAACATCTGTTGCCCGCAGCTCTGCTCGCGCCCTAGGGGTTTAAAAAATAGATGTTAGGCGATTCTCAGACCCACCCGATATGCACACAAAATTTCATACAAATCGGTCAAGCCGTTTCGGAGGAGTATGGGAACGAACATTGTGACACGAGAATTTTATATATTAGACTAGCTGATGCCCGCGGCTCCGCTCGCGTTTTAGAGGTATCAAAAATAGATGTTGGCCGATTCTCAGACCTACTGAATATGCTTATTAAGTTTCATAAAGATCGGTCAAGCCGTTTCGGAGGAGTATGACAACGAAAACTGTGACACGAGAATTTTATATATTAGATTAATTTATAACATAAAAACCATGAAATATATGTTATTATCTTTTTAGAGAGTAGCTCGATGATCAGTGATAGCCGCGAATAAATTCCAAGGTTAAACAATCCTAGCTAGGTCATTACATGGATGGGTGGGTCTTAACACATTGCGACTCCTATGTACCATAGAGGTAAAGCAACTATGTTTAAGTAGATTGTACACACTTTTTTTTATTTTTAAGTTTACCATAGTGACTCCACTTTGCCTGATGGAAAGCATGTGTGGAGTGGAATTCAAGAGTTTTGCTCACCATACTCAATGTGCAGATAATGCAGCATGGTGACCCACACTATGGCGGCCTATAGAAATGTTTCTGCGTCAGAAGCCGGATTAAGAATACAAAGTGTCACCACCCCTATTCATTCCATGGGTGTCGTAAGAGGCGAGTAAAGGAACAAAATAAGCAGCTAACATCACCGCCAAGAGAAGGAACACTTGAAACGAACCCTTTTTTTTTTTTTTAATGTGTGAAAAATCATCATGGACCGTCACCCCACCGGGGGTTACGGCGGGGTGGTGTGTCGGACTTGAACCGACTAAAAAACACACAGTGTGCCCTCTCCGCGCTTCTCCGTTTAGGAGGGGTAGAAGTCCAGGGTGGGATCTCCTTCTGAACTTCTCCAGCGCCTGCCCGCTCCTGATGCGGGCACCGTCTCTGTACGACGAACCTCTCTTAGGCGGCGTCCGGCACACACCGACGCCGCCCCCTCGCGGCTGGCCACATAGTGCGGGTGGAGGGAAAACCCGTCCCGTCCACCCGCGCCTACACTCAAGGCGGCATGAGGCGCAGATGTTCGCGCCTCCGCCGCCCGAGTCGCCGGCGGCGAATCTGGTCCGATTGGATGTCGTCCTCCCGGGCCTTCTCCGCCGCCTCCTTCTGCGTGATTACGTCCTCGCAGACTTGAAACGAACCCTATACCAACCCGTCTGGCCAGTGTGGTATAGTAGGCCAAAACCTCCTTTCTAAGGAGAGGCCTATGTCCAGCAGTGGACTGTAAAAGGCTGTTAATGTTGCTGATGATGATGTCACTGAGCCTCTGGTCTTGCAATCGCCAATGAAACATGACAGCGCGAATGCTGTCATTTCAGATGGTCTTCTGTGAGAAGACAGTACCGCTCCGGCCGAGCATAGGCTCCACTACCTTTGGTGTAATTTAATCTTTATCTTTATATATATAATTCTTCTGTGAGTGTGTATATCACTGAACTTCTCTCAAATGACTGCACCGATTTTGATGAAATTTTTTGTGTGTGTTCAAGAGGATCTGGGAATGGTTTAGATTCGCAATTGGACCCGGTAGGTGGCGCTGCGATCAAGTTCTGGAATTTTAAAGTTGGGCGGTACGAAGTTCGCTGGATCAACTAGTATTTATATAAAAGTATAAAATGTATTTCATGTTTATCACAATGAAGTGTTTCTTGAGAGTCGTCTGGCAATCGAAGTGATTTCCAAAGGGTTTCTTCATTACTTATGCGATACTGAACCCTAAAAACAGTCTCAAGAACTATAAATAAACATTGCATTTGAAGGTCATTTTATATCATTTAAATGTATGACAAGACAAAATTAGTACATTCTAATTTAGTTTAAGACAAAAAATAACTGCAATTTCATTATCAAAAATCAATTTATACGCAACTTCTTGGTCGAGTAGTTTCAATAGTGAAGATCTTCTGATGTTCGGTCGAGGATCGATCAAGATTTAGTTTTTAATCGACTAATTAAGAAGAGGTTAGAGGTAGTAGATCTACATTGATTTTAGCACGATTCGGTCGTTGCGACCGGGGCTGTATTACCCTCACATAGAAAACTCTATAAAGGACAACACGTGCTGGTCTCGGAAGCCACCGCTTCAGAGTGGTTGACATACGCTCTCGAACTAAACGGTTCGGCTCTTCCTTTCTATGCCGAGCAGTTAAAAACTCTCTAGCAGCGCATGTATTTTATTCCTTCTATGACCCCGGGTCCTTCAAGCGGGGCGTGAAAAAGCATCTTACTAGGCCGCCATAGTGTGGGTCACTGTGCTGCACTGTCCGTTGTGGCAGTGAGGATGGTGGCCTCCACTTCTGGATTCTGTTCATGCTTTCCATAAGGCAGGGCAGAGTCATTTTGGCAGCTAATATAAAAAAAAAACAACTAAGTGACAGTATTGGCGTTTCGTTGGTGAGTATGAGACTAGAGGCTCGGTGATACAGAAGTATCTGATCGTGTGGGTCACCATGCTGCACTGTCTCTAGTCACAATGAGAATGGTGACCCATACACTTGGATTCTACTCAAGTTCTACATCTGGCAGAGTACATTATTATGGTAGGCTTAAATACAAGAAAAGGTTCTTAGAACCTTATATATATAAGTTTTGGTTATGGCTTAGAAAAGTTTAAAATATTTTTTTTACTGTAAAAGTAAGAGACCTTTTGTTCCCATACGAGAATCGAATACAAGACCTCAATACATAACGTACCTTAGACCAGTAGGAAATATTAAAAATGCTGTACAAAACGCATTTGCAACCAATACGATAAAATAATTGCCTTGAACACGAGTACTTTCAAGTTGGCTGTAATATTATCAAGCGACAATATCAGCCCTAACAATGTGTAATTAGCTTTATATTATATAGATACGTTTATCAGACAATACTTCAGTGATAGCTGTGATAGAAAGTAATATATGACGTCAGTACAGTTAGCTGTAATATTTGTTAGTTATCATCCATTAGTTGCGTAGTTATGAACTTCTCATCATCATCAGGTCAGTTGAAGTCCACTGATAGACATAGGCCTCTCCCAAGGCTTTCCACACAGTCTGGTCTGCTGTTTTTTGCATCCAGTCGTCGCCGGTCCTCGTATACAACTCGTCCCTTCATTTGACTAGGACGCTCGACTTTAACTATAAGGTTTTGTAAGTTGTAGCTTTTGCTTCAAATTTTGAGTGTTTTACTGTCGGTTTTTTCGTCATTTTCCTTTAGTGGTCACCGTCTGCGGTGGCGTCTGTCGATTTAGCTCTTTCCCCTAATATGCTGGGTGTATATGAGGGGAAAGAGCTGGTAATCCCCGGGTGCTGGTTGTGAAGACTGGATGGGATTATTCTGCTGACTTTGACCTTTGTAGGTAGTAAGGTCAAGCCTTTTGCTCTAAACATTCGTCATATTTTAATTTTTTGTTTCGTTTATGTTGTTATATAAGGTTTACTTACATATTATGTACTTTGTGCTTTCTCTTACAATTAATGCAATAGTGTGCTGCTGATAAACATACCTACTTACACATTCCTACATATACGTAAATTTATAGCTAAACTAAACACAGACGAAACTAAACAAAACTCAAAATTATTTGCCCTTGATGGCAAACGATCAAATATCTCAACACTCAGAATCACAATCCACCAAAGTCACAACCCTATCTCTTGGTCGAATTCGTTCATCACATGGTTTACTAACCTCATAATTAGTGTCATTACTCCGTTCTGTCATCAAATGTGACCTCACCATATCGCGTGTAAATATCCAGACGATGTTGACATAACCTCTCCCAATACTGTTATAAATAATTATAATAAAGTTGAATCACCGTTTGTTATTTTGTAATAAATAAGTCCTTTTAATTACAAAACACTTTGGAACGTTTTGATTACTTAAAGATGGCTCGTCTTTGTAGCTATGTGACAGGGCAGGCATTAGAGTAACCGATATAGCACGGAGAATGATACAGGATATCTTTGATGCTCACTGAGGCCACTAAGGCCCACACATTCGATCGCTTAAATTAAATTATTATTACATTATTTGACTGCACGGTTGGCCTAGTGGCTTAAGCGGTCGCCACGCCGCTTCCTACTGCGCCAAGTGCCGTGAATTCAAATCCCACGTAGAATAACACTTTGTGTGATTCACAATTTGTTGTTCTGAGTTTGTGTTCTTTGTGTCCGTTTCATGTATGTTTGTAAAGTCCCCCGCGACACAGGAATATAAATTCCTAATGCGGGAGTTGTCTTTTTAAAACAAAACAAAAAAAATATCTCAAACCAGGGGACGTCTACTACTGATAAAGTAACTCTGTCTGTCTGTCTTTCATGACAAAACTACTAAACTGATGTAAAGGACATTCGGTACATATGTATATAGTTTAGAGCTCGAGAAAGGACATTAACCGTGATTACCGACATACAGGCGGCCGGAGCCGTGGGCGAAAACTAGTCCTACTTAATATTATAAACGCGAAAGTTTGTGAGTATGTATGTATGTAAGTTTGTTGCTCTTTAACGCAAATACTACTAAACGAATTTGGATGAAACTTTACTGTAATTTAGGCTAAATATCAGAATAACATATAGGCTACTTTTTAATGCAATAATCGAAATACACGCGGGTGGAGCCGCGGGCGAAAGCTAGTCTTATACAAAACTTATCTTAAAACTAAAAGTATCCATATTTAATATTATTTAACATCCTTTTTGTTTGCATGCTAACTCACATTTAAAGATCATTACTCATCTTCAAAGAGAATAATTACAAAATGTAACCAATACAATACTACTCTAAAAACTCTTTCAAGGTTTTTTAACTAAATTTGCATTAAAATTACTTTTCCTGTTGAAATATGGTTCCATTTAACTAATAACGTTTGTTCAGGACATACATATTGGTGCCTGTATATTGTTCCTGCGATGACGGGGATTAGAACAGGGAGTGTCACTACCCCTATTTATCCCGTGAGGGTCGTAAGAGCCAAATAAGGGTTTAAACTATGCAGGACATCACTCCAAAGAGGGAACTTAAAAAAAACTCTAAATAAATCCGTCTGGCTAAAACCTTTTTTCTGGGGGAGAAACCTATTCAGCAGTGATCTGTGGACTGTTAAATGCTATTGTTGTGCTGCTAATTCTGTACAATACTAAACAGTACGATTTCTTATAAACACAATTATACACATTCTCACACTGAGCCACGCTTAGCACCAATGGGCCGGCTCGACCAGGGCAGTACTACCCTTACACAGCTGACCATTCTAATAATGACAGCATTCTTGCTTCCGTATTTCGTTGGTGAGTGTGAGACTGGAAGCCCAATCATTCTGCATCATTCAGATGCAGAAACATCTGACCAGGCCGGTGAGGGTAGGCAATGCCGCATGCTATGGGTCACCATGCAGCATTCATGCACCTTCCCTTACACTCATGCTTTCCATCAGGCAGAGTAGAGTCACTTGGGTAGGTCTAAATATAAAGAAAATGCATAAAGTAGTAAAAAGACCAGCAAATCTAGATGTTCTAGTTTAATCCTCATCTTATTCTTCAATTAAAATTAACTCCCGTTAAACTTTTAACTTAATATAATATGATCATATTGAACATAACAATTCCAAGATCATACGATGTGTCAGCGTTCTGATCAATTAGATTTTTCTAGACTTCTGCAGTGACACAAATTGCACAAAACAATTCATATACATCCAGTATCCAGACGGTACCAATTTGTTAGAAAAACAATTCAGTTGTTAACCAGATACAAACAATCACCAATCGCATCAATCAAGTACTAACACGAACTCAAACAAAAATCCGCTTCAAACTGCTTCGAATCGGTTAGTACACTTCTACATGCTTCCATAAGTTGGTCGATATTGCTGTCAGTTTTACCACGATTTAGTAGGACTAGAGGATAACTTGTAGACTAATACAGCGATGGATAATTGTATATTGCTGATTGTTCAAAACCTGGATGACTTGATTTCATGTGCACAATCAGTAATGACTTTGGAATTTATTGACACTTGCTTAAGGATGTAATAGTTGCCTTTCTTTTAGCAGTTGTCGATGATTCGCAGAAGATGTTTTCATTTACTACGCATCGAATCTTTTAGAATTTATTTTCTTTTTACACGCTTTATATTAGCTTCACCTGTATGTTTGTATGTTTGTAAACGACTCCTTTGGGCGCGATTTTGACCCACTTCAAACGGTCAGATTTCGTTCAAACTTTGTAGATTTATCGAGGACCGATGACAACACATTATTTCAAAAAAAAAGATTAAAAAAAAAACTTTTTTAGTCTAGAAAAAAAATATAGTTTTAAAAAACTAAACAAACACGCTTTTAAACTAAAAATTAGAAAATAATTTTAATGTAAGAAAGCGTGGGGTGCTTTCTGAAAATATTTCAATAACGTCGCGTCGCCCCACGCTTTGTTACATTAAAATTATTTTCTAATTTTTAGTTTAAAAGCGTGTTTGTTTAGTTTTTTAAAACTATATTTTTTTTATCATGTTAAGTTGTACTTGATAAGTCATAAATATTTTTAAAATAATACAGTCAAAATTTATCATTTTCTAATTTGTGTCGAACATAAATGAAATGAGGGAATTGAATGAATCTTTTTTTTGTAGACTGGATCAACCGAAATCATTTCACGACATATAAGCAATTTTTCCGTTTCTTTTAAATCTATTGGTAAGGTTATTGGTTGTCTAATCTTCTCCTGTCCCAAAGGGGACTAAGATTTATCTCTTCAGTTGCAGGTGCCTATTGACCCCGACAGTTATTTACTGTAGGTATACCATTAATATGGGCAGGAAAATTACTATGTTGAATGCTCCCATCAGATTTGTAATAGCATTTAGTATTAGCTTATGAGTTTACATTCGGAACAATGCTTATTATGGTAACTGACATTGTCATATTTGAAGATCTGGTTTTTTCCACTTCGTTACAATTGTTTTCATTTTTGGCTTAAATACTTTTGCGTGTGTAAGATATACATTGCAATTAAATTTTATTGGTGTTGATGCAAGTGACATGGGTTAATCAAAGATTAAAGGAACAATGCCGTTTCTGTTACTGAGTTCGGCAATAGTTTTAATTGGATTGTTTGTGTGAGCGTCTGTTGGTATCATTGTTCCTATCATGTATGTACCGTATTTCGTGTGTTTTTTTAACAGTAAGGATCAAATAATGGTGGCTATTAAAAGTAATAAATATTGTAGTTGTAGCAGCTTTTTAGATATCAATTTAAGTAGTGTTGAGAAATAATTGGTGTTTTGCAATTTTCAGATAGTAGGTTTGACGTTAGACTACTATTGTCGTTATCATTTCAACGGTCTTCTAGGTTGCTTCTAGAGCTTACATTGTGGTTTGTTTTCCTGCTCTTTCTTTTGTACTTTACCGGTCTTCAGCATCCCTGGTACCGAGACCATTAGCTCGCATGTCACCCTTTTTGAGGTCAAGCCAGCACTCCATGGGTCTACCCCTTCTACCGGAGGTCCGGGTGGAGGTGGCATGGTCAGATATTTGGTATCCCCGTAGTCAGGCGATAGTCGTAAAACGTGGCCACAATATGAGCCATCAAATACGTTCGGCAATATACAAAGGGATGGTTTTATCGCTTAAATCAATATCTCGTGAAAGCAATCTTAGCGTGGATTAACGCGATTTTCAATAAACTGTCGGTACCCGCTGACGTAAGCAGTGAAGCTTCGAGACACACACTATATACCCGTATTATACATATTTTTATTATTATCAGGACGTGTGCATATACATAGTTTGCTATGATGGATTCTTTTGTTAATTGAATTTTTGAGAGAGTTAAGTTAAAAAGAGGTGAGTTTTAAAACAGTTTATTTCTCACTAATTCCGAAATAATCTTTGAGATAAAGATGATTGTTTGTACTAAAATATCACGCTAAATTACAAAGGTTTACTATTACTTCTTTATTTCTCGAATATAGTATTTTTAAACTGTCATATTTGGCAATATGTTTTTCCAAAAATGACTTAGGAATACTGACAATAGTTTTGTCGAAATTTCACAAAGACATTGTTTAAGTACTGTCAACAGCATTTAACATACAGCTGGTGGGCATTAGCCTCTATTTAGAAATATGCTTATGCCACATCGGTTAGAATACGTATTTAAGGTTAACATCTTAACAGTTCAGTATATACAATTTAAGAGTTTATAAATAAAATGTGCGGAAGTGTTAATACACATGACCCAATAACGGTTCAATAGAGATAAGCCAACAAGACTGAACTCAGACTCCGAGTGCCGGCAGACATAATGAGTTAAACAAGTATCGAGTTATCAGACGTATCGATTGTTACTCGATAACTAAAACCATTCAAGAGTAGCTCTAGATTCAAATTACTGTTTAATAAATGCGTATGACGTGTGTAGGGTAGGTTCTAGTTTAGATAAACTTACTGTGAGCATTGTTGTGGAAATATTTGATTTCTTACACAGTTTGGTTTCTGAATTAATCTAAGATTTTTTCTTACCAAAATGTTTGAATTAAATGGGAAATTTTGAAAAGCAATTTATAAGGAACATTTGTGTTAGATGATTTGAAAATGGATATTGTCTGGGTGAGGACCAGTTTAAACAATTTAAAAAAGCTCCGAGTCGCATAGAAAGCTAACTCCGAAGTTATAGGAACCTGAATTGGTTTTTACCGAGAAGTCTTCTTTTTTTCTGTAGACATTTTATCTTGTTGTGGTTTAATAGGATTATCTTAAATGTAACATAATATGTATGTATTGATGTATTATTAATATGGACGAATGACTTCGTCAGAATTGTGCTTCATTCAAAATCCCGATTAGTGGATTATCCTAGCCTTTGGCCTAGTGTTTAAGCGGTCGCCACTCAGTTTTTTTCTGCGTAAACTGTTGTTAGTTCAAGTCATACATGGTACAACACTTTCTGTGATCTACCAATTTTTATACTGAGACTGAACGTGTTTTGTGTCCGTTTCATGTTTGTTTGTAAAGTCCCCCCGCGACACAGGATTTACGACGCAACATAGGTAGTAGATTGATGGGCTCCCATGTCCAGCTGTGAACATTTTAAACCTGACGTAATACTGGAGCAAGCTATGTAGGACAACATATAAAGAGATAGAAAACTTGAAACAAACCCGCTGGTTTGGTATTTTTTTCTATTGAAGCCTGCAAAAGTGACTCCACTCTAGTTGATGGAAAGCTAGAGATTATGATGATACACATATAACATGCAATAGTTAATTTGTTCAACGTCAATATCCATTAAGAGTGCAAACACAACAGTGTACATTGTACCATTGTATCACAAATAATGACTAGTGATATCTAGATGCACAGACAACTATTATCAATTGATATTATTTTTATCGCCATTTTTCATCGGATGCAAATTGATAGGTCAAATGCAATAATTTATGTAATATTTTTGTATTTACTGTGATTAAATCGCGCGACTGTTATAGAAGTCTAGATTTTACGATCTAAAATAGAATGGAATACAATACGGAAGAGCAGATTGTTATTGTTTCAATTAAACTAATCAATACGTTTTCATGACTGAGTGATGTGACTTGAATGGTCAGAAATAAGTATATTAGAAAAAGTTTTAAAATAACATCAATGGATGAAAAGTTCAGAAGTATCAGGTTATCCTGGTATGGACATGTGATGCGTAGAGAGGAGTAAAATGAAGTGAAGAAAGTTTTAAGTATGGAAATTGACGAGATATGTATAAGAGTAGAGGACGACCAAAGAAAAAAATAATTTACTGCGTGAAAGAGGATTTATCCAGATAAAGAATTAGCAGTGAACTGACTACAGAAAAAGAAAATTCATCGACTGCACGGTTAGTCTAGTGGTTTAAGCGGTCACCACGCCGCTTGCTACTGTGCCAAGTGTTGTGGGTTTAAATCCAATACGGAACACTTTGTGTGATCCACAAATTATTATTCTGAGTCTGGGTGTTTCCCGCGACACAAGAATATATTCCTAATGCGGGAGTTGTCTTTAAAACAAATTATTGCATCAACCCCAAATAAATTTAGGAAGAGCGTAGGGAGATGAGGAGGAGAGCCATGGCGCAGACGGTCTCTTTTAACAAATAAATGGAAGGATAGTTTGGATTCTGGTAACCTTAATCTTCTTCTCAATTTAAGGGTCAGTCCCTTGTCGGTGGAGCAATCGCCACTCCTGTCTATTTTCCGCAATCCGATTGACCTCTTGATAGGCCACGACTCCTACTTTCTCCTTTACTTGTTGTATGTACGCCAATCTAGGCTTTCCGCGTTTTCTTCTACCTTCTATCTTTCCTTCTAGAATGGTTTTAAAAAGGTTGTCGTGTCTTATCAAATGGCCAACCATTTTGCCTCTTCTGTTGTCAACAGTATTCAGAAGTCTCCTTTCTTCGTCAACCATTAATAGGACTTCCTCGTTGGATTCATTCATTTTAACCTTAATCATTCGGTGAAAAATAATTATTAAAAACTTTCTAAACACCAGTTTTAATGGGGTAGTGATATCGCTTTGGTCGAGACGACTTCTTTCTGCAGAAGCGTGGCCCACCCACTATAGTATCTTTTTAATCATGATCAATCATAAACAGTCTTTGATAGTTCACTGCTTCACATAGGCTTCTTCTCCTTAGAAATGAGGTTTCAGCCTTTGGAGTTTGTTTCAAATTTTCCTTTTCTTAGCAGTTATTTTGTACTGCATATTTTGTTTACTTAGGCTACTAACCGTGAGATCTTAGCCTAAGTAAGTCCGTCGTGGTGGCGGAACATCTCAATTTTGTGCGCTATTTAAGCAGCCTACGGGGTTGTGGTATTCCCCGGCGACAGCACGGTTCTACATACATAGTCGTATACAACTACGCACACCACGGAAGTAAAACACGTCGTGAAATGTGCTTAGATTTAGTACCTATATCTGTGCATTCTACAAGAGCTGCTTGCCCGCAACCGCAGCGGACGCGGGTGTAAACCGTGCCATGAGTTCTTAGTCCTAGTCGCCCCATGAGACGAATACGGGTGGTGACACTATATTCTTAATCCCTCACAATACGGATCCTTTTAAAATTATATGTTTGGTGTTTATCACCCGATAAGCGTTAAATACGTTTGCTTGGTTCGTCAACCTCGCATCTGTGTTCTGCTATCGCGACCTAGACAGTTTGTCATTGACAGAGATCGTGGTCGAAAATAGTTCGCGTCCTACTTCTTACTGCGTGTGTCACAAATATATTGTATTTTATGTTTGTGGTCACTGTTGAGAATGCTAGGTTATACTAAACTGTTACAGCGCTAAGTAGGTAAGGTATGAAAGCTTTATCAGGTTAATAAGTTCAGACAATAGAGACTTCCAGTAAAAACTATTTTATATCTGGCGATGACTAGACCATAATCAATCATCAACAGCCTTTAACAGTCCACTTCTGGACATAGGCCTCTCCTTTGAAAGGAGGTTTTGGCCTACTATACCACGCTGGCCAGACGGGTGGGTATAGGGTTTGTTTCAAGTTTTCCTTCTCTTGGCAGTGGTGTTAGCTGCTTATTTTGTTCCTTTAGTCGCCTCTTACGACACCCATGGAATGAATAGGGGTGGTGACACTTTGTATTCTTAATCCGTCTTAAGATAGCAGTCGTAAAGCTTAGTAGGAGGCCTTCGGGCGGCTTAAGAACATCCAACGGTAAGATTACGTAGCCACAATGTGTCTTGCTTGTCTCCAACCCACACTCGGCCAGCGTGGGGACGTATGGCCTTAACCCTCACCTGAGAGGAGACCTGAGCCCCACAGTGGGACGTTGTGGGTTGTTGATGATGAAGCTATAGACTAAGCTCAGACTTAACTTAGAGGTTTTATGAAATTAACGTATTTAAATGCACCTCTGTATCTTCTTATATATAAAATTCTCGTGTCACAATGTTCGTTCCCATACTCCTCCGAAACGGCTCGACCGATTCTTATGAAATTTTAAATGCATATTCAGTAAGTCTGAAATTCGGCTACTATCTATTTTTCAAACCTCTAAGACGCGAGCGGAGCCGCGGGCATCAGCTAGTATCTCTATAGGAATACAAGCATAATTATATGTTTGAACGTTAAAATTGTATATGACTATTAGTCAGTTTATCAGTTGTCAGCAGTTAGTCGCTTATAATTGTAACATGCGACTCTAAATTAGGTAGTTCCTGTAGGATATATCTAATTTGTAATTTGTCTAATGTCTATATAAAATATGAACACTGTTATAAACATACATATTTCTATCGAAATTTTTGAAAAATTATATCCAAACATACAAAATATGTCGTAAGAACGGATTAAGGGAGAGAAGAGAACGGCAAAGAGAAGGCACACTTCAAACAAGCCATATTTTTACATACCCATCTGGCTGGTGTGGTATAGCAGGTTCATAACCTTCTAGATTTCTTAGAAGAGGCCTATGTTTCAAAATTAGATTGGTAAAACCTTTTGATATGAGGTGAGACAAAAAAATGCACGATCCGGGTAGGTCCGAACTTGTCAATCCACCGTATCATCATCATCAACAACCCATAACGTCCCACTGCTGGGCTCAGGTCTCCTCTCAGGAGAGGGTTAAGGCCATACGTCCCCACGCTGGCCGAGTGCGGGTTGGGGACAGGCAAGACACGTTGTGGCTACGTAATCTTGCTGTTGGATGTTCTTAAGCCGCCCGAAGGCCTCCAACTAAGCTTCACGACTGCTATCTTATGATAACAACCGGGACCGACTGCTTAACGTGACCTCCGAATCACGGAAACGCTCATTACATATAATGCCACAAACGGTCACCCATCTAGGTCCGACCGCGCCGTCGTTGCTTACCCTTGGTGATTGTTTCCAATCACCTAAGGCCACTCGGCTATGAGCGCTTCCACCGTATACCGAAGGCTTAATGATGCGAAGCATCTCACTAGACCACCATTCAATGGGGACCACTACTTTTGGATTTTAGTCATGCTTTCCATCAGACAGAGTAAAGTGATTTTGTTAGGCTTAAATATATCTAAAAAAACAAACTAGTTCAGTCCAAACAAGAGACAAATTACTTTTATCGTTTCTCACGTGTCGTTTCCCTCAAATGATTGTATGAAGTGTTTTTCGGTCAAAAGTTCATTCATTCGTGTTAAATATTGTGATAAACAAATACCTATTACATACATATTACAATTATTGCGATGTTTTTAATAATTTGCAATAATAACATTAATGAAGTTTTCAACATCATCAGCCTCTTGCAGTCCACTGCTAGACATAGGCTTCAATTAATACACACCACTCTGATCAGATTTGGGCTTTTCGCATCCAGCTCCTGCCCGCCATCCTACCTCCACTTGGCCTGTGGACGTTTGCCTAGATGGGGTCTCCACTCCCGAACTCTTCTACTCCAACGGATGTCAATTCTGCTGCCAATATGGCCTACTGCCACTTCAGCTTGCTAATACGGTTCGCTATGTCGATGATTGTGATGATGATTAAATGTTTTATGTCTAAATAAAAGTATTTGTAGTTTATAGTCTCGATTGTCAGCACTTGGTGGAACTTTTTATAATACATTCTTGAAATTAAACTCACTCACTTTTATTTCAACTCCAAGTGAGTTTAAATTCAAGAATGTAAACGTATTTGTGTTTTATCAGTACTGTGAGTTTTTAAATACAACAAGACATGGCATTTATGAGCAACATTGTGCAAATTGAGTTTGTGTCACAATTTTCACGTAGCTTTCCACTCACGTTATCAAATTGAATAAAAGCTTAAATATAAGACCTCATTCCAGGGAACATTCTTCGACTAAAATAAATCATTTGCCTAAATCAGAATCAGTGATATAAAGTAGAAAATATTATTTAACTTATGAAAGGAAAAAACGAAAGTTTTCAATCAATCATCATCAGCTTATCGCAGTCCACTTCTGGACATAGCCCTCTCCCATTGCACACCACTCAATATCTGCCATATTAACAAAATATCAGAAAATCGGTTCACTATAACAGATTGAAACAAACATTTTTAAACTTTCGACCTAGTTTTTTTTTCTGCAGTTGAATCTTAAATAATTGTGGCACATTAGTGAAATTTTAGATTGATAATACGAGACTACTTACATAAAAACCACCTGTTGCCGGTATCCATTTAGGTACCCTAGATTCCTAAAGCACCAAATGCTGCACTCTATTTTATTGTCTACAAGAAGTCGACTTTACTTATTTGTTTATAATAATTTAATCGAAAAGTAAATCGTTTTAATTCTAGAATGTGTTCTCTTTAGAATTTAAGGCAGTATAGACGAATTCGCATGATTCTAGAATTCGTGTAATTTTTTTTCAAGACTATTTATAAATAGAGTGAAATGGGCGGGCGCATATTCCGATGCTTATGGTCTGGAATGTGGGGTGAGGCAGGGTGGATTGTGTTCCCCTCGTTTGTTCAACCTCTATATAAACAAACTGATTGAAGAACTTAGTAGCACTAAGATAGGATGCCACGTAGATGGTGTTTGCATAAACAACATCAGCTATGCTGATGATATGGTGTTACTGAGTCCTTCTGTTGGCGCGATGAGGAAACTCCTCAAAATTTGTGAAACCTATGCGGTGTCGCATGGGCTCAGGTACAACACCGATAAGAGTGAGTGGCTTGTTTTTAAGTCAGGTAGCTTTACGTACAAACAGCTGCCGGAACTCTCACTCTCGGGATCTCCTCTAGGTCGTGTTCAGAGGTTTAAGTACCTGGGCCACTGGGTCACCGATGATTTAAAAGATAATGTGGACATAGATAGGGAGCGCAGATCGCTGGCTGTCCGCTGCAATATGCTGGCCCGCAGGTTTGCGCGATGTAGTAACAGTGTAAAAATTACGTTGTTTAAAGCCTATTGCCAATCATTTTACACCTGCAGCTTGTGGTCTAGGTTTACACAGGGGACATACAGCGACCTGCGAGTGCAATATAACAATGCATTCAGGGTGCTTTTGGGATTGCCATGGAGGTGTAGCGCGTCAGGCATGTTCGTGGAGGCTAATGTCGACGGTTTCGCTGCAATAATGCGGAAGCGTTGTGCTTCCATGCTGGCGCGCCTCCGTTCCTCCTCTAACAGCATCCTGAATGTATTTTCAGATAGGTGGGACTCCTCCCTTATGACAAGGTGGTTGTATGTCCACACTTGTTAATTTGTTGGTATGTACTTATATATGTTATATTTTTAATGTATGTACTTATATGTTATATTTTAATGTATGTACTTATATATATATATATATTTTCTATACTAACACTAGGTTAAGTCAATGTAACTAACACAGTATGGATTCAAGGTCCGAAATAAATAATTTGAATTGAATTGAATTGAATAACTTGTCAGGGTTGGATGTGAAATACTATAGTTGTATTTATGAGAAATTAAAAACATAATAAATTAATAATTAATTTATCCATGTGCCTCCTAAAAGTCTTTTTAAAATGATTTATTGAAATTTAATACATTTATAATGACTTGAGCTACCTGATCAATTCGATAGTTTAATATTAGTGTAATATTAATATATATACACATAATATACTTATACTTAAAGTGAAAAATAATCGTTATTGTGAATCGACTCTGTAGTGTGCCTTGTCAGAGTCCCATGTCCAGCAGTGGATTGCTACGGGCTGATGATGATGATGATTGTGAATGCACTTAGTGAGCAATAAAATAAGTGTTAGTCACCCGCAATTATATTGAGAGTACTAAGCGTGCACGTCATCGGCTCCTCGCTCAACAGGTTGGCTGAGCCGTCTGTCAACAGCGGTGGCCAGCGCCACGCCATACATTTCACTTCGGAATACATATATGGTGATTCTGCCTAACATGTCCGTTCCCTGAGTACCCTGAATAGGTACGAGACGTGTTAATGATCTGTGTACAGAGATTATTCCCCCTAGTCTAGTTGCAAACATTTTTCTTGTTTTATTCTGTTCTCTAGTTTCTTTGGCTAATATTATGTTTTGATCACGTGAATGAGTGACATTAGCCAATGAAACGAGAATAGAATTAAAAAGAAAAACGTTTGTTACTTGCCTAGGGTGTCAGGAATGCCAGAGTTTTTCCTTCCGAGGGTGCACCTGGTTCCCCGACTTCTAGTGCCCGAGAAGGCGAGCGGTTTTGGTCGGTTCGAGACGAACATAGCCACAATTGTGTGGCATTTGGAGGATTTCCGTACGGGAAAAAGAAATAGGGCAGGAATGCACTAAGTGCTTTATTACGTACGTGCAAAAAACGAATTGCGGACTTCGGGGGAGTTGCTTTCTCCCTTCTAGGTCTTAGACCTTTTTATATTCAACTCCTTCTATGGGTACAGTTGTTCAGTTTCATGTGTGAAATAAATTCGGTTGGTAGAAAAGCTTTGGGTATGCGATCAACACTTCCTTGCACCTCTTCATATCCTATTTACACAAATTCTTGTGAATGAATATATCCCAATATTATCGCAACATTTCCTTATCAATATCGATTCGTGGTATGTAATGTTTATCTCGTAGATCAATTGTTGGCAGCGGTGCTAATGTATTTATATTTTGTTGGCAGAGACTAAGGAGCGCATGCAACGCGCGCCCTTCGAAACGGCCCTTCATCATGCCGGTGAGTACATAATATTATTACCAAAACATTACGTAGATAACGATTATATACTTATTACAATAAGTAATGTTTTTTGAATTATTATGGATTATTTTGTCGTGTTATTATGCAAATGTCCCATGGTCTACAGCAACATGAATTTTTTTCAGTCAATTTTAAGTAACGTAGAGAAATATAACTACTTTTCAGCTCCATTCTAGAGCTGAAAAAAATTATATCCATTCCTAAGTAGATTTTGTTTATGTAGAGGAGAGTGCGGGAAGCTATTTTCTTTTAAATATGCATAAATTACATTAAATTATTAAATAAAACTTAACGCACATGTATTTAACACACATGCAAAGATACTCTTTTGTTAAATAAACATTGTAGCGTAGCCTTCGCGAAATCCGTGATTATAGAAGTATATATATAGAAGTATATATTACAGAAGTATATATAGTAAAGCGTTTGAAAATAGAACCTTAATAATGCTGTCACTTATAATTCAAATTAATAATGGTCGGATTTTCACCAGTTGGTGACCACTAGTAATCATAATTATACATATTGTGTCTAGTCTAGGTAAAATATACTTGCATCGGTAACGCAGTGGTTGGTGTATGCGAGTGCTGATCAAGAGGTCTCGGGTTCGATTCCCGGGTCGGACCAAATATTTGTATGTTTCAGAAATATTTCTTTCGGTTTGCTTTGCTTTGTGTGTTTTCTATTTATAATATGTATGTATCTACAAAAAAAAGTATGTTTATGTATTTATGTCAGTTATTTAGTATTAGTACCCATAATACAAGCTCTGCTTAGTTTGGGACTAGATGGCATTGTGTGTAAGCTTTCCGAAATTAATGTCCGAAACGAGAGAAGATTAATGACGCTGTTCTAATGTAATGATAACATTGACATATGTTTACCAGAGTTAAGACTTAATCCACTTAGTACTTAATCTACTAAGTTATAAAAAAGTTTCGTAACATGTTTAAATGAAACCATATAACTGGACATAATTTGACCTTCTGGCTACACAATCAAATTTTTTTCTGCTTCGCAAAACTAATCTGCAGAAATAGTTATAGCCAATTTTTGATCCGATTTGACTTTCAAACCTCCAAGAGCGCTCTTCAACGCTTCAAAAGTCGGCAATGCACTAGTGATTGAGTTGTAGGCATCCCCGTCTACGGCTTAACGTCTTGTGCTTTTCTATTATGGTATCCAAACACGTTCAATCCACAACAGCAACAAGATTCACGATACACTCGTGAATGACGCCCTTAGAGTACTCTCATTCAGAATCAGGAGATAGAATCCAAATAGCATCACTTACTCTTGGTGAAGAGAGTAAGTGATCCTCTGTATGATATTACCCCGATAAAGCAGCATATTTTCAACAACAACCCAATGCTGGGTACGGGTCACCTCTCAGGACCTATTTTATCCAGGCAAAAAGCTTGCTTCTACTCAAATAAATTACCTTTTTTCTATATCCAGCAGTGGACTATTAAAGGTCATTAATGATGTAATGGTTCTCCTATTTCCAAACAGTATAACTGAACTGTAAAAAGGCCGTAAGTCGTCTGGAACAAAGATGGACACTTCTATCAAATGACCCATCTGCTCCATGGACCATTATGACATATATCCTAAAAAGAATATGGTCTAGTAATACATCATACTTTAAGCATAATTAATTTGAAAGAGATATTCAGTGAGCTATCACATCGATCGATCATATAACGTTAACATCATACCTTGACAGATCGTGGGCGAGGTGGAGGGAGAGGTTCTATTTTCATCCCCCAATGAACCAATCAGCCAAATTAAAAAGGTCACTCTCCGCAATCAATATCGTTATTGGCGACATTATGGTACGGATTTTACTGCGACGTAGTTTGTTAATTTTGCGATTACTGTCATGAAAAAAGTGATAACATAGAAAAAGATTTGATAAGTCAGAGTTAGAAATAAGATTAATGATTTCTGGTATTCTATGAGAAGTTACATATATTTTAAAGAACTAAATTCAGCTAGGTTACTACTTTATCTAACTTAATCGAATTCTACTAACTAAATTATCTACCTGCGTGGTGACGGATTAAGAATACAGAGTGTCACTAACCCCTTTCATCCATCGGGTGTCGTAAAAAGCGACTAAGGGATAAACTAAGCAAGACAAAATCAATCCAAATAGAAGGAAAACTTGAAACCAACCCTATACCAACCCGTCTGGCCAGCGTGGTATAGTAGGCCAAAACCTCCTTCCAAGGAGAGGCCTATGTCCAGCAGTGGACTGTTATAGACTGTTGATGATTGACGATGATGACTACTTTATCTAGCCAACCGCACAGCGACGTAGAAAAGACCATTCTTGAATCCAAATAGTAATACCGGAGTACCACACCAATACTGGTAGAATAATTATCGGTACTAGTGAATACTTTTAACATAAGTGAAGAATAGGAGAGCTAAGAGAGGGAGTATTAGTCTCAAAGTTTTGGATATTTAAATTGAAACCTACAGTTGAGTAAATTTTAAGCCTTCTTAATGTAGTAACGTATAGTATAGACCAAAGATAGATACGGGAATATACAAATGTAACATTTCTCTTTCTCCCAACCGATTTCATCCAGAGCTACCTCTTTAACTTTAATCTCTTCTTTCGCTTAAAATATTATAAATTTGTGTATGAAGAATAAGTTTTCTAAGAAATTTTGCAGTGAATAAGTTATCATCAACATCATCAACAGCCTTTAACAGTCCACTCATTTGAAAGGAGTTTTTGGCCTACTATACCACGCTGGGCAGACAGGCTGCTAAAGGGTTTGTTTTAAGTTTTCTTTCTCTTGGCAGTGATTTTAGCTGCTTATTTTGTTCCTTTAGTCGCCTCTTACGACACCCATGGAATGAATAGGGGTGGTGACACTTTGTATTCTTAATCCGTCACCACACGGACATAAGTTAGAATTATTTTAAGAAAAGTGGTCAATTTTAAATAAACACTTCAACCCCAAAACTAGCATCATCATCATCCTATCGCAGTCCACTGCTGGACATAGGCCTCTCCAATTGCACGCCACTTAGTTCAATCCTCTGCTACTCGCATCCAGCTCCAAACTAGCATAGCCATTTCCAAAGTCTCGTAATTCATCTAGCATTTATTACTTCCAATATTATTTGAAGTCAGCTACTAGTTTAACTGGTTTTACTTAAATATCAGTTTTTCCAAAATCTCGTTATTATTACCCGAAAATAAAGCAGGTCAAATAAACAAAATACTGAAATTCCAAAAAGCATTTCGATATAAAATAAATATAAATTACATTTCAGCATTTTTGTTGTGCTTCCATCTATATAAAGTGAATTAATTATAGAAGCAATGTTCACCGACTTACGCCTACAGTTTGACATTATAAACGTGTAAAAAGGTATCATCAAGATTTATTGGTATTTTATATCATCCAACCTCTAGCGACAGGTAGAGAATTGACGTCATTCTTTTCAAATAATATTCCAGGGACGTGATGGACGAATTGAGAAAGGCAAGTAAATTATTTTCGGGAATAATATTACAGAATCAAATGTATTGAAGTGAAGTCATAAGGGATTGCTGATTGAGCGCTGTATCGAGCGAGACAGCTCTACTCAGCTCAAGTTTACTGACACTTATAATTTTAACAAAAAGAAACCGACTTCAAAGAAAAACTATTCCGAGTATCCAAATCGCTACAATTGTGCCTATGATATTTGAGGAGTTCCCTCGATTTCCTTGGAATCCCATTATCAGATCCCGATATGGTGACGATGGGACCACCTGTAAGCTACGCCCATTCCAATGCAAAAAGATTTTTTGAAATCGGTTAATAAACGACGGAATTATCGCTGAACATAAATAAAAACAAAATAAAAAAAAGATTCCGACGAATTGAGAACCTCCTCCTTTTTTTTGAAGTCGGTTAAAAAGAAAGAAAAGAAAAATAATAGAACTGTCTTTGATAGGATCTGAAATAGTTTTATATGATCAGTAAATAAAGTAATTAAATTAACAATTTTGGTGTTCCAATCGTCAATAGCTAACGACAATCGTTAGCTATTAGGTTAGTTATTTGATAATTTCATACCTAATTGTATAAATGACACATAAGGTCCCGCATTTGAATATAGAGGTGCTAGAATACATGAGGAATATGTACTTTTATGAAGGTAGTCATGGAACTTGTAACTTAGTGTCAAGGTTAAAGGTTACAGGCAATAAAAGTCATGTGATGGGAAAGAACATTCAAATTTGGTGATAGGTATATTTCATTTGTCAGGAATAGACGTCCATCAGCCTGAGTCATTCAGCCAGTATTCTATAGAGAATACTGGCTGAATGAATGAAATTATTTCTATATATTTCTATATATTCTATAATATATAGAAATCTAGGGATATTAGGGAATAAGTAATAAACACCAAACATTCTTTTACAATATATTTAGATTTTAAAAATTACTTTCTACTTCGCTGGCCTAAAGTAAGTGCCATAATTTTAATAATCGAACAAAAAATATATTTTATTAGATAGCGTTTAAGGATTTAGTTTTACATCGAGTACCCTGACATCACACCTCTACTTTTCAAACAAAATTATTATCACTCTTACGTAAAATATCTTGAACAAATGTGTGTAAAAAATTAATTATCAAGTTATTAGTTTCAAAGTGTTTAGTAATCGCCTTAAAACTTATTCTTTTCTATTATTTTTATATTAAATGGAACTGATGAACAGATAGATTAGGAGATGTTATTTTTTTTCATTTATTTTGGTACAAAAAAGTCATTAATACAAAGTAATATTTAAATGTACTTAACAGACAGACAAGGAGTACCCAATAATGAATGTTGTTGTATATTAATGTTATTTATGAACTACGATCGTCGCACAATACACTTAGATCAAGAGAAACAACTAAGTCTTGTGTATAACTCCCCCCCACCTTCAAATCAGCGGGGAGGTGAAAAACAAGGAAGGAATTGTTAGACCGTGGTTGCCTGGTACGCTGCTCGAGCAGGCCCCTATGTGCCTGAGAATGACTCTCAAAACAATTTCGGCTTACAAACCTGAGACCAGGTACTATTTTACTTGCCTACTTTTAGAGCGAGACTCATTATAGGATTCTACCGATACCATAAATTATTAACACTTAACCCTTAACATTTTTATCTGTAAAAGATTTTATATTTTCACACGTCGTCTTTACGGCTAGAAGCATTTCCAAAGTCTAACTCCACAAACCACAGAGTGTTTCTTTTTTTTAGGTCCGTGAACAGTAGGTATAGCAATTACAGTATAGGGTCTGGGTTGATATTTTGAAGAAAGCACTATAGTTATGAGTCCATACAGATGGTCAAGGCAGTGGTGTTACCTAACCGCTATTAGTCAAAACGACCCGAGGCGCGACTCTATCGCCAGCAGGACATTTGGGTAGGCTGTGGAAACATTTAAAACCACCCGAAAAATACTAAAATATAAACTAATACTTGATTATTAAAGTTCTGTCTGTACGTTTGTATTACACCCCTATTAATTCCATGGGTGTCGTAAGAGGCGACTGAAGGAACAAAATAAGCAGCTAACATCACTGCCAAGAGAAGGAAAACTTGAAACAAACCCTTTACCAACCCGTCTGGCCAGCGTGGTATAGTAGGCCAAAACCTCCTTTCAAAGGAGAGGCCTATGTCTAGCAGTGGACTGTTAAAGGCTGTTGATGATTGATGATGATGCAACACTACTAGTTAGTAAGAAGTAGAATTGATACCAGCAATCCGTGGCATTTTGATAGTGTCAACTAGCAGTTAGTAAGCACCAAAACTGAAACCAGCAAACCTCCGGCACGTTGATAGTATATATATATATATAGTTATAATACAGGCGTACATACAGAACTGTTTATGTCATATAAATATTTTTCACTAATTACTTGATACTATTTCAAATGTTTATTCACAACTGTACTCATAAACCTAGTAATTTTATATTACTGACGGTAATATAGTATTTAGTGCTTGGTATAAATAGCCGGATATCCGGTTATAATTTTGTTAAAATTGTTCTTAATTTAAAAAAAATCATTTAGATGCAAGTTTGTTAAATGTTTGGGTAAAAACATCATTCTTCTGATATAGATTTAATGAGAAATTGAATGTTAAATTTAATATAATTAAATATTTCGGACATCTTATATACAATACCATCTAGTCCCAAACTAAGCAGAACTGGTATTACGTGTACTAGACAACTGTTTAAAATACATAAATAACCTTTTTTTGTAAATACATATATTATACTTAGAAACGAACCAGACTCCGAAAAAAATATTTGCGGATCACACAAACATTTGGTCAAATGTTTATGTAAAATAGAAACTGATGCCTCAAACTCGGCAGTCGCATACGCCACCACAGCCGTTTAGTTACACCGAGGCAGTCGTTTGTCTATGAAGAGAACTGCTTCATCTTTCTGTAATTCGGTAACTTTTAATTACGCTAGTATATTATCCTCTCTAACATTATTTAGATTATAATAGAATATCACACATTTGTTAGCTCGATTAGAGTGATTTCTCTGATCGAAGGGAGCACTCAAAGGATCGCCCGGCAATCGTGTCTCTCAAGCTAAAAGTATCCACGAGTGACAGTAGACTCTTACCAAATACAGTACGCACTAAAATACGTCTTAAACATCGACACATTTATCCGGACACCGGATAGAATTAAGTCATCAGTCACAACACTAAACCGTTGATATTTAACAGTGTTTTTCTTCAGATACACTGTGTTGTCTGGTCAGTTTAATTTCGGCGTATGCTCGTATCACGATCTATAAACCTTCTTTCTCGTTTTGTTATCGTTATAATATGTCGACAAATGAAATATAGTTTTTACTGGAAATTATTGTGACTAGACATTATTATAATTGTCTATGTAATTTTATAACACAACGTATGGTTGGGGTATATCAGAGTAGGTTTGACGAGGCCGATCGAAGCCTAGTTTGTGAAGGAGGCTCGGAGGAAGATAGTAGATTTGACTACCCAGTGGTTACTGATTCTGATTCTAGGACAAGTGGTGGAGAAGTTCAAGGTAATTACGGTATATATTATAATATAAAGAGGCTGTGCCGTTTTAAGTGGTAATCTCTGGATTTATCGATTTTTTTAATTTATATAATTAAATAAATACTAAACAAATTGGGACCTTGAAATAATTGCGAATAAGTTTAATTTTTAAAACGTCTCATTACAGGTGCAGCTCAAACCGTTAAATATTGGTAAATAAATACATTTCCACAAGCATCCGCAATGTATTATGCCATTGTCTTAAAATTGCTCCCTCGAATTCGTCGTGAGGTGATCGTATTCACAACACGACGAGATGATCTATTTATCCACTGCTCTATGTACGTAGGCACAGTAAAATTAATATAACGTATATCAGATTGTGTACATTGTTATACAACTTCCTACATAACTTTTATTCAATAATATCCTTTATTACCCAATAAACAAACCCCAACCTTCGATACCTATTGCGTACCGTTTCACCTTGACGAACAAACAACAATGTGAATTTCGTACACATTTAATTGTACATAAAGCTTGATATTAACGAATTGATGGTAAGCAGTTGCGTGTGCGCATCGCTTGACAGTCGTGTTTACGTTTCTTTGTTATTAGAAATATAAATCTTTTTAACCATTCTATATTGGCTTTTGTTGTTCTAACGATGTACAGATGGTAGGTGATGTTGGCTTTTTAAATCAATGTACTGAGATTACATTTTGTTTTTCCAAAAAAACAAAATAATGTATTATAAAAGATTGGGAGTTGTACGTGACTTTGGTTCTAAAGGAGAATGGTACACATGCACATTTTACAAGTTACAATGATTGAGAATAATGAGAATATTCTTTAATTTTTGTCAAAATCTTTTTTAAATAATTAAACTGGATACCCACCTTTATTTTTAACGCTTAACTTGCTCACTCCAGTAAAAATAATTAAAGAAATATTATTATTTCTTACAGACTGTCATTTTCGAAAATAAGTAGGTATTATATGTTTTTAAAGTACATAATATGTTATTACTCAAAAAATTAATACGCGAAAAGTTAAATAATATTGAAGAAACTACCTTTGTAATGTTGCATTATAAGACTAGCATTTGTGGCTGGCTCTTGACTATGTCGGATATCGCGATATTTTTTTCATAGCATAAGACCCTCATATATAATATAGCTCATTGGTCTAGTGAATAGTGTATGCGACTGCTTATCGACAGGTCTCGGGTTCAAATCCCTGGTCGGGCCAAAAAGTGTTTTTGGGTTTTCCTTAGGAAATTCCTAATAGCAGCCCGGAGTTTGGAAGTTTAGCGGTTATTTAAGCCCGTGCCTCGGAGAGCACGTAAAGCCTTTGATCCCGGTTGTCATGAACATCTATGGCAATCGTTATTGGGAAGTCGGGGGTTTGCATACTGATAAAGGAATTTCTGGAATATAAAATAATAAATTATTGCCAAGATATCTCTATAGATAAAATTTTTGAGTGTTGTGGTGTGGAAATACCATATTATAACTGCATCATAATAGGTATTTATAGGACACCAACATCAAATATTACAACTTTTTTTAGTAAGTTAGATATACTGCTTCATAAACTTTGTAATAGTAAAACAAAAAAGAAAATGATATTATTGGGGGATCTGAACATAAACACTTTGACTACAAATCATAATTCTACAACAATAAAGGACATGTTGAGGAGTTATAACCTCTCATTACACATTAATATGCCTACTAGACAATCATCTTGCATAGATCATATTATAAGTAACATAAGCGATGCAGTAGGGGAAACATGTGACTTATATTTATCTGACCATAATACTGCACAATTTTTGACATTTAACACAGAATCAGTAATGCATTTTACCAAGCCTAGAACATCGTCTTATTATATATTTAAAAGGAATTATAATCCTGAATACATAAAAAGATTCAGAAGTTGTTTACTTAATCTCATATGGCAAAATATTTACAATGAATTAGATCCAAATACGGCATTCTCTGACTTCCATAACATTTTTTGTTTATTGTATAAGTTGAATTTTCCTATACAAAGAATAAAAATAAAGGAAAAAGCCTCCTCCTTAAAATGGATAACTAAGGGTATACGAAAGTCATGTTACACTAAGAGATACTTAAAATCAAAATATCATAAAAATAAGTGTAATGAAAACAAACTCATATTTACTAGATATGCAAAGATGCTGAACAGTTGCATTAACATGTCCAAGAAGAATTCAGCGCGTGTGTTTATATCTAAGGCTAAAAATAAATGTAGAGCTACATGGAGAATAATTAAAAGTAACTCCAAACATAACTCCCAACTAATAGAAACTATTAATCTAAACGGTACTAACATAAACAATGCCACTCAAATAGCAGAGGCCTTTAATAATCACTTTATCAACTCAACCGATAATAATTTAGGTAACATAGCCCACACAATGAAAAACATAAAAAGAGTAAAAAATAGTATATTCTTAGAACCTTGTACTGACAGCGAAATAAAACAAATTATTGGGAGTCTAAATAATACAAAATCTGTTGGTTATGATGAAATCTCTACTGAAATCATAAAGAGCTGTGCTGACATACTGTCACCTATTATAGCCCACCTTATAAATATTAGCTTTTTTGGGGAAGAATATCCAATAGAACTCAAATTTTCTGTAGTTAAGCCGATTCATAAAAACAAATGTAAACAGTATCTGAATAATTATTGACCGATAACACTAGTACCAGTAATTTCCAAAATTTTCGAAAGAGCAATGTATAATCGCATCAACGCATTTTTAATTAAGTATGACATATTAAGTAAATATCAATATGGATTTCAAAGAGGAAAGTCAACCAGTCTTGCTTGTTTTCAACTTACTAGGTCAGTTACTGGAAACATAGATAAAAAAATGCCTACCACAGCAGTTTTCTTCGATATGAGCAAGGCCTTTGATTTTGTTAATCATCATATTCTGCTTGAAAAGTGTGAAATTTATGGGATTAGAGGTAAAGCACTAAACTGGCTCAAAAGCTATCTGAAAAATAGGAAACAATGTGTCGAAATCATGGGAATGAACCAGAGTGGTGAATTAATAGGAAATAGGTCTCAATACAAGACTAATAAGTTAGGTGTGCCACAAGGAAGCATATTAGGGCCACTCTTGTTCTTACTGTATATCAATGATTTACCTACTGCCACTGACCATAACTGTATCTTATTTGCTGACGACATTTCATTAATAATAACTGGAGATAGAAGTGATAAGTCATACGAGGACACTATTAATACAGCTGTAAATTCTGTACTTCAATGGCTTGAAACAAATAACCTAAAGGTAAATATTGAAAAAACTAAATTCATTTCATTTTCGAATAGAGTTAACTTAATCGGGCCTTTGAATATTATTGGAAATGGTAGTAAATTAGACGAAGTTGACCACACAAAGTTCCTGGGTGTTATAATAGATAAAAACTGCAACTGGAAACTTCATATAGAAAACTTGTGTTGTAGACTTAACAGATTTGCATTTGCTTTGCGGAACTTGAGGAGGACTGTTGGAGTAGATGCTGCTCTCCTGGCGTATCATGGATATGTTTCCAGTATCCTAAGGTACGGAATAGTTATTTGGGGCAACTCTACAAATATAAATAGGGCTTTTTTAATGCAGAAAAGGTGTTTGCGTTCAGTATTCGGAGCAGGACCATTGGATTCATGTAGGCCACTGTTTGTGAGACATAAGCTATTGACATTAGTGGGCTTATATGTATTTGAAATGGGTGTGTTTGTAAGGAAACATTCTTACCTATTTGAAAGGGCTTCAGATACGACTTACAAAATTGACAAACTTTCAAGAGACCCTACTAAACTAGTTTTACCTAAATGCAACACAACATATAATAAAAGAAATAGTAATGTAATGGCGGTAAAGATTTTCAATGGAATCCCCAAAGAAATCAGAGAGCTACCAGTAAATCAATTTCAGAAGGAATTGAGGGTCTGGTTGATCAAAAATTGTTTTTATACCATAAATGAGTTTATGACTTATAAGACCAGTAAAATAAAATAATAATATGATGACATAACATGATCTCATCGAAATGACTATTGTAACAAATAATTATATGACATGACTTAGTTTGTAAGATTTTAAATTTTATACAATTTACATTTATATTTTTATTTTTATTTTTTTTGACATTATTATTTTGTAAAATTCATTGATGTTAATCCATATAAAATTATAATTGTATATTTGCATGCCGAATTCAGTAGGCGAAATATGAAGAACGAAAACTAGCCCTAAGATCTCTATAATGTACCATATTTCTAGCAAATAAAGAATCTTATCTTATCTTATCTTATCTTATCTTATCTTATCTTACAAAGTCCAAACCCACAAACATTACCTTCCTATAATATTAGTGTTGAAAAACTTAATATAAATAGTTTAATCAAAACATTTGCATCATGACAGGAAATGTGTATATACGTTTATTTTTCGGACATTTTACACACAACATCATCTATTCCCAAACCAAGCAGAGCTTGTATTATGGGTACTAAACAACTGATCTATGTATATACATAAAAATCCTTATTTTTTGTAAATATATGCATAATACATCCATATTCCGAAACGAATATTTGTGGATCACACAAATATTTAGTCCGACCCGGGAATTGAACCCGAGACCTCTTGATCAGAAGTTGCATATGTTAACCACTAGACCAACAAAGCAAATATAAATTAGCGATAAACGTAACAATCTTAAACGAAATTCAGACCTTCCAAACATATCTATGCACCAAACGATTAATTATTTCAACTGACAATCAAACTCTTGGATTCTACTCATCCTTTCCATTAGACAGAGTGAAGTCATCTTACCATGTTTAAAAATAAAAAAAAAAACAACAAAAAAACTATTAAGAAAACGTACATCTGTTTTAACTAATCAAAATAGAGCCGCTTACTAAAAAAAACTTTCCAAAACAAACATTTCATTTTATAACTTTCTGCGTTATTTCGTAACACAAAACAGCTTTGAAAGCAATATTAATAAAGTTTGTGAGTATTTATGTATGTATGTACGTTTGTTGCTCTTTCACGCAAAAACTACTGAACGGATTTCGATGAAACTTTACAGTAATATAGCTTATATATCAGAATAACATATAGGCTAATTTTTACTGCAATAATCGAGATACACGCGGGCAGAGCCGCGAGTGAAAGCTATTCTGTCATAAAAGCCATGTTGTTGTTGAATGATTCTCACAAACATCACACTATAGTACCGAAAGCTCGAGTAATGAGTGTCGCGATGGGATTTTCCACCCCATAGCTATTTGGGAAACCCATGGACATCGCTCGATATATCGGTTGTATACACTTTACTAGAGGATTGGTATATGTGTGGGTTTACGGGACTGTGTATGTAGTTTCAGGTCATTTGTATGTAAGAAATGTTATATTCTTAATTGATATTTAGTATTTTATGTGTTTATTAGCTTTTGTGTATGTTTTTGCGTGTATGTAGTTTATGGAATAAAGACTAGCATACATTCTTTGTCAAGAATCGAAATATTTCCGTATTAAATTTCGAAAGCCTGTAGGTAGTAGAGCCACGCTGGTTTCAGCACGAATGGGCCGGCTCGACCCGGCCAGTACTACCCTCACACAGAAGACCATCCTAATAATGACAGCATTCTTGCTGTCGTATTTCATTGTTGAGTGTGAGACCGGAGGCCCAATCATTCTGCATCATTCTCCCGCCCTACGAAGGCTGGGAGAATGATGCAGAATAATCTAACCAGGCTGCCATGGTAAGGGTCACCATGCTACATTGCCTACCCTCACAATAAGCATGGTGACCCCTACTCCTGGATTCTACTCATGCTTTCCATCAGGCAGAGTAGAGTCACTTTGGCAGGCTTAAATAAAAAAAAAAAAAAAAATCGGTTGACAAAAAGTGTAACTGAGTTATTCTCGGAGAGCTGTCTATCTCTAAATCTCTGGAAAGAGTGGACGGATTTTGACGAGATTTTCACTGGCAGATAGCCAATGACCCAAGGAGTAACTTGGGGTATTTTTAGACTACCTTCATTGTGCGGCGTTACTCGCGATTTACAACAATAAACCACATGTAACGACGCAGGACTCAGTATCACAGCTGTCTATCTGTCTGTCCGCGATAAACTCAAATCACTGGACCGATTTAAATGTAATTTTGTACCCAAATAGTCGAAGGTCTGAGAAAGGACATAGGGTACTTTTTACCGCGATAGTAGACTATACGTAGTAGTATATATATACGTAGACTATAGCCGACATATTGTAATATATTTAGAAATATACTAGCTGCTGCCCGCGGCTCCGCTCGCGTTTTAGAGGCGTGAAAAATAGATGTTGGCCGATTCTCAGACCTACTGAATGTGCTTATAAAGTTTCATAAAGATCGGTCAAACCGTTTAGGATTAGTATGGTAACGAAAACTGTGACACGATTTATATATTAGATAAATAAATAAATAAATATTTTGGGACATCTTACACACAACGCCATCTAGTCCCAAACTAAGCAGAGCTTGCACCATTAGTATGAGACAACTGATAATAATAAATAAATACATAAACATACCTTTTTTTGTAAATTCATACAAACATTACATACACATAGAACACACCCAGACTCCGAAACAAATATTTGCAGATCACACAAAGATTTTGACCGACTCAGGAATCGAACCCGAGACCTCTTGATCAGCAGCCGCATACGCTAACCACTAGACCAACAAGGCAGTCAAAATAAGTATGTTTATTACCAGTCCAGGTTACCAGGTTCTGGCTAGTTTTAGTTCAGACGGCCGTATGTGTAATGTTATTGTTATGGTACCCATACACATAAACACTGTTCTTACGTTTACGCTAAAAACCCAAATATACTTCAAACTATCACCTAATTTTGCAGACCAATCCTATTTAGCCCTGACCGATATGCGAAACTATTCTTATCACAAGGCTAATTAAGGAGATGGAACAAGAGGGACAGAGACAGCACACAATAGCAGTGCTCCCTCTGAAGGTTGACCTTACCTTCCATCATTTTATTAGATTGGGTGTAACAAGTCATTACTACGGGGCTTTTAGCTAACTATAGGGGCTGGGCGTGACGTCACCAAGGTTGAGGCCACAGCTATTAGTGTCACTGTCTTGCTCGTGTTTGTTCGTTTTATACCACTTTGGTTACTATTTGCATGAATAGTTGTTACGTATTTGATGGGAAGCGCTCAAAGCAGCTCAAAAGCTGTTCTGTAATTGGTTACAAATTAATCCCTCATTCGCTATGAATCTATAAGGGATTTAATTCTGCATCAAAATGTAGAATTAAATACCTTATAGATTCGTCCTGTCGTCCGTCCGTCCGTCCTTGACTTAGCGCCCATTCGGTTGGTACTAGAAAGATAAAACTTTGGACAAAATATGTGTTTTAATTACGTTGACAAAGTGCTACAATAAAATTAAGAAAAATATTTTTATTTGGGGTACGTCCCCTACACGTAAAGTGGTTATGATTTTTTTTCTCCAGTCTAACCCATCGTGTGGGATATCATTAGATAGGTCTTTTAAAAACATTGCGAGGTTGCTAAAACCATTTTTCGATTTAGGTATCCGTTTGCGAGTTATTCAACTTTAAGCTCATTTTTTTTGCAAAAACGGGGAAAAGCAAACGGCTGATGCAAAATATATGAAACAAGTCATGACAGTAGTCCATATATTGAACTTTCAAGGAAAACTATAGCGATTTTGATAACTTTTTTATTTCAGGAGTTATAGGGGCCGAAATTGTAAAATGCACTCAATTGGAAAACTTCGTGCACGCACTTGGCCAATTTTTTTTAATTTGATAAGGCTTAGAAAATGAGTCTACACTGGTTGATGAAAAGCATCAGTAGAATCCAAGAGTAGTGGTCACCAGAATTGAGAGGCCTCTGCATCAGATTGCAGCATTGGAGCTCCAGTCTAGCACTCACCAACAAAATACGACAGCACCAAAGCTGTCATTATATGTTGATATTCTTTGAGAGGCTAGTTCCGTACACCTTTATTCTTAACTAGCCTTTGCCCGCGGCTCCGCCCACTTGCATGGTGAAAATCGCGATAGCCATTTTCGACTTTCTATTGGGAACATCCTCCTAGCCATTATTCCCAAGTTTATTTGGGGTCGGCTACTAGATCAACCGGTTTTACTTGAATTTCAGTTTTACCACGGAGCGACTGGCATCGGACCTCCGCAACCCTAAGGGAGAACTGAACTGAGAATTTTCAAAATCGCTTCGGTAGATCCAGAGATGATCCGTAATAATCTCACAAACTCACAAATTTTTTTCTCTTTGTGATATAAGTATCGATGTCAAACAGTTTTAAAATTATATTCGAGAAATGTTAAATCTTCAAAGCACTAATTGTTTCTTAGTTTTCAAAGAAGTACAAAAATATTCAAACTCACGTCGACTGTGAAATACTATTCACTAATAAACAACAAGCATTCATTTGAAAGAGTTAAACTAATAGACAAACCAAACTATCTTGAATTATTTCGACGTAAGAATATATTTTTTCCAAAATAATACTTCAAAAGAAACAATAAAATATAAATATACCGCTTTGAAGGCGTGTATGTTTGTTTTGACGGTTGAACCTATTTTTGGTGGCGTTCACGGTCAAACAACGACTGTTTGCAATAGATTAGTGTGCGAAAATCGTAAATTTATGATACGTCAACCCTTACACATTGTATAGATTATCTCAATTCGCTTATTGTTTGACTTTTTAACAGACACTTTCTTGTTAACCATTAGAATCATTATGAAGGATCATCATTATCAAGAAGTCTTTTAAAGTTCATTGCTGGATATAAGCGACAAAAGGGAGAGATCCAGAAGGAGATATAACCCTGGACTCCTCCTAAAGTTCAGGCGCGTAGAGGGCACACCGTGTGGTTCTAGTCGGTTCGATTCCAACACATCGCCTCGTCGCATAGAAAACCCCGTGAAGATCCAAAGTGACGGATTAAGAATACCGTGTCACCACCCCCATTTATCCCGCGGGTATCGTTAAAGGCGACTAAGGGATAAATTACGCAAGACAAAATCAATGCAAAGAGAAGGAAAACTTGAAATCAACCCTATACCAACCCGTCTGGCCAGCGTGGTATAGTAGGCCAAAACCTCCTTTCTAAGGAGATTCCTATGTCCAGCAGTGGACTGTTGAAGGCTGTTGATGATGATGATGAAGCTAGTATCTAGCCATGGTCGAGCAGGCCCATTCGTGATAAAATCAACGTGTTTCTACTACTTTGGGCCTACTCCTATAAAAAATTTTTGTAAGAATTAAGAAATTTAATCAACAACCGATAATAGTCCATGATGAGAGATGATGTATTTTTGTAATGTTTTCATGGCCGATTTCGACCACGATGGTCAGTCTTAACGGAGACCAGTAAATTACGTAGATAGTATTTTAGTACAAAAGTGTGTGCTGCAAGCTTAAACAGCACTCTCTATTCACTCTTCAGAACCCGATCCGACAGGTCAGGTGAAGAGGTCAGGTACAGGACCGACAGCGTTATTTGCTATCTATCTAAGGCACATGGGTTAAGACCCTACTCTTAAACTCTGGGCTATTATTGAATGTTTCTTTAATATCAAAATCTTAATAACACTTTTTTTGACGCGATCAGGGAAGTGTCCCAAAACTTTTTGATTAACAATCGCATACGCTAACTGCTAACTAACACTAACCAACGAGTCTGTACTATAACTACTATATATCATGTTATCAAGTACTCACAGATCCGAGTATTCATCATCAACAGCCTTCAACAGTCCACTGCTGGACATAGGCCTCTGTTTAGAAAGGAGGTTTTGGCCTACTATTAGTAATCCGAGTATTAGTAGCGATTACATATGTGTAATTGCATTTTGTGCTAAGAACTTAAACACAAACCGTTTTACCTTTAAAAAAAAAGTAGACAGCCTTCTTTTGTATCATTTGTGAAACAATTTGGAACTCCTTTTTGTAATGGGTAAACTAGGCTAAGACATTTGCCTTTGTTGGTTAACTTTGAATTTGAAGAATATTCTGTTTCGCAAAGAATTTTCAAAAAAGGCTCAGGACAGAATTCGGGCTGGTATCCCGTCCAGAACGGGGGCGGTGTTCTAGAAACGAATTCATAACACAGTTGTCTATCTCTTATTCCATGAGGGGCTGGACATTACATTCGTTTTCACCGTCGCGTCGTTGTCGTCTCTGGCCAAAAAAGGCATCGTAGGCAGACAGACATATACCGAGCAGTTTGCTTTGAAAGGTCGTACACGGTGAGGAGTATCCACGATTGTACCTCACAGGATTCACAAGTTTAAGTGCACAGTTACACTCGTGAAGTGAGCTTGAGCTAAGTAGAGGACCTACCCTCACAGTAAGTTAAACAGAGGCTCTGGTTTACCAGTCAGTAATGCTTAACATGTATAGCGTCCTTGAGAAAGGTAGACATCGCCTCTCAAACATATTAATCCATGGGATGATACTATCACAAGTCTGAAGTGCCTTATAATTAAAGTAGTATTGTGTGTCATTTGTTATCATAAGCATTCATAGTTCAATTACCTGATATCGGTCAAGTGCTTTATATCACGAAATTACTATTTTCTCTATCGATTCTTGTAATGTTTACCTTGAATGTGGACAACCGTTTTTGTTTATTTTTCATTTAAAGGTCATCAGTCAATGCACCAACATCATTTAACTATATTTTAACTTTTTCGTAGTCTCTCGTAGATGGGACCTATAGACGCTCACATTTTTCTTAAATATCGTCAAAATCATCTTCACCATTGGTCTGTTGCGTTTGTTGCAGGTGATTAGGTCACTATTCCGTAGCTATACACTTTGTTTCTTGGCTATATAAGCCAATCTTATGGAAACAGACTCTATCACACGTAAAACAACCTCCATAGTGTAAGAAAGCCCTATTTGATTACACTGTATAGTTTATATGAATAGACTGTTGAATGTGAACAATAGGCATGTTAGTAGCTGGGTCTCAGAAACACAATTATTTGTCCTGGGAATCGAATCAACAAACCCTGGCTTAAGAGTCAGAGTGATTAACCACTAGACCAAAATGCTCTTCAATAAATATATTTGCTATAAAAGGTTAGAAATTACAACCAATTCTGCTATTATACGTTTTATTTACATTACAATTTAAATTTTCTCATTTATAAAAGGACGAACTGCACCCCGCGGTTTCATCTGAGTGGTGATAAATAAATAAATTGTGATAATTATTATTAGAATGTTTTTATTTTATTTTATTTTTTCATCAATATTTCAATGTTGCGTATTAAGGTACATTCATCTTTATGAATTGTAGCTTAAGTTTTATTCTAATATGTAAGTTATATTATTGTAGAGTTTCATCAAAATCCATTAAGTAGTTTTTGCGTGAAAGAGCAACAAACATTCATACTCACAAACTTTCGCGCTTATAATATTATTATTAGTAGGATTTAGTCACGTGTACACTAAACAATTTATTGAGTTGTGTATCTTTTATAAATATTCTCTTCTATTAATTAATCGACTGCGTCTGTAATGGCGGGCTTCAATCGTTGTATTTTAGTCTAGATTAGTTAACTATTAGAAGAGTTCAGGTTTTATTCTGGAGCTGTAAAGAAAGGAGAACAAAAAGTCTTACTGTTTAGAAGGGTGTGTTAGATTTTTTTTGAGCTGGCATGGTGCTGATGCACTCATAGTCAGGTGGCTTTAGGTTTTTTTTTTTTTTTTTTTTTTTTTTTTTAAAAGACAACTCCCGCATTAGGAATATGAATTCCTGTGTCGCGGGGGACTTTACAAACATACATGAAACGGACACAAAGAACACCCAGACTCAGAACAACAATTTGTGAATCACACAAAGTGTTATCCCACGTGGCATTCGAACCCACGACACTTGGCGCAGTAGAGAGCGGCGTGGCGACCGCTTAAACCACTAGGCCAACCGTGCAGTCGTGCAGGTGATTGGAAACAATCACCGAGGGTAAGCAATGACAGCGCTGTCAGTACCTAGATGGGTGACCGTTTCTGACATGATATGTTATGAGCGTTTCCGTGATTCGGAGCAGTCGTTCCTGGTTGTTATCATCGTAAAGCTTAGTTGTAGGCTCGGGCGGCTTAAAAACATCTAACGGCAAGACTACGTAGCCACAACGTGTCTTGCCAGTCCCCAACCCTTGGTGACGTATGGCATGTCCTGAGAGGGTCCAGAGTCCAGCAGTGGGACGTTATGGGTTCTTGATGGTGTTGTTTGAGTGCTTCTTCGCAACTGGATGCAAAAAGCATCAGACTGTGATGTGCCTTGGGAGAGAATTATGTCCAGAAGGGGGCTGATTATTAAATATTGTTAAAACTAGTTTTTTTTTGTGAATACTACAATGTTAAATAAAGAAAAATCGATACTAATCATCATCATCATCATCAACAGACTTTAACAGTCCACTGCTGGACACTAATATCAACAGATAAATCTTTGCATACCTACTAATACTTACGGATTTACTAAAAATCTCACTAGTAAAACCAATACACAAAAAAGGTGACACATCATCTCCTTGTAATTACAGACCGATCGCCCTTCTGCCCACCTTTTCAAAAATCTTTGAGAAAGCGATGTGTAACCGTTTGTATGCGTTCTTGGAGAGATACAATGTTCTAGATGACAGTCAACATGGGTTTAGGAAAGAAAAGTCAACAACACTGGCTGTCTACAAATATGTTCAAACATCCTTACAATATATTAACGACAAAAAGCACGTAATCGGATTACTATTAGACATGACTAAAGCTTATGACAAAGTCCGCTATGATATTCTTCTAACGAAGTTATACGGCTGTGGTGCACGAGGATCTACCTACGAATGGTTTAAGTCATACTTAACTAACAGAACACAAATAGTACAAATTGAACACTTTAACAATGACAAAAATGAAATAGAATTAGTACGATCCCAAGTAAGACAGTTAACTGGTTCCATACCGCAAGGAAGCGTGCTTGGCTGCATACTATTTCTAATCTACATAAATGACTTGCCTAAATCATTAGATAAAGAAAAAACTTTACCCGTATTATTTGCAGACGATGTATCAATACTAATAAAATGTGACGACCCTAATGACTACCCTAACATAGTACACAACACTCTCGAAACGATAACACATTGGCTTACAGATCATAACTTAGAAACTAACATAAATAAAACTAAAATTATGCAGTTTAGATCATATAAAAAACCTCCCTTAAACATCAATATAACTCACGAAAATATACCTATTGAAGAAGTAGACACATTTAACTTACTAGGAATCAACATAGACACGCATCTTAATTGGAAAGCACACATAGAACACATCAAATCGAAATTGTCTAAATTCACTTACGCTCTCTTCCAAATTAAACACAGCACCAACATGGAGACTGCACTATCCGCTTATTACGCATACGCATACTCGTGGATGAGATATGGTATCATGCTTTGGGGCAACAGCGTTAATATAAAGGAACTTTTCCTAATCCAAAAAAAGTGTGTGAGAATTTTATCCCACATAAATAACAAACAAAGTTGTAGACCTTACTTTGTGGAGTACATTCGCTTATAAAAATATAAATATTTTCAAAACTAAAAAAGATATCCACGACATACCCACCAGAAATAGAAATAAACTATACCTGCCACCGTCTAGAATAAAAATGCTCTATGAAAGTCCATATTATATGGCAATAAAAATATTTAACAAATTGCCAAAAACTATAAAAAACTTGGAATAACTGAACGTTTTTACGAAACAACTGAAAAAGTTTTTAATAAATAAATGCTATTACACAGTTGAGGAATACCTGACAGACACAATTATTTAGATATATGACATATGAGTGAAGAGGCGTTGGACTTGCAAATTTACATTTAACCTACTATGACATGCTCTGATTATTTTGTTAATATTGCAATGCTTGAAAAAAGCACTAAGTTATAAGTACTTATGTCAATACTGTAACAACAAATTGTACACTTAGTAAGCAATAAATGATTTGATTTGATTTGATTTGACTTGTACTAAGCGGATGTCGAACCCACAAAACCTAAGTGGTATATTAAACTCGAACAAGTAGTCCTGCCAAGAAGTAATTTGGGACATGTTAATAGCATAGCATTTAAATAAACAAACACGCAACAGACTGACATAAATATTATGAATTAAGAAAATTTCATAGGTTCTCGTACTAAAGGAAAATTCCTACAAATGGACGTCGCCTCAATTTACGGCAAATTACTTCGTTTACGACTTACGTTTTTTTTTTTTTTTTTTGTTTTTTTTTTTTTTTTTTTTTTTTTTTTCTTAAAAAGACAACTCCCGCATTAGGAATATAAATTCCTGTATCGCGGGGGACTTTACAAACATACATGAAACGGACACAAAGAACACCCAGACTCAGAACAACAAATTGTGAATCACACAAAGTGTTGTCCTACGTGGGATTTGAACCCACGACACTTGGCGTAGTAGGAAGCGGCGTGGCGACCACTTAAGCCACTAGGCCAACCGTGCAGTCTTGCCAGATTGCCAATCAAGTGTGTTTTTTTCTCCATTTTATGAACAGGAAAAGCTAGATTTTTATAGCCTAATGAACAGTGTTATCCTAGTAATAAGTAGTTACTATAGTTATAACTATTTTTGCCCACGGCTCCGCTCGCATATGTCGGTTATCGCGATAAAAATTAGCCTATGTCCTTTCCTAAGGTTCCATCTATCTTTTTACCAATATTTATCCAAATCGGTTTGGCGGTTTAGGCGTGAAAACGTAACAGACAGACAGTAGGGATTAGCAAAATGTAGTAAATAATTAATATTATTTTTACGGGAATTAACGCAATCACTTATTTAGGGTATTACATACCTCTGATTTGCCTGACGTTAATTCCCGTAAAAATAATATTAATTATCATGGAACGCGAAAGTTTAAAAATGTAGTAAATAAACTCTGGGTGGAGAACGGATATATGAGTTTCTCCTCTGACGACCAAAGAAAGATGGTTGGACTTTGTGAAAAGGGATGTGGTTAGAAAATGAGGAAACAGTATACTAACGAGTGTAAGAGGAAACTGAAAGAAGAAAACTTATCAGGAAAACCATAAATAAACTTGGAAAGACGATGATAAAATGGCGTAATATTTATGTTAATTAATATTTATTACAACTAGTACTCCTCTTTGGTCGTGTGCCATTTGTGCCTAGTCATATATCGTTTATTCATTAGGGTTCCGTAGTTCATGACTCGGAACCCTTATAGATTCGCCATATCCGTCCGTCCGTCCTTGCCCTACCGCCCAAACGGTTGGTGCTAGAAAGATGAAACTTTGCACGAATATGTGTTCTAATTACGTCGATAGTGCTACAATAAAATTATGAAAATATATTTATTAGGAGTACCTCCCCCTTACACGTATAGTGGGGATGTTTTTTTTTCTCGCATCTAACTCAGCGTGTGGAATATCATTAGATAGGTCTCTTAAAAACATTGCAAGGTTACTAAGACCATTTTTCGATTTAGGCATCCGTTTGCGAGTTATTCAACTTTAAAGAGCAAATTTTTGCAAAAACAGGGAGTCCCCTCTCTAAAAGTCAAACAGCGTACTCAAAAGATCTGAAAACAATCATGATGGTAGTCCATATATTGAATTTTCAAGGAAAACTATATCGGATTAGATGACTTTGTTAGTTCAGGAGTTATAGAGGCTTAACTTGTAAAATGACCTTCCTTGGAAAACGTCATACAAAATTAAAGCATTAATCCGCAAACATAACAATTATCTATTGGATAGGAATTTAAATCCACGTACCATTATGGGTGACTAAGGAACCCTTTCCTGTGCGTGGCCTGACACGCACTTGGCCGATTTTTTTACGTGATTTCTTTCTATTGAGTGAGTTGATTTATCACTTCAAAATCTGTCCAAGAGACGATTTTGAACAAGTCACAAAAAAAAACAAAAAAAAGTACCCAACTGTAGTTATATAACAGATTTCAGCTATCGAACTTATAAATAAATGAACAAAATAGCGCTTTGACATATAAATTGAAATTATTTTATGTGTTATTGCACGTGTGTGTGTATGTACTACATAAATCTAAAAAAAAATATTTGTGAGTTTGCCAAGAAGTCCGCAAATCACATTTTTATATTGTGCTACTTTCGTAGAAATTGCATATTTTTTTTGAAAAACAAACAAGTTTGATTTTATTTCATTTTTTTATGACATTCCTTCTTTACGATTGTGCTATTTGTAATACTAATTGGTTACACGGTGTCGTACTATTCGAACAATTAAAAAAATAAATAACTTATAAATGAAATAAGATTGTCGTTATCACGGTGATAGGTTAAGTCCCATTGAACTATTACTAACACTATTAGAAAAATCTATACAAGTAAATAAAATTAGTGTCTGTTTAAAATATATAAATAACTAGCTAAGCCCCGTGGTGTTACCCGCGTTTATTGTTGTAACCGCGGGCAACGCCACGGGGCGAAGCTAGTCTCAAAAAAGTAGCCTAAGTTACTCCTTATATCATCAGCTATCTGCCAGTGAAAGTCCCGTGGAAATACGTCCAGCCGTTCCAGAGATTACCCGAAACAAACAAACAGACCAAATAAAAATGACATATGTACTGTGTATATACTTACATATGCATTTAGTAAAAAGCGGTTATTTTAATATTATAAACAGACACTCCAAATTTATTTATCTGTATAGATAAATTATTACTACATGCGTATGAAAGTATAATGAAAGTATCATTAAAATTTTTGTCTGTCAGAGTCCACCATTTCACACACACATAGACACTTTGTTTATTTATTTATTTAGTACATGGAAGACTAACACCTATTTACTTCTCAATATATCATCTTAAAAGTCTCTAGAAAGTTAATTACAAGTCAGCACTTATAGAAACTGATTAAAATTACAATTTGTGTGTGATCGAGCATAATCTAATAAATAATATTGAATTCCATTCTTATCTCAACGTATGCACGTACTCATCAATTAAATATTTCGGACATCTTACACACAACATCATCTAGTCCCAAACTAAGCAGAGCTTGTATTATGGGTACTAAACCACTGATAAAAATACATAAATATACGTTTTTTGGTAAATATTTATATTATACATAGAAAACACCCAGACTCCGAAACAAATATTTGTGGATCACACAAATATTTAGTCTGACACGGGAATCGAACCCGAGACCTCTTGATCAGCAGCCGCATATGCTGACCACTAGACCAACAAGGCAGACATATATATAATAGGAGAAAACATATCAAAACATTTTGAAACCAGTAATATAATAAATGTGTATCATAAAATCATAACAGTATAATGCATAGGCCCATTAGGGCTTATACTTTGATTAAGAGAAACCTATGCATATTATGGATACTCTCTATAGTGTTGCTCAACGTATTACATAGATTATTTTAAAATTATCAGACTAAACATTGCATATCTAATTTTACATAATTTAATTTCTATTTCCAAAGCAATGATAAGCTCCCAGCATGTTTACCGTTAAACGCCAAATTGTTTTAATTTGAATCATGTTTTATTTAGGTATTTTTCTATTCTTTGTTATGACAGCTTCGTACATACATACATACATACTTTCTTTCTAGCCTTATTCCCAATATTATTTGGGGTCGGCAACTAGTACAACCGGTTTTACCTGAATATCATTTTTTGTGTGTGCACGAGTGTGAACCCCCGCCAAACTCTCTACTCCGGGCTTTCCTTTAAGAAAAACCTAATAACACTTTTTTGTCTACCCCGGATTTGAACCCAAGACCTCTTGATTAGCAGCCGCATACGCTAACCACTAGACCAACGATCAACGAGATAGTAAGCCAACCAAAAAAGAAAAAACTTTGAAAAGAGAACAATTTCCGAAAACACTATTTGGCCCGACCCGGAATTTGAACCCGATGCACCTTGATTAGCAGTCGCAATCGCTATCCACTAGATCAACGACATACCTACATACTTACTGTTAGAAATTCGAAAGTTATTAAATTGATTGATCAATTGTATTTATGGAAGACTAATTATTGCCCGAAGTTCCAACCCCGCTTATGTCAGCTATGGTAGTAAATATGATATCTGTTATTATAATAAATTTTTTTCAGACAATTTCCGCATTAATAATATAAATCCACCATCCAACACTCAGACTCAGAACAACAATTTGTGGATCACACAAAGTGTTGTCCCACGTAGGATTTGAACCCACGACACTTGGTGCAGTAGAAAGCGGCGTGGCGACCACTTAATCCACTAGGCCCACCGTGCAGGCAAAGATTAATATATAAGCTACAACCACATATGAAAACAAAAATACTGTACTGAATCTTTTTGGAATCAATTTTATCGAAAAATACATCTGTCCAGAATAGCACATGAAGAATTTTTTATTATCAAAGCACTCCTACTTTTCCAAACCAAAAAACTTTCTAACAACATATAAATTTAGATCACTAAATATTTACAAACAGTCGCGTGTTGTAACAAATATTTTCTATAAAATAAAACAGATTTCACCTGTTGCCTGTTAGTGCCGATGTAGACGAACAATGCTATGAATTGATCGCTTTATGGCTGCGCTGTCCGATATATGTATATGATGATATTTGTATTGACTTCTAAAGAGGGGAATGTAATACAGAGACGTAGGGTGACGTTATTTTAAAGGGTGTTTATGTAAGTTGGGCTTTGAAGCAACAGTTAGTTTCGAGTTGTGACCTTGACCTGCACCAGCTATTGTTTACACTCACCGATCCATTTGTTTATTTGTTATAATACTATTAGAGGGCAAACGGGTCATCTGAGGGTAAAAATAATAATAAATATAAATATTTTGGACATCTGACACACAACATCATCTAGTCTCAAGCTAAGCAGAGCTTGTGTTATGAGTACTAGACAACTGATATAAATACATAAACATACTTTTTTTTTTTGTAAATACATACATATTATACATAGAAAACACTCAGACTCAAATATCAAATATTACACAAATAATCTTTGTTCCGACCCGGGAATCGAACCCGAGACCTCTTGATCAGCAGCCGCATACGCTAACCACTAGACCAACGAGGCAGTCAGAGGGTAAATTAAATCAACTAGCTTTTATTTCATGGAGGCCTTTTCAGGCACTTTCGATTACGTTACATTACTGACTCTTGTTTTCGGTTCCAAATGTCATTCCTATAGATATATAAGGACTGCCTCGGTCGCGCACTGGGAGCGTATGCCACTGCTGTGCTTGAGGTCTGGGGTTCCATTCGCGGTCGGACCAAATGTTAGTGTGATCCGCAAATATTTGTTTCGAAGTTTGGGTGTTTTCTATGTATACTCGTAATATGTATATTCAAATATGTTTAAATGTACTTATAATAGTTGTCTAACAAATCCTTTAAAAAGTAGATTTTAAATTTTGTCTAATACAATACTTATATGATACTATTAACTTTGCTTTTACATGTTCGATGTCTTGAGTTATTTGTTAAGTCGACGCCATGTTTAGTGCGGTTCACTTATGGAAAATTCTCACGTGAAATCATTAGTCTACACCAAGTAAGGTTTTAAGATTGTAATGAACAAGTATCATGACTGGCATTGAAGGCTGTGATTGTCACAATAGCTATATATAATTTTATATTGTTATAAAAGTGAAGAGTTGTTGTGTATTTAAACGCGATATTCTCAGGAACTTTTGGCCCGATTTTGAAGTTACTTTCATTGATAGAGAGTCCATTTATTCAGGAATGCTACAGTATAAGACGGTAGAAGGAAAATGCTGCAACCAATTTATTACTTTCGTTGTATAAATGTATTATATACTGACAGTATATAATATATTTATAAAACTTTTACTGCTTTGAGATATTTGTGTTGATTTGAACAGGAATTTTAATTATGAGTTGTTTTGTGTTTAAATTCATAACTTCAAAGACGCTATGGTGGCCTGTAACTGTATTTAATCAATAGGTTCATATGAAGCTATACCTTTGTCCTTTCGCACTGATTGATTTATCACGGCACAGCCTAAATCGGTAGGGAGACAAACTTGACATTTTAGTCACTGATGTTTTTTGCGACGATTGTAACAATTAAGTAATTTTTTTTAATGGCATTTGTAGATAAGTCGCTAGTTTTTGCCCTCGGCTTCACTCTCGTGTTGTTTTATATCGCAGTGATAATTTCTTAGCTATAGTCTGTAGCTCTAACAAATAATAGGTCTTTCTATTGGTTTTCAAAATCGGTTCATTAGATTCATCACAGAGAAAAGGTTTCATAGAATTTAATAGAAAAACGAAATAGATAAAATAAAATAATGCTTATATAATGAGATCTTAGAATTGAAAAACTGGGTTTCATTAAACTCAAATAAATTTACGATATTTGAAAAAAAATGTATACACAGTTTTGTTTCCTGAACACACTCAATACTTAACTACTAACTTAGTTCGAAGCAAGAAACCGAATGAATTGTTGATATTTCTTTAAGCACTGAGTTAAGTTTCAAGTATTTCCTTAAGTACTCTTTTAGGCGAAAACGTTGGGCGTATAATACACATCTGTTAAGTTCTAAGAGGAGATATTTGTATGTAATTGTTTGATGATATCAAATAAAGGTAGATACCTAATGCAGAGTCTAACAGCAACAGAGTAATAAAGGGTTTTTACAAAATCAAGTGATCATACTTATTTACTTTTGGTTATTTATTTACAACTTCATGCACTTATGTACATCGGCGGACTTAATGCCCAAGCATTCTCTACCAGCCAACTTTTTCTTTACATTGTTTAGATGCTTTATTGCTAGAAGTAACTCCTAGAATAAGCGCGTGTAAACAAACAAACTTTTCAGCTTTACAATATCTGTATAGGTTTAGGTGAAAAAAAAATTTCAATCTCCAACCGTGTACCTTTGCACTAATTTCGATTTCTTTATTTTATTGTTCCCGTTTGAACAGAAATGTTCAAACAAGTCGTGTCTGTTGCTGGTTTTAAATGTGAATGTTTGAAAACATAGCGATCTAGGTGAAAACATTAACAGAGAGTAATAAAGATTCACTGCTAAATAAATTATAATAATGTACTAATCATTCAAGCGGGTTTAAGATTTATAGTCTTTTTAATGCGTCTATTTTTTTCATATCAGCAATTTGTATGGTTGGAATCGTTTTTCTAATTTACATTGCGGAGACTGTCAAATTAATCTGTATTAACCGACTTCAAAAAAGGAGGAGGTTGTCAATTTGATTGGTATTTTTTGAAAGTAACAACAGCCTTACGTAAGTTATTATCCCAAGTTATTCCTTATAACATCAGCAATCGGTTTGTAAAAGTCCTATCAAGTCAAACAGACAGACAGAATATAAATAAATATTTAAATATTGCCACATCTTACACACAACGCCATCTAGCCCCAACTAAGTAGAGTTGGTATTATGGGTACTAGACAACTGATATAAATACATTAACATAACTTTGTTTTGTAATTAAGTACATATTATACCTACACAGAAAACATCCAACAAATATTTGCGTATCACACGAACATCCGACCCGGGAATCGAACCCGAGATCTCAAGCACAACAGTCGCACTGCGCAACCGAGACCGTCTTAAGTCAGTCAGAAGAAAACTTTAAAAACAGACATTTCGATATAAGTACCGTATATACATTCATATGTATTTAATGAAAAGCTGTAAATATGTACTTCGATTTTATTTCTTTATGTAGATACAAGCTAATATCCGCGCCTCCGCTCGCACCCTAGGAGTATGAAAAATAGATGTGGGCTGATTCTCAGACCTACTGAATATGCCTATAAAATTTAATAAAGATCGGTCAAGCCGTTTCGGAGGAGTATGGGAACGAACATTGTGACTCGAGAATTTTATATATTAGATAAGTAATATTAGTACCTACTAACGTTACACATTGCACAAGTGAGAGAGCCATGCTCCTACAAATGGACTAGCCCCTCTACCCAAGTTACAAACGTTTTTCGTTTTCTATTCTATTCTCTATTCTATTCTCTATTCTATTCTCTATTCTATTCTCTATTCTATTCTCTATTCTATTCTCTATTCTATTCTCTATTCTATTCTCTATTCTATTCTCTATTCTATTCTCTATTCTATTCTCTACTCTATTCTCTATTCTATTCTCTATTCTATTCTCTATTCTATTCTCTATTCTATTCTCTATTCCATTCTTTATTCTATTCTCTATTCTATTCTATTCTCTATTCTATTCTCTATTCTATTCTCTATTCTATTCTCTATTCTATTCTCTATTCCATTCTTTATTCTATTCTCTATTCTATTCTATTCTCTATTCTATTCTCTATTCTATTCTCTATTCTATTCTCTATTCTATTCTCTATTCTATTCTCTATTCTAATCTCTATTCTATTCTCTATTCTATTCTCTATTCTATTCTCTATTCTATTATATTCTCTATTCTATTCTTTATTCTATTATATTCTCTATTCTATTCTCTATTCTATTCTCTATTCTATTCTATTCTCTATTCTATTCTCTATTCGATTTCTTTATTCTCTTGTTTCATTAGTTAATGTCACTCATTCACGTGATCGAAACAAAATATTAACCCATGAAACAAGAGAGTAGAGAAATAGAATAGAAAATGAAGAACTTTTGCAATATGGCTAGGGGGGCTAGCTTTTCACCCACCTTCACAATGAATGAGTGACCTTACTTTAGTACAAACTCGTTACTCCTACCGGTATAGGATCAAACTTCAAATATGAAATGCATTTCTTGATATTGATGATGAAAATCTCATTGCTGTTTTCAGGAATTCCTTGTGGAATAAAGTTCTATCTTGTGCACACAACAGGAAAAACCTTTTCCCCTTACATTTGTTAATTCTTTGATATTGATTTAGATGCCGAAATTCTAATGTATGATAATCCCCATTTATAATTGCGGAATCAGTCCATTTTCATTATAGATTGTAATGTTATGTAACAAAGTGTATGAGATAACCAAAGATTAGCACAGATTGAACGGTTTGTCACCTTGATATAATACCTTTTTTTTCTCACCAAAGTAACATGACAGAGGGCAAGAATTTCTCCATCGCGATTCAAGATTAGTAGTTACTCTGTATAGTTCATTCCGTGTTTCTTCGTGGTTCAGTGTTCTTTAGATAGATGGCGCTGTTGTATGATTTCCCTTGCCCTGTATGTGGAAGTCACTACAGTAGAGATTTTCTTAAGAGTTTCTTTTCTTCAAGATTTGAGATGAGCTTTGATATATATGTGATTTAGGTAGAAGTCTGGTCTATCATGCTTTACAGTTATGGCTTTTAACGTAGTCATCAAACCTTCAAAGTTACGAAAGAAAAGGAAAGTCAAATGCTTTCTTCGATATCGGGTGGAGATCTCTCTCATTTATTTATTGTTGAGTTTAATCTACGGTTTTTCTCGCGTTTTGTAAAAAGATACAGGAAAGATTAGCGTACAAAATATTAAGTTGTCAACCATAAAACTGTCAAAAAGGCGTTTTCATAAGGTCTTTTATAAATTTTAAGCACCATCTCTTAACGCAAGATGTCATGACTATCAATTGAGTAGTTGACTTATGGAAACACAACAAACATAATCATAAAAGCAGAAGATTAGACCTTATCCAGTTTTCTTAAAATCTATTTTACATCGTCGAAATGTTCACTTACGTGTTTAGTCCAGGATCTGACGGCTTTTTATTACGTATCAATAATTTTGCTGTTAATAGAGCTATAATAATTTGGTATAAACAGTAGAAGCCTTGTTGAACGGCACGTTATAGGAACATTAAATGTGAAGTAATGACTTGTCACAGATGACAATAAAATCTATGCACAATACACAATTATAGAGAAGGAATACAAAGAATTCATATTTCCGAGCCAAGTTACATTCTACAAACGTAAACATTATTAGAAACTTAATTAAAGTATTAGAATGACGTCTCTCAAAACAACATATTAGCCAATAATACAAAAGAGTACATCCGATAGCAATTGTAAAAAGCAACGAGGAACACTTGTATTTTAGGGGGGGCAGCCCTGGCATCGCAAGTGCTTTAGAACGTGCGTTTTTTTTGGGGACATCACATGAACATCGAGGCTCCCACTTAGAAGGGGGCTACTGGCCGCAGGCGACCCGAGGTACGTCGGGATTCCAGGCATTTCCTTCCTACACCTTGTTCCCTAGCTTCTGTTACCCGAGATGGCGTGCGGTTTTTGGTCAGTTAAAGTCCGATATCGGGGGGATTTCCGCGCAGGAAAATTGGGGCTGGCTCGTATGTACTGTAGCATATCTCTGTCGCGGTGTCATAAAAATTTGAAATAATAAAATTGAATGTATATTATATAGTGCCCGGATGGATACAAAAATAGCACCAATGACCATGGCTAGTTCGTGTGATAATGTCCGCAACATTGGCACAATGACAAACTTATGATACTGTAAGATTTTCAACTAAAATATTACTAAAATAACCCTCGTTTATAACAAATGATTTGTGTTATTATTCGAGGATTCCTTGTGTTATTTACAAGATTACTGTTATTACATTTTCGCTCAATAAATTTCATTACAAATAACGTGATTTCTTTTTTGAGTCGATAGTCTATCGTTAACAACTTCCAATCTTCTATTTTTCCCCAGATTATTTATATCAGCTAATAGTTCAATCGGTTTTACTCGAATTTCAGTTTTTAAAAACGACTGTTATTGGTGAACGCACACTTATCGGAGCCGAACGCGTCGAACGAATCGAAGTCAAGGAGGCCTCGCACACTTATCCGCACCAGAAGAATCGACCGCTAGCCGAAAGCATCGACCGCGTCGAAGAAATCATTTCAAAAAATAGTACTCGTGCGTTGCTCTGTCATACGCAACTGATAGAATGCGAGCGCATCGATCAAGGCGACCGCATAATCCGCGCCGAATTTTATGACGTCATCCGAATTCGTCTAGGATTTCTGGGGTTCTTCCAGATGCGGACGGTTCGACGCGGGTAAGTGTCCGAGGTTTCATGAGATTTCATATAAAGAATTCTATAATTCTCTTCGTTCGGCTCGTTCGACGCGTTCGGCTCTGATAAGTGTGCGATTACCTTTATCCTGACTTCCAAAACCCTGAGGTCGAACTGAATTCGAGGGTTGAAGCAGTAGTCAGTTTATTTGAGGACACTGACTTGCCAATAACGATTGTCATACAAGTTCTTTACAACCGGAACCGTCAGCTTATCGTGCTCTCAGAGGCACGGGCATGGCACACCGCCAAACTTCAATATTTCTAGTAGAACTCAGTAACAGTTTTGGCTTGACCCGGGAATCGAATATGAGACCTCTTGACAAGCAGTCACATACGGTTATCACTAGACCAACGACGCATTTAACACGATACTTACTAAAGAACACAAAAAATCGGCCAAAATTGACGGACATACATGACGAAACTATGAGGGTTCTGAGTCGTGGACTACGAAACCCTGAAAAGGAACATACAGTTTTCAATTTTACTTAAAACTTTCAAATCGTTTTTCTAATCGTGCAACTGATACAAAAATATAAATAATATTTAGCAAATTATATGCTCTAATTTGCCTCTGCTTAGCACATCAAGAACGTAGGCGTGAGTGTGTAATAAGGGCTCTGTTTTGATAGATAAATTCTTTGCGTATTGTTATCAGAGTGCAGTGTTTTGAGAGTTTTCTTACAGTAAATGTTTGCGTAATGTATTGTAGCTCTCTGCCAATAGGTGTTGCCGAACCGGTATTTAGTTAAAGAAATAGTTATTAGAAATATTTATATCACATCTCTAGTATACATTCATGTAAGATAAAAATAACAAATCTACATATAGAATAGTTTAAATCAGACAAATACACACATACTACAAACACAAGATACTTTTTTATATTATCCCTACTAATATTATAAATGCGAAAGTAACTCACTCTGTCTGTCTGTCTGTTACGCTTTCACGCCTAAACCACTGAACCGATTTTGATGAAATTTGGTATGAAGATAGAACTGAACTTGGGAAAGGACATAGGCTACTTTTTGCCGCGGTAACCGACATACACGCGGGCGGAGCCGCGGGCGAAAGCTAGTAAATTATAAAACAACTACTACTACAAAAAACGACGCTCACAAAGTATGAAACAAGATTTAAACAACATAGTGCTCGTACACAATTATCATTGTACATAGATACACGTATTCAACTCTGAAAAGCCGAAGTCACACGTTACATCGAAATGTGCGTTACATAACACTTTAATAACTTTTCACATCTTTTACCCCTATATCACAAAGGAGAATACAAAATGCCTGTCTTAGAAAATAAATAAATATTTCGGACATCTTACACACAACGTCATCTAGTCCCAAACTAAGCAGACCTTGTATTATTAATACTCAACAACTGATATAAATACATAAACATACATTTTTTTTGTAAATACATACTTATTATACATAGAATACACCCAAACTCCGAAACAAATATTTGTGGAGCACATAAATATCTGGTCCGACCCGGGAATCGAACCCGAGACCTCTTGATCAGGAGCCGCAAATGCTAACCACTAGACCAACAAGGCAGTCAAAATAATTATTATCATTCAAAACACCCAAATGCTATTTTAGTTCTGAAGTTCTCTAACAACCAAAAATAGACTTGAAAATCAAAAACTTTTCCAATGATAAAAACGCAAGACAACAAATCTATGTTTAGGAGTTGTGTGCAAACAAACGGACCGAAATAGACTTGGAGGGGCGAAGTCCGAAGTCGAAGTGTGACAACTGAAGACATATAAATAGATAATGGGACGTATGCGCCGGTGTTTGTTTATTAAATAGGCGACTCTGGTCATTTTGAACTACTGAAATGGTGGTATTACAAATATAAGCAATATTTCCATTGCCTTTTCCAATTGTTAATGTTGATTTGATTGCCTTATACAACAAGCTGGGCACATATCTTTATATATATAATTCTTGTGTGAGTGTGTATGTCACTGAACTTCTCTCAAACGACTGGAACGATTTTGATGAAATTTTTTGTGTGTGTTCAAGGGGATCTGGGAATGGTTTAGATTCGCAATTGGACCCGGTAGGTGGCGCTGCGATCAAGTTCTGGAATTTTAAAGTGGGGCGGTACGAAGTTCGCTGGGTCAACTAGTTATATAGGTATCTGTTACGTTATTAGGTGCACACTTACGGGATGGTTGGTCCCACAAGTTTCAGGTCGCCCAGCATACTATGGAAAAGCAAAACATATGATAAAATATTATTTGCATAGCCTACTAAATTAGCAAGCTCGTGGTTTAAGCCGTCGCCACGCCGCTTTCAACTGCACCAAGTGTTTTGGATTCAAATCCTACTTTGTGTGGTCTACAAATTGTTGTTCTGAGTCTGGGTGTCATCTGTGTCCGTTTCATGCATGTTTGTAAAGTCCTCCGAGACATGGATGTTTATTATAAATGCAGTAGTTGTTATTAAAAAAAAAGTGCTAGTCATATTAGCTACAAAACCGATAAATTCTCAAGTGGAGATCGCGTCTCGGCAAACGTAGTGTATATAGGAGGTTCACAGACTAAGTGAAGTGATGATTTACGATTATACGCCAGCGATAATTTAAAACCGGGATGCAAGAAGCCAAGGAGGTATTATAAAAAGGTAAAGAGTTTGAGTTTGTAGGGGGAAGTATCTGGATCTTCTGAACCGATTTAGAAAATTCTTTTACCAATAGAAATTCACATTATTGCGAGTGTAACCCGTAAAATGATCATACAGTATAGGTACATGCGGACATAATCGCGGACAAAAATCCTAGTAGTAGTTTGTACACTGTTTTTACTTTAATAGCTATTTGCATACCCTTACATAACATCCGTGTCAAGTAGGACCAAATTATTTTCGTGTTCCCGGTTTTAGAAGCGTGTGCTCTTGTAGTCATCTTGTACTTTTAAGGTTGCCGTACACTGACTCGGATAAAATAAACCTAATACTTTTTTAAAAACAACTACCTCCCTAGACGGCACAAAAAATTATAGAACAGATATAAACACACATGAAAAGCTCAGACCCAGATCAACAAGTTCCAAATCATATAAAGTGTTGTGCCATGAGAGAAAAAAAAACCTGCATATACAGGACAATGTCAAACAGATTTACAGTTACAGGACATGGTTATACAGATTCAAGGGAACGGATCACAAGCAAATTAAAATGCCCTGTGCAAAGCCAGAAAATGCGCCTATTTCAGCATACAGCTGTACCCTGAGTGTCTGCGGGGCTGATATTTGACCAGAATGAAACCCAACTCCACACAGAGCGTAAAAAGCCGTAGAAAGTGAAATAGATTATCACTTAAACCCCTCTATTTATGATTCTTCAGTACACTTCTTACTCTCTTCGGCATATAGCTATATGCCATTAATCTCTTCTTTGACGTCCTCTACTCTTGTATTCGTCGCTAAGCCCAATATCCTGCTGTTACTTTATCTCTTTATATCATATTTATAGCCTTTTAATGCTTATCTCTTCATCCCCTTTTTTCTGTTCAGAAATCCCCCTGGGTATCACCAATTGGTGGCTATGTCAGACTCGAACCGACTAAAACCAATAAGCTGAGGAACCACCGTACCTTCAAAAGAAAATTCCTGGAACAACTCTTCATCCCCTAGCCGCTGTTTTAAAACTTCTTCGGTTATGACCATTCCATACTATCAGTGAACGTCGACCCTATAATTGCCCTTTGAGGCTGAGAATAACAGACGCTAAGTTATTTCGAGCAGCAATAGTTTACTGTAATTGGGGGCATGTGGGTAATTATATTTTTGAAGTGGAACCATTTAGAGTAGCAGAGATTTAGAGAAAACTTATCGTTCCTACCAAAGTAACTCTACTCTGCCTGATGGAAAGCACGAGTAGTACGATAATTCTGCATCATTCTTTCAGCCTCCGGAGACCGGGAGGATGATGCATGCAATGATGTAGAATGAAGTGGTAGTAGAAGATTAAATTGTATTAAGTTTTAGACTCTCATTATTACTGTATTACTACATTGTATACCATTTCTTTTGTGTGTTCTTTATTACGTTACAAAATTTTCTTTATTTTCTAACATAAATACTATAAACTTGTCACAAGAATAACTACATAAATTATTTTTAGGTACCATCGTTATTTGCGTTTTCTCCCCGACAACCTTAGTCATGGACAATTGTATTGAACTGATAAAATAAAAACTGACACTACGAGTTTTAATACAAAGCCTTGTTTATTAGGTTTGTTTATAGTCTAATGCTGGACATCGACTTCTCTTTATTATGGAGGCTCAGACGGGTGGATCAAAGGTTTCCTTCTCTTTGCAGGGCTGTTGGCTCGTATGACAACCATAGACTTAGTATCGAATGAACTTTTATATTATTTAATCTAGAAACTTTTGAACCAAACCAAATCTTTTTGGATTATCAATTAAAATAGATAGATAGACTGTCTTGTTGGTCTAGTGATAAGCGTATGCGGCTGCTGATCAAGAGGTCTCGGGTTCGATTCCCGAGTCGGAAAAAATATTTGTATGATCTGCAAATATTTGTTTCGAAGTTTGGGTGTTTTCTATGTATAAAACGAATGTATTTCCAAAAGAAAAGTATGTTTTCGTATTTATATCAGTTGTCTAGTATTCATAGCACAAGCTCTGCGTAGTTTGGGACTAGATGATGTTGTGTAATTTGCAGAGATCGGAATTAGGTGTGTGAAAATACCTAAAGTTTGCAGCGGGACATAATATGGAGCTGTTACAACCACATAAGTTAAACCGGGTTTGAATTTTACCGGTTTAGTTTTGTTTTTTTTACATGTTCCTTACCTTTGAAACACCGAACTATAAACATTTGCAAGCTGCTAATACAGTTCTAAATAATTTTTTGTTTTGAACTTTTCTGGTTAAAATTCGGTCTTTTAGTCCCAATTGTTCTTTTTCGGTCAAACACAGAATTTTATATATCTGCAAAATGCTAATGCGGTTTTAATTTCTTTTTTTGATCTGTATCTTAAGTTAAAAAGTTTTGCTACAGGTTGATGCAAGGAAAACGAACATTTTCGCGTCTTTACATAGTTTTGAAGTCGGTTTTTTTTTAAATTATTAAACCTGCACTGCATAAAAAAATTAATTAAAAACATTTATTTCAATTGCAAGAACAGTGGTTGTAACAGCTCCATATTATTATTGCAAACTTACTGCAAACTTTAGGTAGTTTCACACACCCAATTCCGTAATTTGTCCGAAATATTAATTTATTTAATATTCACAATATCTGTAAATTTAGATACTTCGCTTAATAAATATATGTATTAAAGCCTTCAAACTGATGAAACATATGATTATATCAATACAGGTATCAGTTAGGTCGGCTAAGTACATCCGACAAATTAGATTTGTGCCTCACAAAACCGAATCCAATTAATCGGGGTGGCGACGCCGGGGCGAGACATCACCGCTGTACTATGTGGTATTTATGTTATGATTTTATTGTATAAAATGTGACGTACATTACATGTTATGATCCATTACGAGTCTATAAGGGAACTTCAATATGATTGTATGGTGTTGAAAGGTTATTGGAATCTGTATAATGAATTGTAACCCAAATATTTTTTTAGAAGAAAATATATTGTTTCGAAATGAAGTGATGGTTTGAATGATAGTTGAAATTTTGGAACTGAGCTAATGATGAAGATAGGAGGATAATTTAATTCTTCAGTTTATTAGGATCATCGATTTTAGTCTCATGCATGACTCTCATGTGATGTAATGAGATGATGAGGAAGCCTCCGGTAGTAAAACCTTTTGAACATGAGAAGGATTCAATCAATTTAGCTGAATTTTATTACGTTTATTACCTTTAAATCTACCTATTAACCTATCACCGTTCACACAAATTAGATATAGTCTACGACACAAGTGTCATTCATTAAAATAGGTTTAGTAGTTTAGGCACTTCAGTGGAACATACGAACCTACATAGACTGTCAAAACTGTTATACATACTTCCTTTGCGATTGAAGTATTTGGGTAAAAAGTACATTTCAACACATTGTAGGCGCATAGGAATTTGTGATAATTTTTAAATACACTTCAAGCATTTCTTTTTTTACTTTTCAACACACTTAATTTGTAAAATATTCTCCTTATACTTGGAGATTATATCACACTACATTTCGGCCGGGGCTCGGCCCACGTATATGTTGGTTATCGTGGTAAAAAGTAGCCTATGTCCTTCTTCAGACTCTAGACTATCTGTTTACCAAATTTCATCAAAATAGGTTGAGCGGTTTAAGCGTGAAAACTTAACAGGCAGACATTAGTAGGGATTGCTCTGCGAACATAAATCAATACCTACAACATTCATTGTAATGCATTTGCGTTTATTGATACTTGTTAGCTCAAGTGGCCTCAATATCGATTCAATTCAATCTTGACATGTCAACTATAGACAGACATAAAGAAATATCCTTGATTTTATATATTACTAGCTGATCCGACCAGCTTCGGCTGTGTCTTTTGAAAGGAATAAAATTTTCTCGTTTTTGTAACATCTTTCATTGATGCTCGGCTTCTATGGATTGTAGATCGATGTTATAAAGCCTATGGGCGTGAAAAAGCATCTCACTAAGCCGCCATAGTGTGGGCCGCCATACATAATTGTCTGGATTCGCAGCAAGTGTGGTGGTCCCCACTCTTGGATTCTGCTTTTCCATCAGGCAGGGTTGAGTCACTTTGGAAGGCTCAATATAAAAAAAAGCTTTTCTTGATTAATAGGCTATCGAGCTATGACGAATCAAATCCAGTAGTTCCTGAGATCAGCGTGGATTCCTATTCATCCAGTCCCCGTGGGTATCGTAAAAGTCGAATAAAACCAGTTGGCAGTTGCCCAGGTCACCTGTACTGTAAACAGAAGGATAAAAAAATCCTTTATTTACCGATCTCCTCAGCAAAGATGCGAGTGTTTTTCGTCAATTATCTTTCTACAATTGATAACGCTTCCATTCTCTTGTATAATTGGGTAATATTGTTGAAATGTCGTAATTTTGAACCATTTGTTAGTTTTGTAATGAAGTTATCATTAGATAGTCAACTTAGCTTTAGTAGCTGTCTTACCCAAAGAGTGTAAGCCAGAATCTCTTCTCTCACAAAAGGTGTGTGCTTAATAGTAGACCATTAAACTAACTTTGAAATAAAATATCTACAATACTGTGTCAATATCAACGTATCAAGTATCTCTAAAAGCAAATCCCTGGAGTATTTACTTAAGTCTTAGTGTTACATCTAAAAATGTATTTAGTATTAAGAATGTTTATATTATAAACACTTGAATTTATCTGTAAAGATATCTGTTTAATCTTCAATAAGATCATTATATTTTTAAGATCTTAAACACAATGAATCAGATATGAACAATTTAATAAATAAAACAATAGTTCTTCACAAGTTGTTTAAACAGTGTAATGCAATATTTATTTATAATACTTACAAAGAACATTATGTACTTTTGTTGTTTTTGTTTGTAATAATTTTACACATTTCTATTGATTGATTGTATTGAAACAAATAACCTAATTCAAAAGTAGTTGAATATATGTAATAATAAATAAGTAATATACAATAAAAATAAATATTTTGGTCATACACGCAACGCCATCTAGTCTCAAACTAAGCTAAGCTTGTATTATGGGTAGTAGAAGACCAGTTAGTCACACAGGAGAGATTGTGTGAACGCAAACATTGGTACACTCTCTGTTCTCTCGCTGCTATAATTCGATGGAACGGTCTTCCGATAGGACCGAGGGTAGACCGGTGATTTCGTTTTCTGGGACACGGGATTAGATAGAAACAGAGTAATTAATGAGATTGAGAAGTTACTTGGCAAAATAGCTTAATGACACTTAAACATGTATTGCTATAATTTTTTATCAGGCGCATTTGAAAATTTAAAAGATAATTATAAAAAAATTGAGATTAAATGACACTGACATTTTTAAGGTACGTATTGTTACGACATGGCCTTAACCCTCTCCTGATAGGAGACCGGATCTCAGCAGTGGGATTTTATGGGTTGTTGGTGTTGATGATTCTTACAAAATTCTCCTTTCTTCAACCTTGCAAAAATCCTCGTATGAATTGATATGAAATTCACTTTTCTCATTGAGAAACTACACCTACTATACCTTACACTTCTCTTCGTCTGTCATTCCCCAGTACACATACAAATTGAATTTACATAAGCAACAACAACTATTCTTTCTTATTCAAATTATACCATTGATAAATTTTTGTTTACTTGATTCCAGGGTACGGCTGTTTTCAATGGATGCTGCTTATGTCATGTGGCGCCATCTATGCCGTCTGCGCGCTCAGTACCACCACACTCAGTTTCGTGTTGCCAGCTGCTGAAAAAGACTTCAACCTGACCTCCAGTGACAAGGGGAGACTCACCGCTACACCACTCATTGGTAAGAGAGTTATTTTGACCTTAGTTACTAGGAACCCTTCAGTTCGTAACTTATTTATTGATTTAAACGTAATGTACATGTTGTACGGAGGCGGATTTAATGCCATGAGGCATTCTCTAACAGTTAACCAACCAACCAGGGGTATGTGTATGATGCGGCAGGTACAAAATAGAATATAGAATTAATGCCTTTGTTTGCAACACTTTGACTGCATGATTGGCTTACGGATTAGAAAGCCCTCACCGATTGATCCCTTCCTTCTTTCTTCATAACCTTTAATATCTCAAGCTTTTTTAAGTCAGTTGTAAGTTCAATCAGTTTTATCATGGCAAAAAGTCCTACATATACTTTTTGACCGAACTCTGGAACCAAAACTAAGACGTAGTGTATAGTGTCATACGTTAACTAAAAGACCAATGAATTTAATCCTCCATGAAAACAGTTATTGTGTGATTTACAAATTGTTGTTCTAAGTTTGGGTGTTATTTCTTTCTGTTTCTTTATTGCTTGCAAAGTGGGGCAACGCAACATATATATTTTTAGTGACATCTTTAGAAAAATCCCTACTAATATTATAAATGCGAAAGTAACTCTGTCTGTCTGTTACGCTTTCACGCCTAAACCACTGAACCGATTTTGACGAAATTTGGTATGAAGATAGAACTGAACTTGGGAAAGGACATAGGATACTTTTTATCGCAAAAATAAAGGTAGAAGGGTTTGAAATAGGGACGAAAGTTTGTGTCAAAGTTCCTTATTATCGAACATAAAATCATGTAAGATCGTTTAATATACCCTTACCGTGTCGCGCGATATAAACAAATTCCACGCGGGCGAAGCCGCGGGCGGAAAGCTAGTAGGAAATATTTTAAATATTACATTCTTTTCAGTACCTGACAATAGTCTCTTAGCGGGGTTTATCCCCTTGCGGTTTACAGACAGACAGATGAACACACAAACGGACATGTTGAAACTTCAAATTTGGGCCACAGAACCATATTGTTTATTTAAAGACAAATTGTCATCGATACGAGGTTCATTCAGAAATTTTAAACTCTGATCTCATTCAGGTTCGTCTGCCAACACGATCAGATTTTGTCATTTGTCAAAGATCCAAGTTCAATGCTAGACGATGACGACTGTTACTTTTAAAATACTTTTATTAGGAGAGCTGGACGACATTTTTGAATAACTTTTTTAAGGCATTCTAAAAATTTGTCCGATATCTTTCTATAATATCGCAATGCAAAAATGTAGACTTGTGGCCTCAAGTATATTTTTTGAAACAAGTTTTACATGTTTTTATATTATAATATAGGGTTTTCAAATAATGGCGAAATAGATAGGTCCGTACAGCATCGAATCAATGCAGGATGGTTGAAGTGGCGGCAGGTAACGGGAACTATTTGCGACCCTAAGCTCCCTTCAACGTTAAAGGGACAAATATATAAAACGATCATCAGACCTGCCGTCCTGCATTAATCAGAGTGTTGGCCAACAAAGAAAACGAATGAGAGGCGCCTACATGTGGCTGAAATGCGAATGTTGAGATGCATGTGTGGTGTGACCAGAATGGACAAGGTAAAGAATGAGTTTATTAGAGGAACCCTGAAAGCACCATTAGATGAAAAGTTGAGAAGTAAGAGATTATCCTGGTATGGACATGTGATGCGTAGAGAGGAGCAAAATGTAGTGAAGAAAGTTTTAAGTATAAAAGTTGACGGATATAGGAGTAGAGGGCGACCAAAGAAGAAATGGATGGACTGCGTGAAAGAGGATATGGCCAAAAAAGGAATAAACAGTGAACTGACGAGTAATAGAGAAGAATGGAAGAAGAAAATTCATTGCACCGACCCCAAATAAATTTGGGAAGAGGGTAGGAAGATGATGATGAGGGTTTTCAAATAACCGGTACTCTATAGCAAGGTCTGAATTTCTGTATTATTATATTGTGGAACAGGTGTTTTTATTTCCAGATTGCTTTAAAGACCTACTCTACAATGTCGACCTATCTCTAGCCATCTAAACAATACACAAACTGTGCACAAAGTATGTGAGTGCAGTGTTTTTTTTAAATACCCAAAAACATATTTTCTATTCCAGAGATTGTAAAGAATACAAAAAAGCATTTTTTTCCTTTCATTATTTATAATTTCTTAAATAACTTTCTTGGTAAGCACCTATTTAGTTTACTCGTGTTAATATAATAATAAATATTTAAATATAATTTGTGGAGCGGGTTATATGGTTAGCTGTAACATCTTGCCATTACCGTGCATGTACATTAAGGAGTTATGCTTATTTGTACGACAACACCCAGAGTGTTTTTCCAGGCATAAGAATGTTTCCAAAAGAAATGTAACATTTAGAGATAAGTATAAGTTAGCATTTACAGATAAGAGATAAGCACTTACCTCAATGTAGGCTCCAAATGTATAAGAGGAACTCATATTCAAACGCTATAAAGGTTTACAATAAATTTATGATGTGAATGAATTTCTGTCATATCGCGAGGATAGGAAGTAATTTATGGAGTATTCCTATTAAATCTAAATTTTATACAACTGACATTGACAATAAATGTTTCTTTATTTGTTTCAGGTATGTGCGTAGGCTCCTACTTCTGGGGTAACCTGGCAGATGCAAGAGGCCGTAAGAAGGCCATCATCGGAGCCCTGCTCTTGGACGCCACTGCTGCCTTCCTCTCCTCCGTAGTTCAGTCATTCCACGCTTTCTTAGCTTGCAGGTATCTGAAATTAATATGAAGTTTGAAATATATTTATTTATTTATTTATTTATTCTTTATGTACAGGTGTACAAAGGCGGACTTAATGCCGTAAGCATTTTCTGCCAGTCGACCTTAGGGCGATGCAGAGCCAAACATGGTAGATGCACATACGAATTCTAATTTAAGATATAGCACACTTACTCTACATATACATGCATATTATATACATACACATATATACACATATACATACATACATATATATATACATACCATACATATAAAGAATAATATAACATACATAAGTGTATACAATACATAATATATGTATATACGTTAATACACATAAATACAAATAATACATATTATAATAAATATATAAAAATTCAAGAAAAGGGGAGCTAAAATTTACGGTGGTTTATTCAGTGTGTCTGTAAAATGTCTGCGTACTTGGAATTTGAAAGTTTGTCGAGTTTTTGCCATCCTGATCTCGAGAGGGAGCGCGTTCCATAATAGAATAGATTGCACCAAGAAAGTGGAATGTACGAAGTCAGAGCGGTGAGTGGGACAGTGGAGAAGAAGATTGTTTGAAGATCTAAGGTTTTTATCGTGATTTGCACCTAAATATTGGAGATGGGTAGTTAAGTAGGAAGGAGAACTTGGTGAAAAGAGTAAAGAATATAGAGTGGTTAATGCTCGTATCTGTCGACGCTGACGAATTGGAAGCCATTTAAGAAGGGAACGATGCTGGGACACATGATCATATTTACGTAAATTGAAAACGAATCGAATGCAATTGTTGAGAAGACGGTCGAGTTTATTGAGCAGATCTGCATTCAGGTCAAAGTAGCACATGTCACCATAGTCGATTATAGGGAATATTAGGGTCTGCACAAGCATTGCCTTAGTTTCCGATGGTAGAAAGTTTTTAAGCCTATGAAGGGCCCGCAATGAACCTGTGACTTTCTGGCACACAGATGCGACTTGTTTACGCCAGCTAAGAGTTGTGTCAATATACAATCCGAGGTCCTTTACACTATCAGCGTAAGGAATAATCATGTCATCGTAAGTAAGCGGTGGAAGTGAAGCAAGGTCGAGTTGGCTTATACTTCGGTTACTACCGATGACAATAGCCTGGCATTTTGTCGGATTCACTGACACACCAAACATTTCAGACCAATGTTTAATGGCTGCCAGGTCACTATTTACGACCGAAACCGCGGACGATATATTGCACAACTCCGATTGATAGTAAAGTTGCAAGTCATCGGCGTATAGATGATAGGAACACTGAAGTCTTGTAGTGATAAAATTAATAAAGATGGAAAATAAGAGGGGTGAAAGAATACCGCCTTGAGGAACGCCAGCAGCCAAATTACACCAGCTGGAAGAAGATTCTTCCATACTGACTGATTGCTGACGATCTCGAAGATAAGAGGAAAACCAATATATATTTTGTAAGAACTGAAGCGTTCGTGAACAATTCAGAAAGTATTTGCTACACATGTCTAGATTTGCAAAAATATTGATGAAAAAAAAGTTTCTCAGGTCATAGACGGCACGTTTGGCCTAGTAGTTTAAGCGGTCGTGGTCGGACAATACTTGGTGTGATACAGAAATTGTTGTTCTGATTCTGGGTGTTTTTTGTGACATACACTAGTATGTTTGTAAAGTCCCTTTTAAAAAAAATAAGAATTTGTATAATTAATGATATTCTCTCTTAACCAATTTCGGCCACGGCCACGAGACAAGGAGATATTATAGTCAAAAGTACGTTCGCAAACATAGGTGCACATTCTATATCTATCGACACGGCAGGGAAGAGGCGCAGGACCGACTGCTTAACCAATTTAGTACCTGTAGAATTAATTAATCAACTAACTATGATAAAGTAATTCTGTTTAAACGGCATTTGGTGACTTTGTACAGTAAAATTACTGAACTTCGGAAAAAAAGGATGGTGTGTGTTGACCACAGCCTGATTTCTTCTGTGTCTATGATATATATCTATGTATTAAGAAATACATTAGTATGTTTATCTCTAATCTGGCTACCTTAACGTTAATTCTCATTAGTCCGAGATCTAACTACCGTGATGACCCTAGAACTCTGAGATAGATATAAAATGTACCAATGAGTTTTGTAGTGGAGGAAGGAAAGAAGAAAGAAGGTAAGAGGCAAACATAGAGCACTCCTATTTACTGGTCTGAATTGCTCTATGTGCGTAAAGGACAGCACGAGTTCTCTCACCACCGCTACCAGTATCACCACCAGTATAACCATCTAACGACTTGTAGTTTTATGAACCTATATAATTGAAGCGATCATTTCTTTATTACTTATTTGCTTCATACTTGACGTAACTATTCTTTGTAGACTTCTGTTTTTTTCAGGTTCTTTTCTGGTTTTGGCATCATCGGTGCTACTGGCCTTATCTTCCCCTACTTCGGGGATTTCCTCTCACTCCGGCACAGGGATGTCATGTTGTGCAGACTCGAGGTCTTTTGGACTTTTGGCACAATTTTGTTGCCAGGTAAGAAAATTTAATTTATGAAAGTTATTTTCTACAGGTTATCGACCTTTAAATCATAATGTCGTCTTTGTTTTATTTTTTTTTATTTAACACCTGCCAAGGTGACTTTACTATGCCTGATGGAAAGCATAAGTAAAATCCAAAAGTGGGGGTTACCATACTCACTGCAAATGCAAGCAGTATGGCGACCCACATTATGGCGGTCTAGAGAGATGCTTTTTCACGCCCCGCTTAAAGGACCCGGGATCATAGTAGGAAGGAGAAACATGAGCTGACAATGAGTTCTAGTTTTTAACTGCTCGGCACAAGAAGGCAAAAACAAAACGGACTAATATCTTTAATTTTGTTCCGTTTCTGTTTTTGACTCAATTTTCTTATGCTAAGTGTAAAATAACCAACATACATTAATTTTATTGGCATATAAAGTTTCCATTTGGTATTAGTATGCTGAAGTAAAGATACTGTTTTTCTAAATTCTAAAATCCCTAGTCAGCTATGCTTAGTTAAGAAAAATTATTTATTGAGAATTAAATCCATATCCAACATCACAATTCCCTTTGATCTGATTCTTTTACATACGCTGGGTGTCGTAGAATGTATTGTGTTGTTTAAATCACTAATAAAACTTTATTGACACTTGATTCGTCTGTCAAATAGACAAGTATCTGTATGTCATCGACATCAGGAAGGTCAAGCGGAATGTAATTGGCAATGCTCACGTTACTAGCGGTTGCCAATTTATATACCAGACAACACGCGATATTTTGGACACAAAATATTTAGGTTTTATTTTTATAGAAGTCTGCATGTTTCACGTGATATAATTGTGTATATGCGCTAGTATTATACATGGCTAGTATTATAAAATTTAAATCGTAAATCTTAGTTTCAAAAATTGGAAATAATATAATAGTATTTTTTTGCACATCTAACTTGGCTAGGTACAAACAACTCTTTGAAATATTAACCTCATCCTAATCAAGCAATTAGCTCTTTAATATGTTCAAATCAAAATCAAATCAACAACCTATAATGTCCCACTGCTGGGCTCGGGCTCTGGCTCTCAGGAGAGGGTTAAGGCCATACATCCCCAAGCTGGCCGATGGCGGGTTGGGAACTTGCAAGACAAGTTATGGCTACGTAATATTGCCATTGGATGATTTTAAGCTGCCTGATAAGCTCCAACTAAACTTCACCTTGATCTTGTGATAACAACCGGGACCGAAAACATCACGCCACGAGCGGTCACCCATCTAGGTTCAGACCTAGATGGTCAGCCGCGCCGTCGTTACTTTCCCTCGGTGATTGTTTCCAATAACCTAAGGCCACCCGGTTATGAGCGCTTCTATAATATGTCATCAGTTTAATATTAAAGCCTACTGGAAATCTTTCACCTACTGAGTATTTAAGCCAAATTAATTCCCTTTCAGGCATCGCATTCCTCATTATCCCGAATGCAGCGTTCAACTGGGCCGAAGGACCAAACTTCTTTTACACATCATGGAGAGTTTTCGTAGCTGCTTGTGGAATACCTTCACTTATTGTTGTGCTTCTGCTTATACCGTTCCCTGAAAGCCCAAGATATTTGCTGCACGCGAACAGGGCTGAGCAGGCTTTGCAAGTGTTGCAGAGGATTTTCGTCGTCAACACCAAGTTGCATGAGAAAGATTTTCCGGTTAGTAGTAAATAGCACATATTCATCCTCTAGGAATCACTGTGCCTAGAGTTCTTAAGATTCAGCTTTAGAGATCACTGTTTATAAGGAATATTTGAGAGAGAATGTTATTGACAACAGGATTTTACCGTTAACAAGTGATTATAGTCCAGTCAATAAAAGCTTAACTTTGCCATTTTGGTTGAACACCTGCAACCAACGCCAAAATTTCCGTAAGTCTTCGTAGATTAATATACTAAAATTGCAGGGTGCTGCAATACTGGCAAAGGGTGCAAATACATTGGCAAAAGGGTGCAAAAACAATTATTTTGTCTATATCTCGCGATTGGCTGGAAAAATAAAAAAAGATCCTACTACAAAATTGTAGGAAATTAAATCCCCTACAAAAATTAGGAAACGTATTTTCGCGTATCTCTCATAGTTTTTGTACAAAATGCATTTTAAGGTGCAAAATGAAAAAAAATGTTACTTTTAATCTTTTTTTTTCATATTGAAGTGATACTACATGTTTCATTGGGATTCAAATGATATGTTCGGGCATTTTTTTTATTTATTTACACCTTTTTGCAGTTACCTAATAATCTTGGCAAAAAAAACCATTTAAATTTTACTATATGACTAGCTGACCCGGCAAATTTCGTACCGCCTCAGAATAATCATTAAAATATTATGCTTAGTTATTAACTGATACTGATAAATTGACAGCAGTGCCACCTAACGGGCCCCAGCCGGTACCGCCACAGTCGCTTTGTTCCTGCATTTTAAATCTGTAATATCTTCAAAAATATTATTTAAATTACATACTGTAAAGGGTCATATTAATCGATATTAGATGCACAAAGTATTTAAGGTACTTATTTGGATAAGGATTAATACTGCATTGCTTAAAATCGTTTCGTAAATAATCCATTACTTCTAATAAAAAGAAAGAAAGTATTGTAGAACTTTTTAAGGTGTATAATATTGTAGTACATTATTTTGATCTATCTCGTAGGGTACAGCCATCGTTTGCAATGTATGCGTAAAAAAATGGGTTTATTTATGACATCACATTAAAAACCTCTAAAATTATCAATGTTTCTCTACTTTTATGCATGTATTATACATATAAACCTTCCTCTTGAATCATTCTATCTAGTAAAGAAAACGGCATTGAAGTCCGTTGCGTAGTTTTGAAGATCGAAGCATTTATACGGACAGACAGAGAGTGGAAGCGACTTTGGCTTATACTATGAAGTGATAATTTAATTTGAGTTTTTTTTTATTCTATTGGATTCAGAGCAAAATAGCATTTGAAACGTATATTTGCAATATATATTACCTCTCCATTTACCTGCGCTATTATAAATTTCATTTCAGGGGGACGTTTATAATAACTGGCGGAGAAAGAGCGTGGTATATTTAATATTATTCTTTCTACTACTATTCTACTCTTTTGCTCCCACTGATTCCAATTTTCTATATAAGAATCTTCAATATAAGAGTGAATAGTGAGAATAAGACAAATATGAGACCCTTGAGCTCGACGTAAATAGTCCCATTCCAGATCTATAGGATAGGATCGAAAAATAGGACCCATGTGCTCGAATAAGACCATACGTTTCCTAATAAGAGCGAAAGAGATAGAGATTTAGACAAAAATGAGAACCTTGCGCTCGACGAAAATAGTACCATTGAGAACACACACACATGAGCTTGTTTTTCTATCTCGCTGAGTGGAATGAGTAAGACTGCAGCAGAAAATGCTTAACTAACTGTTTGTCACTTACTGTCACTATACTCCAAACTGTCGTTTCAGAGATATTTTGTTTTTGTGCGTCTAACTGTCCGAAAGTGATTTTTTGCAGAATAAACTTGATTCACTATTTTCAATTTGAACGAAACAATGAATCCTTCATTTTTATGTTCTATTTGTATGAAGAAAACGTAAGATGCAACAATTGTTGTGAAAAGTATGCAATCCTCTTAGGATTGCATACTGATTGTAGTGATTGGTATGGTAAAAGTGAGGACCTCAGTGAAATGGCTAAGAAAACAATTATCACTGTATGCGCAGAAATTTTACAGGACAAAATAAAGGAAACTCTTTACGAACAAAAAGTTATCTACAACCGGACAAATTCCCTGATAACGTTGTATCAGAAATAGCTCCACTATTAACTTGCTTCCTACATAAATTATTATTAAATGATGAAAATATCGTGTCAGATGAATGTCCTGTTATCCCAAAAATAGATAGTATTGGCTATAGTATTATTTCAGCACTTCGTCCTAAATCCTTCATTCGTTTCTTCAACTACCTAGCTGTTGAGACATACATTTATCGAAAAACAGGATCGATGTTAGTTATCAATCTACTCAGCAAACTGGGTGTTTGCACATCATACCATAATATTCAGCTTCATGAAGCTTCATCAATAATTTATCCTCAGAAGACTATAATTACTGATGCTTTCCTTCAATATGTCTTTGATAATACTGACCGTAATACAAGGTGGGCCAAAAGAAATCACCCTATTGAAAGATGCTCTTATTTTTGCAAATGGCGGCCAATGTCAAATCTGTTTTAGCATTTGTAAACTAGACAGATGTAGAATACAAGTGAACAAGCTATGGAGCGATACACTCCCCGCGGAATGCGGAATAATCGTGTCTATTTTTTTGCGTAACAATTCGTCTGTGGTGTTGGCGCAGCGCGAATTCCATCGCCGATTCCCGGGTCGTCCGGCACTAACTGCGCAAACACTGGGCCGTTTGGCCAGGGACTACAAGAGACGCTGCCAAGAGTGGCTGGCTCCGGATCACCTATTCTGCCGAGAATATCGCAGCTGTTGCTGAGGATGTCGAGCTGTCGCCTGAAACATCAACCAGACGCCGTATCTCGCAATTAGCCATCAGCCGGTCGTCCCTAAGGTGACTTTTGGTCAAAGACCTGCGCATGTCCGTGCATCAGCTGCTGCCTGTCGACCACCAAACGCATGTAGCCTACGCCCATGCGATTCTCAATCTCGAGGACGAAGTAGACCAAAATAATAATGAGCGATGAGGCTCATTTCCACCTCAGCGGGTACGTGAACAAGCAAAACTATCGATTCTGGGGCACCGAAATTCCACGAGTGTAGCACGAGGAGCCATTATACGCCGCTGGTCAAACGATAACAGTGAACGGTGCGCCCTATATGGCCATGGTAACCGAGTTTTTTCTGCCACAATTGAACGAATTAAGACTGGAGAACATGTGGTTCAAACAAGACGGAGCGAGGGCACAGACTGCCCGAGACACAACCGATATTCTGTAGACGGCGTTCCAGGGTCGCCTCATCTCTAGTTTTGGCGATTTGCACTGGCCCGCAAGATCGCCCGATTTAACCGTTCCAGACTTTTTTGTGGGGTTTTTTGAAGTCCCGTGTTTACTTGAACAAACCCGACACCCTGGAAGCCCTCAAGGACAACATTCGACATGAGTGCGAGAATCTGTCGCCCGAAGTTCTCGCTGAAGTGATGAAAAATTCCATAAAACGAGCCCGTATAGCAATCGATTGTGGCTGCGCCCATTTGGCCGATATCATCTTCTCGACTTCACTATTAAAGTTCTAAAGGTTCAAATAAACATAATCAAAAATCAAAATCGAAGTTTTTTATTTAGAAAAGAATTGAGAGCCAAACAACATCGGATGACTTCTTTTGGCCCATCTTGTATAAGAACCTCAGGTGGTCAGGAGACTTTTCATTGTTTAGGAGGCATAGCAGTGTACACACCAGCAAGTAGTATTTGATATAAAAGAAGTCCAAACAAATGTAAAAAAATCTGCAGCGCAATTAGCATCTACAATAGATATCACCGATGATATGTAAGATGAGAGATTGCCTTCTGGATTAAAAAACATCACCTATGCAGATCCTAGTATTTCTATCAGGCATATTACATGCCTCCCGTTCATTAGATGACCATCTTCCCAAATTTGAAAATTTGCGCTGAATCCGATGGAATAAAAAAAAATATGAAATAAAAAATCATTGAATAAAATTGAAATGAATTTTTGTCAAGATTATTAGGTATATGAAAAAAGGTATAAATAAGTAAACAAAAATGTCCGAAAAATATTAATTAAATCCCAAGGAAACATGTAGGATCGCTTCAAAATGAAAAAAAAAGATTAATAACAAAATTTTTACAATTTTGCACATTTAAATGCATTTTGTGCAAAAACTATGAGAGATACGCGAAAATACGTTTCCAAGTTTTTGTAGGGGATTTAATCTCCTACAATTTTGTAGTAGGATCTTTTTTTATTTTTCCAGCCAATCGCGAGATATAGACGAAAAAGTTGTTTTTGCACCCTTTTGCAATGTATTTGCACCCTTTGCCGGTATTGCAGCACCCTGCAATTTTAGTATATTAATCTACGAAGACTCACGGAAATTTTGGCGTTAGTTGCAGGTGTTCAACCAAAATGGCAAAGTTAAGCTTTAATTGACTGGACTATTATGATTCATTTTCAAAATATATATTTTGAAATTTTTAAAAATCGTAACGTTTAAAAACCAACTTAATTAACAACCTTATTCTTTAATATCCAATATTTTTGGGGTTTTTAAATTCAAATGAAACTTAATTATCGAAATGATCGGTAGTGATCGGTGAGAATTAAAATTTAATTTTTTAACCACTACAGGTGGAATCTATGATAAGTGCTGGAGACGGTGAAGAAGAAGAAATAGTATCAGCAGATAATAACGGAAATGAAACCAAGAGTCCTCTTACATGGAGTCAACGTTGGGATGCCTTCTGGGTCAGAAAGAAGATGCTGGTTAAGCCACCCTACATTGGATTGTTGGCATTGTGCTGTTTTGTGGATTTCGGACTCATGTTTAGGTAAATTGCTAAACAGATGGCAAACTACGAATAGGAATCATGTACCAATGTATATTAAATATAAAAGAAAAATAGTACAATGGGTAAGGTACCCATTGTACTATCTTTCTTTATTATTGCAGAATACGATCTCTTATTTATGTAATTTGTTGTATCAAGTGGAACTATAGGTTTGTGTAGATGAAAATAACGAGACAAAAAACTGTTAAAACTATACTGCCTATAGCGAACTTATAGGTCGATTAAAATAACAACTACCTTGAACATTTTGAGACCAATGTTTATTGTGCAGGGACTCTCAATAATAAATTGTAATATATGGCTAGGGATACCGACTTACAACTACGTTATATAGTCTAAAACCTATCGCTACAAGGCATATAATCACGTCTTGTTCTCGACGATGAAATGATTGTCGGAATTCCTACGTGCTCGATAATAGGCACATATCTGAATGTGCTGGTCAAGCATTTCTTTATATAATTCCATCAATTATTTCAAACAATATATGACGCAGGAATACTGCCTACTACGTTCACATAAATCCCTGACTTCTATAATAGTTTGAAAAAATACGTTTTTTATCATGTGTTAAGAAAATATCAGTGCAGAAAAAAAAAACAAAAACGAGAAATCAATAAAAAGTATGAGTTTTTAACATCTTCCTTTTTCTTCTTTTGTTTCCAGCTACTATACATTAATGATGTGGTTCCCGGATCTTTTCGAGCGATTTAGCCAGTTTACAGAATATTTCGGTACTACATCTGCAGGAGTTTGCGAGGTATCACTCGCCCTTGCCAACCATTCAGCCGAAGAAGAACTCCTCAGTACTGTAAGTCTAAATCCTTTTTTGTATGTATTGTTTACTTAAAAAAAATTAAGTGCACCAATTTCTAAACATTAGCTAAATGTTTAGAAATTGGTGCACTTAATTTTTTTAAGCCTAAGTCGGCTCGACTTACCTTGAAATATGCATTTTGAAGTGCGTAAGATGGCTGGCTCACTAATTCAAAAATAACAAAATAATTACTTTTAACAGTATATATATATATTCTGATCTCTAAAATAGTTGTGAGAATGTAAGAAATTACGGTGTTCCTCTCTTTTCAGCACAAAGCAGGGACTTTATACGACACAGTCTACACCCACACTTTGATAGTTGCTCTCAGTTGCGTACCAACCGCCCTGTGTGTTGGTATCACCATCAACATGGTGGGCAAGAAACTCATGCTTGGTAAGTATTTTAACTGTAGAAACATTTGTAGAATCAATAACTTAATCCGTCGCTGGCTTCATGTTCGGAAGGTTATTTCATAGGACGAATGATGTGCAGGAAAGTTAATCAGAAGCAATTATACAAAACCAGATTCTCATATCACTGTAGTAATTAAACAGTATTATATGGATGTAAATGTAATAAGAATACACCTTACACATGGTAAGCCTTACATTTAATATACAAATTCGTAGGTAATCCTGTCTATTTGTATTCGAAAGTAACGCTTTCACGGCTAAACCGCAAAACCGATGAGAAATTGAACCGTGTAAAAGTACTTTATTTCGACTGATAACTGACATATACCGTATGGCCTCCTGAGAGAAAACCCGAGCCCGAGTAGCACGTTATGGGTTTGTGATGCCAAAATTGAATAATGTCGTAACAGCTACTTTTGAATATATATCTTTTAAACATATTAAGTTTTACGAATATCTTCAATTATTTTAAACTAGCTTTCGTCCGTGGCGTTGGCTTCGGATTAGATTATTGCAGTAAAAAGTAGCCTATGAGTTATTCAGATGTATAAGCTATAATATATTACTGTTAAGTTTCATCCAAATCCGTTCGGTAGTTTTGGCATGAAAAGGCAACAAACATAGATACATACTCACAAACTTTCATGTTTATAATATTAGTAAGGATAACACTAATTAAACATTATCAGTCTCATCATATATTAAACAGAAAAAAGTAAAGGCCCCAGAACAGTTCCCTGGAGGACACCTACAGCAATTTTTAATCTAGAAGGTAACTAACTCTGCCTCTCTCTCTTTTCAGTAATGATGTTGATAAGTTCTGGTCTAGCGGCGCTGGGGTTGAATCTAGTTCGTTCCTCCATTGAAAACCTGATCTTGTCATGTGTGTTTGAGTCTATAGTAAGCTGCACTGAAGCTGTTCTGTTCTGCGTCATCTGCGAAATATTCCCGACTAAAGTTGCGTAAGTAAATTGTTAAGATTTTGAATTTAAAATGTTAATTTTTGGGGTGTAATTTTAAGTATTTTACCTATCAAACTTAACGCTTATTTAGACAAAGATTCAAGAAATAGTGATCACCAATCCAAGCATTTAAGTACAATTATTTTAACATTGTTGTAATATGTATAAAACTATGTTGGAAAAGAGTGTCCATAGAGAATCTTGTCTGTTCTTCTCCATAGGGTCTACGAATTGGAACAGACAATTAGCTTCACGACTGACTACTGACTGACTACTTGATGTTTCAAAAGTGCCGTTGTATTGGTGTTTTTGAAATAATAATTTTAACAAAAAGGAACCGACTTCAATTAAAAACTATCCCGAGTACCCAAATCGCGACAATTGTGCCTATGATGTTTGAGGAGTTCTCTCGATTTCCTTGGGATCCCATCATCAGATCCCGATATGGTGACGATGGTGCCACGTGTAAGCTACGTCATTCCAATGCAAAAAGAATTTTTGAAATCGGTTCATAAACGACGAAATTATCGCTGAACATACATAAAAAAAAAAAGATTCCGACGAATTGAGAACCTCCTCCTTTTTTTTGAAGTTGGTTAAAAATGGTTTTGATTTGAAAAAAAATGATATTAGATTATTTAAATATTCAGTCCCCAACATGGGGATGTATGGCTTATTACCTCTTCTATTAAACCTAATATACCATTAAACTTCATGACAGAGGAGATCCGAGCTCAGCAGTGGGACGTTATGGGTTGTTGATGATGATGATGGAATATTCATTCATCAAAAAAATCTTCTTGAAATGTGTTCGTCAAAAGGCATAACGTTAATTGTAATTTGAATTTGCCTTTTATATACAGCGCCACGGCTATGGCAGTCACGGTGATGTGTGGACGAATAGGTGCAATTGTGGGCAACGTCATCTTCGGCGCGCTCGTCGACGAATACTGCATCGTGCCCATTTACATGTTTGGAACTTTACTTATTAGTACGTATCATTGTGTAATTATTATTATTACTGATGTGGAGAAACATGTCTTATGACCCTCCACACACACACACAAAGAGAGAATCCTACTACAAAGACAGGTGTTCATGTCTGGCGAGGGTGCAAATCAACGTTTGATGTTAAATTTTCATATCGCGATACAGGGATCGTAGTTACCTCGTAGTTCATTGTGTCTTCGTAAGATGGCACTTTTGATTGTTTTATTAGTGTTTAGTGCCGACTAGCGTTATGATTAATATCTGCGTGTTTTAATACTGTTTTGGTTTCACCTATAACTACTTTTTGGTGAATTTATTTTTGAACCAACCGAGCAAAGAAAGTTTTTTTTCCGCTTACATTTTCTAATATGTATTATAAGTATATCAAAACTGCGTTATTTATGAGTTATGCTCCAGGAACTTGAAAAAAGTTTCTAAACTTATTCTATCAAAATTTAGGTTTAAAAATGAAAGAATAAAGAATACGGTTCTATACAATTCAGTAGGCGTATTAAAGTCAGTGTTAATTTTAAGTTGATGTTGTTATTACTATGTAACATTTTGTAATTCGTTTTATCTGTTTGTTACAGCGAGCGGTCTTCTGTGTATAATACTCCCAAAGAGCACGCGGCCAGAGCGGCACCCGTGATACATTAGATTGTAGTGTTATATTTTTATATTAATAAAATTATTATAATCCACCTGTAAACGCGTACTTTATTATGGACCAGATGTTGCTTCCCACGATTCAGTGTATCGTTGTTAAATTAATGAAAAATTAAAACGATAGAAATACTTTAAAAACGTTCTACAACGCAAGTTGGCAAGATTACGTAGCCACAATGTGTCTTGCCAGTCCCCAACCCGCACTCGGCTAGCGTGGGGACGTATGGCCTTAACCCTCTCTTGAGATGACACCCGAGCCCAGCAGTGGGACATTATGGGTTGTTGATGTACAACGCGTCAAACTGTCTTGGTGTCGTAGTGATAGTGTATGCAACTGCTGTGCTTGAAATCCTGGGATCGATTCCCGGGTCGGGCAGAAAGTGGTTTTGGGTGTTTCTTACAAGAAATTATTAATAACAGTCCGGAGTATGGAAGTATGAAGGTGTTACACGCCCGTGCCTCGGAGAGCACGTTAAGCCGTCAGTTCCATGAATTATTGGGTAGTAAATGCATTCAAATTTACAACTAGTCCATTGTCATCAGTCACAAAATAACCACCAAAAGCCTCCTTAGCCAAGACACACGGTGCGTGATGCAAAATCTCTTTCTACAATCGCTAATACCTCTAATTTCTTGTATTATTATCATCAAAATTTCTTTATTTTATATTGACCACAAAACTTAACGTTGAGATGACATGATTAATGTACATTTGTTAGTTTTCTGTTATTAATTACATTTTTAGAATGTCAACTTGGGGTTGGTACTCTGACAGGTCGTGGTATTACTCCAGTTGAGCAAGTCCATAAGTGTTTCCAAGCATGGATGAATTTTAAAGAAGAATCATAAATATTCAATTCTAGTGTTTAAATATTTTTCCTTGTTTTATTTACAAGACACAAAAGTATTTTTGACAGAATTTCGATTGAAAGACTACATATGTCTAGAGACCGTAGTGAATGAGTTGCATAAATTAAAAGCATATTGAGGTTTTTGTTTAACGTTACGGAAGTGCGAAAACACTTGTTAAAATTTAAATAGTGCGTTTCCAGTATCTTGATTATTACTGTCGAATAATACCTCCTTGACTCCTCCTCTATCCTCCTAAGGTCTGGGTCTAGCAGTTCACTATTTCACTTTCACTTAGGTCACTAGTTCTCGTTGTTTTTCTTTCTACTTCGTCGACCTGCAAAATTAGGAGGAGAGGGGTTTCGACCTCCGCTTTACTGTGAAAAGGAATCATAAGAAGCCTTTTTATTGGCACTCCGCTGGAGATGCCTCTACATGTCAAAGCAATGTCTGGTCTGGGTCTCCACTCAACGATTACATTCAGAATAACAGTTACCAGCCTTTAACAATCTACTGCATCTATATAGGTCTCTTTATAAAAGGCCATTTCAGCATAATGTACCACACTGATCAGATGAGCATAGAGTATGTTTCAAGTTTCTCTTTTCGTAGCAGTGCGAGAAGCTATGGAGTGAGTAGTCGTGGTCCCTAAGTATTCTAAATCGATCATCACACGTGTAGAAATTCAGAGCTCCAGAGAATTTAAAGGTCTCCTGTAAAGTCAGGATTCAATCAGTATCAGCATCATGTATTCATGTCGTTCATCCAAATCCAGTGACAACTAAGGGAGATCTAATCATTATTTTAAATCTAAGATGAAATATACTGCAATGCATTTATAATAATGACTGCCTTGTTGATCTAGTGGTTAACGTAAGCGGCTGCTGATCAAGAGGTCTCGTGTTCGATTCGCGGGTCGGACCAAATGTTTGTGTGATCCGCAAAAAATTGTTTCGGTGTTTTCTATGTATAATATGTATGTTTTTACAAGAAAAAAAGTATGTTTGTGTATTTATATCAGTTGTCTAGTATTCATAGCACAAGCTCTGCTTAGTTTGGGACTTGATGGCGATGTGAGTAAAATGTTCGACATATTATGTATTTATTTAATGAATTCGTTTCATAATGGACACAGTCTTTGAATAGTAAGTAAGAGATACAATGTCACTATGTAAACATCGCACTAGTACTCGTGTTCGCGAAATGTTCTCTTTTTAGAACTTAACGACTATTGTTTTATAATTTGGAAATTTAAATTAATATAATATTGATATCAGCCAACTTCACATAATTCTAAAGAAACTGAAATCAGTAAATGAAAAATTATTTACCTACAGTATTTCTTTAAGATCCTAAAATAATTATTAGAAAGTAATAATGGTATCAGAGTGTTATGACATTAAACTTGCTGGTTTTAATGGAAAATCTCAAAAAGTTAATGTAGATCAAATATATGAGTATGAAGACGCGATTGATTTAACTGGTAAGTAAATTGTTATTGATGTAAATTAATATGATTGATGAAAATCATCATCTTAAATAGTTTATAAAAGTCTGCTGCTGGTTATAAGCCTCCCCTCAGTAGAGAGATTTTGGAATACTATATCACCCTGGCCTTACGTGGTGGTCCTCATTTCATGTTCAGTTTGAAAAGTTTTCATGTATAATATAACGGTATTTCAATATTGATAAGTTTATATTTTGAATCAAAATACTAGTAAAATTAAATACCCTTTTCAAGTGTTGATATTATATATTTGCTTGTTTTAGTTTTTTTAATACTTTAGCCTACCAAAGTGTATTTACTCTGTCTGATGGAAAACATAAGTAGAATACAGCAGTAAAGGACACCATCTTTATTGTGACAGTAGAAAGGGCATTTTACTCCAGAGGCCGGGAGAATGATTGGGCTTCCTCATCAACAAAATGCCCAAATACTGTCATTATTCGGTTTGCCTTTTGTTTGAGAGTATTAATGTCCCAGTTGAGCCGGCTCGGTTCGTTCTGAAATCAGCGTGGCTTTGCTACCGTTTTAATCCAGAAGGCCAAATTCGATAGTAATTTATTTAGTTACTTTTAAAACTTTTTATCAGAAACTGTAGACTGCTCTAACAAAATCTAAGCTCAGAATAAGCATTACCTTCCTAGCATTTTTATTTTTTAAGATTATTGAGGGGTAGTAACAACTGATCTCAAATTCAGCATCTGCTGAAATTCTGAATCAAAATTTATGTCTTTCTCTCACTTACATTGTACTCAAACGTGATTTTTTAATTTTTATCTCGTTTTATTTTAAAATTTAAACTTTAATTGAAAGATGTATTTCGTCTAAAATTTTTGTTTTTTTAACAAATGATAAATTTCAAAACTCAAATGTTAGCTTAGATGTATTATGGCTGAGAGCAGCACAAATATTCATCTCAATTTAATTTTATTATAACTGTTCAAATTTTATCATAGCCAAGTAACCTTAGGTGATTAGAAATAATCACCGAGGTAAACATCGAAGACGCGGTCAGTTCCTAGATGGGTGACGGTTGTGACATGATATGTTATAAGAGTTTCCGTGATTCAGAGGTCACGTTAAGTAGGTCCAGGTTGTTATCATAAGGTAACAGTCGTAAAGATTAGTTGGAAGCCTTAAAAACATCCAATAGCAAGATTACGTAGCCACAACGTGTCTTGCCAGTCCCCAACCCGCACTCGGCCAGCGTGGGGACGTATGGCCTTAACCCTCTCTTGAGAGGAGACCTGAGACCTACAGTGGGATATTATGAGTTGTTGATGATGCTTTGATAGATTGCTACTACTACAGTACTGAACTATGAACTGTTTAGTTTGTCCATAAACGGTCCTCGATGTCGCAGTGGTTGGCATATGCGGCTGCTGATGAAGAGATCTCGGGTTCAATTCCCGGGTCGCACCAAATATTTGTTTGATCTGCAAATATTTGTTTCGGAGTTTGGGCGTTTTCTATGTATAATATGTATGTATTTACAAAGAAAAAGTATGTTTATGAATTTATATCAGTTGTCTCGTATCCATAATACAAGCTCTGCTTAGTTTGGGACTAGATGACGTTGTGTATAAGATGTCAGAAATATTTATTTATTAACATTATGTTTCAGGTAACGGCTGGTATACCCGTTTTTTATTGCTTACTCTCAGCATTGGATTGTTAGGTATGGGTATTGATGTCTTCGGGTTCTCAATAATCGTCACCGGCTGTGCTTGCGACTTTCAATTGGAACTATGGCAGAAGAGTGTCATGCTGTCTATGCCGTTTATTGGTAACATTTTACTTCTTGAAACATAGTTCTCTCTCTCTCTAAAACATAGACTCTACTCTGCCTGGTGGAAAACAATGATTGGGTCTCCGGTCTCACACTCACCAACGAAATACGACAGCAAGAATGCTGTCATTATTAGGATGGTCTTCTGTGTGAGGAGAGTACTGGCCTGGTCGAGCCGGTCCATTCCTGCTGAAATAAACGTGGCTCTACTACCTCCATTGGTTTTACTACCTCTCATCATCATCACCATCATCATCAACAGCCTTTAACAGTCTACTGCTGGACATAGGCCTCTCCTTTGAAAGGAGGTTTTGGCCTACTATACCACGCTGGCCCGACGGGTTGGTAAAGGGTTTGTTTCAAGTTTTCCTTTTCTTGACAGTGAAGTTAGCTGCTTATTTTGTCCCTTTAGTCGCCTCTTACGACACCCATGTAATGATGGGTGTCGTAAGAGGTGATTAAAGTGACACTTTGTATTCTTAATCCGTCACCACACGGATTACCTCAACTACCTACTACCTACTACCTCTCATCTATGTTTCATGTATATTAACATAAAGTCAAGCTTTATTAATGCAGACATACTGTATTTTTCATTTTTTTCACGGCCGTATTAACGTTCTTTAATTGTATTTCAAACTTTAAATGCTTTTAAAATACTTGCTTCTTTAACATTGCGATTTGCATGAAATTTTATTCAAATTGTTTCGTTTTATATACCACTGACGGTCGCACAGCCTTGGACAAATCTTAAGCGAGGTGTAAATGTAGAGAGGAAGGTAATCTCTACCAAATATGTGCTAACTCAATTCTCAAAAGTAATTTAAATTTCCCTTTTTATTACAACATTTTTCATCGATACTAGAATCCTATTACTGCCTCTGTGGCGCAGTGTTAGCGTATGTGACTGCTGTGCTTTAGGTCTCGGGTTCTATTCCCGGGTTGGACCAAATGTTTATATGGTTCTCAAATATAATTTTTAGTCATTTATTTTCAAAAAGAAGTATGTAAGAATTCGGTAAGTCAATCAATTTTCACAGTACAAGCTCTGCTTAGTTTGAAGGTAGATGACGTTTACATATTACAAGTAAATATTTTTTATTTTTTATTTATTAGATACAGAAACAGACAACAAACCAAAGATATACAAATATTACATATTATAGTTTACAATATTTAGGTCTGAAGTCCAATTACAACTATACACAGCTTTTAATTCTATTTTACTTCGTTGAAAAATTACCAGACATTCTTCAGATTAATGATCGCGGTCCTAAATTCACCAAACGTGTCGAGTGCACATTCTTGAAATTGCACTGTTTTGAAATATTATTAAAATTACCTATAATAAAAAGTTGTGGAATACGCGCAGACCGCGATAGTATTTTTAAAAATCATTTGCTCTACAATTTACATTAATTGTAACATGATACTAAAAATCTATACCATTATTTTCTAAAAGGACTTTCCAAAACTTAACAATTTTTTCAAATTCGGTCAATCCAGCAAACAAACTTTTCAGTTTCATAACATTAATATAGATTTTCTACATTTTGTCTTTCAGGTCCAGTGATAATGGCAATACCTTGGGGTTATATATCAGATACTCAAGGTAGAAGAAGGTCTTTACTGATTGCACTATGGGGTGCGTTCCTATCGTCTTTCCTAAGCGCTTTCTCTTTAAACTGGGTGTTTTTGGCGGTACTTAAAGTGTTAAGTTCTATGTTGTAAGTATTGACATATGTGTTATTTGAAGTAGTAAATGACTGGCCTTAGGTAGTTGGAAACAATCATTGAGGGTAAGCAGCGACAGCGCGGTCAGTACTTAGATGGGTGACCTTTTGTGGCATGATATGCTATCGCAATCTACATACACTAGAATACATACAATGATAATGGAAACTATTGGAATATTATGCAGAGATATTTTTGGATATTTTGATTTTTACTCTTTGCTAAAATCTATGAATACAGTTCCAGCGCTGTTCAATCTGGGGCATATGCGTTGCTCGGTGAATGCTGTTCGAGGAAAGTGAAAGACTTCTATATGCTGATCATGACCAGTGTTCTTATGTTGTTCATGATGTCTTACATTGGTGAGTTAAAAAGTCTACGTCCTACGTCTACGTAGGGGTGTAAAAAATAGATGTTGACCGATTCTCAGACCTACCTACCTCATGCACACAAAATTTTATTCAAGTCAGTGGAGCTGTTTCGGAAAAGTATGGTAACTAAAATTGTGACACAAGAATTTTATCTTTATATATATAATTCTTGTGTGAGTGTGTATGTCACTGAACTTCTCTCAAACGACTGGACCGATTTTAATGAAATTTTTTGTGTGTGTTCAAGGGGATCTGGGAATGGTTTAGATTCGCAATTGGACCCGGTAGGTGGCGCTGCGATCAAGTTCTGGAATTTTAAAGTTGGGCGGTACGAAGTTCGCTGGGTCAACTAGTACATATATAAGATTTTGAAATTGTCATTTACGTAATGACTTTAAGGCTATATGTAATACAGTAAATCTAAATCAAACAAATATTTTGTAAAACTAATTAAAAAATTGAGAAATATTTGAAAATGCAAAACCTGTGATAGAATGGATCTTCTAGAAAGTTTCACAAAAGTACAAAGACTTACGGTAACTATAGTCTACGGTAACCTTATTTATTTACATAAAATAACTTAAAATTTGAGGCAGTTATATTAAAACCCTTTTAATTTGTATTTCAAATCTATAATTACGAGATTCATCCATAACTCTTCCATCATTATATGTATATAAGTGAATGCCATTAATTTTTGTTTTTCTTTTGTCTTTGATATTTTCAGTACCTGCTTACTTTATTTTACAATTCAACTTTGCCTTCAATCTTGGTTTAATTACGTTTACACCTTGGAGACTACTAACTATAGTGATGGCTTCTCCATTGGTGATAAGTGCATTATTGTTGAACTTCTGTTACGAAAGTCCTAAGTTCTTGGTAAACGCTGGACAAGAACAAAAAGCGCTGGAGTATTTAAGCAAAATGTGGATCAAGAATGGCGGAAAAGAAGAACAATATCCAGTAGGTATAAATTATTAAAAATTGGGTAGGAATTAAAATTTGAGACTTTAATCACTGAATATTCTTAAAAATTTTAGGTTCACCGAGTTATTCTAAAAGATGATTCCAAAGCCAGGGAAAAAGACATCAATATATTGAAATCATTGTGGCAACAGACAACACCATTATTTAAGAAACCATTGCTTTGGAAAACGTTGAATTTAGTGTTTATAACTTCTGTCATTTACAGTATGTAAGTAAAATCTAATTAAAATCTAATAGGTAAATATTACACATGACATATAATTTTGAGACCATTTGAAGTCTTTTAATGTCTAACGAAATAAGAGTGTTATACATGAGAAAGCTAGGCTAAGGTAGTCTAGAAGTTTTATACTGGGTATGGGACTAAGATTATTTTTAAACTGTAGTTTGTAATAGCCAAGGTTTTTCGGAATTTGTGTTTTGACTGCTTTGTTGGTCTAGTGGTTATAAATAAATAAATATTTCGGACATCTTACACACAAAGTCATCTAGTCTCAAACTAAGCAGAGCTTATGTTATGGGCACTAACTAAATAACTGATATAAATACATTAACTTCTTTTTTTTGTAAGTTCATACATATTATACATAGAATACACGACTCCGAAACAAATTTTAATATTTGTGGATCACACAAATTATTTTGGGCTGACCCAGGAATCGAACCTGAGGCCTCTTGATCAGCAGCCGCATACGCTAACCACTAGACCAACAAGGCAGTCAAAAGTTGATGGAAAACTAGTGTTGATGCTATTATTATACAAATAGCATTTGCCGTTACTTAATTTTATATAGGTACATAATATTTTTAGAAACAACTGCTGGGTGATGTGGTTGCCGGCTGTAGTGGAGACTTTCGGTTCTGCCATTACTTTGAATGCCACTGACGGATCTAAAAGCTTATGCAGCATTATTTCCAGCTTATCGAACAATAACACCACAGAAACTGTTGATGTGGTAAGTAACAAATCATTTTATCAGAACAGATTATGAATTACTGTTCTAAAGTGATACTCTAAATTGCATCCTTGATAATGGATATGTGATAAGAGACTTAAAAAACGGTAGATATTTTGAATTATATTTTAGCCGGTCCGTTTACCAGTATACCTGTACCTTGTGCTACCACAAAGTACACGTTTTTTGTAAAATCAATTGTTTTGTTGAAATTTATCGAGTTGGGGAATTTATGTGGGAATAATCTGTCACCCTCATTCCCGTTTTTTCTAATTACTCTTAGTACTTTTCCTTCCTTTTTCTCAGTAGACGACCACGACTCTTGGACCACTTTTGTACCTATGCATTTTTAGGTTCCTATCAGAATTAGTTTTTTGTTCGGTAATTACTGGACCTCTTTTATTAAATAGCCAGTTTGTAGTCTATGAAACTTATACTTTACAAGCTGTGCCCGCGACTTCATGGAATAGTGACTTTGTAGTAATAATAATAATTTATATGTTCGTCAATTTTTAAATTGGCTTAACTTTATTATTTATGAGCCGATTGACATTAAACAAACACTCAATGTTAAGTGAAGCTTACCACAAAATAGCTGAATCGGATGAGCCGCGTTTTAGATTAGCGTGCACAAACTCACAGAGAAACTGACAAAAAAATTTCTTTAAATATCTTTCATGTAGAAACAGCGATCCACTACATTATTATTAGAGATATAGATGATAATATATAAGAAAGGAAAAATAAATTTAGAATCAGAGAGAAGGCAATAGAATAATCACAAAACAAAATTGAAACAAAAATCGAATTGTTTTTTGTTTCAGACTGTCTGCTCACATGCAATTCAAACCAGCACTTTACTATCTGGTATCATTCATGGAGTGGTGTTTGCAGGCATCACACTCATACTATCCAAACTGGGTTCAAGAAAGAAGCTTCTGTTGATCACATTTCTCGTCGTTCCGATGTTGTCCAGCATTGGGGCTGTGTTCAATGAGAACTATCTGGCTAGTCTCACACTCTTCGTTGGCATGACAATGACTAATTTGTGCATGGGAGTACTGTTCGCCTACTACGTGGAGATGTATCCGACGTCTTACAGGTGAACTATTTTTCTTTACGTAATGCTTGCTAGAAAGTCGCTCCTATTACAGAAAAGATGGCTGAAAGTGGAATGCGTTGGTACGGCCATGTGATGAGACGTGATGAAGAACACGTAGTAAGGAAGGCCCGAGCTATCCCAGATAAAAAGAAAGGCAAGGGACGACCACAGGCCACATGGTGGACAATCGTTACCAAAGACATGGAACGAGCTCAGGTGGTGGAACAGACAACCCAAGACCGAATGTCTTAGCGCCTTAAAATGAGGAGGGCCGACCCCAAATAAAAAGGGAGAAGGCAAAGCAGAAGAAGAATTAATGCTTGCTATAAACTCTGCCTGATAGAAAGCATCATACATATTGCGAGTGCAGACAATGTGACAATGCAGCATGGTGACCCCATTTATGGCGGTATATTTCGATGCTTCTGCATCATTAAGCATCCGGTCTCGCACTCACCAGTTTAATTTTAGGTTGGTCTTCTGTGAGTAGGCTCTGGTTGAGCCGGCCCGTTTTTGCTTAAATTGGCGTAGCTCTACTACTGTCTTGAAAGCATGAATTACCATAGTCATAGTCTAAGATTTAATCATTCAGTGTGTTTAATATTTTAGAGGTATGGCAGCTTGTATAGGCGTGATGATGGCCAGAATCAGTGGAGTCGCTGGCGTCAACTTTCTCGGCGCCAATGTCATGGCTCACTGCGCTACCACTTTCTACGCCACGGCTGCTATTCTTTTGGGTAAGAAATGGGATGAAAGGTGGAGATATAGGGAGTATTTGTCATGCAGTTCATGAAGCTCAATATATTACCTAGTATTGGCTTACTGCATGATTTAAGCGGTTACTACACACTGTTTCTTATTGCATTGAGTTTTGTTAAGCTCGTTTTCTTATATATTTAAACGAGAAATATTAATATGTATACACGTATAATATATTTATGTATACATATTTGCGGTCTTAGAATCGGCTCTAACGATTTCACTGAAAATCCGTATATGGGGGCTTTCGGGAGTGAAAACTTGATCGAGATTAGTGTTATGTTTGGGAAAACGCAAGTTCTCGTACGTTTACGTACTATACTACTCTTTCAGCAACGCTTGGTTAGTTGGTGGATGGTTCTCCAACACAGCAATACTAAAGCTACTTGAGAGAGTGATGGCATCGTTAAACAATAAATAAACCGAGCAAAGATCGGTCGCACCGGTTGATGTTATTTGTATTTTAATACATACTTAGATGCTAGAAATCTTAGTTCTCTGTGTAGTCTCACCCTTTAATCAAACAAAGAGTGGTGTAGTGTCGGTGTGTTTCTGGATATATTTATAGTAATAAATAACTGGTTCACAAATTTTATTAGGCTTAGGTCATTTCTTCATGAGTTACACAACTGCAAATTATAGAGATATTTAATTAAATTGTTTCGAAAGAAATTTTCAAGAACGTGTTCGAATGTTATCAGAAAAAGATTATTTGATTATATGATGTTTTTCTTTCAGCTGGAATCGTAGTGGCCTTATACTTTCTACCGATGGATAGAGCATCTAAGAAGTAAATAAAGGTTATTTGAATTACACCAGACCTGTTTTTTACTTTACAAATGAAAATCATATTTAATGATATATAGGTTAAACGAGCTAAAGAGTACTTATTAAGTGCCAACCTCCGACGTTCATCCACACCAGACCTGTAGCTCAAGAGCCAGAAAGAAGTTGACACCTTTTCAGTAACGGCGTACTTGTCAGTTTTCCTTACCTCAGTTTAACTACTTCTTTTAACCCGTCTCAGAAAAAACATATCCAAACCTAGCGTATGTGTTGCAGACAAAAGTCATCTTTGAAATAATCCAGTTAGTAACTAGTAGAAGTAGAATATTGTCTACATTAAAGACGCCAACTATGAAAGAAACGAAACGAAAAGAAAAGGTCATTCAAATGATGATGTTTTAAGAAATATAAAAATTTTAAATTGTTTCTTAGGTTTTGCTTAGACGTAGAATGATTTTAAATGTTATAAAGCCATAACACAAATGAACATCAACAAAGCGCCTAAATAAAATGATATGGCAAGAAGAGGAAACGTAAATCTATCTTTTCTCGTGTTACAATGTCAGTTGAAATATTTATTCCGAAATGTCTCTTGTGTTTATTTAGGAGTATGAGACTAGAACGTAAAATAGTTTTATATAACCCTAGGTAAAAAAGGGTAGGATCATGCGCATCAGCTAGTTACACAAATAAATATGGACTCACGTGACACTGAATACTGTGTAATCAAAACTTCACATGCCACTACATTTTGTGTGATCCAGAAATTGTCATTCTAAATTTGGGTGTTGTACAATAATACTATATAAAAAGGGACTGCAAATTCTAATTCCTCCACTTTAGCCGACGGAGACATTGGCAGCCAATCAGTGAAGTGAACTGGGACAGCTGTTACTAGATATACTACTTGGTGTGGATACCTCCTCTTGGCTGTATATGTATTTAAAAAGGGTATGTTTATGTATTTATATCAGTTGTCTAGTACCCATAATACAAGCTCTGCTTAGTTTGGGGCTAGATGGCGTTGTGTGTAAAGTGTAAAAAAATAAATAAGTAATTAAGAAACAAAATGAACATAATGTACATACATATGTCACTTATGTCCATATAACCTAATACATACAGAGGAGTATTGCCTACTCTCCATTTGTCCCATGGGTGATAAGTAGACAAGAAACTGCTTCCTAAGAAGAGTCCTATTTTCAGCAGTAGACTTCTATATATATACTTGAGACTTGGGCAGGCCTTTATTTTGGCAGTTAGACCCGTTATGGGGAATTGGCTCTTGATGCATCACGACACCCTCCGATACCGGTTGATACAGCCATCGGGCCAGGCCCCACCTAACTCAGGCGCAGGTGTTCGCAAAAAGATTTCCACCTTCTTTAAACGCAAGTCTAAGGGTGATAGGTAAGACACAGGAGAATAAAATACTGTAGGCAGGGTATCAATGTATTTCAGAGGAGAATAAAATTCAGGGTATTACTTGAAAGAGTCTGCAACGATGGCAAAGCATCTGCTCTATTTGACATGCGGAGAGGGGTACGGCAGGGTAGCGTTTTGGCACCAACACTGTTTGGCATATTCTTGTCACTACTCCTAAAGGTCGCTTTTGGTGATGCAGTCCAGGGAATACATTTATATACAAGAGCAGACGGCAAATTGTTTACAGCTCTTTTCTAAAATCACGAAGTAAACGTGAATTCGTTAATGAATTACTCTTTGCCGATGATGCCGCGATTTTATCGCGAAAACTCCGCAAGAATTGCAAGTCCCTTTAGACAGGTTCAAACATGCATGTTCTCTCTTCTCTACGACCATCAATGCTAAAAAGACTGTCGTCCTTACACAGGGCTACAATCAGAAACTCTATATAATGTTGAATGGTGTGGCTCTGGATGTCGTGGACCAATTTTGCTATCTAGGCTCCAATATCTCGAACAATCTGTCGCTAGATGTAGAAATCGAAGGCGGTTTTGTAAGGCAGCCACAACGTTGTGGCTAAGTACTAGAGTGTGGAACAATAATCGTCTCACTACCAAGATCAAAATGATTATGTACCAAAGTTGTGTCCTAAGTACACTCTTATATAGTGCTGAAACTTGGACATCTTATGCGAAAAAGACGGAATGGCTTATACATGCGCTGCCTTCGTAGTATTCTAAACATAACTTGGCGAGACAGAGGCGTACTTTGCTAAGAGAAATCGTTTTTGCCACGAGAAGTGTTGGGAGACCCATGTTGCGGTTCAAGCATTGTACAAAGCGTGACATGGTAGTTTTTTGATCAGCCCAAAGAAATGGGAAGACCTCGCCAGCAACCGAGGTGAGTGGAGGGGCTCATTGGTCGAGGGCTGCAGGATACACGACGAGGGTTGGTTCCAGTCTTTGGCCGAAAAGCGTGAGAGGCGGCATAAAAATTAAAACACAATAAACACTACACCGAGTCCAATAACCCAGGATCCTTTGCTTCGGTGTCGATCTTGCAGACGCCAATGCCGATCTCGTATTGGCCTGTACAGTCATGCCAAGCATTGTCACAGTAACGTTGCTTAAATCATCTGAAAAGATGTAAAGGCCTGTTATATATACTGTAAAAGTAGTATAGATGTCGCAAGCAAGAACAAAAAAGAAAAACGTACGAAAACTTGCGTTTGTATGTATGTGTATGTATATGTGGTGTGTGTACGTGTACATGTATGGAGATATAAATGCATCTCTTATCATATTCGTTAGTAGATTAGAATTTTTCAAAACTCATTGCACCGTCAAATACATCTCGTCTCGTCTTTCCAAATCATTTGAATCTATCCTAGGTAGCCTGGAAGAGATTGCTTTTAGCAATAAGGCTGCCCTTTGTACATTAAATGTAAGTAATTTCTGTTCTGTATTGTAAATCTGTAACACGGTGTATAAATAAAGAGTTTTCTATCTATCTATCAAATATAATACGTGTCTAATGGAAAATATATTTCTCACGGGTGGTAGTCAATATTCTGAGATTATTATTCAACAATATTGCGTAGAATATGAATCATTGCAAAGCACATGGATCCCCATATCATGTTTATACGATTATATAAGAACAAAAGTGTTTTGATGAGAACCTTCGTAAAGGTCTGGTATAAAGGCAGTATTGTAAACATGATCAGGTTCTAATGCTTTTCACGTAATGAAAGTGTACTAAATGATTCTAATTTATAACAGTTTAGGGGTGTATTGCAAGGGGGTAGCATCCATAATAAGTGTCTGGCAATTCTGAACGTTATATTATAACGAAAGTAAGGTTCTATCTTATACACCTTTACTACCTGTAACTCGCCCATGTAATTACAACCCAAACTCCATAGCCGCTGGTACTTCTTACCAGTGTTGACGACATAAACAGAGAAACTTTCAGCTTTTATAAAATGATTAAGGTCAGGTAAACCGTCTATATAGTCTCTTGTTCAGTTATTCTAAATGTAAGTGGCACGAAGATACCAATGTTGTGTGTGGAGGAACGGGTGTCGTGTTCCTCCAACACAAAGGGAGGATCCTCCGACCAGGCGAGGTGATCATGCCCGGCGGGCTACTGCCCATCAGTCGATGTTAGGATCTTGTGTATATGCTAATTGACCCTGGACTCAACATGGGCGAGCCTATTTTTAACCACGGACGTAAATACGCTCATAGCAGAGTGGCCTTAGTTGATTGGAAACAATCACCAAGGGTAAGCAGCGACGGCGCGGTCGGACCGAGGATGGGTGACCGTTTGTGGCATTATATGTAATGAGCCTTTCCCGTTATTCGGAGGTCACGTTAAGCAGTCGGTCCCGGTTGTTATCATAAGATAGCACTCGTGAAGCGTAGTTGGAGGCCTTCGGGTGGCTTAAAAACATCCAACAGCAAGATTACGTAGCCACAACGTGTCTTGCCTGTCCCCAACCCGCACTCGGCCAGCGTGGGGACGTATGGCCTTAACCCTCTCTTGAGAGGAGACCTCAGCCCAGCAGTGGGACGTTATGGGTTGTTGATGACGTAAAAACGACCGGGTGTTATAAGTTTTTGTGTCTCTGTGTGTGTGTCTGTCAGTCTGTCTGTGGCATCGTAGCAACCTAATGGATGAACCGATTTTTATTATGTTTTTATTGTTTGAAAGGTGAATTAGTCGGGAGTGTTCTCAGCGATGCTTGATAAAATCCGGTCCAATTGACTAAAAACCCCGACAACCCAACTCGGGGTTTGAATTTTTTAATTTTATTTGTAAATTATAAAGCATCTCTCTACCAGACTGGGCTGAGGTCTATAATAGTCTATGTCATATGTATGTTTATACTTTACGTATACAAGTCCAAGACCAATAAAGTACGCACAACTATCGCAAGTTATATTTCGTATGACGATTGTACTACAAGGCGTTATCGGTAAGCAATCTTTTATTTAACGAGCGAATGTAAAATGTACTTTTTAGTGCAAAATTGTACGACATTTATTTGTAATCTATATATTTTTACAACTCATTTTAAGGCATTTTTCATCATTTTCTCAATTTGACGTAGTTATGTAACAAAGAACTAACTCACACACATGACTAAATGAGATAATTATCCTTGTCTCCTAATAGATAGGGTCCTTATCTCAATTTTTCCATGATTTAGGTTTCTTATTGCATAAGTAAGTCCAATTTGTTTCCCGTTTCCTAACCTGACAGCAATATTATTATAAACCTGCCTGTTGGTCTAAAGGTTAGTTAGAGGAGGCTAGGCTTTCTCTAAAGAAACACTAAAGGATTCAAGCAAGCAAGAACTAAAATTATATTGTATAACTCATTGGTACGTAGCAACCTTGAGTTTTGCAGTGTGGTGTGGAACCCATACTACGCGGTCCACTCTCAAAGGATTGAAAGCATACAGAGAGCTTTTACAAGACACCTCGCATTCACAACAAGTACGATATCTCCCCGGAGTGCCTACATGGACTCTCTACGTGAGCGTCGACGGACACACGACTTGGCTTTTCTCCACAAACTCGCAAATAATAAACTTGATTGCAACGAACTTGTCTCACGCATCTTAATTAACGTGCCTCATAAAATACCTCATAAAATAAATCATGTTCAGCCATCTAAAACTAACTAACTAACTAACTAACTTAACAGAATATGCTGAGAGATGAATTCCTTCTTAAAAGCGGTACCAGATTTTGACATGCATCATGACTCAATAAGTTTGCTTAGATCCAGGAACCTAAAATCACAAAAGAATGGCTAGGAAGTCTCGGGAAACTGTGCCTTGTTATATTACCTTAAATTTTGAGGAGTAGAGTAAAAGTAGTAGGCTTGATTTCGGCCCAGGGCTAATCTTTATGTGTCTTTGTCTGCGTATAATTTATCTATACAGTGTTTCTTGTACAGTGGATCATAAAACATCTACCTTTTTGAAGTCGGTTAAAAAATAATCTTTAATTTAAGTCTTAGTTAATAATTAAAATTGGCCTTCGGAACCAATTAATTACAATGCTCGCAAGCAACGATGACACATTTTGTTGATCTTTATATGATACATGCACCAATTACTGAAAGAAAAACAAAATAGAATAAAGCTCTGTACAATGCCCCTTCCTTGCCTACGCGTAAATCCTCTCGGATACCACCAGTTGGTGGTTAAGTCTCACTCAAACCGACCGAAACCGCACATCGTCTCAGGTACCTATAGCAAGGGAACCAGGTGTACCCTAGAAAGGAAATCCCTGGAACCCTGACGTACCTCGGACCATCTACCTACGGATTGTAGATGACACTCTTTATATCCACCCCGGCCTGCTTCTGCTAGGGTGACAGATGCCCTCACCTGTCACCACCAGGCTAGCGCTTATGGAGGACGGAGATCGTTCTACGTCTCTCAGAATCTCTTAGGCTCTCAGCTGAGTCTAATAACTCTAATACATCACTACAGTACTGGCCAAGAAATAATGCACATCGACATCTAGAAAGAGACATTCCTCTAGTTTCGGACTTGTAGAGCATTGTCCCTTTCGCACACTACATGTGTTACGTTTTGTCAGTCGTTCGACAAATGCGCTGAAGGAGAATTTCGTGCGAAAGGGACAACGCTCTATAAAACCGAAACTAGCCGATTGTCTCTTTCTAGAAGTTGATGAGCATTATTTCTCGCCCAATACTGTAAGTTATTATATTATTACATCGAACATATACAATACAATAGGTTGATTTGATAGTTTACTTATACAAACCGTGGTCGGTTCAATAAATATTATTGCCTGACAGACGGCCTGCTAAGCCTGTACGGAATGGACGTTCATAAAAATGTATTGTAATTCAAAAAGCTTAAAAATTTCTGTATATATGTGTTATTTTTTCTAAGTAAAGCGAATCTGTGAAAAAAAATTAAGTGAATTTGTTGAACTTTTATATTTGTGAATTTTGTTTGTAACGTAATAAAAAATATTGTCAGGTGAGTTTTAGTAAGATTTTATATTTTAGTTTTATTTTAGTTATAGTTTTAGAAGTACATAAAAATAATTACAATTTATTTTTATATCCTTCTAAAATGAATTTAATAATTTAATTTATGTATAAATTATATTTTGATTTTTACATCTAATAAAATATGGTTTATAGTGTAGAAATTGTATAAGTGATATTATCAAAACTTAAAAAAAACCTTTTTATTCGTGACTACAATTAGAAAGCTTTTTCTTATAACTGTAATTATCTATCCAAACTAATAATATATAAAATTTGTGAGTTTGTAGTTATAATAACTGGATATACTGAATCGATTTTGAATATCCTTTTACCAGGCTATGACACTCACAAAAACTGCGGTCAAATGCATGCACTATTAAAAAGTCTACACATTTGCTTCCAGTTAACCAAATAAAAAATAATATTTATTAAAATCGAAGTCTAGCATGTGTTTGTTTGTTTTGTTGTTATGTGTTATCATCTTAGGCACCTATTTGGACATACACAGGTTCTCAAACACCTAGGCAAAGTGTACTGTTACCAAGCGATAAAAATATTACATTACATTAACAAATACGTCAACGAAAGCTAGTGATTTAATATGAATTACAAAATCAATAATAATAATAATAGCTAAATATAATAAACACGCATACTTAATAGACATAGCAGTTCTTAATACACACAATTACAGAAAACAATAACTGAAAAGATACAGAATTAAAAGAGGAAATAGTTAGAATTTGGATAATGACTAAAGTGTACATTGTGCCTTTGGTACTCTCTAGCACCGGAGTAATAAATAAATAATAATAATAAATATTTCGGACATCTTACACACAACGTCATCTAGTCCCAAACTAAGCAGAGCTTGTATTATGGGTACTAAACAACTAATGTAAATACATAAACATACTTTTTTTTTTGTAAATACATACATATTATACATAGAAAAACACCCAGACTCCGAAACAAATATTTGTGGATCACACAAATATTTGATCTGACCCGGGAATCGAACCCGAGACCTCTTGATCAGCAGCCGCATACACTAACCACTAGACCAACAAGGCAGTATTAGTATTATTACCAATACTTAAACATATTCATCACTTTCTACGATAAATTGAACTCTTACTTTGTCTATCTGTCTCTATGTATGCCTATTACGCTCTCACGGCTAAAGCGCTGCACCGACTTGACTTGAGGAGGACATAGGTACTTACTCTTATGAAAACCGACGCAAAATAATTTCCAATTTGTACCGCATATGTGCTATTTGTATGTGCAATAGGTAGTAGAGCTACCTTGATTTCAGTACGAATGGGCTGGCTTGAGCGGGGCGGTAATACCGTCCCGTACCGAGCAACCTAAAATGACAGCATTCGTGCTATTTTCTTTTGTAAGTGAGTGTGAGACCAGAGACTCAATCATTTTGAATAATTTTCCCGGCCTCTGAAGGCCACGAGAATAATGTAGAAACATTTTATAAGTCACCATCTGTGGGTCACCACGCTGCATTGTGTGCACCCGTAATGAGAAATACCCCTACTCCTGGATTCTACTCATGCTTTCTATCAGACGGAGTTCAAAGAAATTTCAAACTTTAACCTTTATTTAAACTGTCGCAACCTTTTCTCCACCCCTCATAGAGACTATCCATGCCAGTTTCTGGTAGGAATTTATAAAGGGCCTTTTCCCGCAGCGGTCAGAACACAGATCATCAGCACTGGCCTTCTTGGTTGGAGAGAACGAGGATGACGATCCGCTCGTCTAGGAATCGGAGCTAGGGGCGGCTGTTATTGACATGAATTTGTTAGTCTCCCATCATCAGTTAGGGGAGCTAGTTTATTTATGACTTGACTACTCTTGACTCTAGAAGTAGTGCTAAATTAACTGCTGCTCGGGTCTTCTCTCAGGAGAGGGTTTAAGGCCTTAGGCTAACTAAGCTTCACGACTGCTATCGTATAATAGCAACCGATACCGACTGCTTAACGTGACCTCCGAACATATCATGAGACGCCCATATCATGCCACAAACGGTCACCCATCTTAGTCTGACCGCGGTGTCATTGCTTACCCTCGGTAATTGTTTCCAATCACCTATAATAATGAGCGTGGAAATTAAACTAATGCATGTTATTAACAGGTTGATATCACGTTCTTTTACGATTGTAATTATTATCATATAAATTAATTACATAAACGATTATAGTTATGTATGTAATTCATTGAGAAATAATTAATTTGTAAGTATTTCGTAATAGTATTGTTATTGTAAACACAAAAGCTTTAGATTAGGGATGAGTCCTTTACTTTTTCATTTAGACTACCCCACGTTAGGAATAAATACTGTATCGTGAGGGACTTTACCCACGTACATATATGAAACCGAAAGAATAACCATTTGTGGATCACACAACGTGTTGTCCCGTGTTCGGCTTGAACTTATATATAGAAAGGAAGGTTTTGGCCTAATATGCCATGCTGGCTTGATGGGTTTTGTTTCAAGTTTGACTTCAAAAATGTTTTCTTTCGTAGTTTGCTCCTCTATCCGCTTCTTACGCCACCCATGGGATGATCAGGGTTGGTAACACTACGTATTCATATGAAACAAAATTTCAGGTTGATAATATTAGTTGTGAAACTGATTATAATCCTTCTCCTTTTTTTTTTCTATGCGGAAATCCATTCGGAAACCACCAGTTGGTGGTTATGTCGGACTCAAAACGACCAAAATCGCACGCCGTCTCAGGTACCAATGGCCCGGGAACCAGGTGTACCCTAGAAAGAATATCCCTGGAACCCCGACGTGTCTCGGGCCTTCACCTACGCCTTGTAGATGACCCTCTTCATTATAGTAGCGTCCACATCTACCACCCCGGCCTGCTTCTGCTAGGGTGACAGATGTCCTCACCTGTCACCCCTAGGCTAGCGCTTATGGAGGACGGAGATCGTTCTGCGACCTCCAACGCCTGAGTGTCTGCAGAATAACCCTTTCCCTAGTTTTATGTCTAAGCGCTTAAAATACAGTTCTGCTGATAGGTCTTTAAAGCCCTCCCTCTAGATGCTGATGTATTCTTTTAGGAATAAATGATAAATGTATAATTTGAATTCGTTATATTTCTTACCGATTAGTAGATACTCGTAAATATTCTACAGATTTTACAATATCTTAAAAATCCTGGACCTTGAGAAAGCAGTAAAAATGCTATAACTTTATTTTTTAAAATAAATCCACTTAAAAGTAAAGTTTTGGTTTTCAAGTATAGCAGAGTCTTATGTCTTTTCAAGTTAAACGACACTTAATATACTTCTATCAAATCAAAATCATTTTAATTTCAAATAAACCAATACAACGGCACTTTTGAAACGTTAAGTAGTCAATCAGTAGTCAGTCGTGAAGTTAATTGTCTGTTCCAATTCGTAGATCCTATGGAGAAGAACAGACAAGAATCTCCATGGACCTATATATATTTTCAGTGGAAAACTGATATTGAGGTAAAACCGGTTGAATTAGTAGCTAAGCCCAAATAATCTTGGGAATAAAGACTAGAAAGATGAAGATGAGAAGGTTGCCTATAAGAGATTGCTTTGGAGCGATAAAGCCACTTGTACCTTTAAGATTTTGTTGGAGAGTTGCAATAATTGCAATAATACAGGCTAACACGTGTTTAAATATTATTTATTATTATATTATATAAGTACAGGTTCAGTGGTTATTATATAAGTACTTAGTTTCTCAGTAGATGACTTACGCTATACGTGTGTTGAACTTGGTAGTTCATATATTTTTCAAAACATTACGTCATAGGTAAGGTAAAACATACAATTGACTGTGTCGTAATATTATTTCTAATGGATGTTTGAGTAAAACATTCTTAAAAGATCAAAAGTATTTTTCAGCTCCTTGAATTATCGATGCAATATTTAATTGTATAACTTTCAAACTAGGTATTCAATACGTTTTAGCAAGGCTAGTAATTTAGGTAATTCTTCGTCCCTCAGTTGCGTACCTACTATTTTCTACTACTAACGGCCACCGGCAGAAAATGAAATAATTTTACTTATTGTTACTTTGAAAACGCTAATACAAAAATTTCAAGTTTCATAAAATGACTGTAACTCCTCTTTTGCACAATTATTCGTAAAAGTTTTAAAAATCATTTGGTTTTTTTTTCTTTTGATGCCTACTAATGTGACTCCACACTGCACTAAAGCAGCCCGTCAGTTTATTTTCTTATAAATTTCTATTTAATAATAATAAATAATTAAATATTTCGGACATCTTACACACAACGCTATCTATAGGTACCCAAACTAAGCAGAGCTTGTATATGGATACTAGACAACTGATATGAATACATAACATACTATTTTTTTGTAAATACATACATATTATTCATAGAAAACACCCAAACTCCGAAACAAATATTTGCGGATCACACAAACATTTGGTCCGACCCGGAATCGAACCCGATACCTCAAGCACAGCTGGCAGTCGCATACGCTACCACTGCGCCACAGAGACAGTCGAATGGCCAGCTAGGCCGTAAAACAGCAGTTAAGTGTCTGTATTAGTATTTCTCTAAACAATAAAGATTTCTAAGCTTTCAAAAATAAACAATAATATGTCTTTCTTCTTCCTAAAAACTTCAAGCTTCATGTTATGTGTTACCAAGCAAAAAACAATAGATGGCGTTTTCATCTCGTAAACATTGTAAAGCTTGTTTCAAAGTACAATTAATTCAAAAATTTTAATTTCTGGGAACCCGGTACAAGTTTATTTGGTATCAACTCGATCACCGTCAGTGATCGTGTTTGGCGTTGCGATTGACATCCAGAACTTTTCACCAATCGCAAAACCGAACCCGTTCGAGTCGTCGATCGTGTGACCGCCCTGATTTACAAAGAAAATACTTAGTTAAATGACAAGCCCGTTTTGAACTTTGCACCATATCGTTTGTAATCATAAAATGTCAACCAAGAAATAAAAAATTGTGTGAAATAAATAAAAGTGATTTCTCTAAAAAAGAGGTATGTTGTAATATTGTAAGATCTATATTTGTTTAAATGTCTAAATTCTAATCGAAATTACCCTAAATTGTTAATTTTTGATCCTTCATACAGATTTAAAAAGCGCCAATCATTCCCGGCTTCTCACTAGTGCCATCTAGTAGTGAAAATGTTGACATTAGGTCGATAAAACAGGTACCTATCAAGGGATGTGCACTAAAATAGTCTGACTAATTCTGCATGCATGCAGGCATTAAATGTATATAGGTTTATTGAGAAGAGAAGTGTACTAAATAGATAGTGCACCAAATAAGCTTTTGACACAACACAGACGAAATTAGATATATAAGAGAAGCGACCAAAGAATAAGAAAAGCCTGAAATCAAATCAACAACCCGTAATGTCCAACTACTGGGCCCGGGTCTTCTCTCAGGAGAGGGTTAAGGCCATACGTCCCCATGTTAGCCGAGTGCAGGTTGGGGACTGGCAAGACACGTTGTGGCTACGTAATCTTGTCTTTGGATTTTAACTAAGCTTCACGATTGTTATCTTATGACAACAATTGGGACATACTGCTTAACGTGACCTCAGAATCACGGAAACGCTTATAACATATCATGCCACATACGGTCACCCATCTAGGTCTGACCGCACCGTCATGGCTTACCCTCGGTGATTGTTTTCAATCACCTACGGCCACTTAGCTATGAGCGCTTCCTTGGCTACGAGCGCATATCATATCATGCCTAGAGATGGGTTTCTGCCCGGGCGGATTGGGCACATTGAATAAGCGCCCGATAAATGCCCGTAAATGCCGAATAAATGCCCTTTACCTGGGCAAAAACTTCAATTTACATTTTATTAATTTAAATTGTGTGTAAATATCGTGTATGCAGCAAGGACTAATTAACAAAAAAATATGATATATTCCTGGATATAAATATGTTACTATTTTAGTTTTTTCTTTAAATCTATGGTCATGGGCGTATAAAAAAAACCAAACTGAGTATTATAATGATAGCATTTCTTTATATGTTATACTTAGTTAGTAATCTGTGACATAAACACAGTATTTTTGTTTCGATAACAATAGTCGATAGTATAAGTATATACCTATTACATGTAAAACTGACATAATAGACCAGGGTAGAAGAGTCTTAAAATAATAAAAAGTGAACATAAATTGTAGTAGGATGAAAGTGATGAAACCCATTGGAAAAGGAGGTGAATATTATAAAATGGAAGGAAAAATAATTTACGGGCGATCGGAGGTCGGGAAGGGGTAGGGGGAGGTTTTCAGGGTAAAAACGGTTTATGTCGATTTCCGGCAAAACTACAAATCCTATGAAAAAAAAATTAAAGACAAAGTTGTAGGTAATAAAAAGATCTACAACTTTTGTATTTGCACTTTTTTCACATAACCTCAAATTTTATGTGAAATATTCAAAAAACCAAGTTTTTGGTTTTTTCTTTTTATCTTTTACAAATAAAATTATTTTTTCAAGAAATTTTGTGAAAACTTACCTTTCTATGTCTTGAATAATTTATTTGATTTGAAATATCTATTTTTTCACCTCATTTTGACTTAATACCGAAAAAAAACTTGGTTTAGGAAAGACCTGTGCCGAGTGGTTAAAAACTGGAACTCGCTACCATCCCACGTCTTTCCTTCCCATTATGAACCCGGGTCCTTTAAGAGGGGTGTGAAAAAGCATCTCACAAAGCCGCTATAGTTTGGGTCAGCGTCGCCATACTTCCTCCATCGCAGGCAGTGTGGTGGCCCCCTCTCATGCTTACCATCAGGCAGAGTGGAGTCACAATGGTAGGCATCAAATAAAAAATGTTGTAAATAAATACTTGATCTTGCTCAACCTACCATTATTCAACTTGAACGAGTCGGATTCAGAATTTGATGATTTTTCGATGATGTTGATGATGATAAGAGTCAAATTAATACGTCTCATGATGCTCAACCATCAAAATCAACCAGTCGAACCGAATTTTTTGATGTAACGTCTAACATCGACTTAAATGACGATACTAATGAAATTAAAGATTTATTATTATTCTCTTTATTGACACTTGACATATGTATACTGTTGAGGTCTGATGGTAGTCTCCAAAAATGCCTGTTTCATAAAGCGCATGACTCTCGGTCGCGTATTACCAGATTCATAGGCAATTAATTTGGCGATGAGTGTCCTGGACTCATGCAATACGACAATACGTTTTATTCTACACTGCCAAGCTGCCACTTATTATTATTATTATTTTTCTCTTTATTAAAATCAAAATACTTATTCATTACATTTTGAAATATATAAATCTAAAAAATACATTTAAAAATATAAAAAATAACATTGAATGAAAAAATTAAAAATGTTATTATTATTATACATATTTAAAAGAGTTATATTTGTTAATTTTTTACGAATTTTCGACAAAAATAATGAAACGAACTGTGATTATTTGTGATTTTAGTTACAAAAATGTATAATTAATAATTAATTATAAGTTTTAATTTACAACATACTGACTTTCATTTAAATTAAGAAGAAATAGATTAAGAAAACATTTGTTTTTCACAAAACAAAGGTATTCGTTTTTTCTGCCCAGTGCTCGGGCATTTATTCGGTCGTAAACTTATTTATGCCCAATCTGCCCAGTTTATGCCTTTCCGCCCGTATTTGTTTTCGCCCTCGACCCATCACTAATCATGCCACAAGCACGGTCACCGGGGTACAAGTCACCTAGGTACTAACTACGCCGTTGTTGCTTACCCTTGGTATTATTATTATTATTGAAAATAATTAACATTATCAAAAGAGGTCAATACCCTCTATTTTATCCTCTGCTCACGTCATTAGCCCTTGTCCTTCCACACACCAAAATAACTACGAAATAAGAAAAATATAAATAAATAAACTAGAGTTAATTGTAAAATTACAATAATGGGTTTCTACTGTTGTTGGAATCTTTAAAACGTATATAATTCAAGGTTAAACAATGATAAGTGCATCGCAGATGAATAGTAAGATATGCGTAACAACGATTGATTGACTAAATCATTCAAGTGTTCTCGTTCACATATGTTCTTAATAAAGGCATGAACTAAGTTCAAGTACAGATGTGAATGAACTAATTCTTTATACTTAAAAGAGGAAATAGAAGTTATTTTATAGCTTATGGGCTAAGCATGTCACGATGTCAAATTGAAATAAGCATCTTTTTTTACACGCATATTAGCTTCACCTGTATTTTTACACGCTTTATATTAGCTTCACCTGTATGTTTGTTTGTATGTTTGTAACCGACTCCTTTGGGCGCGATTTTGACCCACTTTAAACGGCCAGATTTCGTTCAAACTTTGTAGATTTATCGAGGACCGATGACAATGCACTAATTTGATAAAATTATTTCAATTTGCACAATAAGATTTTTGATAATTTATATAATTTTCATGTACCATGCGCGACGACAGCGCCACGTGACAGGTGTCGATTATGATTGAAAAATATTGTCACCGTTGTCAAGCAACAAGTAAATATTGTGAAGAAAATTAATTAAATCTTCTGTTATTTTACTATATTAGACAATTTTGGACGGTGGTAGTTAGTAAAATTATTACCAATAACATTAAAAATGTTATTTTCCATGGGAAATGAGTCTACTGGTGACTAAAACGGGGTTTCGTGCAATCACCCACGACATCATTTTTCAACCGGAGACAGACGATGTCAAACAAATCAATTTAATTACAGCTAAACACAATTTATCATATTGAGAGTGCTTTGTGCGACTGTGTTTATTAAGAGAGGGAAATGCAAGCACATTGCAGCACTTATATACTTCATAAATAACGACAACAGTTTTACGAACATCAGCCAAGAACAACAATGTAATATATGTACATCTCAATGATAACAATGGGGTAAGCCAAGTGCCCGTCAAATTTCCAAGGAAGAATATTCCAAAGGAAAGTACTTCCATGAAATGTTTCCCACAGTAAAGAAACATAAGTGTGAACCATTTCAGTTTAATGTCTCTGATTTGAAGGTAGATTCTGCTTTAAAATTTGTCCTAGAAGCTGCTGCTAAAAAACTATGGTCATTTTATTATGAAGTAACACGTAGTAAGACGTCAATATCACTTGTTCGGCAATGAACACACCGTTAAGTCTCACTGTATACATTGACGACTGAAAATAGTTACAGTTACTTATAGTTACCACGGAATTAATAGTAGATTAAAACAAACAACAGTTTAAATGAAAAACACAAGCCATTATAAATAAACCAAATTAAAAACTAGAAAATAAATAATAGTTTTGAAAAAACTAAAAAACACGCTTTTTATAGAAAACCAAATTAAAAAATAGAAAATAAATTAAAAAGAAATTAAATTAAAAATAGTGTTAAAAATTTCAAAAAATATAAATTAATAAGTGTAAATAAAGAAAAATGTATTTTATTTAAAAAAAGCGTGGGGTGCTTTTTAAGATATTATCAAAATGATAATCACTACTCTTATCCTTCAATAAAATATTCATAACTATTGACACCATGCACCCCACGCTTTTTTACACGCTTTATATTAGCTTCACCTGTATGTTTGTAACCGACTCCTTTGGGCGCGATTTTGACCCACTTTAAACGGCCAGATTTCGTTCAAACTTTGTAGATTTATCGAGGACTGATGACAATACATAAATTAAAAAAAAAAAAGATTTAAAAAAAAAACTTTTTTAGTCTAGAAAAAAAAATATAGTTTTAAAAAACTAAACAAACACGCTTTTAAACTAAAAAGTAGAAAATAATTTTAATGTAGCAAAGCGTGGGGTGCTTTCTGAAAATATTTCAATAACGTCGCGTCGCCCCACGCTTTGTTACATTAAAATTATTTTCTACTTTTTAGTTTAAAAGCGTGTTTGTTTAGTTTTTTAAAACTATATTTTTTTTGTATCTTTCTTTGTATGGTTGTAACCGACTCCTTTGGACGCGATTTTGACCCACTTTAAACGGCCAGATTTCGTTCAAACTTTGTAGATTTATCGAGGACCAATGACAATACACTAATTCGAAAAAAAAACAAAATGTTTAAAAAAAATTAGTATTTTTTAGTCTAGAAATAAAAATAGTTTTAAAAAACTAAACATACACCCTTTTAAACTAAAAAGTAGAAAATAATTTTAATGTAATGAAGCGTGGGTACCAGAAATTTATATGTATGTAACATATAAATTTCTGGTACCTTTGCAACAACAGAGCAACTATTTGCTCCGTTGTTGCAAACAACAATAGTATAAATCTTAGGAGCTACATAGTAAAATTGAAAAATGCTCCATGTGTTGAAAGGCTTATTTACCGATAAAGAACACAAAATATTGCGCTATAATATCAATAGCAGTATTTGCAGCTAAGCGTCTTTAAAAATGTTTGCAAAATAGATTTTTTTTTTAATCGCCTCGGATAATGTTGCACGGGTCAACTACTCAAATATATACATGACATGAAATCTGTTTAAAAACAATATTAAAACAAGCAAGTTGTATATATTTTTTAGAATTTAGAATTTTAGAATTTTTGGAATTTGGAAAATTGAGTATGAATGAGACGTTCGAGGACCTTGGAGAGGAAAGGGAGGATAGAGATAGGGCGGTAATCGGTAAAGGATCCAGGGTTTTCCTTTTTTGGGATGGGTATTATATCTGCGTTCTTCCAAGCCTTTGGAAATACGCTATAGGAGATCGAGTAATTTAAAATATGGGAGATGGCAGGAAGGATTTCGTTAAGGATTGGAAGGATCATATTACGGCTTATACAGTCGGAGCCCACTGCATTCGAAGTAATGGATATTACGCTCTTTTTAACATCACAATCTGTAAATTGACTAAAGAAAAAGGGAGACCAGTCAGGGGTCGAGGCAGAAGTGAGATGTTTCAGGGTAGCATCTTTTGTAGTTTTATTAAAATTTGTTGGAGCTGAAAAGTGTTGGTTATGTAGATCTAAGTCTATATTTTTTGAAGAAGAGTCATGAACAGATTTGCCTATTCCCAAGGACCTTAGGAGGAAGGACCACATTCTACAATGCTTAATATTGTGGGTTCAAATCCCACATGAGGCAACACTTTGTATGATAAATAAATTGTTGTTCTGAGTATAGGTGTTCCTTGTGTTCGTTTCATGGTATATTGGTAAATTCCTTCGTAGCAAAAGATGTGTGTTCCTAATGCGGGAGTTGTCTTCTTAAAATGACAAAGGTAAAAACCCGAGTTTAAAAGGCACACTTGAAAAGCAAAAATTCCGTTTCTGTGAACCTTATGAACTGTTATGAATAACAAAAGACTATTATAAATTAAAAGAAAGTGTGATTGATCACATAATACTTTTGTTTTAAAGGGTGGATTTAACTTTGAAAATGTTTATTAAAACAATCATATTATGCTTATGTGAGCAGAAGATCTTATATATTTTAAAATTTAAATCCACGATTTAAAACAAACGTATTATGGATTCATACATTTTCTTTTAATTTATAATACCTAGTCCTTTGTTATTTACAAAGATTCATAAGTTAAGGTAATTGTGTTTTGACAATAATGTAGTTTTAATTGCATGGTTAATTATTTACATGTTTGATAATGTTAATTATTAAAATGTTTTGATAGTGAATATGATGTTAAAAGAGATTGATTTTAACCTTAATTGATTCATTAATTATGTTGTATAATTATATCATTATCAAACTAGTACTGATTTGTAGTTTTTGATATTTCGTAATAATGTTAGTAATTTGAATATTTATGTATTAATTGGTTTAGTTTTTTGGCTTCTTGGGAAGACTTTCGTTCAGCAGGTGACGGTGATAGGTATGAGCGTATCTAGGGGTTTTTACTGAGAGGGCAGCTTTTCAAGGTTGACATCAACACAAGTTTGACGAGACTATGTGTCAATAAATTAGTAATGTTTAATTTTAAAGCCCCATGCCCCCCACCTATCTACATTCTACGCCCATAGCGATAGGTTGATTACTGATAGCGACCTTCCCTGAGTGTCATTCTGGTCATCCCGGGATGTGCCTTAACCACGGAATACTCTAGAACAAGGGACAGGGACAATCCTCTCATTCATTATTTTAGTACAACCTTTATCCATGAAGTGACAAATTCTGTGGTTTGTCCATGGTATATGCACTAATTATCGCATAGCGTAAACGTTCAGACGTCACGTGTTTACCGACTCAGTTTTATGTATGAAATAATAACAAAAAATACAAATAGATTTTCTTTTGTATACTTTTAAACCGTATAAAATTGTATTAAAATAACGAGAGTTGCGAATTGATTTTGTCGAACACGTAACTACTGTAAATGTCAAGTTCATATGTGGTATATTGACTTTATTGCACTGAATATAGGTTAAATAAAAGACGTTTGCTATTGTTGAGGATTCGGACACGAAATAAAGGATATTTATTTTAAGACTTTATTTTTAAACATACTCATTTATACTGACTTGTTGGTCTAGTGGTTGGCATATGCGGCTCCTGATCAAGAGGTCTCATGCTTGATTCCCGTGTCGAACAAAATATTTGTGTGATCCGCAAATATTTGTTTCGGAGTTGGGGTGTTTTCTATGTGTAATATACAATATGTATTGACATGTATGTGTATTTATATTATAAAGAAGTTAGATTAAATATTGACTTTAGTGATATACGGTTTTGCTCTCGATGATATTTCACAGTTAATCAATGACAGCCTGATGCACACTCTTAGGTACGGGTTCAGGAGTTCTCTTATAATTAAATCACAAAGAAATGTTTAAAATTTTAATAGGCGATACTACCCAAAAGATTAACACATACCTATAAAACAACAAGCTGCTATATTAACGTGGAAAACATAAAATTATACGCAGGCTAAATAAATCGTTTAGTTATATACCGTCCAATAACACGTCTCCACCAATGAGAAACAAATATAATTTGACTTTCCAATATTTTAAATTACATAAACAATGGTCCTGTATCAGAAACATGAAGGTAGTAGATCCACATTGATTTCAGCCACGAATGGACCGGCTCACACAGAAGACCATCCTTAAATTGACAGCATTTGTATTGTATTTCGTTGGAGAGTGCAGAGGCTCAACGATGTAGAAACATCACATTAGGCCGCCATTGTGAAACCATGCTGCATTGCCCACACACACAATGAAGATGGTGATCCCTAGTCTATCACTCTACTCATGTTTTCTATCAGGCATAAAAGAAGGGTTAAATATTTAAACGCAAAAGAAACTTAATTCCTGAGTACGTCAAACGACCGTTAAATGGACTTTTCCATAGTGCCTTTTAGAAACGATGCCGCAACACACAATTCAAACGAAATTTAAGCACATCTAAAGGAAAAATAAAACCGATTTATTTATTTACTACTTGTGACTAGCAAATCGAACAAAAATCTGAGACTCTTCATACAAAGCCAGCAACCATAAACACATTTTATCATCAATAGCCTTTAATAATAGTCTACTGACTACTGTTGAACATACGAATATAAGTCTCTTCGTAGAAAATGCGGTTTTAGCTTACTTTACGACACTGATAGGACGGATTTGTAAAGGATTTTCATTTGCAGTATTGTTGCTATTTAGGCTCATAAGATACCCATGTAATACATATGGGTGGTGACACTCTGTATTCTTGTTTTGTAACTACGTGAATTTTATATACTAACTTTACTTATATAAGGTTATTCAACAACTTTGTTTTCTAAAACTAAAAATTTATATGAAGATGAATCAAATTTTTATTGTATTACGAAGAGAAAAGTTTGGAAGTTAGTCAGTTACGAATGAAAAATGATGTCTGACAAATGTCCACCACGAACACGCTGACAGATGTGGAATTTTCTCGTGATCCATCCATCCATCAGCCTCATCTTCAAAACCTGTTATTATTATATATCTGTCTTTCTGCCTGTCTTTCATGCCAAAACTATTGAACTGAATTAAATGAAGTTTCGTACATAAGTCTGGAGCCTGTGAAAGGGTAGTTAGTGAGATATAAATACAAAAGTGTGAAATACATCAATAAAATTCTAATAACTTATATTCTTCATACTTTAATTACCTAATATGAGTGGACAATATTTTCGGTAATTCAAAGACGACAACCAATTCAGGTAAGATAAGAATTATTGGATTTAATCGGTTCACAAATAGCTAAGTATGTTGTTATGTAACATACTATTGTTGAAAGTTTGTTATTGCAAAGCCTAAACAGTACTGCGAGTAATATCGACGCAGCAACATCGAACAGAATTCTACTGAAAAATAACGCAAAAAAATCAAGTGAATGAGTCGTGCCCTATATGTAAGCTTATAATTATTTTAGTAGACTTCATATTTTCTTGTTTCTAAAGTGAATATTATAATTAAGAAATATTATTTCTTCTTCCCAGCCTTATTCCCAACATTATTTATCATAAAACCTTATTATATCGTCTCAGAAAACAAGTTGCTAAAGAAGTAACGTGTTTTAAGTCTTTCATAAATGTGGTATGGAATAGTCATATGCAAGCGTTCCCCTCTATCAAAACATAAGCCCAAATGGGCATAGCATCACGCTGTTAAGACACAGAATGTGTTTATGTGTGTGAAATTTAGATTTCTCTGTTTTAATTATTATATGTGAGTTCACAGTGACAAGCGATTGTTTTATATGCAAGTATAAAATGTGTATGTGTGCAGTTCCTCTCCACCAAAAAAAAAAATACTGTTTTGAATAGGAAAGGACGGCTATCGCTACTCCACTCCGGTCTGCGGACCTTTACCCTTAGAACTAGTGATTCTGACTGACGTGACTAATATGATGGCTTAGTCTCGTCTACCTCTTAGCTCTCAAAAGAAAAAAAAAGCGGCCAAGTGCGAGTCGGACTGGCCCATGAAGGGTTCCGTAGCAGCAAATAAGATCATATAAAAGTTCTTGTGGTTCGTTGTAACTTTGATCAATGTTTTAATAATAGTCTAATGATTGAATGAAAGATAAATTGCGGTTTATGATTTATGACGTATTAAAAAAAAAACAACTTACTAGATCTCGTTCAAACTAATTTTCGATGGAAGTTTGCATGGTAATGTACATCATATATTTTTTTAGTTTTATCATTTTCTTATTTTAGAAGTATAGAAGTCTTATACAGGGGAGGGGACACACATTTTACCACTTTGGAAGTGTCTCTCGCGCAAACTATTCAATTTAGAAAAAAAATATCTTAGAAAACCTCAATTTCATTTTTAAGACCTAGATTTTAAACAAAAATAGAAAAAAAAAAAGAGTTTCAGTTCTAATTAAGGGGAACCCCCAAATTTTTTATTGCTATTTTCGTGTAAACTATTAATGCGGTTCATAAAATACATCTACTTACCAAGTTTCAACAGTATAATAGTTCTTGCAGTTTCGTAAAAAAGTATCTGTGACATACGGACAGACAGACAGACGCGACGAATCTATAAGGGTTCCGTTTGCCACTTGGCTACGGAACCCTAAAAACGCTGCTGATTTCTTTTTGAAAAACAATATCCGCTGCGCCTGCGTGTATGCTTGTTATCGCGATAAATAGTAGCACGTTGCCTTCCTCAAGATTTAAAGTATTTCCATATGAAGTTTCAATAAAATCGGTACAGCGGCTTAGCCGTGAAAGCGAAACAGGTAGACAGACAGACAGAGTCAATTTCAAGTTTATAATAAACTAGCTTTTAATAGTGGTTTCGCCCAGTGTAATATGTCCTTCTTAAAAAATCAAAATTTTTGCAAACCTAATTTCAGTGCAGTGGTTTATCAGTGACAGAGAAACAAACATACAGACAGAATTACTTTCGAATTTATAATATTAAATTATGAAATAGTATAGATTGTTTACCATATAACAGTTCTCAGAAACATATCTTCAATTATATTGTTCAGATTACAACGAAAGCCATTAAAAGGTAGTAAAAATTTAGTTGATTGATTATTTCGTCTACTGGTTGAGTGCAACTCCGGAGTTTCGCGCGTTGACTGTGTTTTGATACACGTGAACATGTGAAAAAAGACGAATCTAAAGACCTGTAAATATGTTTATGTATTACAATTTTTGTAATTGCATTTGCAAAGAATTATCAAGGTTTATATAGTTAAAAAGAATATAATTTAATAGCCAAAATAGCACCTGTAGATCCGATTAATCAATTCACTTCCTTCCTATGCCTCCTATTCTGTTAAAAATCGTGATGTGAATGTGACATATGATCCATTTATTAGTAGCATGTTGCAAACCTGACTTAGTAAAATTCATTTCATCAAATTATTCTACCTAAAATTTTACGGCAAAAAGACAAATTCTTCCTATCTAAAATACTTTAAAACCAAAAAATTCTAATTATTAAAAACTCTACAGTACATTTTATGTATAAGAATAAATAAATACATAATTCGGGCATCTCACACACAACGTCATCTAGTCCTAAATTAAGCAGAGCTTGTATTGTGGGTACTAAACAACTGATATAAATACATAAACATACTTGTTTTTGTCAATACAAACATATCATATATAGAAAACACCCAAACTCCAAAACGAATATTTGTGAATCACACAAATCTTTGGTCCGACCCGGGAACCAAACCGAGACCTCTTGATCAGCAGTCGCATACGCTAACCACTAGACCAACAAGGCAGTCAAGTAAGAATAATAATACGAAATGCTTTTATTGATTCCAGACCAAAATGACGATCAAGTTACAGAAGAAGAGGGACTCTGAAGATGGTTCAAACAATAACGTCCTTTCAATCACAGCAAATGGCCACGAAGACAGGGTCTACACATATACAGAAGCTATTAATTTAGCGGGTAAGTCAACATTTCTGCTATTTATTGCCCCGCTCAAGTCTGCCTAGAACCTTGAGAACATTTAATATAAATTACATCGACTCGACTACACGGTTAGCCTACATATTTAGGCGGTCACCTAGCCGCCGGGTTCAAATCCTACATGGGAAATAAATTGTTTCTCTGACTCTGGGTGTTCTTTGCGTCTGTTTAATGAATGCTAAGTAAGCCGTCCGTGACACAGGACATCTATTTTTATATTTTTTTTTATTTTTCAGGCACTGGTTCCTATAGCATAGGTCTTTTATCAACTTTAAGTCTTTGTGGTTTGGCTATGGGGATGGATATGTTCGGTTTCTCCGTGGTGGTCACCGGCTGTACCTGTGATTTTAATTTAGATATCAAGCAGACAAGCATTTTGCTTTCCATGCCTTTTCTAGGTGAGTATTATGGGTATTCCTTAAAGTACTTAGTAATTTATTTAAGAAATCCGAAAAGTAATTATTTAACAAGCAAACGATTGCAAACAGAATCTCAGAAGCTTCAACAATTTTAAGTTCGTTGGTAAACCAACCAACCAAACATAAGAAAAGATTAAATTACTCAACATATAATGTTAATCTTTAGAAATTTTATTGTCTTTTAGTGCCTCAGAGAGCACGCAAAGTCGTTGGTTCCAGTTGTCATAAACATCTATGGCAATCGTTATTGGGAAGTCACTGCCTTCAAATATACTGAAAACTAGTACAATCTTCAAATTTCAGTTCTCCTTTAAGGTTGCGGAGGTCCTATGCCAGTCGCTCCGTGGAAGAACTGAAATCTTGGTAAAACCGGTTGAACTAGTAGCCCACTCCGGTTAAACTTGGGAATAAAAGCTAGAAAGATGATTTAACATTATAATATTTAGTAAAAAAAAACACATCTCTGTTTCAGGTCCCATGGCAATGGCGTATCCATGGGGTTATTTGTCCGACACCCAGGGTCGGAAGAAGGTATTATTCATCGCCATGTGCGTCAGCTTCGTTGTGTCCAGCATCAGTGCCTTCTCCCCCAACTGGGTCGTCATGGCTGTGCTTAAATTTATTAGTACTAGTTTGTAAGTACTTTAACATAATTTATAAAACGAATGCAAAATAAAACATTTCGTTGCTTAAAAATTCGTATAGAAGTAATATGTGATAGCTGTGCTCGAGACTCGAGGTTTCCGATACATATATATAATCTACAAATGTTAATTTCGAAGTTTGAGTATTTCTATGTATAATATGTAAAAGTTCATAATCGTATTGGTACCCATAATACAAAGTCTGCTTTGTTTGGGACTAGATAGCGTTGTGTGGGATGTCTGAAACATTTATTTACTTATATTTATGCTTCTGAACTGATCTTATGTCAGTCATAACGAGAATAAAATTCAACTTCATCTCCTGCATACGAGTTTGTAGTTTTAAGATTCAGTGCTCAGATCTATAGATTATAGTCTTCTATTGCAGTTGTAGTTGTGCTCAATCTACAACCTATACGCTACTTGGAGAATCCTGCGCAGAGAAAACAAGGGACTCATACATGCTGATTATGACCAGCGTACTAGATTTCAGTTTAGCAGCTTACGTTGGTAAGACATTTAAAAATGTATCTTTTATTTAAGAAAGTATGTGTAGAATACAAAAGTACAGGACACCATCCTCATTTTAAGTACAGGCAATGCAGCATTGTGACCCATACTCTGGCGGCTCAGTGAGATGCTCCTGTTTCACTGAACCTTTGGTTTCACACTCACCGACGAAATACGACAGCATGAATGCTGTTATTTTAGGTTGATGTTCTGTGTGAGGGTTGAGCAAGCCCATTGTGTGGCATGTCCGTGTGGTGACGGATTAAGAATACAGAGTGTTACCACCCCTATTCATCTCGCGGGTGTTGTAAAAGGCGACAAAGAGAAGAAAACTTGAAACCAACCCTATACGAACCCGTCTGGCCAGCGTGGTATAGTAGGCCAAAACCTCCTTTCTAAGGAGAAGCCTATGTCCATCAGTGGAGTGTTAAAGGCTGTTGATGATGATGATGATGATTGTGTGGCTCTAGTATATGGCTTACTATTTATTTAACTAATAACTGTATTTTTGGCAATACATTATCAGACATATTTTCATAGGTTTTAAAATTATTAATGCAGTGTAATTATATTTTTTCACAGTGGTGGCGTACTGGATCTTAAACCTCGACTTTTCCTACGACATGGGTGTTGGTATAGAATTCACACCCTGGCGTCTACTGGCCCTTGTACTCGCATTGCCACTTGGCATGGGGGCCATTGGCATTTACTTCTTCTACGAAAGCCCCAAGTTTCTGGTCAATGCTGAGAGGAATGAGGAAGCTTTGGAAAGCTTGGCGAAAATTTGGCAGATGAATAAAGGCAAGGGAGACAAGTATCCAGTGAGTATTTTTTACACGCTTTATATTAGCTTCACCTATATGTTTGTTTGTAACCGACTCCTTTGGGTGCGATTTTGACCCACTTTAAACGGCCAGATTTCGATCAAACTTTGTAGATTTATCGAGGACCCATGACAATACACTAATAATCATAAAAAAATAATAATCAAATTAGTCTTTCTAAAAGAATAGTTTTAAAAAACTAAAGAAACACGCTTTTAAAATAAAAAGTGGAAAATAATTTTAATGTAACAAAGCGTGGGGTGCTTTGCTTGCCCACGCTTTTTACATTAAAATTATTTTCTACTTTTTATTTTAAAAGCGTGTTTGTTTAGTTTTTTAAAACTATTTTTTTTTAACTAGATCAACTGCTATTCGTGGATATCAAAGCTGTATTTTTCTAAAATAAAATATAAAATAAAGTATTTGAGCAAGTACAAAATCAATATTCGTCTTATTTATTAATTCTTTAGTAGTACTCTGCTGGACATTGCTATCTTCATAAATATAATAATTGCCAAAATAACTGTTTTCTGCCCAAAAGAATGAGTCAAATGGTGGTGGTGGTCACGGTACTCATTGGGAATGTCGACGGATTAAGGACCCAGTATCGTAGGAGAAAAACATGTGTGCTAATAAAGAGTTCTACATTTTGATAGATACAGGTTAATATTAATGGGAATAACTCCATTTCAGGTAAAGAAAATTATCCTAAACGAGGTTGGCAACGAGCGTCGCAAAGACGTTTCTCTTTTACAATCACTCTGGGAACAGATCGTGCCTCTTTTCAGGGCCCCCCTCATCTACAGAAGCATGCAGTTGTATTACTTCACAGCCGTTGTATTTAGCACGTTAGTGGCATGTATTATCTTTATATTTTTGGAGGTATTTAGTCTTGTGGCTAGTAGTTTTGTATCAGAATGTTTAAGCCATCCTTCACAAGAAAGAATTACTTTAGTTGGCTTATAGCGACTGGTTGCTATAATTTTTTATTCAGTCCAGTAGATTAAAATGTATAATTGTATGAAAAACAAAAATTCTGGAGGTGCTTTTATTTATTATATAGCTGAGCCCGCGGTGTTACAATCATTTTAAATCAGAAATCTGCTAGTGTATGTAATTCGTCCCATAAAATCAATTCAACCGTTCCAGACATTATCCGGGACAAATGGATAAACAGACTAAAATTTTAAAAGTTTTATGTTAAATGTAAGAATCAAATTCAGACATAATTTTAATATTTGTGATGAATAAATTGTAACTCGAAACTTCTTTTTTAGAAACAACAGTTTCTTCATTTGGTTCCCGTACTTGGTGAAGAAATTTAATGCTGGCGTGAGCACATTCAGTCCTAATGGTGAGGCAGGACTTTGTCACATGATCGTCAGTAATTATAACGAATCAAAATCTACAGATGTAAGTTATATTAAGAATTATAATTCATGTTTCGAATATATTGTTGGTCTAGTGGATAGCGTATGCGGCTGCTGATCAAGAGGTCTCGGGTTCGATTCCTGGTCGGACTAAATATTTGTGTGATCTACAAATATTTGTTGCGGAGTTTGGGTGTTTTCTATGTATAACATGTATGTATATACAAAAAATATATATTATTATGTATTTATATCAGTTGTTTAGTACCCATAATAAAAGCTTTGCTTAGTTTCGGCCTAGATGACGTTGTAATAAAAAAAAAACATTATTTTATAAACTTACAAATCCATACCTCATTGATAAGGTATGAGGCTCTAAGAGCCTTCAAAGTCCACTGCTGGGGAAAGGCTTTTTGACAGAAAGAGCAACGATTCATACATAATTTGTGCTTTTGCTATTTATTCAAGAATCCTTTAAAACACTAAATCAAATTTTAATTGTCAAATATGTATTCCCCATATTTTTCCCCTCAAAATTTCCTATATTTCTTAACTGCCGCGGTGGCGCTTTAGAGTAGCTTATGCGACTGCTAGGCATGTGGTCTCGGGTTCGATTCCTGGGTTGGACTAAATATTTGTATGATCCACAAATATTTCTTTCGGAGTTTGGATGTTTTCTATGTATAATATGTATGTATTTAAAAAAAGTATGGTATTTATATCAGTTGTCTAGTATCCAAAATACAAGCTCTGCTTAGTTTGGGACTAGATGGCGTTGTGTAACATGTCCAAAATATTTACTTATATACATTGATTGCTTATATACGATACTTATTATTTATACTATTTTACTGTAATGAAAAACCAATTCCTTAATCACAGGTATGTACCTCAAAAGTGGAGATCAACTTAGTGTGGTCTAGTCTGGCCCAAGGAATCTCATTCGTCTTGATCATGTTAGTCATCACAAAGCTGGCGTACAGGAAGAAGGCTTTGACGATCATCATCATGACCACCGCAGGGTTCGCGTCTATCAGCGCTGCTCTCATCAGAGACAATCTGATCAGTTTCATCATGTTCTTTGGATTATTGACCAATGAACTCTGCATCGGCATCATTTATACATACTTCGTTGATCTCTATCCCACTTCTTATCGGTGAGTGTGTTTTATTTATTACTAGCTGAGTCCCGCGTTGTTACCCGAGTTGTTGTTGTTGTAAAACGCGAGTAACGCTGCGGAGGGAAGCTAGTCTATTAAAAAAAAGCCTGAGTTACTTCTTAGGTCATCTGCTTTCTGCCACAGAAAGTCCCGTTGAAATTAGGTCAGTCGTTCCATAGATTAGTCGGAACAAACAGACAGACAGACAGACAAAAAAATTAAAAATCGATATTTTGATGTAAGTACCATATTTACTTTGATACGCATTTAGTAAATAATTGTTCATTTGATATTACATACAGACATTTGCCAGCCAGTCTTGACGGATACAAGCTAACTACGCAGGATATATAATAGTGCACAAATGAGTGCGCAACACAGGTGCCCTCCCTGTTCCCTCACTTTCATTACCCGAATGGACGGTTATCTGAGACGACCAGGGAGATATCAGGCGCTAGACCGATGACTTTACATGCTCTCAAAGGCACGGGGGTTAAGAAACGATCCGACTCAGGAAGCGAACCCGAGACCTCTTGATCAGAAGCGGAATACGCTAACCACTAGACAAACAATTCAGTTATTCTTAATCAGTCAGTGTTACGTCAATCTCAATCCATCTTTAAATAAAATTCCTTTAATGTAGTTCTATTCTTACTTAATTTTTCTCTAATCCTTTCGTGATAAATCATAAGTTTGGAATCTAGTTCTTAGAGTGCTTGGTTTACAGCCTACTCTAACGTAAGTGTATAACGATCTTGATTATAGTTTACTAGCTGCGCCCCGCGGTGTTACCCGCGTATCATTATAGTTGCTATGCAAGTTTGTTATGTATAGCAACCGCGAGTGAGTGAGGAGTATGGGAACGAACATTATGACACAAGAATTTTATATATAAGGTACAATTCAAGATTGGCCACACTCACACGTAGTGAGATCCTGATATGAGATTTATAAGTACAGTAGTGTAGCTGTTATTCGACTCGTCACCCTCACCTTGAAAGCCTGACCCCTGGTGCTATCGTACACCCAAGTGATTGTTCTTTGGCTGCGGTCTTCTGTAAGGCCGAGGTATATCACGGCTGCTCCAATTGACTGCCTTGTTGGTCTAATGGCTAGTGTATACGGCTGCTGGGGTTTTTAGTTCGATTCCTATGTCGGTCCATATGTTTATATTATGATCCGCAAACATTAGTTTCGGAGTCTGGGTGTGTTCTACGTATGTATGTATTTACAAAAAAAGTATGTTTATGTGTTTATGTCAGTTGTCTAGTACCCATAATACGAGCTCTGTTTAGTTTGACTAGATGATGTTGTGTGTAAGATCCTCTCCTACAATGTTCCCTTTCTTTTACAGTGGCATGGCTGCTTGTATCGCAGTGATGGTTGCCCGCTCCAGTGCTCTAGGCGGAGTCAACGTCCTAGGGTCTTATATCATGACGCACTGCTATTCCATGTTCTACATCAGTGGGGGACTAATGCTGTGTAAGTATTTCACTCAAATTGACTGCAGATAGCTTAGTCGCTTATGCGGTCGCCACGCGCCGCTCTATGCTGCACCACAGAATACAACATAATAGTACCAGTACAGAAGACTCCGAAAAGTAAATTAAAGTTATAGATACCCTCGGTGTCAAAAGATTAAGTTCAATTCAGATCGCACAGCGCCGAATCACTACGATTATATTTACCTACAATTGCGTCTCTTTCTATCGTGTAACTCTTGACTGTTCTGACGATGTCTGTTCGACCGGCGTGTCTGACCCGGCAGGCAGCCGGCCGACTATACCTAAACTGCGGAGTGACACCCCCCTGGCTGCACTGAGTATTGTGGGTTAAAAGGATATCACTTTGTAAGATCAACAAATTTTTGTTCTAAGTCTGCGTGTTTTTTGTGTCCTTTTCATGTATGTTTAGTAAAGTCTCAAACGACACTATTTATAGATCTAATACGGGCGTTGTATTATTAAAAAAAAAGTGGTATGCATTGATTTTGAACATCTGAATACGGATTTGAAACAATATAGTGCCCTTTTTCATGTTTTTTATTCAATTTGAATAAAATAGAAGTTCTTAGCAGATCAGAAATGTTAATATGTTAGAGTTTTGAAAAATCAAAGTAATTAGGAATTTTACAAATGAAGATCTATGTCTCTTTTAAGTTCAATTTTGTCTTTTGGGTTTTAAAGTTTACATTTGAGATGATAATATCGTTATTTTAAGCCAAAATGATATCTATGCTATGAATTTTAAGGTTTTTCTTTGTTTGTATGGTTAATAGGTGCTGATTCTGACGTTTAATTTTATTTGTTTCAGCGGCTGCATTACTAGCATGCCTTCTACCACCGGATATACGAAAATAATTAGCTAGTTTAAATAACCACACATACCTGTATTATTGATAAGCTTATAAAATAAATGTTAGGCTAAGGTTGTACTCTTTATTTTTGATTTCTATTGACCACGAACAATGGTTGAATTGTGTAAATAATGATTACTTTGACTTGACTGCTTGTTGGTCTAGTGATTAGCGTATGTGGCTGCTGATCTATAGGTCTCGGGTTCGATTCCCGGGTCCGACCAAATATTTGTGTGATCCGTAAATATTTGTTTCGAAGTTTGGGTGTTTTCTATGTATAATAAGTATGTATTTACAAAAAAATATGTTTATGTATTTATATCAGTTGTCTAGTATCCATTATACAAGCTCTACTTAGTTTGGGACTAGATGGCGTTGTGTGTAAGATGTTCGAAATATTACAAAATACAACCATTGTTCTATGGCATTTTCTGGCTTTTTCTTATGCAAATATACGAGGTTTTTCAGTGCCAGCTCTGACCACATACTTTAAAAATAGATATCTATGTCTGTCTCTCTCACACACTAAAAAAAATAGGTTTAAATGTATGTTGTTAAAACCTCTAAATTTATGTAGTAGAAAGAACTTTTAGCTAAGGCATGTCAGCTCTTCATAATTAGTTATTGTTAAAAGTTTTTTGTTTTCCAGTAGCCGCGTAGCAAATGAAATTCCTTTATGGTTTTAAAATTCCATCACTCTGTTTAGTTTCTATTTGTAAAGATTTGAAACATATTTTTAACGCTTACTCGAATGTGATATTAAGTTGTAGTATATCTCTAGCTATTCGAAGTTTATCTAATAGGTACTTATTTGACAAGTTTTATCATTCTTTACAATGTTGTCCTAGAAAATATCAGGTGAGAAAGGTAAGGTAGGTTAATCATTTTCAGCATTAGTAAAATGTTTTATTGTGTAGAAATCACTAACTTTAGGCGTCGTAGTACATTGAATAGTTTTAGTTGTACATCTTTGAACAGACTGTTACTATGACTAAATTCTGCTATCGTAATTAAAAAATTCGCTTGGTTGAGGGTCAAATCGCAATGTTTAAAGAACAAAAACTAGTCACATTGTATTGAGAAGAAATTCAATATTTTTATTAGATTTTTAAAATTAGCTTTACAGAGATCTAAAAAGCGGAATTTGAATCTTTGAATCTTTGAATAAGGTTATTTTCTAAATTCAAGATTTATTTACAAAACCGTTTCCTTAACTTACAGACCTCTGTAAGTTGGTATAATAGACAGTGCCGTAAAAATTTTAGGTTACAAATGTTAAAAACCTATTCGTTCGTTAAATACAATTTTTCTTTCTCTTCTTCCCCTTTTTTTAAATGGTAGTAGAGCCACGCTGATTTCAGCACGATCGGGCGGCTCGACCCGGTCAATAATACCCTCACACAGAAGACAATCCTAATAATGATAGCATTCTTGCTGTCGTATTTCGTGGGTGTGTGTGAGACCGGAGGCCCAATCATTCTGCACCATTCTCTCAGCATCCGGAACCCGGGAGAATGAAAAATGATTCAGAAACATCTGACCAGGCCGCCAGGTCATCATGCCTACAATGAAATTACTCGTGGATTCTACTCATGCTTTCCATCAGGTGGAGTGGAGTCACTTTGGAAAGTTTACACAAAAAAAAAAAAAAAAACTTTTGAAATAGATTTTGTCTTAAGTAGGTATATTCTTAATGTAAGGAAATACATTGAAGCTCTTTGAACTCGTTGTTTTTCGTGTGAGAAACCTCTTTCACGAGGCCAGCAAGTGCAGCACAATCTCTGATAATGGATAGGGTAACTCCATCATCCGGCGTGAGAACATCTGGGACACGGCTCGAAAGGCACGAAGACCTCATCTGGTCGGAGGATACATCTTCTGTGGGAGACGACACCCCCATTTCTCATCACCGGCTACGAATAAGTTTTATGCAAACTCTATACACGAGCTTGCCATCTAAATGCGAAAAAGTTGTCATTTATGTAATATCACATTTAGCCTAGATCATGATGAAATGATCACGACGAGTGTTATCTTATGCATGAAATAAAAAATAAATTATTAAAACTGTGGAGCAATCAAGTATATATCTGGGTCATTATATGTGTGATGATGATTATCATAAATTAATGTTTGATTTTATTGGTCTTACTGCCAAGACATCCATACCTATCGATCTTTATGAAATAGTCCTTACCTTACCACCAATTTTAGTAAAATATCACTTGATAAAGATATTTTACTAAAATACTTGACTCGTTCATCTAGTGGTTTGCGTATGCGACTGCTAATCAAGAGGTCTCAGGTTCAAATCCCGGGTCGGGCCAAAGTGTTGTTGATTTTTGTAACAGGAAATTCTTAATAACAGCCCGGAGTCTGAAAGTTTGGCGGCGATGCACGCTCGTGCCTCGGAGAGTACGTTAAGCCGTCCGTCCCGGTTGCCATGAACATCTATGAAAATCGTTATTGGAAAGTCAGTGCCCTCAAATATACTGACACCTCCACACGGTGTGACCCTCTCTGCGCCTTTGTATTGGAAGGAGTCCAGGGAGGGGATTTCCTTCTGGACTCCAACCGGCGCCTGCCCGCACTGTTGCGGGCACCATCTCAATATTTACTCTCTAATTAGGCAACGTCCGGTCACACGCGGACGTCGCCCCCTCGCGGTTGGCCTCTACTGCGGACGGACGGGAAACCCGTCCCGCCCATCCGCGGCCACTCTCAGGGCGGCATGAGACGCAGGTATGCGCGCCTCCGCCGCCCGGGGCGCCGGCGGCGGATCGGGTCCGATTGGATGGCATCCTCCCGGGCCTTCTCCGCCACCTCCTTCTGCAAGATTACGTCCTCGCAGAAGGTTGCGACCGCGGTAAAACAACTGTCGCTGCCGGCCATCGATCTTATGACGGCCGGCAGCGAGAGATCCCCTCCGATGACTGCAGTGAGGACCCGGCGCTGCGCCGCCCAAGCGGGGCAGACCGCCAGCGTGTGCTGGGCCGTGTCCTCACTGCAGTCGCAGTGGTGGCAGGCGGGACTCGGTTCCCTCCTAGCGACCGAGTGCAGGTACTTTCCGAAGCAACCGTGCCCGGAAAGTACCTGCGTCAGCCGGAAGGAAAGGGTCCCGTGCTGCCGCCCTGCCCACTCCTCGAGGACCGGCTGAAGAGCCTCCACGGCGGCGAAGCCAGCGCGTGGGGTCTCCAGCCGGAGCGACCATCTCAGCATGGTGGCTCGGCGAGCGGCTTCGCGCCACTCGCGCACGTCCTCGGGCGGAGGGCGAAATCCGCTCTCCGCCCGGAAGTCAGCCACTCGCCGATAAACTTCGGCGAGCACCTCCGCCTCCAAATCCCACGGGGGTGTTCCGGCCAAGGCACACGCCGCCTCTGTGGACACGGTGCGGTATCCGCGTATGGCTCTGACCGCCAGTATCCGCTGGGGGCGCCAGAGGCGCGCCCTGTTCTGGGCGGACAGAGCCGCCGCCCACACCGGTGCACCGTAAAGTGCCATTGACCGGACAACCCCCGTGTACAGCTGCCTAGTGGGGACACTGGCCCCGCCCAAATTGGGCAGAAGTCGCCCTAGGGCGGAGGCAGTGCCCACCAGCTTAGGACCAAGCTGTCGGAAGTGCTCGTCGAAGAGCCACCTACCGTCGAGGACCAGACCCAGGTACCTCATCTGGGCCCGGACCGGTACGAGGACCGAGTTGACCTCGATCGAGGCGCCGGCGGGCGGACCACGACGGGGCCCATGAAATAATAGGGCCTCCGTCTTGTCCAGGGCCACCCGCAGACCCAGCGCCTCGATGCGCCCGACCACCCGGGATACTCCTGTGGTGGCCAGGCGCGCCGCCTCCTCAAAGTTTGCCCCCCGGGCCGTGACCAGGGTGTCGTCTGCGTAACAGATTACACCCAGCCCGGGGGGGAGACGCCCTCGTAGGGCCCAGTCGTATCCCATGTTCCACAGGAGTGGTCCTAGGACAGACCCCTGTGGAACACCGCACGACATGGCCCTGCGTCTCAAGGCGCCACCTTGGTCCTCGTACTCGACGGTACGCTCCTCTAAATAGTCTGCCACCAGCCGCCTCAGGTACCCTGGCACTCCGTGGTACTGGAGTGCGGCCCTGATGCAGCCGAATGGCAGACTATTGAAGGCGTTGGCGATGTCCAATGACACCGCCAACACCACTCCGCCGCCTCTCACCGCCTCTTCGGTCACGGCCCTCAGGCGCAGGATCGCGTCGACCGTCGAACGCCCTTCTCGGAAGCCGAATTGGGCGTCCGACAGGTCGGGCCCAACCTCGCTGAGGTGCCGGACGATGCGGACAGAGAGAACCCTCTCAAACAACTTGCCCGCCTCGTCCAGCAACATGATGGGCCTGTAGGCCGCGACCGAATCGGCAGGCCGTCCATGTTTCTGGATCAATACCAGCTTCCCGCACTTCCAACGCTCAGGGAAGCGTCCGGACGCCAGGCTAGCGTCCAACACTCCCCTGAGGTGGTCCGACATGTAGTCGAGGGCACGGGCCATCACTCGGGCTGGAACCCCGTCCGGCCCGGGGGCGGTGTTCTTGGACCGAATCCGTAGAACAGCCGCCCCTACCTCAGATTCCCTGACAGGCGGAACATCACCCACGCTGCCCCGACGACGACCACGACGGGCCATCGACGGGGGTGTGTGTTCCGCCCGCTGCGGGAATAGGCCCTCGACCACTTCCTGCAGGAAGCTGGGCTGGAGAGTCTCCGTAAGGGGGGGGCCCGGTGTGCGGAGCTTTTGGCGCACCGCACGGTAGGGCCGACCCCAGGGGTCACGCTCCAGACTCTCCAGCATCTCCACTCGACTCGCGTCTTTGGCGCGGCAGATGGCCAGCCTCAGAGTTTCCCGAGCTGCTCGGTACTCCTCGTGAAGCCGGTCCACCTCCTCACCGCCTCCGCGGTGACGTCGCCGACTCCGGGTGTGGGACCTCCGGGCACGTACGCAGGCCGCACGGAGGTCTGCCAACTCCTGGGACCACCAGTAGACCTCCTTCCGAGGGGGCCGACGGCCACGAACGCGGGGCATGGCCGCATCGCAGATGAGCGTTAACGCATCGGCGAAGCGACCAGCCCCCGCGTCGACCTCCTCGGTCAGGGCCTGCGGAGACAGCCAAGAGCAAACAATGGCCGCCTCCTCTAGCAGGTCCCTGTCCAGCTTGGCGACAGCCCACCGCGGAAAACGGGAGGGACGCCGCGCCGCGTGACCCCTACTGGCGTCCTGGGACCGGGAGAGCTCGAATCGGATATAAAGGTGATCCGAGAGCGTCTCGACCTCATCCAGGACAATCCAGTTCCTTACTCGTGCGGCGACTGCAGGAGTAGCGAACGAAAGGTCCACTATCGACCCCCCCTGCTGTCGCACGCACGTGTTGGTGGCGCCTCTGTTCAGCAAACAGAGGCCCACCGACGCCGCCCACTCCACGACGGCTTCGCCCCTGGCGTTCGTCGCCGGGGAACCCCACGCAATGGACTTTGCATTGAAGTCCCCCAGCACGAGGACGTGCCCAGACCCCAATCGCCGTATCGAGGTCTCCAGGTTGTTGAGGAAGACCTCGAAGTCGCTCAGACTCCGGTTGGGGGAGAAATATACACCATAAATGGTGATTCCCCCCCATTCGACGGCAACATATCCAGTACCCTTGTCTTTTAGCGACAAGGGCGGGGAATGAGCCGCCGTGGAGCTGACGACTGCCACGGAGCCGTCCCAGTCACCCATCCAGTTTGGACGGGGAGGGACAAAATAGGGCTCCGCGACTACGGCAACAGCTATCGACCACTGTGCCATGGTTTGCAGGAAGAGATCTTGCGCCGCGGCACAGTGGTTGAAGGTTCGTCTGGACCAGGAGGTTGGAGACTTGATCCATTACTGGATCGTCTCTACAACCCCCTCCATGGGCGACGACATCGTCGCCTGATTGACGTCGGAGGCAGCCTGGGTCGCCGGGCTAGCCTCCGGCGTCTGCCGAGAAGCGCGGGGAGGCTTGCAGCCCCCCTGCCCCATCTGGTGATTGGCGGGCTTTTTGGCCGCCGCACACATCGGGCAGTGAGGGGCGGCAGAGCATTCTGCCGCCTTGTGCCCGGGTTGACCGCAGCGAAAACAAAGTTCGCTGCAATCAAAGCAGCTCTCGCACTTGGTGCGAGTGTGTCCCGCGACTAGGCACTTGAAGCACCTCATCGGCCTCGCGGCCAGAACCGTGATTCTGGCATTCACGAAGCCGACGAGCATGCTCCCAGCGTCGGCCAACACTTTGGCCGATGCCACGGGACAGCTGACCCACACCGAGCCGAGGCCTCCCGGGCCCGGACGGACGGTGCCGACTCGGATGGTGCCCGCGGTGCAGCCAGTCTTCTCCATGACTGCATCGCGGACATCCTCCGACGTGATGGAGTCGTCCAGACCCGATATGCGCAGTTCAGCGCACTTGGTGGGCCTGGCGACTTTGACGCCGTCCTGGGCGGCAAAAACCTCCCGCAGCCTCTCGGCGAAGGTGTCCGCCGTCTTGGCGCCCTCAGCCCCCGGGAACTCGAATACTCGAGCTCCCGTCTGGGCACGGCGCAGCCTCATCCCCGCGGCCCCGAATTCAGAGGCGAGACCGGGACGGGCCCCCTTGAAGAGGGCCGCGTACGTTAGCCCGCCACTGGCCGCCTCCGGTGACACGGTCACTACGACGGCCGCGGTTTTGGGCGGCTGCAGCCTCCGCGGCCTCTTTTTAGAGGCCGCTGCCGCCACCGGCGGCGACTGCGGGGCTTGGACTGCGCCTTGGGCGGCCTTTCTCGCCCGCGCCCGCTGCCGCTGCCCCCGTCTCTTCGAGGACCCCACAACCTGCCAATCCTCGTTAGAGGTGGCTGGTCCCGAGGAACCCGTCGGAGGCGCCGGAGCGGGAAGCGGGGGGAAGTCCGCTCCACTTGAGGGCGCCGTTTGAGGCCCCTTCTTGGCCGGCGCTTTGGCCGGTGCCTTGGCCGGCGCTTTGGCCGGTGCCTTGGCCGGCGCCTGGGCCGGTGTTCCGGCCCCCTTCTTCGGCTGTTGTTGTTGTTGGGGGGCCGGAGCCGCCGTCGCCGACGCGTAGGTGACGCGGCTTCCCACCAGGGCGGCAGCCGGGGGCCTCTGCGACGCGAGCGGGGGGCGGACAACCGGCGCGGGGGGAAGCCTCGCTTCCAGGCCGGCCAGACGCCCGTCCAGCATCCGCGTCAAGGCGTCCATTACCTGACGCAGCATGGCGTCAGGGAACGCACCAGGCGGGGCCGGGGCCTCTAGCCGGGACGGCGCGGGCGCGGCCGGGGCCTCTAGCCGAGACTTCGCGGGCGGGGACGGGACCTCTACCCGAGACGGCGCGGGCGGGGCCGGGACCTCTGCCCGAGACGGTCCGGGCGATGCCGGAGCCTCCGGTTGAGACGGTCCGGGTGGGGCTGGGGCCTCCGACTGAGACGGCCCGGGCGTAGCCGGGGCCGGAGCTCCTTGCTGGGACGGCCCAGGCGAGGGCGGGGCCACCTGCTGAGTGCGCTGGGCCCGGAATTGGGCAAACTGCGCACTCAGCGCAGTCACCTGGGCCGTCAGGCGGGAGTTCGCCTCCTTGAGGCGCTCCATGTCCCCGCACAGGGTCCCTACAACCTCCGACAAGGCGGAGGAGGAGTCCTTGAGGGCCCTGACAAAGACGCCCTTCAAGTTCACGGACCTGATGGCCACCTTGTTAATAATGGCCACCGCCGCGCTCGCCCTCTCCTGCACGGACACGGGGGCTTGGGGGGGTTCTCCCTCCACCGGCTCCCGAACCTTAAGCAGGAGATCGGCGATCTCCTCCTCCGCTGCGACTTCTTTGTCCAGTCGCTTCCTCCTGTAGGACTCCGCATTCGAAAACACGGAGTCCGTCTGCAGCGAGACAGGGGCCCGCGAACCATCAGTGCCGAAGCGCTTCGGGACCGGCGTCTCTGCCTCGCTGTCCACATCCTCGGAGTGCAGACGCTTCTTGCTGTCGCCCGCCCGCATCTCCGTCTCCATCGGCTCCGGGCGCGCAGCATCGCTCCTGCCCGCCACCGCCGACTTGGAGCGTATGCGCTCCGAGGATCTTCCTCCTCTTCCTCTTCGGCTCCCAGCAGTCCGTTTGACTACTGGGAGCCCCACCGAGGTGGGCGGCCCGAGTGCCACCACAGCCTCCTTGGACACTAGGTCCACTATCGAAGAAGAGCTTCCCTTGAGGATTTATTTTTATTTTTTTATTTTCTTTATTTGGCTCATCAACAATTATTTACACTGAGTAGGTACAAATTATAAACAGTTTTAAAGAATTCTTAGTCTAGTGTAACAATTACTTACAGATAAGCACCGCATGCCCCTAATATAATGTACAGTACACAATTAAATAACATTTTTCTTTGAAGTTAGATTTTTTTTATAATTTTAAGATTCAAATCTAATAGCACTTAAAACTTACAACTAAATACAATTCCCCGAAACCTGCCAAACGAGTCAGAATGAATATCCACCAAATTACTGCAGCCATTAACTAGTCTACACAGCCGTGGAATAATGGAATGAGCTCCAAAGGCCGTCCTACGAAGAGGTGGATGCAAGGGCGTTATGGGGGATCGAGGATATCTTGCAGGGGCTTGAAATTTTATTTTTTCCAATAACGGAGGGCAATCAATCTGGGATCTTACCAACTTAAACAAGAAAAGGGAGTCAATTATATTTCTACGTTTCTCTAGTGAAGTCATCTTAAAGTGAGTGAGTCTTGATTCGTATGATTTTAAAGTCTTACGCAAACCTACGGAAAATGTTAGATGCCAGAGAAACCTCTTCTGTACTCTTTCGAGCCTTAAGGTGTGTGTGGCATAATGTGGTCTCCAAACCGTACTGCAGTATTCCAAAATACTACGAACAAGGCTATTGTACAGCAGTACCTTGGTCTTACAGGACCGAAAGGCAACAACATTTCTTAGAACAAATCCCAACATTCTTGAAGACTTCTTAATTACAGTTTCAATTTGAGGGATGAATGATAACTTACTGTCGAACAAGACGCCTAAATCCCTGATTTCATCCACCCTTTGGATTGTATTGGATCCAATGTGATATTTAGTTGGTAGTTGGTTACGTTTTCTAGAAAATTTCACGTGATAACATTTTTTAACATTCAAGCTCATGTTGTTATTCGTGCACCAATTAACTAGTGTATCCAAGTCCCTCTGAAGTAGTAGTGCATCCCCCTCAGTTTTCACCACTCTGCAAAACTTAAGGTCATCCGCATACATAAAAACTTGGGAGCCACTAAAGCACTTCGATACGTCATTGATAAAAATATTAAACAATATTGGGCCCAAGTGAGAGCCCTGTGGAACCCCGGAAGTGATTTTGTAGACATCGGACTGAAAGCCATTAACCGCTACAAAGAAGAAACGATTACGAAGATACGAACTCAGCCAATTGAGAAGAGCCCCAGTAACTCCATAAGCCTTAAGTTTATTCAACAAAATATCGTGAGGGACTCGATCGAAAGCTTTGCTAAAATCTGTATAAATTACGTCAACCTCCTCACCGCGATCAATGACCTCAATCAGAGTTTCAATAAAGTGGGAAAGATTTGTACATGTTGATCTAGACGCCACGAAGCCATGTTGAGAGTCACTCAAATAAGGTTTTAGATGAGACTGTAAATATGGACATATCAATGATTCGAAAATCTTGGCAAAGGTGGATAAAATGGAGATAGGTCTGTAATTAACAACTAGATCTTTTTCGGCATTCTTGTAAATTGGAATAACCTTTGCTCTTTTCCATATGTCAGGAAATATACCGCTACTGAGGGACCTGTTGTAAATCAAAGATAAGGGCAAAACTAATGAGTTAAAACATTTAGAGATGAAAATGGGTGGAATCCCGTCAGGGCCAGCACCCTTTCGACAATCTAATGACTTCAGTTTACTTAGCAAGGTGTTATGCTCGATGGTTGGCGCCGTCAAAGTTAGGCTTCCGTTTTTTAGTTCCAATAGGAGGTCAGAAAAAGGTTCTATCAGTGTCACTTTTGAAACACTATACACTGATGAAAAGTGTGAGGCAAACATTTCGCAGATTTTGGGTCCATCAGATGTTGTTATCTTATTATCAGACATAGTTAATGGAAATGAACTCTTACCACCCCTCTTCTCTTTAATAAACGCCCAGAAACGTTTTGGGTTGTTTGAAATTTCTGTTTCAATATTAGAAATAAATGTATTGTAACGCTGCGTAGATAACACAGAACATCGCTTACTGATCAACTTTAATTCTATTGCATCCATAGGATTTTTATATGTCTTGTATCTTTTTCTTAGCTTTTCTTTTTCGCGTATTATTTTTATTAAGTGTTTGTCAAACCACGGTGGAAATTTGCGCGATTGAACTCTTTTGGGAGGTTGGTGAGCTATTATTAAATTGTCAAGTACGTTATAAAAAATTTTCAGCATTTCATTTACATCCGTTATTTCACAAAATAATTGGTTCCAGTCTGTACTATCTAGTTTGTTCCGAATGCATTCGTAGTCTAGTTTGTAAAAATTCAATTTAATATTATCGGAATTATATGGGAGCCTTGCATCAGTGTCAAATTGTAAAGTAATTTCAATGGGGGGATGTAAGGGGTCTACAACACTTAGTGGATTCGAAACTGGGTAAACTTTACTCTCAGTTAACTGAGTTAGAACAATATCTAGAATCCGCCCTGAGTTATTTACAACATGATTTAGCTGCAGTAATCTGTTGACATGCATGAAGTCTGAGAGCAGTTGACCAACACCGGGCGGTGAGTATCCACTGTCCGAGTCGCTTACCAGGTTCCAGTTAATGCAACCTAAATTAAAATCGCCAATTATACAAAAATCCGAAGTTTGTTCAATTACACGGTTACAATTGTCTAAAAAATATTCTAGGGTTATACGTGTCACGGGTGGTGGTAAATAAACTGCACATAGAGTTATTTGACGCTTAGGTTTTGTATTTGGTGCATCTATGGTGACCCAGAGATCCTCACATTGACTCTCCCATATCAACACACGTTTTGAAATAATATTTTTTAATATTGCCAACAGTACCCCCCCGCCATCCCTTTTTCCAGTACTCGTATCCCTATCCCGTCTGTAAACCGTATATCTTTTATCAAACAACTCTGAACTCAACACTGACTCATTCAACCATGTTTCTGTTAAGATTATAATATCATATGATTCGCTTAACAACTGAAGGTAGAAATTATGTGTTTTAGTACGTAATCCTCGTGAGTTCTGGTAGTAAACTTTTAAAGTATCGAATTTAATGAAAAAGTACTATGCCAAAAAAAAGTCCTTATAACGCTGAAAAAACTAAGCTAGTTTATTTAAACTATCCATATTTTTAACCAAGATGTGATCGTGTTCTTGTGATTTCCGTATGTATACACGACCACCCCTAACCCAAACATATTGGTAACCCAACTCCTTCGCCCTCAATCTCGCCGCGGTGTGCAGAGCTTTGTTTGATGTAGATAAATGCTCGCTGATGTATATGGGAGTCTTAGGTCCAGTATAACCGACGTGTGTTGTATTTAATTTGTTACCTGGATTGGACTTGTTGTAAGTTATAGTGGCGGCCAGAAATTGATCTCGTATGCGAGAGGAAGCGAGTTGCACCACGATGGACCGTGGTCGACTGTTTTGCGGATTGAGTTTAGCCACTCTGGTGCAGTGCATAATGTCCCGATCCGCCACTGTGCAGCCCACTACCTTTGATAAGTCGGTTATGACTTGGAGTAGGTTTTCTTGTTTCTTTTCAGGTAAGCATTGGATTTCTATGTTATTTGAACGAGTTTGTTGTTCCAGATGATTCAATCGAAGGTTGAGATCGCTTATCGTATTTTTCATAATCTGGTTTTCCCTCAGTAACTCATTCATACTTTCCTTGCATGCTGTATGTTCTTTTAGGAGGTCTTCATATTGGCTATTCATATAGGTCATCGATTCCTTCATTTGTTCAATACTTTCTTTGATGGGATGCAATTCCCTATTAATAGCGCTGTTAAGATCCTTATAAAATACTGATAACTGTTCTTTAAGCTCTCCCTTTGTTACGTCTCGAATTATCTCACGAACGTCTTCTGCTGACAAGGGTAGCTGTGAGGCGTGAGGTGGGGAGTTAATAGCTTGTCTTTTATTACCTCTGGTGCTGGACACATTACGTAGTGGTGTATTATCGTGAGAACCAACAACGCCGCTATTTAGGCACACGTTACAAAACCAGGTTGTAGGTAAGACGTAGTTATCATTAAGAGATAAACAAATAAAGTGAAACGTTTTTAAACAGTTGTTGCATTTTGCATACTTTTCGTCTCTCGACGGCCTGTTACAACATCCGAATAATGTCCTAGGTTTTTCAACATTCTTAGTTGTCATTTTAAGTGATAAACTGTTTTGGTGTAATATACAAAATCAAAGTTTACTGTTTTTAAATAATCTCGGTGACTGCACGGTAATCAGAGTGTCTAGCGTGGTCGTGAGAAAAAGGTCGTAAGTGCGCTGTATACAGCGTCGCTTACGCGTTCCAATGAAACACCGCACCGAATGTTAGTCGTCGGTACTTCTATATTTTATGTTTATAACTATCAATGGTTTTTGTTAATTTATCTTTAAAATATACACTGCACTGTCTAGTTCACTATCAATATTGTTCACCAATAGTCTATTAAACACTTTAACAACTCCTCACGGAAGATTCGCTGCTTATTAACACCATATAACAATTAAAACGAGGACCGCACTCAAAAAGTTGTTACTTGCTTGTTCAAAAATTCTTTGTGAGATGAATCTTTTTTGAATTTGTGTTATCAGCTTCCATAATAATCCCACGAGTGGGGGAGAAATAAAAGTCGACCCGGGCAGAGATCCCCCAATACCCGGGCAAGCGAAAATTTTTAACCCAGCCGAGGGGACCGCAGGTACCTCGGCTTGGGGTGCGCTTACGACTGAACTTCCCATCAGCCATGCATCCCCTGGCCACGCACCAGAACTTGGGATTCGGGGTAATTTTTTAGAGAGGTTTTCTTCCTCGCGGTCCGGGCGGTTAAGCCAAGACCCACGTCCCCGATCAAAGCCGCGAGACTTGACCACAGCACTTCTCTCGGGATTACGCTATGCCGACGGTGGCAAGAGGACTACGTCCCCCTGCCTGCTCGGTGGTAGTGTAAGTACACGCCGAGCCCGCCATCCTTTCTCCACCGCTATCAGCGGGAGAAACTCCGACCCATGAAGGGTCCCACCTTCGGTTTTTTAACGAGGTTTCCTCCTCCATGCTCCGAGGAGCGAAGAGCCAGCAGGGCAACCGGCAGACACGCCCACCCCGCTGGCCGGGCCTTGCCCGAGAGCCGATGGCATGGCTTCCTCTCCTGCTAGAATATTAGCCGCTGGCGATAATCCTCTCCTCCAGATAACGCGGAGGAAATGAGGAAGGACAGCGTTATCGCCAGCGTTTCCAGGGTGCACCACGAGGAGGTTTTCTAGCCAGCACCCCAATATACTGACACCTAGTTCAATCTTCGAATTTCAGTTCTCCCTCAGGGTTGCAGAGGTCCGATGCCAGTCGCTCCGTGGTAAAAACTGAAATTCAGGTAAAACCGGTTGCACTAGTAGCCGACCCCAAATAAACTTGGGAATAAAGGCTAGGAAGATGATCACTTAAAAAGAAATAGGAATATCAATGTTAAAATTGAACTAAAATATTCTCACTTCGCCACCCTCTTAAAGTTAGAAAATGACTCACAAACTAATAATGTCGAATATAATTTCGATTTCACTAACACTTTGTTTATTCTTATCTCCTGTCAATTTGTATATCCAAAGGTTGCCTTTAAGAGATTGCATTTAGCAATAAGGCCACCCATTGTATATACATACTAGATGACTCAGCGAACTTCGTACCGCCCAACTTTAAAATTCCATAACTTGATCGCAGTGCCACCTACCGGGTCCAATTGCAAATCTAAACCATTCCCAGATCCCTTTGAACACACACAAAAAATTTCATCAAAATCGGTCCAGTCGTTTGAGAGAAGTTCAGTGACATACACACTCACACAAGAATCTTTATATATATAATTCTTGTGTGAGTGTGTATGTCACTGAACTTCTCTCAAACGACTGGACCGATTTTGATATGATGGGTACATAAACAAATTTTTTTTTGTAAATACATACACCCAAACTGAACAAATATTTTTTCGGGAATCGAACCCGAGACCTCAAACACAGCAGTCGCATACCGCACCGAGGCAGTGATATTCGCATTAACGGCCCTGAATTTTTTTAAACAAATTTAAAGGTAAACCTCGCTACCTTCAATACGATAAAAAGGTGTGTAAATTAAGTCACAGATGACCCTACTTATCAAGTTGTACAATATTATTCTTTACTCGCTGAGCCCCGCGGTGCTACCCGCGTTTGTTGTTGTAACCGCAGGCAACGCCGCGGGGCGAAGCTAGCCTAAGTTACTCCTTATATCATCAGCTATCTGCTAGTGAAAGTCCCATCGAAATTGGTCTAGCCGTTCCAGGGATTACCCGAAACAAACACACAGAGAAAAATTGTAAAAAAAATTTTTTTTGGCATGTGTACCATATATGCATTTAGTAAATAGCGGTTATTTTAATATTACAAACAGACACTCCAAATTTATTTATTTATATGGATAGTAGTTAATACGAACGTTTTTATAGTACCGAGACAATTGAAACATTGCGTTGACACGGCTTGATAACGATAGGTATGGCCTTCTTAATGAGAATATTGTTTGTGTTAGTCGCGCGTCTGTGTTGCCAGTAGACGGGCGTATTTTAATCCCCAGTGTTAAGTTTAAATCGTAAAAAATAATAAAAGAAAAAAATGCATGACGTTTATAAATTTTTATTAAATTTTGTTTAAATTTAAGTGTGGATCTTTAAAATTAATAATAATGAATATAAAGTTAATAATAATTTTGTGAATATTTTGTGATTTTAAAGAATTATTAAAAAAAAAAATTAGTTTGCTTTTTAATTATATTTAAAATGGCTAAGAATAGCAAAATGAAGTATGTTGTTAACCAAAAGGGACGTGACATTGAGATGAGTGTTCCAAAATCCAACGAGAAGGGTTCCTACAATTATGAAGAGGCTTTGGAATTGACCGGTAAGTGTTCGTGAATTAAAAGTACATACCATGGTTTGACATCATTATCAGTATCGTTGCTTTTCCTTGAGTGAGTGACCTCCTCACTTACCATTACAACGATTCATTTCTGTGGGTGACATTGAGCGGCGGTGATCGCTTGCCATCTATTGTACCAGCTACACATTTGTCACTGTACCATAAATTGAATAGCGCGTTTACGAAAAAAAAATGATAAAAATCATCGTTCATTAACTACTAACTTAATATTGAAAAAAAATTATTCATTAACGTTTTTATGTTGCCTTTTGTGTTAAATGGTAAAAAAAGTAATTTAGCAGTACTGAATAATGATGTCATAATCCATTATTTCACACAGTCTTCTACAATGCGTGCTGTTTTGAAGATTAATGATTAAATGTTTTGATTTGAAAATATAATTAATTAGAATCCGGATTTGATTATAACAATTACTGTCGGGGGAAGTACCTCTTCTTTATCCGAGCGGTAGAGAACAGGGTTGTCAGAGCACAGTTTAAAAGTTATAGGGTTGGCACGGAATGTGAGACAGTCATATTAAAAAAAATCGGAAGTGATGATTTTGTTCCCAAAAAGTCTGTTCACCGAAAGTTGAAGCAGCTTGTTGCATACAAACGAATAATTAAGACTCAATACTTTAAGTGGGAAATAGATGCGTATTAAACGTTAATATTTTTTGAGACTGAATTGTCATCGACCGGGTTTTTTGACTTTCGTGACTTTTACACATATGTACAGGTACATGCATACGTTTGTCTTTCTATTGCGATAAATTCAAGAACTACTGCACCGATTTTCTTGCTGTTTTTACCAATAGATAGTGTGGTTCACAAGGAAGGTTTCAGTATATAATTTGTCAAGGGTTTGTTTACATTGGTTAAAATATAATGATATTTGACGGAGGTGTTCGACTCTAGCTGGATCCGACCGGATTCCCATCGATACAGCCAGATCAATTAAATCTGATTGGTTTTCTTACCATGCAAAAGATATAAAATTTTGATAAACTTGCTAGCACCGTAAACGTAGCTAAGTAATGTACGCCCGTATGAATTTTCGTTCCCATCACAATATTTTTCTTAGGTAAACCCAACTTACAAACTCAACTTCATAACCGAGTTGCAAGTGTATCGCATCGATTCTCTTTCTACAATCGCTAACGCCTCTATTCTCTTGTATTATTCGCTAATATTGTGACCACGTGATTTAGCGTTAAGAAGACGTCATTCCCATTGGTTTGTTACTTTTATAACAACCGTTACGTTTGTGGTATAATAACTTACCTAGGTAGGCTGGTTTAACAGTCAGCTGTTAAACCAGCCTTCCTAGGTAAGTTAATATTCCACAAACGTAAAGGTTGTTAGACTGTTTTTTCCTGAGTTTATACCTGAGCCTGAGCTCATTAAATATCTTTTCACCTCTTCAAAATACATTTAATTTCTTCTTGTATGTATTTGATGTATAATATGTAAGTATTTACAGAAAAAAGCATGTTCTTGTATTTATATCAGTTGTCTAGTATCCATAGCTTAAGCTCTGCTTAGTTTGGGACTAGTTGATGTTGTGTGTCATTCGTCCACAATATTTATTTATTTATATTTTAAATTTAAGCATTTACGATTTTAAGGACGACTAAATTAAAAATAAAATTAAGGCCTGTATTAAGGTCATAACTCATAAGACTATTGGTGCTGTCTCTAACACAAAATTAAGGTCATAGTATCGCAATAAATTGTTTATCATATATGGCCTTTTAATGTTTATGTGTATGGCCAATTAAAATACAGGAACATTTTTTTATGCTATTGGGACTGGATAAACCAGCAGACTTACTGCCTAAAGGCGATGGTTTGAGAAACTCCTGGTTACCCGTAATTACAGGTTTTCTAGAGCTACCTCTAGTAAAAAAATTACCTATTGATTATATCGACTTTCGAATTTAAATACAGTTTTAAAGGCCGACCCTCTAATTATTTTCAATCGAAACTTAGAAACGCACGATTATCGTATTGTCCTATAACCTAGGTCATGATAAGAAGTCCATTTGCGATAACTTGTTATTTGTTTTTGCTATATAAATAATATATATATTATTGAAGACATTGACGCTTGCTAAATGGTCTAAAACAAATGAACACCATTATTACGAACAGATAGTTATACTTCTTCAGTCTTTAGTCAGTGCCATTGTTGATTAAAGGCCTCTTAATGCCAAGAAGTGCGGTACCGTGCATTCAGTCCGCTAATTTTCCCGATATCGTCAATTTGGCGAGCAGTCTGTCTTCTGAATCTGTGTTTTGCAATCCAGGTGTTAATTACCAAGCTGAGGCATTCGGTAACAAAAAATAGTGCGATTCAATTTACGGTACAACGCCATCTATCGAGCTTGACCTACACTACAAATGATAAACATTCATAAACACCAGGGTATACACTCAGCCATCTTAAATGGCTATCTGCTATATGTTTACTGTGTAATAGATCATTAAAAAAAAAATTATTCAAAATTAGAAATGTTTTAGTCTGTACCTCTCAAAATTTAGACATATCGAACGAAATTAAACTTCGACTAGCCATTTTTTTTTTTTTTTTTTTTTTAACGTGTGGAAATCCCCGCGGACCGTCACCCCGTCGGGGGTTACGGCGGGGTGGTGTGTCGGACTCGAACCGACTAAAACCACACGGTGTGACCCTCTCTGCGCCTTTGTATTGGAAGGAGTCCAGGGAGGGGATTTCCTTCTGGACTCCAACCGGCGCCTGCCCGCACTGTTGCGGGCACCATCTCAAAATTTACTCTCTAATTAGGCAACGTCCGGTCACACGAGGACGTCGCCCCCTCGCGGTTGGCCTCTACTGCGGACGGACGGGAAACCCGTCTCGCCCATCCGCGGCCACTCTCAGGGCGGCATGAGACGCAGGTATGCACTCCTCCGCCGCCCGGGGCGCCGGCGGCGGATCGGGTCCGATTGGATGGCATCCTCCCGGGCCTTCTCCGCCACCTCCTTCTGCAAGATTACGTCCTCGCAGAAGGTTGCGACCGCGGTAAAACAACTGTCGCTGCCGACCATCGATCTTATGACGGCCGGCAGCGAGAGATCCCCTCCGATGACTGCAGTGAGGACCCGGCGCTGCGCCGCCCAAGCGGGGCAGACCGCCAGCGTGTGCTGGGCCGTGTCCTCACTGCAGTCGCAGTGGTGGCAGGCGGGACTCGGTTCCCTCCTAGCGACCGAGTGCAGGTACTTTCCGAAGCAACCGTGCCCGGAAAGTACCTGCGTCAGCCGGAAGGAAAGGGTCCCGTATTGCCGCCCTGCCCACTCCTCGATGACCGGCTGAAGAGCCTCCACGGCGGCGAAGCCAGCGCGTGGGGTTTCCAGCCGGAGCGACCATCTCAGCATGGTGGCTCAGCGAGCGGCTTCGCGCCACTCGCGCACGTCCTCGGGCGGAGGGCGAAATCCGCTCTCCGCCCGGAAGTCAGCCACTCGCCGATAAACTTCGGCGAGCACTTCCGCCTCCAAATCCCACGGGGGTGTTCCGGCCAAGGCACACGCCGCCTCTGTGGACACCGTGCGGTATCCACGTATGGCTCTGACCGCCAGTATCCGCTGGGGGCGCCAGAGGCGCGCCCTGTTCTGGGCGGACAGAGCCGCCGCCCACACCGGTGCACCGTAAAGTGCCATCGACCGGACAACCCCCGTGTACAGCTGCCTAGTGGGGACACTGGCCCCACCCAAATTGGGCAGAAGTCGCCCTAGGGCGGAGGCAGTGCCCACCAACTTAGGGCCAAGCTGTCGGAAGTGCTCGTCGAAGAGCCACCTACCGTCGAGGACCAGACCCAGGTACCTCATCTGGGCCCGGACCGGTACGAGGACCGAGTTGACCTCGATCGAGGCGCCGGCGGGCGGACCGCGACGGGGCCCATGAAATAATAGGGCCTCCGTCTTGTCCAGGGCCACCCGCAGACCCAGCGCCTCGATGCGCCCGACCACCCGGGAGACTCCCGTGGTGGCCAGGCGCGCCGCCTCGTCAAAGTTTGCCCCCCGGGCCGTGACCAGGGTGTCGTCTGCGTAACAGATCACACCCAGCCCGGGGGGGAGACGCCCTCGTAGGGCCCAGTCGTATCCCATGTTCCACAAGAGTGGTCCTAGGACAGACCCCTGTGGAACACCGCACGACATGGCCCTGCGTCTCAAGGCGCCACCTTGGTCCTCGTACTCGACGGTACGCTCCTCTAAGTAGTCTGCCACCAGCCGCCTCAGGTACCCTGGCACTCCGTGGTACTGGAGTGCGGCCCTGATGCAGCCGAATGGCAGACTATTGAAGGCGTTGGCGATGTCCAATGACACCGCCAACAGCACTCCGCCGTCTCTCACCGCCTCTTCGGTCACGGCCTTCAGGCGCAGGATCGCGTCGACCGTCGAACGCCCTTCTCGGAAGCCGAATTGGGCGTCCGACAGGTCGGGCCCCACCTCACTGAGGTGCCGGACGATGCGGACAGAGAGAACCCTCTCAAACAATTTGCCCGCCTCGTCCAGCAACACGATGGGCCTGTAGGCCGCGACCGAATCGGCAGGCCGGCCATGCTTTTGGATGAGCACCAGCATTCCGCACTTCCAGCGCTCAGGGAAGCGTCCGGACGCCAAGCTAGCGTCCAACACTCCCCTGAGGTGGTCCGACATGTAGTCGAGGGCTCGGGCCATCACTCGGGCTGGAACCCCGTCCAGCCCGGGGGCGGTGTTCTTGGACCGGATCCGTAGAACAGCCGCCCCTACCTCCGATTCCCTGACAGGCGGAACATCACCCACGCTGCCCCGACGACGACCACGACGGGCCATCGACGGGGGTGTGTGTTCCGCCCGCTGCGGAAATAGGCCCTCGACCACTTCCTGCAGGAAGCTGGGCTGGAGAGTCTCCGTAAGGGGGGGGCCCGGTGTGCGGAGCTTTTGGCGCACCGCACGGTAGGGCCGACCCCAGGGGTCACGCTCCAGACTCTCCAGCATCTCCACTCGACTCGCGTCTTTGGCGCGGCAGATGGCCAGCCTCAGAGTTTCCCGAGCTGCTCGGTACTCCTCGTGAAGCCGGTCCACCTCCTCACCGCCTCCGCGGTGACATCGCCGACTCCGGGTGTGGGACCTCCGGGCACGTACGCAGCCCGCACGGAGGTCCGCCAACTCCTGGGACCACCAGTAGACCTCCTTCCGAGGAGGCCGACGGTCACGAACGCGGGGCATGGCCGCATCGCAGATGAGCGTTAACGCATCGGCGAAGCGACCAGCCCCCACGTCGACCTCCTCGGTCGGGGCCTGCGGAGACAGCCAAGAGCAAACAATGGCCGCCTCCTCTAGTAGGTCCCTGTCCAGCTTGGCGACAGCCCACCGCGGAAAACGGGAGGGACGCCGCGCCGCGTGACCCCTACTGGCGTCCTGGGACCGGGAGAGCTCGAATCGGATATAAAGGTGATCCGAGAGCGTCTCGACCTCATCCAGGACACTCCAGTTCCTTACTCGTGCGGCGACTGCAGGGGTAGCGAACGAAAGGTCCACTATCGACCCCCCCCTGCTGTCGCACGCACGTGTTGGTGGCGCCTCTGTTCAGCAAACAGAGGCCCACCGACGCCGCCCACTCCACGACGGCTTCGCCCCTGGCGTCCGTCGCCGGGGAACCCCACGCAATGGACTTTGCATTGAAGTCCCCCAGCACGAGGACGTGCCCAGACCCCAATCGCCGTATCGAGGTCTCCAGGTTGTTGAGGAAGACCTCGAAGTCACTCAGACTCCGGTTGGGGGAGATGTGGAGGAACGGGTATCGTGTTCCTCCAACACAAAGGGAGGATCCTCCGACCAGGCGAGGTGATCATGCCTGGTGGGCCACTGCCCAACAGTTGATGTTGGGATGTTGTATATATGCTAATCGGCGCGAGAATATTACTTTCGCGATGCAGGATTAGTAGTTACTCCGTATAGATCGTTAACGTGTTTTTCTCCGTAGTTCAATGTTCCTTCGGTAGATGGCGCTGTTGTATGTTTTTGCTTGCGCTGAATGTGGAAGTCGCCACATCACTCCCCTCCAAGACCAGAGGTCGATATAATGAGACAGCTGTCTGTGCTCTGTTGTGGAGCTTGCCAGTGCCAGGAGTGAGCAGTTCCAGTGAGTCGGAACTGAGTGCCGCTAGTTCCAGTGAATCGGAACTGTATGCCGCTAGTCCCAGTGAGTCGGGGCTGAAGTCCGCTGATCCCAGTGAGTCGGAATCGCTTGCGGTGTGCGGTGCTGCGGTGAAGTCCCCAGTGAGTCGGGGCGGTTGCTGCGTAGTGGCTGGCTGCTGCATAGACGGGAGAGAGATGCTCTTCTTACGTGGACCGTAGGTGCAGTGTGCTGTGCCTAGACGCTGATGAGGCCGTAGGGGTAACCAGGCTGGAGCCGTCGCGTCCTGCGTGTGGTGTCCCTGTGGAGGCCGAGGTTGCTGGCTGGCTGAGACTAGAATGACGGTCGTCGCTGTGGGAGTGAACAAGATGACGCTGCTGATCTGCTAATTTTGAAGGCTGCTTCCAATCACGTCGGGGTCACCACTGTGGAGGAACGGGTATCGTGTTCCTCCAACACAAAGGGAGGATCCTCCGACCAGGCGAGGTGATCATGCCTGGTGGGCCACTGCCCAACAGTTGATGTTGGGATGTTGTATATATGCTAATCGGCGCGAGAATATTACTTTCGCGATGCAGGATTAGTAGTTACTCCGTATAGATCGTTAACGTGTTTTTCTCCGTAGTTCAATGTTCCTTCGGTAGATGGCGCTGTTGTATGTTTTTGCTTGCGCTGAATGTGGAAGTCGCCACATCCACATATACACCATAAATGGTGGTTCCCCCCCATTCGACGGCAACATATCCAGTACCCTTGTCTCTTAGCGACAAGGGCGGGGAATGAGCCGCCGTGGAGCTGACGACTGCCACGGAGCCGTCCCAGTCACCCATCCAATTTGGACGGGGAGGGACAAAATAGGGCTCCGCGACTACGGCAACACCTATCGACCACTGTGCCATCGTTTGCAGGAGGAGATCCTGCGCCGCGACACAGTGGTTGAGGTTCGTCTGGACCAGGAGGTTGGAGACTTGATCCATTACTGGATCGTCTCTACAACCCCCTCCATGGGCGACGACGTCGTCGCCTGATTGACGTCGGAGGCAGCCTGGGTCGCCGGGCTAGCCTCCGGCGTCTGCCGAGAAGCGCGGGGAGGCTTGCAGCCCCCCTGCCCCATCTGGTGATTGGCGGGCTTGTTACCCGCCGCACACATCGGGCAGTGAGGGGCGGCAGAGCACTCTGCCGCCTTGTGCCCGGTTCGACCGCAGCGGAAACAAAGTTCGCTGCAGTCGAAGCAACTCTCGCACTTGGTGCGAGTGTGTCCCGCGACTAGGCACTTGAAGCACCTCATCGGCCTCGCGGCCAGAACCGTGATTCTGGCATTCACAAAGCCGACGAGCATGCTCCCGGCATCGGCCAAAACTTTGGCCGCCGCCATGGGACAGCTCACCCACACCGAGCCGAGGCCTCCCGGGCCCGGCCGGACGGTGCCGACTCGGATGGTGCCCGCGGTGCAGCCAGTCTTCTCCATGACAGCATCGCGGACATCCTCCGACGTGATAGAGTCGTCCAGACCCGAAATGCGCAGTTCAGCGCACTTGGTGGGCCTGGCGATCTTTACACCGTCCTGGGCGGCAAACACCTCCCGCAGCCTCTCGGCGAATGTATCGGCCGTCTTGGCGCCCTCAGCCCCCAGGAACTCGAATACTCGAGCTCCCGTCTGGGCGCGGCGCAGTCTCATCCCCGCGGCCCCGAACTCAGCGGCGAGCCCGGGACGGGCCCCTTTAAATAGGGCCGCGTACGTGAGCCCGCCTCCGGCGACACGGTCACCACGACAGCCGCGGTCTTGGGCGGCTGCAGCTTCCGCGGCTTCTTTTTAGAGGCCGCGGCCGCCACCGGCGGCGACTGCGGGGCTTGGGCTGCGCCTTGGGCGGCCTTCCTCGCCCGCTTTCGCTGCCGCTGCCCCCGCCTCTTCGAGGACCCCACAACCTGCCAATCCTCGTTAGAGGTGGCGGGGCCTGGACCTCTACCCGAGACGGGCTGGGCGGGGTCGGAACCTCTACCCGAGACGGTCCGGGCAGGGCCGGTACCTCTGCCCTAGACGGCCCGGGGGGGGCCGGGGCCTCCGGCGGGGACGACCCAGGCGAGGCCGGGGCCATCGGCTGAGCACGCTGAGCCCGGAATTGGGCGAATTGCGCACTCAGCTCAGCCATCTGGGCTATCAGGCGGGTGTTGGCCTCGTCGAGGCGCGCCATATCCCCGCACAGCTTCCCCACAACTTCCGACAAGGCGGAGGAGGAGTCCTTCAGGGCCTTGACAAATACGCCCTTCAGGTTCACGGACTTGATGGCCACTTTATTAATTATGGCCACCGCCGTGCTCGCCCTCTCCTGCACGGACACGGGAGCTTTGGGGGGTTCCCCCTCCGCCGGCTCCCGAATCTTTAGTAGGAGATCGGCGATCTCCTCCTCCGCTTCGGCTTCATTGTCCGCCCTTTTCCTCCTGTAGGACTCCGCGTTCGAGAACACGGAGTCCGAACTTCGACTAGCCTACATCATGGCATAAGGCAAAACTTTTGTAGTCAACTGACTGGAAAGTATTCCTTTCTCCTTTAGAATTCACCATCTCGATCCAACAATAGATCGAACAGTGCTATGAAGGTTACTGTCTTTTCATCTTCTATTCTTTGAATTTTGAGATATCTTAATCTCTCATAAATTCTACACCAGTGAACCGAATGGAGCTATGAGAAGACAAAGTCAGGAAAAAGAATATTGTTAACACGAGAGAATTTGGGATAACCACCGCCCCTTTTAATTCGATTTGGCAGAAGGTTTCAGCTCTCTAGCTGGTTGAATTCATGTAGTAGGTTTAGTTTAAATAAGTACAAAAAGAAGTACTTATTTTATTTATAAAACACGTGACTAGAACGAAACAGGGCCCTATTTATCTCGAACCTAAAATTGATTTAAAATTAAAATATTGCGAGATAAGATTTAACCAGTATTTTAAGTATACACAACTTAATGAATAAATGCCAACTTAAATTACTTCATATTTTAAACTCAAATATGTAGTACTAGATAGAACAGGTAAGTGAGACAAAAACAATACTTTAACTGAATGTTTTTTTAATCAACAAAACGTATTTACGTTCAAAGTCACTCTTATTTGAATTTACAATTAGTTTTGTACATTTTAAGTTGCTGTAGGCGTGACTAAACTTGTTTAGAAGAGTACCGGCAATAAAAAGCCTTAACTAGGTATAGAATATCTTATTTGTGTATTATAGATGTTTGGCTTTCTAGATTTTGTTTTAGTTTGAGGAAGGAGAGCTATCAGTCTTCCAGAAGGAGAAACTAGTTCCCTGGACTTCTCCTAAAATTCAAGCGAACAGAGGTTCGATTACGACCGCCACAGAATACATAATAGTACTCATACAGAAGGCTCACTCCGAAAAGGAAATTATAGAAATCGGGACCCTAGGCGTTAAAAGATAAAGTTCAAATCAGATCGCACAGCGCCTAATCAACTACAATTATATTTACCTACCGTTGCGTCTCTTTCTACCGTGTAACTCTTACCTGTTCTAACAATGTCTAGTCGACCGGCATACTCGTCCGGGCAGGCAGGCGGCCGACTATACCTAAACTGCGGAGTGACATACCCCTGACACCGCCCCGCCGCCGCCGCATAGAAAACCCCGGCGGGGGTGACGGCGCGAGGGGGTTTCCTTACGGTAAAAAAAAGAAGAACTATCAGTCGGAATACGTTTTCTAGGTTTTATTTTAAAACGTGCTGTCACACGTTATCCACGAATTCTTGTGCGGAGGCTAGTTAGTCTTCGTGTCCATTTTATATATGTTTCTGAAGTCCATAGCTAGTCAATAGTCCACCGATAAAAATGATATCTACGTGACATCAACATCATCACCAGTTTTAGAATGAAGAGATGTGTACAATGGAAACAAAAGTACGAAATAAAAAATTGGATTTATGAAGATGAAATAATCTATTCAAATAAATAACATTGAAAAATGTACAGTTTTTCAAATGTAAATTACATACGGTATTGACATACAAAATGCAATGAAAGTTTTTGTTTGTCTGTCTGTTCCGAGTAATCTCTGGAAAGGATAGACCGTTTTTGACGGGACTTTCACTGGCAGAAAGCTGATGACCTTAGGAGCAACTTAAACAAACAAATTTTAGACTAACTTGATCCCGTGGTGTTACCTGCAATTTGCAACCATAACCGCGGGACTCAGCTAGTAAGTAATAAAACTGTTATAAACAAAGATGTAAAGTATAGCAAATATCGCACTTGGGTAGATGTTTATTTAAACCATACAGCAGTCCAAACTTATACAGGCAAGTTTATACATTTGCTACTCCAAGGTAAGCATACACTAATAAAATGCCCAACACATAACGATACATGTACAATTTAATTGCGATAAACACACAATTTTATAAACCACAACCTCCAATAACGTAGGTGAATATTTTAAAAGATTCAGCAGCATCTACAGTTTGGAAGTTCGGCGGTGATTCACGCCCGTGCCTCGGAGAGCACATAAAGCCGTCGGTCCCGGTTGTCATGAACATCTATGGCAATCGTTATTGGAAAGTCAGTGCCCTCAAATATACTGACAACTAGTTCAATCTTCGAATTTCAGTTCTCCCTTAGGGTTGCGGAGGTCCGATGCCAGTCGCTCCTGGAAAAACTGTAATTCAGGTAAAAGCGATTGAACTAGTAGCCGACCCCAAATAAACTTGGGAATAATGGCTGGGAGAATGAGAAGCATCTACATAAGCTGCCATAGTGTGTGTTAAAATGCAACACTGTCTGCATTCACAGTTGGTATAGGAACATATGTTTATGTCATCTGCAAATATTTGTTACGGAATTTGGGTTTTTTCTATGTATATTAAGTATGTATTTACATAAAAAAGTAGTACCCATAGTACAAGCTCTGCTTAGTTTGGGACTAGATGGCGTTGTGTGTAAGATGTCCTAAATGTTTATTTATTTATAGTGACTCCTACTCTTGTATTCTACTCATGTTTTCCATCAGGAAGAGGACTCACTTTGGCAGGCATATATGGTGACCTGCAATGTTTTTTCACTTATAGAGGTATTCCACTTACCCAGTGTCTCAGATATCCAGGTATAAATAAATATCTGTCTTATTTACAGAGGGTTCCAATAACAGAGGTCAGAATACAGATTATTTCAGTTATAGAGGTGCGATTATTAAATTAAATAACGTGTTATGTAAATATTATAAATGAGATTTAATAAAAAATAATTAAAAAGACGTATTGATAAAGATTTTAGATTTCGATTTGACATTTTTGAAATAAAAATCTATGATCAGAATGAGTACCAGTTATGGAGGTTTCTCACTTATCCAGGTCTCATATAACCAGGTTTCATTGTACAAATAATTATTTTGAGAAAGAAATATAAACAGTATACATTTAGGTTAACGTACGAGAACATAGGTAACTACTATTTATACTTAAAATAATACAAACTTTAGAATTCTTCTATTGAACAAAATAGACGATCAAACAGACAGAAAAAAAGCTGTTTATATAATAGGTCTGACCGCGCCGTCGTTGCTTACCCTCAAACAAAGCAGACCTTGTATTATGGGTACTAGACAACTCGGCAATGAGCTCTTAATCCTGCATGGACGCTATGAATATCTACATTGTTAATATGGAGATAATTTTAATCCAAAACCATTATTAGCACATTATTAGCCGACACCTCTATTTTAATATCATAGATCACACAGAGAATCTTGACAATACATAGTTTTGCAGTCACAACATGCGTGTTGTCTAGTAAATGGATTAAAGAGATAAAAAAAACAGATCAGGGCTTCGCTTGTCTTACTTGACATTAAAACCTCTAAACCGATTGCGCTAGAAGGAGGGCTATGATATTCAAGTGTATGTACTTTCCTTATCACGTTTTTTATTCTAAAAAGGTTGATGGATTTAGGTTTGGAAGATGTCGCTAAGTTCGTCTTGATAGTTACAGCGACACTGGGCTCATGATAAAAAATATGAGAAATGAAATACTATCGCTGCTGTGTATCAGGTTGCAGCAATATGCTGAGTGCGTCTTTTAAATTCAACCCATAATGTTACACTGCTGGGCTAAGATCACCTATCAGAAGAAGGTTAAAGTCATACGTCCCCACGTTGACCGAGTGTGGGTTGAGGACTGGCATAGGATGTTTTAAGCCGCCCGAAGGCCTCCAACTTAGGTTTACGACTGCTACCTTATATATTATATATGATAACAACCGGGACCGACTGCTTAACGTGACCTCGGAGTCACGGAAACGCTCGTAACATATCATGCCCCAAACGGTCACCCATCTAGGTCTGACCGCGCCGTCTTTACTTACCCTACCTATAGCAACTTCAATTTTACCAATACCTATCACTTGAAATTGTTACAATAACTGATATCTAGTACCATGCGACACTAGAGAAAAAGATTTTACTTTCAGTTTTTAAATGAAATTATTTTCTACCTTTAAATTCAGTTTGCTAAAAATACAAGCTTTTTAGTTTTTCATAAGGTAACTTAAATACAAGCTAAGTACAAGTCACGCGTTAGGCGACAAATTTATTACACTACAACAATTTTCTAGCAGATTTTTAACAAACACACGAGATGTTAACAACTCAACCATATTTAGCAATATTGTCGGTAGCAAATTAACATAACATTTTGTAAAGAACTTATTCTATTCATGACAGTAGCCTTGATAGTAGCCATGATAGTAGTAGAATTTACATATTTTACGCGTACGTCAAATGGTATCCTTCTAACATGCTATTGACACATGTAGATTTCGTTTGTTTTGGCATATAGGCATACTTTCAAGGTATATGTTTGCAAAACTTATGAATTTATTTATATATGTGTGTGTATTTATTTTAATTTTACACCACCCTTATTCATCTTCTGAATATCGTAAGTAACCGAGAAGATATACCGTATACCGGCACGTTTGGTTGGCGAGTTTTATAGCAGACCAAAACTTCCTTATTAAGGAGAGGCTTATATTCAGTAGCGGATTATAACAAGGTGTTGACGATGTAGATAATAAAAGAAATAGGTAGTATAACCTAGCTGATTTCATCACGAATCGACTGTGGTAGTACTCGTATTACCCACACACAGAAGATCATCCTAATAATGATAGCATTCTTACCGTCGTATTTCGTAGACCGGGAGCTCAATCATTCTGCATCATTCTCCCAGCTTCCAGAGGCTGGGAGAATGCTGCGGAAACATCTGACCAGGCTGCCATGGTATAGATCAGCATGCTGCATTGCCTACCCTCACAATGCGGATGGTGACCTCCTACTCCTGGATTCTACTTATCAGGCAGAGTAGAGTCACTTTGGTAGGCTTAAGTATAAAAAAACATAAAGATGTAAAGAGCTGAAGCATTCAACATGAACATAAAATATTATCGAAAACAATGTTCATTTTCCAACACGTGTTTCATTTCCATAAGAAATGTGTCGTATTATAACTACGCATTGTTATATTTCATAAACAAGAAACCAATAAGCGTGGAATTTTCAAGATACAGCCATGCTGATTTTATTACGAAAGGGGAGGTACTTCCCTCTCATGAAGATAAACCTACAGTGACAGCATACGTGATGTCGTGTTTCATGCGTGCAAGACTGGCCTGGAGGCGACAGGTGAGGCCATCTGTCACCCTAGCAGAAGCAGGCCCTGGTGGCGGCGTGAGCGTCACCCAGCGTGCACGCCCCTGTTGTGACGTGGTACGTCGGAGTTCCTCGGCTCATAGTATACGAGAGGGCGTGCGGTTTTAGTCGGTTCGAGCCTGACATAGTCACCAATTGGTGGCATCCGTGGGGACTTCCTCACGAAAAAGAAGTGCAAAACCGGAGTCTAATGATAGAGAAGCGTCTCAATAAGCCGCCATAATCTGGGTCATAATGCTGCATGCATTGTATGCATTCACAATGAGCATGGTCACTATGATTTTTAGATACTACTCATGTTTTCCATCAGGCAAAATAGAGTCACTTTGGTAGGCCGAAATATTTAAAAATAAATGTATACATGTAACACTAATATGTGATTGTAACACTAATACAGTTTACTTTACAAGTGTACTACGGGAAACGGACGGTGTTCTTTTTTACGTGTGGAAACCCCCAAGTACCGCACCCCGCTGGGGTTTGCGGCGGGGCGGTGTGTCGAAATCGGACCGATTAAAATCACATGGTATGCCTCTCTACGCCTGGAATAGTATGGGTTGAGGAACAACTCTAATTACGTCCTCTGAACCCTACGGGGATACCCCTGAAACAATCAAGTTACGACAAAAACGGCCATAAAAATCAAAGCAATGAAAGTTCAAGTTAAACTGGTCAATGAAATAATACAAGACGATCACAAATCACTGATAATAACCTGACCTATAATTCATCAATTCCAACTATTTACTTTGTTTTATGTCTGAAGTAGTTTATGTCTGTCCAAACACAAAGGAATGTTAAAGATTAGATTAGTTTCGTCTGAGTATGTAAAGAAGGTTATAGAGAGATAATAAAATCAGAGATTGACACATTGTTTAACCTCTTTAGGGTTGGCAATTTTTTTAACACTTTATTTATTTTTTATTAAAAAGTTATCGTCATTGTGATGAGCCTATTGGTCTGCGGTCAACGATCGTGTACCGTAGCCATATTGCAAATGTTTATCGTTTTCTATTCTATATTCCATTCTATTCTCTTGTATGATTGGCTAATTTTTGTTTCGTTCACGTGACTGAGTGACATTAACCAATGAAACAAGAGAAATAGAATAGAATAGAAAACGATAAACGTTTGCAACTTGGCTAGAGAGGCTGGCTACTAAACTAGAGCGTGATTATTAGTTCTGTATTCGGTTGTGATTTACCTATTACATATATCTATACATATCTAAATCTGTTGCTGCCTCTCTAAACTGGTGTGGAAGTGTTTATTTAATGAGCAGTGTCCGGTGATAGTTCCTGCCACCAGCCGCAGACTGTCCCTGTCCAAACGCAATAAGCGTTTAGTTAGTTTATCATTAGGAATTGCATGGTTTCCTTTGATTGTCTGCAGCCTGGGACATCGCCAGTGGTGTTGTACTTGTGTGCGGGTAAATTCCTGCAGGCAACCACGGAGCTGGCCGAATGGGACAGGCACGACGGGTCCGAGTCCGAAAACCGCTGTGCGCCCGACCCCCTCTGTTATATACTTAGAAAGACAAACCATGGAATATTGGCTTTATTCAACATTAAAATTACGATATGATAAAACTAGATATTGACTGAATGACAAGCTTAATATTGTATGTCAAATATCATGGCAACGTAGGTTCTATACAAGTAGGTATTATCACATTCGCCCCCTCTAAGAAGTCACATAGTCCTGGAGATATGCTGGGGGTCTTCTGAATCTGCCTGAGCACCGAGGCTCAGCATTTTCCGCAGCTGGATCCTGCTCTCCGACTTCTTCATCGTCTGACAGGTCATCGTCAACAGTTCGAGGTAGTGGAGCTAAGGACCTGTTCGAGACCGTAGTCTCCCGTCCGTCAGGAAGTCTTACAAACGAGTATTCTGGATTACTTTGCAGCATCTGGACTTCCTCCACAGCCGGGTCATATTTGCTACTTCTTATGTTCTTTTTCATATAGACAGGTCAAGGCGAGTGTAACCAGGTCGGCAAGGATTGTCCATTTTGAGAACGGCGGGGATGGTTAAACATTCGCTCGTGTGGCGTTGCATTGGTACTGGTGCACAAAAGAGACCTCATTGAGTGCAGCGCCGGTAGCAGGGCCGTCTCCCAGTTACTAATATCATCGTCATTAGATTTGAGGTAGAGTTGGATTGTTTGCCACAATGTACCGTTAAGACGCTCAACTTGCCCATTTCCTTGGGGGTTGTAAGGAGTTGTACGGCTACAGGAAGTACCTACAGACAGTAGAAATTGTTTCAGTTCATCTGATAAGAATGCCGTTCCTCGATCAGAGTGGATGTACGCCGGCGTGCCAAACGTAGAAAATAAGTTCTTTAGGCAATTTATGACAGTTCTGGATGTTAAGTCTTTGCACGCATATGCGTATGGGAATCGGCTGAACTCATCCACTATCGTCAATATATATCGATTCTGGGTCTTAGACGGAATAGGTCCTTTAAAATCAATATTTAATCGTTCAAAAGGAGCCGTCGCTTTAATTAGGTGCCCTTGGTGTTTTATATATCTTGGTTTGATTTCTGCGCAGATTGGGCAAGCCGCCGTCATTCTTTTAATATCCTCAACGGAGTACGGAAGATTCTTCGATCTCACCCAGTGAACCATGCGCGTGACACCTGGGTGGCAGAGAGATCGGTGTAGTTCGATTAATTTAGAATTGGAAGAGGCTGTATTTATATGCATACAGACTCGAGAGAGTGTATCAGCAACGACGTTCTGTTTTCCAGGGCGGTAAACAATATCATATTTAAAACACGACAGTTCTAGGCGCCATCTCTCTATCTTTTCATTTTTTATCTTGTTGGAATGAGTTTGGTTGAACATAAATGCGACAGATTGTTGATCGGTGATAAGTAAGAAGTGTCTTCCTAATAAGAAATGTCTCCATTTACGTAATGCTTCAACTATAGCACAGGCTTCCTTTTCGATTGACGGATGTTTCTTCTCGGAGTCATTGAGCGAGCGTGAGAAGAACGCAATGGGGCGACCTTTTTGCGATAGCGTCGCTGCGATAGCAAAGTCTGAAGCGTCTGTTTCGACAGAAAAGATTTCTTTGTCGTCTATTCCAGCCAAGGTTGACTTAGAAATGTCATTCTTAAGATTTTGAAAGGCGGAGATAGCTTCCTTGGATAAGGTTAATGTGGCCCCAATTAAAGGCCTGATTTTCAATGAAAAATTGGTAACCCACTTCGAATAGTGGGCGAATAGTCCAAGTGATCGTTTTAAGGTAGCAGTATCAGAAGGAATTGGAAGATTTATTAGGGGTTCTAACCGAGCTTTGTCCGGTTTGATAACATTATGTGCAATAGTATAGCCGAGGAGGTTAATCGTTTCTGTTTTAAACGTGCATTTATTCAGATTTAAAGTTAGTTTGTATTTCTCGGCGGCCTTCATATATTTTTGAAGATTTTCAGCATGACTTTCCTCATCTTTACCGCATACGGTCACATCATCAAGATATGCGAAGGTACCTTTGAGTTTTTCGGTATCAATTATGAATTGTAAAGTCCTTTGAAAGGCCGCCACTCCATTTGTAACGCCGAACGGTATCCTTGTGAATTGATAGAGATTATCACATGCTTCGAAAGCAGTGTAGATTTTTTCTTTCTGAAGTATCGGAACTTGGTGATATGCGCTTTTTAGGTCGATTTGACTGAAAACGTTATATTTAGCGACTTGAGTAATGATAGAGTCGATGCTCGGCAGAGGGTACGCATCTAGTTCTGTGAATCTGTTAATTGTTTGTGAATAGTCGATGACGAGGCGTTTACGGTGATGGCCTCCGCCAGCCACGAGTACCTGTGCTTCCATGGCGATATACTGGGTTCGATTACTTTATCTTTTAGTAGGTTGTTTATTTCGTTAGATATAAATTCTTGATCTTCTCGAGAATGGCGTCTTGAGCGAATAGCTACAGGTTTCAGATAAGGTGAAAGATTGGTGAAAATTGATGCTGGTGGAACACTTGCTTCCGAGACGTTGCAAACTTGTAAGGGTTGTTTCTCGCCTCCAAGTTGAAGAACGAGCGACGAGTGTCTTCCCAGAATGTCGTGCCCGATAATAACATCAGCACACAGGTCACTGACGACGAGCAGTGGCTGGTGTTGATACTTGTGCCCACCCATTTCGATTGTTGCATAGCATATTCCATTGACATAAGATACGTTATTAAGAGATGCCAGAGTTATTGCTTGTCTGCATGGCTTTTGTTTCAGGTTCATAGTCTGAGCGAGATTCTTATCAATGAAGCTGATTGAGCTACCGGTATCAAGGAGCGCGTCTGCACGGAAATTGTTCACGGCGATAGTTATCGTTGCTTTTCGCAGGCTTGCAGGAGCAGCGGCAGAAATAGTCGATACGCTGAAGTCAGTAGCCTGGGGCGGAAGGCATTCTTCGTCAGTGGCAATAGCGTTGGTGTTACGTTGATTAGATCCTGAGCTACGGCAAACATTAGCGAAGTGGCCTTTTTTAAAACACAGCTGGCATTCAGTGTTGTTAGCAGGACACTTGATTCTTTGATGGACATTGCCGCCACAGAAAAAGCAACGGCGCTTGCCTTGAGTAGGATTATGCAGTTTAAATTTGTTTTGGGTGGCAGCTAGGCTAGGTCCTGGTTGTGGTTCTTGATTTTCAGAGATCGCGTTGACAGAGGCAGGTGCTGAGGACACAGTAATTTCGAGGTAGTTTCAGCAGTTTCCAAAGACAAAGCGAGGTTCAGGGATTCCTCTAGAGACATGACAGATTTTTCTAGTAGTCGTTCTTTAATTCTTTGAGATAATATTCCGGAAATGAACGTTAAACGTACCGTTTCATCCTGATATTCTTTTGCAGTGACAGGTTCGAAATGACAATCTCGAGCGAGTATTGTCAGTGCTCTAGAATATTCGGCCAAGGATTCGGTAGGTTGTTGTCTCCTTGTAAACAGAGTATGCCTTGCTAAAGTAACATTTTTCCGTTTTTCATAGGTGTCTTTGAGAGCCTTGATAGCATCGGCGTATTTTGTATGCGATTGTATGATATTAAATATTAATGGCGAGATATGATTTGCGAGGATTCGGTACTTAAGGGCTTCGTCCGCTGAGTTGGCTTCGAGCTCGATGAAGTTTTCGAAGGTGTACTTCCAATGGGCCCACTTGAGGTCCGCACCTGGCGTGGATGGCTCCACCTCGAAATGCTCAGGACGTAGGTACCGCGACATCGACTTTCCTTCAGTCATGGTTAGAAACGGATAGATATTAATGTTGAATAAATTGTTATATATTAGAAAGACAAACCATGGAATATTGGCTTTATTCAACATTAAAATTACGATATGATAAAACTAGATATTGACTGAATGACAAGCTTAATATTGTATGTCAAATATCATGGCAACGTAGGTTCTATACAAGTAGGTATTATCACACCCTCCTAGCCAGCTCATCGGCCGCATCGTTACCTAGTGATCCGCTGTGTCCTTTTATCCATTGTAGTGTCACTAAATTCCGGCCGGAGGTCGCAACGCGTTCTAACTCGTTGTGACATTCCAATATAAGTTCCGAAGTGACATGTGTGTGTGAGTCCGTAATTTTCCTTGTCTCTATAGCGTGGTCCGCCAGGATAATACCCACGGATTCCGCTTGGAATACAGTGTTGAATCTACCTAGCGGCTTCGATATCCTGATGTTAAGTTCGTCTGAGAATACACCTGCTCCTGTTCCTGAGTTGGTTTTGGAGCCACCGGTGTATATTTATTTATATTTATACATTTAGACATCTATCTATGCAAATAATTAGAATAGTATATATATTAGAATAGTATAGAATTAGAAGTGTCTGTTTGAAATTTCAAAATAATATCATCATCAGCCTTGATGATGATATGAACAGAGGCACACCATTTTCACATCAAAAAAACATTTTTTATCTATCTGTCCGTCTGTCTATTTTTTCCAGCTGATCTCTTGGACTGATTTTGACTAAACTTTCCCTGGTTAACTTTCTGAGCTAGGTTTCCCGTGGTTATTATAGAGGTATAATAAAAATTAGTATTTTGAAATATTTAAGAATGATTGGTCGACTTTCTAGTCACCTTAGTACAGGCTTTTATTTAAGATGAATAAAATGACACTTAGATCCATCACGTCTTTAGGCTCCACAGCGTGACAATCACATATATAGTTAACCATACAACATACAGTCGTTAAACATAACCCGACTGTGGAGGAACGGCTGCTAATCTGCTAATTTTGAAGGCTGCTTCCAATCACGTCGGGGTCACCACTGTGGGGGAAAGGGTGTCGTGTTGCTCCAACACAAAGGGAGTATCCTCCGACCAAGCGAGGTGATCATGCCTGGCGGGCCACTCCCCAATACTTGATGTTGGGATGTTGTATATGTATATGCTAATCGGCGCGAGAATGTCACTTTCGCGATTCAGGATTAGTAATTACTCCGTATAGATCGTTACGTGTTTTCTTTGTAGTTCCGTGTTTTTTCGCTAGATGGCGCTATTGCATATTTTCGTCGCGCTGTGGAAGTTGTCACACTACTTTAGGCAATCTGCTAAAACACCACCAAGGAGGATTATGTAGTTTTTGCCGTTGACTTTTTAATTATTTTTTAATACTAACATTAAATTATGTAGGTTAATTATCTCATTCATTGTGATGACTGTTTAATGACACTGAACACTTGTTAGCGATAGGAATGAAATTTAAGAATGTTTAAGTGACTACACTGATTTGAGAAAAGCATAGTTTAGTAGTAAACTTAATAAGTTCTACATTTTTTAAGCCTTCCAAAGACCCATTCAATGGCGGCCTGGTCAGATGTTTTTACATCATTGCCACCGGCCTTTAGAGGTCGGTTGGTGTTACACTCACCAACGAAATACGACTTACGAATGCGACTTACGAATGAAATCAGCGTGGCTGTACTGCCTCTATCGTAAATTTTATATTAATAAAGATCTCCTTCTTCACCAGGTCATGGAAAATACAATTACATGTTGCTATGGACGTGTTTCCTGATCATCGTTGCGATGGGTACCGACATCTTCGGACTGGGCATCGTGGTCACTGCTGCCACCTGTGACCTCAACATGACTCTTAGCCAAATTGGAATATTATCTTCTATGCCTTTTGCTGGTAAGTTATAGCTTCTTGTAATCTAGCTTTTTTATTTTAAATAATTTACCTTTAATTTCTCTGCTTTGGTGGCTCTGTGGTAGCGAATGCGACTGATGTACTTGAGGTGTCGGGTTCGATTCCCGGGTCGGAATAAAATTTTGTGGGATTCAGAATTATTTGTTTCGGAGTTTGGTTTCCTACGTATAACATACTTGTATTTACATAAAAAAGTATGATGATGTATTTACATCAGATGTCTAGTACCCAGAACATACAACGCCATCTAGTCCCTAACTAAGCAGAGCTTGACGGTACTAGACGACTTATACAAATACATAAACATAATAAAAAATTTGGTAAATACACATAAAACACCCAAACTCCGAAACAAATATTTACGGATCACAAAAACATTTGATCCGACAAGGGAATCGAACCTGTGACCTCAAGCACATCAGTCGCACAATGCTATCACTGTGCTACCGATGCAGTTCAAATATCCCAATAAAATGCACCTAAAAAAAAAATTATATAATTTGTGTCACATAATCTCTGGAACGGGTTGACCTATTTTGATGGGACTTTCACTGGTAGAATGCTGATGACATAATGAATAACTTGAGCTAATTTTTTTGAACTATTTACAATAATTAACGCGGATAGCACCGCGCCACTCAGGTAGTTCATGAATAAAAACATATGCGTAAGTAGAGAGCATCGAACTCCCAACCTTCAACTTTGTAATCGTATAGGTAGTCTAAATCGTCATAAAAACCAAGTCATATTTTATTAAATGTATAAACTCTTCTTGATAAATTATCTTAATGATGGAGATGACTGCATCGCAATCCATTGAATGGTTTAACATAAGTTAGCAAACGGTAGAATAGTACTGAGCCAGCAATGATTCATGTTCATTATACTAAATACTTTATCTCGTGTTTAATGCTACAACGTAATCTTTTATTTAATTTTATTGAAAATAATAAAGTTTATTTAGTTTATACTAGCCTTCACCCGCGACACCGCCCGGGTGTATTTCGTTTATCGCAGTAAATAGTAGCCTATGCGTTATTCTGATATGTTAACTATATTGTTGTGATGAATGATGAAAATTCATTCAGTAGTTTTTGCGTGAAAGAGCAACAAACATACAAACTTTCGCGTTTATAGTATTAGTAGGATAAGGAGAAACCAATGTCCTGCAGTGAACTAGCAAATACTGTTAACGATGATGACGATTCCTTATTCTCAATTTCAGGTATTATAATAATGTCATACCCCTGGGGGTACCTCTCAGACATGAGAGGCAGGCGATTGGTGCTGATGTACGCAATGTGTACCAGCTTCATAAGCGCTGCACTCAGCAGCCTCTCTCCAACCTGGCAGGTCCTTGCTGCACTTAGATTTATCAGCTCAGCTATGTAAGTTATCTATACCTATATTATAAAGCGCGAATTTCTTTGTTTGGTTGAAGGCTGAAGACTTGTCCTAGGGACTGCTAGCTAGAAGTTCAGAAGGAGATCCCACCCTGGACTTCTCCTACTCCTAAACGGAGAAGCGCGGAGAGGGCACACTGTGTGTTTTTTAGTCGGTTCAAGTCCGACACACCACCCCGCCATAACCCCCGGTGGGGTGACGGTCCATGATGATTTTTCACACATTAAAAAAAAAAAAAAAAAAAAAAGGGACTGCTAGCTAAAATTGGAAAGTGACTTTAGTGTATGATAGTCTTCCTGAACAGTTGCTAGTGAGATAATGCAAGCGTGGGCATTGTCAGCTGAGGGGTTAAGTGGTCGCCTGCCGCTCTCAATTTCGCCAAGTGTAGTGGATTCAAATCCCACGTGGGACAACACTTTGTATGATCCAGAATTTGTTGTTCCGAGTCTGGGTGTTCATTGTGTCAGTTTCATGTATGTTTGTAAAGTCCCTCGGGACACATTATGTATATTCCTAATGGGGAGTTGTTATTTTTTAAGAAAGAAGAAGTGTTAGATGGTTCCTTTTATCAAATCAGTTATTGAAATTTAAGAAAATTCTATAACATATTAAAACTATAATATACCTTGTTGTACTGGCTTTGTTGACACTTCGATCAAATTGATGATCACAAGGAGCGGAAGATCAGCAAAAGATTTTACCAAGATTGGATTTTAGAGCATTAACTAAATGTTTCCAGGTCGAGTGCAGCAGAATCAGCTACATACGCACTATTGGGAGAGTGCTGCAGTTCCAAAGTACGTGCCAAGTACATGCTCCTGATCACCAGCGCATTGATGTTGACCCCAACTCTATATTATAGTAAGAATTGTTTCATCACTGTCATAGACAATATAAAAGTAAGCAACTTCTAGACCTAAACTTCGCTGCATTTAATTTGCTTCTCATTAATTTTGCTTCGATGATTAATATTTCGAATTACGTGGAAACGAAATGTTAAGCGTGCTTAAATATTTTGGAAATCTGATTTCATTAATCAATAGTAGCCCATTGCACGATGCATTTCAAATAATCTGCCTTTTCCGCTGGAGAGAAAATTTTAGCTTGTATGGGCCTGTTGGATTGAAGTTTTTTGGTCTGGAAAAGAACACTCAACGGGCGCCAAGCCATTTTTGCCTCTAAAGGCGCAAATACTAATAGTAAATGGTATTATTTTACTATCAGGTGACCTATCAGATTTTTAGTCCACTCTATCTTCATCGTGTAATGAAGTTTTTTAATTTGAACCAAAAGTTTATGGTGGGACGGTTCAGTTTCTTTTGTCGTGTGGCGACTTCCACAAACAGCGCAAGCAAAAACATACAACGGCACCATCTACCTAATAAACACTGAACTACGAAGGAACGCGTAATGAACTATACGGAGTAATTTATAATTCTGAATCGCGAAAGAGAAATTCTCGCACCGCATATATACAACATCCCAACAACAACAGATGGGCAGTGGCCGGTCAGAAACGATCACCTCGCCTGGTCAGAGGATCCTCCCTTTGTGATGGAGGAACACGACACCCGTTCCTCCACATGACGTACCAAACATTGAATTACAGCTCTCATTTTTTTCCAGTAACGGCCTACCTTACCATGAAATTGGAGTTCTCCGTCTACATCCTGGGCATAATATATAGGCCGTGGCGTCTCCTGACTCTGCTAATGGCGCTTCCTTTGGGGATGGCAGCGTTGTGCCTGTGGTACTTTAGCGAGAGTCCCAAGTTCCTGGCTAACGTAGGGAAAGAAGAGGATGCTGTAAATGTCCTGAAAAGGATGTATGTGGTTAATGGGAACAATGAGAACGATTTTCCTGTGAGTATTTTATAGGTAATAATATGTATTTGTATAATATACTAGCTGATCCGGCGAACTTCGTACCGCCCGAATTTGAAATCCCATAGCTTGTTCGCAGCGTCACCTACCGGGTACTATAATTTGAGATTTAAACTATCCTATCTCTCAAGTTAGATCGAACTGCACATGGTGTGCGAATTTTATTATAATCGGTTAAGTGGTTTAGAAGTCCATTGAGGACAAACATTGTGACACGAGATTTATATATATTAAGATAAAATATATAATAATATGTGATATACTCAATATATCCCTACTATATAATATAATAAATGCGAAAGTAAATCGGACTGTCTGTCTGTCTGTTACGCTTTCACGCCTAAACCACTGAACCGATTTTGATGAAATTTGGTATGAAGATAGAACTGAACTTGGGAAAGGACATAGGCTACTTTTTACTGCGATAACCGACATACACGCGGGCGGACCCGCGGGCGAAAGCTAGTCGCATATATAATAATATGTGATATATTGAGCAGTTTAGCCAGACATGCTGTTTAAAATTTGATAGTAGTAAGCTAATATTGTTAAAAAAATACTCGGAAATATGATTTCGCGCCCATAACTAATAGGCCATCCTTGCCTTATTAATTTTTCTACTCTCTCTTTCATCAGGAGATTAGCATAAGTGACTGTTAATCAAGGGGTCCCTCAAGGTTCATTTCGGTAAAATATTGTTTTTAAGTTATTCTGATTATGGAAATGTTTAATAACAGCCTGTACTTTGGAAGTTGGAATGTCTCGTGTCAGATACCTGTCTGATCGGATTGTGAGAAATGGGGAATAAAGAGTGCACCTGTGTAAAAGCCCGATAACACATTCACACAAACAGACCACGAAATCTGTAAGGTCCTTCTTGAAACACACTTCCCAGACTGTAGCCTCTCAGAGGAAAAGATCTGGAAGGAAAATACAGGAATGGAACCAACCAACAATGATTGGACTGTAGCCCGCGAAATAGTGACAGAGGACAGGATTTCGTGGGCTATCAAGTCTTTCCAACCATACAAATCCGCAGGCCTGGATGGCATTCTACCGGCCCTTTTGCAATGGGGTATCGAATCCCTAAAACCATGGCTGGTGGAAGTCTACAGAGCCTGCATTGCACATGGATACATCCCTCTCGCTTGGCGGGAGGTGAAGGTTATCTTCATACCAAAACCCGGAAAAACCGACTACACACAACCCAAAGCTTATAGACCTATAAGCCTGACATCATTCCTATTGAAGACCCTAGAAAGACTATGCGACAGATACATCAGAGATGGACCTCTACGCATGGTACCGCTACACAAACAACAGCATGCATACTCAATAGGGAAATCAACAGAATCCGCTTTGCATAGCGTGATTTCCAAGATTGATTGCGCTGTAGATTACAAAGGTTCAGCACTGGCTGCCTTCATAGATATAGAAGGCGCCTTTGATAAAACAATGTTCCACAGCATCGACATAGCCCTTAAAAGGCATAGTGTGACCCCAACCTTATGCAGTTGGATAACCAACATGCTCAGGCAAAAGGCCATACAAGTCACGGTGAATGACACCACGAGAGCCATTGTGGCGAAGGGATGCCCACAAGGAGGTGTCCTCTCGCCCCTATTATGGAACCTCGTCGTGAACAGCCTCCTAAGTGGTTTAAACGACAAAGGCTACTTCACCGTAGGATATGCCGATGACATAACAATCATAATAAATGGCACTCACGAAAACACTGTGTAACCTCATGCGTCAAGCCTTGAAAATTGTAGAGGACTGGTGCAAAGAGCATAAACTAACAGTCAACCCCACAAAAACAGAACTGGTCCTCTTTACCAAAAAAAGGAAGCTGGCAAAATTGCAACTGCCACGCTTTTACGGATCTACTCTAAACCTGACATCAGAGACCATACCTGGGCGTCTATTTGGACAAACAACTGAATTGGGCTAAACATACTGAATACATTACCACAAAAGCCAGTATATCACTGTGGCAATGCAAGCAACTGCTTGGCAGAAATTGGGGCATCAGTCCCAAGGCCACTTACTGGCTATACACTTCAGTTATTCGACCAACTATAACATATGGCTCCCTAGTCTGGTGGCCCAGGACAGACTCAGTTACTTGCCAAAAAACCCTAGAAAAACTACAGCGATACGCCTGCGTGGCTATCACTAGTAGCATGAGAACCACACCAACAGCCGCACTGCAAACAATGCTGGGGCTGCCACCCTTGCACTTAGTTGTTAAAGAGGAAGCAGCACTAGCAGCGTTTAGACTCCATAATGCCGGCACACTGGGAAATGACTCCAGAATCAAACACACACGTATAAAAGAACGAGCGATCACACATCAACCCATGTTGACATCACCCAATGATAGGATGCTGAAGAAATTTAATTTTCAGAAGCACTATAATATACATCTAGAAGAAGAACCACACGACAAATCAGATACAAAAGAATTCAGAATATACACCGATGGCTCCAAAACCAACTCAGGAACCGGAGCAGGTGTATTCTCAGATGAACTTAACATCAGGGTATCGAAGCCGCTAGGTAGATTCAACACTGTATTCCAAGCGGAATGCGTGGGTATTATCCTGGCGGCCCACGCTATAGAGACAAGGAAAATTACGGACTCACACATTCGTATAGTCTCTGATAGTGCATCGGTACTTAAATCCCTCAATAAAACCCATGTCACTTCGAAACTCATAATGGATTGTCACAACGCGTTAGAACGCGTTGCGACCTCCGGCCGGAATTCAGTGACAATACAATGGATAAATGGACACAGCGGATCGCTAGGTAACGATGCGGCCGATGAGCTGGCTAGGAGAGGGTCGGGCGCAGCGGTTTTCGGACCCGAACCCGTGGTGCCTGCCCCATTCAGCCAGCTCCGTGGTTGGCTGCAAGAATTTACCCGCACACAAGTACAACACCACTGGCTATCTGTCCCAGGCTGCAGACAATCAAAGGAAGCCATGCCACTTCCTAATGATAAACTAACCAAACGCCTATCGCGTTTGGACAGGGACAGTCTGCGGCTGGTGGCAGGAACTATCACCGGACACTGCTCACTAAACAAACACTTCCACACCATAGGCATAACTGATAGTCCCCTATGCAGAGCATGCTTAGGGGCAGAGGAAACGGTGTCGCATGTACTCATTGAGTGCACAGGTGTCACCGAAACACAGAAAAACACACTTGGATCTCCTAAATCTGTTGCAGAATGTCTGGACAGACTCGGAGACCTTATCCGCTTCTGGAGGGAGGTGGGCTGGCTGGAATGATGGCTGCCCTCACGTACAATGGTCCACTTAAAGGACTAAGTGCGGAAACCACCCACATAACATAGAACATAGAGTGCACCTGTGTTTATGCAAACATTTGTGCATCACAATAATATCTTCTCTGTAGTTTGGTATACGTCGAGGTTATCTACCGTAACCGAAATAATCAGGAGTATATTTATTTATCCCAATAAAATTGAGAATTCGTACATACAATGAGACAATGTAAAAACCCTACTAATATTATAAATGTGAATGTAAGTTTGTTTGTTACGCTTTCACGCGAAAACTATTCAACTGATCATCATTAAAACTTTGTACACAATTTCTTGGAGGTATTAGAAGTAACATAGGACTTTTTATGAAAAAAAAGTATTTTGACGATTTTTTTTTCAAATGTATAAAATAAAACAAAACATAGCAATCTTTAGTTTTAATTAAAATCAAACACAAGTTGTCTACTTTATTATATATTATTTCTTATTTTACAGATCAAACGGATTTTCCTAGAAGATGGCAATAAAGAGATTGTAGGAGAGTTCTCTTTTCGCTCTCTTTGGGTTCAGATAGCGCCCCTGTTCCAGTCGCCTCTCCTCTTTAAGACCTTGCTGCTGTTCTACCTCACCTTCGTCACTTATATCGCGTAAGTATTCATGTAGAATATGTTGCAAGAGACTGAAGCAATTTTTTTATTGATGAGCTTGTAGTGATGATGATGAATGAATAAACATTTATTCCTAATAGATGGTTTTACATTATGTATTTGTAAAGAAATTGTGGATATTGCAAACAATTTAAATAATGAAGAAATTTACATTATTCTATAAAGAATAATACATCACGTCATTTCCTTTACTGACTGACTGACTAACTCATTCATCAACACAGGACTTATTAACTTATTTCTAGCTTTTTAGGTTTCTTTACCAAAAGGATAAAACCAGGATCCTATGACTAAGACTCTATTTTCCGTCTGTCTGTCCATCGTGGATGTTGTAAGAAAGTGTCATTTTCAAAGTTAGAAACAGAAAATAGATAATGGGCAATAAAAAGATGGTTGAATTTAAATGCCCCACGTTTTACCAAACAGGAGGATTTATCACGCACTCAGAACGGGATTTAAAAATTACTCCCCAAAGGGTGGAAATAGTATAGGCATAGAACCTTGCCATTTTTAAAGCTGAAATCATAAGATAAGAAAAAAATGCGCAAGAAAAGCCGCTTACAACTTATCTCTCTATAAAGTTTATGGCCTATGTTCAGCTGTAGACTGCGATAGGCTGATGATGACGATGATGATGATAAAGTTTATTTTGCGGGTCAAGCTGCATACATCTACTATGTGATAGACATACTTCAGCAGATATGGTTTCACCGTCAACAAAACCGAATGATAGAATTCGTGCTGTCGTAATTCATTGGTGAGTGCGAGACCCGAGGTCAAATGATGCAAAGAATCGGATTAGGCCGCCCAAGTGTGGTTAACCTTGTTGCATTTGCAATGGGGATGGTGACCACAACTCTTGAATGCCACTCATGCTTTCCAGCAGAATAATGACACTGGCAGATTTAGAGATAAAAAAAAAAACAAAAACAGGAATGTTCAAAACCAACTAAATGGAGCATTTGAAGAGCTTGCTTCACTGCCTTGGTGGCGCAGTGGTAGAGTATGCGATTGCTGTGATTGAGGTCTTGTGCTTAAATCCTGGGTCGGGCCATATGTTTGTGTGATCCGCAAATATTTGTTTCGGAGTTTGGGTGTTTTCTATTTATAATATGTACATATGTATTAAAAAAAAGTATATTTATGTATTTATGTCAGTTGTCTACTACCCACAATACAAGCTCTGCTTAGTTTGAGACTAGATGGCGTTGTGTGTCAGACATATTTTATTATCTATTCAATGTTTTTGAGTTGCATGTTGTTACGTTTGTAAGCCATAGGTGTTTAGGCCATAAGCATATTTGTCATTGTCAGTCGCCTAATCAAGAATAAGCGAGCACCTTGATGTATCTAGGTTAATTTTCATTTCACTCATTAAATGCTGTTATCTTAATGCACCTACATAATTAGTGACAACATTACCTACGTAGTAAAATATTTCTTTTTTTGTATACCAACTTTCGCTTCGCTCGCGAATATGTTCGTTATCGCGGTAAAAATCCCCTATGTCATATCTAAGTCTCGGGACTACCCTTGCACCAAATTCCATTCAAATCGGTTCATTTGTATGTCTGTCTGTTATGCTTTCACGAAACCACTACTAACTAAACCACTGAACCAACTTGGATGACACTCATTTCAAAGTGAAAGGGCTATAGCGCGAAAGAGGCAAGTTCATGTTAAATTAACTTCATTTTCATACCAAACAATCGTACAGCCACATGGCGGTCTAAATAAAATATATTAATACTATTTTATTTTGTTTACAGAAACAATAGCTTCGCAATCATCCTACCGACCATCTTGAACATATTCTTCACATCGTACTCAACCAGCGTCGCCGGCGCATCCTTCTGTGATCTCTTCCAACTCACCAATACCACTGACACCCAGAACGTTGATATCACTATACAAACGGTAACGAGCCAAGTTTCAAGTTTATCGCATCGATTCTCTTTCTACAATTGCTAACGCCTCTATTTTCTTGTATCACTGTCTAATATTTTATTTTGACCACTTCTTCTTCTTCTCAATTTAAGGGTCGGTCCCTTGACGATGCAGCAATCGACTCTTGTCTATTTTCTGCAATTCAATTGACCTCTTGATAGGCCACGACTCCTACTTTCTCCTTTACTTGCTGTATGTACGCCAATCTAGGCCTTCCGCGTTTTCTTTTACCTTCTATCTTTCCTTCTAGTATGGTTTTAAAAAGGTTGTCGTGTCTTATCAACACCTCATTTGTATTTAGTGACGTCATTCTCATACATTTGTTAGTTTTCTACTAACGTTCACGGTTGTGGAATGCCACTTGGATAAAGAGGTAATGATTTTTAGTAACATCCATGCATAATATGACGTCTATTTCCCAGAGGGTTTATCTCTACTTACTACGGTCCTGACTTATATCCTTGCTTCATTCACATTCATCAATCTCATCATCGGAATCCTTGTCCTTGCCTAATCCGTTTGTGGCGCCGGCTGAGAGCCTTCCGCCTTGACATAAATTACCATGGCCTATTGGCCTCCTTATTTGGAGGTCCTTAAATAGACTTCGGATCCAAGTTAGCCGAAGCAAGGAGGACCTGTTCAGGTGGGGATTCTTGGACGGTGATAATCTCAGCTGTTTGTGAGGTGCAATTGAAACAATGCCCCATCTTGCATCGTGTCCTGCTTACCTGCACGCAGGAGGAGCTGATGGCTGCCACCGATAACGCTATTAGTGGCCGCGTTTTGAGCTCAAAAATATATTTTTATCTTAACGTAAGTCATCGATACACTAAGAAGAAGATCTCATCATCATGCTCGTTGCATACAGCGGTACCGGATGGTGACTACCAAAACTTGGGTGACCAAATCATCAAACTTGTCGGTAAATGTTCGCTGTGAACGACTTCTACCCATACTTTCAAACACATTTCCTCTATAAATTCTTTTTCAAGTCATCCATGTTCACTCAGTGATCAAACCACCATTTTTTCACACCTTTATTTTTTTTGACTTCCAAAAAAGGAAGGAAGTAAAGAGAAGATAATAAAAAGAAGAATTTTGGAAGTACATACTTAATTCTTAAGTTTTTAAATTTATTCTCATGCTCTCTGAAACGATTGAGATTTAATTTGTTTTTAAAGGAAATAATCTAAAATACTAAAAGAGTCTTTATAACTGTACGTAAAAGTTATATTTTCATATCATGGAAACAAGAGGCTTGTGCAACTTCAATTAAAATAAATAAAATTCCTTTGATTAAATATTCTTAAAAAGACAACTACCGTATTAGGAATATAGATCCGGTGTCGTGTAGGACTTTACAAACATACATGAAATGAACACAAAGAACACCCAGACTCAGAACAACAATTTCTGAATCACACAATGTGTTGTACTACGGGGGAATTTGAATTCACGGTACTTGGCGTGGCGATCGTTTAAACCATTAGGCCAACCGTGCATTCAAATATTTCATTACTTGATTCCAGGATACGTCGAAATGCACGAACCCGATAGAAGACAACACGATCTGGGCTGGGTGTGCTCATGGGCTGTCCTTCTTCCTCCTCAACGCTCTCATCTCACAATGTGCCAGTAAGAGAAAAGTAAGTATATCATTGAACTTTTATTTTTTAAGAAGACAACTCACCCGCGACATTGGAATATATTACTTACTTTACAAACATAGAAGAAATGGACTACAAAGAACACTCAGACTCAGAATAACAATCAGGGGATCACACAAAGTGTCTTGATTTGAACCCACAACACTTGGAGCAGGAGAAAGCGGAACGCTACTCCTTCAACCACTAGGCCAACCGTACAGCCCAAATATGTATGTCACGCTGCAGACTGGCTTGCTGCTTTTATAAGGTAATAGAACCATACTGATTTCATCACGAATGGGCTGATTCGACCGGGGCGGCACTAACCTCGCACAGACGATCAACCTAAAACGACAGTGATGAGTGTGAGACCGGAGGCCCAATGATGCGGAAGCGTTTCACTAGAGCGTCATAGTGTGGATCACAATGAGGATGGTGACCCCTACTCCTGAATTCTACTCATGCTTTCCATCAATCAGGTTGGAGTCACTTTGGTAGGCTTAAAAGTGTAATGATATATTAACGTAACATTTTAGGTGCGCCGTTCATGCGTCGATGATAAAAAAATGTTTAAGGAGTTAATTTTATTAGAATATTAATATAGTTATAAATAAATATGCACCCTACCCCTACCGCACACCACGAGGTTCCGAGCAAAAGAGGCCAAGTGTTTTGTGGGTAATATGACTGTTGGCCTCAGATGGTCTCGCGGACTTTCGGTGAGCGCTGAGGGCTCTCAACCAGTCAAGAGGCACGATACTGCTCCATATTTGACACACATAAACACACACCCACACACACACCCACACACACACCCACACACAACACACACCACCCACACACACACAGCACACACCATCCACACACCCACAGCACACACAAACAAACAAACACAATTTTCTCTCTTTTCTCCTTTTTCTGAATATTTAACTTTTGTTAATTCATGTGTACCCTTTACAGGTACTAAAATATATTATCTTAGTCTTATAATTTGAAAGACTTTGCATACTTTTTCCTAAGAAACAAACAGGTTTCCACCTGCCTAGTTTAGGATGGGGTGTTCATTTGGAAAAAAATACTGTTAAAATTTCTTAGTAGTTAAGTCATCCATTTGTGCGCTGTACATTACTTTTTGAAAATAAAAAAAACGCTTTTTGAAATAAATATATAGTTTCCTTCGAATGACGTCATACAACGTAAACCTAGGTACCGACCACCACGGCGTACTTCAATCGATCCTGTTATTCCTTAAATTATAATAATAGATAGAGCTTCAAGGTTGTTCAAGTTATTATATAAATACTAGTGTTACCCGCGTATATCATTATGGTTGCTATGCAAATTTGTTATGCATAGCAACCTGTGAAATTTGACAGGAGATAAACAGTGATACATTTTGACATCTACGATTTATGTATTTTTATAATCACCTAGTTTTCGCCCGTTTATCTCGATTATTGCAGTAAAAAGTAGTTTATGTGTTATTCTGATATATAAGCTATATTAGTGTAAAGTTTCATCCAAATCCGTTTTTGCGTGAAAGAGGAACAAACATACATACATACAAACTATCGCGTTTATAATATTAGTAGGATAGTAGGAGTAGGATTACGAGTTTGATATACGCAGATTACTAATGGGCAAAATTAAATATTATAATTACATTATAACTCTTGCTTATTTAATTATATTCACAATGGCTTATAAATTGACCGTTTGGAATATCTTGTTTCAATACGACCAGTATTATTTAAACTTTAATTGTATTGATGGTTGTTTTACATTGGATTAAAATATATACCAGACCTTTACAGCTTCCCACATGATTTTTACCTTGCGAAAAATAAATTATAGCTGGTTTTATAATGTCCGTGTGGTGACGGATTAAGAATACAAAGTGTCACCACCCCTATTCATTCCATGGGTGTCGTAAGAGGCGACTAAAGGAACAAAATAAGCAGCTAACATCACTGCCAAGAAAAGGAAAACTTGAAACAAACCCTTTACCAACCCGTCTGGCCAGCGTGGTATAGTAGGCCAAAACCTCCTTTCTAAGGAGAGGCCTATGTCCAGCAGTGGACTGTTAAAGGCTGTTGATGATGATGATGATGATGGTTTTATAAATATTAACCTGAATACCGATAAAATATTTGTAAATATAATTACCACCATCATTAGTCCACTGAAGCAATTTACTCTGGTACACTGCCTTTTTGGTCTAACGGCTAGAGGTCTGGGATTCGTTTCCCGGACCGAACTGCTGTTGGATTTTTCTTAAAAACAAATTTTAATAGCAGTCCTTAGTTTGGAATTTAGCGATATTTCACACCGGTGCCTCGGAGAGCATGTTAAGTCGTTACCGCATCACCGCATCGGTCCCGATTGTCATAAACATTTAAGGCAACCGTTATAGGGAAGTCAGTACTCTCAAATATACTACGGGTATAAGTTAACTAGTTCAATCTTCAAATTCAGATCGCCTTCAGTCGCTCCGTGTAAAAACTGATATTCAGGTAAAACTGCACTGCACGGTTGGCCTAGTGGCTTTAGCGGTTGCACGCCGCTTCCTACTACGCCAAGTGTCGTGGGTTCAAATCCCACGTAGGACAACACTTTGTGTGATTCACAATTTGTTGTTCTAAGTCTGGATGTTCTTTGTGTCCGTTTCATGCATGTTTGTAAAGTCCCCCGCGACACAGGAATTTATATTCCTAATGCGGGAGTTGTCTTTTAAAAAAAAAAAAAACAAAACTAGTTGAATTAGTAGCCGACCCAAAAATAATCTTGGGAAAAATGAACTCTAGGAAGATGAGTGAGGTCTCTGAATTTTGAAAAACTTAATGTAATGTCATCATCAACAACCCATAACGTCCCACTGCTGGGTTTAGGTCTTCTCTCAGGAGAGGGTTAACGTCCCCACCCTGGACGAGTGCGGGTTGGGGACTGGCAAGACACGTTGTGGCCACGTAAATCATGCCGTTGGGCACGTTATCACAAGATAACAGTCTTGAAGCTTAGTTGGAGGCCTTCGGGCGGCTTAAAAACATTCAATGGCAATGTAATGTAAACAGATATTGTGCTCTTTTAACCTAAAAATAGTATTTAAAGAAACTACTCGATTCTTAAGTAACACTTGCATTGATAACTTCGCACACAATATTAGGGGTTGCCAAGGTAGGATAAATGCTTTTTCTATATCAGAACATACGGCCCAAATATTATCATGTCCAATAAAAAAGGGATGCTTATTGAGAGCTTGGTATGTCAGAAAAAGAGATTTTTCTGCTCAAAACAGGAATAACTTCAGATGTTATTTGTCTCAACTAAGTTTCTCTGGCGTAATATTAAAACAGGATCCAAATAAAGCATTTAACAGTTTTCATAAAATCTTCACACTTTTATTTAATTTGTGTTTTCCGGTGGTTAAATTTAAACGTTCCTCAAACAATAAAGTTAACTGGATCTCAAAGAGATTAAAGCTCTGAAAAGAAACGTAAAATGATGTGGCAATATAGGATGCCTACTGAAATTAATAAGACAAAGTTTAAAACTTACTCAATGCGTCTTAAAAAGATAATGCGGTTGTCTCAAAAACACAGAAATGATCACTTAATAACCTCTTCAAAAAATAAAACCAAAGGCCGTATGGCATATTATAAACAGCATGAAAATAAAACAACCTTTACAGGGAATATCTGGAATAAACGTAAATGATATATTCATAAATGACCCACAAATAATATGCAATGAATTCAATAATTATTATATAAGCATGATTGACAAACTACGGACAAAATTTCAATTAAATTAAAATACAAAAAAGCAACTTAATGTCTTTAGCAGCAGTCACGCCCCAGGATATACTTAAAATTATAAAATCTCTAAAAACTACAAGTAGTGTTGGGTATGATGTCACTACAGGGGTGATGGGGTGATTAAGGATGTAGGCAGTGTTGTTTATCCAATATTACTTATGTCATTTAATTAAGTCTTGCAATGAAAAGGGTGTCTTTCCAGATGCATTGAAAATGACTATTGTAAAGCCTGTATTCAAAAAAGGAGACAAGCTAAATATATGTAATTATAGACTAATTCTTCTTTTAACAATATGCTCCAAAATTTTTGAGAAAGTTATACATAATAGTATATGTACGTGTTTGGGAAGGGAGGCCATTTTAGTGCCAGAACAATATGGGTTCCATTCGGATGCCGGTAACATCGATTGGGCGTCGGAAAATTATAGACAACAATACAGCCGACGCGATCAAGACATCAACAGGAAGTCGCTAAAACGCGATGCAGCATCGATGCAGTCGCAAAATCACCGATCGCTGATGCTAAAAGTAGCTAGTGTGCTGTGGCCCTTACTGGCATGGACAAGGGACAGTCGACAATCGGCTTGTATATGGATCGGTCTAAAGCTTTTGATCATGTGAGACACGATATTCTTTTAAATAAACTTTATCAATATAGTATAAGTGGTACATGATTTGTTGAAGTCTTATCTATCCAATAGGAAACAGATCACCGAAATTTCACATATATGTCCTAAATCGAAATACCGAAAAGTATTTACATCTAATGAGAGGACGGTGAGAATTGGAGTCCCACAAGGTAGCGTCTTAGGTCCTTTGCTATTCATAATAATAATAATAATAATAAGAAAACTTTAGTAATTCTATCAAAATGGAATTTGGTTTGGACAAGTGTGCAGTCATGTATGTAAAGAAAGGTGTTATTGTGGAATCTGAAGGATTAGAACTTTCAGATTCAACAAAACTTAGGTCTCTCTCTGCCACCGAAACCTACAAATATCTAGGCTTTTCACAATCCTTGGGAATACCAGAATCTGATGTGAAGCAAACGTTGCGGGAACGCTTCTTCGGCCGCCTGAAAAAAGTCCTTAAAAGTCTTTTGTCAGGGGGTAACAAGGTGCGAGCCTACAACGGTTGGGTCATGCCGGTTCTGATGTATTCCTTTGGTATACTTAGATGGACTCAGACCGAACTAGATGCCCTTGACAGGCGAGTTCGTACCTTACTGACTGCATTCCGAATGCACCACCCACGTTCATCGGTTATGAGATTGTACATCCCGCGAAAGTTTGGGGGTCGTGGATTTTTAAATATCAAGACCCTACATAATCGCGAGATATACAATCTCAGAGAATATTTTCTTAATACCGAAATGGAGGTGCATCGCAATGTAGTTGCAGTGGATAACGGACTCACTCCACTCGCTCTGGCTAAAGAGAATTGGCGCAAACCTGTAGTACTTAGTACTGATGATCGCAGGGAGGTATGGAAGGGCAAAGAGCTTCATGGTCGGTTTTATCGGGCTTTGAACGGGCCCGATATAGACTTTAAAGCATCGACTTCCTGGCTACGGTATGGTGATCTCTTTGGAGAAACCGAAGGTTTTGTTTGTGCAATTATGGACGAAGTAATCATGACGAGTAACTATCGGAAATATATACTGAAGGACGGTACGGTTGACATATGTCGGGCATGTCACCGACCCGGGGAATCTATCAGGCATATTATTTCTGGTTGTTCTCGTCTTGCTAACGGTGAATATTTGCACAGACACAACCAAGTAGCCAGGATTGTACATCAGCAACTTGCCCTTAAATACCAACTTGTAAATTTGGAGGTGCCATACTACAGGTATGTGCCCGACCCAGTTCTCGAGAATGGTCGTGCTACATTATATTGGGATCGATCTATTATCACAGACAGGACTATTGTCGCCAATAAACCTGATATTGTGATGATAGATCGATCACAGCGCCGCGCAATGATTATCGATATCGCTGTTCCTCATGACGAGAATCTCGTGAAGGTTGAAAAAGAAAAGCAAATAAAATATTTGGATTTATCTCACGAGATTGTCGATATGTGGAATGTTGATTCGGCGATCATTGTTCCGATAGTCGTTTCTGTTCATGGTTTGATAGCCAAGAGCCTCGACCAACACCTTAAGAGGCTCACGTTGGACGGCTGGATTAAGGGTCTGATGCAGAAGGCGGTCCTCCTTGACACGGCACGTATAGTGAGGAGGTTCCTGTCTTTGGAGCCCTAACCACCGGTTTCTTGGTCCCTGTACTCGAAGTCGGTGGTCTACTATTTTTTATATTTTTAAATGTATTTTTTATATTTATATTTAAAAATGTAATTTATATGTAAATATTATCAAATAAAGAGAATAATAATAATAATAATAATGACTTTATTGTATTACCAGAAGAAAATTACAGTTATATCTTAGAACTAACTACATTGTGTTGGTACAAGTGGCGGCCTTATCGCCCGTAGGCAATCTCTTACAGGCAACCATAGGATGGAGATTAAACATAGGAGAAAGTATAGGGTAGTGTCTGGTGAGTTAAAGTAATAAACGTAGAAAAAGAAAAGTAATTACAGAAGTGAAAGAATATAATATGGTTTTCTAGTAAAATAGAGTGTGGATTATTAAATAAATACAAACATGGAATGAAATACCTAAATGAATGAATGCGACTTATCTAAGAAGAGAAAGTAGGTTAAAGGACCTTGGTGACTCCAAGGTAATGCTCCTTTACAAGTCTCTTGAAGGTAGATAGTGTTTGAGCACGTCTTATTGTAACTGGTAGGGCATTCCACAACCGAACAGCTTGGACTGTGAAGGAATGGTCAAGAAATTTGGTGGAATGCCCAGGCATTTTTAATCTCAGATTCTCTGACGACCTCAGTGATTTGATATGGGAGTCATGTAAAAAGGTGAAGCGAGATTTAAGGTAACGCGGGGTAAGAGGATTAAAGAGAATGTTATAAAGAAGAAAAAGAATGTGTGCATTCCGGCGAAGGCGGATGGGCAACCACTTAAGCTTTACACGATAATCGGAGACATGATCATATTTCCGTAATCCAAATATGAATCTTATACAAAGGTTTTGGAGTCTTTCAAGCTTATTTAATTGGTCTTCAGTAAGATCTAGATAGCGGGCATCAGCATAATCAAGGATAGGGAAAAGAAGGGATTGTGTAAGAGCAATCTTCGTAGTGGTGGGCAGGAAATTGCTTAGTCTCCGCAAAGACCCCGCAGCACCAAACATTTTGCGACTCAGCTCCTGCAGTTGAGGGCCCCACGAAAAGGTACTGTCGACATAGATCCCCAGGTTCTTCACCTTGTCACTATATGGGATAAGTGTGCCGTCGCAAGAGACCTGAGGCAATGACGACCATTCGATTTTGGAAATCTTTCTCGAACTGCCAACGACAATGACTTGAGTTTTTGACGGGTTGATCTTCAAGCCGTGGGAACTACTCCACTTACATATTTTTTCCATGTCAGCATTTATGGTGTTTACTGCACTGGCCAGATCAGCCAGTGGCGATCTGGTGTATATCTGGAGATCATCCGCGTAAAGGTGGTAGGAGGAAGTCAGGTCATGAGTAATGGTGTTAATAAAAACAGAAAAAAGTAGAGGAGATAGCACGCCGCCCTGAGGTACACCAGCATTAGTACTGCACCAAGAAGAGACAGTGTTCTCCAGGCTAATGCGTTGCCGGCGACCATACAGGTAATTGTGAAACCATTCAATTGCAGTTGGAGATATGTTAAGAGAGCGCAATATACATAACAATATGTCAAAATCGACGGTATTAAAGGCATTACTGAAGTCTAAAAGTGTTAGGATTGTAAGCTCACCGTTTTCCATAGCGGATCTGATGTCCTCCGTGATGTGGACTAGAGTAGTGGTAGTGCTGTGGCCGGGACGAAAGCCAGACTGGAGAGGATTTAAGAGCTGATTTACGGAAAGGAATTTTGAAAATTGAGTATGAATGAGACGTTCGAGGACCTTGGAGAGGAAAGGGAGGATAGAGATAGGGCGGTAATCGGTAAAGGATCCAGGGTTTTTCTTTTTTGGGATGGGTATTATATCTGCGTTCTTCCAAGCCTTTGGAAATACGCTATAGGAGATCGAGTAATTTAAAATATGGGAGATGGCAGGAAGGATTTCGTTAAGGATTGGAAGGATCATATTACGGCTTATACAGTCAGAGCCCACTGCATTCGAAGTAATGGATATTACGCTCTTTTTAACATCACAATCTGTAAATTGACTAAAGAAAAAGGGAGAACAGTCAGGGGTCGAGGCAGAAGTGAGATGTTTCAGGGTAGCATCTTTTGTAGTTTTATTAAAATTTGTTGAAGCTGAAAAGTGTTGGTTAAGTAGATCTAAGTCTATATTTTTTGAAGAAGAGTCATGAACAGATTTGCCTATTCCCAAGGACCTTAAGAATTTCCAGACTTTAGCTGGATCTCCGTTCTCAACAGAGCTATGAATGTATCGGCGTTGAGCGTTCCTACACACCTTGTTGCAATGATTCCTGATGGATACATATTTAACCCGGTTATGTTCACTTGGATTCATTTTAAACCTAGACTTAGCTATCGCTTTCTTGTGGATAAGCGCTTTGATTTCTGAAGTTAGCCATGGTGATGGGAGACGTTTGACTTTCATCTCCTTTAGAGGCGCGTGTTTGTCGTAAAGAGACAATATTTCAGCATTAAAAATAATAACTTTATCGTCAATGCTATCTGCACTGTAGAGAGGTGTCCAATCAATGTCGCTGGCATCTCCTGTAAGGGCGTCAATGTTGATAGCCTTAAAATTCCGCTGCAAAATGATTTTTGTTTTAGGTTTAGGAGGTCGGATACGATAGGATAGGTATAGTAAGTCGTGATAGGAAAACCCGCTAGCTGAGCTTTGACCGTGCTTAGCTGCAAGTTGAGGGGAGGAAACAAGAATAAGGTCAAGCAGAGAAGGAGCGGAGTGTGGAAAATAGTGAGTAGCATTGGAAGGAAGAATTGAGAGATTGCAAGATGTGATTATGGACCGGAGAGTACTAGAACGAGGATCATTTTTAAGGAGACAGGTGTTGAAATCACCCATGATTATATATTATATAATTATATACATTAATGACCTCCCGTCCATAACTACATATGATATGACTTTATTTGCTGACGACAGCACTGTACTCATTTCTAATGAATCCTTGACATCTGTTGATACTAAAATAAATGCGTCTATTGATTTGATTATATAATGGCTACAAAACAACAACTTAAAAATTAACCTAGATAAATCTAAAATGGTAAATTTTAAACAAAGAGCCAATACTCCACACAATAATTTAGATATTAATTATAATGGTCATAAATTTGAATGGATAGAGGATATTACATTTTTAGGTTTAATAATAGATTGTAAATTGAACTGGAAAGCACATATAGAATATGTCTGTACTAAAGTGAGTCAATCAATATATGGAGTCTTTATGTTAAAGAATGGAGCTAGTAGATCAATACTGATAGCAGCTTATCACGGACTTGTGTCATCAACACTACGGTTTGGTGTTATATTTTGGGGTAACTCCACTGACTGGCATTTAGCATTCAAAGTTCAGAAACGATGCATAAGGACTATGTTTGATGTTAAGATACCAAATAGTTGTAAATCTCACTAGAAAATAGGATTCTAAGTTTCCCATGCATGTATATCATTGAATGCGCCATGTTCGTAAGACAAAATATATCACTGTTTGGGAAAAGAACAAGAGCTCGCCACGCGGATTTATTGTGTGTAGTAAAGAGCAAAACCGCTTTAATGCATAAAAGCATATTTTGTGTTGCTCCCCATGTATATAATAAGTTGCCAAACTATGTAAAAAAGGCTGAAAACACAATAATCTTTAAAAAACGTCTTCAAAAACTGCACATTGCTAAGTGCTACTACACTCTTAAAGAATATTTGGATGATGATGACTTAAATAACTGGCAGTAGAATAAAAATACATAAAATAAAAAAAAATTGCTCATATTTATTAATTTACCAATATGTTAAGTTTGTTATTTTATGTTATTTCTAAATTCTCTTGACATTAATATCTGTTTAATATAAGTATTAAGTTTCTGACTGTTTTTAAATGACAAATTTTCTTATTATAAATATATTTGCACACTATTACATAATTGTAGAATGTAAATGGGTATATTATAAAATTATTAAGATCTTTGTAAACCTACATTTCTGCAAATAAAATAAATAAATAATGTACACTAAACCATCTCCTTTCTCTGTTCCAGATATTGACAATAATAATCCTGATCATCGCGGCAGCTGCAGCCGTCGCTATCAACAATACAGGAGAAGCTTTCTCAGGACTCGTGTTATTCTACGTGTTCCTCACTACTGCTATGGCCTTTGGAGTGATATCATCGTATTTTGTGGACCTTTATCCTACGTCTTATAGGTAATTTATTACTCCTGCGCTAGTTTTGTCTGTGGTATGTTTGACAAGCTTCTAGGTTCCTGTTTGTGGCCTTACACGTAAATATAATCCATGATGCTTTAGGCAATACAAAAGAAAATCAATTGTATCTATCTCGCAAAACTATTATTTTTAGAGTAAATATTTTTTAATTCCATTTATGTATCTACATGATAAAAGGATCTGTATAATTATAATCATATTCTATTAGGTAGCTTTTCGCGGTGTTATCAACGATAGTTGTTGTAAAGGTAACCGTGAGGCAAACCTGTCTATAATGAAAGTACTTACTTAAATTACTTTTAATATCATCAGTTGTACGTTAGTGATCATGCCTGGCGGGCCACGGCCCAACGGTTGATATTGAGGTGTTGTATATATGTTAATTGGCTTGAGAATTTCTATGTCGTGATTCAGGATTTCTACTTACTACGTGTTCGCTACTCCGTGGTTCTGTGCTCCTTCGGTAAATGGTTCCTTTGAACGGGCACGGTGATCATGAATTATTTAAGTCAGCCAAACAGTTGATTTCAAGAGGTTCTACATAAACTAATCGGTAAAAGAACTTTGATTGCGCGATGTAGGTTTGGTACTTAGATAACAGAGTATCTAAGTACCAAGCCTACATCGCGCAATCAAAGTTCTTTTAGTATGTTTTTGTTGAATGGTAAGAAACTTTTATATTTTACAGGGGTATGGTTGCCTGCTTAGGAATGATGGTAGCTCGTCTAAGTGCGTTTGCCGGTACCAATTTAATCAGTGGAGCGATGGGAAGCCATTGCTCAACAGCTCTGTATAGCGGCGCAGGAATCGTTCTTAGTAAGTTTACTGATCATTGATTATTATAACAGATTAAAAAAAAACAGTCATTATAACTCTGTTTCCGTGACCAATATTGAGCGAAAACAAGCAGAAAATCACGTTTGTTGTATGAGAGCTCTCTTCCATATTTATTTTATTGCGATTTCTAGGGTTCCGTAGTTCATGATTCGGAACCCTTCTAGATTCGTGATGGACGTCCGTCCGTCCTCGACCTACCGTCCAAACGGTTGGTGCTAGGAAGATGAAACTTTGCATGAATGTGCTTTGTATGTAATTACATCGACAAAGTACTATAATAAAATTACGAAAAATATTTTTATTTGGGGTACTTCCCATACACGTAAAGTGCGGTTGATTTTTTTTCTCGCGTCTACCCTATTGTGTGGGAAATCATTAGATAGGTCTTTTAAAAACATAATGAGGTTGCTAAAACCATTTTTCAATTTAGGTATCTATTTGCGAGTTAATTAACTTGAAAGCGCATTTTTTTTTTGCAAAAGCAGGTCCCCTCCCTCTAAAAGCTAAACAATTGGCTCTAAAAATCTGGAAAAATATTAATGATGGTATTCCATGCATTACGTAACATTTTTAGCTCAGGAGTTATAGGGGCCGAACTCGATACGCTTACTTGGAAATCTTTGCGCAAAAATAACAAAATAATAAGTAAACATAACAATTATCTATTGGATACTACAAAAGCCATTATGGGTAACTACGGAACCCTATTCCATGCGTGGTCTAACACGCACTTAGCCGATTTTCCTTCAGGCAGGGAGAAAAAATACTTTTTTACTTAAAGACAAAGAAAGTTCTACCAAAATTTCGTATGCACTATAAAGTATTTAGTAAACATACTAAACAGTGCATTACTCGGCGAATTTGATAAACGTAGGTGTTTTAATACTTGTTATTCTGCTTTCAGTTCATTACTATAAAGCAGTCGGGATTTTTGTTTCTATATTAATAAAATGCTTTATTGATTTAGTCACTTGTTCTGACTTGTTTTTAACATTAAACTTATATTTTCCAGGTGGAGCAATAGCAGCGATGTTCCTGCCTTCGGATAATCAAATATTTAATTAGTTGTATATATAACGAGTATTTTTATATAAGGTTAGGTTATAAATAATAAGTTCTGTAAAAACATAAGTGTATAATCAATGATATTTTATGTACAAAAATTGTATAAAATCATTGTGTATAATTAAATATATGTAGGTATGTAAGCTCTAAAGGTTGTGAGATACAGTATGTTGTAATGTTTATGAAATGTTTAAAAGTAAATTTATTCTTAGTTGTGTCATGTTTTGACTTTTTCTCCTATAAATAATGTGTTTACTACTATGCATTTTATATAATATTAAATTTATGTATTTATGTGTAGATATGTTTATATATTATAGCATATTTTACCATATGTAATTACATTTATGTAAAATGTATGTATATTGGTCGTATGAGATGTAGTATATGTCATATGTACAAAATCGTTACGTATCAAAGAAAAGTTATCTTTGCACCTACCGCATCTTATTTTTACATCACCTGAAAGTTGACTGGGAGAGAATGCCTCATGGCCTTTAGTTCGCCTTTGTACAACAAGTTTGAAATAAATAATATAATAAGTGTGAAGAAAAATCGGATTGCTATTATAATACTAACAATATTTATTTGCTTTAAGTATGGTTTATAGGTAGTTCTGCCTATAAACTACTTTCCTATATAATCTCACGTCTCTAGTTGAAAATCCATAAATTGGTTGTATCAGATAATTTTCATCATACATGTTTCGCTATGCAATAGCATGGAAAATTTTAACTTCCTCTACTGAACAAGCTCCTTAATGCTATATATAAATAAATAATAAATATTTGGACAACTTACACACAACATCATCTAGTCCCAAAGTAAGCGGAGCTTGTGATATGGGTACTAAACAACTGATATAAATACATAAACATTTTTTTTTTTGTAAATACATACATATTATACATAGAGAAACACCCAGACTCCGAAACAAATATTTGTGAATCACACAAAACCCGCACAACTGAACAACAATTCAGTTCTGCCTATAAACTACTTTCCTATATAATCTCACGTCTCTAGTTGAAAATCCATAAATTGGTTGTATCAGATAATTTTTTCACTTCTAAATCGGGTACTGACGTAAAATTTGTCAGACATAAAGACTCGTAATATTCATAGTGAAATTTAATTTTATTTATATTATAAATGCGAAAAATTGTGAGGATGTATCAATGTTTACAACTCTTTCACTAGATTTCTATTAAACAGATGTAGGTGAAACTGTACAGGATAACACATTACCCGCGATAAAAACTATTGTCTAGTAGCCACGCGTGGCATGTAGTTTAGCTTTCAACAGCCTTATATTTAATGTTTATAGTTTATTGGGTAACTTATTATAGATACTAACGCACATAACTAAGCCGCTTTTGTTGTATTTAGTTGTTATGTAGTAGTTATGGTATCATCATCGACCAGCTGCAGTCCATTGCTGAATATAGGCTTCTTTTAAGTCAAATCACAGAGCCTGACCAGCTGCTTGTAGCATCCAGTCGCTGTCAGCCTTACGCAAGGCGTCCGACTATTTGGTCAGGGGCGCCTCACACTATGCTTGCCAAGACGCGGTCTCCACTCCAGAACACGCTTATTCCAGCGGTTATTGGTTCTGCGACATATATGATCAGCCTTGAAACTTATAATTTTCAGAGCTATGTCGGTAACCTTGGTTCTCTGACGAATCACTATTGCATTTACGACTATATCAGTCCATAATTAGAGATCTGTAATAAAAGATAAAGTCTTCATGCAAACTTTTGATACACCTTACATTCAAGGCCTATAACAAAAACAGGTACAACTGAACTACAATTCAGTTCTGCCTATAAACTACTTTCCTATATAATCTCACGTAGAAAATCCATGAGTTGGTTGTCGCAGACATTTTTTTCATTTCTAAATCGGGTACTGACGTAAAATTTGTCAAACATGAAGACTCGTAGTATTCATAGTGAAATTTAATTTCATCAATATTATAAATGCGGAAAATGTATCGAAGTTTACTACTATTTAACGCATTTTTTAGTAAACAGATGTATGTGAAACTTTACACAATACAATCGGAAGGAGCCACGCAAAAGCTTATAATAAACAATTACATTACAACAAGCAATAATCATCATCATTCCATTCAATCCGTAACGTTCCACTGCAGGGCTCTTGTCTTCTCTTAAGAGAGGGTTAAGCTGGCCAAATCGGGTTGGGGATTGGCAAGAGACGTTGTGGCTACATAATCGGCATAAAGGCCAACAACTATGCTTCACGATCTGATAACAACCACTGGGACCGTCTCCTTAACGTGACCTCAGAATCAGGTCACCCATCTAGGTGCTGAACGCGCCACTTTGCTTACCGTACCTTTATTTGCCTGACTTTATTATACAGGTTGCCGTTAATATATACATATACTACTAACACATCAACAGCCTTTAACAGTCCACTGCTGGACATTGGCCTCTCCTTAGAAAGGAGGTTTTGGCCTACTATACCACGCTGGCCAGACGGGTTGGTATAGGGTTGGTTTCAAGTTTTCCTTCTCTTTGCATTGATGTTGTCTTGAGTAGTTTATCCCATAGTCGCCTTTTACGACACACGCGAGATGAATAGGGGTGGTGACACTCTGTATTCTTAATCCGTCACCACACCACTACTAACACAACAGATAATAACATAAATACCACCAATACACGTATGGCTTATAACCCATGATCCTTAAACCTGTAAAGTTATACATATACAAGCAGCTGAGTAGGGCGGCAAAGGCAAGCTGGGGTCTCCACCCGGAAATAATACACACAATCTACACGACCGCGGTGGAACCGGTGGTCCTGTACGCATCCAACACATGGGCACCCGCAGCAGAGAAGCTCTGCATTAGGAAGAAGCTTAACTTCATCCAGCGCAGCTTCGCACAAAAAATCTCTAAAGCGTATCGTACGGTCTCTCTCCACTCGGCACTGGTACTGGCGAGAATACTCCCATTGGACCTTCGCGTACGCGAAACTGCTGCCCTGTATAGGGCCAAGAAGGGATGCCCACTGCCGGATCTCGGAGGGAGAGAGATCGAACGAGTAGCTTCTGTCATGGAGAACCCACATCCTGCGGAACATATGTGTCTGGAGTTCATAAATCTGGAAACTCATGAACAGCTTGGCGAAAATCGCGATTATGGCATACAGATTTTTACAGATGGCAGTAAGATTGAGGGACGGGTGGGAGCTGCATTATCCCTTTGGAATAATGGAGTGGAAGTTAAGTCCCTCAAACTTAGCTTGCCATCATACTGTACAGTGTACCAGGCGGAACTCCTGGCAATATGTGAAGCAACTAGGGTAATAATAACCTACAATGCAGAAGCATTTTCAATCTGCAGCGACTCAACCGCAGCCCTCCAGACAATCGGAAATCCCAGTTCCCTCCATCCCCTAGCGTTAGAAGCAAGACGGAATTTGAAAGAATCACAACCAAATTCGAACCCAATATATACACAACACAATTACTAACGGGGCATGGTGGGTTCTCCGAATACTTGACGCGATTCAAGTGTAAGGAGAGCCCATCATGCGTCTGTGATCCGGCGAAGGAAGAAACGGTCCCCCACCTGATAGTGGAATGTCCCACTTTTGACAAACAGAGGTATGACCTGGAACAAGAAACAAATATTAAATTAACGAATAGTAACCTGAATCAATTAATGAACAGCAAATATTTAGACAGATTTCTAAAATACTGTACCAATATAATAATCACAGTAAATAAACGTAACAAATCATAATAAGTTATATGATCACAAATAATGTAGAATTATTCATGTCGATCATAACAATTAGTAGACAACACATTGTAAAATTAGTACAGTAAGAGTATTAGTAGAATATAAGTCAATAGAAATAGAAGAATAAGTATCGATAAAAGTGTAACTATATAAGTGTATAAAGTATAAGAACAAGTAGTAAAATATGTAATAGTGTATTATGAATAGAAATGGAAAAAATGTAATAGTGTAATAAATATAGAAATAGAAATAGTAAAAATGTAATAGAGTAATAAGCATAGACATAGAAATGGTAAATACATGTAATATTGTAAGAATTTAGAAACAAAAGTAATAAATTTTAAAGAAATAAGTAAAAACACCATAACCCCCATAAATATAAATTAGGTATAAGTCTATTGCTGTTAAATAAAAAACCCTGGTCAATTTATTTACCCGTGTTAATATAGAAATAAAGTAAAGAGAAAATAAAATAGTAGTAGAGTAGCAGGCATCCCACCTGTATGGCATGAAAGAAAGTATGCGAGAAAGAAACAGTATGCGGCATGAAAGTGCGAGAAGCATTAAAGCGAGAACTAGTATGACAGGCAAAGTCTAGGAAAGGCTCCTAAATATAAATATAGGAGGTGCTAGTATATAAAAAAAAAAAAAAAAAAAACAAAAAAAACCTGTAAAGTTTCATGATCATGGTATACTTTACGTGATCAAGTAATTATATAATCAGTGACATTTTTCTTGAAGGTTTGCAAAGAATTAACCTCTTTAACACGTTGAGTGCGAAACGAGGCTTAAAACACCTCGTCCGTGTCTCGTCTTTATAGCGGTAAGGAAAAACTTAAACTTCTCTGTCGTGCGAGAGGCGTAACTTCCGTCTGGTTCAGTCTAGGAAAGAGATAACTATATATCTGAGATGTGCTATTGATGCCGAGTTTTTTGGTATACCTACCTTAATACCGCGTTTTTTAGGCCTCGTACCGCACTGAATAAATAAAAGTTTAATACAGTGCGTTACGAGGTTGCGAACACCTCGTACCCTGCACACCTCGTACCGCACCCTACGCTAGCTTCTAGCTTCACGCGGTTAGTGTTGTGCAAAACGTTGAACGCTGCGCCCGCGACGATATATGTAATAAGATGTCGAAACGTTTTTTTATTTTCAGAACCCACTCCAAACAATCCACATCATCTCGAAAAAAGATCAAAGAAGAGTAGATGTGTAGGATGCTATGAAAAACTTCGCACCTTCTTATCAAGTCGTGAGGCTGATAAGAAAGCAAAAAATATTATTGTTTGACCTGTTTCAATAAAAACCATCCATAAGTACAATTAAATGAAATCGATATTTTTTTTCCCATCACTAAACAATATGAAAAACTGCCCTTTTTCAGTGCGGTATGGGGTACATAAGACCCCACATTTTATTTTACCTATAGAATCTAAACTAAATAATCTGCCCACAGGCGGCGGCAGATTTAGGTTAATCAACTCATTGATAATAATAATCGCGAACAAAAACCATACAATTCGCCTTATTTGGCGCCAAAATAGGATTTTTGTCTCCTGTGGGCGGTGGGGTTTATTAAGCCTCGTGCCGCTACAACCTCTGGTTCAGAACGAGGTTTCAAACGCCTCGTACGCAGTAATGGAAAGTACAGATAAATCAGTGCCGCTAGGAACGTGTTAATAATCGTCTCAGGTAGGTTATTTCACAGTCTAACTCAAACGGGTTGCACCGAGACCGACTTGTCTTGACTTGAATTTCGGTTCTCCCTTAGCGTTGCGGAGGTCCGATGCTAGTCGCTCCGTGAAAAAAACTGCTATTCAGATAAAAACGGTTGAACTACCCACCCCAAATAATATTGGGAATGACGCTCGGAAGAAGAAGATTTTCTGACAGTATCTGGAGCCGACAACGTGAATTGTCAAGGAACTCAAAACTTTGTTTGAGATTGGACGGCGAATGTGGAAAAAACAGAGTACTGTATACAAGGAAAATTTAAAATTTAAAAAACCCCGACCGATGAATCGATTTTCATCAAACGTACGCTACGATACCTCAGACATAGGGACTTGTCAAACTTATAACACCCTGTCGTTTTCACGTCGGGGCTTATTAAAATAAAAAGATTATTACTAGTTGGAAATGCAGTAACTGGTACATCACGAGGATTAAATGAGCTATAATAATTAACTGACATTTCCTGGTTTTTTGGTGTCTTATGTTTTGATCTTTTGATTTCCTTGTTCGTAATAATTCGACATTGAGAGACATCAAATTTGATTTAGGTGGCATATGATCGGTAAGTTTATTTATTTATTTATTATAGACATGCCAACAGTATACATATACAGCATTAAAGAAAAAAAAAATTACAATACAATATAGTTCTTATATGTAGACCAATAAAAGGCATGCACAATGATCACCTATGAAATTGTGTTTTAACAATATAGCACTGTATTCCTAACTTAGGGTAGAAAATCAGTGCTTTATTATCAATTAAAAAAAGAAGTAAAATTAATTATTACAAAAAAGGATAGAAAAAAAACATGAGAAATTTTACGCAAACGATTTCAATATTTTACCTTTGAATTTATCCAATGAGTCGTGAAAAATATCCAACTGGTCAAGCTTTCCATTCAGTCTGTTGTATTAATTACACGCGCGTACTAATGGTGAATTTAGTCCAAGATTAGTTCTCACTGATGGTTGGTAGAAAGATTTAGTCTTAGGGTAATGTGGCGGTTTCCGAGGAACTGCTAACAATAAACGATGAAGTATATCGGTGCTGTCGATGTTATTGTTGAAAACCTTATGTAGGAAGAGCACGTCATACAGCATACGTCGATTCGATAATGAAGACATTTTTAAATGCCTTAGCCGCATGTCGTAACTACATCTATATGTAATACCTTTTGTGACAAATGCTAAGTGTCTTGTAAACGCGCGTTGTACACTTTCTATGCACTGTGAGTGTACTGTGTAATGGGGACTCCAGACCACGCACCCAAATTCTAGATGACTGCGGACTAAGGCATTGTATAATGTTATTCGGGTTTGTAAGTGCCTAAAGCTCCTCGTATTACGCTTTAAGAAGCCCAGCATCTGGGACGCCTTGTTTTCGATCGTGTCGATATGTAAAGTGAATCGAATCTTACTGTCAATCACCAGTCCAAGGTCTTTTATTGCAGATACTGTTTGTAGTTCAGCGTCTACAATTCTGTATTTTGAAACTACTGAATTTTTCTTTTTGGTGAACTTAAGGTGGTAGCATTTTTCAACGTTTAGACCCAGAGACAGCATAATAAGAATTTGAGAGGTAGCCGCTGACAGACACCGTATGAAGTCTTTTTGCTAAATAGGAGTGAAACCAATGCAATAGGGAACCCGTTATGCCAAAGTGATATATTTTTTTTATTAAGATTCTATCATTTACCTTATCGAAAGCCAGTGCTTTACGATTTTGCCAGTGCAAAATCAGTATATATTGCGTCAACTTCCATACCCTTATCGAGCTGGTCAGAGATATCAGATATAAAGGAACATAAATTGGTTACTATTGAGCGACCAGAACGAAAGCCATGTTGACTAGGTGACAACATATCATTTACATCATCAATCATCAAGACATTAACAGTCCACTGCTGGACATAGGCCTCTCCTTTGTAAGGAGGTTTTGGCCTACTATACCACGCTGGCCAGACGGGTTAGTATAGGGTTTGTTTCAAGTTTTCCTTCTCTTGGCAGTGATGTTAGCTGCTTATATTGTTCCTTTAGTCGCCTCTTACGACACCCATGGAATGAATAGGGGTTGTGACACTTTGTATTCTTAATCCGTCACCACACGAACATCATTTACATGACTGGTTAAAATAGGACATATCAGGGATTCAAAAAGTTTCGAAAAAGCTGACAATATGGCTATGGGGCGATAATTTTTGAACATTGTTCGGGTCACCCTTCTTAAACAGTGGCAGTATTCTTGCTTTTTTCCATTCTTCTGGAAAACATCCATCTCTCAACGATCGGTTAAAAATCAAAGCAAGTGGTAGACTTAAGGCCTCACTACAACGTCCTATAAAAACTGGAGGTATACTATCAGGACCAGCCCCTTTAAATATATCTATTTTTTTCATTTTAGCTACTACTTCACGTTCGGTTAAGTTAATTTTAGCAATGCATTTTTCTTGAGTGCATGATTTGAGGTTAGATACATCGAAGTGCATGTCATTTTCAATGGTATATGCGGTAGAAAAATGGTGTGCGAACAGCTTAGCTATTTCCGGTCCAGTATCCGCGATATCGTCTTATCTGTATAATTGACATGCAATTGAGGTTTGGCCTTTATTCTTTTCTTTTATGAATCGCCAGAATGCTCGAGGATTTTTAACGATATTGCACTCGGTATTGCGCACGTACTCTGGGTAACAGCTACGGTATAATTTGTTGCAGTGATTCCTGTATTTCCGATATTTAAGCCTAAAGTTTTCTTTTTCTCTTAACCTTCTAATTAACGAATAACTAAACCAGGAGGGATATTTAGATTTTATAACTTTTTGATTAGGAACATAGCTATTAATACAACCTCTAATTGTCATAAAATATTGAAACCGCTGCATTGACGTCACTACACGCCTGAAACCTTTCGTACCAGTCAACGCGTTTTACCTCCGAAACTATAGCATCATAAATTGGCCTTAAAGTAGTTACGTTGATTACTATTTATTGACTTCAAAAATCGAACATGAACAGAACATGGGATATGAACCAACAGACCAGGGTGTCTATTGTCCAAATTGCATAAAAGCGCTAGGGGCTCTTCCACGCTAACACAAGGTACATTAGTTAAGACAAGGTCCAAGACTCTATTATCAACATTGTGGATACTGTTATATTGTTGAAGGTTATTAACAGACATAAAATCGACGAGTGAATAGCCCAGCGAACCTTTGTAATCACTAGGAATAGCATGGATGTATTCATTATTTTTAGCCCATTTAATTAAAGACGAATTAAAATCACCCAAAATCATCACTTCGTCAACCAAATTCGCTACGCTGCCCACGTTATCGAGAAAGCAAATCAGAGATTCCAAACGGACGGGAGGCGGTAGGTAAACAGCGCAAATAGCAATTTTTGTTAAGCAATTGTTTATATTTAAGTGCATGGTAATCCATATACATTCACAATCGCATTCCCAACTAGTCATTCTAACAGATGGTATGTCGCGGGAAACAGCTACTAGTACACCTCCCCCGTCCTTTTTAGAACTCTCGACACTAGAACGGTCCCTACGATATACAAGTATCTTGAATCCGTGATTTCGCTGCCACCAATCTTTGTGTTGAGCCACGTCTCAGTGAATATGATGACGTTATAACTAGATTTAAGAACATTTTCATAAACACTCGTAGATTTAGTGCGAATTCCTCGTACATTCTGATAGTATATTTCCAACCCGTTGAATTTGAAAACAATACACAACAACGCTGACCAAAAAGATAGTAAGTACACAATTAGTTTATTAGTTTCAGACTATCAACACGTCGAATAAATAATGCCTGTGACGATTCATCTTTACGCACGTTAATACGGCCATTTCGAGCCCAAGTAAATTTATAGTGTAATTCTTTAGCTTTTCTTCGAGCAGCTGCATGTAAACTTATTGTTGGGATTTTCCCTGTTGAATTTTGTTACCGCTGCTAACACTGTGTCTCGCTGACGCGCGTTTCGAAGCTTTACGATGACTGTGCCCGTGGTCTATCATTTTCCTTCGATAGTTTAGCTACCAGGGTTGCCTTACAGATGTCTTCTTCCGGAATAGGACAATCTATTGTTTTTGCGAGTTGTGTTATGGTACTTTTTTACGTTTTCATGTCTTCGATGCAATCTATCTTTTTTAGCATTTTTAAGACCATTTATTAGGGTTCCGTTATCAAATGGCAAAAAACGGAACCCTGATAGATTCGCCATGTCTGTCTGTCCGTCCGTATGTCACAGCCACTTTTTTCCGAAACTATAAGAGCTATACTGTTGAAACTTGGTCAGTAGATGTATTCTGTAAACCGCATTAATATTTTTTCACAAAAATAGAAAAAAAGTAATAAATTTTGGGGGTCTCCATATCTATGGGATCTATAGATAGGTCTTTAAAAATGATATTGAGGTTTCAATTATCATTTTTTTCTAAACTGAATAGTTTGTGCGAGAGACACTTCCAAAGTGGTAAAATGTGTGCCCCCCCCCCCCCTTGTAACTTCTAAAATAAGAGAAGGATTAAACTAAAAAAAATATATGATGTACATTACCATGCAAACTTCCAACAAAAATTGGCTTGAACGAGATCTAGTATTAGTAGTCATAAATCATAAACCGCAATTTACATTTCTTTCAATCAAAACACCATTATTAAAACATCGATGAAAGTTACAACGTACTACAAAAACTTTTATATGATGTTACTTGCTGCTACGGAACCCTTCATGGGCGAGTCCGACTCGCACGTGGCAGCTTTTTATTTCTAGTTAGTGTGCCGCATTTAGTAATAGATTGTAGGAATCTGCAGCCTTAACTATACATATATAGGGCCTAGGATCAATCCATATCCAACTGAAATCACATTTTTTGTTGGCCTACCAAAGTGGCTTTACTCTGTCTGATGGAAAGCATGAGCAGAATCTAAGAGTAGGGATTACCATTCTCATAGTGAGTCCAGACAATATAGTATGGTATCCCACACTATAGGGCCTCCGGCCTAACACTCACAAAAATGCTGTAATTTATAAGTTGATCTTCTGTGTAAGGGTAGAACAGTCCCAGCCGTTTCGTGCAGAAATCAGTGTGGCTCTACTACCTATCTATGTACTCCACAGTATAGTAGTATATGAGTGAAACCTGCGGTCGGGGTAACTTTTACTAGAAATAGTCTATCTCCAGACTCCTGCAATCCCTAGGAGTTGGTAATTTCCCAACAAAAATACCTACACAAATATATTATCATCATTATCAGCAGCCTCTCGCAGTCCACTGTTGGACATAGGCCTTTCCAATTGCATTCCACTTAGTTCCATCCTCGGCTTCTCCATCCAGCTCCAGACAGTCGTCTGGTGCGAATTATCACTCTACCTTACCTGAGGACGACCTAAACAAATATAGGTATGATACAATTTATTTCCAAGGGATTATTGTGCATGCAAAATGAAGTAAAATTGGATGGATCAATCAGGAACTGACCGCTAGAAGTGCAACAGGTCATTCATGTCCACATAGATGCAGGTCAAGCTTATTTAAAGTGTGAAATTCATTACTTTACAGCAATTTAATTGCTTGACGTAAATTACTAACATATGTTATGTTGTAAATATAAATTACAATAAACATCTACTATTAATGATCTTATAACTATGCACAAATATATTATAGCGCAACACAGGCCTGTAGACCGGAGAAAAGTAGCCTTAGCAACTTCATCAGATACAAAACAGTCTGTTGTTTTTGCGGTTGGAATCTTCACACAACATGTTCATTTTAGACTCACATACAAATCACTTGTCTCTACGAACTCACACATAACAATTGTTTTAATTGTGTGTGTGTGTAAAAATTAAATTTCGTAGCTTATACATCTAGGCCCTGTATAAGCCACTAAATATTTAAATCTAGACGGTAAATGAGAACCGAGTTAATTAAAACAAAAATAATACAAAACGCTCAAGCATAAGTTGCAATCAACATATGGAATTTGATGTTCAAATTCTATGATGTTTATTTCTTCAATTAAATCTTTAATAGAGATGTTTACATGTCGGACTTTACAGCTATCAGGCGCCGACGTTACCTAGGATTCTCTCTGGGAAGAAAAGCCGAAATAAACCACAGGTAGACCTTAATTTTGAGTCAGCTGTCCATAAAATCGTCATACCAGCTCCAGCCATGGTCTCGCCTAAATGGTATTAGTCAAGATTAACGACACTGCCAATGCGCGATACTACCAGCACATTAGAGTAGGCCGTGAAAAAACTTAAAACCATTTGCAGCTGGTTTTGAACCACCAGAAAATGGCTTGTGACACTGAAGTAGCAAGGGTATATGCGCCGTTGCACGTTTACATCAGAATATAAATCATATATATTATATACATTAAATATCATTATGAAATCAATTCATCATCGTCATTAATATTGTAGAGACCATCAGACCATCCAGTTATTTTCTTGCTAATTCATCAACAACCTATAACGTTCTCCTGTTGGCCTTGGTCTCCTCTCCGGAGAGGGTTAAGGCCATACGTCTCCACGTTGGCCCAATGCGGTTTGGAGACATACTGGCTACTTAAACAAACAGTAACTATAAAATGTAAAAAAACCTAAGCGGAATATAGGACGTTCACAGGTCATTTAGAGCGATGATTTGCGAAGACAGCTGGCAGGAGCTGGATGCGAGAAACCGAGGATCGAATCAAGTGGTGTTTGAAGAGGCCTATGTCCAGCAGTGGACCGCGATTGGCCGAGGATGATGGTAGAACTGTTAGACTGTTTAAAGTAAATAATTTCGAAGAATTATAATGTTTTCGATCAACGCCGTTCTGGCTTATTTGGAGATTATATTGAATGTCATGATTCGAAACTTATACAAATATTAATATTAATTTATGAACTGTTTTCTTGTTACAACGCCGTAATCTCGGGTTACGTCAATTCGATTAGTAAAACTCTTTTTATTTAAATAACATGTTTATTGACGTGGACGAGGTACAGACATAAACGACGTTTTTTACATTACGTAACGCGTGAATTGTGAATAATTAAATAACAAAGTCTATTTAGATTTTTCTTATCAAGTGAAAAGCCACATGGGTTATCACCGTCACTGGTTTCACTGCACGGCTATCCTAGTGGAATAAGTAGTCACACGACTGGATGCGAGAAGCCCAAAAGTAATAAGAGTAGCATACAATGGCCGAGGCCTATGTCAGTGGACCATAATAGGCTTATAATGATGATGAGCAAATGTTCTTTGTTCAATTTCATGTAATTTTAACTCGACACACAAATATTGCTACTGAGTTGTCTTTTTATAAAAGTAAAATTTATCAATAAAAATATTTTTCTTTTGAGAAAATGGGACCAAACGTGAAATATACACTTACTGTTTGGTCCCATTTAACACCTTCACAGTCCCCATACAATATTACAAAACTTTTACATAAGTCCAAACAGTTAGTGACTATGTATTGTTTTGATTTGTTTTGATTGTACTGTATTGATGGTTTCCACGCATCTAATACCTTGGTCACAAGTTCTAAAACCTAAAAGGCCTAACTGGTACGTCCGCGAAAAAAATTCAGAACAAGTTACTCAATAGGTGTGAGCCCAATGTGGGCTCACGGAATTGGAGCCATACACATGACGTGAGCCCACAGTGGGCTCATAGGATTGTGAACGTGTTAATTATATAATGATATTACTATCCAATGTTGGTGGACACGTGATTACAATGCACCGTGATGTAAGCCCATTATTTACTTTTATCAATCCCTATTTCAATCCATATTCTTAATCTTGAAAGTAATTCTGTGTTTCCGTCTTTCGATTTGAATGAAATTTGGCATGGAGATGTTTTGGTTCTTTAAGAATGACATAAGTTATTCTTTAGCGCTGTAAACGACATACACGTATTCATGCATTTTGCCGAACGTATAATTAATAAGTTAATGTTTAGAAACAAATAAAGAAATGGCATAAAATAAAGAACTAAAGTAACGCATAAACATAAATAAAGATAAAAAAGATAATGGCGTTAAATAAAATAGTATGTTTATAAAACAAATAAAGACAAAAAAGATAAAAGGATAAAATGAAAAAATAGTTAACAAGGACTCTTGTCATGTAAGAGGTTAACAGTATTATTCAATATAAAAAAAACGACATACATGCGGGCGAAGCCGGGGCAAAAGATAAGAGATGTATGTAGTTGTAATATCCTGCCCTACCCCCTATCTATTTATGTAATTAATAATACTATAATATATTTAATATTTCCTTAAGGAAACCCATCAAGTAAACCCGTTATGTTACACGGGTTTTACCAACTTAAATGATCGCTTGACAATTATACAACGTAAAAAATTGTTGTATTTTTTTGTGGCTCTCTCACAATCTAGTTACATATTTTCCGCTTTTTCTTCCTAGCCTTATTCCCAATATCATTTGGGGTCGGCTACTAGTTCGACCGGTTATACCTGAATAACAGTTTTTCCACGGAGCGACTGACATCGGACCTCCGCAACCCTAAGGGAGAACTGAAATTCGAAGGTTGAACTAGTTGTCAGTAAATTTGAGGGCACTGACTTCCTAATAACCATGGCCATAGATGTTCATGACATCCGGGACCGACTGCTTTACGTGCTCTCCGAGGCACGTGCGTGTATATTTTCCTCTAGGTATAAAAAGAAACTAAAGCAGGTAATGGACTACAATTTTTTTTTTTTAATTATAGTCTACTTCCGCACTATAGTAAACATTCTTTTTTGAAAGAAGCTCACCAACCATGATTGGAAAACAAAAAATACATCAAAATTACATAGTATAAGGAAATCTATTTTGGAAAATTCCCCCGATAACTTGTACAAAAAGTCAGGTGATCATTAACCGTTTACAAATCGAACATACAAATAAAACACATATTCATGTAATAACTAAATCCAATAGAAATAAATGCAAGATTTAACTGTTAAACATTTCTTAGATGAATGCAAGATTGTACTGAGAAGAAATTATGAAAATTTCCAAATACTCTTTAAGATAGTCTAAACCAAAATGGATGTATAAATACTTTAGATTTTTTGAAAATAATTGATGTTTATGAATTAGTGTAAGCATGTATAACCATTTGTCATTCGTGGTGGACCTGAGATATTACAAAACGAAATCTTATGATACGATACAAAAAACACACATAGACTCAGAACAACAACTTGTAAATAACTCAAATTGCTGTCCCATGCGGGGTTCGAATTTACTACACTCAATACTGAAGAAAGCGGCGATATATCCATATAAGCCACTGTACTTTAAATGCGTCCTAACTGAAACATTTCATTGTAACTGCATTTTTTCTCAGACACAGTACAAAATATCTGTTTTGAAAACCAGTTTTGTAAACATTGACCTGCGCGTTTTTTTTCCTTATATTTATATACAGTTAACCAGTAAGCTGTAAACAACCTTACGTTAAAAAAATTAACCGTTTGGCAAAATATACTAAGGTACAGCGACAGTTAAATTATTCGGCTTAATCACTAAGGATCATTAAAAGAAAATATATTTAAGCCTACCAAAGTGACTCTACTCTTCCTGATGGAAAGCATCAGTAGAACATGTAGAGGAACGGGTGTCGTGTTCCTCCGACCAGGCGAGGTGATCATGCCTGGTGGGCCACTGCCCAACAGTTGATGTTGGGATGTTGTATATATGCTAATCGGCGCGAGAATGTTACTTTCGCGATTCAGGATTAGTAGTTACTCAGTATAGATCATTCCGTGTTTTCCTTCGTGGTACAGTGATTCTTCGCTAGATGGCGCTGTCGTTTGTTTTCGTCTCGCTGCATGTGGAAGTCGCCACAAACTCAGTAAGGGTCACCACTTCCATTGTAAGTGCAGACAATGCAACATGTTGATCCACAATCGGCCTAATGAGTTGGTTCTGCATTTTTGGGCCTTAGGTCTCACACTCACCAACGAAATATTATTATGACTGTCTTTTTATATTGGTCTTCTTAATAAGGGTAGTACTGCTTCGGTCGAGACGACCTATTTGTGCTGCAATCAGCGTGGATATTCTACCTTGAGAAATCATTTACTCTCCCGAGGATAAAATTAAAACAGTATGTCGCAGAGTCATTTTAAAGTAAATTATACGTATCATGATAAACACGTTCCATGATAAATTGCCTCGTTCGTCTAGTGGATAGCGTATGCGACTGCTAATCAAGAGTAATAAATATTATTTTTATGGGAATTAACGCGATCACTTATTAAAGGTATAACATACCTCTGATTGCCTTATGGTATGTAATACCTTTAATAAGTGATCCCGTTGTTCCCGTAAAAATAATATTTATTATCATGGACCGCAAAAGTTTAAAAGTTGCTAATCAAGAGGTCTCGGGTTCAAATCCCGGGTCGGGCCAAAAAGTGTTTTTTGGGTTTCTTATGAAATTCCTAATAGCATCCCGTAGTTTGAAAGTTTGGCGGTGATTCACGCCCGTGCCTCGGAGAGCACATAAAGCCGGCGGTCCCGGTCGTCATGAACATCTATGGCAATCGCAAATTTACTGACTAGTTCATCCTTCATATTTCAGTTTTTCCTTAGAGTTGCGGAGGTCTGATACCAGTCGCTTCGTGGAAAAACTGATATTCAGGTAAAACTGGTTGAACTAGTAGCCGCCCCCAAAAAATATAGGGAATAAGGCTAGGAAGAAGTATCACGATAAATAACCAGTCAGGTACGGATGTCTATATCTCAACTAGTGTGCGTAATTGCACCACTTTACTTCACCAAATAACGTTTAGAAATCAGAAAATAACTATTATGTAAAAAAAAATATAGTTTTAAAAAACTAAACAAACACGCTTTAAAACTAAAAATTAGAAAATAATTTTAATGTAACAAAGCGTGGGGCGACGTTATTGAAATATTTTCAGTAAGCACCCCACGCTTTGTTACATTAAAATTATTTTCTACTTTTTAGTTTATAAGCGTGTTTGTTTAGTTTTTTAAAACATTTTTTTTTCTAGACTAAAAAAGACTTATTTTTATTATTTTATTTTTTTGGAATTATTGTATTGTCATTGGTCCTCGATAAATCTACAAAGTTTGAACGAAATCTGGCCGTTTAAAGTGGGTCAAAATCGCGCCCAAAGTAGTCGGTTACAAACGTCCGTGTGATGACGGATTAAGAATACAGAGTGTCACCACCCCTATTCATCCCGCGGGTGTCGTAAAAGGTGACAAGGGGATAAACTACGCAAGACAACATTAATGCAAAGAGAAGGAAAACTTGAAACAAACCCTTTACCAAGCCGTCTGGCCAGCGTGGTATAGTCGGCCAAAACCTCCTTTCTAAGGAGAGGCATATGTCCAGCAGTGGACTGTTAAAGGCTGTTGATGATGATGATGAACTAAATTGTATTATAGACAAATCGCACTAGCTTAGTATCGAATATATCATTAATTAAATGATAAAGTTACGTTCGGCTACGTATATCGTTACGTTATTTAATTATCGTTACGTATAACCATTTATCTATATCTGTACAATACAAATAAAATAAAATTTAAGAGGATAATAATTGTTTTTAATATCTTTACTAATATTAAAAAAACGCGATAGTTTGTTAGTATGTATGTATGTTTGTTGCTCTTTCACGCAAAAACTACTGAACGGATTTGGATGAAACTTTACATTAATATAGATTATATATCAGAATAACACATAGGCTACTTTTTACTGCAATAATCGAAATAAACGGGCGAAAGCTAGGTGATTATAAAAATACAATAAATCGTAGATGTCAAAATGTATCACTGTTTATCTCCTGTCAAAACTTCACAGGTTGCCATGCATAACAAACTTGCATAGCAATCATAATGATACGCGGGTAACACCGCGGGGCGTAGCTAGTATTATTATAAGCGCGATAGTTTGTGAGTATGTATGTATGTTTATTGCTCTTTCACTCAATGGACTTGGATGAAACACATAACACATGGATAACACATAGGCTTCTATTTACCGCGATAACCTTCACGCGGGCGGCACTGTGGGGAATAGATAGTCTTCTTTATGCCAGTAGTGAAAGGCTTTTAACTTGAAAATACATACAGATACTTTGATTTATTTATATATATATATATATGTAATAATATGTACAGATTGCTAGAGGTTGAATAACTACCTGTGGTAATAGTTTAAACAAGTAAATTGTAGTCATTGTAGTGTATTTAATAATACTCGTAGTTACTGTGTATATAATTATTAATCTTGAATAAGATAACAAAAACATTGCTCGCAAAGTCAACCAATTTATTTAATTACCAATAAGTGGTGCGACCACTCTGAACCTTGGCAAGATGAAATAGTCAACCTCTCAGGATTACCTTCGTACCTTCAAGCCTTATTGATACACATAGCTTGTTGAATGATGGCGCTTTTATATAACTATCGTTTATCGGGATGTGAAAATAATGATCCGAATACAACAAATTAATCTCCAGGTTATAATTATGTTACGTCACTAGTGTCATGGAACATCACTAGTTGATAGAGCGCCTCGTTTGAATCATCAACAACCCATAACGTTCCACTACTGTCCTTGGGTCTCTTCTTACTCTTAAATTCTGGTGTCTGATAAGACGAAAACAGTTCTTTGTGTTTTTGTAACTCCGATGATATTACCATGTCTATCAAAATAATATAGAGCACAAAATTTGCATCGAATTATGTCAATTATTTTGTGTATTCAGACGGGGCTGCCTGTATTAGTTAGTTTAATCATAACAAATTGCAGTTACAGTATACTTATATACTTTAACAACTTGGACCGACTGTTTAACGTGACCTCCGGGAACGCTCATAACATATCATGCCACAAACGGTCACCCATCTAGTTACTGACCGCGCCGTCATTGCTTACCCTCGGTGATTGTTTAAGAGGCTGTAGTGCCACACTGATTTCAGCACGAATGGCTCAACCGGGGCAGTAGTACTCTCACACAGAAGACCATCCTAATAATGACAGCATTCTGACCAGGCCGCCACGGTATGGGTCACCATGCTGCATTGTCTGCCCTCACAATCAAGATGGTGACCCTTACTCCTGGTTTCCACTCATGCTTTACATCAGGCAGAGTAGGAAACTCCGGTAGGCTTAAATATAGAGCGCTTCATTATTGAGTTTTAACCTCATCTCACCCAAAAGATTTACTGCATATAGACCTTTTGATGCGGTAGGAAAAGTAATTCTTGTTCTTGTTGTGTAATTGTTTAATTATTATTATTTTTTGAGCATTTAAGCTGTTGATATTCTAAAGCCTGAGAAAGGCTTCTTTTTACCGCGATATCCGACATAGACGCGGGCACAGCCACGGGAGAAACCTCGTAATATACATATATGTTGAGAAACATATAAGTGCATTAGTACAGTTTCCATTCAATTTGAAACCAGACGACTGAGTATTAAATGTGTCTGTAAAATCCTTAAAAAAAATCAACCACGTACGAATCTATAACTATATATTTCAAAGGTCTACATGTTGGCGTTGTCAATAAAATTCGGGCAATACAACGAGAAAAAATCTAGTTGTTTGGATGTGAATCATACATAAATATTTTTTTATTTTATAAATATTTTTTTACAATAGAAATACATCATTTGTGATTGTGAGCAGACACATGGATCACGGAGTCTTATGGAACCCTAATGACAGTTTTTATAGCATATTATATTTATGAAAACAAAGCAGGATAACCTTGGTGACAGATGAACAGATGGAGTCTCAGGAATAGGGTCTCATTTTACCCAATTGTGTACGGAATCCTAAAAATTAGCACCTTACATAATTTAAAACTGTTTTTGTAACATGTTTATGTTACAAAAAATGATGGACCATTTTTAGGGTTCCGTAGCCATATGGCAAAAAACGGAACCCATACAGATTCGTCATGTCTGTCTGTCTGTCCGTCCATATGTCACAGCCACTTTTTTCGGAAACCTTAAGAGCTATACTTTTTAAACTTGGTAAGTAGATGTAATCTGTGAACCGCATATAGATTTTCACATAAAAATAGAAAAAAAAACACTATACATTTTGGGGGTCCCCATACTTGGATCTGAAACTCAAAAAAATTACATTTGAAGGGCACAGGGGCGAAATATGCAATGTCACAAAGACAATGAACTAAGTTATTAATTAAACTGAGATTAATGTTTTGATCCTTAAAAAAAGGTACAATATAGCTTGAAATCTAGTTGTTTGGATGTGAATCATACACATTTTTTTTTTGTTTTTAGTATTTATTGTTATAGCGACAATAGAAATACATAATTTGTGATTGTGCAGACACATGGATAACGGAGTCTTAGGGAACCCTAATGACAGTTTTTATAGCAAATTAAATTTATGAAAACAAAGCAGGATAACCTTGGTGACAGATGAACAGATGGAGTCTCAGGAATAGGGTCTCATTTTACCCAATTTTGTACGGAATCCTAAAAATTAGCACCTTACTTAATTTAAAACTGTTTTTTGAAACATCTTTATGTTACAAAAAATGATGGACTTTTTTTAGTGTAATCTAGTGGTAAGTTAATAAGATTACATTTGAAGGGCACAGGGGAAAAATATGCAATGTCACAAAGACAATGAACTGAGTTTTGATTTGATTGATTTTGTATTAATTAAACTGAGATTAAAGTTTTGATCCTTAAAAAAAGGTACAATAAAGCTTGAAATAAAAGATATATTTATTTATTTATATAGGAGTAGTCAGGAAGTTAGGAAATACAGGCAAAAAACATACAATGTTCATGAATTAGTTATTATTTAAGCATCAATAAATTTTATCTCTCAGTTTCCGAATCGGAATCGCTGTGTCCTAGTTAAAAGTGCAGTAGCAGCGTCGCGCTGCCTCTGCCGCCGTCGCGTGCGATGACCCACTTACAGACATATGACTAACTTAGGTGTAATTATTCATTGTGCAATTATTATTAAATAATTTTAATGATGACTAACGTCACGCCATCGAAATCTATAAAACTCACAACTCACAACCGAAAATGAAAATAAACTATCGTAACGAAGATACTTACAGATGTATCACAAAATTACTACTCCAGAACAATTTCCTTTGGCACACTTACGAAAACAAGCAGGACAGACCCATCAGTGATGGCGAAAAATTTGCCTTCTTTCTGTGTACCGGCCAGAATTACAGAAGACCTATTAGCTAAAGGTTACAAAATCCTAGAGGTGGTGAACAAGCTAAGTTGGCGTGACAAAACGCCTCTTAACATGTTCATGCTCTCATTTAAAAATGATGAAGACATAAAAAATATTTACGGCATTAAGGCAATCCTAGGCTGTACAGTAGATATTCAGCCACTGAAAACTAACAAATTAGTAGCACAATGTAAGAGGTGTCAAGCCTATGGACAAACACAAAAATATTGTGCTAACGAACACCGTTGTGTTAAGTGTACAGGGAAACATTTAACAAAGGACTGCAAAAAGCCAGCAGAAACCAAAACAAAATGTGTTCACTGCGGCGAACCTCATCCTGCCAGCTACAGAGGTTGTATGGTAGCTAAAGAGTTACAAAAATTGAGAAACAAAGTCTTTAAACCAAAGACTGTCCCTTCAAGTCAGGGCACGAAGGTAAACGTTGATAAAAAACCTATATCATCTAACGTTGTTACAAAAACACATACATTTGCTCAAATAACTAAGGGCACTCATAGACAAGCACAACTCCAAACACAATCACCAACAACCCTGGATGGAAAAATCAACCAAATTTTGAACATTATAAATTATAACATCGTTCGATGAACGATTAAATAAACTAGAACACAACACTAGTGCTACTTTATTCCAACAATAATGAGTAACAAACTGAAAATTATGACTTGGAATGCTAATGGACTCTTTCGCCATCAAAATGAGCTACAAGTTGTCCTAAATATACTAAATATTGATGTATGCCTCATATCGGAAACGCATTTCACCAGTGAATCTTACATGCAAATTAAAGGTTACTAAATGTATCATGCTTTGCATTCCGATAACAAAGCCAGATGTGGTAGCGCAATTATAATAAAAGAAAACATTTCTCAATACGAGAAATTCAAGCACGAACAGCTTGAGATACAGACTGTGGCCATATGTGTTATGACAAAAAGGTATACCATAACAGTTTCATCAATCTACAGTCCACCAAGGTATTCTTTGAAATCTACACAATACCGAAACCTTCTACAAAAAATGGGAAATAGATTTATTCTTGGTGGTGATTTTAACGCTAAAAATACACACTGGGCTGGACTTACTACATCAAAAGGGAAAGAACTGTGCAATCAGAGACTTACAGTGTAACGTAATATCTACCGGGAAACCCACATATTGGCCTACGGACCCACACAAAGTTCCTGATCTCATAGTTTTTTTATCTATAAGAACATTTCATCTGCATTTTTAAACATAGAAAGTTATTTTGACATGAATTCGGATCATTCACCAATCATGTTAACAATAGATGAAAAAAAGATATTAATAAAGATATTAATAAATTATTAAAAGAGACCCGCCCGACGCTAGCAAACAAATAGGTACACTGATTGGGAAAGCTTTAAATATGACTTAGAGACTACTATTAATCTAAAAGTCCCATTAAAGCTCCCAAAACATTTAGAATCAGAAATATCTACTTTTGTAACTGACATTCAACGATGCGCGTGGAAAAATTCGCCAGAGTTGAGACGTAAAATCAGAAGTACTAACTATCCAATAGAGATTAGAAATTTAATCAGCGAAAAAAGAAAACAGAGACAAAGATGGCAGCAAACAAGATAACCTGCGGACAAAACATTATTGAATAGGCTCACATAAAGCTTACTCGGATAATACAACAGTTCAAGGATGACTGTATGTGTACTTATCTAAGCCAACTAACCAGTGACCGCACTACAGATTATTCGTTAAGGAAAGTCACAAAGAATATTAAAAGACCACCGATTAGAGATGAAAATGGGCAATGGGCTGTAATGAACAGAAAGCTATAAGATTTGCTTGTTACTTAAAACAGATATTTCGTCCGAATGTAGCTGACACTGAGGTCGTGACATGTCAAGATACAAGCAAAAATGAAGAAGACATAAGACTTGTAACTCCGAAAGAACTGTACACAGAAATTAAATTTCTTAACCGTAAAAAGTCTCCCGGTTATGATCTTATTACTGGGGAAGTCCTATATAATTTACCATGGAAAGCAATAGTTAAGCTTACGACGCTAATAAATGCTACATTTAGACTAAAATACGTACCTGATATGTGGAAAGTAGCAGAGGTAATAATGTTACCAAAACCTGGCAAACCACCTTCCGAAACAACCTCATATAGGCCTATTTCTTTATTACCCATAATATCTAAGTTATTTGAAAAGCTATTAAAAAGGATGAAACCAATAATAGAATCAAAGCATATAATACCCGACTATCAGTTTGGCTTTCAAATCTGTAGAAGACACTTTATTTTCTTCTAGAGTTTTTTCTATTAAATCCGTTATTCTATGAACTTGGTCTATAGTAGAATGTTTTTCTATTCTACTATAGACCAAGTTCATAGAATAACGGATTTAATAGAAAAAACTCTAGAAGAAAATAAAGTGTCTTCTACAGTCTTTCTGGACGTAGCACAAGCTTTTGATAAAGTTTGGCAAGATGGACTTGTGCACAAATTATGGAGAATACTACGAAAACCTTTTGCAGATATCTTAAAATCCTATATATCTAATAGAATGTTCAGAGTTAGAGAAGGAGATGCATACTCTGAGCTGAAACCTATTAAAGCGGGGGTACCACAAGGAAGTGTCCGAGGTCCGGTACTGTACCTGATAAACACATCTGACATGCCAGAATTAGAAGAAAATATCATTGCAACTTTTGCGGATGACTCAATTATTATGGCCACTGGGTCCACACATATAGATGATCCAAGTCCACCATTTATGATTAGACGAGTAAATGGCGAATAAAATTAAATGAATCTAAATTGGTTCATATCGACTTCGCCAATAAATCACCTAACTATCACCCGGTATTTATAAATAGTCATATAATACCCTATGCCAATACTGCCAAATATCTTGAAATGACACTAGACGCAAAGCTTCGCTACAAAAAAATGTACTGGCTCTTGGGTAAACACTCAAAAGTGTCCGTACATAATTAGTTATTGATATACAAACAAGTTCTTATGCCTGTATGGAGTTATGGTATCCAGCTATGGGGATGTACCAAACAATCCAATACACTGATGATACAACGCTTTCAAAATAAAGTACTTAGGGGTATTGTAAATCGGGATCTTAAAGTTGAACTCGTCGCAAACATCGTGTCGAAGTACGCCGAAGCTCATGAACGCCGACTTCATCATCACGTCAATGTTGAGGCTATCCAGCTCCTTGACAATACGAATATTAAAAGGAGACTCAATAGGCTAAACCCCTTTGAGTTAGTTAAGAGAAAGTGCAAAGTGTACAAATAACTACCATTAGTGTAGTGTTTAAGGAACACAAGAACAGAGTGCCTTCAATTAATTAGAGACAATAAGAACAGTGTTAATGGACACAATCTTAATATAGTTTTGTTTTATTAATTTAATAAAATATATTTTATCTGTGAGAAGTATTGCTTAGCCTCGGGTCCTCAAAACTTTGTGAGGGCCTGGATATCCATAAATTTTGCCTTTGAAACTCGAAGGCTCTCATTATAGGATTATTCTGGCAGTTAAAACTCTGAGTCACCCAGACCATGAGAGTCATTACAAGTTTTCGACTTTTTTCGGCTTTTCGAATAGCTGACGTCCAAGAGGAATTGTAATGTTCTCTGTGAAAAATTAATCTTGGATGGTCCTTTTCAACCCTGATTTTTATTAAGGGCCGAGATAAAAAAGGACATGCTTTCCTGTACATTGGTGATAAAAAGTCTGACTATTTTCTGGCAAGTGGTTGGTCAACTTCAACCACATGAAAGGGGCATGGCTTCTATCTAGCATCACGAATCACCTTTATTGGGTAATCATCAGGTGTTTCACAAGGGGATTTCTGGTTTATGCAGCCCATATTTTTATAGATAAATAGACTGCACGGTTAGTTTAGCGATTTAAGGATTTTTTGACTGAGTGTCATATCACATCACATGTCACATTTGCAACTTGGCTAGGGCATTATTTGAGATACTTAAATTGTTATCATAGATTAAGAAATGCTCATAGATAACCTGCCCCCTGGCTTCTATCACCGAAATTCCGAAACAAACATTTGCAGATCATTCAAATACTTGGTACGACCCAGGATGTGAACCCGAGACCTTTAAAGCACAGCAGTTGCATACACTACCACCGCTCCACTTGCAGATGACGTGACCAACGTGCCTCGAAGAGCACCGTTTGCCATATGAAAATCTGAAGGAAACTACCTTTTTTTTATCGTGTGGAAACTCATCATGGACCGTCACCCCGCCGGGTTTCTCTTCTCGAACCGACTAAAACCACACGGTGTGACCCTCTCTGCGCCTGTGTATTGGAAGGAGTCCAGGGAGGGGATTTCCTTCTGGACTTCTCCCAGCACTGTTGCGGGCACCATCTCAAATTTCGACTCTCTAATTGGGCAACGTCCTGTCACACGCGGACGCCGCCCCCTCGCGGTTGGCCACTACTGCGGACGGACGGGAAACCCGTCCCGCCCATCCGCGGCCACTATCAGGGCGGCATGAGACGCAGGTATGCGTCTGAACCGCCGCCCGGGGCGCCGGCGGCGGGTCGGGTCCGAGTGGATGTCGTCCTCCCGGGCCTTCTCCGCCACCTCCTTCTGCAAGATTACATCCTCGCAGAAGGTTGCGACCGCGGTAAAACAACTGTCGCTGCCGGCCATCGATCTTATGACGGCCGGCAGCGAGAGATCCCCTCCGATGACTGCAGTGAGGGCCCGGCGCTGCGTCGCCCATGCGGGGCAGACCGCCAACGTGAATATGTGTATCTCTGTGCACTGATAATTGTGTACGAGCACTATGTTGTTTAAATCTTGTTTCATACTTTTCATCTTTGTTTATTGCCGTAATTGGGTTTTAATATTTACATTTTTTGATTAGTTCCATTGTTTTGTTATCCTTATTTTAGTTATTAGTGATTTATATTTTTTACATATATCGACAACGCAAATCAAGATTTCTTTTATTTATACCTTTTACAATTGCCCATGTTTAGAATGTTTTTTTTTTATTTTTGTGTTTCAAAATTATGTACTATTTTTACTATTTTATATTGTTGTTATAAACGCCAAAGTTTGTGAGTATGTATATATGTATCTTTCACGCAAAAACTAAAGAACGGATTTGGATGAAACTTTACAGTAATATAGCTTATATATCAGAATAACACATAGGCTACTTTTTACTGCAATAATCGCGATACGGGCGGAGCCTCGGGTGAAAGCTAGTTCATTAATAATGATGTACACAAAAATTGTAAATATGTTTATTTTAAAGAGTACCTACCCAAGTAACTAACGAACAAAAAAAACAGTCAAATGAGAGATATGGTCATTTACCCCATCTTCAACAACCCATAACGTCCCACTGCTGGTCTCGGCTCTCCTCCCAGGGGAGGGTTAAGGCCATAAGTCCCCACGCTGGCTGAGTACGGGTTGGGGACTGACAAAACAAGTTGTTTCAACGTAATCTACCGTTGGATGTTTTTAAACCGTCTGTAAGTCTCCAACTAAGCTTCACAACTATTATCTTATGATAACAACCGGGACCTACTACCTCTGAGACACAGAAATGCTCATAATACAAACATATCATATTTATTTGTGATACAAACGGTCACCCATCTATGTATTGACCGTGCCGTCGTTACTTACCTTCGGTGATCGTTTCCAATCACCTACGGCCACTCGACCATGAGCACTGCGTTCGTTTAAACTAACGTCTTCAAGTTCAAAGGACCACTTGGAGCGACTTTGGTAACAATTAGTGATATTTTCGTTTTCACCGACCTTTGGGGGATACCTAAGAGTTTAGATACATTAGGGGACTCCTAGTAAGAAGACGTTTTAATTATAGTATTTGAATACGGCACTAAACTCTTGTTTCTAAGATTTTAAATGACGAAAAAAGTAGAAGGTTCTTCTACTTTTTTCGTCATTTAAAACGAAACTCAATTAACGAAATTCAATTAACAATAGCTTCTGAACAAAAGCCGGTATTTGCATTTCGCATTCACCAAATAGTGTTAGATCCTTTCAGTCTTTTAAGGTGAAGGAAGTATCAGGAGTCACCTTCCTTTCGAGGGTATACCTGGTTTCTCAGCTCATAGTACCCAAGACGACGTGCGGTTTTTTCGGTTCGAGTCCGACATGGCCACCAACTGGTGGTATTAATGGGTATTTCCGCACGAACAAAAATGGAGTCACCTTCACCAAAAAACCATAAATAATTTAACAACAAAACAGATTTATTAATGTTTTATCGACCATAAAACGTAAATAAAATCCTTACTAATATTATAAATGCATATGGCATTCTGTCTGTTGGTCCGACTTCCACGGCAAAAGTGCTGAAACGATTTAAATGGAATTTATCTCACATAGACTGCCTCGTTGGTCTAGTGCTTAGAGTATGCGAATGCTGATCAAGAGGTCGATTCCCGGTCGGAACAAAGTGTTTGTGTGATCCGCAAATATTTATTTCGGAGTCTGGGTGTTTTCTATGTATAATATGTATGTATTTACAAAAAAAAGGATATTTATGTATTTATATCAGTTGTCTACTTACCAATAATACAAGCTCTGCTTGGTTTGGGGACTAGATGGCGTTGTGTGTAAAATTTCCGAAATATTTATTTATTTATTTATTATTATATAGACTAGACCCTGAAAAAATGCCTAAAACAATGTAACCAAAAATTGTAAAATCTATGTTGGAAAAGTGTCCATGGAGTTTCTTGTCTGTTCTTCTCCATAGGATCTACGAATTGGAACTGACTTCACGACTGACTACTGAACTGACTGACTGCTTGACGTTTCAGAAGTGTCGTTGTATTGGTACATTGTATTTGAAATAAAAATGGTTTGATTTGATTTGATTTGAAGACAGGCTTATTTTTACCGCGTAACAGACATACACGCGGGTAGAGCCGCGGGCGAAAGTTAGTATTTTATAAATATGTACATTTCTTATTAAAGTGAGCTTTTATTGCACTGAGTTTTTATTTTTGTAATCATGTGTCATAATTGAATGTATAATTATGTAGTAACATTATTGATACATAATTTAGTGACAGACATATAAGTACACACACACACACATAGAGAATAATGATACTTATATTATATTAAGATATATTACAGCAAATTGACTATAATAATATATTTCCGTTTAGCCATACGGAATACTACAAAAACCCTAAGTGTAGTGTAACCATATTTAGGTTACTTTTTACGATCAGTATTGTATCTATTTATCCTACTAAGGATAAGTACCTACCAGTATTGTATCTATTGTCCCCATGAACAAAATAAACAACTAACATCACTGTGCTGCCAAGAGAAACAAACCCTTTACCAACTCGTCTGGCCAGCGTGGTATAGTAGGCCAAAACCTTCTTTTGAAGGGAGGCCTATGTCCAGCAGTGGACTGTTAAAGGCTGTTGATGATTGATGATATAAATGATATGTTGTCACCTAGTCAACATGGCTTTCGTTCTGGTCTGATGATGATGATGGGCGTCCCACCCCCCTCTAAAAGCTAAACAGCTGACACAAAAAATCTGAAAAAAATCATGATGCTAGTCCATATGTTGAACTTTAAAGGAAAACTGTAGCGGATGAGATAACTATTTTAGTTCAGGAGTTATAGGGGCCTGACTTGTAAATTGCACTCAATAGGAAAACTTCGTATAAAAAAAAAGAAGTATTTACATGACAATTATCTATAAGGCACAGTTTGAAACTCACGTGACATTGTGGGTGACTACGGAACCGTATTCTATGCGTGGCCTAAAATGCACTTGGCCTTTTCTTTTTTATTGCCCGACAGTCATTTATGCCAAATAAATGGGTCAACCCGAAACAATAAGATATAATAAGCTAAAACTTATATGTCGCATCAGGGGTGGCCGAGATGTGAAACATCAGGTCTTCATTATGATCCGACATAGTTTTTGATAAATGTGGGCACTGACTTGGATACTTGAACGAAAGATAATTTAAATCAGAATAACTTTATTTTACTAACGGTTTTCTACAATATGGAAACAAACACGTGCGTTGGTACTGAGCGTATGCCAAGACTGTTCGAGGTAGAATGACCACCGCCATATCTTCCCGCCAGTCATCGCTGCATCCACTCTACCGACGATCGTGTCCAAGCGGGAGGGCGCCACTTGCGTTTCCGTTGACGATTTATTAATTCACTGAAATAATTCTTAGATGGCGCTGTCCGTCGCACCATAGCATCAAACCACGACATTTCCGGTAACGATTTATTAGTTCACGATCAATCCACGACATATACAACTTTATTTTGATTTTCTAAAAGTTTACTAATAAGTCTCATAAATTTTCGTGTCTGAATGTGACGAAAACAGTTCTTTGTGTTTTTGTAATTCCGATGATAGTAACAAGTCTATCAAAATAATATAGAGCACAAAATTTGCGTCGATATATGTCAATTATTTTGTGTATTCAGACGGGGCTGCCTGTATTAGTTAGTTTAATCATAACAAATTGCAGTTACAGTCAATACTTTAACAACCTGGACCGACTGTTTAACGTGACCTCCGGGAACGCTCATAACATATCATGCCACAAACGCTCACCCATCTTGTTACTGACCGCGCCGTCATTGCTTACCCTCGGTGATTGTTTAAGAGGCAGTACTACCCTCACACAGAAGACCATCCTAATAATGACAGCATTCTGACCAGGCCGCCATGGTATGGCTTACTATGCTGCATTGTCTGCCCTCACAATCAGGATGGTGACCCTTACTCCTGGATTCCACTCATGCTTTCCATCAGGCAGAGTAGTCACTCCGGTAGCCTTAAATATAAATAAATACCTAAGACCATGGCCAAGAGCGCCTTATTATTGAGTTATAACATCATCTCACCCAAAAGATTTACTGCCAATAGACCGTTTGATGCAGTAGGAAAAGTACTTCTTGTTCTTGTTGTGTAACTGTCTAATTTTTTTTTATTTTTTTTTGAACATTTAAGTCTTGAGTAAATCACTAAAGATTATAAAAGAAAGCCCTCCGTCGCGTCAACCTATCTATCTGTTCGCGATAAACTCAAAAACCAATGCACCTGAAAATAACTGCACTAAATGAAATTTTCTAACCAGATAGTCTAAAGCTTGAGAATGGACATATTATTATGCTATTTTTAACCGCGATAACCGACATAGACGCGGGCACAGCCGTGGGAGAAAGCTAGTAATATATATGTTGAGAAACTTAGAAGTGTAGTACAGTTTCCATTTCATTTGAAACCAGACGAGTGAGTATTAAATGTGTCTGTAAAATCCTTAAAAAAATAAACGAAGTACGAGTCAGACTTGCGCAAGAAGAGTTCAGTACCATTAACTATTTACATTTCAAAGGTCTACATGTTGCCGTTGTCAACAAAATTCGGGCAATAAAACGAGAAAAATCTAGTTTTTTGGATTTGAACCTCACAAACGTTTATTTTATTCTTTTTTTAGTATTTATTGTTATCGCGACAATAGAAATACACCATCTGTTAAAATTTCAAGAGTCTAAACAGCACGGTTCATGTGAAACAGTCTAGTGATAAGCAGACACATGGATCATCATCATCAACAGCATTTAACAGTCCACTGCTGGACATAGGCCTCTCCTTTGAAAGGAGGGTTTGGCCTACTATACCACGCTGGCCAGACGGGTTGGTAAAGGGTTTGTTTCAAGTTTTCCTTCTCTTGGCAGTGATGTTAGCTGCTTATTTTGTTCCTTTAGTCGCCTCTTACAACACCCATGGAATGAATAGGGGTGGTGACACTTTGTATTCTTAATCCGTCACCACACGGACGATCCGTCACCACACATGGATAACGGAGTCTTACGGAACCCTAATGATAGTTTTTATAGCATATTATATTTATGAAAACAAAGCAGGCTAACCTTGGTGACAGATGGACAGATGTAGTCGCAGTAATAGGGTTCCGTTTTACCCAATTTTGTACGGAATCCTAAAAATTAGCACCTTAATAAATTTAAAACTGTTTTTGCAGCATGTTTATGTTACATAAAGTTATTGACCATTTTTTTTAGTGAAACATAGTGGTAAGTTCATTGGATTACATTTTGTAGCATGTTTATGTTACATAAAGTTATTGACCATTTTATTTTATTTCATTGGATTACATTTGGAGACCGTTATTCATCGATCAATCGTAAACGATCGGAGATCGAGTTGTTGACGAAGATTTATCAATCATAATCGAACGGGTCTTTGAAGTGAATGATTTCGATATATTACAAAATATTGACAACCTTTTCTTTACATTTAAACCTATTAAAGTGACTCTGCTTGAGTGAAAACATACGTAGAATTCAGAAATAAGGGCCACCATCCTCATTATGAGTGAATGATGCAAAAAGATTGGGCCTCCGGTCTCACACTCACCAACGAAAGACGACAGCACGAATACTCTTCTTTTTGGTTTGTCTTCTATGTGAGGGTAGTACTGCCCCGGTCGTGCCGGCCCATTCGTGCTGGACGTGGCTCTACTACCTACCAAACCTCAACCTCATCTAACTACCTCAGCTGTGAACTGACTACTGACACAGATTAATAAATAGTTACTACGTAACAGATACATCACTCTCATACAAAAGCGAAAATACCTACGCTATAATAGCCTACAATATTTTAATAATAATACTTGCCACTCAGAACGAGAAGAAATGTACCTTAAGTACGCGAACAAAGAGTCGATACTGTGTCGCCCACCGTGCGGGACACGCGCCAGCGCGCCCTCGTAAGAATGCGCTAGGGCTACCTACCTATGATAAAATTATTGTAATAAAACGAATGTTGCGATTCAACCATATTTCTTATTAGTCAATCAAATATGTTTAAGTTTTATAAAAAGATTTATAATCTTTTTTCCTTCTCTAAATTCTCTGTTATTAAATTTTATAGTTGAAAATATCCTAAAACGCGTAAATATTTAAACAAATAATCATATGGAAAACAAAACAACGGAAAATCAACGGTTTTTTAAAAGTTGTAATATGGTGCTACCAGGCCGACTCATTAAACGTTGTCAAAATTATTTAAAATTACTTTTTCTAACGCCTTTAAGTATTTTATCTATAATAATTTATTAATATATATATGTTTGACTTTAACACCCATCTACTGCACAATAATTACATGGTTTCGGCATTACGAAGCGTAAGCGCGGGAAACGAGTTCAGACGGACGTTTGACGGCCCTGTATAGTTGACGATACGTCGAGCCGTAGGTATATAGCGCGTGGCGTTGAGCGAGTGACGGAGGCCTGACAGTAGTGTCGTACTTTATAGACGGGTAGGGAAGTGGCTTGTGCAATTTGTGCATAGCTAAAAACAACAAACTATAAAACAGTTCTTGAAATAAGATAGATCGATTAAACGATTAAAATAATCTATCATTTTATTATGATCAAAATAACTTGGCTTTATGTAAGTATTGTTTCTCTAAATATAATAAAATAAAAAAGGAATTGAAATAGTATGACTTCAAGATTGATTATTTGCAAGGAATTAAATCGAAATTTTGGAATTTAAGTTCAAACTTAGAATAAACAACAATAACTCTGTGCATGAATTAATTTATTTTTGGAATTTAACTATGCGCGTTAGTAAAATTTAACTGGGAAACGCGTGGTTAATAACGTTTAAATCCAGAGTTATGAGAAAATAGATGTGAAAAATCACATAATACTTACAAAAGTTACTTAAAGTGACTCTGCTCGAGTGAAAACATACGTAGAATTCAGAAAAAAGGGCCACCATCCTCATTATGAGTGAATGATGCAAAAAGATTGGGCCTCCGGTCTCACACTTACCAACGAAAGACGACAGCTCGAATACTCTTCTTTTAGGTTGGTCTTCTATGTGAGGGTAGTACTGCCCCGGTCGAGCCGGCCCGTTTGTGCTGGACGGGTGTTTTTCTATGTATAATATGTATGTATTTACAAAAAAAAAAAAAGTATGTTTATGTATTTATATCAGTTGTTTAGTAGCCATAACACAAGCTCTGCTTACTTTGGGACTAGATGATGTTGTGTGTAAGTTGTCCAAATATTTATTTATTTATTTATTTAAAACCGACCTTCAAGTGACTGTGTTAGGAAGTTATTTTTGTTCCGGGGCCAATTGTATATCATAATAGTGCACATTTTATTTATTTACAATACTGATTTAAAGAATATTATATCGATTGAATTTGATTTTAAATCGAATTGGTGTCGTGTGAGGGCGTCACTAATTTCGAAATTTGTTGAACTGTCAAAAAGATAGTAAAGGAATGGACAGAGTATAGATAAATTACAGGGACATAGAATAACACACAAAATTTATGTAGCTGGGAAACGAATCCACTGCCTCTAGCTAAGCAATTGATTTCTGATTCACTAAACACAAGAGAAAACTAAACACAAAAAACAGACCTTGAAAAGGCACAAGTATATGCGGACTTCCTCAAAACTGTTTTTAGTCCTTTACCGAACAAAAATGCTGAACACGACAGACAGGTCTACGAATATCTAGATGCACCACTGCAAATGAGCCTACCACTAAAAAGTGCTAGCCCCAACGAAGTTTGGAGAGAAATCCAAAAGTTACAAGGGGGGAAAGCACCAGGCTATGATTTGATCGACGCGCAACTGCTCAAACAGCTGCCTAGGAAGGGCATCAATCATATCGCGGCCCTCTACAACGCCTGCCTAAGACTGGCAAATTACCCGGCTCAGTGGAAAATTGCACAGATCATAATGATACCGAAACCAGGAAAACCTCTACACGATGCAAGCTCCTACAGACCAATAAGCCTATTGCCGGTGCTGGGTAAAGTATTAGAAAAAATATTGCTGAACAGGATGCGCCCCTATCTACCAGAAGTCATCCCTTTACACCAGTTTGGCTTCCGAGAGCAGCATGGAACTATAGAGCAGATTCACCGTATTACGGATACAATAAGTCGTGCACTGGAATGCAAACAGTTCTGCTCTGCTGTCTTTCTCGATATTAGTCAGGCGTTCGACAAAGTTTGGCATGAGGGACTTCTTTTCAAAATTAAAACGTTACTGCCTCACTCTTTGTATCCGATTCTACGATCGTACCTACACAGTAGATACTTTGAGGTGAAATGTGGTAACGAAGTAACCTCTTTAAATGCAATTCTCTCAGGAGTACCACAAGGAAGTATATTGGGACCAATTCTATATTTGCTTTTCACTGCAGACATTCCTACGCACGCTGATACTATAACTTCCACCTATGCGGATGATACAGCCCTTTTGTCGGTAGACGTGGATCCCGCTATAGCAACAGATAAAATACAAACACACATACATAAAGTGGAAAAGTGGCTGGATAAATGGCGTATCAAAGTCAATCAAGGAAAATCTGTTCATGTAACCTTTACCCTAAGAAGGCAAACTTGCCCACCATTAAAGCTTTTTGATGAAGTGGTCCCTCAGGCTGAAGATGTCAAATATTTGGGTATGCATCTTGATCGAAGACTCACCTGGAGAAAACATATTTGGACCAAGCGTAAACAGCTGGATATGAAAGTCAGATCAATGTACTGGCTGATAGGACGTAAATCAAGTCTGTCATATGAAAGCAAGATAGCTATTTACAAGACCATCCTCAAACCAATTTGGACTTACGGCATCCAGCTGTGGGGTACTGCTAGTAATAGCAATATAGAGATTCTGGAAAGATTCCAGAGCAAAACACTGAGAGCCATGTTAGATATACCTTATTATATAAGTAACAAATATATATACGAAGACCTTAAAATCGCTACCATCAAACAGGAGATCGCTAGATATGGTGAAAGCTATCAGACGAGATTGTCAACACACGTCAATGAACTTGCATCCAAATTGGAGGGCACGGGAAGTGTTACATATTCCCGATTAAAACGACATAGTGTTCCTACACTAACAATAAGATTTGAGGACACCAAATGAAAGGGATTTGATGGTGATCCCATCAGATAGCATGCTAGGCTCCAGAAACTTTTCATCTGAATGGCTTATTGTGTTTACACAGAACGCCACGTTACAGTAGGAGAAAAAAAAAAAAAAAAAAAAAAAAAACTAAACACAAGATTAAACGAAATAAATTGAGTAAAATGATCAATTAAATGCATGGTTGGGTTGCCGAGCCGCTTTCTATTTCACTGAATGTCGTGGGTTCAAATCCCACGTGAGAAAACACTTTATGTGATTCACAAATTGTTGCTCTGAGTCTGGGTGTTCTTTATGTCCGTTTTATCTATGTTCGTAAACACTCCCGCGGGACAGGATTTATATTCCTAATGCGGAAATTGTATTTTTTTAACAAATAAAAACAATTTATTTAATATTAGTAATATATATTTTTGGACATCTTACACACAACGCCAATTACTCCCAATCTAAGCAGAGCTTGTATAATGGGTACTAGAAAACTGATATAAATACAAAAACATACTTTTATATAATGAATACATACATATTACATAATATAGAAACACAAAAAATTTTAAAACAAATATTTGTGAATCACACAAACATTTGGTCCGACCCTGGGCATCGAACCCGATACCTCAAGTATAGTAGTCGCAGCTACCACTGCGTCACCGAGTCAGTCAAATGTTTGTTAAGTCCCCCTCGAGATAGGATTTATCTTCCTAATGCGGTTGTCGTTATTTAACAAAAAAAAAAACAATTATAGTAAGGAATATTCTAGAATTAATCATCTTCTAGAAGGAATATGCTACTTCCTTTATATCTCGAACAAGTACGACCGTCTGTATCCTACATTTTTCACTTTATCCTTAATGCTTTGAAGGTCATTGCCCCATGATGAACCGGTATACAGGCAAGACAGTATTCATCTTTATATATTGTTTGGATCTCATTGATCATTGGTTACCGAGTAGGATAACAATTTTGTTATCTCAAATAATGCCCCTCTTGCCAAGTTGAAAACGTTCTTCGTTTTCTGTCCAATTCATTATTCAATTTCTCTATTTTCTTTATTCATTGGCTAATGTTTTGTTCTGATCATTGACTGAGTGTCATGTCCCATCACATGTCACATATGCAATTTGGCTAGAGGGGCATTATTTGAGATAACTAAATTGTTCAAGAAATGGTCATAGATAACCTGCCCCCTAGCTTCTAGCACCGAAATTCCGAAACAAATATTTGCAGAAACTTGGTCCGACCCAGGATGTGAACCCAAGACCTTTAAAGCACAGCAATTGCAAACACTACCACCGCTCCACTTGCAGATTGCGTAACCAACGTGCCTCGAAGAGCACTTTAAACAGTCAATTCCGTTTACCTTAAGGAAATCTGAAGCAAACTACCTGTTCGAAACTCAAAAAAAGTAAGCTAAAAGTGTTTTTGAAATTCCATGTCGAACTTTGACACACAACATCATTTAGTCTTAAAGTAAGCAGAGCTTGTTCTATGGATACTAAATAATTAATAAAAATACATATTTTACATAGAAAACCCTTAAACTCCGAAACAAATATTTTGCAGATCATAGAAACATTTGCTTGCCATGTTGGTATAGCGGGTTCGATTCCTGGGTCGGTCCAAATGTTTGTGTGATCCGCAAATGTTTGTTTCGGAGTCTGGGTGTTTTCTATGCATACATACGTATATATTTACAAAAAAAGTATGTTAATGTATTTTTATCAGTTGTCTAGTAGCCATAACTTGTATTATGGCTACTATGCTTAGTTTGGGATGAGATGACGTTGTATGTAACATGTCCAAAATATTTATGTATTTTTTTTTTTATATATTTAAACATTTTGTGCTACACGGGAATCTATCCGCATACGCTAACCACTAGACCAACAAGGCAGTCAAATGACTCGAATTCGATGACATGCCAGACTCGAACCGACTAAAACAGCACGCAGTCTTGGGAAGAGAAGCCGAGGAACCAGGTGTGACCTCGAAAGCGAATACCTGAAAACCCGACGTACCTATGACCACATTTAAGTAAATGAATAAACATACACATATCAATAAATAAATATTTCGGACATCTTACACACAACGTTATCTAGTCCCAAATTAAGCACAGCTTGTGTTATGGGTACTAAACAACTGATATAAATACATAAACATACTTTTTTTGTAAATACATACATATTAAACATATATACATAGTCAAGTTTGAAAAGCCGTAGTCACGCGTTGCTTAAGGGCCAAAAAGTGCTCTTGGATTTTTCTTAGGAAATTCCTAATAGCAGCCCGGAGTTTGGAAGTTTAGTGTTTATTCACGCCCGTGCCTCGGAGAGCACGTAAAGCCGTCGGTCCCGGTTGTCATGAACATCTATGGCAATCGTTATTGGGAAGTCAGTGCTCTCAAATTTACTGACAATTAGTTCAACCTTCGAATTTCAGTTCTCCTTTAGGGTTGCGGAGGTCCGATGCCAGTTGCTCCGTAGAAAAACTGATATTCAGGTAAAACCGGTTGAACTAGTAGCCGACCCCAAATAATATTGGGAATCAGGGTAGGAAGAAGTGTGACTACGGGTTTTCAGACTTGAATACGTGTATCTGTGCACACTGATAATTGTGAACGAGTACTATGTACTATGTACAGGCAGAGTAGTCACTTTGGTAGGCTTACATATAAAAATAAAGTTGTATAAATCTTGTTTCATTCTTTTCATCTTTATTTATTGTCGTAATTGGGTTTTAATTTTTACATTTTTTGATTAGTTTCATTATTTTGTTATCCTTATTTTAGTTATTAGTGATTTATATTTTTTACATATATCGACAACGCAAATCAAGATTTCTTTTATTTATACCTTTTACGATTGCCCATGTTTAGAATGTTTTTTTTTTTAATTTTTGTGTTTCAAAATTAGGTACTATTTTTACTATTTTATATTGTTGTTATAAACGTCAAATTTTGTGAGTATGTATATATGTATCTTTCACGCAAAAACTAAAGAACGGATTTGGATGAAACTTTACAGTAATATAGCTTATATATCAGAATAACACATAGGCTACTTTTTACTGCAATAATCGCGATACGGGCGGAGCCTCGGGCGAAAGCTAGTTCATTAATAATGATGTACACAAAAATTGTAAATATGTTTATTTTAAAGAGTACCCAAGTAACTAACGAACAAAAAAAACAGTCAAATGAGAGATATGGTCATTTTCCCCATCTTCAACAACCCATAACGTCCCACTGCTGGTCTCGGCTCTCCTCCCAGGGGAGGGTTAAGGCCATAAGTCCCCACGCTGGCTGAGTATGGGTTGGGGACTGACAAAACACGTTGTTTCCACGTAATCTACCGTTGGATGTTTTTAAACCGCCTGTAGGCCTCCAACTAAGCTTCACAACTATTATCTTATGATAACAACCGGGACCGACTACCTCCGAGACACAGAAATGCTCATAATACAAACATATCATATTTATTTGTGATACAAACGGTCACCCATCTATGTATTGACCGTGCCGTCGTTGCTTACCTTCGGTGATCGTTTGCAATCACCTCGGCTATGAGCACTGCGTTCGTTTAAACTAACGTCTTCAAGTTCAAAGGACCACTTGGAGCGACTTTGGTAACAATTAGTGATATTTTCGTTTTTACCGACCTTTGGGGGATACCTAAGAGTTTAGATACATTAGGGGACTCCTAGTAAGAAGACGTTTTAATTATAGTATTTGAATACGGCACTAAACTCTTGCTTCTAAGATTTTAAATGACGAAAAAAGTAGAAAGTTCTAAATGAAGAAATTGTCATTCTTTTCAATTAACAATAGCTTCTGAACAAAAGCCGGTATTTGCATTTCGCATTCACCAAATAGTGTTAGATCCTTTCAGTCTTTCAAGGTGAAGGAAGTATGAGGAGTCACCTTCCTTTCGAGGGTATACCTGGTTTCTCAGCTCATAGTACCCAAGACGACGTGCGGTTTTTTCGGTTCGAGTCCGACATGGCCACCAACTGGTGGTATTAATGGGTATTTCCGCACGAACAAAAATGGAGTCACCTTCACCAAAAAACCATAAATAATTTAACAACAAAACAGATTTATTAATGTTTTATCGTTCATAAAACGTCAATGAAATCCTTACTAATATCATAAATGCGAATGGAACTCTGTTTGTTTGTCCGACTTCCACGACAAAAGTGATGAAACGATTTAAATGGAATTTGTCACACATAGACTGCCTCGTTGGTAGTGATTAGAGTATGCGAATGCTGATCAAGAGGTTGATTCCCGGGTCGGACCAAAATGTTTATGTGATCCGCAAAATATTTGTTTCGGAGTTTGGGTGTTTTCTATGTATAATATGTATGTATTTACAAAAAAAAGGATGTATATGTATTTATATCAGTTGTTTAGTACCCATAATACAAGCTCTGCTTGGTTTAGGGACTAGATGGCGTTGTGTGTTAATTTTCCGAAATATTTATTTATTTATTTATTATTATATAGACTAGACCCTGAAAAAGATGCCTAAAACAATGTAACCAAAAATTGTAAAATCTATGTTGAATAAGAGTGTCCATGGAGTTTCTTGTCTGTTCTTCTCCATAGGATCTACGAATTGGAACAGACAATTAGCTTCACGACTGACAACTGAACTGACTGACTACTTGACGTTTCAAAAGTGTCGTTGTATTGGTGCATTTGAAATAAAAATGGTTTGAATTGATTTGATTTGAAGACAGGCTTATTTTTACCGCGTAACAGACATACACGCGGGTAGAGCCGCGGGCGAAAGTTAGTATTTTATAAATATGTACATTTCTTATTAAAGTGAGCTTTTATTGCACTGAGTTTTTATTTTTGTAATCATGTGTCATAATTGAATGTATAATTATGTAGTAACATTATTGATACATAATTTAGTGACAGACATATAAGTACACACACACACACACGTAGAGAATAATGATACTTATATTATATTAAGATATATTAAAGCAAATTGACTATAATAATATATTTCCGTTTAGCCATACGGAATACTACAAAAACCCTAAGTGTAGTGTAACCATATTTAGGTTACTTTTTACGATCAGTATTGTATCTATTTATCTGCCTCGTTGGTCTAGTGGTTAGCGTATGCGACTGCTAATCAAGAGGTCTCGGGTTCAAATCCCGGGTCGGGCGAAAAAGTGTTTTTGGGATTTTCTTAGGAAATTCCTAATAGCTGCCCGGAGTTTTGAAGTTTGGCGGTGATTCACGCCCGTGCCTCGGAGAGCACGTAAAGCCGTCGGTCCCGGTTGTCATGAACATCGTATGGCAATCGTTATTGGGAAGTCTGTGCCCTCAAATATACTGACAACTAGTTCAATCTTCGAATTTCAGTTCTCCCTTAGGGTTGCGGAGGTCTGATGCCAGTCGCTCCGTGGAAAAACTGAAATTCAGGTAAAACCGGTTGAACTAGTAGCCGACCCCAAATAAACTTGGGAATAAAGCTAGGAAGAAGAAGATTGTATCTATTTATCCTACTAAGGAACCATGAAGTTTAATTTTGTACATATTACTACTTTTTTCTTCTCTCTCTCTACTTCTGAAATTATAACAAACATTGAAATTGTATTAAGGCCATACGTCCTCACGCTCTTCAAGTGCTGGTTGGGGACTAGCAAGACACGTTGTGGCTACGTAATCTTGCTTTTGGATTTTTTTAATCCCTCAAACTAAACTTCCCGACTGTTCTTATGACCGAATCTTACTATAATATGCAGGACTAACTGCTTAACGTGACCTCCGAATAACGGAAACGCTCATAGCATTTCATGCCATAAACGGTTACCATCTAGGTACTAAATGTTGTTGCTTACCTTCAGTGATTGTTTCCAATACCCTAAGGTCACTTGGATGTAAGCGTTTTAGAACAATAGCACTCTAAAAGAAATGAGACTAAAAGAAACCCTTCAGCAACAACCAACAACCTTCCCAAAGCAAAAGAAAACATATGGTGTAAATGGTTCCCTCTCTCGAATTTCGTCCCCTTAGTAGAAAAACTACCTCCAGTAGATAAACTATCGTATCCAACCTGGAAGGCTCTTAATAGGCTGCGTACCCAGTTTGGCAGATCTAAGGACAATCTGACAAGGTGAAGATTTTTAGACCCAAGCGCAAAAAAATGCGACTGTGGCGCGTCACCACAGACAATGGGCCATTTATTGACATGACCCGCGAGCCCAGATTCGTGTACGCTTGACGACCTGCATCAGGCAAGGCCAAACGCAATCCGCAAAACGCAAGTTGCCGAGCACTGAGCCAAAACCGTGTAAAGTGTTGCCATTGACACGATAAGAAGAAGAAGCAACTCGTCTGACCAACCCGTTATAGTAGGCCTCCTGTTTAAGAAGAACCTGTATCCAGCCAGTAGTAAAGCCATAGAGAGAACGAACCGAAGATAGTAGCCATATTGTCTTTTTCCATTACAAAACAGTATGTTTTTTGTGGGGGAAACCATCATACACATTTTAGACACATTCAAAAAGAATTGCTTGTCACTATATGAACTCACAAATATCACACACACATAATCACATTGTGTGTCATAAAAGTGTGAAGTATATACCCATTTGGGTAATACTTTGACAGAGAGGAAAGCCTGCATATGGTAAATCCCAAGGTTTTTGATGAAATTGTTTATAAAAAACTGTACTTACACCTCGACAGCGATATAAATAAATATTTTCGGACATTGTGTGTAAGATACGCACAATGTCATCTAGTCCCCGAACTAAGTAGAGTATTATATGTGACAACTGATATAAATACACAAACATACTTTTTTTGTAAATACATACATATTTTACATAGAAAACACCCAGGCTATGAAACAAAGATTTGTGGATCATGCAAACATTTGGTAAGGCCCGGGAATCGAACCGAGTCCTCTTGATCAACAGCCGCATACGCTAACCACTAGATAAACAAAGCAGTCAATAAATTAGAGATTAACTAAGTAAGACCCTTATATTGTTTTCCTCAAGTGATCTTTAAGTTGGTTTTATTGATTCTTTGATAAATATACCTCGCGTCGGGTATCCGCATCAGTTGTTGAGACGTGGTCAAGTGAGAAACAGCTCCAAAGTTGTTGTTCAGTTACTGTTTCAGACATACTTGAAATTTCTATTTTGATAGTTTTATGGAATTGTGAACGAACTGATTTTTGGATTCAAGGTATGTATTGAATAATTTTTAGTTTTATAGGTTTTCAACTAAAATATGATTTATGATGTTAAGTATAAATTTGCGAATTGCTTATTTAATACTAATAATTTTAACAAAAAGGAACCGACTTTAAAGAAAAACTATTCCGAGTACCCAAATCGTGACAATTGTGCCTATGATATTTGAGGAGTTCCCTCGATTTCCTTGGGATCCCATTATCAGATCCCAATATGGTGACGATAGGACCACCTGTATGCTACGCCCATTCCAATGCAAAAAGATTTTTTTAAATCGGTTCATAAACCGATTGAAGAAAGATTTAAGAAAGAAAGAAAATAAAACCGACGAAATTATCGCTGAACATACATAAAAAAAAAAGATTCCGACGAATTGAGAACCTCCTCTTTTTTTTTTGAAGTCAGTTGAAAAATTGTTTTTACACTAAAAGACATACAAATAACTTAAAATAAATAACTCATAAACAAATAAGATGAAAATACAAATTACAAATTTTTCATTTCATCTTAATATTTAAAAAACTTTAGAATCATTATTACCAAATATACTAATAATTATATTTTTAAAATGTTATTCCGGATTCCATTTTTGTCTGTCTGTGGTATCGTATCTCCCAAACAGATGAAACGACTTTTGTTTCATAGATAATCATAAAGTTATTCCGTACATCCCTAGGAAGTGTCTCCTTTTTTAAACCTCATAGCGATGAATCTAGCTTAACGACATAAAATCACAACAAATAAATATAATAATAATAAATTACTTTATTGTACACCAGATCAATTACAACAATAAATAAATATTGCCACAAAAATGAATGACCTTAACTTTCGGTTTTTACTTTATTTTCTTTTTTGAAGGTTAACTAATGTTAGTGCATAAGAAAATGTGTGTACAATAAAGAATAAATAAATAACAATATCTTATATTGGGAGGTACAAGCGGCGGTCTTATCGCTCAAACGCAATCTCTTACAGGCAACCATGGAATGAAATGGTAACATGGGATGGAAAGTGTGGGGTAGTATCTGGTGCTGTGATAAAGGGATAGAGAAATAGTAAATACATATATATAAATAAACATATTTACACAACAAACATAGAAATAAATGTGTTATATTCTGTACATACATTTATGGATTATTTTGACTTGTTGGTTACACGTCATTGAAGTCTCCGTAGTATTGTCTTACCTTTCTTTTGAAAACGATGAGTGTTTGCGCACGTAAATATATACCTAAATATACTCACTATTGTATTCGAATAGTTCATTTTTTACACGCTTTATATTAGCTTCACCTGTGTTTGTTTGTAACCGACTCCTTTGGGTGCGATTTTGACCCACACAAAACGTGGGGTGCTTTCTGACAATATTTCAATAACGTCGCCCTACGCTTTTTACATTGAAATTATTTTCTATTTTTAGGTCAAAAGCCTATTTGTTTAGTTTTTAAAACTAATCTTTTAGAAAAATACTAATTTGTTTAAAGATTTTTTATTTTATTTTTTCATATTAGTGTATTGTCATCGGTCCCCGCTAAATCTACAAAGTTTGAACGAAATCTGGCTGTTTAAAGTTGAGTCAAAATCGCACCCAAAGGAGTTGGTTACAAACAAACAAACATACAGGTGAAGCTAATAAAAAGCGTGTAAAAACCATTTAATATTTTACAATTCTATTCTTGAAATAATACCAAAGATGATATACCTCCGATTCCTAATTACTACAAATATTTAAAGGTGTCTGGGGGGGATGATTGGCCCTTCGGATTGGTCTGGCCGCATACAAAGGGTCTTAAAATAGTAGTAGTACAAAAGTAGTAGTAGTACTTAGATAATATGTATAAAATTTAGGTTTGCTACTATAACGTAGTTTACTTAATTTTTTCACAACTTTAAAGACGTCTGGCAGAAATAATAGCCCTCGGAAAGTGTCTGGCAGTAATGAATTTTAATTTTAAATAATATTCTTGATAAAATATGTAAATACTAGCTTTGCACCTTTAACGTAGGTAAGTAAGGTTTTTATCCATCTGTACTTCGCGCTATCTCAGAAACGGCCCCGCTTTCAAGCTAATGGGTACACATACATCTTAACAAGACATTGTACTAATAATCCTGAAAATTTCAGCTTTGCACAAATGACGTAGGTCTGGCGGCTCTGGGCTCTTGGTCCATTAAATTCGAAGATTGAACTAGTTGTTAGTATATTTGAGGGCACTATCTATACACAATATACATGAAATAAGAATTATCATGCTTTAAATTTACCATTCAATCCTCGAATTTCAGTTCTCCCTTGTTGTTGTTGAGTTGCGGAAGTCCGACGACAGCCGCTCAGTGGAAAAACCGACCCCACATAAACTTGGGAATAACGGTTAGGAAGATGATGATGCTGTAAAAAAAAAACAAGTTTCTGAAAGAAATATTTAAAATAAATAAACATTCCATTTTTTTTTGTAATGTTTCGTTATTTTCAACATTCACAAGTGTAAGCATTTGCCGTTTTTATTCATTAGTGGTAAATGTTGAATAAATTACTCGGTCTAAATGAATCTCATAATTATAGTTTTTCAACTAAATTTTTATTACAATTTAAAAGTACTTGTTTACTTACGTAATATTCGTGTGAATTTTTTTTTATCTTCGAGGGAATAATTTTAACAAATGTATAAAAACTCCATACGACTTTGTAAGGGTTACATCTACATTATATTTACCGAAACCTGAAACCTGTATAATAATAACTGTCTTTAAATCGATTAATTTTTCATAGAAATGGTTTATTTTACAAAATAAATTAATATTAAATAAATGTGTTCTTTAAAGCTAGGACTATTGATTCAAGAATAATACATTTTTATTATAACAAGGAGACATATAACATTTTATTAAAAACCAAGAAACATATTTAAAACTTATACTAAAAGAGTATTTTGAACTGCGTAGTTAAATTTTTGGTTTTAAATGTAAAAAAATATTTATAAAACTATTTATTTAAAATCTTCATGATGAACATGTCATGTTCATCAGTGGACTATATTTACACGCAGTAACTGCTTCAATGGCGCAGTGAAATAGCAACGAAGACGCTGTCAGTACTTAGATGAGTGACCATTTATGGCATGATATGCTATGAGCCGTCCGTGTGGTGACGGATTAAAAATACAAAGTGTCACCACCCCTTTTCATTCCATGGGTGTCGTAAGAGGCGACTAAAGGAACAAAATAAGCAGCTAACATCACTGTCAAGAGAAGGAAAACTTAAAACAAACCCTTTACCAACCCGTCTGGCCAGCGTGGTATAGTAGGCCAAAACCTCCTTATAAAGGAGAGGCCTATGTCCAGCAGTGGACTATTAAAGGCTGTTGATGATGATTGATGATGCTATGAGCGTTTCCGTGATCACGTTAAGCAGTCGGTCCCTGTTGCTATTATAGGTCGCGAAGCTTAGTTGAAGGTCTTCGAGCGGCTTAAAAAACATTCAACGGCAAGAATACGTTACCACAACGTGTCTTGCCAGTCCGCAACCCGCAAATTATCAGCCTTAACCCTCTCCTTAGTGGAGACCGGAGACCAGCAGTGGGACGTTATGGGTTGTTGGTGGTGATTGGTGAAGTAGAAGAAGAACGATCCAACACTCCACTCCACCAGTAGGCCACACAATAAGTAAGTTGATACAAGCGATTATTTCAGTAAATAAGACGAGTGTTATTATATTACGAATTATCTACAAAAATCTTTTAGACTAAGTTCATTGACTTTACAGTATTAAAAACGTAATTTTGCGATGAACATTAGCAGTTTATTTTTCCAATTGTATTAAAAAATAAACCATTACATAGAGTCAGAATTATTTCACAAGTAAACTTTTTAATTCATGAAAAAGTTTAAAGTTTCTTAATATTACATCCTAATATATTATATTATGGATAAATGTAAGAAATATAATACGTTTTAATATTATCTTCATGTTATATGAATAATTCAAGATATTTTTGTGTGAAACTCAAATGTAATTATATGTCTGTTATTATTGTTAATATATTTACATATTTTTTTAATGTTAATTAATTATTTTGGACATCTTTCACACAACGTCATCTAGTCCCAAACTAAGCAGAGCTTGTGTTTTTTTTTGTATATACCATACATATTATACATAGAAGAACACCCAGACTCCGAAACAAATATTTGTGAATCACACAAATATTTGGTCTGACTCGGGAATCGAGCCTGAGACCTCTTGATCAGCAGCCGCATACGCTAACCACTAGACCAACAGTGCAGTATGATGTTGTGTTCCTCACTGATTCCGATCATGGCTGCCAGTCTCAACGGAGACCAGCCAACTATGCACCAGATATTAAAGTACACAAATGTGTGCACATTCCCCGGTGCACTGTCTGTACCTTCACCCCGGACGGGGACGGTTATCCGAAACGACTTAGGAGAGATCTCTCCGAGACACCGAGCTTAAGACCCCAAACTTAAAAACTCTGCGCGTTAATAAGCATTTCTATAATCAGATAATCTCACTGACACTATTTCTTCCGACCTAGGAATCGAACTGCAGTCTTATAGGCTACCTGCTGGATCGACGAGGCATTCCAGCATGTTGAAAAATATATGGACATGTTATAGTATCAATTGTAAAATTGTTTTACAAAATAATTTATTCTTCTTCCTAGCCCTATTCGCAATATTATTTGGGGTCAGCTACTAGTTCAACCGGTTTTACCGGAATATCAGTTTTTCCACGGAGCGACTGGCATCGGACCTCTGCAACCTTAAGGGAGAACTGAAATTCGAAGGTTGAACAAGTTCTCAATGGCTAGACCTATGTCAATGCTCACTGTGTTATTAGAGTAGTATCCGCCCCGAACAGCAGACATCCTCCTAGCCTTATTCCCAAGTTTATTTGGGGTCGCCTACTAGTTCAACCAGTTTTACCTGAATTTCAGTTTTTCCACGCAACCCTAAGGGAGAACTGAAATTCGAAGATTGAACTAGTTGTCAGTAAATTTTAGGGCACTGACTTCCCCATAACGATTGCCATAGATGTTCATGACAACCGGGACCGACGGCTTTACGTGCTCTCCGAGGCACGGGCGTTAATCACCGCCAAACTTCCAAACTCCGGGCAGCTATTAGGGATTTCCTATGAAAATCCCAAAAACACTTTTTGGCCCGACCCGGGATTTGAACCCGAGACCTCTTGATTAGCAGTCGCATACGCTGACCACTAGACCAACAGAATGCTGATAAAATTCTCGGCGAAATTCACTTTTCACACAAAAACTACTTGACAAATTGACTTGGGATAGTACTTTTATCGAGAAAGGCTATATTATGCTTTAAAACTTAAATTAATAGACGGCAAGCATTGATGAAAAATGTTGCAGCAATGAAAAAAAAAATTCTTCTAACAGACTTTAAGATATTAGATACCTAGAGAATAAAAATCTTTAAATTTCAACGATTGTGTATATATTATGTTAATTATGATATTTAAATAATACATAAATTCTAAATATTTTCATTTCATTAAAATTTTAAACGTCTAACTCACTAACTCGTTTTAATTTTTTTTTACTTATTGTTTCACGTTTTCATTGTTTCATAAAGATATGTAATTATAAACGATCTGAATTGACGTAAAACATAATATTTATTGTCTTTTTTGCCAGTTTAAACTTGTTGAAAATAAGAAAATAATTTATTCTGCGTCAATTATCATCATCTTCCTAGCCTTTATTCCTAAGTTTATTTGGGGTCGGCTACTAGTTTTTAGGTTTTAGTTTAGGTTTTAACTGAATTTAAGTTTTTCCACGGAGCGACTGGCATCGGACCTCCGCAACCCTAAAGGGAGATCTGAAATTCGAAGATGGAACTAGTTGTCAGTATATTTGAGGATACTGACTTCCCGATAATGGCTTTACGTGCTCTCCGAGGCACGGGCGTTAATCACCGCCAAACTTCCAAACTCCGGGCAGCTATTAGGAATTTCCTTAGAAAAACCCAAAAAAACTTTTCATATTCAAAAGAATTTTAACGAATATAAAAACTGTATCTAGTTGTAATACAAGTTAGGTTGTTGAAAACGTCTCTGAATATTGAAATCTACTGTTAATATTCTTGATTTATTACTCGTAACTACCCTCTGAAGAATCTAGCCCTCTCCTTAGAGAAGGAAACCCCCTTTTTTAGGGTTCCGAAGTCCATCCGTCCGTCCGTCCGTCCTCAACTTACCGTCCAAACGGTAAGTGCTAGAAAGATGAAACTTTGCATGAATATATGTTGTAGTTACGTCGAAAAAGTGCTGCAATAAAATTATGAAAAATATTTTTATTTGGGGTACCTCTCCTACACGTAAAGTGGGAATGATTTTTTTTTCTCGCGGCTTTTCCATCGTGTGGGATATCATTAGATAGGTCTTTATATTAAAAAGTCTTTATAATAAAGAGTTTCTGAGGGGAGTATTTGATTAAAATATCCGTTTGCGAGAAATTCCACTTTAAAGGGCGCTTTTTTGTAAAAACAGGGCGTGCCCCCTCCTGTAAAAGCTAAACGGCTGGTTCGAAAATCTGGAAAAATTCGTGATGGTGGTCCTTATAATGAAATTTAAAGGAAAACTATAACGGATTAGATGACTTTGTTAGTTCAGGAGTTATAGACGCTTAACTTGTAAAATGCGCTCACTTGGAAAACGTCATACAAAATTAACGTATTAATACGTAAACATATCAATTATCTATTGGATACGATTTTAAATCCACGTACCATTATGGGTGACTGAGGAACCTTATCCTGTGCTTGGCCTTGGCACTTGGCCGATTTTATAGATACAATTTTCTATATTTGCATGTCATTTATGAAAGAACATGAAATGTCAGAAATAATGTACAAGGGGCAGCGTTATTGCCAAAAGCAATCTATTTCAGGTAATCTTCCAAAAATATACAACGCCGTAGGGCGGAGCTAGTGTAAAAAAAATACCCAGAGAATACCCAGACCCGGTTCCAGAGAACGGCTGGACCGATTTCGACAGGACCTTCACTGGAAGATAGCTGATGATTTAAGGAGTAACTTAGGGTACTTTTTTTATACTAGCTTCGTCCTACGGCGTTGCCCGCGGTTACAACAACAAACGCGGGTAACACCTCGGGCTCAGGTAGTATGAATTAAAATCGTTAATTCAGTGAATAGCTATGAAAATATTCTTGTTAATTAAATGCATGATTTGAGTGTTAACAGGCATTTCAGCCAATATCGTTGTGAATTATAATAAGCTATGTTCTTCATTGTTATTTGTAAACACTTACTTTTGTCCGCGACTCTGACCGCGTAATTGTGTCGGTTATCGGGACAAAAGTAGCCTATGTAAGTCTTTAAGGTCCAAACGATCTCTATACCTACAGAAATTTATCTAAATCTTCATCGGTTTAAACGTGAAAACGTGACTAACAGATAGACTGACATATAGACAGAGAATTATATGTATATATTATGGATTGTGGCGACTTCCACATACAGCGCAAGCGAATATCATACAACAGCGCCATCTACCGAACATACATTGAACTACAAAGAAAACACATAACGATATCAAAATCAAAATCAAAGCATTTATTTCAAGTAGGCCAGTTACAGGCCTATACGGAGTAATTGATCTATACGAAGTAACTACTAATCCTGAATCGCGAAAGAGACATTCTCGCGCGAGAATGCCAATCGGCGCCGATTAGCATATATACAACATCCCAACATCCAATCAATCAGCAGTGGCCCACCAGGCATGATCACCTCGTCTGGTTGGAGGATCCTCCCTTTGTGTTGGAGGAACACGATACCCGCTCCTCTACATGGATAATTAAAACGGACAGTACAGGTAAATTAGCTTGGAGAAATTTTTGCGTTTGTAGTAGTGTATGGTCACGTGGCACCTGCGGACAGCGTAAACTGGTTTATTCTGGTTTGTGCGTGTTTCCACTTTCCACTATCAAGTGACAATTTTTTGCTTTAGATTGAAATATCTCGAAAACGGTGCGTCCTAGGCCAAAAATAACAAAAGTTTTGACCCCCCCGTAGACCCCCCGGAGTTTCAAAAACCTAGATGAAAGGGGGAAAAAAAAATTAATATATCGGTCTCTCCTCTTTGAAGTTTCACTTCTATCGTTTGTGAATCGCACACACACCTTTTTTTGATGTGAAACATCTATAGGCGCACGTATGTGAAATATAGGCGCACGTAAAATAGATTTCTGGCCTGGCGACTGGCGACGCGTCGCCACGGCACGCTATACGATGGTATATATATACAGTCTATATGCAGTAGTGTGTACTGTACTATTTTAATAATTAGTAATATTTTATTTTATCATTATGACATATTTAGTTCCTATTACAATATGTTCTTTTCTGCATATTACTTTTACAAAATAATGGCGATGTTTCACATCTGCCAGGCGTCCCGTGACGGCTCACATTTTTTTTTATAAAGTCAAAACCTTTTTCTTTAAAATAAAAACTTGTTTTTATTGAAAACAAAAATCAAAATGTTGCTAGGGATAAGTATAAAATTAAATAGTAATGTTAGGATATCAAAACATTTTTGTATAGGCCAGAACGATATAGTGGAAACGCGCTCTAAGATCTGAGTAATATACACACCACTACATATGCAAAAATTTCTCGAGAATAATTTCACTGTATCCATACAATTAAAAAAAATTAAGTCTGTAATATTTACTTACTTTCGCTAGCGGCTCCACCCGCGTATATGAAGGTTATCGCGGTAATAAGTAATATGAAAAGCCTATATCCTTTCTTAGTCTCCAGACTATCGGTGCACCAAAATTCCTTTAAATTGGTTCAGTAGTTTTGGTAGGCAGACGGACAGAGTTACCTACGCATTTATAATATTAGTAAGATTATGGATAAGGATTTATCGTCCAATTGCCAGGTTGGTCTAGCGGTTAGGCATATACAACAGTTGATAAAGAGGCCTCGGTTACAAATCCCAGGTCGATCTAACATTATTGATGGGTTTTCCAAAAAATCTTAAAATCCGTGTGGTGACGGATTAAGAATACAGAGTGTCACCACCCCTATTCATCCCGCGGGTGTCGTAAAAGGCGACTAAGGGATAAACTACGCAAGACAACATCAATGCAAAGAGAAGGAAAACTTGAAACCATCCCTATACCAATCCGTTTGGCCAGCGTGGTATAGTAGGCCAATAAATCCTTCTAAGGAGAGGCCTATGTCCAGCAGTGGACTGTTGAAGGTTGTTGATGATGATGATGACTTAAAAGCCTGGAGTATGGAAGTTTGGCGACTCACGCCCGTATGACCGAGTTAATCCCTCTGTCCCGGTAGTTATGAACATCTATTATACATCTATTTACAAATATATATGTAAGTCCATCCCGGTCACATTATTTCTCCACTTCGCTGGAATGCGACGCTATACCTCTCACCTCCCTACGCCCTCCCCGAGGTTACACAGCACTATCGTTTCCCTCAGCCCTCCTAACCAACATCTGTGCTCTCTATCAAACTTGCACCTTAGAAAACGGAGCACATTTGTGTGGGCTAAAATGAAACTAGTTTGCTACCTTCATAGGTCATAGTCACCATCCTCATTGTGAGGGTAGGCAATGCAGCATGGTGACCCATACCATGGCGGCCTGGTCAGTTGTTTAGCCCCCGGTCTCACATTCACCAACGAAATACGACAGAAAGAATGCTGTCGGTAAAAGGATTGTCTTCTGTGTGATTCAAACGAGTCAACCAGGTTACCTTTACAAACTGCTATTTTTTTTATATTTTCGGACACACTTATTAAAAATCAAACTAATATATTATACATAATGCGTACATTATAATTCTATTATGACATGTGAAGGCCTAATTCCGAATATTATTTTATTTTAATATGTAGAAACAAGTCTTAAAATTATCAAAAAAGCCAAGACACGAACTCATGAAGAACAAAAAGATTCTAAAATATATATTTATATAATAACTTGCTGAATCAGACGGTGTTACCCGCGATTGTTATAAAAAGTCAAAATCGGTACAGCCGTTCAAGAGATTATCTATAACAAACAGACAGGCAGACAAAACATGTTTAAAATTGCTTTTTAGGGTTCCGTAGCCAAATGGCAAAAAACGGAACCCTTATAGATTCGTCAAGTCTGTCTGTCTGTCTGTCCGTCCGTATGTCACAGCCAATTATTTCCGAAACTATAAGAGCTATACTGTTGAAATTTGATCAGTCGATGTATTCTGTGAACCGCATTAAGATTTTTACATAAAAAAAGAAAAAAAACAATACATTTTGGGGGTCTCCATACTTGGAACTGAGACTCAAAAATTTTTTTTTCATCAAACCTATACATCTATGGATAGGTGTTCAAAAATGATGTTGAGGTTTCTAATATCATTTTCATCTAAACTGAATAGTTTGCGCGAGAGACACTTCCAAAGTGGAAACATGTGTGTCCCCCCCCCTCTAACTTCTAAAATAAGAGAGTGATAAAACTAAAAAAAATATATGTTGTACATTAACATGCAAACTACCAACGAAAATTGGTTTGAACGAGATCTAGTGAGTAGTTTTTTTTTTAATCCCTACTTAATATTATAAATGCGAAAGTACCTCTGTCTGTCTGTCTGTTACGCTTTCACGCCTAAACCACTGTATCGATTTTGATGAAATTCGGTATGATGATAGAACTGAACTTGGGAAAGGACATAGGCTACTTTTTGCTGCAATAATCGAGACACAAAGACCAAAGCTAGGTGATTATAAAAATACATAAATCGAAGATGTCAAAATGTATCACTGTTTACCTCCTGTCAAAACTTCACAGGTTGCTAGGAATAACACACTTGCATGGCAACCATAATGATAGTTTGTAAATGACATATAGACCAGTAGACCAGAGTAGATAATTTTTGAAAACAAATAAAATTATAGTAGGATGAAACCTATTGGAAAAAGAGGAGAATATTATAAAAATGAAAGGAAAAATAATTTACGGGCGATCTGAGGTCGGGAAGGGGTAGAGAGGGAGGTTTTCGGGTCCTTTAACCGGGCCGTGAAAAAGCATCTCACTAAGCCGCCATAGTGTGGGCCGCCATACATTATTGTCCGCATTCGCAGCAAGTGTGGTAGCCCCGACCCTTGGATTTTGCTCATGCTTTCCATCAGGCAGGGTAGAGTCAGATTGGATGGCTAAATATATACAACAAATGGTATAAAACGGTATATCTCGATTTCCAGCAAAACTACAAGGAAAATAGTTAAATGGCAAAGTTGTAGGTAATTAAAAGATCTACAACTTTTTAAGGTTCCGAAGTTTATGACTTCGAACCCTTATAGATATGTCATGTCCGTCTGTCCATCCGTCCGTCCGTCCGTCCTCGACTTGTCGTCCAAACAGTAAGTGCTAGAAAGATGAAACTTTGCATCAATATGTATTGTAATTTCATCGACAAAGTGCTACAATAAAATTATGAAATATATTTTTATTTAGGGTACCTCCCCTACACGTAAAGTGGGGATGTTTTTTTTTCTCACGGCTACCCCATCATGTAGGGTATCATTATATAGGTCTTTTAAAAACATTACAGGTTTGTTAAGACGATTTTTTGATTTAGGTATCCGTTTGCGAGAAATTCCACTTTAAAGGCAAACTTTTTGTAAAAACAGGCCGTCCCGCCCGCCGAAAAATTTGTGATAGTGGTCCATATAATGAACTTTAAATGAAAACTATAACGAATTAGACGACTTTGTTAGTTCAGGAGTTATAGAGGCTTAACTTTTACAATGCGCTTACTTGGAAAAGTCATACAAAATCAACGCATTAATACGTAAACATAACAATTATCACACACTTGGCCGATTTTTTATAATATCATTGATCAAAACACTATTATTAAAACATCGATCAAAGTTACAACTAACTACAAGAAATTTTATATGATGTTACCTGCTGATACGGAACCCTTCATGAGCGAGTCCGACTCGCACTTGTTTTAAGTAAATACCGTTTTTTTTTTTTTTTTTTTTTATAACTTACACACAACATCATCTAGTCCCAAACTAAGCAGAGCTTGTATTATGGATACTAAACAACTGATATAAATACATAAACAACCACTAGACCAACAAGGCAGTATTTACTTGGATCATATTCGTTTAGTGAAGAACTGTTGATTTGATATTACAGACTGACACTCCAATTTTGTTTATTTGTATATATATAGATGTATAATATTCATAAATAATAATTAACTAAACTAAACATTAATAACAAGCCTGTTTTCAGCCAACAATAACTATAAAATATTCAAATGTAATGGGGTTAGATGGTTTACACTGGAAGGCCATGTTTGTGAGCGTCACAAAGGCGGCCTCGCGGAAACTCGGCATATTGAACAAGGTGAGACGGTTCTTCTCGCCGGAGCATCTGTGTCTTCTTTACAAGACCCAGGTTCGCTGCGTGGAGTACTGTTCCCATCTCTGCAATGCATCCGCGCAGTACTTGTTCGACACTCACGATCGGTTGCAGCGGCGAGCGGTCCGCATCATTGATAGCCCTGAAGCCACCGAGTTCCTCGAGCCTTTGCAGCTGCGAAGAGATATCGCTACTATGCCAGTCCTCTATCGTCTTTACCATGGGGAGTGTTCTGATGAGCTCTTCCAACTGATCCCACCTTCTCCCTTCCTTTACAGGAACACACGTGATGGCCTTGGAAGTCACCTCTTTAGACTGGTAGAAATACGCACTAGAACTAAACGGTTTGGCTCTTCTTTTCTGTGTCGAGCTGTCAAAAACTGGAACTCGCTACCATCTCACGTGTTTCCTTCCCATTATGATCCCGGCTCCTTTAAAAGGGGTGTGAAAAAGCATCTCACAAAGCCGCCATAGTTTGGGTCAGCATCGCCATACTTCTGCATCGCGGTCAGTATGGTGGCCCCCACTCTTGGATTCCATTCATGCTTACCATCAGGCAGAGTGGAGTCACATTGGTAGGCATCAAATAAAAAAAAAATGTTTAAATTCAAATAGATCGGTGTAATAGGAGTGATACCAAAAACCGACGCTTTACCTTTTAGAGTCTGCCAAAGTGACTCTTCTCTTCCTGAAGGAAGCCATGAGTAGCATCAAGCATTGGTGGTCGTTAAGAATGAAATTGAGTGCAGTGCATGCTTTAATAAACAAACTACGAAGGCAGTCAATGTTTGATGACCGACACGATGGCAGCTGATGACAATGATGATGATTGGAAAAACATAATTAGTTATTCGAGATTTATCATATCATCATCTTTATCAGAAGAAGATTCCTAGCCTTTATTTTCATATAAATTAAGAAATCACATATATAATCATATAAATTAAGAAAAAAAATCAACCTTAGGGACAGGAAAATAAGGAATGATCACTCTCTGATCACACGGTATCTTTTAGATTAGATAAAGTATAAAATATAATTTTCCAACAGTTATTAGCTAAATTAAGGCAGGTGGCTTTTTTTAATGTAAAAAATATACATTTAGTTATTGGTAGATTGTATCAACAAAAAAATACAAAATAAATTTTTTCGCAAATACTTGAACCATTGAAATAGCGGAAAGCAGAAAATAATAAACCATTATTACTTAAACTTAATAACTATCTTCTCAAACTAATGTAAGCACATCTAAATAACGTTGAACCCCCGGAATCGAATATTTAATTAATTATGTAAAGCGTAATGACACTCCCTTGTCTGGTTTAGTTATCATTATTCATTGTTTGGCGCCGACACAAATTTATTGAAGCATACTTACATTAGTTTAAGAAGTTAGTTTTTAAATTTAAGTAATTATTTATTATTTTCTGCTTTTCATTTTCTCGGCACTTCGATGTTTTGATAAAAGTTTAATAATATATTAAATTAGCATAGAATATTAAGATTCCAGATCGTATTAGGAAATAAATATAGAGTGTTTTTACTTAATGTAATGTTAATTTTAGACTAAAACGGGCCAAATCAGTCATTAATACTTCACATTAAGATGTTTATTTGATTGCTTAAATGAAATCTTTTGTTTAAAAATACATTTTATTCAATGAGTTGTATTAATGGAATATTTTCTAAAATTAGAGGATCTAGGAAGATGTCTCTTATTTAAATTAATTACGTTTTAAAGACTTCTTCTACAATCTGAAACAAGATACACAGTCTCAAGATACATGTCCCACTGCTGGGTTCAGGTCTCCTCTCAAGAGAGGGTTAAGGCCATACGACCCCACGCTGGTCGAGTGCGGGTTGGGGACTTCCAAGACACGTTGTGGCTTGCGTAGCCATCTTGCTGTTGGCTACCCTAAAGCGTCCAACTAAGCTTCTCAACTGTTATCTTATGATAAAAACCGGAACTGCTTTAAGTAACCTCCGAATCAGGGAAACGCTCGTAACATGCCTCAAACGGTCACCCATGTAGGTGTTGTAGGTACCGACCGAGTGGTTGTCTCCAATCACCTAAGGCCACTAGGAACTTTTGATGTACTCGCTATAGTATCGAATAAAATAAAATTTTATGTGTGTATGTCAATGATCGGTATTACAAGTAGCCTCTATCTGAAGACAATGTTTCACTCAGATAATATAATCCTTTTGTTAAATTAGTTACTTAAGGTATATAGGGTCATGTAGGGCCTATTAGTACTACGAGTATGCAGGAGTATGATGCAGAAACACCTCACTAAGCTGCCATGGTTTGGATCACCATTCTGCATTCTATGCATATGGATCATAATGAGGATGGTGACCCCTACGCTATCACTCTGCTCATGCTTTCGATCAGGCAGAGTAGAGTCACTTTGGTAGGCTTAAATATAAAAAAAAATAAAGGTGTCAATGGACACCCGGATGGAACGAAGTTGGTCTTTACTAGATATCACTATATAAAATATTAACCACAAATATTTATAAATTAGTAAATCTTTGACAGATATTTTTTCGATTATTTAAATAAAAATTATTAGAAAATTATTCAAAAGTTATTCAAAAATGACTTAATATTATTCAAAAATTATTTAAAAATGTTATGTCGTATGTTGTTAGAATTTCTTCGTTCCAAAAATATTAACACAAAATTTATTACCGCTATATTCGACTACGGGAGAGCAAAAGCTAGTGAAATATAAAGATACCAGGTTTTGTATCACACGTAAGGTTTCATTTCTCTTAGAACGATATTTTTCAGTACCTCTAAAATCATAATGTAAAAAATTTCAGGAGTTAATGCATGGTTTTGTAACGCATAGGTCAACTAATTTTCGAATTTAGTTACATTAATTGGATCCATAATGAGAAGGAAATCCCATGAGAAAAAGTCGGTGTCAGTCGATATCTTTGGCAATTAATTTCAAAAGGCTTTCAATGCATGTATAATTAAAACAAATAAATAAAGCTTAATGTATATATCAATGCAAAGAGAAGGAAAACTTGACACCAACCCTATACCAACCCGTCTGGCCAGCGTGGTATAGTAGGCCAATACCTCCTTTTCAAGGAGAGGCCTATGTCCAGCAGTGGACTGTTAAAGGCTGTTGATAATGATGATGATGTATATAAAGCTAAAGTATGTAGTTTTATAATACAAATAAACACTAACAAACAGCTTCTTCATCATCATCAACAACAGCCTTTAACAGTCCACTGCTGGACATAGGCCTGTCCTTAGAAAGGAGGTTTTGGCCTACTATACCACGCTGGCCAGACGGGTTGGTGAAGGGTTGGTTACAAGTTTTCCTTCTCTTTGCATCGATATTTTCTTGCGAAGTTTATCCCTGAGTCGCTTTCTTGCTGAATGCGTATGAAAGTGTAAATACCGTATGGCAAAATCTATTTTTATAGTTATTGTTTGACTGTTTGTTCCTGCTAATCTCTGGACAGGTATTTCACTGGTACATGGCTGATAATAAAGGTTGCAACAACGACCGCAGGTAACACCGCGGGGCAAAGTGTATATTTGAATTTTACCGTAAACCCTTCACCGGGGATAACCCAATGTTCTGTTAAACACTTAACAAATATTTGTTGCACAAACTTTTATTCATTTTGGTTTTTCATTTTAACAATGACAACAAGCTTTTGGGGTTTTTTGGCTGTGCAGTTTTGTCAGAAACACCATGAATATGCAAAAAATATTTCCGAATATTGATGGAAGTGGATTAACCTACTTTGCTGTCATAAATACTATGATAATTTACAGAAATTGGTTATAAAACAGTCATCAATGAATTTATAACACTGTTCCATTACTGACAGACAATGCAAAGCCAAAACTACTATTTAGGAAGTTAAAATTTGTGTGCTTTGAGGACTGTGGGTGAACACTAAGATAGGATTTTCGAGAATACCACCCTTTAAGGGGTGAAAGAGGCAATCAAATTTTACATGTCAGAATAATACGTAGGTAAAACGGCGGGTAATAACTATTTTTAATAAATATCTACAATAGCTGATCAAGTCTATTAATCTAATAATTATGTCTACATTGTTGACAATAGATGTAAAATATAGAGAATAGAGGCATCAGCTATGTAGAAAGAGGAGTGCTTGTACTCTAGCGAGGTTACCGATCAAATCACTTAGCCATCTTTACAGACATTATAGAAAGTGATTATAGATAAAGTAAATTATATGTCAAGCCGTCCGTCCCGGTTGTCATGACTATCTATGACAATCGTTAATGGAAATTCAGTGCCCTCAAATATACTGACAACTAGTTCACCTTTCGAATTTCAGTTCACTCTCAGGGTTGCGGAATTCCGAAGCCAGTCGCTCCATGGAAAAACTGATATTCAGGTAAAACCAGTAGAACTAATAGCCGATCCTAAATAATCTTGAGAATAAAGTAAGAAGAAGTGACTTTACGCAGTATTTGCTAAATAACTCATGTAAAATTAGTATGTTATTCAAATAAAGTAAAATCAGGGCAGTCCCTGACATCCTTAAAAAGTGACCAGACCAACTTGAATCACAGAAACACTCATTCTAAAAACGGTCACCCATCTAAGTACTGACCGCGCCGTTGTTGCTTTCCCTCGGTAACTTCTTACACGTGTAATTATGAGAAACATCATAGGCGTTTGATCTTGTCGAATTAATTAAAAAAATAAACTTGTTATTCTTACCTACCTTTTTTTTACTGCTTAATTGGTTAATAAGTAAACGAGTTTAATGTAAGTAGATTATAAAAGCATAATATTATGCCAATACATTATAGGCAGAGGTCAATTAGATTCTATCAATGAATTTCATCGTATAAGGCCTTCTACACACTGTACGATGCCATGATGCTCAGCTGTTTGTATCAGCGGCATAACGATTTCCGCCGGCCTATCGGCCTGAATGGTGTGTTTCTAGAAATTGTCTAAGGTACATTATAATGTAATTCTGGAAGAGAATTCGAAGGACAGTTAATCTGTGACCATTGACTTGTAGGTGTAGACCCATGTGCAACTAAACCTGAACCATTTCTCCGGGACAGGACCTGATAAGGCAGGACGTTGATTCGGGGGGAATCTGAAATGACATTTGAGTCTTCCCAAAGTAGGAAACCAGAGGTTATTAGTTAAAACAGCACATACTCGTGGTGTCTAAGGTATACAAAGTTACTCTGCCACTCGATAGATGGCGTTGTCATATATTTCTGCATCTCGCAAGCCTTTATTACTGACGTCGATATATATGTACTGTGCGATATTAAATATTTTTGTCGGCATTCTGGAGTTGTATTGTTATTCTTTGAGTGAATACAAGTTCAACTATACCTCGTTGTTTTATTAACAAAGCGCCCGTATTCCGATTAAACATTGTTCACCTGGTTTTTACAGCTTCGAGGAACCAGTTATTCAAAGTGACTTTTCTACCCCGTTAATGTCGCACTCTAGCTATTTTTTTAGCATCTTATTATCAAGTGACCTGAATTGGGGGAAAGGATTCCAAAACCGTGATAAAACTCTCTCTATATATTTGTAATAAGTCCTGTTCTACGTTTGTTAATTGTTAATTATAATGTAAATTTATCTCCTTTAAATTAAAAAAGTTTTTAACGTAAATTATTAACTTTTACGATTTTACGCCACGGTTGTTTTTTTTTTTGGCCGTGACCTTCCCATTGATGTACATATATTTATATGTAATAATAATAATAAATATTTCGGACATTTTACACAGAACACCCTTTAATCCCCAAAATAAGCAGAGCTTGTATATGGATACTTGACAACTGATATAATACATAAACATACTTTTTTTTGTAAATACATACATATTATACATAGAAAACACCCAAACTCTGAAACACACACGCAAACACTTGGTCCGACCCGAGAATCGAACCCGATCAGCAGTCGCATACGCTAACCACTAGACCAACAAGGCAGTCAATGTATTGTTGTGGTGTCATTGAAAATAGTTAATTGTCATTGTTATAAAAAAATAATATATTTCGTTTTAAAAGTAACACCGTAAAAACCAAGTAATAATATTTATGACACTCCTTTCAAATTATTTTTAGCAACTCATATATGCATACCTCCACATGAAAAATAACCAAAAATCCATCCGTTATGATATATTACATTTAGAAAAACCACAAACATATTATAAAAAACACGGATCACGTGTGAAATGCACCTACCTAATATAAATCTACTTAATAAACCCAGCCTTTAGCTTAATAACAATCTTATTCATCAATGAAAACGATCATTACGTGTTTTGTCTGTGTATTTTTTATACAGTTGTTTGAAGTTATTTTACAACATATACAAGGTCACATAATCCCAAACTTTACAACAGTTAAATTATATTGCTTAGATCAGAGTCAAGCGCACCCTTCAAAACCTTTTGTAATTCGTTTTGTCGGTGGGAATGGCAAAGAAACAGCACAGGATCAAAAGCCTGGAATACTACGGCGGAATTCCGCCGAGAATACGCTAGCAGTTCCCCTGCATAGGAGTGAGAGCGTTGAGACCTGGTCAGACAGATTGGACGAAACCTATCACTGACAGCATTGATTGCGACAATGCTGGCGAGTGGTGAGGGACGGCTGCAGTAGAGGCCGCTCGTTCCCCTAGTTTAAGTATGTTGTCACTTGTTTTGTGTCAAAGTATAATAATTTATTTCCAATATGACTGTATGTATGTAAAGTATACCCGCGACAAATATGGTTATCATAATAAAGTCTCAACTTTGTTTAGGATAAGTGCCATAAGTGAAGTGTGCTCCTTGTGGTAATTTTTCGATTTGGACAAAGCCTTTGACAAGGTTACTCACCACTTAATACTTTTATTTAAAGCAACTGAGTCATTGACCGAAAGACAATGACTTAGTTCCTTGGTTCAATTGTTTGTTCCTTGAACTGGAACTTAATAAGTAGTAGAGCCACGATTTCTCGACCAGGACAGTACCCTCACAGAAGACCATCCTATTAATGACAGTATTTTTGCTGTCGTATTTCGTTGGTGAGTGTGAGACCGAAGGCCCAATCCTACTCCCGACTTCCAGAGGCGAGAGAATGATGCAGAGACATCTAACCAGGCCGCCATGATATGGGTCACCATGCTGCATTGCTTACCCTCACTATTCGGATGTTGACTCCTGGTTCTGGATTCTACGTATGCTTTCCATCAGCCAGAGAAGAGTCACTTTGATAGGCTTAATATAAAAAAAGAAAGAAGAAGATATAAGTGGACGTGTTATTATCAAGGCCACACTACTTAATCGATCATAAGTCAACTTATAAACATTATCATTAGCTGGGTTTTACTTTTACAATCTAATTTAATTTTTACAATCCACCAACTTTTTCCTACACGTGTTTTACTATTTTTTGTTTGATGCCGGGTCAGTATCATAAAGAGTATCATTATTTCAAGTGCGAGATTTCTGTCAAGTTATTAGCATAGCTATCAAAGGTATAGTGTAATAATTTTAGTATATAATCAATGTTTTTGACGCCTTTACTTTACTTTATTTTACATTTACTTTATTACTTAATTTTATTTCCTTAAGCAAAATGATTTAAGGATGTTGTCTTGCTTTACATTTGGACTGCAAATCAAATTTATGTAAGCTATTATTAAGTACCTTTTGTCCGTCTTGAGATGGAGATTATAATTTATGAGACAAAGGAGGTTGGCTACGGACGTAAGAAAAAGCTTTAACCATTTTGCAATGAAATAAGAGTTTGTGAAAGAGAACTTCAAGTGACAGAAAATAATAAAGAAAGAAATTTCATTACATCGACTCTACAGTAATTTGGGAAAAGATAAAGGATAATGGAAGGAAGGAAGGAAGGGCTCATAGCCAAGTGGTCTTAAGTGAATGGAAACAATCACTGAGGGTAAGCAACGATGGCGCGGTCAGTCATAGATGGGTGACCGTTTGTGGCATGATATGTTGTGAGCGTTTCCGTGATTCAGAGGTCACGTTAAGCAGTCGGTCCCGGTTGTTATCGTAAGATAGCAGTCGCGAAGCTTAGTCGTAAGTCTTCGGGCAGCTTAAAAATATCCAACAGCAAGATTACATAGCCACAACTTTTCTTACCAGTCCCCAACCCACACCCGGCCAGCGTGGGGACGTATGGCCTTAACTCTCTCTTGGGAGGAGACCCGAGCTCAGCAGTGGGACATTGTGTGTTGTTGATGAAAGGATTATGATAAGTTTCTAGTTTTAACTTACATTTCATCATCATCATTTTCAATAGTCCACAGCTGAACACAAGCCCTTCTGAGAAAGGAGGTTTTGGCCTATTATATTATATTAATATAAGGTGACGGATTAGGAATACAGAGTGACACCATCCCTATTCATCCCGCGGGTGTCGTAAGAGGCGACTAAGGGATAAACTACGCAAGACAACATCGATGAAAAGAGAAGGAAAACTTGAAACCAACCCTATACCAACCCGTCTGGCCAGCGTGGTATAGTAGGCCAAACCCTCCTTTCTAAGGAGAGGCCTATGTCCAGCAGTGGACTGTTAAAGGCTGTTGATGATGATGATGACTATAAGGTTTGTTTCACGTTTTCCTTCTTTTAACAGTGATGTAATCTTGCATAGTTTGCTCCTGTAGTCAACTCTCAAGATGCTAATGGCATGAAGAGATAGTGACACTCTGTATTCTTAATCCGTGACCAAACGAAAGATCTTACATTTACTTAAGGCATATAACTTACATACTGCCTAGTTGGTCTAGTGAATAGCGTATACGAATGCTTAAAGAGAGGTCTCCGGTTCAAATCCCGGGTTGGACCAAAAAGAAATTCCTAACAGCAGCCCGGAGTTAGGAAGTTTGTCGTTGAATTACGCCCGTGTCTCGGAGAGGAAAGGCGTCGGTCCCATTTCTTATGAACATCTATGGCAATCGTTATTGGGAAGTCAGTGCCCCCAAATTTACTGTCAACTAGTTCTACCGTCCGATGCCAGACGCTCCGTGGAAAAACTGATATTAAGGTAAAACCGGTTGAACTAGTAGCTGACCCCAAATAATATTGGGAATCAGGCTAGGAAGAAGAAATAATACTTAAACGAATCAACAGTTTCATGACTCATATTTCATTAATATAAGATTGAGAAGCGAGCGGAAATATAATCGTTTTTACTTCAGATATCTAAAAATATATAAAATATATATATAAAAAAAAAAAAAAAAAAAAAAAAAAAAAAAAAAAAAAAAAAAAAAAAAAAAAAAAAAGATTAATTCAATAAGATTTTTTTTATGCTCAATATAATTGATTTAACAGTTACTAGTATTTTATACGGTAATATCATCAATCATAATTTATTACAGTTATTAAATTAATATAAAACCTACATTTAATCAATCATCTATTAAGTATATTGTGTCCATCGAAACATAATCATAATTAATGTATTTAAAAATATAAGCGTCTTGTTTATAATGGAGTATCCATTAAATACGCGACACTTTCGATTGAGTCTCAGCAAGTCTCGATAACTCTCGAATGACTTGCAATTGGAGATACCTATATCATAATATATAACAATAACGATAATGATAAAGTGTCATAAGTGCCGTATAGATGAGAATTAACCATGAAAAGTAAAGATACCGTTGGTGCTATGGTGGTATGTCCTCAACGAGATAAACAACAAACTCGATCAAATTCAAAATGCTACATGAGGCAAACGGGAAAATAACGGTTGGCAAAACACTGGTGTCAGCCGACCATCTATTTATTTGCACATTTTAATACAAAAAAAGCGGCCAAGTGCGAGTCGGACTCGCCCATGAAGGGTTCCGTATCAGCAAGTAACATCATATAAAAGTTCTTGTAGTTCGTTGTAACTTTGATCGATGTTTTTATAATAGTGAATTGATTGAATGTAAGGTAAATTGCGGTTTACGATTTATGACGTATTAAAAAAAAACTACTTACTAGATTTCGTTCAAACCAATTTTCGTTGGTAGTTTGCATGGTAATGTACAACATTTATTTTTTTTAGTTTTATTACTCTCTTATTTTAGAAGTTACAGGGACACACACATTTTTCGACTTTGGAAGTGTCTCTTGCGCAAACCATTCAGTTTAGAAAAAAATGATATTAGAAACCTCAATATAATTTTTAAAGACCTATCCATAAATACCACACACGTATGGGTTGAATGAAATAATTTTTTTTGAGTTTCAGTTCCAAGTATGGGGACCCCCAAAATGTATTGTTTTTTTTTCTATTTTTAAATGAAAATCTTAATGCGGTTCACAAATTACATCTACCTACCAATTTTCAGAAGTATAGTTCTTATGGTTTCGGAACCCAATGGAATGGCTGTGATATACGGACGGACAGACAGACAGACATGACGAATCTATAAGGGTTCCGTTTTTTGCCATTCGGCTACGGAACCCTAAAAAGTAGCACTACCTATTTGGACGATACACGTGCTTGTAAACCAATGAAATGCTGCTGGTAATGGCTTCGGAATATAGATAATCTGTTTTGATGTCAAAAAACTTGTTTAAATTATTACTTTTAAATTATGTTTTGATTTTTCTTTAACTAATTCTTTTTTGCATACTACCAACCGCACGGTGTTTAATGTTTTCGCAATTATTGTAAAAAATAATTACAGGATTAAAATTTTAACAGTGATCCGCCCATAAGTAAGGATAATGGAAGGAAGGAAGGAAGGGCTCATAGCCGAGTGGTCTCAAGTGAATGGAAGCAATCACTGAGGGTAAGCAACGATGGCGCGGTCAGGCATAGATGGGTGACCGTTTGTGGCATGATATGTTGTAAGGGTTTCCGTGATTCGGAGGTCACATTAAGCAGTCGGTCTCGGTTGTTATCATAAGATAGCTGTCGTGAAGATTAGTTATAGGCGATTTCGTAGCCACAACTTTTCTTAGCAGTCCCCAACCCGCAATCGGCCATCGTGGGGACGTATGGTCTTAACCCTCTCTTGGGAGGAGACGCAAGTCCAGCAGTGGGACATTATGTGTTGTTGATGAAAGGATAATGATAAGTTTCTAGTTTTAACTTACATTTCATCATCACCATTTTCAAGTGGTTAGTGATCTCTTCTAATCCTGACTCCTGAGGTCATCGCTTTGATCCATCCATCTATCCATCCATCTCAATGTGATATGTATATAATTTATAACGAAGCTAAAAGGGATTGCTTAACGAAGGGCGTGATAAAAACACAAAATAATACCGTAACATACAACGCCATCTAGTCCCAAACTAAACAGAACAATAAAATGTGTTTATAACGCTCGTTGCACCGTTTCCCACAATTTTCAGATTATGTTACGAATATATTTAGTTAACTACATCTTTCTGTACATCTTTACCCCAAATAAAAATTCAACTATTCATCAAATTTGCTTCCAATCGTTAAACAAGAATGTATATTTAAATTTTCTTCTTTTGTCAGTACATTACCGGTCGGATTCGCGATATTGTTTAACCAGTTTTCAATTTATTCTGTTTTCCTTATGTAGGAATCTTATATTCAAAATCAATTCCTTTGTATTGTATTAATGAGTTAGGTAACAGTATATTATACATACATATTATGTTTTTACCTATTATTTGCTATTACAAAATTAAGGAGTCGAGACTAGTACCTACCTAGAATGTAGGTGACGCATCTTCATGACTGTTTCGATAAGGCGAGAAAGCCTGTAACTTCCCTCGAGAATAAGGTGTGACCAGTCAAAATGTTTTTTCCCCTGGCAATTCAAAAGATAAGATGTAAAATAGACAGTAATTAGTTTACTGGAAGACTTTGTTTAAAACTTCCAAAAATCTGTGTGCTTATTTTTATTGCCTACTAGCTGAGCCTCGCGGTGTTACCCGCGTTTGTTGTTAAAACCGCGTTCAATGGTCTAAAAAAAGTAGCAAAAGTTATTCCTTATATCATCAGCTATTTGCCAATGAAAGTCCCGTCGAAAACGGTCCAGCCGTTCCATAGATTACACGGCACAAACAGACAGACAGATAAAAAATGTAAAAAAATAAAATATTTTAGCATATGTACCGTGTGTAATTACATATGCGTTTAGTAAAAAGCGGTTATTTTAATATTACAAACAGACACTCCCGATTTTATTTATTTGTATAGATAGATAGATGCCTGATGGAAAGCATGAATAATATAATATAATAATAAATAAATATTTCGGAGATCTTACACACAACACCACCTAGTCCCAAACTAAGCAGAGCTTGTATTATGGGTACTAAACAACTGATAAATATATAAACATACTTTTTTTTGTAAATAAATACATCTTATACATAGAAAACACCCAAACTCCGAAACAAACATTTGTGGATCACACAAATATTTAGTCCGACCCGGGAATCGAACCCGAGACCTCTTGATCAGCAGCCGCATACGCTAACCACTAGACCAACAAGGCAGTCAAATCCAAAATAAGTGCTCACAATGCGCTTTAATAATGCAGTTAAATGCAGCAATACAGCGTGGTGATCTACACTACGGCAGCCTACAGAGATGCATTTATATCATACCTTCGATCTCACACTCACCAATGAAACGTTATAGCAGGAATGCTGTCATTATAGGTTAATTTCTATAAAAGGGTAGTGTCGCCTCGGTCGATCCGGCAGGTTCGTGCTAAAACCAGCGTGGCTTTACTACCTTGCAGACAATGATTTCTATGTTATCTAGGTCGGTTTCCGCACTTAGTCCTTCAGGTGGACCATTCAAATCAAATCAAATCAAAACATTTATTTCAAGTAGGCCATTTACAGGCACTTTTGAATTGTCGAAACAAAAATGAAAATTAAATGTAGCTACAGTCCCAGTCACAAGACATAAAAACTGTGAAAGTACTGTAGGTGCCCATTCCCTAGCGTAGATCTCTATGGAGAAGAACGGGCAAGAAACTCCATGGACACTCTTTTTAACCGACTTCAAAAAAAAGGAGGAGGTTCTCAATTCGTCGGAATCTTTTTTTTTTTTTTTTTTTTTTTTATGTATGTTCAGCGATAATTTCGTCGTTTATGAACCGATTTCAAAAATTCTTTTTGCATTGGAATGGGCGTAGCTTACAGGTGGTCCCATCGGCACCATATTGGGATCTGATGATGGGATCCCAAGGAAATCGAGGGAAATCCTCAAATATAATAGGCACAATGTCGAGATTTGGGTACTCGGAATAGTTTTTCATTGAAGTCGGTTCCTTTTTGTTAAAATTATAAATCAAAATGTTTTTTACAAAATCTTGATTACATCATTCTTTTTTTTCTTTTTTTTCATTCAAGGGTGCTTTTCCGTGTTTCGGTGATACCTGTACACTCAATGAGTACATGCGACACCGTTTCCTCCGCCCCTAAGCATGCTCTGCTTATGGGAATGTCAGTTATGCCTTATGACAATGACTTAAAATAGGTTCGAATCTAATTTACCAACTTGTTCCTCGCCCTGTTGAGGTGACTAAGCGTTGGAGTTTCCATACAAAAAAACCTTATTTTCTTTTGGAAATAAATGTTCAAATGACATAATCTGGAAAAAAATATATATAAAAACCTATGACATTTCTGCCGTAAATACCGTACCGTATCGTACATTCAACATAAAATTAGCATTAATACATTTTTTTACTTAATATAGAATAGTTCAAGCAGGTTAATGAAATTGATATATATTGGTGTCTTTTAAATTTCCCTTAAAATGCTGTTCAATTCCAGTTCTACCTGTTTTGAATCATAGGCCGTTTTTTTTATATTAGAATTTTATAGGATTTTCTATTTATTTAAATATGTCATTAAAATATGCCATCAGTTGTACGCAGATGCTTTAAGCGTTTGTTGGTCGAAGGCAAGGCTTATTCGTTATATTTCTAAATTAACTGAGTATCGCAGTGTTACCCGCGCGGTTATCGTTATAAATCGCGAGATACGCTACCAAACGAAGTTTTAAAAAATAGTGAATTAGTCTAAAAAAAATAGCCGATGTTAATTCTTATACGATCAGAAACGTGTCAATCAAAATCGGTAGAGCCGCTTCAGAGATTATCCGGAACAAACAGACAAACAGATAGAGAGACACAAATTTTAAAAATTAAATTTTCATGTAAGTAGCATATATATTTATATAGTGTAAACACTTACTACTATTACACTTTCATGTGCATTGAATATACAAGCGGCCATAAAATGATATTAGAAACCTCAATATAATTTTTGAAGACCTATCAATACGTATGGGTTTGATGAAAAAAGATTTTTTGAGTTACAGTTCCAAGTATGGGTAACCCCAAAATTTATTGTATTTTTTCTAGTTTTTCTAGTTTCACAGCATACAGATGTACCGAGTTTCAACAGTATAGTTCTTATAGTTTTGGAAAAAAGTGACTGAGACATACGGACGGACAGACAGACAGTCATGATGAATCCATAAGGGTTCCTTTTTTGCCATTAGGCTACGGAACCCTAAAAATGCTCCACTCCTTGCGCTCCAGGAATGTGCATTACTTACATATTACAGGTAAAATGCAGTCAATATGGGCATCTGCAAACATCCTTGATGCACTACAAAAACGCTGCAACCCTATCAGCACCCTTGCCCTAATAGCATTATTATACTGGATTCAAAAAGCGCTGTATGCTTTTAACGTAAAATGATTATATTTGATTTGATTGACCCCACTCATTATTTACTGAAATAAAACTTGGTATGAAATAACTATACATGTTTTAAATTGTTAAGAATTCTATGGGTGTCGTAAGAGGCGACTAAATGAACAAAATAAGCAGCTAACATCACTGCCAAGAGAAGGAAAACTTGAAACCAACCCTATACCAACCCGTCTGGCCAGCGTGGTATAGTAGGCCAAAACCTCCTTTCTAAGGGGAGGCCTATGTCCAGCAGTGAACTGTTAAAGGCTGTTGATGGTGATTGATGATGATGAAGTATACCAAAAAGTATTTGCTTAGCGTTTTTATTATGGTTATGATGTGATGTTATTGCTGTGCAGTAATTAGTAGCAATTTGTCACAATAAATTATAATTTTTATCAATATTAGTAGAGATTATTGTTCATGTTTTGTTGTAAACAGTTTTAAACTAGTACCTACGTACAGTTTCATCAGCTTTTCACTCTTGAACCGTTTTATAGTAGTACTAGCTTTAGCCAGCGGCTCCGCCCGCGTCTATGTCAGTTATCGCCTTAAAAAGTAGCCTATGTCCTTTCTCAGGTTCTAAACTATTTGAGTACCAAAATTCATCTTAATCGGTTAAGTGGTTTAGGCGTGAAAACGTAACAGACAGACAGAGTTACTTTCGTATTTATAATATTAGTAGGGATAAACTTGCTTTTCACTCTTGAACGGTTTTAATTTTTAAAGAATGTTCGTCAAAATTTTATTTTCTTCGTTAAGGGTGCAGACAAATCCAAATGTACTTAAGATCATGAAAATTAGTAATTGAAACGATATTTTAATATTAATTGATTTCTCAGTACCTTAATTCATAAATTAACTGACTCTTTGATCTAGTGGTAGGCGTATGCTACTGCTGATCAAGAGGTCTCGGATTCGATTCCCGGGTCGAACCAAATGTTTGTGTGATCCGCAAATATTTATTTCGGAGTTTGAATTATGCAGGTATTTACAAAAAAAAAACATGTTTATGTATTTATATCAGTTGTCCTAGTACCCATAATACAAGCTCTGCTTAGTTCGGGGACTAGACGGCGTTGTGTGTAAAATGTCCAAAATATTTATTTATTATGTATTTACGTGTATATAGTAAAAATCTTGTTTTCTTATATATTTTTTGTCTTGTTTCAGGATATCTTGCATATGCTGTGCAGCTTTTGTGAATTCTTGTAATTTACATTTGATAATAATAATCTGTCACCATGGGGTACATCACTAAAGGTGACTGCGAAGGAAATAAGGCACCGAAAAGTAAGTATTATTTTATAACTTTGATTAATTTAAAATATATGATGTGAAGCCTATGTCGATGACTCTGAAAGCATAAATTATAAATGCTATTAATTTTAAATTATATGGTTCATGTCTTTCCGCTTTCATCTCTTGTCAAATTCATAGACGAATTATCAAAGCACATGGAAGTCAAAATATGCTAGATTTTTTTCGATAAATCTTTAACAGTAGCATCGTAAAGGGAAAAATAAAAATTGACAATCGATCGGGCTAAATGCGCAAAATTCATCGAAATTAGTTAATTTTTAATACCTCTCACGTAGGTGCGTAGCATAGTACAAGTAAATATGACGGCAAGGACGGCATATTGTTGTGATTCCACTTCGTAGAGGACATAAAAAATCGGTTCAAATAATTGTTATTTCAAATCTACATGCTCTTCGTATCGGTTTACGGAGTAGTCGTCCCTCCGTATAAGTTCCCCGCAACACAAGATATATTCTAAATGCAGGAGTTGTCTTTTATTATCTCTCTCTTCTTCTCTTCCTTCCCCCTTTCTCTCTCTCTCTCTCTCTCTCTCTCTCTCTCTCTCTCTCTCTGACAGACTGAATTTGTTGTATATCTTTGTTTATCTATCTGTGGTATCGTAGCCTCTAAAGTAAAGAACCAACTTAGATTTTCATTATAATTATAAATTAAGACTTTATTACCAATCATACTACATGGTATTCACGCAACAATAAACTTAATTTCGCACCATTATACTCAAAAGTTTGTAACGATTAAATTTATCCTGTTTATCTTAAATGATAATTGGTTTTAGTGTGCATTTACAAAGTGTTAGCTTAAGGAAAACATTAAACACAATCCGTTAGAATTTATATATGAGATAACCATAACTATTTATTTTTGACATGATTAAACGACTGTCTATGGCGGTGTATTAAAAATAAATAACTATAGTTTTTCCTCAATATACTTTTTGCTGTTACAAAGTAACTGTTTTTTTATATTCACATACATTGAATACTTGAGAGGAGATTTACGATAACAATAAAACCATAAATTATTTATTGATGATGCAAATGTTTCAAAATAATTGAATAGAATAAGGACAACTATATATTTACTACTATATTTGGTTTTTACACGCCTTTTATTAGCTTCACCACGCGTGCGTTACCCCAGCAAAAAAGCAAAAAAAATTGGGCCTTAGAGAGATGAGAGTATAACAGAAAATTAGTGTGTTCTGAGGTGTAATTTGTTACAAATAGCAAAATTTGTGCATGTAGTAGTTTAAAAGTTATTCGACAAAAACACTTTTTGCTGGAGTAACGTTTCAAACGTTACCCCAGCAAAAAAATTTTTTTTTATACGTTTCAGACCCAAACGAAATACATGAATACATAGCTTTTGTTCCGTATTAAATGTTAGCAAACAGCAAAATTTGTGTGAGCTGCGGTTCTTAAGTTATTGCCTATTTTGCTGGGGCAATATTTCGGTCTTGTCTAGAACTTGAAAATGGCTGAACGCAGAAGTTTTAAAAAAATACCATCGATAGACCTTCTTTTGCTTAAATTTGTTTAATCATTCGTTTTTAAATTGTTTGATGAACATCGATGTATTAAAATGGTTTTAAAAATCCGAAAAAACAGTTTTGCTAGGAAACCAGTATACTTACAATCAAATAAAAAGCTGTAACATATAGCCATGGTTTACATTTATAATGACTGTAAATTTGGAATTAGTAACTTTATGCAATATGAAGATATAAGTAAATATTATTAATTTTAAATGGTATATTTAAGTCATCGAATACGCAGTTCCCATAAAAGAAGGAAACGTGGAAATTCTAACAAATTTAAGTATATCATCAACAAACAAGCCTGTGAATTTCAGCTATCAATCACGAATATTATAAAAGTTATATGTAAAACAAGAATGTAACAACATTCTCTTATAACCCGACCAAATTAAAAGGTTACGTAAAAGCGACCGCGCCATACATTCGGGTGACATCTGAAATGAATGGTATAATTGAATATTTTGTTGGTACAGTTACGAACAAAAAAAGTTAGGTCCGGGTGACAAGAATATTGAATTGAGTATAATTTTTTTTTTATTTAAAATCAGTCTTATACGCTCACATGTACATAAATGTTTAGAAAAATCACAGATAGTTGAGTAATTTCAACATGTTTTGATACTAACTTAGATATTTTTTGTTTCTCTTAACAATTAATTAAATAAATATTTACAATGTTTAGTAACATTTTCTTGTAAAATTTTCCTTGTCCTTTCCTTGTAAATGTGTTCAATATTTTACACGCATTATTCTTTTTAAAATTACATTTGTTGCCTTCCTGTTGCTTCCATGGTATCGCAGTGAATGTAACTTATTATTTTTTTCATAACAAGAACAAAAAACGGAAAAAATATAGCATACTATATGAAATTTTGTAATTTTATATTGTTTTATAAAACACTATTCCCAACTGAGTTATGATATTTTGGTTTGCATTAATTTGAATTCGAATGAAGCATTAAATTGTATGAAACAAAAAATTTTAGGTTTTAAAATTAGTTTAAATATTTAAATTACAATCTGATAAAAATATTCTGTTGACTGTACAAAATACCAGATACTAAGCCGTTAATTTACGAAGATATTTAAATGTATGGCGCGGTCGCTTTTACGTAACCTTTTAATTTGCTCGGGTTATAGGAGAATGTTGTTACATTCTTGTTTTACATATAACTTTTATAATATTCGTAATTGATAGCTGAAATTTACAGGCTTGTTTGTTGATGATATACTTAAATTTGTTAGAGTTTGCCATGTTTCCTTGTTTAATAGGAACTGCGTATTCGATGACTTGAATATACCATTTAAAATTAATAATATTTACTTATCCCTATTAATCCCTACTAATATTATAAATGTAAAAGTAACTCTGTCTGTCTGTCTGTTACGTTTTCACGCCTAAGTCGCTGAATTGGTTTTAATGAATATTGGCATAGATATAGACGGAACCTTGGGAAAGGACATAGGCTACTTTTTAACGCGATAACCGACATACACGCGGGCGGAGCCGCGGGCAAAAGCTAGTAATATTATAAATGCGAAAGTAACTCTGTCTGTCTGTCTGTCTGTTACGCTATCACGCCTAAACCACTGAACCGATTTTGATGAAATTTGGTATGGAGATAGAACTGAACTTGGGAAAGGACATAGGCTACTTTTTACTGCAATAATCGAGATACAAAGGCCAAAGCTAAGTGATTATAAAAATACATAAATCGTAGATGTCAAAATGTATCACTGTTTATCTCCTGTCAATACTTCACAGGTTGCTAGGCATAACACACTTGCATGGCAACCATAATGATAGTTTGTAAATGACATAAAGACCAGTACACCAGGGTAGTTAACTTTAGAAAACAAATAAAATTATAGTAGGATGAAACCTATTGGAAAAGGAGGAGAATATAATAAAAATGAAAGGAAAAATAATTAACGGGCGATCTGAGGTCGGGAAGGGGTAGGGGGGGTGGAATTCGGATCCTATTAAGCGGGGCGTGAAAAAGCATCTCACTAAGCTGCCATACATTATTGTCAGCATTCGCAGCAAGAGTGGTAGCCCTGACTCTTGGATTCTGCTCATGCTTTCCATCAAGCAGGGTAGAATCGCTTTGGATGGCTAAATATATAAAACAAAGGGTAAAAAACGGTTTATCTCGATTTCCGGCAAAACTACAAGTCCGACAAAACTACAAGGAAAAAAGTTAAATAGCAAGTTATAGGTGATTCAAAGATCTACAACTTTTTAGTGTTCCGAAGTTTATGACTTCGAACCCTTATAGATTCGTCATGTCCGTCTGTGCGTCTATCCGTCCGTCCGTCCATCCGTCCGTCCTCGACTTACCGTCCAAACAGTAAGTGCTAGAAAGATGAAACTTTGCATGAATACGTATTGTAATTACGTCGACAATGTGCTACAATAAAATTATGAAAAATATTTTTATTTAGGGTACTTCCCCTACACGTAAAGTGGTTTTTTTTTTTTTTCGCTGCTACCCTATCATGTGGGGTATCATTAAATAGGTCTTTTAAAAACATTAAAGGATTGTTAAGACGATTTTTTGATTTAGGTGTCCGTTTGCGAGAAATTTCATTTTAAAGGCCACTTTTTGTAAAAACAGGGCGTCCCCCCCCCTCTAAAAGCTAAACGGCCGGAAAAAATCGTGATAGTGAAAACTATAACAAATTAGATGACTTTGTTAGTTCAGGAGTTATAGAGGCTTAACTTCTACAATGCAATGCTTACTTGGAAAACGTCGTACAAAATTAACGCAATAATACCTAAATATAACAATTATCCATTGGATACAATTTCTAATCCACGTACCATTATGGGTGACTGAGGAACCCTTTCCTGTGCGTGGCCTGACACGCACTTGGCCGATTTTTTATTTACACTTTTTTTCACAAAACCTCAAATTATATGTGAAAAATTAAAAAAACCAAGTTTTTGGTTTTTTATTTTTATCTTTTACAAATAAATTTTTTTTTTAAACGAAGTTTAGTGAAAACTTTTTTTTTATGTCCCGAATACACTGTACTTTATTTGATTTAATGTATTAATTTTTTCACCCGATTTTGACTTAATATCGAAAATTCACCCGTCAAAATATCTACTTTTTAAAAAAATTGGGGTGTTTTCTGTTTGATGAAATCTCTACTTTCCGATGGTGTAATCCCACTAATATTATAAACGCGAAAGTAACTCTGTCTGTCTGTCTGTCAAGCTTTCACGCCTAAACCACTGAACCGATTTTGATGAAATTTGGTATGAAGATAGAACTGAACTTGGGAAAGGACATAGGATACTAAGTATCCTATGTCCTTTTTATTGCGAAAATAAAGGTAGAAAGGTTTGAAATAGGGGACGAAAGTTTGTGTCGAAGTTCCATAATATCAAACATAAAATCATGTAAGATTGTTTAATCGACCCTTACCGTGTCGCGCGATATAAACGAATTCCACGCGGGCGAAGCCGCGGGCGGAAAGCTAGTATCTTCATATTGCTTAAAGTTATTTAATCCAAATTTACAGTCATTATAAATGTAAACCATGGCTACATGTTACAGCTTTTTATTTGATTGTAAGTATACTGGTTTCCTAGCAAAACAGTCTTTTTCTGATTTTCAAAATCATTTAATTACATCAGTGCTCATCAAAAAATTTAAAACCTAATGACTAAACAAATTTAAGCAAATAAAGGTCTATCGATGGTATTTTTTTTCAAACTTCTGCGTTCAGCCATTTTCAAGTTCTAGACAAGTCCAAAATATTGCACCAGCAAAATTTACAATAACTTAAGAACCACAGCTCACACAAATTTTGCTGTTTGCTAACATTTAATACGGAACAAAACCTATGTATTCATGTATTTCGTTTGGGTCTGAAACGTTTAAAAAAAATTTTTTTTGCTGGGGTAACGTTTGAAACGTTACTCCAGCAAAAAGTGTTTTTGTCGAATAACTTTTAAACTACCACATGCACAAATTTTGCTATTTGTAACAAATTACACCTCAGAACACACTAATTTTCTGTTATACTCTCATCTCTCTAAGGCCCAATTTTTTTTGCTTTTTTGCTGGGGTAACGCACGCCTTCACCACTTCACTTTAAACGGCCAGATTTCGTTCAAACTTTGTAGATTTAGGACCGATGACAATACACAAATTTGAAAAAAATAACTAAAAAAGTTTTTTTTTAACTAATTAGCCTTTTAGTCTTTTTAGTCTTTCTAAAAAAATATGCGTATTTGTTTAGTTTTTAAAAACTATTTTTTTAAAACAATTTAACAATAAGATTCAATCACAAAAAGTATTGTCCCATGTAAAAATAAAGCATACACTCAGTGTAGTAGGAAACGTTTAACGATTAAGTCAGCCAAGTTGCTGACGTTTTTCGATTTCTATTCTATTCTCTCTTTTCATTGGCTAATATTTTGTTTTGATCACGTGACTGAGTGACACTAGCCAATGAAACAAGAGAATAGAAAAATAAAATAGAATAAAAAAAAAAGACGATAGCAACTTGGCTACGGGGGTATAGTTGCATTTGCTAAAGTTGCGCAGAGTATGTAATCTATGTGTCAAACATTCATAAGCACAATAATACTTATTATCAGAGGATGTAATGATTTCTACTGTTTCTAACTTGGACAATAAATTTCAGTCTGATCTACTCTGGTATTGACAAAGTTAAACTTTCCTTGTCTTGTCTTGCGTTAGATATAGATGAGAAGTAAGTTGTTTGATGAATCCTTTTTCCTTTTTGCAGTAAAGCTCTGCGCGTGCTTAATATTTGGACTAATATTTCTGATGATGACAGCTCTAAGTATTATTCTGGAGCCAATATCAATAACATCAAGATATGTAAGTGTATTAATTATGATCAATAATGACATCAATATTGAATAGGATTACAGTCGGTCATAGCGACAAGGAGTGGCCTATGTCCTTCTTTAAGAATCAAACTATTTCCATGCCAAATTTTATAGAAGTCGATGCAGCAGTTTGGTCATTACGTAACACGTCACATGAACATGTCGATGATAACGTAGAGGAATTTACTCCCCATTCCATCCTACCCCTTGGCCAAGTTGCAAATATTTCACGTCAATTCTCTTCCAACAATCTCTAGCGCCTCTATTCTTTGTTTAATTAGCTAATATTTGGTTTTGACCACGTGAATTAGCATTGAGATAAATCATTTCTATGCAATTATTAGTTTTCTAATAAAGCTTACGTATGAAGAATGTAACTTGGCTAGAAAGCGAATTATAAAAAAAATACTTCAAAAACATGTTTCTGATTAAAAGAATTTCGTTTAAAATTTATTAACTTTTTCTTACAGATAGCGAGGGTAGAAAATGGTAGCTTAATTCATAAAGCACTTGCAAGGGAAACGGATAGTGTTCATCTATCTTTGTATCTTTTCAACATAACAAACGCTGAACAGTTCGCCAGCGGAGAAGATAAGAAACTGAAGGTTCAAGAAGTTGGACCTTTTACTTACCAGTAAGTTTTAAACATTTATTTCAAGTGTTTCTAAAATAGCTTTTTGTATGTATGAGCCTGCTAAAGTGTTTCCAATCTGCGTGATGGAAAATAAGTAGAATCCAAGAGTAGTGCACCATGTGGCGACTTCCACATAAGGCGCAAGCGAAAAACACTGAACTACTAAGAAAACACGGAATGAACTATACGGAGTAACTACTAATCCTAAATCGCGAAAAAGATATTCTCGCGCCGATTAGCATATTTACAACATCCTAACATCAACTGCATGATCACCTCGCCTGATCAGAGGATCCTCCCTTTTGTTGGAGGAACACGTCACCCGTTCCTCACCATACCGTACACACCATACTCATTGCAAATTTAGATAGAAATGGGGAACCCTTTTTTTTTTGTATGTGTGGAAAATCATCATGGACCGTCACCCCACCGGGGGTTACGGCGGGGTGGTGTGTCGGACTTGAACCGACTAAAAACCACACAGTGTGCCCTCTCCGCGCTTCTCCGTTTAGGAGGAGGAGAAGTCCAGGGTGAGATCTCCTTCTGAACTTCTCCAGCGCCTGCCCGCTCCTGATGCGGGCACCGTCTCGGTTTGACGACCCTCTCTTAGGCGGCGTCCGGCACACACCGACGCCGCCTCCTCGCGGCTGGCCACATAGGGCGGGTGGAGGGAAAACCCGTCCCGTCCACCCGCGGCCACACTCAAGGCGGCATGAGGCGCAGATGTTTGCGCCTCCGCCGCCCGAGTCGCCGGCGGCGAATCTGGTCCGATTGGATGTCGTCTTCCTGGGCCTTCTCCGCCGCCTCCTTCTGCGTGATTACATCCTCGCAGAAGGTTGCGACCGCGGTAAATGAGCTCTCGCTGCCGGCCATGGAACGAACGACGGCCGGAAGCGAGAGATCCTCTCCGATGACTGCAGTGAGGACCCGGCGCTGCGTCTCCAGACCGCCAGCGTGTGAGAAATGGGGAACCCACTCTAAGGTGGCCTAATGAAATGCATACATATTCTCAGGTGTACTTATATAATCAAAAACGATTTATTTTTTTCGATGTTGGTTATGGCTTTACCGTTTTTCAAGGGACTAACTGGCAGATGACTGTTGATATAAATAACAAATCAAATTAGTTTTATTAGATACAGAAAAAATAGTTACGTTACAAAATTAAACCACATTGGATCCAACGGCGTTCCAAATCCACTGCTGGACATAGGCCTCTCCTTAGAAAGGAGACTTTGGCCTACTATACCACGCGGGTTGGTTTCAAGTTTTCCTTCTCTTGGTAACGATGTTGTCTTGCGTAGTTTATCCCTTCAATACATAACCAGTTATATCCATTGTGTGCATGTATTTGATTAATTGATTCTTATTATATACATATGAGAGAACAATTCCCCTTTAAAAGAAATAAAATTTATGGGAAACATATTTGCTTCGCGGTATAACGAGACGCTATGGGTAGGTAATAGAAGCCGGCGCTGCGCGGGTCACCTAGTGTTTCATAAACTGATTCTAATCCTGTTTCTCGTAAACTCTATACTTGCCTCAAAAGCGCTAAAAATAAATTTTGACACGTCATCTAAATAAATTCAAACAAAAATTGAATTTTGGATATCGCTTCTCTAAAAAAAAAATAGTTTTAAAAAACTTAACAAACACGCTTTTAAACTAAAAAGTAGAAAATAATTTTAATGTAACAAAGCGTGGAGCGACGTTATTGAAATATTTTTAAAAAGCACCCCACGCTTTGTTACATTAAAATTATTTTCTACTTTTTAGTTTAAAAGCCTGTTTGTTTATTAGGGTTCCGTAGCCAAATGGCAAAAAACGGAACCCCTAAAGATTCGTCATGTCTGTCTGTCTGTCCGTCCGTATGCCCAGCCACTTTTTTCCGAAACCATAAGAGCTATACTTTTGAAACTTGGTAAGTAGATGTAATCTGTGAACCGCATTAAGATTTATACATAAAAATAGAAAAAAAAACAATATATTTTTGGGGTCCCCATACTTGGAACTGAAACTCAAAAAATTTTTTTTCATCAAACCCATACGTGTGGGATATCTATGGATAGGTGTTCAAAAATGATGTTGAGGTTTCTAATACCATTTTTTTCTAAACTGAATAGTTTGCGCGAGAGACACTTCCAAAGTGGAAAAATATGTCCCCCCCCCCCCCCCTGTAACTTCTAAAATAAGAGTGTGATAAAACTAAAAAAAATATATGATGTACATTACCATGCAAACTTCCAACGAAAATTGGTTTGAACGAGATCTAGTAAGTAGTTTTTTTTAATACGTCACAAATCATAAACCGCAATTTACATTTCTTTCAATCAAAACACTATTATTAAAACATTGATGAAAGTTACAACGAACTACAAAAACTTTTATATGATGCTACGGAACCCTTCATGGGCGAGTCCGACTCGCACTTGGGCAATTTTTTTTTATTCTATACAAATAACTTTTTACAGAGTTTAACTTTTTAGTCCAATTTTGATATTTCTTATTTTGTTGCAAAGGGTTTAAAAGAAATTGGTTCCATATAAATTTGGAAATAGAATTCCAACCCTAAGTGTAGTAAAACAGGGGATGGTTGATTGTGAACTCGCTAATCATACGATATCTTTTATAGTAGATGGACTACAAAGTAGAATTTTCCAACAGTTAATATAGAGCATTAATTTAAATGATAAGTAATCTACATTATAATTATATGTAGTTTATATCAGCTTCGGGAAGTGTACAGAGATTTGTATATACGCTTCCATAAAAACATTCTTTGTTTCATAATTTGCATTTGACACTGGGGCTACCTTGAACTCAGACAAGTTATTACTACGTTTGCGAGGGTTTTATGCTAATTTATATATTAATTGATTATGCAAAAGTAATTAGTTTTATATCTTAACTGGTCTCCTATTCATAGGTAGACAAGAAGTACATCATACCTTACCTAGTAAGGGAATACATTTGCAATAATGTTTACTGTTAGAAGGTTGAAAGTACTGAGAATATAAAATCAAGGCAACTAAATTCTGACGTCTCTTAGATAATAATTTATATGTTTCACGTTAATTTAAACAATATAGATCTATTAGACCTTCTAGCATCTCCACCCGTGTGTACATCGGATCCCGCAATGTAAAAACTACCCTACCCCAAGAATCAAATTACCTCTATGCCGAATTCCATTGAAATCAGTGCAGCTGTTAAGTCATGTAAACATAACAGACAAACAGACAGACACTCTTTTCATAATATTAGTATGGAGTTGTTCTACAATGGACAACTACCGGTGCCATTACCAAGTACTTAATTACAGTCTCAGCACTTGATAGAAAAGCAGTAATTACAATTTTATAATAAAATGGCTGCCCTATGTCAAGGTTCATTGTGGCTAATTGTGGTTATATTAATGAGATATAAATCTTTGATACAGGTTGTATAATCGTTATAACGTAAGCGTATGAGTAAATAAGTAAAGAAACCTATTTTATCAAAGAGGTGTCACTCTGCCTGATGGAAAGCATGAGTAGAATCCATAAGTAGTCACTATACTTACTGGGAACGAAGATAATGCAGTCTGATGATGGGTCACCAGACTGCATCATCTTCATTCGCCTCAGGGTAGAGGAATTACGCACTAGAACGAAACGGTTCGGCTCTTCCTTCTTATGCCGAGCAGTTAAAAGCTGGAACTCACTACCAGCTCACGCGTTTCCTTCCCGCTATGATCCCGGGTCCTTTAAGCGGGGCGTAAAAAAGCATCTCACTAAGCCGCCATAGTGTGGGCGCCCATACTTTATTGTTTGCATTCGCGGCAATGATGTGTGGTTTCCTCCACTCTTAGATTCTGCTCGTGCTTTCCATCAGGCAGGGTACAGTCACTTTGGTAGGGTAAATATAAAAATAAAGCATCATTGGACCCCAAGTCTTTCACTCTCCAGCAAATGTGATAACACGAATACTATGTTAGGTTGGTCTACTGTGAGAGGTTAGTATCACTCCAGTCGAGCCGTCCCTTTTGTGCTGAAATCAGCTTCTCTCTACATCGAAAAAGCTTAAAATTATATGCTCAAGACACACTATATGTAAATTATTTTATATCAGCCATTATACTTAATGTAACAATGTAATGTTTATTAATATATGTAATGTATACAAAAGAAAATTTAAAACAAAAATGTACAATTCAAAATCCTAGTATGATATTATTTCTGATTTATGCATTCAGTAAATTTACTAGCAATAAAATAACTATCCTGTCGTCAGTGTAAAAAAAAAGTGCGACATCGGCGCGTCTGTGTGTCAGCTCTGTGGACGCGCACAGAATAGGTGTTGGTGGGGGAAAAAACATGATTTTCTCTAAATCTATCTATTCTATCTATAATTAAAAATATAAATTGAATCCCAATTACATTTCTTTATATTTATTTCTAACACTATAATGGCCTTTGAAATGCCATTTGAACGTTATGAGCCTAAAACAGACTCACCTGCAACGCGAGGGGCCCGATCTGGGGGCGACTTTTATTTTCCAATTCTTGCAAAATGCTGATTTTATTATCACTATATACACTATTTACACATTAAAACACTAAACACTTAATAACACAAACAAAACACCATAATATTCACTAAACACTAAGATAACTAAAATTGGCGCCAAAGTATGCGATCTAAAAGCCGTTTAACGCGGCCACATTCCGACGTCGACTGTCTAAAAAAATTCTACTAACGAAAAATTGAATTAAATTTAATAGGATGGACAGGTTCGTTCCCGTTCAATCGTGAACGACAACCGTACAGTAGAAATGGTAGATTTCGCCAAAATAAACCTTAAACAAAGGTCTCAAGTGCGTCCACAGAGCTGACGCGCACAGAATTATCCAAACCGTAGGTGTCAGCCTGGTGGACTTAAATATACATATATTTAAATTAATTTAAAATACTTTTTGATGCCATATTGATACTTTAATCTTATCATGGATTTAGAGAGCGTAGTTTTTGTTTCATTTCATTTCTGCGGCATCTAGTAAATGAATATGTATATATTCATTTTGGGCTCATATGTTTTTTTTTTAAGATTTTCATTGATGAGGCAAATGTTTAGTTTTATTGGACTTGTTAACTATAATATATGTATATATGTGTGTATATTAACTATAATATGTAATTAAAAATATGTTTTTACGATATTATGTGAGAATAAATATGAATTGAATTGCACTGTACGTATTTGCAAGTCTAGAGATAATTTTTTGCTATTCTATTATTATTGTATTGTAGCAGTTTATTGTAAAACACACATAAACAATTGATGGACAAATTTATCATTCAAAGTTGATTATGGAACAATTCGAATCAAAATAAAGATGATAATTTTTTGTACTAAAAAAAGAAATCGATGCATTCTTTTCTTTTTTTCTTGTGAATGATACTTATTATTACCTCATTTTTATGTTTCAGGGAAAACCGCACAAATGAAGACCTTGAGATAGATCCTAAAGCAGGAGTGGTTAGGTATACTATCAGACACAAAGTTACTTTTCTACCCGAGGAGTCAATTGGTGATCCTAAGGAAACCATTCTAACCCTACCAAACGTCGCCATGTTGGTAAGAACTCTTTAATTATATATGTTGTTAATTTGAATTTTTACTAATTTAAGTTAGAATCCGACTCTGACATGTTCTTAAAAGTAAGGTCGAGTTTTCAGTAAATAAATATACCTTGATCTGGTAGTTGATGCGAGAATCCCAAAATCGATCAGAGTGGTGTGCAATTGGAGAGGCTTATGTCCAGCAGTGGACTGCGATAGGCTGATGATGTTTGTAGGTATTAAAGCCGCGCTGATTTCGGCACGAGATATTCCGAAATATTTAAAAATTACCTATTTCCATTGTTATTCCAGGCGATGGCTTCTGGAGTTACAAACTATGGATACTTTGCAAAGGTGGGCTTCAACATGTTGGCCCGAAGACTCGATAGCAACGCAACAGTTACCATAAATGCTCATGATTACATATGGGGTTACGATGAACCTTTAATCAAACTTGGCAACCAAATCATGCCGGGTTGGATTACGTTTGATAAGCTTGGATTATTGGACAGGGTAAGCTAAACATTATTCTACCAAGGTAACTTTAGAATATTTTGTGAACTTTAATATAATTCTGACTATAGCTTTTTTTAATTTTCTGTTACATCACCTTCACTACCTGTGGTAGACCTAATACGATATAGATATGTACGACTTAAAAACGTTTTACACCTTAACTGATCATACACGCTTTTTGAGAAGAATTGAAATGCATTCATTTGGAAAAAAGTCGTTATCAGAATATGAAAGGTTATAGAGTCACGCAGAATTCCGCATGAATGGGCCGAGTCGGCCGGGGCGATACTACCAAGACCAGGCTAAAATAACAGCATTGTGCTGTCGAATTTCGTTGGTGAGTGTATGAGTGGAAGCCCAGTGATTCAGAAGTATAATGAGCTGCTATAGCAGGGTTATACTTCTCTCAGATTCTGCTTTAAGTGAAATATAATCTTAAGACTTTTCATCAGGAAGGGTAAAGTCACTTTGCCAGTATCACGTTCCGAAAGTTGATCAGTTTAATTAAACACCTAGGTAAGATAATTAGCTATGACAAATAAATATATCTGTTTTCGGTTTACAGTTATATGATGAAAAAACATCTATAAGATTGGAAGTGAGCAGTAAGGACAACGACAAATTTATGATCAAAACTGTCAATGGCGTTGCTGGCTTGAAGCAGTGGGGCTATGAAGATAATGACACCAGGTATTTATATTTCTTTTCAATTCCTTTTTTTTATATCCAACATCTGTCACACAACATCATCTAGTCCCAAATTAAGCAGAGCTTGTACTATGGTACTTAAAAAAACCCCCAAACTCTGAAACAAATTACTTGTTTTCACTTTATGATTTAATAGATCTGAGAAGCTTAATATAGTGACATTTGTGGACGAGTCAGAATTTGTATGTACGTGTCCCACCCAGTAGTGTTATTTCTGGAGCCTACCGGTCACTTGACTCTTACTCTTACCATCCTCGTTGTGAGTGCATACAATGCAGCATGGTGACTCACACCATGGCAGCTTGGTGAAATGTATCTGCATAGGGAGAATGACACAAAACGATTGGGCCTCCGATCTCACATTTTCTCAACGAAGAACGATAGCACGAATTTTGTTTTCGAAATATAAATTGGTCTTCTGTGTGAGGGTAGTACTGCTCCGGTATAATATAAATAAGTACCTGTATGATAGGTTTCCTCACATTGTGTAAGTAAGAGTAAAAATTAATCCCTACTAATATTATAATTGCGCAAGTAACTCTGTCTGCCTGTCTGTCTGTCTGTTACGCTTTCACGCCTAAAACAATGAATTTGATGAAATTTGGTAAGAAGTAGAACTGAACTTGGGAAAGGACATAGGCTACTTTTTACTGCGATAATCGACATACACGCGGGCGAAAGCTAGTATTAAATAATCTGTAAAGTAAAAGCGTTATAATACATTTTAGTGTATCTCTAACGACGTGGAAAAGACAAAAAGTTTACGGTACTGGGTCCTTCAAGCGAGGTATAAAAAGCATCTCATTAGGTCGGCATAGTATGGTCGCCATGACTGCATTCGTATTTAGTATGGATGTTAATACTTTAAGATTCTACTTAAGCTTATAATCAGGTAGAGTAGCATTACTTTGGCCAGTTTATAAAACACAACAAATTTTATATTAAACAAGATAAAGAAACATTTTTTTTTGTAAACTCAAAATAAATAAAACAGAACAAAATGTCTGCATTGCTTAAGAACTGTGTCTTAACCATTTATTAATATTTCTCGCAAAACCTATAAAAACTTTCTTAACGTTTCACACTTAACTGTATTATGGATGAGAAAGTAACTCTGTCTGTTACGTTTTCACGCCTAAACCGCTTAAACGATTTTGATGAATTTTGGTATAGATATAGATGGGACCTTGGGAAAGGACATAGGCTACTTTTTTCCGCGATACCGACATACACGCGGGCGGATATACATAATATAAAGCATGAATCTAAGATTTATAAATTTTCACTCGTTCCAGATCTCGTTGCAACAGCTTTACGGATGTCTATGAAGGCCTATGTTATCCCCCAGGCTTGACTCCTACTCGCCCCATCAGACTCTACAGGAACGTCCTCTGTCGGTCCTTAGACCTGGACTACCAGGGCATCACTGTGACTGACGAGGGATTTGAAGGTCTACATTACAAGATCAGTAATAGGACCTACAAAGTTATTCCTGACAATCAGTGTTTATGCAGTAATGGGATCTGTCATGACGGAGTTTCAGATGTTTCGAGGTGTATGAATGGTGAGTGTTACAATTTTAATAAAAAAAAAAATACATTTTACACACAACGTCATCTAGTCCCATAGTAAGCAGAGCTTGTATTATGGGTACTAGACAACTGATATCAATACATAAACATACTTTTTTTTCTAAATACATACATAGAAAACACACAAACTCCGAAACAAATATTTGCGGATCACACGAACTTTTGGTCCGACCTGGGAATCGAACCCGAGACCTTAAGCACAGCAGTCGCATGCGCTACAGACACAAAAAAAAAATGAATGGCACTCGGGGACTGCCACGGTTTTTTTTTAACAAGTTATGTAATCATATTTATTTATTTATTTTTTATTTAAGCAATATTTTCTTTTCTTTGTAATGAATACAAGTTTACAAAATAATATACGCTGACTTTTTACCAACATACATTGTAACACTATAATTCTCAAACAATATAATCATCCTATTAACCGAAAGACAACGACAACTAAACAGAGAACTTATTATTAATATGAGCATATCTATGGAATTCGTCAGTCCGTGTGGTGACGGATTAAGAATACAAAGTGTCACCACCCCTATTCATTCCTTGGGTGTCGTAAGAGGCGACTAAAGGAACAAAATAAGCAGCTAACATCACTGCCAAGAGAAGGAAAACTTGAAACAAACCCTTTACCAACCCGTCTGGCCAGCGTGGTATAGTAGGCCAAAACCTCCTTTCAAAGGAGAGGCCTATGTCCAGCAGTGGACTGTTAAAGGCTGTTGATGATTGATGATGATCTATGGAATTGTTGCGACATCTACAGAGGACTGTAGCGAGCATCAGCGCCGCTGCGTGCGGCGGAACTAACTGGACAGCGATGGGGTCGGCCCCGACGCGTTCGACCTCGCATCCAACCCAACGACCGACACTCGCCTTTTGGATTCACCCGTTCACCGTGGACGGACCGACTTCCCTTTATTCTTTGTATCATACCTTGACGTGTAAAATATCAGCATTACAGTCCACTGCCTTTTAATATGTTCGTAAGAACCCTAAACAGAATAAAAAACACTAAGATGTTAGATGGTACTAGAGGACGCGGACGCTATGTATTGTGCCTACGATATCCCTTCTATTTGATTAATCTATGACGCATGCGAGACGCCTGTTATTTGTCGCACTGCAGCTACAATCATATTCTCTATCTTTTTTTTTTAACACGGGGTGTTAGGTTTTATTTTCGAAACTGTTATGTAGCTGTGGTGAATTTCTTGTAACTATAAAAAGAGTTTAAGTTAGAAAAGAGGTATGTTAAAGTGATTGACGGATCTTGATGCTATTTGGCATAGGCCCCTCATATTCTTTTCGTAACCAAACAAAAAGTTTTGCGTTAATATTAATACTAGAAAGTCACCAATCAAGTTTTTGTATACCTATCAAATAATTGATTGAATCCTCCGAAGGAAAAAGCGGCTTCAAGCCAGGAGTATTCGTCTTCGCAAGACAAGAATGACTCCAGTCATAACATAACTGTACGAGGCAAGCGTCAGCGATCGGATGACTCACCTGGAAAACAATTTAAGCAGCAGGCAATGGTAAATATGGAAAGCTTAAAGAATGAAATTATGCAAATGCTGACCACCTGGAAAGCTGAACAAGAAGCTACATTCTCTGCTTGGAAATGCGATCAGGACGCCGTTTTGTCCTCATTGGTGAAGGATGTATCTGAACTTAAGGCTCAATGCTTGTTAATTCAAAACTCCAATTTGGAAATTGAAAAGGGTATGGAATTTATTAGCCAGAGTTACGAAGAAATTAAGAATAAAGTATTTGTTTTAGAAAAGGGTGAAAAGGAATACATAATGAAGATCGCTTGCCTGGAAAAACAGCTCCGTGATGTAAGACTACAATCTCGACCAGCTACTATTGAACTCCGCAACGTTCCCCTTAAGGAGCTAGAAAAACCCAGCGACCTTGTGGCACTGGTCTCGAATATCGGTCAAGCTATTCAACTACAGATAAAGCCTACGGATCTTAGAGACGTGTACCGCCTACCAGGCAAGCCTGGTGACATTAGACCGATCGTAGCGGAGTTCACGTCTGTGTCAACTAGAAATGACTTCTTGTCAACGATCCGCCAATTTAATAAGCAGCGACAAACTACAGACAAATTAAATACGGAGACCATAGGCATGTCAGGGTGCAAAAGATCTATCTATGCGGATGAACACCTAACTCCAACCCTTAGAAAGCTTTTGTTCGATTCTCGTTTATTTGCTAAGTCCCGTAATTACTCCTGCTGGCACTCAAACGGCAAAATATTCATACGCACAGAAAAAGATGCGAAACCAATAAATATCAAGACTGAAGAATGTTTAAATTTTTTAGGCGGGAAGGATTGATAAAGCGCTTTTACTTCTTAAGTTATTATGTAATTTATACTATTCTTGCATGCCCTCATCAACTATTTTCTGTAGACTTAGTTTTAATTATTTGTAAGAGTTACAGTATACAATATTTTGCGATTCATACTATTACTTTCATACACTATTCTATTAATAATCATACATCATCAACACTTCAATTAACTAATCACAAACACAACACACATGGAGCATATTTTTACTGTATCTTTCGTATGTTTTTTGGTAGATTTAATACCTTTAAAAAATGATGAATTTAAATGACAATATACAAACAACTATTAGTAATTTGGATGACATGACCTTATTCAGTTCCCTATACTGTGAACCGGAAGATTGTATTCAACATGTTAAGACCTTAGACATGTCAATCAATATACTTACCCAAAATATTCGCAGCATCGGCCATAATATTTCAGAATTTTCATGTTTGCTGAAAAGAATAGTTGTACCACCTGATATCATAGTGTTGACTGAATGTTGGCTTTCTTGTAATTATTATATACCCCAACTAAATAATTATACGTCAATTTCATCTACATTAAACCACAACCAAAACGACGGCATTGTTGTGTATTGTAGGAATGGCATTTCTTGTAACACCTATGAACCAAACTTTCCGGAAGCCAACTGTCTTGTATCTACGATTCAAAACAAAATTACTCTTGTGTCTATTTATAGACCTCCTGCTTTTAAGAATATAGATACATTTAACTCTTCTTTACACAACCTTTTAGAAAAAATTAACAATAACAAACACATACTGCTGGTTGGGGACATTAATATTGATATTAAGGCTGACAGCTCTGATTTAAATTCCCAAGGCTATCTCAACCTCACATCTTCTCATGGATTGTTGCCTGCTCATTGCCTCCCTACTAGGCTCAATAACTGCCTCGATCATGTTTTGGCAAAGACAACTTTTCCTTGTTCAACTTTAGTTATTAAAAACTCGTTGACTGACCATGATAGTGTTCTTGTATCTCTTAATGTTAAACAACGCAACTATATTAACAGGTGCACTGAGTCATACAGCAAAATTGATTATCAGGGAGTTGCTCAGGCCATAAAGTCTATAGATTTTCAGCCAATTTTGTTTGCTAGTGACCCAAATGAGGCTGCTGAAATGTTGGTCAATCAGCTAACTAACATCATTCGGAATCACACTGATATTAAAAAGCTCCCGCGACGCAAAACCCCTCTGAAGCCGTGGATAACGCCTGGTATACTCCGATGCTTAAGAAATAGAGACCGGATGCATATGAAACTCAAAGCGACACCTGACAACGAGATCCTTGGCATTACCTATCGCCGGTATAGAAATCATTGTGCAACTCTTCTTAGAAAGCTTAAGATGCAATACGAGCGTAATGAACTTAATAAAGCGGGGTCAATAAGCGTTAAAAAGACATGGGATGTTATTAACTCAATAACAAATTTTAAACCAAAAATGAAAACAAACAACGAACTGATTTTATTAACACAATCATCAAATTCGGCTATAGAGTCAATAAATGAGTACTATGTGAATATTGGTCAAAACATAGCAAATAACATTAAACTGAACCAAAACTTCAACGAAGATGGAACCTTAAGTGAGGTGGTTAACTGTCCTGCGTCTTCATTGGTACTTCTTGATACTGATCTAACTGAGGTTATCGCCATTATAGATTCTATGAAGAGTACTGGTTCCGTTGGCTGGGACAACATACCAGCGATTATAATTAAACAAAATAAAATCATTCTTGCTGGTCCCATTGTTCACATTTGTAACCTTGCTATTTCTACAGGCAAGTTTCCCAATATTTTTAAGAAATCTATTGTGATTCCTATACATAAAAATGGGGATAAATCTCAAATAAGTAATTATCGACCAATATCAATTCTTCCCACCATATCCAAAATTTTAGAACGTTTACTTAACAAGCAATTAATACAGTATCTTGAAAAAAACAACTTCATCTCTGCTAATCAGTACGGTTTTAGAAAATCAAAGTCTACTGCTGATGCTGTGTTTAGAGTTACTGATACAGTTGTTAGAAAATTGGACGATGGTCAAAAGTGTTTGGCGATATTTCTAGATGTCGCTAAAGCTTTTGACACGATCTCAATTCCACTATTGATACAGAAGCTTGAGCGTTTGGGAATAAGAGGTAATCAACTGAGGCTCTTTGAGGACTACCTGACTGGCAGAACTCAAAGTGTAAGGATCGGAAATAGAGTCAGCCGTGCTTTAAGCGTGAATTACGGTGTTCCGCAAGGAAGCATTCTCGGCCCGACTCTTTTCTTAGTCTATATAGACCAGCTGTGTGAGATGTCAATCGAGAATAGTGAGATCGTAACGTTCGCTGATGATACGGTTTTCTTGTGTTGGGGGAGGAGTTGGGACAGAGTCTTCGATCGCGCACAGAAAGGATTTAATGAAATCACTAAATGGCTTTACAACAACCTACTGAGTCTAAATGCCAACAAGACACACTATATCGCGTTCTCGATGACAAATCGCACAAAGCCGTCTAAGGATCATTTCCAAATTAAAGCTCACAATTGTGTCTCTGGAGGAAGCAATGTCGCCTGTTCCTGTCCGATTATTGAGCAAGTTGGCACCACCAAATATCTTGGAATTTTGATTGACGCTAATTTATCATTTGAACCACATATTAAAATGTTATCCACAAGAATACGTAAATTGATTGCTATCTTTAAAAACTTACGCCACATTGCAGACCCAAAACTTCTTAAAATTATTTATCAATCGCTCTGCGAATCCCTAATAACATATTGCATTGATTCTTGGGGTGGGGCGTCGAAGACACACATGCTTACTGTAGAAAGGGCTCAAAGAGCCATACTAAAGGTGAGCCACTGCCACCCCTACACATATTCTACAACATCATTATATGAAGAATGTAACGTACTAACAGTGAGGCAACTATTTATTCTCAGACTACTTTTAAGATACCACGGTAGGGTCAAAGGTGACATGGTTCGATCATCGGATTCGAGCAGGCGTAGGGATTACAAAGTTTTCTATTCACATAAATTTAACACATCTTACACAAACAGATTTCCGTGCTTTCTGGGTGAATTTTTGTATAATACAATTAATCAAATATTACGGATTCATAGACATAATTATTATGATTTTAAAAAGTCACTCATTGAGTGGCTACACTCACAGGATTACAAAGCAACAGAAAATTTACTCCGGATAGTACGCTAATATGCGAATCTTTACACGTCGTACACACACACACACATATACACACACACACACACACACACACACACACACACAAACAGGCGCGCGCGCGCGCACCCACACACGCACATACCTAAACTAGACATACAGCCACATCATATACCTACTACTAAAACTACACACTATTATTGTTTAAGAGTATTATTGTAACTCGTTTGTATATTTTTCAGACTAAACAAACCATTGTTGCTAGTCAGATAAATGCAACTAAGCTTTATGTCGTGATTATCAAAGTAAACACACTGTTTTAATGTTTTTTACTATATTTCTGTCAGGGGGAGATGGCTGATGCTTATAGTACAGGCTTCGAGCCTAGTTTAAGCATCGAAATGTCAACCTGCTGGAAGTTATAAATACTCATTGTGAATGCAGTTACCTTATTCTTATATGTCAAAAGCAAATGTAAACTGAAGTATTCAAAGCATTGTACTTGTATTGTAATATGAGTTTTCAATATGAGTTTTCAATAAATTATTATTATTATTATATTATTATTATAATTCACTACAAACTTATCACAAACATAATATCACTTATGTTGTTAATTATTGTGGATCTCTAACAAAAGATGTACAAGATAGAATCACTGTAAAAAAAAAAATGTATTTCACGAGGCCGCAGCATGTACTAAAATATTGAAAAAAAAATCCGACGAATTGAGAACTTCCTCTTTTTTTGAAGTCGGTTAAAAACAAAATACAGAAAACACGCTTAACAGATAAGAAACAGAACAAAAATAATGAATTATAATATAATAAATTGGAATTAGGTAGATACATTAGTCTTCTTATCGTATCAATGGCAACACTTAACGGTTTTGGCCTAATACAAAGATTTTTTTAGAGAATTCAAAAATATATATTCGACTAGCCACCCGCCCCGGCTCCGCACGATCACATATAGTAATGATTTCCAAAGAGGTTAATATATAGCTTATGTCACTCACAAATAAGATAGCCTTCTATTGGTAAAATATTTTCAAAATCGATTCAGTAAATCCAGAGATTAAAACTTCACAAACTTTACTTCTTTCTTCACAGACTCAACAACACTAATTTATGTGTTGTTGAGTCTTTTGCAACGTATATTATCTAGAATCCATTTGTTAACTTTCAGGTCTTCCAATTGTTCTATCCAACGCCCACTTTATGGATACGGATCCGGAAATCTACGAGAAAATCGAAGGCTTTGCACCAAATGAAAAGGATCATGGAAGCGAGTTTCTTATTGACCAGGTAAAAGAACATGAAAAGTGTCAAAATGACTCTACTCTAAAGTCATCATCTCTGATTTTTGTTAACGGGGTGGAAAAATCCCTTCGGATCTCCGGCTCCTCGGGGAATCAGGAGCCAGAAGTATGTGGTGTTTCCACTAAAAAATACCCCGACGGTTGACTCAGGCGCCCAGCTCTGAGGAGGATCCGAACCATATTATTTTAGGTCCTCCCCAGAATCGACGCCGCATCTATCTGGACTTTATCCTGCCTATCGGCCGTATAACTACAGATGCGACCTGTTCGCAATTTACGACGAAGCCATCTTTTCACCGCCGACCGCAACAATTAAATAATTAATCTGCCACCAGAGGTACCCATTCTCTGGCAGCTTGAGGCCCTGTCAATTACTGGAATCGACAATCTCCCGATCCCGTTAAGCTGTCTCTTTCTGGAGCATTACAGTCTCACAGAAAGAGATCACTGCGCCCCATCTCTCTTCACCTGCCAGCATGGTAGAAATGATTTCTGGCGGCGACACTATGGTGGTCTAGAGAGATACATTTTCACGCGCCGCTTAAAGGACTTTTAACAGCTTAAAGGAGTTCACGAGATCCTTTTTTTAAAGACGACAATCTTTCCTGCTGTCTACGGAAATTGTTTCTTGAAAAGTATCACGCCCATGCCTGAGAACTTTAAGGTCCCGGTTGTCATAAATTGGCATTCAATTGCGAAGTCAGAACCCTCAAATATAATTACAACTAGTTCAACCTTCGCATTCAGTTCACCCTCAGGGGGGATAGGATGTGAGTTAAACTCCTTGTAAAAACTGATATTTAGGTAAAACTGGGTGAACTAGCAGTCAACCCTAAATCATTATTGGGGATAACAAAGGCTTGGAATATGATGAATTCCTAAAGTAGACCTATTAGGCATTCTGCTTCCTGATTATTTTATGAATTTTTCTTCTTATTTATCTGGCTTACTTTTACAGACGGTAGGCATCGTAATGAAGACAAAGTTTTCCGTCCAAGTAAACATCATGATGCGGGACGTCGGCTTCAACTCAAAGATCAGCAGGTTCTCAGACATGTTCGTGCCTGTTGGATACTTCAAAATTGTAAGTTTGGATTATTATGATTTTGGATGGATTGAGAGAATTGGCGATGTGAACGTTAAAATGTAATTAATGTAATGAACATAAATAAGATTTCTTCATTTCACACACGGCTATCTGGTCTCAAATTAAATATCACGGTGAACAGTTCTGTATCTGTTCTGAAAGCATAACAGACAACAGACACAGAGTTATTTATGAATTTATCATATAAATATCATAGGTCCAGGTACCACTTTTATTAGGACATCTGGACCCCTCCCAGCGTAGATGCTATACCTTTTTTTTTAACGTGTGGAAATCCCGTCGGTCCGTCACCCCGCCGGGGCTTGCGGCGGGGCGGTGTGATGGATGCTATACCTAACCTAAGGCGATTCACACACTGCCCCGAGCTCCGTCGCGTAGCGCAGAGTGGTAGATTTTAATATTGTATGCAAGTACATCGATTAGTATAGAAAACACGCCAGGTCCAACACACCAAAAAAGCGCTACGACGCGTGAGCGCGTCGCCAGTGCGTGAATCGCCTTACTTAATAATTTTAGAGAATTTGTGTCTAAAATATATATTTTTTATTTATTTTTCAGGTACAACCAAAACTGACAGATGACAATGTTCTATCTTTGCGTCTTATTTACATCTACGGTCCTTACATTCTGCTCACAACACAAATATTGTTCACGGCCGCTGGTCTCCTGTTAATATCACATTCTGCCAAACTTACATATTATAACTGGATATACGGTAGAAGAAGAGAATTATTAGTAAATTTGCAAGCCAAAGACACCAAGGAAGCAAGCGTCGAACCTTTAATGAGATGAATTTTGTTAATGTAGTTTAACGCCATCTATTGGTCGCTTTTTAAAATCGGAATAATCTGGTGCAATACGCGCGATCGTTGGCACTAGATCTGACTGTCAGCGTCAGCTGATGATACATTAAGATATAATGTCAGATACATATATACATATGTTTTATACAAATATACATACATATATACATCACATAAGATTACGGACAGGGCTCATTTATTGTTTTAATTATTAAATTACCTAATTAATTTAAGTTATTATATTATCGCACAGTATTGTAAAAATTAGTAATTATTGCAATCATTGTTGTTTACACAATGAAGTTTAAGTTAGTATTTAAATAGAATTAATACATGTTTGTAATATCAAATGTATGTAGTAGCATAAGTTTGATTGTTGATTGGCGGTTGTGAGTATGTCATGCTCGCTCAAAAGTCCTGCTGGCGGTGGCGTGTGTAGCGGGTCGTTCGGCTCCCTACGATATTGTTGAACTGGACGATGGCTGGTGCATAGGTCATGTTCGTGATACGGGCGCCGCCAGTCGGGGCTGGTCATCTCACAACTTTTATTTATTGTTTAATTATTTTTGGACACTACCTGTGTAAATATCAGCATCGTTACATTGTCCTCACATTTAATAAAATGTCTTAAACAATGTATCCAAAAATTGTAAAAACAAAGTTGGAAAAGAGCGTCCATGGAGTTTCTTCTGTTCTTCTCCATAGAATCTACGAATTGGAACAGACAATTAGCTTCACGACTGACTACTGACTGACTACTTGACGTTTTATAAGTGCCGTTGTATGGTTTATTTGAAATAAAATGGTTTGATTTGATTTGATTTGATTTGATTTGATTTGAAATGAACAGTTTTTCATGAAAGTACATACGTTACATACATAAAAAGGCAATTATAAAAAATTTTGTCTGTCAGTCTGCCTCTTTTTTTGGGGTAATATCTGTAACAGCTTTACCGATTTTGATGGGACTTGACTGACAGAAAGTTGATGATCTAAGGAGTAACTTATTGGACTAGATTTGCATCACGGCGTTACTCGCGATTTAGAACAATAACCACGAATACCACTCAGGGACTCAACTAGTACTAAGTATTTTAAACAACCGCCCCAAAGAGAACCTATTATGTTTATTAGTACTTATAATAAGTTTATGAAATAAATGATTTATAAAAGTGAGAGATAATAATTGTTTCTTTTAATCCCTAACGCACTAAAAACAAATCATCAACAGCCCATAACGTCCCACTGGTGGGTTCAGGTCTCCTCTCAAGAGAGGGTTAAGGCCATACGTCCCCATGCTGGCCGAGTGCGGGTTGGGGACTTAAAACAAATAAAACGCACAAATAAAATATATAAAGGAACAGAGAATTTAACTGCACTACTGCCCCTTTATAATAATACTAATAACGTTTATTTCTCTTCCACAAAGGTTCCTTAACAATAAATATACAAAAGTTTTTAAATCTCCTTTTTGGGAGACTGATATCGGTACTAAGTGTCCCTTTACACAGATTACCTGAAGATCTTTGGTCTAGTGGTTAGCGTATGTGATTGCTAATTAAGAGGGCTTGGGTTCAAATCCCGGGTCAGGCTGGTGTAAGTATTTCTTACAAGAAATTCTCAGAGTATAGGAAATTGCGGTGTTTCATGCCCTTACTTCAGAGAGCACTTTAAGCCATCGGTCTCAGTTGTCATGAACATGTATGACAATCGTTATTGGGAAGTCAGTGCCCTCAAATATATTGACAACTATTTCAACTTTCGAATTCTGTTCGTCCTTAGTCCGTTGCGAAGGTCCGATGCCAGTCACTCCGTGGAAAACTGATATTCAGGTAAAATCCATTGAAGTAGTAGCCGACCCCAATTAATATTGGAAATATTAAAGGCAAGGAAGATGGAGGAAAAGAAAAAAGATAAATTTAATGTTTTATATACATACAAAAACATATTATACTAGCTTTCCCCGCGGCTCCGCCCGCGTTTTTGTCGGTTATCGAGCTTAAATGTGGCCTATATCCTTTCTCAGGCTCTGTGTACAAAATTTCATTTAAATAATTGTAGTAGTTTTTGAGTTTATCGCGATCTGAAAGACATAAGCGGCGGAGAACTTTGTTTTATAATATGTAGTGCTTGTACAAATATTTGTGAGCAAAACAAATTACTTAATTCATTACACATTAATAATACCTACTTCCTCCGCAATTCCACACATATTCTTATACATTTCTACCTTCACGTACCCGTGGTCACCGAACGATTCCCCCCATGAATTTTTGAGTAAATAATATGGTATGTCACTAGTACGGTCATACCCCACAATCTGGATCACATGTCTTAAACTATTGTCACTCATAACACAAGCTCTTCTTATAATACCTCCTAGGTAAAAACGCCAGACTGCAGCATTCACCACAGCAGTCACAGGACCATTCATCACATCTCTCTGTATCTTCTCTTCAGATTCCAGAACAGACATTTTCCCCCTACACCTGTACACAAAACTTTTAAGTTGAATCCCTCTATCTGCCTTACGCAGCTTACATTTCTCTTTCTTCAAAGTGAAGGGGTATTTCTCTGCTGTAACGACGTTCTGGTGTTCATCACATAAGATGATAAGAGTTGAAAGTACGCTGCCACCGGTGCATCCATCATGGTTCTTATCCACCAAGCAGTCGAGGATTTCTTGAATACTTAAAACGGTATTTGATTTTCTTTTAATGTTTGCCATCGTTTCCATTATACCAGCTACACTGACAGCCCAGCATGCTCGACAATGTTTCTGATCTTGAACTGGCCCTACGACTCCCTTCTTCCTCCAGTCAACTTTATCGTCTATTTTAGGCAGCGTCGAAAAGGCATCGAGGCTTGCATTATTTAATGTTTCAAAACATTCCCCTTTATATGAAATACAATTTCCATTTGAACGTTTTAAAAGCATCATTTCTTCAAACTCTTGGGCAGACATATCTGAAAATTTTGTCAATCCAAAGGTAGCATCGTCTTCTAGAGCATTTAGACGTTCTATTTCTGCTAAAGATGCCTGTAAAGTAATAGCAGAATTTAGATTAATTCGGGTTTTATTTTAGTATAGTATTATGTTTATAGACATCCATTTTATTAGGTGGTATCACTATTTTATCTGGTTCATAAATAATAATATTAATGTTTATTATAATTCCACAAAAAAGTAACGAAGTATTTTTTTAATGGTGCTTACTTAAAATGGTTCCATAGTTACAGTGTAGGAGTCTGGAGCCCCAACTAGGACACTCTGTGTCATTAACTTCTGGCCCATCCCTCTCCGCTAGGACATTATTTAACAGTCCGAAGATTCGAAAATATAATATTATTGTGTCAGTAAATGTATGTGTTAGTATGTAATAATATATTGTATGTGTGTGTGTGTGTGTGTGTGTGCGTGTGTGTGTGTAGTATTTATGTAAACGTGTGTATGTTTTACTTAAAACAATGAAAAATTCAGTAACCTTACCTTAAAATTGTTCAATCTTTTCTTATACTCCCGCACAGAATACGTTTTATTGAATTGTATTAAATAATTTTGAAATGCCTGTAATTCTAAATACTCTACACTTGTAACTGTAGTTAAGCGATCAGATTTTGAATAGATTTTCAAAAAAAATGTCACAAGTAAGATAATAACAACGCATGTCAGTAAATATAATAGTCCTCTAGCCGACATGTTTATGCTTCAACTACATATTTTAACTAAAACATTTTCCTGTAATATTGTATTTTGTTAGGGACAAATTTATTTTCGATTTTACCGCAAAAAGGCTGTCGATATGTTTACCTTATCTGTTATTATAATGGTATATAAATATTTGTGTAATTATTCTTTTCCCTTTTTATTTGCGTTAACCAATGTACAATGAACGTATAATTAATGTTGGACCCTCCTTTTGAACAAGGAATGCCTGTATTAGGAGGGACCGCTCTCTCATATATAATTGTGTTATTTATTTTTACAACAAAACGCGTCTTTGAGTAAAAGAAAATGAAATATGAATATGTAAATATTTTCAGATAATATCTAACACAACGCCATCCAGTCCCAATCCAAGTATAGCTATAGAGCAAGAGCCCAGAGCCGCCAGACCTACGTCATTAGTGCAAAGCTGAAATTTTCAGGATTATTAGTACAATGTCTTGTTAAGATGTATGTGTACCCATTAGCTTGAAAGCGGGGCCGTTTCTGAGATAGCGCGAAGTACAGATAGATAAAAATATTACTTACCTACGTTAAAGGTGCAAAGCTAGTATTTACATATTTTTTCAAGAATATTATTTAAAATTAAAATTCATTACTGCCAGACACTTTCCGTGGGCCATTACTTCTACCAGACGTCTTGAAAGTTGTGAAAAAATTAGGTAAACTACGTTATAGTAGCAAACCTAAATTTTATACATATTATCTAAGGTACTATTTTAAGACCCTTTGTATGACCAATCCAAAAAGCGTGTAAAAACCATTTAATATTTTACAATTATATTCTTGAAATAATACCAAAGATGATATACCTCAGCTTCCTAATTACTACAAATATATGTCTGGGGGGGTGATAGGCCCTTCGGCCGCATAGAAAGGGTCTTAAAATAGTACCTTAGATAATGGTATAAAATTTAGGTTTGCTACTATAACGTAGTTTACCTAATTTTTTCACAACTTTCAAGACGTCTGGCAGAAGTAATGGCCCACGGAAAGTGTCTGGCAGCAATGAATTTTAATTTTAAATAATATTCTTGAAAAAATATGTAAATACTAGCTTTGTACCTTTAACGTAGGTAAGTAAAATTTTTATCCATCTGTACTTCGCGCTATCTCAGAAACGGCCCCCCCCCCACTTTTAGTCATTGGCGACGGTAGACGTGTGTTCTCTATTTTTTTGTTTTGTGATTTTGAAAAATAAAATAATAAATAAACAAGTATTGGTAACTGTTTTGGTGTTGTGCAAGTGGGAATTGAACTCGAGACATTTACTGCCACCGATTCAACCGGACACCGTTGAGCAGTACAGTGCTGTGTGACGTCATCGGTTAACTGGATAGATCTACTACCAAATACAACATGCCGAGAACACCTTGTACACCACCAGGTAACTTTGGTACCCAGATCACATCTGTATCGGAGCCGGATATATCTAATACCATTGTAGACGAGGCAGATTACTTGGATCCTAATATTACCCAAAGATCCTCAAAACGTCGGCGTAACTCTAATAACGATGTGACAAGTCAACTTGACGATTTTAAAACAGCAATGATGAACATGATTCAAGGCTTAATTGCTACACAAAATAAGAAATTGGAATCACTTGAAAATCATTTAATGGAAGTTAAGTCTATAAATGTATCTATTCAAACAACTAATATAGATATAGAAAAATCTACTAAATTCCTATCTGAACAAATAACAAGTTTTGAAACAAAAATTATTAAACTGGAATCGGAGGGTAAAGAATTAAAATGTCACTTGAATACTATTGAAGAAAAAATTCATGATATTGAAAAAAGAAGCATAAAGACATGCATTGAAATTAGAAATACTCCCAAAGTGGTCAGAGAATCAAAGAGTGACCTATATACCTATATTCAATCGCTAATCACTACACTGCAACTGCCTATTCTACCTAGCGACCTACGTGATGCATATAGGTTGCCTAATAAACCTGACAAGAAAAACTCGACAGTCGTTATAGAATTTACAAACACATTTTTAAAAACTCAGTTCCTAACGGCGACCAAGAGGTACAATCGTGATCACGCGGGAAGGTCACTCACTAGCTCGCACTTTGGTTTCAGCGACACTTCTCAACAAATTTACATTTCCGAACATTTAACACATAAAACGAGGAGGCTACTGTTTCTGGCGCGTGATTTCGCTAAATCTAACAACTATTCTTATTGCTGGACAACAAATGGAAACGTGTACCTAAAGAAACGAGAGGGAATGCCATACATCTTAATAAAACACGAACAGCAGCTACAAGAACTAAAAGCATTCAATGAATGACTACTTATTTTAAAAATGTATTTCTTTGTCTTTCTACCGTTCTTTTGCATTATATTAAATAATACTGCATATACTTATTGTAAAAAAACACAATACACATTACAAAACACTACTACAATCATCATACAAAATAAAACTATTACTGGCGAAACACATAAACAACCAATACTGATCCAATACAAATATAATTCAACCATACCTACTTTCACAAATATTGTACATATGCATGTATCAATGTCTTGCGGTCCGATTGTTGCTGTTATCACTTTGTTGCACATATTACAAGAATGCATCTTTGTGTTAGGGATTGGAACTCATAACGCGGACTACTACCAGGACCATACAGCGTGTAATGTTCGTCAGGGGTTACAAGTTTTTATGAATGTTTATTCTTTTAGTTTATGGGAATATGACCATCCCTGTACAATTAAAAAATTGTTACTTTTGTCACACCTATGCCCAAGGTTGCCACCTTTTGGAAAAAAAAAATCGGGACGATACTTATTAAGTGGAAAGTCGGTCAAATTTCAGTCTAATTCAGATCATGATAAAAAATCAGTTTTTTGCAAATGATAAAATTAAAAGTTTTGTATAAACATTTACGTATTTCCATAGCTTATTAGTCGAAACCCTTATAGATTTGTCACGTCCGTTTATCCGTCCTCGAATTTAAAACCGTCAAAACGGTTGGTGCTAAAAAGGTGAAACTGCATGGACATGATTTTATTATGGTCCAAGAGCCCAGAGTGATCAGACATAACTTATTTTCACATGAAACCTGAACTACTCAGTAACGTCTAGTGTACTTTTAATACCTGCGTGTTTGTGGAACTAGATCTGTGACACCTGGGCAGATACGAGGTGAGAAAGGTAACTAAAAATAAGAGTTATCTAACTTAAATTAGTATGACTGATCTTTATATATATATTGTACAATATTATTCTAAACTAGTTTCATAAAGTGTCAGACACTTTTCATGGTCTAGAGCTTTTGTCAGACGCTTTAAAGGACGACAAAAAATTAATGAACTTTACTTATTTTTACATGTCTGATTTTTAAATATGTTAATGAAGTAACTATTACAAAGTTATATTTCATCAGTCAGACAAATTCGAGTGACCAAACATCCCCTAAATACAAAAATTATACAGCCGGGAATACGATAATAAACGATGATTTGCTTAATAAAAGTGTGCAGGAATTACAAAGAACGATTAAAAACAATTAAAAATAATTAGCTATCGCTAAGTAAACTTTAAATAACCATATTGTTATGGAACAATTAAATTAATCAAATGAAATTTTATCGAAATATCGAACGCCATTTTGACTGCGTGCTAACAGGGTTGTCTACTGTTAATTGAAGTTAAATTTCTAATGTGTCTTAACTAATTTAAGGAAATCATCGTCAGAATCATCAAAAATATTTGGATTTAAGATAATTACTATAAGATAAAATTTGATAATATCCACCGGGATGTCACATCTAAACCAAAACTGTTTAAAAAACAAATTAAAAGAGAATGTCATTAAGACTGTATGCTGCCTGCTGTATATAACTTAATAATAAAATTAAATGTATAGTGCATACTAACAAACTTAAATGCCTCTGTGAGGTGGCTTCGGCCTCTGGCACGAGTTCAAAGTAAGTTCCATTCAGAACAACCTCAGACACCCTTCTAAGGTACAGGGAATATTTTTTACCAAGTTGCTGTGAAATATTAAGAATAAATAATCTTTAATAGCAATACCTATTGCACTAACTATATAATTTACAATAAAATAAAGATTCTTCCGTATAAAATAAAATGGCTCCTCATATATTCACTATCCCAAACATGCAATAAATGAATCCTTTTTAATAGTTATTAATTAACAACTTAATATTGAAGCTCATCGTATTTAAAAAAGGAAGCGAAAATCTTGTAATGAAATGAGTAAATATTTTCAATATATTTAATTTTTTTATTCAGCATGTGAAAAATTTATCAGTCGAGAGTGCGAGCGCGAGAGCACTGCGCTCGCACTCTCGACTGATAAATTTTTGTGTTTAGGGGATGTTTGGTCACTCGAATTTGTCTGACTGATGAAATTTAATTTTTTAATAGTTACTTCATTAACATAATATATAAAAATCAGACATGTAAAAATAAGTAACGTTCATTAATTTTTTGTCGACCTTTAAAGCGTCTGACAAAAGCTCTGGTCCATGAAAAGTGTCTGACACTTTATGAAACTAGTTTAGAATAATATTCCACAAAATATGTATAAAGATCAGTCATACTAATTTAAGTTAGATAACTCTTATTTTTAGTTACCTTTCTCACCTCGTATCCGCCCAGATTTCACAGATCTAGTTCCACAAACACGCAGGTATTAAAAGTACACTAGACGCTACTGAGTAGTTAAGGTTTCATCCACGTGAAAATAAGTTATGTCTGATCACTCTGGGCTCAACTCACAATGTGCTTAAGTAAAATCTTGAAAAATATTTTTTTGGGGTACCTCCCTACACGTAAAGTGGGGGCGATTTTTTTATCGTTAGGGCTATCATTAGATCGGTTATTTCTAAACATTAAGGAAGTTGCTCCGACATTTTTTTGATTTCGATATCCGTTTGAGAGTTAATCAACTTTAAAGAGGATTTTTATTTTATAAAACTCCAGCCAAGGTGACTTTACTATGCCTGATGGAAAGCATGAGTAGGTATAATTCACAAGTAGGGGTCGCCATGCTTATTGCAAATGCAAGCAGTATGGCGAACAGCATTATGGCGCCTTAGGGAGATGCTTTTTCACGCCTAGCTTAAAGGACCCGGGATCATAGTAGGAATGAAAAACATCAAACCTGTGACTGAATACAACAAATAAAATTTTTGGTAAGAAGGTTGTCATTAGTTCCATTTGGCACCCAATAGCTGTTTCTTTTTATGTACACTGCGCGAAAGGGAAAGAAGGTGAATTCAAATTGAGCGATTCGTACATTTGTGAAAAATCGGGACAAAATCAATACGCTGTCGGGACGCGGGACGATATCATCGAATTCGGGACTGTCCCGGGAAATTCGGGACGGGTGGCAACTCTGCCTATGCCTGTGTAAACTTCTACCTACCTTCAATTTAACCAACCCTACTGCGAAACGTGATGGTTCGTATTTGGCCGACCTGTTGACATTGAGTTCTATTTTTATCATGAGGAAAGGCATATTCAAACTAAAAATAATTGATGAAAAGTATTATAAAAAAAACATCCGAGTCTTATTGTTGACTTGTTCAATTGTGTGTTTAAGATCTCAAAGAGGTGATATTGATAATAGTTTGTTTACATTTCTTTCAAAACTCACTCTTATAGCTATATTATTTAAGAATAACTTACGTGTAAAGATATTATTGCATACTAAGGTGGATTTAAATGATGTTAACCGCCAACGTAGAAAAACTAATAGCACTTCAAATTATCAAATGGTACCCATTATTTGCTTATGTTTATTACAAGAACGATTTTATTTGTCAATAAGCAATACGCTTAAAAAGTTTGACCTTTTATTTAGTAAATGTTTTTTTAGCCTGTCAATTATGAACATATATTTTTTATATACAGAGTCATGATGGGTGATAAGCGGGTTTTTGAGGATATTGATAGCACTACTCTAATTTCTTGTTTTGAAGTAGATAATCCAGAACTTTGTCAACGGCATCTTGACACCAATAAGGGCCGACTTACAGTAGTCTCGCAAAACATACGTAGCATATATAAAAACTTTGACACATTGTTGGTTTATTTGTCACGATTAAATTTTAAACCAGATATCATTATTTTGACTGAGTGTTGGATTGACGACACGTTTAACGCTATACAATTAAGTGACTACATATGTAACTATTCAAAGACATATTATAATAAGAGTGACGGAATAGTCGTATACTACAGGTCGGACCTCGAAGTATCGGTAAAATAACCTATTTTTCGGGAGGCAAGCTGTTTACTTATACAGATCGCACAGACTTACACCATAATAGCAATCTATCGGTCACCATCTTTTCATAATATAAATAATTTTCTTCTATCACTTGAACAAGTTCTCAGTACTTGTAAAAATCCACATTGTGTGATAATAGGTGATATAAATCTAGATATTAAAGATAACAGTGTAGACAAAAGAGCTCAAGAATATCTTAATTTGACAGCTCATTTTGGTTATATTCCCGGACACACTGTACCAACTAGAGGTTCGAACTGCCTGGATCATTGTTTGATAAAGTCTAGCTTAGCCTCCAATGTAGTCATATGCCACTCGGATATAACCGATCACAGCACTATTCTATGTAGTATGGGTAAATTGCCGACAAAAGAGAAAACAAATATAACATACACAAAAATTGATATAGATGCCCTAACTAAAATCCTAAAAAAATACGAATGGACTGAATTATACAGAATCGGTGATGTTAACTTGGCTACTGATTTTTTCCTTGAAAAATTTAATCAAGCTATTGATTGTTGTAAAACTAGCTGTAAGATAAAGAGTTCACAGACTATCACACAAAAATGGATAACACCAGGTCTTTTAAAATGTATCAGACGAAGAGACAAATTACATTCTAAAGCTAGAAAAAACCCGAACGATTTACAAATTCAACAACAATATAAGACTTACAGAAACTACTGCGTAAATATTCTACATAATCAAAAAATTAAATATAAACAGCAAAAACTAATTGATAACAAAAATAATATCAAAAAGACTTGGGATGCCATTAAAGATATATGTAACCTTAAAACTACAAAAGAAAAGTGTAACAAATTATTGTTAAATGACACTGAACCAAAAGTTTCACTAAACCGAGTCAATCAATATTTTGGTACTGTGGGTGAACAGCTTGCCCGAAATACGTTAAATAAATTAGAAGTGACCGAATCTGATCTAGCGACTAACTTAAAATCCGCAACGATTAATAACTCATATGAATCCTTTTTCCTTACCCCAACTGACGAAATTGAGATTTTGAAAATTATATCTATGCTCAAATCCAGCTCTGCTACAGGTCATGATAATCTAAATAATAATGTGATGAGAAATATTAGGTTGTCTATAGTAAGTCCAGTTACTTATATATGCAACCTCAGCATGTCTACTGGCATCGTTCCAGATGCTTTAAAAATTGCCACTGTAATACCCCTATTAAAAGCTGGTGACCCATATGACCCGGCAAACTACAGACCAATCTCTCTTCTTAGTCCCTTGTCCAAAGTGTTGGAGAAAGTCATAAATATTAGACTTCTTAAATATCTTGAGAGTAACAGTTTATTGGCTGGGAATCAATTCGGATTTCGTTGCAACAGGTCCACGGAGGACGCAGTTACTGGCCTTGTCGACTTTGTGATGGGCAAGATCAATGAGGGTAAAAGGTGTCTCGGTGTCTTCCTGGATCTTGCCAAAGCGTTTGATACGGTATCCCGGCCAATATTACTCAAAAAGTTGGAGCTGCTTGGAATCAGGGGTCTGGCTTTGAAATGGTTCCAGTCTTATTTACACAAGCGCAAACAACGCGTTCAGGTAGACAGTTACTTCAGTGATTACACCGATATAAATTTCGGCGTGCCGCAGGGCAGTATATTAGGACCGTCACTCTTTCTGGTATATATAAACGACTTCTGTTCCATCAATCTGGTTAACGCAAATATTTTCACATTTGCTGATGATACTGCAATAATTTTTTATGGAAACACGTGGAGCGATGTCGTTTGTATAGCCCAGAATGGGCTCACAGAAATTAGTACTTGGCTAGAGAAAAACCTCTTGACTTTAAACATTGCTAAATCAAAATATATGGTTTTTAGAATATCTGAGCGAACTGCACCTGACCGACCCATTCAAATCAAATTGCACTCATGTAACAGCATACATCGACGTATTAAAACTTGTGAATGCCCTGATTTAGAACAAGTTCAAACCATTAGATACTTGGGTGTCGTAATTGATCAACATCTAGATTGGGCGGCGCAGGTGGACGCTCTGTGCAAACGTATGAAAAAGTTATCACATGTTTTTAAAAAATTGAGGTCAGTTGCCGATACAAATGTTCTAAGATTGGTATATTTAGCTATTTGCCAATCAGTATTAAACTACTGTATAGTGGTATGGGGGGCAACATTTAAATCTAATTTGCTTAAATTAGAACGGGCTCAACGAGCTGTATTAAAAATAGCTTACGGGAAACCATGGCGTTACTCAAGTGACTTATTATATAAAGATTGCGGATTCCTCAGAATAAGGCAGCTTTACATTGCCTCGGTGGTTTTTAGGTTTCATAAGAATGCGAAAGAAAAGGGTCGTGCTTCATATCGATCAATTAAATGGGACAGACCAAAAGTACGCACATCGTTCTCGCGCAAAAGTTTCAATTTTATGGGTCCCTACTTGTACACAAAATTATTTACTTTCAATAACAGAGTGGTTGACATGAACAGGACAATTTTAAAAAAAACAATATACCAGTGGTTACAGCACAAAAACTACACTGACACTGAGAATATTGTGCAATTCTTGCAATAAATGCCAATAAACACACGCACCATACAAACACATCACACACACACACACGCAAGCACGCACACACACACACACACACACACACACACACACAAACCACATAAACATTACGCATGCACAGAGCACACATATACCGTCTTGTTTTCTTTTGTTACTTACATATATGGAAGCTACTATTCCCCACGACACAGGGAATCCTAGTGTGGGGTATAGTGTATATTATAATTGTAAACTGTATTAAGGAAACAATAAATTATTATTATTATTATTATTATTATTAATACCACTGCGCCACCGATGCAGACATATTACAAATTGAAAGATTCTTCAATCACCTCAAATGTAAGAACGTTAATATTAATATTTTTAAATGTTTTAAACTAAAAAAAAAAAATTGTTAGCGCCTGCCAAAATCTGAATAAAATTCTACTCTTACAACTCTACAATATATATACCAGCATTCGCTAACCACTAGACACACACGGCTATCAAATACACCTACTACCAACAATTAATACAAGTCTTTTTAACACAAGTCTTACGCAAATGAGGAAGATTTTTAGCCGACTTCAAAAAAAAGGAGGAGGTTCTCAATTCATCATCATCATCAACAGCCTTTAACAGTCCACTGCTGGACATAGGCCTCTCCTTAGAAAGGAGGTATAGGCCTACTATGCCACGCTGGCCAGACGGGTTGGTAAAGGGTTGGTTTCAAGTTTTCCTTCTCTTTGCATTGATGTTGTCTTGCGTAGTTTATCCCTTAGTCGCCTTTTACGACACCCGCGGGATGAATAGGGGTGGTGATACTCTGTATTCTTAATACGTCACCACACGGACAGTGTTCTCAATTCGTCGGAATATTTTATTTTTATGTATGTTCAGCGATCATTTCATTGTTTATGAACCGATTTCAAAAATTCTTTCTGCGTTCGATTCGGCATAGCTTACAGGGTGGTCATCGTCACCATATCGGGATCTGATGATTGGATCCCAAGGAAATCGAGGGAACTCCTCAAATATCATAGCCACAATTGTCGCGATTTGGGTACTCGGAATAGTTTTTCTTTGAAGTCGGTTCCTTTTTGTTCAAATTATAAACATGTAATGAATATTTTGATCATTGATTCCACGTGACGCTTGTTGTATGTGTTTTGGAACATTTCATTGTCGTCTCTTCCTTGTTAGTATGTGAATGTGTGTTTATTTAGATTAACTTGATACATATCAAACTTTTAATTCTCCTTCATGTAGATTATGGATAAATATTTTTATGATGTAACTAGCTGTAAGTTTTCTAAATCGTAAAATAAAATAAAATTAAATAAAATACCTTTCCATTAACATTATCTTTTCTTCTAACCCATACGTGTGGGGTATTTATGGACAGGTCTTCAAAAATGATATTGCGGTTTCTAATATCATTTTTTTAAACTGAATAGTTTGCGCGAGACACACTTCCAAAGTGGTAAAATGTAAATGGTAAAACTTCTAAAGTAAGAGAGTGATAAAACTAAAAAAAATATATGATGTACATTAATTACCATGCAAACTTCCACCGAAAATTGGTAAGTAGTTTTCTTTAATACGTCATATATCGTAAACCGCAATTTACCTTGCATTTAATCAATACACTATTATTAAAACATCGATCAAAGTTACAACGAACTTCAATAAATAAAAATAATAAATAAAATTAAAACGCATAAGAAAACTAGTTTTATAGACAATAAACACACTTTTGTTTACGTAATAACTATTTATTAATCTGTGCTTTTGTGCTTGAGATAAAAAGAAAATTACGAGAAAAGAAAAATATGATTTTTTATAAATCGTATATACTTCACAAATTGTGGGAACATATATAATTATAGTTATGCATACACACTAATTTAAAAACGTTTGAATAAAATAGATTGTAATGTTAGTTAATTCCATTAAAAGAGTAAATTTTATTAAGTTTTCGTCAGGCGCTTGTCATGTTTTGAATATAAAACATCTAAAAAGTTCTTACATTTGAGGTGGTTGAAGAATCTTTCATTTATAAGTATGAGCTTGTACTGAGGGTACTAGACAACTTATATACATAAATACATATTAATAGATACTTTTTTTTGTAAATACATACTTATTTATATATAGAAAATACCCAAACTCCGAAACAAATATTTGTAGATCATACAAACACTTGGTCCTACCCGGGAATCGAACCCAAGACATCTTGAGCAGCAGCCGCTTAAGCTAACCACTAGACCAATAAGGCAGTCGAAATAAAAGTAGCAACATACATATAATGTAACACTGACAGTCGATCAAAGTTGATCCCTCAGTCATAACTGATAGGCATAATTTGTAACCTAGTAAAAATTTACAATTGATTTAAATGTATATAACTAAATATTATATATATCATCATCATCATCATCATCAGCCTATCGCAGTCCACTGCTGGACATAGGCCTCTCCAATTGCACGCCACTTAGTTCGATCCTCGGCTACTCGCATCCAGCTATTATATTAAATATATATATATAATATAATCTATGAATATAACTAAATATTACTTTTTCTTATTTACTTTCACAACTTTGTGGAAAAGAGTGCCTTTTGGAATTTTCAGCCTGTGAACGTCCTTCCATGTTAGTAATTAAGATTTACTATAGATATTAACGGCTGGTCCACAAATTCAAAGTCACGCAGCGTGCTATGGAGAGGGCTATGCTCGGAGTTTCTCTCAGAGATCGTGTTAGAAACGAGGTAATCCGGCAGAGAACTAAAGTGATCGACATAGCCCACAGGATTAGCAAGCTGAAGTGGCAATGGGCTGGCCATATTAGCCGCAGGACCGACAACCGTTGGGGTAAACGTGTTCTTGAGTGCAGACCGCGTCTCGGCAAACGTAGTGTAGGATGTCCACAGGCCAGGTGGAGTGATGATTTGCGCAAGACGGCTGGCAGGAGCTGGATGCAAGTCGCCGAGGATCGAACTGAGTGGCGTGCAATTGGAGAGGCCTACGTCCAGCAGTGGACTGCGATAGGCTGATGATGATGATGATGATGATAGATATTAACCTGATTATATTTTAGGAAATAATCTCTCACTCCCTCCTCCCTAATACAGAGCATATCAATTACTTATATGTATATATAAGTGGTGTGTATTGAGTGGTAGATGTCTATGAAATCCGATAAATCTAAAAACTTATAGTGTCAACCTATCGCCGTCCACTGCTGGACGAAGGTGTCCCCCAAGGAACGCCAACCGTCCCGGTCTTGGGCAGTCCGCATCCATCCGCCGCCAGCCACCTTCCTCAAATCATCGGTCCATCGTGCCGCAGGGCGTCCTACACTACGTTTGCCTAATCGCGGTCTCCACTCAAGCACCTTTCGGCTCCAGCGTCCATCAGTTCGTCTGGAGACATGTCCGGCCCACTTCCACTTCAGCGTGCTGATTTTCCATGCGATGTCGGTAACTCTAGTTCTCTGTCGAATAATATCGTTGCGTATTTTATCGGACAGAGAGACACCCAACATTGCTCAACACGCTCCATCGCACGCTGAGCTACTTTAAATTTATGGACCAGTCCGATAGTGAGTGTCCACGTCTCGGCTCCGTATGTCATTACGGGTAGGACGCACTGGTTGTAGACTTTGGTCTTAAGTGATTGAGGTATTTGTGACTCAAAAATATGACGTAGCTTCCCGTATGCCGCCCAGCCCAGACGTATCCTTCTGTCGGCTTCCAGATCGAAGTTGTGCCGGCCGAGTTGGATTATTTGGCCAAGGTAGATATATTTTTGCACAACCTCGATAGCAGCTCCATTTACGGTTACGGGACAAGGTGATACATGCCTGTTATGCATGAATTTAGTTTTTTCTATGTTCATCCTCAGTCCCACTCGTTTTGAACAATTATCTAGACTGTTGAGCATTTCTTCCAGATCCTGCAGAGACTCCGCCAGAATGACTATATCGTCTGCGAACCGCAAGTGTGAGAGGTATTGGCCATTTATATTCATTCCCCGTCCATCCCAATCGAGCATTTTGAAGACGTCTTCCAATGCATTGGTAAACAGTTTCGGAGATATGACGTCTCCTTGTCTTACCCCCCGATGCAATTGGATTGGTCTTGTGCTCTTTTCTTGTACACGGACGGTCATCGTTGCGGCTTCGTAAATACCTCTCATCACCTGGATATATCGGTAGTCCACCATGCACCTCTGCATGGAATCTAGGACAGCCCAGGTCTCGATGGTATCGAAAGCTTTTTCGTAGTCCACATACGCTAGGCAGAGAGGCTGATTGTACTCTTCTGTCTTCTCAATTATTTGCCTAATAGTGTGTATGTGGTCCACAGTACTGAAGCCTTTTCGAAACCCTGCCTGTTCCACGGGCTGGAAGTCGTCGAATTTTTGGGCAAGACGGTTCGTAATGACCCTCGAAAACAACTTGTATACATGGCTCAGGAGTGATATCGGGCGGTAGTTCTTCAGTAGGTTTTTATCTCCTTTCTTGAAGAACAATACCACCAAGCTCCTGCTCCATGCCTCCGGTATAGTGCCAGTGTGAATGACGGAAGTAAATAGTCTTGAGAGCTCTACTAACATGGGTGTACCTCCCGCTTTTAGGAGCTCTATTGTAATTCCGTCTTCGCCCGGAGCTTTATTGTTCTTCAGTTGTTCGAGTGCCATTCTAATCTCGCCCAGATTGACGTCGGGAAGCTCGTCTGTGAGGTGGCGTATTAGTCTAGCACGCGGATCGTCCGCGCTGGGGGTCTCAGGTGGGTGGGTTCTTGAGGAATATAAGTCCTCGTAAAACTTTTCGATTTCAGCGAGAACTTCTGATTTAGAGGTGACGGTGGTGCCTTGTGGTGTTTTTAGTTTCGTCAGATGGCTATAGGAGGTATTTGGCTTAGCAAAGACTTTTGTGCCCTTATTTTGGACAATCGCATCCTCGATTTCTCGAGAATTTGACTGTCGAATATCACGTCTTATTAGCCTCTTCACCTGCCTGTTAAGATCCAGATGGAGTGGCGTTTGTTGTTTCTCGTCTTTTCCTCATAAGATTTAGGGTCTCGCTTGTGAGTTTCGACTTGCGTCCACTGCTCTTCGGTCGAAAGTGTTTAGAGCCCACCTCACGAACGATCCGCACCAGACTGTCAGCGGTGTCGTTTACGTCCTGCACGGTTTCCAACATGGCGAATCGGTTTTTTAGCTCCAGCTGGTAGCTTTTGCATTCAGCTTCAACCTGGGGCAGAGTCGGTCTAAGCGTCGACTTCATCAAACGCACTCGTTGTGTTTTGAGGCTTAGGTTCAGGGTGCCTCTTACGAGTCGGTGATCGCTTCCGGTGTTGAACCTATTGATCACGGAGACATCCCTGAATATTTGGCGTTTGTTTGTGATGATGAAGTCGATTTCATTCTTCGTCGCACTGTCGGGGCTTAGCCAGGTCCACTTCCTTTGTGGTTTTTTCTGAAAAAAGGAATTCATCAGGTACAGCCCCTGGGCTTCGAGGAAGTTTACCAGCTTTTGCCCCCGGTGATTTCTGCGCCCATAGCCGAACGGTCCAACCTTGGTTTCACCATAGTCTTGTACTCCCGCTTTTGCATTGAAATCACCCATGACAACCGTGAAAAAAGTGTTGGTACGAGACAAAGCCTTAGCTATGTCTTCGTACATGGCATCTACCTCGTCGTCAGGATGCGTGGACGTAGGTGCGTATACTTGAATAACCTTCAAAGAGTATCTATTCGTTACTTTTAGGATAAGATACGCCACCCTTGACGATATGCTGCCAACTTCCTCCACGCTGCCCTTGAGCGATTTATGAACCATAAATCCAACACCGCCTTGTGATGGTTGGTCTCCCTGTCGGAAGTAGAAGAGGTGACCGGAATCTAGGGCTATCATATCCTCACCCTCTCTTCGGACTTCTGATAGCCCCAAAATATGCCAATTAATATGGTTTGCCTCTGCTTCCAACTCTGAAAGGCGATCGTCCAGCCGCAAAGTGCGTCCATTGTACGTCGCCAGATGTAGTCGTCGGTGGTACCCTGCCGTATCCCGGGGATTCTTCGCACCCCCTGCCGCACCGTTACCATGGTCGGTACCATGACCAGGAATAGTACGACTGCCGGGAACTGGGGGCCGTTGCCGTTGATTGCAGTCCATGGGGGGAAAAATTGCCATAGTCACCACGCTTGGCAGGCGGGTTGGTGACCGCAGAGGCGGGAATCATTTCTCTAGTGGCGCTGCTGCCCGTCACTAGGCTCAAAATTTATTGATTCCCGTAGCATTAGTGTGGTTATACCGCCACGAGTCGGTCGCCAGAGCCTCGTTCGTTGTTTGGCAGGGTGCACCACGTGCAGGTGAGGTTGACTGTACGCGGCCTGGGATGTTGGTGGCCCCGTTTACACCCCAATCTAAAAACTAACTAACAATCTAAAAACTTACGACAATAAATTCTGTGTCAATAATATTGTGTCCAAAAAATAAGGTGAATTTAAACTGCGCGCGTATTTGGAGTTTTTTTTTTTAAAAGGAGAATGTTGGAAGTACTGTCAGTGACATCTGTATGAAATTTCACAATATTCATTATGTCGTCACAAAATAAGAAGCCCGGTTTGACATTTGTCATCGTGGCGTAACTAATACGGTTAATTCGTGTTTTTGAGTGCAATTTTTCAATATCAAGTTATACTTGATGCTTATTTATGATACGCGTTGTGATAGTGTATGGGTAACATAGTAATTAAATAGGATTATGAATTTGAGTTTTCAATTTCTTACATGCGATCTGTCAAATGACAAATGTCAAAACGGGCTTCTTATTTTGTGACGACTATAGTGTTTGAGATACACGTCAGAGATCGTTTTTTGTTTTTTCGGAAGACTATTCAAAAAGGTGATTTTATTAGAAATGGTATCTTAACACTACTGCTACCATTATCTTCTTTCTCTTTTCCCACTAGTTTACTTTTACAACCAGGAGCCAACCCCAAATAATCATCCTAATATTCGGAATAATAAAGACTACTTGGGCCTTGGACCATTATAAACGTGCGAACTGAGTTATAAAATATTTTTTATCAGACCTCTCGCTAACACTTATATCATATCGGATCTCTCTCTCATATTTCTAGTGTTGTGTGTAACAATAAAATAGTGATTTGTAATGTTTAATGACTCAGTTCGCATGTTTGTAATGGCCCTAGTATAGGAAGAAGTAAACTTATCTTTCACCACTATTACGGACAAACACTAGTCAGGAATATCAACACTGCGGAAAATAGTAATAACTTGTTACAACCTTACCCCTAGCTAAGTTGCAAACGTTTTTCGTTCAGCAATCGCTGAAGCCGCTATTCTCGTGTTTGATCGGCAAATAGTTTATTTTGATCACATGACTGAGTCTCATTAGCCAATCAAACAAGAGAAAAGAGGCGTCATCGTCACCGTTCATCGGGGTTGGTAGTTCTAAAATAAAGTTTCTTAGAGTTGTGGCCACCGTGGCTTAGTTGCTCATCTATAATGTGCTTATGAGATTCTTCTGCATCATCGGGCCTCCGGTCTATCATTCACCAACGAAACACGACAGTACGAACGCTGTCTTCTTAGATTGGTCTTTTAACCGTAAGTAACTGGTCCGTTCATGGTGACATCAGTATGGCTGCCTTAAAAATTTGAGCTGTCTATCGCAAATTTCATGTAGCAAAATGTAAACAAAGTTGTTTTCCTTTTGAAACTTTGAAATTCTATACCATTACTAAAAGAATGTACCTAAAACCTGAATCAACACAATATGTCACTAGAACCAATTGATATCTCCGGAGCGTCTAAACTCAGTGACAAATAGTGTCAAATTTCGTCTGGTATGACTGCTGGTATTAATTTTACAACAGTGCTAAGCTGAAAAGTAAACCAACTCTAGATAGCAAATAGAATTTAAAATCAACTACAAAAATTCGACATACCACTATTTGATTGATGATTAATAAAAAAATATATATTATATGGTAGACATAATGACCTTCTATTTAAGAAATTAAGCACAATATATTTTTTGTGTATATATTTCACTTACTTTAAAATTTAGTGTATTTGAATTACCTTATTTTTATGTTTATTTATGTTACTAGCTGAGTCCGGCGATTTTACCCGCCTTCATTTTTTTAAAGCGCAAGTAAGGCTGCGGAGTGACGCTAGTTTAAAAGAAGCCTAAATTGTTCCTTACGTCTTTAGCTTTTTGCCAGTGAAAGATCCATTAAAATCGATTCAGACGTTCCAAAAATTTGCCAGAACAAGCAGACAGCTAGACAAACGGATAGAGAGAAAGACAAAAAATGAAAGAAATTGCTTATGCATTTAATAAAAACTGTTCATTTAAAATTATATACAGACATTCAAATTTTATTTATTTCTATGTATAGATATAGAAATAAAATTAGAAGACAGGTCATCTAGTTGCTACTACTAAACTCAAACAATTAAATCGAGATTTTTTTATTAAAATTAAGGTACTTTCATGGTGACTGATTTTATTACCATAATTATGAATATGACCTCTTTTAATTAACGATTTCTAGAGAACATTAACTATTTATATGTATTATGAATAACGAAGTTACAAAATCTGTCCTTAAAAATATTCATAACATTGTTATTTGTGTTTCTTTACTCGCGTCTTGACGGGGCAACTGCCGTGCCCCCTGTTAATAAACATACACAACAGACTACTGTCCGAGTCAGTACATAATTGATAGCGCTCTCATATGTACACAGTGTTATATAACTAGTTGTTTAAAAATATTTTCTCGTGGTTTAGACTTGGTTTAATATTTTTATTTTTCGATGTGTTTAGTGTATTGAGTACTTTAAAGAACTTTTATTAAATAAGGTATTAATTTATTTATTTATTTCAGTTATTTTTTAAGTCATTAAAAACAGATACTAACAGATCACTGGTAGACACACGCATTGTAGATTCTAGAGACGTTCTAGATTCATTCAAGAGACGCAGACTAGACGGATTGGTTTCTGGTTTCTTTCACGTTTTTCATCTCTTACAGTGCATGACACCTCAAACCACACAAAATTCACACTCTGTATTCTTGAACCGTCACCACACGGAATATTTTATGTAATTATTATACATTTTTTATATGAGTACAGTCAAGTAACATATAAATGGTGGTGGGTGTGTGGGGTGAGATTAATTCCTAATTAAAAACTTGTGAAGTTTATTGCTTTTAACACGCTTTTATTAGTTTAAAATATTTATTTCTATTTTTCAATCCGTGTTCTTAGAGTTCCTTAGTTCATGACTCAATACTTTCAGTTTCGTTATGGTCGTCTTTCCGTCCTCGACTTACCATTCAAAACGGTTAATGCTAGAAATATGAAACTTTACATGAATAAAATATGTGTTTCTATCACTCCGACATAGTGCGACATTAAGTTAATGAACAAAATTTTTTTTGGGGTACCTCCCTTACACATAAAGTGGGTATGGTTTCTTTTTCTCGCATCCACCCTATCGTATGGGGTATCATTAGATAGGTCTTTTAAAACCATTGAGAGGTTGCTAAGACGATTTTTTATATGGGTATTCGTATTTAATGGACATTATTTTCTTAAAGAAGGGCCCTCCTCTAAAAGCTAAACAACTGGCTCGAAAAATCTAAAAAAAAACATGATGGCTATATGCTGTACTTTAAAGGAGAACTATAGCGGCTTGGATAACTTTTTATTTCAGGAGTTATAGGGGTCTAACTTTTAAAATGAACTCACTTGAAAAACTGTGTATAAAGAAATAATGAGTAATCATATTAATTATCTATTGGGCACGATTTGAAATCCACGTGCTATTGTGGATGACTACTGAACCATATTCTATGCGTGATCTAACACGCACTTGGCAGATTTTTACACATGGTATTGAAGTTATAGTCGGCAAAATAGAGGTGTTTAAATGCACCTCTGACTACCCATTTGGGAATAAAAACAATCGTAAATATATATGAGATGTTTAGAATAAGTGATTTTCTTGAATAACAAACACGCAATCTAAATCAACGTTACCTATTAAATCAATTACTGATATGTTTTCGAACATTGTTCATTTGAAAGAACTTTCCGTAATCTTTCCGTTGGCAGACAAAACAAATGGCATAGTAAACAGCCTGTACTTTCCAATACGACAGTCTGTAGTATCATATTGCATTTCACATATTCTTAACTAACTAATACGTACGACTTTGTCTGTGTCTATGATCTTTTCAATTTTGTTTTTTCATAATGTAAACTTTTAGTGAGCTCTCACAAATATTTAAAAAAAAAACAAATTTTTTCAGCGTCGTTCGAATTAGACACTCAAACACCCACAAGTATGAGAAGTTTGGTATTTTTATAAACTTTTTAAAAAAAAATATTCTCACTGGTGAAGGTGAAAACGCAACGAAATACCTACTTAGAATAATTTACTCAGGAGTTAGCGGAGTGAATGAAACACATATTTGCAGATCGTACGAACATATTTTGGTCCGACCTGGGAATCGAACCCGATACATCTTAATCAGCAGTCGCATACGCTAACGACTAAACCAACAAAGCAGTTACAAAAAAGCATAATATAGGTACAAACATATCTAATTTTAGATAGTTGGCGCTAATTTAGGTTCTATTTCTAGGTAACAAGTTAAATATAGATAGTAATTAAAAAAATCTGCTTGTTTTTAAGGTACAAAGTCAGTTGCACAATACTCGATTAATATTGGTTACTATTATGCAATATGTCAATTCGTAATGCCGGCTCTACACTCGCGGTGCGAACGGCCCAGAAAACCCGCGACAACTGCGAACCACGAGTGTAGATGTTGTTCACACCTTCTCGTTCGCGCTTCGCACCGTTCCCCGATCAGTGTGGGGAACAAGCCGCGAACAAGGCTGTGAAGCTTTGCGAGTGTGAAAGGACACAGTTCTCGCGCGGATCACGCCGTTTATTCACGGAGTGAATTCACGGCGTGGATTCACGGCGCGACGTCACACGCGAGTGTAGAGCCGGCTTAAAACAAATTGTTGCTAGTGGTATTTTTGAACCGATACGAGGAGTCCCGTCTCATACTGTCACTTTGCGCAGACGTGTGTTCTCACTGCAAATTTCACACGATAAAATTGCTAGAACTATTGTGATAACACTATTAGCAATAAATGGACCCATTAGCGTAGTAAAGTGAGTGAAAAGATGTTTATAAGTGAAATATAAACTACGGAATGATCCTCGCTTAGAAACAAACTCAGGTATTCTTATTTTAGTTCATGCCTAGTGTTAGACTAAAATAACAATTAAAAGGAATTCGTCGGAACATTGTTTTGTAGAATGCGCAAGTGACGCGATATTTGCGACGCCTATGTCGTTTTTCTCGATGACTTGTAGTCTATTATTGAATGAAACCGTTGAAGCATTTTTTTTTGTGTTGTGTTCAGATCTACCTTTGTGATACGAACACAGTCGGAGTCTAGTTAAGAGGGCAAAATAATAAAAATACATTTGACTGCCTTTGAAACGCAGTATAAACGTCTTAAGCGACTGCTAAATGATTATGGGCTAGACAAATTAGCCAAGTTGTAAACGGTTTCCATTTTCTATTCTATTCTATTTCTCTATTCTCTTGATTCATTGGCTAATGTCAGTCAGTCACGTCATCAAAACAAAATATTAGCCATTCAAACAAGATGATAGAAAAACGTTTTGTACCTTGGCTAGGGCTGGTTCGATTCACGAATCGGGAAAAATTATAGTATGATCAGCAATGATTTGTTTGGTAGTTTGCTTTTTTTTATATGTATAATATGTATAGTATCAGTTGTGTCTAGTACCAATAGTACAAGCTCTGCTTAGTTTGGGAATAGATGGCGTTGTGTGTTAGATGCTCGAAATATTGAATATTACAAACGTAAACGTTGATAGAAAACAAACGAGTGCATGGGAATGACGTCCCTTATCGTCACGTGGTCAAAACAAGCTTCTTGAATTATTACGAGTTATATACTTGACACATTCAAAAATGAAATTTCAAATTAATACATTACAAAAAAAATTTAGGTACCCGGTGTACCCAATTATTTTGTATAAAACCCTGAAATTATGTTTTTGAAATATTTTTGATTTCCATAATATTCACGCTATTCAAAATTGTGTTTTTGAAATATTTTTGATTTCCTTATTGTTAACGCAATTCAAAATTTATTAGAGCATGGTAAAACAATTATTTCATTTCGTCACATTTTGCTAATCAGATTATGCCTTAGAATCTTTTTTTATACCTATATTTAAGCCTACCAAAGTGACTCTATTCTGCCTGATGGAAAGCATGAGTAAAATCCAAAAGTACAGGAGTAGTAGTCACCACCCGCATTGTGAGTTAAGTAAAGCAGCATGGTAACTCATACCATGGCAGCCTGGTCGGATGTTCCTGCATCATTCTCCCGGCCTTAAAAGCCGCGAAAATGATGAAGAATGATTGGTCCTCCGGTTACACACTTACCAACGAAATACGACAGCGAGAATGCTGTCATTATTAGGATGGTCTTCTGTGTTATCTTTTTATAACTAGAAAACACACATTATTTTAATAATCGATCCTTTGCTTTAACAAAGTGACAAATCCGGAAACAATTATTTTTATTGGATAATTAAAATTGCCATGTTCGATTATATTTTCTCACAAAACGTTGTGTTGATAGACGTTATGACGTACAACATGTTTACAAAGTCAAACAAAAACAAAATCCAGGTATATTATTAGATACTATTAATTGTTATGACGTCGATGAATTATTGAAACAAATACTTTAAAACGATTTCATAATCTGCAAATAACGTAAGAAATCAGTTATCAATTTTTTATTCTTATGCATTTAAATCAGCGCTCTAGCTAAGTGGCCTTCAGTGTCTGAAAACGATTACCGAGGTAAGGAATGACGGCGCTATCTAGATGGGTGACCGTTTGAAGTATGATATATTATAAGAAGAAACTTAGGCTTTTTTAACCATTTCGCTCTGCGGCGTTACTCACAATTTCTATCTTTTCTTTTTTAAAAGATAACTCCCGCATTTGGAATGTAATCCTGTGCCGGGACTTTACAAAATATTTGCAGATCATACAAACATTTGGTTCGACCTGGAAATCGAACCCGAGACTTCTTGATCGGCAGCTACATACGCTAACCACTGGACCAACAAAGCAGTCAATATAAATAAATTAATATTTTGGACAACTTACACACAACTCCATCTAGTCCCAAGCAGAGCTTGTATTATGGGTACTAGACAACTGATATAAATACATTTTTTTTTATAAATATATACTTACATATATTATACATAGTAAACACCCAAACTCCGAAACAAATATTTGCGATTCACACAAACATTTGGTTCGACCTGGAAATCGGTCTTGGGTTCGATTCCCGGGTCGGACTAAATATTTGTGTCATCCACAAATATTTGTTTCGGAGTCTGGGTGTTTTCTATGTATATTAAGTATGTATTTACAAAAAAAAAACTATGTTTAAGTATTTATATCAGTTGTTTAGTACCCATAATACAAGCTCTGCTTAGTTTGGGAGTAGATGACGTTGCGTGTATTGTCCGAAATATTTATTTATTATTCTTAACAGAACAATTTGAGTAACGAAAAATGGGATTCATTTCAGTAATATGACGAAAATATTCAGGTGTTTAACATAATAATATGTACTTTAGCATATCATTGATCGCTTCAAGGTCAGTGACATCACTTCAGTTACATGCGTTAGTATCTATTCATCCATTAAATTTTGACAACATTACGTTAACAAGCCTGTAACAAGGTACTGGTCGTTCACTTTGAAAATCCCACCTTCAGAGAAGGTACTAATTATATTGCCTCTAATTTTTATTTGGAATTTAAAAAACCCATTTAGTGGTAAATTGTGCGTGTACTTATAAATCTTGAACTTTAGTGGGCGTGATAACTTTTTCGTTTTAATGCAAAGGCGTCAGGCCTCGTGTGGTCATTGCTTCGGCGTCTCTACAGGACGTTTTATTCATTGAAAGAAGATCACCGTTTGATGTCCCGGCGCGTCGACAAAGTAAAACATGTGAGTCCCGTAATCATAGTAAAAGTAATTCCATCTGTCTATATGTCTGTTTGTTTGTTGCTTATAATTTCTGGAAATGCCGTACCGATTTCAGTGGGACTTTCACTAGTGCTTCTCTTCTCTTCAAATTAGGCTACTTTTTAAAAAAACTGGTTACTCATTCACGCAAAGAACACTGAATGGATTTCGATGAAACTTTACAGTAATGTTATTTATGGTTGCCTGTAAGAGATTGCCTCCGAGCGATAAGGTCGCCAATTGTACCTACATACCTAATTTTAAGTCTTATACTTTGAAATTATCTGGTGTACAATAAAGTAATTATTATTATTAATTATATAGTTATCAGAATAACACACAGGCTTCTATTAACCGCGATAAAGGATCTACACGCGGGCGGAGCCGCGTACAAAAGCTAGTGATGTCAAAATCAAATAGATATCTATTCTGTGTGATCTTAGATTTATTCACTAATATTTTTTAAATATTTCGGACATATATCACATAACGCCATCTAGTCCCAAACTAAGCATGTACTATGGGCACTAAACAACTGTTTTAAAAACGTATGTACCTTTTTTTGTAAATACATACATATTTTACATACAAAACACCTAAACTCCGAGACAAATATTTGGAGATCAAATAAACATTTGGTCCTACCCAGGATTTGAATCACATACGCTAACACCATGCCACAGGGACATACTTGGTTCATCGTATGTGTACACTAACCATTTGATCTCCAAATCAGGCCTACCATCAGTGTCATAATGACACAGTATATTTGCCTATGATGACATAAAAAAACACCTAAATACCGGACGCAGGTAGGAAAATTTTCATACTTTTTGCAGTTTTTTTTTCATAACTTACAAAAATGTGTAATTGATTAAGCAAAAAGGTTATTGTTATGCAATCTCTTTAGTGCTCGTGAATAGATTGCGACAAAAAAGGGCAAAGCAATTTGGATTAAGTTTTTGTTGGTGGTTTTAAAAGTGATTTAAGTTAAACTTTTCTACTCACGCGAATAAGTTCACAGAATCATCATCAAAATCATCATCATTCAGCCTCGATGGTGCAGCGGTAGCTTATGCGACTGCTTTACTTGAGGTGTCGGGTTCCATTACGGAGTCGGACCAAGTGTTTGCGTGATACGCAAATAATTATTTCGGAGTCTGGGTGTTTTCTATGTATAAATTTACAAAAAAAAAACGTATGTTTATGTATTTATAGCAGTTGTCTAGTACCCATTATACAAACTCTGCTTAGTATGGGAGTAGTGTGACGAAGATATACGAAATATTTATTTATCATCACGCCGTTGTAGTTCACAGATGGGCATAGACTTCTCCTAAGACATACTTGTATAGACCGGTTTGTTACTTTCTACATCTATTCGCTGCTGGCCTCTTACGCATGGTGTCCAGAAGGCATCCTACATTACGTTTGTCAAGCTCTCTGTCTCCACTCCAGTACAAGCTTCCTCCAGCAGTTATATGTCGTTCCGAATTTTGTCCTTTACAGAGATTCCGAGCATAGCCCTATTCATAGCACATTGGACGAGTTTAAGCTTACAAAGAAGCCCTTTTTTTTAGTGTGGAAATCCCCTCGGACTGTAACCCCGCCGTAATATGCTGCGGGGTAGTTAGTCGGGCTCGAACCGACTAAAACCACACCGCCCCCTCGCGGCTGGCCACTACATCGAAAAGACGGGAAAACCAGTCCCGCCCGTCCGCGGCCACAGTCAGGGCGGCATGAGGCGCGCCTCCGCCGCCCGGTTCGACGGCGCGGCGGCGGATCGGGTCCGAGTGAAGGTTGTTCTCCCGGCCCTTTCCGCCGCCTCCTTCTGCGAAATTCGTTTGGTCTGCGAAAAACGTCATCGCAGATAGAGATTTTAAAACATCGCCATTTTGACAAATATTAGTCCTATTTACGTAATATGCGAGTTCATTGACATTAACCTGACAATTTAGTAATTAAAGTGGAAAATTAGATGTAGGTGTATCATTCCGTGATTATTGGTCACGTTAGGCAGTCGGTCCCGGTTATCATAAGATAACAGTCGTGAAGCTTAGTTGGAGGCCTTCGGGTAGTGTAAAAACATCCAACGGCAAGATTACGTAGCAACATCCAGTTTCCAAACCGTACTTGGCCAGGGTGGGGACGTGTGATTGGAATCAGCGATGAGTCATCCTATTTAAAAAAAAAACAGGAATAATTACATTTTCGTTTCACACAAAAATTATTCAAATAACATGAAGATAATATAAAAACGTATTATATTTTTTTTGTACATTTGTCAATATTATATTATATTACGTATTATTATTATATGTCCGTGTGGTGACGGATTAAGAATACATAGTGTCACCACCCCTATTCATCCCACGTGGGTGTCGTAAAAGGCGACTAAGGGATAAACTACGTAAGACAACATCAATGCAAAGAGAAGGAAAGGACGTCGAGGACCTATTACGTCCTCGCAGAAGATTGCGACCGCGGTAAATGAGCTCTCGCTGCCGGCCATGGAATGAACGACGGCCGGCAGTGAGAGATCCCCTCCGATGACTGCAGCGAGGACCCGGCGCTGCGTCTCCCATGCGGGGCAGACCGCCAGCGTGTGATGAGCCGAATCCTCGCTGCAGTCGCAGTGGTGGCAGGCGGGACTCAATTCCCTCCTGGCGACCGAGTGCAGGTACTTTCCGAAGCAACCATGCCCGGAAAGAACCTGCGTCAGTCGGAAGGTAAGGGTCCCGTGCTGCCGCACTGCCCATTCGCCGATGACCGGCTGAAGCGCCTCTACGGTGGCGAAGCCAGCACGTGGAGTCTCCAGCCGGACCGACCAGCGATCCATCGTGGCTCGGTGAGCGGCTTCGCGCCACTTCAACTCCACCACTCTCCGCCCGGTAGTTAGTCACTCGCCGATAAACGTCGGCGAGCACCTCCGCCTCCAAATCCCACGGGGGTGTTCCGGCCAGGGCGCACGCCGCCTCCGTCGATACGTTGCGGTAACCCCGTATGGCTCTGACCGCCAGAGTTCTCTGCGGCCGCCTGAGGCGCGCCCTATTCTGCTCGGTCAGAGCCGCCGCCTACACCGGTGCACCATAGAGTGCCATAGACCGGACAACCCCCGTACACAGCTGCCTCGCGCCGGCGGGCGGACCACGACGGGGCCCATGGAAAAGTAGGGCTTCCGCCTTTTCTAGGGCCACCCGTAAGCCCAGAGCCTCAATGCGCCCGACCACCAGGGAGACTCCTGTGGTGGCCAGGCGTGCCGCCTCTTCGAAGGTCGCCCTCCGGGCTGTCACCAGTGTCGTCGGCGTAGCAAATTACACCGACCCCGGGGTGGAGACGCCCTCGCAGGACCCAGTCGTATCCCATGTTCCACAGGAGTGGTCCGAGGACAGACCCCTGTGGAACACCGCACGACGTCTCAAAACTCCTTCTCGGTCCTCGTACATGACAGTACGTTCCGTCAGATAGTCTGCCACTAGCCGCCTCAGGTACTGTGGCACTCCGTGGTACTGGAGTGCGGCCCTGAACTTGAAACTAACCCGTCTGGCCAGCGTGGTATAGTAGGCCAATACCTCCTTTTCAAAGAGAGGCCTATGTCCAGCAGTGGACTGTTAAAGGCTGTTGATGATGGATGATTATTTTTAAACTTATTAATTACGCCCTACCGGTTATTTCCGCATATTGTGGAGAATTCTTTTAAACTATTAGGTGCTAGCTGAGTCCCGCGGCGTTACTCGCGGTTATTATTGTCAATCACGAGTAACTTCGAGGAGCGAAGTCTAAAAAATCGGCCAAGTGCGTGTCAGGCCACGCACAGAAAGGGTTCCTCAGTCACCCATAATGGTTTTAAAATCGTATCAAATAGATAAATGTTATGTTTACTTATTAATGCGTTAATTTTGTATGACGTTTTCCAAGTGAGCGCCTTTTACAAGTTAAGCCTCTATAACTCCTGAACTAACAAAGTCATCTAATCCGTTATAGTTTTCCTTCAAAGTTCATTATATGGACCACCATCACGAATTTTTCCAGAGAAAGTGTGATTTAACGAAGTGTCGATAAATCAAAAAATCGTCTTAGAATCCCTTTATTGTTTTAAAAAGACCTATCTAATGATACCCCACACGATGGGCTAGCCATGAGAAAAAAAATATTATCTCCACTTTACGTGTAGGGGAGGTATCCCTAATAAAAATATTTTGCATAACTTTAGTGTATCACTTTGTCGACGTACTTAGAACACATATTCATGTAAAGTTTCATCTTTCTAGCACTTACCGTTTGGACGGTAAGTCGAGGACGGACGGACGGACACGACGAATCTCTAGGGGTTCCGAGTTATAAACTTCGGAACCCTAAAAAGCGGCCAAGTGCGAGTCAGACTCGCCCTTAAAGGGTTCTGTAGCAGCAAGTTACGTCATATAAAAGTTCTTGTAGTTCGTTGTAATTTACAAAAAAAAAGTATGGACTACTATCATGATTTTTTTCAGATATTTTAAATTTATTGCCCTTTAAAATTGAATAATTCACAAACGGATACCTAAATCGAAAAATGGTCCTAGCAAAAGCAATGTTTTGAAAAGACCTATCTAATGATAAACCACACGTTAGGGTAGACGCGACAAAAAAAAACATTTCAACTACGTGTAGGGGAGGTACCCCAAATAAAAATATTGTTAAAAATTTTATTGTACAATTTTGTCGTCGTAATTACTACACATATTCAGGCAAAGTTTCATCTTCCTAGCACTTAACGTTTGGACGGTAAGTCGAGGATGGACGGACGGACATGACGAATCTATAAGAGTTCCGAGTCATGAACTAAGGAACCCTAAAAACGCGTTACTACTTTTAAAACTTGAATAAGTGTATCTCTGTACACTGATAATCCGCCTCATGTCGGCTAAATAAAAACACACGGCATTATAATTGGTGACTAGCATTATAACTACAACTGATTTTATTACGTGTTATTTTTTAAACTTATTTGAAAAAAAACCTTTTTTAATTCAATAAAGAAGTTCTTGACTTTTGCTATGTAACAGTTCTTATGTCTCAATCGTTGTAAAAAGTACAATTTAAATGCGTAATTCGGTATTCACGTGTAGCGATTCAACATCTTATGACACGGAAAGAAGGGCACACTCTAGTTGATCATACATAACATATTATTGAGAGTTGATCACATAACTTGAAGAGGTAGGTTATATTGAGAATCTGATGCTCAACAACATCAGTCTGAACAAAAATTACTGAAAATCTAAGAGACTATTAATAACTTCTTAAATTAAATATTATATATGTTACGTAAATAGACAAGCAACGCTTATATTAAAATAATAAAATATATATTATTTTTTACTTCTAAAAATTACATCAAAAATTATTATAATAAAACAAAATAGAAAAAATAACACATTTTTCAGCCAGTTTATGTAATAAAATATCTTTAAACAAGCAATTGTTGGATACATATTTAATTATTTATATATATATATACCAAGCTTAACAAGTTTTAGCCCTCGTGTACTTCGATTATTGCAGTAAAAAGTAGCCTATGTGTTATTCTGTTAAATAAGGTATATTACTGTAAAGTTTCATCCAAATCCGTTCAGTAGTTTTTGCGTGAAAGAGCAACGTACATACATACACACAAACTTTTGCGTTCATAATGTTAGTAGAATTTTAGTTATTCCGGTAAAATGTAGTCTATGTGCTTTCTGAGGCTTTAGACTATCTGGGTATAAAATTTAATTTAAATCGGTGCAATGATTTATTTTATATTATGTAGTGATGGTTGTAACAACTTTTTTTAGTTAGTATAAATAATTCGTATTGGTAACGCAATAAGATGACGTGTTTAGGTGAGCGCCATCTTTATCAGGTTAGCGGTAGCTCTTACACTCCTTCTTCCTTGGTCTTAGATAAACTTTCAACCTCGAGTCGTCAGATGGCGTCATTTCTCCTAAATGTAGCACGGATGAGATTGATACTCTGTGGTAAATTGTGTTCTATGTTATCTTTGGTCACAAGTCTATTATTTGTCTATGGGAATCAGGTGATATTTTTTGGTTAACGAGTGGAGGGTAAGAGTTTTATTCCAGTGGGACCTTGAGATATAATATATATAAAGCGGGCCCTAATTCCCCGGAAAAAGCACTCTTAGTTCTACTGCGGTCCTAGGCGAAACTCTGCTCGTTGTAATATTGGTTCGTGAAGAATTCCTGGTGTTTAACCCGCTCTGCAAAGTGGTGAGAATTCTACTTTCTTTATTTAACTATATTTCCTTGTACCAGTCTGTTTGTGTGATTATGTACTTAGGATTGTGTCTCCTCTTTTTTCCTAGGGTTCCAAGGATTGATTCCAAGGATTGATTCCAAGGATTGATTCCAAGGATTGATTCCAAGGATTGATTTCAAGTTTTGGTTTGAGATCTACCTCAACCAACGTTGGTCTACCTTCGGCTGTACCTTGGGTGCAATAGGAGAATCCCATTAGCTGTGTGTGGGCAATCAAGCGAGCAGAGGTGCCCAGTGTAAAGGAGAGCCTCCTCTTGTACGACAAATCCCCAAGGACATAAGATGACGGACCTCAGGGACCACATCGGGGCTCCCGTATTATCTTCACTGACGTCTGCTCTTCCCGGTCGAGCCCCCAGAGATCCAGGGAAGCCTAAGTTATAGACTATTTGTATAGCAACCCTCTTATTTAGGATTAGATTTATATTTAGATATAAGAATCTTAGTACTATAATGTTGAACAACCCACCTTTGTAACTTTGTGTATTATCTCTAGTGTGTAAGAGGTGGATCTATTTGTGCTTCATGTGTGTAATGATTAAATGTGTGTGAGACTGAACCCATGTTTTCTTGGGGAATACCTGGCTACCCAAATCGACATATGCACACATATGAACTCTGTCTGTTATTCTCTCCGCTTATAGATACTACTTGTGAACAGGCGCCCTGGGATATCTCACATAGCTCTGCTGACTGCGCACCGGTGAGTGACGCCCCCTGGTAGGGCTAGGGCCTTCTACTAACCCCCCTTTACCGGGGCTAGGGGTTACAAATTTGTAACCCCTAGCCCCGGTAAAGGGGGGTTAGTAGAAGGCCCTAGCCCTACCAGGGGGCGTTACTCACCGGTGCGCAGTCAGTAGAGCTATGTGAAATATCCCAGGGCGCCTGTTCACAAAAGAATCTATAAGCTGAGAGAATAACAGACAGAGTTCATATGTGTGCATATGTCGATTTGGGTAGCCAGGTATTCCCCAAGAAAACATGGGTTCAGTCTCACACACATTTATTCATTACACACATGAAGCACAAATAGATCCACCTCTTACACACTAGAGATAATACACAAAGTTACAAAGGTGGGTTGTTCAACATTATAGTACTAAGATTCTTATATCTAAATATAAATCTAATCCTAAATAAGAGGGTTGCTATACAAATAGTCTATAACTTAGGCTTCCCTGGATCTCTGGGGGCTCGACCGGGAAGAGCAGACGTCAGTGAAGTTAATACGGGAGCCCCGATGTGGTCCCTGAGGTCCGTCATCTTATGTCCTTGGGGATTTGTCGTACAAGAGGAGGCTCTCCTTTACACTGGGCACCTCTGCTCGCTTGATTGCCCACACACAGCTAATGGGATTCTCCTATTGCACCCTAGGTACAGCCGAAGGTAGACCAACGTTGGTTGAGGTAGATCTCAAACCAGAACTTGGAATCAATCCTTGGAATCAATCCTTGGAACCCTAGGAAAAAAGAGGAGACACAATCCTAAGTACATAATCACACAAACAGACTGGTACAAGGAAATATAGTTAAATAAAGAAAGTAGAATTCTCACCACTTTGCAGAGCGGGTTAAACACCAGGAATTCTTCACGAACCAATATTACAACGAGCAGAGTTTCGCCTAGGACCGCAGTAGAACTAAGAGTGCTTTTTCCGGGGAATTAGGGCCCGCTTTATATATATTATATCTCAAGGTCCCACTGGAATAAAACTCTTACCCTCCACTCGTTAACCAAAAAATATCACCCGATTCCCATAGACAAATAATAGACTTATGACCAAAGATAACATAGAACACAATTTACCACAGAGTATTAATCTCATCCGTGCTACATTTAGGAGAAATGACGCCATCTGACGACTCGCGGTTGAAAGTTTATCTAAAACCAAGGAAGAAGGAGTGTAAGAGCTACCGCTAACCTGATAAAGATGGCGCTCACCTAAACACGTCATCTTATTGCGTTACCAATACGAATTATTTATACTAACTAAAAAAAGTTGTTACAATACCCCCTCCCCCGTGAAATTTCCTGAGCAGGGTGCGAAGGAAATTAAAAGATTGCCTATAAAACAAAAGAACAAAAAAATCTAAAATTACTAAACAGTGAAGCTAAGTTAGTAACACCCAGTAAGACAGAATCTATTTCAAAGTCCCAATGAAATCCAAATTTAATTTCTATTAAAAGTTTAAAAGAATCAAGTGACACTAAGTAATCTCTAAAGCCAAAACTAAGACAATTCACAGCAAGAGTTTTAACATAATAACATCTAAGTTTTAAAAACTGTTCAAAAAAAGAAGGCCTGACCTAAACATATAGACAGGAGTTAGTGGTGAGGCATCAAATTGATGCAATCTACCAGCAGGCAAGACATCTCGGGCGATGAGTGCGTATTGTCTTTGGCGAACTTGTTACAGTCACGACCCGCTGTAACTAGACTATATCAGACGGGTAGACTAGAGCCTTAGGCCAGTCATACCCCTATACAAAGTGAAGAGAAGTGCAACATGCAGAGAAGGATGTGTGTAAGCCAAGTAGGGCATTACTCCACATAAAAGAATAACTGCAACTTGCAGATAAAAGTTGTGTGCAGGACTAGCATGGTCCTGCCACATCAACAGACAAAGCTCCATAACATCATCATCAACAGCTGTGTCAGGTGACAAGGGACCTGACACAACAGCGTGTAGGCTTGTTTTAATTCGCCAAAGACACACACAGTCACCAACCACAAAATATCCAACCATTACTGCAGACACACCAATTGATACCCACCACCAGCAGAAGTGTGAGAGGAAATAACATAAGAACTAGTCACCAGACAATAGGCGTCTATACTCAAGTTGACTAAGTATAAGTTCCCTAGTGTACAGCATAAGGACACAGACAGTTCAGTAAACTCAAAGTAAACCTAACCAGTTAAGTACAGAGAAATAAAGTTTTTCTTTAATAAGTAGTGGCCTCGTTGAGACGAGTCCAATGGACCCCCTACCAGCTCAGGCGAGGTGTAGTGAGGACCGTCACCATGGGCTGGCATTGGTTCCCTAACCGATACATCTTTAGAGAGAATAGGTGACCGCTGACCGCAGACATAGACACAGACAGAGATGCTCCATACTGGTCACGGACACCTACCAGTTCGGGGTAATCGAAACCACGAACTAGCAACAGACATATCGCAGAAGACACCTAAGCATACATTGACAACCTAAAGTGACTAGATTCTAACAAAAAAACTAAGGTAAAATTTCACAAAAAAAAGTAAATTCAAAAGGATCACCTGAATACCGAACTATATTCAGTTCATTCAAACCATAAAGTCAGAAACAGCTTCATATCAGCAGAAGCAGGGACAGAGAGGCGCTGGCACCAATGCTGCCACGCCGGAGAAGACAATGCAGTTTGCAGCTTATCCCCAAGACTTGCCACCGTGTCATCAGCGCCAACTGAAAACCCCATGGCAGACAAAGCATTAATAAGTTTATTCCTTACTAAATAATTTATACACCTAGCTAACTGAGCCATGATATTGTACAAAAAAAAAATTAAGTTCAAAGTTCACAGTTAAAGTTATATAAATTCACAGTTCTAAGTTCACAGTTAAAGATTCAAATTACAAGTTACATAGTTGACACTTCAATAATAAGTTTATCTCATCATCAAATCTAAGTTCAGAGTTCAAAGCCAAAGTTCCAAGTTATAAAATTAAGGTAATGTTCAAAGTTGAGATACCAAGTTAAGATTTAAAAGTTATAGCTCTAATACAAGCTAAGTTACTGCACCCGGTCAATCCCAGCGCCAAAAGAGAGAGTTACACCGCACTAATTCCCTAATTACAGTATATGGTTATAGTTCAAGTCAGTATTAATATGTAGTACATAAAGTAACTCACTATTAGTAATGTAAAGTAGGGTTAAAGTGAGTATCTACAGTATATAACTACTATACACTATAAAGTATATTTTTCAAAGTATATGGTAATTCACTATTACAATCTAATATCAACTATGATAGGGAACAGCACTAAGTCTTTTTTCAATATACTAGAGAGAAAAAATATTAATTACAAAAGAACAGCTTAGACTATTTCATCTAAATACAAAGTTTTGTTAAGTTAACTGAGTTAACTAATCAACAACAACAATAAATTAAGTTGTAAGTTAAAATGATTTAAAACGAACAAAGTTCATAAGATAAAAATAAAATTATTTAAAAGTAAAATTATTTAAAACCAAAAAAGTTTGAATCTGTGAGGTAACTACAAATTCTTTTTTTTTTCAAATACAACAAAGTCAGATGTAGTGAGATTACCACATATAAGTTGTGAGTAAAAGTATTTAAAACAAAAAGATTTAAATTGTAGGGTAACAACAATTACACAAATTCAAATTTTAGATAAATAAAAAAACTAAGTATGTTACCTCCCAGCTGTTCAACTGAAAGCAGTTACAATACAAAACACTAATTGGTGATTTAACGCGTTTGAAGAACACAATTAATCACAGTTATTGGTTAATACAAGTTACTAACCTTATATTATTGCTTCTTTAAAACAATAACACAGCACAAGTTTCAAGTTGTAAAAAGTTTTCTTTACCCTAACACAAGAAGGTTATTTCCAAATTGAATTTAAATTACCTTAATAGATTTATATTATTATTTATCAATACAAAAGGAGAACAAATCCTTTTGTTTAAATAAACATATTAAGTTTATAGTCAAGTATTGACTTGATACAAAGTTCTAAAATATAAATTCCTTACTTATTTTGTAAGTAGGTAGTATAATATAGTGTTGAAAAAAAGACACCCTCACAAAGTGACTTTTCTCCAACAGACAAAAAGGGATAAAAATATAAATGTGTGAGACCGAACAAAACAAAATTTGTAACCCCTAGCCCCGGTAAAGGGGGGTTAGTAGAAGGCCCTAGCCCTACCAGGGGGCGTCACTCACCGGTGCGCAGTCAGTAGAGCTATGTGAAATATCCCAGGGCGCCTGTTCACAAGTAGTATCTATAAGCTGAGAGAATAACAGACAGAGTTCATATGTGTGCATATGTCGATTTGGGTAGCCAGGTATTCCCCAAGAAAACATGGGTTCAGTCTCACACACATTTATTCATTACACACATGAAGCACAAATAGATCCACCTCTTACACACTAGAGATAATACACAAAGTTACAAAGGTGGGTTGTTCAACATTACAGTACTAAGATTCTTATATCTAAATATAAATCTAATCCTAAATAAGAGGGTTGCTATACAAATAGTCTATAACTTAGGCTTCCCTGGATCTCTGGGGGCTCGACCGGGAAGAGCAGACGTCAGTGAAGTTAATACGGGAGCCCCGATGTGGTCCCTGAGGTCCGTCATCTTATGTCCTTGGGGATTTGTCGTACAAGAGGAGGCTCTCCTGTACCCCGATCGCCTCTGCACGCTTGATAGCCAGCACACTGCCAATGGGATTCGCCTTCTTCGCCCGAAGGTAAAGCCGAAGGTAGGCCAACGTTGGTTGAGGTAGATCTCAAACCAAAACTTGAAATCAATCCTTGGAATCAATCCTTGGAATCAATCCTTGGAATCAATCCTTGGAACCCACTTTGCAGAGCGGGTTAAACACCAGGAATTCTTCACGAACCAATATTACAACGAGCAGAGTTTCGCCTAGGACCGCAGTAGAACTAAGAGTGCTTTTTCGGGGAATTAGGGCCCGCTTTATATATATTATATCTCAAGGTCCCACTGGAATAAAACTTTTACCCTCCACTCGTTAACCAAAAGACATCACCTGATTCTCATAGACAAAACAGACTTATGACCAAAGATAACATAGAACACAATTTACCACAGAGTATTAATCTCATCCATGCTACACTTAGGTGAAATGACGCCATCTGACGACTCGAGGTTGAAAGTTTATCTAAGACCAAGGAAGAAGGAGTGTAAGAGCTACCGCTAACCTGATAAAGATGGCGCTCACCCAAACACGTCATCTTATTGCGTTACCAATACGAATTATTTATACTAACTAAAAAAAGTTGTTACAGTACCCCCTCCCCCGTGAAGTCCCACCAGGGGTACCATATCAGCAGAAGCAGGGACAGAGAGGCGCTGGCACCAATGCTGCCACGCCGGAGAAGACAATGCAGTTTGCAGCTTATCCCCAAGACTTGCCACCGTGTCATCAGCGCCAACTGAAAACCCCATGGCAGACAAAGCATTAATAAGTTTATTCCTTACTAAATAATTTATACACCTAGCTAACTGAGCCATGATATTGTACAAAAAAAAATTAAGTTCAAAGTTCACAGTTAAAGTTATATAAATTCACAGTTCTAAGTTCACAGTTAAAGATTCAAATTACAAGTTACATAGTTGACACTTCAATAATAAGTTTATCTCATCATCAAATCTAAGTTCAGAGTTCAAAGCCAAAGTTCCAAGTTATAAAATTAAGGTAATGTTCAAAGTTAAGATACAAAGTTAAGATTTAGAAGTTATAGCTCTAATATAGTTCCAAATTTAAAAGTTATAGCTCAAAGACAAACTAAGATAATGCACCAGGTCAATCCCAGCGCCAAAAGAGAAAGTTACACCGCACTAATTCACTAATTACAGTATATGGTTATAGTTCAAGTCAGTATTAATATGTAGTACATAAAGTAACTCACTATTAGCAATATAAAGTAGGGTTAAAGTGAGTATCTACAGTATATAACTGTTAACACTATAAAGTATACTTTTCAAAGTATATGGTAATTCACTATTACAATCTAATGTCAACTATGATAGGGAACAGCACTAAGTTTTTTTTTAATATACTAGAGAGAAAAAATATTAATTACAAAAGAACAGCTTAGACTGTTGCATCTAAATACACAGTTTTGTTAAGTTAACTGAGTTAACCAATCAACAACAACAATAAATTAAGTTGTAAGTTAAAATGATTTAAAACGAACAAAGTTCATAAGATAAAAGTAAGATTATTTAAAAGTAAAATTATTTAAAACCAAAAAAGTTCGAATCTGTGAGGTAACTACAAATTCTTTTTTTTTCAAATACAACAAAGTCAGATGTAGTGAGATTACCACAAATAAGTTGTGAGTAAAATTATTTAAAACAAAAAAGATTTAAATTGTAGGGTAACAACAATTACACAAATTCAAATTTTAGATAAATTTAAAAAACTAAGTATGTTACCTCCCAGCTGTTCAACTGAAAGCAGTTACAATAAAACACTAATTGATGATTTAACGCGTTTGAAGAACACAATTAATCACAGTTATTGGTTAATACAAGTTAATAACCTTATATTATTGCTTCTTTATAACAATAACACAACACAAGTTTCAAGTTGTAAAAAGTTTTCTTTACCCTAACACAAGAAGGGTATTTCCAAATTGAATTTAAATTACCTTAATAGATTTATATTATTATTTATCAATACAAAAGGAGAACAAATCCTTTTGTTTAAATAAACATATTAAGTTTATAGTCAAGTATTGACTTGATACAAAGTTCTAAAATATAAATTCCTTACTTATTTTGTAAGTAGGTAGTATAATATAGTGTTGAAAAAAAGACACCCTCACAAAGTGACTTTTCTCCAACAGACAAAAAGGGATAAAAATATAAATGTGTGAGACCGAACAAAACAAAAGGACAAAACACAGAAACATAAAACACACAGAATTCCAAAATATGATGATCCAAACTTACCAAATGTTTGTGCAGAAGAAATTTTAACATAAATTTTGAATTTTTAGGTTTGCATGCCGCTATAAGGTGGTATGAAGCGCTGAAAAAATGCAAACATAGATTAAATTATATGCGCTGCACTCGCAAAACCAATTAACGTCCTGGGACGTATCGGACGGAAGTTTCCTTGAAAAACAACCAAACCACCCAGACACAGCACACACACAAAGAAGGGTTCGGTTTCTAGGCCCCACGTTGGGCGCCAATTTGTAACCCCTAGCCCCGGTAAAGGGGGGTTAGTAGAAGGCCCTAGCCCTACCAGGGGGCGTCACTCACCGGTGCGCAGTCAGCAGAGCTATGTGAGATATCCCAGGGCGCCTGTTCACAAGTAGTATCTATAAGCGGAGAGAATAACAGACAGAGTTCATATGTGTGCATATGTCGATTTGGGTAGCCAGGTATTCCCCAAGAAAACATGGGTTCAGTCTCACACACATTTAATCATTACACACATGAAGCACAAATAGATCCACCTCTTACACACTAGAGATAATACACAAAGTTACAAAGGTGGGTTGTTCAACATTATAGTACTAAGATTCTTATATCTAAATATAAATCTAATCCTAAATAAGAGGGTTGCTATACAAATAGTCTATAACTTAGGCTTCCCTGGATCTCTGGGGGCTCGACCGGGAAGAGCAGACGTCAGTGAAGATAATACGGGAGCCCCGATGTGGTCCCTGAGGTCCGTCATCTTATGTCCTTGGGGATTTGTCGTACAAGAGGAGGCTCTCCTTTACACTGGGCACCTCTGCTCGCTTGATTGCCCACACACAGCTAATGGGATTCTCCTATTGCACCCAAGGTACAGCCGAAGGTAGACCAACGTTGGTTGAGGTAGATCTCAAACCAAAACTTGAAATCAATCCTTGGAATCAATCCTTGGAATCAATCCTTGGAATCAATCCTTGGAATCAATCCTTGGAACCCTAGGAAAAAAGAGGAGACACAATCCTAAGTACATAATCACACAAACAGACTGGTACAAGGAAATATAGTTAAATAAAGAAAGTAGAATTCTCACCACTTTGCAGAGCGGGTTAAACACCAGGAATTCTTCACGAACCAATATTACAACGAGCAGAGTTTCGCCTAGGACCGCAGTAGAACTAAGAGTGCTTTTTCCGGGGAATTAGGGCCCGCTTTATATATATTATATCTCAAGGTCCCACTGGAATAAAACTCTTACCCTCCACTCGTTAACCAAAAAATATCACCTGATTCCCATAGACAAATAATAGACTTGTGACCAAAGATAACATAGAACACAATTTACCACAGAGTATCAATCTCATCCGTGCTACATTTAGGAGAAATGACGCCATCTGACGACTCGAGGTTGAAAGTTTATCTAAGACCAAGGAAGAAGGAGTGTAAGAGCTACCGCTAACCTGATAAAGATGGCGCTCACCTAAACACGTCATCTTATTGCGTTACCAATACGAATTATTTATACTAACTAAAAAAAGTTGTTACATGGTACACGTCGTGATGATGTCCGTGTGGTGCCGAATTAAGAATACAAAGTGTCACCACCCCTATTCATTCCATGGGTGTTGTAAGACACATATTCATTCCATGGCGACTAAAGAAACAAAATAAGCAGCATCACTGCCAAGAGAAGGAAAACTTGAAAACCCGTCTGGCCAGCGTGGTATAATAGGCCAAAACCTCCTTTCAAAGGAGAGGCCTATGTCCAGCAGTAGACTGTTAGAGGCTGTTGATGATGATGATGATGATACACTTTGTAAGCATGATTAGCAGACGCATGCATTATTAAAGCTTTCCAAAATAAGCCGGATGAACAGGCAGATGGACAAATTTTGGGTTATTTTGTTTTTAAAGTCAATCAACTTCTTCGTCTTCCTAGCCATTATTCCCAAGTTTATTTGGGGTCGGCTACTAGTTCAACCGGTTTTACCTGAATTTCAGTTTTTCCATGGAGCGACTGGCATCGGACCTCCGCAACCCTAAGGGAGAACTGATATTCTAAGATTGAACTAGTTGTCAGCATATTTGAGGGCACTGAGTTCCCAATAACGATATAGATGTTCATGACAACCGGGACAGACGGCTTTACGTGCTCTCCGAGGCACGGGCGTGAATCACCGCCAAACTTCCAAAACTCCGGGCTGCTTTTTTAGGAATTTGATAAGAAAAACACTTTTTGGCCCGAACCGGGATTTGAACCGGAGACCTCTCGATTAACAGTCGCATACGCTAACCACTAACGTGGCAGTTTTTTAAAGTCAATCAACATAAAGTTATATTTGTTTCAGGAGTAACTCTTCATGACGTGGCTTCGAAGGACGTTGCACTAAGACTGCGTGTGCAAAGCAGTTAAAATGGTGGTCATAACTAGAACAATGTCTGTCCCAATGACCAATCACATTACCAAAACGAGTAAGTACTATTAAGGTTAAAATAGGTTAGGTAGTAGAGCCGGTATAATATGTATGTATTTACAAAAAAAAAGTATGTTTATGTATTTATATCAGTTGTCTAGTACCCATAATAAAAGCCCTGCTTAGTTTGGGACTAGATGATGTTGTGAGTAAGATGTCCGAAATATTTAAATATTTATTAGGCACGACGCACACATCAAAAAACGTGAAAATCGATTCAGAGTTCATCGTGAGCCACAACGTGACACTAGAATAATATTGAATAGATGTAGGTACATTACAAGAGGCGTGATAATAGGCCGGAAATAATTATCTCACGATTACGTATGCGTCTTTTCGATTACGTGTATCTTAAGTGGAATAATACTTTGTGTGATTCACAAATGGTTGTTCTAGGTATAGGTGTTCTTTGTATCCGTTTCATGAATATTTGTAAAATATCCAAAAACACTGGATGTATATTCCTAATGCAGGAGTTGTCTTTTATTTTTTTAATCTGTTCAACTCTTTCGGTAACACAGTTAATACTCAATTCTTTATTGCATTTCATAGGTACATCAGGTCTTTTTACAAATTCAGACACGGCTAATTTACAATAATGCGATTGACAAATCCTAAAAGCCATTGATGTATTTTTATATCAATGCTAAAAGCTAATACAATTATATTTATAAAGAGAATTGAGATACATTAATAATACAATTTAATTTTTAATAAACTTTAAGTTCTTAATATCTATCTATTCATGTTCCCATCATATAAATGTAAATAATATATAAGCACACACATACATTCACCCCTGTGTAATAACTGCTAACGAATACAATTGAATTTATTAAAGATTACAAGCAAAAAAAACAATTTTAAATAAATTAATATACTTAATATAATAAACATTTATTCAGATAAATAACTTAAAGCTAGTACATACAAACTTTTTTTTTACAATTATATATGTTATGAATGTTTATCTGAATGGGCTACCATCTCAGTATATTGCTGCGTGTCATCAGTTACGATTTCACTCAGCACTGATTTTCAGATGGCCCCTCAACGACGTCACGCACCCTTAACGCAGTTAGTACACCTACGCATTCGTATGTGGCAGCGAAACAACGAAAAAACTGTCAGTAGTATGGCAGAATTTCGCATACGCTACGTCTCACTCTAGCACTAGGCTACATGAAATAGTTGCGTCCTTGTCGGTATTGTTTCGCAAGGAACTGCGAAATCGTCGTTACACAGACGCAGATGTTTCGCTAGTGGTGTTTCGTATCGCAAGGTGTTCGCATGCGTTTTGTCGTTGAGGACAGATTTTCTTACCATGGAAGCCGAAAATATTGAAATATTTTTCTTTGTGAAAAAACTGCTATGTACTAACGTTCCGCAGATATTTCGCTATCGCAGTAGTTTCGCAGTGATTCGCTGTCGCATACGAACGCGTAGGTGTACTAACGGCGTAACTGGACAGATTAGCAAATAAAAACCAAATAAAAAATATAAGGTTATACAAGTAACAACATGATAATGGAAAGGAATAGAAGAAATTAAATGTAGCAGCTAAGCTACTTAACAATTTTATTGAAATACTTACGTAGGTATTTATTTTTAAAGTAATATATATATATAACTAGCTGATGCCCGCGGCTCCACTCGCGTCTGAAGGGTATCAAAAATAGATGTTAGCCGATTCTCAGACCTACCCGATATGCACACAAAATTTCATACAAATCGGTCCAGCCGTTTCAGAGGAGTATGGCAACGAAAACTGTGACACGAGAATTTATATTAGATTTTTATTTTTTATTTTTTTATTTTTTAATGTTATTTACCAATGTATATTATTATCATAGTAAACACTCATTCTCCAAATTAGGCCATTGAGAAGGTAGTCATCCACACTGTAGTAACAATTAGATATTAGAATGATAGATGTCGATATTTTTTTCAGGTGGCAATTAATTGTAAATTTTGATAAATTTGATATAGGTATATAATAATAAATATTTGTGACGTTTTACACACAACGCCATCTAGTCCCACACTAAGCAAAACTTGTATTATGGGTACAAGATAACTGATATAAATACATAAACATTTTTTTTTGCAAATACATACATATTATACATATAAAACACCCAAACTCCGAAACAAATATTTGCGGATCACACAAACATTTGGTCCGACCCGGGAATCGAACCCGAGACCTCTGGATCAGCCGCCGCATACAGCAACTACTGCATCACCGAGGCAGTAGTTGGTGTTTTTTTTACAAATTTGCATATTTCCAATATATATTATATGCTAAAGAGGGTGAGTTAGTTGGTTGGTGGTTAGTCCTCCAAAACAGTAACACTACAGCTACTCGAGACAATAGATGGCGTTGTTAAACAATAAATTTAATAACCGAGCAGACCTCGGTCGCTAAATTTAAATCAGTTCGAAGTTCACCTAATCAGCTAGTTTTCAGTGATAGTTCTTCTTCCTAGCCTTATTCTCAATACTATTTGGGGTCGGCTACTATTTCAACCGGTTTTACCTGAATATCAGTTTTTCTACGGAGCAACTGGCATCGGACCTCCGCAATCCTAAGGGAGAACTGAAATTCGAAGGTTGAACTAGTTGTCAGTAAATTTGAGGGCACTGATGTCCCAATAACGATTGCAATAGATGTTCATGACAACCAGGCCCACGGCTTTACCTACTCTCCGAGGCACGAGCGAGAATCAAAACCAAACCTTCCAGGCTGCTATTATTTATTTTAATTTCAGTGATAATTATGTTTATGGTAATATTTTTGTTTCAGGTAAAATTATAAGCAAGTTTATAATAGCTGTTGTATGTACTGTAGCGTCCGTATTATTAATAATATTAGATCCCATCCACTCAATAGTTAACTATGTAAGTAGTTTTCTTTTAAACATTCATTCAGTAAGTGTTAGCTAAAATAATATAAGTTAGTATCATTTGGGAAGAAATTGTATGTAGTAAATAAAGAAGTATTTATATCAGCAGTGTATTTGCTTTAGGCTCTGTCTAATTTTGTGGCACTTAATGCATTTATTTCGCTTCCTCAATTTAAGAACCAAGCCCTGTTAAAAAATAATAAAAAATCTTACAAAAACTGAGTGTAAGTACGAGTAGGACGACCTCCAGTCGGACATAATACCAGGCGTGCACCTCATACCGCCCTGAGTGTGGTCGCGGATAGACGGGACGGGTATTCCTCTCCATCCACTTCGGCGACGTCCACGTGTGCCGCACATCGCCTAAATAGACAATTTTAAAAGTAGATGGTACGCCCAGGCACTGAGATTCGGATGTATTAAGTGGCACACCATGGAGCTTAGTGTTGGTGATAGTCGGTTCGATTTGACACAACATCCTGCAACCCTGGGGAATTGGCGGCCTGTGGGGGTTTCCAAACGAAAAAAAAGACTTTATCTAAATTGGGATTAGACGGCAGTGTGTCTTCTTCTTCTTTCTGGCCTTATTCCCAATATTCCTAAGGGTCGGCTACTAATTCAACCGGTTTTATCTGAATATCAGTTATTCCACTGAACGACTGGCATTCGACCTCCGCACCCCTAAGAGAGAACTGAAATTCGAAGCTTGAACTAGTAAAATCTCACACAGTAAAAACTAAAAACTGTTAGAGGTTTGTATTTAGACGGCAGTGTGTATTAATCAATGATTAATTTTACAGAATTTACGTCTGGAGACAGGCTCAGCTCTCTATAACTTACTAAGGAATGATATCAAAGCAGCTCGTCTGTCTTTATATCCATTTAACATCACCAACGCGGAGAAGTTCATGTCTGGAGAAGACAGCAAGCTGAAAGTGGAAGAAGTCGGACCTTTTGTCTACCAGTAAGCTATTCCTTTTTTGTAGATTTCCAAAGTGAGTCTACTCTGCCTGATGGAAAGCATGAGTGGAAACCTGAAGTAGGAGTCACCATCCTCTTTGTGACCTATCTTGGTAAAACTCCTACCTGACCCCTTGCAGTCTGCCAACTCAGTACCAAACAACAACCCTAGTATCCTTTCTAAATTGATATTCTACTAATAATACAAGAGGTATAGCTGAGTGGCCTTAGGTGATTGGAAACAATGACCAAGGGTAAGTAACGATTTCGCGGTCAGACCTAGATGGGTGACCGTTTGTGGCATGATATGTTATGAGCGTTTCCGTGATTCGAAGGTCATTTTAAGCAGCTGGTCCCGATTGTTATCATGAAATAACAGTCAGGAAGCTTAGTTGAAGGCCTTCAGGCGGCTTGAAAACATAGCTTGCCAGTCTCCAACTCGGCCAGCGTCTGGACATATGGCTTTAAACAAAATTATACTTTACTCATGTGTATTTCACGGCATACAATATACAGGAACAGTTTCATACGATTTGTAAATATGGATGATAAATAGTGCATTTCAATGATTGAGTTTCGTTTTCAGAGAATACCGTTGGTTTGAAGATATGGAGATGAACGAGAATGGCACCGAGATGGAAATGACACCCAAATTCAGGTCCGAGTTCATGCGAGATGAGTCCATAGGGTATCCCAAAGACATCAATCTTACTACTCTCAACTTACCCTTGCTCGTAAGTTTAAATTTAAAGTTAGATTTTAATAGGTACGAGTCGTGGTATAACAGATTCATATATGACGCAGTGGTTGGCATATGCGACCGCTGATCAAGAGGTCTCGGGTTCGATTCCCGGGTCGGACAAATTGTTTGCGTGATCCGCAAATATTTGTTTCGGAGTTTGGGTGTTTTCTATGTATAATATGTATGTATTTACAAAAAAAAGTATGTTTATGTATTTATATCAGTTGTCTAGTACCCATAATAGAAGCCCTGCTTAGTTTGGGACTAGATGGCGTTGTGTGTAAGATGTCCGAAATATTTATTTATTTATTTAAATATTTTGGTCATGGGAATTCCAATTTTTCGGGAAAAGAAGTAGTATTTTTAATGTTTGTTTGTTAACACATCAGTGTTCAGTGTTGCATTCAGTATTTGTTCAGTATTTTTTTATCAGAATTGACAATTATTTATTTGTACTTTACAATTTTTCTAAAATCTATTGACATGAATATTACATTCCACTATCTATATTCATATATTATCCATCTATCTATATGTAGTATCTATACATTCTTCATAGTAAGATTTATTTTATGAACCAAATTCAGTCAACTATTAAAATTATATTCATTTTTGCTTTACGTTATATTTTAAGCTTGCCAGAGTGGCTCTACTCTGCCTGATGGAAAGCATGACTAGAATCTCAGATTAGTAGTCACCAGGAGTGGTAATCCCCGCTAAAGGTAATAACACACTTAACAGAGGCGAACGCATCTAACGAGCCGAACGAAACGAATTTTAGAATTCTTTTTATGAAATCTCATGAAACCTCGCACACTTACCCGCGTCGAATCGTCCGCATCTGGAAGAACCCCAGAAATCCTACACGAATTCGGATGACGTCATAAAATTCGGCGCGGATGATGCGGTCGCCTCGATCGATGCGCCCGCATTCTATCAGTTGCGTATGACAGAGCAACGCACGAGTACTATTTCTTGAAATGATTTCTTGGACGCGGTCGATGCTTTCGGCGCGGTCGATGCTGATAAGTGTGCGAGGCCTCCTTGACTTCGGTTCGTTCGGCGCGGATAAGAAGTGTGCGATCACCATAAAGCAGTATATTCAGATGCATCGTCATCATTAGCCCTCCTCTCTTGCACTCACCTAACAATGCTGTCATTTAAGGTTGGTCTTCTGTAAGAGGTTAGAACCTCCCAAGTTGAGTAGACCCTTTCGTGCTGACATCAGCGCGGCTCTATCTTTATCTTGAGAATGTAGATTTTCACAACTGTAACACTTTCCTGGCTTAGTTTTAGCAGTCAAGATCACTAATTACTAGACCAAGAGGCCCGTCAAATTAACTGGAGGTATAAGAGCCGTGTCCGAGGTCGGGTCGGGTCGGGTTGACCGAGGCAGTACTGCACTCACACAGAAGACCATTCTCATAATGACATCATTCTTGCTGTCGTATTTCGTTGGTAGTGTGATATCGGAAGCCCAATCATTCTGCATCATTCTCCCAATCTTCAGAGGCCGAAAGAATGTTGCAGAAACATCTGACCAGGCCGCCATGGTATGGGTCACCCGGATTGAGAACCCTACTCCTAGATTCTACTAATGCATTTCAACAGGCAGAGCAGAGTCACTTTGGTAGGTTTAAATATATAAAAAAAAAAATTGTTTCAGAGCACAACATCTTTACTTTCAACATACCCCAGTTTCATTCGCTTCATGTTCAGCACAATGGCTTCCCAAATGAAGTCCAAAGCCATAATCAACATGGATGTGCATAGCCTCATGTGGGGCTACAAGAACCCGATAATTACGATGTGTAACAAACTTATACCTGGCATAGTGTACTTTGATTCGTTAGGGTTTCTTGATAGGGTAAGTATTCTGGATATTGCAAAATTTTTAACATTTCTATCTATATGGGATATAGATAGAAATTATATGAGATAACGAGTAGTTTGTTCACTGATATTGGAAGATCTATCTATATATATATAATTCTTCTGTGAGTGTGTATGTCACTGAACTTCTCTCAAACGACTGGACCGATTTTGATGAAATTTTTTGTGTGTGTTCAAGGGGATCTGGGAATGGTTTAGATTCGCAATTGGACCCGGTAGGTGGCGCTGCGATCAAGTTCTGGAATTTTAAAGTTGGGCGGTACGAAGTTCGCTGGGTCAACTAGTATATATATATACTTTGTCCATTCGTTTATTGTCTTTTTGACAGGTCACGCCTATAAATTACCGGTATTTTTTTTCGTAATAATGTACTACAGTAATGTCGTACTTTATAAACGGGCAGGGAAGTGGGCAGTGTGCATATCTAAAAACAACATATAAAACAGTTCTTGAAATACGATAAATCGATTAGACGATTATAATAATCTATCATATTATTATGATCAAAATAATTTGACTTCATGTAAAATGTGAAAAGGAATTTAAAATAGTATGACTTCAAGATTGATAATTTGCAAGGAATTAGGTAGGTCGAAATTTTGGAATTTAATTTCAAACTTAGAATTAAGAACAATAACTCTGTGCATTAATTTTTTTATTTTTGGACCACTGACTTAAAATGTAACTATGCACGTGTTAGTAAAATTTAACTTTGAAACGCGTGGTTAATAACGTTTAAATCCAGAGTTAAGAGAAAATACATTTGAAAAAGCACATAATACTTACTAAACCGACCTTCAAGTGACTGTGTTAGGAAGTTTTCTTTGTTCTGGGCCTATTATATATCATAATAGTGCACATTTTCTTTATTTACAATACTGACATAAAGAATATTATATCGATTTATTTTGATTTAAAATCGAATCGGGGACGTGTGAGGGCTTCACTAATTTCGAAATTTGTTGAAGTGTCAAAAAGATAATAAAGGAATGGACAGAATATAGTTGCTGTGTCAAATATTGACAGTTGATTGAGATTGCTAGCGAATGGTTCCAATACTAGTCTCAAGTTAAAGTGCCCACAGACAAATAAAGTATGACGCTTACTGAGAATCGATAACTTTAAGAAAGAGAGAAGAAAGAAAATCAATTGTTCTGACATTCACCAAATCAATATTACTAACTACTATTTAGTAACGACAGATAACACACAACGCCATCTAGCTTCAAACTAAACAGAACATTTATTATGAAAGCTAGATTGACTGATAAAATACTCATATATTTTTACCAAAAAATATATATCTAATATACATAGAAAAAAAATTATAAAAAAATTAATAAATATAATGACATACAAACAGTATCACTGCGCACCGAATCCAGGAGTAGGGGCCACCATCCTCATTGTGAGGCTAAACAATGCAGCATGGTGACTCATACCATGGCAGCCTGGTCAGATGATTCAGGCAGCATTCTCCCGGTCTCTGTCAGCCGGGAGAATGATGCAGAGTGATTGTGCGTACGGTCTCACACTCACCAACGAAATACGACAGCAAGAATGCTGTCCTTATTAGGATGGTCTTCTGTGTCAGGATAGCACTTCTCCGGTCGAGACGGCACATTCGTGCTGAAACCAGCGTGACTTTACTACCTTTTTACCTAACAAGGTTAAGGAATAAAGTATTTTATTTCAGCTGTACGATAAACAAACAGACTACAGAATAGTTGTGGGAGCAACCAAACAAAACAGGTTTAAAATTAAATCTGTTACAAAATACCGCCATTTGCAAGAAGCAGGCATTAACGATCTTGAAGTAAGGTATGTAGCTATAATAATACTCGTAAAGTTGTCGTTCTTTTACGTAAAAACGTAAACCGTAGGCTAAAACTTAGTCAAACCTGCCCCGTAGCCAGGTTGCAAACGTATTACACAAAGTAATGCCAGCCCCGAATCTAAGGGGGGGGGGGGGCAAACCGGGGCAGTTGCCTCGGGCGGCAGTTTCATGTCATTGGTATTCAGTCGAAATATCGAACAAGTGAAGCCGCTTTTTCTACAATCTCACAGGTTTGTATCAATTAAAGGAATCATAATATAATATGTTTGTAAAACAAACTTACGCCCCGTTAGTTTTTGAACACATACTAAGTGATTTATGAAAGTAAAACGTAGTAGTATCACAAAAATGCTACTCTTTGGCAGTTTTTCTCAAACACTGAAGGGAGGCGCCACTTTCAAGGTTTTGCCCCGGTACACACTCAGCCGACCGGCTGAGTGTTGTCCAATATTAGGTTTGAACCCACGACATTCAGCGTAGTAGAGATTAACAGCTTGCAAATTGTAGTTTCTCATAACTGCCGCTGTTCAATGACCAATTTACATTTTTATTACTGAAACTTACTATTGTTCTAATCTTATTTAAATCTTTTGTAAAAAAAACTCACGATAAAATGCTAAATAGTTGTCAAACAAATAATTATTACTAATTAAATTATTTTTTGTTTGCTAATGACTTTATTTTGTGTATTGTTATAAAAAATTAAATCAAAATATATCATTATTTCTAGCATTTTATAGCGGATATTATAGTATATATATATTATAATATATTTAAAATTATTTCCCTGAGTATTTTACTTATTTATTTTTCCAAGTTTATCTGGTAGCGAATAAAAAATACAGAGTGTTACTAACCCTATTTAAAACATTTTTTTTTCAAATATTTTTGGACATCTTACACACAACGCCATCTAATCCCAAACTAAGCAGAGCTTGTATTATGGGTACAAGACAACTGATATAAATACATAAACATACTTTTTCTTTTGTAAATAGAGACGAGAGAGAACTCTGTTCTTAAATAATGACGAAAGATATTTCTCTTTTAAACTAAGCAGTTTAAGAGTCGTCGTCATCAACAGATTAATATAATCTAATATTCCAGTACACAAACCTTCCTGGATACCTATGAGGGTATCGGCTACCCGCCAGAGCTGACACCAGATGTACCAATCAATTGGTACAGGATTCCAATCTGTAGGACCTTCGAATTGGACTATAAGGGTTCGAAGACTATGGAGTATGGTGGGGAGGGGCTGCGGTATACACTCAATAACAGAAGTTTCATTAATGAGCCGAATCCTATCACCAAAGAAACGTATCCGGCAGGGATAATGGATATCTCTAAGTGCTATTATGGTTAGTATGAGCTAATTTCTGCCTCTTCCAGTGATGATAGACGTTTCTGCCGCAGTAGTGTTTGTTTCTGTAGTATAACGGGAATGGCAAATGGATCCAAATTTCTTATAGATTCTGGAGTAAATCTCTCGTTTTGATCCAATAGATAGATCTATTCTATATTCACATTGATATTCTTCCCTTTCTTGCATGGAAACTGTAGATGAGCTGACTCCAAATACAACTAGGAAAAGCTAAAAAAGTATGTTTAATTCTTCCTTCAAATCCTCCATGATATTCTTGGCTATTATGCAAGAAATTCTGTCTTGCCTTATTTCTAATTACTGAATTGATTTTAAAAACCATATTGCATATAATTTTCTGATAAGAGGATCTTAGGTGTATATATATTTGATAGATTTTTTGTCTGCAGGTATGCCGTTTGTTGCTTCTAACTCTCATTTCTTGGATGGAGATCCCAAATTGTTGGATTATGTTGATGGTATGAAGCCAGATAGAACAAAATACTTCAATGATATTATTATAGACCGTGTAAGTATAGAATGTTTTATACTAGAACTAGAATATAATTCAGAGCTATTATAAATTTGAGTTTATTATTATTTATATATTATCAGAAGCGCCTAAAACGCCTGATTATTTACATTACACTAGTGCCCTTTAGTAAGCGTAGGAAGCTTCGTAAATGCGCAGATTTATTTAAAGTGCCGCGGCCAGCGCCCCTTGCACTGGTAAACCTGTGTGTACCGCACTATAAGTAAAGACACTCCTTGCCTCTTGCAAGCTTACTTACGACATTGCACCTATTCCTCTATGCACGTGTTAATTTCATAGTATTGAATTCTAGAGAGCTGGCATACCATTCTACACGAAACTATCTCTGCAGCTAAATTTAGCAGTTAGTGATGTAAACTACAACATGGAATCGAGCAGGTTCTCTAATACAATCCTGCCTGTGCTTCGACTAGAAGTGGTAAGTTAAATCTATTTTTATAGCTACTCGTATGTATGTAAACGTATACGTAAAACTGGTAATCAAAGGAGTATTTGATTAATTAAAGTAAATACATCAATCATTAAATCAACACTTCGGAAATCGTAAGCAATAAAAATCGTAAAATAAACTGGTTTTAATTTGACTAGTTTAAATTACTATGTGACAATTGTTAAAACCTAATTATCTTTAAATTTAAATAAAGTAGTATTGTGTTGTTTACCGACTGAGTTCCACTTTGTTACTTGCGGTTAATGTTGTGTGTAAATCGCGAGTAACACAGTGGAGTGAAGTTGGTCTAAAAAAAATTTGCTATAGTTACTCGTTAGGTAATCAGCTTTCTCCCAGTGAAACCGTTCTAGAGATTACCCGGAACAAACAGACACACAGACAGACACGAACAAAAATTAAAAAAATACTTGAGTTTGAAAGTAACGAATATACTTTCATATGCATTTAATAAAAAAACTGTTTGAAATTATACATAGACACATTTTTTTTTTTTATTTGTATGTATAGACTATAGGCCTATGTCCAGCGGTGGACTGAGATAGGCTGATGATGATGATGATGATAGACTATAGAGACTAGGTAGGTACCTGTTTGAAGTCGGTGCATTTATTCGATTGTTGTACTCTCTACCTCAAGTATTCGTCGACCACGGGTGGTATACTTAGAATTTACACTAGTAAGTCTTATAAATACTAAAGGAGCTCTGTCTGTTGTGCTTTCACGGTTAAACCGCTGCGCTAATTTCAAATTATGTTTATCGGTTGGGTTCTACATAGTTGTATGTGAGATGTGTTCGGTTATAAAAATTATAAAATTGTATACCTAAGTAATAATGGCCGTAATTCTGTTGTCAACATCACTAAACATACCTAAACTAAAAATGTTATGTTTAATTACATACTTTAATTTAATTGACTAAACCTAACCAAACTCTATATGTAGAAATTCTTTCATTTCTGTGGATTTATCAATCAACATCATAATTATGTAAATGATCAAATGTCATAAGTGATAGGTATACCTATAGCAAAAATTGTTTTGTTATACAGGTACAATCTTCGATGGATGTTTGTAGGTTTTAACTAATAAACAAACTTGTATCGCCGAAGAACTTTTAGTTGGTTCTGAACTAAACATCTATGCATGTGATATTGATAAATGAACTGTAAATAAATGATATTTAAAGTATATAATTCAACAACAAATTTTAGTTAACTTAAATTTAGTGATGTTATCAAGAGAATCACTATCATTGTTCATGAAATATTAACTTTAAGCAATATGACTGCCTTGTTGGTCTAGTCTAGTGGTTAGCGTATGCGGCTGCTGATCAAGAGGTCTCGGGTTCGATTCCCGGGTCAGGACAAATATTTGTGTGATCCCCAAGTATTTGTTTCGGAGTCTGGGTGTTTTTCTATGTTTAATTTGTATGTATTTACAAAAAAAAGTATGTTTAAGTAGTTATATCAGTTGTTTAGTACCCATAACACTAGCTCTGCTTATTTTGGGACTAGATGACGTTGTGTGCAAGATGTCCAAAATATTTATTATTATTAAATATTATCTGTTTCAGGATCAACCAAGGATGAGCGGCGGTATCATGGCACTGTTCTACCTAGTGTACACGATAGGACCTTTCCTATTAATCATTATAGAAAGTGCACTATTCATGACAAGTTTATATCTTATAATTTCTGCGTCACGATGTTTATATATCAATTTGACGTGTAATTCAAAATGGTTCATATTTGAAACGGAGAAGAGTAAAATTATTCTGAGTGAGACCCAGTCTGATGTACCTCTCGTATCAGATTATATTATATCTTAGTTAAATACTAATCTTAAGAAACAATGTTGAAGCATTTAACTGTGCTGTGATAAAAGATTATAAATGTATTAATTTGTTAATCTTGCGGTGATATCACATCACATTCATACAACTTAAACAACTACTGAATATAGGATTCAACTAGAGGTTTTTGGTGTACTAAATCAAACTCACCAGACGGGTTGGTATAGGGTTTGTTTCAAGTTTTCCGTCCCTTTGCAGTGCAGTTAATGCAGTAATCCACCTAGTTTACTTCTGTAGTTGGATCTTACGAGAACCACAGATTGATTAGGGGTATTGACTCATGTATATTTGAACCGTCACCACACTCACCACGTAAACAGTTGTGTACAAAATGAGAATGTAATAAATGAAACATCATGTATAGTTCTGTAGTGTAATAGTATTGTTACTTCTAAGGGTGTGGTTACGTTATGTTTAGGGATACAGAAAAGATTCAAATTACCACTGGCACAGCGGGAAAGGGGTACTTACTTGCCTTAAACGCTATTTATTGCCTTATTATAAGTTATTATTTAATTGTATAGCTGCTTTATTATTAATAGTGCTCGCATTTAAGTCTGTACTTTTGACATATGAGTGTGGCAAGCGTGAAATAGAGTATTTTGTCTAGAAAGTAAAACTAGGGTTATTTAAGTAAGGGTAAAACAAAGGTGTGTGATACTATTTTGTATTTGTAAATATTTTATATGATATAAAATTTTAGATGATTTTTAACATATTGTTTTCATTATTCTTTGTGTTGAATTAATAAATTAAGGTCATCTATAGGTGTTAAATTTATGTAGGAAAAATATCATATCATCTTATTTAACAGCAGTCTGCTTATTGACTGCACGTTTGGCCTAGTGGTTAATACGGTCGCTACGCCGCTTCATACTGCGCCAAGTGTTGTGGGTTCAAATCCTAAACGGGATGTGATTCTCAAATTGTTATTCTGAGTTTGTGTTCTTTATATACTATATATACTGAGTTCCAGGTTTTGGCTACTTGCCGTACCCCTTGAAGTAGGACGTATTAAACAAATGTCATCAAAAATTGTACTCAGCTTTAATGACATCACTTAACAATAAGCCCACTCGTATCCCTACAATACAATCTATTACATATGTCATTACTATGTAGGTTAGTATTGTATGGGAAACGTGATTATTTTTTGTCTATTATTCAAACAGAACTTTAATGAACTACTTAAATATCAGAAACAAAAAGTATCTTCTACTTACCTACTATTCTATTCATAAGTATATTGTCGTGATATTCTTAGATAAGGTATCATTATCAATATTAATTTTATTCTTGACATTGATATGTGCTATAATAAGCTTCGAAAAAAGTGTCATTAGCTTAAAGTACCTAATAATAATGTATTCTTCATTTTTGGGTCAAAAAAAACATGTTTACTGTCATAACTTAATGGTTTATTTATGAGAAGATAGTGGGTTGTAGAGCCTAACCGCCTCGTTGGTTTATTGGTTAGGTTAGGTTAGGAAATTCCTAATAGTTTGAAAGGCGGGCGTTGATTTACGCCCGTGCCTCGGAGAGCACGTAAAGCCGTCGGTCCCGGTAGTCATGAACATCTATGACAATCGTTATTGGGAAGTCAGTGCCCTCAAATATACTGACAACTAGTCCAATCTTCGAATTTCAGTTCTGCCTTAGGGTTGCGGAGGTCGGATGCCAGTCGCTCCGTTGAAAAACTGAAATTCAGGTAAAACCGATTGAACTAGTAGTCGACCCCAAATAAACTTGGAAATAATGGCTAGGAGGATGAGTGGGTAGTTGAGTTACGCCAATTTCAATACGAATGGGCCGGCTCAACCTGGGCAGTACTACCCACAGAAGACCGACCTAAATTGACAGCATTAGGGCAGTCGTCTTTCGTTAGTGAGTGTAAGACTGAAGACCTAATCAACATGTAGCTAAACCGCTGTGGTGTGGGTCACCATGCTACATTGTATGCACTCAATAAGAATAGTGGCTCTTACTCATGCTTTCCATCAGGCAGAGTAGAGTCACTTAAGTAGGCTTAAATAAATAAAAAAGATTATCGTATCAAGTTTATTACATAAAAATAAAAAGTGAGTAATTACTTAATTACATGTCAAATATATTTAATGAAGTTATTTCACTAAAATCACTTAGAAAATTAACATTGTCGTAATAAAAACTAAAAAAATACAAACATTGATCCACTGATATCCACTGAAATATAAATTGGTAGATACATTATGACGACAATCTTCAACAACCCATCACATCCCACTAGTGACCCACTACTGGAATCTTCTGTCAGGAGAGGGTTAATACCATACGTCCCCACGCTGACTAAACAGTGGCTACGCTGTCTTGCCGTTGGATGTTTTAAGTCGTCCGAAGGCCTTCAACTCAGCTTCACTACTTATCAAATGATAACAACCGGAACCAACTGCTTAACTTTACCTCCGAATCACGGACACCCCTGAATCGTATCATTAAGGTATCAAGTAATTTCGTACGACACATAAAATATTCCTAGTGCTATAGTTGTATTTAAAAAATACAAATATCCAAAAGTTGGTAATAGTTGAAGTCGGTAATAGATTATACTGAGACACAAAAGTTTTGATAATTTTTTCGAGTTCATTTCAATGAACTGACATTAGGAGAATAAAATATACACAATTAACGGTATAGTACGGGTCCTTCACACATGATGAATGATTTATGTCATACATTACAGTTTCTGATTTACTAGTGTATGCCAATCCTAATAAGCCACACAATGCAACAATATATTTGTGAATTGAATTTTCGTCTCTGCTGTACTCAAACTTATGAAGGTGTATCATATGTACTTTTCAATGTATTTTTATGAAACGACAACCATCTTATGACAAGTTATAGCATACGCGACCCTCTCTAATTAAAATTTGTCTAAGGCCCTCTAAGTCTCATAACATCATCATAGTACTCAATGGTTTCCTCATCTGAAGACTCACTAGTATCCGTATAAGAGCTCGAACTATATCGGTACTTCTTTTTCTTTTTCTTCTTTCTAGCTTTTCCATGCTTCTTCCACCATTCTTCGTCTTTCTCTATCTTTCTCATGATTTTATGTAACGGAGGGTGGTAGTGCTTCACCTTCTCGTAATAAGTCCTCATTGGTAGTATTATTGGAACGTCTGGGTACATTGGTACTGGTATAGGAATCGGCATCATTGGCATTGGGGTGATTAGCATGGAATCACAGCTTACATTTGCTGCATTAGCGATGTCAGGTAGAACAGTCGATGGCAGAATATGTGACTTCAATTGATGTTTATGCCTTTTCATAATGTTATCAGGAGCTGTATTCTTTGGGTCTCCAAACATTTCAGGATTTTTGGAGTACATGTCTAGAATTTGTTTTTTGAAATGTTCAGGTAACGAAGGCGGTAATGTCTGTAAAAGGTTACCGAAATGAAAACCATAAACTTTTGAGCTCACTGCAAAGTAAATCATCAAATACAGGATCTCCATGATTTTGAGAATTATTCACTATATTTTCTGTCACTGCAAGAAGAATGTCACTTGATTGGAATTTAAATCGTAAGAACGTTGTACAATATTCCGGCTAAAAGTTTCAAAATAATCACTCTCGTTTAATTTAATTCGCATGTTGATACAGGAGAAAAATTGTTCAAACAATCTCTTAGACTAAGCGCTGAAGCGATTATTAGTCCAATCCTTCACGATATAAGAGGGAAAAATAAAGGTGTTATGTAAAATTCAATTGTGCAGTAATCAGAAATAGTACAACTGTTGTTAATGGTTATTTTGCGTAACCTACTTGATAACCATGTTGATCCTAAGCGGTTATATAATTTATGATTATATTATCCAGTAGCGTTATAGTCGTTGGGGTTTAAATATTTGTAAATGATACCATACTAATGTTATAAATTCAAAAGTTACTCTGTCTGTCTGTTACGATTTAACAGATGAACCGCTGCACCGATTTTGGTGAAATTTGGAATGGAGATGCTGTTATTTTTGAGGAAGGGCAAATACTACTCTTAAGAGGGATAACTGATATACACGCAGGTGGTAAAAAATCCGTATTAATATTATAAATGCGAAAGTAACTCTATCTGTCTGTCTGTCTGTTACGTTTTCACGCCTAAATCGCTGAACCGATTTTGATGAATTTTGGTATAGAGATAGACGGAATCTTGGAAAAGGACATAGGCTACTTTTTACCGCGATAACCGACATACACGCGGGCGGAGCCACTGGCAAAAGCTAGTATATAAAAACTAGCTGATGTTGCCGGGTACGCTCGCATCCGTTTCATCCTTTATTATCCAGTGGTTTAAACAATAGTTTACGTCCTATTCTCAGCCCTACTAAATAAAGACAAAAATAAGCCAGAGAGATCTCTTAAGACTCTGCGGAATTTTGACACCTAACATTGTGATACGAGGATTTTATGCATATTATTATGATATTGATATGACTGATGTGATGACATATTGATCTATTAACCATTCTGACTGCTAATTCAAAATATCATAGAGTTGATTCTCACACATGCTACAAACTCAGCATGATCACTATTTATCACATTGAAATATAAACCAAAGAGAAATCTAGATTTGAACTAGCTGATGCCCGCGGCTTCGCTCGCGTCCTAGGGGTATAAAAAATAGATGTTGGCCGATTCTCAGACCTACCCGATATGCTCAGAAAATTTCATAAGAATCGGTCAAGCCGTTTCGGAGGAATATGGGAACGAACATTGACACGAGAATTTTATATATAAGATAAATCTAGTTTGTTTGTAATTTATTTCGATAATTCTTTTTTTTATTTGAAAACTGGTGCCTCCCATGTGGTCCCTTTGATAAGAAAAGCAGAATCTGATGATATAATCCTGGAGAAATCGAGGGAATTCCTCAAATTTCATAGGCATATCTGTCGCGATTTGGATACTTGGAATGGTTTTTCTTCGAAGTCGGTTCTTTTTGTTAAAATAAAAATTCGAGCTTATGTGTCTTTTAAGTAATCGTGTTGCATTATGATTCTTATTTCTTTTAAAACTTAAAAAGAATCAAGAAGAAAATAATATATTAAATTATATGGCTTACATTCAAGCTCCTTACCACAATAAACTGAGATTTAATACATAAATATTCAAGCCTAAAGTTTATCATAAATCTTAGAATAGAATAGAATAGAATAAACTTTATTGTACACCAGTTAGTATAGTTCACATACGGAAATAAATCAATATAATGACCTTGTACAATTTGGCGGCCTTATCGCTAAAAAGCAATTTCTTCCAGACAACCTTAGGATGCAGATAAAATCGAACACATTGGCAGTGTTGATGCGTGTTTTTTAAATAATTTAAACCAAAAAAAATAAGAAAATTTTAATAACAAATGTAGTATTTAGAAATTTCTAATATATTGATAAAAATAATTTACAAAAACAAACGGAGAAATTAAACTTAAACCGCTTTTCTACTACTGGTTAATTTAAACACCTATTATTTAATAAATAATAATAAATATTTCAGACATCTTACACACAACATCATCTAGTCCCAAACTAAGCAGAGCTTGTATTATGGGAACTAACTAAATAACTGATATAAATACATAAACATACTATTTTTTAGTAAATACACACATATTATACATAGAAAACACCCAGACTCCGAACAAACAGTTGTGGATCACACAAATATTTAGTCCGACCCGGGAATCGAACCCGAGAACTCTTGATCAGCAGCAGCATACTCTAACCACTAGACCAACAAGGCAGTCAATGCCATAATGTTTCACAGTAAGCGTTATGAAATATGTGTACCAGTCATGTGCATTCTTTTAAACACAATACACCATTATGCGTTTTGGCAAATTGTATATAAGAACGAGCTAGTCACCCACTTGTAAGAAATCAACAAAGGCATGTGTCGGTGCAGGAATGATTTCCGTAAGTTGTTACTCTTTTAATTATTTTGTAATCTTTCCTGGATCATTTCAAGTTGATATCTTGTACTATATAATTACAGGACTGCACGGTTGGCCTACTGGTTTAAGCGTTCGCCACGCCACTTTCTACCGTGCCAAGTGTCGTGGGTTCAAATCCCACATGGAAAAACACTTGCTGTGTTTCATAAATTGTTATTCTCAGTCTGGGTGTTCTTTGTGTTCGTTTCATATATGTTTGTAAAGTCCCCGGCGACACAGGCATTTATATTCCTAATGCGGGAGTTGTCTTTTTAGGGTTCCGAAGTTCATGACTCGGAACCCTTATAGATTCGTCAAGTCCGTCCGTCCGTCTGTCCTTCCTCGACTTTCCGTCCAAACGGTAAGTGCTAGAAAGATGAAACTTTACATGAATATCGACTGCCTCGTTGCTCTAGTGGTTAGCGTACACGACTGCTGATCAAGAGGTCTCGGGTTCGATTCCCGGGTCGGACCAAGTGTTTGTGTGATCCACGAATATTTGTTTCGGAGTTTGGGTGTTTTCTATGTATAATATGTATGTATTTACAAAAAAAAAAAAAAAAAAGTATGTTTATGTATTTATATCAGGTGTCTAGTTACCCATGATACAAGCTCTGCTTAGTTTGGGGACTAGATGGCTTTGTGTATAAAATGTCCGAAATATTTATTATTATTATTATATGTGTTGTAATTACGTCGATAAAGTGCGACAATAAAATTATGAATAAAAAATTTATTTGGGGTACCTCTCCTACACGTAAAATGATGATGTTTTTTTTTCGCGCGGCTACCCCATCGTGTGGAGAAAGGTCTTTTATAAAAAAATTAAGGATTTCTAACTCGATTTTTTGATTTAGGTATCCGTTTGCGAGAAATCCCACATTAAAGGGCACTTTTTTCTAAAAACAGGGTGTCCCCACCCCCTCTAAAAGCTAAACGGCTGGCTCAAAAAATCTGGAAAAAAACGTGATGGTGGTCCATATAAAGGATGTGCACTTTTAAGGAAAACTATAACGGATTAGATGACTTTGTTAGTATAGGAGTTACAGAGGCTTAACTCGTAAAATGCGCTTACTTGGAAAACGTCATACAAAATTAACGCAATAATACGTAAACTTAACAATTATGTATTGGATACGATTATAATCTACGTACCATTATGTGTGACTGAGGAGGTATTTTTTTAAAAAAAATAAAAAGAAGACAGTAATAATTTCAATCTATTTCTTTCAGGGTGCGATTCAAAAATGGCCAATTATATTTATCACTGTCGTTGTGGCGAACCCTCAATTCCCAATGTTTCCAATGTTCGGACAATCACCGATGATGCCAATGATGCCAGGACCACCCCCCATGATGCCTATGATGCCAGGACCACCGCCTATGATGAGGGCTTCATCTTCAATGATTGATGCCTCTCAGTCGATAGTTCCATTATTGCCTCCATCACCACCACTAAGCATGCAGATGCAAATAGGTTTTGCTATAGTACCAGATGACGATGCAACATCGACGACAACTACAGCAACTACGACAGATAAATCCAACAATGACGCTGAAATTGCTATTGCTCTTCCCATGCCAATGCCAATGCCGATGCCGATGCCTGCACCATCGCCTGTAATGTTTGCTATTCCGGGTATGATGTCTTCAGTTTGCCAGAAGAATAAAAAACACCCTAATTGCCCCCCATGCCCACCGTGCTCTTGTTCTCCGTGTACACCATCATTTTTTTCCTATTGTTCGCCTTGCCACCAGAAATGTAGATGTAAAAACCCTAAAGATGTACCTCTTGTTCCACCACCAAAGGCACCGTTTCCTCTTCCAGGTTTGTTGAACATAGTACTCTTTAGTGCACTTTTGCTATTAAGCTGTGTTATTATAGAAGTATTATAAAATTCAAAAGAAATCACAATTATTATTAGATTTAGCAAAAGAGTTTTAGATTGGTGGAAGTACATGGAGATCACTTGTAATGACACATTTTTTTTTTAAATTAACTTTGCGCGTGTATTTTATTTTACGACACGTAGTAACTATCAAATGATGATTACGAAGTCTTACATCATCTGTCTCAATTCTTTGAATAATTAGTCCAGTATTTAAAAAAAAAATTGCTCTTTTGAATTCTATTTCATTTTCACTTATTCGAATAACCTTTATATTTTTTACTCTTTTCAGGTCCAGCTTTCCCCATGCCCTACCCAGGTCAAGTACCTAACTCACCATTTATTCCTTATCCGCCATTTATTGGACGCCCTAGAAGGCATAAAAAACAGAAGTCAAAGGAAGAAGACTGCGATTTTGATGAGGACTCCAGCTATGAGGACGACTCGAAAAAGAAGAAAAAGAAGAAGAAGAAAAGTGGTAGAAAACACAGTTATAGCAATAATTACAGGAGAAGTAACAGACGATTAGATCTTGATCGCAGTGATAACATGATTGCTGAACCAGTTCTCAATTTCATGTCTTCTGACGGGAAGGTTAAATTAGAAAGACGCTTAAGTAAAAGCGATATTTCCTTGCTAATGGGTGATGATGAAACTTTGCAGGATATGCAATTCACAACTATAGAACCGGTCAAGAGAGTTATAACGTACCCATTTATAAATAAAGGCAAGAAAAGAATTATGTTTAGACCTCCAGCTGACATGATGTTTGGTAATCTATCGGTATCTTTTAATACAAAATAGTTTGCGGTTGTAGTATTAATTTTTTTAATTTTATATACATAAATTAAAGTTTTGATTTATAATGTACTTGTTTTATTTTTGGCACAAAAGTGGTTCCTACTTAAAAGATATCGACTAATTGTTTGCCAATCTTTTGGCAATTCACTTTATTTGATATGTAAAAATCTAAAATGTACCACCGCATTGTGTTCATTTGTCAAATATGCCCTTTTCCTCGATTTCCCTTCCTGTTACATACTTGTATCAAGTATTTTTTTAAAGAGTGACGAAATTTACAACTATTAGTACAATTTCTAGACACATACACATAAATATTTTATGCGCTGCCATTCACTGTTCTTTCACTGTTCACTGTTCACACAAAAAAATGTCAATACTAATTAACATTACAACGTTACATATTTTATAAAAGACATTAGTTTTTACCGTTGACTACGTCCATGTGTATGTGGATTATTACGGTAAATAGTAGCCTAATCTTTATGAAATCGGTTGATCAATTCGGCCGTTAAAGTGTAACAGATATTTGAATTCATTCCTAATATTAGTATTAATTAGTAAAATTTATATTTGAGGACTTTAAAGGACTAATGGCTACATAGAATATTTGTTTCAAGCGTTTCAAGCAATTCTTTCGTTGTTTTTCGAGAAGGTTACCTTATCATCAGCTGACCCTTAGCATCGGTTGTTCCTCGTACAAAAAATTATAATAAATAAAATATTTTATGAGAAAAATAATATGGCCTTACTGTATGTATAATCTTATTATTATGTAAAAAAATTATCATCGACATTCATAAAAAACATTAGTGCAATTAGTGCATTTAAGGGTTTCACAAAAATGTGTTATGCTAATAATGCACTGTATAATGACTCAAATTCAGAACTGTATCATCAGTAGCAATATTAGTTGACTGCAGGTAACGATGACATCTACTTCAAAACTTGTGTACAGTTTTGATTTTTTAAGAAAATAATTTCATCAAAGAGTAGTTCTAGATTTTTGATTTTTACTATCAAGCACTGCTTTCTCTAACAATGATGCAGCATTTGACCTATTTATACGGTTCCTAAACTTAACCTTTCCATTTTCCGATACGTAGCTGATCACGGGGTGGAGTATTGATCTACAATATTATTATTTATTCTTCTTCCATTTCTTCTAAGAATACCATATCTTTTCTTTTTCCTTCTAAGTTTTCTCCTTCTCTTTCTCAATCTATGTGAATGGTCTGAATCACTGTCTGAATCATCCGTATCTGAACACAATTCGCTGCTAGAGGAACTAGTAATAAATTTAATACGTTTTCGTTTGTGAGGTTTATAAGGTGGTAAGTAAGAGGGTATGTAATAGGGTATATACTGCGGTAGGTAAGACGTAATGATACCTGAAGGGTTTGACGCGATTGCGGGAATTGGGTGTGAACATTTGCAATCATTACTGGATGATGGTGTTTTGGATTTACATGGACATGGTGGACATTTAGTGCTAGTTTGTGCCTTCACAATTCGTACGGGTACTGGAACGGGTATTGGCACCCCCACAGGCATTGGTGGTGGTGGCGGAGGCATAAAGAATGCCGCCATTGGAGCATACATTACTGGAAATTGAGGTACTGCAGTCCCTGCGGTCACAAGTATCAATAACAATAATTTGTGCAACGCCATCTAAAATAATAAAAATATAATTAGTGTGAATATTATATTTGTACTAATTACTTATTCAATTGACCCTAGTGAGCACAAAGTCAATCCTAAGATGTTTGCTGAAATATTTAATAAGCTACACATAGGCAGATTTTTCATCTAGTCACAAAACGTTGATTTTCTTTAAGTCTTGAAGCTTAGTTGGAAGCGGCTTAAAAACATCCAACGGTAAGATTACACATTATCTACTCAGTCCACAATCCGCACTCAACTAGCGTGGAGACGGATGGGCTTAACCCTCTCCTGACTCGAGACTCGAGCCCAACAGTGGGATATGGGTTTTTGATGATATATACTTAGAACATACTAAAAGACGCACTTATCATCAGAGATACTTACTATACTTTATATACCAGTAGAGTACTGGAGTATATTTTGTAAACGACCTTTTCGTGATATTTCTAGAAACAAATTTATATCAATGTATTATAATTTTAAAATTAAAATTCATCATCATCGGTCTATCCCAGTCCACTGGACATAAGCATCTCCAATTGCATAAATTAAAATTCCTCACTTACAGTTCTTTCTGCACTTTAAAAACAAAACGTAATGCGAAAATGCCCTCTTCATTGATTAGAACGTAGTAATTTCTGTTTCATTGGTTGGTTATAATTAATCTCTTATCCGTTCAGTTTTACTATGTTATATTATGTAATCGTAAAACGATAACATTAAAATTCATACAATTTCCGGACGTTAAACTCAAAGAGCTATACAAACTATTTCTGTCATCTCTAAACAATTGTATCTGTATTAAGTCTACATATATCTACTACTTCCCGAAACTTGACGTAATAAGATAAAGTTTAGAATTTTTAAACATATTGTAGTGAGTAAAAAGATAATATACAAATAAAAATAAAGAAAATTACATTTATACATACAAATACATGCAAGGCATTGCAAGGCAATCAAAAGTATTTATTTATCAATAAAAAAAATGTAAGAAAATAATTATTTAAACGGTTTCATTGTAAATTTGTATTGATCGGGTACCGTAAGCTGAGTCGACTGGATGGAAACACGAGCTCAACAATTTAACTTTTTTCTTGTCTGATTAATCATTAATGTCTTAGATTAATCAAGAGAAGTGTGACTTGACTAGCTTTTATTACAATATTTTCAATAAAACCGTTAAAATTATTTTTACATTTTCTATTTTTTAATTTAATTACATAGTGTTCTTCTCATGTTCTACTAGTCCAACCCTTTCATACCCATGTTGAGGTAATTGGGACAAAATTTGTAATTTTGTAGCGGCGACAATTTTAGATTTACAATAAATCAGAATATAATGAGCAAACAAACGCTTGAAATACATAAACAGTTTTCATAATAATCATTTCCAACTACATAGGTATTTATTAGCAGATAAGTTTTAACGCGCTTAATCAGTCATATAGATTTACAATTTCTGAAACATAATAAATGGTTAAACGGAACCTTAAAATCATGAAATCATCATGAACCTTATAAATAAACTGTCAGTAATAATATTTATATACCCAGCTCTCTGTCTATCATGTGAGAAAGGTTCAAAAGTTATCGATTTTTGTCGGCATTACAGCATCATCGTACACGTGCTTCTTACGATCATCACACGTGATTTTCGTTGCTGCACTTGATTTCCACGTTTTTGTTGTATTTGTTAGACTAAATGCAAGAGTAACCTTAATGTATAAGAGTTTAGTGTAGTCGACTGTAGGAAAGGTAGTTTGCAAAGATTTAAGCAACGGCTGTATCACCGCCATTAAAATAAATGGCAGTAATATTTAAATACTTGGAGTGGTAACAAGAAGGTTTGCTTCAATGACAACTTTTTTAGTAACTAAATTATAAAGATTGATACTTTTTACACCAAATTCTGAGGCCTATATTTTCAAGATGATCCGTTCTACTACGTTGAGCTCAAAGCTTAAAAATAAATTAATATATTTACGTTAAGGTTAAAATTAATAAATGTTTTAGAGTTATTTTATGGACATGGTTAAGGCTCCTGGAGTTCTAAAAGAAAAGTCTATGTTGAAACGAGAGGAACAAACTTAGTCTAACATTATACCTTAATATAGGACTAATACTGAATAATCTTTTTGAATAGTGTAGGGAGCCATGAAAAATTGCAACTCAACCTTCAGGATAAAGTGACAAGGGAAAGTGGTGAGGTCTTTCTAATCTTACTTACTCGCAACAGATTTGCCTAACAAAGTTTTCGTCATACGTACTGAAGCAAGGCTTTTTTTTCATTTAATTTTGGAGCCTGCTAAAGTGAATCCAAAAGTAGGAGTCACAACCCTCTTTATGAGTGTATATAATGCAGCATGGGGACCCACACCATGGCGGTTTAGTTAGATGTTTCTGCAACTCCAGTCTCGAACTCACCAACGATATCAAACAGCATGAATACTGTCATTTTATGTTGAACATTCTCCCAGCCTAATATGCAATGAATGGGCCACCGGTCTCACACTCATCAATAACGACAGCGTGGCTCTGCTACTGTATTTCGTGGTTTTTGCACTATTATTTTAAGCTCAACAAAACAAAACTACAAAATGTGATTTTAACACTTGTTTTTATTAGCTACAGGTATCGTACAAAAATATAAAATACATTTAGAACTCTACTGTTATAAACCCCCATTAATTTTTTTCAATTTAAACCTTTTGGGATGATTTTCTGTTGTTGGTTCTTCCATTTCGTCGACTTCATTTACTTCTTTAACTTCCTCGCTTTTTTCTTTTTTCTCTTTTGGTTTCTTGATTTGTTCTGGAGTAAATTCTTCTTCTTCTGGCTCAGCCACATCGTCCTCTGTTTGTTTCTCGAGTCTACTTTTAAATTTAATTTCTTCCTTTGCCTTGGCTTGATCTTTTGGTTCAAGCCAGTTGTTGGCTTCATTTTTGGTTATCTTCTTTTCAAAAATAACATATCCATCTTTGGTTACATACTGAAGAATCGGTGTCAGTACTTCTTTTTTCTTTTTCCTTAAGTTATGGTGTCTGCTATTAGAGCGTCTGAATATTCCATATTTTTTACTTCCTTTTCCCTTTTTAGGCGGCTTCCACCATCCTTCACGTGATTCTTTTGAATCAGACATGTCGTCTGAATCATCATCGCTATCTATTTCTGATGCGACATGGTGATGTGGGTGCTTATTATGTGACTTTTTTGATGAATGTCTACTATGGCGAGGTGGTTTTTTGAAAGGTTTTCTGCCCTGGGAGTAGAAGGGCATAACTATTACGGGCATTTTATGAGGTGGGTTTCCCGGCATTGCCATAGGCATTGGCATAGGCATCGGCATTGGCATGCCTTTTGACATTCCCGTTGAGGGATCAGATGAACCTGGCTGTATTTCTGATGTTAAGACTTGCGGGAAATTCGGTGGCAAACCTTGTGGGAGATTTGGTGGCATACGTGGTGGCATACCTGGTGGTCCACCTTGTGGCATACCAGGCATCATGCCAGGTAATCCAGGAAAGGGAAGTGGTGGAAACTGAAAAGGTTGCTTCTCCCCATTTTGAAAGAAGGGATATGGACCCGCTTGTGCGTCAGTACTTCTTGGCAATCTGCAATGCATTGGCAGCTCTTGTGGAAGGAATTGTACACGCTGTGGACATATTGGCAGATCAAGATCGTCTTTTTTGCTCAATACCAGCGTGATACTGAGAAGAATAGGAAATAACTGCAGCGATTGTATCATTATTTATCTGGAAGAACAAAAAATACAGGAAGTGAGTAATAAAATCAATATTGTTTTTTTCCAGAAATGAAATAAAAGAATGGGACAGCCATAGTTTGGTTCATATGGCGTCTTTATCAGAGTGAGAACATGGTCTTCTAAGACGCACTTACATTTTCTAAGAGGTCACTCACTCACAGATCATTTTGGAAGCTTATTTTACTAAACAGTTGGCAAAATTACCTCACAGAAATATTTTCAACCAATCATAACCAATAACAGAAACTCGTATGCAATGTAATACTACTCAAAAAAATTATCATCTTAGAAGTAAAAATTAAACTAGAAGATTATGGTCTGAAATAGCTCATAAGCTGACTTTTGATCGAAATCAGTATTAATTCGAATGAGGCTGCGAATGAAAGTTAGCAGATGTATTTTAAAATCATTAAAATAAAAGTGTTTGCACTTACCTGTAAGATGCCATTAGTCAACGAGGCTCAGGATCTACAATGCAAATGCATGCGCCAACTGAGCCTTTTGTAAGATGCTTCTAACAGGTGTTGATACAAATACAATGGTACCACCACGCTAATACGTAACGCACCCACAATAGCACACCGATTATGCATAGCCATTCATATTTGGCTTGTTATTATTTGATCGAGATTAACCTATAGAGTGACTTTGTTTAAATAAATATTTCATCAACTAGTATGAGGATTTTAATATTCAATAAAATTTATTTATTTACAATATTTACTAGAATACTAACGTCAAAAAAATTCCCCTGCATCCTCGCTTACTGGTAAAAGATTGGCAATATTGCTACGTTGAATGATAAATCTGTGCTATGTTATATGTAAAAAAATTGCCTTTATTAGACTTCTCCTCGGTTGGTAAAGGGTTTATTTCAAGTGTTCTTTCTCTTTCCACGTTATTGTTCTGAAGAGTTTGATCGCCAAGTCAGGTTTTAGGATACCCATGAGATAAATAGGATTGATTGACACTCTGTATTCTTAATCGCTCAGATACACGAAGTATATGGATACCTTAATACATACTGAGTTTCAGGTACTTAGGTGCAGCATTAAGATCCAAACATCTGGTGACCAGTTCACTAGTTTTCACCTATTACATAAAAAATGTACTGCTGTTCGCACTGTACATGCATCGTGAAATATTTATGTAACTGCGAATAGTACTTCCACAGAAAGCCATTGTGCGCTAACCTCATTCGGGTATTTATTGAGTTCAAATTTGGTTTTCCTTTCAATCTACTTTTAATTACCTAAGTAGGAACTGTTTTATGATGACGTAAGAGTTTTCAAAATCAAGGTACGTATCCTGTTAGCCAAGATATATTCATAAAAATTGTTTAAAAATAATAAATAACACGCTTACCAAAAAGGGTTACAAACAAACATATGTATAGATGAGGCTAATTAAAGTGGGTTAAAAATGTAAAAAGTTTTATAAAAGAAGTACGTGATGACATAAAAGAAGAAATAATATTAAAAAAATTACATAGTGAAAAACAAAAGTATATATCGTATCATGTAAGTCATGTGACTGTTTTGATTCGTTTCGTGACTTTACTAAAGCTTTTGAAGCATGCTTATTGGATACTAAAACAATGAAATGAAGTTAACAGTGTATTCTTATGTATTATAACTTAACTGTATCTCAACTGCCTTGTTGGCCTAGTGGTCAGCGTATGCGGCTGTTGATCAAGTGGTCTCGGGTTCGATTCCCGGGTCGGACCAAATGTTTGTGTGATCTGCAAATATTTGTTTAGGAGTTTGGGTGTTTTTCTATGTATAACATTTTCTCTAAAATTTTTTTCAAAAAAAGTATGTTTATGTATGTATATCAGTTGTCTAGTACCCATAATACAAGCTCTGCTTAGTTTGGGACTAGATGGCGTTGTGTGTAAAATGTCCGAAATATTTATTATTATTATTTATTTAAACCTACAGATTGATTACGCAAGGAACCTAATATCGAAATCTAATCTTCTTGTAAATTGCAGATGGCTGTTCAACTTATATTCCGATTGTTACTGCTATATCTCGCGTCTGCAACGGCACAGTTTATGCCAAATATGCCACAAATGCCCCACGGCTCCTTCCCTTTCTTCGGTTCTCCAGGACAATCAATGCAAATACAAATGCCCCAGGGCGGTATGCCACTAGGAGTCATGCCAAATATGCCAGGAATGCCATCTCAAATGCATATGTCTCTAAATGGGGGTCGGCTACCGATGGTAGTGATGCCCCATTATACAAAGAAGAATGAAAAGAAAAGAAAACAGAAAAAGACTAGAAGACGTAACCGTAAGCATTCCAAATTCACTTCTTCATCTTCTGAAGAATCTTGTTCATCTGAAGAGATGAAATTCCGTACCAATAATGATTTGAGGTCTCCAAGAAACAAGGTACAGGAAATCCTAACTCCTGTGGTTTCATATGTGACAAAGGATGGCTATGTCATTTACCAAAAGAAGATAAAAAAGGAGAAAGCAAAGGATTGGTTAGAACTCTCTAAAGACCATAGTGATGAGTACTTTGGAAAAATGTCAAGAAATAGACATCATCATGATCACTAGTTTTATTTTATTTTATTATGTACTTTTATGCAATAAAACTTTGCTATCAATTTTTTACCTACAAACATTTTTGTTTTACTGAATATGATCCTGATATGAGTTATTACATGAAAAATGATTTTTATTATGCAAATTAATCTTTTAGAGATTTTTTTACACGTTTGTTGATAGATATGCTTCATTAGCATCAGCTGGCACGACTAGACTGACACCACGGTCTCGCAAGAAACCATGTTTGACCGTTCTTTTGTAACTTTTCACTGTATGAATGTGGTTCAAAGTATCTTGAACTGCCTACGAACATCTAAAAACTCAAGAGCTAGAAATACGCAGTCGATTTTTATGAATGGGGTACACAAAAATTGACAACTTTTGTCTTGAGTTGAAGATGTTCGTAGGCAGTAGTAGTTAGTCACATAAGATCCTGTGATCAAGTTATCATATCCTTGTTTTAAAATGTTTATTATTTCTCTCTCACATATAATAGTCACATAATCAGATCATAAGCTAAGTATTACATGATCGAGGCTAAGAGTTTGTGTGAGAGACTGGTATTTCCACTTGGAGGTACTGTATGACCAGCCTCCTATGAGCATGTGTGAAGTGTATTAGTGTAGATATTATATATTATTATATATATTTACTTGTGTGTGCGTGAGTGTGTATGTTGGTGTAGGTAAGTGCCAACCTCCCCCCTCTCCCCACTCCAACACCCCTGCCGGGCACCTCCACATCTGCCGCTGCTAACGAGAGCTGGCAGGTCGTGGGGAGCTCAAAGAGGTGCCAACAGCGGCAGCGGCAGCGGGCCAGAAGGGCCGCCGAAAAGGCAGCCGAAGCCTCGCAGCCACCGCCGGTGGTGACAGCGGCCACCAAAAAGAAGCCGCGAAAACTGCAGCCGCCTAAAACCGCGGCTGTAGTGGTGACCGTCACGCCGGAGGCGGCCAGTGGCGGACTAACCTACGCGGACATATTTAAAAAGGCCCGGGTTAGTCTCGCCAGCGAGTTTGGACCGGCAGGGGTCAGGTTGCGCCGCGCCCAGACGGGAGCTCGAGTCCTCGAGTTCCCTGGAGCAGAAGGCGCGAAGACGGCGGACAAATGTGCCGAGACGTTGAGGGGCATGTTTGCCGACTTGGATGGCATCAAGATCGCCAGGCCCACGAAGTGCGCGGAGCTGCGTATTTCGGGTCTGGACGATTCTGTGACAGCCGAAGATGTCCGCGATGCAATCCGGGAGAAGACCGGCTGCAGCGCGGACAATATCAGGGTCGGCACTATTCGCCCCGGTCCAGGCGGGCTAGGCGCTGCATGGGTCAGCTGTCCCGTGGCGTTGGCCAAGGCGCTAGACGACGCTGGCAAGCTGCTCGTCGGTTTCGTCAGCGCTAGAGTCACAGTCCTGGCGGCGAGACCGACGAGATGTTATAAGTGCCTAGCCGCAGGCCATACTCGCTCGAAGTGCGAGAGTTGCTTCGACTGCAGTGGTCTATGTTTCCGCTGCGGCCGACCGGGGCACAAGGCGGCAGATTGCTCTGCCGCCCCCCACTGCCCGGTGTGTGCGGCGGCGAATAAGCCCGCCAATCACCAGACCGGGCAGGGGGGCTGCAAGCCTCCCCGCGCGTCTCGGCAAGCGCCGGAGGCCAGCCTATCGATCCAGGCTGCCTCCGATGTCACTAGTGCGTCGGCACCGACGCCCATGGAGGAGGTTGTAGAGACGAACCCTTAATGGATCAAGTCTCCAACCTTCTCGTCCAGACGAACTTGAACCACTGCGCCGCAGCGCAGGATCTCCTCCTGCAAACCATGGCGCAGTGGTCGGTCGGTGTGGCCGTAGTCGCGGAGCCCTACCTCGTCCCTCCCCGTCCAAACTGGATAGGTGACTGGGACGGCTCCGTGGCAGTCGTCGGCTCCACGGCGGCTGGTTCCCCAACCTTGTCGCTCAAAGACAGGGGCACGGGATATGTTGCCGCCGAGTGGGGGGGGATCACCGTTTACGGTGTCTACTTCTCCCCCAGTAAGAGTTTGAGTGACTTCGAGGTCTTCCTGAACAACCTGGAGACCTCGATGCGGCAACTAGCGTCTGGGCGCGTCCTCGTGCTGGGGGACTTCAACGCCAAGTCCATTGCGTGGGGTTCCCCGGCGACGGACGCCAGGGGCAAGGCCGTAGAGGAGTGGGCGGCCTCGGTGGGCCTCTGTCTGCTGAACAGGGGCTCCACCAACACGTGCGTGCGACAACAGGGGGGGTCGATAGTGGACCTTTCGTTCGCTACCCCTGCACTCGCCGCACGTGTACAGAACTGGCGTGTCCTGGATGAGGTTGAGACGCTCTCGGACCATTTGTACATCCGATTTGAGCTCTCCCGGTCCCAGGACGCCAGTAGGGGTCACGCGGCGCGGCGTCCCTCCCGCTTTCCGCGGTGGTCTGTCGCCAAGCTCGACAGGGACTTACTGGAGGAGGCGGCCATTCTTAACTCTTGGCTGCCTCCGCAGGCCCCGGCCGAAGAGGTCAACGTGGGGGCTGGTCGCTTCTGCAGTGCGATTACGCAGATCTGTGACGCGGCCATGCCCCGCGTACGTGGGCGTCGGCCTCCAAGGAAGGAGGTCTACTGGTGGTCCCAGGAGTTGGCGGACCTCCGTGCGGCCTGTGTTCGTGCCCGGAGGTGCCTCACTCGTAGTCGGCGACGCCACCGCGGAGTCGGTGAGGAGGTGGATCGGCTTCAAGAGGAATACCGTGAGATCCGGCAAACTCTGAAGCTGGCCATCTGCCGCGCCAAAGAGGAGAGCCGCAAGGAGATGCTGGAGAGTCTCGAGCGTGACCCCTGGGGTCGGCCCTATCGTGCGGTGCGCAAAAAGCTCTGCGCGGGGGGCCTGCCCCTCACGGAGACTCTCCAGCCCAGCTTCCTGCAGGAAGTGGTCGAGGGCCTATTCCCACAGCGGGCGGAGCACACGCCCCCGTCGATGGCCGTCATGGCCGGAGGCGACGACGAAGGCGAGGCTGATGTGCCGCCCGTCAGGGAATCAGAGGTAGGGGCGGCTGTTCTAAGGATTCGATCCAAGAACACCGCCCCCGGGCCAGACGGGGTACCTGCCCGAGTGCTGGCCCGAGCCCTCGATCATATGTCGGACCGCCTCAGGGGAGTGTTAGACGCTAGTCTGGCGTCCGGACGCTTCCCTGAGTGTTGGAAAAGCGGGAAGCTGGTTCTGCTCCAGAAGCCAGGTCGGTCTGCCGACTCGGTCGCGGCCTATAGGCCCATCGTGTTGCTGGACGAGGCGGGTAAGCTGTTCGAGAGGGTGCTCCACGCCCGCATCGTCCGGCACCTGCGCGAGGTGGGCCCCGATCTGTCGGACGCCCAATTTGGATTCCGGGAGGGGCGTTCGACGGTCGACGCAATTCTGCGTCTGAAGGCCGCGACCGAACAGGCGGTGGGCTGCGGCGACGTGCTGTTGGCGGTGTCGTTGGACATCGCCAACGCATTCAATAGTCTGCCATTCAGCTGCATCAGGGCCGCACTCCAGTACCACGGAGTGCCGCAATACCTGGGGCGGCTAGTGGCAGACTATCTGACGGAGCGTACTGTCATGTACGAGGACCGAGAAGGAGTCTTGAGACGTCGGGCCATGTCGTGCGGTGTTCCACAGGGGTCTGTCCTCGGACCACTCCTGTGGAACATGGGATATGACTGGGTCCTGCGAGGGCGTCTCCCCCCCGGGGTCGGTGTAATTTGCTACGCCGACGACACTTTAGTGACAGCCCGGGGGTCGACCTTCGAAGAGGCGGCATGCCTGGCCACCACAGGAGTCTCCCTGGTGGTCGGGCGCATTGAGGCGCTGGGTTTGCGGGTGGCCCTAGAAAAGACGGAAGCCCTACTTTTCCATGGGCCCCGTCGTGGTCCACCCGCCGGCGCCTCCATCGAGGTCAACTCGGTCCTCGTACCGGTCCGGGCCCACTTAAAGTATCTGGGTCTGGTCCTAGACGGTAGGTGGCTCTTCGACGAGCACTTCCAACAGCTTGCTCCGAAGCTGATCGGCACTGCCTCCTTCCTTGGGCGTCTTTTGCCCAATCTGGGAGGAGCCAGTGTCGCCACGAGGCAGCTGTACACGGGGGTTGTCCGGTCTATGGCACTCTATGGTGCACCGGTGTGGGCGGCGGCTCTGACCGAGCAGAATAGGGCGCGCCTCAGGCGGCCTCAGAGAACTCTGGCGGTCAGAGCCATACGGGGCTACCGCACCGTATCGACGGAGGCGGCGTGCGCCCTGGCCGGAACACCCCCGTGGGATCTGGAGGCGGAAGTGCTCGCCGACGTTTATCGGCGAGTGGCTAACTACCGGGCGGAGAGTGGTGGAGTTGGACCTCCGCCCGAGGACGTGCGCGAGTGGCGCGAAGCCGCTCACCGAGCCACGATGGATCGCTGGTCGGTCCGGCTGGAGACTCCACGTGCTGGCTTCGCCACCGTAGAGGCGCTTCAGCCGGTCATCGGCGAATGGGCAGTGCGGCAGCACGGGACCCTTACCTTCCGACTGACGCAGGTTCTTTCCGGGCATGGTTGCTTCGGAAAGTACCTGCACTCGGTCGCCAGGAGGGAATTGAGTCCCGCCTGCCACCACTGCGACTGCAGTGAGGATTCGGCTCATCACACGCTGGCGGTCTGCCCCGCATGGGAGACGCAGCGCCGGGTCCTCACTGCAGTCATCGGAGGGGATCTCTCGCTGCCGGCCGTCGTTCGTTCCATGGTCGGCAGCGAGAGCTCATTTACCGCGGTCGCAACCTTCTGCGAGGACGTAATCACGCAGAAGGAGGCGGCGGAGAAGGCCCGGGAGGACGACATCCAATCGGACCAGATTCGCCGCCGGCGACTCGGGCGGCGGAGGCGCGAACATCTGCGCCTCATGCCGCCTTGAGTGTGGCCGCGGGTGGACGGGACGGGTTTTCCCTCCACCCGCATTATGTGGCCAGCCGCGAGGGGGCGGCGTCGGTGTGTGCCGGACGCCGCCTAAGAGAGGATCGTCATCCGAGACGGTGCCCGCATCAGGAGCGGGCAGGCGCTGGAGAAGTTCAGAAGGAGATCCCACCCTGGACTTCTCCTACTCCTATACGGAGAAGCGCGGAGAGGGCACACTGTGTGTTTTTTAGTCGGTTCAAGTCCGACACACCACCCCGCCGTAACCCCCGGTGGGGTGACGGTCCATGATGATTTTTCACACACTAAAAAAAAAAAAAAAAAAAAAAAAGGTAAGTGCCAACCTTACCTTACTTATAATAATTTTAGCATCAGAGACAGATAGTAAGCTAGTGACTCTGTTAGCATTGCACTTTTAATTTGAAAATGGGTATTGGTTAAATCAGATTCCTGAACTGGCAAGAATGCTATTACACGGCAAAATTACGTAATTCCTCAGAAGCATACATAGATATACAAAACTTGTAGCTTGCTGGCATCGTAACAGTCTCGAAAACAATGAAACACTTTTATATAAAGCGTGTGATTGGTTTCTCAAGTTGTTCAATGAAGTCAAACAGTTGGATACAACAGGACATGGTTACTATCAAAGTAAGTATTATATCTGTTTGTACCACCAGCAGTTTCTGGAATGGATAGTATAGTAGTACTGCTAAGTTCACGTTAACCTGAAGTCTTATCCTTCCAACGATTCAATGGACGTTCGGTTCTTATTCTAATCTTCTCCCTTAATGAAGTTGCCAGTTTTTCAAATGTATTCTGTTTTTACAATCGCAAACGCCTGAATTTTCTTGAAAAATTACTTATTATTATTTTTTGACCACGGGAATTAACATTGAGAGACTTTATTAACATCTTTTTGTTTATTTCTATTAACGTTTTCGTTTGTAGATGGCAACTTGACTAGGGTGGCTATTCCCCTTGCCAAAAAGATTTGTGAATAATGTAATACGAATAGTGTAGCGCTCGAGAAAGATTAACCATTTGCTTCTAAAGATGGCTAAGAATTTGCCAGATTTAGACTGAAACTTTTCCTTTTTTGCTGACTGATTTGTAGTGATGCATGTAACTTTCTAACATTTTTACAGATGCGTTATCTTAAAGTGATAATCCTCATGATCCAGATGTGTGATTCCCTGACGCTCTTTATGAACTGCAAGCCATGTGAAGTTCCCTACGAGGAGATAAAACCAAGGCTATATTGGCCCTGGTTGCCAGGGTACAAGAGCGACGAGCCAAATTACGTGTGGCCATTATATTTTTCTGGAAAGTGAAAACTTTTCAAATATTTTTTTTAGACGAGGAGTCAGTAGAAACTATCTGAAGTTTGTTTTAGGATAATAATTATAACTAAGAAACGATAATTCACGTAGTCACAGACGGTAAATGTGCTTGTTACCAAGTGTTATTCTGACAACGTAAATTTTTGTTTGTTGGCAATATTAATGAAATTATGTAAGTTTATAGGTTAGTTTGCATTAATTACGTTACTTTTTATAATTTTATATGAGAATAAATTATAATTATGTACCTACGTGCAATCATTTCACATTATTTCAAGGTTTAGTTTTACGATTATTACTCTTACTATAGTTTTGTAAGAAAAATTTAAAGCGAGTTTGTTTTTTTTAAGTAGTTACATATCCTTATGTGCTTAAAACTATGTCCAGCAGTAGACTACGAGTATTAAAAGTTGTTGATGTATAGACATTGCTTCAATGAAAAAAACGGTGCCGTTACTACGAATGCATAACTATTTATTTGTTGCGTAAATACATACACACAAATAATACTAAATCAATTTTTAATGTAATATTACAAATGTTTTTTCATATTTATGAGAGAATAAAACATTGAATACCATCTCGTGTTGTTTATGTTTTGTAACGATATATTAGCCGACCCCAAATAAGTATTGGAAAAACACGGGCTAGGAAAGAAGATGATTTAGAAAAGAACTTTAAATACTTTAATTTATTTTACAAAATAGAATTATAAAATAATTCCTAAACTATTTAAATTGATTACACATAAATTAACATATACCTAAATGAAGATGGAAAAATAAATATACACATAGCTAAATATACTGTTGGCAGGTTCAACGTTTAACTAAAGCAAGAATACCAATCCCGGGTCTAAATCATTATCATCATCACCCTAAAATTCTTCCCGGGTACGCTTTCCGGCTCTTCCTCCTCCACTTTGCCCGGTCTTCAGCATCCCTGGTAGCAAGACCATTAACAGGCATGTCATCCATTACGACTTCAAGCCAACACTTCTTTTGTCTACCCCTTCAACCGGGGCCCGGCAGTGGCGGCATGACTAAACAAGTTGTTGTTACGGACTAAACCAGCGCAGGCGACTCTCCTGCATTTTGTTTACGTTATCACGGATATGAAGGCTGCCGCGAATGCGGGAGTTTCTCACGCGGTCCTTTCGCGTAACTCCCCACATTAACCGCAGCATATTCATCTCCTTGACCCGCAGTTCTTGCTTGTGTCGCTCCAACAACGGCCACGCTTTACAACCATGCAAACCTTGAAGCTGCTCCGGACGCGCGAAATACAGATCCAAATTATTTGGCCGCACTCACACGTCGCACCAATCTACCACAGTCACTGTCCGCATCCACCAGTGCGATATCATCAGCATACATGAGCAACCAGGGGGGCTGCTCATGTGTGTCTCTGATGCTGTCTGGCAGAACATCTCATATAACGCTAAATAGAAGCGGACTAAGGACTGATCCTTGGTGTACTCCGAGCGGTCCGAACTATTGAATCGGATTCATGGTACATGTCTCGAATTATGTCAACATAGGTCTCTGGAACCCCTTTGGATCGCGGTTCTAAATCATCATGCACTATTTAGCCTTTACGAATTTATGTATTAGTATTTCTAAAAATAAATATTAATCAGCTATATTGAAAGACATAGAAAAATTACTAATTTTCTTGTTGCCTGGTGGCCTAAACACCAACTCCTTTTTACTACCGCTCACGAGCTGCTGCGAAGATCGCCTTAAAACTATATTCTTCTTCTCATCCTTTCTCTTGCTTCCCTTGCTTGTTTTAGGAGATTCAGCAATCACCTTTACTCTCGACTTCTCATTAGAGTCATTGCCAACAATGACGTGCACTTTTTGCACCTGTGAGGGTTTCTTATCATCTGCCATCAATAATGCTGCGTCTTTGTTACTCAAATGTTTATTTATTTTGACATCTCCATTTTTAGCCACATAACTCAGCATAGGCTGCAGTTTTTCATCACTATCACCGCTACTATCACTTAAGAATCGACGATTATTTCTTAAGATACCATACCGCTTTCTTTTTTTCTTCAATTTCCTTCTCCTTCTCTTTATTCTTTTCGACAAAGAGCTGTCTGAGTCCGAATCTGAATCAGAATCAGAATCTGAAACCTCAGAACTCGAATCACAGCTTCTTGATAAAGAATTATCTGAGTCATCGCTTGCTGAACAGGCTGATTTAATATAATGTATCGGTGATGCAGGTACCATGATAACTGGGGGAGGAGCTGGTATAGGCATGGGAAAAGGCATTGCAAAACCTGGAGACTGTAGAGGAATAGGCTGTTGTTTAGATATATTCGTACAGTTGGAAGTTGCCCTGAATTGAGGCGATGGAAGAGCTGGAGCTTGAACTGGAAACTGAAATGGTCCCCAGGGCATATATATTTTAAGTATTCGACGTGGTGTTTGAGTGGTGGTTGTACTCGTTTTTTCTTCTTCTATTTGTATACCAAAAGGTACTGGTACGGCAACAGGTACTGGCACTCCTACAGGTACTGGCCGAGGTGGTTGGGCTATTACTATTGGTGGTGGTGGTGGTGGGTTCATTATCATCGCGCCTATTGGAGCGTATGCTATTGGAAATTGCGGTTCTGCTGTTGCCATACTCATAAGTATTAGTAACGACCATCGGTGTAACGATACCTGAAATATAGTCAAACTGAACGATTATTACTTGTGTTTATAATTTATCTCCAAAGAAAATATATTACACATAGTGGTAGACATATGCCTTGCTATAAACAGTGTGATATCATGGTATCACAGAAGTTAAACAATTCTTCTGATGCTTTTCATGGAATGAATAAAGTTACTAGCAATCTACTCCAAAGTTTTAAAGAGCAGGAGACAACGTATTTTGAACTCGAATTTCGTACTCTTCGTAATTTACAAAGAGAATGAAGTCGGAAAACTCACAAAACTCACAATAATCATAATCCTCCATTAATTTGTCAGTAAATTTAAAAGTACTCCTCTGTCAATCCTCTGAATGATAAAAAAACGTGACTGTCTCCCTTATATTTTTGATATTGAACGCCTGGTAGTGTTTAGAATCTATGGTACAGTACTGAATAACATTTTTATTTAAATTTTTTACTGCATTATGAAATGTGAGTAATATAATTTTACAATTTTATTGAATATAAAATTGTAAACCATTTTATTACAATACTAGCTGAGTCTCGCGGTGCTGCCTGCCTGCGGTTATTAGTTTAGATCACAAGTAACGCTGCGGAGCGAGTGTACGAGTGTACTCCTAAAAATTGCCTAATTTACTTCCTATGTTATCAGCTATCTGTTAGCTATTGTTTTTTCAATTTAAGTACAATATATAGTTTCAAATGCGTTTAGTAAAAAACAGTTTAAACAAAGAGACATTTCAATTTATTTATTTGTATAGCTAATTCCAGATACAGTACTAATATGTATTCTGACAGTTACATGACGTGAACTACCAACACACATGGATATCAGCCACTCAAGTGTCAAGACCGTTGTACTTTTTGAGTGTTACATTAATTTGAGGAAGGGAGGAAGATACGTGTTATTTGTGATGTCACTCACTCAGTTTGGAATAAAGAAAGAATTACTAAACAACGGCTTTCCGAATAACTCTGCTCGAGCTGGACCAATATGTACTAAGTCATGGCTCTCTAACAGGCAAAATTCAAAGTTACCTATAGTAACCTAATAAGAGGGTACGACGTAGAAGCATGTTGCTTTAGTAAACTCCTTACTAACAACTAACATTTTTTATGGAGTTCACTCGAGTGGGCTTGGGCAAGATGGTTATAGAATGAGAGTAAGGTAAGGAAGGTATCCCTGTACTTGTTACAATTTAACTTTTACTAAACGTTGTTATTATTAATCAATCTGATTCAATTCAACGCCTGATCTTAAGATATAAGTCTATCGATAATAAGAATATTTGTGCATTTGCTCTAAAAATTCTACTAGGCGTTTTGGCCAGTTCATTTTTTATTTTTGATGTACGGATTTGTATTCTAAATTGTCAATTTAAGCCAGTAATATATTGTAAAGTTTGCAGAAATTATAAATACTGACGAAAAACTAGAAGATGAATCTGTCCCGATAAATGAGTACTGAACAGCAGCGGTCGTGCCAGTCCAACGAGCAGCTGCATAGCTAGCTCATTTTCAGCATGATTTTATTTTTCAGAAGTCTTCTGCTAAAACTTCTATCAACACAGTTGAATAGGTTGCTGGATTAACATAGTAAAGTAGGTATGTTGGGAAAACAAAATTTGTAATTTCAATAGTAATACATAACCCATTGGCTATTACGTATATAGTGGTAAGGCTACTTAATACTCCTTCATTGTATTTGAATCAACATTTAAGAAACATGTTCCAATAGTCTCAGTAGCGCTTGTAGTTTTTTAATGGAAATTAAAAAGGTAAGTGATTCAATTTAGATTTGCGCTGTATTCAAAACAGCTAGTTTCAGTAAAAGGCTCGTAGTGGAAATTGTATGAACATGAAAAACCAGGGTGGTTTATATATCAAGCGGAGCCGGGGCGGGAGGTAGTTAATAATAATACAGAGCAGAATACTTCATCGTCATTACAACAGCCTTTAAAACTTTATTGCTGTACATAGGCTTCTCCTTAGTTAGGTTTTGAACTATTATACCACGCTAGCCAGGGTTAATACAGGGTTTGTATGTTTTTTTTATAAAGGGATGATAATGTTTCCCTCAGTCGCCTCTTACTATACCCATCGGTGGAACAGGAACAATGATACTCCGTATTCCGCCACCACACAAAATACATTTCTTAAAATCGGTTTCTATGAGGCCTTGGAAACACTTTAAAAGCAAAATCAATTTAATTTTTATTGGATTGGATAAAAATCTTGGCATCATTGGGCTTCCGGTCTCGCCTTAATTTAAATTTAAAACGGTAATATAAATGTAATTTAATGTAAATATACTTGATATGATCTTTCATTCGATACCCATCTCGCTATTTTGCAGCTTCGGGCGCCATTTGAAAATTTATAGAGCTTGTTACTATCACAGTTTTAACAAATTTAGCCACACCGCATTAGTAAAAATCCGTCTAGCCGTTTGGGTTATAGGGCGTGACAAAAAAATGGACATACACACATAGGCTCGAAAAATATAAAAATTCAGTCAAGACTAATCTGAAATGAAAGCAATCGTACTGTCGTTGGTGAGTGCGAAGCCCGAGGCCCAACGCTGGAGTAACATCTAACTAGACCACCATACTGTGGGATACCTCTACTCTTGGATTCTACTTACGCTTTCCATCAGGCATAGTAGAGTCATTCTGGTAGGCTTATATGTATATTAAAGAAAAGTACATGGACTGAAGTTGATGGAACTTTTTAAAAAAATAGTTTTATTCGTGTTTACCAAAAGTTTTAGTGTCTTAATAAATGTTTTATCTCATTTTTTAGGAAAAGATGGAACTCCTGCTACTGATCTATCTAGTCGTCACCAGTTCAAGATTAATTTCTTCTCACAACTCCAATCCTACAGAAAATCTTCAAGACCACTGCGCTCTTAAGTGTCACAAACGACCACCGGGACCTCCACCTATTTTCTATCGACAGCCAAGTGAGCAGCCAGTACCGATTCCAGTTCCAGTGCCATTTCCATCAATTCCTAATATGCCGTACATGCCTGGCGTGCCACCAGATATAGCCGATTCCATAGCGAATGCTGCCTTTGCTCACGAGATGCCCATTTCCGGATCAATATCAGTTTTGCCCAAGAGACTGCCTATCATAGTTTTACCCTTCTACACACATGGTTTCAACCCGTATCGATATTCACATCAATTTGGTATGAAACTTCCTAAGCCATCACATAAAAAGCGAATTCATGAGTATGTGATAAAACGTGATGAACTATCATCAGAAACTGGCGTGGATAATTCTGATAGTGATGCCTGTGATTCTCGCAATGGTAGGTGTAAAAATAAACAAGGCAAGAATAATAAGGAGTATGGAATCTTTAGACGCCTTAATAGTCCAAGATTGGATTTGGAATAGATTTTAAACAGCTTCAGTTGAATGCAGGTAATGAAGAAGCACATACTTAGCCTACATCCTAAGACTCCATCAGCTAGTGAGCTAGCTAACTAGTCACACTTACTTTGTAGTAAAACAAAGGGAAAATTTACAACACAACCAGAAACCAAGACCTCAAGCAAAAAAAAAAAACATCTCTAGACGTTAGCGATTTCACTAACAAAAATAGTACCTTTAAGTCTAAAACAGCTAAAGAAAGGAGAAATAGAAACGTAGAATAAAATTATTTATAATTGTTTTATTGTATGGTTGAAGATATCAAAAATATAATAAAATCAACTATTTTGTAGATACAAAATGGCAAATAAATTATGTAAATTTAATTATAATTAAAAGTGAACTTGTGCCTGTATGAAAGTTGATGTCATTATCTATCATCATCGACAGCCATCATACCACATTTTGGAGTTTCTGCCGGTTCTTCTTCCTTAAGGGTCTCAGCACACTAGTTACTTTTAGCGTCGACGTTCGGCGATTTTGCGACTGCATCGATGCTGCATCGCGTTTTAGCGACTTTCTGCGTTCGATCGTGGTATCAAAATCACGCGTCATGCTGCAGAATTCGCGACTTTTTGCATTCGAACGCGGTATCGGAAACGCGCGTTTTAGCAACTGCTCAGATACCTGGATCGCGTTGGCTGTATGTTGTCTATAATTTTCCGATCGATGCTACCGGCATCCGAATGTGTGCGGAGAGTAGCGTTCCGCTGCTGTGTCGCGCTTCTTAAAAGCGACTAAATTTTCGCGTTTTGCGTTTTTAAGTGTGCGGTTCTCATTTTTCTAGGCATCATTCCGGATCCAATGACCTATCGCACATAATTTCAAGAGCAGTATATCTATTTTGTACCATTTTCAACTTGTCGACTAGACCAATTTGAATTAAAAGCTATATGGCTGCTAGACATAGGTATAAGTGTAACAGAAACATTTCACTCTAATAAATTAAACATATTTATTGATAGTTTATTCCATTTAACATGGTCAATATTTCGTTAAAAGATCTAGGGACCAGATTATATTTAGAATACAGTAAAAGTAGTACAATATGTCACTTAAAAACTAAATAGGTGGGTGTTCTTTAGCCTTTCGTTTAGATTTTACAGTAGAAAGTTATCTATAAAATTAAAATTGCATCTAAAAGCATAACCAATACGATCATGACGAATACCCAAAAGAAAATGAAAACCCAAAAGTTCTTCTTCTTCTTCTTCTTCTTAAATGGCAAACTGTGCCGATGTCGACAATTCTGCCAATGTCAAGTGCGATGGAAATACGTGGGTTAGGAGAAATACATTAAAAATAAAAGAATTTGCAACCATTAAATTTTTCCAAAATTAGCAGGTGGACTGCATATGGGGCTTTTGATTGTGGTTAGTACACTGAAACAAACAGACATATACGTATAAATAAAGTATGTATGTAATATATAAAAAGATAATTAGTAGACAAACACAAACAAACATTACAACATTACATTAGGTACGCGGGTCAAAGTTTGATGTCATTGCAGCGGATGAAAAACATCAAGGCTTGTAAAAGTTTTGGGGAAGAAAAGGTAAGTAGGGATGCAAAGTTAATAGGGACGGGAATTTTTAATTTGGTTAGGTATAAATAAAGGTCTAAGGATGGGTTATTTTTACTACAATTAAAGAAAATGTGGTCCAAGTTGCCTTCATCCAGGCCACATTCGCATAGAGACGAGTCCCGTACCCGAATTTTGTTCAAGAAGACAGGTGAGCTGCAGTGGCCAATACGAAGCCTACATATGGTGGAGACAACTTGTTTGGACACCTTTTTAAAATTAAAAAACCAAGGCTTCGGAGGGATACATGGCTGTACTGAAAAATAGTGCCGGCCTTTAAGTTGTGAGGACCTGTTCCATTCCACCTGCCAGGATGTCCTCAACTCTCTTTGGGGCAGTCTAAGAAGGTCGTAGTAATGGTGAACCATATGCTTCTGATCTGCTATTAAGGAAGTAGCAGCACTTCTGGCCAACGAATCTGCACACTCATTGCCCATAATGCCACTATGACTGGGAACCCATACCAATTGGACCAATTTGTTATTAGTGAAACAATTGAAGAGGCTTTTTTTTATTTCTAAGATCAAAGGGCTATGGAGTTTGCTATGGAATGGGTCTTTTAGCAAGGCTTTAAGGCAGCTAAGGGAATCAGAAAATATGACAGCCTTATAGATGTTATGCGATTCAACATATAGGCATGCCTCCAATACCGCGACACACTCGCCCGTAAATACAGAAGACTCTTCTGGACACTTAAACTGCAAAACGATTCTGGAGTTTTGGTAGTACACAGCAGCTCCAGTGTAAGTATCACTTGATAGTTTGGATGCATCTGTAAAAAACCTCTCAAACCCTACCAACTGGTCATCTACATAGGCGTTAAAGGTGGAAACAGCAGAGGCAGATCCCTTAGAAATTCCCACATCCAAGTAAACATTCGGCTTAAAACTAAGTATACTATATTCATAGGAGAAAAGAGGAAGTTTGTCAAATTTTACAGATGAATTCGTAAAAGGCAAATAGTAGCGAAAGGATTGTAGAATCAATGGAATTTCTTTATGTGCCCAGTAATTAGAGGTATTGCAAGTAGTGTCTAAGTCAGTAATTTTTGGGAGAAGAGGGTGGGTCAATTTACAGATAAATTTCAAAACGAAGCATGAAGCGAAATATTGTCTTCTAAATGCTAGAGGTGGTTCTGAGCATTCAACCTGTAATGCGTTAATAGGGGATGACTTCATGCAACCAGTTATAATTCTAAGACACCTAGATTGGATCCTATCCAGGGTTGCTAATGCGCCTTTATTGCATGGAACTAGTAGGAATATACCATAGTCCAATATGCTACGTACTAAGGCATTGTACACTAGCTTCATGGTGTATGGGTGGGCTCCCCACCAAACTCCGGCTAGGGCTTTTAAAATTGGAATATTTCGTTCACATTTTGAAACTAGATGGTTAATGTGGTGAACGCCAGTCAACTTAGAATCTAAATATACCCCAAGGAATTTAAATTTATTAACAAGAGGAATTTCCTGCAGCTGTATTTTGACATCAATCTGTGGCAGAGTCTTCTTTCTGGTGAAGACAACGACTGCGCTTTTATGTGCAGAAAGACTAAGGCCGTGGGATGATAGCCACTGCCACAGAGAATTAAGGGAGATTGTGAGTGATGTGGCTGCATCTTGGATGGAATTGTTGGTTACATACAATGCTAGGTCGTCAGCGTATTGTAGTATACTGCAATCACTGTTTAAACATGAGCCCATGTCTGCAGTGTACAGGTTGTACAATAGAGGACTTAGTACAGAGCCCTGTGGTAAGCCCCTCCAGGTCTTTCTCTGATCGAACTCCTCACCTAAGATCCTTAGGACTAGAGTTCGAGACATAAGCATTGCACATATGCAATGGATCATTCTAACCGGAAGTCTCAGCTGGTGCAGTTTTTGCCTGAGAATGGGTAGTAGGACATTGTCATATGCAGCAGTTATGTCAAGAAAAGATGTTACTGTGGACGCATTTTGAGACAGAGAAAGGCGGATATCGGTTACCAATACCGCAACACTATCAATGGTACTAAGCCCTTTGCGGAAGCCAAACTGATAATTAGGTAGTAAATTCTTTGATTCTACAATCCATTCAAGACGGTTTTTAATTAGGTGTTCAAGTAATTTACATAGAATTGATGATAAAGCAATTGGCCTAAAGCTATTTGGGTCTCCTGCATATTTGCCGGGTTTCAAAATGGGAATAATTATTTGAATCTTCCACTTATCTGGGACCCAACCATTAGTATAGCAAAAATTTACGATATTTAGGAAGTAATATTTTGTACTAGAGCTAGCATTGACTATGAAAGAGTATGGGATACCATCAATGCCAGGAGCAGAGTCTCGCACACTGTGAAGAACTATGTTCAGCTCCTCCAAGGAGAAAGGCTCATCGTGAATACCCAGCGACTGAGGTGATACATTTGGTTGGAAAACTTCATCTAGGTGTGGCACATAAGGTGGGGCAATTTTGTCAAGGAGGAGTTCAGCTGTGTCTGTGGAGATAGAGGAAGAGACTGAGGGAGAGCATCCAGACCGGAACCGATTTATGTTTCTCCACACAATAGAAGATGGAGTAGACGGGGACAAAGAGGAACAAAAGTTACTCCAACCAATGCGCTTTTTGCGTCGGAGGAGTCGCTTAGTAGAAGTAAAGACATTTTTATAATTTAATAAATTTTGAGTTGACATGTGAGCATTGTATCTTCTTTCGGACTCTTTTCTTAGCCTAATAGCATTAGTACACTCACTGTCCCACCAAGGGGGTGAGGGGATTTTGCCCCTACAGGAATTTTTAATTTTAAAGCAGCTGTCTGCACTTGACCTAATTGCATCCACAAAGGCATCACAGTAGTCCGTCACATGGTCGCGATCATCGTAGGATAGGGATCTGTAGTCAAATCTAGGGAGGGTATGAACATTGGTTTCAAGGATTCGGGAGAAATTTTGCCAGTCAGCTTCCGAGAGATTATATTTTAGGAGGGGAGGGAATGATTTTTCCAGGTGAGTTGAGCTAGGGAGGGATAGTAATATTGGGTAATGATCGCTACCATGGGACAAATCCGTGCATTGCCAGCAAGCAGCAGCAGCAATTTCCAGGGAGCAAATGGTCAAATCCACACAGCTTTTGTTTTGACCAGGGAGGACTCTACGAGTGGAGCAGCCGTTATTAAGAACACAGAGGTTCAAATCATCTATGATCTCCACCAAACTTGTGCCAAAAGTGTCACAATGCTCAGATCCCCATCTAAAGTGATGGCAGTTGAAATCTCCCATAACTAATATTGGGCTCTGTAAGCTCTGTAACAAGTCTCTCAATATAGGGAGGAAACTTTGATGGGGGTGAGCAATGTAGATGGAAAGCACAGATACACTACTGATTTTTGCTGCTATGATGCTGATATCATCTGGGAATGGGGGTAAGGGAAGGGGTAGTAGAGGGACTCTGTTATTAATAAGGAGGGCTGCACCTCCATAACCATCAGACCTGTCGCATCTAAGTATGTTGAAATGCGGAACATGAAAGTTGAGACTTGGTAAAAGCCAAGTCTCAGCAAGAGAAACAGCCAAAGGCTTGTATTTATTCAACAGGAATATGAGGTCGTGCTTCTTATGAAATACGCTCCTCACATTCCATTGTAGGAATACTTGTTGGGACGCCATTTTTAAAGTTGGTTAGTAAATTGATAAGTGTGTTAGCAACGTTGGACGGTATACTAGGAGGGGATTGAGATAGAGGTAAATTGGAGGTTAATAGAGAAGTCAAGAGTTGTATTATAAGGTCAATAGTAGAAGTCTCAAGTGATGAGTTAAGAGCACAACCGTTAGGTTGAGAAGGTTGGGGAGAGTGAATGATAGATTGGTGTGCAGCTATATCATAGGATTGGGATAGTGTAGGGCGGGGTTTAGGCTGCCGTAGAACAGTTTTTCGGTAGGACTGGATTTGTTGAAGGGGTTGGGAAGACTGAAGGGACTGGGTAGACTGGATGGATTGAGTGGGCTGATAGGATTGGGTAAGTTGTGGGGTCTTTAGGGTTTCAGCATAGCTGCGAGTAGAAGAAGGGACCACTTTGCTGGCTTCCATATAAGAAATGTTCTTTTCTGCCATCGTGATCTTAATGGCCCTCTGTCTGCCATACTCCGGGCAAGCTTTGCTGTTAGCAAAGTGACCACCAGAGCATAGGACACAAAAGGCCTCCCTTTCTGTTACCTCACATTGGTTACTGGGATGCTCATGTCCGCACTTGCTGCATCTAGGCTTAGATCTGCAGATAGACTCCACATGCCCAAACCTGCAGCATTTTCTACATTGGACAGTGGGGTAAATATATTGCTGTACAAGAAGAGAATTATAACAGCAGAAAACTCGTTTAGGTAGAACCTGGCCATCGAAAGTGAGGACACAGGTTTCTGTTGGCTTCCACTCCAAGATACCTTCATTAAATGATTTTCGGTTAAGACGCCTGACTTTAATAATCTGCCCACAGCCCTGCGGCACTGTCACAAATTTAATAACCTCATCATCATTCATGTCGGTAGGGATACCAGATACAACACCCATTCTAGTTATGTTAAAAGTGGGAATGTTGGCGGTGAATTTACAAATATTCAAGAGGGGGTTAATTAGGAATGAATTAGCATCCTGAGGGGATGAAAACTGTACGGATACTCTATTTCTGCCAACTTTCTTAATACCATCTCTGACAACATTATTTATGTTATTTTTAAAAAGGAAGAGCCCAAACGAAACAGGATGGAGAGTTGTACCAGAGCCTAATTGGCTCTCCACGCGAGAAACATGTACTATGTAGGGACCACTGTCATTGATTGTGTATTTGTCACGACCAACAAAGGTTTTCGTTTGTGTTTGGAGACGTTTAAGGGGATGGTCACTTACCTCATTGTTCCCATTTCGTTTCCGTGAGGTGGAAACGGGGGGCCTGATTTCTTCTACCGTAGCGTTGCAAATTACGTTGGCAAACTGCTCTAGAGGGTTTGAAGGAGTTGAAGGTTGATCGGGTAGGATAGGAGAGGGGGTGAATGGAGGGGTTACTGGAGGTGAAGATATATCGGGAGGGTCGGGCGGTTTATTCCCGCTCATGTTAACTTACCGGTAATATTGATTGGATATACACAAACTACACACCGTAACCACTAGGACAGCACAAAATAACAAAAAAAAGGCCCAATAGTCACAAAATCACTAAGGAAATAGTAGAATTCTAGACGCACGTGCTAACCAAACGAACGACGCGGCAAGAATCCCCAACCCAAAAGTTGTAGAGTTTTCGTTTATCAATGGCGCGGAGCACAGACTAAAGATTTTGACAACTTTGACATATGACATTCCCAAATTGCCAAATTATTCATTTCACGTCACGTCTTCATCAGTGTCTCCATATACACGGTAATTACCGTAGATGCACCGTAATCTGGTCTCTATCTACCGTCAAGGTAATAGTGTATTACCGTGTCAAATATCACCGTATTACCATTAGAAATAACGTTGTTGTAAATATTTTATCATTTACTGTGTAAAGCGAATCTCAGTCTATCAATTTAACAAAATTTCTAATGGCAACACTGCAAAATCCCAAGGGGAATCCCTAATATCTAGAAGTTTATCTCCGCTACACAATCTATTCTCGTCCTTATTTCTATATCAAAAAGAAAGAAATTTACGAGCGCATTTTCAGCCAAGTCAATGAAATCAAAACGAAAAAAAGAAACAAACTTCCAACAAAAGAAAATAAAAGGGAAACATTTCACCCAGCAATCAATTATAAGAAATGCAAAAACTGTGTGGATTTCAGGCCAACTGACAACATGTTGTCAAAAATGCATAAATCCATTTATGAAAGAGACCCTGTCGAGCTAGGAGAGTCTGATTCAGAATAATAATAAAATATTCAGACTTGATTAGTTCATAATATTGTTTTTTCCTTTGAAAAATTACACGGTAATTTACACGGTACACTTTTTGCATATTCACCGTATTTTTTTCAAGAAACACCGTATTTTTACCCTGGCAACACGGTAACTCTTGATTTACATATGGAGACACTGGTCTTCATTCACGTTAATTGCCGCGTAACGCGAAGACGTTCGCGTTTGTGTGTGATAAACTTTTTACATGAAGTGCCGGTTTTATCGAAAAAATATTGCAGAAGATGGACGCTGTTGTAGAATTTATTTCTAAGCAGTGCTGTGCTAATTCTGTGGGTGATTAAAGTGTGTATAGATGTGATTTTAACGTGATTGTGTTGTGTTAACGTCAAATCTTTTAGATAACACTTTCAAAGTATTTGCGCTTTTTGATAATGGATGCGGCTGAAAGTAAAGATTGGAAAAGAAGCGTGGGTTTTCCGATCAATTACAGCTCTACAAGCTCCGACGATGAATTGTAAGTGTTAATTAAGTTAACGTGCTTACTAGATACTTTTGTGTAGGCTTGCCGCCGGAAAACTTTTTAGTGTGTTTTTAGTTTATCTATTGTACTGACTGACGTAAGAACATTATTGTGTTTATTCAAAAGTCATGTTTTACAATCACATGTTCGGAACAAACTTTCATAATAGACAAAAGTAGGTAATCAATCTAGAATCCTATAGAACCTTTTTGTGTGTTAATGTTTTCAATTACCCCATTAGGGTTTTGTATGGGTCTCTAAAAATACAGTGTGCCTTAATACCCTTAATATAGGAGAAATATTTGATCAGCCATTAATGAACTATCCACTCATAATGTACTCATGAAATTTGTCAGGGATTTATTATAGGCATAAATTATATACTAATATATATATAAAGTCACACGGTGTCATATTTTAAATACATTCCCAGTTAATGTATGACTACATTAAGTAAGTAATATAGTTTAAGGTCTAAACACAAAAAACAAAAAAATAGTTAATCTTCTTTATTACTTAATAACAATATAATAATAGTATAATTATTTTCTACCATTATTAGAAAATAACAATATTCTAGATGTTTGACTTTTTATGAGAAGAAATATAATGGATTTCCTAATTTCTAATTGGAATTGACATGAAGCAGAATCATCATCATCATCAACAGCCTTTAACAGTCCACTGCTGGACATAGGCCTCTCCTTTATAAGGAGAATACTCCAACTAATTGTATGAATGACAAAGACATGATCATAGCTCGTGATTTTTAATTAGGGGGTGGAGGGGGGCAGCTTTCAAATAATTTTCACAATCATATTATTATATAAGTATATGTATCTATATAATAAAAACCAATCTTTATTTTAGTTTTATACTCAAATTCTTATTTTAACATAATCTCATGTTAGAAATATGTTCAGTTAAATATAAAACATGGTCAACAAAAGGTAAGTGATGAGACATTGCGTAAATAAATAGGAATGGTTGTGCATTTAAAATATTATAGGAGGGTTAGGCTTAATTTTACAGGGGGCGCAAGAGCTAGCTAGGGGAAGGCAGTGTCCCCCTTGCCCCCCTATCTATATTTTCCTCCCGCTATCTATATGTGCATAGCCATAAAATCAAACTTTAGCCATTTTGTAAGTATATGGAGGCCTATAAAGGCTGACAACAGCTTCTATACAACATCAATTATTTATAAGTACTTGGTTGTGGAGATCTTCATGTAAATATCGAAGATCAGCCATATCAGAGTGAACGTAACGCTAAGCTTAATCCCATTTCAAACAGGAAAAAGTTTAAAAAACTATAACTTGACTACATAAAAACTTCTGATAAAATTAAAATAACCTATAACACATAAGCTAGTATTAGGAATCTATTGACATCTCATTCATTAGAATCCGTTCCGTAGTATAGGCAATAAAACACCATTTCTTCTGGCTTGGTTTTAAAAAAAATGGTAAACAATTTTATTCCTTGTCTCATATGTTAATTATACTTGCTTTCACCCACGGTTCCGGCAGCGTTTATGTCGGCTATTGCGATTAGAAGTAGCCTATGTCCTCAGACTCTAGACTATCTGTGTTTTCAATTTCATTGAAATTGGTATTGTATTTTGGTGTTAAAGCACAGACAGACAGAGGTACCTTTGCTATTATATTATTAATAAAGGTTATACTAGCCGATCCCTGCAGTGTTATCCATAGTTATTGTTGTATATTGTGAGTAAGTGAGTAAGTGAGTGTCCGTGTGGTGACGGATTAAGAATACAGAGTGTCACCACTCCTATTCATCCCGCGGGTGTCGTAAAAGGCGACTAAGGGATAAACTACGCAAGACAATATCGCTGCAAAGAGAAGGAAAACTTGTAACCAACCCTATACCAACCCGTCTGGCCAGCGTGGTATATTAGGCCAAAACCTCCTTTCTAAGGAGAGGCCTATGTCCAGCAGTGGACTTTTAAAGGCTGTTGTTGATGATGATGATGATGATTGTGAGTAATGTAGAGGAGCGAAGCTAGTCTAAAAGAATTAGCCTACGTTACTCCTAGTTTCTTAATCTTTCTGCCAGTGAAAGTCCTGTCTAAATCTTTTTGTATAATGTACCTTGTATACATATACATGCATTTAATAAAAAGCGATTACTTAATAAATATTTCGTACATCTTGCACAACATCAGTTAGTACCAAACTAAGCAGAGCTTGTATTATAAGTACTACTACTACAACTGTTATAATAAATACATAAACATACTTTTTTTTTGTAAATACATTTATATTATACTAGAAAACAGCTAAACTCTAAACAGAATAGCAGCCGCATACGCTCCCACTACGCCATCAAGACAGAGTATGTACATATATATGTTTTTAAACCCTGTATAATCTAAGGAAAGAGGAGTCAAAGGTCAAATTATTTAATTGTGGATCAAAGGTAGGCGACATGTACCTACATGAGATGGTTACAAAATATTAAAAGCAAAGGAAGTCAGGTAAAAGCTAGTTATACATAGAAATCTTTTGCACTCGGTAGTAATCAAACTAGCAAGCTTTTAAATTACAGAACTACATTGTTGGATATCAATGTCCATTCAGCGCATTAAAAAAAAATTAGTCAATATTGTCTATGAGTTGTCTATGATCAATATGATAGAATGGTCTATGTCACTTGTTTGCTGTGTGTCGTATAAGAAAATAAAGTCAAATAGAAGAAATATAATAAATGGGTGTTTTTATTTAAAAATATGAAAAGAAACATCAACAGTGGTAGCAGAGCGTGATTACGAACAAAAAATGTATAAAGAAAACAAAGTGATGATAACCCAATTCACGGGTGTTAATTTTGCAGCGTGGAGTTTTAGATTGAAAAGCATATTGAAGGAGAACGGCGTCCTTGGGGCCATCACTGATAAGAAATTTTGGAATCAAGAGACAAATAGTGAGAAGGAAGCAAGAGCGCAGGCGATTTTAGTGGCCAGTGTGGCTGATAGTCACTTAGAATACATAAGATATGCGGATTCTGCGTATTCCATGTACGAAAATTTAATAAACAACTTCGAAAAGAAAACTGTTAGAAGTAAACTATTTCTCAGAAGACAACTTTCAGATTTAAAATTTAGAGAGAATCAAAGCTTAACCGAATTTCTTGTTCGCGTCGAAGAAATTATGGGTCAGTTAAAAGACGCAGGGTCGGAGCTATCTGAAGAGGAGAAGGTAAACATTATTTTACTGGCGATGCCCAAATCATATGAAACAGTGGTGACAGCTTTGGAAACAATGGAAAATTACTCCATGAACTTTGTGAAAAATAGATTGCTTGCAGAGGAGGAGAAAAGAAAGTCTAATGGTAATTATGAACGTGATACATCAGTGCACAATGCATTTGTCTGCTATACTTGCGGCATGACTGGACACAAAATGTTTCAATGTAAGATGGGAAGAGGACAGTATCAAAAACGAGGACAGCATCATGGACGAGGACAGTACCAGGGACGAGGACTATATCAAGGACGAGGACAGTATCAAGGTCGAGCAGTGTATCAAGGACTAGGAGCACATCAAGGACAGACATCATATCAAGCACGAGGAACATATCAAGGACGGGGAGCACAAGGAAGAGGATCATATCAAATACGAGGAGCATATATAGGACGTGGAGGAATAAATGGACAAGGAGACTACGGTGGTAATAGCGAGGTTGGTTTTTTATGTCAAAATAACAATGTAGCTAATAATTTTGAAAATAGTTACAAAAATGAAAATAATATTGTATGGTATATTGATTCTGGCTGCTCTGATCATTTGATTAATACTAAAGAAATGTTTTCTAATTATATTGAATTAAAAGAGCCAAAAAATATTGCTGCTGCTAAGAATAATGTAACTATGAAAGCGTTAGGAGTTGGAAATATAAAAGTTAAATGTTTTGTTGGTAAAAGATTTACAAATTGCACTATTAAAAATGTGTACTATGTGCCTGAGTTAAGAAAGAATTTATTATCTGTATCTAAAATGACAAATAATGGTTTAAGAGTTTCATTTCATAATGGTAAAGTAAGAGTATATAACTTTGATCAATTGTTAATGATTGGGAACAGTGCAGGGCCATTGTATTCTATTGAAATGCAATTAAGAAAATTTGAATGTAACTATGTGTCAAATAATGAAGATGAGGTTCAACTATGGCATAGGCGCTTTGGCCATTTAGGTATGAGTAATATTAATATTTTATGTAAAAATAATTTAGTTAATGGATTGGATAAACTAAAAACTATAAAATTGGAAAATACACTTTGTGAACCATGTTTGTTGGGTAAAATGACAAGACAACCATTTAATAGAAAAGGTTACAGGGCTACTAGACCACTTGAATTAGTGCATACGGATGTGTGTGGGCCAATTACCCCAATTAGTAGGGAAGGTTATAAATATTTTGTTACCTTTGTTGATGATTATACGCACTTTGTTATGATATATCTGTTGAATAATAAGTCTGAAGTTTTAGAAAAATTTAAAAAATACTATAGTTTTGTAACTACTTAAACATTTTAATACAAATTTATTGAAATTAAGGTCGGATAATGGAAAGGAGTATGTGTCGGGTGAATTTCAAAGGTTTTGTAGTGAGCAAAGGATACAAATGCAATTTACTGTACCGTATAATCCAGAAATGAATGGATTGGCTGAAAGGATGAATAGAACGATTGTAGAAAAGGCAAGAACTGTGTTATTAGACTCCGGGTTAGGAAAAGAGTTCTGGGGAGATGCTGTGCTATATTCAGCGTATGTTACAAATAGAAGTCCAACAGTGGGAAAGGATAGGACACCTAGCGAGTTGTGGGAAGGTCGAAAGCCAGATGTGTCAAATATGCGTATATTTGGATGTGTAGCATATAACCATGTACCTAAACAGTTTCGTAGTAAATTTGATAATACAGGAAAGAAAATGATAATGATAGGTTATAATGTTGTGGGCTATAGGTTGTATGATCCGGAAAGAAATGAGACAGTGAGTGCAAGAAATGTTGTGTTTGATGATCGATTTAAAATAAACAATAATAATAAAGGGTATTTACCATTAACAAACCATGAAATTAATGAGTTTAAGGGAGAGGCTGATATTCAGGGAGAGAATCAGGAGTTGAATGAAAGAGAGGTAATAACAGAGAAAGAACAAGAAGAGCAATGGATGACACCAGTTAGGAATACAGGAGAACAGGAAGTGGAACACACAGATAGGACACCTATTAAGGAAACAGTACGTGATATTCAGGAAAGTGACAGAAATAATCGGGATAAAAGGACAAAAAGAAGAGTTAAAAGACCAGTTTGGCATGATGACTATGAAATGGATTTTACTGAAAGTAATGATGAGGCTTTATGCGCGTTACTAGCAACAGGTCAGTATGAATATGAAGTACCAAGTAATTTTGACGATTTAGATCAAAGAGAGGATAGGAATGATTGGAAAAAGGCAGTAAGTGAGAAATTGAAAGTATTGAAAGAGAGTGAAACTTGGAAAATTGTACCGGAACCTGAGGGTATAAAATTATTAGATAGTAAATGGGTATTCACAAAGAAGAATGTAGGAGAGAAAGAGATTTGTAAAGCAAGACTTGTAGTTCGTGGATTTCAACAAAAAGATAATTTAGAAGATATTTATTCACCGGTTTTAAAGTTACAAACACTTAGAGTATTATTGTCAGTTGCAGCTCAAAGGAATTATAATATATCACAAATGGATGTGAAAGGAGCATTCTTGTATGGAAGGATTGATGAGGATGTGTATTTAAAAACCCCACAAGGCCTGGATGTACCAAAAGCATATGTACTTAAGCTAACTAAATCATTGTATGGGTTGAAGAAATCACCCAAGTACTGGTATGAAAAATTTAATGAAACAATTATAGAGTATGGTTTTAAAAGATCAGTTAACGACTATTGTTTGTATTGCAAAGGGGATATTTACTTATTATTGTATGTCGATGACTTATTAATTCTGGGAAATAATTTAAAAGAAATTGAGAACCTTAAAAGCTTTTTGTCTAATAAATTCAGAATGAAGGATATGGGAGATAATAATTTAACCTATTTGGGAATTTCTATAACTAAACAATCTGGTAAAATTTTCATAAACCAAACTAAATATCTGAAGAATTTGTTAAGAAAGTATGGGATGGATGAATGTAAGGGCTGTGATACACCTATGGATGTAAATTTCAAGATGGATGAGAACAGTGTTGTGGATTTAAGCTATGAGTATAAATGTAGATCTCTGTTAGGGTCATTGATGTATGCAATGGTAGGTTCTAGACCAGACTTAGCTACAGCGGTTGGTTATTTGTGTAGATTTCAATCTAAGCCTAGTGAAAATTTATGGAAAGCACTTAAAAGATTGTTAAGATATGTGAAAGCTACTGTGTATTATAATTTAGTTTATTGTAAACAGAGTTCTGATTCTTTGATGCCTCTTGTTGGGTTTGCAGATGCCGATTGGGCACGAGATCATGATAGAAAATCCACTTCTGGATATTTATTTTTGTTATTTGGCAATACTATAGTATGGAGATCAAAGAAACAGAGTACTGTTGCTTTAAGTACAACTGAATCCGAGCTGATTTCATTGTGTGAAGCATCTGTAGAAGCATGTTGGCTACTGAAACTATTAACTGACTTAAAAATTAAAATACAAAATGTTACTATTTTTGAAGACAATCAAAGCACAATGAAAACAGTAAAGAACCCAGAACAAAAGAAACTTAAACACTTAGATATAAAGTATAATTTTATTAAGGAAAAGGTTGAAGAGGGATTAATTAAGGTGGAATATGTTCAAACTAATAATCAGTTAGCTGACATTTTAACAAAACCATTAGATAAGAATAAATTTCGGAAAATTGTATTGCTGCTTGGACTGAATGAACATTGAGGGAGAGTGTTGGATATCAATGTCCATTCAGCGCATTAAAAAAAAAATTAGTCAATATTGTCTATGAGTTGTCTATGATCAATATGATAGAATGGTCTATGTCACTTGTTTGCTGTGTGTCGTATAAGAAAATAAAGTCAAATAGAAGAAATATAATAAATGGGTGTTTTTATTTAAAAATATGAAAAGAAACATCAACATACATTGTTAGTAAATTATGATATGATAGAAGTACTCCACATTGCACAGTACGTTTAATATACATTGCCAGCTATTAAACGTTAGATTGTGTTATCAGCTATTAATGTTATCAGCCATTACTGAGCCATGTCATTCCCAGTAATGCTCAATCAAGAATAAAGTCAACAATGTCTGTTTGAATACATGCATGTTAAGGGATCACTCCTAATTGGTTTTTTATGTCCAAATTATTAGGGAAGTGCTTTGAGAAATCATCATCATCTTCTTCCTAGCCTTTATTCCCAATGTTATTAGGGGTGGGCTCACTAGTTTTAGTTCTTACATGGAGCGACTGGCTTTGGACCTTTGCAATTGTAAGGAAGAACTGAAATTTGAAAGTTGAACTAGTTGTTAGTATATTTGAGGGCACTGACTTCCTAATAACGATTGTCATAGATGTTCATATCAACCGAGACTGATGGCTTAACGTGCTTTACAAGGCACGGGCGTGAATTTCAGAAATTGTCATCATCTAAACAAAAGATGTCTACCACTGGACATAGATCCCTCCTACGGTTCTACATAACAACCAGTCCTGTGCTGCTTTACCATGTTATTGGGTCTGTTGCATGCAATGCTGCATTTTCCTCTCTTAGAAATTATGTAATATCACAATAAGTAATAGTTTTTTACCAAGTGCATATGGAAGTATATACTGTATTCTACATTAAAAAAGCATTTTTTTAATTTTTGTCTGTCTGTCAGTCCGGGTAATCTCTAGAACGACTGAACCTATTTTGACGGGATTATCAGTTAGAAAGCTGATGACACAAAGGCTATTTTCTTTAGAGTAGTTTCGCTCCGCAACGTTACTCGAATTTTACAACGATAACCGCATGTACCACCGTGGAATTCAGCTTGTTAATACTCAGAGTGATCCTCAGAGTAGCTGCATATAAATCTGATTTTGAACATACCACATCCTCCTAGCAGCTTCACATGAAAACGAAAAAAAAGTCCAGAAACGAAACTGCAATCCTACTAATATTATAAACGCGAAAGTTTGTGAGTATGTATGTTTGTAGCTCTTTCACGCAAAAACTACTGAATGGATTTTCATGAAACTTTACAATAATATAGCTTACTAATCGGAATAACACATATGCTACTATTTACCGCCATGACGGACCTACACGCGGACGGAGAAGCGGGCAAAAGCTAGTTAGTAATAATGCAACACATAGAAAACTGAAAAATAATACCTATATTGATTCGGTTTCCAAAAACATCACTAAAATCTGTTGTAAACATTGTCAATAGTAAATGTCATTGAAATCTTTGTTGTTTTTAGAGTAAATGAATGAAAGTATGATGAAAGAACGGATGTGTTTACGTTGCGCTGTGCTATGTGTACGGCGTATTATCATCTTTTGTTTTTCTTTATATTTTGTGTAATTAATGTGAAGTTAGGCGCAATACCCTGCACAGCTTGCCTGCACGGTACACATAAACGCACACAAGCGTTTTAACGACATTCAAGGGTTTGTAGACTTTTTCTTATTTAAGCCTACCAAAGTGACTTTACTGTGACCGATGGAAAGTTTGAGCAGTATCTAGGAGTCGGGGTCACCATACTCATTGTGTAGTTAGGCAATACAGCATGGCCATGGTCAGATAATTCTGCATCATTCTGAATGATGCAGAATTATTGGGCCTCCGGTCTCGTACTCATCAACGAAATACGACAGCAATAATGCTGTCATTATTAAGATGGTCTTATGTGTGAGCTGCTGGCCCATTCGTGCTGAAATCAGCGTGAATCCACTACCTTGGGGTTGGTGGATATTTGCCAAGCCTCGTCAAGCGTGTAAAGTAAAACCCTTAGGATCCTGTCATCATACCAAGTTATAACTATTTATATCACAAAGTTTTTTTTGGCCTCTTGGAAAAGGTAGGAGACTTGTTGATTACCATCACTTTCTTTTCTAGTTCCGAATTGAGCCTGTTGCACATATTAGTCATAAACAGAATTAAAGGGCGCGTGTATTCGTAAACTGAAACAACTATAATGGTGATGATGTACTCCTAGCCGATTTCGGCCATGGTACGGTCGGTGGTTTCTATGGCCGCCGCGGTGATCAGTCTCAACGGAGACCAGCTACCAGAAATTATAGTGCACGATTGTGCGTGCCAACACAGGTGCACTTTCTGTTTCTTCACCCACATAAGTGATATCACTCCAATGAGACTGTTATCCGACACTACAGGTTGGCTTTCCACTTGATATCTTCCCGGTCGTGTCGGATGACCATAATACTGAACATATTAATTGTATGCCAAAAAGTTTCTAAGACCTTTATTTCTCGCCTCAAAGTCTATGCATGAAGTTGGACAAAAATGTAAAATGTAGATAGGTAAATAGGTAATATAAATTAAACATGTTTAATATCTGAGAGTTAATACTAATTTAATACCTAGTTCCTTTTAATTTTAAGTAAGTAGGTACCTTAGCTAGTCAAGCTAGTAGGTACCTTCTACTTCTTTTTTCCGTGCTCAATGTCAAAATGCTCGTGCAAAATCACTTAGAATACAAGCTACCAGTTCACCACAGAAGTTCTTATACAACTGAAATTTATAAACCAGGTGATCTCTAGAAAGAAGGTCCCTAGTAGCTCTTCAAAATATAACCCGGTATATAATAACTTGCTGCGCTCCGCGGTGTTACCCGCGTATTTTTTGGGATAAAAATTAGCCATGTGATTATCCAGAACTCATTTTTAAATTAGCCATTTACTACCTATCATTATGGTTGCTATGCAAGTATGTTATGCATAGCAACCTGTAAAGTTTTGACAGGAGATAAACAGGAGATAGAAGTTTTGACAGGAATTACATTTTATATATTTTGACATTTACTTATGTATTTTTATAATCACCTAGCTTTCGCCCATGTATCTCGATTATTGCAGTAAAAAGTACCCTATGTGTTATTCTGATATAAATATAAGTTGTATTACTGTAAAGTTTCATCCAAATCCGTTCAGTAGTTTTTGCGTGAAAGAGCAACAAACGTACATACACACATACATACTCACAAACTTTCACGTTTATACTATAAGTAGGAAGTAGGATAGTAGGATATTAGTAGGATCTATCAGTAGTTGGTTCTCTTTTCCCCTGGATTCATACATGCTCTGCACATATTGATAATACACAAACTCATTACACATTACTTCCATTTAGCACACGCGGAAAAAAGAAACAAATTATCTAGTGATTTTTGATGACATGTAATAAAATATTTAATTCCAAGCCATAATAAATCCATTTTACGTTGGTTTTCTTTTTATGTAACTCGACCCAATGAATGTTGAGTACCTATGCAGACGTAACAATATCGCAATGGAACCGGGGAAGCCCCACAGCGCCTGCCGACGGACGGCGGCGGCATAATAAAATGTCTATGCCGCGCAGACAAAAGAATCGTGACGAAAGATCAAAGGCTGTTCACTGGACACAATGATGTTTAAATATATCTTTTGTTGTGGTTTTTTTTTAATTGTTCTAAGTACATATTCGCAGTTCTTTTTTACTATATTGTTTTACCACATAGAAACGATTGTGTTAGATATTTTGTTACAAATGGCAGACAGCTGCCTCTCGTATATGTCCAAACAATTACTAGGTGCACTTTCCTTATTACAATAGAAAATGTTTTTGATCCCGTACATCTATTTGTACACCGTGATAGAGATTTACAAGAGATCAAAAAGCCAAAGCAATCACTTCCAGGTATCCTTAGGATGGACCGAAATGTTTCTGACCATACTTCTTGGTCTGGTGTCTAGAAAAGAGCAGCTTGATTGTCCGTGATAATTGCTGGAAGGTTTCTATGTGATCAGTTTGAAAATATTTTCATATGTTGTTTAACGTTTTCTACACGAGCGGTAGAACCCGTTCGAAACGTTGGGAAATAGAAGGTATCGTAAAAAACATGAGTACTTATGTATAAAAGTCGCGAAAGTCCAAAAATAGTTTTCTACAGTCGTCATCATATTTCATCAACCTAATACAAAAACTCAAAGAACTCTACAAAACTTTAGTGAACTCGTGTTTTAGTGAACTCTACACAAACTTTTCGGAGTTTGGAAGTTTGGGGTCTTAACCTCAGACCTCATCGTAAAGCTCCTCGAGATCGTGTTGTATAGCCGTCCCATGGGATTATAAGAGTGAGGGAATTGAGAATGCACCTGTTTTGCGCAAGATTGTACCCCTTTATTTATCCCAGGATCTATATAATCTCCCAGGGGGTTATATGTGACTATAATATCTTCTGAGTAGTTGGCTTGTATCCGTTGAGATTGACCTAAATCGGCTATGAGTATATCATAATCATCCTTTGAAGAGAAAAGTACTAAGTAAAACACGTTCGATAACTTTTGAGTTTATTGCCTTGGTAGGTAATCGCGGTCAAATGGACAGCCGTCAGCCGAGAGCAAGTTTTGCAACGGGGGATTTTACCCTACTTTCTGCCATACTATTATAAATCCGAAAGTTTGTAAGGACGTTTAAATGTTTGTTACTCATTCACGCAAAAAATAGTGAACGGATTTAGACGAAACTTTACAGTGATGTAGCTTAATATCGGACTATTACGCGTAAACCGACACACACGGTGGCGAAGTTGCCGACAGAGGCAAATTTTATAAGGGAAGGTATAATGGTAAATGAAGTTTTCTTGTTTTCGTTTGTAGTCTATTACACATTGTTTCCTGTTATTTCTGTTTATGTGATAGTTTCTGGAAAACTTTAAGTAGATCTGTTATGTAAGAAGCGGTAAATTTACACACATTTCTTGACGAGCTACAAGGAAAATTTACACTGATTAATCGGATGTCATTAAACATTTATTGCATTAAGTCTAGTAATTTTGTATATATATGATAAAACCAACATGGATTACTTTATGATACCTACAATATAGACTAACTCGATTTAGAATACGTTGACCCCAACAAAAATATGATATGATTACAATTTGCCCTATTTTTATTACTATAAACAAGTCAATACGTAAACGTCAGGTTTAATCAAGTATGAGTGATGGATTAGAAATATGATTTATCACCACCCCTTGTCATTGTTCCCTTCATCATCAGCCTATCGCAGTCCACTGCTGGACATAGGCGTCTCCAATTGCATAGAACTTAGATCGATCGTCGGCTACTCGCATCCAGTTTACATTCATCCCATAGGAGCGTCGTTAAAGGCGACTAAGGGAACAATCTGCGCAGGAAAACATCACTGCCAAATAAGGAAAGCAACTCATCTAACTCGCGTTGTATAGTGATAAGGGTCAGAAACATTTCGGACCATCCTAAGGTTACCTGGAAGAAAGATTGCTTTTAGCACTACGGCCGCCGTTTGTACATAAAACAATTCTTTTTTGATCTCTTGTAAATCTCTAATACGGTGTACTCATACGGTCCGGTACGTACGATGTCCTTTTTTAACCGACTTCAAAAAAAGAGGAGGTTCTCAATTTTATTGTTTTTTTTTCGTACCTACCTTTCTGTCTAGGAGAGGTTTAAATTTTGTTTCCTTCTAAAGAAGGTCAATCGCGACCCAGACAAATATCTAGACTTACGGTATATTTGAGTGTATAATTCTGTTAAAAATAGGTAACTAATGAATATTCCTTGTGTTTGACTACCTATTTGATAACTAACTCCAAGGTCCATTTCTACATAGTGTAGAGATATATCGTGATGTGTACCTACATAGACTTTAGATTTAATTCACGAACTAGCTGGCCCATGCAGTTCCGTTCGCGTCTTCTATTGCCAGTGACGTGATGTTATATAGCAATAACTGCGTCGTTGGTCTAGTGGTTAGCATAGGCGACTGCTGATCAAGAGGTCTCGGGTTCGATTCCCGGGTCGGACCAAATGTTTGTGTGATCCGCAAATATTTGATTCGGAGTTTAGGTGTTTTCTATGTGTATTAAGTATGTATTTATAAAAAAAAAGTATGTTTAAGTATTTATATCAGTTGTCTAGTAAAGTACCCATAATGCAAGCTCTGCTTAGTTTGGGAACTAAATGGCGTTGTGTGTATAATGTCTGAAATATTTATAGAGTGAAAACATATAGTGGGCCTACCGTAAAAGATAGACATATGCAGTCGTGGATTTTTTTTTGAACGTTGAAACAGGAGCAATTCTTACCTACATTTTTTTGTGTAACTGTAACCGTTTACGGAGCTCAGGTAATAAAAATTCTCAAAAGGAATATTTTTCTCCCGTTTTTGCAACATTTTTCATTCATACTCTACTCCTATTAGTCGTTGCGTAATGATACATAGCATTGGATAACTGGGCTATCTAACACTGAAATATTTTTTTTAGTCAACCTTTTGAGATTAGCGCGTCATTCAAACAACTCGTCCTATCATAGCAATATTACTTATATATTTTTCGACATTTAACATACATCATCTCATCCCACACTAAGCAGAGCTTGTGCTATGTGTACTAGATAACTAATATAAATACATGAACATACTTTTTTACTAAAAACTTACAAATTAAACATAGAAAACACCTAAACTCCGAAACAAATATTTGCAAATCATACAAACTTTGATCCGACCCTGGAATCGAACCTGAGACCTCTTGATCAACAGCCGCATACCTTAACCACTAGACTAGACCAACAAGGCAGTTGACCTCAAGACCAACAAGGCTATAACCGTTGATCTAGCACAAATAGTAATAGGTAGGTATATATGTATATATCATGTATTCAAATCAGGGTTTAAAAATAACCAGATTCGTATTCCACTCAATGTTTGTAGAAAGTTGTTGACAACTCAATCAATAAGTAAACAAACTTAAGCGTACACGTCATAGCTTCTAATTTAATTCAGTTGCGAGGTTCACTTTGACGTTTGACATTTGACCTTATCGTATAATTTCACTATGACGTCACACCATAATCGGCTACATATCTATAGCCTATAAAAATAAATAAAAATGAAATGTGTTGTAATGTCAAATGAACAGTGAAAATATACACGGTATTTAAGTACATAGAAAAATCGGTCAAGTGTGTGTCAGGCCACGCACAGGAATTTTCTTGTAGCACTTTGACGTAATTACAACTCATATTCAAGCAAAGTTCCATCTTTCTAGCACTTACCGTTTGGAAGGTAAGTCGAGGACGGACTGACGGACATGACGAATCTATAAGAATTCCAAGTCATAAACGTCGGAACCCAAAAAAAAATTTTTTTGGTTTTGCCTGTTTGTTATGGCTAATCGGTGAAACGGCTAAGTAGATCGATTTCGACGCAACTTTCACTAACAGATAGCTTATATGATAAGGAACAAATTAGGCTACTTTTATTATACTAGCTTCGTTCCCCGGCGTTACTTGCTATTTACACGGGTAACACCGTTGTATTCAGCTAGATAAGTAATAAACGCGACGTATTATCAGTACCTATTGATATCAGTGCTATACGTTTGTGTCGTGAATGGTGATACCGACGGAAGGTTGTGATCTTGAAACTACGTTATATCTTAGAAGCTGTAAAACACAGCTGTACCTGGATAAATACATTTATCACTACTAGACCAAATATACGTACATTTTTATGAAGCACTGTAATGACAACTCTTCCTCTTCTTTTGTTGAAATGGCAACCAGCCGAATATGAGCTATTTCTGACAATGTCAAGTAATTAACGGCTTCAATTGTAAAGTATACCAGTCTTCAAGTTCGTCTTAATGTGGATGAGACGAAATGGCGATTGTCTTCTGAAAAAACAAAACCCGATCTCGATATGACTACTCGTAGTGTTTATGAACGTCATTCATAATGCGCTTTGGCGCCAAATATCCTTGGCTATGAATTTAACAATAGACAACTTTCACACGAATATTTAAAATACATCGCATTCTAAATTTAGATATCTTCTATTGCAACGAATGCTCGTCTGCTAATGACCTTGTTTACGATTTAATTTATTGCAATAATGATATAGTTTTGGTTTGTTATGTTATTATGTATTATCTGCTAATCATGAGGTCTCGGGTTCAAATCCCGGGTTGGACCAAAAAGTTTTTTCGGTTTTTCTTAGGAAATTCGTAATAGCAGCCCGGTGTTTGGAAGTTTGACGGTGATTCACGCCCGTGCCTCGGAGAGCACGTAAAGCAGTCGGTCCCGGTTGTCATAAACATCTAAGTATGGCAATTGTTAATGGAAGCCAGTGCCGTCAAATTTACTGACAACTAGTTCAACCTTCGAATTTCAGTTCTTTCTTAGGGTTGCGGAGGTCCGATGCCAGTTGCTCCGTGGAAAAGCTGATATTCAGGTAAAACCGGTTAAACTAGTAGCTGACCCCAAATAACATTATTGGGAATAAGACTAGGAAGAAGAGTATTAATAATTAAACATATTCTTTGTACTCCTTTCTAAAACAATTTAATTTACCAAAGAATCACTTGAAGGTATAAAAAGGTGATATTCTATAAAAAAATCGAGGACTTATATCAAGTGACGTCTCGCCTTAGGAGTAACAGGATCTAGATATATTTGGTCTTGTTCTCGACGCCCGCCTTCAGACCTCTTCCTCTGTGGTTTAAAACACCTTTTGGTTGTCAATTTTCTGTTTTTTTTTAATGACAAAACCAGCCTTAACAGATCCTGTGTTGTGACTTTAGTAACATACGTCAAGACAAGTGTACACTAAAAACGTCCAGACTCGGCACAACAATTTTTGGATCTCACAAAGTATTGTTTGAACTTAGTGTTTGAACCCAAATACTCAACGCAGTTAAAAATGTCGTGGTGGCTACTGCGCTATTTGTGCAGTTACTTTTACATATTTAACATCATATTTGGTTATCATCAGGAAACTCTTAAAATAAATTCTGTTCTTTATTTGTATTGTTAAGTAAGTGTTTTAGTGCCATTCCTTTTCTATCTTGATGTTCTAATTTCATCTTTCCTCCTTTCACCAGCGACACAAAAGACGTGGTGTTCAGAAATCCACGCCACTCGTCCAAATATCTGCTCGCTGACTGCGGAGATGGGGCTGAAGCGGACCTGCTGGGAACCACCCCGCCCCGCTCCAGAATCCGTGACAAGGAAAGGGGCAGGAAGTTAGTTTAGATTTGTTATTGTGTGTTGTTTGTGTGAGCTAATAATTTGTATGTTTTTTTATATACCTATCTAAGTAAGTAGTATCAGAAATTATATTTTTTTTTCAGTTATATCTGCATTATAAATGTATGAAAAGTATCTATTTTTGCACCTTTTTGTCTTTTTTTTTAACCTCTGATTTTAAGCAGTACTTATATACAGGGTTTTCCAATAAGAGTGATATGATTTCTTTTAAAAAAAAAACACACTTATTGTTAAGGAAATTCAAAAGTTTTTTATTTAATGTGAAGTACAATCGATACAATTAAGTTGTAAATAAAACGTCATTCAAATGGCCTCCACGACTTCTTCTGCAGGAACGAATTCGATGAACCCAATTTTCGAGCACTTTTTCCACTAAATCATGTCGTATGTCATCAATGGCACGTTCAATATTGACTTGTAAAGCTTGAAGAGAGTCTGGTTTATTTCGAAAGACCAATGACTTCAAATAACCCCACAAGAAATAGTCTAATGGTGATAAATCACAACTTCTTGGAGGCCATTCAATATCACAATTTCTTGAAATAATCGAATCTCCAAACTTTTCTCGCAATAATTCAATTGTTGCATTTGCTGTGTGGCACGTAGCCCCGTCTTGTTGGAACCAAATATTGTCAAGATCAACTTCATAATTCCGGCCATAAAAAGTTGGTTATCATCGATCTATACCGCTCTCCATTGACAGTAACGGTGTTACCAGCTTCATTTCGAAAGAAGTACGGACCGATAATTCCACCAGACCAAAAACCACACCAAACTGTTAATTTAAGTGAATGTTTTTCATGAATAATTTGTGGATTTTCTTTGCACCAGAATCGACAGTTTTGTTTATTTACCGCACCACTCAGATGAAAGTGAGCCTCATCGGAGAAGATGATTTTCTTAAAAAATTCGTTATCATTTCCAAGTTGTTCCAAGGCAAAATCAGCAAATTCACGACGTTTATGGTGGTCCAATGGCTTCAGTTCTTGAGTGAGAACAATTTTATACGGATGCAAAGCCAAATCCTTTCTCAAAATCCGCCAGGTTGTGGTTTGCGACAGTCCCAATTGTTGAGAACGTCTTGGAATCGACAAATTGCGGTCTTCAGCAACACTTGCCTGAACGGCAGCAATATTTGCATTACTTCGAGCGGTTCTTTTTCTTATTGGCACTTGAACATTATGTAAAGAAAATGTAACCTCAAAATTTTCAACAATTCGACGCATAGCGAGCACACTTGGACGATTATTACGACCATACAATGGCAAAAGCGCACGAAAAGTTGCAATTGGAGAACGATTATTTCGATAATAAAACTGAATAATTTGTAAACGTTGTTCTTGCGTATATGTCTCCATGATGAAATTGTAAACACTACTGAATACAATTACAAATAAATGACAGATCTTGATCATTACAAATGGCCGAAAAGTCACTTCAAAATCATATCATCCCTATTGAAAAACCCCATATATATTATAAAGAAATTCTGGCTAACTTTAATGATATACTCGTATATATATTATATACATATATCTGCTTACCACTACTTACCACCTATTTTTTTTTATTAAGAAGTTATTAAAGGATCACGGAGACACCAGCCTTTGTTACGGTCTAGAAGTTCTGATGTTCCTTCCTTTAAGCATGAACGCACGATGATAGCGCTATAAGCTTGACGTCTATGTTTAGATTAAATTTTAATATTGCACTTATAAAAATGTCGTCTACTAGCTTAAAACAGCTTTACACTAAATGTACTTACTTATATGAAAGTAAATATTTTTGTCTGTCTGATTGTTCTGACTGATCTCCTGGAACTGCTGGACCGACTTTGACGGGACTTTATGATGTATATAACATGTAACTGAGCTGTCGAATGCAAATTGTGGTGTTTAAAATAATTTAATTTCTGACACAGTGATCATAGGCACAACAACGTATAGATGAAACATCTAGAAAAAAGTTGAAAATGATAGAATAATACTGTTAAAGAATAAGACTTTCTGTAAAATCATGTTTTTGAGGAAAATACTCAATAAATACGAACAGTTCTAGTAAATGTACAATACAAAAAAAAATTCTCGGAAAGTCCAGTGTTATTCAACTGCCTCCATATATACAAATAAATAAAATTGTTTGCATGTAATTACTAATTCGAAACCTTTAGGTACAAGTAAACGCTAATGCCTTAATTATATTTTACTTTTTCTTAATTATATTGTCTCTGTTTATTCCGACTAATCTCAGGAAGGACTTCAACGATTTTGATAGGGTTTTAATTGGTAGATAGCTGTTGGTATAGGGAGTTACTTAAAGGCTTTTTTTAGATTCACTTATATGTGGTTATTATTGTATTTTTTACTTTTACAATTGTGGAGCTCAGCCATATGAAAATTAAATAAATAATAAACAAATAAATATTTCGACATCTAACACACAACGTCATCTAGTTCCAAAACTAAGCAAAGCTTGTATTAAACAACTGATATAAATACATAAACATCCTTTTTTTTGTAAATACATACATATTATACACAGAAAACACCCAAACTCCGATACAATTTGTGGATCACACAAACACTTGGTCCGCCCCGGGAATCGAAACCCGAGACCTCTTGATCAGCAGCCACATACGCTAACCATAGACCAACAAGGCAGTCACATGTATTGTATTGTAATGTACTTAATGTATGTATAATTTGCCGTTTGATTAATGTATTTTCACGTTCTAGTGTTAAATCAATAATATGCGATATCCATTTGTCACGAAATGTTAGCGCAAACTACGTTGCCTGGTTAGCAGCAATTATGTTTCATTATTTTTTAGGGTTCCGTACCCAAAAAATAAAGCGGTAAAATAATTAAGATTCTGCTGTTCATCTGTCACACTGCTGTATCTCATGAACCGAGACAGTAAGACAATTGAAATTTTCACAGACGATATATATTTCTATTGCTTCTATAGCAAAAAAATACTAAAACAGATTAAAATATTTAAACACGCATCAAACGTAATTTTTTTAGTTTGATATTGATAACATCATCAAGTTACATCAAGTAGACTCTTGAACTGTATAGAGAATGGTACGAAACCTTTCCTGAGCGGGTTCAACTCGCACTTGGGCTATTTTTAAAGTCAGGCTTAGCTGTACGATTAATAGTTTTTTTAAAGAACTCGACTCAATTTTCTAGATTATCCTTGATAATATTGATTAGATTTCCATACAATACACTGTAATGGAAGAGCATGTTGGTCATTCATTACAGTGTGTAATTTATTTATACCCAGCTTTTGCTCGCGACTCCGTCCACGTATATGTCGGTTATCGTGGCAGAGTAGCCACGCCCTTCCTCAAGAAACAAAGTATCACCATGAAAAATTTGATTGAAGTCGATACAAGTCAGCATTTTTCATTTTTATTTATAGCCTACTCAGGTGACTCTACTCTGCCTGGTGGAAAGCAACAGTAGAATCCAAGAGTAGGGGTCACCATCCACACTGTGATGACTAACGAAAATGGAAATCCCTGCCGAGTTGTGTTTCCCTCCTACTATGATCCCGGGTCCTTCAAGCGGGGCGTGAAGAAGCATCTGACTAGGCCGCCATATTATGGGTCACCGTGTTGCATTGTCCAAATTGTCAATGAGGACGGTGGCCACCACTCTTGGATTCTGCTCATGCTTTCCATCAGGCTGAGCAGAGTTATTTTGGCAGCACTAAAAAAAAGGCAATGGATCATGGTGACCCACACTATGGCGGCCTAGTGAGATGCTTCTTCATCATTAGGCTCGGCTCACACTCACAAATGAAATCATCATCAACAGCCTTTAACAGTCCACTGCTGGACATAGGCATCTCCTTGAAAAGGAGGTATTGGCCTACTATACCACGCTGGCCAGACGGGTTGGTATAGGGTTGGTTTCAAGTTTTCCTTCTCATAGTTCCACTGAAATACCTACGACAAAATGATTGTTGTCATTATTAGGATGGTCATTCGAGCTGAAATCAGTGTGGCTCTCGTACCTATTAGCATACACATACAGAGTAACTTTCGAATTTATAATATTAATATGGAATTCTGTATTTCCACTGTCAGTATTAGACCCTGGTATGTAATCAGTTTGATAGCTCTTTAATTTGCTTTTAATTCGTTTGACTCGACCACCTAAGTGTTTAAAGTTACGTGCATATCTATTATGATAAGTGATTGAGGAATTTATGATTATCGCAACTATCAAGGTCATTCACGTGACCCTATAAATCAGTTATCAAATTAGTGCGATCTGATGACGGAGCCAGTATGTAAAAGTGAAAGCACATCAACTTGTAACGTGTCGATTATTTGATACAAATTCACTCTTAACACGCTTTTTATTAGCTTCACCGTGTTTGTATGTTTGTAACCGACTCCTTTAGGTGCGATTTTGACCCACATTAAACAGCCAGATTTCGTTCAAACTTTGCAGATTTATCGAGGACCGATGACAATAAACTACTTAATATGAAAAAAAAAATAAGTAAACAAATTAGTCTTTTAGTCTTTCTAAAAAAACAATTTAAAAAAACACGCTTTGAAACTAAAAAGTAGAAAATAATTTTATTGTAACAAAGCGTGGGGTGCTTTCTGAAAATATTTTAATAACATTGCCCATTTTTAAATAGTTGGTTGTGACTTGCACTTAAATCTTCACCAATCGCCCTTCACCATCAAGAGCGAACTCATGTGAAATAAACACACAATATGACACTGGACCCCGTTCGTAGTCAACTCCTACAGGTCATCATATTAATCTTTAACCTGTATATACATACCTACATACAAAAATATACTTTCAGTTCTAATTCCTTAGAGTTAAGTCACAGATGCAATAAGCTCTAATTTTTCAATTCAATTTTAATTCCTTTACGTAATAGGTTACCCTATTTAAGCTTCCACAGAAACAGGAGGCTAAAAACTTATTTCTACAACATCCAGAGCCCAAACCTCCCTTAGGTTTGGGCTCTGGATGTTCTAGAAATAAGCTTTCTAAGGTGTTATACCTGGTTCCCTGGCTACTATTTTCTAAAAATGACATGGCTTTTGGTTATGGTGGTGTCTGAGAGGAGTTTCGCGCAAAAAAGGAGAGAGAGAGTAAACCTGAGTCTCTCGTTGAAAAGTTACAAGAGACTTGCTGAAGATCGTATTTTGGTATACTCAATATGAATTTGATCTTTAATACAATAAATTAATAACCCATGACACATAGCAATTGTGCCTTGTTACATAGTATGTACGTGACCTTCAAAGGCCATCAATTAGTGGTCAAAAACTAAATTGTCGATGTATGATGTGATTTTAATGCTGCGTCATACTTATTCGCATATTATTACTGTATAAGTACATAACGAGTTCCCATTGATATACCTATACACGAATAAATATGATGGTGTATAGTATGGTGTGGTAATTTCGAGAAAGCCATGCTTCGTCACTTACAGAAGTGCTCGACCGAAATTATAGTACGGTCTAACACAAAACAGCTGTAAAGCAATTTTTTGTTAATTTTTACGGTATCAACCCTCCTTTGGAGAGAAAGAGGAGGACAGTTGACGTCAACCATTGTGTTCATGAGCGGCTGTTAACACTTACTTACCATTAAATATCTCGTCTCTCGATTACCTTTTATTCCATTTCTTTAAGGACAACTCTTGCAGCAGGAATCAATCCAATATCGCAGGAAACCTCACAAACATACATGAAACGCCCACAAAGAAGTTCAGAACAACACAATTTGTGGATCACACGAAATTGACACACGATTTGAACCCATAACACTCCGCGCAAAACGGCATGGATATCGCTTAAACAACTACGCTGTTCGAACAGTCACCATGACAATATACTATCACTGTATATTTTACAGTATTTCTCACATTTTATCCAAATTGTGTGAATGTTGTTTTAACAATTTTATGAAAAACTATTGCACTCACACAACAAAAAACACTTTTGAATTAAACACACACAAGCACATACCATGCTTGACGAAGTAAATGACCTCCAAAAACTTCAACAATAGTAGAATAGAATAGAATAGAATAGAATATACTTTATTGCACACCAAATACAGTTTTTTACAGTTAAAGTTTTTTTACTAGATATGTACAATGGGCGGCCTTATTGCTAAAAGCAATCTCTTCCAGGCAACCGTTGGATGGACATTTCGACAGAAAAGAAAGAATGAAGAAGGGTAGTGAAGGTGTATTAAAGCTATTGTGATTCTAAATAGAAAAATGGATACACATGAACACAATACATATATATATATATATATATATATACACACATATACACATACATACATACACACACACACACACACACACACACACACACACACACACACACACACACACACACACACACACACACACACACACACACACACACACACACACACACATATACATATATATACATACACACACATAAATATACATATATATATATATACATACATACATATACATATAAATAACACATACACAACACAAATAATTAAATTATAAATTGTAAAAATATATAAATAGCATAAATACATTATAATAATATATAAAATAATTCAGTCATATACAGCTATCGTGAGCAAAGAGTACTTATGAAGCCAAATAGTGATCTTTAACCATTCTCTTAAACGCTGGCAGTGTTTCGGCACGTCTAATTGAAATTGGCAAACTATTCCACAATCTGACAGCTTGCACCGTAAAGGATTTGTCATAAAATTTGGTGGTGTGGCTAGGCACCATTAGCTCCAAGGTTTCTGACGACCTTAAGGATCTCAAATGTGTGTCACTGAGGAATTTAAAACGTTCCTTTAAATAAGGTGGGGAAAAGGGATTAAATAAGATGCTATAAAGCATAGAAAGAATATGAGAGTTCCGTCGAAGTCGAATTGGGAGCCACTTGAGCAATTTGCGAAATTCAGTAACATGATCATATTTGCGCAAACCAAATATAAATCTAATGCAGAAGTTTTGAAGACGCTCAAGTTTATCAAGCTGCTCCTCGGTGATATCGAGATAACTGACATCAGAGTAATCAAGTATGGGAAGGAGTAGGGATTCAGCCAGCGCAACCTTAGTAACCGTAGGTAGGAAGTTGCGAAGTCTACGCATTGAACCTGCCGATGCGAATATTTTCCTACTAACCTCACGCAATTGGGGACCCCAAGACAACGTACTGTCAATGAGAATTCCCAGGTTCTTAACAGAAGTACTAATTGGGAGGACAACGTTATTAAATTTGATGTCTGGTAATTTAGACCAGTCTATCCTGGAGTGCAACCTGGAACTGCCCACAACAACGACCTTAGTCTTAGATGGATTTACAATTAGACCATACTGACTGCCCCATTCACACACTCGCGCCAAGTCTAAATTCATGGTAGCAAAAGCTTCTGACAAATTGTTCAAAGGAGCTTGCGTATATATTTGAAGATCATCTGCATAAAGGTGGTAGGAAGAAATTAGTTTTTTAGAAATCGAATTTATAAAAATGGTGAAAAGTAAAGGAGATAGCACGCCACCCTGCGGTACTCCAGCAGACGTATTATACCACGAGGAAAAGAATTCATCGACGTGTACACGCTGCTTTCGACCTAACAGGTAACTACGAAACCACTCAATCACCGTTGGAGATATGTTAATAGTGTGCAAAATGCCCAACAAGATGTCAAAGTCTACGGTATTAAAGGCATTACTGAAGTCCAGTAAGGAGAGTATTGTAAGTTTACCATGCTCCATACCCAGCCTGATATCGTCTGTGACATTGATCATCGCGCTTACCGTGCTGTGACCTGCACGGAAGCCCGATTGATAGGGATTGAGGAGACAGTTCTTAGTTAGGTAGGAAGTTAGTTGAGTGTGGACAAGGCGTTCTAAGACTTTTGACAGAAATGACAGTACGGAAATTGGACGATAGTCGGAGAAAGATGAAGGATTGGATTTTTTGGGAATAGGGATTATCTGTGCTTCCTTCCAGGTTTCTGGAAAAACACTGTTGGTGAGGGAGTGATCCAGGATGTGGCATATAATGGGAAGGATTTCATCGATAATCGGTTGGATCATGTTCCGACTTATGCAATCACTTCCAACAGCATTGGAAGTTATGGACATTACACACTTCTTAACATCACAAGCAGTGATCTGTTGAAAAAAGAACGGGCGGAAGTCAGGAGTTGGAAGAGATGAAAGATATTTTAGGGTATTAGCTTTACAGGTTTGACTGTAATTAGACAAAGAAGAGAAATGTAAATTTAATGAATCAATATTAGTTGTTTTAGGAACTGTATTTGTATGTGATTTTCCAACACCTAATGTTCTGAGAAATTTCCACACTTTCGATGGGTCTCCGTTCTCGACCGAATTGTGAATATATTGGCGTTGAGCTTTCCTACAAGCCTTATTGCAGATGTTTCGTATGGCAATGTATTTATCCCTATTGATTGTTGTTGGGCGAGTTTTGAACCTGCTCTTGGCAGTTGACTTTCGCGATATTAATACTTTTATTTCAGCAGTAAGCCAAGGTGCAGGTAGGTGCTTGATTTTAATAGTTCGCACAGGCGCATGTACGTTATATAGGCAAGTTAGCTTACTGTTGAATATGTTTACCTTCTCATCAATGCTGTCTGTGGATAATAAGGAACTCCAATCGATTATGCTGGCATCCTGGCGAAGTTTACTAAGATCCATGTTATTAAAGTTGCGCTGCCTGAGAATTTTGGGCTTAGGTTTGGGGGGACGTAGTTTATACGAGAGAAATATCAAGTCATGGTAAGAAAAGTCATCCGCTGAGCATTGGCCATGCTTAGCGACTAGATGAGCAGAGGATACAAGTATGAGATCGAGGAGAGAAGGATTAGAGTTGGGATAGTTATGAGTGGCGTTTAAAGGCAGGATAGTTAAATTACATGACTCGACAGTACTGGTGAAGGTGGAAGCACGGGAATCTGTTTTGAGCAAACATGTGTTAAAATCTCCCATAATGATAGTGTGACTGTAAGAAGGTATAAGGCGTTCTAGGAGCCTCTCAAAAGAAGAAAAAAAGTTGATGCGTGACGAAGGAGAATAATATACTCCTAGTAGGAGTTTGTTGTGAGATAACTCTATTTCAATGAATAGGTGCTCACCGGCATTTGGTGAAGGCGGCTGAGTTGACAAATCCACAATATGATAGGAGATAGATTGTCGTAGATATATGGCAACACCACCACCTGCACCCCGTTCACGATCATTCCTTATTAAATCATAATTGGGAAGTAAGTAAGAGGTTGAAGGGAGACATGGCTTAAGCCATGACTCGGAAATGAGGATTGCATGAACATTCTTACAGTCAAAGTTGGTCAGCATCTCTGGGAAATGGGCCGGAATACTCTGGGCATTTATGTGGACTACATTGAAATTCTCAGGTACATCAGAAAAGTGAGACTCTAAAGTTTCAGATAATGACGGTACGCTAACAAAGCTAAAGTTATGACTACTAGCCGACTTAAAACTTTCTGTATCACTGTCTTTGTCTGTACATGACATAATAAAAATAAATATAAAATATATACCTATTTACAAAATAGCAATCAATATATATGTATATATAATTTACGAAAGTTAAAAATATATTAAACTTTGTTAGGTTATTATAAATAATCAATGTACGCGTGTGTACGTACACTCGAATATGATTGAAAATAAAAATAAATAAAAATAAATTGTCCATCTGCCGGCTGCGTTACATATTTAAGAGAATAAAATATATACACTTATCAGATTTACATCTTTTTAGATCAAAAAAAAAATATTAATATAAGAATATAAATCTTATATTGCCTCATTACCAGTCATCAATAGCGATAACAAACAAGAACTAATAAATTATAAATAGAGAGAATATATACAACTAAAGAAAAATATGTCAATTTATACATTAACAAGTTTCAAGTGGTAGATTTCTGAACGCCACGCGTTATGACTAGAGAAATGTCATACTGACAACTTGACAAGGATACATGAGAATAAACACAACACAAGATTAATATTAATTTATTGTAAGGTGTTTAGAACTTTAGAGATCGATAACTGAGGTATATCGAAAAGTTGAGTTATTAAAGTGACATGGAAGTAATTGCATTTAATACACTGACTGTGCGTTCAGTAAAAGAGTTATCGAACACAACAGATAAAAGTATGACTGCGTATGATGACTGGAATGTTGCAACAAAAGATAAGAAAAGAAATAGGGGATGTTATTTTTTGTTTGCTCCTCGTCTTAATCTAGTGCTTTGTTTTTCGGCTGGAATCTCCTTAGGTTGGTCGGGAACAAGTCGAATTAGTTCACCTAAAGATCCCACTCGATGTCGTGCTCCTTTTGCGTCAAGGACATAGACGTTGCCTTCACGAGTCCAGCACTTGGAAACACCACATTTCTCCCGAGCAGCCATGAAAAGTTTATGCCTAGCACGAGTCACGAACTCGGAAAGGGTAACACCAGTCCCCTTAAGCTTGGTTTTTGTAAACCATATCTTATCTCGGACGGCTACAGACTGGAATTTCACTAGAATTGGCCGAGGTTTATCAGTGCCAGTGGCCCTCCCCAGTCTGTGGCACCGGCGGATATCAGTGGTCATAAACTCAGAGATCCCAAGTTTATCCTTGATTGCACCCACCACTGTCTTTGAAGTATCCTCGGACTTGTCATCAGGAATGCCATGAATCAACAGCATTTTTCTACGGCTACGCATCTCAATGTTGTCCACTGTCCTAGTTAGGAAATCAATTTGAAGTCGAAAGGTAGAAATAGTGTCCATTACAAGTGTTTTGAATACTGTAAAATCAGCCGTGATTGTGCTTATACTTGGAGAGTTACCTGGGTTGTTGGCATTCCTCTGCAGCTCAGCCTCGAAGTTAGCCATTCTTTCTTCTATTCCAGACATAACTGCAGAAAAGGATTCCTTCAAACCATCCATATTCAAAGATGATTGCTTCTATGAAATGTATTAATTTGTAGTGTATTACAGTTGTGGATATTTATGAGAGGAGATAACACACAGCTGGTAGGTGGCTTATGTTGACATATGTAAATTCATATATATATGGTTGTAAATTAAAGTTAAACTATATAAATTTTAAATAAATTTGAGAGATCAATTATAATATGTGTGCACAGTGAGAACTACCCACAAATATATATATATAAATATAGTATTGTTGTGAGTTGTCAAACGTGTTTCACATTTAAATACCTACTTGAATTACTTAATGTTGTCTATACATCCATCATTACAGACTTAAATAGTACAACATCTAGCCTCCTCGAATATCACGGCACGGTACACAGACGGGTTGGTACTCAGGTATACATATAATTTGTTTCAAGTTTACCTTTTCGTTGTAGAGATGTTATTCTGGCTAGTTTAGTCCTGTCACCTCTTAGGACAGTCATGGGATGAATACAGTTGTGGTGATGACACGGATCTATATGTATACATTGTACACAGATTTAGGTAAATTTGTTCCCCGCAAAGGGATAAGCCCCCTTTTTAACCCATCTGCCCCAGAACTATTACAGGTATATCTTTCGGTTGTATCCGTACTAATATGTACCTACTCTATTATAAATTCAACTTATAAGCCTATTATGGACACTAAAGGACACTTTGGGACATTGAGAAACAGAATGTAAAACTATGAATTAGTTTGAGCATATTACCGTTAATTGCCTGTAAATCGTATTAACGATTATCAGAATGATTTTAATATTAGGTAATATATCGTAATAGGCATCATAAATACTATATACCTACATATTAATATGTAAGAAGAACGATTACATTCCCAGGAAAGGGTTGAATCGATTGACGTTAGGCAGACGATTATGTCAGAAAAAAATAAAACCACAACAACGGAAAGAAATGAAGGAGTTTAAGAAAGAAGATGTCATGTAATCCACGTGAATGGATGATGAAATTCAATCCCATGACCTCAGATAAATTTAGGTGATATTGAGGATGTGTAAACCTGTTGTCTGGTTACAGTCTGACTTGGTCTAGTCCAGGAAGGTTTCCAACGTCTCGTCTGTGTGTGAGGTATCCCGAAGTTCTTTTTATATCTAAATATTTCTGTCTCCATCACACCACCTACCACTACCATATCTTAAAGAGAGGCCTCCTCCACTAGAGAGAGAACTTCAAATTTAAATAAAGGATCATCCACTTCATGCGGCTAAGTTCAGAAACATCCGACCAGGCCGCCATCATATGGGTCGCCATGCTGCATTGCTATGCGGATGGTGACCTATACTCCTGGACTCTACTCATGCTTTCCACGAGAGTCTTAAATATATAAGAAAAAAATATATAAAGATAGAATGTGACATTATGGCACCGAACCGCGATCCTTTTTGAAGTTCATTAAGTATTATTTGAAATACAAATGGTTGTATAACGGTGACTGGTATTGTAAGTCGATATTATCGATTTAATGTATGAATGCGATACAGCTTATCGCACTATCACTGCTATCATGGAGACATAAATAGACATTGTTGTACTGCTGATCGTTCATTGGCGGAAGTCACCCAAATTATTTGACAATCGTCTTTTTTTAGTCACCTTGAAAATTGTGTGTTTTGCAACAAATAACAACCAAGTAATGATTGAATAAGTTAATCCTCTGTGCGAATGTTTTTTGGTTTGTATCTTTATACTTAGGTACCTATCTTATTTTTTTTAATAACACAGGTGACCTGTAAAGATAAAGAATATGTTTAATCTAAGTTATCGTCACTGTACTACCATCCCTACTAATGTTATAAATGCGAACGTAACTTCTGTTTGTTACGTTTTCACGCCTAAACCGCTGAATCGATTTTGATGAATTTTACTCTAGAGAGAGATGGAACCTCGAGAAAAGATCATAGGCTACTTTTTACCTTGATAACCGACATACACGCAGGCGGAGCCGCGGGCAAAAGCACACGTAAAGAGTAGCCCGTGAATCCAAGGTTCTCCGTGACAAATTGCATTAAAATTGGTTTAGCTCTGTAACCGTAACAGATCGACAGACAGAAACAGACCGTGTTACTTTCGGATAGATGATAAAGTTAATGTGAATTTGAAATGAACAAACATTGCTGTTATCACAGTGGATTGGTGTGCATATTGTGTTATCTAGGTAAGTTTATTTGATGATTCACGTGCGGATTCGCAATAGACCAGCTGACCTAAAAATACATCCTGCTGATATGATCTGAAATTATTTTGTACAATCATACTTTTCTAGATTATTTAAAAAGAAAATATCCGTACTTGTTTAGTATAAGATATAATACTTGCTATTTATTACCGGGTATGAGTAATGACGCATGCTTCTATTAAAAGTCATAAGTGATACTTTTTAGGGTTCCGTAGTTCATGACTCGGAAACCTTATAGATTCGCCATATCCGTCCGTCCGTTCATCCTCGGCTTACCGCCAAAACGGTTGGTGCTAGAAATATGAAACTTTGCATGAATATGTGTTGTAATTACGTTGACAAAGTGCTACACTAAGATTTAAAAAAAAATGCTTTTATTTGGGGTACCTCCCCTACACGGATAGTGGGGATGGTTATTTTTCTTGCGTCTACCCCGACGTGTGGGGAATCATTAGATAGGTCTTTTAAAAACATTGCGAGGTTGCTAAAATAATTTTTTGAATTATGTATCCGTTTGCGAGTTTATCAACTCTAAAGCGCGTTTAAAAAAAAAAAACAGGGCGTCGCCTTTAAAAGCCAAACAAACGGCTGCCTCAAAAAATCTGCAAGAATTCATGATAGTACTCAATCCATATATTGAACTTTCAAGGAAAACCATAGCAGTTTTGATAACTTTATTATTTCAGGGTCTAATTTGTTAAAAACACCGTCTTGGAAAACTACAAAAATAAAGAAATAATAATTGGACACGATTTGGAGTCCACGTGCCGTTGTGGATGCCTACGGAATCTTATTCTATGCGTGACCTGTCACGCAATTGGCCTATTTTTTTAGATTTGATTCACCTGTCAGAGTTTGAAGGGAAAGGGTTAATGATTGTTCAACAAATCAAAAAGCAGTTTACGAATAGTACTATTAAACAGTAAAATTGTGGGTATGTTATACAACAGTTTATAGAATGCTTTGCTTGGAAATGTGTTTTAAATAGGTATTACCATTATACGAATTTTAACACTTATAAACACAGTAAGTACCTAAAGTGTGTGCTTAAAACAAGTATCTGAAAATGAAAACAGCATTGAGCTGTATCAGATCGTCGGGTCAGACGCAAGGTCGCTACTTTCACGAACGCACACGAATGAGGTGAAAAAAAAAAGAATAAATTTGGAAATTATAAACTTGTAAATAGTATTCATAAATGTAAAGGGTAAATTATTTTCCTCGAGTGTGTACGAGTATTTCGAGGATGCCCGCTTGTTTTTGGACATGACGGGTTTTTTTTTTCTTTTTAAGATTGCAACGTCTGCTAAAAGGTTGCTTTAGCGTTTCATTTTTTTTATGACATACGTTAAAGATGCGAACATATCACCTGATGTTAAAAATCCTATACCACCGCACATGTATACCTGAGGATACCAGAACTCCAAATGCGTTGTCGCCCTTCGGGTGACTTTCGGGTTTTCGAACTTCGGTAACCACTCAGTACAAGTATAGTATAGAGGTACACATTTTCTTTGAAGCTTTCGACCACTGCGAGCGAGTGGGCCGGTTTGTGACGACACGATGTTCTAACCCATAAATACAACAATGACTATAACTAAATAGTAACTTGAGACAGAAGGCAGATGCATCTCAATTGGCTGACATAGTGTGGGTCACGATGCTCCATTGTCTTCAGTTAGAATGAGGATGGCAACTGCTACCCTTAAATTGTACTAATGCTCAGGGCCGTAGCTAGGGGAGGGCATTATGGGGCAATGCCCTACCTTAAAATCAGAATGCCCTACCTTAAAAATAGCAAAAACTAAGATATTTTTTATAATTGAATTATTTGTAGTTTGAGATAAAAAAAATGTAGGGACAGGTCTCAAAACTTTTCTGAACATACCACAGTTTGTATATTCATTTCATATTAAAATAATTCTTTGCTCTGTATATGGCATTTGAAGTGGTGTATTTACAATATCTGTGTAGCAGACGGTATTCCCCGTCCCATAGAATGCAATATGGGCTACATTACAATCTATGGGAAGGGGAATCGTCTTTTAAAATAAAACTAGCGTACATGTTTTGCGTACAAGTGCACGCGTGTCATTTTTCATATATTTATTTCAATGTAAATTTTTGTGTCGTTTGCATATATTTTTTCACTTTGGACCGAGCGACGTTACGAAAAAAAAGAACAAAATCAATTGATCTGAACGAAGTTATTCGCATTTTTAGGGTTCCGTAGCAAAATAGCAAAAAACTGAACCCTTATAGATTCGTCATGTCTGTCTGTCCGTCCGTATTTCACAGCCACTTTTTTCCGAAACTATAAGAACTATACTGTTGAAACTTGATAATGTATTTTGTTAAACGCATTAAGATTTTCACACAAAAATAGAAAAAAAAACAATACATTAAAACTGAATCTCCAAAAAAGTTTTTATCATCAAACTCATACGTGTTGGGTATCTATGGATAGGTCTTCAGAAATGATAATGGGTTTCTAATATTTTTTTTCGAAACTGAATAGTTTGCGCGAGAGATACTTCCAAAGTGGAAAAATGTGTGTCCCGCCCCCCCTGTAACTTCTAAAATAAGATAGTGATAAAACTAAAAAAAATATATGTTGTACATTACCATGCAAATTACCAACGAAAATTGGTTTGAACTAGATCTAGTAAGTTGTTTTTTTTTATTACGTCACAAATCGTAAACTGCAATTTACCTTTCATACAATCAATACACCATTATAAAATCACCGATCCGAGTTACAACGAACTACAAGAACTTTTATATGATGTTATTTGCTGATACGGAACCCTTCATGGGCGAGTCCGACTCGCACTTGGCCGCTTTTTGGTCTTATCTATTTACTCGTATCACTCCACCCAACAATTATTTATTACCTCACTCTCACTTTCAAAACCCATATTGACACTCCGAGAGTGTAGGTACATTCCTGACGGATCCGGGAGTCAATTATCCTCTCAAGGAGCTTCATGGTGTGAGACATCACTTTTATACCACGGTAGTTGCCACACTCCTGTACCGATCCCTTGCCTTTGAAGACTGGAGTGATGATACTCAGTCTCCATTGCCTTGGTATCTCGCCGTTGAGGAGTGCACGGTTAAAGATATTGGTTAGGATGCTAACACCATGGATACCCAGCGCCTTACAGGTCTCGATGGGCACTCCATCGGCTCCGACAGCTTTACGACTCGTCATGCAGCGAAGAGCAGCCTGGACTTCTGCAGGCGTTATCGGTGGCACTAGCCCCTGATTTGGAGGGAGATCCGGTAGCTGCACCACTTTATGCTGCTTGTTAAACAGCTCGTGGACGCTGAAGCTCGTGAACATAAAGACGCCATCTTTCGTTCACCGCAAGCTCTTCATGTAACAGGTTGCCCTCAGGATCTTTGACACAGCGACACTTGGAAACATCCTGTGCCGCTTTGATTCTGGAACGCGCCAACTTATAAATGAGTTTTTGACCCACAGATGATTCCAACTTATCATATACCGGTTGTAAGTGGTCACGTCTGGCTCTGGGTACAGCTCTCTTCGTGGCACGCTTTGTAGCTTTGTACGCATTGTGGTCTTCGGGAGATCTGCATGCTTACCATTTTTTAAGGAGGGTTTTCTTGACTTTAGTCTCCCTCTGGACTGTGTCGTTCCACCACCAAGTATCCCTGTCACATTTGCGTCCGTCCTTAGACACGCCCAGCACCGCTGTCGCTGAATCAAGAATAGCTGCCTGAATATTGTCCCAACTGTCTTGAACCAATTTGCTCTCAGCTCCAGCGTACTTGTCATTGAAGGTCGAGGCGAACTTTTGAGACGTGACTTCGTCAAGCCGCCACCACCTGATCCGGCGCTGGCAGCGTTCTACTTGTTTGTCTTTAGGCTTCACACAGAGGTCCATGACAAGGATACGGTGTTGTGCAGTGAGTGTGTCCCTTCGGGTATGACTTTGCAGTTGGCCACTTTGTTAATAGTGTGTCTTCTCGTGAGCAGGAAATCGATTTGAGTAGCTTGCCTCCCACTTTTGTAGGTGATAAGGTGTTCCGGTTTCTTTTTGAAGAACGTGTCCCCAAGGCAAGATCGGTAGCCGCACATGTTCGTAAAATGTCTTCACCCTCTTTGTTGCGAATGCCATAACTGAAACCACCATGAACACGCTTAAACTCCTCACAATCCTCACCCACATGCCCATTTAGATCACCACCCGTAACGATACCTTGCTACTAAGGAATGCCGCGAAGAACCTCCTCGAGTTGGCTCCAGAACGACATCTTTTCGGTTTCGCTACAACCTGCCTGTGGCACGTAAGTACTTCTCAGATGGGTAATAATTCCATCGATAAGCACCCTAACGACCATAAGACGGTCGCTACATGACCTCTAAAATGCCAGTCTGAAGCCACCCGGCAGGCACCACGGCCACTCCGTTCTCTCCACCAGGTGCCCCTGTGTATATCAGTTGGTAGCCATTCCCAATGAACCGGGATCTACTGCCCTTCCACCGAGTCTCCTGCAGGAACGCTACGGCTACCCTCCGCCTGGAGAGTACATCGGCTAATTTCCTAGCACGACCGGTTAAGGTGCCAATGTTCCAGGTGGCAAAGCGGAGCTTACGTGTTACAAGTGTTGGGCGTAACTTCTTTAACCTGCCCTGGATCCGGTAGCCCTCTTTCACTTGCCATAGGAGTTTTTCGGCGGCGCCCTATCCGTGGCACTAACACATCTGTTGATCCATGCTCATGTTCTACTAGAGAAATTATTTGTCTACGAAGAGCTATTGAATGTACATCACTGACCTAGAGGTCAGTGATATACGTGGTGCTTGATTTAGGAGCCCGAGCTTCGGAGCACATTTATTTTATTTTATTTTAACTTAATGCACATGTAGCACAAAGGCGGACTTAATGCTATGTGGAATTCTCTGCCAGTCAACCTTCAGGTGATGTAGGAATATGATGTGGTAGGTGCAGGCTTAGGATATAAAACCAACTATTTTAATTTATGCAAATTTAATAGTTGTAAGTAGTATACACAAATTTACTGTTAAATATTAGGGTATATAAACATACGTATATATACATACACACATAAATCCACATATACACAGGCATACATAGACATACATATATAAATAAATGTAATTATATATATTACGTATATAAATACTCAGTCGGGTATTATCGTTGTGATCGTTCTGCCAATTCATTCCGGAGTAAATCACGTACTTTCATTTTGAATGTGAGGCGGTTTGTGGACATCCTGATTTCAGTAGGTTGCGTATTCTGACTGCACAAAGAAGGAAGAATTGATGAAATTAGAGGTGTGAGGGGTGTAAAGGAGAAGCAGATTGTTCGTTGACCGAAGGTTTCGGTAATGGTTTGAGCATAAGAGACGAAAGTGAGGTACGAGGTACTCAGGTAACGATGGGGAGTAGAGGAAAAAAAAAGAGAAGTGAGTGCACACAAACTGCGGCACTGTTGAATTGGTAGCCATTGCAGCTGGGAACGTAAAGTAGACACATAATCATATTTGAGAATTGAAACGAAAACGAATGGAATGCAGTTATTGAGAAGGGGTTTATTAAGGAGGTCGGTAGGTCAAAATAACACACATCACAATAATCGATCAAGGGATTTATTAGGGACTGCATAAGCATAGCCTTGGTTTTAGAGGGAAGGAAAGTTATAAGACGGTATAAAGCGCGAAGACACGAAGTAACTTTCTGGCTGACATATGTCACTTGTAGGCACAAGTGACACATGCCAATCAAGTGTAGAGTCCATATATAGCCGCAAGTTTTTTACTACTGCACTCAGAGCTATCTTCTGGTTGTTGTAGACAACTGGAGGAATGACTGCCATATCCGACCTACTTAGCATTTGTTTTCTTAATGGCATATGATATGTCATATGCCATTGAGAAAATGAACATTGGACTTGGTCAACACATCCTCAACACTTGACTACGTCAATTATGGTATTTCTTTTACTTCCGCCCTACCTGTAACCAATGCTGCCCTACCTCAAATTCGACTCTAGCTACGGCCCTGCTAATGCTTCCCATCAGGCAGAGTAGAGCCATTTTGGCAACCTTAAATATAAAACTGTGTCAAGTGCGTGTCAGGACACCCATAGAATAAGGTTTCGTAGTCACCCATAATGGTAGGTTGATTTAAAATCGTGTCCAATAGACAATTGTTATGTTATCATATTATTTATTTATTTTTGTACGAAGTTTTCCAAGCGAGTGCATTTTACAAGTTAGGCTCCTATAACTCCTTAAATAAATAAAGTTATAAAAACCGCTACTTATAGTTTTCCTTGAAAATTCAATATATTGGCTACTATCATTAATTTTATTTTGATTTTTTGAGCTAGCATTTTAGAGGGGGGGGGGGATTTTTTTACAAAAAAATGCGCTTTAAAGTTGAATAACTCGCAAACCTTTACCTAAATCGAAAAATGGTTTTAGCAAGCTTGCAATATTTTTAAAATGCCTATCTCATGATACCCCATACGATGGGATAGACGTGAGATAAACAAAAATAATCATCCCCACTTCATGCAAAGTTTCGTCTTTTTAGCACCAACCGTTAGGGCGGAAGGTCCAGGACGGACGGACGGACATGACGATTCCATAAGGGTCCGAGTCATGATCACTACGGAACCCTAAAAAAACATATGATTTCATAAATAAGTATAATAGTGTTAGTGCTGTATATACTTTGATATGCATTTAGTAAAATACTGTTCAGTTCAAATTATTGATTATACAGTTTACAGTTGATTTTTTTTTAATTTAACGCCTGCCAAGGTGACTGGGGTCAAGTGGGGGTCGCCATACTCAGTGCAAATGCAAGCAGTATGGCGAACCACATTATGGCGGCCTAGTGAGATGCTTTTTCATGCTTAAAGGACCCGGGATCATAGTATGAAGGAAAAACATGAGCTGGTAGTGATATAGATACATTGATAGCTATAAAATTTAAGATGATTTACCTAAAATGACTGTGTGTTTAGCTATAATGACTATGCGTTTTTTGTATAATGTTAAAAGGACGTGTGTATAGATTTTTTCCTTGTAATAATATTCTCAGAATCGTTTTAAGTTCGTTGACATGTTTGTTCTACCATAGATTGTAATTTAAACTACTCACATTATTATCTTGTTCGATTTTTATTATCATGTCAGTGTATTCAAATATCTTTCAACTTCCTCAATCGATCTTCATCGCCTTGTGTATCAGAAGTCACCGACTGAACAACTACATACACATGTAAAACATACTGCACATAACATTACAACTACCTACCTATCTAGTAATATTAACCAATGAATACCAAGAGAAAAATAACAATATTGTCTTGTCATCCTAACCAGGGATGTTAAGGAGCTCCGTAACCGTAACCGAAACTATCGGATATTCGAAATAAAAATATATCCATAACCGTATCCGTTTCTCAAGTTTCAAATAGTTTTAGATAATTTCATATTAGGACGGTGTCTAAATAAAACGATATCTTTCGACAGTTTTGTAAGTTAATGTAGATTCTGCAAAATGTAAACAGAGTGTTTAAAACTTTTCCCGAAAATGGCACTACTTCACTGAAAATATCTTAAATCAAAATTATTACACACTAGGGGGCGTCCATAAATTACGTGAGGTGTTTTTTAGAATTTTCTGTCCCTCCCTCCCCCCCTGGTGAGATGTCATGAGATTTTATTCAAGCCCCTCCCCCATCCCCTAATCTCACGCGAGATTTTTTTAAATGTGGGTTTCTTACGATTTATTGTAAAAAGAAAAAAAAATAGTTCGGGTTTTATTTACGACTATTTAAGACTAGTAATCAATATTGCTGAGAGTTTAATTATAAGTGCAATAAAAATTTAACAATAGAATACTTAAATCGTAACTACTGTGATTAAAAAAGAATATCTACTTTAATTCAGTCCATGAAGAATCATGCGCGGTCTCAAGAGAGACTATTAGAACCAACATGTCCATATGATTTTCAGTAAAATCATCTGCTCCTTCAACTTCGTTCTGATCTAGCCACTCTAAGCCGTTGGCGCTTGCGCACAGTAACTCATTAGCTCGTCTTGTGACAATCCGTGACGGTCGCACTTTGCTTTGCACTTTGATTAAATTTAGCTATTTGTTATGAAACAAATATGGTGATTTGACTGTCAGTAGATATATAACGTCGAAGTATGAATGAAATTACTTTCTTTCGAAAGAATTAGTAAATGATCTTAATTGTATTACGATTACGCTTAAGATTAAATCTTAAGCATGTACAATCTGAATTAAATGGACCAAAATAGTATATATTTCTGTTTTTTTCAAGTAGAAAAAAATTGCGTGATATTTGCCGAGACCCCCCCTCTCTCCAACGTAAGATTAGATGAGAATTGACTGGACCCCCTCCCCCCTTACACATCTCACGTAATTTATGGACGCTCCCCTATTTATGTTTATGTTTTACTTCAATTTGATATCTGTAATCGAAACTATCCGAAACTTACGGATAATCCGAAATAATTAGATATCCGTGACCGTATCCGAAACCGATATAATTTTATTCTTATATCCATATCCGTATCCAGATCCGAAATATCATATCCATAACATCCCTAATCCTAACTATAACACTTTGATTCTACTCATGCTTTCCATCAGGCGGTCACTAAATATTTAAAAAAAGTCGGCTCCAAATACAAATTCTATGCCGAAGAACTGTCGTGCTGCAGCGATTGGGATTGGAAAGTGATGCAAACCAGCACCCTAGCCAAACCACGTTTTTCTATTCTAGTCTGTGATTGGCTAATATTTTGTTTTGATCACGTGACTGAGTTATATTGGCCAATGGAACAAGAGAATAGAATAGAAATATTTTTTCGTTTTCTTTTGCAACTTTCTTGGCTAGCCGGGCAGGTGATAAAACACTAGCGAGTCACAACAGCTATGTACTCTTGGTGTATATAGACTTGTTTCCAAAAACTGTTGATCGTCGACATGTTCAAACAGGTTTGAACAGATAAACCAGTCCAAGACGCAGATGTCTTTAAAGTACCGGTAGATTTTTGCGAACTTTTTTTACATGAACTTCGTGTCCATGGTAATTGGGTATTTAAGTTTCATCTGTTTACACTTTATTTATTAATTAGCTGAGCGGTGTTCAACGTGGTTATTGTTGTATATTGCGAGTATGTGTCTTAAATAAATAAGCCTATGTTACTCCTTGTATTATCAGCTTTACACCAGTCAAAATCCTGACAAATTCGGTCCAGCCCCTCCAGAGATTTGACTGCATATGCATACATACAAACACCTATTTTATTTATTTCTATTGATTTAAGTACTGTCGTTAATATCATTAATATTAGATTCTTACATTGAATAATAGAGTATACTATATTTAGTATTTTATTATTGAATTATATTATAAATTTGATTTAGTCAAATAGGCAAGATATTGAAAAAAACACGATAGTCTCAAAATACTTCGTTTATATTTATTGACTGCCTTGTTGGTCTAGTAGTTAGTGTTTGTATGTGACTGTTGATCAAGAGGTCTCGGGCTCGATTCCCAGGTCGGAGCAAATGTTTATGTGATCCGCAAATATATGTTTCGGAGTTTGGGTGTTTCCTATGTATTTATTTACAAAAAAAAATGTTTATGTATTAATATCAGTTGTTTAGTACCTATAATACAAGCTCTGCTTAATTTGGGACTAGATGACTTTGTGTGTAAGATGTCCGAAATATTTATAATAATTTATAATATTAAGTACAATGTTATAAATTGTAGAGTATTTTATGAAGTTTTCTCTTTTTATTTACTAAAGTGTAAGTTTGTCTGACGGCCAGATAATTTAACCAAATTCCTCAGTATATTAGGATCCACTGTTGGAAGTTCGTGCTGAAATCAACGTACCTTTACATTCCGTAATTCAAATGAACAGTTTTTTAACTAAATGCATATCAAAATCTATATAATACTGACACCGAAATTCATCCAAATCGGTTCAGCGCACAGAAATGAAAATATTTATTTGTTCTGTGGTTCAGTGGTTCGTCGGTCAGCAGTCGTGAAAGCGAGACAGGCAGAGCTACATTCGAATTTATAATATTAGGTATATTATAGTTTAAAGAGGTAAATTTTCTGAGTTTGTGATTTAGTAAGATATTGACGATCTCTGGATCTACTGAACCGAATTAGAAAACTATTTTTAACCGACTTCAAAAAAAAAGGTTGTTTTTTTTTTTGCATTGGAATGGGCGTAGCTTACAGGTGGTCCCATCGTCACCATATCGAGATCTGATGATGGGATCCCAAGGAAATCGAGGGAACTCCTCAAATATCATAGGCACAATTGTCGCGATTTGGGTACTCGGAACAGTTTTCATTGAAGTCGGTTCCTTTTTGTTAAAATTATGTTGTATAAGTAGAAAGTCACATTATTCGTGAGTCTTATTAGCTATCTATTATCCGATAACTAGATACATACACGCTGATGTTTCTTAGAATTTGACCTGGTTAAATTCGCTTAGTGTAATGTCTAGCATGCAAATTGCAAATTTCCTAAATAACCAAACAAAAATAACATTTGAAATGTTCGTTCCAAGTCAATGCCTGCAATTGAGGTCTTGACCTAGAAATCCTAAAAACATAAACCCAAAGTATTTGCATTTTACAAAAATATAATACAACATTTTGTAACTTATATCATTATCTTAATACACTCAACATATTTGTGTGAAATGTCCACGTGATTACTTACTAAAAATACTATATGTACCTATGTATTGGTGTTTTCATGACTATGCAATATGGTGCAATACCAGCGTAATATTGTTTCTATCACTTAGAATAGAAGATTATGTGGTTAATGATCCAAACCCACTTGTACACTATTTAATCGGATTACGGGCGCTAAATAACAAGTTAAACTTGTATTCACACAACGAATATCACTTAAATTCCAAAGGCCGACAAAAATATTTAATTTTGCTCAAATTGCTATTCCGAAGTCGATAAAAAAGGTTTGCGCGATGCAGATAAGTGAGACAACGCCATCTATCGAGTGGCAGGATAAACGTTGTATATCTTAGACACTACTGTGTTGTTCTCTTTTTTACCGGGAGGGGGGGTGTAGTAATATCACGTGTATTTTTTTTATGTTAGTCAACATGCAACCTTTCTACTCTACTGAACGTAATTAAAAATTACGTAATTAATAGACGGCCCCTAATATTAGTATGGATTACAATTGATACTAATATCCGTACTAATATTAAAATTTTGTAAGTAACTCTGTCTGTTACACTTTCCTGACTGTAAACGGCTGTACCGATTTGGATGAAATTAACAATGTAGAACCTTTGATTGTTGAATAAGGACATATGCTATTACATATTTTCAAATGGCTACAGGCAGAGCCTCGGGCTTAAGCTAGTTCATCAAAATACACGCACATCGAAGTTCAAGTTCAAGTTCAAGTTCAAAATTCTTTATTCACTTAGGATGCAATACATCTCTTGTGACAGGTCAAGATTCTACATGTACATTTATGCCATGTTCGCAAACAATAGGTAGAGCCGGAGAAAAGAACATGGCAATAAAAACTCGCGGCCACTCCTTTCAAATCGCCAATGTTTACATAGTTTTAATGTTTATAAACCTGATATGGGGGTAAGGTGCTGCCACTAATATACTATACACCATGTTAGAGGACTGATGCAAATTATAGTGATTAAAAATTAGAACATAAGCTAATTTAAAAAAAAAAAAAACAACAGCCTCAGTGGGTACAACATAGTAGGAGCATCTACTTACAACAAAGGTAAAAACTATATGTGCTCAAATATTGGCCAAATTACTGGTAACGAAAGATTAAATATAAAATATTAATTCTATGATCAAAAGAAAGAGAAGAATGCCCTTTATTCGTCACGTAGAATCTTTACTTACAAAAGTAAAATCATGCTCATAAACAGTGTGATAACAACATTCACATGAGTAGAATAAACTGACAAGGAGCAAGCAGTCAAATCCATTTTTCTTTATCATTTAAAAATTCGTCAACTGTATAATAACCTCTACGTATAAGATAAGTTTTGACTACATTTTTAAACTTTTCCACTGATAGACTCATAACACTAGCTGGTAACCTATTAAAAAATCGCACGGAAAGACCCATAAATGAATTATGCGTTTTATGTAGCCTATGATATTGACCTACTAATTTATGCTTATGTCTCGAGTTCGTAAAATTATTTAAAATATTAATGAGGAGTACTTTAATTTTTTATATTCCCCACATGGCCCAGTGTTGTCATTTAATGTTAATCTTATCAATTTTTCACTTCAATTCACTAATGGAATTCTCGTTATCGTTAGTAATCCATTAAATTGATGAATATTACACCACTCGAAAATAGTTTTCACACTTTGTAGGGTAGTCGAACAGTTCCCGTCCTATAATCATAGTGTCCCTAGGCCCTTACCTTTATGAGTGATGTGATAATTAAATAAAAACTCCGTAATGTAGGGTACACTAATAATATAAATATGATTAGGTAAATAAAATTATTTAGAAATGTTGATATAAAACTAGTATATTTTTGAGAGTTATAGACCGCCTGTCGCTGGTTCTGATCATGATTCGATGATTCCGTCCAATTACTGGGTAGGACGTTTAAGTAAAGAGAGAATCAGTTAATTGCAGAGTATTAATAACTATTTATTATAAATTATAGTGGAAGTAGTAATAGTAGTACATGTACATTAAATTTTTAATGTTTTGTTCCAGAAATCACTTGGACTCGACGCCGGGTTTTCAGCGCCTCTTGCGGGAGAAGAAAGAAGCGATTGATCACTTTGATCATGGCTCTCCAGGTGAGTGCCGGACTGTGTTCTATTACATACCCCGTACCATACCCATACCACCGCCCAAACGGTTGATGCTAGAAGCTAGAAAGATCCCCCCCCCCCCCTCTAAAACTTAAACGACATGCTCAAAAATTCTGAAAAATTCATGATGGTCGACCATATATTGAATTTTAAAGGAAAACTATAGCGGTTAAGACAGCTATTTTATTTCAGGAGTTGTTATAGGGGTCTCACTTGTATAATGTACTCACTTAGAAAACTGCGTACAACAATCAAGAAATAATTAGCAAATATAACAATTATATATGGGACACGATTTTAAAACGACATACCATTATGGGCGGGTACGGAACCCTATTCTATGCGTGGTTTGACATGCACTTGGCCGATTTTTATTTATTTGTATAGCTACGGAGTGTCACTACCCCTATTCATATGAGTGTCCTAAGAGTCGACCAAATAATGTAGGAACAATAGCAGTGCTCAAAGAAAAACTGGACACGAATACAATCTGCCAGGGTGGTATAGATGGTCTCTTTATTTTTAAAGAAAGACCTACATCTAGCATTGTACTGTTAAATGTTGTTGTTTAATTAATAAAAATACAATAACAGTTATGGCCCATTCGTTTAAAATAACTTTTAGCAGTTAAATAAACTATTAGTCAATTCATTTATTTGTAATACCGTTAATTGCCACATGTGTAATATTCTTATTATTTATTTAGGGTATTAAAACGCCTCGTCACGTTGCCGTCCCTCATCGCTAGTGTTGACTTGGCCTTTACTTGTTTGAATAAAGTAATACACAATTCCAATACAATAACAAATGTAAAAGAGCCTAGTGCGACTAAAGTCAACCGCGTTCGACATTGTGATGATTGAAGTTTTTAATGGACCAATCGAATCGCCGAACGCGATCACCGTGACGATTGACTTTATATGTTATAGACTCACACTAGGCCCTCTCTTATGAGATATTCATATATGTAACAGCAGAGAATGAAAATTGAATCTGCTATCTAATAGTGGCTATAGGCCTTATCAAAGAAGTTTTAGATTACTATATCACGCTGGTCAGACGGGTTGGCATATGGTTACCTTGAAGTTTTCTTCTCCTTTAGGAGTGGTGAATGTGAACTATTAAATTTAGTGAAATTCACGCGGTTAGAATATGCAAAGGCATTAATACAACGACGTCAATACCCTATCTTAAAATCTGCACTATCTAGGTCCTTCTAGGTATTTGTCTGTTTAAAAATGTAGACTCAACAACTGCCAATGAACTTAGTTGTTTAATTTTAAACAGAATTCGCGGTAGATCTATTCACAGTATCAACTGACACTTAACTATTTCCAATGAAATTCGTAGTGTTATAATTAGTGGAATTCGTGGTACATTCGGTTAATTTTACAGTCTAGACTAACATTGATTTCTTCCTAAGTTTACTTGCGAACATAATACATCGTCAGTATATCTTAGAGAGTAGTATATTGGCAAAGAAATTAAACATAATGTTGTAGTACGCGATCTGTTTCTCATATAGACTCAATCTATTACTGATTGCGTGTGTAATCTTAAACGGGTAAAGTAGAGGCGTATTATAATTATCAATTGTTTCCTGCTCTTTTCGGAGTACCTGAGTTACCGGAGGTTCAACCCTACTTCCCACTACACTTGAGATAGGCGACTCTTTAGTTTCTGGTGTCCAAACATGTCATAAATCACTATATGTCAGGAGAACCTACTTTACTCTTGCTTGTCAATGTTTATGAGGCTGACGCCCGTTTTACCTACTTTACAAACCGTCTCCTTATTAGGTTCCCCTTGTCCTTCCCCTTAATCCTATGGGCTATGTTTAACGACATAGCCCATAGGATTAGCAAGCTAAAGTGGTATTGGGCTGGCCATATTAGCCGCAGAACTGACAACCGTTGGGGTGAACGGATTCTTGAGTAGAGACCGCGTCTCGGCAAACGTAGTGTCGAACACTTTCACAGACCAGGTGGAGTTATGATTCGCGCAAGACGGCCGGCAGGAGCTGGATGCAAGAAGCTGAGTGTCGAATCATGTAATTGGAGAGGCCTATGTCCAATAGTGGACTTCGATAGGCTGATGATGATGACTAAGGGCTATCTAACTATCGCTAATTGGCTCCTTAAATTTAACAGAAGTTGGTGGAAACGAATATTAATCAAATAATGTCTTTCCTAAAATACAAATTTCTTCAATTTTTTTCAGTAAACGACCGTCTAAAGAAGAGAGCCAGCTTAAAAATTATCCGCAACAGAGCAAGAGACAGCAAACTGGACATGACCCACGACGCCAGAGCTGATTCCCTTCCATCACCGAACCCAATACCGGCGGTACCAACTTTAGTAAGTAAAGTGATTTCATCCGTCTGCCTATGCTCTACTCCTAAGATTCATAGCGTAATGTTACATATATACTCTACCTAATCTTTCCATTTTGAAGGGAATATTGCAAATATGGCTTAGGCGGTTCACACACTGTTCCGCGCTCCGTCGCCTTTCGCGGAGTGGCAGATTTTAATATTGTATGCAAGTACATCGATAAGTATAGAAAACACGCCAGGTCCAACACACTGTAAACGCGCCACGGCGCGTGAGCGCGTCCCGCTAGCAGCCAGGCGCCGACGCGCGGGGCGGGCCGCAGCAGTAAACACACTGCGCTCCGCAGTATCGCGCTTGTTTTCGTTATTTAAGGACTTGTTGACGATGGATCTGGACATGGATAGATTTATATACAAAATTGAACACGCCCAGCAATTTGGGATATGAAATGCAAAAAATACAGACGACGATGACCACGACGACCAAATGGAAATTAACCTTTAGTATGGTGCCCAAAGCCGTCAGGCGCAGAGGCGCGGTAAAATCTGCTCGAAGAGGCAGATCTGGTCCTCGTAGTGGCCAGTGTGTGAATCGCCTTAAGAAATTATCGTATTTTACAAATTTTTGTTCATTTTTTTCACGATAAAAATTAGCCTTCGTGTTGATCAAGACTGTCAGTACAAAATGCCAGTGCAAAAATTTATCAAAATTGGTGTAGTTTTGTCAACCACTCAAACAAAAACCTACGCCTTTACAATATTAGAGTAATACTAGCTATGGCCCGCGGCTCCGCCCGCGTAAATGTATTTCATTTAAATCGGTGCAGTGGTTTTTGAGTATGCCGCGAACAAACATACAGACGCGGCGAAGAACTTAATTTTATAATGTGTACCTAGTGATATTATTTTCTTTTGGTTTCTTGCAGGTCGAATCATGCAATCGCTTCATGTCCCTAACCTCCCGACCCAAGAACCGGGATAACAACTGCCCTGCCTATGCTGAGAAGACGGTCCTCGGTGAGGCCATTATCGAAGAGCGGTGGAAATGTGAGGACGATGAGGAGCTGCCTCCGAGCAGAGTCAGCTTCCATAAGACTTTCAGTTTACTCATCAATATGGGGAATATTGAGAAGGGATGTAAACGAGCGGTGAGTACCCTCTTCGTATTCTTGTTTTGTTGTTCTAGCCTGCATGTAAGACGCATGTGTGCTGTGACCAGAATGGCTGAGGTGAAGAATGGAAGCCTGAAAGGAGCACCAATGACATAGTCCAGTTATAGTTTCATTTAACCTATTCTCTTATCCTCAGATAAGTCGCGAAGAGCAGGTGTGGCAAAACGAGCTAAAAGACTTAATATGGCTGGAGCTGCAAGCCAAGCTAGCTGGCAGGACCCTCGCCCAGCAGGACGCGTTCCTATTTGCGCAGCGGGACATTGTACCCACCATCATTAATAATATATTTGAATACAAGTACGTATTATCAGTTATCATCATAATTTTCATCATTGTTCATCATTTCATCATTTGTTTCGGAGTCTGGGTGTTTTTCTATGTATAATATGTACACACATCAAAAGTGTCTAGGGATCAAGCATTTTTATGCGGATTTCTTGAGATTGAGATGTGGCTTTGTAATAAATTTATGATTTTATAAATTTATATGGATCCTTTTTGGTGCATTTCATAATTTGAATCAGGAACTGTCAATCAAATTCGAGTAAAAGATGAAAATCAGCTGCCAATATTTTCCCTATAAAAACATACAACGCATTGAAGAAATTATTAGTGCTACTGTTTCCCTACTACTGATTAAAACCAACGTTATTATGGAGCGGCGACGTCATTTAAGCAGGGAAGAAATGCTCAGAGCCGTGGGAATGATAGAAGCTGGTTCCCGGCAACGTACTGTGGCTTTAGCTCTGAATACAAGTCAGAGTGTTATCAGTCGACTTTGGACACGTTACCGAAGCACTGGTACCGTGGCTGAGCGCCATGGAGGACGGTATCGCTGCACCACACGGAGACAAGACCGATACATTCAAATCTTAACTCGAAGAGCTCCAACAATAACCGCCATGATGTTAGCCGTGAGGCTTCATCACTCTTCAGGGAACTTAATTAGCGACCAAACAGTCAGAAACCGCTTGCATGAAGTGTACCTTCATTCCCGAAGACCGCTACGGGTACCACCTATAGCAATGCACAATCGTAGGATTCGATATCAATGGGCTCTTGAACACAGAAATTGGGCAGAAGAACAATGGCGTTTCGTGTGCTTTTCTGATGAGTCTCGTTTTGGTATGAGACCGGATACAAGACGTATACGACACTGGAGAACCCCTGGACGCCAACAGCGATTAAAATCCTGCCAGGAAGTCCATCCTTATAGTGGTGGAACCATCATGGTATGGGCGGGTATTTGGATCGGCGGAAGAACTGAGTTGATTTGGATCATAGGCAACCTCAACGCTCAAATTTATGCTGAGACGATTGTATCAGACGTCATCGTTCCTCTACAAGTGCAAATCGGTCCCTTATTTCAGTTAATGCATGATAATGCACGACCGCACACCGCAAGAGTTGTAAGACAGACTCTCGCCGCAGCTAACATCAATGTCCTGCCCTGGCCTGCTCAGTCGCCAGACTTGAACCCGATTGAGCATGCATGGGATATGCTACAGAGAAGAGCTCTGCCGAATATGGAGGGTATCCAGTCGCAAGAAGACCTTTTTTTGTTGTTGCAACGAACATGGGCGGCCATTCCACAGCGTGATTTGGATGAACTCATTTTGAGTATGCCAAACCGATGTTCTTGTGTTGTTAGTGTTCGCGGTAGAAACACGGATTATTAATTGTTTAAGTTACCTAATAAAATTTTAAAGAAAACTGTTATTTCAGTCTTTTTTTCGAACTTTAATGTTAGTGGTTCAAATGTCAAAAATCCCTTTATTAGGAAAATGGCAAATTTCTTTACTAATGCAAAGGTGACTTGGTTTATCGTTACTGTGACAAACGAAAACACTTTATTTGATGAATCCTTAAAGAAATTTTTAATTAATATCAATCAGGAGAAAAGTTATTGCAAAAATATATGTTGATCCCTAGACACTTTTGATGTGTGTATGTATTTACAAAAAAAAAAGTTGGTTTATGTATTTATATCAGTTGTTTAGTACCCTTAATACAAGCTCTGCTTAGTTTGTGACTAGATGATGTTGTGTGTAGGTGTCCGGAATATTTATTTATTGTAACTCATTTCTCAACCTAATGCCCAGTATGATGATTTGCAAATTGAAATAAGATAATATTTGTTATGTTAATAAATAAATGATAAAGACGACTCTATTAATATCTCCCGAGTCAGAATGAACCTGGCAGTTTAGGATAAAGTGGCAAGGAAATTAGAAATTACATACAAACACTGGAATTCTGGCGCAGTCATCAACAACCCATAACGTCCCACTGTTGGTCTCCGGTCTCCACTAACGAGAGGGTTAAGTCCATACACCACGCTGACCGTTGTCGGGTTGGGGACTGGCAAGACACGATGTATGCAACGTAATCTTACCGTTGGATGTTTTTAAGCCTCCAAAAGACTTCTAACGGAGCTTCGCGACTGTTATCTCATGATAACAACAGGGACCGACTGCTTAGCGTGACCTCCGATCACACCGTAACATACCACAAAAGGTCACCCATCTAGGTACGGTGATGGGGTGCAGTCGGCTAAAAATATTTATTAAAGCTACCATTGCATTGCAAATTGCAAACTAAGATAAAAGTAACCGTTCTCAAATAAACCTAAATATTAACAAGATATTGCCACTATTTTTATTACACACTTTATATTGGCTTCACCTGTATGTTTGTTTGTTTGTAACCGACTCCTTTTTGACCCACTTTAAACGGCCAGATTTCGTTCAAACTTTATAGATTTATGGAAGACCGATGACAATACACTAATTTGAAAAAAAGACTAAAAAATCTAATAAAAATGTTGAAACAAATTAGTATTTTTTTGTCTAGAAAATAAATAATAGTTTTAAAAAACTAACTAAACACGATTTTAAACTAAAACGTTGAAAGTTAAAAACGTGTTTGGTTAGTTTTTTAAAACTTTTTTTTTAAATATTTCTCACCGTCTGTTCCGCATAATCTCCACTCCGGTCGATCTTGTCTGAATAGCGGATAGGCTACTTTTAATCTTAGGAAAAGTTATCAGCAAGATCGACGCAAGCCAAGTCGTGGGGAACGCTAGTTAATTACTAAAATAAATTTTACAGATTTGTGAATACTAACCCGTGTGGTCGGCAGCTCCATCGTGATCCTCAAGATAACAGTTTAGACCCATCTCAGGATACGGGGAAACCTAGACCAGGTATGGAGAAATTACTTAAAACTTACTTACGATATTTTTATGGTATAGGAGACAAACAGATCACCTGGTGGAAAGTGACCACCGCTGTTTACAAATCAAGAGAATCCAGGACCACCTGATTTCAGAACGAACCTGGTGGCTTGACTACCCTCATGTAGATGGCCAACCTAAAGTGCCAGCATTCGTAATGTCGTATTTCGCTAGCGACAGCGAGACTGGAGGCCCAGAAAAAGAATAAACGCGAAAGCAATATTTGTTGATTTATTTATTTATTTCAAGGAACACAAACAATGTATAGTAAAAAATATCTTAATACCTAGTTTTATAATGCTTGAATCCAGTACATACATAAATAATATGTGTCTACAGCTTTATAAATTATTAACATAAATATTTTGGACATCTGATCTTCTTCTTCTTAGCCTTATTCCCAATATTATTTGGGGTCGGCTACTAGTTCAACCGGTTTTACCTGAATATCAGTTTTTCCACGGAGCGACTGGCATCGGACCTTCGCAGCCCTAGGGGAGAACTGAAATTCGAAGGTTGAACTAGTTGTCAGTATATTTGAGGGCACTGACTTCTCAATAACGATTGCCATAGATGTTCATGACAACCGGGACCGACGGCTTAACGGTCTAGTGGTTAGCGTATGCGGCTACTGATTAAAAGGTCTCGGGTTCGATTCCCGGGTTGGACCAAATATTTGTGTGAAGAAAGTATGTTTATGTATTTATATCAGTTGTCTAGTATTCATAATACAAGCTCTGCTTAGTTTGGGACTAGATGTCGTTGTGTGTAAGATGTCGTTAATGTTATTATTGTTCTCCACAGACGATATCATGATATACGGATGTCTGTCGTTCGAGTGCCAGTTGTGTTCGGACGCGATCGGCAAGGCGATGCGCGAGGTGGGAGCCCTCCTGGACTCGTTCTACAACGCCGTGTCCCTCTACCCTTCCAGCAGGAACATGACGGTGGAACACCCTCAGATCGCCACTGCAGCATTTAATGATAGGATCAAGGTATGTATTTTATGCTGATCAAGTTTGTGCTATGTTTAATGTATAAATATCATCATCATCATCAGCGTATCGCAGTCCACTGCTGGACATAGACCTTTCCAATTGCACGCCACTTAGTTCGATCCTCGGCTACTCGCATACAGCTCCTGCCAGCCGTCTTGCGCAAATCATCACTTCACCTGTAATAATAGTATAATTATATCAGACTGAATTTTTGAATTTTTGAGACGGGACAGTAAGGGCAGGTACCTTAACCGTTATAGTTACAGGAAAACGCTATTAGAAGACTATCCATAATTTTTTAAGAAATTCTGAACTGCATTTATAGATTAAGGAAAAAATGTACAGTCAGCAAGAAAATGGTCAATTTAAACAAAATTTTTTTTTGATGCCAATCGATCTAGTTTCTTATAAGGATCAAAAGTCTCTATTGGACCGAGTGAGGTTTGAGTACTAGAAATGTCACAAATCGCAAAAAACTTTTCCCATACATTTGTACGGAAATAAATCATTTTAAAATGTATTTTATCTTTTTTTTTTATTCTTTAAGCGTATTTAGTAAATTAAAAGAACACGGAATTTGCATTGGTGTGGTACACGAATAAGTTTCAACTGCGACAAGTATCGAGTGGTAATGGTGGAATTTTATGAAGGTACTCTTAATTCTGCCGTGTATAACGACGTCAGAGTTAGATAATCTCCAAAACCAGTTGGATGAATGGCTCCTGTCAGAAGCTCAAAAGATGTCGTTTTATTTAGACTCCGCTTTTATACGAAATTATCCGAAACCTGTGAAACGTATACGTTTACGGATATATTGTTATTTCGGATATCTATCGGATATCGGTTACGGAGCTACATAACATCTCTGATGATTTTGTAAATACATACATATTATACATAGAAAAAACCTAGACTCCGAAACAAATATTTGTGGATTACACAAATATTTAGTCCGACCCGGGAATCGAACCCGAGACCTCTTGATCAGTAGCCGCATACGCTAACCACTAGACCAATAAGGCAGTCAATGCTATAGTTACCCTCTCATGAGAGGGGACCCTTGCCCAGCGGTGGGACGTTTTTGATTGTTGTTGTATAGCTCATTGATATTATAATACTCTGATTTTTTTCTTTATTTCCAATAGGCGATGTGTCTATGGTACAACATAACCCTACACATGCGGATGAAGTTAGTGATGGTGCGTCGGATGATGCGGTCCATTCGTCTCAAGCAACAACGCGTGCAACAGAGGACTTCGATGGATTCTAGCTTTAGCAGGTATGTCTTACCTTGAACGTTTGTTAAAAAAATCTGAACATATCAATATCTGGAGTACCTTATATGAGACTATCATCTATTAAAATAAATAAAATCGATAAAATTTACTGCATGGTTAGCGTAGGGGATTAAGCGGCTGGACGGGACGGGTTTTCCCTCCACCCGCGCTATGTGGCCAGCCGCGAGGGGGCGGCGTCGGTGTGTGCCGGACGCCGCCTAAGAGAGGGTCGTCGAACCGAGACGGTGCCCGCATCAGGAGCGGGCAGGCGCTGGGGTAGTCCAGAAGGAGATCTGACCCTGGACTTCTCCTCCTCCTAAACGAAGAAGCGCGGAGAGGGCACACTGTGTGGTTTTAGTCGTTTCAAGTCCGACACACCACCCCGCCGTAACCCCCGGTGGGGTGACGGTCCTTGATGATGTGTCGTGCTTTCAAATCCTACGTGGGACTCGTAAATTGTTGTTCTGAGTCTGTGTTTTTTGTGACCGTTTCATGAACGTTCGTAGAGTCCCCAGCGACAGGATTTATATTCCTAATGCGAGAGTTGTCTTTTTTTAAAATAAAAAGGGAGTAAAATAGGCTATCAAAGTTACACATCAGAATAACACGTAGGCGAAACCGCGACCTAAAGCTAGTTAAATGCATATGATAGTATACACGGTACTTAAATCAAAACACAATATTTAACATCTTGTCTGTTCCGGCTCATCTCTGGAACTACTGAACATTGTACCAACAGTTGTACCGATAACAGGATTTTCACTTTAATATAATTATAGGAAAATAGCTGATATAAGTAGTCATGTATGCGTTTATAAACCAGTTTTGTAATACCTATAACTTTGACAACAAAAACCGCAAATAACACCCCGGAACTCGACTAGTTCATAACATTAATATTATTGTCTTCTCTTAACCAGACAATCTTCAGAATCATCACGGCCTTGCCAAGTCCGATTCAACGTCCCGAACAACCCATCTGACTCCAGCGGCAGCGACCACTCAGTGCAAGGTGAGATCAAAGAAGAATCACCCGATGACGTCAAAGAAGATGAAGAAGGATCAGAGAGTGAGAATAAAGAAGAAGAATCTGAGAAAGATTCGGAAAAAGATGAAATAGACTGCAATATGAACAGCTGCAATTCTTGTTTAAGTAAGTTGATTTTATTTGTGTGTTTGGCATATATTCTTTAGTTAATATTACTGACCTTGACTGTCTCGGTGGAGCAATGGCCGCGTAAGCAACTGCTGAGCTTGAGATCTTGGGTTCGATTTCCGGGTCACGGTCACGTTAAACACTCAGTCCTGGTTGTTATCATAGGATAACAGTCGTGAAGCATAGTTGGAGGCCTTCGGGCGGTTTAAAAACTTCCAACGACAAGATTTCGTGGCCACAACGTTGTCTTGCCAGTCCCCTGCCTGCACTCGACCAGGGTTTGGACGTATAGCCTTAACCCTCTCCTGAGAGGAGATACGAGCCCATTATTGGTTACAGTTGGACATTATTAGTTACTGAAGACTGTGCTTTAACAGTGCTAAATTTTAATTCGGATTCTTATAAATAGGTGTATAAAGTTTTTGTTTCACCTATTAATACAATAGAAAATGTTAATATATAGACATCATGACAGCACGGTTGGCCTGGTGGATTATGCGGTCGCCTCGCCGCTTCATACTTCGCCAAGTGTCGTGGATTCAAATCCCACGTAGAAAGACACTTTGTGTGATTCACAAATAGTTTTTCTGAGTCTGGGTGTTCTTTGTATCCGTTTCATGTATGTTTGTAAAGTTCCCCGCGACACAGCATGTATATTCCTAATGCGGGTGTTGTCTATTTAAAAAAAACATGCCAAGGTCTTTTTTCTAAGGAGAGGTTAATATTTCTTTTCGGCTTTTTCTAGTCCACTGCTATAGTAGACTAGAAAAAGCCGTTGGTGATTTATAGTGGTCGCCCAGTGGCCATTTGACTATGTATCATTTATTTTTTGTTTTTCTTAAGCTTTTATCTCTTACCAACAATAACCGAAGGTAATCATCGACGTTCGATTCCCGAGTCAGACCAAATATTTGTATGCTCCACAAATATATGTATTTATTAATTATAAAAATAAAGCACGTTTATGTATTTATATCAGTTGTCTAGTACCCATAATACAAGCTCTGCCTAGTTTGGGGACTAGATGACGTTGTGTGTAAGATGTCCGAAATATTTATTTATTTAATATTGTTTTCCCACAGACGTGAACGGTCTGAGCACGCCCGAGATAGTGATCTCGGAGAAGTACGGCACGCAGGACTCGTCGGAGAGCGGCTACACGTCGGCGAGCGAGATGGCGCCCGCCACCGACGCCTTCGAGCTGGGCGCGCTCGCTGAACTCACGCACATGCGCCTGCTCAACAAGTGCCAGGTCTCCATGTACCGGTCAGTGCACTCTCTCTCTCTATCTCTCTCTCGCGAGATGGCGCCCGCCACCGACGCCTTCGAGCTGGGCGCGCTCGCTGAACTCACGCACATGCGCCTGCTCAACAAGTGCCAGGTCTCCATGCACCGGTCAGTGCACTCTCTCTCTCTATCTCTCTCTCGCGAGATGGCGCCCGCCACCGACGCCTTCGAGCTGGGCGCGCTCGCTGAGCTCACGCACATGCGCCTGCTCAACAAGTGCCAGGTCTCCATGTACCGGTCAGTGCCCCCCCCTCTCTCTGCTCTCAATGCCCTACTTTCACTATCCTGTTCTCTGTTTAACCTCAGAATAAGCCACTTTATCTTTGACTTGCTGTATGTGTCATTGGTCCGTGTGGTGACGGATTAAGAATACAGAGTGTCACCACCCCTATTCATCCCGCGGGTGTCGTAAAAGGCCACTAAGGGATAAACTACGCAAGACAACATCAATGCAAAGAGAAGGAAAACTTGAAACCAACCCTATACCAATCCGTCTGGCCAGCGTGGTATAGTAGGCCAATACCTCCTTTTCAAGGAGAGGCCTATGTCCAGCAGTGGACTGTTGAAGGCTGTTGTTGATGACGATGATGTGTCATTGGGGCCGTCCATTAATCACGCGACCTTTTTTTTGGCATATTTATTTTTGATTTGATTCTCGGGTCGTAGATATTTGAATGACCTGCAAATACTTGTTTTAGAGTTTAGATGCTTTCTATATACAATAAAATTATTAGTAAATCTAGCTGCTACCCGCCCTGCTTAGTTTATTGCTAAATGGCGATGACTTTGTGTGTCAGATACTCCAAATATTTATTTATTATATATCTGTATAAAATAATTGTATGTTACAGAGAATACCATCGGGAGACGCTCAAAACTCAGGGTGTGAGGCGTTGTATGATGTTCATCTCCAAGATGAGGGCCTATGTGCTGGACAAGGTGTATCTCACGCTGGAGAAACCTGATGTAAGTATTGATTATCAACTACCCTTAATAGTCCACTGATGGACAAATGCCTGTCCTCAAAAAGTGGTTTTGTTCTACCATATCAAGCTGGGCAGACAGGTTTATCTAATGGTTGTTTCAAATTTTCCTTTTCCTGTCTTTGTATGTATATATCATTAAAAAAAAATCGACTAAGTGTGTGTCAGGCCACGCACAGGAAAGAGTTCCTCAGTCACCCATAATGGTACGTGGATTTAAAATGGTATCCAATAATATATGTTTTTTTAGCTGTTATATGTTATAAAGTGCCTTTTAAAGTGGAATTTCTCACAAACGGATACCTAAATTAAAACAATCGTCTTAGAAACCCTTTATTGTTTTTAAAAGGTTTTGACTGCACGGTTGGCCTAGTGGCTTAAGCGGTCGCCACGCCGCTTCCTACTACGCCAAGTGTCGTGGGTTCAAATCCCACGTAGGACAACACTTTGTGTGATTCACAATTTGTTGTTCTGAGTCTGGGTGTTCTTTGTGTCCGTTTCATGTATGTTTGTAAAGTCCCCCGCGACACAGGAATTTATATTCCTAATGCGGGAGTTGTCTTTTTAAAAAAAAAAAAAAAGACCTATTTAATGATACCCCACAGGATGGGGTAGACGCGAGAAAAAAAACATCTTCACTTTACGTGTAGGGGAAATATAAAATGTATAAATTGTTTTGTAGCACTTTGTCGACGTAATTACAACACATATTCGTGCAAAGTTTAATATTTCTAGCACTTACTGTTTGGGCGATAAGTTGAGGACGGACGGACGGACCTGGCGAATCTATAAGGGTTCCGAGTCATAAACGGGTTCGGAACCCTAAAAAGAGACATGAATTTATTAATATACATTTCTTTTCCATAGATAATTGATTCAGAAACTCTCATCGAAGAAGATGGAGAGGAAGTATTCGAAGATACGCGGTATGATAATAAAAAACCAGATGAGCATGATGAAGACGCCATGAGGACCTATGAGCTGAGACGGTAAGAGAATCAATATATCATCACCATCCATTGTTTCCCTCCCAGTTTTCCAATTTTAAATAGTAGACCTGTTGAAATGAAATGATTTTTTCCACATTAAATAGGGAACATTTAAATGTGTTTTCAGATAGTCTATTTAGCTACTGAATATTTGTGTGTGTGTGTGTGTTTGATTTTACATAAAAAATAAATAAAATAGAAATGATCTTTGATGAAATGAATATTTACAAATTTTTAAAGTTTACAATTTATTTTGATCAAATTGTGAAGTAAATTAAAATTTCTTGGTCACAACGCAAAATTTTAATGTTGATAATCATCAAAGAATAATTTGTTGTTTCGACATAAATTATCCCGCTGGACGGCCATTCCTCCTAATTTTGGGGAAGAGCTTCTATTGAGTTGCAGCTATCCACGAGCAGATTTAATTATTCACCGTATTTCCGCCATAATAATAAAGCTTTCATTTTCCAAACAAGAAAAAATGTTAAAATCCTAAAGGAATTTGAAATCGAATCGCAAAAATTTGTTTGTTAGACAGATACGATGAATCGACATTTCAAAAGATTATTCGATTAATCGAATACCGATTTGATTAGGAACCAAATATCATATGTTTTATTCCCATAGCATACTGCCCTGTCCCGATGTGAACTTATGTGACTAACCTCCCATGTCTATAGATATGGTTGCTGGTCTGAAGAGTGTATTTCCATGCGTTTGCCGTCATACCGATCCCACTTCCTACTGATCAGTAGCATTTGCATGGAGGCCGTGCATGACTACCTGTCCTTCAGGCTGGAAGCCACCCCTGAGCATCCGAGCTGTCTTACTGTTAAACAGGTAATATATACATTTATGTAATCTTACACGAATCATCATCATCATTACATCAACAGCCTTCAACAGTCCTGAATAGTTAAAGGACTACAAAGAACATTGATACGGTTTATCGCATATTTAATTAGTGTAATTTGTTAATACAATTCTTGCGGTGGAGTGACGTGACAATGACAGCTCTATAAAGACAATTGGAAATAGTTCTTATTAGATGGCACTGCTCACGCTATTCGTTCTACTTTACTATAACAAGTCCACTACTGGACATTGGATTCTTCTTATAAAGGAGGTATTGGCCCTCTATACCACGCTGACCAGACGGGTTGGTTTCAAGATCCGCGAGGGGGCGGCGTCGGTGTGTGCCGGACGCCGCCTAAGAGAGGGTCGTCGTACAGAGACGGTGCCCGCATCAGGAGCGGGCAGGCGCTGGAGAAGTTCAGAAGGAAATCCCACCCTGGTCTTCTCCCCCTCCTAAACGGAGAAGCGCGGAGAGGGCACACTGTGTGTTTTTTAGTCGGTTCAAGTCCGACGCACCACCCCGCCGTAACACCCGGTGGGGTGACGGTCCATGATGATTTTTCGCACATTAAAAAAAAGAAAAAAAAGAAAAGGGTTTTTTTCAAGTTTTCCTTCTCTTTGCATTGATGTTGTCTTGCATGGTTTACCCCTTAGTCGCCTCTTACGACACCCGCGGGATGAATAGGAGTGGTGACACTCTGTATTCTTAATCCGTCACCACACGGATGTTTACACAAATACGTGTAATAAAATGAAATGTATGTTTGTAATTAACAACCTTCTACTGAATGCATAATGAAACTATAATTTTTGTCTGTCTGTTCTGGTTAATTTGAGCTATGTCTGCCAAGTGCTAGGTTTATAATAGTAAAAGTATAAGTTAAGAAAAAAGGTTTTTTAATTATGAAATATTTATGTGATTTTGTAATTTATCATCATTTATATGTCATGTTGTATGTATTTGATTAAAAATATAAGTATGATCACAAGTTTGGTAAATATATCACAGTTTATGTGTAATTTGGGGCCAATGTCATAAAATGTTTACTTTTATAATATTTTAATACTGGCAAACTCAAGATGAATAGGGTGGTAACAGTCCTTATTCTTAATCCGTCACCACGTGGATAGAAGGACCATATGGATAAGATGAGCTAACTTGTGTGGTGTGCAGTTGATCCACGAGCTGCGTGAGGGTCTGGACATCGCGTCGGAGATGCGTGCGGACTTCTCTCGCCACGTGCGAGCTGCGCTGGGTGGGCGAGTGGTCGGGCCTGACTCCGCCAAGGACCTCGCACTCGTCGCGCAGACTTTCGACACCACTGTTGAGACGATGCTGAAGGTAAGAATACTGCAAAAGAGATAAATTCACTTGATAGTCATTTTGTTGCTATTGTCTGGTAATGGTAATATTAAGATTTGTTTGTATGTAGGTAGTGCGAGATATATTGATTTGAAGGATATATATTAAAAAAATATCCAGTCTGTTATAAATATTTAAATTATCAAAAAAATGAATTTGAGTATATTATTAGAAAAGTTGAGCTAATAAGCTTTTATTTTGACACATTATTGAACAAGTACCAAATTCTTTCGATTTAAAGTAACTTGTATTTAAATATTAAATCTAATCTCCACTTACATGCATGTCCAAAAAAATAAAGTAAATAAAAACACGTCCAGCTCATTGGTAGCTTCACCGGCTATACATATTTCTCTAATCTTTCCCAGCAAAGAACGACGAGGAAAGATATTCATCATCATCAACAGTTTTAAATAATCCACTGATGGACAACCTCTCCTCAGAAAGAGGACAGGCAAATCTGAAAACCCCATGTTTTGTTTCAATCGCATTATTCTAAAAAAATGTAATTGTTTGTCTTGTCTGCTGCAGCAATACCTGTCGTACTTGACGACGATGTCGGAGACGGAGCTGATGACCCGCGCCAGGCTGCAGGCCGAGTGGGCGTTCACAGCGCAACTCGCCAAGCGCATCAAGTGCGCTGCAGTATTAGCACCCGTCACATTCTCGTAAGTTTACTGTGGTTAGTAGTAATGGCAAGGTATATCAGTAGGTTTGTTATTAGGTAATTTAGTATTTTAAAGTATGATAGAAAGTGTAGCCAAATACTAGAAACAATTTATACTTCTTATCAATTTCAACTAGTACGATTAGAATAATTGTATTTTAAATTAAAAAATGATTCCTATATTAATAATACGATTTTCTTCATATGTATATATGTATATAGTACAAGTTATTAAATTTAGCCAACATCAAATTTGTGTGAATATTAAAATATAATTTTGATCGTAGCTTTCAATACTGTGAAGCATAAGTTTTTTCCTATTAAACTTAGCAAAAGTAAATTAGGAATGTAAATAGATGCTTTAGTTTTAAACTTTTATGGTCAGTAACATTTAAATATAAATCTGCGGGATTGCTACCATGTACCTTATTGTTTGTGAGTATCCGATATTTCGGCGCTGTTGCAAGCGCCGTGATCACGGAGTAACTGAAGATCTTGTGGGTGGGATGTTATTGGCAGACATATCGGTCTACCCTCTTTCGAAGTCTTTTACTACTACCCCCGGTACCACTGTTTACCAACTCACTATTCACTCGCAACTGTTCTCGACACACAACACTAACAGTATCTGATCGCGAAACTATGTTTTGTTGATTACGCCGGTTTTTGCACATTCGAATCACTGGATTCCAGACATTTGACAATTTAAACCCATCTTCACGATTGAAATTTTTGTATTTCGTAATTTCAATCGCTTCCCTGACCAATCTGGGTATGTAGTGGCGTTCTGTCGTAATTATTTGTGGCTGATGAAACTCAATCCAGTGATTTGGGCCCGAGTCAATCAAATGTTTCGCGATTGCCGATTTCTGTATGTCATTGTTTTTGACCGCTTTTATGTGTTCGTTCATTCGGCACGCGATGGTACGTTTAGTTTGGCCGATATATGAACTCCCACAGCTGCAGTCAATCTTGTAGACACCAGGCTTCTCCAAGGGGAAACTGTCTTTTGGGGATCGGAGACATTGTGCCACTTTTCTGAATGGAGTGAAGACAGTTTTGAGTGAAAACTTATTAAGTACATTTGAGATCTTGTCTGTCACTCCTTTTATATATGGCAGAAATGCTGGTTGTCTGTCCACCCTGTCCCTTCTCTGGTGACTGACTTTGTGTCTAGGTGGGAACTTCACCCTATGTCCATTGTTCCGTAGGACGCACCGAACATGCTCGAGCTCTTGGTTTAGGTGTTGTTCGTCACACAACTCATATGCACGATTTGTCAATGAGGTAAGCACAGAATCAATGTGTCTAGGGTGATGATGAGAGCCTGCATTGAGATAGCGGTCAGTATGAGTTGATTTTCTGAAGACAGAGTGGCTCAGTGAACCGTCGCTCCGCACACCGATTTTTACGTCAAAAAACGCCAGGCTTCTGTCTTCCTCTATCTCGTAAGTGAAGTTAATCTTCGGATGGATGCTATTTAAATTTGTCAGATGGGACTCCACATCATACCTGTTTCCTCTCAACACACAGAATACGTCGTCAACATACCTTCTCCACAATTTAATCTCGGTGGGTGCAATGGCGAGTGCCCTTTCTTCAAAAAACTCCATCCAAATGTTTGCAACCACTGGAGCTACGGGACTGCCCATGGCTACTCCATCTATTTGAAGATAGTATTGGCCCCGGTATATGAAGAAGTTTGTTGATAAACAATGATGCAGCAGTGTGACATATTCCATCGGGATGTTATTAGCTTGTAACTTCACCTTAATCACTTCCAGACAATCTGCAACTGGTACATTTGTAAAGAGTGATTCTACGTCAAAACTAACCATCAACTCATTTACGTCAACCTTATGTTGGTGCAAGATATCAATGAGGTGACGAGAGTCCTTGACAAAGGTCGACGTCCGGCCCACTAATGGCTGCAATACCCTTGCTACGTGCTTTGCTAGTTCGTATGTAGGTGAGCCTATCTGGTTCACAATTGGTCTTAAGGGCATATTCTGCTTGTGTATTTTGGGCAAACCATACAGCTTCGGGGGTTGGGCGCTTCTGGGGCGCAATAAATACTTGGACGTATCTTCATCTAGGGCGTCTGCGCATTGTTTTATAAGTGAGCGAGTGCTTCTGTCCGTTCTCGACGTCGGGTTGTAATTTACCTTCTTATATGTATTTAATAAGGTACACACAAACAATAAGGTACATGGTAGCAATCCCGCAGATTTATATTTAGATGCTTTAGATAGTCTTAATTTGGTCATACCTATACATTATAGTAAAAACTACATTCTATTGACGTAAATATACAAGAAGTAACACGTATTTAATGTGGAGTGCCACAAGGCAGTGACTTTGGTCCTTGTTTTAGATGAACATAACCAACCTCTCTATCGATTAAAATTGTATTTATTCCTATAAAATATATTTTTTTTGAAAATCGTTCATTCATCACATCAATTAATTTTGTTAGAACATAATATTAAAACTGATGATTTTTTTTTTTAGAAATATCACATGCAATCAACTAAGTAGACTATTGAAGCAGTTCGAACAAATGAACGATTATGACAACGAACCTTCCGATAGGTAAGAATATTACGTATATATGATAATTTTCTTTTAAGTTTTATTCCACTGTCTTAAATTCACAAAATAACTGTTTTTAGACTTTCGCGACTTAACATAGTTTATTGTTGTATAGCGGAATGTATTAACGATAGACATTTAATTTTAAAAGATTCTACGATAACTTCTATCCCGACGTTTCGAATGTCTCGTGTTCCTTTGTATACTGGTCTGACCCCAGTGATGCCTTTGTGATACTTAACTCATATCTTTCTGTGTGAGTGAGCTATATCGCGAGTAAGTATCGTTGTACAACAAAAAAACATGTATATATATGTGTAAAACTAAGCCTAAAAACACTGGTTTGTTTTTTTTCTAACCATTGCGAATTAAAAACTATGTTGGAAAAGAGTGTCCATGAAGTTTCTTGTCTGTTCTTCTCCATAGGATCTACGAATTGGAACAGACAATTAGCTTCACGACTGACTACTGACTGACTACTTGACGTTTCAAAAGTGCCGTTGTTTTGGTTTATGATTTGATTGATTTAAGTATATATTTTATATGTACATAGGCAGTCGGTATACGCAGTGTGTCGTGCGGCGCAGTGCACGTACGCGCGCTCGCGCGACATCGCCCTGCACGCGGCGCAGTGGGCGCGCGCTCTGGCCGCCCGGCTCGCCCGCGCCCCGCCTCCCGCCTACATGAGCGAGCGGGGACAAATCTTCGTGAGTATTGCATATATATCGGACATCGTACACCCAACCTCATCTAATCCCACACTAAACACAGAGCTTGTATTATGGGTACACGCTGGCGGTCTGCCCCGCATGGGCGACGCAGCGCCGGGCTCTCACTGCAGTCATCGGAGAGGATCTCTCGCTGCCGTCCGTCGTTCGTTCCATGGCCGGTAGCGAGAGCTCACTTACCGCGGTCGCAACCTTCTGCGAGCACGTAATCACGAGGAGGCGGCGGAGAAGGTCCGGGAGGACGACATCCATTCGGACCTGATTCGCCACCGGCGAACCGGGCGACGGAGGTGCGAACATCTGCGCCTCATGCCGCCTTGAGTGTGGCCGCGGGTGGACAGGACGGGTTTCCCTCCACCCGCATTATGTGGCCAGCCGCGAGGGGGCAGCTTCGGTTTGTGCCGGACGCCGCCTAAGAGAGGGTCGTCGAACTGAGACGGTGACCGTATCAGGAGCGGGCACGCGCTGGGGGAGTCCAGAAGAAGATCTGACCCTGGACTTCTCCTTCTCCTTCTCCTAAACGGAGAAGCGCGGAGAGGGCACACTGTGTGGTTTTTAGTCGGTTCAAGTCCGACACACCACCCCGCCGTAACCCCCGGTGGGGTGACGGTCCATGATGATTTTCCACACATAAAAAAAAATTGGTACCAGACAACTGATATCAATACATAAATATTTTTTTTTTTGTAAATACATACACATTATTCATAGAAAACACCCAGACTCCGAAACAATTATTTCGTATTGGATCACACAAATATTTGGTCCTAGCCGGGAATAGAACCTGAGACGTCCTTATCATCAGCCGTATATGCTAGCCACTATACTAACAAGGCAGTCAAGAATTGCATCTTTTTTTCTGACTGCCTGCCTCGATGGCACAGTGGTAGCATAAGTGACTGCTGTGCTTGTGCTCTCAAATTCGATTCCCGGGTTGGACCAAATATTTGTGTGATCTACAAATATTTGTTTCGGAGTCTGGGTGTTTGCTATGTATAATATGTATGTATGTATTTACAAAAAAAAATGTTTATGTATTTATATCCGTTGTTTAGTATCCATAATGCAAGCTCTGCTTAGTTTGGGACTAGATGGCGTTGTGTGTAAGATGTCCGAAATATTTATTTATGTACAATAAATGTATGTATTTATAAAAAAAAAAACACTCAATCCTGCTTTCACAGCACAAGTTCTGCTTGTTTGAAAAAATATTGTGTATTAGATATCCGAAGTATTTATTAATTTATTTTCAATCGTCTCAAGATTATTTAAAGCTCCTATTATTACAAACTCATTTTTTCCCAACAGAACGGTCTCATGGCTATTCGGGATTGCATCCTGAAGCACATTATGTTCATCCTAGAGCGAAGTAAGTCTACTGCTATTCTATTCGAGGACACCAGGGACGAGACCGTCACCACCAGAGTCAGGGAACTCCTGCTGCAAATATACAAGCTTGGATTTGAGGTGGGTACCTATTATAATGAAAAGATAGAGGTTCACGTTTTAGTTTTTTGTATCTGTGGTACAGCTGGAAGCAATTGCTGGTCTTGAAATTAAAGCTCAAATTTATTTAATTTTTAACCAACTTTTGTCGGCGTTTCCGGTTCAGTTATTTCTGTAAATAGTACCTACCCTTTGTCCTTTTTCAAAGAATCAAGGGATTTCCATTGTAAGTTTCATCCAAATCCGTTTAGCGGTTTAGCCGTGACAGCGTAACAGATAAAGAGACAAAATTACTTTCAACAAAATACAACAAATACAAACTACAAAGTGCACTAAAATGACGATTATTGCACTATTTTGTTGCACAGTATTATAGTATCAAGATGTACCTTCATCACGTCACTGGACTGCCCTTATCTACCATGTCTTCATTCACACCTTCACCCCACCTTCAACACTTGTAATGTACACATCTAAACTGTACCACATCGATGGTTGTACCACATTCTCTACAGCACCTATATGCACAGCTTTCGTCGTCCTTGTCCGCAGCTGCACAAAGAGTTATACAAGTATGTGCACGCTCACAAACTGTCCGAGGAGTTGTCGTTGAGGAGGAGGCGCCCAGCCTCTCTGCAGCCGGTCAGGACCCCTATAGTGGAGCGGAGACGGAGACCCGAGACAATAATCGTGCATGATACCTCTAATCCTATGGTAGGGTATTGTGTTGGGTTTGTGGTGGTAGATTTAGGGGAATTTGCTTTTCTGTGTTTGTTTGTTGGTTTTGTTTTGTTTTTCAGTGGCACAAGTTATGTCTGGTGTTGGTCAAAAAATGTATGGCAATTTTGATGTTTTTGATATTTCAGGAATCTGTAAACTGTAGATATGGAGTAGAAGAGACTTCTTCTTTGTTAATATTGACTATTCTGGATATAGTATATGTATGTTCAATCCAGCGAATTCTATTCAGTTGAGATAAAAAAAAACTGTTGGTGCTTTTTTTAAATGTTTAATAAATTAGTTTGGGGCAGAAAGAATATCTGGTGCAGTTCACATATTTAAAGGAATTCAAACGTAATTAATTTAACAGATTACTTCAAAAGAATTATTTTTTATATGTTCCTGGAGTCATTTTGAAATTTGTTTAGAGTTAGAACCTTTTTAGAGCTTTGACAGACTTGTAATGTCATACATAAATAATGAGTTTTTTTTGCTTACCTTAAGTCCTTTGTTATGAGTGTGTGTGTGTGTGTTGTCTTTTGCAGTCAATACTTAGTGTGTAAAATACTAATATAAAGTACCTACTGCTTTTTATATAAAGATAGATTATATATATTTTATAGTACTTTTTGGTGCAACAAAATTATGTTATCCGTATGCTCCTTCTTGGGAGTCACCACTTTAGAGTGAAAGAAATACATACCAGAACTAAGCGGTTCGGCTCTTCCTTCCTGTACCGAGCAGTCAAAAACTGGAGCTCCCTGCCAGCACATGTATTTCACCGTGTTGCATTGTCCACATTGGCAGTGAGGACGGTGATCACCACTCTTGGATTTTGCTCATTTTGACAGCAGAAAATAAATGTACCTATTTATAATTGATTACAAGATATATAAAATTCTTTGAAAACAAGTTGACCCAATTATTATATTAAATAATTACGAACATTGAGTAAATACAACGAAATTTTTATGTTAGTTGCACAAAGAACTGCATCGGTTCGTGAACGAAGTGAACAGTCGGCCCACGCCCCCCCCTCGCCGCCAGTCCACGACGCCGAGGAAACCTCCCCCCAACGTGAAGACTGACCGGAAACCCAAGTTCATGCGCTCCGAGAGTATCGCAGACGAGTATGAGAACAACGTCTTTGATGAACGACTTTTCGATAATATTCATCATTTTGGTGAAAGACAGGTGCGTGATGATTGATGATATAGTTGTATTATTAGATTTATAATGAGGTTACAGATTGTTCGGCACCTTGATGACCACTCTTAACGGCCTCAATAATAATAATAGCCTATGTTTTAAAAATTAGTTTTTCACTTATGTGTATATATACACGAAGAGTGTAAGTCTTATCATTACATATTTATAAAAAATATAATAAAATAAGTTAAATTTTTAATTCATTTTGATACTAGCTTTTGCCCTCGACTCTGCTCTCTTTTATATCGGTTATCACCTTCTTCGAAAATCAGCGGTTCAATACAAAAGTATCATAAATGTTTGCAGCATTTTCTTCCTATCCCATAGTATTTCAAAAAAAGAACATTTCAATTCTTATATAATTAATAAATACCCAAATGCTACATTAATCGAGTCCTATATTCCCAGAGCCAGAACAGCATCGAACTCCTGCTATTAGGAGAGGCAGTTCCCGCCGAGGAGGTGGTGGAGCTCCGCCCTATACCAGCAGTGGGCGGGACAGAGGGCGCGCAGTGCGAGGAGCGCGCCTGGGCTGCCCGGGTCGCTCGCGCTGTTATACAGTTCGCGAGATGCTGGATGCGATTTGTTGTCGAACGGTGTGATAGAGGACGGGGACTTCGACCCAGGTAATCATTCATAATAAATATTTCGGACATCTTACACACAACGCCACCTAGTCCCAAACTAAGTATTATGGATACTAGACTACTGAATTCGTTTTTGTAATACGTATTATACATAGAAAACAACCAAACTCCGAAACAAATATTTACGTATTACATAAACACTTGGTTCGACTCGGGAATCGAACCCGACACCTCTTGATCAGCATCCGCATACGCTAACCACTAGATCAAAAAGGCAGGCGACAGTTACAGTCAAGACAGTCGCAGTTAATAACCTTTAATCACTGCTGGGCATATGCCTCTCTGGCGCTTTTGATTGATAAGATGAGATGAGTTGGTATAGGATTTCTTTTTAAATTGTCCTTCTCAATGGGCTGGCCATATTAGCCGCAGAACCGACAACCGTTGGGCAAACGTGTTCTTGAGTGGAGACCGCGTCTCGGCAAACGTGGTGTAGGATGTATACAGGTGGAGTGATGATTTGCGCAAGACGGCTGGCAGGAGCTTGATGCGAGTAGCCGAGGATCAAACTAAGTGGCGTGCAATTGGAGAGGCCTATGTCCAGCAGTGGACTGCGATAGGCTGATGATGATGATGTCCTTCTCTTTGCAGTTATGGCCTGCGTAGTTTTTTTTACTAAAGGTTACCAAAAGCCTTTTACGATCGCCATTGATATTAATAGGGGTGGTAAAATTTAGTATTCTGAATCCGCCACCTCGAATCGTATAAGAAAATCTATGTAAAAATTATATTCTACTGATGTTTTTAAAATTAACGATAAACATACATTGTGCATCTTCAATACCAGCCTATGTGTGTATAAAAATAGGGTAGGTAGTATCATCCCTACCCTAAACTATGTAAAAAGAAATTTAAAAAAAAACGGTTGTCTGTAAAGTCGGTTTACTGACGATAGTTGAACGTGACAACGTCATAAGAAAATACTGATTGTGTCGCTCGTTCCGCGCTCTCGCTTGCACTTTAAGCCTTAAATGGAACGCCTCAGAGTGAGGTAACGCCGCATGAGTCATGTTTTTTTGTGCGTACAGCCGGCTCCATCGAATTATAAGATGTTGTCACGTTAAAAAATATTTACTGTTCCTTTTCGAAGTTGGTTAAAGTTTTTGTTTCTAAACAGATGGGCGAGTCAAGGTCTGGAGTTCCTCATGCTGGCCTGCGATCCACGCAACACGAAGCATCTCAGTGATGAAGAGTTCGAGGTATGTACTATTCATTTAATATCCTAATATAGTATAAAATGAAGTCGTTTTCACTATCTGTTAACTTATTTTACAATGTTAGAATTGATTGACAAAATGCCATCCATGTAAATCCAACTTAATAATATTTAAAAACATACTAGAGTTACCACCTCAACTATTTTTCAATATTTAACTTTGCTATCGGCATCAAATTGACTGCTACTGTGGGCACTGAAAATTAGTTCTGTGATGGTTTAATCCCAATGCAGTGTTCGCTGAGAGTCCACCTAGTTTATTAGACACGGCGTACAGCCCTCGTTACCATTATTAACTGCTCAGTGTTCTGTTTCAAAGGCTTATTTTTGTTATGCATGATTATACACATCATTAATTTATCAATGCCGCATCATCTGGCATTGAAAATTGACATAACCAAATGTTACAAACCTCAAAAATGTTAGTTTCTGTTACTATGTTTGAAAAATCGCATTGTAATCTGTATACTCGGTTTATTGTCTGCATTCGCGGCAATGGTGTGGTTTCCCCCACTCTTGGATTCTATTCGTGCTTTCCATCAGGCAGGGCAGAGTCACTTTGGTAAGCTAAATATAAAAAAAAAACAAATAAAGTTTTTCAATATGATTATTATTATATTAAAAGAGGTAATCAATTATCATCTCAATAAGAAGCGAATAGACAATTCTTCGTTTATTTTTAATACAATTACTTTTGGTAACCCTAATTTATAAGTAAGGGCTGTCACCAACCAACTGCCTGAAGATGATAAATGAAATAATAATATAGTTTGTACATTGTTACAGGAGTTAAAGAGCCTGATGGACGGGTGCATCTCGCACGTGGTGGGCTCCCGTCCCTCGCCCCTCACCGCCGCGCACTCCCCGCGGCCCCGCCCCCGCCTGCCCGTACGTCAACACCCCTTACTAGCTTTTACACCCTATACATATTTCTCACAATTTACTTTCATTCATGACGTCACGAAATGTAATGAATTTGCGTAATGCATAAATAGAGGCCATGGAATCTCATAGTACGAAGCCGTGATATCTTTCCTGTGGAGAGACATGTCATCTCCCTTCAATACCAAGTGGGTTGGCGGGCCACGGACCAACGGTTGATATCTGGACGTTAGGTACGAGAATTTCAATATCGAGTTACAGGATTAGTATTTACTCCGTAGTTTGGCGTGTTTTCGGTAAATGGCGCTGTAGTATTTTTGTTGTATTTAGAAGTCGCAATACTCGTTTTGTAAATTTATAGAAATTTCGTTTAAGGGTTAAAGAAAATTCTTGCATTTTGAAACCTTGTATTATTTATTAGATATCACCCCAATTGATAATATCTTAATACTGCAATTATTAATGCACTCGTGACGTCATAATGAATAAGTAACATGTCTGTCGTGTTTTTTTGTTCATTTATCAATAAATACCGACTGAATTAAACTATTACATAGTTAGTTTTTGTTTTTTATTGTAAAACTATAAAATAGTAGATTACTAATAATAAGTTGTTTCCATAATTATGTTCTCAGAGTCCATTCTCAAGCAACAGTTCATCAAGAGAGGTGGTGACCCCCTCCACCCCTCCACCAGCAGACGGTGAACAACCCTACGCCAACACACCCTTCCCAGATTCTGAAGCGTTGCATGAAAACTTCAAGGCAGCCATGACAGGTATTATACAGAATTATATTATATGTTTATGACTCTTATGTATATTGCTGCAAGAGTAACTGATATTTATTATTTGACTGCCTTATCGGTTTTGGTTGGTGGTCTAGGGTTCGATTCCCGGGTCGGGCTAAAAAGTTACTGAGTTTTTCTAATTATAGATATACCTAATAACAGTCTGGATGTAGTTAGGAGTAGAAGTTTGGAAGTTGAGGTCTTAACTCTCGGGAGAGCACTATGCTGCCGGGACCTTCAGGACCCAGACAGACGACCCGAATATTTTCATACTTATTTCTTTTTATAGAAATTTGAACTTTATTGAGTCTACAACGTGCAAATGCATAGTAGTTAGTAGTAGTAGTAAATTCTTATTGACACGTGAATCTTGACAAAGTGTGGGCCGATATACATGCATCGTACATGCATTTCTGCATGACTGCCTTGTTGGTCTAGTGGTTAGCGCATGCGGCTGCTGATCAAGAGGTCTCGGGTTCGATTCGAGGGTCGGACTAAGTATTTGTGTGATCCACAAATATTTGTTTCGGAGTCTGGGTATTTTCTATGTATAATATGTATGTATTTACAAAAAAAAAGTACGTTTATGTATTTGTATCAGTTGTTTAGTACCCATAACACAAGCTCTGCTTAGTTTGGGACTAGATAACGTTGTGTGTAATTGTCCGAAATATTTATTTATTATTTATTATTATTATTTATTATTTCTATCAAGCAGAGTAGACTCATTTCGCCTGGATCTAAATTATAAAAGACAAGTATCTGATCACATTTTTTTCAAAAATATTTAAGCCTACCAAAGTGACTCTATTCTGCCTGATGGAATGAATGAGTAGCATCCAGGAGTAGGGGTCACCATTCTCATTGTGACGGTAAGCGATGCAACATAGTGACCCATACTGTGGTGGCCCGGTCAGTTTCTGCATCATTCTCCCGGCCTCTGGAAACCAGGGGAATGATATAGTTGATTGCGCCTTCGGTCTCACACTCACCAACGAAATACGACAGTAAGAGTGCTATCATTATGTTGAATGGTTTTCTGTGTGAGGGTAGTACTGCCCCGGTCGAGCCGGCCTATTAATAAATAAAATATTGGTGTGTGTCTGTGTGTGTGTGTCAAGATGCGCCCATAGCCGAGTGGCTATAGGTGATTGAAAACAATCACTAAGGGTAAGCAACAATGGCGCTGTCAGTACCTAGATGGGTGACCGTTTGTGACATGATATGTTATTACCATTTTCGTGATTCGGAGGTCACGTTAAGTAGTCGGTCCCGGTTGTTATCATAAGATAGCAGTCGTGAAGTTCAATTGAAGGACTTCGGGCGACCCAAAAACATGCAACGGTAAGAATATGTAGCCACAATATGTCTTGCTTTTTTTACTTATATAAAACAACACAAAAAGCGCAATTACTGGACCAACTCCCTACACAGAGCAAGGAGCTGCCTGGTCAGTTGTCTGGCTGACAATCTTTTTGATCGCCCATGTCAAAGGAAACCAGCTGTACATACAAAAAAAAAAACGTGTCTTGTGAGCCCGCACTGTGCCACCCATAACGTCCCACTGCTGAGTCCAGCAGTGGGACGTTATGGGTTGTTGGTTGATTGATTGTGTGTGTCAGGTCGTGCTGGTCGCGTGCTGAGCGCGATCTGTGCGGTAGACTCTGGGCGGGACGCGCGCCTGCGCAGTGCCAAGAGCGTGGGGCGCGTGCTGCCTGCCGCCGTCTCCTACGAGCCCAAGCTGCGGCAGCTCTCCTTCAAGTGGCAGAGAGGACTCAAGATCGGCGCTGGTAGCTTTGGGAAGGTAGGAATACCTACTACTTCTTGTTTAGAATAAATTACGAGATTTAAACCACACGACTGAAGTAAAACTTAAGTAAATAAATTTTTTTATAGATCTGACCCTGTCTTATATGAAGAGAGTACGTTCTCCATAACTGTAATGAAATATATTTTAATAATTTTGATTTAATAATTCGTTCTCAATAGATAGAGAGTACGAAAGCAACAACGTACAAAAGTATGTTTTTGCGGTTAGACCATTGTATCGATTACAATGAAATTTGACATAGAAATACTTTGATTGCTAAGGAAGGCTACTTTTAACAGCAAAAACTGATATACACGAAAGCGAAGCTGTGGAAAAAACCTAGAGAAATATACATATATTCTTTTAGCAAAAATAAACTTGTGTGTGTTCTTACGTATCTGATTCTTATGAACTATCCATATTTTAGAATTGATGTTTGTTTATTTAGAGATTTATGCTCAAAAATGGTATTACTCAACCGTTATGGCCCCCATCATGCTTAAAATCCCTCTTTATTACACTAAATTATACCGTTACTTGACGACCGAACATTGCTCGGTTATTTTATTTATCGTATAACAACGCCATCTATTCTCTCAAGTAGTACAGCTACTGTAGTGTTGCTCTGTTGAAGCACCAATCACCAACAAAATGCGTTTTCCCAAACATAACACTAATTTATATAAACATTTTTACCCTCGAAAACCCACAAATTCGAAATTTCTACGAAAGAATTTATACAAGAATTGCTCGTTTATAGATTAGTATATACTAAAATATGTTGTTATATGGTGTTAGGTGTACACAATAGTGAACACTGAGAGCGGACAGCTGCTGGCGATGAAGGAGCTGTCGGTGGGCGCGGGCGACCGGCGAGCTCTGCAGCGCGCCGTCAACGAGCTGCGCGTGCTGGAGGGCGTGCTGCACCCGCACCTCGTGCGGTACTACGGCTGCGAGCTGCACAGGGTAACGTGCACTACCATTCTACATTGTTGGCAGATCCTTGTTTTGTGTCACGTATTTAGCTAAATCTTAGAGTACAACGGATACTGGGTCCTTGGGGTTTCAAAACCCCTAAGGCCTAAATTGGTCATCGGGTGATAATTGCAGTCTATAGGTAGGCCCTGAAAATTGACAAATCAAAAAATGGTCTGCCTGACTGAAAGCATGAGTAGAATCCAGGAATAGGGGCCACCATGCTCATTGTGAGTGCACACAATAAAGCATAGTGATCCACACCGTAACTTGGTGAGACATTTCTGGATCATTCTTTCGGCCACTGTAGGCTGGGAGAATGATGCAGAATGATTGGGCCTCCGGTCTCACTCACCAACGAAAAACAACAACACGAATGCTGTCATTAATTATTGTTGTATCAATTGCTGGAATCAGCGTAACTCTACTACTAGATTTATTCAGATCGATGAGCTAAAGTCGTGGTTTTGCCAATTGTCTTTGTTGTAGACACACCTTGTATAGGTATGTAATGGTAACTGTCTCATGTTATCTATGTTGTGCATACAGGAGGAGATGCTGATCTTCATGGAGCTGTGCGTGGAGGGCTCGCTGGAGGCGCTGGTGGCGACGGCGGGCGCGCTGGCCGAACCCACCGTGCGGCGCTACACCAAGCAGCTCGTGTCCGCCGTCACCGAGCTGCACGCGCGCAGCATCGCGCACAGGGACATCAAGAGTGAGTCGCCCCACACCCCACCCCTCACACCCACAATATCCACCCCAATGTCCACAGTCATATTATTAATCAAAGTTAAAACTATTTATACTAATATTATTAATGTAATATCGTCCAGGTGGCAACATTTTCCTGACGAACGAGGGTCACTGCTTGAAGCTGGGTGACTTTGGCTGCGCCGTCAAGATCCGCGCCAATACTACCGCGCCTGGAGAACTGCAAGGTTTCGTCGGCACCCAAGGTAACCATCATTGCAATACTATATCTTTTTTTCGCCTTTGGTGAGACACTATATATGCCTCTTGAATCTGTTGATAGCTTCGTTGTGCGGGAAGTTTACGTGGTTCCATTATACTACTATATCTTTCTTTTTTAATGACGCGATGAGAGTCCCTTCTGATCTGCGGCTTCTTGATGACTACGGAGCCAGAAGTATTAGTATTTCCACCAACAATCATCCCGGCCGCCGTTTTCTGGCTCTAACAACGACCCGGAACATGTTATTTCAGGCCCCCAGGATACAACTAATATATCTAACTAAACAAATACACGAACTGAATATGCTGATATTAATTATTGTTTCAGCGTACATGGCTCCCGAAGTGTTTATGAAGTCGTCAGGCCACGGTCGGGCGGCTGACATCTGGTCTCTCGGATGTGTGGTCACCGAAATGGCATCAGGCAAAGTAAGTATTTACTCAAGACTTACTATACTGAACTTTACGGTTTAGTTTTACTAATTTAACTGCCTCTGTTTATCTAGTGGTCACCATAAGCGATTGCAGATCAAGAGTTTTCGACGGGTTCGATTCCCGGGCCGGACCAAATGTTTGTGTGATCCGCAAATATTTGTTTCGGAGCCTGGGTGTTTTCTATGTATATAATATGAATGTATTTACAAAAAAAAAGTATGTTTAGGTATTTTTATCAAGTGTCTAGTATCTATAATACAAGCTCTGCTTAGTTCGGGACTAGATAACGTTGTGTGTTAGATGTCCAAAATATTTATATATATTTGAGAGAAGCAGTACTTCAACATAAATGATTCGACTTTATTAAAATGCTATATGATATTTAACTAGTTAAGAAGTGCCTTATAGTGTTTAAAGATTTATTTGATTCAGGACATCCCATATATAAGTTACAAAATCGTTCAAATGTGAGTTGGACTTGTGCAGGAAAGGTTCCGTAATATCTACATTTTAAGCGTCTACCTGCAAAATAATTACGTTTGTTAAATGAGAGTCCCCCATAAAATTCTATGGAAATATCAACTGTTTAGCTATTACGGTTCATGAGACAAAGCCTGGTGAAAAACAGACGGACAGCGGAGCCTTATTAATAAAGTTTTTAGTTTTACAATTTGGGTAGGGAACTCTAAAATTTGTCCATTACCTACTCTCAATTAACAACTATAGTTATGCTTGTATTCTGTAACTTCCAGCGTCCATACTACCAATACGACAGCAACTTCCAAATCATGTTCCTGGTAGGAAGTGGAGGTCGACCAGAGATCCCCTCCACTCTATCGGAAGAAGGCCAGCAGTTCTGTATGCTGTGTCTGACCCACGACTCTGAGGTTAGACCAAAGGCTGAGGATCTCACTCCGCATCACTTCCTTATGGTAAGAAAACCTAATTCTCCTCTAACTCTATTTTAGGTTTTGAGAAGAGAAGTTATGCACTGAATGTTCGGCATGTATTCGAGAATCTTCCAAAGTGAAAGAGATCTATATCTGTGTCCTCTATCTCTTCTTTTTTTGGTGGATATTAATCGGACTCGTTAGATTATTATATGTTAGTATATTTAGTATTTTTTTAGTTATTTTTTTACCGAAAATGTTTGTGTATGAATATAATTAATTTATATAATTTACCCGCACGAGTTAAGTGTGCACCTCACGCTGTGACGTAACGCAGACGGTACAATTTGCGTAAGAACTTTATATAGTAAAAATATATTTAACTAGCGGCCGCCCGCAACTTCGTACATCATCATCAGCCTATCGCAGTCCACTGCTGGACATAGGCCTCTCCAATTGCACGCCACTTAGTTCGATCCTCGGCTTCTCGTATCCAGCTCCTGCCATCATCACCTGGCCTGTGGACGTCCTATACTACGTTTGCCGAGACGCGGTCTCCACTCAAGAACACGTTTACCCAAACGGTTGTCGGTTCTGCGGCTAATATGGCCAGACCATTGTCACTTTAGCTTGCTAATCCTGTGGGCTATGTCGATAACTTTAGTTCTCTGCCGAATTAGATCCAACTTCGTACGCGTGGAGTTAATTATTTGCACATATTTTTTTTAAATATTCGATTCTTGTAATAGTACCTAACAAAGATGATATCGCTACTAAACGAAAAAGTCAAATATGGGACGCTACGTGAGGAAAAAAGACAGGGTTCGCATTCCAGCTGGTGCACAGTTAAGTCGTACGAGTTGTACTAATCATCATCTTAGCCAACAAAGTCCGTTGTTTGATATAGGCCTCCATCAACGCTATCTAGACTAACCTGTGCCGTGCTGTCCGCATTCAACAGTTGCCCTCGATCTTCACCAGTTCCTCGGACCACATTGTAGGGCCTACCCATGCTCCACCTTCCTAGATGACCTTCCATGCATTAGCAGTACATAGTGATTGTACTACCCACTATACCCACATCAACACCTACAGTGCATCTCCTAGGCCCCACGTTATTTTTAATATACATAAATGAATTGTGTCAACTCAAACCAATAAATGGTAAAATAGTATCATATGCGGATGACACTGTGATTTTGATTTCAACCAATACCTGGAAAAGTACCTTTGAATCAGCTCAAAATGCCCTTTGCGATGTCTCTAAATGGTTAACCTGCAATGTTCTAACACTAAATACGAATAAATCCAAATATATGACCTTTTCCATCAGAAAAACAGGTGATGTGCTTGATGGTCATTACTTAAAAATTCACAATTGTCATCGATCAAATGTGAGTTGTTGCTCATGTCCTACACTGGAACCTACAGAGTATATTAAATATCTAGGCATTACTGTTGACTCCCATTTAAATTTTACGAAGCATATTGAGCTACTAACTGGAAGGATTCGCAAACTGATTGTAGTTTTTAAAAATATAAGACACGTTGCGGACTTTGTATTGGTAAAGCGAATTTATTTGGCGTTCTGCCAGTCATTAATAGGGTATTGCATTACTGTTTGGGGTGGGGCTCCATCTACAGCCATCAAGCGACTGGAGATAGCCCAGAGGGCAGTGCTTAAAATTAGCACTTTCCGTCCTTTCCTGTTTCCAACTGCTTTACTTTATGAACAGTGGAGAGTGCTCACAGTAAGACAATTGTTCCTACTGGGTATAGTACTAAAACAACACAAAGACCTACCTTATGAACCCATGAAAGCCACTTTCCGGAGAAGAAACAGGATTTGTGAAACCAAAAGGACTCCTCACACGTCATTTATAAGAAAGTTTTATTGTACATTAGGCCCATTTGTTTATAATAAAATAAATAGTATCATCCTTATTTACCCCCTTAATATAACACAGTGTAAGATTAAGGTTACTGACTGGCTACAAAGTTTGGGATATAAAGATACTGAAGAAATTCTAGCAGTGTTGTCATAGTATGTTCGTGTATATATAGTTTTACTATGTTAATATTTGTATATTTTTATTTTATATAAAGGTAAAAGTTAACTTTTCAGGAACTCTTACCCCAAACCTAAACACATCCTTTCAAACCTCATACCTCATACACACACACACACACACGCACACACACTCACACACACGCACACACACGCACACACACACACACACACACACACACACACACACACACACACACACACACATACACACGCGTATGCATACACACAAAGACAGGATCACTTCACACTTCACATTTTATTTTATTTATTTTATTTTTGAATTTTAGTGTCAAATTATTAAATTATTGTACCTAGTTTATTACATGCTAGTTAAGTTTTAATTCCGGTGAGGAATGGCGCCGTAAGCCGAAATACAGGTTTTACCTAGTTTGGCAACGGAGGCTAACTCATGTTCGATTTATAACATAACCTAGTGTTTAAGTTGAACAAATTGTATCTGTTTTTGTGCAATAAATAAATATTATTATTATTTGTGCATTACTTTAACTCGAAATTAAAATTTCGGTATGATGAAAACCACGGGCCTAGACCAAGTGGAGTTCATTTTGTTGGCTTTGGACTGAGGCTGTAATCTGTGATGTTGTGTCTTCCTGTATGAACTTTCGAACAATGCGGCACGTATTTAATATGGCGGCTTTTTGCATAGTAATGTATGTGTTAGTGGGAAGTTCGATCTGTCGTAGGAAGTGAAGGAGATGTTTTGGTATAATTCCGGTGCTGGAGAGTACCAGAGGCACAATGTACACTTTGGTCATTTTCCAAATTCTACTTATTTCCTCTTTTAGTTCTGTATACTTATGTATCTTTTCAGTTATTGTTTTTTGTAAATTGTGTGTGTTAGGGACTGCAATATCTATTAAATATGTGTGTTTCTTATATTTATCTATAAGAGTTATGTCAGGTCTGTTATTGTGGATGGTTTTATCGGTTAATATAGCTCTATCGAAGTATATCTTATGACTTTGGTTTTCTAACACCGGTTTTGGAGAATATTGGTAGTATGGTACTATTTTAGATGGACTCAAATTATGTTTTATTGCTAATTTCTGGTGGACGATATGAGCGACTTGATTGTGTCTGTGGGTATAGTCATTTTGGGCTAGAGTTGGACATGCACTTGTGATGTGTTGTGTAGTTTCTGCGGATCGGTGACATTTTCTACATTTATCATTTTGGATATTAGGGTCTTTCAAAATAAATTTACTGTAATTTCTAGTGTTAATAACCTGGTCTTGTATTGCAATCATAAATCCTTCAGTTTCAGGGAAAAGAGAACCTAACTGCAGCCATTTATTCGAAGCATCTAAATCTATGTGTGGTTGTTCAAGGTCATGTAAATGTCTGCCATGCAGTTCTTTCGACCGCCATCTATTTATTTTTTCTTGTCTTAGGGTTTCTGAATTTTTGTAAATTATGTCACTATTGCTTAAGTTTAGAGGAGTTAAGTTAGAATCTATTTTAATAATGGCTGCATGTATATTACTTGTTGTGGCTTTACTGTAGAAGAAATCTTTTAGATTTTTTAATTGTCCTTCCCATAACGCTGTCAGATCTATAAGTCCTCTTCCCCCTTTTTCTCTTTTAAGTGCGATTCGTTCTATTGCCGATTTTGGATGTAAATAGTTGTGTTTCGTTAGTATTGTTCTAGTTTTAATTTCTAACTTGTTTATTTCAGTACGTGTCCATTTAATTATTCCAAACGAATATGTCAATATGGGTATGGCGAATGTATTAATGGCTTTAAATAGATTTTTAGAGTGAAGTTGTTTTTTAGATATTAAATTTAATCTCCTACTATATTCAGATGAGGCCTGCTTCTTAATTACGATATGATCAATGTTTTGAGATTGTTCGATTCCTAGATATTTGTAAGTGTCTGTTGGTTCCATATGTAAAAATAGATTAGGTTCAAGTGTTTTGTTAGTGTGATTTGCAACTTTTCCGTTATGTATATGTAAAGTTCGACATTTATCAAGTCCAAATGACATATTTATATCGTGGCTAAATTGAGTTGTTATTTTCAATAACTGGTCAAGGCACTTGCTAGTCCTAGCAAACAGCTTTATATCGTCCATATACATAAGATGTGTAATAGATGTGTTATCTTGTAGTCTGTATCCGTTAGTGGTAGTGCTGTTGAGGAGAGTGGATAGAGGATTTAAAGCAAGACAGAACCATAAAGGACTGAGTGAGTCTCCCTGGAAAATGCCATTTTCGATAGAGATCTCATCCGTGACAATTGATTCTTTTCCATTATATACGTGTAATGTTGTACGCCAGTCAGACATGGCATTCTTCAGGAAGTTAATAAGAATGGGATTAATTTTATAAATTTGAAGGACACGGACTAACCAGGAATGAGGAACACTGTCAAAGGCTTTTTTATAATCAATATAAGCTATATGTAGGTTCCTTTTGTGTTTATTTGAGTGCTTTAAAACTGTAGAGTCTATAACCAGTTGTTCTTTACATCCTTTATGGTTCTGTCTACACCCTTTTTGCTCTTCGGATAATATGTTGTAGTTTTCTAAATGCTTACAAATTTTCTGTGTGATTATTGATGTCATGAGTTTGTAGATTGTGGGTAGACATGTGATGGGTCGGTACTGTGAGGGATCGCTTGTGTTGTTGTTTTTGGGTAACATGTAAGTTATACCTGTTGTTATAAATTTAGGTAATTCTTGTTCACCTTTTATAATTTCATTTATATTATTTGCTAACTTGTGATGGAGACTAAAGAACTTTTTGTACCAGAAATTATGTATATTATCTATACCGGCTGCTTTCCAATTTTTCATTTTTCTAGTGGCTATCTCTATGTCTTCCAGATTAATATCATTTAATTCCATCATATCTATATTTGCCATTTTATGTTCTTCTTCGGCTATCCATTTTGAACCATCATTGTGATCCCTTTGTTTTTTCCATAAGTCGGTCCAGTAGCTTTTAAGTTCGTTAGATTGAGGCATATCGTAACCTGTATTTTGATTTGTATTATGGCTGTTAAGTGATCTGTAGAAACTTTTTTCATTAGTGGTAAATAACTTATTGTCTTCTTTTCTTTGTTTTGCTTTTAAGTATCTTGATAAACGTTGTGATTTTAGAGTTAATTTTTGTTTCAGTGTGTCCAAATACTCTTCTGGTCTAGCATTGTTTCGTTCGTGAATTGTATGCACCTTTGTTTTTCTGAAAATCGCCTCAACTGCTGCTACTACTTTTTTAGTCCTATTATTATTCATATATTGTGTTAATCTACCTATATCAGCTCTTAAATTTCTTATGTCATTTTCAATTCTTATTTGCCATGGGGGTTTTTGTAGTTTATGTGTCTTAGATTGAATACTAGTATTAGCTAAGATTTTATAACCTAGGTTCTGACAAATAACAAGTGCGCTACAGTATATGAGAGTGTGTAATGTATTTAAGTCAGTTAAGGAAGTGAAAAAATTGCTCAGTATTTGCTTGTTGAAAATCTCTACATATCCGTAAAGCTTTTTATTCTCTCTTAATTTCGGTAGCTTAGGGCGTGCTGTTGGATCTGTACCTGTATAAAGTATTAGAGCGGTTTCTAACTGCTTTATTAATTCCTGTGTTGGCACATCCACCTGTGGCAATTGGGATACTTCTACTTCTTCTAATATTTGCGTAATAGAGTCGATATTAGGTAGAATGGTAGTCTGAGTAGAAGCGTGTGATTGTGTTATTAAAGTTTGTGGTGTATTTGATGTGATATCAGGTGATATTTGAATATGAGGAATGATTGATGATGAAATATTTGCCGTCGGTTGTGTGATTGGTGTTGATATAATCGATGTTTGTGGTAATGTATTTCCTAGTTCTTCTCTGCTAAGTTGATCTGCTATTTCTCGCTTCATAATGTTTATAACTTCAACTGGTAACAGTTTATTTCTAACAATGACTCTTCTTTGGTCTGCTACTCTTTGTGCCGATACTTTTAAATGTGGGAATTTTAGAGTAAATTGTTCGTGTAGTTTTTTACAGTACATAGTCCTATCAGTATCAAGTTTGGTAATATATAAATATGTGCGCATGATAAAGGTATTTATCTCTTCACTCCATTGCATACGCACTCTTGGTTTGCCAGCTTTGGTGGTCGCAGATTGAGTGGCCAGTGCCTCTTGCGAAACATCCTCAGCTAGGGTTATTACTCTAATATTATCTTGTTCATCTTTATTACTATGGACAGAAGGAGATGTTGCAGTTGATGGTGTATAAGAAATTGTACTTGGGCTAAATGGTTCTACGGGGCTTATTGTCCTGTCTGTAAGTCTGTCAATTTCGTCATATAGGTCGGCTGTAGTATATTCGGAAGATCCGGTGGGAGTCCGCCTGCTCAACTCCTCACCACTGACGGTTCGCATGCTGAAACACCCAGCGTCAGCTCCAGGTGTGCCCCGGCGATCACCCCCGGGAAGCGGTCCTCTCAGTTTCTTTTTAGAACGGGTCTCCATATTGAATGGGTTACCAGTGCCATGTTTGCCGCGCCAGTAATTTAGATATCGCGTGTCCGCCCCCCACGTGAATCAGATGTTCGACTCGGACGTATGGTTGGGATTTAGGGGGCTTATTATTATTATTATTATTATTTGGATCTACTTATGCAAAAAGTAACCATTTCGTACATATGTCAAAATCGAGATACAGACCCTATGTTTAAAGAGAAGGCTTTGCTATATGTGTGAATTGGTTGCTCATTGCATAAGTCCATTTATTTTGCAGTTTTAGTACTTCTACTACCTTGAAAAAATTTACGACTTTAGAATCATATCAATACACGGACTCAACAATTAGTCAGTGTGGTGACAGATTAAGAATACAAAGTGTCACCACCCCTATTCATTCCATGGGTGTCGTGAGAGGCGACGGAAAGGAGGCCAAGAGAAGGAAAACTTGAAACAAACCCTTTACCAACCCGTCTGGCCAGCGTGGTATAGTAGGCCAAAACCTCCTTTCAAAGGTGAGGCCTATGTCCAGCAGTGGACTGTTAAAGGCTGTTGATAATTGATAATGGAAAACAAACCCACAGCACTACGCCGTTTTAATTAATAAACTTAAATTGCAGGTGAAAAACGATGACGACTGCAAATGCGAGCCGGCCTTCCTCATCGCATAGACAGCTGTGACGTCACGAAGAGTTCCTGACGTCAGTATTACGTCACCGTTCACTAGTCGTATATACGTAGCTGTTACTTGCAAGTAGACAAGTGATGATTCCATAATGCTGCTAGTGACAGGGTTCTTTGATGAGAGCTAGTTGGAAGATAGAAATATATATAAACACTGTTATTATTTAAGTCGACTAAGATCCTGAGGTTGTAATAGCCATCATTTGTGATGGGTGGGATGACTCTTCCCTATTTTAGTGGTTGTAGTCGGTCCGATGCTGTCACCATTCCGCCTCAAAACCCCAGTGGGCCGATGGCCCGTGGGGGTTTCCACACGGCAAAACAAAGCCATCAAAATGATAAGAAGTGGGATAGCTATTTGTAATAGCCATTACAATCCCGTATCGGACGACTTAAAGATTCAAACCATTATTTCAAATTAACCAATACCACGGCACTTTTGAAACGTCAAGTAGTCAGTCGTGAAGCTAATTGTCTGTTCCAATTCGTAGATCCTATGGAGAAGAACGGACAAGAAACTCCATGGACACTCTTTTCCAATATAGTTTTTGAAATTTTTGGTTACATTGATTTAGGTATTTTATCAAATGTGAGGACAATGTAACGATGCTGATATTTACACAGGTGGTGTATAAACATAATTAAACAGAATTACCTTGTATAAATAATATACAACATAATACAACCGCATACATATATATGTTAGCTAATATGTAGTCAATACGCACTGAAAAATCTTATGCCAGATTTATTTTTCTTCACAGAATACTATTTTTCGGCGTTTTTGTTGCATTTTATATTTCAATATTCCGTGAATCTGTGTGTCTATCTGTTACAGTATGCCTCTTAAACGGATGCATCTATTTTGTTTTTTTCTGGAGATCCTTTATTTACACTTTTCCAATCATTGAAATTCTACATTCAATGATGGGTATTAATAAGTGGATATTATTTTCCTCGTTTCTCTGTATTTCCTTAACTTATTTCATTATAATATATTATATTACAATTTCATTTTAGATTTCCGAAATCATATACCATACCAATTGTATAAAAAATACTTACATTACAAAGTATGGTGATAATCAACTCTATGGTAATAAAATAAGGTATATATTTTATTCAAAATAAAACATTGAAATGATTACCCATAGTAATATTATAAATTCGACAGTAAGTAAACACAGCATATAATATACTAAAGTCAGTTATAGCGGTAAAGATTAGCATAAGCCCTTCTTCAAGAATCAGTTTCTTTTCCAAATTTCATTGAAATCGATGGACGGTTTATCCGTGAAAACGTTAGAAACAGATAGACATAAGTTATTATCGAATTTATAATATTAGTATGGATTATATTGTTCTTAGCCTTTCGCGACTATACGCATGTTTTTTTTTTACCACCCGTGACCACGAGCGGTAAAACCCGTTCGAAACGTCGGAAAGTAGAAAGTATCGTTATTTTTAAACAATCTTATCACGAATAAGACCTCTTTACAACAAAAAAACATGAGTACTATGGGTTAATATAACACAAGCAGGTATTTTAATATAGCTTAAAATAACTTAAAATGTAAAAAATCGATCAATTATTTTTATGTATGTTGGAGCTTCACTCTAAGTAGTAATTAATGGGATTAATAATTTTTAACTATTTTATTGTTATTGGATTGTTTAAAAAACATTTTTCGTGAGTTAATTAAGTTGATCTTAAGTCATACAGTTGTAAGTAGAAAAAATGTTAGAAGATTGCGGAGATATAGGTTAAGCTAATTTAAAACATACTGTATAATTAAATTAAGGATACGGTTATATATATATCTATGATTGCACGTAATCCGTTGTCCATTGCTGTAATATACTTTTTATCTAATTTTATCAAAATGTTTTCTGCATTCCACAACTCATAGTCTACTTAAAGTTGTGGAATGCATAAACTTACTGTTATTAGTTTGTAATGTAAAGGTTTTAGTTATGATTTGACGAACATTTTAGCAACAAAATTAATAATATTTTATTGTTAAGTAGGTATAGGTTATGAAAATATTGCAATGAAATTTGAAACTTTTATTAAAATTTATTGACGTTATTTTAAAACAGCAGCTATAAGAAGGGGAATTGAATGATTCAAAAAGTTAATGTTATTACGAATATTTCTATAGTAATGCAATACTTTCTAAGACACTTATTTTAGACGATTTAGGCAAGTGATTTCTGGAAATGCAACGGAAATTTGTTACAGGAAGTTAAGAAATCACGAGGTATTTAATTTGACCAATGAGCGCGACGCTAGGGCTGTTTGACAGTTGATAGATGAGATGTCAAATATTAAAGTTTTTTTTTTAAATTTTGTGTTGCCGAGAAACTTAATGCTGCCTCATTTAAAATGTATGTATATATGTAGATTAATAATTATATGAACTTTATGAAATGTTGACATCGGGCCTTTAAGGCCTTATAATGTAGCTAGAAAGTTTTAAATGTAAATACAATACGTTTCTAATTTAGTGCACTTTCACTAACTTAGAAATATTTTAAGTACCATTATTTTTGAAAATTATGTAAATAAGGGAATATTGTTTTTATAAAAGCCTTTCAAGCGAATTTGATAAATAAGGGTTGCACGAAATTTGTTTGTTATATTCTTATTATTATTATTCCAAAAAGAGGGTAGTTGAGGTTATGAGGTGAGGTTATAACATAGGTTTCAGTTTTTGAACAAAGAAATCGTGTAAAACATGAAATATTTTAAGTACAAAAATGCAAAGTTGTACTATTTTACTTTAGTATAATGAAAATTACTTACTACTTAGTACCTATGAACAAATTGTAAGTTGAATAAAATACAATGAGATAGTAAACAAAGTATTTTGATTAACTCGGAAATGTATGTGGCGACTTCCACATACAGCGCAAGCGAATAACATACAACAGCTCCATCTACCGAAGAAACATTGAACCACGAAGAAAACACGCAACGATCTATACTTAGTAATTACTATACTTTGTCCATTCCTATAATATCTTTTTGATAGTTCAACAAATTTCGAAATGAGTGACGCCCTCAAAAGTCACCGATTCGATTTGAAATCAAAATCAATCAATATAATATTCTTTAAGTCAGTATTGTAAATAAATAAATAATAAATATTTTGGACATCTTGCACACAACATCATCTAGTCCCAAAGTAAGCAGAGCTTGTGTTATAGGTACTAAACAACTGATATAAATACATAAACATACTTTTTTTTTGTAAATACCTACATATTATACATACACAAATACAAATATTATTAGAAAACACCCAAAATCCGAAACACGTATTTGCAGATCGTGTAAACATTTAGTCCGACCCGGGATTCGAACCCGAGACAACAAGGCAGTCAATTGGTGTAAGTGTGATGTTTACAAAGAGTGTGACGTTTATATAGAGGACCGGCGGGAACAAAAAAAAACGTGGGTAGGCTGAATAACTGTAATATCTAACTTATTTTTCGTAATGATGAAATGTAATCCATCTAGATAACATAAAAACAAGGTTAAACAACCATCATGTCTATTAAACTCAATTCTAAAAATGCAGCTATTTGGGGCAGATAAGTAAATATGTTGACACATAATGTGCTATTAAACTACCCAGTAAGTGTCATTATTGCGTCGATAGTAGATAATGTTTCGACAAGGAAAAATCCTAATGTGTATTAATATAATTTCAGTTTGTAACAGAATTGAAGACTTTTTAAGTACAATTTAGTAGTAACCACATCTCAACCACTTATCTTGCTACATAACTTCTAAATCTTAGGTAGAAATATTAAAGTAAAATTAATGCTGAAGGGATGGGTTCGCTAAGCAGTATGTGTGTTGTGAATGTTAGTGAAAGAGTCAGGAATCAGGTAAGGGGGATAAATGATAGAAGTCTCGCGAAATAAATTTATAAGGTCAATATGTGCCGAAGTTCTACAAGGAAAAGGACGAGGCCCATCACATTATTTTTTTTGTATTTAAGCCTACCAAAGTGACCTAATTCTGCCTGATATAAAGCATGAGTAGAATCCAGGATCACCATCCTCATTGTGAGCGCAGACAATGCAGCACGGAGACCTACAAGATGGTGCCACAGTGAGATGTTCATTATTGCAAATTGTGGAGGCCGGGAGAATGATGCATAATGATTGTCTCCAGTCAATACGACAACACGAATGCTGTCATTATGTCGGATGGTCTTCTGTGTGAGGGTAGTACTGCCCGGGCGAGACGGACCATTAGTGCTGAAATCAGCGTGACTCTACTATCTGTTAAACGATGAACAATGACGGACCAAATTGGTGATGTTCTAAAGATGAGTCGTGTGAAAATCATCGGGATCCAACGAGCTTACATGCAGTGTTTAATAAATGTGAACGAAGCAAAAGAAGTGTAACAGAACTATAGTAAGTGGAGATCAATAAAAATTGACTCTGTCTACCCCTCTGGGAAATCGACGTGATATTAAGCATGTTATAAATATAGAGGAAGCATGACAGAAATCCACAAACAATAAAAATATTGTTCATAAATGTTAACATCTACATACTTATTTACTTAAACGAACAATAAAAAAAACTGTTTAAACAGTTTATCAAACCTTCTTTACGTACACGACAATGACTATCTTAAATTACCTGTCATAAAAGGACTACGTAATATGCTGTCAAGGGTGTTTGGTAGGTATAAAAGTAGTCTACGTTTCTCCATGAAACCAGTATTCATTATTAGACAATGGGTTGCCAACGACTTGTAGTCCTATGTGTTGTATTTACTATTTTGGTGATGAACCTCAATAACGTGTCTGTCTCTGCTAAATCTCATCAACAATCCTGCGGCAGGCATGGAGATCCTGTAAGCACACGACCTTTATATTTTTGTTTCTTTTTGACATTTAAATTCGTTGTTTTGACTATGCAGAAGTCATAATTATTTATATGGTCACCTGAGTACACCGGGTATGTCCCGGCCTGCAAAAATGAAAATTTTGATATAAAAAAATATATATTGATAGATCTTAATTAGCCCTTTCGAACTACGCTCATTAATTTATGAGCCCCTCTTTCGTTTTCCCAGGAAAAAACAAAATATCATTTTTTAATTTTTCACCTTTTCAAATACCCGTATCTCTTTCAAATATGGTTATTTTTTATTCTACCAAGCGTAGAAAAATTGCCCTTGAGCTGATTTAAATTGCCCTTGAGCTGATTTAAATTGCCCTCGTGTCAATTATTATAAATATTTAATAATAATCCTATAAAATATAAAAAAAACCGTAATGGGATTTCGAAGACAATTATTTGCGCATGCGCGTTAAAAAAACGGCAACACTGCTCTAGTCTAAGGGCAATATCAAAATAAAAAGTTATTTTCTCATCGTAAGTCCTAATAAAAAATGAAGCTGGTGATTAAAGTAATAATTCAATGTAAGAAGTTTTATTATTACTAGATTTTTATTATCATTAGGTATATTGTGGGGATAATGTTGAGGTAAACGTGAGTTGACAATGCAAATTATAACATTGTTTTATTTTTACGTCGAATATAATCTCAATTTTAACGTGTATCTCAGTATTTATTTTGAATAATAAGTTTAATCATTTTCTTTCATTGAATTTGTTATACCTACATATAAAATTCAATCCTATTTTACACTTTTTTGTAATCTAAGGTGAAGTCTCCATAACTGACCTAATAATTCCAATATTTCAAGAAATAGTGAATTTTTAAAGATATAATAAAAATCTAGTAATAATAACACTACTTAGAGTCTGGCCACGCTAACTCTGCAGTGGAATAAATGGGCAACCCCAAAAAGTTTTTTATATGGTATACTTTTTCTGATGTCACTTTTGTGGTACGTGAGCTGTCACATTGTATATGCTGTTTGTTGTTTTTCATATATTTTAAAGAAAAATAGTTAAACCTATAAAAATTGGAGTGCATAAGTTATTATATAACATGATAAGTAAATTCCAAGATGTGAAGGCACAGCATGATGTCGTCCTTAGCCAAAAACGACAATGTTTACAAGATATCGAAAAGTTGACGTGTAAGTAAATCTACTGATTTTGATACTTCGCCGTTTTATTTTACCATTAGAATAGAATAGAATAGAATAGAAACTCTTTATTTGCACACTTTGTTACAGAGTTATAGTACATTAAATGACATATATATGTAGTGTACAAAGGGCGGCCTTATTGCCATAGGCATTTCTTCCAGGCAACCTTAGGATGGATCAATATGTACCATTACCATTAGATGTATATAAGAACATTTTTTCGAATACTCATAGCCTGTTCATGATGCTGACAAGAAGCTCGTGTCATATTAACGTCCAATTTCAATAACATATCTATCTATAGATTTGCTTCCTGCAGATAGGATTTAGGTCATAAGCAACTATTATATAAATTATAGATACTCAACTCTTAACAAGTATTTATTTTTAGAGATTCCAGGTAGTAAAAGTGATGAATTAGAACCTCATATTCAAGTTGCCCTACGGAAGCTGAAGGCTCTTGAAGAATTTACCATCAATAGTGAGAACCTGTTACTTACGTATTTATTTTCTAAAATTTTCGTTAGATTATTTAAAATAGGTACAACGTATATCCAATACATATTGCATTGAATGCAAGTTCAAATTAAAGTTTAAAAATGATTTATATTTATTTCTACAGGATTCAGCGAACGAACTTTAAGTGTGATCAAAAATAAGGGCCAAAATAATCAAGGGATCTGGAGGGTTCCTGGCAAAAAGCGTGCGGCACGGGCAACGAAAGTTAATATTGTCAATTTTGACCAATGCGCCAAACGAAATACAATATATCAGTATTATTTGACCCGAAAGAAAGTGCCTTATATTATTGACGAACGGACAGTCCTTTTCCTTAAGGAAAAACAAGATGTGGCGGCATGGAGCCATAGATTCATAATAAAATTTTGTTAAGAAACGAGCCTGTAGAAACAAGAAAACCTAATGTATATCTTGATGAAACCCAACAATAAATTATGTTTATCATTCAATAATATATCGTTATTTTTATACTGTCCTTGAGTTGTTTCATAGATCATAAAGTAAAGGCTAAATTAATATTAATGTGTGGGTAAACCATAGCCTCAGTAGATTTTTAAAAGTTAGGAATCAGAATTATTACAACCTGTATGCCCTACATCAGAATATAAACAAAATAACTTGGCTAAAATAAAAATAAATCAACTAGTATCAAATTAGTTTTTCGTAGTATAGACGGTGTTACCATCTATAGATTTTCAAATTCTATAATTTTCTTACTTCTGCAGAGTTAGCGTGGCCAGACTATAGTGTAAAATGCATTGAAATATAACTTTAATCATCAGTTTCATTTATCTTAATATTTTGATATTTTGTTGTAAATGCTGCCCTTAGACCAAATCAGTGTTGCCGTCTTTGCGCAATGCGCAAATAATTGTCTTCGAATTCCTATTACGGTTTTGTTATTTTTTATAGGATATTATTAAATATTTGTTATAATTGACACGAGGGCAATTTAAATCAGCACAAGGGCAATTTTTCTACGCTTGGTAGAATAAAAAATAACCATATTTGAAAAAGATACGGGTATTTGAAAAGGTGAAAAAATAAAAATGATATTTTGTTTCTTCCTGGGAAAACGAAAGAGAGGCTCATAAATTAATTAGCGTAGTTCGAAAGGGCTAATTAAGATCTATCAATATATATATTTTTTTATTGAAATTTTCATTTTTGGAGGCGGCCGGGACATACCCGGTCCTGAATACTTTGTTCTTGGATTTTGCTCATGCGTTTATTTAATCAGGCAGAGTAAATAAGTAAATATTTTTATTTGTTTTGTTTGTTTTAGTGCACCAACACCAGCGAATGTTGTCCCGATCTAAAATGTCACCGATACGCTAACAGATGTCAGGTACAGGCTGAGCAAAGAGAGAAAATTAAAGGAAAAAACTAAAATCCTAAATATAATAATGTTTATGGAAAATATTTTATTATACTTTTGGTTTGCACAACGTTTCGACCTTATTGCACTGGTCGTACGCACAGGCTCACTCATTCCCGTTTTCCCCAATTACATTTAAACCGTCTCCGCACTAGCAAGTCCCTAACAAGCGTTATCACGGAGACGCTCATATCATGCTACTAACGGCCACCCATCCAGGTACCGTCATTTCGTCGTCATTTTATTATTATTATTTACTATTATTTTAATGAAATATACAGAAAAATAATCATACTCCTTTTTAAGTTGTGTTATTTGGTGTGTACTAGTGGTTCGTGGTGCTTTATCCTCCGTCCTACTCCGTCTTTACCATAAGGGCCTGGGCACACGGGGCCTGTGCCCAGGGCCTCCGTCTTATGGGGGGCCCCCAAAGAACCGACAATTTCTCAAAAACATATTTACTTATAAGCATATACATTTCATAAGCATGATATAAATGAGAAAGATAAATTTACTTAGGTTAGAAAATGAATTAAAATTCGTGCAAGAAAAAAACAAAAATATGAATGAGGAATAGACGAAAAATACCTATACTACTAATTTGAATAGATCGTTAAATATTTATATGAATTCAAGACTTACAAGTACTCTCAAGGTATTCTCACTAGATGGCGCTTGCATACGGTTGTTAGTATAGCTAGGAATAAATTTAAATAACCTTGTTGTATACGAACCATAAGTTGCATTGATTCAAAAATTTGCCTAACGCCATCTATCGATTGTCATTGTGTCTTTAAATTTTTTAAATTTTATTTTATCATCTTTAGAGGATTCAAATTAAAATAAAATCGTGTTCAATTGACAATTGTTTGATTTTATTTTTTAAATTTTACATGTTTAATTAGGTATTAGTTCACTATTTGCATACGACATTATCCAAATAAGCCTATTTCACAGTTAGGGCCCTATAACTCCTAAAATAAAAAAGTTATCAAAACCGCTATAGTTTTCCTTGAAAATTGAGTATATGGACTATTATCATGAATTATTCTCATTTTTTTTGAGCCAGCCGTTTGGCTTTTAGATGGGGGGACGTGATTGATTACGTGATTTTCGATCTTATAAGTTTAGTGAAAAATTTATGTGAAATATGTGGCACAAATCACAATTCAGCAGATGATCATGTCATTCTTATATTGTATATTATTATTATTCTTCTTTTCTTTTATTGTATATCTAATATTATATTTTAATGATGCCAGATTAAAATTGCATGGTGTTTAATTAGTACTATATGTAGATCGAATTGACAATAGAGTAGAATATTGAAAATATCTTAATAAAAACAAGATTATTTTAGTAAAATTTAAGTATAATATATTTGACCATCTGAGCAACGCGTTTGTTCTTCTATCTTTTTGGGTTCCTGAGTTCATGACTCGGAACCCTTATAGATTTGTCATGACGTCCGTGCGTCCTCGACCTACCGACCAAACGGTTAGTGCTAGAAAGATGAAACTTTGCATGAATATGTGTTTCTATCACGCCGACAAAGTCACGCAGAAAAATATTTTTATTTGGGGTACCTCCCCTACTCGTAAAGTGGGGATGGATGATATTTTTTTCTCACGTCTACCCCATCCTGTCATCATTAGATAGTTCTTTAAAAAATAATTAGGGGTTGCTAAGATGATTTTTTTATTTGAGATCTACAACTAAGCTTCAGGACTGTATCCTATGGTAACAAACGGAACTGACTGCTAAACGTGACCTCCCAATCACGAGAGAGAGGCTCATGGTAACATGCCACTAACGCTCACCCATCCAGGTGCTAACCGCACTGGCGTTGCTTACCCTCGTTGATTGTTTCTAATCACCTAGGGCAACTTGGCTATGAGCGCATAATGTATACAATCTACCTACACCTATCTACTTATGTGCCTCGTTGATTGTTTCTAATCACCTAGGGTAACTTGGCTATGAGCGCATAATGTATACAATCTACCTACACCTATCTACTTATGTGCCTCGTTGATTGTTTCTAATCACCTAGGGTAACTTGGCTATGAGCGCATAATGTATACAATCTACCTACACCTATCTACTTATGTGCCTCGTTGATTGTTTCTAATCACCTAGGGTAACTTGGCTATGAGCGCATAATGTATACAATCTACCTACACCTATCTACTTATGTGCCTCGTTGATTGTTTCTAATCACCTAGGGTAACTTGGCTATGAGCGCATAATGTATACAATCTACCTACACCTATCTACTTATGTGCCTCGTTGATTGTTTCTAATCACCTAGGGTAACTTGGCTATGAGCGCATAATGTATACAATCTACCTACACCTATCTACCTATGTGCCTCGTTGATTGTTTCTAATCACCTAGGGTAACTTGGCTATGAGCGCATATTGTATACAATCTACCTACACCTATCTACCTATGTGCCTCGTTGATTGTTTCTAATCACCTAGGGTAACTTGGCTATGAGCGCATAATGTATACAATCTACTTACACCTATATACCTATGTGCCTCGTTGATTGTTTCTAATCACCTAGGGTAACTTGGCTATGAGCGCATAATGTATACAATCTACCTACACCTATCTACCTATGTGCCTCGTTGATTGTTTCTAATCACCTAGGGTAACTTGGCTATGAGCGCATAATGTATACAATCTACCTACACCTATCTACCTATGTGCCTCGTTGATTGTTTCTAATCACCTAGGGTAACTTGGCTATGAGCGCATAATGTATACAATCTACCTACACCTATATACCTATGTGCCTCGTTGATTGTTTCTAATCACCTAGGGTAACTTGGCTATGAGCGCATAATGTATACAATCTACCTACACCTATCTACCTATGTGCCTCGTTGATTGTTTCTAATCACCTAGGGTAACTTGGCTATGAGCGCATAATGTATACAATCTACCTACACCTATCTACCTATGTGCCTCGTTGATTGTTTCTAATCACCTAGGAAAACTTGGCTATGAGCGCATAATGTATACAATCTACCTACACCTATCTACCTACATAATAAATGATCATAGTATAAAGATGTTAGTATAATTCCCTTTCTTACTTTCCAAAAGGGCCCCCTAATTCTTGTGTGCCCAGGGCCTCCCGAATAGGTTGAGACGGCCTTGCCTCCGTCACTGTCTGACTTTCGTCTCGATAACTTGGGCTATTATGTACTCTTTCACTAAGCAGTTTACAAAAAATAAACGGCTAATAAATCAGTTAACTTGGCAAAATTTATAATTATATACAAGAATAAAATAGATTAAAATGTTTTTTAGGGTTCCATAGCCAAATGGCAAAAAACGGAACCCTTATAGATACGTCATGTCTGTCTGTCTGTCCGTCCGTATGTCACAGCCACTTTTTTCCAAAACCATAGAACTATACTGTTGAAACTGGGCAAATAGATGTATTCTGTGAACCGCATTATGATTTTCACTCAAAAATAAAAAAAAACAATGAATTTTTGGGGTCCCCATACTTAGAACTGAAACTCAAAAAAAATTTTATCATCAAACCCATACCCGATCTATGGATATGTCTTTAAAAATGATATTTTGAGGTTTCTAATTTCATTTTTCTAAACTATTCATTTTACCACTTTGAAAGTATCTCTCGCGCAAATTGAATAATTTCAAAGCGGTAAAATGTGCCCCCCCCCCTGTAACTTCTTAAATAAGAGAATGATAAAACTAAAAAATATATGATGTACATTACCATGCATACTTCCACCGAAAATTGATTTGAACGAGATCTAGTAAGCAGTTTTTTTTTAAACTTCAGTAATAGTAAACCGCAATTTACCTTTCATTCAATCAATACACTGTTAATAAAACATCGATCAAAGTTACAACGAAGTACAAGAACTTTTATATGATGTTACTTGATGCTACGGAACCCTTCATGGTCGAGTCCAACTCTGGCCGCTTTTTTATATATAATCCGATCAAGGTACTCTGCCTGATGGACAGCTTCAGTAGAATACAGGAGAAGCGGATTAGAAACGGATTACGCCAGAATCAACTACTTTCGGCTGGAGCTAACCCGATACATAAATACAGTCACTTCTACTTTATAATATAAAGGTACATGTCTTTTTAGGGTTCCGTACAGAAAGGTTAAACCAATTACTAAGACTTCGCGGTCTCTCCGTCTGTCAGTTCGTCTGTGTGTCACCAGGTTATATCTCAAGAACCGCGATAGCTAGACAGTTGAAGTTTTATAAATTATATATTTTTGTTGCCGCTATAACAACAAATACTAAAAAAAAAAAATTAAGGGGGCCTCCAGTACAACAAACGCGATTTTTTTACCTTTTTTGCTCGATAACAGTAATGACAACAGGTAGGCACTTGAAATATTCACAAGATACCCGGTTGTATTTTTACTTTAATAATGAATAATAGAATAAAAATAAAATAAATATTTAAGGCGGCTCCCATACAAAAATCATATAAAATGTGAAAAAGGTTACAACATTAAATTTGTGTACATACTGTTCTTTACCTAGTCAATGGTACGGAACCCTTCGTGCGCTAGTCCGACTTGTATTTGGCCTGCTTTTTTATGCACTTAAGTAAATATGCATGTTACTTTATTTTTAAATGTAAAAAGGTACACGGAAAATTCGTGTTTATCTGCTCTGAGACACAGTCAAAAACTTTTTATCAAAGTTTGTTGAGCTGAACATTGTTAATTATATTAGCTTAACTATTTACTTTTATTAATTGACTGCTCACGTAGTTGTCTGGCTGGTATAAGTAGTCCAAATGTCTCCAACATTTTAGTCTATATTAGATCACGATGAGACACCAACAATTGACAGTTCTATGTATTCTATTCACCATTTTGGTGATGTTCACCAGTAAGGTTTCTGCTGCGGTTTTGTCGCAAAATATTACTTGCTGTGGTGGGGAATTTGTGAGTATACATTCATCATCTTCTTATTTATTTTTTGGTTACACTTATTAGTCAAGGGTTTGTGACAAGTTTCTCCCTTAGTGGACGCTTACGATGCCCACGAGATGACGAAACTTAGTGATACCCCGTATCTATCTTATATCTTCAATGCTTCACTGGGTTAAGGTTTCATTGATGAAAATAGAGGAATAAAACTGACGCGAAAAATAATGAACACGTTTGCGGTGGATTGTCTTTTGAGTTTTTAAGGCGTATATTATGTTAAATGGTAATCTCAGGTATACATGCTCTTTTGATGTATAAACTCTGGTCTGTTTGCTTTATGAAGCGTTTGAATTGTTTTTAGATTTGGAATGACAGTTTCATTTGTTTATATTAAAATTGTGTCGTATAATTGAGTCCGTATAAAACGCTTGAAGTAAAAACATGTATATTTATCTGATATAAATTTTGTATTTTATATAGTTCTGAATATGTTCAAATAAATTCAAAAAATGTTTAAGACAAATAAATAGACTCCTGATCAGTCCTTAAGTGTCCTTTTGGTTCCATCCAGCCTCATCTATCTTTGTAAGATATAAATCGATGTATTATCTATATAATAATATGTGAAGTAAAAACTTTGTACCCCTTTTTACGAAAACTGCATAGACGTGAAGTTTCGCATTTTTTTTAAATATGCATAAAAACATTAAATCATTAAATAAACCGTAACAAACCCTACCAGGTATTTGTCTTTATTAATAGAAGCACAATAATGTTGACACTAATAATTCAAATTAATTATGGTCGAATTTAGACACTAGTATATTTATAATAATAATATAAAATCTCTAGTTTTGTAAAAGTGCTTGTTAATTAGTGAAACAAATTATTTTCGGTATAACGAAACTTATTCCCTAAAAAACTAATTCGTCGTTTCGTACGAGACTGCGAGTGACCAGGAGCGGTATAGCCTATTCGAAACGTCAGAATATTCAACCATTATAGCAAGCTATTCATGCTTTGAAGGAATTTTAGTCGTTATTACATTTGAATAAAATAATAATAATCCTATAATATTATGAACGCGAAAGTTTTTTTTTATAAATACATTACAAATATGTATTATACATAGAAAACACAAACTCCGAAACAAATATATTTGCAGATCATACAAACATTTGGTCCGGCCCGGAAATCGAACCCGAGACCTCAAGAATACAGTAAATATAATCTTTTTCACAATGTGTTCAAGACAGCGATTGTTATTTTGACCTTAAATATGAAGATTATAAATGCCAAAGCGAATAGCAGCGCTTCGAAGAATTTAAAATTCTAATTAATAAGAAAATATATAAAAAATAATCAATAAACCGACTTCAAAAAAACAAGAAACACTCAGAAGCGTAAAATAAATCGGCTGTTATGTAATTGGTATAAATTACTACTTAAGTGACAATTCTTGTCTATACCTAATTGTCTATTAATTTATTGATTCCTAGCCTTAATTATCAAGATTATTTGGGGTCGTCTACTGGTTCAACCTGTTTTACCTGTTTTTTTTTTCACAGAGCGGCTAGTATCGGACCTCCGCAACCCTGAGGGAGAATTGAAGTCCGCAGGTTGAACTAGTTGTCAGCATGAATTATTACTATTAAACTGTATTTGATTACACAGATTTTTTTTGAGCTGAATTTCCACCTTTTTACTTTCTTCATCTATTTAATGAATCCTAATATTTCGCAGCAAAAACAACGCCTGCACTTATATTTTCATCATCATCAACAGACTTTAACAGTCCACTGCTGGACATAGGCCTATCCTTTGAAAGGAGGTTATGGCCTACTATACCACGCTGGCCAGACGGGTTGGTAAAGGGTTTGTTTCAATTTTCCTTCTTTTGGCAGTGATTTTAGCTGCTTATTTTGTTCCTTTAGTCGCCTCTTACGACACCCATGAAATGAATAGGGGTGACACTTTGTATTCTTAATTCGTCACCACACGGACAAGTATCCGTGTATATTCAGGAAGGCAGAAGGGAGAGCTGTCCCTAACTTCTCCGAGCTATTGAGCAGTGGCACTGCAAAGATGCTTTGCCCTATTGGCAAAGCTACCATATCACTTTTAATTTATCGTTGCAAATATATTACTTTGCACAGGAAGCTTTTACTAATTTAGTAAAATGAGTGAGAAGATTTCTTGCGAAACACCTGTATTGGAACATCAAGCCTTAAAATCGACCAATTTGTAGTACCAAGGTTTGTGGTTTACAGTGTCTGTGAATTTTTAAAAAAACCTTTACTATAAAATGGGTATTGAAATTGTATTGTAGCAGCTTGTATTGTATTGTAACAGTTAAATGCGTACGCAGACAGATTCAATTTTAGTTTTTACAAAAAAAAACACTAAAATCTCAAATAATTGTTTAATTAATTGCCTCGAAAGAATTAATACAAAAGTTGATTTTATTTCAAACTTCATTAATCGTATATAAATTTCAATTCAAAAATTATAATAAATTATTAAGATTTTAAAGAATTAAAGCACAAACTTAAATCATCGCAATGTTTGCCACATTTAGCGCTTTCTACGCACAATTACATTGATTAAATAAATTGTTAATGCTAATGTTGTAAATTTTAGGCTGATCTTCTGTGTGAATGTAGTACTTACTGTCCGGTCGTGCCTGCCCTTGGCTGTACTGCCCATTGAGTTATATGTACTACCGGTACTGCCTTATAAACCAATAAGGAGAGAAAATGAGGAATGACTAGACGTAAAAGATAACACTCCAAATGTGCATTTTTATTTTAAAAATAAGTAACACTTTACAAAAAAGAAATTGTAAACGTATTCAGACAAAATCAACTATTTATGGGCATGAGCTAACAGCATACATAAATACAGTCACTTCTACTGTATAATATACAGGTAACTGGCTTTTTGGGTTCCGTACCCAAAGGCTAAAAATGGGACCCCATTACTACGACTTTGCGGCCTGTCCGTCCGTCTGTCTGTCACCAGGCTGTATCTCAAGAACCGCGATAGTTGAAATTTTCACAAATTATGTTATTCTTCTTGCCGCTATAACAACAAATACTAAAAAAAATATATTTAAGGGGGCTCCCATACAACAAACGCGATTGTTTGTCCTTCTTGCTACGGAACTCTTCGTGCGCTAGTCCGACTCGCACTTGGCCTGTTTTGCATGTTACTTTACTTTTGAATGTAAAAAGATACACGGTAAATTCGTGCTTATCTGCTCTGAGACAGTGTCAAAAACTATTGTTTACTTTTTATCGAAGTCTGTTGAGCTGAACCTTATAAATTAAATTAGCTTATCTATTTACTTTTATTAATTGACTGCTCACGTAGTTGTCTGGCTCGTATAAGTAATCCAAATGTCTCCAACAGTTTAGTCTATGTTAGATCACGATGAGACACCAACAACTCACAGTTCTATGTATTCTATTCACCATTTTGGTGATGTTAACCAGTAAGGTATCTGCGGCATGGTCGGAAAATATTACTTGCTGTGGAATTGGGGGTTCTGTAAGTATACCTTCATCATCTTCTTACTTATTTTTTGGTTACACTTATTAGTAAAAGGTTTGTGACAAGTTTCTCCCTTAGTGGAAGCTTACGATGCCCTTGGGATGATGAAACGTAGTGATACCCCGTACCTATTCAATCAATGCAGAACTCTTTGAGTTTTTGAAGCGTATATAAATCGAAGTATTATCCATATATTTTATCTATATATTATAACGTGAAGTAAAAACTTTGTACCCCGTTTTACAAAAATTACGTAGACGGAGGAGTATGAAACTTCGCACACTTCTAGTTTATGTATTTTTTTATAGATGCATAAAAACATTAAATCAATAAATAAAACGTAACAAACCTTACCAGTATTTGACCCACACACGATATTTACTTAGTCTTATGTCAAATCTTATGTCAAAATGTTTTCTATGTATAATATGTATGTATTTACAAAAAAAAAAAAAAAATTAACATTGTAGCGTAGACTTGACGAAATCAGTGGTTATAGAAATTTTAGTCTTTAAAAATAGAAGCACAATAATGTTGAGACTAATAATAATAATAAATAATAATAATGTCTTTATTGTACTTACACCAGAAAAAAAAAATACAGTTAGAGCTTAGGACTAGTTACAAGTTGGTACAAGTTGCGGCCTTATCGCTCGTAGGCAATCTCTTACAGGCAACCATGGGATGGAGAATAAACATAGGAGAAAATATAGGGTAGTGTCCGGTGTGTTAAATGTAGGTGAACGAAGAAAACAGTATTAAGGGACTATAATATGATTATAAAGTGATATATAATGTGGATTATTACATAAATACAAACATGGAATGAAATGCTTAAATGAAGGAATGCGACTTAATTGTTTGAGAAGAGAAAGTACGTTAAGGGACCTTGGTGGCTCCCAGGTAATGCTCCTTTACAAGTTTCTTGAAAGTAGATGGTGTTTGTGCACGTCTTATCGTAACTGGTAGGGCATTCCACAACCGAACAGCCTGGACAGTGAAGGAATGGTCAAGAAATTTGGTGGAATGCAAATAATAATAATTTAATTATAATACTAATAATTCAAATTAAACATGTTAGTCGTTATTTCATTTGAATAAAATAATAATAATCCTACTAATATTATAAACGCGAAAGTTTTTTTTGTAAGTACATGTACAATATACCTACATAGAAAACACACAAACTCCTAAACAAATACATCTGCAGACTATACAAACATTTGGCCCGAAAATCGAACCCGAGACCTCAAGAATACAGCAAATATAAACTATTTTTACAGTGTGTTATAGACAGCGATTGTTATTTTTAACTTACATATGAAGATTATAAATGCCAAAGCGAATAGCAGCGCTTCGAAGAATTTAAAAGAAGCTAATGAATTCTTGACTATAATTATGCCAAACAGTATATTCAGTGTTTTGTTCATTCATGCACCTTAAATTTTCATTGGAATTAATTAGAAAATATTTAAAAAATAATCAATAAATCGACTTCAACAAAACAAGAAACACTCAGAAGCGTAAAATAAACCGGCTGTAATGTAATTGGTATAATTTACCACATAGGGGACAATGCTTGTCTATACCTAATTGTCTATTAATTTAATGATCATCTTCCTAGCCTTTATTCTCAAGATTATTTGGAGTCAGCTACTAGTTTAACCTGTTTTACCAGAAAATTTCTTTTTCCACAGAGCGACTGGTATCGGACCTCCGCAACCCTGAGGGAGAATTGAAATCTGCAGTTTGAACCAGTTGTCAGTATGAATTATTACTATTAAACTAGTTGTATTTGAGGGCACTGGTTTTTTTTAAAACTGAATTTGCAACTTTTTCACTTTCTTCATTTATTCAATGAATCCTAATAATTCGCGGCAAAAACAACGCCTGCACTTATAATTTATCATTGCAAATATATTACTTTGCACAGGAAGCTTTTACTAATTTAGTAAAAAGAATGAGAAGATTTCTTGCGAAACATAGGATCGTTAGTTACTTAGTAGTTCGACATGATATCGATAGATGGCTCTCCGCTACCTGTATTGCAACATCAAGCTTTAAAATCGACCAATTTCCGAAGGTGTAAATTGGTTTACAGTGTCTGTGAATTATTAAAAATAACTTTACTATAAAATGGGTATTGAAATTGTGTTGTAGCAGCTTGTATTGTATTGTAACAGTTAAATGCGTACGCAGACAGATTCAATTTTAGTTTTTACAAAAAAACACAATAATATATTATATAAAATAATTGTTTAATTAATTACCTCGAAAGAATTAATACAAAAGTTGATTTTATTTCAAACCTCATACATCGTATTTAAATTTCAATATCAAGTGTTTAATTTTCAACTTTAAAAATTAGTACTTTTGTCTCCCAGTGTTATGATTGAGTTTTTGATTATTGAGTTCCTCAGGAGTTATCTGAATTTGACATTTCTTGGCAAATCTGTGACATTTAGCACCGGAACAGCATTGGCTGTCATTGTTGCACTGAAATACAATAATTTATTTATTTACAAATATGCACAAGCTCCCAGCATATTACTTACATAAACAAATAATCAGACATACCACTAAAAATAATTAGAAAAATCTAAAATTTTCAATAGGTAACATATATACGATAGACACTCTGTAAATTCGCTCAGTGAACATGTGAACAGATTTGTATGATCCAACAATAATTAGTACCAGAGAAGGTGAGAAGAGTTCTATTTTTCGGAAAATAGCATAGACAAGTTTTTTATGGAATAGGGGACAAACGAGCAGACGGATAAGTGTAAATCTATATAAAACTATATTCTTTACCATAATACTAAATTAATAAATAAAATAAATATTTCGGACATCTTACACACGACGCCATCTAGTCCCAAACTAAGCTGAGCTTGTATTATGGTATCTAGACAACTGATATAAATACATAAACATACTTTTTTTTGTAAATACATACATATTAAACATAGAAAACAAACAGGCTCCGATACTGATTATAATAATTATTTTGATTGAATTAGTCACATTCAAGATTGATCCTTTTAAATCCAAATCTTGACTTAGACAATATATATACCGTCGAGCAAATTAAAAAGTAAGAATGTCTAAAAGTGAATTTTGTTGTCATAGTCTGTAGTTCAGAAACTACTAAAAACTATTTAAATTATTCTCTCAACATAAGAAAACTAGTAATTGAGGTTACAAGATTGTGTTATGGTTAGATAACAAGGAAACAGGCCATTAGTAGTCATGTCTTCTTTGTAGAATGCATTTCATTTCAGTTATCGGAACGAGTAAACAAGGCGAAGGCCTAGAGTATAACCAACTATTTCTACAGGAATTTAGGCATCAAACATTATCGGAAAATAGTTCATAATCTTTATTACAAATGCTAACACACACAGCCTTCACTAAGGCTCTCAAACTATTACCGTAAAACGAAAAATTTACAAAAGACTCTAAATAATTAAAGCATACACTTACATCATCGCCATGTTTGCCACATTTAGCGCTTTCTACGCCATTTACATTGATTAAATAAACTGTTAATGCAACGAGAAAAACAATAGCACTTATACGTCTCATTGTGAGGGAATGTAATTGTGTACTGACGTGAAATCAGACTGACCATATACACGCTTGTGAATGCTAACTTGATTAGTGAGGTCAAACTGAGAACTTGATAAGTAAGGACGCACACACACTCACAGCTCCGTCACACATTACTAGTCACTCTAGAAATGAGTCACAACAACTTGATAATAGTATGTGTTCCCGTCAATCTGTATTATTCAGGTATTCTATATAATAACTAGGTAATGTTTACAATACCTGGGGCGGCCAGGCAATGTATGCATAGGTAGTCTATATAATCTCTAGGTATTGTATAGAATATAATTCTGAATACCTGATTGTCCATCGGCAATGTGCAAAATAAAGATTTTGTGTCTGTATTTGTCAATCTTATGTAATCAGCGTGGTATAGTAGGCCAATACCTCCTTTTCAAGGAGAGGCCTATGTCCAGCAGTGGACTGATAAAGGCTGTTGATGATGATTATGATGATGTAATCATGTTTTTTACGCGATAAAATTTAAAAGGTTACGATACCTTCTACTTTCCGGCGTTTCGTACGGGTCATACCGCTCGTGCACGTAGTACCGTATACAATAAAAAACATGGGTATGTGTTAAAGTCGCGAAAGTCTAAAAACAACTTAAGTAAGTATCTGTAAAACGACGTACAAATGAAACATTTCCCTTTGCATCAAATCAACTTTAATCAGAATCATGTATGTAGTATTGGGTTAGGTTAGAATAGTGATAAATAACAGATACACTATATTGTTAAATTGTATGAATTAGAGGAGTTTGAGTAGATAGTTTTTGAACTGTCCTTGTACTTTGCACATCACCTGCTGCGGATTCAGCATTCTATAGAATACCTTTTTTTCTCATAAAATTCCAATCCAGAACGATATAACCAATTGGTGGCTTTATCGGATTCGAACCAACTAAAATTGCACGCCGTCTTGGGTACTATGAGTCGAGGAACCAGGTATACCCTCGAAAGAAAGTCCCTGGAACCTTGACGTACCTCGGGGCACCTACGGCTTGTAGTTGCTCCCCTTATGTGTGGGAAACACTACTCTAAAAGGAAAGGGCAGGCGCTTTTTGAAGTGCGCTAGTGTCTAGTATCTTTTGCACAAATGTGGTCATCACCAATCGTCTAATTTCTTAAAAGTTTACACTACTTAGTTATTATATGTAATTTATTTGGTTTTATTAAGATAATGTTTTTTGGGCTGCTACTTGCTTTTTGTTTTTATCCGTGTGGTGACAGATTAAGAATACAGAGTGTCCCCACCCCTATTCATCCCGCGGGTGTCGTAAAAGGCGACTAAGGGATAAACTACCCAAGACAACATCGATGCAAAGAGAAGGAAAACTTGAAACCAACCCTATACCAACCCGTCTGGCCAGCATGGTATAGTAGGCCAAAACCTCCTTTCTAAGGAGAGGCCTATGTCCAACAGTGGACTGTTAAAGGCTGTTGATGATGATGATGATGACTTGCTTTTTATATTCCTATTTTACTTAAATACATCTGAGTTATTGCACAGATTTCTCGTAATTATCCTTTTTCTCGAGTATGTTATTTATGTATGTATGTATGTTATTGTTATTTTGTAAATGAGATATTTGCATTTTTCTTGCATATATAAATAATAAGTACCTGGGTGACTGTGCTTTACTCGGTTACCATTTTTCTCTCAAGTAATGATCCAGTTGCTGTTTTGGAGTACTGACCACCAAGAGTGTCACTGAAAGAGTACTATAGATGTCACGAGCAGCATGTTACTATAGATCTCCAAAACTCGGGTTTTCTTTTCACCTCTGAAAACCCCCAAATACCAAATTTCAGCGAAATCGAAACGGCGCAGTGTACCTACACTTTAGTTAGTAAACAAATACTGCTTGAAGGTTATCTTTCACTGTTATCATCAGATATTCTACGAACTGTTTGTTATTTGTTTTGTTCTTCAGTTATGATTAATTTCTACTTGTTTATCATTCAACTAACTTATACTCGCAACTTCGCAAAATAATCGTCTAATCTATCACTATACTGGAACTCTATTAAATCGGTCCAGTGCATGGGTTATGGGTTAATATGTCAATACAGTTAGTAATAATATTTGGTTTCGGTTCGGTTGATAAAAAAAAAGATTATTACATGAATTATAGGCAATTTTCTCTAGTTTAATATTGTTGAGATATTGTCAAAAAACTGTTTTAGACGCCATTTTTCCAATATGGCGGCGCGAGCAGCAAAGATACGTGGTGGCAAAGTTGAAATTCGCAAAGAGTAATCAATAAAATTACCAATTTTCAAAACTCCCGGAAAACTTTCCGGGTAAAACTACCAAGTGATTGTACTATTAGCCAAATTGTATGTTAATAGTACATATCTTTTGTATTGATAAAACCGTTAGTCGGAGCGCGAGCGTTGTCCCTTTAATTTCAATTTTGAAAAATATTAAACTCACGTTAATTTTTGAACGGCATAACCGATTTGAATGCTTAGTTTGTTCAGACGTAAATATTGTATATTTTACCATGAAAAAGTAGTTATTGTAATATAATTACAATAACTGGACATATGGTACCGCGAGGTTTTTTATAGATATTAATATTTTCTTTAATATTGTTAAACATAATTTTGTTATATCATTCATAGTTTCCACAGCGCATGCGATAAAAGCCAATTTATTGCAATTTTTTTCACACCTTGAATTACATTATTGAAATTATAGTGAGGATCCCTATTTTTTTTTGGTAAAAAATATAGCCTATGTTAATCAAGGATAATGTAGCATTTTAATGTTAAGGGAATGATTGAAATCCGTAGAGTAGTTTTATTCGTAACAAACATAGAAAATAAATAAATATTTCAGAAATCTTTTACACACAACATCATAATATAGTCCCAAACTTAGCAGAGCTTGTATTATGGGTACTAAGCAACTACCTGCGTCTCATGCCGCCCTGAGAGTGGCCGCGGATGGGCGGGACGGGTTTCCCGTCCGTCCGCAGTAGAGGCCAACCGCGAGGGGGCGACGTCCGCGTGTGACCGGACGTTGCCTAACTAGAGAGTAAATTTTGAGATGGTGCCCGCAACAGTGCGGGCAGGCGCCGGTTGGAGTCCAGAAGGAAATCCCCTCCCTGGACTCCTTCCAATACAAAGGCGCAGAGAGGGTCACACCGTGTGGTTTTAGTCGGTTCGAGTCCGACACACCACCCCGCCGTAACCCCCGACGGGGGTGACGGTCCGCGGGGATTTCCACACGTAAAAAAAAAAAAAAATGGGTACTAAGCAACTGAAATAAATAGATACATAAACATACTTATTTTGTTGTAAATACATACATATTATACATAGAAAACACCCAGCCTCCTATACAAATATTTGTAGATCACACAAATATTTGGGCCGACCCTGGAATCGAACCCAAGACCTCTTGATTAGCAGCCGCATACGCTAACAACTAGACCAATAAGGCAGTCAAAAAAAATACAACGTTTCCTCTTTATAATATTATGTAGATGACTAATAGCCGCAGTTCCTTCCCTGTGTGTCGGCTGTCGTGGTAGTAAGTAGTCTCTGTTATTCCTTCCTCAAAAATTATAGTATCTCTGTACCAAAATTTATCTTAAGCAGACAGATAGACAGACGCTATTCCGCATTTATAATATTCATCAGATTTTTCCTCAAAGTCTCAAATATAAATAAGTAGATAAGTATGAATACAAGTTTATATACATAGTTATTTGTGTGCATTGTCCAGATAGCATATAATATAGATATTAACGTAACCGGTTCTCACAAAACAAAACGCCCACGCCATTACGAATGAAGTCAGAAGATTTAAAAAAATCGGCCAAGTGCGAGTCGGACTCGCCCATGAAGGGTTCCGTAGTAGCGTATAAAGGTTCTGGTAGTTCGTTGTAACTTTGATCGATGTTTTATTATTAGTGTATTGATTGAACGATAGGCAAATTGCGGTTTACCGTTTATGACGTATTAAAACAAACTACTTACTAGATCTCGTTCAAACCAATTTTCGGTGGAAGTTTGCATGGTAATGTACATCATATTCTTTTTTAGTTTTATCATTCGCTTATTCTAGAAGTTACAGGGACACACACACACACACACATTTTACCACTTTGGAAGTGTCTCTCGCGCAAACTATTCAGTTTAGAAAAAAATGAAATTAGAAACCTTAATATCATTTTTGAACACCTTCCCACACGTATGGGTTTGATGAAAAAAAAATTTTTGAGTTTCAGTTCAAAAATTTTTTTTCATCAAACCCCAAGTATGGGGACCCCCAAAATTTATTGTTTTTTTTTCTATTTTTGTGTGAAAATATTAATGCGGTTCACAGAATACATTAACTTACCAAGTTTCAACAGTATAGCTCTTGTAGTTTCGGAAAAAAGTGGCTGTGACATACGGACAGACATGACGAATCTATAAGGGTTCCGTTTTTTGCCATTTAGCTACGAAACCCTAAAAAGATCTTATGAATGTATAAATAATGAATACCCAAAAAGTTTGGTATAAACTTATCTGTACAATTTTTTTACATTTGCACTGGGTAACTGGTTCGTTAACGCCTAGAATAGTCACTACAAACCTACGAATAAACTTATTATTTATTCGTAAGCTGCAAACTGATAGTTTTGGTAAAAACTATACTAAAAAAGAGTTTTAACGCATAAGAAGGTAAATAAAAGAGGAACATACATTCTTGAAATAAAGTTCACTACGACTTTTATCCCATTATTTAAATAACTTAAATTCATTCAAACATTATCAAAGATTCGTATATTTTCCACAAAGTGCCGACAATGAAGAGTGAAGTTGCTAGCAATAAATAGTTTAATGTCTCTCATTGAGGATGCGAACGATGATAACCCAAACTATTGAGTCCTAATGAGATATTTATTTACGTCTCAATTAACCCGGTGAGGTTCAGGTCATTAATTTTCCTCATCACACCGAGAGGCGAACCGCTTAGTTCGAGAGCATATGTCGGTTCTCTAAAACGGTGACTTCTTGTAAGTCAGCCAGCAGGAGGAAAGGAGAAGTAGGATGCATTAGAAGAGTTTACAGAAACACTACATGGTAAACACGGCTTCGTTTAGTCCTACTTTTTATCTTAAAAAAACAACTACCGCACTAGGAAATATTCCACTAAGTGTTTGGGACACACAAAGTGTCATGGCGATGGATTCCTATATTCCACTAGGCCAACCGTGCAGTCAAAATTTATGTTGGCAAAGTCAAAGTCCACAGATTACATTTCTAATACGGGAGTTGACTTTAAAATACCTAATTACTATTGTTATACAGAAAAATAACTGTACTGAGGAAAAAACAAATATAAATAGTGTTCCGATAGCAAAGAACATACCAGTTCAGAGATTTGTAAACAATATGTGCACTAGTCCGTTATCTGAGTATACGGGTGCGGCCCAGTGTTTACACCTCAAGGTATTACCCTAAAAGTACGGGTAATTATAGACCGACAGAGTTTTGACTGTCATTATTTAAATTTTCATTTTGAACCCACAGCAAAAAGGAATAGATTCCTATTCATTGGTATTTTTTATTATAGTACCATTAGTAGTTATCGCGGTAAAAAATAGCCTCTTAAAATAATAAAAAAAAAACTTCTTTCTCAGGCTCAAGACTCTCTATGTATTTAATTTCATTTTAATCGGTTCAGTACCTAGTTTTGTCGTGAAAACGCTACAAACAGACCGACAGAGTTACTTTCGCATTTATAATACTAGTAAGGATTAAAATTCTCTTTTTATATAAATTTGTATAGATCAGATTTTTGTCACTACTAGTTAAACCTTTGTGTAATAAATTGTATCACAGTTACAGTTTTTCTGAGACCAATCATGTGCCAAAAAATAAAAGATATCATTCTTGTATGGTTTTAGATTTTTCACGACGAAATTTAGAGATAATTCATCAATGAATTGACGAGACTCAAAATTGGGGATATCTCAGTTCAAAAAGATAGTATATTTGTTACCTTATATGAGAATATAAGGTAACATAAAGGTGACATAAAATTTGAACAAACTCATCTTAATGTTTTATGCCAAAGGAACTATTAATACAAAACTCTTTATTCATTTACCCATTTGTCTGTTATAGAGATACCTAAATAAAATCTGTTTCCCAAATCAGCAAAAGGACAATAAAATTTTCAAGGGCAACACTAAAACGCCGTTCTGGCCCAAATGTAGCACACTTCACCCATACTTATAAGCCAGGTGAACAGATAATTGTCATTAGTCCTACATTACTTCAACTACAATGAGTCGTTTCTGTATTGTCGTGTTAGCGTTGGTCCTAGTCCAGACCGCATTATGTAATGTGGTGTCGATTGCGGAGGACCCTCCCTTGGTAAGGGAGGAAGGAAATGAAAAAAAGCAAGAAATTGAAACGCCTATAGAAAATGTTCAAAATTTTGCGAATGAAGTCAAAGCAACTGATGAAACGTCGTGTGCTAAAGTTGGAGAATTTGTAAGTTATGGTTTTATTTTTCATTCTTGTTTTTTTGTCGTTATCCATCATTGATCAACCCTTTAGCCAAGATGCAAGTTTTTAGTATCGATTTTTTTTTCTATTATTGGCTAACGTTATGTTTTAGCATTGAAAGACGTCATTACCATGCATTCGTTACATTTCTATTAACGTTCACGTTTGTAGAATGTCAACTTGGCTAGGGGTGGCAGGCATTTGAAACTGAATATTATGCATGTGCGTACAATGTAAAATTAGTATTACACAATTCAAATTTAAAATTTACTATTATGAAGTATTAATGTATATAATAATGTATTACTAATAAATTATTATATACATTAATTAGCTTTAATATTAGGTTGGTAACCCTGTTTACTAAAGTCGCGAATAAAATTCCTGCCGAATAATTTTGTGAAGACCTTCTTTTAACAGTTTTAAACAGTCCACCCCTGAACATAAGCCTTTCCTTCGAAATTATTATTATTGTAATTGCTGGTTATTTTTGTTTTAATTCAGCATAATTGTCTCTATAACTCTGTAATCCTGCAAACAACAAAATTACAAGCTAAATATAAAAAAGCTGAACAGAGTATGAAAAGGTATCATTTTGTCTTATTTCAAACCTTCAAACCAACATTAATTAACATAATATATAAATTCACATTAGATCATATATAATAATTTTAAACCACAATTTTCTTTTGGTTCTTCCAGTGTATGAATCACGAGGGGTGTTGCACAAAAGTCTGTATGGGTTTCTTGAAGAGATGCGTCTCAGCCCGAGAAGGCGACGTCGATGAAGAATGATTGATTCCAATGATAACACACATGTATGTGTCTGTAGTCTATAGTACGGCGATGGACAAACAGACGGTTGATAAACTGCTGTTAATCTTGTCCTTTATGTATTACTAACGTTATGTAAATATTTGAATAAAAGTGTTCGATAAGAAAATATTTGTTTAATTGCTCACACAAAATCGAGTATAACTCGATGTATTAAACGACAAAAAATAATTTTAATGTTAAAAATGCTTGTCAATGGGTAATAAAAATGGTTAACATATAGAGGATTCCACCTGTTATTAGGGCCACGACGACGGCGATGGGAACCGCTAATACCTTGACAGATAAATGATAAATGAGATTTATTTTGCAAGTAAATCTTTTACAGATAAGTATTTTTACACCTCGGATTTTACAGCTAGAAAGTGCAGGCATTTCATAAGATTTACTCTGAGAAGAAAACTACAAAGGTGTTTTTTTTTTAATGTCCGTGAACAAAGATTAAATATTTAACTATGCGAGCGCAGTATAGGGTCTGGGTTGGCCTTTTGAAGAAAGGACAATAATTTTGAGTTAGTCTGCCCATACAGCCGGCATACGAGCCCCAGTCATCGTCATACCTGGTATTAGTCAAGGGGCAAATAATAGTAGTCGAGAGATGAATTGTCTAACAGCTTTAAAAACCAACTTATAATAATCTCAAAATGCGTGACCCATCCAAAAGAATTTTGTTATTATAAAACTACCTTTTCTTTAGTTCAAAGAGAAGTTGAAAGCTTACTCAACTATTTCGCTACTCAAAAAGGCAAATGACAATTGACAACAAAACATATGTTGGTATCTATACATATAATAAATCTGTAGAAAAGTCATTTTTGTACATTGAAGAAATTGAAACAAAAAATAGCCAGCGTGTGAAAAGATAAGTAACAGAACCCATTTCCATCATTTTTGAAATTTTTGTCTGTTTGTCTGTTTGTCTGTTTGTCTGTTTGTTTGTGCGCACATCACGTAAAATCTACGAATTCAATGCTGACAATGTTTATATACAAAAATTATACGCAACTTGAGGTTTAACTTAGTTTTTGTTTCATCGAAATCGGTTCACTCTATCAAAAGATATGATTAATTTAGTGAGTTCAAGAAGTAAAATATTACGTTACGCAATTAAGTATAGTACTTGCAACGACATCTTAAGACTAAAAATAGAACTAATGTTGATAGTTGAAATCTAAATCCGATAGATGGCGTTGTGCAAATGACGTCATTTTCTGAATCGCGGTGTTAAGATTTTCCGCGCGAGGATGACGTCCACCGTGTTTACTAGGCAAATTGGGTTTCGTTAGGTGTCTTAAAAGTTCTTGCGTGTGTCGTAAAAGTTCTTTGGTTGCTTGGTTTATCGATTTTCTAAATTGGTCGAAAAAAAAGTATTTGCTTATCTTATTGGTTTCGTTTGGTCAACTTTGGTCATTGGTTTGAAGTACGAAGTTAAGATTGTATTTGATTTACTTCGTAGTTTGAATCCAATAGTGCCAATCGTTATACAGTAAGTTAGTGTTGCCAATTCGTTGAGTCACGACCACGAACAGACGATACGTTGTCACACTAGACTGTTCGACGCACCGTTCTTTTAAGTTTGTAGGCTATTCAGTCATAAGTGTTGTTAGTTTTGTTTATTGCTTTAATTTTCCTTGAAAATGCCTCAAAGAAAAAAAACTAACCTTTCGCTGCGTAGCCGAAATGCGAAAAGGATGAGACTTTGTAGGTCTCAGGAATCGGAAGAAGATCGTGAAGCACGGTTATCTGCTAACCGAGAGCACATCGCTCTTTCACGTGAATCGGAAACGTTCACCGAAAGGGAGTCACGTTTAAGTTCACAAAGAACACGGACCGCGACTTTGCGGTCTCAAGAGAGTATCCAGGAACGCGAAGACCGGCTGTCTGCTGATCGGGAGCGCCACTCTCTCTCACGTGAGTCAGAGACATTCACAGAAAGGGAGTCGCGCTTAAGTTCGCAAAGAACTCGGACCGCGACTTTGCGTTCTCAAGAGAATATCCAGGAACGCGAAGTTCGGCTGTCTGCTGATCGGGAGCGCCACTCTCTCTCACGTGAGTCAGAGACATTCACAGAAAGGGAGTCGCGCTTAAGTTCGCAAAGAACTCGGACCGCGACTTTGCGTTCTCAAGAGAATATCCAGGAACGCGAAGTTCGGCTGTCTGCTGATCGGGAGCGCCAGTCTCTCTCACGCGAGTCAGAGACTTTCACAGAAAGGGAGTCGCGCTTAAGTTCGCAAAGAACTCGGACCGCGACTTTGCGTTCTCAAGAGAGTATCGAGGAACGCCAAGCACGTCTGTCATCTGACCGAGAGCGACACGCTCTCTCGCGCGAGTCTGAATCTCTCTCCCAAAGAGAAGAACGATTAGAAATAGCTAGACATAACTATGTAGGTGTACAAAGAAACAATGAAAGTTATCTTGCATCTGAAAGGGAAAGAATAGATGAACTAAGACGAGCAGAAACAGCAGAACAACGTCAATCTCGCCTAGAAATAGAACGAGCTCGATACCATATGAATAGAGAAACAAATAGCGGAGCTGATGAGTCCATGGAAAATGACGATGCAAATATTTTATTACCTTGGGACAATAGGGAAAAATCAGGGTTCACATATTCGTCTAGAATTAATTATGCTGGCTTTACTTTCGTGGGTGACATGAGAGAAATTTGTAATTTTTGTCATGCTTTGAAATGGAGGAAAGAGACAGATGGAATGTGCTGCTCAAATGGAAAAATTGTTCTTCCAAATTTCCAAGATCCACCACACTTACTTATAAGTCTCCTGAATGGCGATCATCCCCAGTCGAACCGTTTTTTGGATAATATTCGTTTATATAACAGTGCTTTCCAAATGACTTCCTTTGGGGCAAAACAAATAACGGAAGGACCGTTCATGCCAACCTTCAAAGTACAAGGTCAAGTTTATCACCTTATTGGATCTTTGCTGCCAGAAAATGAACCCAAATTTCTCCAAATTTATTTTGTATCCGATTACACGCAACAGCTCAATGTTAGAAATCACAATTTTCCCCAGCTCAATGCTGAGCTTTTGGGTCAACTTCAAGAATTGCTGCATCGCGTTAACCAGTACGTTCGTGAATTCAAAGCTGCATTGGAGTCAATTCCACAAGGCAGCAATGATTTCAAAATTGTTATAAGTGCCGATAGACGTCCTGTGGGTGAACACCGTGGAAGACACAATGCACCCGTCGCAGATGAAGTTGCAGTTGTTTTAGTCGACCAGGAGTGTGAGAGACGTGATATCGTGTTGCGTACACGCGACGATCGCCTTCAACGCATTTTGGAAACCCACCGAGCTTACGACGCCCTGCAATATCCACTAATCTATTGTCATGGTGAAGATGGGTACAATTTTGGGCTGTACCAAGTGAACCCTACTACGAGAGTCACTAATTATCAAAAAAAAATATCTGCTCAACAATACTATTCCTACCTTTTACAAATAAGGCAAAACAGTTTCGTATATTTGCAACGATTTCGTGGTTTGTTCAGCCAATTTATTGTGGACATGTACGCAAAAATAGAAACTGAACGTTTAGTGTATATTCGCACTAACCAGCGACGGTTACGCGCTGAAGAATACGTGCACTTGCGGGACGCCATGCAATCAGATAATAACGTCGAAAACTTGGGTCGATTGGTTATTTTGCCATCCAGTTTCACAGGCGGTCCGCGGTATATGCACGAACGAACGCAAGATGCTTTTTGTTACGTCCGTAAATACGGCCGGCCGGACCTTTTTATAACATTTACAACAAATCCAAAGTGGACGGAGATTTGCCAGGCACTTCTCACAGGACAGGCGTCATACGACAGACATGACATTATTGCTAGGATTTTTCATTTAAAACTCAAAGTCTTGATTAATCTACTTACAAAGGAGAAAGTTTTCGGTTCAACTCTTTGTTTTATGTATAGCGTCGAGTGGCAAAAGCGTGGTTTACCCCACGCGCACATTCTTCTGTGGCTGGAAGAAAAAATTCGTCCCGATGCTATAGACAGTGTCATAAGTGCAGAATTTCCGGACTATAATGCAGATCCGATTTTGCATGACATAGTAAAAACACATATGGTTCACGGGCCATGTGGCCTCTTAAACAGGGAATCACCGTGCATGAAAGATGGTCAATGCTCAAAAAAATACCCCAGAGCACTGAAAGAACTAACTATGGCTGGGGAAAATGGGTATCCGCAATACCGGCGAAGATCACCGTCACAAGGTGGTTTCACAGCTACTGTCAGATTCCGTGGACAAGAAATAATTCTAAATAATAGTTGGGTGGTACCGTATTCTCCAGTTTTGTCAAACGCTTTTCAAGCACACATTAATGTTGAAATTTGTAATAGCGTCGAATCTATAAAATATATATGTAAATATGTTAATAAAGGTAGTGATCAAGCCATGATAGCACTAAGAAATAACAACCAATTTGATGAAGTGACAAGGTATCAATCTGGCCGATACATAAGCTCTTCGGAGGCAGTTTGGCGCATTTTGAGTTTCCCTATTCATGAAAGGTATCCGCCAGTCATCCATCTTGACGTGCACCTGGAAGGCGGGCAGCGAGTTTACTTTCAGCCAGAAAATGTGGCAGAAAGAATGAACAACCCAAGACAAACCACCTTGCTCGCATTCTTTCGCCTTTGCGAAAGAGACAATTTCGCTAAGTCTCTGTTGTACAATGAAGTGCCACATTATTATACTTATAACAAGCAGCAAGGTGTTTTTAATCGCAGGAGACGTGGAACTGCTGTAGAAGGCGAGTCCGGCATTTTTAAAGAACACGTGATTGGAAGAGTATACACGGTGCACCCAAATAATGCAGAGTGTTATTATTTACGCCTTCTTCTTCACACAGTGCGAGGACCTACTTCTTTTGCTGAGCTCCGCAAAGTGGACGATATAGAATATCCCACATTTCAAGCTGCTTGCCGCGCACGGCATTTATTAGATGGCGATCAGCATTGGGATGATGCTTTAGCCGAAGCATGCGTCAGTGATAGTCCACATCGTTTGCGCCATTTATTTGCCATTTTGTTGACATTTTGTGGCCTATCGGACGCTGGGCAGTTGTGGCAAAAATATAAAGACGCGTTTGCCGAAAATTTTTTGAGACAGCAAAATATAAATAGTGAAACTTCTGACCAAGTACGTGAAAGCTGCCATAATAGGGCTTTGCTGGCTATACAAGATATAGTTACAAGTATAGGAGGGAACCCCCTCAGTCAATACGGCTTGCCGACACCGACAGTTGGTGGGGAACGAATTAATAGGGAGTATACATCTGAAATAAATTACAACCCCGAAGAGTTAGCAGAAATATTGCGAAATGGCTGTTCAAATTTGACGTCAGAACAACGTCAAATCTTTGATAGAGTATGCTGTAGTGTAGAACATTCATTAGGAGAAATGCTGTTTTTAGATGCACCTGGTGGAACAGGTAAAACTTTCCTCACTAAAGTTATCTTGGCTCAAATAAGGAGCCAAAACAAAATTGCCCTTGCCGTCGCTTCCTCAGGAATAGCTGCCACTTTATTACCAGGAGGAAAAACTGCACATACAACATTTAAAATACCAATCGACTTGGACCGCACAGAAAACCCTGTTTGCAACGTGTCTCGCAATAGTGATAAAGCAAGGGTTTTACGCGATTGCGCCCTTATCGTTTGGGACGAGTGTACGATGGCAAATCGTAAAGCTGTGGAAGCTGTAGATAGAACGTTGCGAGATATAAGACAAAATGACCGACCGATGGGAGGCTTAACGGTGCTATTCTGTGGAGACTTCAGGCAGACACTCCCTATAATACCCAGAGGAACGAGGGCCGATGAAATAGGTGCCTGTTTAAAGAGCTCTATTTTATGGCGTAGTGTCATATTAACTAATTTGAGCTTTAATATGCGAGCATATTTGGGAGGTGACGCAAACGCGCAGGTTTTCTCAAATTTACTACTTCAAATTGGTAACGGCACATACCCGACTCAAGAAGGAGGTAAAGTAACTTTAGTCGAAAGCCTGTGTTCTTCTGTTGCCTCACAGCAGGAACTCATTTCCTCTGTATACGGAGATCCATCAGAGATCTCGAACCATGACGCTGCTTGGCTATGCCAACGAGCTATTTTGGCACCTCGCAACGACCAAGCAGCAGCAATAAATTCTCAAATATTGGTACATGTTTCTGGAGAAAGTAGGGAATATTTATCTATTAACACGGTTTTAGAAGAAGGAGATGCCACCCACTATCCAGTAGAGTTTTTAGACTCTCTAAATACACCAGGTCTTCCAGCACACAAAATTTATTTAAAAGTCGGAGTACCAATCATTCTACTCAGAAATTTAAGCCCACCAAAACTATGCAATGGAACTCGGTTGAGAGTAACAAATCTCCAACGAAATGTCATCGAAGCCGAAATCTTAACAGGTTGCGGCTCCGGTGATGTTGTTTTCATTCCCAGGATACCCATTATCCCCAATAATTTTCCGTTTACTTTCAAACGTGTGCAATTTCCTGTAAGCCTCTGTTACGCTATGACTATTAATAAAGCCCAAGGCCAGACGTTATCCGTTGCGGGTGTAGACCTTACTTTTGATTGTTTTTCACACGGCCAACTCTATGTTTCTCTATCACGTGTTAGCAACCCAAACAACCTTTTTGTATATGCTCCGGGTAATTCCACCGCTAACATAGTATATAGAGAAGCATTAACGTAATCAACTATACCAAAGTCAGGACTCTTATCTAAATCATCAAAAAGGTGATATACTCTTATCTAAACGACGTTGTTTTGCTCTCGACAACCACGCGAACGAAGTCGCGGGCACAGCTAGTACTAAATATTATGTTAGCCCAAATAACCGAATAAAAGAAGGTTTGCAAAACCTTTAACAAACTCACGTTTAAAACTGTAGGATAATTTTCAAGGGCTACACCAAAGCACCGTAGTGGTTAGTAGCCCAAGTGTAGTATCGCTCGTCCATACCTACGAGTATTAAGCAGGTTAACCGATAATTTGTCATCAGTCCTAAATTCCTTTAACTACAATGAGTCGTTTTTGCATTGTCGCGTTAGCTCATATCCTTGTCCAAACCACTTTATGTAGCGTGGAGACGGTTGCGGAGGACACTCCCATAGTAGGTGAGGAAGGAGGGTTGCCAGTGCCTGTAGAGCACGTGTAAGAATACAGAGTGTCACCACCCCTATTCATCTCGCGGGTGTCGTAAAAGGCGACTAAGGGATAAACTACGCAAGAGAACATCAATGCAAAGAGAAGGAAAACTTGAAACCAACCCTATACCAACCCGTCTAGCCAGCGTGGTATAGTAGGCCAATACCTCCTTTTCAAGGAGAGGCCTTTGTCCAGCAGTGGACTGTTAAAGACTGATGATGATGATGATGAGATGTTAAATAAATTTGGAAAAAGAAGAAAAAGAATAAAACCTACCACAATAATCGTAATTTCTCATGTCTAGGACTGGACTAAAATCTAAGAAAGTAGACTTAGTAATTGCTTATATCTTCCGCTATTTGTCAGTGAAAGTGCCATTAAAATCGGTCCGCAGTTCCTGAGGTTAGTTGGAACAAACCGACAGACAGACTGACCTAATCAAAAAATATTTTTGTTTTAAAATTACAAAACAGACATGCATGTTCCTGTATAGTGTTCGGTCTGTTTTCCTTAACCGATGGTGACGTAGGTTGTTTGATGGACATCAGTTCAATCGGTCGAGGGTTCATTAAATTTTTAATTTTACTGGTACCAGTTTAAAAGAGGTCTCGGGTTCAAATCACGGGGCGGGTCAAAAAGTGTTTTTGGGTTTTTCTTAGGAAATTCCTAATAGCAACCCGGAGTTTGGAAGTTTAACGGTGATTCACGCCCGTGCCTCGGAGAGCAGTTAAAGCCGTCGGTCACGGATGTCATGAACATCTGTGGCAATCGTTATTGGGAGCCAGTGCCCTCAAATTTACTGACAACTACTTCAACCTTCGAATTTCAGTTCTCCTTTAGGGTTCCGGAGGTCCGATGCCAGTCGCTCCGTGGAAAAACTGATGTTCAGGTAAAACCGGTTGAACTAATAGCCGATCCCAAATAATATTGAGAATAAGGCTAGGAAGATTCTGACTAGTTTACATTGTTTTACCTCTTCTCAGATTGGAAACTAATTTCTACTTGACTTTTATTTAGATTATGCCTGGTTAATTAAACTTATATTTAAACGAGACAATTAAAATACCGCAGCATATAAATACGACTTACAAAGGCACTAGGAAAAAAATCTAGGTCGCGGGGGACTTCACAAACATTTTAAGTAACGTACACAAAGTTCACCAAGACTCAGAACAACAATTTGTGAACACAATGTGTATGACAACAATTCTATAGGTCAAGTAGTTTTCATAATACAAGTTCCGCTTGGTTTAAAACTAGATAGCAATGGTGGCGATTCTGTTATTCACATCACTTAACTAAAATTGCAGTGCAGTGCAGTTTCTAGTCGGTTCCAGTTCAACATTACCACCAACAATAAAGGGTAAAATATAAAAAATTGGCAAAGTGCGTGTCAGGCCAAGCATAGAATAAGGTTCCGTAGTCACCCATACTGGTAGATTTAAAATCGTGTCCAATAGACAATTGTTATGTTAACTTAATATGTCTATAGTTTTGTAAGAAGTTTTCCAAGCGAGTGAATTTTACAAGTTAGGCCCCTCCTAAACTAAAAAAGTTATTAAAACCGCTATAGTTTTCCGTGAAAGTTCAACATATGGGCTACTATTATGAATATTTTCAGATTTTTTGAGCCAACCGTTTATCTTTTGGTTGGGCGTCCCCCTCCCTCCAAAAGATAAACGGTTGGCTCAAAAAATCAATTTAAAAAAAATCATTTTAGAAAAGTTCAATTCAAGGTGAATAACTCATAAACGGATACCTACATCGAAAAATAGTTTTAGAATCCTCACAATACCCCAATAGTTTTAAATACCACAATAGTTTATAAAACCTATTTAATGATACCCCACCCCACACGATGATGCGAGGACGCGAGGAATAAAATCATCACCACTTTATCCCCACGCATTTTTCATAATTTTATTGTAGCACTTTGTCCACGTAAATACAACACATATTCATGCAAAGCTTCATCTTTCTAGCACCAATCGTTTCATCGGTAGGTTGAAGACGGACGGACGGTCGGACGGACGGACATGGCGAATCTATAAGGGTTTTGAGTCATGAATTACGGAACCCTAAAAAAGTCAAACGCCTATGCTTTTAATGATAGTAATCTGATGATATTGTTGTATATACTAGCTGAGTTATTGTTGTAAACCGCGAGTAACGCGTGTGAAGACAGCCTAAGTTACTCCTTACATCATCAGCTTTTTGGGAGTGAAAGTCCCATCAGAAATGGTTCAGCATTTCCAGGGATTACCCAGAACAAACAGACAGACAGTTTTTTTTTTTAAATTGTTTTTTTCATGTTAGTACCATACTCGTATATACTTTCATATGCATTTAGTAAAATACAATACATTTGATATTGTAAATGAACACTGTAATTTTATTTATTAATATATAATAATATTAGCTATGTTATTTTGATTCCAGTGTGCCAGTTCCGAAATGTGCTGCTCAAAGGTCTGTTTGACTTATTTGGAAAAGTGCATCCCACCCCTCCCCCCCCCCCCCCCTTGTTAGCTGAACAATAATGACCCATAGATATGTAATCAATACATACATGAATAGACATGATCGAAGATTAATAAACTGTTGGTCTTGAAATGTAATAAGTATCAATAATTAGTAAATGTTTCAATAAAAATGCTATATGATTAAAAACTGTAATGTTTTCTTAATAACCAGTATTATTTCGGACATCATATACACAACGCCATATTATTATAGTCCGATTATAGTCAGAGCTTGCATTATGGGCACTAGACAACTGATATAAATATATGTATTTATATCAGTTGTCTAGTGTTACCTTACCTTTTTAGGGTTCCGTAGCCAAATGGCAAAAAACGGAACCCTTATAGATTCGTCAAGTCTGTCTGTCTGTCTGTCCGTCCGTATGTCACAGCCAATTATTTCCGAAACTATAAGAGCTATTCTGTTGAAATTTGGTCAGTCGATGTATTCTGTGAACCGCATTAAGATTTTTACATAAAAATAGAAAAAAAAACAATACATTTTGGGGGTCCCCATACTTGGAACTGAACCTCAAAATTTTTTTTTTCATCAAACCTATACGTGTGGGGTATCCATGGATAGGTCTTCAAAAATGATATTGAGGTTTCGAATATCATTTTTTTCTAAACTGAACAGTTTGCGCGAGAGACACTTCCAAAGTGGTAAAATGTTGGTCCCCCCCCCCTCTAACTTCTAAAATAAGAGAGTGATAAAACTAAAAAAAATATATGTTGTACATTACCATGCAAACTACCAACGAAAATTGGTTTGAACGAGATCTAGTGAGTAGTTTTTTTTTAATACGTCATAAACCGTAACACGCAATTTACCTTTCATCCAATCAATACACTAGTATAAAATCATCGATGAAAGTTACAACGAACTACAAGAACTTTTATATGATGTTACTTGCTGATACGGAACCCTTCATGGGCAAGTCCGACTCGCACTTGGCCGCTTTTTTTTGAAATACATACATATTGTACATAGCAAACAGCCAAACTCCGTAACAAATATTTATGAACCACAGAAACATTTAGTCTGACCCAGATCCGAACCCGAGACCTCAAGAACAACAATCGTATACGTTACCACTGTAATCTATTGGACACCATTTTAAATCTATCTATCATCATGTGTGACTACCGAACCCTATTCTGTGCATAGCCTGACACGCACTTGACTGATTTTATAGGGATGACTTGAAACAAACTATACACCAACCCATCTGCTCAGCGTGGTAATGCCTGACAAAAACCTCTAAAGCTTATGTATAACAGTGGACAGTCAGAAGCTGTTAATGTAATAATGCCCATATTAATTGTGCATAAAATACAAATAATTCACCATTATAACTGTAAATAGTGGATTATGGAAAGCAAAACAACACACATTATGTAGGCTGCTCCGTTATCTATAAGTGCGGGCGCGGCCCAGTGTTGCTATCGTAAAAAAGTTGCCTACATCTCGGGTGAATTCATTATAAATGTAGACTTTGATTGGCTTGGTGACTACGGTAGCAGCGTATTTGACTGATAAACTTCAGGTCTCTGGTTCTATTCCCTGGTTGAACCAAATGCTTTTATGATCTAAAAATATTTGGGTAATTTTTTGAGTTTGGATATTTTTTTGTAAGATATGTAGGTCAACAACCCATAACGTCCCACTGCTGGGCTCAGGTCTCCTCTCAGGAGAGGGTTAAGGCCATACGTCACCACGCTGGACAAGTGTTGGTTGAGGACTGGACACTGAAGGACACGTTGCGACTACGTAATCTTGCCGTTGGATGTTTTTAAGACGGCCCAAGGCCTCCAACTAAGCTTCGTGACTGTCATCTTAAGATAACAACCGGGACCGAATGCTTAACGTAACCTCCGAATCGCGGAAACGAAACTATAATATGTATGTTTTTACATAAAAAAAATGTGAGCCGTCACGGGACGCCTGGCAGATGTGAAACATCGCCATTATTTTGTAAAAGTAATATGCAGAAAAGAACATATTGTAATAGGAACTAAATATGTCATAATGATAAAATAAAATATTACTAATTATTATTATTAAAATAGTATTCTATATGCAGTAGTGTGTACGGTGTGGCTTCGCCCACACACACACACAATACTGCATATAGGCTGTATATATGTATATACCATCGTATAGCGTGCCGTGGCGACGCGTCGCCAGTCGCCAGGCCAGAAATCTATTTTACGTGCGTGTTTCACATACGTGCGCCTATAGATGTTTCACATCAAAAGTATATAAGTTGTGTTGTACTTATAGCCGATCGGGCCAGATTACGCGTGGTGGTGAATTAAAAATCTATACATATAATAAATCTGTAGAAAAGTCATTTTTGTACATTGAAGAAATTGAAACAAAAAATAGCCAGCGTGTGAAAAGATAAGTAACAGAACCCATTTCCATCATTTTTGAAATTTTTGTCTGTTTGTCTGTTTGTCTGTTTGTCTGTTTGTTTGTGCGCACATCACGTAAAATCTACGAATTCAATGCTGACAATGTTTATATACAAAAATTATACGCAACTTGAGGTTTAACTTAGTTTTTGTTTCATCGAAATCGGTTCACTCTATCAAAAGATATGATTAATTTAGTGAGTTCAAGAAGTAAAATATTACGTTACGCAATTAAGTATAGTACTTGCAACGACATCTTAAGACTAAAAATAGAACTAATGTTGATAGTTGAAATCTAAATCCGATAGATGGCGTTGTGCAAATGACGTCATTTTCTGAATCGCGGTGTTAAGATTTTCCGCGCGAGGATGACGTCCACCGTGTTTACTAGGCAAATTGGGTTTCGTTAGGTGTCTTAAAAGTTCTTGCGTGTGTCGTAAAAGTTCTTTGGTTGCTTGGTTTATCGATTTTCTAAATTGGTCGAAAAAAAAGTATTTGCTTATCTTATTGGTTTCGTTTGGTCAACTTTGGTCATTGGTTTGAAGTACGAAGTTAAGATTGTATTTGATTTACTTCGTAGTTTGAATCCAATAGTGCCAATCGTTATACAGTAAGTTAGTGTTGCCAATTCGTTGAGTCACGACCACGAACAGACGATACGTTGTCACACTAGACTGTTCGACGCACCGTTCTTTTAAGTTTGTAGGCTATTCAGTCATAAGTGTTGTTAGTTTTGTTTATTGCTTTAATTTTCCTTGAAAATGCCTCAAAGAAAAAAAACTAACCTTTCGCTGCGTAGCCGAAATGCGAAAAGGATGAGACTTTGTAGGTCTCAGGAATCGGAAGAAGATCGTGAAGCACGGTTATCTGCTAACCGAGAGCACATCGCTCTTTCACGTGAATCGGAAACGTTCACCGAAAGGGAGTCACGTTTAAGTTCACAAAGAACACGGACCGCGACTTTGCGGTCTCAAGAGAGTATCCAGGAACGCGAAGACCGGCTGTCTGCTGATCGGGAGCGCCACTCTCTCTCACGTGAGTCAGAGACATTCACAGAAAGGGAGTCGCGCTTAAGTTCGCAAAGAACTCGGACCGCGACTTTGCGTTCTCAAGAGAATATCCAGGAACGCGAAGTTCGGCTGTCTGCTGATCGGGAGCGCCACTCTCTCTCACGTGAGTCAGAGACATTCACAGAAAGGGAGTCGCGCTTAAGTTCGCAAAGAACTCGGACCGCGACTTTGCGTTCTCAAGAGAATATCCAGGAACGCGAAGTTCGGCTGTCTGCTGATCGGGAGCGCCAGTCTCTCTCACGCGAGTCAGAGACTTTCACAGAAAGGGAGTCGCGCTTAAGTTCGCAAAGAACTCGGACCGCGACTTTGCGTTCTCAAGAGAGTATCGAGGAACGCCAAGCACGTCTGTCATCTGACCGAGAGCGACACGCTCTCTCGCGCGAGTCTGAATCTCTCTCCCAAAGAGAAGAACGATTAGAAATAGCTAGACATAACTATGTAGGTGTACAAAGAAACAATGAAAGTTATCTTGCATCTGAAAGGGAAAGAATAGATGAACTAAGACGAGCAGAAACAGCAGAACAACGTCAATCTCGCCTAGAAATAGAACGAGCTCGATACCATATGAATAGAGAAACAAATAGCGGAGCTGATGAGTCCATGGAAAATGACGATGCAAATATTTTATTACCTTGGGACAATAGGGAAAAATCAGGGTTCACATATTCGTCTAGAATTAATTATGCTGGCTTTACTTTCGTGGGTGACATGAGAGAAATTTGTAATTTTTGTCATGCTTTGAAATGGAGGAAAGAGACAGATGGAATGTGCTGCTCAAATGGAAAAATTGTTCTTCCAAATTTCCAAGATCCACCACACTTACTTATAAGTCTCCTGAATGGCGATCATCCCCAGTCGAACCGTTTTTTGGATAATATTCGTTTATATAACAGTGCTTTCCAAATGACTTCCTTTGGGGCAAAACAAATAACGGAAGGACCGTTCATGCCAACCTTCAAAGTACAAGGTCAAGTTTATCACCTTATTGGATCTTTGCTGCCAGAAAATGAACCCAAATTTCTCCAAATTTATTTTGTATCCGATTACACGCAACAGCTCAATGTTAGAAATCACAATTTTCCCCAGCTCAATGCTGAGCTTTTGGGTCAACTTCAAGAATTGCTGCATCGCGTTAACCAGTACGTTCGTGAATTCAAAGCTGCATTGGAGTCAATTCCACAAGGCAGCAATGATTTCAAAATTGTTATAAGTGCCGATAGACGTCCTGTGGGTGAACACCGTGGAAGACACAATGCACCCGTCGCAGATGAAGTTGCAGTTGTTTTAGTCGACCAGGAGTGTGAGAGACGTGATATCGTGTTGCGTACACGCGACGATCGCCTTCAACGCATTTTGGAAACCCACCGAGCTTACGACGCCCTGCAATATCCACTAATCTATTGTCATGGTGAAGATGGGTACAATTTTGGGCTGTACCAAGTGAACCCTACTACGAGAGTCACTAATTATCAAAAAAAAATATCTGCTCAACAATACTATTCCTACCTTTTACAAATAAGGCAAAACAGTTTCGTATATTTGCAACGATTTCGTGGTTTGTTCAGCCAATTTATTGTGGACATGTACGCAAAAATAGAAACTGAACGTTTAGTGTATATTCGCACTAACCAGCGACGGTTACGCGCTGAAGAATACGTGCACTTGCGGGACGCCATGCAATCAGATAATAACGTCGAAAACTTGGGTCGATTGGTTATTTTGCCATCCAGTTTCACAGGCGGTCCGCGGTATATGCACGAACGAACGCAAGATGCTTTTTGTTACGTCCGTAAATACGGCCGGCCGGACCTTTTTATAACATTTACAACAAATCCAAAGTGGACGGAGATTTGCCAGGCACTTCTCACAGGACAGGCGTCATACGACAGACATGACATTATTGCTAGGATTTTTCATTTAAAACTCAAAGTCTTGATTAATCTACTTACAAAGGAGAAAGTTTTCGGTTCAACTCTTTGTTTTATGTATAGCGTCGAGTGGCAAAAGCGTGGTTTACCCCACGCGCACATTCTTCTGTGGCTGGAAGAAAAAATTCGTCCCGATGCTATAGACAGTGTCATAAGTGCAGAATTTCCGGACTATAATGCAGATCCGATTTTGCATGACATAGTAAAAACACATATGGTTCACGGGCCATGTGGCCTCTTAAACAGGGAATCACCGTGCATGAAAGATGGTCAATGCTCAAAAAAATACCCCAGAGCACTGAAAGAACTAACTATGGCTGGGGAAAATGGGTATCCGCAATACCGGCGAAGATCACCGTCACAAGGTGGTTTCACAGCTACTGTCAGATTCCGTGGACAAGAAATAATTCTAAATAATAGTTGGGTGGTACCGTATTCTCCAGTTTTGTCAAACGCTTTTCAAGCACACATTAATGTTGAAATTTGTAATAGCGTCGAATCTATAAAATATATATGTAAATATGTTAATAAAGGTAGTGATCAAGCCATGATAGCACTAAGAAATAACAACCAATTTGATGAAGTGACAAGGTATCAATCTGGCCGATACATAAGCTCTTCGGAGGCAGTTTGGCGCATTTTGAGTTTCCCTATTCATGAAAGGTATCCGCCAGTCATCCATCTTGACGTGCACCTGGAAGGCGGGCAGCGAGTTTACTTTCAGCCAGAAAATGTGGCAGAAAGAATGAACAACCCAAGACAAACCACCTTGCTCGCATTCTTTCGCCTTTGCGAAAGAGACAATTTCGCTAAGTCTCTGTTGTACAATGAAGTGCCACATTATTATACTTATAACAAGCAGCAAGGTGTTTTTAATCGCAGGAGACGTGGAACTGCTGTAGAAGGCGAGTCCGGCATTTTTAAAGAACACGTGATTGGAAGAGTATACACGGTGCACCCAAATAATGCAGAGTGTTATTATTTACGCCTTCTTCTTCACACAGTGCGAGGACCTACTTCTTTTGCTGAGCTCCGCAAAGTGGACGATATAGAATATCCCACATTTCAAGCTGCTTGCCGCGCACGGCATTTATTAGATGGCGATCAGCATTGGGATGATGCTTTAGCCGAAGCATGCGTCAGTGATAGTCCACATCGTTTGCGCCATTTATTTGCCATTTTGTTGACATTTTGTGGCCTATCGGACGCTGGGCAGTTGTGGCAAAAATATAAAGACGCGTTTGCCGAAGATTTTTTGAGACAGCAAAATATAAATAGTGAAACTTCTGACCAAGTACGTGAAAGCTGCCATAATAGGGCTTTGCTGGCTATACAAGATATAGTTACAAGTATAGGAGGGAACCCCCTCAGTCAATACGGCTTGCCGACACCGACAGTTGGTGGGGAACGAATTAATAGGGAGTATACATCTGAAATAAATTACAACCCCGAAGAGTTAGCAGAAATATTGCGAAATGGCTGTTCAAATTTGACGTCAGAACAACGTCAAATCTTTGATAGAGTATGCTGTAGTGTAGAACATTCATTAGGAGAAATGCTGTTTTTAGATGCACCTGGTGGAACAGGTAAAACTTTCCTCACTAAAGTTATCTTGGCTCAAATAAGGAGCCAAAACAAAATTGCCCTTGCCGTCGCTTCCTCAGGAATAGCTGCCACTTTATTACCAGGAGGAAAAACTGCACATACAACATTTAAAATACCAATCGACTTGGACCGCACAGAAAACCCTGTTTGCAACGTGTCTCGCAATAGTGATAAAGCAAGGGTTTTACGCGATTGCGCCCTTATCGTTTGGGACGAGTGTACGATGGCAAATCGTAAAGCTGTGGAAGCTGTAGATAGAACGTTGCGAGATATAAGACAAAATGACCGACCGATGGGAGGCTTAACGGTGCTATTCTGTGGAGACTTCAGGCAGACACTCCCTATAATACCCAGAGGAACGAGGGCCGATGAAATAGGTGCCTGTTTAAAGAGCTCTATTTTATGGCGTAGTGTCATATTAACTAATTTGAGCTTTAATATGCGAGCATATTTGGGAGGTGACGCAAACGCGCAGGTTTTCTCAAATTTACTACTTCAAATTGGTAACGGCACATACCCGACTCAAGAAGGAGGTAAAGTAACTTTAGTCGAAAGCCTGTGTTCTTCTGTTGCCTCACAGCAGGAACTCATTTCCTCTGTATACGGAGATCCATCAGAGATCTCGAACCATGACGCTGCTTGGCTATGCCAACGAGCTATTTTGGCACCTCGCAACGACCAAGCAGCAGCAATAAATTCTCAAATATTGGTACATGTTTCTGGAGAAAGTAGGGAATATTTATCTATTAACACGGTTTTAGAAGAAGGAGATGCCACCCACTATCCAGTAGAGTTTTTAGACTCTCTAAATACACCAGGTCTTCCAGCACACAAAATTTATTTAAAAGTCGGAGTACCAATCATTCTACTCAGAAATTTAAGCCCACCAAAACTATGCAATGGAACTCGGTTGAGAGTAACAAATCTCCAACGAAATGTCATCGAAGCCGAAATCTTAACAGGTTGCGGCTCCGGTGATGTTGTTTTCATTCCCAGGATACCCATTATCCCCAATAATTTTCCGTTTACTTTCAAACGTGTGCAATTTCCTGTAAGCCTCTGTTACGCTATGACTATTAATAAAGCCCAAGGCCAGACGTTATCCGTTGCGGGTGTAGACCTTACTTTTGATTGTTTTTCACACGGCCAACTCTATGTTTCTCTATCACGTGTTAGCAACCCAAACAACCTTTTTGTATATGCTCCGGGTAATTCCACCGCTAACATAGTATATAGAGAAGCATTAACGTAATCAACTATACCAAAGTCAGGACTCTTATCTAAATCATCAAAAAGGTGATATACTCTTATCTAAACGACGTTGTTTTGCTCTCGACAACCACGCGAACGAAGTCGCGGGCACAGCTAGTATAAAATAATTCATCACAGTTTTTCAACCCATGGATATGTAAGAGGTGACTATGGAGTCTACGCATGACAACAACACTAAAAAGAGACAGAAAACCCGATACCTAACCGCCAACGTTGTATACTAGTCAAAAGCCACCATCCTATAATGGCATTCTGAACAGTAACGATAACATCTTTCACAGTTATACTGCACTGTATAATCACCGTAATAAAGGGACTTTAAAATTTTAAGCTAGCAATATTACAAAGGCATTATGACATTATTGGCCGAGTCTGATTAGGAACCGTACATATAGGCTTGTAAACAGACCATATCGTCAGTGCCACTTTAGTTCTGTCAGAATGCATCGTTCCCTTGCAATAGTTTTAGTTGTACTTTTTAGTCAGTCTGTGTTATGCAGTCTGATACCAGTTGTTAGAGATGTTTCTAAGACAGATGAAGTTGAAAACGTAGTTCTACCTTTGGAGGCTGAGGGTTCAGAGTCGTGCATACCTTTAAGGGAACCTGTAAGTATGTTTTTAAGGATGTTTTTAAGGATGAAAGGAAAGGTTTTTCTGATATTGTTATACAAACAATTATGTGTTTGACTGTATTAATCATTATATTGCTTCGTATACTACGTAGGTAGGTAGGGTTTGTAACAATATCTATAATAGTTTTTTTGTTAATACGTGATAACTATCTATTTATTGAATATGTATGTGATAACTATCTATATAATAAATATTAAAATCTTCGTTACCTATAGCAAGACGAAACTTTATTTCTAAAGAGAAGCCTATGTGCAGCGGTGGACTACTAAGGCTGTTGAAGATGATAATGATCAAAAAATAATTGCTCCATGTCTGGGTGTCTTTAATTAACGTTTCTTAAAGGTGTGTAGTTAAAAACTGGAACTCATTGACAGCTCAAGTGTTTCACTCCTACTATGATTTCGGGTCCTGTAAGCAGGGTTTGAAAAAGCATCTCACCAGGCGTGAGTGAGTGTGGTGGCCCTACTTTTGAATTCTACTAATGCTTCATATCAGGCAAAGTAGAGTTCCTTCGATAGGCGATAAAATATAATAATACTTGGTTCATGGAAATGATAATTTTGAAACGATCTTATTTTGTTTTCAGTGTACTTTTCATTATGAGTGCTGCTCCAAAGCTTGCCTGGGATTCATGAGGTGGTGTGTCACTGGCAGGGAGCTGGACATCAGCGAGCCATGATGGGGCTGGTATCATCCCACCATTATAGATGATCAGACATGAAGTACCAGTTATATTTATATTAAACTGATTTAATACTTTAAATTAACTTTTTATTTTATTATAAAATAAATAACAATGGAAATTAAAATTGTTGTTGTTTTTTTTTATGTTTCTGATAAACTACATAATTGTAGTTAAGATTGACTTGTTGGTGCGACTTACTATCGTGTTTTTTTTTCTTTTTTAATTAGGGGGGAAGGGGAGCGGCTGTTTCAGTCGCTGTTTTTTTGTGATATGGCCTAATTATTATGTGTTATAAATAAAGGTGTGTATTACACACATTTGTGGAAATTTAATAATATTAACCTGCCTCTGATGACGTCCATAGCGCCTTACTGTATAAAAAACAGAGTATAAATTACCGGCCCTATTCTGTGGGTGTCATAAGTGTCATAGGAAATAAAATACGGTTCATATTAAATAAACATATATCTTGAACATGAAACACACAGCGCCATCTAGATTCAAATTAAGCAGAGCTTGTACTACTGAAATAAGACTTATACTTTTTTTTGTAAATACATACATAATATGTAACATATTACATAGAAAACATAAAGAATCCAAAACAAATACCTATAAATAATAAAAAAAATTGGCCGACCGAATATTTCAACCCGAGACCTCAAGCGCAGTAGTCGAATACACTACTACTGCGCCTCCTAAGCAGTCATTCAATAATAGAATGAGAAAGAGACAGAAAACTCGAAACAAACTCTATATTGACCCCTCTCCCTCGAGTAAACCAAAACGTAAATCGTAGGCCAAAACCTTTGTCTGTAAAAGGAGAGGTCCAGCAGTGGACCGGTAAAGACTTGATATTAAGTATTGCCTGTCGAGGTATGACTATTCTACTAAATGACAATTTACTTATACAAGAATGAATACTTCGATTAGTAAAACAAACAAATTTAAAATTAATGGGACCCGTTGGTCTAGTTTTCGGTTGTCATGAACATCTGTGACAATCGTTATTGGGAAGTCAGTGCCCCTAATTATACCTACTCGTTAGGTCCAATGCCAGTAGCTCCGTTTAAAAAACTGATATTCAGGTAAATCCGGTTGAACTAGTAGCTGACCCCACCTAAACTTGGGAATAACGGCTAGGAAGATGATGATAAGCACCGTTTTCTATCCTCAGGCCTCAATTATTTATCATTTAAATCTGACTGCACGGTTGGCCTAGTGGTTTAAACAGTCGCCAAGCCGCTTCCTACTGCGCCAAGTGTCGTGGGTTCAAATCCCACGTGGGATAACACTTTGTGTGATTCACAAATTGATGTTTTAAGTCTGAGTGTTCTTTGTGTCCGTTTCATGTATGTTTGTAAAGTCCCACGCGACACAGGAATTTATATTGCAAAAGCGTGAGATGTCTTTTTTCTAAAAAAAAGAAGAAAAAAAATCTAACTTTTCTGAGAGACCTGACGTCTGTTTGCATATTATCCTTTCAGGTCACTCACACTTCTGGATATCGACTACTATTTAAATATAAGAGATATGTAATATCACAGTGAATAAATAAGTCTTGACAAGTTCCAGACTGTATTATGTAAACAGTCTACGATTGTTTTATAGTTACAAACTAACTTTTGTTTATTTACTTTTAAATGGTGTAGGGGTTAACTGTTTTTAGAATTTCGCGACTTTTCCACATACTCATGTTTTACGGTAAACGGGACTTATTCGCGATAACATTAAAAAGGTTGCAATACCTTCAATTTCCAAAAAATGTGGAACGCTTCACGATATTGCGTGTCATCCTTGCGCAGGGGCCATGTTAATCTTCTCTGTATCGTTCCAATCTTAATATATATAAATCTCGTTATAGTATATGTACTGTACTACCGAGGATGACACGCAAATCGTGAATCGTTCCACATTTTTGAAAAATAGAAGGTATCGTAACCTTTTTAATATTATCGCGAATAAGTCCCGTTTACAGTTAAAACATGAGTAGGTATAAGGATTTCTAGTCGTACTAGTTTAGAGTGATACCGGTAAACTAGCAGAAGGCTTAATAGATGACAAGTTACGATCGGCGTTCATAAACACATACAAGTTCTGAGTCTCAAGTATGTTCAACATTGTTTTACCTTAACAAACTCTCTAACGACCCAAAGTCCCAAACTAAGCAGAGCTTGCATTATGCAACGTCATCTATTCCCAAACCAAGCAGAACTTGTACTATGGGTACTAGACACTACTGATATAAATACATATTTTTTTTTTTTTAAATATGTACATACTATACATAGAAAACACCAAAAATCGGAAACAAATATTAGCCGATCAGACAAACATTTGGTAAGACCCAAGAATAGAACCCAAAATATATTGATCAGCAGCCGCATACGCTAACCACTAGACCAACAAGGCAGACAAGTCCATTATAAGTGTAGTCAGTGCTGGATTTACACATTTGCGGCCCCAAAGCTTTAAAATTTTTGCCGCCCCTACTGACTCCTAAAATTAGATACACGTTAATACCTTTAGGAAATAATCTAGTTACTATATTACTTTTACAACTTTTTTTTAAAAGTAAAGTAAAGCTTGGTTTTTACTGCACTACTTATAAGGTTTGATAGGCTAAGGAAGATAGGTAAGTAAGGCCCGATACTGTTAACTATGGATCGGCGCTTTCCCGATCCCGCTCTGCGGACTCCTTCTGGAGCATTACGTTCTCACAGAAGGAGACCAGTTCTCGACGCTCGGACTCCCACGCAGGGCAGTCCTCCAGCGTGTGCTGGGCGGAGTCCCGGTCGGATCCGCAGTGGTGGCATTGTGCCGTAACCTCACGTCCGATTCTGTTCAGATACTCACCGAAACAACCATGTGTGTTGAATATCTGTGTCAATCGGTAGGTGACACAGTCGGTCCTCTCTATCCAAGCTTCGACGCTTGGTAGAACGGCTCCAATAGTGCGTTGGCTGGCACAGCCCTACGTTTCGAGCCGTGCCCTCCAAGCCCGTACATAGGGCTTGCGTGTGTGCGTTCTGCCGTAGCATTTCAGGCTCATGATCCGGCGCTGTCCCTTAGCTATTCCGACCGACTGAACAAATTTGGTCGTAGACCATTGTATCCATTTCGGCCAGAATGTCGAAGGGTGGAGCGACGAGCGTACCGTCAGGTACGAGGGCCAAGATGGTGTTTTGAGACATCGGGCCTAGTCGTGTTTCGCAGGGGTCAGTCCTCGGAAAACTCCTGTGGAACATGGTATACGACTGGCCCTTCGAGGGCGTCTCCCCCCGGGCTGGACGTAATCTGTTACGACGATGACACTCTGGCTACAGCCACAACAGGAGTCTCTCTGGTGGTTGGACGTAGTGAGGCGTTGGACTTACTGGTGGCCCTGAACAAGACGAAGGCCCTTTTGTTCTATGGGCTCCATCGTGACCAACTTGGTAATTGTACTGAGAGGCGTGCCCTATTTTGAGCGGTCAGAGCCGCTGCCCACACCAGTGCATCGTACTGTACCATAGACCAGACAACTCCCGTGTACAGTTGTGTCGTCGCGACATTGGCTTCACCCAACTTGAGCAATAGTCGTCTGTGCGGAGGCAGTGTCGACCAGCTTCGGAGCAGGTTGTCGGAAGTATTCGTCGAAGAGCCACCTACCGTTAAGGACCAGGCCCAGATTCATCCGGGCCTGGTCGACACTGCCTCCGCACTTAGGCGACTTTTGCTCAGCTCAGCTTCGGAGCAGGTTGTCGGAAGTGCTCGTCGAAGAGCCACCTACCGTTAAGGACCAGGCCCAGATTCATCCGAGCCTGGTCGACACTGCCTCCGCACTTAGACAACTTTTGCTCAGCTCAGCTTCGGAGCAGGTTGTCGGAAGTGCTCGTCGAAGAGCCACCTACCGTTAAGAATCAGGCCCAGATGAATTATCTGATAGACGACTTTTGCTCAATTCGGGTGGAGCCAATGTCGCGACGACACAACTGTACACGGGAGTTGTCTGGTCTATGGCACTGTACGATGCACCTGTGAGGGCGGCGGCTCTGACCGCCCAAAATAGGGCACGCCTCTGGTGACCCCAGTATACCCCGTATACCCCGCGGTCGCAACCTTCTACAAAGACATCATCTATGCCATGGTCGTGCTGCCCTGAGTGTGGCCGCAAATTGACAAAACGGGATTTCCCCTCCATCCGATTCAGTGGCCTTCAGGCTTCAGAGGAGGCGTCCGCGTGTGCCGTACGTCGTCATGAAGAGATAATCAATTTAGTGAGAGTTTTAGCGCCCGCTTTAGTGAGAGAAGGCACTGGGAGGGGTTCAGAGGGCGTAATAACAGGTTCCTTGGACCCCTGCTACTTCAGGTGCAGAGTGGCACACCGTTTGATTTTAGTCGGTTCGATGCCGACATACAGCCCCGTTACAAACGCCGGTATAGTGACGGCCCGAGGGGGTTTAAAAAAAAAGTGTTTTGAGTGGTCGCCACGCTGCATTCTACTGTGTCGTGGTTTCCTAAATGGGAAAACACTTTGTGCGATTCATTGTTTTTCTAAGTCTGGGTGTTCTCTGTGTTCGTTTTATGTATGTTTGTGAAGCCCCCTGCGACTGCGATTACCTGACCTGCGATTTATACTCCTAATGCGAGTACGGTCTTTTAAAAAAATATTAACATTTGTGTGTCCGCAACCCTACTTTTTCTGTACCATTTTTTTATTGGGCCATTTTGCCGCCCCCCTAATTCTGCCGCCCCAAGCTTCAGCTTTTTCAGCTTCTATGGTAAATCCGGCCCTGAGTGTAGTACTTGTGTGAGGTACATGCTAAAACCACTTCTGACTTATGATGCCTCCCTTAACTATTTCTAGGAATAAAATGTATGATCTATGATCACTGGGTTAAAAGTACCTCAACATCTTCATCATCTCAACTGAAAGACGTCCACAGTTGGACCGAAGTCTCCCCGAAAGCTTACTCCTGCTACTGGTCCTGTGCTGCCTGCGCTCAATGGTTTCACGGTATCGCTTAAAAGATTTTTACTTTTGATACTGTTTACTTCAGGTTTTGGCCTATTGCCTTAATTAACAATTAACATAGAAAAAAAAGAGGCTTTAGGCTATCGTTATTTGGTCATAGGTGAATTGAAACTTAAAAATCGATCATTTAGAGCATATTGTTTGTGTACAACTGCGTGTGGGAATTTCTCGAGGGATCAGGTATAGATAGATATCTATTTAGATAAATAACTATTTATTTGCACACTAAATTACAGAGTTACAAAAAAGGAACACAATCATCAAATATAGAGTGTACAAAGGGCAGCCTTATTGCTAAAAGCAATTTCTTCCAGGCAACCTTAATATATGTTACAGGTAGGAAGATAACGGCTTTAATATTTATCTTTATAAGTACAATAATACACTCTGGTGTTACGACACAGGTACTGAAAGAAGATTAATAAAACATAGATTTTCAAATAACATTTATTGAGAGCAACATTCAATTGACACATATATGTTTACAACTACAAACGTGTTTATTTACCACAGTGCAGTAATAACAGTAATATAATTAAAACATAATACGATTATAAAATAAACTAAAACTGTGGATGGATTTATTGTAACATGTACAGAGATATATCGCCAAGTTCAACTAAAATAATGGAATTATTTGGAATTATTAAAGAGTAACAAAATAAAGGACAAAGATGAATGAAATTCGATTAACAATGATTACGATACACAAATAATAAAGCCAATACAAATAAGAACCGGGAGATTTGAAAATAGAAATAAAAGGATAATTTGAAATTTATTATAATTTTATCTAAAAAAACATTTATATATTTATGTCCAACAAAGTGGCTCTACTTTGCCTGATGGAAAGCATGAGTAGAATCCATCCTTATTGTGTGTACAAACAATGCAGCAATTGACCCATGCTATGGCGGCATAGTGCTCTTGCATCATTGGACCTCCAGTATCACACTTACCAACAAAAAACGACAACACGAATGCTTTCATGATCAGGTTGGTCTTCTGTATGAGCATAGTACTATGTGTGTCAAACCGGCCCATTCATGCAGAAATCAACGTGGCTATACTACCTCAAAAAATATACACAAAGAAAACTTATCTCATAAGATAAGATTTGATTTGTTGTGTCTTATCTCATAAGACACAACAAATCAAATCAAATTTAATTTGCTATAAATAGACTCTAACTTACCAGACCTCAAGTAAACACTACTTATAGATTATCTAAACAAATAATTTATAAAATACAATTTATCTCTTCTATGGCCAGTAATGCTTGTCTAACTGTTATTATCACACTGTGTCTTTGGTTACAGATACTAGTCACATCTAGTAGTAGGTACATACCTAAGTACTGCATTTACACAATAGAAGCTTTACAACATGGCACGGTCTACCTCTACTGATGCTATAAGATCATATTAGTTCATTGAGAATAGGGCTGAACATCACTTAACTGCGACTTTCTATAATACTACTAAAGATTATAATAATACAGTTGAATATGCAATGCACTGTTTAAAATATCGAATAAATAATGACATCTTATTATACCTGTTCAGAAATCATTGATAAATAATGGCACTTTAGTTCTGATATGTAAGGCTTGTTAAATATGTATACATTTTATATAACTAATAAAAAATATTCCTGAACAGTATACAAATGTAAAAGAAAATGTATGTCTCCGTGTTAATTAAGTTTAATTTTCGTGTCATATTGTAATATTCAATGCATCATGATGATGATGAATGTAATATTCTATACTCATATAAATTTCAGAGGTTCTCCATTTTCCAAATGTGTGCTGCAATTGTGATTATTTTATTTTGAAGCTTATGAATTACAATTTATTACATATATTATGGCATCAAAAACAATAAATTATTTTACATGTACTTGTAGGAATATACTGTCTGTACATTTAGATATTAGAGTTAAATTTTTTATATCAGAAAGAGGTTTTAAAATAAAAAATTTAAAAATATATATGATTGTGTATATAAAGTACATATATGTTTCAGTTTTTTCTATATTTAAGCCCACCAACGCGGCTCTATTCTGCCTGATGGAAAGCATAAGTAGAATCCAGGAGTAAGGTCACCATTCTCATTGTGACAGTAAGCAATGGTGACCCATACCATGGTGGTCTGGTCAGATGTTTCCACAAACCGGAAGAATGGTGTAGAAAGATTGGGCCTCCGCTCTCATAATTAGAAACTAAATACGACAGCAAGAATGCTCTCATTATTAGGATGGTCTTCTGTGTGAGGGTAGAACTGCCCCGGTCGGGTCAGCCCGTTCGTGCTGTAATCAGCGTGACTCTATTACCTACCTTTAGTCACCTAATCGTAGTAATTAAAATGAAGGGAACATTACACTTATGATAACTATTACAAGTCAATTTTATAAGTGTTTGGTAAATTGTTTTCGCTAATAATGACTAATTGAAGGGGTACATTCACTATCAAACGTGGCACTAACTACAACAATATCTCTACAATGCGTGACACAGAGCAACATGACGCTTTAGTCTTACTAAACATACTTACTAAGTAGGTATATGATACGATTATATGCTTTGAATATCTTAAAAATGTTCCTATGTAAACAGATAGAATAAACATAGAATTGTATACAATTCAATATATATGTATAGCTCTTTTTAAGTGGACTTCAGTCGCAATTTGGTTGAAATGTTCGATGAACTAATTACTACATTTTATGAAACACAGCAGGCGCTCAAAGTGCAGGTGCACCAAAATCGACGCATAGAGGTACCTTGTGCCGATCTGTGTGTTCGAACTCGACAACTACTGAACGGATTGAAATACGACTTTCACCAAAGTGAGATGAAGTCGGGGAAGGCTTAGTTGTATAATTTGCAAAGCTTATTTGTTATATCATGCTCTACTATCCCTGCAGAGTTGACGTATGTCCCTACTAATATTATAAATCCGAAAGTAACTTTGTCTGTCTGTCTGTTACGCTTTCACGCCTAAACCACTGAACCGATTTTGATGAAATTAGGTATGAAGATAGAACTGAACTTGGGAAAGGACATAGGATACTTTTTTTTTACGAAAAAGATTACTTTTACGAAAATAAAGGTAGAAGGGTTTGTAATAGGGGACGAAAGTTTGTGTCGAAGTTCCTTATTATCAAACATAAAATCATGTAAGATTGTTTAATCTGCCCGTACCGTGTCGCGCGATATAAATGAATACCACGCGGGCGAAGCCGCGGGCGGAAAGCTAGTATTATATCAATATACTGAACAAATCGTAAGGGTCAAATAAAAAAAATCATTTTCCATAAATTAGTCCGGGTACTTGTGGTAGACATTTTTTGATAGTATGTAACTGTAGACAAGATATTAAGTCATATATATGAAACGCTTCATAATAACATAATAAAATGAGCGTCATCTCAACCAAATGAAACTCTGGTGGCTGAGACCGTGGTCTGATTTCAATTGACACCGAACTATGTCTCAATTTTTAATAATGAATTACGATTAATGAAATTCAATGTATCTAATTGTCTATAAGAAGATTAAATAAATTCAAGACATTTAATAGCGTCTTTTAAATACTGGCAAAATATTTTATACTGTATAAATTACTTACTACTAAAATAATACTACAAATTGATATGTTTCACACTTACAATCTAGATTTTGATATGTTTTTGATATTCCTGGTCATGGTTAACATGACAGTCGACATTTGATATGTTTACTTTATCTTATAACTAACATTTTCCTATTATAATAGTCGTATTATATATCATGTATATGTATAATAATAAAAATAATATAGTAAACATAACAGAAGAACTTATATAAAGGGTGTTATTTGTAGAAGAAAAATTAAAATTAAAAAAAAAAACAAAACATTTAATAGCCTCTTATAAGCACTGGCAAAATATAAATATTTTGTATAAATTACTTACACCTAAAATAATACTAGAAATTGATATTTCATTCTTACATTCTAGACTTTGATATGTTTTAGATATTCTTGGTCATGTCCAACATGACAGTCAATATTTGATATGTATACTTAATCTTAAATATAATATTATTTTATTTTAAGGATAGTTAATTTATATAAGTTCGAAATAATTAATAATGATTAAAAGATTTCAACAGTAATAACAAGTGGTTTTATGTAGAAAGATAATAATTTGAAGGCGAGATCTGATTTGATCAAGTTGAAAATTCAGAGGCTATTTTAAGCATAATAAATATTAATACACAATTTTTTTCAAATGAAAATATTAAATACATTTAAAAGTAAATATAAAAAAAAGTTTGAGTAAATATAAAAAAATATTATAAAATTCTTATATTGAAGTATGTCATTGATAGAATCGATATTAACCCTTCGGGTGCCTGGTACCTAAAAATCACTTCGCATGCCTGGTGGGTCTGTGAGACCCGTAAACAAAATGCTTGGTTTTCACCTACTTAACAAGTCAGAAAGCTAAATACAGGCTTTTTATTAATTTTCACTGACATTTAAATTATATGATTGGAAAAATTAAAACTAAAGTTGTTTTACAAAATGTTTATTACCTAATTTAAAAGTCTCATATTTTACGTAACAAAAATTCACAATTATCCAATTATCTATCAAGGCCGCCATGGTAGTATGGGTTTCCATGTTACTCACAATGAGCATGGTGGCCCTTACTCCTGGATTCTACTCATGCTTTCCATCAGTCAGAGTAAAATCACTTTGGTAGGCTAAATTATAAAAAGAAAAAAAAATCGACGCGTGAGACAAATATTACTCAATGGCTGAGACATCTCAACATCACTGTCATCACTTTCACTATTATTGGGTTCAGCATGGACTTCTGCTACTTCCTCAGCACTATCTTACCAATGTGGTACATCCAAGAAGACTGATTCATCTCCACTATCATCAAAAACCACATCTTCGTATACATATTCTTCTAAATCTCTCTCCAAAGCTTGACAGATTTCAAAATTCGTTACTAACCATTTTTAACTGATAAAATATTATTTTCGTAAACAATTTACCACACAAAACATAATAAACAAGAAAAAACAAAAGTAAGTACTTACGGAATAAAAGTTACGCCGCGTGCCTGGTCGGGTCCCTGAGACCCGAGCGCACATAAAACACCTCTTATCTAAATGCATGTGCGTCGCGGATTACGGGAGAGGAGACAAAATGGATCCTAGTTCATATCGCGAAGCTACTGAGAAGCGCAGCGCGTTAGGTTAAAAAATAAAAAAAATATCGTCGAAGTTTTGAAGTGGTTGGTCTGTCAGACCCACCAGGCACCCGAAGGGTTAAGTCATAAATGAAACGATTCGTAATTAAATAATGTGGTCTCAACTAAATGAATAAGAGCTAGGAAACTCTGTTCAGTGAGACCGCGGTCCGATTTCGATTGAACTCAATCATTTTAATATTGAAACTAAATGTTTCAATCTTTACAATTCAACACGAGATATAATTTTATTTTCCTAGTTCTGCGTTAAAAGCTTAAGATAAATTCAAAAATGTAACTCGTAAATGCTGGCAAAATATCTAATATTTACTACATTACTTACACCTAAAATAATACTAGGAATTGATACGATTAATTCTTACATTCTAGACTTTGATATGTTTTTGATATTCCTGGTCATGTCCAACATGACAGTCGACTTCTGATATGTATAAAAATTATCTTATATTAACATTATTATATTTTAATAATCGTAATATTATACAAAACAATATCAACAGTAGTAAAACATACATTACAACAAATAATCAAGGCTGCAACAGACAATTCAACAAAGATAAATATAATTAGCAATATTTAATGAACGAGAATTGCTACGAATTTTTTCATTTATTTTACAAATCTAAGTATTATGTTATCACCACAGCATTGACATTTTAATCATTTACATGAATGATTCTAATTACTTTCATTTACTACTAGAATTAACTTAATTTAATATCAATTAATAAAATATCATTCAATTTCACATTTATAAGTGAAACATGTCAAAATATATATTACGAGATAATAATATTGTTTTCCCAAATAATATTAAATGTCAAAACAAAAATGAAACTGTGCTAAATTAATATTTTTTCTAAATTAACGATCATTCGATACAAGATTATATATAATTACATTACATTAAGTACTTATTATACATGTATATAATATATGTACTATAAATTAAGTAAAAATATAATGTAATAGGTGTACAGTATTAAATTTTAAGATTTAATCATTTCTTTAGTTGTTTTTAGATATGTCTTTTGAGAAGTATTTCTTATACTTTATATTCATGTATTTTCTGATATACTCATGACACGAACATCAACATTGTCTCATAATATATACTCATGACGAAGTAGTCAAGTTTTAAGGACAAGACACTTTCAATAAATTTATTTTTTGTCTTGTGAGTAATTTTAATGTATGTTTTTTACAATACACATTTTACCCATAGTTTCTAACGCGTGTTTCTTATTACAAAAAAAGATCAAATTATGTCCATACCCCTTTGAAATGTGTATTATAAGATTTAATTTAGGATATTCGTGTGAAATTTTAAACATGTATAAATGAATTAATTTCATTTATACATGTGTCATAGAAATTTCATAAGCCTTTTCAACCAGAAGTGTGTTCTGGTAATAATATAATGTCAATAGTTTGAAATATAAACGGGATGAATAACGAATGTATAAGTATAAAATGTAAACACTCTAAATATCAAACAAAATACATACGTTTTAAATTCATAATTTCATATTTTGATATGTATTTTAAACCAATCACGCTTGCGTAAGTTTTGAGCACAAATACACATTTTCATTTTTTATACCTTAATAGTATTCTCTACATTTATGTAGTATCTGTGACAAACAACAACAGGTGTCATAAGTAGTCTGTAGTACACTACGTAAGTGTACCTACTTATATTACAATTCAAAATATGATTTATTTTATAACTTTATCCAATTTTGGACGATTTTTAAAGAAAGATTTTGCAGTGAGACTTAGATGTACTCAAATTACTTCGTAATGTAAATTCAATTGACCTAAGGTCTATTACCTTAAAAGCTTAATTATAAATTTAATTTACACAATCATTTATCAGTTTAGCTGATAAAATTAAAATATAATTTTAATAATGTTCAACAAGATTAAAGGCAATTTTGAGTATATTTTGTAATAATATTTTAAAATAAAAATGTAGCTATGCTTACCTTAAAATAGCATAAGACAGAACGGCAACAACATTTTGATAAAAATATGAATAGTATTAAAATAAATAAATATAATTATAACCTAAATATAATACTTAGGAATTGAAAACTAGTCTTTTAATATATGTAATATAGATTATTTAGATATTAGACTTGGATAGTATTTATTATGGACAGATAATAAGATATATTTATTATAATAATAGATATTTATGTAGGCATGTAAATTTATTACAGCGATTTTTATTTTATTACGCTGTTTGTTTTTTTTTATATTACACTTAGTAGATTTACAGTATTTTGGCTAACATTATGCATTTATACTTTATAATGCAGTTATATTAATTATGCTGTGTATGTACACCATCTGTTACTCAATCCTATTTATCCATCTGAGTCAATAGTTCAAATTACTTATTTCGCATAATACAATTGACATCCTCCATCCAAAGGCAAGTGATTGCCTAAATGAAAAATTTCATTTTTCTATACATTTTTTTAAGTTTCTTCCCTTTTATATAAATTCTCGTCACTTACATTTAAAACTATTCCACACATGATATGTTTCAAGTTACCTTGCCCAATGTGCGTCTATTCATAATACATTAATATAAGTTATTTAAATAAAGAATAAATGTCAGATATGTATAACGATTAATTAATAAGATAACATTTCGGGTATAATGTAAATAGTTTTAGACTAGATCTTTGGCTTTAAGCGAATAAAGTACTTAAATGGCAATAATATTTCATGTCGCAATGCCTAAGTAGCTAAGCCCAGTAGTTTTTTCATCTTTATTTGGCTAAATATATAATAATTTTGTAAATAATAAATATATACTATTAATATATCGAAGGAATATACCCATATATATAGACTCTGAAATTTCATTCAAATAACAAACTCGTGTCCAACATCTAAAATCGTGTCCGTATATCCAATCTAAATTCATGCAAGAGGCCTCTAATATCAATCTGTTACTTCAATTCTCAGTTTTTCTTGCTTGAAACATTAACTTCATAGAATCCAGGGCTTCCTCGAGCGATTGCCTGTAGGCTTCTGTGTTAGTGACAGAAGAAGATGTAAAAGAAGATATGCAGAATATGATGGAGTCTTTCTTGGGATTGTAGCAGCAGCCATATCCATCGGGGCAGACTGCCCCGTAGCCCATGAAAGTGCCGTCTGTCGTGGTGGTGACCTGTGGCAATATCATGATTTAGACCCGTTTATGAATTTCACTTTTAATACTTCTTTTTCGGTTATTTTTATGACTGGCTATCCTGTCCTGCCAAGATGCAATTTTTTTTGTTTTTAATTCTATTTCTTTGTTATCTTGTTGCATTGGCTACTGTTTGTTTTGATGGCTCGATTGAGTAACATTAGCCAATGAAACAAGAGCATAAGAACACCACACTGGTGTATATTTCTTGGGAGTTTAATCTTGTACGGATAAAGGTGTAGACTTCAATTTCGTTAGTCCTTCGTTGAAAACCTGCTATTTAGGTGCAGTTTTTTGAATTTGTAGCCTACTCTAAATCAACTTGGGGATAATCAAGGTAGGAGATACGAGTTTTTAAGAGAAGAGGCAAACCATACCACAGTCTCTCTACTGGAAAGTTAAAGCTAACAGTATATTCTTATTCTTTTGGGTTCGGCGCAGTATGTGTTATCCTTCTTCTCTATCACTCGTCATTCTATCGATAACTAGCCATATGGCTAGAGGATATCCCCATTCACATAATCCATCCAGATTTTCTTTGGTCTTCCTCTTCTCTTGTACCCTTGAACTAACCTACCCACCCCTCCACATTACAGAGCCATGCCAAGATCAAAATCTAAATATATATATAGTCTGTACGGTTGGTCTAGTGGTTTAAGAGGTCGCCACGCAGTTTTCTAATGCGCCAAGTGTCCTGGTTTGAAATCCCTTGTGGGATAACACTTTGCGTGATTCACAAATTGTTGTTCTCAGTCTGGGTGTTCTTTGTGTCCATTTAATGCATGTTTGTAAAGTCGCCCGCAACACAGGATTTCTAATGCGGGAGTAGTCTTTTAAAGAAAAAATAAATAACTGTATGGTAATTTCGTATATCGTGTATACAGGGGTCAGTGAAAAAAAAAATGTATCTAAGATGTCACTCACCTGACTGGTACTCATTTTGAACTCAAACATCTGCTTATAAGCTGCATCACAGAAAACAGGAGGCAGTTCTCCAAGGGTCTCTCGCGCCATCTCTCGAAGTCCAAGCAGATGGTTGTCAATACCCTTGCCCAAGATGTTGGCTTCCATGATGGAGGTCTGCTTACGAGCTGCTTCTTCAAACAGTTCTAACTTCTTTTGCTCCTGTAGAAAAAAAAATCGAATATAATTGTGTTTATCCTTACTCAAATGGGTAATTCGCTAATGATATATTATTTTAATCGCTTATTGTTAACAGTATGCTAAGTAATGAGTGAGTTCTCTAAGTTAATAAATTCTTACTATTGCAACCAAACAATACAAATTTAAACTTTAAAAATGAAAATATAAGACAGGCTATTATAACTTGCCATGAATATGATACCTAGATGTCTGTTTCTTAATACCTTTTTTTTATTGGAATGGTAATTTATGTCATAATCAGCAATAAACTAAGTTCACTTCAATTAATAAACATTTCTCGAATATGAAGCTATGATTATTATTTTTTTAATATTCAGCCTTAGGCCTTCAGTATTAGGCATAGATATCACAGATGGTTCTCACCCCATACAAATTGAACGAGACCTTCTTCTGGCCTTCGTCAGTCCCGTCGTTGAGGGGTGAGGCTTCGGCGGTACACATGGCTGCTGCCCATGCGAGGGCTGCCCCGTGTGCTGACCTGATGTTGTCCACGCGACCCTGGCGGAAGCGTCGGAGAGAGGCAGACTCGTACGTAGTCACAAGGTAGCCGTACATTCTGGATATAAATTCAAGAACAAACTTAGAAAGAAGATAACCTTATAAGAACCGTAATTATATAAAAATTAATTAGACTGCCTTGTTGGTCTAGTGGTTAGCGTATGCGGCTGCTGATCAAGAGGTCTCGGGTTCGTTTCCCGGATCGGACCAAATATTTGTGTGATCCACAAATATTTGTTTCTGAGTCTGAGTGTTTTTATGTATGAAATGTGTGTTTTTATTTACAATAAAAAAGTATGTTTTTTTTTAGTACCCATATTACAAGCTCTGCTTAGTTTGGGACTAGATCACGTTGTGAGTAAAAAAATACATCGGACTACTAGGCGCAGGCAAAAGTTTCATCCATACGTTGTTGGCATACCCAAAAGACGAACTAAACGGTTTGACAGCTCGTTTTTGGTGAGAGTCGCCAAATTTTGGAACGACCTAGGACTTCGATTGAACTGTTCAAAGACTAGTTCTATCACTCATTACGTTCATTATTACCTATAGGTAGTCCTCATGCTACGGTTATTAGCTTTACTATCTAACTATATAAAAGCAAAAGCCACATAAAAGTGACTTTTTTGTTGACCTGTTTGTTTGTCACATTTTTTTACTGATACGATAGGGCTATAGAAAAAGGAACATCCAAGAAGAAGTGATTAAAACAACAACAAAAAATATTGTTTTTATTAGGGTATGTAACACTCACTTGTAGTAAGCATACTGGATCGCCAGCTGTATGTAGACATCTGGACTGGTGCGACATGACTTCATAAATTCCCGTCCGTAACCACGATATGTGTACACTTTGAAGTCCAGATCCGATATAGCCCTGGTAAACAAATAATATAATTTCATTTCATATGACTTTGTGGTGACTTCCACATACAGTGCAAGCGAAATAAACATTCAAAACGCCATCTACCGTAGAATCACTGAACCACGAAGAAAACACGGAACCAACTATGCGGAGTAACTACTAATCCTGAATCGCGATAGAGAAATTTTCGCACCGATAAGCATTCAACTGTGGCAGTGGCCCACCAGGCAAGATCACATCGTCTGGTCGGAGGATCCTCCCTTTGTGAAGGAGGGACGCGAAATCCTTTCCTCCACAACGACCAGATAATCTACTACTAATAAATATCATCATCTACAGCCCATAATGTTCCACTGTAGGGCTCGGGTTTTCTCTCAAATAAGGATTAAGGCCATAAGTCCCAACGCTGGGCGTATGTGGCTTGGGAAATGGCGAGACACGTTGAGGCTACGTAATCTTACCGTTGGATGTTTTTAAGCCACCTGAAAGCCCCCACCAAGCTTTACGACTGTTATTATAACAATCCAGGTCAACAGCTTAACGTGATCTCAGAAACTCTCATAACATATCATGCCACAAACGGTTACCCGTCTCCGTACTGTATATCATCATAATCTGCAATTTATTTCTGACGCCGGTAGAGATCAAGTCAGACAAAGTCTCACCTGTCAAGTTCTCGGGCAGCATGTTCAATAGTCCTCTGAACTTCTGGTACGATGTTCCACTTCATGGCTTGCGGGGCAGGAAGCAGAGCTGGTGGTGGAGCCGGTCGGTCGGCCACCTCCGCTCTGGCAAGAGCTCGTTCAGCCAGACGCACTACAGCTACACCTTCTGCAGCACTGTGTTCGTAACACATGCCTACTGTTCCATCTGATGATATTATCAGCTGCAAAAAATACTTAGTAAATTAAAAATACTATGAAAACACTAAAATAAAATTTCACAATGTTTTTGTACTAGTTTGTTTATAAAATTCCAGTCAGAAGAATTCCATATAATTATATAGTAGTATATATAGTTTGTTTATAAAATTCCAGTCAGAAGAATTCCATATAATTAATCTAAATTGAGAGAAGAACTTTGGAAAGTCAGAGTTTGCTTTTGATTTTAAGAGTGTTGCATGCAGTAAGTCAGTAAATCTTTATAAGTGGTACATATTTTTACTTAAATCACACCAATTAGTTATTGAGTGCGAGGATATACTTATGTTCTTGTGAACCAATTTCTCAATAATTATCTTTTAATGATTTTTTTTTATATTTAAGCCTACCGTAATGACTCCACTCTCTCTGATGGAAAGCATGAGTAGAATACAAGAGCAGGGGTCACCGTCCTCATTTTGAGGGTAGGCAAAGCAGTATGGTGACCCATACCATGGCGGCCTGGTCAGATGTTTCTGCATCATTCCCCGGCCTCCGGAGACAGAATGCAGAATGATTGGACCTTCGGTCTAACATTCACCAACAAAATACGACAGCAAGAGTGCTGTCATTATTAGGATGGTCTTCTGTGCGAGGGTAGTACTGCCCTTTCGTTGTGAAATTAGTGTGGCTCTACCACCTCCAGATTAGTTAATTTTTGAAGTTAACTAACCTGAACAGTTTTATCAAACCACCGGTTGGCGGAGTGATGGCGAGTGCCGGCTCCGTGCATAGCCCGCAACATGGCGTTTGTCTCGGGATCTGTATCTGCTCTGTCACCACCAGCTTCGTCCAGGCACAGGATGCAAAGTGCGCGGGAGATCAGCTCCAAGTTCATACGGTTCATTTCATCTAAAATTGAAAACCCTTGAATGTATAACTTTAAAAAGTATAGAAAGACGAGAAGCACTTATTTAACTACTAACAATTTATCTCTTTCTCACTTCTAAAATTTTTCAGTTGATATTTAAAACTGACCTTTAACTAGTTGTTCCCTTGCCCTTGCCCATTGGTCTCTGTTCATAGATGTCAGCAATCCAATCCTAGGCGCTGGTGGAGCTCCAGCGGCGTCAACCATAGCATGCAGGAGTTGTGCTTGGATTTCCCCCGGCGTGATTCTGCCGCGATCGACAGCTTTCACCGGGATCGGATAGAACTGATAAGAAGAACCTAAATCTCAATCCGCCATTTAAAAAGATGAAAAAACCAACAGTAAAATCCATAAAGAACCCTTAAATGTGTATATTACCTTTGTCAAAATAAATAAATCGGACTGTCGTATGTACCTATTAAAAGAAATTAACATATTCCTACAGAATATTACAAAGGTATATAAAAATAAATGTGTGTAGAATAACTCTTTGTAACAGCTACCCTAAAAGCTGTTTCAAAAATTTTATATAGCTAGAACTTCAAAGTTTTGTAAATATACATTTATAACACTATTATGGATACGTACGAGGCCTCTCCAGTCTAAGTGATAAAGTGCCCGGTTTCTCCAAACTAAGTTAAATTTCCCTCGCGACCTCAATAACTTTGTTATACAAGAGTTGGTAGTTGACGCTGATCTGTTTAAAATAAGATAATGCCTATTGCAAGGGGATTAAGTTAATGTTACATCTATCGTTAGAAGCCTGGCTGAAATGTTTCCATAGAGGTTTATGGAAACTATTTATATAATAATTCAAAAAAGTGAATAGTTTTTAGGGTTCCGAAGTTTATGACTCGGAACCCTTCTAGATTCGTCATGTCCGTCTGTCCGTCCTCGACTTACCGTCCAAACGGTAAGTGCTAGAAATATAAAACTTTGCATGAATACGTGTTGTATTTACGTCGACAAAGTGCTACAATAAAATTATGAAAAATATTTTTATTTGATGTACCTCCCCTGCACGTAAAGTGGTGATGATATTTTTTTCTGGCGGCTACCCTATCGTGTGGGGTATGATTAGATAGGTATTTTAAAAACAATACAGGGTTTATAAGACAATTTTTTGATTTAGGTATTCGTTTGCGAGAACTTCCTCTTTGAAGGGTACTTTTTTGTAAAACAGGGCGTTTCCCCCCCCCCCCCCCTCTAAAAGCTAAACGGCTGGCTCAAAAAATCTGGAAAAAATCGTGCTGGTGGTCCGTATAATGAACTTTAAAAGAAAACTATAGCGGATCCGATGACTTTGTTAGTTCAGGAGTTATAGAGGCTTAACTTGTAAAATTCGCTTACTTGGAAAATGTCATACAAAATTAACGCATTTATACTTAAACAACAATGATCTATTGGATACGATTTTAAATCCACGTACCATTATGCATGACTGAGGAACTCTTTCCTGTGCATGGCCTGACACGCACTTGGCCGATTTTTTGAATTAGTAAAAAATCTAAATTCAAATATTAAAGGTTCTCAAGGAATGAGGATTATTTGCGTTAGGTGCTTATTTAAATTGTTTAAACACAATTCTCGCTGAAACGATGCTATAATGTTCAGGTAAGTCGCAAATACACTGTTTTATTTTTAAAGTTGTTTAATATTACCTAGTTTGTACATTCAGCTCAAGTTAATGTTTGTTTAAGTAGATAGGATGACGTATTGCACTAAAATGTTGCCACGCACCCTCACGCCATACTCTCATAAACGTTTTATATCTAAAAGCACTCACATAATTCCTGCAAGCAACCACAACAAGCTCCTCTTGTTCCTCTGTTCCAGATTTGACAGCAGGCAGCTCTAATCGATCTTTGCCTACTTCTGGTATACGGCAGACACCCAGTAAACGATAAAATTGTTCCATGCAAAGGGGCTGACCCTTTTCGCGATTGGTGGCCCGTTCTAAGGGCAACTCTCCTCTGAAACAATATATGAAATGAGCAACTACAACATTTGTTAGCTGTATAATATTGACTTCATAGGGTCACTTACCTGTCTAACATTTCCTTATAATCCAGTATATCATCGATGAACAAAGCTCCAAGATCAGCTACCTCTTCCATCTTCGCGAAGTGTCGACGAGGGAACACCATGCCTGGATTTGAGTTGATTGGCAGCGGAAGCCGTATCTTCAGGTACATATCGTTCAACCACCAATCAGTCACCTGCGATGGAAATCAGTTACAGAGAATGTGGTGTTTTCAAAATAGAAATGTAAATAAGGAAATGAACACTTACGAATTTATGTGTCGATATAAGTCTTAGTAATATGAAAATGAATAAGAAAAAAAAACAATAACATGTGAACAAAATTAGTTTATTCTTAATCTAAAAATCATCATAATGCTCAAAACTATAAGAAACGGTAGGACTTAAAAAAAATATAGTTCTTCTTCGGCGGCGGGAGGTTCTTACGGGTTTTAAAAGTTCGCCTTTGGATGTAGGGGTTACGGCCTGGAAGTTTCTCTTATATTGTAACTGTCGGAGATTGTATTCATCTTCAATCGGAGTCAAAGGCTTAGGCAAGCTGAGGTCAGTTGGCGGCCATGTGACCGGTACAAAATCAGATGGACCCCATAATTTCTTGTTTGATAAATCAGTTTTGTCTCTAAAAATGTCCCAGTCTGTTTTAGGATGTGTATGAGGTTTATCTAATACATTGCTACCAGATGCTTTGATTTGAGTAGGAAATAAGGCACCAGGATTATTTTGTAGCGCAGCCCGAACTGATCCAATTCGTTGTTTCCAATTTAATTTTTTATGATGAAGTGGAACCTCATATATTCCAGCATATGTTTCTTCTTCATTTCTAGGAGGCAGGAAGAATGTTTTAGGCCTATCTAATTTTTGAAACTGAGGTCTCAGAATAGAGAATCTCGTATTGACTAATAATGGATTATTTTGCCGTACTTTCACATTTTTATTTTTGGAGTGACTTGGAGTCGCTAAGCGGTGTTGACTGAAGAAGTCACGAGTATTCATGGAAATTACTTCTTTTTTCTTAAGTCCACCGATATTTATTCGTTTTACGGTGTTGGATGGTAATTTTGGCAGTACCGCCTTTGCTGACTTAACCGGATACAACTTGGTTTTTTCAAATGAATTTAATAGTGATTCCTTTGATCCCAATTTTGTGAAAACCTTTTTAGTTAATTTTATAGTTGGATGTTTTATGTTATTAATTTTTCTATTAGGGTTTGGCTTTGGTGGTGGCTTTAAAAATCTATTATTTTTTATATTAAAATGTATCGTTAGATTTTCAGCGGAACAATTTGATGCTTTTAGAAATTCTATAAATTCGTAAGTAGAATGGAATTTATGTCTCATAGTTTTTAGTATGGCACAAGATAAATTTGGACGTGGGTTTATTTTAGGTTTAAATGTCGTGCTTTCGTTATCCTCTTCAGTCGGAGGCTGGTATGTATTATATTTTATATGATTTGTCACCGTGAGAGGAGGTCGTAAGAAATGATACCTATTTAGTCGTGAGCTATAAATTTTTACATTTCTTCCCTCTATTGAGCCAGATTCGGCAAAAATTGTCGATAAAGGATTGAACTTTGTTTTTTGTGTATTAAGCAAATTATTGGTCTCGGTAGTACTGTTGTAGTGTGTTGTAGGTAAAAATTTCTCATCTTTTGGAGTGTACTTTGTTTTTTTATCTTTTACCTTGACTGTCATATAGGTTTTTAGTCTTGATTTCTTTGATTTAGAAGAATGTTTTGTGGAATCTAAGTTGGTAAGATTTGTAAGGTTGTGACTTTTTTTATTTCGTAATTGACGTATTTGAAATTTAGTTGGAAGTGGGTTTTTATTTGTACTATTATTCACAAGATTATTGTTCCTCTGGACAGCAAGTTTTGATAAGTAAGATTTAAGACTTAACTTTATCATTTCACTTAACGTAGTTTTATTGTTTTGGGATTCTTTAGTATCGCGAATGTTCATATTCGATTTGTGACTGGCCGTAGTCACAGTCATGCCTATACCATTTTTTGAGAGTTTATCGATACTACCAGACTTACTGGAAGGTTTTGTAATTGTAAAACGTTCATTTATTTTTTTAGACTTTCGGTAAATTTTGGTTGTTTTCGTATTTTGTCTTTTCTTACCATTAGTGTATCTATTCCAAATACTTTTACTGCTTTTTGGGTCTAAAATAAAAATTTTTGAAATAATATGATTTATTGAAACCGTGTTAAGAGGCATTGCGATGAAGTGTGAAGTGTGACTATTATCAGCTTTTGTGTGAGCAGAAATATCCTGAGTTATATTTTGACGGTCATTAGAATTATTTTTTTCTCCCTTTAGAGTTTCTTCTTCTACTAAGAAATTTAATGGCACTTTTTCAAAATTTGTTGTAATTACAGTTTCTCTTTCAGCAATATCAATTTTTGTAGTATTTTTTATATTTAATGAAGACGGCATAATTTCTGTCTGTGCGTCCTGTGTATGAACTGGATCAAGTTTTCCTACAGTAGTCATGAAGTATACTTGAATTTTATTCGGATTTTGACTGACTTTTTCATGAGTAGTTTTGAAATCATCGTGGTTTTTTGTACCTGTAGTGTTTCCATTAATTAAACTGTTAATCACAATTTTTTCTTTGAAGTCTTGCGGTAAACTTAATGTGTCTCTATACGGGGATTCAAAAGAATTAAGCTTATCAGATCGCGTCGTATATGGATTTATAATAAGTGAAGTAGTTTCATTTAAGTTTATTCCTATAGCACTAGCAGCTTTTGGTGTAGTGTTTAGTGCTACTGTTTTTAATATTGGTTCGTTTTCTTTACGATTATTAGGGGGTCTTTTGGTTGTGTATACTGATGAACTTTGATGATTTGAAATTAAACCCGATGTGTCGGTTGTTTTTAAATTTTGAGTAGAGATTATAAGACCCATGTCAGTATTAGAATTTAAACTATTTAATTCTGGCTTTGAATTGTTTTCGTGTCTGGTTTTGTAAGTAAAACTTACTTTTTTATTATTTCGTGGATCTTGAACGAATTTACTTGAAATAGTAGAATAATCAGAGGTCATTATATGACTTAACGCATTTGTCAAACTAAGATCAAATGCATTACTCGAAGTTTTATCATACAAATGAGCTCTTGTTCGTATTCTCCGTTGTAAGCTATTCTGTTCCAAATTCAGTTCTTGAGTAACCGTTGCTGGGGTTATGGCCGCATACATATTTTCAGTAAAATTTTTGGTCAGTTTTGTGAACAAAGTTGTATTACTTAACTTATTTTCTATCGTTTTTACATCTTTTTTTGTAAACGTAAATATGTTTGTTTGATGTAATTCTGAGTTATTCTTAGATGAAATTTCACCTGAGACCGATTTAAATAAATGTTTCTGAAGAGGTTCTGTAACGCTCATTCTAGTGTAATACTTCGCAATGTGTACTGTATTTGATGCCAATCCCTTGATATCGCTTAAATTTAGTAGTACCGATGTATTTGTTGCTATTGAGGAATCATTTATATTTGACATGTCAGAGTAAACTTGAGTAACTTTATTATCTACTTCATGTTGGATGACAGATTCATTGGGTGTAATTGAATGTAAATCATTTGTAACTTGTATAGAGCTTTCAGTCATTGATTTATTTTGTTCACTAACATGTCTTCTTACATGTAAATCATTTGATACTATATCTGAAATTGTGCTTATTGCTTTATCCGGTGCAGAAGTCATCTGAAGCACGTATTCTGTATTTATATTTTTGTCTTTAGAAGCAAGGCCAGATAATATTTTTGAACTAGGAGTGATACCGGATGAATTACCAAATGTTTTTGGCTCAACTAATGAGCTTAAATTTATCTTCGTAGCGTTATTATTAAACACTGCTGGTGATAAGGACTCTATACTGTCTTTATATTGATGATTGAACATTGCTGTTTTAAGGTCGGAAGTGAATTCATTAATATTCATATTTGTTTGTAATATTTGATTATCAGTGCTCTTTTTAGTAGCTGCATGAAGAGTTAAATATGGAATACTAATTTTGATGGTTATGTAATGTGTATTTGTGGGGGCTTTCATGTCGGTTGTAGATAATGTCGTCAATTCCAAATTTGTTTTATTATTGTTATCTGATTTGGGGATATTTTTGGTAAATTCCATTTGATTCTTAATCTCATTATTTTTTAATATTGGATTGCTAATGTTTAAATTTATTGGTATATAAGATGTACCTGGTTTTGTAATTTTGTCTTTGATTTCAATTTGGTTAAAAGTAATAGTAGGAATTGTTTGCGAATCACTTTTTAAAGGTTGTTTTAAGGAGGTATAACCTTTTGTAGAATTCAGAATCCCAGTCATTTCATTCAATGTTATGCGAGAAAAGGAATTTTGATTGGAATTATTTTCCTCTGATTTTTTTGTTACCTCTGTAATAGAAATTGTTGATATCACTGTAAATGTTTTATTAATACTCATTTTATTAGAGTTTTCTGTTCCTGTTTTAGTATAGACAGGTTTAAGTATTAGATTATCATGTTTTGCCTGAGTATCATTTATGTGACTCAAAAAAGATTTTCTTGTGGGTTTATCTATCTGCGTTTCATGTTCTTCGTGCAGCTTTTCATCGGATAATCTTTGGTAGTCAGTTTTGATTGGTATGTTTGTACTTTTGTTTTGCATGTAAGTTTTATTAGCATGTATGGTCGGTTTATGAATTTTAGAAAGTAAACTATGTATCATTTTATTTTTGGTGGTTGAATTCAATTTTTTTACATCAAGTTTTTTAGTTTTCACTAATTTTTTAAGTAAACCAGCTATATCATTTTTGTATTTTAAAGCATTTATAAGCTTCTTACGTTTCTTTGGAAGTGATATATTTTCCTTTTTCACTTTTATTGCAGAAGATTTATCACTAGAAACATTTGATGTTTCTGCAACACTCTCATTTCTTTTACCATTTATTTTACTTGTGTTAGGAGTAATATAGACTGTGTCATTTTGAAGTTCCTTTTTAATTTCGAAACTGTAAGCAGTAGTATCACTGTGATAATTTACCTTGTCTCTATCTTCAAAAGTCAATTTCAAGTTGTTATCCAGATTTATGCCTTTGATTACTAGACTAGGATCTGAACTACTCTCTTTATATTCATAATATGTTGGTATATTTGATTTTGTAAAATTATTACTAAGATCATAACTAGGTAAGCTGTCTGTAGTGAAATGAGTAACATTATGTTCTTTGGTAACATTATCGAAATTTTTCATGGACTTTTGAACCAGATGTGGAACAAACATCGAGTTATCATCTTCTGAATAAACATTTTCTTTAAATAGTGAGTCACTATCTTCTTCTTCATTTTGGATAACAGTTATGTCTTGTTTCGTTGTTATAGATGTTGAACTTGCATCATTTTCGCTATGCTCATTCATTTGTGTCATCATTTTCAATTCATTGGTAACGTTCTTAAATTTTTGTAAATGTTTTTGGTACAATTGCTTTAATGTTTCTCTTGTAAACTGATCTGTAAGACTTGAAGGCTTTATTACAATCTTTTTATGTAGTTTCCATGTAGGTTGTAGTGTGCTACTGACATTCAATATTTCAGTAATTTTTCCGGGACCTAAGACCGTGGAGTGTTTATCAAATTTTTTATTACCACTATCTGTAGTGGACGTAATGTTAGCCATAAAATTTGAATTAGTTTTATTTTGCGTATTTACTAATACGGTTGTTGCTTCTTTATCTAAACTGTTTTTTGTTTCTGGAGAATTAATCTGTTTGAAAACATTAGATAGAGTAGTCGTTTCTGCAATATATATTTTTTTATAAGCTCTTCTGCTTACGTTCATAAATGTTAGCACTTCACTATCTAAACTTTCATTGTTGTGAACAACAGTAAAATTATTTGGTTTAACCTGGTTTGTACTTAATGGTAATACAAAAGTTTTTGTAGAAGTCATTTTACTTGATTTCGAATTGACTCGGGGACTTCTTTTTGTAGGTTTTTCATCAATACTAACTAATGAAAATTGGATTCGATCCTTAGTGGTTTCTATTCCTACACGAATACTTAGTTCGTATTCATCAGGTTTTATAGTTTTTAAATTTCCTAATGTAGAATGTTTTGTCCCATTTGTTATTTGAAGAATCATAGGGTTCAGACCTCCTGATTGTAATGTAGGTGTTTTAGTCGGTTCTATAAACGTTGTTATTGTATTCAATTTGGTATTCTTAGAAATCACTGAAGATGGTTTGTTAGTTGTGAAAATTGTTTCATTTGCATCGTCCAATTTAGATTGTGTCATATTATCAGAAAAAAACTTATTAAGAACATCATGTTCTTGAAAAAGTTTGGTATATAGAGAGTTATTAAAAGCGATAGTTTTATCTATGTTGTTTTCAGTTCTGTTATGAGTCACTTTCTTGCTAAGTGTTGGTTTATGCATTCCATTATATGATTGTGTTGTTACGATAACAGTATATGGTGCAGCTGCAGTTACTAATTTCTTAGTGGGCATCCTATGAATGTCACTCACTTTTGGGGTTATAATATTGGTCAGAACATGTTCAATAGAATTCGATGAGACGGGATTCAAGTCTAACTTTAAAGTAACATTCGTATTTAAATTCAAAGGTTCACTTATAGCCTGTAAGTATAGTTCTTGATTTTTAGGGGTCTCCTGAGATAATGTTAGTTTCTTTGTATTTTCTTCTGAGACCTGAGGTTTTTTTAAGTTTATTTTATTTTCATCAGCAGTTAGAGGTTTTATCAAAATATCAGTAATATGATTACTCATTTTCTTATGTTGAATCACTTGTTCTTGTTTTTCAGAAGCTTTATTTTTGACCAGGTCAGTAGCAAAACTCGTTTGAAGTTCAGGTAAAATAGGGTTTGTCACATACAATGGCCAGGTGTTTTTCAAATAGGAACTTTTATTGTTTTTTATCATTTTTATTTCATTTATTTTATTCACTGTCTTTAAAGTTGTTTGTAAAGAAGGATATGGTTTTCTTGTAAAATATTTTGAAGACGTAGTTTTGGTTAAAAACGTCAAATTAAAGGCAGAGATATTTGGCTTTTTTGTTGTAATATTATTTAAATTAAGATTATGCCCTTTTGTTTTCACGCTGTTATTACATGAGTTTTTAATTTCACTTGTCATAATCTTTTTTAATTCTGGTTTAGTTGTAAGCATAGTGCTTTCTGTACCTCTAAAAAATGTCCCGTCTAATATAGATTGAGTATGTCTTGTGCTTGCAGTCACTGTAGCAATATTTTGAAGAAAAACGGAATTAAGAACATTGGGGTTGCTTGCATATTTGGATTTTTCAGTAACATAATTTAAATTATGTTTAGTATTATTCGATTTTTGCAGTGTTTCTTCATAATTTATTGCGATAAGTGGATTAGTAAATACAGTTTCTGTAACACCTAAGTCGGAACTGTCTTCAGCAAACACATTTTTTGTACTAGTTAGAGTATCATTTAATGCATTGACAATATTTAGTTTAGAAAAGGACTGCACTGTACTAATTGTTTTGATGTTAGAATTTAATACAGAACTATCAGGTTTATTGTTTACTTTTGTAAATTTTATGTTTGGTTGAGTTATTTTTGTGGTACTACCTAAAACAGCTTTAGGCGTTGTCTGCTGATCTTTAAACTTATTTATATGCATTACATCATTAGCCTTTAAAAAATGATTGATTTCAATGACAGATTTTTCGAATGTTGTATTTATAACAGAAGCTGTAGTATTATGCAAAGTGATCAAACTGTTTTTATGTATATTCATTTCATTTCTTACTTTGTTTTGAATCACGCTGTTATCTACGGCACTTTCATTCAGATTTTTTGTTTTAGTCACAGCTACTTTAGATTGTTTTTCTTTTTTTATATCTTCAAAAGTTGTGTTTTTACTTACAGTTTTAATTTGTTCACTGTTATCTGGTGCTGTGAATAACATACTTCCTGTATTGGTCTCATATTTTGGTACACTGTTTGGAATATGCTGTTTATTTTGAACTCCTGTCAAAATTATTTTAGTGCTTTGAGTTTTATTTATTCCTTTTGTAACCTTTGCATTTTTACCATAAATTTCTTCATTATTCAATTTCGATACAGAAGCTATACCATTTAATTTCAGAGTTGTATTGAAAGTGTCATTTTGATTGTCATCAAAGATATATAGTTCTGTCTCAGTAGTAGCTTGTTTACGTGTTGGTGTATATTGCATGGTAGTGAACATTTCAAAAAGTTTGTTTGCATCTATGTTTTGATCTTTTTTTTCATTTTTTCTGGTAATACTTGGGTTTGATCCAAATTCATCGTCATTTTTGGTTATTAATACTCTCTCAAATTCAGTAGTTGTCATTCCATCGAGGTGGTGAGGTCCTCTAATGAGGGTTTCTTCATAGTTCATCGTAGTATACTTAACGGTACTTTCCGATGTTTCCTTTACAAATGTTGGTTTTGTTATAAAATTTTGCGTCTGTTTTATCTCGACCTCAGTGGTATAATGCATATTGTTTTTAGTATCATTAAACTTAGGTGTCGGTATTTGATCTTTTAATTTAGATGTCGTATTTTTTGTCTTTAACGTATTATTCGTTTTATTTCTATTTAGTTGTACTCTTGTATTGTTTCTATGTAAAGGACTATGAGTTTGAGTACTTTTCAACGTTGGGACAGCATGATTTATACCCATATCCTGAATTTTGTTTCTATTTGTAATGGTTTTTACGTTTATATCTTTGTGTATTGGTTTAAGTATGGTATTTAATAATGTTTTTTTAGAGGCTACAAATTTTTTAGGTCTTTCAGAAACTATTTTCTTTATGATAGATGAATGTTGGGTTCCAGTTGCATAGCTTGTTGAAGTATCTATAACATTGGTTACATGATCTATTGTGCTAAGATTAGTGACGTCACCTTCGTTGCTTTTTGTAGTATTCCATAATGTACTAAAAATTTTGGTATTTATTGGTTCTGAATAGTCCGTGAAAATTGTATTTATTATGTTCTGAGAATTATATTTTACGGTACTATTAAAGGTTGATTCAAAGTTTTGTGGACGAAATATTGGGGTTGCCGTTACATTTGATATTATATTTCCATTCGCAATGTTTTTAATGATATTTGTTAGCAGTTTGGAAAATGAGGCATTATTTATTGGTTCAGTTCTGTTACAAAGTTTTGTATTTGCGGTGCCTAAAAAGTTGTTAGGTTCCTTAAAGGTTGCTGAATTATGTTTCATTATATTTTCTTGTGGTTTAGTATCTAGTGGTATAGTTGCACTTGTATTACTTAAAGCAACTGTTACATTATATAAATTATCCATGGCTTTAATAGTGCTATCTTCATAGCCATAACTTTTTGTAGTTTTCTCCAGTGTACCAGATAGATTAGTAACGTACTTGTACGATTCTGGGAACATTGTACTATTCATGTTATTTGGCTTAAATTTGAGGGTACCATATGACGTGGTTTTAAGATACATTTTCGGAAATATTAGATTTGTAGATAAATCTTTTATTATACCGACGCTTTTAGTTACATCAATAGTTTTTACAACAGATTCTGTATTATTTGAATTAGTGCCTCTAATTATTTTGTTATGAATATAATCAGGTGTATTAAGAAACACATATTTAGAAGTAGTACTTTTTGTCATTGGTGATGTATATTTTACAAAGTGTTCAAATTTTTGTGTATCATTATTTTCTAGATCAGTCTTGTCCCTCAATTTTGTTTCATTATTTATATTTATGGTTATAATTACACTATTTTCATATTTTTCATTTGTATTCTGAGCTTTGATAAACTTATTTTCAGTGTTTAGGATTGGTAAAATGTTCTTCAAATTATATTTGAATGTACTATATATTGTCGTCTTTAAGTGTTTTGGTGAAAACATTGAATTCGTAGTGGAACTGCTACTTTTATTTTTTCCAATATCTTTTATATGATGATAATTTATTCCAAACATATTATTATATATTGGATCACGTGTACTATGATGTATATGTTCATCGGTTGGATTTCTTGTCCCTAGTGGTGTATATTTTATAAGGCCTTCAGTTTTTTTTATTTCATTATATTGTGATTCAGTTATTTTCACTTCACTACTTTCTGTTATTGGTAATGTAGGTTTTGTGTATTTTTCATAGTTTTGGGTAGCAATATTTTGTGATTTGAATGTTCCCAATGACGTGTTCTTTATTTTGGTTTTATTGCCTATGTTACTTTCATTATTTTCATATTTTTTCATTGTAGTCTGAGTTGTACTAGAGTTATTGAAATTATTTGGATTAAATACGAATACCGAGAATATTTTATTTTTAATATTCTGCTGATTGAAGGTACTATGTGATTTTGCTTGTGTGTTTCTTTGTGGAAATATGGGATCTGTAGTTGAATCTTCTAATTTGCTTCTAGTCTCATTTATTTTATGATTTTTCATTGTATTTGAATTTATAATAGATACTATATTTCGTAGAGGGTGTGTGCCACCACCAGTTGTGCTTGCTGTGGTTGGTGGTGAATATTCCATAACAGTTTCAATTTCTTGTATTACAGCTCCTTTCACTGATATGTCTTTCATTTTGATTTTATCATTTATGTTTCCGGTGTTAATTACATAACTTTCGTATTTTTCTGTGCTGAAAATTTGGTCGTTTTCTGGTTTTAATGTAGTATTGTACGATATTGTAAACATTTTGCTATTTGTAGCTTGTTTGAAGATACTATTTACGTTTCTTTGTGGCATTATATTACTTGTAAGATCTCTTTTAAGGTCTGAATTCATTTTTAAAGTACTATACTTTACCACTTTCACGTTTCTTTGCGGAACTATAGAATTAGTAGTCATTTTGTTTGTCATATTATATAAGTTTAATTCGTCGGGTATGCTAGAAAATACTGTATTAATGTTAATTGAAATATTGTAATTTTTCTTGTCATATAACTTTGTAGGAATCGATGATGTATATTTTTGCGTTTTCTCAAAAACTTTAATATTTTCTTTGCCTTTATTTCGTATCTCAGTTGTTTGTCTTGACGTATTCTTTATCTTTCTTTCATCATATGTATTTGCAAAGCTAATAATGTGACTTTTATGCTTTTTCGTAGTACTCCATACTGTATTAGATGTGTTGATAGCTCTTGGATCTGCAATAGCATTGTGGGACTTTGTAAACATTGAGTTTGTTATTTTCTTTGGGCTATACTTTAATGTATCAATACTGTATGATGTTGCTTTAATATTTTTCAGTTGATTATTTAAATTCGTAGTTATTTTGCTTCCTTTCTGAATTTCTTTAATAGCTTCCAAATCATCTTTTGTTTTTTGTTCATTATTTTGTGGTACAGATGGTTTTTGTAAATCTATATTTTCGGCACCCAAAAGACCGTAAGGTTCCTTGAATGGTATTGTAAACATTGAGTTTGTGATTTTCTTTGGGCTATACTTTAATGTATCACTACTGTATGATATTGCTTTAATATTTTTCAGTGGATTATTTAAATTCGTAGTTATTTTGCTTCCTTTCTGAAGGTCTTTAATAGCTTCCATATCATCTTTTGATTTTTGTTCATTATTTTGTGGTACAGATGGTTTTTGGAAATCTATATTTTCGACGCCTAAAAGACCGTAAGGTTCCTTGAATGGTATATTCTTTGTAATGCTTTCTAATATTCCTATAGGATAATATTGGACTACAGTTGAATTTATTGATTTATCCGTCCCTTTTTTTCCAAGAACTTTATCGGTGATATTATTAATTTCGTCTTTTGAATTCTTTGTACTATTCCATGTTGTTGTTGTGGAATATGTTTTATTCTTCATACTAGTATCAAACATTTCGTCATATATTTTACCAGATGTTATATCATTTTCTATACGTTGAGTTCCTAAAAACTTATTAGGCTCTTTGATTCTAGTATTTTTTGTGAAAACTTCAAATGTTTGTGGGGTTATTCGCATATTAGATATTTTATCATTGTGATCTGTGTATCTTATAGTATTAATGTGATTTTCATATTTTTCAGTAGTACTCCACGTTGTATTTGTTATGTAGTCAGTTTTTGGTTCTGAAGTGTCGTTGAAATTTTTGGAATTATATTTTGATGTGTCAGTTGATATTTTATTAATATTCTGTAGTGAAAATATTCGAGTTGTAGTTAAATCCACTACTTTATTTGCACTCACAACGTTTTCACTGTTATTTAAAACTTCAACTTTATTATCTGAATGCGTGGCAAACAATTCGTCATATAAAGCATCGGGTATGTTATCAAATTCAGTATTTTCAGTGTCTAATGAGTTGTTAGATTTTTTATTGTTATTGTTAGATACTGTATAACTAGTTTTTGTTGGATTTTTAGATATATTAGTTTCTTCGCTTATATTATCAATATTAATTATATTACTTTTATAATTGTCTATACTCCACTTTGCATAAGGTAATCTGGTTGTGGAAGTGGTGTAATGTTCTGGCATTATGTCACTTAAATTTTGTTTGCTGTACGTTAAGATATCCGTTGCAACCGGCGCTATATTTTGTAGTGGTTGTGTTGGTAGAATTATAAGTTTACTTCTGTTGATATTGTATTCAACAGTCTTAAACATCATTTTAGTATTTGTCTGGGGCACTATTTTTTTAGTTACTTGAATATTATAAGGTTCCTTTAATATTGTTACTTTTATATCTGGCACAGTAGTTTTTCTAACATTATCATATATATTTTTATAAAAAGTTTGCAGTGTTTTATGGTCTGTTGTATAAAGGTTGCTGTTTCCATAGCTCTTAGTAAGTAGCGGCTTTGTTAAAAAATCATTCGTATCGTCTTCATCTAATATAGGACTAAATTCTGTTTGTCCTGTGTTTTCATAATCGTATATTCCTTTAGCTCTTGTAACAAATATAGAATTATCCGTTTCATCATATAATTCTGCAGATATTGCTGCTTTAGTACTGAATGAATTATATTTTTCAGTACTGCCCGATGCCTCTGTGATGTGCTTATGTATTAAGTTTTTATTTTTCATTGTATTTTGCACTTTATTTTTTGGATCACTTATGTCGTTCTCTATTATGTTCAATGGAGTAGTGGGCGATTGTTTATATTTGTGTGTTATTGGGCTAGTACTGAATAAAGCAGCTTCAGTAAACATTACAGGTTTTTGATAAATCACGTGCTTTGTGTTTGGTTCTGTATATTTTATAGGTTTTGTTGATATTTTTTGACTATTTATTGTAAGAACACTTGATTTTCTGATAGCCTTTTCATTATCAATGGTTTCTGTATTAAAGATACTACTTTCTGTTTCATTACTTAAGCCTTTAGAATAGTTTTGGTTCTTTGTTGTTCTAGTTATTATGAATGCTCTGGTGTTTGACTTATTATTATTCTGTTTATAATTTTCCATGCTATCATTTTTATTGTTTGGTAAACTAAATTCAACTTGATCTTCGAATGTTTCTATAAAATTAATTGTATTTTCAATTGGGTCACGGTCCTTGTAGTTTATAGTATATTTCTTAGGAGTCAACATATTTATAGTTTTAGTTAATCCGATACTTGAAGCAGTAAGCATTTCTTTTAGGTTCTGTTTGTGAGAAACCGTTTTATCGTCTTCAATATATCTAGTACTTGATTTTGTAGAGGAAATGATATTGTTCGTTGTTTCAGATATGGAACTTTCTGCATTAGTGTAAGTGTTTTGTAAACTATAAGGCTTTGTTGTTTCTAATATAATACTTTTGTTGATAGAAAATTCTCTTTCATGTTTTTTGAGTAATGCCTTCTGACTGGATGATTTTACTACTATTTTTATATTACTGTTATCTAATGGATTACTGTTGAATGTCATTGTAGAAAACGATGTGTCGACATCAGCGTCTCTATTATTAATCACATTTGACAAATTTAATTCAATATTTTTATCTCTGGGAAAGACAGAGGATTCCTTAAAAAATTTTGTTCTATCATAATTTGGAACTATCGTTACTGATTGTGAGTTCGACTCCATATTTAGTATGTTCGTTTTTGTTTTGAAACTTTTACTTTCAACCACGGTAGTTTGGTCATAGGTAGTAGTATCGGTAATGTGGTTGTCAGTAGCATTTTCATATCTGTAGAACTTATTTTTATCTGATGATATAGGTTTTGATGACATATTTGCAGATTTCATAAGCGGTATTGTATTCTGGATAGAAACTACTGTAATAGAATCTCCTTGAATGTCATTTGGAAGTACTGAATCACGGATTAATGAGTCTTTGACTGAGTAATTTTCATCAATTGTATTTTCAAAAATGTTGATTATTTTGCGCGTAGTTTTGTCACTAACTTCTGGTAGCTTATAAATTGAAGAAACTGTGTTTTTGCCTGAGGAGATTACATTGCTTGTTTCCAGATCTTGAGGTTCCTTTGACACTGTTTTATGATGATCATAAAGATTTGTAGTGGCTCTAGATGTAGTATATAAAGCTTTTGAATTGTTTGTTTTATTTGTAGACATAGATAGCCAAGTATGAGTTGGTGAGTGTTTATAAATTGGACCATTAGCTAATGCACTTAAATGCGATGTTATGAACGGATCAGAATTTAAGTTTGAATTTATGTGTTTCAACGATAACTTATGATCAATTTCACTCAGAGAAGTATGAAATTTAGTAGTAGGTTTCATTTGCTTTTCTTTGTTAGTTTGCATTATAGGTATTTTGGTTGAACTTGTTAGTTCTTCTGTAAATGTACTATCTGCTTCGGTTTTAAAAATATTTTTTGGCGTTGAAAATGTTTTTAAATTATTGGTTGTACTCGTAAAGCTGGAGCTGTCAGATAGCGAATTTTTTTTCTGCTTATCAAGTTTTGATAAGGTACTTGAAAAATTTATGTCAATTTCATTTTGAAGCTTTTCTTTAGGATGAGGTATCAGTTCATCTATATGAGTTGTTTTTGAATAAGGATAAAGTATGTTGAAATATTTAGAGGTTGGTGTCTTCTTGTTTATCCTCATATTTTTAGTTGTTTCTGGTCTATGATCATTTGATGTATTACTATTGTTCAATCTTATTTCTGCTATTTGCAAAGTACCAGGGTGTTTTTTTAATGCCTTTGTATAATTAACTGATGATTTATTACTTTGTTCTAGAAAGTATTCTTTATAAGGTTTAATTGAATTTCTATCTTTATGTGGTGTTGTTAAAATATCTTGTTTTGATTCTTGTTGTACATGTATGAAGTTTGCATTACTAACGTTTTCAGGATCCCTTGAAATCGTGAATGTGAATGGATTTGGAATTGTATCATTTCTCATTTTTAATTTAGGTAAGCTTGTGTGTTTAGATCTATTATCTTTGATTTTCAAATTTATTTCTTCAAATTTAGAAGTTGTTTTAGTCTTTTCATTTCTATGTGTTATTTTGACTTGGTTTTCACTGTTTTTATTATTATAGTCCTTTAAATTATGTAAGATATTTGGCTCACTACTATCTGGAGTAAACTGTTTTGTAAACCGCATGTGTATCAAATTTTTGTCATAACTTACCGTTGAATGTTCTAAAGAAATATCCATAAGGGTTTTAAATGATGGTAGTTTTAGTTTATGTTGCAGTTCACTTATTGGCTCCATTTTAGTTTTAATGTCATATGCAGTTATATTACTATCTCGGCTTGTAAACACAGCATTAAGTGTGGTACTTTTATTAATTACCTGTTTATGTGGTGAGGTGGAGGTAGTATAATGTACTTCAGTTTTTAATTTTCTAGGCAAATGAGGTAATTCAGTACTGTTTAACTGTTCTGTCATATCTTTATTAAAATTAAAACCATCTTGTTTCTTTACTGTCACCATGTGAATCGTGTCTTGATTGGTTTTAATTTTATTTTCAGAAATTGTAGAACTTTCTTCAAAAACTTCCAAATTTGACGTAGTAGTAGACAATTCTTTAAAAGTGTTTATATTATTTTCTGTAAATGGAACTTCTGTCAAAGCCAGCGTATTCATTAGATCAACTTTTTTTTGATCTGCTTGTTGTGTTCCAGGTGACTTGATATCATCTGTTGTTGTTTGTTTCGATACATAATCATTTAGTAGTATTATAGCTTTAGAAGCATCGTGAAGTTTTAGTGGGTGTGTTAAATTTTGTACAAAATTTGGTAGGCCGTTTGATTTGATGCCAAGTTGAACATTAACTGAATTGTTATCTTTAATTCCTACGAAGTCGTTTATCATTTTGTTTGTATTCGTGATATTGTTTGGCATATCAAGATTTGCCATATTTAAATTCATAGTTGAATTATTGAATGATTTAACTGTGTCTTGACTGGTTTCAATTTTATTTTCCGACATTGTAGTAGTTTCTTCAAAAACATCTGAATTTGATGTAGTGGTAGACAATTCTATAAAAGTATTTATATTATTTTCTGTAAATGGAACTTCTGTCAAAGCCAGCGTATTCAATAGATCAACTTTTTTTTGATCTGCTTGATGTGTTCCAGGTGACTTGATATCATCTGTTGTTGTTTGTTTCGATACAAAATCATTTAGTAATATGATAGCTCTGGAAACATCCTGAAGTTTTAGTGGGTGTGTTAAATTTTGTACAAAATTTGGTAGGCCGTTTGATTTGATGCCAAGTTGAACATTAACTGAACTGTTTTCTTTCATTCCTACGAAGTCGTTCTTCATTTCGTTTGTATTCGTGATATTGTTTGGCATATCAAGATTTGTCATATTTAAATCCATAGTTGAATTATTGAATGATTTAAAGTCTAGCCTCTTTACTAATTGTTTTAATTTTGAAATAGTATTCTTAAGGTTATTTTTCAGGGCTATTGATTTTACATTATCGAGTGTATTATATTGGACTGTGATGTTTTCCTGAGAATCTATATATTCTATTAATTCTTTTTTACATAATGCAGGTATAGACCCATTAGTGCAGCAAATATTAATATAATCGGAATGGTTCCTACCAGTAAATACTTCAATGTATATTTTTATAGTATCACGTCTTCGTAAGAATCTAAACACTTTAGTCAAATTTTTCTTTTCACTTTCTGCCAAGTATGTGTAAAGAGATTGTAAATGACAGTCTGAGTAAACTTCAGGCTTAACAGCCTCTTCGCTTTCTTTTCCTTTTTGATCATATTTTGTGTCTATAATATCTATATCTATGGTAGAATTTTTGTGAAGTACTTTATGGAGATCTTCCTCTACAACATTGTATCTTCTTAAATCTTTACGTGAGGGATGTAATGTTAATATAACTATTAGAGTATGTTTCAACGAACTTTTTACCCTGGATTTAGCTTTTCCAAACAAGTTATACTTCTTGATATTATATTTATGATGGTGTCTTGTTTGTACTAATGCTCTGTATAAGATATGTTCTAGTTTAGATTTTAGCAAATTTTTCACAGTTTGCGGATCCGTCTCATTGTTCGGTGAATTATTTTCTTTCTGTCTGTCTTCTTTACCACAATTAGAATGGCTCCAACTTTCACTAGATGTATTGCTGCGTTTGGTCAGATCATGTTTCAAATTAAAGCATGTATTGTTATAAATTTTCTTATAAAGATCGAGCACTTTACCTTCAGTAGAAACTGTTTTACTGAATCCGATTAGATTTTTCGCACTATTAAACGTATCTTCTTTGGCTTTAAGGGTATCACGCATACAAACACACAAGCTTTTAAGGAGTTTAAGTGTTACTTCAAACAAATGTTCGTCACTGGTAGCTGCGTCAATGGATTGCAGAATCTTTGTCAACAGAGGATTATCACTGCTCGCTAAAGACGTTCTAAGTTGCACTAATGCTTGAGTTTGAGACACTTTCATCACAACACATATAAGTAAAGTTATTTTGATCATTTTAAGTAGGTAGGTGTAACGACGTCATGTTGGTAGTCACGAGCGGGAACAAATAGTGGAACAATCATGTTCATGTAACTTTGTTTTGAGTTGCGGAGGTAAACGCTAAGCGATAAGGCAGTTAATGTTTTGCTTCCTTGGTGTATACCGCTTGGTGTCCTTGAATCATAACTCATAATCGACTAGGATTGTTTTTGTGGAGTGTAGGATTGATTGTGTACTTTTCTAATAGGTTATGATATTTTTACGTTTCTACTTCAATATTAGACGACATATTTACTTACATATAATCGGAGTTAGAAACGAATCATTACGTTTGAAATAAAACAAACGTCTGTTAGCTACACCATTAACAATTTAAAAACGGCTGGACCGATTTTCATGGTATTTGATGTTTTGAAATTTTATATCGAACTGATTAACAAAATATTAATATTAAAATATTTTGACACCTACGATGAAGAATAAAGTTAAATTCAGCGACTGGTTTAAAATCTTTTTAGACTGATTTTACACATACTCATGTTTTATAAACAATAAATAAATATTACGGACATGTAACACATACTGCAATCTCGCCTTATTGGTCTAGTGGTTAGCGTATGCGGTTGCTGATCAAGAGGTCTCGAGTTCAATTCTCGAGTCGGACCAAATGTTTGTGTGATCCTAAAAAAGTCTTAAACATCCTGGTTCGCGTGGGACTTTACTGTTACTTTGGAACATACATGAAACATACACAAAGAACACCCAGACTCAGAACAACAATTTGTGAATCACACGAAGTATTACTACGTGGGGTATGAACCCACGACACTTGGCGCAGTAGAAAGCGGCGTGGTGACCGCTTAAACCACTAGGCCAAACGTGCAGTTACAAAAAAAATTTATGTATTTATATCAGTGTCTAGTACCCATAGTTCAATCTCTGGTTAGTTTGGGACTACATAGATTGTGAGTCAGATATCCAAAATATTTATATAATTATTTACATATTACTTATTACCGACAGAATTAGGTTATGATCTAATTTCCGACGTTTCGAACATTATACCGCTCGTGGTCACGGGTAGACCAATACATATAATATGCATCGAATCGATACCAACTCAGTCCCCCAAGCCAAGTAGGAAGAGTTTTTAACCGACTTCAAAAAAAAGGAGGAGGTTCTCAATTAGTCGGAATCTTTTTTTTTTTTTTTATGTATGTTAAGCGATAATTTCGTCGTTTATGAACCGATTTCAAAAATTATTTTTGCATTGGAATGGGCGTACCTTACAGGTGGTCCCATCGTCACCATATCGGGATCTGTTAATGGGATCCCAAGGAAATCGAGGGAACTCCTCAAATATCATAGGCACAATGTGGCGATTTGGGTACTCGGAATAGTTTTTCACTGAAGTCGTTTCCTTTTTGTTAAAATTATTCGTTTTCTATTCTAATCTCATTCTATTTCTATATTCTTTTGTTTCATTGGCTAATATTGATCACGAGACTGATAAAACAAGAGAATAGATAAATAAAATAGAGATTAAAAATAAAAATACTCCCACACTCATATTTTCAAAAACTTCAAAATGTATGCAACTACGAGATTTCCAGATATTTGTAGAGCTTCTGAAACAATGAAAACTTACCCAATTATCCATTTCCTTCTGCCTATCAAGCAGCATTTCCTGCAGACGAGGACCCAGCTCTTCCATGAAGCCTCGTGCCAGTCCGCGGGAGTGTTCCAGAGCTTGCTGGCTCACCACCACTGATGCGAACTCTAGGTACACTTCCATGGTCGTCTCCAGCTCCGGGACTGGTAGCTTCGGTAGCTGGACATTCTAAGGAAAAATAAACTAGGTTGATTCTGACGGCACGATAGCGTAGTGCTTTAAGCAATGTTGATTTTTTTTTCTTTGAATCTAAGTCTACCAAGGTGACTTTACTCTGCCAGGATGGAAAGCATTTAGCTATTTAAATATATAAAATTTAATTGTTTGTTTGTAATTTCAAAGAAAAACTTTTTCACTAACTATTCGGTATACATTAAAAAAACATCTGGAAACTTTTGTCTGTATATCTGTTTGCTTAGACTAATCACTAGAACGACTTAACCGGTTAGGCAGAGTAGATTCACTTTGGCAGACCCTATATTTATAAAAAAAATCGTCTACAGTATTAGGTTGAAGTGGCAATGAGCTGGTTACTTATGTCTCAGAACTGATGGACGCTGGAGTAAGCGTATACGGGAGTAAAGACCGCATCTTGGCATACACAGTGTGGGATATCTCTGCCATCTTTGGCCAGATGGCTGGAAGACCAGCGTCCTTGGCAGCAACTGGATACAAAAAGCAGCAGACCGGGCTCTATGGTATTGTTTGGGAGAGTCATATGTTGACGGTATGACGGACTCACGATAAAAATGATGTTACTATTTCATGTAATTGGCGCGTCCGCCCCTGGAGTATGTAGTTGAGGCCTGAGCAGACGTAGCACTTGATGCTAAATATCTACCCTGTGTGCGTCTTTTTGAATAAACAATAGAATGGCTAAAACCATCATTTTGGGAATCCATACCTTGGTGGAGCTTGGCTTCTATAAATTGACTCTGCTTAGACAGAATGTTCTTCCTTGCAATACTACATTGGTCAGACAGGGTTTTCACTTTTACAGTTTCGACCGATTTATACTAGCCGTTCCACTCACGATATTCCCGTAATTCTAGTATATAGAACTATAATATTTTATATATTTTAGTTCTATAATAAAGTTATATAATGTACAAGTTTAGTTACGTACCGCTGAGAATATCACTCCCATTACTTTATTCGGATTTTGTTTTTTCGTAATGGACTCACCAAAAATTGTTTATGACTAAAAGGAATTATAGGATATATTTATTAAGGTAGATACCATATGCATTTATATATATATATAAGTCTACCAAAGAAACTCTACTCTGCCTAATGGCAAGCATCCACGAGTACGGGTCAGTAGTGACCTAACTACTGACATGTTTCAGCATCATTCTCCCGGCCTCCGGAGGCCTAGAGGAGGCGGAGAATGATATAGATTGATAGTTAAGCTTATGAAAGTTATTAGGTAGAAAATTACATGACACAAACAATGCTTGTTACTTACAAAGTCTTTGGGTTTATCTCTTTAGCAACATAATGTTTGTAAGCCAGGTTGTGTATTGTTTAGAATTTTTTAAATTCGATATTGAAATAGAATACTTGTGGTTTATTTTTAGTGACATTATGGCGGAATGATATACATTTGTTTTCGTTTATATACCGATTTCATTCTATGCTATTGGGTGAGTATATAAATTTCTATAACATTTTCAGATTCTGCGATATAGAAGGTACGTTTGCATTTGATAAGGCTTTTTTTTATCACTGTATAAGTTCTTTGTAACGTAGAATTGATATTGATAAGTAAGCTGCACTTAGATAAAATAAACATTGTATTTATTTCTAAAATATATTTGTTTATATTAAAACTTGACAATTTGACAGCACTTGACATTGTCGACATCTGGCAAAGATTAAATTTAGTCTAAGAACTAAAACAGCAGAGTACATCTTTGAGAGAAAACTTAATTGGAAATTGAGTTATAGTTTAGAAACCGTCTCAACAATAAATATAAAATTAAAAAAAAAATATTTGAGAGCTTCCACTGCGTGCACTGCTGATGCGAAACGTGAATTGTTTAAATTGATGTGTCGCAAAGCAATGCATGAAGTGGCACGACGGCGTGTTTATTTTTTAAAGTTGGTTCAATATAACCCTTTTATTGTAAACAAATTTATTAACGCTTTATAACATCACGCTACGGGTCATAGGGTAAGCAGACGAGGCAGTTTAGGTCTCTAGTAATGCTGTGAAAATAATAATAACCAGGCCTCACAGAAAACTAGTATTCATCAAACTGCTGAGGGACAGAGTTAAGTTATCGGAGCAAATAATCTGTCTGCTTTGATAAGCATGGAAAACATGAGTAGAATCTAAAAGTAATGGTCACCATATTGATACGAAGACAGACAATACAAAATGGCGACCCACACTTTGACAGTCTATTGAGGTGGTTCCGTATCATTCCGGTCTCGTACTCACCAACAAAACACGACACCACGAATGCTGTCGTTTTAGTTTGGTATAAACTGCCTCGTTGGTCTAGTGGATAGCGTATGCGACTGCTAATCAAGAGGTCTCGGGTTCAAATCCAGGGTCGGGCCAAAAAGGAAATTCCTAATAGCAGCCCGGATTTTTGGAAGTTTGGCGGAGCATGTAAAGCCGTCGGTCCTGGTTGTCATGAACATCTATGGCAATCGTCATTGGGAAGTCAGTGCCCTCAAATTTACTGACAACTAGTTAAACCTTCGAATTTCAGTTCTCCCTTAAGATTGCAGAGGTCCGAAGACAGTCGCTCCGTGGAAAAACTGATATTCAGGTAAAACCGGTTGAACTAGTAGCCGACCCCAAATAATATTGGGAATAAGGCTAGGAAGAAGATACTGTGAGGTATACCCGTCGGTGTTGAAATCAGGGTAACTACTACCTCGAACGTTTTTTTTATATCATTTACCTGGAATTCTTCGTCTTCGGAGCCGTAGACCTGGGTGCTCAGCCATCGTTTCGGCAGCGACAGCAGAGATTCGCCCCATGCTGTAAGAATACAAACAGTTTTGAAGTTAGGTAGTGACACAGTGTGGGCAGCAATGGGGCTCACCATCAGAACGAAGGAGTATAAGTATGATATTGATATATACTTTTATTTTGAAGTTCTAAAATTTATTTCAAGTCTCATTAAATCTCGTGTCTACTTTGCAAGTTATATAATGTAGACATAGGCCTCTCCTTAGAAAGGAGGTTATGGCCTACTATACCACGTTGGCCAGACGGGTTGGTAAAGGGTTGGTTTCAAGTTTTCCTTCTCTTTGCATTGATGTTGTCTTGCCCTTAGTCGTCTTTTACGACACCCACGCGGGATGAATAGGGGTGGTGACACTTTGTATTCTTAATCCGTCACTAAACGGGTCACGTATATTGTATTTTCAAGTTTATGTTAAATTCTGTCACTTTAATGATGATAAAAATCTATATTGAAAATTGTGATGTATGCAGAAAGCCACAATTTTTATTGAAATATTTTCTGGTACAGTTGGAACTATGAAGGACAAAGTGCTGTTACACAGTAGGACAGCACTTCATTTCATGTATGTTTGTAAACTCACCGCACGGCAAATATATAAAAAGTTCCAACAAAATCGGTTCAGCCTTTCTAGAAAATATCCGAAACAAGCCGACAGACAAAGAGTCAAAATTTAAAACATTTGTTAGTTCTATGTAAGCACCTTAAATACTCTCATATTCATTTAGTTTAAAGCTGTTAATTTAAAGATACTGACAGACGCCTCAATTTCATTTAAATTTATATAGATGTTACTAAAAATAAAAACATGACCAATTAAGATCATAGTTATACGAATCGTATTTACAGATAAATATTTAATGCTCCTCATTTAACCGTTTCAGAGATCACTTGGAGTAAGTGGTAATATCCTGAGTCGCAGCTAAGAGGCCGGCCTACTTCGTGCGCGAGGTTGTACGTGATCCCCCCTACTTACTTAACTAGAACGCGCCCGATAAGAGATTACATCAGTTGTACTTTAGCACATACATGGTTCTCTCCGTTAGAGATATTTGATTCAGCATTTTCTGAGTTTTCTCTAGCTTATAATAGTAAATATACAATTGCTTCGGATTTCTGATACAACGCCATCTATACCCACAAACATCCATACTTCCATAATAATATTATAAATTCGATAGTAGCTGTTTGTCTGTTATTATGAAGTCATTGAAATACTTTGATTTTTGAAGAGAAGACTTTATCTTGGCCAAATATTTGCACGATCTGCAAGTTTTCGTAAATCAATTACGGGGTTTTGCTCTTTTCTATGTATGTATATACGTATTTACAAACAAAGTTATATAGGTATTCTTGTAGTTTATCTACTTGTCTCAGTATAAGTTCTGCTTAGTTTGAAGCTAGATCGCGTTGTGTGTCAACATTTAAAAAATAAAAATATAAATAGCAACCTATTCTGCCAAGTCGCTTTTAAATCCGTACTATAAACATCGTTTCTTTTCTGGTGTACAATAAAGAGATATATTTTTATTATTATTGTAAACACTGACATATCCTACTAATATTACAGTCGCTAAAGTTTGTATGCATGAGTGCATGTCTGTTGCTCTTTCACGCAAAAACTAATGAACGAATTTGGGTGAAACTTGATAGTAATATATCTCATGTATCAGAATAACTTATAGCCTACTTTTACTGCAATAATCGAGATATTCACAGGTGAAGTCGCTGGCAAAACCTATTACTGTCATAGAGTTATTCTTATTTTAGAAAACGTAATAAAAAGAAATAATGATATTCAAATATTGAAACAAGGTTTCCCTTTTACGTGGGCGAGAATGTCTCCATAAATTTATGGCATTTAATGAACCGGTCCATTTGACAGCGTGACAGATCACGCAATCAGCAATGTGGTGGACCGCTAAATTAAACCAGAGACATCAATTCTGTCCCCACCCTTATTCAGAAACTCCGCAAAAAGTATAGCAGGGAGTCTATTTTTAGTTTTTGCGAACATTCAATTTGGAACAGGGTAGGCTCACTAATGACGCGACGAATGTTTTTGCTTTGTCATTATAGTGTAGCTTCGTTGTCATTAAAAAAATTATTTATGACAAAGGAATCATCATGTAGTAATTCAGTCGTTACAAACTTTTAAACTGAAGCGTTAAACATATCTACTTAAATTATTTATTCTTATTTTATATGAATTAAATTGCACGGTCATTATAATATGGCAATTCCTGATTAGTTTCCTAAGTTCTCCCAATGATATTTATGAAGTCATTATACTGGATACGTACCTAGACCATATCCCGAGGTAATCTTTAAAAAAGTTAGCTCTTTTGTTACTTGTCTTTGTAACCAAAACTACCGTTTGTAGCCGCCCAGGGATATTCGTAACTAAAAAGGCACGTGTATGTGGCCTTTCGTAGGGTTATGCCTCTAGTAAACTATCACTCAGTAAAGTAAAACAATAAAAATAATAATACTCATATTGCCATGTTTTTCCATCCCACAAAAGTTCAAGGTTAACTTGTTGTGACCCTACACGCATTAGACCATTATTTATACCAATATATTTAAGAAATTGTATGTTCAATAAGCCACGATACTTCTTAAAGTGGAATTTTTATACAGATTTATAATCGCACGCATGGCAATTACGCGAAAGTCTTGAACACGCAAAATAAGCACTAATTGTAAGTTATTTTGTTATTGATTTATCCTTTATTAGTTTCTATTTATTACGTTTTATTTATATTACTTTAACTATACATGTACACTAGTTATTACCATTGGGAAATTATAGTTAGTATGATTCCTTTACTAAAATGTATGATCTTAGTAAACTACTGCTATAATTAAAAGATATTCAATAGAATTAATACATATATATATAAAAGTTTTACACAGCATTTTTGCCATTTTAAGGTGTACAACAGATTAATTTTAAATAATAGCAAAAAGTGGACACATCTCATTTACTCTATCTCTCTCCTCCCTCTCTTGAGATAAGACCCGAGCCATTATGTTGATGACGATGGTAACAAAAGGTTACACAAAACATAAGGTTCAAGGTGGTAAAGCCACATTGATCACAGTACGAACGAAACGGAAGATTAACCTAAAATGGCAGCAATTGTCCTGTCGTCTTTCGTTGGTGAGTTCGAGATCGGAGGCCTATTGGTGCAGAATCATCTCACTAGGCCACCATAGTGTGGATCATCATGCTGCATTATCTATTTTCAGCAATAAAGATGGTGGCAAACCGGAGTAATTTTGCGGACTTAAATATAATAAAAAAACATATATACAAATTCAGTATGAGTACAAAATTAGGGTGCAAAACTCCTCAAGCCGATTAGTAAAGATATCTTAGACTAAGCGACATTTTATTGAACTTAATTTTTATCTACGACTAATTTAATATGACTGCCTCGTTGGTCTAGTGATAATCAAGAGGTTTCGGGTTCAAATCCCGGGTCGGGGAAAAAAGTGTTTTTGGGTTTTCTTAGGAAATTCCTAATTGCAGCCCGGAGTTTAGAAGTATGACGGTGATTCACATCCATGCCTCGGAGAGCACGTAAAGCCGTCGTTCCCGGTTGTCATGAACATCTATAGCAATCGTTATTGAGAAGTCAGTGCCCTCAAATATACTGCAAACTAGTTCAATCTTCGAATTTCAGTTCTCTCTTAGGGTGGAGGTCCGATGCCAGTCGCTCCGTGGAAAAACTGAAATTCAGGTAAAACCGGTTGAACTAGTAGCCGACCCCAAATAAACTTGGTAATAAATGCTAGGAAGAAGACTAATTTAATATGACAACCCTATATTTTTTGCGCACAGCCGAAGCTATATCGATCGTATTACAAAGAGGGTCCCTCACTCTATTAGTGAGTTACTTATATGCATTAAAATTGTGAAAGACGACTTCTTTTCAAAGGCCACTAGTAATGTCCAGTGTATATAATAATATTGATGTGTTTTCATTAACGTTAGTCATTTAGTCATCATTAATTAATTGAATTAATTCTTCCCTTCGATTGAAACAAAATTAATGTATTGACTGCCTTGTTGTTCTAGTGGTTAGCCTATGCGGCTGCTGATCAAGAGGTCTCAGGTTCGATTCCCGGGTCAGACCAAATATTTGTTTCGGAGTCTTGAGTTTTACACACATATATAAGTATACATAGAAGTATAATAATATATGTGTGTATTTAGAAAAAAAAGTTTGTTTAGGTATTAATATCAGTTGTTTAGTACCCATACAAGCTCTGCTTAGTTTGGGACTAGATGCCGTTGTGTATAAGATGTCAGAAATATTTATTTATTTATTTATTCAAGAATGCAGTGCCTTGTTGTCGATTTCAACCATCCAAACAATAAATTACACCTATACTGGTCCAGCTCTTTATAAGAACTTCAATGATATACATGAATTCAATAATACGTGTATTTATTTATTACGTTTATTTATAATTTATTATGTATACGTATGTATACATAATAAATCAACAATATAAACAGAATATTACAAAACGATATAAGGTTTCATCCAAATCCTTAGATCTGTTTTCGAGGTACACGAATTATTCATTTCAAGTGATCAAATCATTATTAAGTATAGTAAGTATCACAAGGTTCTAATAGCGATGTAGACCCAATAATCATAGTCTAGTTACGATTGTTATCCCTAGATGGCGTTGGATCTTATTTTACTATTTCTGGAACTCGCGTCAATAATTTAAGCAAACATGATACGTACTCGTGGGGTGAGTTCTTTGTGATTTTCATAAGCAGGTGGCCCTTTCCCACGAACTCCACACCTTGTTCCTACGAAGTTGTAAAAATCAATATAAATTACCCCTAACCACCCCTCGAGGTGATTATATTTGTTTTAGAATATTACTGACGCTGCCTGTGGGTTTGCTTGCTTTATTTCGGTCTTAAGCTACATTTCCCTTCTAGGTAAAAAACCAGAAAAGATTTGATTTTACAGTATTGAAAAAGTAAATTTAAATATTATGATTTTATAATTATCAATAACCCATGTCGTCCTACTCAAGGCTCAAGTGCCACTCTCTCTCTCACGAGAGGGTTAAGGCTACGCTGGCCGAGTGCGGGTTGAGGACTGGCAAGACACATTGTGGATTTTATAATAACGATTTCAAAATAGCTTTGGTCAATTAAAATCCACTAATATATGTATACCTACTGTATTCATAATACTTATTTTAGTTTTAAAATAAACATTTTGACTAAGATATAAGGAACATATATACAAGGCCCAAGAATAAATAAAACTCACTTTGTCGTTTTCTGTAGAAAAACCTTGTGTGATAAAAGTTCGTGAGTAAATGATCATAAACGAAGTATAAAATAAAACGAAAGCGCCTTCCAAAACTATGTGAACAACAAAACACCAATTTGCATGGCACTCTTGAGGCTTGAAGTGTATACGTGTTCATTTAAAAGTCTCCATGAAATTGAAATACCTTATAAATAATATTTATTTATGCGAGTACATCTTGTGTTTTTACTGTACGGAATTTCCTACGACTCACTCTGTGAAATGTATTTTGTAACCACAAGAACATTGATTAAATTAAGGTTCAGTTTAGATGACCTCTTGAAAAATCGGCCAAGTGCGAGTCAGACTCGCCCATGAAGGGTTCCGTATCAACAAGTAACATTAAATAAAAGTTCTTGTAGTTCGTTGATTAAATGAAAGGTAAATTGCTGTTTACGCTTTTTGACATATTAAAAAAAAACTACTTACTAGATCTCATTCAAACCAATTTTCGTTGGTAGTTTGCATGGTAATGTACAACATATAATTTTTTTAGTTTTATCACTCTCTTATTTTAGAAGTTAGAGGGGGGGGGACACACATTTTTCCACTTTGGAAGTGTCTCTCGCGCAAACTATTCAGTTTAGAAAAAAATTATATTAGAAACCTCAAGATCATTTTTGAACACCTATCCATAGATACCCCACACGTATGAGTTTGATGAAAAAATTTTTTTTGAGTTTCAGTTCCAAGTATAGGGACCCCCAAAATGTATTGTTTTTTGTCCATGTTTATATGAAAATCTTAATGCGGTTCACAGATTACATCTACTTACCAAATTTCAACAGTATAGCTCTTGTAGTTTCGGAAAAAAGTGGCTGTGACATACGGACGGACAGACAGACAGACAGACTTGACGAATCTATAAGGGTTCAGACTATAAGACAAAATTTAAAACATGCATTAAACGCACACTATGTAAGCAAGCATATTACAAGTTGAGCGATTATATCGCTGATAAAAATGCTTGGCTCAATGCTGGTCCTGCTTCACAAGGACAGGGGCGCATAAATTGATAGCATTAAATGGTATTGTTGGAGCTGCTGAAGATTGTACAACTTTCTTTGCATTGTATAGATTCAATCTCTTTAGTATTATATAATCGCATGGCCCATATTGTGTGAGTACTATGTACTAGGAAGCTATTCAAGCTATCATTCACTGAAAACCTACGTCTTTTCTTGACTTGAATCTGCCCTGGCGGTTGAGAGTATGTCATGCTCACTCAAATGTCACGCTGATGGTGGCGCGTGTGTCGGATCATTTAATTCCCTTCAAAATGGTTGAGTTGAATGGTGCGGATCCATGCGTCATGTTCGTGAACGGGCGCTGTCAGTTGTGACTGGTCATCTCTTAGTTGCCACGGCTTATTTGAATTAATTATTTTAATTTTCAATTGTATTTTTGTTGTACTATGGACATTTTTAACGTGCACGTCTTGCTACATCGTTCTCACATAATGTACCATCTCAACATGAATGATGTAACCAAGATTTTGTAAAAAACATTTTGATTTAAAAGAGTGTCCATGGAGTTTCTTGCCCGTTCTTCTCCATAGAGATCTACGCTAGGGAATGGGCAACTACAGTACTTTCACAGTTTTTATGTCTTGTGACTGGGACTGTAGCTACATTTTTGTTTCGACAATTCAAAAGTGCCTGTAACTGGCCTACTTGAAATAAATGCTTTGATTTTGATTTTTGATTTTGTTCCGTTTTTTGCCATTTGGCACCGGAACCCTAAAAAGGACGACCTTTTTGAGTCGACCTGTCCTTACAGACAGCATACAATGATTTATCAAATGAAGTTAGTTGAAGACTGCTTTGTTGGTCTAGCGGTTAGCGTATGCGGCTACTAATCAAGAGATCTCGGGTTCGATTCCCGGGTCAGACCAAATATTTGTGTGATCGACAAATATTTGTTTCGGAGTCTGGGTGTTTTTCTATGCTTAATATGTATGAATTTACAAAAAAAAAGTATATTTATGTATACAAATCAGTTATTTAGTACCCTTATTACAAGCACTGCTTAGTTTAGGACAAGATGGCGTTGTACATAAATAAAAGTGGAACACTTTTTAGTTCAAGGTATTTTTATTTAAGCTAAAATTTTTTGAACAATATGAGAGCATGTACATCAAGTCACAATGAATGCCTATCGTATCCTTATTTCTCATCTCCACTCAACTATTTACTCGCTTTATAAGTTAGGCCGTAAACACAATGGCTGCCTCTTCTAGTTTATGAAACCAACAATGAAAAGAAATGAGGGTACATAATCCACAATAGTAGTTTTGATAGATCCTTGATCGGAGTTTTTCGTGCACAAGTGCTAGGGAATAATAGAACCACGACAGGAAGTCGTTTAGATGTTATCATATTTTCTATAGCGCTTTATATACGATAACACACATATTTTTATGGTATAAAGTATAAGTGAGTGGATGGGTTTTGTAATTATTATTATTAACTAGCTGACCCGGCAAACTTCGTACCGCCTTAGAATATTAATTCATAATAAAGTATTGTGTTTAGTTATAGTTAATAACTGATAGTGACAAATCGACAGCAGCGCCAACTAACACGCCCCGGCCGGTACCGCCAGAATTGCTTTGTTCCAGCATTTTAAAACTGTAATATCTTCAAAAGTATTAATTTAAATTACATACTGTAAAGGGCCATATTAATCTATATTAAATACACAATGTATTTAAGGTAATTAATTGGATAAGGATTAATACTGTGTTGCCTATAATCGCTTCGTAAATAAACCATTATTTCTCGTAAAAAAAAAAAGAAAAAAAATGGTTATTGTGGGTTATCCCATATCCCATATATACCATCGCAGATTTTTTTGTAGACCTTTTTAAGATGTACAATACTGTAGTACATTATTTTAAACTATCTCGTAGGGTACAGCCAGCGTTTGTAATATAAGCGTAAAATACATCACATTAGAAACCTTCAAAATTATTATCTACTATATTATGCATGTATTATACATAAAAACTTTCCTCTTGAATCACTCTACCTATTAAAGAAAATTTCATAAAAATCTGTTGCGTAGTTTTAAAGATTTAAGCATACAAAGGGACAGAGAAAGCGACTTTGTTTTATACTATGTAGTGATTAGATGGTGAATATGCGACCAGAGGCATATCGGAGGCTAGGAGAATGATGCAGAAACATGTGACCACGCTGCCATGGCATGGATCACCATGCTGCATTGCCTACACTCACAATGAGAATGGCGACCCCTACTCCTGGATTCTACTCATTCTTTCCATCAGGCAGAGTAGAGTCACTTTGGTAAAACTTTAAAGAAACTAACCATAAAAACCTTTAGCTTACTTACAGTAGACTTTTTACGGGTTGTAGTTAAAAATACATTCAGTTAAGTACACATTACTCTCGTTACTTAATAGTCGAGTTAAAAGGTTCAAAGGTTTTTACTACGAGTGTACGTGATGGTAGATGGCCTTTGCTGACAAGCCGTCACGTCACTGGCACTTGGCCCACTTCCAACCGAGAGGTTTCCACGCCAAGTTGCCGCAAACGGCACTTCTATGGACTTTCCTTGACCTGGAGTGGTTTAATTTTAAACTACCTACACGTAACTACACGAAAATCAATTAAGTGTATTAATATATGGATGAAATAATTTGTTTTCATTTATAAACCAAGCTTGCTCAACAGTGTGGAGAAAATGTTCACAAAACTACTATTTTTAAAATTCGTGTGCATTAAATTACATCTTCAACGGACATTGACAGTCCTCTGTTGGATGTTAATCTTAATTTGGGAATAACGTTTTGGTTTATTATACCACGCTGGCCAAACTTGGTATTGTTAATGTCGAGTATTTGCGCTCCTTACAGCGATGTTGTCCTACGTAGATTACTCCCTCAGTCAGATCTCACGATACTCACGAGATAATTAAGTGTGGTTACACTAGAAATTAATGACCCGTCACTACACGGAGAACAGAAAGGCTAGTAATTGTTTTCACCTTTAATGATACAAGAGTCTATATAAAAGCAATTCAAGTAGAATTCAAATTTTATATATTTAAACCTACTCTGCCTGATGGAAACCATGAGTTAAATCCACCCTCATTGTGAGTATACACTATGCAGCATACTCAGTAAGTTGTTTCTGCATTATTGGGCCTCCGGTCTCACACTCATCAATGAAATACAACATCACAAATGCCGCCCCGGTTGAACTATTCGACTCATTCGTTCTGAAATCAGCGTGATTCTACTATCTCTTTGACTATGTTTCAATTCTATTCTACTCTACTTCTACTTCCTACTAATATTATAAATGCGAAAGTTTGTGAGTTTGTATGTTTGTTGCTGTTTCAGGCAAAAACTACTGAACGGATTTGGATGAAACTTTACAGTAATATAGCTTATATATCAGAATAGCACATAGGCTACTTTTAACTGCAATAATCAAGATAAACGAGCGAAAGCTAGGTGATTAAAAAAATACAGCATGTCAAAATGTATTACTGTTTATCTCCTGTCAAAACTTCACAGGTTGCTATGCATAACACACTTGCTTCAACCATAATGATACGCGGGTAACACCGCGGGGCGCAGCTAGTACATTATAAATGTGAATGTTTGTGACATTGTAAATTATTAGTGTTAAAGTTAGTGCTCGTTTACTTACACTGAACACAGTCCCGTGTTAGACGCCCACATTTGGTCGACTGTAATTTTAGTTTCATTTACATGATAAACATCAAACTTGGTACCGTCAAGTGTACAAATACAGTTTTAAATAAATAAATTTACATGTTTCTAAATATATACTAAATACCTTGAAAATTTAATACATTTTCAGAGCTCTCTACTGCGTAAAGGTTTAAATCTAGATGGGATATTTAGTACTGTCGCAAGACAATCTAATTTTGCCAACGTTCTGTGGATAAAACGTGTTCTGCCAAACGTGGATAAAAGCGGACTTGAATTTGAATCGAAGAGTTTGCTTATGCTAACACAAACTGTGGAAATATCTAAATATATTTAAGTTTAGTTGTCGAAAAAGTGTGAGTATGTTTCTTACTTTTTAATTAAACGACTGAATACATTTGATAACATTTAATTTGAGTGGAGGTGGAGATTACTAACAGCCAGATACCTAGACTTTTTATCCCAAAAAATATAGTGTTCGATTGGCATGACCAAAATAATTAAATACCTACCTCAGGTTGTTGCTCGCAATGAACTCTTAAACTATCTAACCGAGAGTCCAGTTTTTTGAAAATGTGTGTTTTATTGGCGTATCTGTTAAAGGATAGTTAACATTACACTTAGACCTTCTTCTTCTTCTAGATTTGAGATGATAAGCATGATTGAAAAGAGACGCAAAAAAGATAGGTGCATGGGTCAGCTGGTATCTTTATAAAAGTCAAACCATTTTAAATTTGATGTGTAACGCCGGCATCACCGCGTAAGTAGTAGTTTTCACCGCGTAGTTCAGTACAGAGTAAGAATTAAAAAGCACTATTGCTCATAAAAGCTTTCTCTTGTGACTTGTGACTGTATGAAACAAAATTTGGATGACAATTTTAGCACCAGGCACCAGTATAAGTACATCGTGGCTTTTAAAAAAATAATAATGTCAAAGCGCTTCCCCACCCTATGCGGTGGCTCAGTAATATAATAAAACAGGTCTGTCCATTTGTCCGGCAAAGAGAAAACTTAGTTATGTTTCTCGTGTGATGTATTCAGTCTACCCCCGGGACACATACGGCGAGGTCGCACTGCGAGCGGGGAGCGATAATATTTGAATTTTATTTTGTTGCAGTAAACTAAATCCTCAGGGACTGTTTGTAAATTCAGACTTTAAGTGCTGGTGGGATATAAAAAGTTCTCTTTTAGTACTTGTGGCGATACTAGAAATAGAAAATTGTTTATGTAGCAAATGACTATACTATTATGTACATAATGTATATACATTTATGATGTATTTTGTGAGTGTGTCAGTGCCAAATATATAACAGTGTCATCTACCGAAGAAATACTAAACCATGAATTATCTAACCCTGTATGATGACGCCAGTAATGATTACCTCGCCTGGTCGGAGGATCCTCCCTGTGTGTTGGAAGGAAAAGATATCTATTCCTCCACATTATCCATGTTGTAAGTATTCATCTCATACAATTCCAGATACATTATATTTTTTAATCTAAAAATAGAGAACAAGTTGTTTTATGCGATATTTCCTAGTAGACTTTACTATTTAATTTGAAATCTGTTGAATCTACTCATTCAGTCGTATACACAAACATAACATTTTAATCTGCCTCCGCTTTCGCTTTTCGCTTACAATCTAGTACGGGTTCATGAAAAGACGGTAACCATAGCAACGCAGGTACGATCGATCGCAGGTGCGACGCGCCACGCCACAACGCCACACCTTTCTACGAATGTGTGTGTTAGTGGTGATGATATGTTGTGTGTGTATGTGTGTGGGAACAATTTTGTGCTACTTAGTTAGATGTTGTGTGAACGAGAGTGTTATCTCGAGCAGATCTGTGTAATATTTTAAGAGGATTTGCTTTTTGTGTCCACTAGATTGCTCTTGCAGCAGTTTTCTTTTATTGTACGTGATGTTTTGAAGATTGCTCCGCTGTTAGAGCTACAATCAGCAGTATTTTTTCATTAAATGGTGCACAACTGCAGCTTTTTTATTTTATATTAAACTCGTTAAAACCCCGGTTTTACCCGCGGTTAAAAAATGCTTAAAACGAGTAACTCGTTATGACATCAGTTTTCTGCCAGTAAAAGTGTCGTTTCAGAAATTAGCCGGCATAAACAGACAGGCAAACAGACAACATTAATTATAAAGAATACTTTTTTGGTGGAAGTACCGCATATCATCATCATCAACAGCCTTTAACAGTCCACTGCTGGATATAGGTCTCTCCTTAGAAAGGAGGTTTTGGCCTACTATACCACGCTGGCCAGACGGGTTGGTATAGGGTTGGTTTCAAGTTTTCCGCATATACTTACGATAATTTAATATTACATTCAGATACTTCAATGTTATTTATTTGTAGAGATGGATACTGTTAGTGCGAAAATGGCTGTATTAGTGTTGATTTAAATGTAACCCATACACATCTATAAATCCTTTGAACCGACTTCAAAAAGGTATATTCATCTCTATACGTAAGCGTGTGATTTATTTAAAAGTAATATAGCTTCATCCTCGCGGTGTTACTCGTGGTTATTAAATAGGTAAAACAATAACTGCGGGTAACGCTGCGGGTCTCAGCTAGCACCACAATGTGAACAAAACAAGATGTTTTATTTTGGAATTACTGCAAACGTAATAAAGATCAATTTAACCTAAATTGAAATAAAAAATTTCGTTTTAACTTTTTATTTTTTTTTGTTAATCAAGTTGAAAAATATTTACAGAATATTATAAAAAACTCTGTTTTCAAAGGCGTATACGTCGCCTCTCCTAATTTGATTTTAATTAACAATTATCTTGGAAAACTCATTTTGGTTGTTTTATACAAATGAAGCACGGAATAATTCATATTTACTACCTCAGAGGGAGTTAGGCTAGTAGCCGCCGTGAAAGAATCCTGGTAATTATGCCTTGTTGGTCTAGTCGTTGTGCTGCTGATCAAGATGTCTCGGGTTCGATTTCCGGGTCAGACCAAATATTTGCGTCATCATCATCATCATCATCAACAGCCTTTAACAGTCCACTGCTGGACATAGGCCTCTCCTTTGAAAGGAGGTTTTGGCCTACTATACCACGCTAAAAAAAAAAAAATTGATCCACAAAAAAAAAAAAAAAGGCTAGAAAGATGACTTTTATAACAAAGACGTAAACGTTAGTTTTCATAGATAGATTTTTAATAGAGTTTAGATAGATAGATTTTAGCTCAAATTAATATTATGATCAAAAGCGTCACCAGTTTTTGCAATACTTGAATATTAACTTTGAATTGAATATTGATTTGTAGTATTAACTTGCTGTGCTTGAGGTCTCGAGTTCGATTCCCGAGTCAAGTCAAATGTTTGTGTGATCCTCAAATATTGGTTTGTATCAGGTATTCTTTGGGTGTTTTAGACATGGGTATAATACTAGGAATAAAGATAAATTAATTCAACCACGTTTTAGACTCTCAAAAGTGCATACATCTTTTATGGGGTACTGTGTTAAATTTTATAATAAAATACCTCAAAACATACTAGATTTAACAGAGAAACGTTTTAAAAATGTTGTAAAACGCACACTATGTAAGCAAGCATATTACAAATTAGAGGATTACATTGCCGACAAGAATGCTTGGCTTAATGCTGGTCCTGCTCCACAGCCACATGATTAATTCTCAAATTATTTAGAAGTTAGTTTGTATTTTTGACATATGTTAATTTTATCATAATAATTGACATTCTTATATTTCAATTTTTTTTTTTGACATTGGATATCCATATTTCCGACATGGATTATTGATATTTTAATTGTATCTTGTTTGACATTATATTATTATTATTAATTTTTGTAATATCATTATTGCATAATAAATTACTTTTTATTGACATGATCCAAATATTTATCGCATTCTTAGAGAGTAGCATAATTATAAATGGTTTTTATTATTGTATAACTGCGAACATTTTGAATTGTACATGTGAGCACTTTGTAGTCACTGGTAGCATAACTTTGTTGACTGGCGGTTGTGAGTATGTCATGCTCGCTCAAAAGTCCTGCTGGCGGTGGCGTGTGTAGCGGGTCGTTCGGCTCCCTACGATATGGTTGAACTGGACGATGGCTGGTGCATAGGTCATGCTCGTGATACGGGCGCCGCCAGTTGGGGCTGGTCATCTCACAACTTCTATTTATTGTTTAATTGTTTTTGGACACTACATGTGTAAATATCAGCATCGTTACATTGTCCTCACATTTAATAAAATGCCTTAAACAATGTAACCAAAAATTGTAAAAACAATGTTGGAAAAGAGTGTCCATGGAGTTTCTTGTCTGTTCTTCTCCATAGGATCTACGAATTGTAACAGACGATTAGCTTCACGACTGACTACTGACTGACTACTTGACATTTCAAAAGTGCCGTTGTATGGTTTATTTGAAATAAAATGGTTTGATTTGATTTGATTTGATTTTATATGTATTTAAAAAAAATGTTTATCTATTTATATCAGTAGTCTAGTACCCATAATACAAGCTCTGCTTAGTTTGGGACTAGATGGCGTTGTGTGATATATGTACGAAATGTTTATTTACTATTTTATTATATTCTTCCTTTATAAGGGATGCCTATGTCCAGCAGTGAACCAGCAGCTGTAAGTAATAGCATATCCACCGAATATTATCTATTATAATAAATCAAATTTAGGTGTCTGTAAAAAATATTAAATGATCAGCTTTTTATTAATTCTATTTATATGAAAGTTTATACGACATTTACATAAAAAGTAATTTTTATCCGTCAGTCTGTTGATCCAAATATCTCCGGAACAGCTAATTACTAAGTAATAAAAAATTAAATCATATACCAAATCTTTTTTTTACAAAATAACTATTTATTTATTTTTAAAAATACTCAAAGGTCAAGCTAGAAGGTCAGCGGAAAATCTAACAGAAAAATGGTTTCCCCTTTCCTGTAGCAAATTGTCTGCGTCACGCAATCAGCTACAGCGCTACAACGGTGACGTAGCATTTTGCTACGAAGCACTACGGGCGGTGAATAAGGTTTTTACGAACGTAAAATAAAATGCTTATATTGTTTTATAACACAATTAGTACAATTTATTTTCTAACGAGGCACATTGTATTTGATGAAACACTCGGATTAAATATAAATATGTTATTCATTTTATGTGTAGGAGTAAATTGTTCGAGAAGATTCCCATATTAAATAACGTTACTTAAAATAGAGTAACAAATAACAATTATGTTCGAATGGTGGATATTACTTTTGACAGAATGAGTGAGGTTTTTGGTAGCTTAAACTACCTCCCACTGATTAATTGTACACTTGGCCTAGTTTCTAATATGGTCCTCATACCGCTTTTTAGTGTGTTGGGTTCAAATCTCACATAGGACAACAATTTATGTAATCCATAAAAAAAATATTTATTTTATTACTAATCCTGAATCGCGAAAGAGAAATTCGCGCACCGATAGGATATATAACATCCCAACATCAACCGATGGGCCGGTCGATCATGGATGGGATGATTATGTATTTATATCAGTAGTTTAGTTTTAATCAACAATTTGTGCGAAAAATTTATGGACTCACAAAACAAACGAACATCCAAACTCAGGACAACAATTTGTGGATATCGCAAGGTGGGATTTAAATAATACTTGGTGTAGTAGAATTCAACGAAAATTATTACACAGCGGTGCTTGATTAAATATTTGAACTGGTGAAATCGTGTCCGAACAATGGTAACAGGCAAATATTAATTAAGTAAAAACCTTATTAAAACAGGTTTACAAATGTTCTCATAATGCGAAGGTAATTCAAAACCTACCAAAGTAAACTGTTCCCTAAAATTAAGAGAAAACTAAACTCAAGCTTAGATTGGTTGTCGTTTCCACGAATATACGGAACCAATATTTGAGCTCATAAAGTTAAAACACAACGGAGCTTGAGTAAAACACTTGAACTGTTTAATTTAATAGTTGATTGGGGGTCGCTTGTTAAATTTTCACGGCTGTCTGACCCACCCCTCGGGGTTGCCACCCTTTGTTGTAATCACTGCCGATTTTTTTCCGGAAATCGTAATGACGATATGATTTATTGATAGGAAACAGTAATTGGTTTGAGTGGAACCACGATTGTTATCGTAAGTGCTCTTAGGGTTTAATGGTGGTTTATTTCATGTTAATTGTCGTATGTAGTATTGAATATAGTAATATTGAAATGAATTTAAATGAAAAAGGTAGAATAAAAAAGTGAAGCTTCTTTTTTTTTAAAGCATAAGGTGTAACTAGGCCTTGATCAATACATCATATTGACTATGTTTTTTTTATATTTTTCGAGCTAGCCATTTAACTTTCAGAGGGGGGACTCTTTAAAGTGATATAACTCGCAAACGGATTCGTAAATCAAAAAATCAAAATAGCAACTTCTCAATGTTTTTAAAAGACTAATCTAATGATAATTCACAAAATCTGGTAACAAAATAACCACTTTACGTATCGGGGAGCTACCCCAAAAAGAAATATATTTCGTGATTTTCTTCTAGAACTTTGTTGACGTAATGGAAACACATATTCATGCAATATTTCATCTTTCTAGCACCAACCGTTTAGGCGGTAGGTCGAGGACGGACGAACAGATATGGCGAATCTTTAAGGGTTACGAGTCATGAACTACGGAACCCTATAAACATTTCACACACATGTAAACCGACAGGCATTTCGTTCGATTTATGTTAATACTCATTTATACGTGTAGGTCTGGTTACTAAGTTCTCTTTAATTTATTGATGGGTGGGTGGCTACTGCCAGTGAGGCATGTTAGCTTCGATCTGCTATTAAATGGACAAGTAATTTTGCAAGGTAGTTTATATTTTAGAGTAATATGTTACACTCTGCCAGCACTACATTATTAATAGTCTCTTATATGTATTATTTATACAAACATATATGAAGAATATACAAAAAAATACAATGAAGTGTTTGTTTGTAATATCAAATAGAGAAGCTTTTTACTAAATGCATATCATCACTACCTTTTATACAAAATAAAGTCCTCCGCCACGTTTTTCTGTCCGTTCTGTGGCGATAAACTAAAAAACCACTGCACCGATTTAAAAAAAAATTTAGCCTGAGAAAGGACATGGCCTATTATTTACCGCGATAACCTCTAGAAGCTCGTAACTCCGCAATAAAGCATCATACGAAAAAAATGTTGTGTGTACACATCCACGTCTACTAGAAGTATAACTAACCAAAATATGAACAAAATTCATGACCTCACTTTTTTTTTATTGTTCGCTTGACGTGAAATGCCCCAAACATATTTTGATCTATACAATGATAGTTTAAGGTATATTATTCACTACAATAAGACTTTTTCCATTTTGCTGGCGATCCGTAAATATTGATCTTCTCAAAAATGGTCCTTCCGAACATAGAAATACCGTCCCCTGTCGACACTCGACTTAACAAACTGTGAGTCGAGAACCATCGATCCGTGTTTGTTGATCAGGAGTGCTGTTCTGCTTAATACTGAGGGCCCTTCATTCGATGGGATGAAGGAGGAACTCTTATCGCAATATATTTATATGATCCGATATGTTTTCTTGTGTAATTTGCGGATTTTTTTTTATTAAAAAATCTATTAAAACCTGGAAGATATTGCTTATGGCAATAATGCCGACATTTTTATGTTAATTATAAGTCATTTTATGTTCTCCATTGTAAATCTATAATGGTCTCGAGTCTCCTCTCAGAAGAGGGCTAAGGCCATACGTCCTCACGCTGACCGAGTGCAGGTTAAGGGCTGACAAGACAACCTAGTGGCTACATAATCTAGCCGTTGGATGTTTTTTAACCGGTATGATATGATATGGCAAGATGTCACTAACGGTCACCCATCTAGGTATTGACCGCGCCGTTGTTGCTTACCCTCGGTGATTATTTCTTATCACTTGACTATGAGCGCCTTTGTAATAAAATTTGTTATACGTTGTACAAATAAAGAATTTTCTAACATAGATAGATAAGCTATCTAATGCCGCATTAGGAATGTTTCTGTATTGCTGGGGATTTTACAACATATACCTACTACTTTTCTAAAATAAATAATTAACTATTTATACAGTACAACACAAACAGACAAAAAAATACTTCAATTCTATTACATCTACCGACGTTTGTCTACATTCTAACATGCTTATACACCCCCACATTCATCCCTCTGCCCGTTCATTTATACAAAGCACGTAGCCCTAACTAATTTGACTAATTACTAAAGATAACAACATCACCGCACCCTGTACCTACATATCCAAAACTACCCTCACATTCATTCAACAATTAAATTCAAACCTTATCACTCAATAAATAAGATTCAATTGAACTTGTTAAAGCAACTAACACAGCACTTATTCTTGTAAAAAGTACCTTGAATTCCAGGTGCTAAAATCGATAATTGAATGGAAAATTTCAGCAAGTTTTGAGTAACTAGAAACAAAGTGTTATCAGAAACTGAACCTTATTTAAAAATGATACAGACTATTTTTGCTAAACCTAATTCAATCGATGAGTCTAATTGCTTGATTTGAATTTCGAATTGCGTTTATTTAAAGTAACCATGGTTTCTCTTCCAATTTCGGGTCTCGTGTCAAATTTCTCTTCATCGGCAATCAATTATTCTAATAAAATTCTCGTGTCACAATTTAGTTACCATACTCCTCCAAAACGGTTGAACCAATTTTTATGAATTTTTGTGTGCATATCGGGTAGGTCTGAGAATTGGCCAACATCTATTTTTCATAACCCTAGGATGCGAGCTGAGCTAGTTATTAATAACTTTGTTTTGTGAGCCTTAAATGGATACTTGGTGTTCATGTTACGGATTAATTTGAGAATAAATTAAGACAATTGTATGGTCCAATGATACAGTAATATTTCGTATATAAGTGTATGTTTTTATGTATTAGAGGGCTCGGATTGGTCGGCAACATGCTCTAAAGAAACAAGGTATAGCATTCTGGGAGTGTCAAAAGCACTATCCAGTTGCCACTTTATTGCTAGAACACATGAAATTATGTAACCGTTCTATTCAAACACATGAAACAATAAATTATTTTGTGTACCGAATGATTGATATTTTGAACCCGGTAGGTGGCGCTTCAATCAAGTTCTGAGTTTCAAACTTACGCGACACAAAGTTCGCCTGTAGTAAATGATTAATAACTAATGTCATTAACTAAAACCAAACTTTCCCATAGGACTCATTTTCAAATTATATAGTTTGAGAGCGATCGATAGAATCGATGACGTATTCTTATGTCACCTACGTTATTACCGTGTCTCGCAATGCTATCCCTAACAAAGTATATTATTATACCATGGTCGGCACTAGCCATTGAGATGTAAAGTGTGCGACCTTGACCTTTTCGACTATTTGCTTACCACACCTTATCCATCCAATTATATAAATGATATTCCTCCTACCTTTCGCTGGCAGTTTTATTGATTAGGAGAATACTAAAAGACATATTATTATAAAGTATATTTACACTATACGTACAGGGTTCACCGCTTACTACGCTTCTAATAATTTTACTTTTAATAAATAAGGTATGTATTTTTATAACTTTATTCAATCTTCTTCTTACTCTATGTATCGACTGATAAGAAGGCATTTACTAATTGTATCAGTTTGAAAATTATAAATCATTTTCCGTCATTAATTACGAGTATCTGGAAAAATAGGCCATATATAGATGCAAAAAGACTTATACTTGAGTGGCAGTATATCTTACGACCCAAAATGGGTCAAGCAAATCTTATGTACACTGTAACAACTATAAAAGGTTCTTTAAAAAGTAAAATTTTAAAAATCATATCACCGGACCACTTTATATAAAATGTATAGTCTTTGTCACACGTAGTAATTCAGGCGCTGCGGTGGAATATGTTAACTATTAACTTTCATATATAGACTAGCAAAACTATTCCCTTCCCTTTGAGTTCACAGTAATTGGGTACAAATATAGTTTTATTTTTATATGATAAAGGGTGCTCGGGCTTGAGAAGAAAAATAAAAATTGGGATAATGGGACCACTCCGGTCGAACTTTCTGAATAAACTTGTATATCAAAGTAAGAATCTCCCATCCCCCTCAGCTAATTTATTGACCATACAACGTATATACCAACTAATTAAATTTAAAAAGGTGGAATAGTAACTAAAATGAAACTTAAGCAATATAATAAAGTGAAAACAATAATTATTTTTGTCGTAACAATTTTATTCGATCACTGAATTTGAGTTTGACCACTTTACATACAACTAAAACAGAATATGTACGGTTATATTTACTAATAATATAATAATTTCGTTACCACTTACTACAAGATACGCGATACATGTTACATACATTACGTTGATAAATATAATACCAATACAAATACACATTTAGTCCAATGACTAAAGACCGTTTTGTAACTGACTAATATTAGTCAGTTACAAAATAACTGTCTTTGACTGATTTAGTAAATAGTGTTATACTTGTCACCGTATTTATCCTTTAAACAACCAACCAGATATATTACATAGCTATTCAAAAAGCCATAACTAACGCGAATTTTAAATAACAAAAAATCTTTAAATTAACAATTAATGTTAAGTCTACAATGAGTATTTTACACTTCAAAGAGTTTGACTATTTTTTTCTAATATCTAATAATAATATATGATTCTAATAATAATAATAATGTTTTGCATGGTTATATATAGTGATATATATGTTTACCATATAATTATATTTAATTTTCAGATGATAATTTAAATTTTATAATTTTTACGTCTTTGAATAATTAATTTATGTGTATAATAAATTACACATTCACAATTAGCGAAATAATAATTTGTGAAATATGGTAATGATTTTAAATACATTAATTACTACACAATATTACATTTAATGTTCTAAGCGTATTAATCTAATTTTAAGTTTTACATACAATGATTAATATTGATTATGAAATATTTATGTAAATTTTTACATTGAATAAGATTCAAATTAAGAAATTATTTTTAATATTTAATAAACGAGTACTAGTACACCAGAAGAGATAAATTACTAATACATATTAATGAAATGACATGAAACATCTTACAACTACAAATAATGAAGAAAATAATTTCAATATTACCACTTCAAATAATAATAAAAAAAGCAAAACTAAGTTTTGACTAGTTCTAGCTCACACTTAAATTAGATTTTTATTAATTAAATTTACTTCTTAAAAGATATTTTCTTCTGGTGAATCCATTGATTAATTATTCGCTAATTTTAGTAATTGTATTAAGAAGCCAAATTTAGTGAGAACATTCCTCAAAAGTTTTTTTATTTTACAAGAAAATTTCTACGACTAATTATTTATATTTAATAATATTAATACATTAAGAACGAATTATTTAATTAAGCAGTAGTGTAATAAAAATTGTGAAGTATGAGTTGAAAGGTAGTTATTGTAGAGATGTCTAAAGGTATGCCAAGAGAAAAAAAAATTAATTAAACTACATAATGATTTATTATGTCTGTAAATTTTTACAATTGATTTGATAATGAAATATGATAGACCATATTTCTGTGTTTAGTCCATCGACATATTTAAATAAAGGACTACGTAACCATCACCCATAACATTCTCAAAGATTTGTTTGTTGTTACATGGTTTTTTTCTAGTCAAACTAATGTACATCTATAGCAGTGCTGCTATGGTTATTTTCCTGATATGTAACCATTATTTAATATAAACAATATTATTGAAAATTAATATTTTAATCCTCGTTTACACAGTTTTTATATTTTGAAGATTGCAATATCAATCTTGCTAATGACTTGAGTGCTAAAGCTACAATATTACAAATACAAAATTTTATTGGAATGTCATATAACATAAATGGTTCAATATCGTATAAATATTGATCAAAAATACATATTACGGTCCATAATGGGTTATATCCCAATAAAAGCTGGTAGAATGGCTTTTATTTATTTTTATAGTAATGAAATGGGTACAATAATGCTACTATTGTTTTGATATGTATTTATTACTTTAGTGTTCAAAGTCTTATTATTCCTGCTGTTTAAGAATGGAACAAAAATAATAGCATACCTTTAGCACTTGAAAAGATTTTGATAGTACGATTATATTACAAATGTATTTATGATATTGTTAACTAATAGCAATATGTATTCTGTGCTAATAGTTCACATTAAATACTGGTACCTACCTATCACTCAAACTTGTGTGGGTGTCAAACAGCTATATGTACATTACTTAACTATCATTTTATAACTATTTTTCTTATTATTAGATGAATATTTAAATGATAAACTAACCGTACGTAATTACAATTATTTTATATTTACGTTAATTAACAATTAAAAAAATAAGAATTAATTTATGATAAAACGCTAAGTGAATGATTAATCATTATATCTTTTAAACGTTAAAGGGTTGATAAATATATTAATAAAATTTAAAAACTAAGCGAATGAGGATAATGTTTAAGACCTAAAATGTGATGGAAATCGATTCTCTAATAGTATTTTAAAGATAGTATAGATCTAGCGGACGGGTTTTGATCTAAACAGGAATTGTAACTGCAAACAGAATTGACATTCTAACAAAAACGCTTTTTATACCCGGAATAATGAGTTTTTTTTACATAATAGATACCTACATTTATGATTAGCTCTTAATTTCGGAAGAGTAAAATTGTTTTTCCTGTTTAAAACAAAAAATGTAAAATTCAGATTTAGTAACTTACATTTTAAGATCAAGTTATACATAGATAATTTGACTTTAAATTAAATCCTACAAATTTTAATGTAAAAAAAGACTTCGTTACATAAATTTAATTTTCAATGTCATTAATCTAATTTTCAGTTACATTCTAAATGAATCATAGACTTTAGAACGAAATAGATATGTAACAATAATATGATATTGTAAGTGAACTTTGTAAACTTTAGAGGCTATGAGTGTTCTAAAGAGTAAGTAATATAGATTTAGGCGATAACCTAATTAAAAAGGTGAGATTCCCATTTTTCTAATTGATTTAAGATGAACTATAAATGAGTATAGCTTACCTTATATTACTTATTTTTAAGTTACAAAAAATAGTAATTAAATACTTGTTGAAAGCTTTTAAGATATAATAAACATATAGTTCAGTTTTGCTTTTCTATTTAAATTTTCTAAAATGATATATAACTGATATATAAATAGACATAAAGATAAGTATAACAATAATAATATTAGCTAAGTTTGTATATCGATAATATGCATATATTAATTTTTATGTAGTTGTCGACGAGGATACAGTTAGGTTTAATAACACTCTAGTACTATACAGAAGTAATTTGGAATATTTATATATAACCTACTTTAAAATAATAAATATGTATGTTATACAAAAAAAATGATATCATATAACTTTAAAATCTTGTTTAGAAAGTGGAAGTTTATCAATAGGCCTATTAAATCTGAAACTAAACATGAATATACCATAAAAAACTCACTTCCAAAAAATTTAATTCATTCTACTTCATAGATTGTTACTTTTACGCAACGAATCTTTATTAGTGATTAAAAAGAAATACGTTTCTTTTAAATTTAACTTAAACAAGAAAATTAAAATTGATAAAAAATAAAATTCAATCATGTATATTTACCAAAATGGTACCTAAAAGTGTGTGAATATCACATATAATGTAAACAAGCTTTAGATATATATCGAAAAATATACTTATATAAATGTATGACTATCGTGTATATTCTTATTATAATGATATGTCTGCGATACTGGCGGTTATTGCTGATATATAGCATAGTACATAGTAAGTATACAATTTATAACGCAACACATTGGCATATTCACTCGTGTGTTCCGATAATTCATCTGTATAAAAAAAAAAGATTTAAAAAAAATATCGAGCTAAATTCCAACCATTACATAATTAAATTGTATTTTTCTGTCTTGGAACTGTCTTCAAACTTACTTTTGCAAATATTACAATTTAAAAAATTGTATTTGTTAATGTAAAATTATGTCGTGATATTTCTAATTTATTTATATCTAGATAGTATTAATCTTTCTAAAACTCAATTAAATGTACGATGACGACATCGAAACACACGGAGCAAATTGAATACGTACTTAAAGTATTCAATAAATATTATCTCTTTGTGCTCACGAACTACTAATTAATTGAATTTCGGGAGAATTTGACACGAAAATTGACTCTAAACTTACAAATACGCGAAAGAGAGGGAGCTTTTGATCTCCACTCTGTCACAAACGAGAATATTAGCATAGCAAACATACTCGGAAATAATTAGTCACTCAGAGTACACGTTCTAATAATATATTGAATACGTTTCAAAATGTGTCTTTGTTTTTAACATAATTTTATTCCTTTTATATCTTAAACTTAAAATTATGTAAGTTTTTGTGCGAAACAATGAAGTTTAGTGATATTCACTACGAGCTCTATTGTACTTTGCAGGTTATGCAATAACTATCAAATTATGCAGTTAAATTACAATTTTAATTTTAAATTATTCCAGAGTTTTAAATAGCAAATAATTAATCTAAGCACTTTTACGACAATAATCATTTAAATAACAAATATTATTCACAATAAACACGTTTTTTAACTTTATACACACTTTCAATTGACATGTGGGCGCGTCCCTTTTCTTGTACAATTATTTTTAGTTATTTTTTTTATTTTGACTTTTGCTGTTCAGTCTGCAGAATGTTAATCGTGTCGGTAGGCCAAAGGCTGACAGCTGTGGGATCAATTTTGTATTATATTTAATTTATTAATTCTCAAACTTACTCAAAATTATCATTCCAGTTCTTAGTTGTATCCATTTCAGATTTTCAACATTGATTGCTTAAAACCATTGTTAACTTTTATTAATTTAGAATTCAAAATTGACGCGGATATGCTGTACTCCATTGTAAAGAGAATAAATTCAGAATGTGTGTTTAATTCTCGTTTGCTTACCTCCTTGACAATAAGGGTGAAGCTTATAATATAGCGTAAAATTTCCAATGGCTACATAGTTTGTCCAGCCCTGGCCACTCGACACCGCCGTGCTGTGTGTCCGTTGGTTCATATCTACTGAGTAAAGACAACGACAGGAACACATACTAACTACTCCAGATATGAGATATTTACACCTACACAAAAATTACTCAAAATTATATCGTATATATATATAATCTTATATTTTATGATAATATCTTATATTATAACTATAATTACTTATACTAAATGAATCAAAAGATTCTGATATGTTTCGTTACCTTGGTTGCAACTTATCACAAGTTGTCTTACCCTAATTGATATTATATAATTAATATTTTAAGTTTTTATAATTAATTGATATTTTTATATTAAGCAAGATATTACGACACTTACGCTAATATTGCTGATTTAGCAGACACGTTTACACTATTAATATAAATTTAGCTTCGAATGACGGCAAACGAAGTCTTTATACAAAATATAATATTTCGTAACGTAGTTGTAATGTATTGTTACGGAAATATATAAAAGCATATTTCCAAAAGGTATTATGTACCGAAATGCGGCGTCACTTTCAAGAATATACTTTTATAAAGGAGTAAGTGCCAATGTTTTACAAAAAAATACCTTAGGCCCTTACATTAAGTGCTTTATATTGTACTTGTGCTTTATCTGCAAAAGTATCTACCTTATATGTATAATAATATACGTATATAATTAATAGCTACTGATATAATAAGGGTAGATATTTATTAGATTGCTTACAAGTTTTACTTTGTTCACAGTAGGAAAATACATAAAATTACAATGACAAAAAGAATTAAGTATCCTTAATTGAAATCGTATTATAATTTCTCACGTGAACCTTTTATGATAAGGTTAAATTTCGTAAATTTTTGAATATTGTAATTTTATGTTATCATACTTCGATATCTTATGATACATTTTGTTTTTATATTATTATATACTATAAGAAGGCATAACAGTTGTATTATATAAGAACAATACAAGATCAACAAGAAAACAAGAACTGATATAATAACGCGTTATGTGTTCGTACGGAAGCCAACTTTTTATCTTCTACCTTTATTTGCTACTTTTGTGTCTTCTTGTCTTCTTTTGTCTGTACTTGATACACATATATCCTGGCAACCATCACATCCGGTCAAAGGTAATACTCTCCCACTCACAATTACTTCGACAATCTTATGCTCCATTAAAAACTATTATTAAAATAGTCATGAGAAAAGTGAGAGATGTAATTCACAGACGATAAAACGAATTCATTTTATAAACCTCGGCCAAAATTTTCTTGTTTATAGACCGAAGTATGTAGTTGTTATTTTTGTGTCCGTTCATCTCTGGCTTTTTATAAATCAACATCACAAAAGGCGTTATTATTTCAGTTTTAAGTTACCTACGTTACAAGCACGGCTAATTAATAGACATCTATCTGACAATAAATAACGCGGCGCCGTTACAATACGGCTCAGTGATCGAAGTTCTACACCTGCGTACTGCAATGTTATATTCGTTTTCAATTTTACAATTCTCCTTAACTTTTAATATAGAAAAGTATATTTAGGCTAAGAACTCACCACTCGGTTTATAACCGCGCTCGCCGCGGTTGCGGGCCCGCAGTTCTCAGAGAATGCAGATATATGTAGGTAGTGTGCGCGGTTTTATGCGGCTCCTTTTGTATTGGAGGTGACTTAAATTCCGCACTGTCTCGTGAGTTTTGAAATAAAACAGCTCCACCGCGGGTAAAAACTACTTCGTAAATTCTTATCCTTAGACTTTTCCTGTTTTCCAACAAAATGTTACCGAATTTAGTTATTTGAAACGCTTGTTTGAAATGTTATTAGGGAAACGAATATAATGTTACAGTTTGCAAGTTTATCCAAAGGGGACATTTATAATTACACAACAAGTAAATTCAAAAATATCGACAACAACACTAATTTTGGAGCGATTTAGAAACCTTGCCGGAAGGGATTCTTGATGATAGGCTGTGGCGCCGGTGCAGGAGTAGGAGCAGCTGCAGGAGCGGCCGCGGCACCTGCTCTGAATGGGTTGCTAGCTGTTGGTTGAGGCTGAGCTGGTAACTGCCGCGGCTGGTTATATTGCTCCTGATAACCCTGCTGTTGGTAACTTTGTGGCTGTTGTTGCTGCTGATCGTATCCTTGCTGACTGTAATTCTGATACCCTCCCTGATAAGATTGGTCGTAAGAATATCCACCACCACTAGAATCTACATTCGATTCCTGAGTTTCAGTGGCCACTTGGCCAGATACATTGGTATACTCCAGATGGTTTTTAAATTCCCCATTAACAGGCCTCTGGTCTTGTAAGCTGTACGTCTGATATTCCTTCTCTGGTGGGTCAGCCATTAGTATATTAGCTTCGTCTTGGAACGGCTTGAAGTCATAAATATGGCGTAAATACATCAAGACCGGCGCGTACAGGAGGTTGCTGAAGGCTATCATTAGGTTCAAAGCCGTGAACCCAATTACTTCAACGATTTCTCCAGCGATGATGGGACCAACAGCATACGCGAAAGAGTAGGATATATCAGCAATAGCGTAAATGCTACCGTAGACAGACACATATCTAACATCTACTAGATATCCTAATGTTGGAAGTAGAGCTGTGTCAATGAGAGCAATCCCAAAACAGATACCGCAGATAGGTATCATCAACATTTTGTAGGAATTTGCAAAAGGTATGATGAAACAGCACAAACCTTCTAGAGCCAATCCTCCAGCTGCCATTAACCACTGATGTTGAGGGTATTTTCTTGCCATTTTTACTGTTATGATTACTCCAAGAACGTGAGGGAAAAAAGCTGGTAGCCAGATCATACCGATCTTCCAGTTATCTTTAGTCAGATTATCCTCCATCCAAAGGGAAATCGTTGGTTCTAAAAATGCTAACGCGACGTTTGACATCATAAGAGCCCCCGCACAAACGGCGATGTATGGATCCATCAACAGTTTCCATATAGGCGTACCAGCAGGCTTAGGTTGCTGAGCTTCTTTTAGCTGTGTTTTTAAAGGTTTCATTACGAGCAGTAACATAAAACCATCAATTAAGGAAATCAAAGCCAGAATTAAAAATGGAACCTCCTTACCAGCGAACTGATATAACGCACCACCAAAAGGCGGGGCGACTAAACATCCAAAACTGATGAATGCCAGGGCTATACCTAAAGCTTTTGATCTCTCCGATTCTTCAGTAAATCGGTCAGCAATCATAGCTAATCCTGATGTATCAGCAAAAGCGGATCCAACTCCTTGCAAACTCCTTGCAAAAAACAGCATTCCATAACTGCGACCGCATGCAAAGACTGATGTTGAAAGAAACATTATAACCAGTCCAAACATCATGGGTATGTCGTACCCGATGCGGTCAATTAAGGCACCAGAAAAAGGGTTGACCATAAGTTGAACAATAGCCTTCGAAGCGAACAAAACGCCTGTTGCTGAATCCTGCCCTTCATGGGACCGAGGGATTATCATTGTGGGTGTAATAGTTTTATTTCCTTCCGTATAGGGTTCCATTGTAACAACTCGGTCATAGCTGTCTTCACCCCACGCACCGATGTACCGCAGGTAGTCAGGGATGATGGGCACAATTACCATATACAACATGTTGTCCAAGAGTAGCGCTATAGACACTATGACTAAGATGATCTTTCTCTGGGATGTAGGCTCCTGTATCTTCTCCCATAGTATTTCCCGAACTTCGCGTACCTCGAGGTTCACAACCGGGATGGCCGAGTTGTCGATCCTCTGCCATATTGACTGTGGTCCCTCCGCCATCTTGAGTTTTTTTTTGAAAAGTTTTTAAAGGATTCTATCTATAGTGGGATCCCGAGTTCATCTTCTGCGGAGGGTTAGGTGTCCCTCCAGGTGGTATTCACTTGCGGTTCACACATTTACGCGTGGTCCGTCGGCACGACACTCTTATGGGAGTTCGGAACCTGACAACAAACAGAAATGATCATTGTATTATCATTTCATGACAATGGGGGTGCGCAAATATATTCAGCGCGGTGAGGGGGGAGCACGGTATGTTTCAAAAGGATTGTGAGTCGATCTTTGTTTCTGTTAGTTGTCGTTCCTCTGTCCCGAGTGGTTTAACGAAAATGACGCTGATTTCCAAAGACGATTCAGAGTCCTTTTGAACATAAGAAATCTCTACGTGATTAGTAAAGACATAACACAATATATTTATGTATTAGATAATGAAATGTTGTTCAGAGAAATTAGTATTTTAATATTAAGAATAATAATATTAAGAGCCACGCTTGTAGGTAGTAGAGCCACGCTGATTTCAGCACGAATGGGCCGGCTCGACCCGGCTAGTACTACCCTCACTCAGAAGACCATCCTAATAATGACAGCATTCTTGCTGTCGTATTTCGTTGGTGAGTGTGAGACCGGAGGCCCAATCATTCTGCATCATTCTCCCGCCCTTCGAAGGCCGGGAGAATGATGCAGAATAATCAAACCAGGCTGCCATGGTAGGGGTCACCATGCTACTTTGTCTACCCTCACAATAAGCATGGTGACCCATACTCCTGGATTCTACTCATGCTTTCCATCAGGCAGAGTTGAGTCACTTTGTCAGGCTTAAATATAAAACATATTTTTATTTCTGAAACAGATATTCGCAGAAGTCTAGATCTGTTTTAGTAGTTTTATAATTACCAACTACTTCGAGGTTTATTTTCAACAAATCTATGTGTGAAAGTAAATAAATTAATAAATATTTTAGACATCTTAAACACAATGTAATCTAGTCCCAAACTAAGCAGAACTTGTATTATGAGTTAATAGACAACTGATATAAATACATAAACATACTTTTTTTTGTAAATACATTCATATTATAAATAGAAAAACATCTAAACTGCGTAACGAATATTTGCGGATCACACAAACATTTGGTCCGACCCGGGAATCGAACCCGAGACCTCTTCATCAGCAGCCGCATACGCTGACCACTAGACCGACAAGGCAGAAATAAAACAATCAGTCTCGCAAAGCAGGAGAGTCCATAGACCGATAAAAATAGACGATTATTAAAGGAAAATATTAACACATCTTTGTAACAAGAAACACAAGTGTTAAGAAGTTTCTCCGGGAACAAAATAGCAAAAAGTTTTTCGTACAAAAAATTCATTTAAATTGTCAATTCTAGACCAGTATAAAACTAAATGATTGTCATTTTCCTTCTCCTTAGTTCCCAATGAGTAATTGTAACGAGTTGTTTAGCCCAAATCCAATTTGCTGGGATCCCTCGGAACCGTGGCCGTTACTGAAGGGGACTCGTAAGGGGCACATCTATCGTTTATTTAAGTAACGATGCCCTATTAGGATTGACACGTTTTCTTGTCAAGCTGAATAACTTGGGTATTTTATGTAAACAATTGAATATTTTAATAAGTATATTTATAGGTTCTAGATAAATTTTTGAACAGAAAATAATTTATTTTCGCAAAAGAACTTACCTATGTACTTAGATTAAAATTTTATTGATTCACAACTGTTAAAAATGTTTGCATTAGAAAACACTAATTTATCCAACCGGTTTGGGCCTTTTCTATGTCTATTTTGACAACAAATTCTTCCTACATAACAAGTACATTTTCAGTTAGCGCGCTATTCAAGACTAGACTGGTTACTTTATCACTAAAGAATGAGTTGAAAACACTAAAGAGAAAGAATGAGAATGAATTTAATAAGTCACTTTATCAATATATGAGTCTACACCTTAAAAGATTAATCGTCAAATTTATGAATATCGTCCTTGCATCTATTCTCTTTCTACAATCGATAACGCTTCTATTCCCTTGTATTATTGGCTAATATTTTGTTGTGGTCACGTGACTTAGCGTTGAGAGACGTCATTCAAATGTATTTGTTAGTTTTTTATTAACTTACGTTTGTACAATGTTAATTTGGCGAGGGGAGCTGGCATCTTTAGATTAGCAAGAAGTCACTCCAATGAATGTTAGATAAATCTGTCTAGTACTATATCCAATTCCAAATTCTAGGAAATATTGATATTAAGTTGAAAGTATTAATGTATTAACAAATTTTAGCTTACAGACGAAATACTTTACGAAGTAATTCTTTCAGTACTATAAACAAAGCTGACAAACTGACTGCACGGTTGGCCTAGTGGCTTAAGCGGTCGCCACGCCGCTTCCTACTACGCCAAGTGTCGTGGGTTCAAATCCCACGTAGGACAACACTTTGTGTTATTCACAATTTGTTGTTCTGAGTCTGGGTGTTCTTTGTGTCCGTTTCATGTATGTTTGTAAAGTCCCCCGCGACACAGGAATTTATATTCCTAATGCGGGAGTTGTCTTTTTGTAAAAAAAAAAAAAAAAAAAAAAAAAAAAAAAAAAGATAAATTTCAGTTTTATAAATGGAACTTCAAACTCAGAGGGTTAAGAAACAAGCAAATCTAAAGAGTTTATTATAAATTTAACAAAATGCTTATTCATCCCCGTACCGAAGAGTTCGAGAGACAGATTACATTTGTTTCATACATTTTTGTATAAGATTTCAAGTACGTCTGAAGTTGGTAATGGAATTACGTATAAAAGCGATTTTTGACGTACTATGAGAGCGCTGTATGCTTCAAAGAGATTAACATTAATTTTTCTGCTTTATGTTTTTCTAAGATATCATCCAAATGTCATTACTTACCGACATATTTTCTGCTTGTCTTTGAATTTTGTTAATGTAATATTACCGTTCATTTAAAGCTTTTTTTAGAGATAGGCCAAGCATTCTTTTGTTGGTTTCTTTTAAGGACTGAATAGTAGTAATAAATTATAATCAAAGCTGTGGTGACAAGGCTTTTTCTTAACTGACTTTATATAGGGTGTTTCTTAATGAGATTGTTTTTTGTGTTATTTCAAAACTCTATTGATACATTTAATATTTCAAAGGGTATTCATTCTGTTCTGTTTGGTCTCATTCAAATTTAAAGAAAACATTCTCTTCCTGTTTTTATGAAATTAATTGCTTTAAAGCATATGAAAATATTTATCAGATACACACACAGCTGAAAAAATTCACACTTATCGTACAAAACTCTTCTTCCTTTTTTTCAATACGGTGACTGTCGAAATGGGAAAATAAGATAATGTGTTGCAGAGGACTTCTCAAACATACATTACTACATACAAAAATAACTTAGACTCAGAACAAGATAGGTATTCAGATCACTATAAAGTAGGTGTATTTTCAGGTTAAGTATGGTAATCATTCACATATATATATAATAATATAAATTATGATTTATTAATATTTATAAACTGATGTCATAATTAAGAATGAAAAACGGCGAATCGAACGAAAACAATAATTTTTTAACTTGTTGAAGGAGCTAATCAACTAGGATAGCACAGATATTAATAATTTTTCAAGGCTTCCCTTTGAAATATGAGATAGGCCCTTCAATCTACCTGTTCATCAGGAAAATAATCTTTTGAAGCCCTGTCAATACTTTCTTCCGCACTTTTGAGATTGGCTCGTTAAGGAACCAAAGAGCGGAAAATCTCCCCAGTAAGCCATCGGACGCTGAACGGAATTTCAATGAGATAAAAAGTAACATTGGAAAGAGCTGTGCTAAAATATTATTACATAGAAGATTAGTTTCTTAGAAAACTGTGTCGTGAATGTAAATGTTTGGACATTTTCTTTTATTTAAAATCTTACGTTGTTGGCCGATAGTTCATTTTTGAATCAATTTTTTTTATACTATATTTAATGTATTCATAGATACGTGTCCCTTATTTGTTGTAAAGAGAATTTGGTTAAGCTCACATCAAATTTTGTTACTACTAAGGCTTGCAAGATTACAACTTTACAGCTTTTGTATTTTAAATTTTTATTTAAACTATATGAAAAACAAAATCTAGATTTTACTATCTTTGGTATAAACAACTGCCTTTGTGGTAGAGTGATTGAATCGGTCGCTTAATACTGTCTTGTGTGTTTTAAACATCATGAGAGATAGCAAGCACTTTGTGTGACCCTAAAATATTTGATCGTAGTCTGGGTGTTCATTGTATCGGTTTCCTGTATTATTGTAAAGTACCCCGCAGCAGAAAATATATTTCTAACACGGGAGTTATCTTTTTTAAATGATAAACAGTCTAAGATGAGTCTTATGTACAGCAGTAAACTATTAAAAAAGATAGGCGATGATGCAATTAAATTTGTGCTAGAAAATTTCTAATGTTTAATATATTCAAATACGTCACCCATAAATAATGGCGTACGAGGAAGTAATATATACAGCAAAGTGGGTACTGAAACACTGAGAATAAATTTATTTCTTGGAACTTTTGGGTCAAGGCTGTGTCAGCGTGGGGTCATGACTTAGTTAAAATACTTCAAATAAACTTGATCGCGGTGACAGTTTTAATTTTTCTTTCATCATCATTATCAACAGCCTTTAACAGTCCACTATTGGACATAGGCCTCGCCTTTGAAAGGAGGTTTTGGCCTACTATACCACGCTGGCCAGACGGGTTGGTAAAGGGTTTGTTTCAAGTTTTCCTTCTCTTGGCAGTGATGTTAGCTGCTTATTTTGTTTCTTTAGTCGCCTCTTACGACACCCATGGAATGAATAGGGGTGGTGACGCTTGTATTCTAAATCCGTTACTTTAAAAAAAACTATCCCTGTATTAGAATTAAACAACCTGGGCCATGGGGGAGATAACAAACATACATGAAACGGACATAAAGAACACCCATACTCAGAACAACAATCTGTATCTCACACAAAATGGGTGTGGGTGGGTGCCAAGTTGTTGTGTGTTCAAATCTCAATTGGCAAAGTAGCGGCGTGGCGACTACTTAAACCACTAGTCTGACCGTGCTGTCATTAGTGTCATATTAGAACTAACAAGGTACATTTTAAGTGTGAATTTAGACATTTACAATGCACTAGGTGAGTCCCGCGGCGTTACTTGGGATTGTTGTTGTAAATCGCAAGTTACGCCGCGGAGCAAGGCTAGTCTAAAAAAATAGCTTAAGTTACTCCTTGGGTCATCAGCTTTTTGTCAGTGAAAGTCCCGTCAAGATCGGTCTAGTCATTCCAGAGACTATACGGAACAGACAGACAGATAAAAAAATTATAAATAGTATTTTTGGTGTAGGTAACGTATGTGACTGCTGCAAACGACTCGAGATAGGTGACACCCCCGGTGCGGCCGGGGGGGTGCCGTTTTAGGCGGGTTGATGTTTGGCCTCTTTCTGTACAGAGCGGTGAAAGGCGCAACAACATCCTGCCCCGGGGGTGAAACTAGTCATCCCGGGATGTACCTCAGACGTTGAGGTACGGCAGGGGGGACACCAGAAGCAGCTGACACGATCCTGGTGTTCCTACCAACTGCTAAGGTAAGCCGCCGCGGGGTATCGTGGGTAGACCGGTTGCCTGGGAGTCCCACACACGCCCTTCGTTTACTCCAAGAATTATTAATTCTATAATAATAATAGATTAAAGTTCACTTATAATAAAATTGACACGTTTATTATGAAAATATTTAGATAAAAATAGAATCGCCTGTACAAACTCACATACTTTCTTGGTTTTGTAGCCATCTATCACAGAGATCTAGCTATGTTTGAAGAACTGTAAGATATTCTTTCTTATCATTAGATGGTCGCCTAAATATAAATATAAAACCTCCTGCAATATAAAACACCAGCTCTAAGTAGGTGTAGGGTGCTGACCCTACATTCGCTTAGAAAATAGTTACAAAAGAATTGCTTGAAATGGAATTTTTGTGCGGCCATGTTATCACTTCGGTAAGTACAAGTATTTGATTATACTTACCGTAGACATAATTCATATTATGGGTTTGAAAGTCAAGTACGATACGCATACTCGATACCTAGTATCTATAACTTCTTAAAAACCAATACTTATTGTGTTAAAAAACCTAAAATAGTATATGTATCTCAGTGTATCGCTAAAACATTTCATTCGCTAATGCCTATGGCTTGTACCTCAGTCTGTTTCTATAAACGTAATCACGAGACTATTAGCGCAAGGAAGTGTCGCGTGACACAACCAGCACCTACTTGCACGGGCTCTGTAATTTTGTACTTCACTGGACTAAATTCATTTGGGCTTTGATTATGTTTTTGTTGTTGTTTTATGTGACACTTTCGCTCTGAGAGGTAATTAGAGAACATGAAATGTAATGTACAATCTATTATTTTAAGTCTGGAATAACTAAATGCCCCCAATAAAAATAATAATAATAAATATTTCGGACATCTTACACAGCGCCATCTAGTCCCTAACTAAGCAGAGCTTGTATTATGGGTAGTACACAACTGATTTAAATACATAAACATACTTTTTTTTGGAAATACATGCATATTATACATAGAAAACATCCAAGCTCCGAAACAAATATTTGTGGATCACACAAACATTTGGTCCGACTCGGGAATCGAATCTGAGACCAACCCGAAAACAGTAGTCGCACACGAGCCCACTGCGCCATCGAGGCAGTCAAATATTAATGTACTTATGACACAAGGATTTCATGAAATATGTATTTTTGCTTGCAATACAACACTACTTTCAAAAAGTACCTACATGGATTTGAGCCTCAGACGGTTTTAGATGTGACGCTTGATATCATCACAGTTGGGCACGTCACTTTCACGTCAAGAGCCTTTATTTGATCTGGAACCAGTCAGCGTTCCTTAAAATTTTACTCGGCTCCGTTGGGCCTACGGTCTCTTTTACAATTACCGACGGAACACGACAGCATAAGATGTTCTTTTTAGTTTAGTTTTTATGAGAGCTCGTAATGACCCGGTGTCGGCCCGTTCGCACTGAAATCAGTGTGGCTTAATTATCTTAAGAATACAATGCTCTATTCTTTTCTATTCTGTGCCAGTTCAGACTAATCGGGTACTTTGATCTCTTTCATATTTTGGGAAATCACATCTTTCCCTGGGTTGTCCTCCCGGCCGTCGCCCTACGGGCCTCCCGAGATATGCTCTTTTAATGGCTCGATCCTCATCCATTCTTTCGATGTGGCCAAGTCAGCGAAGTCAGGCAGTTTTCATTTCCCCTATTATGTTAGGCACTGACACAAGGCTCTCTATCTCTTTATTATTTATAGGTAAACTTAAACGAAAGCGCGCATTACGGTAATGTTGAAAACTTCGTAATACTGTATTCGTTATATTTTTATGTTCTTTCTCAACAACAAAATAGAAGCAATAAACATGTAAAATTAAAGTTATTGCCGAAATACTACTGCGAGGGAAAAGTAGTTGCGTGTTCGACTACCTTTAAAGGGTCACGCTACACGCTCGATAACTTGGACTATACGAGAAATACTTTATTACAATGCTAACTCAAGTTTATATTATTAGAAACGAGTAAACGGATCGTTATAACCACGGCCCTTTGTTTCTCCTCTCACGAAGGTATTTGGGCTCAGGTCTACCTTACACTTCACGCAAAATTTTCGGTTCAATACCACCTGGTATTACTCCAGGTTGCCTCCCCAAGCATTCGTCTTTTACATCTATTATTAGCATTCTCCTTTTACATTTATAACTATATTCCTACATGTGTTACAAGGTAATAAAGTCACGCTGATTTGAGCACGAATGAACCGACTCGACCGGAGCCACAGATTAATAAATAGCCGGAGCTACCCTCTCATAAAAGTCCCACCTAAAATGAAAACATTCGTGTTGTCGCATTTCGCTGGTGAGTGCGAACCCGGAAGATTTATTGATACCCAATGAATGCAGAAACAACTCAGTAGGCCGCCGTGCCCCGACAAAGGATTGTGTCCATCACCTTGTTATGTCGACTCGACTGCCTTGTTGGTCTAGTGGTTAGCGTATGCGGCTACTGATCAAGAGGTCTTGGGTTCGATTCCCGGGTCGGACTACGGACCTGTTGTTTCAGAGTCTGGGTGTTTTCTATGTATAATATGTATGTATTTACAAAAAAAAATATGTATCAGTTTTTTAGTACCCATAATACAAGCTCTGCTTAGTTTAGAACTAGATGACGTTGTGTGTAATTGTCCGAAATATTTATTAATTTTAAATATTTATTTATTTGATATTTCAAATTGAGCCATTCTAATCAAAGACAATGTTCTACGATTATGTATTTTATATTCTCATTATAGTATAAACACATACTTCATCTCATAAAAAACTGTAGTAGCAGATAAATTTTCAACCAAAATAATTAAATTCATAATAAACACTTATTAAAGAACATAAAGTAGATAAGAAACAAGCTATTACAAAATGATTTCTAGTGATATCACTTGCAACTTTCCAAAAATATAATCGTGATACTGGCATAGCGTGCTAGCACGTCACGCAACCGACGATCGATAACAAGGGCGCGAAAAGAAACTCGGAGAAGGAGCTCTCAATATTTAAATAAACTAACTTGTATGATTGTTCATGTACAATATAAAATGTAGATTAATATTTAATTAATGAAATGTTTGTCTAAATGTAAACCAAAAGGTCATAATGGTCTTAATCTGACATTATTTTTACTATCGCCACCCATACGTACAAGTGTTGTGCTCACGAGCAGTCCTTTCAGTCTCCTCCTCCGTATTTTTAGACCTCAAAACTCACACTTTCAATAAAAATCAATGAATGCATAGTTTGATACCAGTTTTCTACCTTGTTGAGCCAAACCTATTTGAGTATAAACATAAGATCAGGCATTTAATAAACCAGACTTACATTTGTAGAACGGACCCAAAAACACAAACATTTAACAAAAAACTCTAAAGCAGGCACCACACTTCGTTATTCGCTATTCGTTATTTGTCTACGCCGTATTCGCCCGAATATTTGTTATGCGCGCAAACAACAAACACGCCACCACACTTCGTACTGGTATATCAAATAAGGCAAATAGTGTGTTGTAGAGATGTGTCATTGTCATTTTTATGGTGAACTAAACGAAACCATACGAACGAACGAAACATATTCTTTTAATTTCCTTTTTATTTTATTAAATTCACAGAAACAATACTTAAATGAAGTCTAATTATTTTGATCATATAATAAACTAAGTTAATCGTTTAATCGATTTATTTTATTTCAAAAACTGTTTTATAGTCTATGGTTGTTAGTTATGCACAGGGCATTGTCATTTTTAATGGTCAATGAACGAACGAAACATATTATTTTAATTGCCTTTTTATTTTATTAAATTGACAGAAACAATACTTAAATGAAGTCAAATTATTTTGATCATATGATAGGTTATTTTAATCGTTTAATTGATTTATCTATTTCAAAAACTGTTTTAGAGTCTATGGTTGTTAGTTATGCACAGGGCACTTCACTACCCGTCCGAAGTGTGGGCAGTCGATGCGTGTATTCGCCTTATTCGTGTCCTTTGAAGTGTGTCAAAAAACCGACAAGTCGACGTATATGCGATTCGCTATTCGATGCGTACGAATAAAGCGAATATTGGCGAATATACTCTCCACACTTCGCCGTATGCGCGCGAATAACCCGCATAACGAATAGCGAATAGCGAAGTGTGGTGCCTGCTTAAAATATACAAGTCTGCAATAGCTGACAAACCTCGCCATCCAACCTCTACTCAACAACTCTGTAACTTTTAAGATGTGTAATCACACACATCTTAAATTTTAACAACAGCATTTTGACTCAATTATTTTTACAATTTACACCGTAACGAACCTATAACAATTTATACTATCTTACAACCCCTAACAATAACCATTAATTAATTAGAGACTCGCCGTGTCGGACACAAAGCAATGAATTCCCATTGTAATGGCTGTAGCAATAACAGGTATAGTGAATGACGACGCAAGTCATCCACTTACTAGTAAAAATTACACAAAGAAAGTGTCTAAAGTGTCGTTTGAGTGACAGTTTTTACAATACATTAGATATTTGTTATATGGAGTTATGATATTACACCTGAAATTGATCTAAAGGTATGGTTTTGGTGTCTGGTATAAGACTCACGTATTAATGTCTGGTATTGAAATTTAGCATCTGCTTTTTTCTCGTTTTCATCAAATCTTGAGCGGGGAGGAGCTATGCAGTTCAAGGTTATAAAATAAAATCACTAATCCGACATAAAAAGTCAAGGTTATGACGCAACTGGCAGTGATATAACTGCAGCGCATTGCAGTATCTGCAACCAGTTGAGATTTTTAGTTTTATAACCACTTTTACTCAAGAACTTAGATATTCGATGTAGCACTCATTGTTTTATTTTCAGATTTTTTAACACTAGCTTTTCCACACGACTTTGTTCCTGTTTTATTAATTGTATAAGATCATCTTTTGAGAAAAATGATTTTTAAATTATTTCCATGCCAAATTGAAATCAGTGCGCCAGTTCAACCATAAATTCAAAATCGGTGCATCGAAAGCGTAACAGACAGACAGAATTTCAAATTTATATAGATTGAGTATATAATTATTATTATTTTTTATTATTTTACAATAATGTATATTGTAAGAGTATATTGTTGTAGTTTTTATTAGATTAGGTATTATTTGTTGAAGTCGGCTTACAAGATATGTAGGTACATTTTTGTATGTATTATAATAATTGAAATAAATCACAAAGGCTTTTAAATAACAATATTTCCTATGCTGTTGGGTTTCGTTAACCAAAATAGATTGCCGCCAGCTTAAAAATATGATAGAAATTTGTATTAGTCAGCTGTCGGCCGTGTATATTGTACACCCATGCGTGTAAAATATAAGAAAAACAAGTATTTCTTTCCATAGGGAGGTGCTATATCATCAATCATAATTACTATACCTGACCTCGGAATATAAGGTTGGTTGATAAATGTGCATCTATTCGTTACTGGGAAGACTTTATGAATGTATTTTTAATTATTGGAGCATTATATTCAGAAAAAGCCGTTCGTCCTCCCCAGTTGATGGAACAGAGAGTGCACACTTGTGCACTATAATAATAATATGGCCTGCCTTGTTAGCTCGTCTCCGTTGAGAAATTGTGGCCTCATTGTGGGCCTCCCGTGTGATATTTTCGGATCATATTGCAACAACTCCCTGCAAACATTGGTCATGGTTCGGCCCTTGTAAACTAGTACAAGTTTATTATTAGTAATTAATTTTAATTTATATAAATATTGCTTTATATTTTTATCAATCCATCTTAATTCCTTTCAAGAGAATCTCCGAATGCTTAACCAGCAAAAATACAACGACGTACCTTTAATACGCAATATTGTAGTTCCCCGGTGTTCCTCCCTAACAGGATTATATTGAAGGTAAACAGTCGCATTAAAACGAAATGAAATTGCTATTTCTATGGTGGCCGAATCCCCGTGGAGTGCACACCTACACGACACAATGGATGCAGACTACAAACCTTTACATATTTAATTGATGCATTTCTATAGCGCAGTTGCAACCCGCCGGATTCAGTTACGCTCTGAACAAATATTATTGCATCACCTGCACCTGAATACTCGATATTTCTTAGACACGAATATTTCCAGACGCCGCGCCGGTGTGTAAACGAATTCGGCAAAGAATATAGTTTTAAGTTTAAGACATCGTAAACTTTTTTAGCAATTACTTAATACAAAATATTTTTTAATACTCATTGAACAATAAAATGAACCTATACCTATATTGTGCTGAAAAAGTGCGACGTAATCTTTTTACATAAGGTTTTCTCTCTTTCTTTTCAGAACAAAATATTATTTTGTGTTTATTGTGGCGCGTACTAAAAAAACAAGTATTAAAATTGTAACACTTTTAAAATCGAAAAAAAAAACATACTTCAAGCAAAAAGCCTATTTCCAAAGGATCTGGTAATATTATTTATTTATGCTTGCTATGTTACGAGACACTGATAATAAAATAACCATAAAACGATTAGTGCCAAAACATCGTTGAGGTGTGCAGTCGGCTCTTTCAAAGGGCAGGTGAGTAAGGGCGAGTTAATTTCGCAGGGGTGGTTCCCTCTCGGGACGGGGGAGAGTGTGCCCCAAAGGTACGCGGGGAAAGGCGAGAGGGGGGAGTGACCTGTCCCAGTCTGGGGGAGAGCTTTTGAATTTTTTATATGCTTTTTTGGAAGCACTTTGTGAATATATTTTTGTTCAGTTGTGATATTTTCGTTTTGAGGGTTGGATGGAATAAAATAATTTTGTTTGTAGATTCAGGGAGTTCACTGAGGCCTAAAGTAAGTATATTTATTGAATGAGTTGTTCTGTCTGTATGTGTGTGGTAATTAATTAAGTTCTCCACGCGTCTGTAGTTAGTTTGTGAACAGTGACATGTGTGTGAGGTGGTATTCTATTCATTTATTAATGAATATTTCATTTTGGTACTAATGTTTATTGGAGTTTAGTACGAATTAGTAATTACTTATTTAGAATAGAATAATCTTTATTGTACACCATTTCATTCAATTTACATTTAGGATTCCAACGAAAGTATTTAGTTTACTTTGAAGAGTTTTGTGGGGATATTCAGTACGGTATACTACTGAAGAGTGGCTCTTTGAGAAAAATTTTACCGATAGACATTTCTCTGGAAACATTATTAAGAAATTAATATATTTTTCTTTATGCTATAGTAGGCAAATGAACAACCGTGTCTTATTCTGGCAACATCTTTTCCCCTGACAAGGTTTTCCCCTCCACCATCTAGTTTATATTAACCAGGTGATATGATTCCACTTAATCGGTATCTTTGTTCCTCTTAATTAATCACCCAGATCAACAAAGACAACATTTTAATCACCTTCTGAGGTTTTATCACCCTTATGGCTACGATATTCAGAACTTTTAAATTAACAGACAACTTAAATATAAGTACGTTTCCTTACGTCTACGCCCTTTTTCCCCAGAATTTTCGGAAGTAGGATCGTCTGTGAGGTCGTGTGCACTTCTGACCGATACATCTCACATATCTCCGTTTTATTAGAGTTACATAGTTCATGACTCGGAACCCTTATAGATTCGTCATGTCTGTCCGTCCGTACGTCTTCGACTTACCGCCTAAACGGTTGGTGCCAAAAAGATGAAACTTGGCATGAATGAATATGTGTTGTGATTACGTCGACAACCTGTTGTGATTACCTCCCCTACATGTAAAGTGGGGATGATTTTTTTTCATGCATCTACCCCATCGTGTGGGGTATCATTAGAGAGGCCTTTTAAAAACATTTTGGGGTTGCTAAGACCAATTTACGATTTAGGTATCCGTTTGCGAGTTAAAGTTGAACTTTAAAGCGCATTTATGTAAAAGCTAAACGGTTGGCTCGAAATACCTGAAAATTTTTTTAATTGTAGTTCATTTAATGAACTTTCAAGGAAAACTATAGTGTTTCGTTTTTTTTTATTTCATTAGTTATTAGGACCTAACTTGTAAAATGCATTCACTAGGAAAACTTCGTAAAAAATAAAGATATAAAAAGTAAACATAACAATTATCCATTGGACACGGTTTTAAATCTACCTACCATTATCAATGACTACCCTATTCTATGCGTGACCTGACGCGCACTTGGCCATTTTTTCTTTTTATTTCTTATTTATAAGTGAACTGCAACTTTATGGAATTTTTAGCCGTATATACTTATATGTGTGTGTTCATAGGTTTTTGTTGCTATATTAGTATTAAAAACATTTCACTTTGTATATCACTCCAGTGCCAGACTCACAGGGTGAAGCTGTCATCTGCAACACGTGAGAGAACAAAAGGCGAGGTGCCCCGCAGAGCACTTTGATGGAATCGAGCCTATCCAAATATGTTTCCAGCTGTGCAATAAATCCGTTGCACAATATCATTACAGGATTTTTCAAGTACTACGTAGTTTACAATAGCAAGCATTTTTTTTTAAAGACTACCTCTGCATTAGATATGTTCTGTGTAGCGGAGGACTTCAAAAATAAAGAACATCTAGACTCAGAATAATAATTTGTGAATCACATAGTCTTATCCGGTATGACATTTGAACCCACGCCCCTTGGTGCAGTGGTAAACGGCGTGGCGACCACTTTGACCACTAGGTCAATCGTGCAATAAATGATATTTATTTGCTAAGTTTTTGTTGGTTATGGCAGTAAATAGAAGCCTTTGTGTTATTCTGATATGTAAGCTATATTATTGTGGAGTTTTATCAAAATCTATTCAGTAGTTTTTGCGCGAGAGAGCAACAAACATACATACATACTCACAAACTTTCTTGTTTATAATATTAGTAGGATATAATATATTTTCTTTTTTTCTTAATATTGAAAAAATCCTACAATACAGGGTGATCTTCACGATCGCATGAATACCCAGTCACAATGAATGACATCAGGTAACATTTTATTCCTCGACAACCCTAAATCAGAACGGAATCAATTAAAAAATGTAGTCGTTGGAAGTACGAAGGTAGTACAAAAGGTCGAGTGTCCTCGGTCGTGCCGTATCGCTGCCGGCCCCCGTCGCGCACTTGAGCGTGAGGGTACGGGGGAGACACGGGTGATGTGGACTCGACGTTCTAACGTACATGATTCGTGCATGAAATCTGTCGACTATAATTTGTAGCTATTTTTTCCAACTTATAATTACATTTTCAATTTATATATGTTTTAAATTAAATTTTCATATTATCATAATAATTTGACTGAGATGCGTTGCATTTACAAAGTTACGTTAATGAAACTCGGCCAAGTAAAAGTTAAATAGCAATGAGAGTATTGTCACTGATTGGCATTTAAATTTGAGAATAAAGTTTTAGTTATTCTAGGAATTAGTGGTTCTGAGTATTGAGTCTGAAATCTTAAATTTTATTCCCACCTAGGACAAATCACAACACAACAGTGTGTATTGGTTTGACTTATTACACTAATATTATAAAGAGGAAAGTTAGTGCATACGTTTATTGTATGTTACATATTCATCAAATGAATCAATGAAATTAGTAAAAAGGTAGCTGATATTGGTAGGTACCTAGAGATGCCGTAAGCAACGCTTCGAAATGCACGTTTCTGATGTACATTCCTTCACTACCTATCCCTCAAAATCTCACAATTTAATAGGTTAATATAAAGCCTTTGAGACTCACAAATAATGTATCCTTACTTTGATTAATTAGTTTTTTCAAATCCGTCAGTAGATTACCCAATACAAGTCACAACCACACAAATTTTACTTCCTTGGGATAATAGTATAAATAAGTATATTAAACAGTAGTTAACATCAGTATGTACCGTTCAATTTTAGACGCTTTCTATAACATATGTCTATATTTACTTATTAGCTGTAGGAAGGTAATCATCTGAATCACTTTCACACAACACATTCGATCTTAACTCCAATATAACGCACGCAACAATACAAGAGAATTCTTTATTTCCACAACGATAAGTCTCTTGACGAGTTCAAAAACATAAGAACCTTTTACAGATTGTAACTTGGATAATCTAAAGTAACCCGTATTCCAAACAGTATAAGAGTCATGTAATACAATACAAGGCGCAACAAATAATTTTGTAGTTCTCGTCGCGTTTCATTCTGAAAGTAGAATTGGGCAAACTGGATTATATCGGGAACTCCCAGGGGAAGGGGGTTCCAAAGAGGGGAGAGCGGGTGAGAGAAGTTTACGTAAGTCAAGTGTAATCCTGTTTGAGTTGAAAGGGTTCTCCTTTTATTTATTTAAGCCCTAGGCCATGCATATGTGATGTCTTCCGAGGACTTGAATAAATATTTGTAATAGCTTAAAAGCTAACTCAAAGAACATATATTTCTTGTAGACCTCGAGAAAGGTAGGGAATAATATGAATTAAAGAAAGCTATAATATATTTAACTTGTGAATTTTACAAGAGAATTTATTATAGTAGGAGGAAAGAGTTCCAAAATAGTAGGGCTTTATTTTTTTTTCAAATCTGTTTAGTGCCAACTGATATGAGTTTGACTTACAAATACTAAACAATTGCAATTTACTGTTTTGTAATCCTTACAAATTTTATAAATAATCATGTTTTTTGTTGTAAATGAGACTTTTTCGCGATAAAATTGAAGGAGTACCGACGTAACAAGAAATCAACGCCATCACGTACGGGTAGATATAAATTGCACATCACGAAGGCGTCGCTAAACTCACATCAGTTTACCCGTGACCACGAGCGATATAACCCGTTCGAAACGTCGGAAAGTATAAGGTATATAGACCTTTTAATTTTACCGTGAATAAGATCTCTGTCTGTGTATCTGTCTATTAATTACTTTTTCACGGCTAAACGGCTACAACAATTTTAATGGGATTTGGAACGAAATGTTAAAAGGTTAATCTTTATTGCAATAACCAGCATACTACCCGGGTGGATTCTTGAACAAAATCTAGTAATTTAATAAATTAATGTAGCACATCTAAACGTAAACTACTAAAAAGCTGAACAATATAATAGCTACGGTACAAGTAACACAATACAAAATGAAAACTCTCGAACGCTTGACACGCGACCTCCGTGCACACGACCCATGGCTATATCACCCCACTTTACTCCTTTGTGCTCAAAGGGATGCCTCGCATACAGTACTCGATATCTAGATTTATATAGTACTTTATTATTTATTTAGAATCTCTTTGTGTATAGATTTTTGTATTCTTTTATACTAGCCCTGCCCCGGTTTTTCACGGGTAGATATAGGTATTTCAAAATTTAAGCTTTACAAATTATTTACTAAAACCTTCATAGAGAATCAATATATCCATTGTTGAGTGTGCTCTAGTTTTTAAGTTTACCGCGAACTGATAGGCAGATAAACGCGACAGAGGACTTTGTTTTATGTATTTATTATTGCAATAATTTTGTTGTTAGTTTATAATAACCGTGATGCATATATCTCTCATAACTTTAAGGAGCTTATTGCTCATCCCATTTTGCAAATAACAATCAATTTTATTTAAGAGGAAGTATATCATCAATATAAAAGAGAGCAATAATTACATAATTTTAGCTATAAGATTGGATTTTTTCCAACAAAATGTCATTGATTTTGTTGGAGTATACCTTTTATAGTTCATTCTAATTATTGTTGCAATGTAGCTTGCGTAAAGAACAAATTGTAAATTGGGAAGAACTTTTAAATATAAAGATATTTTTAAACGACTCTAAAAGGGGATCTTATTATTTTAGAATAGAATAGAATTTGGTGATATTTTCGGTTGGGAAATTAAGTACCAAGCCATTAATGTTAAGCAATTAGTACTTAAGCAATTTATGATTAAATATATATAACTTGTCTCAAAAGATTACAATAATTATTTACAGAGACAAATATAATTTTAAACAAAACTATATCACCCTATGAGTTAGATAGTACAAATATCTTAAACTGAGTTGTGATTTCCAATATGTTAGTCATCATCATCAACAGCCTTTAACAGTCCACTGCTGGACATAGGCGTCTCCTTAGAAGGAGGTTTTGGCCTACTATACCACGCTGGCCAGACGGGTTGGTATAGGGTTGGTTTCAAGTTTTCCTTCTCTTTGCATCGATGTTGCCTTGCGTAGTTTATCCCTTAGTCGCTTTTTACGACACCCGCGGGATGAATAGGAGTAGTGACACTGTATTCTTAATCCGTCACCACACGGAGGGAATATGTTAGTGGACAAACAATAATATAATTAATAAGTGCCTTTGACTAGTGAAATGTAGCTGCAACTAAATATTAGGGACATCTTACACACAACTTATCTAGTCCCAAACTAAGCAGGGCTTGTATTATGGGTACTAGACAACTGATATAAATACATAAACATACTTTTGATGTGAAACATCTATAGGCGCACGTATGTGAAACATCTATAGGCGCACGTAAAATAGATTTCTGGCCTAGCGACGCCTGGCGACTGGCGACGCGTCGCCACGGCACGCTATACGATGGTATATATATACAGTCTATATGCAGTAGTGTCTATATTTTATTTTATCATTATGACATATTTAGTTCCTATTACAATATGTTCTTTTCTGCATATTACTTTTACAAAATAATGGCGATGTTTCACATCTGCCAGGCGTCCCGTGACGGCTCACATTTTTCTCTTTATTTTTTTGTAAATGCATACTTTTATACATAGAGAACACCCAAACTCCGAAACAAATATTTGCGGATTACACAAACATCTAGTCCAACCCGGGAATCGAACCCCGGATCTCTTGATTTGCAGTCGCATACACCAACCACTAAACTAAGGAGGCAGTCGATGACACTTTTAATGATATTGATCCCAAAATACTTAAGTATAAAAGAAATAACTGGAACCTTGACAGCATTATAATGAATACACGCCCAACCAAACAAAAGTAAACACCACGAGCATATCTCACACGTGATCATTAAATTTGCACGGCGGTGTAACAAGACACCGTAGTAATTGCTCCGCACTGTAAAACAAACCAGGGGAGGCTGGGGCAAATGAAGCCATTTCTCTCTTGGAAAAACTCTGCCAACTTATTCCCTTACTCGGCAAACCAAAATCAACCGTATAGTAAGCACATACAGTCGATAGAAAATGCAGAAAAAAGTTGTATCACAAATATATTTTGATGTTATGCGACAATGAGCAATATGCAGTTGGTGTAAGGTTTAATATAAAAAACTAATGTTTTTGATTTAAATAGGTGTAACGTTTCGTTTCAAGTGATGTGTAGTTTACTGTAAATAATGATACATGTTTAACACAGGCTCTTAGGTTTAAACTTGTATAGGCTTGTAAGTTAAATGAAATAAAAAAATGCGGCCAAGTGCGAGTCAGACTTGCCCAACAAGGGTTCCGTAGCAGCAAATAACATCATATAAAAGTTCCTTGTAGTTCGTTGTAACTTTGATCGATGTTTTATTATTATTGTATCGATTGAATGAAAGGTAATTTACGATTTTTGACGTATTAAAAAAACCGCTAACTAGATCTCGTTCAAATCAATTTTCGGTGGAAGTTTGCATAGTAATGTACTTACATCATATTTTTTTTGGTTTTATCATTCGCTTATTTTAGAAGTTACAGGTGGGAAGGGGGGACACATTTTACGCCTCTATTGAGTTCAAACAAACTACTTTCGTGACATACAGCCGGACAGACACACAGATAGACAGACAGACATGAGGAATCTATAAGGGTTCCGTTTTTGCCCATTGGCAACGGAACCATAAATAGGATACCTAGTTAAAATTACAATGACAGCTAGAAACCTTATGTTGGTTGATTGCGGTTTTAGAAGTTTACTGAATTAAATATAAAACTAGTCAAAAGAAAACATTTGCAAACCATTTGCTTACATATGCTTTTTTATATGAACCTGCCTAAGTGACTCTATTTTACTGATGGAAAGCATAAGTACAGCAGTTCCTTCTATATTATTTTTATAAGATATTCTATGGTTTCGAACTATCTTGACTGCAAAACACGTGCCATAGATATAGATAGATAAAAATAGATATATGTAGCAACACATCCTTTTTAGTAAGAGATGAAAGAAACTCACTGTATGTGCCTCTACTACTATAAAAAGTGAGACTATTAATTAAGATAGGATTTCTTAAGACAGATTTATACTTACTACCATTAATATAATGAAAAAATGAATTGTCGAATTCTCTAGAATCTTAAAAAAACATTCGGAGGCATGTTAACCTTACGCATTAAATGCAACTATTTTGTACTTTGAAGCTACAAAATAAAACTTTATTATACAAGCTAGGGCTCACTATCTTAGAGGCCGAACGTAGACAAGTTTTATAGACGAAAAGGCCAAATGGAACTCGTAAATCTACAGCGGACAGAATCCCCTATGCGCCTATAACGAGGTACCCGCAGGCAATAAAGCCGTTACGCTGCGAATACGCCCGAATACGCTCGGGCATTTCCGACGAACGTCTGCCATTTTGCAATTCGAATTGAAATGTCAAGTAGGGAGAGTGGGCGAAATTGGATCAGCTATTTTTATTGGAATCATTATCGTTTACGTACTTATGTTTTGTTGTAAATCTTAAGTGTACATTGTTTTGCAGACCGATTTATAAGCTGTGTATATTTGCGAAAATTATAGAAAAAATAATACACGACCAACTATCTTCTGCCCTCAAAATTAGTTTCGCAGAAAACCATGGCTTTTTAAAGGATCGTTCTGCAACCTCTAATCTCGTTGTCTGTAGCGATTACCTAACAGAGTGTACGTCTATGAGGTCACAATACAAGTCAACGTTATATACACAGATTTTAGCAAATGCTTCGATAGTATCGATCACAACTTATTACTATTTATGCTTCTGAAAATTAGAATCAGAGGAAACTTGTACCGTTAGTTTAAGTCATACTCATATGTAAAGAACATAATATGTAATACAGTGGCTCTCAATGGTTATGGTTACACTTTTAAAGCCGTAATGATCCCGTCATAGGTCCCTCAGGGGTTCTTATTGGGTCCACTCTTATCCAATGTTTTCATAAGAGACGTCGGTGCATGCTTTCAGGGCTTTAAAATAATATTATACACCGATGATATGTCACCTCGAATACACATAGTAAGTCTGAAATCCAATTAACAATGTATACATTTACCGCCTAGAGGGTATCCAAAAGAATTGTAAGAATAATAAGAAAGGGTATGTACAGTATCTGTCCAATACCTACTTATCTGACTACCTACTGTGCGATCGTAGAAGAGTAGGGGATCTGACAATTTTATATTGTGTTATGAATAGCTTAGTGGATGTGCCTGAGTTGGTAACCAAGGTTGGCCTGCGCGTACCTTCAACAGATCTAAGAAAAATAAATCTTCTCAATGTACCTCTAGCTAGAACAACGAACAGACTAACCTCATATTTTGTTAAAGCATGTCGCACGTTCAACGAGGAGTATCAGAGAATCGATCTTGACTTGTTAGCTTCCAACTTCCAATGTTGTGCAGTTAAAGCGCATTAATAGCTGCCAAATATTTCTTTTCTTGATGCGTAGATTTTTTTATTTTCTATTGTGGTTATATCTTTTTTTAATGTTTAATTATTTCATTTGAAGTAACTGTTGTATGTATTAATGTTATTGTCTGGTTTTTTTTTGTTAAAATAATTGTTTTCATTATCTGTCAAAACTTTTTATTGGCTTTCTAGGGTTCTGAAGTTTATGACTCAGAACCCTTATAGATTCGTCATGTCCGTACATCCGTCCGTCCGTCCTCGACTTACCGTCCAAACGGTAAGGGCTAGAAAGATGAAACTGCATGAATATGATTTTAAATCCACGTCCCATTATGGGTGACTGAGGAACCTTTTCCTGTGCGTGGCCTGACACGCACTTGGCCGATTTTTACTCTTATGTTCGTAGATGTATGAAACGTTTTCCTCTAAAAATAAAATATTTTCTTATTAAAAAATCAAATGTGTTGTTTATTGCTATGTCTAAACTAAAGTTATATTCAGTTTTTGTAATTATATCATCGGTGGAAGGCAGTAGGTTGATTCACTATTGACCTCGTTTCTATGACCTGAGTACATGAATGTATTAGTGAATAAAAACATTGCGACTTTAACTAATCTAAATAGCAATAAATAAAAAAACAACGACAAATCTACTGCTAAAATTCATTTTTTCTCAGCAAAAGTCATCAAGAAAACACATTCAAAGTCAAGTACTAATCTATCAACAATGAAGCATGTTTATTACATAAAAACGTTCCATTTACACAAAAAAAGGATCAATAAAGTAGTTTCTCCTCAAAAAACCCACAATCTCAGTGAAAAGAAATTGGACCAAGAAAATAGTCAATTTCCCACAATATACGCAACGCACTCAGACCTTTAAAAGTGGCAATTTCTGGAGTAATTCTCCTTTTCGTTTAAAACCTCCCCTGTCTAGTACGTCCCGTACCCTACAAGGAACTATTAGTAGTGTCGTTATCGGAAGCGAACGCCACAAATCATCCCGCCACCGACATATTACTGACGGTTAATTTAACATGGGTACAGGGGAAGATCGGCCAAACAGCTTCTTTTTGGCATATTGAGGTTTTGAATTATTTATACACGAGTTTATTGCGAATAGTAAACGCCGAATACTATGGGTATTTAAAATAAAAAAGAGCATATGTACTTATGATGACAGGGATACATACATCGTCAGTTTAACTGTAAACTTACTATTTTAATTATCTAAATTATCTATTTTCGTGTCATAATGTTAGTAAGCATACTCCTCCGAAACGGCTTTATTGATTCTTATGTTTTTTTTTGTACTTAATAGATCTGAGAATAGGACGCGAATTATTTTATATCCCTAGGACGTAAGCGGAACCGCGGGCGGGTGGTTAGTTTTATTATAATAATAGCTTACTTGAGTTAATAAAATTTAGATGATATATGAATAATTTTGATGAGCTTAAACAAACGCACAAAGACAAAAGGAAATTCAGACCGCAACAAAATTACGTGTGAAATAAATCTTCCGCCTGTTTTGTCACTGTACCCCAACCTTTCTTTTGTTATGATAAACGCAGTTATGAGCTAGGGGAGTCCACCATCTTGCAAATATTAATACCTCATAATAGTTCGACATCTCACTAACATCTTACGGACCCTACTCTGTTATACGTAGCCGTGATATATTTAACATTAACTATTATTGCCTCCAGTTCATTTCTTTCTATTTATTTTTTAATCGTTTTAAGTTTACTGTGTGAACATCTTTTATATATATTGATTACTACTATAGTAGTAGTGTGTGTAGTGACTATTCTAACTAATGCTATAACTTAATTTTCTATCCCTTATTAATAAATAGTCTTAGTTTAGAATACATTACAAGTAATACAAATTAAATGATTAGATTTTTACAGCATACACTATAAAAGAATCATAAAGTAGTTCATTATTCCCGGCTTAGTTTTTCAAGATACCAACATCACCAAACTCAATCTGAAGGAGTCATCAATTAATTGAACAATCCAAGACTCTATGGGTATATCGGGTAACATAATATGAGTTTAAAAGTTAAGTCAGAAGGACTTTTTCATTAACCCAATTTCAAGATTCAAAAGTATAATATCATCATCGAAAAGGTTTTGAGCTGGATAATAGTTATTTGTTCCTATTTCTAAATTCTAAACACACATTTTTTATTAGCTAAGGTACACTAAAATAGAATCCTTCAAATGAAAATACAAAACAAAATGTAGTGACGTCTCGCGGTGTTCCGTTACACACACTCGTACACAACCTTTATATATTACAAGTAAGGAAATAGGACCAGCTGCCTTTTCCCAGGGGTGCCGTTGCAGGATAGTGCGAAGTTGGCTAAAGTTAGCTTGCAACTAAATCATGATTAATGAATGTTAGATGTGGGTGTATTCCTTACCACGGAAGGACTTTTTTGAAAAGTAGTTTCTCTTGTTTATTTCGGAAAAAGAACAGAATAGATACAATGTAAACTTTACGTAACTAATTCTCACTAAGAGAAGTTTGGATATTATTTTATCGCTGTGCTTCGATCTAAAGTAGTACACCGATTTTGGAAATTATACTCATATGTGTTTTATTCCACTTTTTAAATAGTCGAATAAAGTACAAGTGGCTTTAATTCCAAGAATGTATTTTAACAGGTTCTGTGAAGGGCTGACAGTCGCGAGTATAAGTTATATATTACATCGATGTACCTCGAGTGTAATGACGATATTAATCATTTTAATTACGATGGTCAAACTCAAACAAATTGCCAGCCTCTTCGAGTTACTGTAGCCTGTGATCCGTTTACAATAAAAAGAAGAATGATAATACAAGTCAACACAAAGAAAAATGATTTCTAATGACAACAAAAAACATTAGAAAAAAGTTCAGATTCGAAAAACAACTTCACTCATTGCCAAATATACAAATTTTGAAATGAACATCAAAGGAAGTCTCTTCAGGTCCATTAGCTAAATACGAAACCCGCAAAGGAACAGTTCCACTTCGATGATCACTTGACACAGAGGCGTGTAAAACATAAAACAATGATGTCAAAAACAAACCTAATACCAGTTGTAATGAACGGAACCCTTCGTGTATGTACCCCATGTATAAATATTGCCCAACTCACCCCGGCTTACATTTATTGGCGTTGTACCCGCAACAATGCGGATACGAGGATTCTCGGATACTCGGATATGCGGTTATTAGGGGAAGATGGGGCGATAAGGAAAGGGTGTTAAATTGCAAGTGTGATTCTTTTCGCTTCCGATTATGTCTGAATTTGGCATGGATAATTTACTAAAATTTTGTAGGCAATGTTATCGGTTCTGTTTTTAACATTGTTAAAAAGTATTTATTACTAAGTATACTCATCTTGCTAGCCTTTATTCCCAAATTTATTTGGGGTCGGCTGCTAGTTAAACCGGTTTTACCTGAATTTCAGTTTTTCCACGGAGCGACTGGCATCGGACCTCCGCAACCCTAAGGGAGAACTGAAATTCAAAAATTGAACTAATCTCAGTATATTTGAGGGCACTGACTTCCTAATAACGATTGCCATAGATGTTCATGACAACCGGGACCGACGGCTTTACGTGCTCTCCGAGGCACGGGCGTGCATCACCGCCAAACTCCCATACTCCGGCCTGCTATTAGGAATTTCCTAAGAAAACCCCAAAAACACTTTTTAGCTTGACCCGGGATTTGAACCCGAGACTTCTTGATTAGCAGTCGCATACGCTAACCACTAGACCAACAAGGCATTTACTAAGTATACTAAGTGATAGTAAGTCGAACTGATGAAATGTAATAGGATTATAACCGAAACTCTTACTTAACGGAAATCTGACTATAATCCATACTAATATTTTAAATTTGAAAGTAATTCCGTCTGTTCGTCTGTCTGTTATGCTTCTACAGCAAAATCACTACACCGATTTTAATAAAATATGATGTGGAGATACTTTAATTCTTGAGGAACTTGCGACATTCCTTCTGTTATTCTGTACTATCATCATTATTATTTATTCTGGAATATTATGTGTTAATCTGTTTGTAAATCATGAGTATTGTTCTTCTTGTGTTTGATTTATTTACTTTTCTGGAGCAGATATAGTGACATAAGATGTAGGTATGTACTGATGTTTGTTGATCCACAATTCAACTTATGTATTACATAATGGAAAGTGAGTGTTTGTTCTGCTCACTACTATTTTTATAATTTTTTATTAAGGTTGTCAATAAGTGAAATTTATTGTTAATATAATTTGAGTAATTAAAATTCTTCAACCAATTCTCAATATATCGATACACGTTAATCTAGCTTTTGCTCATGGTCCCATGAGCAAAAGCTAGATTAACGTAACTTATCAAGATTAGGATTAAATATAAATAATTAGCTCATTTAAGATTAAATTCGTGATTAAAATTTCAGTCTATAATCTAATCCAAGGCCTGGTAAGTAATATTACATCAATCTTTACATACACAATACCTTTGTTAGGTAGATATTAGGAGATTTTAGAAACGAATGTGTTTCTGTTCATTAAATATCAACTATAGACGAACTATAGTACAATACACAATACTTCATATCATTCTGAAGAATTTACTAATCTGAATTTAAGTAGCGAAGGAAAAAAAGTATGGCTGAATTCTTCTCACGTAGAAACCAGTGAGACACGTATTCGAGGGGAGATTGGCCCAAAACGGACAAGCGGAAGCTCGTAGTTACTGTCGGGATAAATGGCGGACGAGATTACTCGCGTATCTGACGCGAATACAAAGCGTTTACGATGTATTGTGATATCGGATTGTGCTGTTTTATTTTTAGAGATAATAGTTTTAATTGGGTATATGTGTGCTAAAATTCCAAATTTTACACACTATATATTGGAATATTAGCAAACATAACACTTTGAACACACACAGATGACTTAATTTCGAACTAATTTAGTAATTACACATCAACAATGTATGCACAAAAATTAATAAATTTGTTTACGCTTTAAAACAGCTACGAACAACTGCTACAGAAAGTACAGCAATTACTGCTTATCATGGTTATGTTGCATCGTTACTACGATATGGTTTACTATTGTGGGGCAATTCAAGTTTAATCCATGAAGTATTTCTGTGCCAAAAAAAATGTTTACGAGCAATTTGCAACTCTGAACCTTTAGACTCCTGCAAGCCGCTATTCAAAAAAACTAAAATACTTACTGTGAGCTCTCTTTATATTCTAGAAATTGGACTGTTTGTCAGGAAACACCCGCAGATATTTAAAAAAATCAGCGAAAGCAGTCTCTTCAGTCAAAGGGATCCGACAAAGATAGTTGTACCAAAATGCAGGACTGCCCTTTATCACAAAAATAGTATGTTCATGTGTGTTAAAGTTTACAACAAACTGCCCCAAAAGCTAAGAGAACTGCCCTTAAAATTATTTAAAGCACGCCTAAAAAAATGGCTAACTGAAAAATGTTTCTACACTATCAAAGAATATTTAGAGTCTAGAATTGTATAAATAGTTAGGAATCTATTAGTAATATTTATTTAGTTATTGTTTCCTTTAGTCTTCCCTTTTTTATTTTTGTTAGAATTATATAAAGATAACAAATTTAATGATATAATAAATTTTAGTCATAAGTTAAGTGACTTCTATACTAGTTAATCTAAATGTAATATCTAATTAGGAATATTTAATGTATATTCCCTTTAACAATTATTAAATATTTGCATGCTATCTATATATGGCGAAATGTGTCTCGCACTTTAGACATTAAAAACCACCTATTATAAAAACCACATTTTTTGCAAATAAAGATTTATTATTATTATTATTATTATAATTTCTTGTTATACGTGAACCTCTTTTGAGGGAAATATTTCGCTAATAATATCATTGTTTTGATAAATGATAAGCGCGATTGTAAACTAAATCAAATTACTTTTGGTCTTATATTAATTAGTCAAAAATTAATTTAGGTTAAAATAAACTTATATTAAAATAGCTGCACGAGAAATAACAGCGAAAAAAACAAAAAATATTTATAAGATAAAGTGTTCAAGAGTCTCTTGTACTGAAATATACCCATCTACTCGTCTACTTAGCTCTGGTATCAAGTCATTTACTAATTTGTTGGTCCCAAGATTTATACCAAACACTTCAAGCAAATATAACTTGCTATCAGTTATGGTCTCTCATTACAATCGACACGCGACTACTGCTTAGAGAGATCGGTTATCACTCCCGACATTTGTCACGCGCTGTCACAGCACGAGGGTACCACTGCGCAGGGGCCAGGGGTCACCCTCGCTGTAACGAGTTCTTAATAGTTTATGATTATTAAGATTTTAGATACGGTTGTGGGTGTTGTAGAACAGAACCAACATATTTATTGTAATAGATCTAGTCATTTGAATTATGTAAAAAATTTATGTTACGTAAAGACAGCTCTTATTTTTCATGATTCCATGGCCTGTGCAAATGTGATAATCATATTTTTGGATAGCCACACACAAATTTTTGTATCTTATTTTTGCAATAAAATATTTTTAGGATTATCACTATTATTTTTGGTGTGACACTGGAATATTCGAAGACTTTAAAGGATTGAGTAAGAACTGGTATGAATATTTGTGTGGTTAAATTTTTTGTTGGTCTGATTTTTTTCATGTTTGATATATATTTTAATGGTGTAGGTAGTAGATTTATCTATTGAGTTTAAATGCCACTGTGTAAAGTGTCCCAGAGTGCCTCAATGCTCTGTCTCGGTCGTGTTATTAGACTAGATACTACGGTGCGTCCGGCGCCGGCCAATGGACGCGCATATTAATATGGAGTTTGAACCTACAATAGTCAGTGCAATAGTAAACGGCATGGCAGCATATTGTAAGAGATAGCCCAAGCTATTGGTAATACTGGACCGTGTCGCCATCCGCACGCGCCTCTTTAGATCGTTCGAGACTTTCAGCTTATAAAACCGAGATCGCATTGCTCAATAGCCGGTCAAGTGTACAGGGCTTCACTGAATCTCAGTTCTAGAATGTGAGGCCTCAAGTAACTCGATAACAAGACCCAATGACGTCAATAACTCAATGATGGTTCGAGTTTATGGCTTTTGGACCGTCTTAGGTAAATACCTATGGGAGTTTTCATCCGAAAACACTCCAAAAATAAGAAGGACTAAAGCTGGCTTTAGCTTACACTGTCTTACGGATCATGATCGTATTATTATCTCCTATAATAGGTATATAAATTTCATAACATAAAAATACAAGAATAAATTCGTGAAAATTCCCAATAGTAATCAGATATTCTGTTCTGCAAATGGTATGATCGATATTTTCCATTACAACGCGCTCTCAATCCCGGTCCCGTATTCCGCTGAATATAAATAATAAATAAACATTTCGATGTATTCGTATTTGTTGCTAGAGATGTAGAAAGTATTACTTTCTTGGTAACAAATTGTAGGTAGGTACTTTTGTAAAGTAATTGGTCTGGCTTTGGTGGGATATTACGTAGGTATTCCTTTGGTTGAAATAAAAACGATTTGTAAATAGAAATACTAAGAAAACGAAGGTATATTTCAAACCAGTAAACCATTTCTAAGTTGGCGGTTAAATGGTTGCCGCAGTACATTACTTTTCTATCGACTTTGCACGATTGCAAAGGTCTCTGTTGCTTTATTTTATTTCGAATGTTTATCGAAAGCCGTTTAGCTATTTAATAAGCCTATTAGTTTTCAATCCTTACTACTAAACCAGATATTATGAGTTCAATTCTCACACAGGACAAATAGGTAATTACTGTGTGGTGAGCACATAAAAACACAATAATAGGTCTTAGAAATGTGTAAGTATGATTATCAATCTCTTTAGCATACCACTGCCTAGATTGAGATCACACGACCTTTAAGTGACATATGTTAAAATATAAACGTAAAGTTAAATTTAAGATATTCTGAACCTATTTCTATGTATAAGCTATTGAAACAGACAAAACTACTAATACTCGTAAATATTTTATATATCTACTAGATGACCCAGCGAACTTCGTACCGCCCAACTTTAAAATTCCATAACTTGATCGCAGCGCCACCTACCGGGTCCAATTGCGAATCTAAACCATTCCCTGATCCCCTTGAACACACACAAAAAATTTCATCAAAATCGGTCCAGTCGTTTGAGAGAAGTTCAGTGACATACACACTCACAGAAGAATTATATATATAAAGAATAGAAATATAACATTATTCAAACACGTCGAGAAGCAATACATTAATATTCACCATAGCTTAGTTCTTTCTTGTTTGACTTGACTTGTCTAGTAAAATAAAAGGGACTTGGTACTTATCGTGTCTTTTCACCTGTCTTGGCACAAATACTTCTTTCTAGACATTTTATTTTGTTTTTGCTTTATATAAAAAGTAAACATATTTATTTCCAAACATATTTTGTTATCTATATTATTTGGTACATGTTTTTTCTTCTAACAGATTATTTTGTATGGAAAAAAGAACATACACTAGTAACAGGTTAGCGTTTTTTTATTTTTATTATCTACAGTAGTAAATTCGTCATGCAATTCCTACCATTAAAACTGATGTCATAATCTAATCATATTTATATTACGTAGAACGTCTCTGATAAAAATCTATGATAATCCTATGTTGTTACTGAGCTTTGAGTAAAACGCTACAGGATAGCACGGACAGCGTTTAAATGGAACTGGATACATTGTCTCGGGTGCTCTAAAACCAATTTATATCTAATGGTGTCTCTGTTCCGTTGTATTGTGTTGTCTGTACTTTTGTGATCCCTGGAGCATGACTATATTATCATTCTTATGCATTTATTCGCCGAAAAAGCTGCATAAAAGAGAGATTATGTTGTTTGCTTTAGCAGCTTCATAACAGAGACAAGCTTGAATTTCAAAGGAGTCTGAATTTTTATATATTTTTATTTATTTATATAAGTACTACCATATCATACATATTATACTTACACTAATTATACTAACATGACGGTTGTTCCTGATATGCATGACAATAATCAACTTTTACATATTCACTACTAATATTAAACCTAACTAACCTAACTTTAAACTAAACCTTTATATTTATATTGCTATCCTATTCACTTTCTTATAATACCTTTATATTTAGTTCAAATTTGTTTATCCATGTAATATTTCGTAATTTCTGTTTTAAATACATCAAACGACTGGCAAAAGATGACAATGCCTGGATCATGAGTTTGGATATTGTTTTATTAAATAAGAACTCTGTATAAGGGTGACTGAAGACCTAAATTAGTTCTTGAAAATTGTGTATAGAATATTTTAACTATTATATATATATATATATGTGTGTCCGGGATAACAGTAGGGTATATTTAAAGATCTATTATTAAAACAATCGAATTTTTAGCGAGTTTCTAGCGAGTACAATGATACATCAACACAATATTAGCATAGAACATGGGATTCGACTTGTGCCCGCGGCTTTATATCAAATATTCATAAACCGAGGGTAAACAGGGAGGGTTGACGTGTTCTGCTCCCCTTGACGTCTCTGTAGTGAGTTTTGGTGAATATTGTATGTCCTGACGTGGGTATGACTTGGGTCGTGAGATATTTTTAATGAGCATTTTTACGTAACATGTAACTTCTGATATCGATTGACAGTACTAGGTATTCTTTAAAGATTCAATATTGTTGGTAAGAAAAAAAAGTATAGGTATTCGTGGGGAAATATAAAAATAAATGGGGAAATGTAAGAAATTTATTGGATGACAATTGGCCTAGAGAATTTATTAGACCAACTCTGTGTCTTAAAAGTTTGAATTTAACATCTATACCACCTAAGTCCCCGTTGCCATAATAGGCCTTCCTGAAATTTCTTTAAAAGCCTCTTAAAACATTTAAATTTGGACTTTTCGTCCAGATCAATCAGTTACTCAATACACTAATCCTCGACTCAATTTACTTCAAAGGGTAATAGAAAACTAATAGAAGCTAAAGAATGGGACCAACTTCAATAGGTATACAACTAAAGAAAAATCTAGTACCCACTTGCGTTCTACGAAATTACATTTCCATTGAAAATGAACTTATATTCACGGTTGGCATTGAAATGAAAAAAAAAACCTTCACGAACTTAAACCTGCAACACAAGTAATTAACCTGGATTTACATCTATATGTAAGTTAAAATGAGAATCGATTTTATTGTACTCGAATCAAAAATTAAAGTGTATGAGTATGCAAATCCATTCTTGGCGTATAGGATTTTAAATATATTGCCATAAATCTCTACAATTCAATACTCTTCACATTTTAACAGACCAAGAATCTGTGACGCGATAAAAATTCAAATATACAACGCGACTCAATCCAATTTATTTTCACACCGATATGTATTAAATGTCAGTGTACATTGCTTTTTCTCTTAGAGATAAGAACTTGAAGTGAAAACCTGGCTCGTCAATGTATGTAAGCAAATCAGATTTATGTAATACATTTTATAGACATGGTACGTCAATGTGCGTACATGAAACCCGATTCCCAAAATTGACTTACAAGATGAAACGGTTTTGATTTTGAAGATGCTTTTTATACGTTATATTATTATTGGATATAATATGCAAATGACGTAAGTAAATACCTGATTCCATGTTAATGTGGGAAGGCAATTGTGATACAAAAATTCACTTAAGAAAGTAGTTACAAAGAAGATATTTATAAACATTACAGTTGAACAGACCATCTTTGAACAGGGCCTCAGAATATGGATTTGTATGTATGTATAATTATATTATATGTATATCTATTTATAAGAAATACATCGCAGATTGTGTTACTACGTGCAAAACTTGTGACCTGCTGTACCAATTTGTGTTCTTTTTGTTACTGGTTTGTGGTATGGTACTTACAGAGAGAAAAAACGTCGAAAAAAATAGTAAAAACAACACCTTTTCCTTCCAATACAAACCACAGAGTAAATTAAAAATTCGTCTGATTTTAACGGGGCTTTCACTGTCAAAAAGTTGATGACATAATGAATAACTTTAGCTACTTCTACTAAGACAAGTAAAACGAGCCCAAACCCGAAGAGGTTGTGTCGTTTTATTGTGGAGCTCTTGGCTGCTCAAACCTTCTACTAGTCTTAAGTTTTTAGTTCGTGTTTTTAGCAAATTATAACAAAATATTGTCTCGAAAATGGTATTTTCTTTTGTATGTCGGTTATTGCGGTAAAAAGTAGCCTATATTCTTTCTCGGACTTTAGACTATCTGGGAACAAAATTTCTTTTACGACGGTGTTTTGGTTTTTGAGTTTATCGCGAACAGACAGACAGGGAAAAGAATACCAGAATTTACTATTCTATATTCATACGCTCGTTGTTATTTAAACTCCCTGAATTAAATTTTAAAAATCCCTAAAACAAAATTAAATTGCCAAATATTTAATTTATTAAGTATTATTCCAGTATGTGTAATTATATTATAACTGCTATGAAAATTTGCTCCAATTTACTTAATTATTTAAATTTGAATATTGGTGCTTCTGACTTTAATAATAATTTGTTACAGTCGCTAATTGAACCAGTGTAATTGGTATATTCACATCAATACAAAAAGATTTTCATAATATTAATTATAAATATAATTGTATAGAAAAAAAAATGTGTAAATAGTTTAAAAACTTTAAATTGACATTAAAACATAATCAATGGAGATCTACTAATTAAAAAGTCCAACTTTTCCACTTTACACAAAACAAAACAACTTCCCTCTGAATGTTAATCCTGAAATTCTATTAATAAGGGTGAAATTACAAGCAAAGTCTAGTTTTAACTTGAAACTGCGTGTGTCGATTGTATGTAAAACAAACCAACTTATCAATGAAGAAACACCGTACCTTTTTTAGTTTGTAAAATTCTGCTCGTCATGAAAATTAAGCACCATTTTCTACTTCAAAGACTTATTTTCTAGTCGTCATCCCTTGCTACAAAGCACCCTAACGCGGCACCGAACCTGCAACACCAAGTCGCAGTAATTGATACAATTAGTGCCTGGGGGTGCGATGAAATTGGGAAACGAGGGGTGGTTTTGTGGCGGTGGCCGCAAATATTGCTGTTTTGGTTTTAGGAGTTTGGTTAGTTTTAGTTATTTTGCCTGCATTTTGGTCTAATGGTTAGATTCTTCTTCGAGAGGTCTCAGGTTTTTTGTTGAGTTTTTCTTACAAGAAATTCTCAGCTCATAGTATGCAAAATGGCGGTGTTTTATGTCTGTACCTCGTTAGCACGTTAAGCCGTCCCGGATATAATGTTGTATCAGCCGGCCGCTAAAAATCTTATTTTCAAGTTAAACCGGTTGAACTAGAACCTTTATTGCCATAAACACCGTTATTTTTTAAACCAAGACATCATTAGAAATTTTATATACCCATATTCATTGTTCTTTTTATTTTTGTAACGAATGATTTATGTTTTACTATTAAAGCGACGATTTTCGAGTGCCCCGCCAAAATTTGAGGGCGAAGGGTTAGGCCAACGGCAATCTTCCTCTTTAAAATGTTACGAAAAATAAGCCAAACATCTGTTGTCTATGAAACCTTGAAAACACTTCTTAAGGACCGGTCCCATTTATACCGAAGTCCTTTAAAATGCCTAACTAAAGTAATTATTTTACAAACATCTAAAATTAACAACCAACTAAAATAATTAGTCATTAAAGTTTAATCAAAATCATTTCAAAGTCTTAATTATTGAAGGTTTATCGTTTGATGGTGAGGAGCGGGAGCGGTGATTGCGACCTGCGATTTAATTGGATTGCTACCCTATTAACATTGGTTAAACTTTAATTAATTTTGGTTCTTACAAAGACATAATTTGGTAGTAATTAAATATTAGTTCCTTGATTCAAAATATTTAAATATTAGGAGTTAAAGAATGAAAATGCCGATATGTACTGAAAATTTTAAATTCTACAAATCAAAATTTCCATCATGCAAGCTTTAAACGCAACATTTTCAACTGTTTCTGCAGCGTTAGCTCTGCGTCGGAACTCGTATTCAAAAAATCACTCGAATTTTCCAAGTACCCATCTTTCTTGTCTAAGCTGAATAAAAAAAAAACAACTGAAAGTCGATATGTACTCGAATGTTGCACATTTTTTAAAAGAAGAACCTCAAAGGTACAATTAAAAAAAAAGTTTTACTTAAAAATCTCAAACCATGAAGATTCTATGTCAATTCGAAGTACATCTTACAATAAAACGGTAATTTCATATTTTAACCCCTATTATTTTTTAAATAAATATTTCGGATACCTTAAGCACAATGCCATCTAGTCCCAAAGTGATGTAAATCAATAAAAATACTATTTTTTTGTAAATACTTACATATTATACATAGAAAACACCCAAACTCCGAAACAAATATTTGTGGACCTTACAAACATTTGGTCCGATCCGGGAATCGAACCCGAGACCTCAAGCACAGCAGTCGCATACGCTACCACTGCGCCATCGAGGCAGTTTTATATTTGAATTAGGATGTTAATGCAATTTACAATGCTATGATATATTATTACCTGTTCCTATTCTGATTACTGCTGTGATCAATGAACAGATTATTTTGTATAGTTCTCCTACCTTAATACTTTACCATCAAACCTTTTGTAGTATTAAAATTATGCCTACTTCGAACGTCCCGTTTGAGATTGCAACTCCCAAAATAATTTGTACTTAAATATCATTATAAATATTCTTTTTATTTGATTAGTAAGGGCCACAGCACACTAGCTACTTTTAGCATCGGCGATCGGCAACTAGTCGCTTTATAGAAGCTAAATACGGCGACCGAACGCTCTACGCCGCACACTTAAAAACGCCAAACGCGGAGATTGAGTCGCTTTTTAGAAGCGCGACACAGCAGCTGAACGCTACTCTCCGCACACATTCGGATGCCGGTAGCATCAATTTGGCATCTGAGCAGTCGCTAAAACGCGCGTTTTCTATACCGCGATCGAACGCAGGAAGTCGCTAAAACGCGATGCAGCATCGATGCAGTCGCCAAATCGCCGATCGCCGATGCTAAAAGTAGCTAGTGTGCGGTGGTCCTAAGTGCACATTTTACTAATTAAGCTTACTCTATACTCTCTGCACACTAAAATAATAAAGCAAAATTAAAAATGTATTAACAATTAAACCACCGGTAAACAGAACCATGACCTTTTACATTTGTTCTCTTTCTCTATCGGATAAAGCTACACGTGATCACTATCACAACACGGCTGCTCCTTTATTTGTATTACGTCACACTCCCCCAATTTACCTTATAACGTCCTTACCCAAATATTTGCTTATCGTTAATACAACTTTCATTACAATTATAAACCTTATCCTTAAAAAATAAAGGCCATATTTCTTTAGTTAATTTCGAAGCTTGGGCCAAATATTTGCGAGGCACCCTCGCCAATGTCTTATTATTGTAGATAATAATGCCATTGTTTTTTGCTTGTTCTGTTGTTTGTGGAGTGTTTGCTAAGTTATTGGGGGTCCGTATCTTGAATAATAAAACGGGGGCTTAGGGCACATGAGATAAGTGGCTTTGGAAAATAATTTGAATAGGATCTAGATCTGCGCATGCTACAACGTTATGGGATGCTATAGAGGGGAGATTGTGGTTCTCAGTCACGAAAGGGTTTATTTATAAGCCATAGATGGCCCAGAATCTACCTCGTCGGTCTAGTGGTTAGCGTATGCGACTGCTAATAAAGAGGTCTCGGGTTCAAATCCCGGGTCGGGCCAAAAAGTGTTCTTGGGTTTTTCTTAGGAAATTCCTAATAGCAGCCCGGAGTTTAAAAGTTTGGCGGTGATTCACGCCCGTGCCTCGGAGAGCATGTAAAGCCGTCGGTCCCGGTTGTCATGAACATGAATGGCAATCGTTATTGGGAAGTCAGTGCCTTCAAATATACTGACAACTAGTTCAATCTTCGAATTTCAGTTCTCCCTTAGGGTTACGGAGGTCCGATGCCAGTCGCTCCGAGGAAAAACTGATATTCAGGTAAATCTGGTAACTAGTAGCCAACCCCAAATAATATTGGGAATAAAGGCTCGGAAGATGAGATGGCCCAGAGTCCATTGAGATAACAGAGGTTCCCTTTCTAAGTTACCAAAGGTAGTGGTTCCTTGGTTACGCCGAGAATGAATACACGGTTGGCCTAGCGGTTTAAGCGGTCACTTTCTACTGCGCCAAGTGTCGTGTGTTCAAATCCCACGTGGACAACACTTTGTGTGATTCATAAATTGTTGTTCTGGGTCTGGGTGTTCTTTGTGTCCGTTTCATGTATGTTTGTAAAGTCCCCAGCGACACAGGATTTATATTCCTAATGCGTGAGTTGTCTTTTAAAAGAGAGAGAGAGAGAAGAGAGATAATGCTTGTGGTTTTCAGTCCTAAACAATTGAAAGGAAATATCAGAGGTGATTACAATGAGAAAAAAAACCTGTAGGTAGTTTCATAAAAATATATCATTTGTAAAAAAAAAACCTTCGAAACTTACTTTTCGTGTATCACGAGAAAAGAATTTAGTAAATATGCATATCTTCATTCTCATCATTTTTGCCCCCAGGGAGATAGCAAAAATGACTAAAATTTTGTTTAGATAGCAATTTAGATCGCAATTTATGCTTTCCAGCAAAGATATGTAGTATGAAAGTTCCTCGAAAGTCAACCGCTCGAATGTTCGAATACTTTTAGGTTATCACCAGTACACCTAGCTTGACATTTTTGTATATATTTTTTAAATAGTTTTTTAAAAAGTTGTAAAACAGGAAATCATGTCGAATCATATTTCGGAGAAGGAAAATCTCTCTTAGACTTGGTTATCGTTTCTTACTTACAAGTTTTAACGCTACGTACATTATTTTCTAAAGTTAGAAGTTTCGATAGTAAACTTGCAGACTAGCTTGTAATATTGGAATAAATATTATTAAAAGAGGTGAATCTAAAACAAGTTACTATTTTTTTAACTATCTAGTCAAAAATACAGATATTGAGTCATTTACATACATATGTTATTTCTTTTTCTAGGTTAAGTTTAAAATCTTATCAGAACATATTCTTGCTATCATAGTGATACCTGAAAATTCATTGAAACATCGAATATAATGAAGGTTGTATGATGAACTTACCTGTATCTCTGAGTTGCAGTGAGCCAACCTTGTTAGAAAGGTAGCCCCTGATGGAGCTCGCGACGCGAGAGGGCGAGGCGGCGGCGGCGCCCCCGCGAAGCGCGCCCCCCAGCCGCCCTAACAGCGCTGCCCCCTCCGCCTCCACGGTCGACACTTCCACCACCCCGCGTAACAATAACCCCAAACCTACTGATTCTATAATCGCTCTAACCCCTACTTCCAAAATTATTAATATTTAATTTGATAAATGTTGTATAAAGTGCGATCGCGTATAGTTAGTATATTATAAGTTAAGTCAGTGCGTTGATTGATATGTATTGATATGGGCTAGTTCGCCATGGTGTGCCTCGTGCCTGTAACAATAATAATAACTCATTACTATATATAACTATATATATTTTAGTATTTCTGTAATGTGACGTCTTAAAACGACCACAAATCAAATCAAATCAAACCATTTTTATTTCAAATAAACCAATACAACGGCATTTTTGAAAAAGTCAAGTAGTCAGTGAGTAGTCAGTCGTGAAGCTAATTGTCTGTTCCAATTCGTAGATCCTATGGAGAAGAACTGACAAGATACTCCATGGACACTCTTTTCCAACATAGTTTTTAAAATTTTTGGTTACATTGTTTTAGGCATTTAATTAAGAAAACAGTTAAATATGAGGACAATGTAACGATGCTGATATTTACACTGGTAGTGTCCAAAAATAATTAAACAAGACTACGTACGTAGAAAGCAATCTCTAAAATCCATTTTATAGTTAATTCAATATTTTCATTGTTCGCCCTCAACGTTGAACCTTATCAGTCCAGAGAAGTAATTGTTCAAGTTTTCAAGACTCATTCTTTAACATATTGGTGTAACACATATTGAATGTTACTTAGAGTAAAGATTTCGTCCTGTACAATCCCCCATATATATTATATCGTTAGTACAGGCATCCCCGGGGACCCTAATTCATTTCAGTTTTTCTAACACTACAAGATATTTACTTAGATTCAAAGGTACTTTCAAGGCTCTAAGAAACACTCATCACTTGTTTAAAATTTTTAGTATTTTTGCCTGTTTGCCTGTAAGAGATTGCCTTCGGGCGATAAGGCCCCCACTTGTACCACCTCGTTTAAGCTACCACTTTATGTTTCTATTCTGGTGTACAATAAAGAGATATATTATTATTATTATTATTGTATCTTAAATGTCTACCTTTTTTTATATATCTGATTTAATTGTATGTGATTTAATATCTTTTTTTGTATTCAGTACGCTAAATTTAAAGGTACGTCTCTGGTTACTGTTGTAAGTTTTAATTATTCAACCGACGGTGTCAGTGTCGTGATATTTTGCATACACGTTGTCGGGGGTACAATCAAGATTAGACTACTTTATAGAGGGTTTTAGAGGGAGAACCGTTCCCTCTATCTGAATTTAATAAGAAAATCTAAGTAAATTCAAGTTAAACAACGCAACATTTTGAACAAAATTTCAGGAATTTGGATGGAAAGAGTCACTGAATTTCATTCGTTTACATTTTGATAATTTATAAATTCCTTTTTTTATTTGTTCTTCAACTTTTTCTCGCTTCTATTTGGCTATGATTCGTCAAACTGAAAAAATAAACTTACAAACAAAACAGATGTTTAGAATTTAATTCACAAATGACGATTCTGTAAATAAATAAAAAATACAACTAAATTGAATACCTCATCTTTTCTGAAAGTCGGATAAAAATCAACAGTCGGTACCAATAAAATAAACATTTCTTTTTTTTAATTTATCTACATAAATGGTGTTTGGTTTATGTGCAAAACCAAGATACCGCATTTTTGCTATTTTTTTTGTATTTTGTAACAAATTTGTTTCTTTTTCTTTTTTGTATCATTTGTCTATATACTATATACTATAAAGACAATAAATGAATAAATAAAAATAGATACCGCATTCAAAATATGGGACACTATTTTAGGTCATAAAAGCATTGGTAATTTCTTGTTTGTAAATATCTCGACAGACTTATCCCTAAGTACCTACCCCTCAGAGGTCATATGGCAAAAAATCACATTCCCTCATCTTAAGTCGAGAGCTTCCGCGGATGTGTACCGGAAGCTGCCACTAGAGTAGCTACCGGCCGCCATTTTGTGGCCGGAAACAGACGCGGTTTACGACTTCCGCTCTCTTTGTGAGATGAAAATGTAACTTTTGTGAATTATGTATTTTTCTATTGTCAAGTAAATTTAGTGTTCAAGGTTTTTTTGAGCAGTGATTTAAGACCGCTATCTTCCCTTTCGAAGGAAATTAATAAATTAATAATTACTATTTCTTTATTTATTAGTACTGGACTTTTGTTGGTGGGCAAATCTACTACTTAAGGCTATCACATAATGCCTGCATGACTTGACTGACCCCGTAGTGGTTAAAACAGTCGCCACGCAGTTTCCTACCGCGCTGAGTATTGTGGGTTCAAACCACACAATAGACGATACTCTATGTGATCCGCATCCGTGAATCCGTATTGAGTCTAGGTGTTTTGTTTGTTCGTTTCTTATATGTTTTTAAAGTCTTCTGTAGCCCAGGATTTATTCCTAAAGCGAGAGTTGTTTAGTTAAATTTAGAGAAGATCTTTTGCAAGATCTCTACTTTATTATTATAACTTATACCAGCTAGGAGACATTCTAATAGGTCACTAATTTAGCTTATATTAACTTCAGACCATTATGTTTCATCTCGTAGCACACTTATAATCTACGACGTAGCTAAACTCTACGAAATGTAGAAATTAAATAAATATTATAATAATTCTTGCGATACAATTGTTATACAAGTGAATTTATTATTTTTTAAATACGTGATTAACTTTTATTACTAATAGAAAGTGGTAGCGAGGGGTAAAAAGCTACAGATTCGTAATTCGACCTTCTCTGCCGTTTTGAGCATTTATCTAAATTAGTAAGGTTAAAGATTAAATAAAGCATTTTGCAACCAAAAGTTGTCACTATATTACTTAGTGAAATTCTTAAAACCTCCAAGTAATTAAAACGCGTTCTAAAAAGTATTTAACGCTCGAATATTTATACAAAGAACATTAATAAACTTAAATCACTAATGATTAAATAAGAAAGAGGTTTTGAATAATATATTAAGTCGAAACCTTTAATTCAGCAAATTAGGACCCTCACACACAACGCATGTTTAATTTAAATTAAGGCATCATCACACACACATTCACGATCCGTTATTGTACGAGTAAATTAGTACTAATATAATTTATACAACGTAAAACTTTTAAACCCTTTGATTATACTATCTCAAAGTATTATTTTAAATGTTACGTCTTTAAAAAGTGATTTTCATTAAGCAAAAATATCTAAAAAGTCTAAACACAAAATAAAGGTATTTATGTATACACACATATACTCAATTACAAAATCATTCTTTAAATGTACTAAAACAATTTATATTAAATATTTATACCTACATTTTATAATATTGATTAAAAAAAAGTGGAACACAATTTTGTTTTGCATATTTTATTGACAAAAGCTCTTATGTATAAAATATGCACACACTTTTAAGAGTTGTATTCTTAGTGTTAATGAAGATTATTATCAGCAGTCTATAGAAGTAATATTAGGATAAAGAAGCGCAAAAAATTCCTAGTAGTGAAATGTGCTCGATACTACCCTAAATACTTACACATTCTAATAGGCCTATTGCTAGAGTACAGCCTAGGACTAAAGCCTGAAAAAAGTCACTAATTATATTTACAGAGACCTAAATAAACATTCTACGTCACTCATACATCTCACACACACATACACAAGCGCACACACAAAGTCACAAGCTACTGTTATGTAATCTGTAAGTTACATAATACACACACTGTTAATTTTACAGATAAATCACCTAATAACACATAAAATCCGCATAAACGCACACAAAATCACTATTTTCTAAAAACATAAAACACATATAAAAACCTTATTTCAAAATCAAAAAAGTCTACACTTCTATGATTTTAAAAACAAATTCAAACTGGCTAAATTTCAAATCCACACATTTGAGCACTAAATTAAAAAATAAATCTCACTACAACGAATTCAAAATGGCGATATGTATAAATTCTAAATATGAAAAATATATTGACCTTTGATAGTGTTGGCGGGTACTTCGCACACCTGGGAACACCTCGCCCGGACTGCCGAGCTGTGCCAGTGAGCTGAAAAGGCTTTCGAGGCATGCGCAAACCCCCTAGCTCCTATTGGCTGGGGTGCTTTTGTGACGTCACTTTGAGTTAACCAATGGCGGGGGTCTGAAAATTTCACGTAGGTATAGATCGGTCGATGACTAAAAATAGGCCTTAAGGGTCGATTGGGCGAGCTCGACTCGTATCAAACATTCATCTGATAATTCGAGACGGTTCCTTCGTGTACGAATGGCTTTATGTAAATCTTAACCAATTATTTTTAACTATCTTTACGAGACGTATTTAGATCATTTGTGCTTTCTCGTCTAATAGACTTTGTACTGAAACAAGTATTGCAAATCAAATACTTAAATAAATAAATAAATATTTCGGACATCTTACACACAAGGTCATCTAGTCCCAAACTAAGCAGAGCTTGTATTATGGGTACCTAAACAACTGATATAAATACATAAACAGACTTTTATTGGTAAATACATACATATTATACATAGAAAACACCCAGACTCCGAAACAAATATTTGTGGATTACACAAAAATTTGATCCGACCCGGGAATCGAACCCGATCAATAGCTTGATCTTAGCCCGAAATCTTGATCAATAGCCGCATACGCTAACCACTAGACCAACAAGGCAGTTACTTGAAAAAGTATTATAAACTTTTCATAAATTAGCTAAGAGTTAGCGAGATTTGACTAAATTGATATAAAAATATTTACGTTACCTACAACAAAAACAATATTCAAACATTTATGTATATTTGTCTTTTTTTTTTGTTCCGGCTACTGATCGTTGACAAGACTTTTACACGTAGGTAGCTGACGTCACTACATAGCTCATTTACCACAATAACCATTATTAAAAACCAGCGTAAATTTTGTATGGTGGATGAAAAGTTATGAAAACTTTTAAATAGCTGTGAATTCATACAACTTTTTTACATCTAAATGAAAAAGTGTAGAGCATTATCCAACGGGAATTATTCCGTGCAATGTATATTCATTGTCGCGTAAAATTGCGCTACAAGGGGTGTAATCATTGCAATGCAATTTAACGCTGCTTATTTATGTTAGCTGGAAAGTTCTGATAATTATCTACTCTTAAATAATAGTGCTATACTCACGATTACGACGTATAAAAATTGTTGTTAAAGTATCCTACTAATATTATAAACGCAAAAGTTTGTGAGTACGTATGTATTTATGTTTGCTAACTTACAATTCAAATTAATAATGGTCGAATTTCTATCACTTGGCGACTACTAATAAAGATTTATTATGTAAATAAAGAAAGAAAAATTATAAATTGAGAATTATAAAGTACTAGCTTTTACCCACGTCTCCGCCCGCGTGTATGATGGTCATCAGGTTTTAAACTAGCCTATGCCATTCCTCAATAAACGAAGTATCACCATGCCAAATTTTAGCGAAATATATAGTGGTTTAGTCGTGAAAACGTCACATACAGACAGACGAACTGAGTTACTTCCCAATTTGTACTAGAAGAAATCCAAAAAATATAAAATTCATAAAGATAAATCTTTGAAATTCATAAAGAATGGTTGATTAAAATCAACCATTCTTGAGTTATAACTAATTGTTATTTTATATACATCTTACAGTTACTTTAGATGTGAATTTACCATTAATATTTAAAAATAATATTAAAAATTAAATAAACAAGAGAAATAAATAAAAATCAGGTCAGGTCGACTCAGCGTTACGTGATTGTATGAGATTGAAGAAAGTTTAACTTAATTAATGGCCAGTTGCCAAGGCTCCTTGAGAATTTCTAGACGGGATAGCGGAAAAAGGTAAATTGGGATGAGGAACTCGTAAACAAGACGTGCTAAGATGTACCTCTCGTATTCATAAGTGGTTATCATTAGAATATAAATAAGAATTTTCAAGAAAGCAAAAATAAATTCACACACACACACTCGCACACACACACACACACTATCACGGAAATTCTTATAACATATCATACTACAAACCGTCACCCATCTAGGTACTGACCGGGCCGTCTCTGCTCACCCCCGAGTGATTTTTTTCCAATCAACTAAAGTCACTTGGCTATGAGTGCGTCCTTAGCTATTACATAAGGAATAACTTGGCAACTTTTTAGATTAGCTTTGCTCCGCGGTGTTACTCGGGATTTAAAACAATAACCCGCGGTAACACCGCGTGACTAAGCTGTTTTTAATAAATAGCATCTTATAAATAAGTAATATCATTTGAATCTTCTAAGAACAAGTAAAATTAGAACTTTAAAACCCCCGGCTGATGGACCGATTTCCATCAAACATAGCTAAGAACTAATTCACCTTTCAAACAATAAAAAACAAAAACGGTTCATCTGTTCGGGAGCTACGTTGCCACAGACAGACACACACACACAGACACGTCCAACTTATAACACCCCGTCGTTTTTGCGTCGGGGGGTAAAAACTCAAGATTACTACAAAAATTCAAGTAATCTTTTTACACCCAAGTTTTGAAGTTATTTGCGTACCTTTAATTAGGTTATATTTCAGAGGTTTATCTAACATAACAAGGTAGATTTAGATTATGACCCAGACACTGGTATTTATACAGAATGTTTCAAAAAGGTTTAACAAAATCTTTGGGCTAATACAAGTGTGGAAGTAGATAGAAAGTGAAAACACATTTTGTGATTTAATAAATATTATATAATAAGAACCTTAACCCAATTACGTAAAAACTTTTCATAAAAATTTATAATATACCCTACAACCTTTCACCCGCGACTTTGCCTATGTCCTTTCTCAGGCTCTAGATTATCTGCGTAACAAATTTCATTAAAATCTGTTCTGTAGTTTTCTTGTGAGAGCGCAACAGACATATAGACGCCCAGAGTTATTCGTATTTATAATATTAGTAAGGATATCAACCGGGCCATTATTATGAATCTAATAAGATACCTCATTTATAAAATTGGTGCTTCGTTGGATCATACAAACATAACATTTAGCTTTTGCCGAAGTCGGTTAAAATAATTTGATCCATCCACCCCTATTACTATAAAGTACTTTTTCCAGACTATTCATTTTTCTATCGGTAAGGTTCTGTTATAAGGCCATCAGAAGTATAAATGATCATATAAATTGTAGAACAAAATGATTCGATCTCATCATTTGTGGGAGTGATAAATGAGTATAGCGAGTACGCAGGCGCGATGACATCGACCGACCGTGTTTATAGTACCAGATATTGTGCATCTGTGATGACTACTTGTCACCACAAAAGCTGCTACTCCTATAACTGAGGGATCTAATTCCAAACGTCTAGGTTTAGGATTAAGATCATTAAAGAAAATAAATTCACTTACATGTGAAAAAAACACATCACAAAACACAAAAGAACGCACAGAAACCATTATTAAACACAATTGTACATTTACATTATCAAACTATTACTATACTAACAAACTATTAGAAAAAACACAGGAGGGTATGAAGAAAACTTTATTCTAGTTACACCGGCCGGTAGCAAAGGACGGGCCGATGCATAGTTCAAGTAGGTATGTATGACTGTTGTTACTAGATGTTGCAAAGATAATCGTTCACTTTATTATAGATGTTGATATATATTTTATTATTATTGTTTTTGAAGTTCTTTTTAACTGACTTCAAAAAAAGAGGAGGTTCTCAATTCGGCTGTATTTTTAGGGTTCCGTAGACAAATGGCAAGAAACGGAACCCTTATAGATTCGTCATGTCTGTCTGTCTGTCTGTCCGTCCGTATGACACAGATACTTTTTTCCGAAACTATAAGAACTGTACTGTTGAAACTTGGTAAGCAAGTGTATTCTGTGAACCGCATTAAGATTTTCCCACAAAAATGGAAAAAAAAAATACTTGGAACTGAAACTAAAAAAAATAATTTCATCAACCCCAGCTCAAGAAGGTATCTATGGATAAGTCTTTAAAAATGATATTGAGGTTTCTAATGTTATTTTTTTTCCAAACTGAATAATTGGCGCGAGACACTTCCAAAATGGTAAAACGTGTGTCTCTTATTTTAGAAGTTACAGAGGGGGGGGGGCTGTAACTTCTAAGATAAGAGAGTGATAAAACAAAAAAAAATATATAATGTACATTACCATGCAAAGTCGTTTTTTTAATACGTCGAAAACCGTAAACCGCAATTTACCTTTCATTCTATCAATACACTATTGTTAAAACATCGATCGAAGTTACAACGAACTACAAGAACTTTTTTATGATGTTACTTGCTTCTACGGAACCCTTCATGGGCGAGTCCGACTCGCACTTGGCCCTTTTTTTAAGTTTGTTACCTCAGAACTTTCGATTTATTTAATTATTAAATATTAATTTAATTTGAAAGCTAGTGCCTCTCATGTGGTCCAATGATATGGAAACCAGGATCTAATGATCCTATCATTAGGTCCTGGTTTCCTTATCAAGGGACCTGGAGAAATCGAGGGAACTCCTCAAAAACTCGGAGTAGTCTTTCTTTGAACTTGTTTTTTTTTTGTTAAAATTATGTTATGTACCTCTAGTAATAGCCGGCCGTTTAGTTTAATGAGAAGCTAATGAGAGGGCTATTAATTTTGTTATCTGAGGATTTTAATTAGTTGTAAGGTAACTCCTATTTTATATTTAGTGTCAAGGTTAAATGGTAATTTATTTAGGAGGTCAGACACTTTGTATTTTGTAATTACTCCCGATGTTTTATTTATGCTGGTTAACTAAAGTTCTGCTGAAGTTGAAACTGATCACATATATTACTAATTCAGTAAAACGTATTATAGATATATTAGTGACATTGATACGAGGACGTCAGTATGAGTTTAAGTTTAAACACATAAACTTGGTTCAATCAATGACAAATATTTGTTTCGGAGTTTGGTTGTTTTTCTATGTACGTATAATATGTTTGTATTTACACAAAAAAAGTATCAGTTGTCTAGTACCCATAGTACAAGGTTTGTTTGGGACTAGATGGCGTTGTGTGTAAGGTTTCCGCATATTTATTTATTAATGATCTATCAGGTGATGATTTGCTTGTCACATAATTTGGCGTTGCCATACTTCCTACATTCGCAGTGAGTGTGCTGGCCCGCACTTTTGGATTATAATTAAGCTTTCTGTCAGGTGGACTTTACACCTTGGCAGGCGATAATTAAAATCGGTTGTCTGTAAAGTCGGTTTACTGACGATAGTTGAACATGACAACGTCATAAGATTATGCCTCTTTGTCGCTTGTTCCGCGCTCTCGCTTGCACTTCAAACCTTAAATGGAACGCTTCAGAGCGAGGAAACGCCGCATGAGTAATGTTTTTTGGTGCGTGCAGCCGGCTCCATCGAATTATAAGACGTTGTCACGTCCAAAAATACATAGTTACATATTTTTTAATAGTTGACTTTTTCATGTGGAGTTGATAAAAATAACACCTGGTTGCATAAATTGACAGTAAATTGCATATGTATAGTTCATTCTGTAGCTTATGTCGGATATAAAAATAACAACATGAATATTGGAATTTATTTAAGCAATGTAGCTGTCTCACTGGCAAACAAAAAAATTGCTATTCTTGTACAAATAAGTTGTCTAGAGCATTCACGAGTACTGCATTACTATGTGGAGATTACATTATTCAAACATACTCGTAGTGTATACACGTTTATATTCGATATAATACAGTTTTGCCTGCACGTAATATCGTTTGAAACAAGATCAATACACTAAAGAAAAACAGCAATGCATTAGTTTGATCATCCTGGAAGATTAAGCTTAATAGCGACAACCACTGAGCCACTTTCTTAAAAAAAAACCAGAATAGTTTATTAAGCTAAGTGCTAGTCGAATTCGTGCAGGAACGGTTTTATACTTCTTAATTAAAATCGGCAAAGTGCGTGTCAGGCCACGCATAGAAAAGCGTTCCGTAGTTACCCAAATTGGCACGTGGCTTTAGTCGTGTCCAATAGATAATTGTTAAGTTTCGTCTTTCTAGCACAAGCCGTTTGGGCGGCAGGTCAAGGACGGATAGACGGAGGGATGCACATGACGAATTTAGAAGGGTTCCGAGTCATGAAGTACGTAACTCTAAAAATGAGCACAAAAATCAACGTTAAATGTTTCTGGAAATGCGGGTTCCCTAAAATATTTAGTTTAATATGTTTTCAGTATTTGTTTTTACAGCGACCACAGAAATATATCATTTGTGAAGATTTCAATTGTAACGTGAGATTCACTTACTGACAGACAGATGGAAAGCGGACTCTCAGTAATAGGGTCCCATTTTACCCTTCGAGTACGGAATCCTAAAAATATTGTAAGTAAATAAAATTGGAATTTTTATGTTAGAGTGAGCAAATACATAATATATACATATTCCTGCCTACAATAGAAAAAAATACTTTGCATACTTAAATAAACATCAAAATTCATGAATCACTTTAATATGCGTACACAAATGCTCGTTTTTATGTTAAACATATTCCTTTCATTCATAACGGAGGAAGATAGTGTGATGTTTTTTTTTCTGAAATACATTCCTGCAAATGGCTTTTACATATTTAGTGAGAACGGAGACTTGGTTGAATGTAAAGTGGTGTACAATTGACTGGAAACATAAAAGTAAAACGAGATATGTTTATTTTGTAGCTTTTAGATCTGGCGACTTAAAATAGCCATACCACGATACCTACGAACTTAAATTTCTTCTCTGGAAGTGGAAATGAAAGACAGAATAAGTAGAAGATTTTTTCCTTGAATGACAACAAACAAATTAAATGGGAGTGTCTATATGTAATATGGAATGAACAGTTTATACTAAATCCATAGCAAAGTATATACGGTACTATTATTAAAAAGTCATTTCTTTTTTAATTTTTGTTTGTCTGTTTGTTTCGGGTCATCTCTGGAACGGCTGGACGGATTTTGACGGAGCTCTGACGGGCAGAAACTGATAACCTAAGGAATAACTAAGGCTATTTTTTAGACTAGCTTCTCTCCGCGGCGTTACATGATAACCGCGGGCAACACCGCGGTTCTAAGCTAACTTCTAGTAAGTTTTCTGGATGTACTGGTGCTCAAAACTTTGTACTTTCACGTATATTTGTATACTAATTTTTACCATGACAAGTTAAAATATGGATTTAACATTAACAGAGCCGTTAGCTAGCTGGCTATATTTTGAGTTTTTTATCTTATGGTGGGCCATTTCACTTATGAAAACTATTATTGAGCAATACCTGAGTTAATTGACTACACCTCAGACTTTTTTCTCCTCCGTATTTGTGAGGCAGTATTTAAACAGGCGTAGTGTAGAATGACCACAGGCCAGCAGGAGTGACGACTTGCGCAAGATGGCTGGCAGGAACTGGATGCGAGAAGCCCAAAATCGATCAGAGTGGTGTGCAATGGAAGAGGCCGGTATTCAGCAGTGGACTGCAATAGGCTGATGATGAGGATTTGTGAGGTCTAGCAGTTGCGTTCCCTTCTTGGGAGGCTACTCGGGTTCACGGTTCATTAGCATTCGTTCTAAGACAAAAGTTTAAACAATATGGTAATGTTCAAGAGAAAAATGTATTTAAATTTCACTAGGAATCTTCGTTTTCTGAAGAAAATGTTTTCTACGCAAAAGATTTTCGACCTTAAACGTACTGAAAATTGAGTTTAAAATTGGCATTTCTTAATATCTCAACTCCTTGAGAAAAAATAGGACAGGCTTTACGTCTTCTTGAAATAAAAATTGTAACTTATTGCGTTTAAAATAAAGTTGAAAATTTCCCCAGCAACATTTTAGCAAAAGATTATAAGGATATGTTTTTCAAAGCTGGCCTTCCATGTGCTTCAGAACGTTACAGTTTTCAGTTGAATAGAATTTTCTACGAAGTCTTTACTGAATAGTTTTCACTTAAAAGGTTTTAATATTCACAAAGCACTTGATTCATGCTTCTATAAAACTTTAAAAGTTTAGAAAATTGAACTAAATATAATCTTGAAAACTTAAAGTAACTGAACCAAGCTTTTCGATAAAATATTTGATCTAACTTTCTACATTATTATTTTTGAAAAAACTTACCTGGTGTAGAATGTTGGCTTTATAAGCAACAGTTAAGGAGAAAAAATGCGTTTATAACAATAATTGTTTGCGACTTACAGCCTCATCAGTCAGTCAGAGTGACAATTAACAAAAAAAACAATATGGCGCATCCATTACCTTTCAAAATACAAAAATATGTTATGTATAAAAGTCGATATAATTTTAACGAATAATGGCATCGGTCCCGGTTGTCATGGACATGAACTTCTATGGCAATTGTTATTAGAGACTCAGTGCCCTCAATTATACTGACAACTAGTTATACCACCGAATGTTGGTTCTCCTGTACGGTTGCGGAGGTACAATGCCAGTCGCTCCGTGGAAAAACTTATTTTCAGGTAAAACCGGTTGAATACGGTACCCCATGGACCCTAACCCTAATGTGCCTAAAATCGGTGACAGACCCTTAATATTCATTTTAACACTAATTATTCGGCAGTACATTATTACAGGTTTTACTTAAAATTATTTTGTACTTGCTTTTGCCCTTAACTCCGCCCGCATGTATCTCGATTTTGCAGTAAAAAGTAGCTTATGTGTTATTCTGATAAGCTATATTACTGTAAAGTTTCGTCCAAATACGTTCAGTAGTTTTTGCGTGAATGAGTAACAAACATACATACACACACATACAAACTTTCGTGTTTATAATATTAGTAAGGATCTGTGTCAAATCAATAGAGAATTTAAAAAGAAAACATTGACTCCAACTTTCAAATACTATGTTTTTTCAAAGCATTTTATTTCACCCTAAGGTTGCCTGGTAGGTAGTTGAGTTACGCTGATTCCAGCATGAACCGGCTGACTGAGCCGGAGCGGTACTTCTCTCTCACATAAGTCCAACCTGATATTACAGAAGCATTCAATAGGCCGTTATGGTGTGGGTCACCATACCATTGTCTGCATTCGCAATAACTATGGTAACCACTACTCTTAGTTTTTCCTCGTTCTTTCCATCAGGCCGAGTAAAGTCACTTTGACAGGCTTATATAAAACAAAAAAATGGTTTTAAAAAACTAAACAAACACGCTTTGAATCTAAAAAGTAGAATAGTACATTGTTCACCGAGGGAGGAAAGGGACCGATTACTAGCGAGGGAGCAGTTTGTGGCCCGAAGGGGCAGCCTAGGGCCACAATACTCCCGAGGTAGAAATGGGACTTTCACCCGAGTGCTACACAGTGCTTTAAACTACACCTGTGAGGAACATTTAAACTATTTATAAAATAAAATCAAAACGTAAGACACCATTTAGCTTAGAATTTGACATAATATATATAAATATTACGCGCTTCTTTTGTTTTTTTTTATTCTTCACAAAAGGATGTCAGTAGCACGGAGATTCCATATTTAAATTATATGAAAACTCCTTGCGCTCATAGCCGAGTGGCCTTAGGTGTTTGGAAACAATCACCAAGGGTAAGCAACGACGGCGCGGTCAGACCTAGATGGGTGACCGTTTGTGGCATTATATGTAATGAGCGTTTCCGTGATTCGGAGGTCACGTTAAGCAGTCGGTCCCGGTTGTTATCATAAGATAGCAGTCGTGAAGCTTAGTTGGAGGCCTTCGGGCGGCTTAAAAACATACAACAGCAAGATTACGTAGCCACAACGTGTCTTGCCAGTCCCCAACCCGCACTTGGCCAGCGTGGGGACGTATGGCCTTAACCCTCTCTTGAAAGGAGACCTGAGCCCAGCAGTGGGACGTTAAGGGTTGTTGATGAAAACTCCTTGGGCAGGCGCGCGCCATAGATCAGATAACACATGAAAAATGAAAATTCATACAACTTTCTCTCCCGCTAAAACACGTTAGAAATGGATTTTCATACATTTTTTCCTCCCGCTTATTTAGGTCAAGGAAAAGACTAACTTTCTCTTTTCATTTTCAGGGAATATTGACTACTGTTCCGATCAGGTGTAGTATAAAATAATTTTAATGTAACAAAGAGTGGGGCGACGTTATTGAAGTATTTTCAGAAAGCACCACATGCTTTGTTACATTAAAATTTTTTTCTAGTTTTTAGTTTAAAAGCGTGTTTGTTTAGTTTTTTAAAACTATTTTTTTAGAAAGACTAATTTGATTGTTTTTTTTTTATATTTTTTCAAATTAATGTATTGTAATCGGTCCTCGATAAATCTACAATGTTTGAAAGAAATCTGGCCGTTTAAAGTGGGTCAAAATCGCACCCAAAGGAGTCGGTTACAAACATACAAACTAACATACAGGTGAAGCTAAAAGCATGTAAAAAGAGATTACTCACAATATCATTTTGTACTCTTGTAACTCTGTAACACTACAAATAGAGTTTCCTATTTATCTATCAATTGGCCAACCTGTCACAATTTCTTACAAGTAAGTTTCAAGAAGAAAGACAACTATTTGGAACATTTTCCAATATCGAAATAAAAGCAATTTAACTACGTGTCACGAAGGTCCCGGATTAGCCGGGATTACATCACGTCACCGGAGAGTCCCGTGATTTAGAGTCGTGGGGCAACCCTATTGTAAGCCATGGGATTGTGAAGTATGAACATAAATTTAGGATGATTGCGACAATGATAACTGACTTGAACAATGTCTTTGATACTTTACGATCGGTAGAATTGTCTAAGACACAATTAATAAAAAGTCACAGTAAAATATTTATTATTATTATTAATAATAATATTATAAATGAGAAAGTTTGTGAGTATGTATCTTTGTTGCTCTTTCAAGCAAAAGTCACTGAACGGATTTAGATGAAACTTCACAATAATCTAGCTTACATATCAGAATAATAGACGAACACGCGGGCTATTATAAAACTTAAAACTATTTTATCCTAAAAATCCTATTTTATCCTAAAGCTAGTTTATCCTAAAACTTCAACACTAAAAACTATAAAATACGTAATGATTTCAAAACACCCCTTTGATAGTAAACCATTAATGAAAACCAAAAACGAGTTCTACTATTAACCTTAGTTCCAATGTCATCCAACAACTCAAAAAGTGTTTTGATGTTTTTCTGATTATATAAATACTTCATAACAGCCTGGATTATTTGATCTATACAAGTAAATACAATTGAACTTTAATATTAAATTAACAGTGTTTTACTGATTATGATGCATATAAAAGTATATATCTATCTATATAATACTGACATCAAAAAGGCATTTTTTTTTAATGTTGTCTGTCTGTCTGTTTTTTCCAGCTAATCTCTGGAACGACTGGAACGAAGTCAAATCATATCAAATCAAACCATTTTTATTTCAAATTAACCAATACCACGGCACTTTTGAAACGTCAAGTAGTCACTCGTAAAGCTAATTGACTATTCCAATTCGTAGATCCTATGGAGAAGAACGGACAAGAAACTCCATGGACACTCTTTTCCAATATAGTTTTTAAAATTTTTGGTTACATTAATTTAGGTATTTTATTAAATGTGAGGACAACGTAACGATGCTGATATTTACACTGGTAGTGTCCAAAAATAATTAAACATTAATATATAAAATAACAGTTGTGAGATGACCAGCCCCGACTGGCGGCGCCCGTATCACGAGCATGACCCATGCACCAGCCATCGTCCAGTTCAACCATATCGTAGGGAGCCGGACGACCCGCTACACACGTCACCAATTTGACGGCACTCACAGTCACTCACTATCAGAAAGCTGATGACACGAGGAGTATCTAAGTTAATTATTTTTAGACTAGCTTCAGTCAACTCTAATTTACAACAATTACAGCGCGTAACACCGCGGGACATAGCTAGTATATAAATATAGTATATGGTACACGCCCATCCAAAAGAAACCTGTTCACTCTACTCTTAAAGGCTCCAGAGTTCAACTTATCAGGAAAAATAGACCCAGGCAGGTCGTTCCAAATTTTGGCGACTCTCAACAAAAACGAGCTGTCAAATCTCTTCTCACAATCAGTGTGAGAGTGAAGGGACAGATAGTCTCCCCCTGCTTTACCCATCACACACTACTGGTTTCGGTGGATCCTCATTCTTAGTCCAGTCTGTCCACTTGTGGAATGCGCTTCCTCTCGAGGTCAGAATGGCGAAAATTCGAGACACTTTTAAGATAGAAGGTAAAAAGCTTTTATTGGGCGAATTAGAGGATTCAACGGGGTCTTAGTTTATCAAAGATTCTTGTTGGATTCTACGCTATTAAATATATGTAAGTGTATGTATGTGTATAAATATAGACGTAAATAATATGTATGTTTATGTAGGTATATTGCTTACCATATTATATGTATGTATATTACCTATGACTTTTTCTACTATAATCTATCGATTCACCCTATATGCACCTACCTCATTTTTTCTCTGCATCGCCCAATCGGTCGACTGGCAGAAAATGCCTTTTTTTTTCTTTTTTTTTTTTAAAAAAAAGACAACTCCCGCATTAGGAATGTAAATTCTTGTGTCGCGGGGGACTTTACAAACATACATGAAACGAACACAAAGAACAGCCAGACTCAGAACAACAAATTGTGAATCACACAAAGTGTTATCCTACGTAGGATTTGAACCTACGACACTTGGCGCAGTAGGAAGCGGCGTGGCGACCGCTTAAGCCACTAGGCCAACCTTGCAGTCAATGCCTAAGGCATTAAGTCCGCCGATGCATGTATTTGTGCATAAAGTATATAAATAAATAAATAATGCACCTGTGTTTGCGCACCTTCTTGTGCACCATAAAGTCTGCGTAGTTGGCTTATCGGTAAAGTCAGCGCCTACATTATTCTTCCTAGCAATTCGGTACTTCATGTAATACCTATGTTTATTTATTTTATAACCAAACTCGCTGCCCACACACGCCAATTATTCCGCGTCTCTTGCTCAGCTGTTATTGATGTGGCGTGATGTTAACTATTCCATCTATATATGCACGACAGCAAACGTGCCATTGGGAAAATATAATGTTTCAGAGTTCATCGTTCATCGTGACACGAGAATTAAATATAATTCATATGTTGCCTACCCTTGAAAATAATCCTTAAAAATATTTGTAAGTCAGATAAGAGTTTCGAGCGTATGTATGTATTTATGTATGTACTATGTGTATCTCCATTTCTTTGCGTATGACAAAGAAATGGATTTTGATATATGAGGTATAGTAGAATTCGTTAGATTTGTGGTAGTAATGTAATTTATCAAAATGGCAAACGGAAACAAGTGAGGTGGCTTGATTTTTACTGCTTAGCAGTCGGGATTTTTGTATCTATAATATTTATTTTCTACCATTTTGTACGTTTTTCTGGTACCTATTTATAAAACGAAAAAAATGACCGTTAAAAGAATTAATAATATGGAATACAGTTTGTTCAAATCAATCAAATCAAACCATTTTTATTTCAAATAAACCATACAACGGCACTTTTGAAACGTCAAGTAGTCAGTCAGTAGGCAGTCGTGAAGCTAATTGTCTGTTCCAATTCGTAGATCCTATGGAGAAGAACAGACAAGAAACTCCATGGACACTCTTTTCCAACATTGTTTTTACAATTTTTGGTTACATTGTCTAAAGCGTTGTATTAAATTTGAGGATAATGTAACGATGTAGATATTTACACAGGTAGTGTCCAAAAATAATTAAACCATAATAAAATATGGAAGTTGTGAGATGACCAGCCCCGACTGGCGGCGCCCGTATCACGAGCATGACCTATGCACCAGCCATGTTAGAAATAATATTAAAGTAGGCTCAATAAGAAGTACGATTGAACAAAAAAGCTTATGAAAATATGTACATCTACACAATTTTATTAATCTATCTATATATTTGTTAAATCTTGAATCCACTGGGAACGTTAGTAGGCCTCATATTTCTAATTGAGGGTAGACGTGAGTTTAGCGGGTGAGGAGATTGTTCTCGTACATTCACTTTATTGTAGCACTCGATCACGAAATACAGTTAGGACATTGAATAGCAGCCCATGATTAATAATTTTAAATAAGACACTCCACCGAACACGTGGTGCTCACACGAGACGATCCGCGACAACTCTGCTCGTCAACGACGACGTTCCATTTTTAAAGGAACTCACGAACGAATGAACGAACAATAATCATCTAGGGAAGGGATAAAACCATTGTCACCCGTGATCCTTGTCTATGACTTATGACATGAAAGTAATCGACTAAAATCAATCATTCAATCGCGTTAATATTATTTACAAGTGTCAATGATTCCCATCCCTGCGGTCACCGGTCGCACGCGCCAGTGCCCGGTGTTGCGTCAGTGTCTTACCTTCAGACACTTAACAGTGTTGCCAGCTAAAATAATCGATACGCCGGCACGGCCATACTGACAATCGCACGTCCCTGTGCGATCACTCACCTCTACAGGTCTCGTACTCCTCGTCAATCAGAGAGAAAAAAAAATCGCTCGTCCATCACTGACTCGCTACCAATTCATGACACCTGTTTAAAAAGATCTCGATCTTTACCCCTCGCATCTAAATTAAACACACTGGGCGTCCACCTGACCTCAGGCGTCCCTTCGACCATCCACCAACTCGCATGGTGTATCGGACCTGACCACCCGTCAGCGCCCCTTCCACCAATCACACACACACACACACTGGGCAGACAACTGACCTCAGGCGTCCCTTCGACCGATCACCAACTCACATGGTGCCTCGGACCGGACAACCATCAGCGTCTCTTCCACCAGTCTCATCGCGTAGTCTGATCAGGTGCATCGATCCGGTTTACAGACCAGCTCCATTTTTCAGATACGCGACTACCAACTACCCATCAACCCTACTATAAATCGCGAAGTCTGATCAGGTGCATCGATCCGGTTTACAGACCAGCCCCATTTTTCAGATACGCGCCTATTAACTACCCATCAATAAGGCTACATACCGCGTAGTCTGATCAGAGGCATCGATCCGTTTTCCAGACCAGCCCCCTTTTTCAGACACGTGCCAACCGAGTACCCATCCAGTGTACGCTTGCTACGTTACGTACGCACGCTCTGGATCGATACTCTACGTACGTTCTCTGGATCGGTTCTCGATAAAAGAACAGAATATACACAAATGAATTGCGCAACTGAAATAACAATTGGCCGGACACGTTTTCCGAAGAAACTACGATAGATGAAGTCATATAACTATTCTGGCGACCCTGAACAGGAAGTCGAAGTGTTGGTAGACCAGCTGCCAGGTGGTCGGAAGATATAAAGAAAGACTAGACACACCGCATCCAGAAGCGTATGGAAAACCATGTAGGAAGCATATATCCAACAGTGGATGCAAATATGCCGAGGAAGAAGAAGAAAGAAGAAGAGTGCACAAACGTTATCAACTCACCTTTAGTACTCGTCATGTTCGGAGGCAGAGGCTAAAGTATGTAAACTAGATGTCGATGCTGCATCACTTTCCTCATAGGATATTATGTCGATTGTCATGACTATAGATTTCGAATTTCATGAGCATACTTACAGCTTGGGTTAGACCCACCAACGTCTCTCAGCTCGTCTCTATAATGATCTGGTACCTTGACAATAATAGAACCTTACCTTTGAACTTTTACTGTAGTTTGGTTTGGTTACACTCGCTATCCTTGTTAAAGACGAAATTGCCTGCACTGAATGGACTCACTATTGCTCTACTTCGGATGAAGCGTTCTACCTCTGACGTATAGTCTTTTGATATTCTACATTGCTCGTTTGTAAAGCATTAATTCCGCAGGGGAGTAGCCTGTTACTCTGGATCTAGTGGTATTAAAGGCAAGCTGAACTTACAGAAGTTCTGTTTGGTTTGATCTCTACTATTGTGAGTAGACATTTTAGAGTACGCATTATACGCTTAGCGTTAGCCCTACCGGAACCAGTACTGATAAGGTGAAGCTGTACACTATGCCCACATCAACACCGTTTGAAGTTTGCACCTATATAACACCTACGTTAGTCTGCTTTTACACGCTTCGGTGCACCAAATAGGCAAACAGCCCTCTTGAGAGATTGGATTAAGGTAGAAGCATCGAGAGATGCCGAGTAATGAAAGACACGCACATCATCATCGTCTTTACCGCCCAATCCCCCCGCAATATCTATGTGAATCGCATGTCAGGACCCGTGTCCTTAGGCATTGATGAAAGCCAGCTTGCCAAGCCTAAAGGCCCCAGGCGACCGGAAACAACCACCAAGGGCAAGCAACGACGGCGCGGCCAGAACCGGACGGGCGACCACCCGTGGCACGACACGCCACGAGCGCCACCGCAACCCAAAGGCCACGCCAAGCAGCCAGTCCCGGCTGCCGCCACAAGACAGCATCCGCAAAGCCCAGCTGGAGGCCCTCCAGAAAAACACCATCCAACGGCAAGACCACGCAGCCACAATGCGTTCCAAAAGTCCACAACCAGGGCGGTGACGCACGGCGTCAATCCTCCCCAAGAGGAGACCCGAGCCCAGCAACGGAAACCACGGGCTGCTGACGAAACTTGTTGGGACCCGGAGCAGTCTTTCGAAGCGTTGCATACTGTACAAGAATCAATAAACTTACGTACCTACTTGGTCATCTCTGGAAACCAATAATGCTCAAATAGTTCTTAGTTTCTTAATTTCCGAAGGAACATGATTAATTAAGGTCCACGTTAAGGATCACGGAGCTATTGGTAACCGGAAACTGGTTACCCTTACGCACATCATGGTGCGAGTAGTCCGAGGTTTCTTTGTTCTTATTTTTGTTAATGAGGTCACGAATTTCGATATCACGATTTTGTTCTACCGCTAACTACCCATAATAAAGTTAACAGTCAGCGCCATCACGCGAAGAAACACTGAACCACGAAGAACACACGGTATGAACTACACGGAGCAACTACCAATCTTGAATCGCGACGGAGAAACTCTCGCGCGAACCAGCACACACACTACATCCCAACACCAACCGCTGTGCAGCGGCCCACCAGGCACGACCACCTCGCCTGGTCGGAGGATCCCCCCTCTGTGTCGGAGGAACACGACACCCGGTCCTCTACAGTATTCTAATATTACGTTTACAGTTTCATCTGATAATGTACTGGCATTAGAGTCATCACAAACTGTATTTGGGATTGGATGTCTAGACAAGAAATCAGCATGTTACTTGTTGGCACCTTATGCACAATATTGACTCCTGTAGAAATACCCACCACTAATGGTGTATGCTGTGTAATGCTGCCCATACAAACACTGTTTAAAGATCTCGACTACTCAGGTGACTATGATAGTTTCTAGTTCCTACGAATGAAATCGCGATTCTGCGTCAGTCGTTCGTCAACTAAAATATGACACTAAGATATGACAACATGTAGCAAACCATTCTTTCTTTGAATGATTATGGCCCCATAACCGTTAGAACTGGCATCAGTGTGAAACTCAATAGCTGCCGCTTCACGATCTAATATTGTTAGTACAGACTCCTGAGCTCAGTATTTGAACAGTTTTCTTGTAAATATTGTCATGTAGGTCCGTCCACCTTATTGTCCCCTTCAGTGAATAAAGTGGGCCTACCATACGAGTATTATTTGGGTATAAAGTTTCTGAAGTAGGAGACAAGGCCCAAGAACTGTCTATTCTGAGTAGCAATCTTCGGGGTAGGAGAATCGACCACTTCTCCTGCTCTAACTACATGACCCACAAAATGTACTCTTACATTTCTATAAAAAAAGGAAAACTGCGTCTGACAATGCTCTCAGGGTTAGAGCAACGTTCCAGACAATGGGAATGATTATCAGAGAAACCAAGTCCATAATCAAGGTAACCCAGCGCGACGCTAATTCCAAGTTTATAACTAAGCCTTGTTGATACACCTTTGATAGACTGCAGCCGAATTTCTAAGATCAAAGGGCTTAGTTAGATACCCATATTGACCATCTTGTGAGGGTGAGGAACTACCGTAAATAACTTACGCTTCTAGGAGGGCCGAACCCCCCCCCGTTCTTGAACACTCCTATATTGATCAATAGGGTCTACCCGTAAATCTACTGTAAAGACGCGATGCCCTGGTAAACCATCGATAAAGAATTCAGAATATTTTCGTAACTAAATAATAAGATTTTTGATTTGATTTTGTACACACAGTTTAAGTCTGTATCTATATCCTCAAGAGCTTAGCTTACTTTTGGGTATGCTGTTCGCTGAAACTCACTTCCTATTGTAGTAAACAAAAAATCAATACGGTTAATTTGCACACAGACGTACTCGTTTTTTTAAAAAAAATCACTGCCTATAGAATTACTTTACCGTTTATCGTTCCATTCGGCACAACGTAAAATAGTAACGTAATCGTGATATGTTATATGCGAACGCGATTTTGTATTTGCGAGAAACATCTTACGGTTCCCTTTTTTTTTCTTCTTTTTTTTTTCTTCTTTTTTTTTTTTTTTTATTACCCCCGATACTACGACACTGTGTAAAATAATAACCAACAAGCATGCCCACTATCAACGAGAAAATAAAAAGAAACGATCTCACCGGATTCTGCGTTTCCTTTGCTCCCCGCCGATTCATGTTTACAGATGTGCACCTCCTTAATTGTTGTAACTCCGAACCCTTGCGCTCCTCACAAACCGACGCGACATATCCAGCCTGTCCGCATACATAGCTGAGATCTGTCCGAAGTCTCATTTAGACGGCTCTTCAGAACCCTCTCGCTGTTCGCGACACTCGATAGAGAAAATCATGTGCAAAATGCTGTGCCCTTGTGTGCCAAAACGCTGACATATCGTCGTGGTCAAAACAAATCAGCCTTACGGTAATGTTAAATTCCGATTGTTGCGGATTAGCGGTCGCCAGTAATTGAGATTTTCATCACCATGTTTTTGTAAACAGTTTGATTGTCCGGGCTGCTCACTGCTGTTCACTTTACACTATTCTCCTCAGGTGGTTACCCTGCGTATCCCACTTCTGATGTTAAATCTTGAATCCACTGGGAACGTTAGTAGGCCTCATATTTCTAATTGAGGGTAGACGTGAGTTTAGCGGGTGAGGAGATTGTTCTCGTACATTCACTTTATTGTAGCACTCGATCACGAAATACAGTTAGGACATTGAATAGCAGCCCATGATTAATAATTTTAAATAAGACACTCCACCGAACACGTGGTGCTCACACGAGACGATCCGCGACAACTCTGCTCGTCAACGACGACGTTCCATTTTTAAAGGAACTCACGAACGAATGAACGAACAATAATCATCTAGGGAAGGGATAAAACCATTGTCACCCGTGATCCTTGTCTATGACTTATGACATGAAAGTAATCGACTAAAATCAATCATTCAATCGCGTTAATATTATTTACAAGTGTCAATGATTCCCATCCCTGCGGTCACCGGTCGCACGCGCCAGTGCCCGGTGTTGCGTCAGTGTCTTACCTTCAGACACTTAACAGTGTTGCCAGCTAAAATAATCGATACGCCGGCATATTTATTAACCTACTTAAAATTATGAATGTTGATTCCAACGCAATCACTGTACCCACAGATAAAAGAAACACAGGAGATTAGGTTTGTACACAAATTTATTCGTGTTCAGATGTCTCCGCGTTTCTCCCACTTCCTTCACTAACACAAAACCAAAAATTGTAAGCACGGCACACAAGCTCGTATTTCTCCCGCACACAAAGAAACTTACAGCAACACCAATAAACCCACTAATATAACACATTCAAAAAGAGGGCGGCGCATCTACCTGTAGCTACGGATTCCGAATAAACACACATGTGTGCAAATTATGCAACTAGTAATGTTAAGTGATAATCATAGAAAAATATCGATTGAACTTCAGTTAGCTATATTACCTACTCTTTCTCCTAAAGATTTCATTGACTGTGAAAAGCAAAACTAAACAGGAGTTTAATTCGAACATATTCTATACAAGCGATGTTTTATCATAATTGGAATATTAACTAACTAATTACCAAGAAACAGGATATCAACTTCTCGAATCTATACTAGAACACAGGTAAAAGTGCAAGAATTTTATTGATAAGGGTTTAATTAACCAGTAAAATGTAAATATTTATTTAAAACTAGCCGCTTAGACAGTTTAGGTGTTGCGTTCTTAGTACAGTAGTGTAATCTTACGTTTGCATATTTTTCCATTACGGCTTTTATTAGTATTATTAAATGGTTAATCATTGGCGATTGATCGTATTGGTGAAAATTTATTGGGACCAGCAAATTGTGCCATTTTTTGTTACGAACCAGCTTGAACCCCTTCCTGTCGCATTTATCAACATTTTTTTAAGTTTTTGATCCTTCGGATAGCTAAAATTTCAAAATAAAAGCAAGGTATAATTATGCTTGAGTACCACAATAAATTAAAAATCTAAACTTTTTTATTTACACTTTTTTTACGTTTACATAATTATAATATTATAATTTATTTATATCTTTAATAATCATGCGTACTTAATAGGATCGTATAAAATATCGACAATCATAAATATCACAACCATCTCTAACACAAGCCGGCCGGCAGCGGCCGCATCCCGAAACTATCATGTGATTGAGAGTATCATAAAACACCTATCCATTGCGCTATTAGACCAGCCGATTCATTGATCGATTCGCACTAAGTAAGCAATGGTTTTAAAAGTTTTTAGTTCCTAAAGAAAACGATTGATTTGGTATTTCATCATATTTTTAAAATGTTTTAATGAATTCAGTATGAAAAACTATAATATTATAGTACTTATATATGAAATTAGATGCCACCTTTCTTGTAATTTACAATACAGCTGTTATTTTTGCAAACAATCGCTGAACAACGCGGCATTTTGTCAAAAATCATGAGCAGTGAAGACGTCGCAAGTTGGCATTCCAATAATGTCCGAAAATGGCATCAAGCCGCTTTGAGGCCAGATGCGTTCGCAAGCGGCACGCCTCAATTGCATATCTCCTGTGTTTCTTTTATCTGTGACTGTACCAATGTGTCCTAACAAAACATAAAATATTCAAAGCTCTCAAATCATTAACTTGAAAGTAATGAAAGGCGGGTAGGCAATTTGAACGACTCTGATGTTCGTTCATTCGTGAAACCTTCTAATTAGGGTTTGCAAACTTTAATGCTGACATACTAAAACTTTGAAACTACATATTTATTAAGTGCTTCAGGATTTTTTTGAATTCATACGAGTAGATACTGTAAGCCTTTCAAATGATTGCACGGATGGCGCATGACTTAGTGGTTTAGGCGGACACCTCGAGTTTGAATCCATCATGAGACAACTCATCAATAGTTATTCGCCAAGTCCCCAATCCGCACACAGCTAGCGTGTGAACGTATGGCCTTATACCTCTCCTGGAAGTAGACCCAAGCCCAGCAGTGGGACGTTAAGGGAAGTTGATAATGAGATACCTCTTGATGTGATCAACAAAGTATTGTTGTGTCCTTTTGTGTCTTATGTCCGTTTCATGTATGTTTGTGAGTTTTGAACACAGAGTGTCAAAGGTCGACAAAAGTGTCGCCACACAGAATATATTTTAGTGTGAATGTTTTACTTACAAAAGCATGAAATTTAATGTTCCAAAGACCTTATTAAAAGCTGTTACTAGCTTATCAGTTAATTGTTGTAAGAGGTGGTCTATATTTGCATAGACACTCCATATGCAAGGTAGTAGAGCCACGCTGATTTCAGCACGAATGTGCCGGCTCGACCCGGCCAGTACTACCCTCACACAGAAGACCATCCTAATAATGACAACATTCTTGCTGTCGTATTTCGTTGGTGAGTGTGAGACCGGAGGCCCAATCATTCTGCATCATTCTCCCGCCCTTCGAAGGCCGGGAGAATGATGCAGAATAATCTAACCAGACTGCCATGGTAGGGGTCACCATGCTACATTGCCTACCCTCACAATAAGCATGGTGAACCCTACTCCTGGATTCTACTCATGCTTTCCATCAGGCAGAGTAGAGTCACTAAAAATCTGCCCAAAAAAGACTGATGAATTTCGGTCAATCTGGATGCTTAGTAGAGTAAATCAGTGAGCCACTCTGATTTCAGCATGAATGGGCCGGTTGGCAGGCAGGTTGACCGGGGCGGTACTACCCTCGCACAGAACACTAATCTAAAATGCTGCATTCGTTCTGTCGTACTTCGCTGGTGAGTGGGAGATCAGAAGTCCAACATTCAGCATGGTGACACACATGTCACGATGCTGAATTGTCTGCACCCACAGTAAGGATGGGGACCTCTTATCTTGGGTGTTAATCATATTTTTCAATAGGCAGAATAGCGGTAGAGATTTTTTTAGTATGGGGTCTAGTCAATGACCTTATTCTCGATTACCATCAACTCTGCAGTATTTTAGTTTGTACTAGCCTAGTCCCGCGGTGTTACCCGCGGTTATTATTGTAAATCGCGAGTAACGTCGCGTAGCGAAACTAGTCTAAAAAATAGCCTTTCTGCCATTGAAAGTCCCGTCGCTTTCCAGAAATTTTCCAGTACCAACAGACAGACAGAAAGATAGAAAAATGAAATTGCTTTTCTGATATTGATGCCGCAATACTTTGATATGCATTTAGCAAAGACAAACAGATATAGATTTATATATATTTCTGTGTAATATGATAAATCCTAACATCCGTATGTGTACTACCTATAGAGTACATAACAAAAAGGAAATCATATGATCTAACTGACTAATATCACATCATATCGCAATAACAGCCTTTAATAACCCTGTCCTAGACAGGCCCCTCGGCCCTCCTGAGAAATGAGGTTCGACCTACTATACCACTGAATAATAAAATTTTATCGTCATAAATCTCCTCTTTGATTAGATTTCATAATCTCGTATGTATTCAATATAAGAGCTATAATTCAATATGATCAGCATTCAGTCGCGTTGCCTCAACTCATTACGCAGAGACGTGCGGTATTCTTGACACGTATGGCTGTCGTGATATCGATGGGATTACTCTCGAGGTTTCCAACCACGTATAAGATAATACTTTCGTATGCCTGAATAATAATAGCGAGTTCATAATAACCTGATACATATTGTCTGATTCAAAATATTAGGCATAGCATGTGCTTTGGTGTATTGACCAATCTGTTGTCAAACACTGATTTTTAAACATTTTTGAGCCTGCCAAAATTAGTTTACTCTGCCAGATGGAAAGCAAAAGTAGAATCAACGAGTATACTACTCGTATCCTCAATTTTTTTTTATTAAAACAAATAATTAGGCATTGCATAACAAATATTGTAATTTTTTCTAACTGTTTCCTGCTTACAAAAGATTATTATTATTATTATTTATTGTCAGCAAAAGTCATGCTAAGTGTTGTAGGTTTTAAACCCTTATGGGACAACATTTTGTGTGATCCGCAGATCATTGTTCTGAGTCTGGGTGTACTTTGTGTCGGTTTAATATACGTTTACGTAAAAGTCCCAGGTAAAAGTAATCCATTTTTGGTGGTCGTTTAAAAACAAAATTATAAATTTATTCTAACTTCTCCGATAAATTTATTTTAAAATTGTGATAAAAGATTTATCATAAATCTCTGATAAATTTGAAAGATCTGAAACTTTATTTTGTAAATACAGAATTTCTTTGCAGATAATTCGTAATTTATGGCTTTCATTTCGCGTTCAATCTCATAGATAAGCCCACAATTTTGTAATATAATATAACTTTGGTTAGAGCAGAGTTTGAGAGGCGCGAAAGTGTTATTTATGAAAGTTGCACAAAATTATTGGAGTCCCGACCGCTCGACCTGAAGAAGGCTGAAAGACGAATAAAAGTCACCTTGGGAAGGTCTTTTCAACAGTATTCCAAGGAGGATACGGTTTTATTGATGTAACTTTGTGTAGAAAAGAATATTTACTCTAAGTTTACTCTCATAAAACTAAGACTAACGTAAGCTAATAAGAGCTAGCTATAGTCGTAAGTACCAAATCTGATGCTAAATTCACTATTAGGTCCTCTCATTAGTAATAATTATTATCTCATTAGTAATAAACATGCACAAACCTTTAATACAAACTCCATAATTATATAGGCACTCATAGGCAAGTGGCCTTAGTACTCCGGCAGACATACAATCGTACTCGTAAGTTGGCCGACTCAATCGTAGAGTATACTATAGTCGTCACAAAATAAGAAGCCCGTTTTGACATTTGTCATAAGACCTGCCGCATATAAGAAATTGAAAAATCAAATTCATAATCCTATTTAATTACTATGTTACCATACACTATCACAACGCATATCTTAAATAAGCATCAAGTTTAACTTGATATTGAAAAATTGCACTCAAAAACACGAATTAATCGTATTAGTTACGCCACGATGACAAATGTCAAACCGGGCTTCTTATTTTGTGACGACTATAATGGGTATAGTGACTTATGCTAGCCCGCACATCTTCTCCAACTTAGTTTGTACAATTTAGTTTGCACTAAGGTGATTGGAACCAATCGCGGTCAGTATCTAGAGTGACCGTTTGTCTCATGATATGTTATGTTGTGACGACTATAATGGGTATAGTGACTTATGCTAGCCCGCACATCTTCTCCAACTTAGTTTGTACAATTTAGTTTGCACTAAGGTGATTGGAACCAATCGCGGTCAGTATCTAGAGTGACCGTTTGTCTCATGATATGTTATGTTGTGACGACTATAATGGGTATAGTGACTTATGCTAGCCCGCACATCTTCTCCAACTTAGTTTGTACAATTTAGTTTGCACTAAGGTGATTGGAACCAATCGCGGTCAGTATCTAGAGTGACCGTTTGTCTCATGATATGTTATGTTGTGACGACTATAATGGGTATAGTGACTTATGCTAGCCCGCACATCTTCTCCAACTTAGTTTGTACAATTTAGTTTGCACTAAGGTGATTGGAACCAATCGCGGTCAGTATCTAGAGTGACCGTTTGTCTCATGATATGTTATGTTGTGACGACTATAATGGGTATAGTGACTTATGCTAGCCCGCACATCTTCTCCAACTTAGTTTGTACAATTTAGTTTGCACTAAGGTGATTGGAACCAATCGCGGTCAGTATCTAGAGTGACCGTTTGTCTCATGATATGTTATGTTGTGACGACTATAATGGGTATAGTGACTTATGCTAGCCCGCACATCTTCTCCAACTTAGTTTGTACAATTTAGTTTGCACTAAGGTGATTGGAACCAATCGCGGTCAGTATCTAGAGTGACCGTTTGTCTCATGATATGTTATGTTGTGACGACTATAATGGGTATAGTGACTTATGCTAGCCCGCACATCTTCTCCAACTTAGTTTGTACAATTTAGTTTGCACTAAGGTGATTGGAACCAATCGCGGTCAGTATCTAGAGTGACCGTTTGTCTCATGATATGTTATGTTGTGACGACTATAATGGGTATAGTGACTTATGCTAGCCCGCACATCTTCTCCAACTTAGTTTGTACAATTTTGTTTGCACTAAGGTGATTGGAACCAATCGCGGTCAGTATCTAGAGTGATCGTTTGTCTCATGATATGTTATGTTGTGACGACTATAATGGGTATAGTGACTTATGCTAGCCCGCACATCTTCTCCAACTTAGTTTGTACAATTTTGTTTGCACTAAGGTGATTGGAACCAATCGCGGTCAGTATCTAGAGTGACCGTTTGTCTCATGATATGTTATGTTGTGACGACTATAATGGGTATAGTGACTTATGCTAGCCCGCACATCTTCTCCAACTTAGTTTGTACAATTTTGTTTGCACTAAGGTGATTGGAACCAATCGCGGTCAGTATCTAGAGTGACCGTTTGTCTCATGATATGTTATGTTGTGACGACTATAATGGGTATAGTGACTTATGCTAGCCCGCACATCTTCTCCAACTTAGTTTGTACAATTTTGTTTGCACTAAGGTGATTGGAACCAATCGCGGTCAGTATCTAGAGTGACCGTTTGTCTCATGATATGTTATGTTGTGACGACTATAATGGGTATAGTGACTTATGCTAGCCCGCACATCTTCTCCAACTTAGTTTGTACAATTTAGTTTGCACTAAGGTGATTGGAACCAATCGCGGTCAGTATCTAGAGTGACCGTTTGTCTCATGATATGTTATGTTGTGACGACTATAATGGGTATAGTGACTTATGCTAGCCCGCACATCTTCTCCAACTTAGTTTGTACAATTTAGTTTGCACTAAGGTGATTGGAACCAATCGCGGTCAGTATCTAGAGTGACCGTTTGTCTCATGATATGTTATGTTGTGACGACTATAATGGGTATAGTGACTTATGCTAGCCCGCACATCTTCTCCAACTTAGTTTGTACAATTTAGTTTGCACTAAGGTGATTGGAACCAATCGCGGTCAGTATCTAGAGTGACCGTTTGTCTCATGATATGTTATGTTGTGACGACTATAATGGGTATAGTGACTTATGCTAGCCCGCACATCTTCTCCAACTTAGTTTGTACAATTTAGTTTGCACTAAGGTGATTGGAACCAATCGCGGTCAGTATCTAGAGTGACCGTTTGTCTCATGATATGTTATGTTGTGACGACTATAATGGGTATAGTGACTTATGCTAGCCCGCACATCTTCTCCAACTTAGTTTGTACAATTTAGTTTGCACTAAGGTGATTGGAACCAATCGCGGTCAGTATCTAGAGTGACCGTTTGTCTCATGATATGTTATGTTGTGACGACTATAATGGGTATAGTGACTTATGCTAGCCCGCACATCTTCTCCAACTTAGTTTGTACAATTTAGTTTGCACTAAGGTGATTGGAACCAATCGCGGTCAGTATCTAGAGTGACCGTTTGTCTCATGATATGTTATGTTGTGACGACTATAATGGGTATAGTGACTTATGCTAGCCCGCACATCTTCTCCAACTTAGTTTGTACAATTTAGTTTGCACTAAGGTGATTGGAACCAATCGCGGTCAGTATCTAGAGTGATCGCTTGTCTCATGATATTATGTTATGAGAGTTTCCGACCCGGGAATCGAACTCGAGACCTCAAGCACAGTAGTCGCAGGTAATCTAGTATAGTAGTTAGCTACGTGTGTAGGTATGACTAAAGATTTACTTGGCAATAATATGTGGGCTTCATTACAGCTCTGTCTATCCCGTAGGGAACAATGGCAGACACCAGAGTACACAGTGAGGTACATTGTATATGTCTAGACAATGTTTCACATGAGTAGGCTAAGGTGAGTTCAGTACAGAAGAGGCAACGAGGGAGTGATGACGGAACCCTAATGTCTATGTACACTTATACTAATGCTCTTATTCTTCGTATATAGTACTAAAACATGTCTGTCACTATATAACTTGTAGTTAGATGACTGAGAAGTCTTATTTTATTTAGTACTGCTTTTACTCTTGGATTTGCTTGTATAAAATCTACCTACAACCAGTCTACAAATCGGTCCAGCCGTTCCAGACATTAGCCAAACAGACAGATAGACGAAAATTTTGAAAATTTCTTTATGATGTCAGTACTGTTTATACTTTGATATGCATTTAGTGAAAAATGTTCATTTGATATTACATACAGACACTCCAATTTAATTTAGTTGTATACAGTATACATTAACACAAAATAGCTTTCATTTGACTGCCTTCTTGGTCTAGTGGTTAGCGTATGCGGCTGCTGATCATGAACCAAAGGATTGTGTAATTCGCTAATATTTGTTGCGGAGATTGGGTGTTTTCTATGTATATTAAGTATGTATTTACAAAAAAAAATGTTTATGTATTTATATCAGTTGTCTAGTACCCATAATACGAGCTATCAATCAAATACCTTGTTCAAACAATAACTTGTAGAATAAATTCTACAGGGATTAGCTTTCTAAAAAGATATTCTTAACAAGTTTTTTCTTTGTCTGAAGATAAAGAAAAAATACATTTGTATTCTTAGTTTGAAATAATCCACGAATCTCATAAAAGGTATCATTTTTCATTTCAAATAGCTTTACTAAGGAGACATTTATGAGACACGATGCGAAATTAAACATTTTAACATTTTTATAAATGTTGTCATTTTCCCTCGTTTCAAAGCAAATATCACAGAAGTTGTTTCGTCTTCTTATTAAAGTTCTCTATTAAGAATTGTTTTCAGTGTAAATTAGAAACAGTGAGCAATTTGAAAACAGCAGTAATCTAATAAAGTTTAAAAGAAAACAGGCGACAACGTCCCCTGGCAACAAAAAGCGTTGTACAAATTATATGAAAGAGAATTCTCTTCTGTTAAATCACAAACTGTCATTTTTGTGAATGCTGGATATATTTATTTTATTATATAGGTATTAGGACAATGCGCAGTATTTTAACGGAATGGACCATATCATAATCATATTCTGCTAAGTCGTGTTGTTATTAGTAAATCTTACAATGTTTTTTTAAAGATAACTCAAGAAATTTAGAATGTCCTGTGTCTGGAGGGGGCATACGAATGTTTATAAATACTTTTATAAACACATGTAACACCTAATTAAAATAATAGCCACACGCAGAAAATCTTTTAGTTTTACTTGACAGTGAATGACGTATCTGCTACAACATCTGTTTTCTATTTCGTAGGTTTATATATATTTGTGTTTATTATTCTAGGCCTTTCATTGATCTGAATGTTACTAATGATATAAAATTTTATAACAATAATACATTTGCATGGCGTTTATTCATAACGGCATAATTATAAGTACCAGTGAGATTTCTAGCAATTATTTTACCGTTCGGAAAAAAATAGGTACCTATGAACTAACATATTCTTAACAAAGCACGCCTGCTCCACTGCTCCACTAGCCAAGTTGCAAACTTTTTCGTTTTCTATTCTATTCTATTTTCCTATTCTCTTGTTTTATTGGCTAATATTTTGTTTTGATCACGTGACTGAGTGATATTAGCCAATGAAACAAGCGAATAGAGAAATAGAACAGAGAATAGAATAAAAAATGAAAAATAATATATAAGAATAATATTTATATATAAAATAGATGTTAAGCTTAAAAATAGATACAACAATGTGTTGTAATAAAATGTTCAGCAGAGTCAGAATAGGTACACGCTGGCTCGAAATGTTCAGGAGCAGCCTGTCATGATATTGTAATGGATTTAGACTAAACTCGAATAGAGTAATTGACTAGGACCTCTTCTAGGTCAATCATATAAAATTCAATATAATTGTAGAGTATAACAAATAGTAATTAACAATGTGTGACACTTGCACGTGTCACAGGATGATGAAAGGCAGTAACACTGAGCGATGCCGGGTGTCTGCTATAAAAAAAAAACTAGTACTTGACTAAGTGATTTCGGAGTTCTATAGAACGTCTATTTTACAACTTGAACCGAAGACTTAATGTTCTTTCCGAGACTCGAAGCGGTATTAATTTTTTAGGACTTAAGTTTGCAGTATGCCAACATACTTGATTACTATTTCATCATCATCACGCATCACACCTAAGGTAGTAAAGTATTCCTACGTCATATAGTAATTGATAGAATTTATCCATAGATAAGCCTGGCCATTACAGATATGAGCCAATTATCGATCACGTAAAATTCGGAGAGTAATAATCTTGTTGAGTACCAATATCCATACCATATTAAGTGATCTTAAAGTGATAATAAAGACTGCGTTCCTAAATAATAAATATGGCTCCCATCGTGTACACCGTGGTTGTTGTACACTTGACCCATAAGTTAGCGATAGTTGGTTTTTAAAATTTAACAAGGATAAAGACAAAAGTATGCTATATAAAGTATCGCTAATTTTAGGACAAATCGACTCTCGACTAGAGTTGTACTACCCTCATTACCCTCTCACAAAAGACCAACCTAAAATCATGTTATAATGGAGCATCACACTAGACCGCCATAGTGTAGGTCACCATATCTGCACTTACAACTTGGATTCTACTCATTCTTATCATTAGGCAGAGTAGAGTCGCTTTTATAGCCTTAAGCATTAAGAAAAAAAGTATACATCATAAGTCTATTGCAGTCTGTAGCTAGACATAGGCCTTTCCCCTTACATGCCACTTTGATCGATTTCTTTTAAATTTGATTATTAACTCAGCCAGACTTATTAATCAAATTTAAAAAAACGTGACACTAGGAAAAGCCTATTACGAGTCTAAAATATACTGATACAGGACGATTTTAAGTAATTAAAAGCAAAGAAATTACTATCGCAATCAAATTGAAGTACGTTGTTTCATTTCAATATGTAATCGATGGTCTGTCTTACGCATTAGTTGGTCGTTAATTCTCTTTGAATAGAACGTAGATATTATTTGGAATGAATGTACTCCCATTATATGCTTAATGAATAATTAAAATGACTTCTATAAACTGCTTTAAAACATTTGTGAGGTAAATTTGGGAATGCATTTACATTCTGTTAATGTATTTGTTCTATAGTCTCTAGAATGTAGAATGATAGACACAAGTGATATTTATAACGTACGAGTTACAAAGCATATTTTAAGCATGACTTCACATTATAGCATATAGAAAGCCTTCAGCTTACGAAGATTCAATGAAAGTCGAATGAAAAACTGATATTCAGATAAAGCCAGTAGAATTAGTAACGGACCCCAAATTATCTTCGGAATTATAAAGACCATCAAATATATAAAACACCATCAAATACAATTCTAATACAATAACAGATTGTGAATATAGTTTTGTCTTAATTGAATATTACAATTTAATAGAAACACATTTGTGTAGATTGTATTAAAAATATGTTTGAAAACCTGAAAACAATATGCCATTGAATTGATTGGTTCAATACATTCATTAATAACTAGTTCCACCATCAATTCTAGTATCTTCAAATCGGAAGAGCGGGGGGGTGCGGTACCCAACCTCGTCGGAGTGGGGGAGGCGTGGTGGCAAGGGGCGAGAGGTGAGGACAGGGGAGGGTAGGCGTGGCTGGTCGATATCGGAGCTACAACCGCGCTGAAAAACTTTGTTGATATGTAAATAATGATTAATGTTTTAACACGGTTAAAAAGTTACGATTTTATGAAAATTAAAAATTTTGAATTGGATTGCATCGGTTTTATATATTGATTTGTGTTTTACGAATGTAAGGGAAATTCTTCTTTGTATTTCATATAATCTTAATTATGATTTAGCACGAGTGGGCCGAAAGTAGGTTTTCACACAGAAGACTAACCTAACAATGAGCGCATTCATGTTGTCATACTTTGTTGGTGAGTGTGAGACCAGAGACCAGAGGCCGAATGATACAGAAGCATCGCACTAAGCTGCCATTATGTGTGCCACCACACTAGTCATTGTCTGTACATCCACCCCCCCCCCCTCACTCCGGTGATACCTACTCTTGGATTCTGTTTATGCTTTCTATCAGGCAGAGTTGTCACGTTGATAAGTTATAAATAAATAACTGAAAAAAGGTGTACATTAATATAGTTAATTTTGTAAACAAATTAACTAAATTACATGTACATTTTAAAACATACATATAATTGTATACAAATTATATCCCGACACAAATATTCGTGGTGATATGTGATGGTGCTCATCACATAATCATTTGTGCTGGACAGGAATCAAACTAGCGAACAGAAGTTCGCTAGTTCAAAAAGTGAGTCACCCTTCGAGAAATCAAATACTATGCAATATTAACAGTACCGCACTATGAATATTAACGTCTTTTTTCATCCATCCTACTTTTAAAACTGTAAAAGCATTTTGACCTTCAATTAGTTATATAACGTACTCGTTGGGGTCACAGACTTGGTGTGTGATCGCTTAAAGCGAATTCAAAATGTTACGTGTTCATGTTAATTCTAAATAGCAGTAATTTGGCACATGATCTTAAACTTTCAGAGCTAGGGTTATGCAAACTGGTGATAAACCAACTTAACCATCATCTGCCCATAACAGCCCACAGGAACACACAAACCACTCTTTAGGTCTCGGTCTGGAACGCATTCTGACCAGGTAACACTCATATAATAAAATCTTTTATTTTTAGTTAGACATGTCCCTTTGCCTGTGACCTCAAATATACTGATAACTAGTTCATTTATCGAATTTCAGTCCGCCCTCAGGGTTTCAGAGGTCTGATGCCATTCGCTCCGTGGAAAAACTGATATTCAGGTATAACCGGTTGAACTAGTAACCGTTAACAAATAATCTTGGGAATAAAGGATAGGAAGAAGAAAAATGAAATGCTGCAAGTTAAATTTCACCCACTTCCAGGTTTTCGATTGTACTGAAATGTGATAATGCAATATTATGAGGACATGGTCTGATACTGGAGCTGGAAGGTGGCCATAGGAGCTGCAGAATGAAACGAGACAACTACCTCAAGTTTGGGCTCGATTGATTTGTCTTGATGAGTACTTTGACCCTGTATAATAACAAGGGTCGGCTATCGAAGTTGGAAAGTGGCCATAGGAACTCCGCTTTATTCAAATGATAATAAAGGTTTCTGAAAAAAAACTGGAAAATTTTATTAATAAATACAAAATTATTGCAAATAAAATTAAATAGTTTTTTTTTTTTTTTTAATTCATTAATAACAGATGTGATACATTTTGGTACATATTAAATAGTAGTTTGTTCGTAAGTGCGTTAACGGATTTTCCTTTTTCCATTAAAGAAACCCTTTCAAAGGCATGATCAATAAGCATAAAGCTGTTTTTGAAACATAAAAGCAATTTTCAGCCATTCGTTTCGACTTATTTTGTTTCCACATTTCAAGGAGAAATTCTTTGGGTATAAAATTACTTTTGTCGGCAGTTTTGTGTTCAATTTACAAACTCAGAACTCAAAACGAATATAATCAAACAAGCTCATGAGTTTACTTTATTTTTACTTTCTAGTTATACTCTACGTTGCTGTGGGCACGTTATGGTTGTATTATTGAATAATGCAGAATAAGCTGAACGGATTTGGATGAAACTTTACGGTGATATAGCTTATATATCAGAATAACACATAGGCAAATAATTGAAATACACGCGGGTGGAGCCGCGGGCGAAAGCTAGTCTTTCTATAAATAAAAAATCTCGTGCCACAATATTAGTTGCCTTACTACTCCGAAACGGCTTGATCGATTCTTATGAAATTTTGTGGGTTTATTCAGTAGGTGCGAGAGTATTTTCTGTTCCCCTGGGTAATAAAGGATGAAAAGGGGCGCAAGCGGGCCCGCGGGCATCAGTTAGTTTATGAATAAAAATGAATCAACGAGATGTACATATATACGCGTCTAACTTCCGATCGATAACGCCAAATTGGATAATTAAATTTTATGTTTGTTAAATCAGTGCAAGGTTTGTATAGAAGGAAATGAAAACAAAACCTGAAGTGTTATATTTAGTTAGTTCGCAAATGGATACTAACCGTACTATGCTGAGTAGCAGGGCAGCATAAATACTGTAAAAATATTTCGGTAATTTAGAAGAAAATCATATTCAAATGGACGAAGTTCAAAGTGGTAATATAACAATCCTTCATTTCAGAATATATATTACTTGTTGGTATACTATTCACCTTTGTTGTGTGGTAAAATACCATACAATACCTACCTATGTTAACATATGGAATTGACATCAGCTATTAATTGTGGACCTGTGTATGTTTGACCGCTTAAAGAGGTGGTATGGTCTACCACGTATCCCCTGCAGCAGTGTTATTCCACCAAAAATGACATAAAACTAGTGCAAAAAATATCAAAAGCTAGTTAGTATACTCATATTTAAACTGTAATTTGTGTCAATGTAAAATGGCGCTACATAACATCGTCGTCATTCTAACGTTCTTCCCGGTTGCTTCCAAAGCTTGCACTTTGGAGCAAGGGAGCCGCTTTCCTGCTCTTCTTCATCCACTTTGCCCGGTCTTCGGCACGCCTGCTGGTAGCAAGACAATAAACACCTATTATGACGTCAAGCCAATACTTCTTGGGTCTACCCCTTTTACCGGGGCCCAGCGGAGGCATGCCTAGACATTTGTTAACTACATAACCATGCGTTTGCCGCAAAACGTAGCCGTACCAGTGCAGGCATCTCTCCTGTATTTTGTCTGCGATGTCACGGACATAACAATATTCTTAGAAATATGACAAATAACCTTGCACTTGAACTTGCAGTCACTTCTCACGGTCATAAATTTATAAGTGATATTTTAACCTGCTCCTAGTGGCTTGGTGGGCGAGTCTGTGACTATTATACGTACGTAGACCTCACATCAAATATCTGTAGTTGTCTCATGTTGTCTGACATTAAATTTTGGTATAAATTGCGCAGGTGATAATCTCACGATGCTGTGTCTTTACATATTCATCGACAGGTCAAAACTCACATACGATTGCACGCTAATGGCTGCAGAATTATATTTTAGATGAAAACCCGAACGATGTACCGATTAACGTAACTTAGACTTTACTTAGACTTTAACAAGCGTAACTAAGAACATTCCCGACTAACTCATATTTAAAAAAAAACCTATTTTTTTTAAAATTAAAATTAAATCAGATCATCCGTTCAGGTGCCGCGATGTCTCAGACAAACACACACAGACAGACACGTCAAACTTATAACATTTCGTCGTTTTTGCGTCGGGGGTTGAAAATAAGATTTTTAGTCAAAAGTTTCAGTGGAGTCCAATGAGAAATGACTAAGTTGCTTCTAAAACTCTAAGAGTTTTCTATTAGACTAACGGAACCAATCAAATATTTACTGACAAAACTATGGACACATAGTGAAGTCAAACGTATTACATCACATAACTGTCGCAGATGGGTCACACTTACATCACTAATGTCAGAAGTATTTAGTGTTTGCACATTACAGTGTGTAATAACTGCACACATCATAATTTAACGCTTTTTGATGTCGCTATAAATGTATAAACATAATATTCGGTGTACAACGAACTCATGAAATATTTTAAGCTGTGTTAAGCGACTTTGTTATGGGTTTTAAAACACTCTTCCTAGATATTATATGACTGCGACTCTTTAAGCCCATGAAGTTTGATTTTTATCCAATACAGAATAAGTACCATAGTATTTAACAATAATAAAAATACCGGTATTTAAAAAGCGGCCAAGTGCGATTCGGACTCGCCCATGAAGGGTTCCGTATCAGCAAGTAACATCATATAAAAGTTCTTGTAGTTCGTTGTAACTTTCATCGATGTTTTTATACTAGTGTATTGATTGAATGAAAGATAAATTGCGGTTTACGATTTATGACGTATTAAAAAAAAACTACTCACTAGATCTCGTTCAAACCAATTTTCGTTGGTAGTTTGCAAAAATATATGTTGTACATTAACAACATATTTTTTTTTAGTTTTATCGCTCTCTTATTTTAGAAGTTAAAGGGGGACACACACACATTTTCTCACTTTGGAAGTGTCTCTCGCGCAAACTATTCAGTTTAGAAACCTCAACATCATTTTTGAACACCTATCCATAGTTACACGTATAGGTTTGATGAAAAAAAATTTTTTGAGTTTCAGTTCCAAGTATGGGGACCCCCAAAATGTATTGTTTTTTTCTATGTTCATGTAAAAATCTTAATGCGGTTCACAGAATACATCGACTGACCAAATTTCAACAGTTATAGCTCTTATAGTTTTGTCGGTTAAATCTGTAAACGGTTTACAAGTACATATTTTACAAATTAGCATTTTATTTATATTATCGATGACACCTGTACTGTATCCGACTGCTGTTTAAGAGGTCTCGGGTTCGATTCCCGGGTCAGACATAATATTTGTGTGATCCACAAATATTTGTTTCGGAATCTGGTTGTTTTCTATGTATAATATGTATGTATTTAGAAAAAATTAATGTTTATGTATTAAATCAGTTGTCTAGTGTCCATAATACAAGCTCTGCTTAGATTGGGGACTAGATGGCGTTGTGTGTAAGATGTCCGAAATATTTATTTATTTATTGGGCCTCTGGTTTCGCACTCATTTGTAGATTTGTCTTCTCTGCGAGGGTAGTACCGCCCCGGTTAAACCGACCCACTCGTGCTGAAATCAGCATGGCTCTACTACCTTAAATAATTATAGGGTACTAATAATTATAAAGTCGGTTAGCAAATGTATTACGTAGTGTTACTTTATGAGAATAATTCACCTTATAACCTAACATTAGCATACAATACTCATTTACTTTTGAAATACCGACTTTTAGTGCACTATCTTCATTAAGTGGTACTTAAAATATTTCAACAATCATAGTTGTTGATGTTTTGATGTTACGAGAAACGAAATTTATTGTTGGTTTACACTTGAACAATAATTTTTAAATTAAATATAAGTTTGTGGAAATATTCCGTATAGATTTCAGTCATGGAAAATATATGGCTGGTGTTTTTGTCTAGTAGGTACTTAGATGCCAGGTTCTCTAACTACTAGAACAGTCAAGACTGTTAAGCCAGCGGTGTGGATTCGATTCTCACCCAGTGAATATAATTCTAATGATGATCACGATAATTTGTCCGGCCATCACCTATTTCTCTTTTTAAAGACAACTTCTTCATTAGGAATAACCGAAGACTTTTCAAACTTACATGAAACTGACACAAAGGACGTCCAGACTCTTGCAACAATTTGTGTACATCTTTCTAGCCTTTATAATTCCGAATATTATTTGGAGTTGACTACTAGTTTGTTCTGTTTTTGCATGTATAAAAATGTGATCTGTATCTGTTTGTAATTGATCTATAACTACTATGGTATGTTTTTAGATATATATGAATATGTTTGTTAGTAGTCTGGTGACTGAAGTACAGTCTCTTCTTAATGTGAGATCTTATTGGTGTTTATGAGAGAATGTGAACTTATGATTACTACAATTTTATTAAATGATGTGATTATCAGAATAACAGATAGTTGTGTCAGATGAAATGTCAAATTCCTTATCACCATATAACTTTCTAGTTGTACATCGTAGCAGTTCGTTACGTAATACTGACTGCATCAATGGCGCAGTAGTTTAAACTGTCACCGCGTCATTTTCTACTGCCCTGAGTGTTGTTAGTTCAAACGCCACAGGGGATGACACTTTACGCTGGAGATTGGAAATCAATCTCCGTCCTACTTATGCACAGGCCTGGGGGTGACAAGTGAGCTTATCTGTAATCCCCAGGCCCAAGCAGGCCCGAATGACAGCGCGAGCACTACGGAACGTACTCGCCCTCCTTTTTGGGGACAAAAAAGGGATTATCGGAGGTCCCACAAATCGCAGGTGGCCCGAAGTGCTTCGGGGTTCCAGGGATTTCCTTCCTATTGTTCGTCTGGTTTCCCGGCTTCTAGTAACCGCGACGGCTTGCGGTTTTTAATCGGTTCATGTTGACATAAGCACCAGCTGGTGGTATCCGACGACATTTCCGCACATAAATAGGGGGATAACACTTTATTAAATGCATAGTGTGTTTGGGTGACTCAGAACAACAATAAACATCAGATTCATGTGGGTTTATAAAAACACAAATTTTTAATATTTTAGTAATATGGAAGTGTTGTTTTATTTATTTATTTATTTATATATCTTTCTTACAATATCCTTACAGACTAGTCCAATACGATATTGCAGTTACATTTTTCTAATAAACCAATTACAAAAATTACATCTATTAGTAACAAATTTTGCGAAGTGCTGTATTTGAACGAATAGAACTGAACTATATAGAAATGTAAATTCAAACCACGCAGAGCTTTTACTGGCTTATACAGAATATTCATACATTTTTTTTTGTTATATACATACACACATTAATACATATTATACACAGAAAACACCCAAACACCGAAGATCATACAAACACTTCGGCAATCGAAGATCTAAACTCGACAGGCGCATTCTGTACCACTGTCGCAATCAGTAATGACTCTTAAAGAAAAATAATTAAAAGACAATGGATGTCATTAGGTCGTTATGTATTCTGACAAAGTGGGGTTATATAGTCGTGTTACGCCATCATCTTCTCTCATCTTTCTGCTCGAATGCCTCAGGGTTAATTGGGTTAATTAATAGGTTGAAATCGTGTAGAGTACAGTTTAACCCCCAAGCAATGTGATAAGTGCTTCTTTGTGTGTACTTTCTAAACAAATGGGCCGATATGTTTTATGTTGTTTATCATATTTGAAAGGTGATATAATAGTTACTTTAATACTGTTTACGTTTCCGTAGTTGAAAAGATATAAAACTATTTTTGAATGACAGCCTGTCACCTGTGTAAAAGTAACTGAACTGATAATATGAATGCGAATATTTGTTTGTTAGGCTTTTACATCTAAAGCACATACATGATTTTAAAAGTATTTCGCTAATGAAGAGCTACATTATTAATAAAGAATAAAGGCTAATTTTTAGAACCACACACACTTTTAAACCTACATTCGTATTTATAATAAATCATTAGAATGAGGATGTTTGTGAGCAGTTCCTAGGTACAGGCTCTGTCTTGTTTGAAATTAGATGGTGCAGTGTAAGATGTGTTACTCATAATTGTCATCAACGACTACATTTAGTAGCCCACTGATGGACATAAGCCTCTCCTCAGAAAGGAAGTTTTAGTCATGATACAATTTAACTAGGTTCTCCGAGAGACGGTGATGACGTCAGTGACACAAAACACGTCATCTCCTCTATAATTTTGCTCTCAAGCATGATTTTGGAGAAAATATGTGACCCCTATGATGACCCTGTGATCCTAATTCTACTCAAGTTTGCATTCATGCAGCGTAGAGTCTTTTGATAGGCTTCAATATAACAAATAAAAATAGTTTTAAAAAACTAAACAAACACGCTTTTAAACTAAAAAGTAGAAAATAGTTTTAATGTAAAAAGCGTGAGGCGAAGTTATTGAAATATTTTCTGAAAGCACCCCACGCTTTGTTACATTAAAATTATTTTGTACTTTCTAGTTTAAAAGCGTGTTTGTTTAGTTTTTTTAAAACTAATTTTTTTTTCTAGACAAAAAATACTAATTGGTTTAAACATTTTTTATAGTTTTTATTAGGTTTTTTTTTTAAATTATTGTATTGTCATTGGTCTTCGATAAACCTACAAAGCTTGAACGAAATCAGGTGGTTCAAAGTGGGTCAAACTGAGTCAAAAGCACACAAAAGAGTCAGTTACAAACAAACATACAGGTGAAGCTAATATAAAGCGTGGAAAAAGTGCTCTAAGCTAGTAAAGCAAGAGAAAGACAGACATATTTTTTATACACGATGGTTTGGCAGTGTAAGCATTACTCGAGTAAGTCAAGGTTGTATATCTGTAACTCAAAGTGGCTGTTATATTGCTCTAGTGTTTGTATATTATGATCTTCAAAGTAATAAACCGTACAAGATGCTACTTAAATGTATTTTTCTTTGTGCTAATGTTTACCCTCTCCAATTCGAATGTTGGTTAAGAATGATAGACATAATATTTGCATAGTACATGCCCTAGTGGATTGCGGTCATATATGTTTTAAGTGTAAACAGTAGTTGCTTTGAAACTGTTCGTAGTTCGAAGATTTGTGTACAGAAGCTACTCATTTGGTTGCGAAACATCACAGCAGTCGTACACATGCTGCGAATTACCTAAATATGTGTAGTTAATACAGTATGAGTTAAAAGAAATGTAATTAGTTTTTTATATATGTATGTATAACGGCGAATCAGTAATAAACCCGAGGTCAAGAATTTGCTCTGAAAGTAAAAGTTTACGTTATATGCACGGCTAAGGTATTTATATTTTTCTATTGGATCGTAATCCCAAAAATTACCTTTAGGAACGCGGTCGAATATGAAAAACGCCCAATCGAGGATATTTTTATTGACTTACATTTATATAATAGTCCGCAGTCTCTCGACATCGTGATACAGAAAATCAGTACAACGCCATCTATCGAGCTCAAAGTAAACTATAATACATTGCTTATATTATATTGAACAGCTATAGTATCTCTATTTATAAAAATAGGTAAATATTGAAATATCTATCAGGCCATAACCTCCTTATCAGGGAGAAGCCTGAGCGTCCCCCCCCCGTATAGAGTCGGGGTAGGCACGGTATCGATTATAGGGGGGGGGGCTAAATAATATGGTCCGGGTTTTCCTCAGAAAAGGTCTCCTGATGGTTGTCGTCGGTGTGGTTTTTTGACACACACCAGCAGAATACCTGACCTGATTTTCCAGCAAGTTAACAAAAAAATCGGTCAAGTGCATGTTAAGGTACGCGAATACGGTTCCGTAGTCACTCATAATCACTCAAACTAAGTCAAGGATATGTCAATGCCCAAATATAAATAATAGTATAAAGCTATCAAATACTATTAATGTGATTTGATTCCAAATATTATAACAGATGATTTTGTATAATCAAGCAGTTTCATGATACAAATATTTTTCATTAACATACCAGTAACGTTTAATAGTAGTAGAAATATAACTTGACTTGACTTTTGGTTAATGGCTTTGTGGAAGAGTGTAGCCACAATTTAGCCAATGTCATGTATTTGAAAGACAATCTGTCAAAGGATTTATAGAAATATAACGATTAATGTTTTATTGTAATGACATTTATTTTGATTATCCTAAAGAATGTTCTCATTATTTACCTTTTACATACAAGCGTCAAAAAATTCTCCCGCATCATAGCATATTGGTAGCGTTCCCAAAAGACTGGCAACATTGCCACGTTAAATGGCAATGTTAATTCTCTGTGCAAGAACAAAGCGAGCCTTGTGGTCACAAGAATCGTCTATCAGTAGTTAACAGACAAAGTGCTACAATAGTAGTTAATAATAAATTATAACATAACAAACACTTAATTCATTATAACCCATGCTAGCGGCAAGATCACACACTTAGTGTTGCAATAAAAAAGAAAATGATGTTAAAATAAATGAGTTGCCATATTGAATAACTTATTACGACTAATTCTGAGGAGGTGCGTTATTTAAACAGGTAATTTCATTTATATGTTCAATTGCCATTCATCTTTGTCTACCTGTCATAAATGACTGACCGTTAACCCAAAGGTCAGTGATAGTATCACGTTATATAACTAATGATATCTTCATTGTTATGTAGTTTATATCTTACTTGTTTTTGCCTGCGGCTCTGCCCGCGTGAATGCCAGTTGGTAGCCTGTATCTTTCCTCAAGGACCAAAGTATATCCGTGCTAAATTTCATTGAAGTTTAGCCGTGAAAAAGTAACAAACAGAGATAGTTAGATATAGAGATAGAGATAGTTTCGAATTTATAATTTATAGTATGGAGGAGCTGATGTCCGCGGCTCCGCTCGTTTCATCGATCAAGCCGGAGGAGAACAGCAATTATCACGGTAACAAGAAGATTTTATATATGTAGATTTGTCTCTAGGATATCATAAGAGCCAACTAAAGCATCCTAACTAAGTCAACGACCTAAAAATGGCATTCGTGTCGTCGTATTTCGTTAGTGGGTGTGAGACCGGAGGCAAAATGATGCAGTAGCATCAGAGTCACCATGTTGCGTTGTCTGCATTGACAATGAGGGTGGAGACCCCTACTCCAAGATTTTACTAATGCTTTCAGGCAGAGTAGACTCACTTTGGTAGAACTAAATATTCATAAAAACTTACTATACTTAAGTTTTTATGAATATTTGGGCCATTACAAACGTGCGAACTGAGTACTATATCATTTTCGAATCTCTCGCTCACACAACACTAGAAATGTGAGCGAGAGATCCGATATGCCTATAAGTGTGAGCGAGAGGTCTAATAAAAATGATTTATTACTCAGTTTGCATGTTTGTAATGGAACAAGTATAGCAGTGGACCAATGGAGTCTGTTGATTAAATTATTGATGATGATTTAAAAAGCATTTACATTTGTAATTCAAACATTGCTTTCAATTTCGCCTCTGCTCATTAAAATGATGTAATGATATACTCAACCGATTCTAAAGAAATAATTAAGTTGTTACATAATCAAGTAACATCATACAATTAAGATGCCATAAAATGGAACCTCTTTAGTATGACATAAAGAATCTTTAGTTAATAATAGAAATTCAATTACTTTTACCATTCCATTACACATGTTCTCACTGTCATAATAGTACTGTTTTAGGGCTCATTAGGGAGATAGTTATTTGTTTTTTCTGGAAGACGGTCCCCATTTCATCTCATCATTTAAATTCATTACGGCGACGACTTGAAGACTAGAAGACTTTACAATTGAACACATGAAATCCTTGAAATTGACAGAAATAGCTGATATTATTCGGTTTGTTGCCATCTCATCAAAAGAAGAAGGGTTCATTAGATACAATGAAAATCCCCAAAGTTTTACAATAAACATGGCTTAGTGATAGTACCTACAGGTGGATTGCGGCTGTAATTTCAGTAGTAGGAACTTTAAGGCACCTCTTTCTCTCTCATAAGCAAAAATAAATATTGATTTAATAGATTTTTTTTTTATCTAACAATTATGTCGTTATTATGCCGAGACGTGGTCTCTAACTATGGGCCTCATAAGGAAGCTTGAGGTCACACAGCGAGCTATGGAGCGGGCTATGCTTGGGGTCTCTCTACGGGATCGAATCAAAAATGAGGAGATCCGTAGACGAACTAAAGTTACCGACATAGCAGAGAGAGTCAGCAGGCTGAAGTAGCAGTGGGCAGGGCACATAGCTCGGAGAACCGATGGCCGATGGGGCAGAAAGGTTCTTGAGTGGAGACCACGTGACGGCAAACGCAGCGTAGGAAGACCTCCCGCAAGGTGGACGGATGACCTGATTAAGATCGCAGGGACTCGTTGGATACAGGCCGCTACCGACCGGTCGAAAAGGAAATCAATAGGGGAGGCCTACGTTCAGCAGTGGACTTCTTACGGCTGATATGATGATGATGATGATGATGAACAATTATGTATTTAGATAACTTCGTGCGACAAAAGAAGAAACTTAAAAAAAAAATGTTTTCATCTTTAAGGCTTAGATGGCCAGGGCTCAGATACAGAGGGCCATGTAATAGCTGTAGGTGGCAAGAGGATTTTTTTTGTAAATAAATTTGAGTCCGCTTAAATGGATTAGTCAGTGTAGGTCTGTATATAATCAGTGCGGGAACTGTCTAACTATATTAAAAAAACTATATTCACAAAAATCTTCACGAGTAGTATAATTGTCGTTAATAAAAGTTTCTTTACTAACATATCATTAAACAAAATAATTAAAGAATGCGTAACCCGACAACATATACAATAGTGACAATAGTGTCACTACGTGCGTAGAAAATCTTTCAATAACAACGCTCTCGTACAAAATGCGTAAAATCTGTTACTCCGGTACCAGTTATTTATTTACCGCGGTAATTACGTCATGGCACGTGGTGTAACGACCATTACCGGTGAGCAAAGCGTGGTGTATTAGCTATGGGAAATGTGTTTGTGTGTTGGCATGGGTCAAATTGTTTTCACGCTGATAACGCACAGATTTGCTTCACGGATGGCTAGTGATGGTTATCGTGAGTTTCTTAGTGATGTTATGTAAAACAGAGTGTTACTATGTAAACATCACACTGTATGACAAGCATTAAATATAGTGATTGATTAGAAATGCGCATTGTCTTCACCCGTAATATAATACGTCAAAATCTTCTTGCTAAAGGAGTTCTATGTCCAGCAGTGTTGTTAAAGGTTCTTGGTGTGATGATATGATAAAATGATGCAAGAAAGAAATTATAAATTTCAGATTTTCACTTGTGTGACTATCCTCAGGTAGTAGGAAGGGTGATTTGGGTTCACCTAAAACGGGAGTAGCAGGTATTCATAAGCCGCGGCCACTTACTGACTGAACCTTCTGCTTCTCTCATCCCCTTCATCTTTCACCCCCATACTATTAACACTGTCTAATGAAGGACAATATGTTTTCGATGGCTGTTGAAACGTTACAAACACAAGTATTATGAAAACGTCTACTTCATTTTTAGTTATTTTGTATAAAACCTTTAGGATTTTTCAAATTTAAAAACTTTGGCAACCTTAATTTATATGTAATTCCTATTTTATAACTATTATACGTTCTCCGTAAGCACAGAAAACGTAAATCATATACTTATTGACATGTAAGGAGGGCCAGATGCAAAAACCCTTCAAATCGGATTATGAAATTGACAGTGTCAATAGTTTACCGAACCGGGGTAATCAGAGGAAATTCACTGGCAGAATTGTCGACACCGGCACAGTTTGCCATTTATTAAGAAGAAGAAGAAGAATCAGAGGAAATTGATCATTAAAATGAGTCTGTTTAGAAATACCACAAAGGATTAAAGTAAAATTGACAAAACTGTGAATAATCACCATTTTGATAATTAGGTATAGAGCTGACGTGAAAAACGTTTCATCAACGGAGTAAATAGTTCTAATAGATATTTTACTTAGTTACCTAAAAAATGACTGTCTAGCCTATTATTGGTCTACCGGTTAGCATAAGCGACTGCCGATCGAGAGGTCTTGAACTCGATACCCGAGTCGGTCCAATGTTGGCGGGTACTTCTTACAAGAAATTCATAATAATAGCCTGGAGTTTGTATGTGCCGGTATTCATTAACATCTGACAGTCCTTATTGGAATTTAATTGTCAATATATTTAAGGGAATTGCCTTACAGTTCCCTCAAATATGTTGACTATTATTTCAAACTTCCAATTTAGTCCGCCCTCTGGGTTGCATTGGTAACGAAAAGCGTTGAAAAACTCATATTCATGCAAAACTAGTTGAAGTGGTAGCTGACGCATAAAAATCACGGCATCACGCGTGAGCGGCTGGACCGATTTCGCTAATTCTTTTTTTATAACATTCCTTGAAGTACGAGGATGGTTCTTACGGAGAGAAAAAATTAAAAAGTCGTCTGAAAAAGTCTAAAAACAACACTTTTCTATACTCTCATACAAAAGATTCGTAATAATACTGAAAAGTCAATTTGAACTTTAATACCATACCATAAAGTTTAAGTTTTATTGGAAGGGTTCCGAGAAGGCAAAACAATTGAGTGATGTTGAATCGATTGTTAGGCGGTACGAAGTTCGCGGGGTCAGCTCGTTGGAAATAATAATGGGTAGAAAGATGATAATTTTAGCAATAACAGCAGGCATGGCGTAGTGGTTTAAACGGTCACCTCACCATTGTCTACTCGCTAAGTGTTGCACGTTCAATTCAATGGAATTGAACGTTTTTAAGTGATACAATAATTGTTGTTCTGAGTCTGAGTGTTCTTTGTTTCGATTTATATGACAGTTAAGTCCCCCACGACACGCAATATATATTCTAATACTAGAGTTGTCTTTAAGCAAAAGTAAATGGCAAATATAATAGTTTAAACATACTAATATCGAAAATTGGGATTTTGAATGTGAATTGTGTAAGTTTTAACGACCCCAAGGTGAATGTTATTAAACCATTATTTTTCATTTACAATCAACAATTTATAATATCGTAAGACTTTAACTAACTTTGAAGTAATTAATGTGTAAGTTTGTTAATACTTAATCATACGCATTATAGTGCGTGATGCTCGGCTAGATTCTGTCTTTAGGTTTGTTTCATATGTTGTTCATGTTGATATTTCATAAAGTTGCAAGTGTCTTTAAACCCTTAAATTCGGTACTGTTTTTACCCATTTGTAGTTCACGATGGTGAGTGGGACACATGTATACAAATAAGTAAAAGTACCTGTATGTTATTTCAAATTAACAGCATTTCATTTATTATTGCAAAAAATTGGTCTGTCTATCAGTCTGTTTGTTCAGTCAGTCCCATTCGGCCAGCTCCGTGATTGGCCGCAAGAATTTACCCGCACACAAGTACAACACCACTGGCTATCTGTCCCAGGCTGCAGACAATCAAAGGAAGCCATGCCACTTCCTAATGATAAACTAACCAAACGCTTATTGCGTTTGGACAGGGACAGTCTGCGGCTGGTGGCAGGAACTATCACCGACACTGCTCACTAAACAAACACTTCCACACCATAGGTATAACTGACAGTCCCCTATGCAGAACATGCTTAGGGGCAGAGGAAACGGTGTTGCATGTACTTATTGAGTGCACAGGTGTCACCGAAACACGGAAAAACACCCTTGGATCTCCCAAATCTGTTGCAGAATGTCTGGACAGACTCGGAGACCTTATTCGCTTCTGGAGGGAGGTGGGCTGGCTGGAGTGATGGCTGCCCTCACGTACAATGGTCCACTTATAGGAGTAAGTGCGGAAACCACCCACATAACATAGAACAGTCTGTTTGTTTCTAGAACAGCAGGACCGATTTTAATGGGAGTTTCACAGGCAGATCGCGAAGGGTATTAGGCTACTCTTTTAAGACTACCTATGTCCTGCGGTGTTAACAGCGGGTACTTAATAACCGCGGGATTAGTTTCGAAATATGTGCTCACGAGTGAAGTGGCTAGCAATATCTAGTTTATGCATATGTTTCATATAAAAGTCTACACATTTCCCTGAATGTGTAATACAATAAGTTTGAAGAGCGTTCTAATTCACAGCTATCTACAAGGCTGCTGACACTCACGGCACTGTCACGACTCCTTATCTGATGTTGGGTTCTGATGGTGTTGTCAAGGTTTATGGCACTGTTTGGCACATGGGAACCATGGGTTGTTGCTACACACGATAAATGCAAACAGATCGTGAGCTAGTTAGACATTGGTTCGAGTGAATAAGCATGTTTTGACATCAGAGACATATATATATACCTTTGACGAAATTGCATCTCATCCATAATAAAAAACAAATAAAATGTTGCTAAAACGTTTGAGATTCCTGTCGAGAGCTTCTATTGTGTGTGTAAAGGGTTAAAGTTTAATAAAAACAATTTATGAAAGAAACGTTTTATTTTAAAAATACAAAAAAAAAAAAACATCTTTATGACTGCCTTGTTGGTCTAGTGGTTGGTGTGTGCGGCTACTGATCAAGAAGTCTCGGGTTCGATTCCCAGTTCGGACCAAATATTTGTGTGATTCACAAATATTTGTTTCGGAGTTTGGGTGTTTTTTATGTATAATGTGTATGTATTTACAAAAGAAAACGTATGTTTATGTATTTATATCAGTTGTTTAGTACCCATAATACAAGTTATGCTTAGTTTGGATCAGTTCTGTTGTGTTCGATGTTGTGTGAAATTTGAAGCTTGAATATCTATAACTTAATGATTAATCAATTTGTTTACGCTTTTATAACATCGAAAACGATAAGAGAAGAAAGAATTTAGTTCTCCCTCAGGGTAGATCCGATAGAAGTCGCTCGGTTTAAATAAGGTAAAAGCTCCTAATACGGCGGTAGTCGAAATCGCGTCCTAATACGGTGGTATTTCTAATTTCGAGTGTTATTCCTATTTTATTCAGTTTAAGTACACCAAAACGTAAACAATTTATTCTAAATCTATTACTTTATATTTTAACTGACGTTTGCAAGTATAGCACATAGACAACACAACAAGATCAATCAGTTTGTGTAACGGCATCGATGTGAGAGGGCTGCCATACAAACGCGGAACAACAAAATTAGAAACACTAATATTTATAAACTAAGTTTTTCGTATTAATAAGCCGTTCAAGCTTGTTTATGTCTTATTTATAGCATTTTCCTACTATTAAGCCCACTATTTAAATAGCTTCTTTCATATTTGTAGCTCATTTTAAACTCCAAAAATAAGAAATAAAATACCGCCGTGATACGATACGAATTTTATAAATTAATCTTAATACGGTGGCATAACTCCGAAATAGGAAAAATACAGGATATGTTTAATTGTTTATAACTTTCAATTTATTAACTTATCGAGTTAGTTCCAAGTTTAGTTGCAATAATTATTAATCTCATAAATAGGACACCATATTCTGCGGTATGTGTTCTTAATTAGAAATCTAGTTAAATATGAAAACTGTTGAGTACAAAATGTTGGTTTCTTAGAAGGGGTTAAAATAGAAAGGTGTATTTTAATTTATCACAAATCATTTATTTTCTATAACGGTTCATTTAAGTTTTACACATATGAGCCAAAAAACTGTTATCGTTTGATTAAGCCTGTACACTCTTTTATTTATTAAAAATTTTATGGGTCAGAATTAGGATTATTAAAAACACGATTAGTTTTCCTATTACGGTGGTAGTTATTTCCAGGTAACTCTGTATTAGGTTATATGATCTCCTAAAACGGCCCTATTCATAGAACATAAAATTACAAGTTTTAGGGTTCCGTAAATAAATAAAAAGAAACGCAAGTTATACTAAAGCACAAGTGGCTACGTGGTGACAAGGTGTGAGTATTTACAAAGCTTTGAGACAATATATTATAATGTACCAGAGACTACATTACTTTTAAACGAATTTCAAAGAAGATTCCAGCATCTGGCAACTAGAAATAACTAGTATCTCAGAGTTAGCTTCAGTTTTATTTTTTTATTATTCAGAGTTGTTTAATGAATTTATTGATTTCAAGCACGACACTAACGTAGTAACTAAGTTCTGTTTAGAGAAAAAAGAGAAAACAGTGTACCCCTAAATAGTTTTTACTATTGGCCCGCAACACTGTGACTAAAACCTGTTTGTGGAAAGAAAGACCGTATAGAAAAAAATTTGAGTACCACTGTTCTATACAGACCGATTTTCGCCTCTTTTCGCTCATTTTGTAAATTTTACCGAACGTAAAAAGAAAAATCAACCTTATTTTAATAACCTAAAACTTGTGTGTGAATGCACGGATAAGCTGTATTTGTAAATGTCATTAAAAGTCAATCAATATAATCAAATCAATGAATGGTCAATGAATAAAAAACTTACAAATGATTTTACTAACACATTTATATTATTTATTCAATATTATTTGTGCGGAACTTCAATGAATATAATTTCTTACCCTCCGTATTAGGAGCCGTCTACCGCAGTAATAGGCTCTGACCAAAATCATACCTCCGTATTAGGGTAAATCGACCCAACTATTTCAAATTTTTTTTTAAATAAGAAATATCATGAAAAGCAACATAGACTCAACAGCAATACAAAATATAAATTCCACTTTTGACGAAAAATTTGTTTGGCGCCTTTAAAAATACTTACAAATGCTTATTTTTGTTTCTTACTTTCAAATGTTGTGAAATACCTCCGTAATAGGTGCTTTTACCTTAGTAGCCGACCTCAATTTATCTTTTTAATTATAAAGGCCAGGAAGGCAGACAAATCAGGTCAAATCTATACTAATATTATAAAGCAGCAGAGTTTGTTTGTTTGAACGCGCTAATCTCTGGATCTACTAGTCCGATTTCAATTATTCTTTCACTGTTGGGTAGTCCATTTATCGAGGAAGGCTATAGGCTATTTATTCAAAATTAGGGATCCGTAACAAAATTGCTATTTTGTAACACAAGATGTAAAATCGAAATACTATTTTTTCCACGGAAACGAGAAAAACGCGGGTGAAACCGCGGGGCACGGCTATTATTTATATACGTGATGCAAAGATTATTAAATAATAACAAATTTTAGCAATTCTTCAATTCAATTAAATTCACACCAATAAAACATATGAGCTTATATCATTTTACGTTAAAATTATATAAGCTAAGTTTAACAACTTCAGCAAGAAGTTACCAAACTCAAGCAATTTACTCACTGACATTCTCATAAACCTATAAATTTTATTGATATTAAATGCACCACTTAATGTGGTACTTATGTCGCTTTGTTATTGATACCAGTTAATATATATAGCCTGTACCACACCACTTATGGTGCTACCGTTGTGTAACTCATTGTTAAACGCAGGAGAACCTGTTATTAACCCCGTTAGGTGTCCTTGATTGATCAATTGATCGTCATTCTTTTTATTCGGTTCGCTTGCGGAATTAGTTCTTCGTGTTTCAAACGTTAAAACTGACAAACTACGAACGCTTGCTTCTTATTGATGAATGAGTGAAATTTTAAACAATATTCCTTAAAATGTTTTCAGAATCTTAATTTGTACCAAACCGTTGATGGTCCCTTTATACACGTAAGTGATTGTACCCACCACACAATTACTTATTCTGTAATCGAATTGACATAGTGACGAGCTCCGGTTTTACCAAGAGAGAGAAATCAAACAAAACATATAAATAATTAAGTGATCGAGCTAGTATGGTCGCATCTTAGTCCGGCCGCAAGCTGTCTCGCCCTATCTTCCTACTGTTCTATTTTTCTAAGATAGATAGACTATATAGATAGATATAGATAGATAGATAGAGATAGATAGTCTGGAAATAAGAACATGTAGTCAAAACCACAGCCAGACAAGGTTACAAAAATAAAATCATACATATTAACAGATGTATTTTACATGTACATTTAAACTTTGACAAGGAAGTTCTCATATTTTTCTTAAATCTTTTGAATTATGATGTTAATTGACTATTATTATGAAAGAGAATATATGTGCTCTCTATTACTTTATTTCACAAGTGAGCTGATCTGTATACTCTCATTCTGAACTCTTAACACATGTAGTTGCATCTTAGTTGCATATCTTGCGGTTCCATTCTCATGGCTAGTTATAAAAAGTCTTAGGTAACCTATCTAAATAGTACATAAATCCTTTGTTATAATTAAAATTATATAATTTATTTCTTCATTATACACATCTTAAAATGAACAAAAAATAGTTTCAAATTACAATACGAAATTTTCAGTGGTGTTATCGCTCACGGCAATCTCTTACAGATAGTCTTTATATAGATACTAGCTGAATCCCGCGGTGTTACCCGCGATTATTAAAATTGCGACTATAATTTGAGATTTAAACTATCCTATCTCTCAAGTTAGATCGAACTGCACATGGTGTGCGAATTTTATTATAATCGGTTAAGTGGTTTAGAAGTCCATTGAGGACAAACATTGTGACACGAGATTTATATATATATAGATATTAAGCATCCAAGAATGCATCTAATGTAATTTGTGGCACACAAATCTAAATCTCATTTTATTTAAAAAATATGTAAAAATTTCAAAATAATCCACATTAGAAAAACAATGTTCCAATTGTATAAAATTACATTTCCGTCAGCAGTTTTCAAAGAATGAACTGAAGAATGTACATACAATGTGGGGTCTGTTACCGTAATAACAAACCGCCGAACTTCTTGTTATTAAAATCAAAGTTGTAAAAATTATGTTTGTGTGGCAAATTTTAAGATATTTAAATAATTTGTGCACTATAAGGCATAGATTTAATTATATTTAACAATACCTTCTATTAAATCGGTGGCACAGTGGTAGCGTATGCGACTGCCGTGCTTGAGATCTCGGGTTTGAATCCCGAGTCGTACCAAATATTCGTGTGATCCACAAATATTTGTTTCGGAGTCTGGGTGTTTTCTATGTACAATAAGTATGTATTTACAAAAAAAAAGTATGTTTATGTATTTATATCAGTTACATATTTCAAAAGATGAAAATGTTTATTATATTTCTTAGAAAACAGCAAAACAACTGGATAAAGCTAGTATGTAAATAATATTGGTAAGGTGATATACGTACACAATCAATAATTAATGTTAATTATCTTATTTCATGAGATAAATACAGTAAATTGAACGCTAAACGAAAGTGTTTGAGAATAACCCGTTGAAATCAGGTTCGTTGAAATACGTACAGTATATACTCGCACAACGTAGTTTAGACAGAGTCCCGCTCAAGTAAAATGTACAATCCTCTAGCTGTAAACTAATTAATCATGGAAAAGGTACATGATAAGAGAAGGCCATACTACAGAATTACATTTTAGTCCTTTTAACGTTTGATCAAAGCTCAGTGCCGATAACCTGAAAATCGGAGACTTAAAGCAGACGAACCCATCTCTAAATATTGCCAGGACCGGTAACTGGCACCCTAGCAGAAGCAGGCCGGGATAGAGGCGTGAGCGCTGCAAAGAGCGCGCGGACTCTCAAAAGAGAGTCCAAACCAAAAGGGCAACAGGGAAAAATAGGGTTTCCACACCGAAGGGGGTCATGTGCAGTTCATAGATGGCCCGAGGTATGTCGGGGTTCCAGGGATTTCCTTTCGAGGATGCACCTGGTACCTCGGCTACAAGTATCCGAGATGGCGTGCGGTTTTTAGTCGCTTTGAGTCCGACACCAGCTGGTTAGCTGGTGGTATCCGTGGGATTTCCGCACTCAAAAAAAATATGACACTCATAATTACATCACAAATGTTACTTACATTATCAATTTGTCTCACATTAAACTCTCCCTACATATACAACTAAATATAACAGTTTAGCTGAGAGAGAATCAATTAATAATTGTATATTATTTAAAATTAATTTGCCAGGTGAATAAATTTAGTCCGAGTGGATTTAATAAGATTCAGATGCTTTGAGCCTGTAAATAATGTACAAATGAAACTCATCACCATTCTAAATAAAACGGAATCCCAATTTGCATTGTCTCTCTATCGAAGATAGAATTTATTTTTGTCTCAGAGAATTTTATAGTGATTATATTATCTCAGCTTTTGTACTATAATAATATATGAGTCATAATGGCCATATAATAAAATAAAATAAAATAAAAATAAAAAAGCCTTTATTGATTCATATCCATATTACAGTTTGATGTTAGTAAAAGCAGGCCTCCGTCACTCCATGTACTTGCGCGCTATAAGTGCCTACCGCCCAGGCGAGCGGTCTCGGGCCGCCGACGGCTCAAATTCAGTGCGGTTTTCACAAGCGAAGCGCGCGCACGCCGTTCAATTTTAATAGTGCTGTTCGTTCGTACGCGTATTACGATGCCGTGTGGTGCCTTATGTGCTATAAATGGGTGTAAATAAGTTATAAATGATAAAATTTTTAACTGCCACATAAAAGTCAGAACATATTCACAGTTCTCAATAACATAGATAAAAAGTTATGTTAATTTAATTTTATCGAAGAGGCAGCCCTGCGATTACTGTGGAATCGCGCGGTGCGAAGCAATCACTGCTGTACGCTTGAGCATTTAGGCGCATTTTAGCATACAGTGGTTGTTGACGCGAGGGAGTAGGCAATTATCGTAATAGGTATTGGAAATTTTCTACTGAGTGAAGTATCTGTTACGTAGTAACTATTCAGTAATCTGTGGTAAAAGTTAGTAGTAGATACATTTAATTTCTTCTTTGAATGTTAGTAGTTTTAGTAGATGTCTATAAATTAATTATTTTATGAAATGAACCCCTCCTTGGGTAAAGGCCTCCTCCAGTTTTTTCCACTTTTCTCTGTTTTTGCCAACAGTTAACCATTGGCTTCCTGCTACTTCTATTACATCATCTGCCCATCTTGTTTTCGGTCTACCTACTCTTCTTTTCCCTGTGGGCCCTTTCCATGCTGTAGTTTTGAGTGTCTGAATGACCATATATAGAGCATATATTATAATGTCTGTACGAGACAACAATGGCGGCATAACTAATATTGTTAATCTTTATTTTCAAATGGGTGGGTACATCATCACTATTTTGCCTCATAGTTTTATTCCCGCGTATGTAATGAAGGATGAGTTTATTGGCGTGAAACAAAGGTATATGAGTTTTTTATACCAAAAGGTTGATTGATAAAGTTAACTTTAACACTAAGGACACAACAAGCAAGAGGGTTTTAACTTATATAGGGTATCATTAACCATTAATAACAACTCATTATGTCTAATCTGTACGGAGAGGGTTAAGTCTATAGATAACCCTATCTAGCTTAGCTAGCTAGTACTATGTTATCTATAGTTAAGTCTATAGATAACATAGTTATGTGGCAGGTATTTTGCATAGAAGTTCGATTTGAATGTACCCACATTCAAATCGAACTTCTATGCAAAATACCTGCCACATAACTATGTTGCTCTTACGATTATTATTTTTGATGTGAAACATCTATAGGCGCACGTAAAATAGATTTCTAGTGTGTACGGTGTGGCGTAAATTATAATTATAATTATACGCCACACCGTACTATTTTAATAATTAGTAATATTTTATTTTATCATTATGACATATTTAGTTCCTATTACAATATGCTCTTTTCTGCATATTACTTTTACAAAATAATGGCGATGTTTCACATCTGCCAGGCGTCCCGTGACGGCTCACATTTTTTTTATTTTAATAAAAAATAGATTTATGGTAGATTTAGTATTTTTGTATGATCTACAGATATTTGTTTCGCAGTTTGGGTGTTTTTTATGAACAAAATTTATGTTAATACATAAAAAATATGAATTCTCATATTACAAGCTCTGCTTAGTTTGAAAGTAATTAGCGTTATGTGTTAGATATCCAAAATTTTCTAAACATATTTCATTTCATAAAATATCTCTGCACAAAGCCAGGTTAAAAAAGGAGATCAATTCTGAAAACGCTTTACTTATGTAAGAGATAAAAGTGCTTTTATACGTGAACGAGATCGGAATAGCCGAATATGTGGTAATGCTCATACACTATGCAGTACAGTAAACAGATTTATAACCGACGAATACATTTTGTGAAGTAAATTTAATAAAATTGATTGCATATTTTAGTATTCATCTCTTGCCTGTACAAATGGAAAATTAAGATTTATAGACTATAGAATAAGGACCAAAATTGTAGATAGCCTTTGTTCATTATGAGATTCATTTATTTAAGGCAGTTTAAATATTTGAATGCGGTCGATAATTTAGTCTGATAGTACCTGAGCAGTAACGTTTTTTTTATTCATTAATATGTTCTCTAATAGGAAACTTAAAGCAATATATTTAACATAGATTATAGAAATAGCAACAGTATGCCATTAACAAGTCTCCACAAATAGAAGCCAAACATTTATTGTAGAAAACATAAGCCTTTAGGTAAACAAAAGTAATGAATCCATATATTATGTAAATTGAGATTAAATTTCTTTTAAAAATAGTACCTGTTAACATGTTTAATCTGAATTTTAAAACGACATTGAGTGCAGTGTCCTCCTCATTCTTGATATACTCATAGCAAAAATTTCAAGGACGTGCTTGTGTACTAAGTCGTTGTAAATATGGTAAGAACGATAAAGGAAACAATTTTGACTATACCTACATAGTAGCAACTGCTGGTCTTGATTGTCATTGACCTGTCATAGATTTTTAGATCCTCGTTGAGCAACTCGAGGCAATCAATGGGAGAGGTCACTATCCGAGCAAAGAACAAAAGGTTAGCAATATCCCGACGTTTTCGGAGTTCCAGCAAGTGATGATTTTTGGACGAAATTACATAATCATTACAAGCAGATTTTATCCTATTTTTTTTTTATTTCAATTCAACCCTCTCAATCCCCTTTAAATAGACGTTATATCTCCAAATCCTACTTCCTACTAATATTATAAACGTGAAAGTTTGTGAGTATGTGTGTATGTGTGTATGTTTGTTGCTCTTTCACGCAAAAACTACTGAACGGATTTTGATGAAACTTTACAGTAATATAGCTTATATATCAGAATAACACATAGGCTACTTTTTTCTGCAATAATCGAGATAAACGGGCGAAAGCTAGGTTATTAAAAAAATACATTAAGTCGTAGATGTCAAAATGTATCACTGTTTATCTCCTGTCAAATTTCACAGGTTGCCTAGCAACCATAATGATACGCGGGTAACACCGCGGGGCACAGCTAGTTTATTATAATAATATGTGAAATAGACAGTAATATGCACAATACTGAAACATATACCTGGAAGAAGTGCAGAAGCATCTACAAATTAGAACACAAGTGATGTTCATCCATAAATTTTTGATCTAAATCTAGATATTCTTGTGTCCGTTTCTTTTTCATAAATATATAAGCCTACTCTGCCTGATGGAACGCATGAGTAGAATCTCGCCGCATAGACTAGTGCTAATAAATATATAGTACTAGCTTTCCACCCGCGGCTTCGCCCGCGTGGAATTCGTATATATCGCGCGACTCGGTAGGTAAGGGTAGATTAAACAATCTTACATGATTTTATGTTTGACAATAAGGAACTTAGACACAAACTTTCGTCCCCTATTTCAAACCCTTTTTTCTACCTTTATTTTCAATCGGTTCAGTGGTTTAGGCGTGAAAGCGTAACAGACAGACAGAGTTACTTTCGCATTTATAATATTAGTAGGGATAAAAACAAGCTTAAAAAAGTCGATCATAGAAAAACAAATTAACATACAGGTGAGCTAAAAAAACAAGTCCAAAAGTTTGTAAAAAGATTATTTTAAAGTTTTCCGTAGTTCGATTACATGTGAAATATCGGAGGTACTTTGTACTACTTATTCAGATATTTTGTATTCACACTGCGATCGGTACGACTGATAAATCTTCTTCAAAGACACACTAAAAGCCATAAAAGGAACAAGTCAGATGATAAAATTCTTCCAGGCACTTTCTATTAGTACACAAGAGGAAAATGAAGAGAGTAATGTAATAATTTGTAAAGATATAAACCACATTACGTGTAATAATACACCGTAAACATCACCGAGCACTCTGAACATCTCTCAAGCGGCACATAAACTAATTTGAGGCAACTTTGAGTACTTCTCAAAGAAAATTTACATCGCAAGTATCTGCTAGGCACTCTCAAATTTTGTGAACATTTTATTTTACTCGCTAACTTTGAGAGTAATTCGACCAAAATTCTGGGGTTCCGCATAATTGATATTTACAGCTACTTTATTAGTTATTAGCTTTCGCCCGCGACTGCGCCCGCGTAGGTTATCGCGGTAAAAAGGAGCCTATGTTTTATCTTGAATATGTGAATCTTTACACTGATAATTGTGAACTATAGTATCCTATTCTACGAAATTATTGTCCACTTGCAACGAAGGCATCTTCAGTTACGTTGTTTAATCCAGAGTCCTGAAAAATAATAATAAATATTTCGGACATCTTCCACACAAAGCCATCTAGTCCCAAACTAAGCAGAGCTTGTATTATGGGTACTAAACAACTGTTAGAAATACACAAACATACTTTGCTTTTGTAAATACATACATATTATACATAGAAAAAACACCTAGGCTCTGAACCCGAGACCTCTTGATCAGCAGCCGCATACGCTAACCACTTTTTTTTTTTTTTTTAATGTGTGAAAAATCATCATGGACCGTCACCCCACCGGGGGTTACGGCGGGGTGGTGTGTCGGACTTGAACCGACTAAAAAACACACAGTGCCCTCTCCGCGCTTCTCCGTTTAGGAGTAGGAGAAGTCCAGGGTGGGATCTCCTTCTGAACTTCTCCAGCGCCTGCCCGCTCCTGATGCGGGCACCGTCTCTGTTTGACGACCCTCTCTTAGGCGGATACGCTAACCACTAGACCAACAAGACAAATCTTGTTTGATACTTTTTCAATGTCGTCTTTTGTCGTAGTTGGGTTATAGTTTTTACTTTCTTTATTGTCACTACATACATTTGGTGCAAATAAATGATTTGATTTAATTTACAAGCCTGTATCATCCATCTTTCATTTAACTAAGTATACCAAGACATCAGCCTCTCCTTAGTAATAAGGTTTTGGCCATAGTAAACCTCACTGTCCAAATGGGGTGTTATAGAGTTTGTTTCAAGTTTTCCTTCTAATTACAGCGTTGCTCTTCGTCGTAGTTTTCTTCCTTAGTCAGCTCTTACCTATAATATAGTGGAAGAATGGGAATAGGGCTGGTGTCACTGCTCCACACGCTGGCAGAATGTGCTGCGTTCGAGGAGCCGGTGCGTGATCTCGTGGTAGGTAGGTCGATCGGAGTAGGGGTTCCGACCGCTACGGAGCGTGCGTGGCCCCCTTTTGAGGACATCTACAAGTCGTAGGTGGCCCGAAGTACGTCGGGGTTCCTGGGTATACCTGTGTCCTCGGCTCATAGTACCCGAGACGGCGTGCGGTTTTAGTCGGTTCGAGTCCGACATAGCCACCAAGTGGTGGTGTCCGTGTGGATTTCAGGATGAGAAAAGGCTGGTCACACTTTATTTTTTTAATCCGTCACCACACGAACTATCTATTACCGCTTTATGTCCTATATAAATAAATTACAAGTTGTCATATTACACTTTTATATGTGCTGTAAATTTTTAAGCATATTTATATAAAAACCCTTTTCACACCTTTCTCTTATACGCCCGAAGATTGGATATTACATCTGTTGTGGTATTGTATGTGCGTAAACAAACAGTGTGACGTAAGCGAGAGGCGGCGGGACTAGTGGTATCTTCCGCAAGATAGAGTTAGAAGTCGAGGTCACTGGATATTTGGTTAAAATTGGATATTTCTTAAGATTAAAGTGTAAGGTTCATGAGAAATAATTGCATTTCATTAATATTGCGTTAGACATTTGTTCACCTACTCTTTACGATCGTGTATTGTTACATATGCATAGACGTACATATATGGAAAATTTGTATTATAAGAATTTAACAAGGAATAACAATGAAAGGAAAAGAAATTTACGAACTGTTGCTAAGCTACTGTAACATAGAAATTTGACTTTGAGCTTTTGCGAGCAGCTGCTACTCGAACGAAGACGTTCCAATTTTGGATTAATTTTCCAATTTTATGCAAAAGCACATTCACCAAAGTCTTAATCACTCTTCCCATTGATTCTAGGCATCTCAAAAAATAAAAACGCATTTTTAACTTCAGTTAAATTTAGTTTTGTATAATTTTCACGGATTTTAACTACACGAATCGCGTTGCAGTTTATGCAGTTGCCATAACGATTTCTATTCGCCTGAGTAATGTGGCTTCATACCAAACCTGGGATGTTCCGTAATTTTTCTTCGAGAGTCATATGGAAGAAAATTTACGGACCCAACCTAACAAAATACCCAATAATTTGTATGATTCACAAATTTAAGTTCTAAGTCTAAGTGTTCTATGTGTCCGTTACATGTACAAATGTTTGTAAAGTCTCCCACGACACAAGATATGTATCCAATGCGGTCGTACTCTTTATAGAAATTAATGGCCGTGGCCACATTTACTTAATCTGCCAGGTTACTTATCCCTTTTTTTCATAAAAAAAACAATGTTCATTTAAATTCCTTTCATATCCTACATGTTTAACCTTTGTTATTCTTTAATGGTTCAACTACATCATAATCATAACTTGTTCATGAAAGATATAGTCATCCTACCCTTGACATTTCTTTTGCTTTCTACCTTACAACGTGTTTTTATTAATATAATCGTAAGTATCCACTCGCCTCATTACCTGGCGATTAACTTGAATCGCATATTAAATAAATACACAGTTTATAAGCTATTTTGTCTCGGATGACAGACTCCGGAACTGATGGCATCGAGTCGATAAAAGAAGGGTCAGTTGATGTACTTGGACATTTCTTAAAAAGAATATTAAGCATATTATACGCCTACGCACATAGGGTCTGCTCAGTTTCTGTTTATTCTCAGTATTTCTCTCTATAAATCGAATAACAGTAATATTTCGAACATCTGACACACAACGCCATCTAGTGCCGAACCAAGTAAAGCTTGTGCTATAGATATTACCTAGATAACTGATATAAATACATCTATATTTATTTTTTTCTAAATACTTACATGCCATACATAGAAAAACTCTGAAACAAATATTTGCAGATCATATAAATATTCGGTCCGATCCGAACAACAATCGAATTAAAAGAAAGAAAGAAAGAAAGAAGCTGAGACCTGGAGCAGCCGCAGAGCCGCATCCTTTAACTACTAGACCAACAAAGCAGTCAAAATGTACTTTTTTGTGAATAAAAACATTTGGTCGGACCTAGGAATCGAATTCGAGTCCGCAAGAAGTTCCCACACGCCACCAAGGCAATCAAGTAATTACCTTAAATATCTCACTTATATCATTCTTTATGATCTCTGACTGATTGCACGGACGGCGCAGTAGCTTAAGTGGTCACCTCGCGGTTTTCTGCTGCGCTGAGTATCGTGTATCCAAACATCCGGCTTTACAGTCAGTTTCACTACTAAATCAATAGATTCATCTTTTACAGTGGTACTTTTTACATCAGACCGAAACAAGCTCTAAACTATAGATAGAATTGCGCGATCATGAACGTAGTTTCTGGAAATATTGCACCCATCACTGAACACTTACTTAACATTCTAAGCGTATTAATCCGATGAGCATAATTTACTCACATGGCGTACAAAGCGTACGTATATGAATGTGAGAACTTATATTTTCGCAATCCGACCCTCCGTGAGGAACCAACAATTAACTCACGGTCACTCTTTTCCAATCGACTAAGATTACAATGTTATTTACAAATGGTGTCGCAAGTAATTTAGAAATAAACGCACAAATAATACAATTTTAAGAAAAAAAAATAGTTTTAAAAACTAAACAAACACGCTTTAAAGAAGCACGAAATCTGGCTGTTTAAAGTGGGTCAAAGTCGCACCCAAGAAGTGAACACAATAAACGCACAAACATACAGGTGAACCTACTAAAAAGCGTGTAAAATCGAATGCGATCAATCTCAGTGACGAGCTACAAATCTTAATTTGAGCGGAAAATTTCAGGTGTCTGAGCGAATCGATCAATCGTTTTACTAAAAGTAAAGTCGTTAGAAAGGTGACAGACCCTCTGACACTCTGACGATAGATAACACAATATAACGTTCAATTATTAGTCTATCTATTAGAAACTTAGATTCATGATATCTCATTATTATTAACTAAATTTGGACGTAGAATATGTCTTGAGGGAATAATATCCTGGCCAGCCTTTGATAGATATTAATAATAATAAATAGCCAAAGGTATTTACAATATTTATTTTGAATATTTGAGATTAAATCAAAATTTACAAAACGACTATAATGGGACGACATTGTCATGAAGTGCATAAGTTGCCTGAAGAAATAATAAAACTGTATTGTTAAATATAAGATTTCCTTCCCGACTTATTACTTGAGTTTTTATCCAAATACTTGCAATACAATTTATTAATCAGTCTAAATGCTTAAAATTTTAAGAAAATTTGACTCATCATATAGTTTCAATTACATAACATAGTACTACTTTGACTGATGATTAAGAACAACGTGAAATGGATAAAATGAAGAGTCGGAACTCATACTACTAAAATAATATTCGGGTATACTACAATTCATTCAATAAAAAATCGCAATTTGTAGACGAGATAATGGCAAACTAATTATCTTAAAATACTCGATCACATTACAGTAAAAAATAATAATAAAAATAAATGTTGTAGACATCTTACACACAACGTCATCTAGTCCCCACACTATACATGTACTAAGGGTACATGCTATACATGTACAAGTAATAAGGGTACTATACAACTGATATAAATACATAAACTTACTTTTTTTTTGTAAATATATTATACATAGAAAACACTCAGATTCTGAAACAAATATTTGTGGATCACACTAATATTTATTCCAACCCGGAAATAGAACCCGAGACTTCTTGATCAGCAGCCCCATACGCTAACCAATAGACCAAAAAGGCAGTCTTTCTTCTTTTTGACGCATATTGACCCATGTTAACAAATCATGCGTCAATGTACGACATCTGAACATAGCTTTAGTAAGTGAAATCTGTGGAAGATATAAAGAAAGAAGACAGTACGTAGAGCCTCTACAGCCTAACGAGTATATACAAGTCTCACACAAAGTGACGCAATTATTATGACACAAATGAAATGTATAACTTTGTTGCAAACTTGCTACTTTGTCGCACCCCATTACGCATTCCTATTGAAAACTTTCGTAATGTCGGCTTGCCATTGTAATTGTTTAGTCTCAGTTCTCCTTACATAGTATTCAACTAAGCTTGAGATATTAACTGATAATCAATAAGCATTCGTCCGCCTATTTCAATTTTAACATCCTGAATATTATTATCTCCCTTGTTAGTTTGGTGATCGGCAGACGCATACGCCAACGTTTGCGTCTGAAGATCAAGAGGTCTCGAGCTCGTCCTTGGTTCGGACAATATGTTAGTATGATCTGAAAATATTTGTTTCTGAGTTTGGGTTTCTTTTTGTTAAATATGTATGTATTTAAAAAAACTGTAATTATATCCGTACTCATAGTGCAAGCTTTCCTTAGTTTGGGCCTGCAGAACATTGTGTGTCGGATGTCCGATATATTTATTTCATTATTTAATGATTGCATAAGCAAAGATAATTAATTATTTTGCAAAATATTGACCCTATCTACTGATTCTTCAAACTCCAAAGGATTTATTATTATAGTCTATTCATCATTATCAGCCTATCGCGGTCCACTGCTTCACATAGGCCTCTCCCATTACACACCGCTTTGATCGATTTTGGGCTTCTCGCTTCTCTTCTTTATTCTTAATAGATTATTACAAATCAATATCTAAACTTTTGATACTGACGGCGACTGTTGCGGATCGCGGATGCTTGTGACTCGTCGTAGACTGTGCAAGGACGAATCCTCAAATATTTTAGTCACGTTGTTCGCAAGAACTCGAGGACAAGTAGAGGGCAAAAGGTCACGTGGACGCCTACGCGTTATACTAACCTCATTAAAGCTGCAACACATACCTCGGGCGTCCAGAGTTCCTAACACGCCGTGGACTATAACAAGAGCGAGAGCCTACACAAGAAATGTTAATATTTACTTTCTTGATTAAATTTTAGTTTATGGTAATATTTATACGTGTACATTTGTATGATTGTACGTTTGAGTGACTAGGTCTCTGGTTGAATGCTTACCATCGATCAAGAAACCAGGTAGGTAGTGCCCAAGTACGATCAATATTAGAAAATATACATTTCTTTCGGATCGGAAGATTTTCTTTTTATTCCTATATCTAAAGTAATATATTGTTAGACAAAACATTGCCTAACCGTTGAACTCGGAAATTTCATTTCATAAGGTAATAGAGCCACGTTGACTACAGCATAAATGGGCTGGCTCGACGGGCAGTACTACCCTCACACAGAAGACCATCCGACATAATGACATCTTTAGTGCTGTCGTATTTCATTAGTGAGTTTAAGACCAGAAGCCCAATGATACAGTTGCATCGCACTAGGCTACCATTGTGAGGGTCACCATGCTGCGTTGCATAAAAAAAAAAACATGTTTCATTCACAATAAATATGGTGCTCCTACTCCTGGATTCTAGTTATGCTTTCCATCAGGCGGAATATAGTCACTTTGGTAGGCCAAAATATATATAAAATAATCGGCATATACATGTTACGTTAAGTTACATAGGATCAGTGATAAATTGTTGTAATGAACACTAAGGAAGTGGAACATTTAGTAAAAATTACTAGTCAAAACGTCAGTCAATTCTAATATTACATACCTACCTATTACGTGTTGGAAAGAATTAGCGTTCTTAGACATAATTTTACATTAGGTATAGCATAAAACATGAAAGTTAATATTACAAAGTGCACTAAACCTACATAGATCTTTGTTTGTATGTATCATAGATTTCGTTTGTATGATGATGATGACGTTCTATTAGCCGATTTTAGTCTCAACGGAGACCAGACAGGGACACTTTCTGTTCCCTCAGTCTAATAATCCAATGGGACGACTATCCGATATGACCGGGCAGAGATCGAACGCAGAACCAACGGCTTCATGTGATTTCCGAGGCACGGGAGTTAAGACCACAAGCTTCCAAACTCTAGACTGTTGACTGAAAAAACTCTATAATACTTTTTGGCCCGACCCGAGATTCAAACCCGAGACCTCTTGTTCCGAAGTCGCTAACTACTAGAACGACGAGGCAGCCGATCTATTTATATGTTTACTAACTGACCCACAACTTTGTGACAGTCTCTGGAAAAGAATAATTTAACCAACTTCAAAAACGGAGGAGATTCTAATTACGTCGGAATCTTTTTTTAATGTATGTTCAGCGATGATTACGTCATGTGTGACCCGATAACGGGATCACAAAGAAAATGCGTGCAACCCTCAATGTTTAAGGAACGAACTGTGTTTTATATATTTTCTAAAACTATTCAAATATTTGCGTCTATCATCTCATGATGATGAGTCAATAATGGACGGTATGACTCCTTAACGGATAGGAATTCGAGGATCATTCTTTTATAGTCTAAGCCCAGTTTTTATGTGATTCAAACCACTGGTTTTTCGCATCAGCAGGAGTTTGGTAGTCCTGTCCATAGGTGACATAAATTCCATATGCCTCTCGTGACTTACATAAAATAGTTCAACTTTTAACATTTAAACATTTTTAAACCGACTCAAAAAAATGCGAAACGAATACAGTATACAGTATACATAAAATACAGTATACAGTACTAAAATCAGTTTGAATTCGATTGCATGAGTTTGGTGGTGGTTTCGTGCCTATAGATTTAAAATAAGTGATGTATTATAATAACATACATACATTTTTGGCTTGGCACCGACTTCAAACAGTTTGTATACACTGAAACTGACTCCTACCCGTGAGTGCTATAATAACCCGTTCGAAGCTTCGTAAAGGAGAGGTTGTACAAAAATCATCATTATATCATTTTCATAGTTTGAATATAAATATAAAATAGGCATAGAGAATAAGGGTCCGGAAGTGTACTTTACCAACAAATATACTTTGTTTTGAATGAAGGTACTAGTTTACGAGTATTTGCCGTTTTAGTAATTTTACAAAGTTATATTATACCTGTCAAAAATTGTGTACTTATTTAAAAAGGAAATAATTATACAACCTTAATTTAGAAGGTACTACAGTGTTAAAGGACACAGATTTCATAACTTTTATTGCTCGCAATTACATTAACTTTATGCACGACCTTTAGTTACAAATAAATTTGTATATTTTAATTATTTTTTCTGCGTCAGATCCCATTTTTGGGAATAGTAAATTACTCAAGTCGTGATCATTCAACAAAGTCTAGTTTTTTTGCAAAGCAATTTAAAAGCGTGACTGCTTTAAGAAAGAGATCAATCATAGTATGTTTGTCAGAGTATAATGCGTGCAGATTTATAAATTCACGTGTTATAGCATTTTCATTCTATTAAATGTTGAAGACAGTTATTAAGGTTACAAGGGACTGTTTATTTTTCACATAAGACGCTACCAGTTGTATCTTTGGTTTCTTTGCTGCAAAGCTTTGCTGAGGCTCATTGTACCCATTAGTATGGAACAGAAAAGAGAAATATACACAATAAAATATCTTTGAGGCGGTTCGTCTGTCATGTTACCAACTTATTAGCTCAATCAATGCTAACTTTTTACTACACAAACCAACTTTAAATTTTTATACATACCTTATACGATAACTTATACTGTAACTGGCCAGGCAGATGGATGCCGATTCCCTTAATTCATTGTATGTCATTTAAAATGTAGCTTCTTATTCCTACCCAGTGGGGCTAAAAATTTACAGTCCTTGCGTAATTTTTAAGGGATATAAGCGTGACTGTACATATATGTAGTAACATACTTGGGCATAGAACCTTGATCAACCAATATGTTCCCTTTCCCTTCTAACCCACGTGACTGTCAGATAAAATTATCCCATAGACTATGATTACACCAATTATTAGAGCATATTTAGTGTTGTTACATATCCTCGCACAGCCTCCAAGGGAGTGCTGGGTGGGGGAGAGGGGGGCGTGGTATATAGTGAAGATGCGCCGACGCAGCGGCAACAACCCAGCGACGCGTGGGCACCTCACGTGTCGACAGGTTCGCTACAGTTTGTGAAGTTCTTTTTGTAAAGTTCCATTTCTTTTGTGCTTGGATAGTGTGACTTAACTGGTGAGTAGGAGTAAAAGCTTTTTATTCAAAATAAAAATATTTCGACTTTAGTATGAAGGATGTATATAGTTTATTAGGGATTTATATACATTTATAAATATTCTCCAAAAAAGATTGTTAGTGAGGTAATTTCTTATAAAAATGTAAAATTATAGCTACCATACTCAATATTTTAGAGAGAATAGTTGTGTTGGTATTGAAACAAGTAAAAATAATAGTCTAGTTACGTCATATTAATCCTGGAGTAAATATAACTAAACTCTCTTAAATATTTTATTACTATTTTTATTTACAATGTAACATAATTGTGCAATTATAATTTGCGAGTGAATAACTAAAAACTCGTGATGTTCGCAAAACGAACGATACTTAAATACAACCGCAAATTACTTCGAAATAATTTATTTTGCGACTTACGCATTGGACAAATAAAATTTAATTCTTCTTTATTTTAATTCTATTAATCCTTTAAAAGACTGTGTTTTGAGTTTGAGGAAAATTTTAATGGTTAAGTTGAAATCGATGAAATTGATATACGGAAACTTAAATTAAGAATTAATCTATATTCGATCTTTGTTAATACCTGAATTACCCGAAAACGTGGTCCTGTAGAGAATTATAATATTTCATGTCCAAGAATTTCCCATTTTGAGGGCCACAAAAATCTAATTCAGACTTTAAAATCAATAAATATAGAGATATATATAATTTTTAAAAAAATTACAAACAGTTCACTCTTAACCATAGGACTCTCATGAAAAAGATTACATAATAAGCAAAAATAAGTAAAAAATTTGAATGCCTAAATGAAAGTGAATTGAATCTACGACACACTTTAGAAGTGTGCGTAGGGGTAACTGCTTTTTATCGAAGTTGGTTCATTAAAACAGGAATGCATTATAAGTTTGAAGTCGATAGATACATACAATTTATTCGTATTTAATACGTAACACATCTTTCGCTATAATTAAATAGGGAAGTTCAATTTCTCCAACTTTTACCTATTTATTTTGATTTTTTAATTTTCAAACTTTATAAATATAACTAGATGACCCTAACATTGTATCGCCATATTTTATTTTCGTAATTTTTTTCTAAATCTCACCATATTATCATATCATTATTTTATCAATTTCAGTTAGCTCTTTATGTTTCTTTAATAGTGCCTGTTGATGGAACTAAACTTTATTATGTATAACCATTGTTAGAATGAAATTAAGTCACATGAAATTATATAATGCATATATTATATTGTCTTAAACTTTCTGTAAATATGTACTGAATATCCCCATATACAAAATCTTACTAAAGAAGTGCTGATGACTACAGAAGTTATGTATTGTCTGAACTCACATTTCTAAATACATACATTTTATAGATAAATTATACCAAGATCCAAAAAATGTATAATGCTATTCACCCATTTATTATCATCATATTTAATATCATAAAATCGAACCTAGCACATTGCGTTCATGATCACTGAATAATAAACCAACAATCTTACAAAGAAATAAAATATTCAATACCGTGAGGTCAATTTGGTCGGTTGACATCCTGTCCGGGTCCTCTTCTAGTTGATCCTAGATTCTTTACAATAATTTCGTCTCAACGGTTTTCTCCATCCAAAACTTATATTTTCACATTCTTCATCTCTAGTGGAGGCAGAAAAAAAATATATTAATTAATTTCTTGATCTTTGTTATAGAAAGAAGAGCGTAGTTCCCCAAGATGGTCCAGTTCAAGATGGTGGTAAGTACCATTGAACATTGTACATACATACATAATTTATTGCGTTTGTAGACCTTCTAAAATACTTAAGGTATTAACAATCTTGAAAGGGATTAAGTCACTTATTATTTATGGTCTTTTATTGTAATATTAAATAACTATATATTTATAAAAAAAAACTCTGTCAATTAATCTACAAGACAATAAGCATAAAAAGCATTGGCTTACAATTCAAATGCGATAAATTTTATTTATCATCCCATTACATTTAACCCAGTCTTACAAGCTTTATATTTTCTTAAAATTTTCTCATTCGTCCTTCTATACCATAAAAGATGTAACTAACCTACAACCAAACAATTCAACAATAGAATTATAGTTTATTTCTAAGTAACAAACATATTATGTAACACAAGTAAAATTAAAAACGCGAATCTCATCTTTCCAAAGTCGTTTACAGAAATAAAATGCATGTGAACATTTCCTCATTATTCACGTAATAAAAAACTAAACTTTACGATTCAACTATTACAAGTGTAATGCATAAAATAATAATTAATATTAATATACAAAATGAACAATGTCTGTTACGTCACGTGTGGGGCAATCATTTTGCTTTACCTACTTCTATATCTTGTGTACACTTCATTAACATTTTATTTATTATGCCTCTGATGTTGGCCTCCTTTTAAATTTTCGTATTGCCTAGCTAAATTTTATGTTGGATTGTTAGATTTCTAAATCCTTCGATGGTTTTATGTCTATAAAATGCGAAACGATGACACAGAACTTAAAATATAAGTATCGAATTCAAAAAGCCTAAATCTATGAAATATCGAACATAAACGAGCAAAAAAATCACGTTTGTTGTATGAGAGCTCCGCTTGAAAAATTATTTTATACTGTTTTTTTTAGTGTTTTTACTATACGTACGTATAGTTACACTTTACACTTCAATTAATAAAATTCAGTAAAAACATCAGTTAATTATGTATTGGACAAACTATCACAAAACATCCACAGACAAATATAAAAAATGAATTAAAAACATAGTACTTTTCTAGGTCGAACCGCAAATTGTATATTATTCTATAGGTTTTATAAGCATACAAATTCATATCAAACCCGAGGTTCGAAACTCTTAAACCGTTTTAGGCGTCATCAATAAAAGAGTATTACAAAACTTTTTCTATCTCAACTAGAAATTATTATGTTCGATAATGTAAACTCTTGAGGATCATTCTGTATATATATAGGCATACACTTGTGTTTAATTATCATTTGTATTGCGACAAATTGAATAAAAACACACTATGCCAGAGTGTAGTTGGAAAACTGTGTAACCGTGTTGATTGATCACGTAATTGATATACCTAGCTGGTTTATGATAATTATTATCTTCGTAAATCAATTGAAATTAAGAAAGTGTGGATTACTTACATACATACATACTGAGGACATTATTATTATTATTTTAAAAACTGTATATTTTAACTGGTTTATTCTAAATGGTAAAAATAAGTAAAATAAATTCTTTATGAGAGAAACGATTAGGTGTAGTTGTGTTTAATAGAACTGTTGAGTCTAATCGTATTATGTTTAACTGGGTGACTGGAAGGACTCGGTTTGTATCTTTCAAAAAGAAAGACTCAAAAACAACTTCACCCTTTTTAGCATTTTTTTTATTATTTCTTAGCTCCTATTGGCAGTAGCGTGCAAGCGCGTTCAACCAAACAAACTTTTATACTTTATCATATTGGTATAGATATTTTAAATAAAACTCTCACCTACCTGTTAGGTTTCATTTCCATGTGGTGTCACAACTCAAACGGTGCGATATGCGGGCTCCCAACATACTTTCAGTTTCGATATGTCAGTAATAAGGAAATTCGTTTATTGATTAAATTATTTGCATAAACCAAATACTTGGACAAAAACATATATATGTATGTATAGACCGATGGCCTAATTTAGACCCAGTTTAGGCGGTCATTTTGACGTTGATATAATATCAAATGAATAGTTTTTTTTAGTAAATTCATATCAACGTATATACAGTACTTACATTAAAAAGGTAATTTATAAAATTTTTGTCTCTGTCTGTCTGTCCATCTATCTATTTCTTCCAATTTAAGGGAACAATCGCTGACGGAAAGCTGGTGACCGAAGGAGTACATTAGGTCAATTTTTCTGTACACTAGCTTCGCTCCACTCGCGATTGACAAAAATAATCGCTGGTAAACACTCTCAGTTACTTTATAATATAATAATTATACTGCATATCGTTTGTCATAAAACTCGCACGTAAAAAATTAAAACATAACTAATACCTACATAACATGATCGCTCAGTATTAACAGTTATTTGGTCGGGTTCGAACCATCCCAGGCCCAGAGATCAACATATATTTTTAAAACTGTAGTAATTTAACTCATGAAGAATGTCTAAAGAGAAATATTAATTTTTAAACGACCCATGTTAAGTAATAAAACATTATCATAAGCTAATGTGAGACAGTGCAGACAGCCAGTAATACAAATGTTATTATATGAATCAAATTATATCCATACTTGGTAAGGCTCCACGTCCGCTAGGGCGATACCGACAAACTGACAGTCGCATTATGTCATCACCGTTTGAACAAACCGCACCATGCTATTGCGAATGCAGGGTTGTCCAAAATATATTCTAAGGGCTTATTTTTTTTACATTTTTTTCTAATCATCTGACTTTGGATCTCTTTGTTGATTACTATTGCTTACGTATAAAAATACATTAATTGTTTTGGCTTATAATTTGCTTCAAGTCTTAACATGTATAATTCTTAAGGGGATCTTTACCATGAGAATAGTTATTTTGTATACAATAATATAAGTATCTTCTAAAATGTATTCAAATACATCAAAACTATTTGTCTCTTTGTGCGTTATGGTTATTTACGTGCTCGATAAAACGTAAATTAATGTTTAGAGAGTCATACTCCAATGCTCTATGCTTGATCGTAAAGTCATTCCTAACACCAGCGAACATTTATACTTCGTCATCCAAGTCAGGATTAGCATCGCTGGAATAACAGCCCTATGTGAAGGTGTCTGAGGCAGCTTAAATTTAATCGGGCTATAAGTGTATCTTTCCAGAAAAAGCAACGCTTCTAAAATACCATACATTCAAGTCTAGTTAGAGTAACCCTATGAAAACCGCATTGCATTGCGCCACAGCGCGACGACACGCGGCACACTGCCTTCTACCAGTCATCTTTGTTATACAGTCACGATCCTCAGACCCTTATTTTCTCGTTTTATTATAAAACTGACAAAAGTTTACATTGTTTGAGATAATTGCTTTTTGGTTAGACGAAATAACTGCAATCAAAAATGTTAAAATTAATTTAGAAGTAATGTTTGGGCGAATGCATTACAAGTAGTAAAGAGGTACGAATGTCTCTAAGTATTTCTGCTTATGTAAAATTTAATAGTAATAGTATTATTAGTAGTATCAGTATTTACGCTAGTAAGTTTTAGTAAAATTAAGGAATACCAATTTTTTTCTTTACTCAAAAAGCATTTGCCAACCTTCAAATAAATTATAAACTATTGACTTTACATAAACATAGTATAGTTCTTTCCATACATCATCATTTTTTACTGCTTTAAACAGTCCACTGCTGGACATAGGCCTCTCCTTAGCAAGAAGCATTTGTATTTCTACTCTACCGCACGAGCCTGACGGTGTAAAGGTTTGTTACAAGTCTTCCTTTTCTCTTTCTTTCGATACATAAAAATATTTAACTATTTCTATTTAACTTAATACTTTTAAATGACAAATCTCTGCTCTGTTTTAATTTGTATTAGAAACAAAACGTTTTAGTTTGTATTAAATCGACAAAGGCATAAACGCTCAGATATTTATGGCCTAAATTTTAATTCCACTCACGTAGTAGTTGCAAGCTTATTGCCAACAACCGGGTAATTTAGAACGTAGATGAGTTAATTGAGAGTTCAATATAAAAGGAAAAGTTGATGAGAAGGAAAGGTAGATGTAGAAAGGTAGAAACTAGTCTGATTGGGTCTATGTTCTTGAATGAACTTTTATGACCAGACATCACGCACAAGACAGAACATTTAGCACATTTATCTTACTAGCCTATCTCACCATTGAAATACTGTGTCAGTAGGCAATAATTTCATAAAATCATCAATATTTGCGCCTTGTGTTACAAAAGATTTACCTAGTTGATGCGAACTATGCCACGAAAGACTTTACATAACAGAAAACATAAATAGAGGGTAATCAAATGAAATCACATGATAATAGGTATTAACAGGTAACATAAATATTGTTTAGCTTTAAAGAATATTAATCTATACTAATATTATAAAGCTGAAGAGTTAGTTTGTTTGTACGCACTAATCTCAGGAAGTACTGGTCCGATTTGTAAATTTATTGCTTATATAGTCCATGTATCAAGACTTTATATATCATCACGCGACAACCAATGGAAGCGGATTATCAATAAAATATGTTTTAAAAACAAGGGAGTTTTTTGAAATGGTTCAAGCTTCGTGAAAATCATGTCTGAAACAATCGTTTCTCTTGAAAAGCTCTAGAAAAAGTCTGCGACAGCATGTCTATCCTTTTAGGATGGCTCATTAAAACCGTTTTATGGGAAACAACGTTTTCTCAGTATAACATCACGCGACGGACAATAAAAGATGGAAACGGGGCTGCGTGGGTCAGTTGGTAATGTGCAGCGATGTTTGTGCGTTGTCGGTGCGTGTCGAACATAAAAGTGACGTAAGCGGGCAGCGCGCGCGCCGTAGAAAGTGTCAATAAGGTGAAGGTCACGAGTCTTCCGCACGTTACGTCACTAGGGTTGTCAGTAGGTTAGATTGATATCTAAGCAACCAGTAAACTTAACCTACTGTCACGTAACACAAACAATAATGCATTGCAATAATGTAAATATAGATTGATTCGAATAGTTTAGTTAGTAATCATTTTAATTTGAAAAGTTTCGAGCGATTTTTATCAATTGCTTTGTCTAGTATTATTGAATAATAATTTTATAAAGAAAATAATTTTACTTACTATAGTCTAATTAATTTACATAATACATGGCAAAATGTTCATCAATGTGATGTAAATTATATTTCAATGCCTATATGCATGTATTTTTATGTCATTCAACTGTAGGGAATAGTAATCTCATTATTCTCATGAAATATTATATTTTAATTTATACTTATCTATTGATGCCATATAACCGGTATAACCGGGTCGGGTCAAAAGAATTGTAGGGTTTTTCAGTTCTCCCTCAGGGTTGCGGAGGTCCGATGCCAGCCGCTCCGTGGAAAAACTGATATTCAGGTAAAACCGGTTGAACTACTAGCCGACCCTTAACAATCTTGAGAATGAAGGCTGGACCAATATAAACAACAAAGTAGCTCATAAATATACTAACTTAATCAAGTGCTTGACAACCCTAGTTCAAATTGTGCCCGTTAACGACTAAACTTTTGTTTGTGCCCGCAAAGCTTTCATGTTAATGTGATTTAGTGTTATATAACATTTGTTATTGTTATATTGTATGTAATGAGTGATGCCAGTGTTGCAATCCGGTGTTATGTCAAATGATCTGAGAAATGTAACCTATGGCAAGAAAACGCACAGTGATATCAATAAACCTAGAACATAATATTTATGTCAGTATCACGGGTCATTTATTTATCATCTTCTGAAGTTTCTGGTAGACTCACTTACACAATATCTTCTTCTCTCGACCCTAGAGTATTATAATAGAATTAAAACCAGAGTTACGTTGTATTTTACAAAGTGAATGAAGTTAAAGGAGGTCGAGGACTCCCCTGGTATCCAGGGTATTGCGGGTTCTCGTGTCTTTGTAACAGTATTTTCCAGATCTCTTCTATTTTAAACTCAGAGTAGAACACCGTGTGGTTTTAGTCGGTCCGATTCCGAAATACCCCGGTGGGGTCAGCACACGTTCAAAAAATAACTAGGCCAACGAATCTGGGGGAGAGAGAGCAATCAAAGCAACGTGTGTCTTAAGAGACAGTTGCAGGAATTCAATTTGAAGGTAGCCAATTAGTAGAGTAGCCAACCCTATAACATAAAGTAATCTCATGCTTCCTAAAACAAAAATGTAACAAAAAAGTGAATATTATGTTTCAATTTAAGCTCTTAAATTATATACTTCTAGGCTTCAAATTATTTCGCAAACGCTCACAAAGTTTAATCTGCTAATTGCTAAAGAAACAATAAAATTATAGCCTTAGTTGTTGCTTAACAGATTAGAATTTTGTAGTTCCGTTGTGTAGACTAGACCGGCGCAGGCGCAGGCGCAGGCGCATCGTGCGAACACAGCGGTACAATACCCTGTTAGTGTTGTGATGGGAAGTGATTGGTACATGGTGGAAGTGTGGTGGAAGTGTGGTGATGTAACGAGAACTCTTTATAGTAATGATGATTTGAAGTCGTCTGTCGAATGAAATGATTATAGAGTACTTTGTCGCTGTCGATCGTTTTATACGTTAATAGTCAAATAGGTGAATACAGATATTTGACTCAATTTTGATGCAATTTACATACGTCAGTGATTTAATTCAAATTGACAAGTGTATAATATACATTACAGTAATTTGGCTAACCGCAGATTTTTTATATCATAGTAGCTTTTGCGCGTTCAGTTTTCGCAGTAAAGAGTAGCCTATGTCCTTTCTCAAGAAACAAAGTATCTCGATGCCATATTTCATTAAAATCGATGCAGCGATTTAACCGTGAAAGCGTAACCGATATACAGACTGAATTGCTTTGGAATTTGTTGTTATTATAGAGTTCCACACTAGATACATTCGCTTATACATTTGACAACTAAAGTTGTATAATCCTAAAGTCCTAATATATTTTAGTAATTCAACAGATATTTTCAGCATATTTTTGTAAATTCAGGTAGTTGGTGCTGTGTATAATTAGCTGAAAACAACTCTGTAGCACTAATACAAAAGCCTATTTACTAACAATATTAAATTGAACTAGTAGCCGACTCCAAATCATACTGGGAATAAGGCTAGGAAGGAGGAAGAAGATTAACTTGTATACTTTGAATAGTACGGGCTATCATTTGTATAACACTCTCTAATATTTCCATTTAAAAATAATTTAAGCATGTACCTTTATAACCGTTCAACTCAAAATTGCATGATCTTTAATTCGCAAAATTCCCGGTGGACGCCAATATTTTCCTGTCAGGTCCTAGTATTACAAATTATGATTAACAGAAACATATATATATTATATCTCTGTCTACCCCTTTATGGATTTAAGGCGTCAGTACAAACATTATACATGATTATATAATTATGTCCTTAGTTGGATATTTTTTTACATTTGATATTCATGGAACTGACACGAACAATTTAATCCACTTTTAATATTTTACGTGACTGTAAAATTTTTGCAAAATACTCTGCATGATATTTTCATACTACACGACTTTGAACAAAATATTCATCTACATCAATTACATTGTTCGCAATATCTGCCACACAAAGTTAAGCAAATCAATAAGATTAAAAAGCTTTTTATATCAAAACAGAACGTTATTATATTTGCACAAACTTCTTGTATTACAAAACCGTGGTGCTCTCTTGTAACAACAACAAAATTGTAAGTAATTTGGGTGGAAGACAATCGCCTAGTCGCAGACTGGCGGAACAGAGGTCGCGCTCATCGCAATATAACATCACAGTGTTTACAAATAGGAACACTTTCTCTGACACAATATACAGTCAAGTGTTTATTTTCATCCATACTAATATTATAAATTCGAAAGCAACTATATCTGTCTTGTTACACGTTCAATAAAATTTGTTATACTATGATTTTTGAGGAAGGCATTGGTTTACTCTTTACTGCCGATAATCGATATCAATCAATACAAATAAATAATATTGATGTATCTGTGCAGGGACTGGTGTCGTGTTCCCCCATCACAAAGGGAGGATCCTCCGACCAGGCAAGGTGATCATACACTGCCCAACAGTTGATGTAGGAATGTTGTTATATGCTAATCAGTGCTAGAATTTCTCTTTCGCGATTCAGTATTAGTAGTTACTCCATATAGATCTTGCCGTGTTTTCTTCGGATTTCAGTGTTTGTTCGTTCGCGCCGTTGTATGTTTTCGTCGCGCTGTATGTGGAAGTCGCCACTGTGTCTGTACGTAATATTGAATTAACAGCTTTTTACCACATTACCAGATGCGTATGAAAGTTTATATATAACGGTACTCAAACCAAATATGCAATTTGTAAAAATGTTGTCTGTCTGTTTGTTCCGTGTAATGTCTGGAATAGCTAGACCGATTTTGATTAGATTTATTTATTTTGAAACTATGTTTAAAACGCGTGTAACTCGCGATTTACATGTTTATTTGTTATATGTTTGTTTGTAATGCTCTCCGTATCCGATATCCTTACACAAAGTTACCTAGGACCCGTCAAATACATTTATATTACCAACATATATCGATGCCAAGGATGTGACAATTTAATAAAGAAACCAACCACCCGTAAATAGAACCGGGAAAGAAGCAAATTGAAAACTTCGAAATAATAGATGTATACAATATAATCAGATATATTCAATATAAATAAATTGACTACACGGATGGCGTAGTGGTTTAAATGGTCACCACGCCCTTTACTACTAGAGTGCTATGGGTTCAAACCCTTTTGTGCGCTCTACAAATTGTTGTTCTGAGTCTGGGAGTTTTTGTGTCTGTTTCATGTATGTTTGTAAAGTCCTCTACGACACTGGATTTATTCTTAATGCGGGAATTGTCTTTTTAAACTTGTAACTTTATTTTTCTTAGTATAGTCTTTAGACATATAAGCTGGGAGCTAAAGTAAGTATTATATAAGGAGCAGAGCTTTCACCAGCATACCAGCTTAAAACCATAGCGTTATAGTAAGCAACCGCCAAAATGGGATTACCGCTTATTGGTGTGCTTCTCCTGAAAGTCCGTGTAGTAACGGATTAAAAGTACATAGTGTCACCACCCTTATCCATCCCGTGAGTGTTGTAAGAATCGAGTAATGGAGGAAATTCCGAATAACTGAAAAGAGGAGGAAAACTTAAGGCTAACTGTATACCTTCCCATCTGATAGCGTGTTATAGTATGCAAAACCTCCATAATAATATTGTTAGTGGTTGCTGCTGTCATAAGATCTGAATGTCATGGACAAGATGTTAAGTAAAAGAAAACAGAGGTAACAGAAAATGATTTTATAATAATAATAATAAAACTTTTATTTCGGCAATTCCATAGTGTGTTAGTAAAATTTTATGGGACGATGAACGTTCTGAGATCACGTAACCCTTTTTACCAGTTACTCTAACGAGTGCAAGATAATAATGGACCGCGTAATGCCTTAAATATAATCTGTGCACTTCCTCAAGTGCACGTGGAATTGTGAAATTATTGAGACGTCTCAGTCAGTTAGGTCGTGACCGGAAAAAGTTTATGCTGTCAAATTATGATGTGACTAGGGTGTAAGCTTCGAGTGTGTTACGTCATTGCATCCACTTTCCATATCATTATAAGATATCTCAGTTGTTAAAATATTTTCTTCTCAATTTAATATAATGTAAGTTGTTGTTAAAAAAATTATAGAATTATGTTTTATTTTCAAATATATTCACTTCAGTTTGTTTGTTTTGTATCTGGGTGTAATTTATATCTAGTATCTATTGTGTATATGGACACAGTTATAATAGTTTGGAAACAAATATTAGACGTGTTCATATATTATTTGTAATTTACTTAAGATTATATAAATGTACGCATGTGTTTTAACACTCATACTAACCCTAGCTTTTGTAAATACAAACAGTTATAGTGGTTATAGTGGCCTATGTCCTGTTGTTCCTGGACCCCTCCCATTTTAGGCGCAGAGTGGCACACCGTTTGGTTTTTAACGGTCCTATACCACCACGCCGCCAGCCCCGGTGGGATGATGGCTCGTGGGGGTTTCCACACGTAAAACAAAAAGCCTAAATCCTTCCTCAAGAATCAAAGTATCTCTGTGCCAAAATGTCATTGAAATCAGTAACGGTTTGGCCATGAAAGTGTAACAGACAGACAGACAGAGTAACTTTCAAATTTATAATCTAATCAGGAAGAGACTTATAAGGTGTAAAGAGAGAAACTGTCAATTACATGCTTTGCCCTTTTTAAGTTCGTTAGTAAATATTAACACACCGGTGCTAGGTGACATATTGAGTATACAATTAAATTCCTTTGCCAATGCTTTTCAATCCCTACTAATATTATAAATGCGAAAGTAACTCTGTCCGTCTGTCTGTTACGTTTTCACGCCTAAACCGCTGAATCGATATATAAGAGGTACACAGATAGTGTAGAGTCTGAGGAAGGACGTAGGCTACCGATTACCGCGATAACCGACATGTACACGGGCGAAACCGCTGACGAAACTTTCAATTCATTTGGGGTCGGTGCAATGAATTTTGTTCTTCCATTCTCCGCTATCACTTTTCAATTCACTGCTTGTTCCCTTCTTCCTCTTAACATTATAAAATACATTATATTTCTTTGGGAGAAGGTTTCTAAAAGGTTAAATAATTGTCAAACCAGCTTTAGCTACAAATATACTAAATTCTAATACAATTATTTGAATTATTTTATGTCGTACATCGCTGTAAAAAGAAAGCCCATATTGATTGCTTATAATATTAGAATTTTTAAAATAGCTTTAGTGGTTTTAGGTGAAATTATAACAAAGAATAAAGTCCCTTTTATAGTATTACTTTAGATTTTTCAGTTATATAAGATTGACTGAAATATTTATGCTTATCACATAACTACATGTCGACGCAACTATACGTTACTTGTGCGAAATGTTCTAGAACCCGTATAAATACACTAAGATACTTCATAGAAAGGCATATAACTACGAAATCCCCATTTATCATGTCAATTAAGTTCCACAACTAGGTGTTGTCAACCACAAAGATTTCTCGGCGACATGCGACAGTTCAACAAAACCTAGTTCATAGCACTAATGATGTCTAGTTTCTCTCGCAATCACAAAATGTTACAAAGAAGAGGCTCATCTTGTAACGCATTTATTTTTATACAAGTGTATTGTATAGAATCAAATATTTTTAAGTCAGTAAGTCTTGTATTTTTTTTTCTTGCATATTTGTGATCTTAGAAACTCGGAACGGCTCTAACGATTTCGCTGAAATTTGGTTTTGGGGGTTTTCGGGGACGATAAATCGATCTGGATTAAACGCGAGTTTTCGTGCGTTTTTCCTTATTACTCTTAACATTACTTGCGACTTCTTTCGTTACTGAAAGACTAGTATAATTAATAGTATTTGGTTGGTGTTTGGTACTCTAACATAGCAACACATCAGCTACTTCAGAGAATAGATAGCGTTGTTAAACAATAAATAGTGCTAACCGAGCAGAGCTCGGTCGCGCACGTACTAGACTATGTACGTGAGAAGAAGATAACAGATCACACACACATGGAAAAATCATCTAAACACTTATATCATGCATATATGATCAAGTTCAAAAAAAATAATAAGTCGAAGCAAACGTAAGCCTATATGCGTTTTGCTTAAGTCTCTTGAGATGTAAGTGTTCATGAGTGTACTTATTTGGCCCCTACATCGTGCATACATTCAAAAGTTATAAGTGACATTAATAAAAGCTTGTTGATAAAAATCCGACGCAGTTCAAGGTCTGTCATTCATTGATCATAACTATTCTGAAAAATAATTTGATTGACATTTTGATTCAATACGTAAAGTAAGTAGAAATTTGAAAATACGGAGACTTATCTTTGTGTGCGTTTGTACACTTAATAACTTCTTTGCATTAACCACCACCGCGTCTGAACAAAGTGACACAACTTAGGTCAGCGTCATAAAAACTTTAGATCATAGAGAATTTCATAATACCACAATAAACTCTGTACATTGCTATCTTGCTTATCAAATGCATTTGAAGTGTAGTAAGAAGCCCTTCATTGAACAACGCTTTAAATTGACTGACAAGTTAATGCAGTCGCTTTTACTTTTGCCATGCGATGAATACATTTCCTTTTAGTATGTAGTTAGGTAATTTATTATGTTTATAATGTCAATACTTGAATTTTCACGCGATCGCCAATTCGTGAGAGTGGTTACATATAAATGTTCCCTGCTAGATCTCCACCAAAAGTTGAAAGAGATTTTTAACAGCTAGAATAGGTAGCACAACAGGTATTAGCAGGTTTATACTTCAATACGGGTCTTATTTAAGACCTATGTGAATGACACACTTAATTAAAAGAAAATTAGAACTTTTAAATATTCAAATTAGAACTAATCCTAAGTTCTCGATTAAACGTTTTTCCAGAAATGGAATTTATTTATGTGTTTACAAATCCAGGTTAAAAATAAATCGAACAAGTTCAATTACAGGTTGGTTATCTGAACACATAGTTGTCTTATTTACATAACAACATTTTGAAACAAACAATAAATAAACAATTGAGGTCACAATATAAACTCACAAGTTTGTCGTTAACATACATTTCACATTTCATTTGTAATCAGAAATAAAATATATCGGCTTAAACATTGAAATTATCACTCAATAAACTTAAATAAAAGATAATAACTGGGTTTATCACCGCCCCAGATATAAAAATGTCTGTTAAAAAGCTCCATACTCGCTCCAGAATGTAATATATACGCTCGTTTTTTTTTAAATTACCAACTTAGTTTGACATTTGCCGCCTTTAATTTGACAGTTGATTGAAATCGATTGTGTTCGGAAACGGAGAAAAATAATACAAGTATCTCAAGGAACTCTGTGAAACTTTTGTTCCGATACATACATGACATCAACATGAGTTATTTCGTGACAAAGTTTGGTATTTCCCTGTTTGATAAAGAATTTCAAACCACGATTAATTTTCGCTAGTTGTTAATCTTCACTTATATTTTTTTACAAAGCAGAATTACAAGCATCTTCATTAAAATTTAACTTATGTTAAACATTTCCATTGTTATATTGACATAACGATGCAAAAATTGGCGGGAAACATCAATGACATTCTACATTCGAAAGTTAACAAGGCCTTTTCTTCGACAAAAAGTTAAAAAAAAACTATCTAAGTAGACAACCTCAGCAAACTACAATGGGAGCGTGTGAATTTAAAAAGTTAAATCAAAGATCATTAGATCACTTCAAATCAAAATTGGCTAGGAAGGAAGTTTATGAAAGCGAATGATTTCACCTTGTATGAGTGATGGTTGTGTTTCTAAAGCTATTTTTTTTGTTCTTTTTTAGGGTTCCGTAGCCAAATGCCAAAAAACGGAACCCTTATAGATTCGTCATGTCTGTCTGTCTGTCTGTCCGTCCGTATGTCACAGTCAATTATTTCCGAAACTATAAGAGCTATACTTTTGAAATTTAGTCAGTCGATGTATTCTGTGAACCGCATTAAGATTTTTACATAAAAATAGAAAAAAAACAATACATTTTGGGGGTCCCCATACTTGGAACTGAAACTCAAAAAAAATTTTTTCATCAAACATATACGTGTGGGGTATCTACGGATAGGTGTTCAAAAATGATGTTGAGGTTTCTAAAATCATTTTTTTCTAAACTGAATAGTTTGCGCGAGAGACACTTCCAAAGTGGAAAAATGTGTGTCCCCCCCCCTCTAACTTCTAAAATAAGAGAGTGATAAAACTAAAAAAAATATATGTTGTACATTACCATGCAAACTACCAACGAAAATTGGTTTGAACAAGATCTAGTGAGTAGTTTTTTTTTAATACGTCATAAATCGTAACACGCAATTTACCTTTCATCAAATCAATACACTAGTATAAAAACATCGATGAAAGTTACAACGAACAACAAGAACGTTTATATGGTGTTACATGCTGATACGGAACCCTTCATGGGCGAGTCCGACTCGCACTTGGCCGCTTTTTTTTATGTTGCCATTATACTTAGTATGCAATGGCTTTGCATTGGACAGAAATTTTTTGACTGTTTGAAGTTTTACAAGCTCAGTTCTCCTAGTTATAAGAGCTTTATTATACAAGGAAATAAAGTAGTCTTCAATTCATAGCAATACAATAGATTGATTCACTATTGCTTAGCGAATGTAATCTATGAAGATTCATTCAATGAAACAACGCATGCGGAATACAATTAACCTGTTTTCGGATGGAGCTATTTGAGTATTAGGTATATATTCATTAATGCCATGTAATATACGAGAATGTTTATTTGGCGAACGATCAAATAAATTACCTTTGCAGAGGCTTATCGGGATAAAAAACAGAAAAGAGAAGTGTTCCAAAAGCCTCGGATATGAAACAAGGATTAATAGAAAACCATAACAATAACGAAAGTATCTTTCTTCTGATGTCCAAGATCACAGAGTTCCTTGTAAGGACCGCTGATAAACACACAAATATTTTCCAAATCAATTAGATTCTATAGATAAATTACAACCGGACCGAGAACCAAATATGATCATGCTCATCAGTCAATATTTTATCCTGGACGGGCATCTAACCCACATCCATTAGAAGGCTTAGAGGACAAAGTAATTTACTCCTAGACCAACAGGTTCAACTAAAGTCAGACAGTCTCAATTTTCAATCAAGTGTTACAATCATCAATCCGTCGGCCTATCACCACATATCTGAGTGTCGTAACTTGATCCACACGTTGCATTAATAAATTGAGACAGTTTACGATGCATTCGCACAATTTCGGTGCAGAACAATGCGTGAATATATTGCGCAGGCGCATTGTGGTGGTTCCCAGCGCAGGCTAGTTCCCGTGTGACGCGCGAAGACGTATGTGATTTATGCATCTGTCATACTGCTAGGGTTGCTACACTTAAATATTCTTATACCTAGGTGGTTGGCAATAAGTGAAACAATGATAGCTGTAAATCTTTAAACACGTTTATATGACGGAGTTGTGAGCGTTCAGTGATGATAATGTGATGTAGTCTAGTATGTGGTGTAGCCTCAACGGAGACAGGACAACTCTGCTGAAAATATTATAAGACCGACGACTGTACATGTTTTCCGTGGCACGGGGGTTTCGGTCCCAATTCCAACTTTAGGCTGTTAATTGGAATAAAAAATCGCATTCGCTAACTGTTAAACCAATGAGGCAGTTAATATATAGCATAACCAAAGACTCAAATGTCAAACTCAATATACAGTTATGAGAACTCATCTTCACAAACCATAAAGGAGTTGTTTCATTGATTGACAAGCAATAAACGGCAGTGGTGTTGATAACTCGCAAGTTTGACACAAGAGTCATTGGCTCAACAGCTATGCAATAGTTGCGAGAGTCGGACTTGTTTCCGCGATTTTGTGTCATGGGAAGTAAAATTTTGGGGGATTTATCTCCGACAATGTTAAATACCTTTTGTAGAATGTGTGACATAATTCTGATGTGTTTTTTAATGTCTGTGAATGTTTAACAATGTTATCAATTCTAGTTTTATGTACTTCTCTATTTACTTTTATTATTGTACGAGTAGTCTGTATTTAGTCTACTAATTTTATACGATAACATTTAGCATATTACATAAAAATTACGGTTAATTTAGTATTGTTAATAACTATAAAAAATCCTTTATAATATTAATAATATGATATCTACATATTTATATAAAACACTTCAAAAATGAATATACATAGTATAATTTTTATATGAGCCTGCCAAAGTAAATAATAAATATAAAATATTTTAGAGATATTACACACAACATCATCTAGTCCCAAAGTAAGCAGAGCTTGTGTTATGGGTACTAAACAACTGATATAAATACATAAACATACTTTTTTTTACATATTATACATAGAAAACACCCAGACTCCGAAACAAATATTTGTGGATCACACAAATATTTGGTCTGACCCGGGAATCGAACCCGAGACCTCTGGATCAGCAGCCGCATACGCTAACCACTAGACCAACAAGGCAGTCTAAGACCAAGAAGTAATTCTATTTTGCCTGATAGAAAGCATTTTAGTACATATAAGCATATAAGTCATAAGGATTTAGTTAGTCAATACATAAATGATTTACCTAGAAATCGATCATATAATTTACTGGACTCGAAGCCTTGTTAGACACATTTAAAATTCATTGATATCTTTAAATATGCGAGAAGCTTTACAATAATATTCTCACATAGAATAATTTTTCTGCAGTACAATTTAGATTATAGCAAAGTGAAAATTGTGACCATTATAAAGTAATGAATGCATAGATCATCACTAGACATGTCATGCAACTATAGTGACTTGGCTCGTGTGTTGCGCAAGCGCAAGATATCTCGATAAACAGCTGTTTTACAATAAAGAGTAAAAGTTACTTTAATTAATTGTTTAGAACATTTATAGAACAATTGCGAGGTAGAATGTTGAACTTGTTTAACGAACCGGTTACTGGAGCTGTGAAAACAGCGGTAGCGGTAAGTACAGCTCATGAAATCGCTGTTTGCCTTTACTCATTGACGCAAGTCTTTAACTTATTTTATCAATATTACGTTCAAATATTCAGTTTAGTTATGCTTAGGAATGTTGAGGGCTTTCTTATATATGCTTTAGGATTTATATACAAAAACATAACACAACACAGTTTGATGGGGTTTCAGTTCTCGTTCCAATTCACAACTTAATGAGACCAGAATTTTGTAAAGTTTTGATTTGAATATTATGTATAGTTAATGTTATTTAACAAGTGAAATACATAGCGTGCGTCCACACTGAATGCGCGGTGACTCGAGCCTAGGCGAGCGCGCCGAGCGGTGGCGTGAGGTGGCCACAGTGACGCTCCAGCTCTTGTAGCGGTTCGACTTATATCAGGTGTTGCAAACCATGGAAGAGGATTTGCTATTTTTCCGTCCGTCAGTCCGATCCTGTTGAACACTAGAAATTGTTATTTTTATTTCACTCCATAACTTTCTTGTTATGATGCTTGATGTTTTGGTTTGCCATATAGGTGGTCTAGATTGAATCGCATTTTACGACAAACAATTAACAGACGTGCAAACGCCGAGCGTTGTTACTTATCGCTCGTTTCCTGGCCACACGTTCGGAACAATAACACCGACATAACACACACACATATTAATGTCACCTCGCCGTTCTTGTTTACACACACATTTTCCGTATCCCGTGAAATGGCAGCTACTATACAAACTATACTACAACCATTATGCGAACACCACAATGTCAACAACACAATATTTGTTCATTGTTTCACTCTCGGGTATTTTAGAAGTCTGCTTTTGTTTTTTCATAAAGTTTCAGTTTTCTTCTCTATATGTTATCCTCTCTTCCTACATACCTCTTAGCTTACCTCATTTTTACAATACCTAAAATAACATTGACGATAAAAGAGTTATGGACGTCTTAACCAACGTAACCTGAATTTAAGAGGCCACTTAGAGTGAAAAAGGTAACCTATTGTAGTGTTTTCTATTTCATAAACCTTGAGGGAACACGTACTCGCAAGTGCTTAGATGTTGCTTAAAATTTAAGAGCCATCTACGTTAGAGGAGTCTTATTAAGAATACGGTTTAAGTACAGTTGATAAAAACGGGCATGAATCTGCTATTACGTAACTGATTCAATTCTTGATTACCGACACTTATTAAAATACTTTCCAAAAATACAACTCACTTGAACCTTTCAGTCAGGTCAAGTCTGGTTCTAAAAGTACATTCGTCAATAGTGGATGTATAATGCCTCTGTCTACCATTTTGTGGTTATAGCATGATGATAAGAATTAAAACATGTGTTTAGTTAATTAGTTAAGGAGATGAGTATAACCTCCAGACCAATTATCTAAAGGACAGGCAGCTTTCGTTCATTATAATTGTTTGCAACTAATTAGTAATTAAGATAAATACTTCGTTCTACGGTACGGAGACACGAGGACGGAATATATTATGTGGAATTAGAGACAACATATGAAATTTATTAAAGTTAGAGTAACATAATGTTACATTGCTGTAACATAGTGACTACGATCTACGGTTCAAACAATTCGTAATTTACAAATATCTAAAGTATGTACTACATGATGATTTGTCTAGTATATTCTCAATGAAGCAACATAACATTAAATACTGTCATATTGCATTTGCAACTTACATAATGTACAGATAAACTATAATTTACAATACCAGTTTTTGTCCGAATCCGTGTGTATGTCGGTTATCGCGGTATAAAGTATGTATGTATGTCCTATGTCCTGCCTCATGAATCAACGTATCTCCATGTCAAATTCCATTTAAATCGGTGCAGCGATTTAGCCGTGAAAGCGTAACAGACAGTCAGACATAGTTACTTACAAATTAATAATATTAGTATGTAAGTATGGATTTGTGGACTTCAGTTTGTTGCCTGTTAATAAAAAAAATGTTACTCCTTCACAAAAAATAGTTATCTTCACGGAGAAGCTATACGATTTTGTACTTATTTGTTAAAATAAATAATAATAAATACGTATTAATCAGGACCTTTCCTTGAAAATCCCAAATTATTTGCTTTTGCTGGACATAGTTTTATAGTATACCCAAATTAGTAGTACTATCGAACCCTATACAATCCGTGCAACCAGTTGTACTTAGCACACATTGCCGTGACATCGTAACCAGGTTCATCTGCCAACGGTTACCTAACCTTAAATAACCTATACGTATACATTACAACGCGAATGATGAAATTCATTCATATTAAATAACCGCGTAAACTCTACACACACGAACGAGTATTGCATGTATTAGAATTACGAAGAATCGTGTAGAATTAGTAAGGTGTCGATGCTATCTCATGAAGGATAGTGTTATAAAGAGCTATTCAAACTAACCACATCTTCTCCTCTATAAGACAACACGTACTGGCCTTGCGGGTCACCCCTATAGAGTTCTAGAAATACTCTTTCAAACTTAGCTTGTCGGCACTTCATCAATCATCGTAAAACAAACTTAAAGATATTAATTAGGAATGTGAAATCTAACAATATGTCCAGCATAGCTGTAAGGTGCGTTGGGGTAATACCGGACGGATTTTCAAATAGTTGCAAGGGTGTTGCAAAAACTTAATTTTCTAAATTCCAGTATACACCACAATAATGAAAAATGGTGCAAATTGATACTGATTAAACATAGTGTCATTTGAATTTAATTTATTGATTAAACATTCAACACTTCTGGACTTGTAAGCCTGTAAAATCAAGAGACATTTTTTGAGTATGATGACAAATTTGGCCATGAAGGGGTAAGTTCGGACAACAATTTAAAACTACTTCTATTGCTAGTAGAACAAGGTACAAAACAAGAATTCATCCGATCTTTCCTGTTCTTTGACATGAGAGCAACAAAATCGATCTAATGCTACAAACATAAATGTTCCAAATGATTCCTTGTTTCGGTTGCTTAGGCTGTCCGTTCTTGCCCCATCTGCCAAAGTTAGAAGATATTATGATTCTCAAAGTTTGGTTTTATCCTCAGGATGAATATTAAGGGCATCACAAAACATGGAACTTTGTAAATTACGTAATTATTATTGTGCATAGGTTTTTGTTACGATAGAGAGATAAGGGAAGAGGTGACTGGAACAAAATTGTGTTTATTTAGAAAACTAGAATATCCAAAGAATGAATGAATGTGTAAATCTGTAAAAACTATTATTTAAGAATCCTATAATTAGGTATAACAATCAAAGGTATTACAATTAAAAAAAAACTGAAAACGGTCTTAAAAAATAAAATTTTATTTCTTTTTATAAAATCCTGTGTCACATCAGGTGCCTCTTCTCTTGATAAGCCCCACCCCCACTTTTCCAGTGTTCGTAGGCAGTTTGCCAGCTTAGCTTCTAAAACCACTGGGATAGCTGTCGGTCTACCAAGGGTGTTACTTACTATTGCTGTTTTCATAAGGATTCTATCACTAAGTGTGGATGTAGGTATGCCGTACATTTTTGAAGTGGCTGCATAGGTGAGCTCCTTATTATTTATTTTCTGCATGGCTAATTGCAGCGCTTCTTTTGTATAGGAAGTGGCCCGCGAAGAGGTTCGTGAGTATTTACGTGGCATCTGCAAGTGAATTGTTTACGTAAGTAATATGATACCCCGAAGAAAACAAACGCAAACCCTAAAATCTCAGTAAAAGGAGTGTAACATGTGTGATAATATTAGTAAAAGTATTGGCGAAACCCGCAAAAGGTAAATAAAAGAGTATTCGTTTGAATTTGGCAAACTACAGTAATTTGGGTATGGAAATTTTTATCGAACATCCAATTATACACACACAACTGTTGCTGTTAACAATTCTTCGACAATTTAAAATCTCGCGAGTTAGATTATAAAGCCTATTTTTATAGAGGTATAGAACTTTGAAATAAAATAAAACATTTTTTTTTTTAAATTGACATGAAATTTACTTTATTCGAAAGATAATCTTTTGGCATTAAGATTTGAATAAATATGACTTCTGGCATATGACCGCCACGACTGGCTCGGAATATCTTTCGAATAAAGTAAATTTCATGACAATTTAAAAATTCATATTTGTTTTATTCCATTTCCAAGTTCTATACCTCTATAAAAACACCCTTTATATACAACGATATTTACAATAATACGGTGACATATATGTACATTTGTCTTCTTTCTCCTGAAGTATTTTAATGCATTAATATATCTTACATAAACTCCATATCAAAGCGATTACGAAAACAAGTATATCAAAATAAAAATTATGTAATAAAACTTTGACAATCACTACCAATTTCGAAACGGGTTAAGACCGGATATTTTTGTCCGCACTTCACTCAAGAAGGGAAACACCGGATTTCAGCCTACAGAGACAGTAGAGATTTCTGCATTAGTTCTAGCGGGTTGTCACTCCTTAAAACTTAGTGTTTAGGCAAAAGTATAACAAAAAGAGCTATTTTTCTGCTAATATATGCAAGTAAGAATGAAGGTGAAAGACCGGATAGAGAAAATTTTATAATACTTACCTTGTTTTCTATAACTGCTCGTAGTATACGTCCGACTTGCCGAAGTCATTGGCGGCCGCTGCGGGCGGGGTGGAACTTAATAACGTGGCACGCAATGTGGCGAGCATTAAAAACTATAGCCGAATAAGTTGGAAATTCGATTTTTACGTTCTTACCCCAGCGCCGAACTTACCCCAATGCACCTTACAATAAACACGAGAAAACTGTTTTAAACTCTTTAAAAATATACTTTAATATTATCTACAAAAACATTCCCCTTCGGCGTCTGTCTTCGCGATAAATGAATAAGATATAATTCAAAGCTGAGATAAACCAAGCATACCTATTATTCCACAATCATAATCGACTTATTTGTAAACAGTGGAACATACCAGCCTAGTATCTGTACTACTTAACATGACAATGTTCTTCTCATGATTTCCATACCCGATTGATCTCTCATACAAATTGGTATGCGCGTCAACTCTGTGCCACGAAATTGTTAGATTCCAACGTTATATTACACAATCGCATCCAAATTTGAACCTTACTGCATGAATTCCGCGAGAATCATACAAATGATGGTTTAGAACGAACTCAAGGCAGGGTCATTAGGTAGCTTTCTCCCTGAACTCAGAGGCCAATAAGTGTCATGTACATCTTACGTCATAATTACAGATTTAATAGCGCGGATGTTCTTGCTTTGGTTGTAGTTGTACTTGCCGATTTCCTATTTTAGTGGCACTTAGAAAACAGATAATTTAATCATTGTAACAGTGTCATAAATAGTTATAATTAATAGTAAATAGAAAATAAAAGTTGACTGTATTAAATTTCCTTATGAATAGAAGGTTATTGCTCCTATAAGCAACACTACATAGGCTATATATTTATCATTTATATGAAACATATGGAGGTCAAAGAAATTCTGCCTAAATTTATCAAACTTCCAACCCAATTTATCTACAACTCCTTAACACGAGGCTCAGCAGTTGTCTGAGTCTCGATAAGTACTCCCTTTTTTTTTTTTAAGGTCGTAATACCCAATTAATCAACATATCTAATCATCATCATCATTCAACCGAAAGCCGAAAGAAATAACACTATTTGTCATAGCATATCGCTTAATAGAATCAAAACAATTATTAGGCGTTAACACTATAAATGTATACACTCGCAATTATAAATTTCACTATTTTTTTCAAAAGCTTTTTGCCCCATAAATCTTACAAGAAAATATGGAATACACAAATATAAGAAATAACAGACTTTTTACCATTATTGATTGATTTGGTCATGTAATATGGTCATAATTACTGTGTCGTGGTGCAATTTACCAGGAATGACTGTAATTTCACCCCACGTTACGTACACTTCATTATCTTTCACCCTGTTATTATAATACTAATAACACACTTTGCTTGAAACATTTCTTTTCCGATTACTTGCTCGATTTTATTAATTTCTATGGCGCGGTAGACGCAAACGAAAATTATACACTAAACAATGCATTCTTAAGGCCCCCCCGGAGGCTGAATTGTCCATACAAACGGTATACCCAGATCATTTGCAGTATAAACATATTTCCACGATGATATGTTGATATTCGGACTTAGACTGTATTTATTTAGGTTATAACGTCTTTATTTTTTAAAATAAACTAATCTAGAATAAAATATAATCAAATTAAATTTTACATTGTAAATGTCATGTTTCCATTTTGTTTTTTTCTGTCTTATAAACAAAAATATTTCTAATATTGTTTCATCAATAACATATCTCATATTATTATGCTACTACTTACACAAAATAAATCGAAAAAATATTGAGTTTTCATTCATGATTTTCGATATTACGAAACACATCCATATTTTCACAAATTTCAAGCAATTAATAGTGCTATCGCATCAAAAAATATTTCAATGTGTGTGTGATTCGTGTCAGTCAAATAATGATAGCCGAACCTTCGACGAGAGAGTCCGAATTACTACGAATGAATGTCAATCTACATACACACATACAGCGGTGCACTCGTATCTACGTTGTATTTTGTCAAACAGAGACAGCAATATTTTACGAACAAATTTCAACTTGCAGTTTCGAGTGTCGTACGCCGGCCTCTTAAAACAGATGTATGTAATACTCGCTTTTGCCCGCTTCTCCGCCTATGTGTTATTCCGATATGTAACCTATATTATTGTGAAGTTTCATCAAAATCCATTCTGTAGTTGTCGCGTGAAAGAGCAACAAACTTACATCATACTCACAAACTTTCGCGTTTATAATATTAGTAGAATTCCGTGTTGCAATAAAAGCAAAAGGAATGTTCTAAATTATTTAAATTTATTTTAAATTGTTAACAATGATATAAATAGTGATTTTAATTGTAAACATTTCGAAACTTTTTCAAACTTCTTGAAACGCATGAGAAAGTTTAAGCATAAAATTTAACCATTTGCTTGATGTTTTTTACATTACACGCATTTTAAACAAATCTCATAATTACAAACATAAAGTTATCCAATAGGACACACAATATTTAGTCATTTCAAACAGTAAGCATATCTTCTACCTTTCATATTATTATAAACTTTTTGTTGATTACATCAATAAGGGTAAATGTTTGGATAATTATTATATATATGGCTTTAGTATTGACACCCTATTAAGTTGGCAAAAAATGTACCATATTTAGTAAAATGTAGACAGGGAAAGAAACCTGAGTGTGTGAAATATAAAGTAATTGAAGTGAATTAAGACTTAAGAGTACAATTAGTACTCTTAAGAAGCTGTGTTCGACGTAGATAATTGGAAGTACGTGCCAGCAATCTTGGATTCTATTGCACAACACCACAAGGTTCATTTGCAACACAGATAATTTAGGTAGTCGACGTACCGCCTGGCGTACTTGATACTCCGTAATGCGTCGGTGTGAGGCCGTTGATATAAATCATGCGGTCAGCTTGTGTAACCAGAGATTAGAGATTTCATGCATTGTTATGTCTTGCTCCATGGGATTTAAGGACCACTGGACATAATTGATGGTGTGTAAACGGTAGTAATTGAGTATCAATTATCTATATGGTAACTTCTGGGCTTTACGATGTTTGACATGTACGGGTTTATGATTTTATTTTACATTAGTTACACATTAGTTAAACACGATTTCAGCACGAATAGGTCGCCTCGACCAAAGTAATACCCTCACACAGAATATCGACGTAAAATGTCAGTATTCGTAACATTTTTTTAGAACTACATTTATGATTGACTAGGAGTGTGGTAGATGCGTATAGTTTAAAAGCTTCAATCCAGCTACTAAACAAAAAACCTCATATTTATTCATGGGTGCCTAACAGTTGAGATCAAGTAAAGTACATTCAAACTGTAGTCACAATAAAACCCACAGTTATTCATAAATGCCATTAGGCTCCCGCTCACGTACGTCTTAGAACAAGCAGTCGGACAGCAATCCTTTCTGCTTATCTATGTATAACAAGTATTAGACACGTGCTTCTGTAAAGCCCACACACTTATGTGTTAAGTGATCTGTGAACTATGTACATTATATATCTATCGTCATTTTAAAACATACTTTGCATAATTTTAAGAAGTGTGAGGTACATTGAATGAATCTTTGATTGAAATTGATAGTTTCGTCCTACGTATAACGTGTCATTGTAATGCAAAAAAGGATTTTTTAAATATCAAAGTACATAACCACAATAGGGTGAGGTGAGGTCAAATAAATTAAATTCATGGCATATTACTCTATTTTAGTTTGTTCAATATATTTTTTATTTTAACATTATCATGGACAAATATCCTGAGATTAATCCTCTACCAATATTCTATTGCGATAAAACATGATTTAAAATTGTTGTTGTTGTTCGCAGGCGGTACCCGCCCTAATGTTGCTGTCACTGGCTGCTGCTACACCCAGGAGACACTACAAGCGAGATGGTATGTACCTCTTCTAAATATTATACACAGGACGTGTGTTTACTAATGACAGTTTTAGACCTTTTCGAACTAAGATATTGTACTTGAAAATGGCAAGATTTTGATTTAGATGTCTGTTTACTACATGTTGTACCAAATCATTACAGTTAACATGAAATGATTTTATTTTTCTGTCACACACTTTTATTTTATTTTATATTTAGACTATAATTTTTGTTCTGAATCTCAAAGTTTAAAGCAATAATCAAATATTATAATATACAACATTAATCTCATAAATTTCTAAAGAACATTACACTAAGTCTTTAATGTTGACTATCTGCAGTAGTCAAGTCTTAAAATCGTAGGCCTAATATGTAATTAGTGACAACCAATAAAACTACCAATATCATTATTTTCAGCTGCCTTGAGTTCATCGTACCTTCCACCTCCTCGTGGTGGTGGCGGCGGCGGCGGTGGCGGAGGTGGTTACAGCGGCGGCGGAGGCGGAGGTGGTTACAGCGGCGGCGGTGGTGGCAGCCATGGCGGTGGTGGCGGCCACGGCGGTGGTGGTGGCGGCCACGGCGGAGGTGGTGGCGGTCACGGCGGTGGTGGTGGCGGCCACGGCGGCGGTGGCCACGGGGGCGGCGGCGGTGGTGGTGGATACGGCGGCGGAGGCGGCGGTGGCGGTGGACATGGCGGCGGTGGTGGAGGCGGCAGACCATCCTCTTCCTACGGTCCACCAAAACAAAGCTATGGTCCACCAAAACAAAGCTATGGCCCTCCACCAAAACCTTCGAGCAGCTACGGACCACCCTCATCTAGCTACGGTGCCCCTGCTAAGCCGTCAAGTTCTTACGGAGCCCCTGCACGCCCACCAGCAACCAGCTACGGAGTACCCACTGGACCTTCAACTACCTACGGTGCACCTAAGCCTTCTCAACCATCTAGCTCATATGGTGCACCACCCTCAAGCTCATACGGAGCACCTTCTCCTCCATCCAGCTCCTATGGCGCTCCTAGCGGAGGACACGGCTCTTCCGGCGGAGGTGGTGGAGGATTCGGCGGTGGTTCTGGATTTGGAGGAGGACATTCATCAGGTGGATCTGGGTTCGGTGGTGGATCTGGATTTGGCGGTGGTTCATCATCCGGCCCGTCCAGTTCTTATGGTCCTCCTGCTTCCCCTCCTTCGAGTTCATATGGTGCTCCTTCTCCCCCGTCTAGTTCTTATGGAGCCCCCGCGGCTCCCCCCTCATCCTCATACGGTGCTCCTTCAGGTGGTGGCGGCGGTGGAGGATTTAGTAGCAGCAGTAGCAGTGGATTCGGTGGTAGTAGCTTCGGAAGCAGTGGTTTTGGAGCCAGTGGACCTTCTTCAAGTTATGGTGCACCCTCACCTCCTTCAAGTTCTTACGGGGCTCCAGCTGCGCCACCGTCTAGCTCTTACGGGGCTCCTGCTGCGCCTCCATCTAGCTCTTACGGTGCACCTGCTGCACCACCATCTAGCTCTTACGGTGCTCCTTCTGGTGGCGGCTCATCTGGTGGATTCGGCGGTGGTCATTCCTCCGGTGGATCTGGATTCGGTGGCGGATCAGGATTCGGAGGAGGTGGTGGATCTGGAGGATACTCATCTGGTGGATCCGGTGGTCACTCTGGAGGTGGACATTCTTCGGGAGGCGGCGGTGGTGGTGGTGGATACTCATCCGGCGGAGGCGGAGGCGGTGGCTACTCCTCGGGTGGAGGAGGTGGTGGTGGATACTCTTCCGGCGGAGGCGGAGGCGGTGGCTACTCGTCGGGTGGAGGAGGTGGCGTGCCGGCCACCATTAACCAGAGCTACGACTCCAACGGCGGCTATGTGTACTAGGACCCGACTCCTCATATCCTAGTACTTTATGTACAATAGTCAATAGTTAAGTCACACTGCCCTCAGTATTGGCAATTTGGATACCACAAATTGTTGTTTGTAATATTGTTTTAATAAATTAAACAACGCTATGTACATTTATGGGAGACAGAAGAGGATTTTTCAGCCATTCTGATATCTTCCAAGATTTTATCCAAAAAGAGCTTCACCAAAAGCTCAACAATTGAACTAAAGATAAGTTTACTAATATTTTATATATATATTTTATAATGATATTTTATACACCAATGTGATGAAATTGGAAATGGTGATGAATCGGTGATTATTATTATTAGATGATAGTGATCAACAACGACAGGTCGCTCAGTACTTACAAAGTAAGCGGCACTCGAAAGTATTAATTGTAATTTAATTTGTAATTAAATAAATTGTACAAAAATAGTTTAAGTACTCAATAATTATGTTTTATATAAAATAAAGGTTTTGTAAATATTTCTTGTGTGGTTATTTCATTAATTTAAAAGAAATTTATGATGCAATTTAAATTAAGAAAAAGACACGTGCCGACAGTGGAAAATATCAATTATTTCTTCTCTGCAAAAACTGTATACAGGATCATAAACAAATCATAAGATAATTATTGTTGCCATTCTACTATTAATAAAATACTTTAACTTCATCTCGTGTCACTGGGGAATTCAAAAATTCATTTAAAAATCACTGAGACCTAATAAAAACATTCGTAATATGTATTTAAATGGTGAAAGGTAAAAAGAAACAATTCACTCAACATACTATATGTTTTATTTGACGTCGCCGAAACGACCGCGGAATTCACAACATTACACATTTTTTTTACACATTTTCTTTTTCAAAATATTCAACAAGAACTAGGAATAAGTCAATAGTAGGTATAGTATATCTACCGGCTAACAGTGGGGCGGCCGCTCCCTCACAATAGCGATCACACTTTATACGCAACAAACGTAGTAAAATACTATGTTACTGTCTTTTATGTAGAATATAAAATGAGTTGTGTCTGAGTTTGGACATAGCTGGAGCATTACTTCTAAATTGTTGTAGTATTGTTATAAATTAAAATAAATTAAATATTAAAAAAACCCCGACACAATAACCTTTAAAAAGTAAAAAACAGGGCTCAACCGATTTTCATTGAAGTTATTATTTTGTAATGTGCACGGGATGCGCTTTCATTTGAGACCCCACTCGATTATATTTGTAGACATTCGGTTATTCTTCCCCACTTTCAACCCCCACAGCTTTTAAAAGATTTTCATCAAACATAATATCTAAAAACACTCGCCCGTAACTCACCTTTCATACATAAAAAACTGTATTAATATCGATATGATAAATATATTGAAATCGCTTCATCCGTTCGTGAACTACGGAGCCACAGACAGACAGACAGACACCTCAAACTTATAACACCCCTCTATTTGCGTCGGGGGTTAAAAATATACGTCATTAACCAACCTAACGACTAGTTCCAAAACTGATAATAACCTTTATGAAAAAGTAAATCGCTTACAAACGGCAAGTTAATATCCTAATGGCCACTCTAATCACAGGATGGACAGTGTGACCACGGTTTTTCCCAGCTACTGCAGGTCCTCTCCCGTTTCCCTCCTTCCTACTTCCTCAACTTATCCGTATTGTCCCCCAATTTACCTTCTCACCTTAAATAGTCCATCCTGAAGAAAGGTCTCTGGCTGCCAACTTTAAAAGCTACAGCACAAAACTCAACAGCACTACACATTGTGTCAATTGTGTGAAGATTCCAAATAAAGCAGAGAAAAAGAACAATAAGTTGACGATGATAGTGATCGATCGCATATAGATCAGGAAGCGGCGCCGAAGAACAACAACGATACCTATATCTACTCTTAAATATATGATATGTATCATTTCACACTAAACACTAAGATATTTATATTACAACTAAGTCACAAGATGATATGTATCGAGATCGTAGTCTTAGCAAGGTTAGGCAGGTTATCACAACATTACATAAACTTTATCATTGCAACACAGCATATAATTTATATTTTTTAATTTTTTATATAATTTATAAACTTTCTCAAAAAGAAAACAGTTCGTAAGCTTGATACTACGAGTATGTCAAATGTAGCAACTTTTGGACCTATAGTTGTCTAAAGATACATTTAAGTGACAATAAGTATACATTTCCATCTAGAGTTGCCAAAATGACAATATAATCTATTAGCAAGATATACTTTTTATATATATAAATATATATAACGTCGAAAAGCTTCAAATACTTAGTTTAAACACATATAATATATTAGACAGTGGGAACAAGTCGGGATGAATGAGAATGGGAGACACAAAAGGTCACCAATACACATATAGTTTCAATAATATCCGTAATTATAACTACCAGCTGTCTTGCCGTAACTCAGTGGCTATATCGTGAAGCTCTTTAAGTATTTTCATATCATATTGTTTCTCGAAGAAATTTCTAAGATATTAATTCTGTTTAAACTGATTTTAGGCCAGTTCATACTGATACGTTTATGGCTTAAAGCACATAAATGTTAGTTTTTGATTTTACTCTATTTATATTTGATTTTTAATGATATCAATAGTAATTTAAAGTAGATGTTTTCAACTAAAGCTCTCAAAAATCAACACCATCACTAAATTGTACTGACTAGACTAAATACACTATAATTTCAAACACATTAACAATTTGTGTGCGCAAATCTTTTATATTTCAACTAATGTATATAAATAATTTAAATAAATATAGCTTTATTGGAGCAGTGTAAGTTTTTAGTTATTAAACTAATCAAGATTATTTTCTCGGACTTATTAAATGGCTTAGTTTATTGAAATGTGGAATATTTTCCTTTTTAAAACACATCTTTAAAACACAATAATAAACATGAAATTGTAAATATTCTTTTGTAACTGACAATTTAATCATTCCACACTAAATGCAAATCACATCATCGAAAAACTTACACTGCAAAATATATTATAATCCTTTTCTAAGTAACACGTGTGATGCTTCTCAAGCGCTACGTGAACAATGATCTAAACATTAAATGGACAAGTTTGAACAGGACACATGCGTTCAAGAGGGTTGATCAGGCAGGACCATGTCTAACACACACATACCAGTACGCCATGTGATCTATCAACCACGACAGCTCTGTGCTTCTCTTTCTACGATAATTGACTCAAAAGGAATCGTCATCGATATAAATAATATATAATAATATATCTCTAACAATCAACTAATTCACATTTTGATATGTATGAGTTACGTTACACTTAGTAGTTTTAAATATAATATATTTCACTACAAAGTAACACAGCTTATTTCATTTAGACATCAACTATTAAACATACAACTATTGCTTTAATGCATTATTTACTACTTGATTACATTTATTTAAGTTATATATTTTATCAGTTTCACCTTTACATCGTCGTAGTGAAATAATAGTTATACAGCGTATATATATAAGTAAGTTCAATATAAAATTGTTTGTAGGAAGATTCTGATGAATAATGATATGTTTTTGTTTCATTCGTCTTGAGCATCACATTCTAACGATACCAAAAATACTGATGTTTGTTTAGTGCACTTCGATAAACAATCACACCAAAATTAGTACTATGAAACTTAAAATAAGGAATAGTAAAATTTTCGGAAAATATAATCCCGTTTTCTAAATCTCCGTGGTCTTGCAACGCGTTGCTGAGAATGTGGACGTCGTCTAAGTAAACTAATAAGAATACTTATCGTCTCAGAAAGCCGTCTGTTTGCCAAATGGCTGGACTGGTGGAGGAGCGCTGCTGTTGCCGAACAGTGGAGTTGGTCCATCATTAGGGTCATCCAGGTCATCGTCGTCTGGTTCAAGAGCAGGGTTGATCCTGCCACAAGACTCATCGGGACCTACAAGTGTCTGAGCCGCTCCGTACAATCTGCCAGGTACGCCTCCGAGGACTGACATCTGTTCTCCTGCTTCGGAAGGTTCGTCTACACGGCGGATATCCTCAGGGATGTTTACAACGCAATTGAAGTAATCGGACTCTGGGCTAAGGTATCCATTGTTAAACAGGTACCTAAGGAGAAGAAACATTATATTAAAATTATAATCCTTTAAATCAATAGAATTCTTACATAGTAGGTAGCATAGGTAGGCACATCACTTACAGAATAAAAATAATTACCGTTGCACCTACAAACATATTAGTACAGTTTACTGCTGTTTATCTTTCAATCAAATACTATAATTAAACATAATATTTCCTTTCAAACGATACCAATGCATCAGTCGTGATCTACAATCACTTTCTAACTACCTAAATACTTCAGAACGCTCCGTCTGTATGTCTGCACCACGATCCTTGCATGTCATATCATTACGCAGATTGATTGGGAGCATAATTTACCAGAATCATGACGTCATTAGTATTTTGTACTTTGCCAGGAAAAAGTTGGTAGCCATCCACAGGTACTATGGAATTAAAGAGGCCTCAACCCGACTTTAAGAGGTCCGGTACTCCATATTCAAAAGGCTTTTCGCAACCTCTCTTTTAGTCTATCTTGTTTATATTGTCATAAGGGGGTTCCGAGCGTAAGTGGTTAAAAGTAACCCTAAAAAATTGTTTGCAAAATTTTGAATATAAAATTTCAGTTGACGCGAACTACGTTTAAAAATGTAGCCGCTTGAATATATAACGAACACAACAAGTATTTATCTCAACAATGATGAGACATCGTAAGTAATTATATATAGAAATATCCACTTAATATGTGATTTCACGGAAACTATGATATAGTCTAAGTTAATTTGTAAATCTTAAATGTTATTTTTTTTATTAACATAACTGTTTTAACAGTAAAACTAGATAATTAACAAAATCACTACGCTAAAACCTGTTTTCACAATTTACAATCAGTCAATTTTGTTTTCACGATTTTTTTTAATATTTTTTATTTTAATTTTCATCCAATGTCACAAATAAAAATAATTTAATGAGGCCTGAAGTTATAAATCTTAATGTTATAAAGCCCTTTAATCTACAAAGCTTGAAATAAATAACATTCGTCGAATAAAAACCACGACTTTTTTGATAAAAGTGTAATGTAAGCAGTGTGGTGTCTGGTGTTATACTTGAGTATACTTTGACAAAGCATCTTGTTACTAGTTTTCAGTCTATTTTCTAATAATTTATCCTAATGGTTCGCTGCGTTCTTATACCACACAAGAAATTGGATAAAAGCTATGATAACTCGACTTCGTAAAAGCTTTTGATTTTTGATATCTAGTGTCGCCAGGACCATTACTACGAATCTATTAGCAGCTCATTCATAAAAAACAATTCCATAATTTAGTTTAGGTACGGTGGAACACACAAACATGCATAGACTTCTAAAACTATTACCCTTCCTTTTGGTTTAACCATAGTTGGATAAAAAGAGCCCTGTGGCGTGGTATAAAACTCGTTAACCCGAAATTACGCAATACTATTTCATATAATGTGAACTCATTTCAAAGTGAATTAAATAAAACCGCAGAATATTATCCCAATAGAAATTCTCTGTGGCCTACCTTCTCATAAAACTATGTTTTATAAAATTGTGTTGTTACAAACCCTTTTCACCAAGCCCCTAAATTTAAAGGACCTCTTAGAAAGAGACCTTTTATACGACAATTAACTGCTGAGATGACATATAAAATTGAGGAGCTATCTACTCAAGGGGGCACCTAGTAAGGAGCCGGTATACGTTTAAGTTGATGAAGACGGGCATTAGTTTCACACTAACTCATAAAGTGATATTTTATCTAACAGGCTACGATGCAAAAGAATAACTTTTTAACAAATTCTCGTTGTTTTTTACTTTTTTTATTAATTATTTTTACAGCTCGAAAGAGACCCTCTAAATATTTTTTCTGAACGAGAGACGAGCTAAATATTTTTATTAGAAAGTAAGGAAAATATTATTTCTGAACATAATGCAAATGAACATGTATAGTATGTTGGTTCAGACTTGTTCTTGAATAATTAATTAAAGGTAAACTAAAACCCTTTTAGACCCTGAATACTTAATGCTGAGTATACCCTGATGACCTTCGTCTGTAGATTATATTTGTTATATAAAATATATACACATGTTTATAGCTATTGGATCAACCAAAATAAGTAATATTACAGTGAACTTCAGTGAAGGCCACAGGCCAACAGTAGTGTACTCATCAATCATCATCAACAGCCTTTAAAAGTCCACTGCTGGACATAGGCCTCTCTTTTGAAAGGAGGTTTTGGCCTACTATACCACGCTGGCCAGACGGGTTGGTAAAGGGTTTGTATCAAGTTTCCCTTCTCTTGACAGTGATGTTAGCTACTTATATTGTTCCTTTAGTCGCCTCTTACGACACCTATGGAATGAATAGGGGTGGTGACACTTTGTATTCTTAATCCGTCACCACACGGACGTACTGGTACAGAACAGTAGTGTACTGAACTCATTATATGAGTAAAACTCAAACGTACAAAAAATAATAATATACAAACCATAATTAATATAAGGGCCTGCATGAATGGCGCAGGGATTTTAATTGTCGCCACGCCGTTTTCTAATACGCTGACATGGATTCAAAGCCCACATTGAACAACATATTGTGTTATTCACAAAACGTTGTTCTGAGTCTGGATGTTCTTTGTATAGTTTTGTTAGTCAATTATGTTTGTAAATTATTGTTTTTAAAATCACTACTGCGATTTATATTGTAGAAGTTTTCAATCAAAAGTTCTAAGTCTAAATATAGAAATAGAACATTTCCAGTGAAGAGACGACAGTGTCAGCCACATTTTCAAACGTAGTCTGAAGTAATTAATATAAGTAAACTGTAAACATTACGTTAATTGAATTGTGTGTATCACAACAGATGTGCGTGGGAGGGATTCCCCATTTCAATTAGTACTGAATCACTATTAGCACGCACATTATGTTACTATACGTTACGTATACGCGTATGCTGAATATGATTCAACATATTAAACTAATATTGTTCTATACAACAGGTTGAAAATCAGTGAAGTAGTGACATCATCCCTATTCATTCTATGAGGGTCGTTAGAACCGACTGGGAGAGCAAATTATGCAGAACAACAGCAGAAAGAAGAAACAAAGAAGAGCAAAGAGAAGGAAAACTTAAACTGTTTCTTTTATTTTACATCAACCCGTCTAGTCACCGTGATATACTTATGTCCAGCTTTCTGACTAGTTCGAGATTCGATGGTCGTTTGTGAGATACCTCCAGTTATCATTTTTACCCAAATACGTCGAAGCCAAAAGAAAGGGAAGAATTACTTTCTTGTGTTGCCAAAAGAAATATGGTCTACCGTGCTGCCTGTGCTACAGAACTCATTTCAATAAAGGAGGTGTCAATTCATGGGTAATAATGATCCTGGTGACACAGTCTACATGCATTTTACTAAAGGTTTTTACTTTATGTTATTTTTATTAAAATCGTCTTCTGAAAACCAGCAACTGTAAAAAAAAATCTTGAGAAATAAATACTTACACAGACAACCAGGATATGAAGGCCAGCGTGAACAACGACATCGTCATCGCCATAGTCCTGAAGGGGAACAACTGCTGTTGCGTCACCGGATCCCAGCCTGGGTAGTGTATCAGGGCAGGCAGACCCATAAGCTTCTCGCCTCCGGAGAGCCGCACCAGCATCGCCACAATATACGCTGCTAAAGACCCGTACGTGTTGCAATGTCTCTTGAAATGAACGACCATCAGGAGTTGAGGGAACAGGATGACGTATACCAAGTCGGAACACATGGACCTGTAGACAAAGGAGAGTATTATATGTCTTTTCAATGATTGTCAAACGAGGGGCATTTGTTTAACAAATTTCCACGATATACGTTCAATAATACTACCAATTTAATTGAAAAGTCGAGTACTAGACCATGTTCACTATCATATAACATAAGTATGATTAGAAATGATGAAAATGTAAACTTAAATTTTCTATAAGGTCTCATCTGTATTTTTGTCTGTAATTAAATCTTGCAAGTTAAATTTGATCAGGTTCCCGATTGATTTGACATTTTGCATGCATATGTATATTGCGAACCAATACGAAATTATTTTATTTTATACTGATATTGATTACTCGAAATTCTGAATAATTTATTTGTACACAATTGAATCACGCAAATACACTCGACTTATATATACACTCATTTGCAAAAAAAACGGGCGGTTTCAATTTTCTTCCTGGCTGAAAAAAATAAAATACCAAAAAGGTTTTGATCATTTGAACATGTTACTGGACAGTCATAAAAGTGCCATAATGTTTATAAGAGTACCTTCCAAATTCAAATTTTTGACTGAGCCTGGTTTTCAAAGAAAACAACTTTCAACTACATTTTTTGGTGCGAATTCCTTATAGTTAATATCAACTTTAATTAACTTTCTGTCAATTTTTATTAAATTATCTGATGTCCTTGACATTTAAAAGTATTGTTATTGCTTTTAGCAATCTGGAAAATGGTAGATAAAGTGATAAAAGCGAGCAAAATTATTGCGCTGCTTGAAGAAGTTTGCAGCCAATGCTTCGTGGCTCAGAGGCTAAATGTGAGTCGGTCGACAGTTCAAAGGACCTGGCACCGCTATCAAGAGACCGGTTCCGTCAAGAGAAGGCCTGGTTCTGGCAGAAAGACATGTACCGAACCACGGGATTATCGTTTTCTAGTTAGTCAAGCGTTGAGAAATCGCAAATCTTCTTATGTGGACCTCAAGAACAGACTCGAAGAAGTAAGAAATGTGCGAATTAGTCTATGGACGGTCAGGAGGCGGCTTCTCGCTGCTAATATAAACAGTCATCACCCGACACGCGGCCCTAAATTACTCCGTGGACATCGAGTTGCCAGGCTTAGCTTCGCTCGAAATTGTGTGTCATGGACTCATGAAGACTTTGATAGGGTATTGTTCTCCGATGAAGCCAGGATATCTCTGCATGGTCAAGACCGACGTCGGTGAGTGCTACGTAGACGAGGAGAACGCTTTGCAGAGGCATGTTTTGAAGAAATTACACCTTATGGAGGGGGCTCTGTTATGTTTTGGGCAGGAATCATTTCTATGGATCGTACGGAGTTAGTCTTCATCGAAAACAGTACACTGACTGGACACCGATACATAACGGAAGTTCTAATTCCTTATGCACAACTCGCTTTAACCGCTCTTGGCGAAAACTCAATTTTTATGGACGACAACGCTCGCGCCCACCGGTCTAGCGATGTGGAAGCGTATATGCCAGAAGTCGGAATTCGTCGTTTGGACTGGCCAGCTAGAAGTTCGGACCTCAATCCCATAGAGCATATCTGGGACGTTCTGAAGCGATGAGTGAGATCAGTGCAGCTGGCTCCGCAGACCATCAGAGAGCTAAAGAATGTGATTACCGCGGAGTGGGAACGTATTCCCCAAGAAACCACAAAAGATAAACTCGCTAGCATGCCCAGACGAATGCAAGCCATGATTTCAGCAAGAGGGGGTCACACTCAATACTAAAGTTTTATCTGCTTTTAATGTATTCAATAAAAACAAAGAAATTAACGTGTTTCATTTTTATTTAGCGAGCAGGTACAATAATAGTGTTTTGAGACTAAACATTATTTCTCAATAATTTAACCAAAATGTTATGATAAAACTGATGAAAACTATTCCTTCCTAATTAGTTTATAAAATTCTGAGGATAACAATACCTAAAATTGTCAAACAAACCAATAGTAACAATAAAATAGTTCTTTGCTCAAGTGCCCGTTTTTTTTGCAAAAGAGTTTATTATACACTTTAATGTTCTTGGTGAGCTGACTGCGTCAAACTAAAGCTCAGTCAAGCTGTTTATGGTCTGTGTTGTACTTGTATTAGATGGAGATATTGAGTTTGAAAATTACGATACTGTGATTTGACTGTCGATTCTGTCATATCATAACGTCTATTGCTACATAAGACTGACACTATTGCAACTAATTTAATACAATCCTAACTAACTTCGACAACAGATACGTAAAGTACAAGATCTCAAACAAAAATTATGATACTACGCTGTTGTTACGATCAATACCTAAGCGTAGATAGATGGTCTGTAGTTGGATTATATCACTTCGGATCGTGATACATGTTCCACACGCAGGCTCGCACGCAAATGATACATAAAATAACTAACTTTTTCAATTAGCGATCATTATAAAGTCATTATTACTCTTTAAAGTACTTACGTTATAATATCAATATTGTTAGAATCCAGAAGTGAAAATCCTAAACAATTTACTTTAATTCTAAACAATTTATTTCATTAATTACAAAATAATCTTAGAAATGCAATTAGACACAAAAAAATGTGAGCCGTCACGGGACGCCTGGCAGATGTGAAACATCGCCATTATTTTGTAAAAGTAATATGCAGAAAAGAACATATTGTAATAGGAACTAAATATGTCATAATGGTAAAATAAAATATTACTAATTATTATTATTAAAATAGTAGTCTATATATACCATCGTATAGCGTGCCGTGGCGACGCGTCGCCAGTCGCCAGGCCAGAAATCTATTTTACGTGCGTGTTTCACATACGTGCGCCTATAGATGTTTCACATCAACAACCATTAATTAAGTAACAAATCTAAACAAATTACAGTTAGTTATATAGCAAAGTCGGTCACATAGGGCTGTATTAGCTGTTAGACAGCTTTTCCACGCACCCACCACAATTCAGACAGTACTAACTTGTCAAAGACAGCTTTCCACGTCTGTTAACAGAGTAGTACTAATTGTCCAAAGACAATGATCCACACGTTTCCGTACATGTATGTTTGTAAAGTCCACTACGACATTAGATGTATATTCCTAATGTAGGAATTGTCATAAAATAAAATGAAAAATAGTCTTAAATCTTTACAACATATGATTACAGGACCGCTGACTTTTAAAAGCGTGTCTTGAGTACCGAAAGGTACTTAAATTCTGCAGATAGACCACGATGAATAGATACGCGTACCACCTATTAGAGATGCGTTTGATAGCTTTATGTATATTAAGATGACTCGATATTGACACATGGTGTTACACAGCTCTGAATAATAAGAGTGATGGAATGGTGACAGCTATGTCAAGCGAGGTTACACTTGCAATGTGAACGCTGTGCAAATTATTCAATGTGCTTATTCAAAACCTGAGAAGGTATTAGATTCTACGGTATTAAATAAGAGGACTGTCAAGTTTATCATTCTATTTTAGCTTCTATTGTTATATTACAAGAAGAAAATTCGTATCACTACGATATACACAGAAATTGAATCTGTTTGGTAAAGTCACTTAAATATAAATTTTGAATTTAGTATCTATACGTATATGTTGTTTTAACGTTCACATCAATGTAAATTGGTATCTTGCTGATAATAATAATTAAATTCATAGTGTATAATTATATTATGAAAATTCGAAAGTAACTCAAGTCTCCCTGTTCACGGCTAAACTGTAGCACAGAGAAAGAAATTTGAATTCAAAGAAATTTGACATCGACATACTTTCTTGAGAAAGGACATATTAAATGCTACTCTTTCGTGCGATAGCTGACATACACGCGGATTAATCGATAAACTTAAAATTACGTGAACGAAATTCTTGCAAGCTTCGATGCTAAAACTGCAGTGCAGCATTTCATCCTTAATTTAACTTGATAGACGAATATTGTAGGTAAGCCAGACGGTATTATTTCTCGCTCGCTTTTATGAAACGTTAATATTGAAAACAACATAGCAGCAGTTCTGTACACCCCCCGCCACTCCTCCCACTTCATCCCAATTTCAGCACACCTTTATTCGAATAGCACAGCACCTGCATCTGAATTGAATTTTTAAACAAATATTAACGTGTCGGACTTTGTAGAACGAAATTCTCCGTTTGAAGCAGAAAATTTAAAACTATTTGTAGCACAGTGTTTGTGTGCTCGGAATTGTTTTCGATATGTATTTACGTTTAACTACGTCTCAATGCTTCGCGTTTGGTATATGCAAATTGACCGAAAGTAGTATACAGTTTGTAGTCGACACTAGTGAGCTTCGATCTGTCATCAACGTAAACTTTATGACCATGTACGAACTTTGGCAGACATACTTTAATTGTACTTTTGCAATACAATTAAATTTTGAAAGGTTATCGTAAGGCTATAGTTATTCAAACCTTTAGCTTTGAAAATGCACCGGAATATTTCAGTGCACGCACCTTGGTAGTTCAAAAAGTACACCGGTATAGTCGATAGAAGTAGAACTCAAATCAAGCACGTGACGCAGTTGCCGTTTGCGTTGTGATTACTGTGGCGTGCAATGAATCAATATTTAAACATTAAATTAAAGTCGCAAAACCCCTTCCCCGTGTGGAATCGAGTGGTTGTTTGAGGGAGCTACACCGGGGATTAAATTTCAATTAGCTTCTCGTACCACGAGCAGTAACGGATGAGCTTTTAGACAAATATTGTGAGACACGGCTTCGCCAACAGAGTGGGTTTATGTAACTAGTGTGGAGACCTAATCGAATATATCTCATATAATAATTTACTAAATTTACATTATTATATGAGATATATTCGATTAGGAAAGGAGAATCATAAATATAAACACTGCAACTTGGTGAACAACAAAAAGTGTAATTTTGTGAAGCTTAGTTGGAAGCCTTCGGGCGGCCTAAAAACATATAACGGCAAGATTAAGTAGACACAACGTGTCCCCAACCCGCACTCAGCCAGCGTGGGGACTTATGGCCTTAACCCTCTCCTGAGAGGAGACCCCGAGCCCAGCAGTAGCACGTTATGGGTTGTTGATGATGATTATGGTGTAATGTTCTTCCTGGATTTTCCTCTTTCCGACTACCATGAGTAGTCTTCTCTTTTTTGTGTAAAATATGATATTGTTAAGTTTAAAATTTGAACAGGGTTGCACTTTTTCAAGCTGATAATAACGCATAGTTTTAACTTTCTAGCACTAACCGTTTGGGCGGTAAGTCCAGGACGAACGGGTGGACGGACATACCGAAACTATAAGGGTTACGTGTCATGAACTACGGAACACTAAAAACAAAACAATACTATTTCATTCACAATGCACTGCGCATTTGGGCTCTGATAATTACATGCGCTCGTCTAAAGGGACAAAACAATTACTGAGCACCTATTTCTTATGAGTTGGTGGTGTGAAGTTTCATAGTAGAGCTCGTGGTGGTTTTTAGGAGACCCATTCGTGCCAAACATGTTTCCACGGTTTCTATATGCTAGTTTGCTACACTAGTGTTAATTTTTAAAAGGAAAACTAACTAATACAATAGTTACCTAAGCCTTCACATAAGTTGTGTCATCAAGCACTACCTACCCCATATAAGCTATGCTCGCATACGCTTCCATGTACAAAACGACTATAAAATATCGTAATGGATCCATTTCAATCGTAAACCAATTACACTAATGTTGAACACCATCGATTCCCATCCATCAGTCTTAGTTCTGTGCCTATACGTATGTGGGTCAATGGACTACGTACATTTATAAGCTATGTGCTAATCATTCATGAGTTTATGATCATTGTACATGACTATTTGAATGAGTGTAAAGAAAATGTTACATGACGAACTAGCGGAGTACCGCGGTGTTACCTGCTGTTGTTGTTATAAATCGCGAGTAACGTCGCGGAACGAAACTAGTCTATAAAGTTGCCTAAGTCCTGTTCATGTAACTCATTAGGTCATCAGCTTTTTGCCAGTAAAAGTTCCGTCAAAATCGGTAATACTGTTCCAGAGATTACCTGGAATAAACAGAAAAACACACAGACAGACAGACATAAAATTTTAATAATAGCTTTTTTGATGTAACTTAAATACTGAAAGTATTTAAGTTACAATGCATTTAATAAAAAAACTATATATATAATGTATATATATATAATGCATTTAATAAAAAACTATAAATTTGACATTACATACAGATGCTTCAGTTTTATTTATTTGTATAGAGTTGTATAGATATGTGATTGATGTTATATGTTGTTCAGTTATAACATAATAGAGCCTTATATGAAAGACTACAGCAATATATATTATGTAGATGGCAAAGAATCCTCTAGAATTATTTAAATAATTAAATAAAAGCTTTATTTAAACTAGGAAAACAGAAAACAGTAACAATACTTGCGAAAATGCTGCATTAGTTAAAAATTGTTCACTCGCGACGACAGGACATGATCTTCATTACCATCATCAACACCATCGTCTTTATCAGTAGACTTTTAAGGGAATAAATATGTGATTATGAATAACGGCAACATATTTGCAGCATCAGAGTTAAAATTAAAATAATAAATAATGCATAAAGGTTATGACTATGACTCATGAAGATTAATTTAAAGTAAATTAAGTATATTAGTGTATCAGATAACATATGTGTTCCTCGATAAAATCACAAAAATATTTACTAACTAATACCCAAATATTAAAAAAATAAAAAAAATTAAGTACTACAAAGTGTAAAAAGGGACGAAAGTGGAGAATATTTTACTGAGAAGAAACTTCTCTCTACTTGCCCAAACAAAAAACAAAACACAAATTTTCTCATACTCTCCAATAAGAATAGAATAATGATATAGCCCTACTGACATCCAATTATTCCTCAGGACTTTACCAACAAAGGTCACTATCGACGCGACCCTTTTATGAAAAGGGCAATACAAAAAAACGCTTGGGATCCTCAACAAACACTTCAACTTTTGCATTACGGTGAACATGATATTTAAATAGCCCTTCAACCCTCTGCCCCAGTCGGTAATCGCATGTGTGAATTTTATTTAGCAAGGATCAGTGAAAAACTATTAATAAGTTAACCAATACTTCTTCTAGTTGACTAAAACGCTGACCCACAGTAAGCGAATATGCCAATTCTAACCAATACATGAAAGATTCAATATTAATTTAGATATAAAGCTATACTCAAATAACTGAAACAAAAATCTATATCAAATGCAATCATTATAATTTGGTTGAAAAACATTTTCAATAAATTTACAAATAGACATTGAACACATTTCTTTTACCCTTCCGTAATATTCCGAATCCACTTCGAATTACAAGTATGGCCATAAATGTTGCTAGAGGGCTTACACTCTTAGAAAATACGTCATAAGAAAAGAAAATACGTCGTAAGAGCAGGTATCGACCTTAATATCGGTATAAACTGTATTGAATCGGTACCTTTGTATCATGTTCGTATCTTTGATATTAATCAAAGCAATATTCGCTTTCAATATTGGGATGTGTAAGATGATAAATGCTACAAACACAAGATGTCGATACATGAAGTGGTATAAATTACCGCTCTCAAATTATACCTGTATCTTGGTTTCACGATTCATGAATTCGTACCGTGTAGCGAACGTGCTTCGTGCTTACAAAGTATTTAGATCATATTTAGTGTTGGTTATTATTTGGAATAGCTATCTATATACGTTGGATGTAGATTATACAGTAAATGAGGGAAAGTTTATGACTATAAAGTGATGTTGATACATGTTCTATCGAACACACAAATATTAAATAAGATTAAAATAACGAATAAGTGACGAAAACTTCTTTGTTTATGTCGGAAATCGATGTTCTAAAAGTTTTGCTATTATTCTCTAATTAAAGTTAGTCAAAACTTTAAACTATGGTATATGTCAAAACTTTGGAAACAGTTTTCTGTTTTACAAACAATTAATATAATTTTGCAAACCCATAAGATCGTTTAGTTAAATAGCAGCACATAATGAGAATCAAAAAAATATATATAAATTACAAAATGCAACAGTAGCAAAAACTAATAAAAGCGCCCCCTTTTACTATCCTTTTACTATCCTCTTACTGTACTGTACTTACTGTACAACAAGCTGTACATGCAGGTATCACTCACCATAGACCGTAGATGGAAGGTATGGTGAGGGCCATGAGAGTAGCGAGGAAGCCCACCACCAAGATGGAGGCTCTCATCACCCAGATGATCTCCATTTCTGACGCATTTTGTCTGAAGATCAACTTATACACGTTCCTGCGAATACGTATATTATTAGAATACATCTGTAGTTTTGTTAACTTTAAAAATACAAAACCAACTTCAAAGCTCCCATGATATTTTTTTTCTTTATTTCTTAATAAATATTTTTCATGTCTCAATGAAAACCCTCACCACCAAATGGAAGGAAATCCATAAAACAGAGAAGAATTTTCCAAATTGATTAATTATATAGAATATATAATATTTTAATATAATTCTCATTCCTTCACCTGGCAAACATAGAACTTGCACTAAGCACGCTGGAGTCGGCTGATGACATCACTGCAGCAGACACGGCGCCCAGCCCGAAGAACGACACAAATTGGGGCGTAAGGTACTGCAGCACCAGGGGCAGGATCATGGACGTCTGTTCCGTGGTCAGCTGGCCGTCCTCGGTCAGATCACCCGTGTAACCAGTCTCGTTCCAAGCTATAGGACGTTTTTATTCTATGAGACTTAATTTATCAAGTGTGTAACAAGGAGGACATTTCCTCCATAATGGATTAGACGAATTAGAGTTCTATTAGCGTGATATGACTATGGTCCAGCAAAGAAGGTAAAAAACCGTTTGTTTTCCTGTTGTCTTATTGAAGAATAATGAGATAAATGAATAATTCTGTAATTTTAATGTTTCCTAAAGCGAACATAGTGGACATCGTCTAATAGGTAATCGAAAATCGCAAAGGATATAAAACATTTGTGAAATACTTACCGGTTCCCTTAGCGATGGCTCCGATGAGTACGGGCGGGATAGCCATGAAGATGCAGCCGATGGCCGCCACGTAGGACAGGATCTGAGCGCGGCCGGCGGTCTTACTGCTCAACACGCGTTGGAAATATACCTAAATGAAGATTACTCGAGTTAATATACAGTCACGTTTGGAACACAGTAAAAAATTGTTTGTAATTGAGTTTGACACGAACACGAGTTAATATTTGTAAATGTCCGTTTAATAGTTTGCAGAGCTTAAGCTACATCAGTGACAAGTTAGTGTGGAAATAACTGTTTTTAGTTGAAACGCATGCTGTATAAAATGCATACAATACATCGCTGCACTTATAAGTATAGGCTAAGTTAATTTACCCCTAAATCACATAGTTTGCAACAGAAAAGTTTTACCATAACTTGTATAGACTTTTTCTAATATAGCATCACGAGCGGCAATAATGCAACTTGGAAAGAGAATATAAAAATTTACTCCCATTCAACTTTTTCGGTAAACTCTCTCACTCGAGTTCTCTTAATTAAATATATTATTTTACATAAAATGTGTTAACAAAAAGTATATACACCCATAGCTGTCGATCGACTGCAACTAATTATAGAACTCTTTTTTGTGTTTGATATTGTTACAAATATTTTTTTTTGATACTGAAAAAGTATTCACTATTTTTAATATAAGCATCATTCTTCATGTGTTAACAATATTTTTAGAAACTTTAGAATATTCTTCTTAACTAATTACCCTTGATTATAAGTAAAAGACTGACCTGCCACGGGATTCCACCGAAGATGAGTAGCAGTCCATAGTCTAAATAGAACCAGTAATATTCAGGGTCCACCTTGCCTATCCAGTCCACGTCCATGGAACTAAGTGGCTTGACATGTTCGTTGGCCCACGCGAATGGTATACACATCCAAAGACCTAGGAATTATATTAACATAGTTCGATTTAGATTTTTTTGTAAATACATATTTACATGATTGTAAAGGTTTCGAAAATTTTTTACTATATAATAAACATGTAATCATCGAAAGTATATTCATTTGTTGCCTTAGATTCTAACTTAATAAATAGTAATCAGGAGGGGCAAGGGATCGTCCCTACAGTTATTTTGAAGTCGATATTTTTTTATTTGAGTCTGGCAAAATGAGTCTACTTTGTCTGATAGAAAGCATGAGTAGTGATCACCATATTCATTGCAAATGAAGACAAAGCTGTATAGGCCTGTATGGGCTGTATGGGCTGTATGGGACATACATAAATACGACATTAGAAATTTATTTACATGAAAATGCATTCAAGTTCAGTCAATCAAATATACATCCTGTAACAATGACCTGAAAGTTCACATTGCTCTTACCTATGAATATACAGAATAACTGTATGACGTCCGTGTATGCGACCGAGTACAGTCCACCGAAGAGCGTGTAGAAGACCGCCACGCATGCGCTGAAGATCACCGACGTACGGTTGTCCATGTCGATGATGACGGCCAGGGTTGCACCTGCACAAACAACAAGCAATTTATTCAAGTATAACGAAAACAAGAAGATAATTCGAGAACTACAGATATGCTGGCTAGATTGTGGACATGGATTGAAATTCTAATTAATTCTAAAGGAACATGGCTCAGAGGACTGCTACACGCTTGCCTTCGGAATCTGCAAAAATATATTGTATCACTTTTATATCCTAATACGCTTCATCGGAACGGCAATAGGATTTCTCATTATCTTTTAACATATTTCATCAATATAACAACTTCATACAAGGTATAAATATTAATCACGTAGATTCAATTGACCATGCATTGCAGTGAGAATAGCTGAACGCTACGGTCTATCTGCCCTCTACTTAAAATTGACCGGGCGTATAAAAAAAATGTTTAACCTTTGTCGCAAACTTTATGCTCTACACAATTTTGTATTACAAATCATGTAAGCTATAGAACCAAGATATTACCAAAAAAAACTGATTTTATGACTGTGACCTTGAATAACTTGCGACGCAGACACAAGGGTTTATGAGACTTTTGAGACAACTTTTAGAACACGAAAATGAAGGTATTTACAAATTTACAGCTCTCATTTACATCTCTCATTCCGAGGTTGACCTTTTTAGGGTTCCGTAGCCAAATGGCAAAAAACGGAACCCTTATAGATTCGTCAAGTCTGTCTGTCTGTCCGTCCGTATGTCACAGCCAATTATTTCCGAAACCATAAGAGCTATACTGTTGAAATTTGGTCAGTCGATGTATTCTGTGAACCGCATTAAGATTTTTACATAAAAATAGAAAAAAAAACAATACATTTTGGGGGTCCCCGTACTTGGAACTGAATATCAAAAATTTTTTTTTCATCAAACCTATACGTGCGGGGTATCTATGGATAGGTGTTCAAAAATGATGTTGAGGTTTCTAATATCATTTTTTTCTAAAATGAATAGTTTGCGCGAGAGACACTTCCAAAGTGGAAAAATGTGTCCCCCCCCCCCCTCTAACTTCTAAAATAAGAGACTGATAAATCTAAAAAAAAATATATATGTTGTACATTACCATGCAAACTACCAACGAAAATTGGTTTGAACGAGATCTAGTAAGTAGTTTTTTTTTAATACGTCATAAATCGTAACACGCAATTTACCTTTCATCCAATCAAAACACTATTATTAAAACATCGATGAAAGTTACAACGAACTACATGAACTTTTTTATGATGTTATTTACTGATACGGAACCCTTCATGGGCGAGTCCGACTCGCACTTGGCCGCTTTTTTATTTTACTAACGTGACTGAACTAATATACAAGTAAACAAGTCGCACTACCTCCTCTAATATTCATGAGGTGGTTTTAAAACCTGTGTATAATGAACAACGATGATTAACTAAATACCGTCTCTAATTATGCCGTAACCCCGAAATGTTTAGAGCTACCAACAAACCACTAACCATTACCGTTACGTACATTACCCAAATTGGTGATAGCCTCATTCTACTCGTAATTGTAATAACTCTCGTGAATTAAAACTCATTTTCGTTATGAAAACTTTGCTAAAATAAGTAAAACTGCTTTAAATTTATATTTACTCGTAACAACATACAGTCAGTTCGAGTTACTGGTATTAGACTCTGATGTCAAAAACATCAAAGTCCAGTACTCGAACTTCCGTCGAGATAAACTTTAATCTTATAATGATTTTACTAAAATTAACCATCTTACTAGTCCTGAATTTGAGCTAAAACCGGTTGAACTAGTAGCCGACCCCAAAATAAAAATTGGGAACAAGGCTAGGAAGAAGAGAAGAAGAAGAAGAAGACTAGTCCTGAATTTAAAACTTTTGGTGATAAGATTACAAAAAATGAACCATAAAAGTTGTCTTCGATGAATAAACTGTCGCTAACTCTAACCGCTGGATCAACTGTGCCGGAATGAATATTGATATGTCTTTCTACCATAGTATACAAAATAATGAAAGAATTAGTTTTCGTTTGACATCGATAACGTGAAGCTCATTTTGTTGTTTAGAGCATATCTTAATCGCTGTGTGTGTGTGTGTGTGTTACGTTCACAAACTTTATAAATTACTATAGTAATATAAACTTAACTCAGTACCTAACCTACATTAAAATGTTAAAACGAAATGTAACATACATAATTTTACACTCCCATTTTTTTTAAAAATTGTCTTATGCAAAATGCTCAAAGTTTTTCATATGATAAAACTCGAAATAAGACAAAAATCTTTCGTCCAATGAGGTACCTTGTTATATCGGTCACGTACTAACGAGATGGGTCGATCGAGCCTGAAATTTCACCTGCCGACCTCGCCTTGAGACAAGCTCAAGTTTCATCTTCCTTATAGCAACTGAGATTATAGAAATTACCAACTCTGTGTATATTTTTGAAGTAAATTATGACTATAATTGCGTATTATAACATAAAACATTTAATATCTACTAAAGTATGTAGAACAGCTGTAATTAATTTAATTAACTTCATATAACTTTGCCAAGGTACCAAGCCCAGCTGCACAAGGTGGAGGGTTAACGTGGAAAACTCCCCAATTTTCTCGTAAAAAGACCAACGCCGAGCGTCAGCGTTAAATAACCCGGCCAAGCTACATGAAAACCTTGAGGACACAGGGTTGAAAAACAGGGACGACCCGACTAAACAATTGCGCTACTTAATGTGAAAATATATCCTTCTATAAAAAAATCTGTTTTTAATAATCTCTTGCTCGTATCTCTGTTAATTTGTACCGGCTCATCTCTGAGGCGCCAAAACAATTTCGACAGGACTTTTACTAGCAGGTGTAAGGCGTAACTTAAACTACTTTTATTTTGAAACAAAATGAAAACCAATGCAATATTGAAAACTATTCGATTCAAACGCAACAAAAACCGCATAATTTAATAATTTTCTGACATAGTCTCTTCATATGTCGCACAACGCCTGCTCCTCACATAATAGAAGCAAATCACGAGTCCTCAACATTGAATCATAAATTCATCGAGAACATGCTCTTGGCTGTTCGCATCACTGATTTTCACTTTTTAAATACTAAATACTTTTCGGCAAAAAAAGCTACCACTATTGTTTGACATCATTGTTTTAGCAGAGATGTCCTAATGAAATAATAACTACACAATAGTAGTAACTTCACAAAATCACAACTAATCTTTTTTTATAACTTCCAGAATATATTTTAAATGAATGAAGGCTAAACACTGTCAATTCACAAAATATTGTAAGTATATTATATTCTCTTCTCTCTTACAAACAACCTTTATTGAGATTTAACAAGTTGTAAAAGATTGCTGTGAGCGAGAAGACCGCCTATCGGTATATCAAAATAATTTTCATCCGCATCTACCCAAATAAAGAACTAAAATATTAGCAAAATGAAAATATCAAAGATCGGTGAAACATAACATTAATAGATTTGCAACAATCTGTGAACACAAAAGTTACAGTTATACTAAACTCCAAAAACCCAAATACACATGCAGACCTAAGCAACCTATAAACTAATTGATAGATATAAGATTCTGTTAAGTTGCTCTAACAAGCTCTTTGAAGATTGAACCTTTTGAAACCTATTGATAATAATAGATATTGAGATCTCTATTTCACAGATCGTTTGAACAATCCTGTCTTTGATATAATCAAACTATCCTGTTTAGTAGGTAAGAACCAAAGAAGCTGCCAAAGCCGTATTTAAGAGTTTCTCATACCCTTTTTCTTAGTCAGTATTCTTTTACTTTATTTCACTAAATTACCTGAAATTTGATCACCGATTTAAAAGTAATTAAATCATGAAAACATTGAAGACCGAAGATAATCGCAAAGTTCTTTATCCCGATTATATATTATCCCGATAAAATAAAACTCCTTTGTAACTTTTAACCGTGGACGGGACTTTCCAGCGTTTCCTTTGCCAGTCTTTGTTCAATGATCGGCCTAGGCTCTACCTACAACAGGTACGTTTAATTGGCGACCTGTCTCCATGTAGCGTGCCCGTGACAATAGCCGGGGGCGAAGGTCCCACCTCGTCTGTTAGCTGTCTAATGGTCTGCCTACATAATAATTATAGTACAAGGTTTCGTAAAGAACAAAGTGACAATGCCACAAAAAATTGTTTTTAATTATTTTGTATGTGAACAACAAAACAAATGATATCATAGAATGAAATGGATAGACAATTGTGATAGATTAGTTTTGGCTGTCTTTTATAAGTGACAGCCTGCTTGCTATAGACACGTATCAATGAAGAGTTCTGACTTCAAATCAGTTCCAAAATAGAAAGTTACGAATGGATACCTTAACGTATCATTCGTATCAATATTATATCTATGTAACTAGGAGACTGTCTAATATATTAGTTTGCTACTATATTAGACAGCCTACAGTACCAAGATTTTCTTAAGATAAACATCTTAAAACTTAACAAGGAAAAGCTAATAATTATGTGTTATATACAGACCCACGTCAACTGAATCACCTTTTCAAACAAAATACCTTTCAAACCCAATCCGAAAGATGTACACCAATCATTGTATGTATACCTAATCTTTATCTAAAAGAAGCAATCATTCATCACGTTGAAATAAGTGACTAACGTACAACTACACTAAGGTTTAAAGACAGAGGGCAATAAAACTGACGCAAAAGATAGAATGAACTGACAGAGAGTGAGACTACACATTGACGCTATACAAAACCCGAGTACATAGTTGACGGTGACTATATAATAGATACGATGTGCTTTTATTCACAAAAAATGTAAGTCCATTTTTTCTTTTTTACTACACTCAAAGGCACTTGTACAAAGTGCCTTTGACGCAATACTTTTTAAGCATTTTACAGCCAAAAGCTTGTCAAAGTGTATTTTTCAATTTAAGTTAAGCGTTTTCGCAAACATAAAACTATACTAGATCGATTTTTCACCCCCGACAACCCGCAAAAGCCAATTATTTAGCAAAATCGTTAGAGCCGTTTGTAAAATATTAAATCTAAATAGACTATGTGAAAGAATCTCATTTAAAGATATTAGAGCTCAAATATTCTGGCGGATTCTCGTCAGGTCCTGGTACGTAAACTGGTTTATTTGAGCTATTGCTAAGCTAGTCAATTCATCATCATTAGCACATTAGCACATTCCTTGCCTGTAATCGCCTTCTACTTTTCATTTACGATGAATTCCTAAATTTATCATCTAAAGCCGGTTCCAAAAATAACGGGTCAGTCACATAAACCCGAATATCTCCCGAACTACGTATGCCATCCTAATGAAACGAAGACTGTTCAATTGAGAATTTAATTATACAGATAAAAAATAAAATAAAACTTAGTTACACCCACAATATTAATCTTAAATTAAAAAAAAACTAAAGTAGTCATATTTTTCTTAAGATTACATTTTTTTATGATTGTTTTTTTGCTGTTTTTCATCACTTTCTTCATTTAATACTTTGTATTGCCTCCACGAGCTCTTCTGACAGCTTCCAGGCGATTAGGCATGCTGTACACCAAATTTCGGAGCCGGTGCTGAGGAATACCTTCCCATTCCTCCACCAGTGCTTGTATGAGCTCGGGAAGCGTGATTGGTGGGGGGTTTCGACCTTTCACGCATCTCTGAAGCTCGTCCCAGGCGTGCTCGATGGGGTTTAAGTCCGGGCTTCGCGCTGGCCACTGCATGAGTTCGATACCGACCTCTTCAAGGTAGTCATGTACAATTCTGGCGGTATGGGGACGCGCATTATCATGCATTAATATGCCATGCCGGTCCATCCTGGCCATGAAAGGACCTACATGTTCATTGAGGATCTCTTCCACGTACCTCTCTGCATTTAGAGTTCCATTTTGAATGAGCACCAGCTCGGTGCGGGCCTCAGCAGAAATCCCAGCCCAAACTTGTACGGAGCCTCCACCGTACGCCACTTTTTCCTCCACACACGCTTGATGGAAGCGCTCCCCTGGTCTTCTGTACACCAACTGCCTACCATCATGCTTATAAAGCATGAATTTAGACTCGTCCGTGAACATTACCCTAGACCAATCGTCTAGTGTCCAGTTTAGGTGTTCGCGCACGTATCTCTGTCTTGCAATTCGATGTCCCCGTTCCAGTTTGGGGCCATTTGCGGGCCTCAATGGTTTCAAATTTGCTTCAGCAAGACGTCTTCTTACTGTTTGAGCGCTTAAATTGCCACCTCCAAAGCGAATAAAGTGAGTTTTTAGACCAACAGCAGTTTGAAAACGATTTCGGAGCATTGTAGCCACCAGTTGTCTGTCTTCCCTGGCCGTTGTGCATCTTGGTCTGCCATTTCCTGGTCTTCTAAGGTGTGATCCGGTCTCTTGGTACCGCTGGACTACCCGCTGAACAGTCGACAAAGATACACCAATGTTTCTGGCTGTTTCACGCTGGCTCCGCGCAAGTTCCAAAAAAGTTAGGATTCTGGTACATTCCTCTAGCGTGACTGCCATGCTTCACCTCACAGAATAATAATTATGCACGTGGAAGACGTTCACGATAATTTTTTTTGTGACAGAATATAAATGGAAAGCATCCATAATGACATGAAACAAAAATTTTGTTTTTAAAAATAGTCATTTTTTTAAATTTTGTTTTTCTAATGAAGTTTTTTTCATCAACCAGTTTAAATAATATGCTATTAGAAGCGCAACTAAAAAGTCTTTATTCTGTTTTTTATTTCATTGATCTAGCTTTTACAGTTCTGGAGGTATTTCAATTTTTGTGACTGACCCGTAATTTTTGGAACCGAGTGTAGTTGTCCCGAATCATGTCTCTCAGTGGAACTTTAGCTATCGTAACGATTAATAATAATCAGTAAATGCTTACCAGGTGTAAGTAGGTCTTCAAATCCAGCTCGTTATGAACAGAAAATATACCAAAAAGCAGCTGTTGTCATGTGTGAATTTCTGTGTTACGCCTTAATTACTAAATCAGTGCTCTAAATCTTTTACATGGCTACGGTGAAGTCAAAACGAAGGGAAGGACCAATCTAAATTATTATCCCGATTTTATGAATGATGTGTCACTAGATCTTTATATTGGTCTGAGTAACTAATGCTTTATAAATATCAAAAGTCTTTACGTGGTCGGGTTGCAGTTTTTAAACTTTTTGCTTATTGAGTAGAGAAAAGGATATTAGCCCCCGTTTATCACTTAATTATATATTTAAGGCACAGTCATCCAAAAATCAAAATTTATAGGGAAAAAGACAATGTTACAAGCAACTGAAATGTAACACAGATTTAAAGTTCAAAATACTTTGCAATATGATATCACAATTTATTACGCAAGTGGATATAAATAGAAATGATCGTATCAGGTATATATCCTTGTTCTAACTTGTTCGTGGCAAGACACAGTTTATATTACCCCACTCACAACAACAAAGAACCAAACACAGGGCGAGGTCACGAAGAGAGCTGATAAGATGATTATGAACGTGAACTACGATCATTTCTAACCACGATTGTGTAGGATAACATCTAACTTTTGTATATACTAATATTTTAATGATAAATACAGCTGTTCATCAAGGTATAATAACCGACCCCAAAAAAGCAACGTTAAAGTCATCTGTACGTTTTTTTTTCTTGTTTTTTACCTAAGAATTCCGATATTTATGACATCATTGAAAAATCTACGGGTATATTTTATATGCTGTAACTACTAAACCAATCCTCGTCGAATTTGTACACATTTAGATAATAACCATAGAACAAAATTCAACTGAATTGGAAGTTTCCTTTATCTATTGAAGACTTTTGAAAAAACTAAACATATTCATTCAAGCTCGTCGCTGGCAAAATAAATTCTCAAACACCAAGTTTAAGAGACCAGTTATAGGAATATCATATTCCATAAGAGACAAAAAGTTAAAGTCCCAATACTTAGGGATTTTATCGAATTTCGAAAGTATTAACCGTCAGAGAACACGCCATTTTATCGTTTGTAAGGCTAAACAGAGAGGGAAAGAAATAACTTGGATATGTTGTGACTGAAATGATCTGAATATACTGCTACTGTTACACATACTAATAAACCTGAGTTTCCTGAGATTCCTTTCAAGAAACTCTTTTAAACCATCCGTGGCTTATTAAAGTGGAAGCACTGATTTCTATATCCGGCAAATAACATTGCTCAATACTTTATACTAAGTTTTATGCCCTCCCACCTTAATGCCGTCCAAAGCTATAACTGCTAAATGGGTTTATAATAAACTTCGTTACAAGTTTACCAACACAAGAGAGAATGTAAGTGAATTATCGACAAACTGAAACAATTTAGGGTTGCTTCATTCAAGTTTAACATTCATGACGGTTCATCCATTAGACAGTTAGTTAATTACTTGCCTAAAATGTCCCCAATCGTGAAAGTTGTGTGGGATTTTAAACAAGAAACTTTGAATACGCTGGACGTCTGGAAGGGCCACAAACTATAATAACGATTTCCACCCACCTAGCTACCGCTTTTAGTAGGGGTCTTAAAAGATAGGTAAAGTTATTAGTTTAGCTATTCAATGCGTATTATTTGTGCCTATATCAATTTTGTGAATCATTTTTAAGATATAAATAAACCGTGGTCTCTGCGAATTTTAAATCATCTCTGTCCCAAATTACAATCGGACCCATTCGACCATTCTTGCGTCTATCACGCAGTTATGAACATACACCCATACATGTAAAAGTTTGGCATATATAAAAGTAGAATGATGGAAATCTATAAAATCCATCACGTGTTTGCCTTCTTCTTCTTCTTAGCGTGGCGACGGTGAACGTTTTAAATTTGTTTGACCTATCGATTTGAACTAACTCAAAATGAAAGGTTGATGCACAAAATTCACTTTAAAATGTTGAAAGTTTTCCTGTAATCATAGTTTTTTAGTTCATTTTGAAGTTTGAATCAATTTTTGTGTTACTTATTTACAGTAATAACTTGTAAGGATGTGAAACGTACAACCGAGCAGGGTGGGCCGGTGACCCGTCCGTGACACGACCTAACCCCGACCGGTGAAAAATGAATCAGCCCTTAGCCTATAAAAGTCTGAACATGCAACCTTTATAGTGGGCTTTTCAGGTTTGCATTCGTGATTAAATAAAAATGTAGTAATGGGAATTATATTGGTTGCATGTGGTATGTATATAAGTAAGCGTCTAAGTGTTGTAGTAATTTGGAACTTGTAATAAAAAATGAGAAACTCGTGAGTTACAAGTTGTTCTTCCTTATTTTCCTTTCCTTTCCTATATTTCTTATACTCTACGTGATTTTTTATACGTATGTAATATATAAACTAACAGTACGGAGGTCGGAGCGGTCAAGCTCGACACTTTCTACTGCGCTGAGAGATAGAGTATATATTGTGTGTCCAAACTCCACGCGGTACAACACTTTGTGTGATCCACACTTTGTTGTTTCCAGTTTGGGTGTTTTTTGTGACAGTTCTATTAATGTTTAATAGTTCCCCACGATAAAAGAATATTCTTAGTGCGGGATTTGTCTTTGGAACTGTGGTATACGGTCTGCAATAATTAATTAAATGTGTTAATAATGATGTGCTCATAGCCGTTTTCATACGCACCAGATATTAGAGCCCACTAGTGTGTGTTCATCAACAACCCCAAACGTCCCACTGATGGGCTCGGGACCCTCTCCTCGCCATACAAAATCTTGTCGTTGAATGTTTTTAAGCCGCTCGAAGACCTCTAACTTAGCTTCACGAATGTTATCTTATATGTATATCTTATGATAACAACTTTGACCGACTGCTTAACGTGACTTTCCGAGTCAGGGAAACGCTCATATCATATCATGCACCAAACGGTCACCCATCCAGGTACTGACCGCGCCTCGGTGATTATTTCCAATCACGTGCTTCACGACTGTGTGTGTGCAAACACAAGTGCACTCTCTATTTCTTCACCCTAATAATCCGATGCGATGGGACAGTTATCCGAGGTTAGAACCGCGACTTGGAAACTCTGTTTGTGGACTGTGGCTGTTAGTAAGTAAGCTGTAAGTTAGCTGCTACAATCAGAAAAACTCAATACCACTTCTTGCTTCGATCTGAGGTTCGATAACGATAACCGGTAATCGCATATTTCAACCGCTAGACCAACAAGGCAGTTAAAATTAAATATGTATAACAAAGCTTTCATTAAGTAAATATTTGTTTAGTACTCAACACACTTTGCATACTGATTTATGTAAAGTAATAAATACGCTTGTGTTACCGCAACTCTCTCTTTAGCAAATTAGTTGGTCTAGTTATTAATGTAATGAAATTTGTAAAGTTTCTACAAATTATATTAAAGTCCTTATTAGAGAGATACTCGTGATATACAGGTCAACTTAAATGTAAATATACTATAGTTGAAAACTACCTGGATTCAAATTTGAATAATAATAAATAAATATTTTCCTACATCTTACAGACAACGTCATCTAGTCCTAAACTAAGTAGAACTTGTATTATAGGTACTAAATAACTGATAAATACATAAATATACTTTTTTTGTAAATACATACATATTATTCATAGAAAAATACCCAGACTCCGAAACAAATATTTGTAGATCACACAAATATTGGGTTTGACCCGGGAATCGAACCCGAGACCTCTTGATCAGGAGCCGCATACGCTAACCACTAGACCAACATGACAGTCGATAGTTTATTATTCTATTATCTACTGGAACTATTATATATAAAGTTGAACATGCTAACAACATTTAAGCGGTCGCCACTGCGCCAAGTGTCGTGGGTTCGAATCCCACGTGGGATAACACTTTGTGTGATTTACAAATTGTTGTTCTGAGTCTTGGTGTTCTTTGTGTCCGTTTCATGTATGTTTGTCCCCCGCGACACAGGAATTCATATTCCTAATGCGGGAGTTGTCTTTAAAAAAAAAAAAAAAAAAACAACACAGACACACAAAAAGTGTAAAAAAAAACACAAAATGAGGCATCAAAACGTGTGCGTATGTGTAGGCGAGCCAGGGCGAATCAAATAAATATACGTCGAGTACATTATAACTCATATTTACATTAATACACACATCATCATCATCAACCTTTAACAGTCCACTGCTGGACATAGGCCTCTTATTTGAAAGGAGGTTTTGGCCTACTATACCACGTAGGCCAGACGGGTTGGTAAAGGGTTTGTTTCAAGTTTTCCTTCTCTAGTACATACAAATTGGTTTGGCTACTTACTTAGAGATGGATGATGGAAGACGCACGAAAGGAATTTGTAAAGTGAATGTGTGTGCAAGTATCGGAAGAGATCTTCCACGGTCATCTATAAATAGACCAAATTATTGATCTTCAGAAAAAGGACCGCGTGAAGAGTACTCTGGTACTCTGTGCAAGTATCGGAAGAGATCTTCCACGGTCATCTATAAATAGACCAAATTATTGATCTTCAGAAAAAGAACCGCGTGAAGAGTACTCTGGTACTCTGTGCAAGTATCGGAAGAGATCTTCCACGGTCATCTATAAATAGACCAAATTATTGATCTTCAGAAAAAGGACCGCGTGAAGAGTACTCTGGTACTCTGTGCAAGTATCGGAAGAGATCTTCCACGGTCATCTATAAATAGACCAAATTATTGATCTTCAGAAAAAGGACCGCGTGAAGAGTACTCTGGTACTCTGTGCAAGTATCGGAAGAGATCTTCCAGGGTCATCTATAAATAGACCAAATTATTGATGTTCAGAAAAAGGACCGCGTGAAGAGTACTCTGGTACTCTGGTACCGACGAGCATACGACGATTGTCGAAAATGATCAATGCAAAAGAGGTGTGTCCGAGTTAGTCGAGATCAATTGTTTCTGCGAAATAGGCGTCTTTCTCTATTTTAATATATTTGTATGTGCACAGAACTATCTTCTGAATATTTCTGTAAATTCTAGTTCTCGTTTAATAAGCCGAAATTGCCGTTCGGGTGCCATAAAAGTGTTCATTTTTAGAGCCATTTCTAAGACATTAATGTAGTAAGTATCGTTTTATAACCTCGTCCTCGGACACTTTTATGTACGTAACAGTAAGGTACAAGCGACCTTAATACACCCGTGTCATCACGACACGCCATTACATATTCTGACAGTTACTGAAATGAACAACAATTGAGACGAGTACCTCTTTCAAAGTGAAAGGTATATTTTTTATCTGAAACTTACGTAAACTTAGTAATGTAAGCATGTACTTACACACGTGCTGTCATTTCACAGGCACCTAATTTAAAAACTGTGTCCTTAAATAAAGAACCTTTGAACCAATTTCCAGTTTGCGTATCCGGGCGTACAAATGATGATAATATTGATATTTATTTATTGTAAGTAAATCTTTGACAGATATTTTATACGTCGGTCTTTACAGCTAGTATGTGTAGTATGTGAAGTGCGGATAGGCACATATCAGATAATTTCTTGTAATGTATATTATTATTATAATTGTCAGATACTAGACATGAGAAAAAAATGGTAACATTTATCAAAACAGACTATAGATTAAATGTAATTAATACCTCACGCTAGGACTTATAGGAGCTGAACACCAATTGAAAACGTTGCAGTAATTAAGAATATTTATTTGGGCGACGCAGACAAAATTAATTTCTAATATACGTATAATGTGGTGACGGATTAAGAATACAAAGTGTCACCACCCCTATTCGTTCCATGGGTGTCGTAAGAGGCGACTAAAGGAACAAATTAAGCAGCTAACATCACTGTCAAGAGAAGGAAAACTTGAAACAAACCCTTTACCAACCCGTCTGGCCAGCGTGGTACAGTAGGCCAAAACCTCCTTTCAAAGGAGAGGCCTATGTCCAGCAGTGGACTGTTAAAGGCTGTTAATGATGATGATGATGATGATGTACAATTGTTAAATTACAACTCTCTATATCTCATACACTTATAATACGCTTCATGAGATACTATTATAATATTTTGTGTGACACAGTTAAACAATCAAATCTACTAAGTATTTGTGTTAGATTTACGGCCCGTTTACGTTACACTCTACATTAAAAAACTATTACGATATTTATGTAAATTGTGAATTTAATAAACATACAAAGTCAATTATAGATTACACGTGAAATATTAGAAATAAAATAGAACTAGTGTGATATTCGCTATAAACAGATATTTACTTTCTAAAGCTTTCTGGTACACAACACACAAATAGTTCCCACGGGTGAAGTTTTAATTAAACGCAAACGTGACCCGTTTACATACCATCACATAATTAATCCTTTGAGCTTGTTTATATAAAAGAAATAGATAAAGCACTTAGCATCGGTTGTATAATTCAACTATATTTGTTTGTATTAGTAGAATATGTCAATTAATGTCTAAGGCTTACAAATCAAAGCATTAGTCAGACAGACAGATTTAATATCTAGACAGATATTGTGATATTTGTTTTGGTCTTTTAAGTTCTATTACATTTTCAAAAATTGATAACGTTAGCCAGCCTTAAGAGAAAACAGACGAATTCCTGAACAATCTTTAAGTTAAACAGATTATTTACTATCTACATGTCTTGTTGTTTGCATTATGGCTCTCTAATTGTACCACTCTTCAATCTATCTTACTACAGGACTATGTGATCAACAATCCTTATCCCTACATGATCTATTTGTGAAATTCACAAAAGCAGACGAGGTGAGTAGGTCGCCTCTGTATTGATTTTATCATTACGTGTTTGCCACAGTGCCTGTTACAATATTCAGACCCGCTAAATATACCGGTACGAATTTAGGCAAAACGGGTTGACAATGTTTTGGAAATAAACATTTATCCATTTGAGTGAAGGATCTCTGAGAAGGTACTTTAACAGGTGCCAATCAGTTCTAATGAAGAAAGTTTTGTAAAAAAACTGCAATGTGTAAAAAATGAGAAAAGTTCGTATCTGGCTACACATAGAATAGGTTTTCGAAGTCATCCATAATAGCACGTGGATTTAAAACCATATCCAATACATAAGTGTTGTTTACTTATAATTTTTGGTTTCGATCTATGGGATGATTTAATATCACTACGGGTGACTGCGGAACCACATTCTATGCGGGACCTGACACGCACTTGAGCGATTTTTAACTTGTACCATATGTACGCCAAGTCATACGACAGTCCACGTCATCTAAATCTTTAATATCACGTTTCTGTGTCATAGACTACAAGATTCTCTTACTTATGTAACATTATTCTTTTCGGTATTTTTTATACCAAAAATGTCCTATGAAATAAAATATATTCCTCCATTTAAACACATTTACTCATATTACTTTCATGAATTACTTAGTCAGCATTACTTTTCAAACTTCGATATTGTAAATATTTGTATGAGTCATACATGTCACATATATTTTATGTCAAATATGCAAAACAAACTCAGTTGCTCCGATTCCTATTTCCGATAGAACGTAATTTCAACGGTGAAACGTTTTCGTATTTGCAAAATGTTTTCATGAAAAATCATTGCGTTTGCTTTATAAATATAAACTATGATTGATTTAATTTCCACGAGCAATAAAATATTAATATGTAACTTCTTTGAACATATACGAAAAAAGTGTTACCAGCTGAAATTACTTTTTCGAAAAGAAAACTTTTCTACATGTAAGCAATGACGTTTTAATTTTAAAGTACAAATGCGGTATGATTGTGCAGTGAAAAAAAATCACACACACATGTACAGGTTCTAAGTATCTATTTTCAAGTAAAGTTTTTTTAAAATTTAAAAGTAAAATAATTTTAGTTTTATATTTTTTAATTTTAAATTTTGTTTGTTATTATAAATTTATATCCTGCAAAGCTGTGCAATTCTTCTAGATGAGCAGAAGAAGTCTTATATAATAGAAATCAGTTCAATGTTCCTTTCTGGAGTAGATTTTATCATTGATTATGCAACATACGTTCTTTTTCGAACCCTAAATCTCGAAGGAAAATTCATTCTGCACGAATTTCGTTTAAATGCAACCCTATCAGGTTGTAACCACGGCTGAAATGTTCAGTAGAAACCATTTTGGACCATCGACTGTCAGATATGGTTGTTGACAACAACAACTAGAATAATTCTAAAATCATTTCACTTACCGAGAGCAGCCAAGATCCCAGCTGCCCAAAACACTTCTCCGCAGAGGGCTGGCAAGAACAGCAGCCCGCCCATACGACTGCCGAACGAATCCTGCAGTGGGTCCAGCATCGTTACATAGCCTTGCTTCCGCATCGGGTTCGCGAAGAATATACCGCCTGCACACATATTATAAATATCTAGAAACAAGTCTACTTTCTCCAAAAAAAATTAAAACAACAGTGAGTAGAAAGCATATTACTGTTATTTTGAAGCTCACATATCATATTTAAACATACAGCTTGATTTACAGTCAGAATATGAAACTAGATCTAAATATGTATTCATTCAATATAAGTTTACTTCATGCTATAAAGCACTTCTAATATATTTCTGTTTCTTGTTCCTTAAACATCGAGCAATCTTTAGTATTGTGGGTTGAAGAATTTACACTATTCATACTACTCATTGCTACAAATTATTCCACAATATTCTAAAAATCTCTAAATGCTATTATATTTTCTACATTAAAATAAATAAATCCCAAAGGTCTTTATTTATTTTAATGACTATTTTCCCGAACAAATATTGTACCACTTCTAACTGTTGGTAAGAATATAAATAGGTCAACGTTATGTTCGACGAAATTTTGTATCAATTAGATACAGTTAATATTTTCATTTATCAATGTATACAAAGAAATAAAATTGGAGTGTCTGTTTGTAATAACAAATAACAAGTTTTTTACCAAATGCATATTACGGTACTGACATCCAAAATTGATTTTTTAAATTTTTTGTCAATCTGTCTGTCCGCCTGTCTGTTTATTCCGGGTAATCTCTAGAACGGCTGGACCGATGTCAACGGGACTTTCACTGGCAGATGACTGATGACATAAGAAGTAACTTAGGCTAAATTTAGCTTCACTCTACGGCGTTACTCGAGTTAGCCAACAATAACCGCGAGTAACACCGCGAGGCTCAGCTGGTGAACAATAATCTGAAGATGATCAACTAACCAAACACCAAGGAGAGCGCGTATCCGAAGGGCGCCTGACACCAGACCAGCCCCGACGTGTAGATCGCCTCCGCAGTGCCGTTGATGTAGCCGCCGCCCACCCACGTCGCTGCAACAAACACGCTCCCTTTACTTCTACACTCTCATTTACAACTCACTCTTAGCTGGGCCTTGTATCGCGCAAATTGTTTTTTAAATCCTTGAGAACAGAAAACTTTCAACTGGAGTTAAAGGTACAAATTAACTCCAAGTAACGTTTATGCATAACTATCTTTCACCCACGTCGGTTAAAGTAGCCTATTTCCTTATTCAGGTTCTAGACTAGCTATGAATCAAATTAAATGTAAATCAGTTCAGTACTTTTGCCGTGAAAGCCGGACAGACAGACAAACTTACATTCGCATTTAAAATATTAGTAAGGAAAGGATTTAATACTGTTCGGTTCATTTTATAAACTCAAGTTTTCATTTTTGACATCATAAAAGTTATGGAAATTATATATTGTATCTGTACAGAGTAGTGTGTTATCGTAATATATAATAAATGGCAGCTGGTTATGTACCAATAGACCAATAGCGATATGGACATAACACTTCACAATTCTAATCTAATCTAAGTAATCAATTTGATACTACATAATTGTAGTAGTTCGTCACATTCATAATTATAGTAAGGCATTAACATTAACTCATATTATATTGGTGATGACTCATATTATAATCGTAATGAGTTCTAACAAAGTATGACAGAACGTAGATATTCGTAGAACTATCTACGGCGTAGCAGGCGTAGATTGGAATAATTAACTACATTTTATTACCATTTAGTAGTTTATTTTCACTTAGTTAAAATACAAACGCTTTTATTATTTAGGATGGCAATTATTAAAAAATTTTGACGTGAAAGATACTGCTTTGCTCTATGATCCACCACTAAAATTGATATACCGCGAAACAAGAATATTACAAGATGTTATTTTCTTAGTATTTTGAACTTACTTCAAGACGTACATTAGTACCAAGATGACATACATATATACGGTGATCTAAAGTGGTATTTCTTTGTTATAAAGATACGAATTAACTAATCTTCTTTAAAATACAGAAGTTTTTACAGTAAACATTTTGAAACCTTTGTAGTTTTACCTATCTAACAAATAAAAAAAACTTACCAGTCATAGTAAATATTCCAACAAAGAGTCCGATGGACCTGCCAGCGAGCATGACCTCCTCCTCCGAGTCGTTGCCGGGGGGCTTCTTGCGGCCCGCCCAGATGCCCACCGCCAGGATGAGCACGTAGAACAGCACGATCGACACAACACCCGCTATGTTAAACATCTTGATTAGTTTGTCTCTCCGTCTAGAACAAACAGACAACTTATTTATAACTTCAAAGCAGTTTCTTACTCAAGCCTAGTCCCTTCTAGGCTAGAGCTTTATCTCCCTCACGTTATAATGAGCTTGTGGCAACTTTCACATATAGCGCAAGCAGAACATGCAATAACGACATCTACCGAGGAAACACTGAACCACGAAGGAACGATCCTGAATCGCGATATAGAAATTCTCGCGCTGATTAGCATATACACAACTGCCCAACATGCATGTTGCATGTAGTTAGTAGTTTGGCGAGTCTGTTGGGCCAATCATTCTGACTACTGAACTAGTGGTTGAAGGATCGATTACCACAAAGGCCATTTTTTTAATATATGAGCCCGCAAAAGTGTCTCCACTCTGACTGGTTACCCTCCCTCGTAGCGAATTCAGATAATGCCCACCCACAATACAGCGGCCTATTGTCTCATACTTACCAAACGAAACACGTCAGCACGATCTAAGTGACGTCACACATAAAGATATTACACAAGTTGTGCCCTAATACATACAATAACAATTACACAAACATAACATTAAACCATACTCCAGCATATTTCAACATTGCGGGGACCGTCCGAAAGCTTTTTGAAACTCAGCGTAAAGCGAGACATGTTGGTATCGGTTCACACCTATTTATAAGATATTTTCACGTTAACCATATCCAGTCTCTGCCGCATTCCCTTTTAAATGTGCCTATTGTGTTTAAGGATCCTATAGACGACGGCAAATTGTTCCAAATCTTTAAAGCCGCAACGCGGAAACAACCTTTAAAAGCAGTTGAAATATATTCTATGTCATAACAGTGTGCTCATTTGAGCTTATACTTTCACAGAGGATAACGCCTGCGTATGGCTACTACCTGCCGTGTTGCTCAATGAGAAATACTCAATATTAATTCAATCAACATGAACCTCATTACATAGTCCAAACTGATAATCTATAGTGTGTATAACATCATAGAAACAATAATAAACGGCTCCCTTTAATTTATTTATTGATTAGAGTGTATCCAAACGTCTCGATATTTCGAGGCTTTGTGTGTACAGTTTGGAACTTAGTTTGGAATTAGAGGCAGTCCTTTATTGCAGTACAACATGACGCATATCGTGCCTTTTCTACTTCCTAACCTTATTCCCAATATTATTTACGGTCGGCTACTAGTTCAACTACTTTTACCTGAATTTCAGTTTTTCCACGCAGCGACTGGTATCGGACCTTCGCAACCCTAAGGAAGAACTGAAATTCTAAGATTGAACTAGTTGTTAGTATATTTGAGGGCACTAACTTCCCAATAACGATAGCCATAGATGTTCATGACAACCAGGACCGACGGCTTTACTTGCTCTGCCTATAGAATTAAATTAAATTAATTAAAATTGTTATCAAAAATTATTTCTCTTTAATACAGCAGCCATTGCACTTGTTTATAAGTCTCAATCATTCTCAAATTATTAAATTTGATTATATTTTTCTGGACACTGTATACACAAATATTTTATTTAATTCATTAAAATTAATAAATTTAAAATCTGGTCGATACAACCATGCTTTGGTCTTCCTCTTCCAGATTCCTCTCTTTTTTTCTATTTTTTATTTTCTGATGATATTTGTAAAGTTATTGTGTCGTACAAGTTAGTCCACCATCTTGCTTCTCAATTTCTGTAGTAGATATCAGCAGTCTTTTCTCTTTCACTTTTTGAAGAACTTCTTCGTTACTAATTAATTTCCATCAAGCTGATTGCTTACATTCTTCTCCAGCGCCACATTTTAAAGACTTCCAGTTCTTTTCTTGTCATATTTACTTATTGTCCAAGTTTCACAACCATGTAAAGCAATGCTCCAGATAAATAAAGTGCTTTTAAAGATATTAAATAAAAAAAATTGGAAGCCTTTTAATAAACATTTACTAAGCTTTTAATATTTTATTAAAGCATTTCGAGTAATTAGCAATTACATTAGCTCAATTTTATTAAAACTTTAATCTTCAACATGAATCCGAAAAGCTTTTAAATTACTCTTGCATAGTAAATAAGTAATTCATTGAAAGAATCTCAACAATTAATTATTAAAGTTGATGAAATTATTTGAGTTTTATGAGTCATTATTAATGTTTGAATAATATTTTAACGTTCAAAGAACTTGTAAGCTAGTCTTTGGCTGTTTCAAACTTATATAGATTTTTCTGTCAAATTAGGTAATGGGTATTTACTTTGTTCATAGTTCCGGTTCCGGAGGCAATACCTAATTTCCTACGATTAAATTATTCATTTAGTGATTGTGTAAAAGAAAATATGTGACGAATTACTTCAAAAGTAGTGTACTGCAGAAACACTGAACCACGGAGTAACTAATCCTGAATCACAATATAGAGATTTTATAGACTCATAATAAATGTCTTATCCCGTTTGCAAACACTGTAACACAATTTCATGCACTCCATACACGATCACTTAAATATTCACACAGACAATCATTCCATTTGTGTACTTAATTTATCTAGGACGCATTGATTTATATTCATTTTAGCATAAATTTATAATACTTTTAGCGCTTTATAAGTACTTTCACCCAAAACACAAACTTTGCGTACTTTAGACGACAGCAATTATTCTTCTTCAACAATCCTTAATAGTCTACTGCTAAACATAGGCTGCTTCTAAGAAAGGAGGCTTGGCTTACTATACAACGGTGCCTGGCCTGACTGGTGGGCTTAGAAGTGCTATCCTTCGTAGTTTGTGACACCCACATATTAATATAGGGCTTTTAGTCACTACTAAACCAACAATATAATATTGAATAATTTGAAACGATAAGGAATATCATTGTTAATTTGACGTGCTAATCCCAATAACAGATAATCTCTAATAAAGCATATAGATCTGTTATCTCTGTGTACAAAGCCTCAGCCGCTATCGATCAATATGCGATGTCATCATAAATATACTTTGTTAATACACTGTCTTAATAAAAATATCACGGAAACGGAAACCACAGGGAGTAGGGTCAGTTCGACCGCGGCAGCGCTATCCTCACACAGAAGACCAGCCTAGAATAACAGCATTCGTGCTGTCGGCTTTCGTTGGTGAGACTCACTCTCTAACGAAATACGACAGCCGAATATACTAACGAATGCAGAGACGAGACGTTGAATTTCAACACGACCGGGGGCCCAAATTTTCTGAACAGGAACATCCTCACCAGGCCGCCATAGTGTGGGTCACCATGCTGCATTCTCTGCACTCACATTGATGATGGTGACCCCTACTCCTGGATTATAATTATGCTTTCGATCAGACACAGTAGAGTCTCTTTGAAAGGCATAATAACAACTAGAAAGTTTTCAGTTTTATCACACATATTATACAGCTTTAGTGTTTAACACGGAATTCTAAAGCCCAAATAGCAAATCTACTAAAGGCCTATTTCTAATATGACATGCTGTAATGCTGATGCAACCAATCGAGAATAAAATAGTAAGCCGAGATCGATTTATACTAGTTATTAATAGAAAGGTCATATAGAAAGAGAAGTACAGTTCTTTGATCTAACCGCAAAGAACCACGAATGTAGGTAGACTGGCAAAAGAAATAACTTTCTCGTGATTGATTAGCACTACGCTTCTTGAATTGAAACGAAATGTCAACTTGTGACGTCTTTCTTTGCTACTGTCATTTATTTGATTTAGTTTAGTACTGCAGTCATTGATATGCATCGTATTGGCTGCTGAACAAGAGATCTTGGGTTCGATTCCCGGGTCAAACCAAATATTTGTATTATCCACAAATATTTATTTCGGAGTTTGGGTGTTTTTAGGGTTCCGTAGCCAAATGGCAAAAAACGGAACCCTTATAGATTCGTCATGTCTGTCTGTCTGTCCGTCCGTATGTCACAGCCACTTTTTTCCGAAACCATAGGAACTATAGGTACTGTTGAAACTTAGTAAGTGGATGTAATCTGTGAACCGCATTAAGATTTTTATAACAAAATTGAAAAAAACAACACACTTTGGGGCCCCATACATGGAACTGAAACAAAAAAATTTTTTTTTCATCAAACATACGTGTGGATTAAGGTCTTCAAAAATGATGTTGAGGTTTCTAGTATCATTTTTTTCTAAACTGAATAGTTTGCGGGAGAGACATTCCAAAGTGGAAAAATGTGTGTCCCCCCCCCTCTAACTCCTAAAATAAGAGAGTGATAAAACTAAAAAAAATATATGTTGTACATTACCATGCAAACTACCAACGAAAATTGGTTTGAACGAGATCTAGTGAGTAGTTTTTTTTAATACCTCATAAATCGTAACACGCAATTTACCTTTCATCCAATCAAAACACTATTATTAAAACATCGATGAAAGTTACAACGAACTACAAGAACTTTCATATGATGTTACTTGCTGCTACGGAACCCTTCATGGGCGAGTCCGACTCGCACTTGGCAGCTTTTTTTTATGTATAATATGTATGTATTTACAAAAAAATGCATTTTTATGTATTTATATCAGTTGTTTAGTACCCATAATACAAGCTCTGCTTTGTTTGGGACTAGATGACGTTGAGTATACGATGTGCGAAATATTTATTTATTTATTTAAACCTAGGTTTCGTTAGTAACAATTGGAGACTTACTGTATACTGTAGAACTCCTAGATGCATCGTCAGATCAGCTCATAGTTGATGAAATGTTATAATGTTAAAGCTGGAGAAGTATCTAGGCGTAGTATCATGACCCACACTAAGAAGGCGTATTGAGATGTTTCTAGATCATTGGCCCTCCGGTCTCGCACTTACTAACGATAGCGTGAATGTTGTTATTTTAGATTGGTCGTCTGTGAGAGGGTAGTACTCGTACTGCATTTCAATAAAATTAACTTCCACAATTTCGTACAATTGATTGACAGTATTTGTATAAATGTCGCCGCCAACTAGCTTAATTAGCCGTTGAACCAACAGCCTAGCCTCTACTAAGGCGTCTATTCATATACATAAAAATACTTACCTAACCTAAAAGCCAAAGGACAAACCCGAAATCCATACAAACTTGGGCCTGGCGTTACAGTGCTAGAATTTGGTCATAAATTACAATACCTATGACGATTTCACGAGCCTAATTTACAGGTCTCCCAGCAATGGCCAAATCGGTAAAATCAGACAATGTTTACATTTTAGGTTATGTTTATTGTTTGAGTTATTTTAATGAAAATTTGGCCAAGTGTGTGTCAGGTCACGCATAAAATAGGGTTATGTACTCACCCATAATTAAATCGTGCCCAATAGATAATTAATAATAATAATAAATAATAAATATTTCGGACATTTTACACACAACGCCATCTAGTCCCCAAACTAGACAACTGATATAAATACATAAACATACTTTTTTTTTGTAAATACATACATATTATACATTGTTGTATTTGCTTATTATTTCTTTATTTTTGTACGAAGTTTTCTAAGTCAGCTTATTTCACAAGTTAGGCCTTTATAACTTCTAAAATAAAAAAGTTATCAAAACCGCTATAGTTTTCTATAACATGAAAAACACGATTTGATACATTTGTGTTTTTCTATGGCATAGTCACATTAATATAAAAATGCAAAACTACCCTTTCATGCTATATTTAATGCTGCCAGTTGTAGATATTTTGAAATGCCGCCATTGTAAGTAGTTGTGTCACGATTCGCTGGCCAGACTCTATTTACATTGATTAAAATACCTATTAAACAATCATTTATACTAAAACAAAGAAGTATTATTTATTTTTAACAGTATCGATTTCCACTAAATCGATCCTATTTTAGGAATGCTACGTTTGTGGAGCTAGTTACGTATATTGAAATAAGTGTTGCAGAGGTTTACAAAGATTGTTTAAAACAATAGAATTCTACTTATTTTCTACACTTGGCCATTGCAAATGAAGCTAAGATTTCGATAGGTTAATCAAGCAAAATAGACGAATTTTTTGGTACATATCCCATTCGTGTAACGCTTAGGCCCAGAATCGGGTTTCTCCTTTTAGTCTGAGTTGTAACAGTAATTGATGATGCTAGGCTGTTGATTGGAAGACTAATTAAACTAGTTGTTGACATATATAACATATGTAACAATATGTATACAACTAAAGTAAAAGATTCATCAATATTTATACAATAACATTTAATATAACTGGTAACAGAGGGTAGCGTCCTTATTGATTTTAGGACCGAAAAGGAACACGACTCAACTAAAGTCACTATTAATACATTGATATTTAATATTTTGGTAAAAAATTGTATTGTTACTCAGTTATATTAAGTTTAGTACACTGCGAATTGGTTTAATACACTATCACAATCACTTGTCCCGTATTAGTACCAGGCACACCTTAATGTCTATTTTCTATCATTGATTTATTCCCATTGAGACAAAACAAATAATCATGAACATCAACATCATCACCTTTTTCATTTCCACCAAGACTATTGTTAGTTATAATATATAACCACTTGTTAAAGCTTTTTATAGTCCCATAATACTTCAAAGTAATAGTTGATGTAAAAACACAGATAAATCTAGCTTAGGTTTACCAAAATTCAATTACATAGCATCAGAACATATAGGTAGGTATTGTCTAAGTATAATATGTAATAGGAGGAAGAGATACTCACTTAAATATGAACAGTAAGCTGTGATACCAGCAGTCAGTCCAGCATCAGCCCACACTCGGCTCAAATTCACACTAAATACAAAGTACACTCCACTGTCACTGGCAAGTTCCAGGTGTTAGATGTTAAGCCTGTCGGCGGGCGGGCAGCTGTCGCCCCATCGGAGGGAGGTTTTCTGCGAAGGGCTATTCCTGGTCCTAAAGCTTAGCCCGCACATGGGTGGCGGACATGGATCGTTCACGTGTGGGCCTCCTTACGTAAGAGATGGGCGCATCGTCGCAGCTAGCTCACGTGCTGGTGTGACAGCTCGCGAGCGGGCCGCGCCAACACCGCTCCACGATCGATCCTCCTGACGTCATTGGTCGCCGGTGGTAACAACAGCGCATGCGCGGACAAAGCTCCCACTTACATCAGCTCGGATCTTATCAAGGGTGACTGTGTACATTGCTGCATTTGTGTAACAATTTGAAATCTGTTTGTCTATTCGACAGCAGTGTATCAAAAGTAGGTTGAAAAGCGTTCGCTGTCAAAAGCTGGAGGCGGTACCTTACGGCCCGGTACAGGTTCGTACTCTCATTGACAAGGTGATTGATGTGTGGAATTGATAATTGTGTCCAATGGGTTTTGTCAAAGAGCTTAAGAATGTTCCAAGTGTTGATACCTAGACGATAAAGGTATTTATGTAACATCTACTAACACAAAACTGTAGTACAACAAATATTCTGAGGTTTATGATGTATTCGCTGTGTTTGACTTTTCAAACCATGAACTGCATTAATCCATAATTCAAAAAACTACTGGGTTTATAACAATTTACCTGAAAAATATTTAAATATTTCATCTCATAAAATGCATGCTACAATTCAAACCTATTCACATCATCATCACATCAACAACCCTTAATGTCCCACGGCTGGGCTCGTGTGTCCTCTCTGGAGGGGTTTAAGGCCAAACGTCCCCACGCGGGGCGAGTGCGGGTTCGGGACTGGCAAGAGTCGTTGTGGCTACGTTATGTTGCCGTTGGATGTTTTTAAGCCGCCCAAAGGCCTCCAACTAAACCTTTTATTTAACGCCTGCCAAGGTGACTTTACCATGCCTGATGTAATGTATGAGTAAGATCCAAAAGTTGTGGTCACCATACTCATTGCAAATGTAAGCAGTGTGGCGACCCACATTATGGCGGCCTAGTGATATGCATTTGATAACAACCGGGACCGACTGCTCAACGTGACCTCCGAATCTCGGAAACGCTCATAACATATCATACCATAAAGGGTCACCCATCAAGGTGCTGACCGCACCATCGTTGCTTACCCTCGCTGATTGTTTCCAATCACCTAAGGCCACTTGACTATAAGCGCTTCTCAAAACTATTGTTCTAACATATGATTATGTTAGAACAATAGTTTTGAGAAGCGTTTACAGCATAATGATTTATTCTAACAAGAAAAATACACTTCAAAATCGATAAATGTATTCATACTAAAATTATTATTTCAAGCTTTTTTACTACATAATATTTTTTTTATACTTATTAGAGTCCAAGGTTTCAAGGTCAAGGTTAAGAACTAGAACTTCTTACTATTAATTATTGCTACTATACATACTTCAACTGTTATTGATTTTATTAGTTGGCAATTTGAATGCGAAGGTTGTGTGACCTGACTCTTTGTCACGCAATGATGTTTAAAGCATTCAATGCTATTTTTTAGGGTTCCGTAGCTCATGACTCGGAACCCTTATAGATTCGCCAAGTCCGTCTGTCCGTCCGGCTTCGACCTGTCGCCCAAACAGTTGGTGCTACAAAGATGAAACTTTGCATTAAGTGTTGTAATTACGTCGACAAAGTGCTTTAATAAAATTATGAAAAATATTTTTATAATATTTTTATCACCCTACATGTAGTGAGGATTTTCTTTTCTCCCCTCTACTCCGTCATGTGGGATATCCTTAGATAGGTCTTTTAAAAACATTGTGAGGTTTCAAAAATAACTTTTCTATTTAGGTATCCGTTTACGAGCTATTCAACTTGAAAGCGCATTTTATTCTAAAAACAGGGCGTCCCCCCCCCTCTAAAAGCTAAACGGCTGACTTAAAAAATATGAAAAAAATCATCAGAGTAGCCCATATATTGAACTTTCAAGGAAAACTATGGCGGTTTTGATAACTTTTTTCTTTTAGAAGTTATAGGGGCCTAGCTTGTAGAATGCACTCACTTGGAAAACTTCGTACAAAAATAAAGAAATATTATGTAAACATAACAATTGTCTATTTGACAAGATTTTAAATCTACGTACCATCATGGGTGACTACGGAACCCTGACACTCACTTGGCCATTTTTTTTTTAAATAAGCTGCCACAATGACTCTACTTAGCCTGATGAAAAGCATTATGAGTTGTGGTCACCATTCTCAATGTAAATTTGGACAACGGAGCATAGTAACCCTCACCTATACCGTTTAGCTGAATGCTTTTCCACGCCCCTAAGTAATGATAAATAAATAAATATTTTCGAACATCTTCACACAACGCCATCTAGTCCCAAACTAACCAGAGCTAGTATTGCGAACTTTAGACAACTGATATAAATACATAAACATACTTTTTTTCTAAATACATACATTTTATATACAGAAAACAGCCAAACTCCGAAACAAATATTTGCGTATCACACAAACATTTGGTCCGACCCGGGAATCGAACCCGAAACCGCAAGCACAGCAGTCGCATACGGTCGCACTGCGCCACCGAGCCGAGTCACAATGGCGTTGCCGCTTTTTACCTCACTCACTAGGTGCGGAGTAACGCCTGCTTTATACGGAGGTTTTGAAACCGGCCGATTCATAGAGTATGGTTCTCCCTCACTAAAAAGTATGTTACAAAGAGAATATATATTTATAATGTTAGTAGCGTTTGCTCATGACTACACCTCCCCCCCCCCTCCCATATTTATTGTGGTTATCATCGTTACCGTTCTACATTAAAAACCAAAGTCTCCCCATTCCAAATTTCAATGTGTGGTAAGCGACCATTGTGCCTTCAAATAGTTTTTGGTTCAGGTTGTGGATATTCGACACGCAATCCACTGTATTGATATAACTTCATTCCCATAAATTTCTGATCAGTTTCACACTAATATTTGAAATTCGAAAGTATCTGTCTGTCTGTCGGTTACGCTTTCACTGCTAAACCTCTGAACCGATTTCAATACAATTTAGAGTCTTGAGGTAGAACATAATCTACTTTTCTCCGCAGTAACCAACACACACACACGGGTAGAACCGCGAGTAAAAGCTAGTTACTAATGATTAAAATTACAAAAAGGAAATTGATCAAATGTTTAACATATTTAAAAAGAGACCCAAATGTCAAAATAACAAAGTGACGTATTTGTGAACCGTCACAGTGACATTTGTGTTTTTAACAAATTTATCCAAATTATCAGGGAATGTAAAATATATTTTTTTTCAAAATTGTTAACCGCGTAAAACGCCAAAATTATAGCCTTCCTTTGGTTTAGCAATTTACAGTTCTGCGGGTTGTAATTGAGTCATCAAAATGCATGAAACGGTAAGAGAACTTGGATTAATTCGATTCCAGTGACAAAGTTTGGAGGCTTATTATAACATTTCAGAAGATACTTTCTGTAAATGTTCTAATATTTTGAAACTTCTTGGAGTCTGTAAGTTATTCTCACTGTTTAACGTTACAGTCCTTTACCATTCTGTACTTTGATGTTGAAAATATACATTCATTACATTGTTATTTAAATAATACTATTTCTCTAAACGAGGTATTACATACAGAGAGAGTACACCGTCAATATAAAGTGAACGTCATAAAACTCTCAGATAATCCGGCTAGCCAATGTGTGGAAGACGTGCAACAAGATCCGCGCGGCGGCCTTCCGCGTGGGGCTGAGTCTGTGGGACTGGTACCGGCCGCTCGACCCTGAGGGCAACTCGCTCATATCAGGTACACGATCACACTTTGTGTCTATGTACTTTATTTTTATAAATGTAATGATCATTTCTATCTAATTCCAGCCCTTGCAATCTGTAATTCTATAATCTGAAGAAATTGTTTTTTTTTCTAGTTAAATATAGTTGAATATTGGTGAAAGATTGACTTTGAAATATATTATAATACTATGGTGCTTGGGTTTTTACAGTAGATATTACTTCTATCTGGTATCGACAACATTCAACGGTCATCTTTTTGATAGCAGTTATAATCAATTTATGAAAGTTGCCCACGTTACATAGGGAAATATCTAGGACACAGATATTAGCACAAGAGATATCTTGTCAAACTACGCATAGATGTACGATTGGGCACTACCTCTAAATACCGTGAAGACGAATGAGGGTGTCAGCATAATTGTCGCGACATTATATTTCGTTTTGTGTTTCGCCAAAATTCAAAGAAGAATTTTTTATTTTCCCCAGAGTCCAAGTTCGTGTCAATACTAGCTGGTCCGCTGCGGTCAGTGATCGGCCTATCTGACGATGAGATCGCACAGCTGGCTGACTACTTCAGGGCGCAGGATGGCCGTGTGCTGTACCACCAGCTCTGTCAAATCATTCATGGTGAAGGTGAGATTCGTTCTTAATACTGGAAATCATACGAAGATACTTTGACACGTTGGTGACTGTCTAATGTGATTTGCTCTTGTTTTGGATAACCTTGTCAATAGGATTAAAACTCGTAAAAACAGATTCGTAAAAACATATTTTTACCTACCAAACAAAATTTTTGGGTTTCTTTTCGTTTTTTGTTTGTCATTTTCTTCTTTTTTTTCTTAATATCTCTATTATGTGTACTTTTACACCAAGTTCTAGATGTTTATGTAAGTAAATTAAACAAATGAAGTGTAATCTTTACGGCAGCCTGTTTTATATATTTTACCCGACTAGGGCTATGCTAAAAGTTAAAGTAATAGAAATGGCAGTCTATATAGGTACTTGTACATATTTATGTATAAAGCTCCTACAGTAATTAACCGCTTTCAATGAACGAGATATCAATCGTTTGGTAATAAAAACCCAAAACTACTCATTTATGTACGTTACATTAATACAAACAACTTGATATAGGTTAAGATCGCATATTATATAGCAAGAACAAATCAATGTATGTTCAGATTTCAGAACCAATTCCAAACAATTTAGTGTACGAGGCGTCAATGCGAACATGCCATTTAGATCCGACCGTAATCCCACACCGTACTCAAATGGCTTCATCCGAAAATAGGTTACCTGTGTTATATAACGTGCACCCCATTTCTCCCAAAGAGTATGCTATATTACACCCACCCTCCAAAAAGGTCAGGTGTCAGTCTCCTGTAATAGGAGGAGCGTATGTTGCTCAGTGAGATGAATTATATTGTTAATAATCTCCCCAAAAAATACTGTTTTATAATATTTTTGACGAGACACAGCCCTACTTACTTTACGGATTGGGACCGCGGCGGCCAGTCTAGAAAACTACGTATTAGATATTGGTGGATAAGTGTGTGTGTAAACACAGAGGACACTCTCTGTTAACCCACTCTCACAATCCGATGAGATACCTATCCGACTTTACCTGGGAGATAAATATTAGTACAGATTAGTATAGATAGCCATGTTAACGGCAATATTACATATATAAAATAAGACTTAAATCGTAAACAAATAGATATGAGCGTATAACACGTCTCTATCTATCACTAAAAGTGAATATATACCTAAATTCATGTAAAATGCCACATACCAGTAAACTATTTAAAACATGTCGAATAAACATTCCAGCCCTGTCAACTGACTGTCTCCTTTATTATAATCATCCCTGTGGAACATGATACTACAAGACAGCCACATATATAATCTAATTAAATAATAACACAGAGGCCACTAATGTGCCGACAATATTGAGGAATTAATATCACGATACAACATTCCACCACTTAAAACATCAATTATTATTAGTTGTCACGGCATGGTGACGTGCCATATTTTCAAACCGACACCAAACGTACATTATTTGAGTATTGTAGCTCGGGATTTGTTAGATGTGCAACGCCTTTTTAAACGAACTCCAAATTTGCAGTTTGTTAAGAATATGATGTCAAAAATGACTTATTACAACAACTGATCATCATCATCGTCCTATCGTAGTCCACAGCTGGACGTAGGCCTCTCCAATTGCACGCCAACAACTACGAAACATATTGTCAAAATTTTGATTATTGCAAATTCTTAGTAATGATAACGATAGACTTCTAGCCCATTTTGGCTACGGCCAGCCTCAACGGGGATCAGCCAACTACGTAGGAGATATTTTACTGCACAATAATGTGTGTCTGTTCCCTCATTCTCACATCCGATAGGATGGCTGGAGGCTGCAGCTACCGGGAAGAGATCAGGTGCAGGGCCAATGGCATTACGTATTATTCGAGGCACTAGGGTTAAGACCACAAGTTCCTAACCCTTGTAATACATTGTATAAAGTGTATAATAACAAAAACTGAATAACACTTTTTGAATCACTGAACCTGAAACCTCTGATTGTTAGTCGCACACCCTTACCACTAGACCAGCGAGACAATTATTAGGTGACCGTCAGTAGCATGATAGATAACATGAGCTTCTCCGAGATTCGGCGGACAGTAAACAGTTGGTCCCGATTGTTATCATAGGATTAATAGTCGTGAAGCTTAGTTTGGAGGCCTTCGGGCGGTTTAAAAACATCCAATGTTGATTACGTAGCTACAACCTACACACGGCCAGCGTGGGCCTATGTCCTAAACCCTCTCCTAAGAGGAGACATTATGGGTTTTTGATCAGTCGAAGAAAATACTTTTATAGGAAGATACAGTTCCAAAGTAGAATAGGAGCAGAATATATTTAGCCCTACCAAGGTGCACGGTGCACAATGCAGCACGGTGACCCACACCATGGCGGTTAAGTGAGATGTTTCTACATCATTTCCAGAACGATTAGGCCTCTGGTCTTACACTTATCAAAGAAAGACGACAGCACGAATGCTGTCATTTTTAGGTTGGTCTTCTGTGTGAGGGTAGTACTGCCCCGGTCGAGTCGGCCCATTCGTGCTGAACTCAGCGTGGCTCTACTGCCTCTTAGAATTATTGATGCAATGCGTGTTATGTTTACATTGCAGAGGATGAGATGTCCAACTATTTTAGTAACCGGCGCACTCTCTGTGAATTGTAACCACAAACAAAATTATATCATCTGTATTTTTTTTATTAAATTACTTTTCGATAAATTTCCTTTAATTTATTTTTATCTCACTTCCCGACTACGGCGAAACCAAAAGAAAGGGTACCTAATAGTTTTGTCAGACTATGTATGTTTGTATGTTCTCCGTAGCGCCTAAAATCTATCAGATGTACGATCTATTATACGTAGTTAAGTTATAGTTTTTTAAATTTTTACTTTATTCACCTTATAGTGCCAAATATGCACACACTACAGTTGATTACAACTATTGAAGTATGATTAATTTACAAATAATTACCCTACTTTAAAAGTGCCTCGGAGAGCTTGGTAATTGTTATTGGAAAGTCAGTGCCCTCAAAACTACTGACAACTAATTCAACCCTCGAATTTAGTTCGCCATCAGGATTGCGGAAGTCCTTGCGGCATTTATAAAGCAATTGGCTATTTGTAAACCGTTTCAATTTCAATCGTTCATATTGTGCTCAAAGGTCGGGCTTTTCAAATTGAAGAAATATTCTATTTTAGGGATGGTAAATGAAGTGACAAAGTCATCGTACTTTTGTGTTGCGAATAAGATGAATTGGTCCCCTTCGCTATTTGACAGTCTGGTGCTCAAATAATTGTCTCATTTTTATGATCTGTGGTCTAGCGACACATTCGTTCTTGAATAAACATTAGAACTATTAGCTAGAACATCAGTTAGTAAAATATAATTTTAATAAAAGCCAATAATAAATAGAACAATTTGATTAATACACTGGAATTGCCTTAAATTTTGAGTGTAATGCCTAATTTTTGCCAATAAATAAAATTGAAATGTTTACTTGTAAATTCAATTAAACAGTTTTTCACAAATTACATTAATTTAAAAGTTTATCTAAAAAAATTAGCCTAAGATACTTCATATGTCATTAACTATCTGCCAATGAAAGACAAATCATTCCAGCCATTCCAGAGATTAGCCAGAACAAACCGACAGACACACATAAAATTTAAAATAATGCCATTTTTAGGGTTCTGAAGTTCATGACTCGGAATCCTTATAGATTCGTCGTGTCCGTCCGTCCGTCCGTCCTAGACTTACCGTCCAAACGGTAAGTGCTAGAAAGATGAAACTTTGCATGAATATGTAGTGTAAGTACGTCGACAAAGTGCTATAATAAAATAATAAAATATATGTTTATTTGGGGTACCTCCCCTACTCGTAAAGTGGGGATGATTTTTTTTTCTCACCGCCACCCCATTGTGTGGGGTATCATTAGATAGGTCTTTAAAAAGCAATATAGGGTTTCTCAGATGATTTTTTTTATTTAGGTATCCGTTTGCGAGATATTCCACTTTAAAGGGCACTTTTTTGTAAAAACAGGATGTCCCCCCCCCCTCTAAAAGCTAAACGGCTGCCTCAAAAAATCTGGAAAAATTCGTAATGGTGGTCCATATAATGAACTTTGAAGGAAAACTGTAACGGATTAGATGACTTTGTTAGTTCAAGAGTTATAGAGGCTTAAGGCCGCTGCATACGTGACGGGATTTTACACGGACGGGACGTGGACGTGGTTGCCTCGTTATAAACGGAGACGTGATGTAAACGCATACACACCGTGACTGTGACTCGGATCTAACGTGTTAGTGTTGTGAACAAGGAAAGATGTATTTTTCATTTCAAGAATTGGCTTAAATTGCTATTGACGTGCTAAACATCGTCGACGACGATATTTAGCTCGTCCCGTGCGTGCCACGTTCCCGCCCCGTCCGTGTCTCCGTGAAGTATACATTTGCATAAACATTTTGTATGTAACGATGTTTGCAAAACTTCCCGTCCCGTTCCGTCCGTGTAAAATCCCGTCACGTATGCAGTGGCCTTTAACTTGTAACATGTGCTCACTTGGAAAACGTCATACAAAATTAACGCATTAATACGTAAACATAACAATAAAATTATCTATTGGATACGATTTTAAATCTATTATGGGTAACTGAAGAACACTTTCTGTGCGTGGCCTGACACGCACTTGGCTGATTTTGTTATGTAAGTACCTTACACACTTTCATAGGCATTTAGTAAAAAACTGTATTGTTGATATGACAAACAGACACTTCAGTTTGATATATTTGTACATCTATACAAATATATAAAGTTGAACTTCTATCTATATCTATATCTACTCTATACAAATAAACAAATATATAAGATTTTTAAGTTAAAAAAATTGTATATCGCGCCGGCAATAAGTCAAGCAACCTATATGTGGATGGAGTGAGTAATAATAGAACGGTTCACGAACCAGGTCAGGCAATCAATAGCAGTGAGCCAGTGCCTGCGCGCCAACCTGCACGCTACAGCGCACTTGGGGCTCCTCGGGCGGGCCTCCTTCACCCTCACCTTATGTATCGGTCGAACATGCTTTTTGTCACAACTCAACACCTACCATTAAAACATCCCTCGGTTTTTGTTGTAAGTCCCGAGTAACGCTGCGGAGTGAATCTAATCTAAAAAATAGCCTGAGGTATTAGCCTTATGACATTAGCTTTCTGCTAGTGAAAGTCAACCCAGCCGTTCCAGATAGACAGATATTTTTTTTTTAAAAATAATTTAAGTGCCGTATTTACTTTCAAATACATTTAGTATTAAAACTTTTCATTTGATATTACATACACACACTTTTTATTTATTTGTATATTGTTTAGGTTAGGTAGGCAAGCGATAAAAAAAAAGGTAGGCAAGCGAAAAACATACAACACGCCATCTACCGAAGGAACACTGAACCACGAAGAAAACACGGAATGAACTATACGGAGTTACTATTATTCCTGAATCGCGATAGAGAAATTAGAGATTAGCTTATAAACAATATCCCAACATCAACCGCTATCCTCCCTTTATGTTCGAGGGACACGACACGCGTCCCTCTATAAGCATATACTCGTATAGACAGCCAAAAGTATTACTCTGCCCTTTAGCATTGCGTAGTTGATTTACAAAATATATTTTTCGAATCCACCTTTTTATTATAGATAATTTTCTGTCTTTTTGTCAAGACTAAATAACTGGCATGCTAACATACTAATTTATATATTTCTACCAGCTATGTCAGCGCTGTGTATTGCCCGCGCTTTTTGTTGCAAATCGGAAGTAACGACGCGGAGTGACGGTAGTCTAACAATTTAGTTTAAGTTACTCCTAAGTAGTCGTAACGTCAGCCTCCTGAAAGTGCAAGTCCCGTCAAAATCGGTCCAGGGTGGACCGATCAACCTCAACAAATCAACAGTAAAAATAATAATCTATGTACATACAGATCCTGGTGGGCGAGACAAGACCTCGGCGGACTGTATCCTAGAGGCGTGCCCTCCTCCCCCCGAGCCAGCATGCCACACTTTGGACATATGGCAGACCAGACGACTCTGCTGCCTGTTGGCCACCATAGCTGCGCGGAATCTTCCACTCAAGCCATACTTTCAGGATTATGAACTGGTATGATTGCTTCTCCAACGTTTAGTATTGGATTTAGCTTTTCAGTGATTATAATACCTAATATCCATAATACAGATGTGACTTTCAATACATTACTTTCTACGGGTTCTCAAAACTTATCTTATTAACGTAATGATGTGCATCATTAATTGCATAAAGGCGTGTCATCCGCATGATGTGGCGTGAAATAAAGATGTACTTTTGGCCTATTTTTGATTGGCATACTTTTATGTTTCAGGTTTTCCTTCAAGTGTACAGAAAATTATAACATAATAGCTATCGCTGGTTTGCACTATAATCGCGATAATTATTATTGGATTGATATACCAATTAGATTATGACGCTCCCAAATTTTCAAAAACGGTTCAGTATACCCAAAAATTATCCACCACAAAATCACTATCTCACAAACTTTATCTCTATAAGTTTATAATGCTTATATAACATAGGTTTAAAATATAACCTTCAAGGTAGCCAAGAATGATGGTCGCATCACATTCGCGCACTTCGCGCGCATCCTCACCTACATCGGAGTGATCGTGTCTCCCGAGGACTTCAACTTGTTGGTGCGGAAGTTCATCAAGGACTCCTACACACTGGACTATGTGGAATTCCTCAAGGCGGTGGAAGCGGTGAAGAAAGAAGGCATTCGAGGGCTTGGACCGGTAGGTTCTTTTGAATAAAGTTCTTTTGAAATAATCATAATCAAAATCTTTTTAAATACTAGATTATCTTTTCTAAAGGTTCACAAATCTCGAGTTATTCGAGCGCTCAGGTCTACATATTATGACATCCATGGTTTGTCATGATAGGGATTCGGTATATTATTGTAGTATATTATATGAACTATTTAGTTTAACTTAAATTATAATTCACTTCACTAGCCAATTTTGTGTCTTACCCGTATACTTGGCCAAACAAGAATATTGCAACTACACAGGTGACTTCATTAAATCATAAATGCCCCTATCGCACTTTCTCCAAATACAACAAAGAGTACAGCGCAACCGTAATTTTTATAGTCCATATTAAATCACTTTAAGTTTTAAAACTTTAAAAAATTTGTGACTTGGTAAAAGAGCGCCAGTAGTTATTATTAATGTAAGCAATTTGCGCACTGCTATAATTTGAAACTCATTTCTTGTGATTTTCATTTTGAAGGAGTATGAACACCCTGCAGCAGTTATTGATACGACTTTGCCCAAACTGGTGCGACCCGAGATCGACGCTGGTCTATCGACGGCACCGTTGGGCGCTACAGAAGTATTCCATCCAGCGTTAGCGTCACAGCGTCCGACACGAGAGCTGGTCGATATCATGCTTCGGGTACAGGAGTTCGTGAAACAACGGAGCGTCAGGGTTTCTGAATTCTTTAGGGTAAGTTGAAATCATAACAGAAAAGTATAGCAGCGCCGTTTAGGTTTCGTTTGAGGGTTATCCATTCACACCTAAACAGTCAACCATTTATCGTGACACCTTGCATATATTTCAGAAGTACGATATTAATTCAAAATATCTTCTGTTCTAGAAATTTACGAACCTGTAACATACAACGCCATCTAGCTTCAAACTAAGCACAGCTTGTACTAAGAAAACTAGATTCAAATTCAAATTCAAAATTCAAAATTGTTTATTGCTTCTTAAGTTTACATTGTGTGGTTAGTATTTGGAGCTTCTCTTTAGGCAAGTAATGCCTGTGTTAAGAAGCTCCGCTCTTCCATAGCATAGCAATACAAATTAGTTCTTAATCCAACATAACAATAACAAAAAAAAAATAGTAAGAAAAAATAAAAAATAAGCAAAGGAAAATGCATGTGCATGATATTCATGTTACCAAAACATATTTGAAAAAATAAATAAAAATAACAAATCAATTTTTTAATCAAAGGAATATTGTCTACAAATTGTGTGTGTGTGTGTGATCGTTAGAAGTTATATCGCGTTATCCGCGCATGTGTGTGACGATTGACTGAACTGAATTAGTGATATAAGGGCTTGTGTGGTGCAATGTGTGTGTGTGTGTGTGTGTGTGTGTGTTGTGCGTTTAGTGTTTAGAAATGTAGCTGTAGGTGTGGTGTGGTGAGTGATTATTACTGGTGATGGTTTTACTTTTCCAATTATTCATTTCATGTATTCCAAGAGTGCCTCCGTGTGATCATACGTTAATGATTTTATCCAATCTGTTAAAGTTCTTTTGCAATCGTACTGTTTCTTTGGGTATATGTATACCTTATTGTTAATTCTGTTATAAAGTGTAGCCGATCGCTTACTGTATTGTCTCCCTGCAAAGACAGTTTTTGTCTGTGGAATTTGTGCAATTAGGTCTTTCCTTCTTTGAGATGTTTTGATCGAATCAAATTTTAGAACTTTATGTATTTTTAAGATTGTTTGTATTATGTACAGTTTCCTTACCGATAGCAAACCGCTAATCTGGTAAAGGTTTTCAGTAGGGTATCTTGATTTTTTAAAAGACATGATCTTAATTAAGGCCCTTTGAGCACGTTCAACATTAATGAAGCTAGTTTTTGTAGCTCCACCCCAAACAGGGATGCAATATATTAAGACAGACTGGACCAGAGCTACGTAGATCTCGTTTAAAATATTTCTAGACGGGTTCCCAGTACTGCTCTCATTTATTTTCTTCGGTGCTATATGTCTGAGAGTCTTGAATATCCAGCTTAATCTCCTAAGTCTATTTGTGACTTGATCAAGCTGGGGATACCAGGATAAACGGTTATCTATTGTGACACCCAGGTACTTTGTCTGTGCTACCTGTTTAATGAGTGAACAGTTACAGTGTTCATTTTTGATGTCACCACACTCATGAACTCTTAAGTTAAAGTCTGCACTAGGTTGTGTACGCTTGCTAATAGTAAAGCATATATAGATTGTTTTACTTGGGTTTAGTGTAAGTAGATTACTATTTAGCCAGTTAGTTACTTGAACCATACCTGATTCAGCTCTTTGTTTCACTTCGTGCCAGGAGATCCCTGAGAAAACTATCGCAGTATCATCGGCATAACAGAAGACCTTAGCATTGTTAATGTTCATGCTGCAAAGGTCATTTACGTATACCAGGAAGAGAGTAGGGCCCAGTACACTTCCCTGTGGAACGCCAAAAGATATCTTCGCCTGGTCACTGGTAAACTCTCCCACTCTAACATTCTGTATTCTCTGTGAGAGATAATCTTTAAGTAAGTTAAGTGCATTTCCCCGTATTCCTACCTTTTCCAATTTTCTCACTAGAACAGGGATAGAGACGGTGTCAAAGGCCTTCTTAAGGTCTAAGAATACAGTTAAGCATTTATTTCCCGAGTCAAGTTGTTCTGTTACTAAAGTACTTAGAGCAGTAACTGCGTCCTCAGTTGATAATTTTTGTCTAAATCCAAATTGAGAATTTGATAATATGTTGAATTTATTTAAATATTGTGTTATTCTTTTATTAATTAATTTTTCTATAATTTTTGATATGCATGGTAAAACAGATATAGGTCTATAATTGTTGACATCGTCTCTATCCCCTCCCTTGTGTACTGGGGTAATAACAGATTTTTTTAATAGATCGGGGAAAACACCCTTTTGGAAACAAAGATTAGTCAGGTGGGTTATTACAGGAACAATTACTTCTCTAGCAGACTTTATAAACTTAGTGGGGATATTTTCCCAGCCAGGGGCACTATCAGACTTAAGATTCATCAGTGTTCTATCGACTTCTTCAAGGTCGGTATCCAGAAGGACGAATGTGTTATTTCGAGATGGTAAGTTATCGAGTTGATTAATATTATTACATTTTTTAAGCTGGATTTCTTGAGCAAGCTGTGTACCTATATTTACAAAATGATTGTTGATAAAATTTACTGATTCTTGAGGCGTTGTTTTTAGGTTTAGTATTTCAGAGTTGTTATCTTTACATTTATTAGAAAAAGTTAGATTTTTAATATTATTCCAAAGTAATTTATTGTTTGTAACTGAATTCGTAAGTAAATCTCTTTCATATTTTTGCTTTAATTTTTTTATTAAATAATTACAATGATTCCTATATCTAGTATAAGTTATTTTTAAGATGATATTGTATGGATCTAGTCTTGATTGTTTCTGTAGATTATTACGATTTCTTATGCAACGTAGAATACCCGTGGTAATCCACGGTTTAATTATTCGCTTCCTGTTTGGTACTTTTAGGATAGTAGTGTTATCTTTTATGGTGTTGATTAATTTTTCAATAAGAAGATTAGTTAGTAAATTGGGATCATTACAAAAAAGTAGATTGTGTAAATTTTGTTTCTGTAAATCTTTCAAGGCCTGTGCGTAATCTAAAGTAGTAGTTATTTTGTTAGAACTGTATATATTTTTTAATTTAGTTAGAGACAGGAAGGTAGTGTAGTGGTCAGTGATAGTAGTGTGTAATATAGCAATAAATGGTGATACTTTTTTCTTTTGTATTTTAAGCATGAAATGATCCAGGCAGTTGTTTTCTCTAGTAGGTAGTATATGTCCCGGTAGTATACCATACAGCGATAACATGTTAAGATAATTATTTCTAGCGTTAAGTTCACTACTCGTTTCTGATTCTTTAGGTTTAATATTGATATTTATATCCCCCGCTACGATGACATTTTTGTATGAATTTATTGTGTCTAGATGAGAACTAAGGGAGCTTACAAAGCTTTCAGTGTTAGTATGAGAAGGGGAGCGGTATATACATAGAATTATATTGTTAAATATGTCTAACTGAAGACAAGATGCTTGAGACAGAGCGATTTCCTTTACCTTTGGGTTTAAACCTTGTTTACTGTATACAACTACACCATCGTTTTGGTTTAGCTGTCGTGACGTAGAGTAGGAATCATATTTTAGTAACTGGGGAATAGGCTTAAGTGAATTAAGCCTGCATTCCGTCAAAATTATGATATCAGTCTCGAAGTTAAATGTTGACAGGGTGAGAATAAAGTCATCATAGTTACAGTAAATGCTCCTTATGTTTTGAGAAATAATAGTTAGATCATTTTTTTTTATGTGGACATGGTTATTTAACTCTGAGATATCACATTCCGCAGTACGGGCGATCTCGATGCTGTCTATCTCATTTACAGTAAATAATGTGTCACCCATTTTGAATGTATATGTATGGAATGAATGTGTTAAAACGATTTGTGTGTAGGCAAAACATAGTGAGATGATTAACAATATAATATGAAATGAATTAAATACAGATTGGGAGACACTCTTTGTGTGGAAAATATGCAAGTAATCAATTTAAAGTTTAATGTTTTCAATTTTAAGTATGTATTGAGTAAACAATTATAGGGTAAATAATATGTGTATATGTAAGAGTTTACATAAATATTAATAAAATGATTTAAGTTTAGAGCTAAAGTAATATCAGCACACTGCAAACAAGCAACACACATATAACTAAAATAAGTAACTATTAGGTAATTTAAAAACAAAACAAAATTATTGTAATACAAAAACATTTTAGATGTTTGAGATATGTAACGTGAACACCCACAGACAGTGGTTAGTAGTCATGTTTTCACCAGAAGTTGATGTATTTGCTCCTCACAGGTAATCACTATGGTGGGACTGGCCTCGTCTTTTCTCACATATACCTTGCCGTACGCAGTCAAACAGAATTTATAAGCTCCCGACTTAGTTAAGTCGCGAGCAAGGAAGTGTAGGCGTGATGCTTTAGGAGTTAGGTGTTCTGAGAGGAAGATAGGGGTATCTTCTAAAGTTTTGAATCCCAGATGTTTACAGCATAGTTTAGTTTTATTCTTTATATTATACGCCTTCCCCATTTTTAGGATTTCAGTTCTCAGAAGAGCGGAGCTAGTTTCTACAACTATAGGAGTATTTTGTTGAGCGGAGTTATTCCCACGTACTCTATAGATGTCCTTCACGTCATACTGGGTTATATTAAAGTTTAAGTTGCGGGAGAGGGACAAGATCATTTCTATTAGGTCTTCTTTACTTTCATTAGTTTTTCTTGGTACATTCTTTATTACGAAATTAGTTTTACGACCTCCGATAAGCAAGTCCTCGATCTTTTTCTCCAGAACAGTAATACACTTTCTATCTTCCTTAGACTGGTTCTCCAGCTGATTAACTTTATTTTTGAGTTCCTCGTTTTGCGCAGTTAGGTAAGTAATTGAGTTTTCTATATTATGGTTTGACTGTTGTATTTCTTTTAAGGTATTAGTCGTTTGTTGAATCTCATTGCCCTGTTTTTCCAAGAATAGCGTCATCATTTTACGCATTTCAAGCCTAAATTCATCCAACTGTTTACCAAGGGAGTCCTCCATATCACCCCTACTTCTCTTTGTTCGCTGAAATACGTAATGTGGCGGTGTTTTGGAGTCGGATCCAATCAAGTCAATACTTGTATCCGAAAGAGATTTATCCATTTTTTCTGTCATTACAACAATAATAAATAAGGTAGGTAGTTAAAGAAAAGTAAAGGAATTCGCTGCGCACACGACGATTAAAAACAGAAGAAATAATTGCTGCTGTAGATGGTGACGCCCCTCTCACACACAATTATCTGCATAAATAGTTATAGGTAACTATTAACCGATAAGTAATGGTTGTGATTTCGCCAATTAGCTTAGATTGTTGATCTCAACCCAGACGTAATTGCTTGACCTCCCGACAGTGGGCGGGGTCAGCCTTGTATGCGCCTCCAATGTCGCCGCAGTAGGGTGTGACTATTTCTAAGGTAAACTGGAGCGGGGCGCACGCGCAGGTTATAATATAATAGTAATTCTCACGTGTGGTAAGCGGAGGCGGGACCAGCACCACTCTCGAAGTACTAGGCGCACAGGTGAGTTGGAGTAGTTATATCTGCGTGCAGGGCCGCAGGCGTCGTTGATAACAAACTTTTTAGATTTTATGCACTCCTAGTACGGTTGATGTATTAATGATAACTTAATTTAAATAAAAACGTTCTAAATTTTTCAACAATAACTTAACACAGCACAGAAAACACGCCAACACCTTACGGCGGTCCGAGGGAAGAGAAGATTGACTGATACTTGAGTCCTTTTTTTGTCAATACACACATATTACATAGAGAAAACACCCAAACTCCGAAACAAACATTCGCAGATGATAGAAACAGGATGAGCACGGCGGTTGCATACGCTACTACTGCGCCACCGAGGCACTCGACCGGCAATACCTGAACTGAAAAATAATAATAAAAACAGTTGTGATTCATGAACAATCGGTTTGGAATGTCTACTTGACAATTTCTGAAGTAACGTTTTAATGAACATTTTCTGCCTTCCCTTCCCAGGATTACGACCCTTTGAACTGCGGTCGTATCCCGCCGCAACAGTTCCGCCGCGCGATGGACATTATGGGCCTGTCCACAATTTTATCCCCAGAGGAAACCCTTTGCGTTATGAGACACTATGTCGATCCCAATGACCCGCAAAGAGTGTGCTGGAGAACCTTCGAAGACGACTGTGATCAAGGTCTGTACGAGTACACACATATTATTCAATACCATGTTGTGATAAATGTATTTTATATATATAGAAATAGTCATAATGGGAATTATATAGTTATTTAGAACTTACCTCGTTAAGTTTTTGAACGGAAACAAAATCGTTGTTAATTTTATTTCCGTGCAAAATTTTTCGAATCGAATTAAGTCTATAACACAATTTAAGCAAATATTGATGGAATACTAAACTCATTTTTATTTGTTGTTAGTTTATATGAGTTTACTCTGAATGTGCTTTGTGTAGTATTTACAACGAAAGAGCTCGAGAAACACCCGGATGCTGTGGCGGGAGCAGCAGGTGCGATGGCGGCGCAGCTTCCTCCCCTGGGGTCGGCGGCTGACCGTGGGGAGGGCGAGTCGCGCGCTGACCTGGACGCTGCGCAGGCGGCTCTGCTGCGGGTCCGCGCCGCTTGCGCTGAGCGCTCTATCGATCTACGGCCTGCCTTCTCAGAGCACGATGAGTAAGTACTTCTACGACTATTATCAACTTGAGTCTCCAAAACCTGCTTGTTAAAAACCTCGACGGCTGAAATTAGTTTTGGTGCCATTTTGCAAGCATAGACAGATAGTATATTAGATAGTTTAGTTTATTACTATACACTCTGTAAAGGTAATTGTAATGACACCAACAGACACAACAACGGGCACGTGTCGCGCTCACAAGTGCGGCGCATACTGGCGCGGCTGGGCGTGCTGCCCTCCGCGGCGCAGGTGCGCGCACTCGAGGCGCGCTACCTCGACGACTGCGGCTTCAGCTACGTCAGATTATTGGAAGAGGTACCCACACACGTAGTTAATATTACCATTCTAAAATTCGCTGAAATTGTCCGTTGAAGAGCCGACTCTAACGAAATGATACCAAGGCCTCACTGCATTCCTCTACCTATTTCTAGGGGGATGACAACTCAAGAGTCACAACTACTGAGTTGCAGATAACCATCCACCCAAGTGATCTGTTCATTTGCCTCTATCCTTATATATCACAATTAATTCATCGCTCAAATCAGCAGAAATTACTATGGTAAATTAAATAATTAGAAAACTTAAATGTGATGTGAAGAGTGTGTCCTGTGAACAGATGGAGGAACGTCCCCCAGAGAGCGCCACTATCGCAGGCCCATCGACGTCGGTCAGCCGAGGAGCGCGCCCCTCTACGACCGACCCGCTGCAGACTGACATCGTACAGATCCTCGCAAAGATCAAGGGCAAGGTACGTGTCCAACAGATTGATTCACTTGTATCATGAAAACTATTGTTTTAAAAAAAAAACAATATTACGTCCAGATGGTGCGCGAAGGTATACGGCCGCGTGAGTTCCTGCGTCAGTTTGATGCTCACAATGAGCTGGTTATCCCGCGAGCAGACTTCTACCGGGGGCTCGCCTCTGCCGGCCTCCCCCTATCACCCCTCGAAATGGATACCCTCATGGAAGTGTCAGTATCAACGTAACTTATTTGTACTTAACTATTTCTACCCATAGAAACAGCAACTATCTACTACCCGACTTATACAGTAGATTAAGTGAAGTATCATTAAACATCACTTAATCTATCGAAAAGAGCATGAGATATTTTCAGTAATTTAAAAAAACAGACTTTTATTTGTTTTTATGTTCAGGTCAACTACCTGGAAACATTTTTTATTTTTGGTCCTATTCAAATTTAATAAAATCATCCTAATGATGAAACTTAAGGGCTGTATGTTTTTGACAAATCATTATGATTTACACGATGCGATGAAACTGTTTTAAAACTTCATACTTTTTACAGCTTCTGTGCACCAAATCGTCGCCGCTACATAGAATACGACCGCTTTTGTTCTGTGGTGGGTGAAGCCCTGACGCAAGGAGGCCTGGAGCGGGCGCCGCTGCTCGAGCCCATCCCGCACATACCCACTATAGACACGCCTCTCAATTTCCTCAACTTTGAGGAGAGGAATATTGTCTCTATGGCTCTTAAGAAGTTGTCCAAATATCCTGACCAGCTCTCCAACATATTGGAGGTGTTTCAAGTGAGTCGATAAGCTCGTTTAGGATACTACTCAAACAGATGTTTTACTTTAAGGGTTCTAAAGTGAACATACCTACTTAGATACGTGTACTAAGATACACCTAGAGTAGATACAGTCACATGCAAGTATTTTCTGTTTTATGGGAACCTATTATAATTAGGCGTACAATCGATTGTTCCACATACGTGTTAGAACTTTTTTTCTCCTCAGTTGTATTACTCTAAAACGTTTGTCCAGGACATGGACCGGGAGAAGTGCGGCACGATTCCGATCGTGTGCGTAGAGCGCGCGCTGTGCATGCGCTCGTTGCTGGCGCTAGTGTCGGCCCGCGAGCGCGCCCTTCTCTACAAGTGTTTCGGCTACAGTCGCGGATGTGGCCTCGAGGTAAAAGTTATTAAGTACCCTATATTAGGTAGGACTATTAGGCTACCGAATTCTAGTTAATGTACTGCTTTATATTTACCGATTACGAATAACAAGTTGAAATATGTGATGTTAAAACTTGAGAAAGATAACTTTAATGATCGGGTCTGTAATGTTTCAGGTGAACTACCGAGCGTTCTGCAAGGCTCTAGACGTGCTGCACGCCACCGCCAGTGCCCAGCCCTGCTGATCTCCTCGGTCAAGGCGCAATTTTGTCCCATTTTACTGTCCACCATTTAGTACCTGTTTTACATATGTTTGAAAATGATATTTGTTTTATTTATAACAGCCCTGACTAGTCCAAATAGGCCTTTCCTTATCAAGAAAAGACCCGGCCCAGCACACGCTGGCGGTTTGCCCCGCATGAGCGACGCAGCGTCGGGCCCTCACTGGAGTCATCGGAGAGAACCTCTCGCTACCGGCCGTCATAGGGCCGAAACACAACCGCGTCGCGGCGCCGCGCCGCGAAAATTGGCAGTGGCGTCAGCGCCGATTTTAACGGCGCGGCACCGTACCCCGGCGCAAATTGCAGCGTTATGACGTCATACTTGTTGACAATGATTCAGATTTCAGTTTCAGTTTGTTTCTATCACTCTTGCAAGCACAACGCGTCAGCTCAACAGCAGTTTAAAATTAACATGATATTGACATCGATTTATTATATTTTTGGTTCAGGAACGCCCTTGTTAGTGGGTTTTTTTAGGGTTCCGTAGCCAAATGGCAAAAAACGAAACCCTTATAGATTCGTCAAGTCTGTCTGTCTGTCTGTCTGTCCGTCCGTATGTCACAGCCAATTATTTCCGAAACTATAAGAGCTATAATGTTGAAATTTGGTCAGTCGATGTATTCTGTGAACCGCATTAGGATTTTTACATAAAAATAGAAGAAAAACAATACATTTTGGGGGTCCCCATACTTGGAACTGAAACTCAAAATTTTTTTTTTCATCAAACCTATACGTGTGGGGTATCTATGGAAAGGTGTTTAAAAATGATATTAAGGTTTCTAATATCATTTTTTTCTAAACTGAATAGTTTGTGCGAGAGACACTTCCAAAGTGGAAAAATGTGTGTCCCCCCCTCTAACTTCTAAAATAAGAGTGTGATAAAACTAAAAAAAAAATATGTTGTACATTACGATGCAAACTACCAACGAAAATTGGTTTGAATGAGATCTAGTGAGTAGTTTTTTTTTAATACGTCATAAATCGTAAACCGCAATTTACCTTTCATTCCATCAATACACTAGTATAAAAACATCGATGAAAGTAACAACGAACTACAAGAACTTTTATATGATGTTACTTGCTGATACGGAACCCTTCATGGGCGAGTCCGACTCGCACTTGGCCGCTTTTTTATTTATTTATTGGATTATTGAAACAAAAAACAGATACATGTTAGATTATAGCTAGATACAAATGTGTACATCAAATTTATAAGCATGTACCTAACCTACACCTTTGTTTACAGGTTATTTAAATGGATGTATCCAGTATCTTCTTTGTCGCATATATTTAAAACAGAGTAGGTAGGTAGGTAGGTAATGTTCTTAAAAACAAATACCTAAGCAATAAGTTTCTTACGCCGATTCATGGCAGAGACACATCTATCCACAATCAAAAATCACGAGGAACTGGTTACCCTGCAATACCATATAACGCTCTTTTTCGCGACGCCGCAACGCAAACTGCCGATTTTAGCGTTGCGGCGTCGCAAAGCGGACTGTCGGACCTGATCCACCGACGGCGAACGGGGCGGCCGGTTAAAATCCCACATGGAACAACACTTTGTAAGATCCACAAATTGTTATTCCGAGTCTAGGTGTCTTTAGTTCAGTTTTCATTTTATTGAAGTACCCCGCGACACATAGTCTAAGATCCGGCTGCAAAATCTCTACGTTCATCGCGTAGTTAATCAAATTCACATTATTACATACATTTATGATTAGGAGAATACATTGATAACAGGGTGCCAGTCAATAAGTGGCCGCAAGTAATTTTAATTAAATTAATATTATTTAATTTTCGAAAAAAAATTCGTTCACTTGTTTTTTAAATAAAATACCATTCACATCATAGCAATGTTTGTAAAGAATTCGAAAATCGATGGGTGCCGTTGCACACTCGGCCGCAACTACTTCGCAGCCAGGTGTAAACAGGTAATAGTTTGGAGTATTTTTACGTTCATAACGTACACGCATGTTTTTTATATTAAATTAAAGCTATTTTTTTTTTAAATATGATGATATATGGCTGCCTGTGAACAAATGGCCGCAAATTAGGGTTGCCAGCTGTTAAACACTCGAGTTATTCGAGTTAAAGTGAATAAGAGTAAGCGCGCAACGACACTTGTTAAAAGAGGATAGCCTGTGTCAGCTGTGCGAGTATTTGAAGCCATTGCGCATGCGTCAATAGCTGTTAGTTAGCGACGCAAACATACAGTAGTAAGACGTTTTGGAGCTGGTTCCACACAACGTTGTTGATATTATTTATTTACTCAACTTGAAAGAGTTATTACGTTGATAAAAGTTATATCAACATTTTAGAAAAATGAAAAAGTGTTTTATGTAGTAAAACTAAAAATGTGCTGGATTTCAATAAAACATCTTTTATGAAGTGTTTTTCTGCGTCAATGTTTCGCCGCAATTTTTTTTATAAATATTGGGATATTTTAACCGTTGAATCTACCGATGATTTTGGATACCATAAAAAATGTGTGAAAAGCGGCCGATAATCACAGCCTGTAAAAACTTAGCCGTCATATTTTTACATACAGGAACGATAACCTTATATATTTTTGACTTCAATTAAAAAATTTACTTACGGTCAGAGTTTTACAAAAATCCTCAAATTCTTGTTTACCTTTTGCTTTTAAAACAGTTACTTTTTTCACACATTTTTTATGGTATCCAAAATCATCGGTAGATTCAACGGTTAAAATATCCCAATATTTATAAAAAAAATTGCGGCGAAACATTGACGCAGAAAAACACTTCATAAAAGATGTTTTATTGAAATCCAGCACATTTTTAGTTTTACTACATAAAACACTTTTTCATTTTTCTAAAATGTTGATATAACTTTTATCAACGTAATAACTCTTTCAAGTTGAGTAAATAAATAATATCAACAACGTTGTGTGGAACCAGCTCCAAAACGTCTTACTACTGTATGTTTGCGTCGCTAACTAACAGCTATTGACGCATGCGCAATGGCTTCAAATACTCGCACAGCTGACACAGGCTATCCTCTTTTAACAAGTGTCGTTGCGCGCTTACTCTTATTCACTTTAACTCGAATAACTCGAGTGTTTAACAGCTGGCAACCCTAATTTGCGGCCATTTGTTCACAGGCAGCCATATATCATCATATTTAAAAAAAAAATAGCTTTAATTTAATATAAAAAACATGCGTGTACGTTATGAACGTAAAAATACTCCAAACTATTACCTGTTTACACCTGGCTGCGAAGTAGTTGCGGCCGAGTGTGCAACGGCACCCATCGATTTTCGAATTCTTTACAAACATTGCTATGATGTGAATGGTATTTTATTTAAAAAACAAGTGAACGAATTTTTTTTTCGAAAATTAAATAATATTAATTTAATTAAAATTACTTGCGGCCACTTATTGACTGGCACCCTGTTATCAATGTATTCTCCTAATCATAGATGTATGTAAAAATGTGAATTTGATTAACTACGCGATGAACGTAGAGATTTTGCAGCCGGATCTCGTACTAACAGGATGTTTATATTCCTAATGCAGTTTTTTTATAAAAAAAAATCGGCCAAGTGCGTGTCAGGCCACGCACAGGAAAGGGTTCCTCAGTTCACCTCACCCATAATGTGTACTGTATTAATGTAACTTGGTTTTAAAATCGTATCCAATAGATAATTGTTATGTAAACGTTATACAAAATTAACGATAATGCGTTAATTTTGTATGTTTTCCAAGTTAGCGCATTTTTTAAATATAAAATATTTCGGACATCTAACACACAACGCCATCTAGTCCCAAACTAGGCAGAGCTTGTATTATGGTTAGGTACCTACTAGACAACTGACATAAATACCTACATGAACATACTTGTTTTTTTGTAAATACATAATTACATATTAAACATAGAAAACACCCAAACTCCGAAACAAATATTTGCGCATCACACAAACATTTGGTCCGACCCGGGAATCTAACCCGAGACCTCTTGATCAGCAGCCGCATACGCTAACCACTAGACCAACAAGGCAGTCAGGAATGAGGCTCTGGCGACTGACTAATGGCGGTATATCCATCCAAATACGTGCAGTTAAATACCAGACCTGTGATGGGCAGCAGCATCACCGGTACAATAAGCTGTACCCTGCGATCGCCAACCCGCCTGCCCAGCGTGGCGATTATGGGTATATCCTCCCATGCGGATGCAACTAAGGCCACGGCCCCCAGTTCCCGGCCCACTATTCCTGGTTATGGTGGCGACCACGGTAACGGTGGGGGAGAGAGTGTTAATAATCTCCGGATTACGGGACCACCACAACCGACTGACCCTGGCTACCTACTTACAACGGACGCACGCTACGGCTAGGCTCGCATCTGGCACAACTAGAACTTTAATTTATAAAAATAAAAAAAGCGGCCAAGTGCGAGTCGGACTCGCCCATGAAGGGTTCCGTATCAGCAAGTAACATCATATAGAAGTTCTTGTAGTTCGTTGTAACTTTGATCGATGTTTTTATACTAGTGTATTGATTGGATGAAAGGTAAATTGCGTGTTACGATTTATGACGTATTAAAAAAAAAACTACTCACTAGATTTCGTTCAAACCAATTTTCGTTGGTAGTTTGCATGGTAATGTACAACATATATTTTTTTTAGTTTTATCACTCTCTTATTTTAGAAGTGAGAGGGGTGTGGGACACATTTTTCCACTTTGGAAGTGTCTCTCGCGCAAACTATTCAGTTAAAATGATATTAGAAACCTTAACATCATTTTTGAACACCTATCCATAGATACCCCACACGGATAGGTTTGATGAAAAAAAAATTTTTGTTTTTCAGTTCTATGTATGGGGACCCCCAAAATGTAGTTTTTTTTCTATTTTTATGTAAAAATCTCAATGCGGTTCACAGAATACATCGACTGACAAAATTTCAACAGTATAGCTCTTATAGTTTCGGAAATAATTGGCTGTGACATACGGACGGACAGACAGACAGACAGACTTGACGAATCTATAAGGGTTCCGTTTTTTGCCATTTGGCTACGGAACCCTAAAAAGAAATTGTAGAAAAACACGTCGATGTAATATGAAGATTTAAAACTGGTCCATCAATCCTCGTATCCTACGGCACATGTACATGTTCTAGCTGCTAGACAAGTGGTGTATATAAGTTATACTACTAAATTACTACTGAATGTGACCATGCAATAATACAAAATGTTTTTTGCCAGTAGGTAGCATTACCTGCATTGGTACCCATCAATGACTACCTATTATAGAGGTCTGGAGAACCTAGGTGTAGGAAACTTTTTCTGTTATGGTGGTGTTATTCTAGGATAAGGAAAATAAGAAGGCAGTTAATATTTATTTATCTTGTCTATTAAACGTCAGTACCTATCAACTATTGTATACATACAACAGGTTCTTATAGCATTAACATTGTGGAACTCTACTCATAACCCGAACTAAGTCGAAATTTAGTAAACTAGGTACTTTTTTACTGTTTAACCAGAAGTGCTATGTTCACCTGGAAAAAATTTAATGGCTATTATATCCCCTTAATTTTACGTGAAATTATTGAGGTATAATCAATTGGTACTCGAGTCCGTTTGGTAAACATTCACACCTGAAGATGGAATATCGACCTTGGAACACAACAGTATTTTCCTGAGAACTGCATTTTATTATTATCCCCAGTCATTACTTTCACAAATTAAGTTTATTAAGGAGGTAGGATAGTGGTTCGGTTTCATAAAACATATCAACTCTTATCGATAACGGGTGACAACTCGTTCAGTGACATAAACACAGACAAAAAGTCAATATTTTTTATTTACACATTTGTTTTATTGGACATACATTTGTATATCTCCAGTTTGTTCATGACCGATTACTTAGTCTAAAGAATTATTTTCATCCCTAGTCAATGGAAGAAACATCTAATTTGTATAAAATACATGATTCTGATTGCTCAATGCTTTACCAAATTAAAGTACAAAACTACATTTATCTGCAATGAGATCCAGATCAACTGACAGAGTGACACAGAGATGACGCGACTCTACTACACGTTCACACACGCACTCACACGGACACACAACTCGTCACAAGACGGCTCGCCGGCGTACAGGGACATCGTTACAATTTTATAAGCTCTGTATTATAATTAACTATTACTCCTATAGGTCAGTACGTAAGGTAAATTTTCAAGACAAAGTCAATCATTAACTAATCAATCTGCAATAATACTCAGAAAATCTATAATCCATACTATATTATATTTAATTTACGCTAGAGCCAAACGAAGGCGGCCATATCGCAACTGACAGTATTTACCCTTAAAAAATCTTCTTAAAATGTTATCAATTACTTCCTTAAATTAATTATGTGGAATGAAATGACGCGCCCCCAGCGCGGCGAGGCGAGAAGCGCGGGGGACACTCATGACCGGTGACTTAACCTGCAGACAAATTACAACCATTTTTAGTAAACGTAGCCTGGAGAGACCATATCGGAGGGGCAAGTTTTCTACATTTGAAAAAGCTGTCAACAAAGGTATGAACAAATTAAAACAAAGCAGCGGTGGACAAGAGATAAGAGACAAGAGACAGTAGGGTAGGGTAGGCTCACCTCACTATTGGACTGAGACGACTATCGGCAGGTACACGGTTAGTAGGGCTGGTGCCTCTGGTTGGCGCGGCCGCCGCCGCCGCCGCCTCCGCGCTGCTTGCCCCCCTGGTACCCGGCTGTAACGTCACGCACTTGTAACGCGCACTCTCGCGAACAGTACAAACTCATTAACAATTACGGTACCGATCATGCAGCGATGCACCGACACACGTGCTCGTTTTATTGGGTGAGATGACATGTAGGAATAGTCTAAGTGCGACGCCCGATCCGACGGTCGACTCGTCGGTCGAATCGGTCGGCGGGAATATTAATAGTACTCTATACACAAGCTCGCATCGATGCACGACTCGTGAGGCGCTACGGTCGCACGGCACCTACGCGTTAGTATCTATTCGTTAGTACGAGCTACATCCAAACAATATCGTTCGAACCGTACACTACAGCCGGTCGGCAGTCAACCAAAACGGGGTGTTAGAATTTAGAAAACGAATTGGGCGTTAAAATTTGAACGGGAGACAGGCCGTAAAAAGCCGATCGTCGGTTAGCACCGAAAGCGTGATCAGTGTCATGCGACTCGTCAGCGCACCTAGTCTACAGTACAGACAGGACAGGCAGTGCAGTACCTTTGCCGCGCGGAGCCGCGCGCGCGCCGTACCCGCCCTCGTACCCTCCGTACCCGCCGTAGTCTGCCCACAACAAAACATTATGTAGTCGTGTGCAGGGTCTAGCTTACACTCGACATCCCACAGGGCAGCCTACCCTAAGTCCAGGAGTGTCAGACGTCGCGTCAAACCAACACTTTACCAGAACTCGCGACCTCTAAAATGTTTACGAATACCTACCGAGTCGACGTCCGGGTCTTTGACCCCGAGTCGTCGACCTTCATGAGATCGATGACTCCACTGAGTACTTTAAAATACAGAGTTTACTCTCTCATGAGTTGGGTATTAAATTTTCGACTTGAATTTTGGTCTAACTGTCCTGGACTATTGCAGTTGTTTATGATCTTGCTTCCATGACTTCTTTACTGTTCAGTAATTATTTCAAGTCCACTGAATGTTCATATTCATCTCGAGGAGAATGCATGCTGTTAGTAACTAGGATGTAGGTATGTGTCTCGAAGCTTGGGTGAGTCAGAAAGGGCAGGGAATGGACAAGGGTTACATATGGAAACACATTGAGAATTTTTGTAACAGTGCTTTATTCAAAAGCTTCATCATATCTTTATCACTTTCACAATGTCTCTCCATATTTACCCCATTTCCCAAATGTAGCATGTAGCGAGAGCGTCGTAGGTAAAAAATTACCTTTAAAAGAATTAATAAGAAAAACTCGAGCAACATGGCTACATATGTCAAAAGTGGTATTACAAACGAACGCTTATAAACATAAGGCAGATAACATACATATGTACAGAATAGTTTTACCCGTTGAAACAATGATAAAGAGCGATAGCCGAATGGGCAACTGCACTACGAGCTAGGCACGAGCGCGAGCGCTCGTACAAATAAACAAAATAATGCAACTTAATATGATTTAGCAAAGTTATATGAAATGATTAATTCTAGGTTTTCGAAATTTAGACAGAGCTGCGATTATATTCAGATTATACACTGTCGCCTCGACAACATTCACTACACATTATCTCGATAGAACATTAAATATATAGAAAAATAAATATTTTCCTACACACTAAATTAAATCCCTAAGCTTCGCGTGATGTCGATCTCCTCGTAAAATAAACGTTCACTATAATGTAAATAGGCATATCTCGAGGACGGAGTCGCGCCTCGCTCGCGTCGCTAACCTAGCGCCCGCCTTACTCTACTATGTCTCACATTATATTCTAGGGTCAGGTAACATCAGTCGAGGTAATGTGTCGGTGAGCGGGCTAGCGGGGGCTCGCCACTATACTAGTACTGCTTGCCGCGTTTACCGTAATTGGGGTATCCGGAGTAATCGTAACCGCCGTAGCCACCGTATCCGTCGTATCCGTAGCCGCTATAGCCGTAACCATCGTATCCGCCGCCGTAGCCGCCCTGACCGTAGCCGTAGCCTCCGTAGCCGCCGTTACCCCAGGCGCCCTGGCCGCCGTAGCCGCCACGGCCGCGTCCCCCGCGCAGTCCTCGTCCCCCGCGACCGCCGCGCCCGCCCATGCTTCCGGGACCGTCGGGCTTCGGCGTCGCGCGCTTCACGTCCACCTGCGGAAACCAACATCAGTTACTCTACTCGCTCACACGACAACAGACATGCTGCTACTATGGCTATATTATCAGAAATGTGGGTATGATTTTCTTCAATGTTTTATCAGAAGCAGAACTGTAGTAGTTCATCATGTTGAATTTAAATTGACATTTAGTTTTACATGCTTGTTAAGCACTACTGTTGTGTTTAAATACTAACCTCCTTTCCGGAGATAGTCTGCTTGGGAGTCTTGAGCAGTTCGTTGACGACTTGTTCAGACTCAAATGTGATGAAGCAGAATCCCTTCCTTTGGTTCTTTGTCTTGTCGAAAGGCATCTCGACTTCAACGATCTGCAAAAGAGATTTGATTATAATTTCTATTATTGTGAACTGCAGCTTGAAGAAATGAGTTGTTTAATTCAGTGGCCCGGGTTCCTCTTCAGATACGTCAAGAAGGAATTATCTCACCATTACCGGTTTTTTCATCATGAATTTTGTGTCTAGAAAAACAAATCACAAAGTAATAACTTACTGTTCCAAAGTTGCCGAAGAAATTTTTAATCTCATCGTCTGATATTTCACTGCTCAGGCCACCAACGAATATCTTGCCATGTCGTGCTTTGGCCTTTTTGGGATCTACTTTTTTGTTGTTAATTGTGTGTTCTCCAGCAGCCATCACTTTGTCTATGGAGTCTGGAGCCTTAAATACGATGAAGGCGAACCCTCTTGATCGGCCCGTATTAGGATCGGTTTTGACATTGATGCTCTCGATTTCACCGTAAGCACTGAAGTGATCACGTAATTCCTCTACAAAGTAAGAAGATAATTAATGTTGAGGACAGCATGAACATAACCTATAAACTTATGACAATATTTCAGAAGTGTGGGTTAAGGTTTCTACAACTAATAATCAGAAGCAGAACTGTAAGATCATCATATGCGCGGTTGTGATAACTAGCTGTGTGTGGTACAAGTATTGTAAGTGAGGAATAGAGCTTAATAACAAAGAGATAAATAAAGTACAACTTACTGTCTGTGGTCTCCCAGCTCAGGCCTCCAACAAAGAGTTTTCTGTGAACATTGCAACATTAATAATTAAAATATCAAAAAACGGATAACGCAGACTCGTGTCTCGATTTAGAAACTGACTTAAAAATTACAATTAATCAATTAACACTATGCAGTACTTGTTTACAGTACTTTACAGCTACTATTCTTTCAAAACAAACTCCAAGCACTGCAGCAAATCAAATAGAGAACCTGTAAGTTACACAAAGTAAAGAGTCTGGAAATTTACATTATAAATTATACAGCGAAACAAGATGTTATAGTGATATCGCAAGATTTGAAATTGGCAAGTGGAAACGAGGCCCAAAATTAAGTGGCCCATACAATCTAGTCAGTTTGGTCAGTTTTACTTTAGTGTGAGCCCAGCGGATATATACCATGACGTCCTCCGGCGGCTGCTGCGGCGGCGGCGCAGGCTCACACCTGCAGAGAGACACAGCGTTAGTAGCGCTACTGACCGCCCTACCGACCTGCCGCTGCCGAGCGGCGCGTTACCGATTTAAAATCTTGCAACTACCTATGTACGCTTTACCGCTAGCTAAGAACGGCGGATGGCCGCTCAGGACACGTAACTCACGAACCAAAAATTAGCTATCGAAGAGTGCCACGAAAAATCAATAACTGATCCGAGCCGGTGCCGGGTGCAAAAGAGACGCGCAAATAAGACGCCATTTTACTTCATGCGGCTCGGAGATAATCTAAATTTATTAATTGACCTGGAAATGTTCTGAAATAAAAACTATAACTTCAAAGTCTGAACTTATATTACAAAGAACGCGCTGCAAAGATGAAAAGATGTAATTTTGAAAAGATCTTAACGATTAAAACAGATTCAAGCGGTATGTCGATACGGATATGGCAGACGCGCCGCCATTATTATGGCGGATCCGATAAAAGTATAATAATCATATACTGGTAAACTATAATTTACTGTGAAATAAATAATAAGATTGTAGTTATAGTAAATATATGAATTTGTATCAAAATTACATTATAAAAAGTAACAATACCTGTCATCATCGCGACCGGGAGCTTCGGCACTATTATTATCTTGTTGAGAATCTCCACCACCATTCTCTGCATTTCCATTAAGCTGATTTTCCGTAACGTCTTGTGCAAAATTATCGTTATTGGCCATGACTTATGTTTGGGCTAAAATTAATTATAAACTTAAAGCTAAGGTCCACGCGACCTTTAACACCGAATGCCAAATGCAGAAGAAGAGAGGAAATGCGTGTTGAGTCGGCGCGAAACCTGTAGTTATGTTGGCTGCATTTGCTAAGACGCGCTTTTTTTGCAAACAAATCACCCCCACTACTGAAATCGACCAATCAGGAAAGAGTAGCTCCCAGAGGTCAATGGCGTCTAAACCGTTAGTGACAGAGACAACAATATGAATTAAACGTAAAGAAAAGAGATGAAGTGTGCTAACAATCTATGAATCAATAACTTGTTGCCAACATCAGAACAGAAAATTTACTGCGTTTATTTTTTGATGTTTCAATTTTATTCGAAAGTGACAAGACGAAAAAATTAAATTAAAATTGTTTTATATAAAGCAAATAATTGAACATAGAAGTAATACCAAAATCATTTTACAACTTGTCTATTTAAGTATTATTTTAGTAGTAATAATCAAAATAATGAGTACATTGAGTTCATGCTTAGGAATATTCACTTACTTATGAGATAGACGTAGGTCTATCCGTCCATACTATACTCCTAAATATACAACATAATATACTTAAAAAAATTAACTACCTCCAGATAGCGTCCATAATATACTCCTAAATATACAATATGTTATTAAAAATTAACTACCTCCAGTTCGTCCCACAATCTATAATTTAAATAAAATAATATATATACACTGATAGGGTCCCGAATGCAAGCCATTTCAATACGGTACTTTATCGGTTATTTCTTTCGAAATAATCAAATAACAGAAAGTGCTGTCAATTTATTTGTTTTGTATTCTGTTTTAAGTTGAATAATTTGTTGTAAATTGGTCAATATAATCTAAACAAGAGGTGAAGTGTGTTACATTGTAACCATCGCGATGCTTGAATTAGAACCAAATTGATATAAAATTAATATGAGATAAAACAAATAAATAATTATAAATTATGTTTAGTATGAAAACATGAAAGACGTGCCGTATTTACTTACACAATTTTTAATAATAAACCACAAATTGAGCAATGCATATATAATTCTTAAAATCAGCATCAGCTAGTCTTAGATATAAAATTCTCGTGTCACAATGTTCGTTCTCCTACTCCTCCGAAACGGCTTGACCGATCTTTATGAAATTTTATATGCATACCTACCTACTCAGTAGGTCTGACAATCGGCCAACATCGGACGCGGGCGGAGCCGCGGGCATCAGCTAGTTTTATTATAAAATTGAGAGTAGTAAATTCATAAAAACATTTACAAAATGTTTATTCGTGGCAAATTATTCTAAAATGTTCAACACATCCCATAAAACATAAACTCAGTTGGCTACCTAGTACATTGAATTCAAACAAGCAAAGATTTCGTACTTGTATCGTCATTCATTTGACTCGGTATTACCAGAAGAATTAAAATGGTAGACAAAGACTTCTTGTAGGCCAAGCGACAAGCGTAGGGCAGAAAAACAAAATAATCTCAATCTTGTATATGGTAACACATTCTCTAAATTGACACCCGAACGGTGAGGTAGGCTCTTTTTCTGTTTTTAGTACTTATTTATTGTGAAAATTAAGCGATTTTCGTGATAATTTGTTGCCGATTACACCAGTTTGATGCCTAAATTTTACTGAGGTAAGCATATTCTTACGAATTTGTCATTTAATTAACTAGACGTTTATATTATTTTGATTGTCGCCGGACTTATTTCTTTTAAAGGTTAATGCCCGAAATTTTCTAGTGTTGTTGCTTAAGAGCGTTCTGTAGTCTTTTAGGTACCATTACTATCATAATTCGTTCCTGTATCCTAAAACTAGTGCATAATTGTGACGTTAACGAATTTTCAGTAACAAAAGAACTTGATAGTTTGATCGGAGTCGCCATGCGTGCTTTGACAATATGATCGGAATTAAGTCCTTTTAGGTCTGTTGAACAGAATGCACAGAGTGATTGTTTACCTTGCTTAATTAGTGCACTCAGGAATTACTTTAAAAAAAATTGTCAGTGTGTTTACTAGTATACTTCTCAGTTTCGCTTGTGTACTGTCATACGTGATTTATGTGTCAAGATAAGATGGGTGGTAGGCCAGCCTGTATGTCCATCGCTCGGGTACTGAATTGATCCTACATTTGATATCTAAATATTCTATAATGTTGTAACATATACTTTTTTTTTACACACGGTCTTTTTATTTGATATTGTTATGTAGTGAGACTATCTTCAAGTTGGTTAAGTTACTGTCTGTATGTTTGACATAGTCAAAAACGAATATATATAAATAATAGGTAGTTTATAATTAAAATATTTACTGTGTGTATGTATAACTTGAAACATTGTAATCCATTCTAAATATGGCCATTAGAGTATACATTTAGTAATAACATGACACTCCATACATTATCTCTGACATAATGATATGTACATAATAATGATACTTTCACTGTTACATTACATGAGTGTACAAATAGTCTTATCTCTATATATTCATATATCAAAACACAATCACAGAGATATGCTTTCGTTAATTTTTGGATCTAAACTGTGTTTGTCAATAATTTATTTTCTTTTTATGTGATGACTTCTTCTCAGTACACATATTATTAGAAGGTAGGTTTTGCCTCAGCTGGATATTGAAACTACAAGATAATCATTTTACCTTGCTGTATAAGGATTGTTTACATAGTGTACTGTAGTGTACAAGGTGCCAAATGTAAATTAATGTAATATTGATTATTGTTTTAAAAAACACCTCACTCCTGCGGACAGAGAACTAAACAAACATTCAAAAGACTGAATCGAATAAATATTTTTTGATTTTTTTTTTTGATTTTTTTTTAAAAAGACAACTCCCGCATTAGGAATATAAATTCCTGTGTCGCGGGGGACTTTACAAACATACATGAAACGGACACAAAGAACACCCAGACTCAGAACAACAAATTGTGAATCACACAAAGTGTTGTCCTACGTGGGATTTGAACCCACGACACTTGGCGTAGTAGGAAGTGGCGTGGCGACCGCTTAAGCCACTAGGCCAACCGTGCAGTCAAATATGTTTATTTATTATTTAGTTGAAGAATGCACCAGGATTATGTAGGGGTAGAACTACTTCAGCCTCACATATGTGACATAGAGAGCTATTAAATATATTTGAAAGAAGAAATAGATAAGGAAAGATATCAAACTAACAGTAATATAGGTGAAAGCTGAAACCAAATTTATCATTATTCTGCATTTACTCACCTCAATATAAAAAAAATAGGCTGACTATTAGATAACATCTTTAGTTTCTTGAAGATTGTATTTAAATTCCTGTTTTTCTATCTTTTATACATATTTAGAGGAATCAATGTTGGTTTATTGGTGTATTTTTTTCTTCCTAGCCTTATTCCCAATATTATTTGGGGTCGGCTACAAGTTCAATCGGTTTTAGCTAAATATACATTTATGTGCTACAATATTGTTTATCTGTATATATACTATAAGGGGTGCCTGAAGACTGAATATTTGCAATTCTCAGATAGAAATAGCTTAACACTTCATGAACATCAGTGTTACATAAGACTGTAAAATACTATATTCAAATACTCCTTTCAAACATCTTAATATTGCATAATTATTTAACTAAATATTTAAAAGAAGTTATTTGGTAACAGCTGGGTATGATGTCATCATTCATTATTCCACACAAGTTTATTCAAGATGTGCAATTTTGACATTCAACATAGAAGAATACATAATACACATACTTGTATGTATTGTTAAGAGTGTGTGTATAATGAATGTGTGTGCAACTTTCCAGGGCAGCGTATAGCAGAGGGCTGTCGTGTAGCGCTGACTGAACAACAGAAATGGTAATGGAGGCATCCCCATCCCCGCAGAGCGTTGGCCGCGAGTTCGTCCGCCAGTACTACACGCTGCTGAACAAGGCACCTGCCCATCTGCACAGGTGTGTACTATTAAACATAAACCATGAATTATCTTATACAAAGGGTCTTATTACCCAAATTAAGCAATCTCGAACTGACACCATGGGCTCATGCAGACAGACTTATTTCTGTAAAAACTGCAAAAAATACTTTGTACTGAACAGAATAACTATTAATTAACTTTAGTTATAAACTCAAGGGACAGATTTCCTTTGACCAGTGTGAATGCATGCAATAATATTAATTTCTGTCATTGTTTATTATAAGTTCCACACAAAAAGGTGAAAGCTTCAAAGGAAACTTTTAAAGTTTAAATAAAGATCATATTTGTTAGCAAAATGGTCTTTTTCCCATCATTATTGTAGGTTCATGATAGCACACCACAATAATTTTATTAAGTACTAGCTTTTGTCCGCGGCTCCGCCCGCGTGTATGTCCTTTATCGCAGTAAAAATTTGCCTATGTCCTTTCCCAAGGTTCCATCTATCTTCATACCAAATTTCATCAAAATCGGTTCAGTGGTTTAGGCGTGATAGCGTAACAGACAGACAGAGTTATTTTTGCATTTATAATATTAGTAGGGATTGAAATGTAAACTGTTACATTACATAGCCATTGATATATATATATATATATATATATTACAAGTAGTACTACTATTACAGTTAAATGTGTACCACACACATAATGGTAATTAATCAATTTTAATCTACTTATCAGTGTACTGGTTACTTGTTTGTAATAATGTGCATGTGTTATTAAACAAGTAATTCAAATTTTAATAATTATTTTACTCTTCATATAAATAGCAAAATAAATTACAGACAATGATTTGTTAAACCTGACAGACGAGTTTGGCGCCATAAAATACAACGGCCATTTTGTCGCCGCCGGCCAGACACAGGATTCTTTCAAAGGATCCTTGCACGGTAATCTTACAATTGAGATACTAGATATACAAAAATTATCTTGCATCAATGAAATTTGCAAGCACCATGTGAACTGTCCAAACTTTATTGAGTCTTAAAATATCTTTAAATGAGTAGATGCATATATCTACTCCATTTACCTCATAATTTGGTGCAAGTGCATTATAGATTCTCATAGCTTTACATTTGAATGAAGTGAAACGCCGCTCGCATAAAAACTAAGATTGCAAAAATGTTATTACTTCAGTAAGGTGCTTTCCAATCCCTCTTTTGTTATAAGTAAAGCTTTCTTTCAAAGTTGTTAACCGATAGCGAGACAATATAGTGTTATTAACTTTGTTTAAACCCCAGCGCGTATTGACCATTTGTTGCAAAAAACCCCGTCTGCTATACCATTACAGGTAGATGTTATTGTCACAATTGCCATAGGACCCTAGTATTTATGGGTCTAACAACAATCTTTTCCTATTGTTATAATTTAAACATTATTTTTTTTACAAATTTAAAATTTACGTTTAAGTACAATTATACTAAACATTTTTTTCTTGTGTATCCTAGATTTACATAAGATTTGATCTCAAGCCACGTGGTGCTTACACTCAATCCCACAAACCCATCAATACTCATGCCATACTGGAATCACTACAATAGCTTTCGCCGTCGACCTCGACGGTTGGTCGTAAGATAATGATATTATTTGAAATGCAATGTTTCATCCCTGCGCATGAACGTGTCCGATTTTCTGTTCACTCAGTGGCGGGCCGTTATCACAGAATTCGTGCGAAATTTGGCGTACCTCAAAGATATGAGCCAAAAAATTGCACATGAGCCCTATAGATATGTGTCATGAAAAGAAATATTGACTAAGTCATATGTGTGAGTCACCCGGCGTGCGCCGTGAACGCTTTATCTTGATAACATTACGTATTGTTTGTTAGTTATTGTATGCATGAGTTACAGCTATTGACACTCAAACACAACACGTACCACGTGGAAATAACACTGGGTGTGTGTGTATCGTAATGAATGTCTCGGCATTCAAGTACATACAGAATAAATATAAAGAAAATATTTCGAGACTGGAGAATTTATAATTTTTTTACGACACGATAATTACACGCATATTACAAACTCGGTTCCTAAGATACGCTGAGTAGTTAGAGACCAATCATGTTTTGTGTCTGGAGTGTAATTAAGTAATGTAACCTTTGTATTGTGTATGGTAGCTGTAAACAGGGTACTTATTCCACAATTAAACAACTCACTTGCACTCAGGTCCACTATTTAATCTGCATGAATCCTGAGCGGTTCCGCCGGCTAAGGGCTGCTCTTGTTTTATACATTAGAGAGTAGACGGTAAAACTCAATAAAGTACGCAACAAACAAATCTTGTTCTGTCAATGATGAGACCAGAATAGCACGAAACATAGTATTGTAGATATAATTTCAAGTAAGTTAATTTTCAAAAAAGCATTTTTTTGCGCTCGAAATTGGCTTTCGTCAAAAATCCAACGAAAATACTTTCATCAAATTTTTTTTTTGAAAAGACTATATTTAAACCTACCAAAGTGACTCTACTTTGCCTGATGGAAAGCATGAGTAGAATCCAGGAGGCCTACCTCCTGGATTCTACTCATGCTTTCCATCAGTATGATGACCCCTAGGTCCTAGTCATCATAGTCATCATACTCATTTTGAGGGTAGGCAATACAGCATGGTGATCCATAAAATAGCGGCATGGTCAGATAATTCTGCATCATTCTCCCGGCCCTCGACGAAGACGACAGCAAGAATGCTGTCATTATGTCGGATGGTCTTCTGTGTGAGGGGAGTACTGCCCCGGTCTAGCTGGCCCATTCGTGCTGAATTCAGCGTGGGTTTACTATCTCCTGTAGAGGTAGATTAAAAAATAGACGTATTATTTTAAAACATAATAGATAAAGTTTAGTTTAAAGTAGAGTTACTATTTAAAGTATCAGTTAAGTATGTAATTTATAATGAGAATTTAATTAACTTATACACTAACACTACTAATGTAGCCTTTAAAGTTTTATCAATATCTATTTACTCTCCATTAAATGTGATTTAAAAACAAACACGTTTGGAACTAGGAATCATTCTATTTTATACTCGTAGATAGTATTAGTATTAGTTTTAAAAGAAAACAAAGTGGGTTATAAAGCGGAACAATGAGTAGAATAATAATAGTAAAGCAATAATCCCCCCCGACTTATCTTGTTACCTGAACCATCCTTTCATAACAATTACTGTTCTTACAAAGAGTACGAATGACACGCTTTCAACAATGCCTTACAACCACGTGGTGTCTATACATTTTGTCATTCATTGCATTTCACAAGTAGGTATGCGTAAGATGTACGAAATTGACTAATTACGAACTGTATCTTATAAAATGTTAATGACAGAATGTTAATTGTATCATAATTATTTTATTAATGAAAGTAAATGTTACTTAACTAAATCAGATGTTAATTAATTAGTAACATAACAATTAGAATTCAATTAACAGTCATTACTTGAGATAGCAATGACCAAATAACGCAAACATAATGTGCTATTTAATAATCTGTTTTTAATTGTAAACTGTATGTATTGACATACGTAGTAACAATTGATGTTTGACAACTACAGATATGTGCTCGCTTTCATTGCCTTATATTTGCACAGTCGCAATACAGAACATCACTTCTATTAATGAATGTGATACTTAACATTTTATGATACTCCCACATGTAGATACTGTGAATTGATTAAAAAAACTATAATAATAATGCTGAAAAGATTATTTGTTTGGTTGAACGGCGCTAATTTCAGGAAATACTTAGTCCGATTTAATTTTATATTAGAAAGCTCATTTCTGGAGAAGTTCTATAGATCGTAATGACGGTCTATATCCTATATGGAGGCAAATTTTTTTTAGACTACCTTGCTCAACTCCGTTAATCGTGATTTACAAGAATCACGGGTAACACCGCGGGGCTCAGATAGTTCGCCACTACAATCGCTTATAATCTGATGCTTATAGGAGTTATAGGTATTTCTACCTTACTGCTTTGATTTTATTGAGATTTTATTTTGGGAATGGAACTTACGAAACAAACTACATTAGTTTGAGTCAAGTAATGTTTGAGTAAAGATTCGAACGAACGAACTGTTTGTTAAAGTATTTTATTTCACTTATGTCAAATTACAAGCAGTCCATCAGTGTATCTGGTTTTCATAATACAAGCTCTGCTCAGTGTGGGACTAGATGGCGTTGTGTGTAAGATGGCTGAAAAATATTTATTTATTTATTATTTATTTGTACGCAGATTTTACAACAACTATTCGTCGTTCGTGCACGGCGGTCTCGACGCGCCCAACCGCGAGACCCTGCCCGTGGTGGGACAAAAGCAGATCCACAACCGCATTCAGCAGCTCAACTTCCGCGACTGCCATGCTAAGATCAGCCAGGTGATTGAACATTACTGTTTATATTATACATTAAGCTTTCCCCATTCATTCACCAATAGTTCGGTAGTAGAGACGGCCGGCTCGACCTTGGCAGTACTTCCCTCACACAGTAGAACATCCGACATAATGACAGCATCCTTGATGCCGTATTTCATTGGTGAGTGTGAGACCCGCGGCCCACACGAGAATAATGCAGAAACATATAACCAGGCCGCCATGGTATGGGTCACCATGCTGCATTGCCTACTCTCACAATGAGGATGATGGCCACTACTTTTGGATTCTACTCATGCTTTCCATCAGGCAGAGTTTATTTTGGTAGCTTAAAAAAAAAACATCTAATGTTTTTTATGTTGTGAGCAGCAATTAAGAAAGGATTTTATTAACTATTAACTGCCTCTATAGTGCAGTGGCAGTGTATACAACTGCTATGCTTAAAGTCTCGGGTACAAATCCAGGGTCAGACCAATAGTTTGTGTGATCTACAGACATTTGTTTTGGAGTTTTGGGTGTTTTCCATTTATCATGTGTATTTAGCAAAACAAATACAAATATTGTATAAATCAATGTAGCTTTTATAGTATAAGCTCTGTTTATTTATCAAGTTCTACCCCTAAGCAGATAAAACCAGGGATGAACGGTTATTTATGGCAATTCATCAATTCCAAAGTAAAAAAAATAAATTAACAAACCATGATACAAGATAAGCCTTTGACAGTAGTTAGTTGTACATAGGTCTTTATATAAGTAATAGATTTTGGTGTACTGTACTAAACACGGTAACTAAATATGCTGTTTTGTTAATGGACTTACTACGTTTCTACTATGTTTCTGTGTAGCTTACTCTGTTAGTTGACTAATAAAACACTTACAGTATGAACAGGAATGGTGTTGATAATAATGATAATGACTTTATTGTACACCAGAAAAAAAATATAGTTAAGACTTAGAACTAGCTACATATGTAGGTGCAAGTGGCGGCCTCATTGTTTGTAGGCAATCTCTTACAGGCAACCATGGGGTATAAACATAGGAGAAAGTATAGGGTAGTGTCTGGTGTGTTAAAAGTAGATAAACAAAGAATAAAAGAAATTGCAGTAGGTAAAAAATATTGACTGCCTTTCTGGTCTAGTGGTTAGCGTATATGGCTGCTGGTTCCCGGGTCGGACTTCTCTCTTCTTTCTATCTTTTTTTATGTATAATATGTATGTATTTACAAAAAAAAGTATGTTTATGTATTTATATCAGTTGTTTAGTACCCAGAATACAGAATACAGAATACAAGTGTAAGATGAAAAAAATATTTATTCATTATTATAATTATAGCAATAGATGTAGTTTAAGTAAATGTTTACCATAGACAATGATGTGTGTGTGTGCGCAGGTGGACGCGCAGGCGACGCTGGGTAACGGCGTGGTGGTGCAGGTGACGGGCGAGCTGTCCAACGGCGGCGCGCCCATGCGCCGCTTCACGCAGACCTTCGTGCTCGCCGCGCAGTCGCCCAAGAAGTACTACGTGCACAACGACATCTTCCGCTACCAGGTCTGCCTACCATCCACCTTACTATCTCCACCGACTACTACATTCACACATCACTTGTTAAATAGATATAGACATACATATAATAGGTAGTAGTCACATCGATTTCAGCCCTAATGGGTCGGCTCGATCGGGGCAGTACTATCTTCACACAAAAGACCAACCTAAAATAACAGCTCGTTGGTGAGTCTGAGACCGAAGAACCATTCATTCTCAAAATTATGCAGAAACATTTCGCTAAGTAGCCATGGTGTGGGTCACCATGCTGCATTGTATGCACTTACAATGAGGATAGTGATTCCTGGATCATATTCTTGTTTTTCATCAAGGAGAGTAGGGTCTCTTTGGTAAGCTTAAATATATAAAAAAAGCTTCTGATGATGTTGTAATTCTTTATCTGCATTGGACTATTATTGTTTTAAATTAAATAGTGTTAGGGAAAGGAAAAAGAGATTTGTATAGTTGAGGTATATTTTCGATACACGATTTATATTGCTAATGCAGTCTTAAAAAAAAAAAAATAGATTGGAGTCGATTAAATTAATTTAATAATAATCGAGATCGGTTTGGTCGTAGGACATAGTATTCTCGGACGAGGAGGGCGAAGGTTCCGGGCGCTCGGAGGGCGAGGAGGAGGAGGCGGGCGGCGCCGGCGGTGGCTACTTCCCTCCACCACCGCCGGCTTCGGCCTTCCCACCGGCCACCTTCCCCGCGCCCCCCGCCGCGCCCCTGGGCGCTCCCCCCGCGCCGCAGGACCCGCCCGCTCCCACTGCACCCGCCGCCCCCGCGCCCGCCCCGCAGCAGGACCCGCCGCACGCGCCGCACATCAACGGACACCCGCCGCCGCACGACGACTCCGTGGCCCGACAGTTCGTGGCCGCCGTGCAAGGTACCAAACTCTCCTGTTTTATGTGACACTGCAGTCGGCTGTATCTGCCACTGTCGACTATTTAGTCTTCAAGTCGTCCAAATGAAATTAACCATAAAAATGTGGATGAGATGAAATCGGGAACCGTCTTAGGAAAAAACAAAAAACGATCCCCACGTCACTTCACTTAATAATGTCTAACTATCACTAACCGTCGATTATTATGCAGGTGGTCCTTCTCGAACTACCACATCCACAATTCTTTACTTGTAGTTTTATCTATAGGACCTCGGGTAATGAACCTGTAGAGGTCAGTTTTATAAATGGACTATGCTATGAGTGTGGTGAGTAAGTGAGGTGTGTATTTTTCATCAGCAGCGATCTCGAGCGAGGGTGAGCCGGAGGTGGGGGGGGGCACCGTGTCCCCGCCGGTGCCCGGGGGGCTGAGCGCCGCGCCCGAGCCCGCGCCGGAGCCCGAGCCTGAGCGCGAGCCCACGCCTCCACCGCACACACGTAACAACCTTTATTTACTTGACCTTAACGTCTACCGGTTACAAATGTTACACTAATTCTCTTCACAATCTAACTGACCAAAATTTGCTAAGCGAGCTATCCCACATATAAAATATTTGATATAAGTTATTATATGTACATATTTCATAATTAAATAAATAAATTTGTGAGCAATCTGACTTGTAGATTTGTCTACTTGGATAGTCCTGTTTGAGAGTTTAAAGTCATTATTACAGAATACTGATATATGTTGGCTGTGTGCACCATCTACGATCATCAGTGCATTTAGATAGCAAATATGGCAGTTACTATTTTATTTATAGTATACTACCTGATGATTACCTAGAAAAATAGCACTGCAAAGAGAAGGAAAATTTCTCATAACTCTATACTAACCTGTCTGGCTAGTGCGTTATACACTTAGCAAAATCTCTTTTCTAATAGACTGCTGACCGACAATTCTGACAACTGGATTTGTGGTTTAAGCGATCACGTTACCGCTTTCTACTGCGTTAGATATGTGGATAATCAAACTCTAATTCTAGTTAATATTCTGTTATTTTAAATTATTTATAAACAGTCCACTACGGCATAGGAACTTCCCTAGTGCGGGAGTAGTGTTACAAAATAAAGAGCGACGAATGAGACAGGTAAGGTAAGCGGTGTGTGGTGTGTGTTGCAGCGTGCGTGGCGCCGGAGCCCAAGACGTACGCGAACCTGCTCAAGTCGGGGTCGGGGTCGGGGCAGGCGCGCGTGTCGCCGCCCTCCCAGCCGCCCGCGCACGAGCCGCGCCCCCGCCACCCGCGCGTCTCGCACCACCCCCTGCCACCAGGTACCCTACCTATGGTCCTTCGAGCCGAATTACATTTCACTCACTCTACACGAATTTACGTTCAATTATCTTAAGAAAAACTAGTGTTAGCGCTGGTTCCCACTACGCCGGACCGGTAGATTTGCCGGTCCGGTAAAACTGCCGGAAGGGCTAGTGGCTGTACAAGTTATATGAAGCTGTTCACATTATCCCGGATCCGGCATTTTTACCGTGCGTTTTGTCACTACGATCGTCCGGTAAAAATACCGGACCGGAGCAATGTGAACGAGTTTGATCCGGTATCTGTCCCCCGCTCGCAGCACCTGTGCTCCCCTCGCCCCGCCCGCGCCCCCCTCACATCATTTTGCTCGCATTTTCTTCAGTAAATCGTCAAAAGTGTTTGCTGTCATTCGAAAATAGAATGTACCCAATGTTTTCTTTTATTTTGCCTTCTATTATCATACCACCACAACACAACAATTTCGTCGGCCATTGTGTGCATAGGTCAAAATTTAACTAAGCTGAGTACTTGACTGTCCGAGGCTCCGGTGTAATGTGAACACTCTGTCCGGTGTCCGGTTTCCGGCAGATTTACCGGTCCGGCGTAGTGGGAACCAGCGCTTACAGCTTTTTACAATATTTATTGTTAGTCTTTTTAAATGTCCATTATAAATGAAGTTGTAAAATTATAAATAAACAAAGTCTTTGCTGTTACAAGATTTAGTTAGTTTCAACTAAATCATATTGAGAAGGGCCATGCTATTCCATGCAGTAAATACGTATATAAAGAAACGTTTTATGAAGGTTTAAATACCGACAGTTGGAGTAAAAACCTTAAAATAATAAAAAAATAATTGAATGACGACTTGGAACCGGATATCATTTTTGTATAGCACTTTCACTATAATCGTATAAATATAATCTTTTTACAAATTGGAGCACGGCGTTTTAAAAGAATGGCGATGCAAATTTCAGCGGAGGGAAGCGGGCGGCGCTACTCGGACGCGCAGCAGCTGTTCCTCGGCAACCTGCCGCACTGCGCCACGGAGGACGAGCTGCGCGCCCTGTTCGCGCGCTTCGGGCCCGTGGCCGAGCTGCGCGTGCACTCCAAGCCCGGCCTGGCCGGCAACCAGCGCCACCCCAACTACGGGTTCATCACCTACGAGACCAGCCAGGCCGCGCACGACTGCCTCAAGGCCGCGCCGCTCTACTACCCGCCCGACGCGCCCGACGCCGTCAAGCTCAACGTGGAGGAGAAAAAGGCGCGCGGCCCCCGCCGGCCCTCCTCCTCGCAGCGCGCCTTCGTCCCGCGCGCGGCCTACCGCCGCTAGCCGCCCCCACCCTCCGTCTACTACCGAGTGACTTTCTAGCCGAAACTCACTATTGGACAAATTATATTCACTTAAATCGACCTCTTTCTTCATGTATTTATAGACTTCGAAGCGATTTCGTAGTGAGCTTGCAATGTCGTCGTCGTTCGACCGGTTCGCGCCCGGCGACCGCTTTACGACGGACCGCTTCTCAGTAAAATGAACTTTGATTAAATATATGTAAATAAAAGTATCTCATCTTTGAACTAGCGGTCGAGGGACCCGGTGTGCGCGTGACATCTATATAGTTTTTGTCGGGTACCTCGCCTACAGATGTTCTTAGAATGCACGCTTGGACGTTATAACCGTTCGCTGTAGGACGTGACCGCCCCGCACGAGCGTGTAGGCGGTAACTAGCGCGAGTCGCACCGCTGACGTCCCGCCGAGTGTAACTCGTCGAGACGACGAACGAGATCCTCTCGCCTTCCACTAGTACAGCTCTCGCGACCGCGCTCCGATTCGCTTCACTTTAATACACCATATATATTATTAAAATATACTTTTTAACTTATGCGGCAAAATTAAATGTTATTTCGCTTCATCACCAAAAATGAAGCGGAATACCATAGAATATTAAAAGCTTTGCGGTTTAAATTAGTCAACAGACGAGTATCGTAACACATTTAGTATTAATATAGAAATAACGTTGAAGTGAAGCGAATCTACAAATTAAACAGAAACAGTCGCATTATTTAAACAAAATTATGCAATGACGATTTCATTCGACTACAGCAATGATTATTTAATAGGGATCGTCCCGGTATCGCCTGTTCCTGTTTGTCATTTGTGGAAATACTTTTTAAGGTATTCTAGAAATTCTATTATATTCGGAAGTACTCGTGTAGTGAGTGTCGGTGAAAATATTCGAGTCGCTTCGCCTCCCTCTAACTCGTGTATTGAATATAACGCCATCGCGGCCAGTGGCAGGACCAGCTGCAGGAACTACGGTAGCTTGTACCCTTCAGCCGACCTCGTCGTGCTGCGATAACTACCGAATTGGATTTTCTTAGCGTGATAATGACGGGCTCACCCTATTTAAAAAAACGATAAACAGAAAAAAAATACATATGAGTGTAAATAGTTGTTAGGTTTTATGTTCAGCCCCGTCGCTACTCGAGCGGCAAATAGTTTCTAGACTAGCTCCGAAATATTTCCAAAACTATAAATAACGTATTTTATATTTAAAAATGTATGTTATGTGTCGGTATGCGAAACGATATTGATGCAGATGTTCTTATGCATTTACTTAGGACTGTATTGAAGTAATTATGTGACGGATGCGACACCGCAGTAGCGCGGGGCGAGCCCGCCGCCCGCCGCCCGCCGCCCGCCGCCATCTTGCCTCGTATACGGACACGTGCACTCGTTAGCTCTATCGTCCTGTCGTCTCTCCACGCGCTCATTATTTGTTAGCCTTTTAAATTTATTATTACTGTACCTAAATCTAGTGCATGTTTTTGCCTAGAAATCGTATACGAAACGAGATGGAGTCGCGACGTATTCTACGCAATTGTGCCGCATACGCGTACGTATACGTACGTATACGACACGTACACGCCCGTGTACAGTGCCGGCCGACACTACTGCGTGCCAGCATCGATAATTTGAAACTGTATTATATTATTCTAATATTAGATTATAAAAAAAAACTAAAAAATGGCAGTGACTATTTTTTATTTAGTTTTTCATGTTTTTTTACCTGTACTACTAATACGTCGTAAGTACATTGTTTTTCTACTGAGTCGCGATTTTACACAATTCCGATTGTTCACGATACAAAATTTGGTGTACTTATTTAGTGTAAATGATACTGGCGAGCCTCAGCGGCCGCCCGCAGCGGACTTCTCGCCTTCTCTCGCGCGCGCCTACACCATAACAAACACCTCGTCCATTCATTTAAAAACAATAGTTTTATTTCGCCATAGATTTACTTTGTTTACCATCCGTTCGGTACTTGGACAATAATCAGATGTATAGATGCTTATCCATGCGGCGCCGGTGAAATCGTTAGATTCGGAGTGCTTCTGGATACGTCATATTATTGTGTTAACAAGAATATTCGTCACACTTTTTAAAGCATAATATAGTTATCAAACGATACACCCTACGCTTACTATCAGATTCTAGTTTTAAATAAACATTCATGAAAAACTACGAATATATCTTTTTAAGCAATATGTAAAGGTATACAAATATTATAACTATATGTACGATTGATAAACTGTTCGCCTTCTAGTGAGAACCGTTTGCGATTGACGATGTGTCATATTTGAGTTGGAGGGTTTGTGAGCGATATGTACCGGTCCGCGAGTGGCGGCCCTCGACGGTTGCAAGTAGCACGTTAAGTATCCGCGCAAACAAAGTTCAGACCCCACGCAACACCGGTACAATACAAATGGTCCATCGGTGTAAAGCCCCCGCCAAACCTTAGGTACGGTCCGTGGGCATCTGATTTTGAGTCGAGATCGTGTGTGGTCTCAATTTTGTGCGCTTTGTTGGATTGTATCGAGTCAAATATGAGCCCTGATGGGGTTCCCCCTGGAGCTTCTTACCGTGAGCTGCCTTAAGGACGCCATAACTGCAATATCATTTCGAACGCTTCGATACTAGCTTCATAATCATTGTACTTTTCTCTCATCTTTGTTGTAGTCTTACTAATACAATTACATAATTTCAATACTAATTACTAATAGATATTTTCCTTTCATAGCTCAAACTTTATGTATAGGTACTTTCATATCTTGATGCAGTTATGACGTTACTAAGTGTACTTATTATAAGCAATAAATGATATCGTTGTGGATAATTACGCTAGATATTACTTGTCATATTAATCCATCAGGGCTCTGTTCCCAGGCATGTAGTTGTTAAGGTACTAAACACCGTGTAACTTGTATACACGCTCAAATTATATAGAATATGTATCTGCGGCGGAAGCAGTCACCGGACCTCAGTACTCGCGCTATATTCAACACACGTGACACGTGACCACCGGTATATATTCTATATAGTTTATGATTAGTGCTACTCGCAGATATATTAGAGGACAATGTTCAGCCTATCTGCTTAGTAATAATTAACATACGTATGTAGTGATACGATGGGGTCTAAAATTTGTGTGATACGGTGTTTTTGTTCAGTTCACGTATGCGCCGAGCGCGTGTGGCGCGCGGTGAGTGTCGTCTCACCCTCCCACCCCTTGCTCCCCTCCACCCCTTGCTCCTCTCCCCAGCTACCCTCTCCTCTCCCCTGCTCCCCTCTCCTCTCCCCCTGCTCCCCTCCGCCCGCGCCACGCGCCCCGACTTCTAATACAGATGTACTTTTTGTAACAATGAACGTGTTTTATTTTACCTTCTTTCGTTCCATACCATAACTATTTCAAACGACATACTTATAAGTAAAGCAGTAATGTGAGTATCTAAGGAACACTAAATGTACCAACAGACAGGAATACAACATTAGGTACGTAATTCATTAGTCTTCATTAACAACCCATAACGTACAACCGTTTGGCTCTATTCTCTTCTCGGAGAGGGTTAAGGCTATACACGTCCCCACTACTCCCCGCGCTCATAGCATCATGCCGCTAGGGGATGATTTACGTTACGTAGAAACGTACCAAGCTTTCAAACTTGAATGTGTGCATCTCTGTACATGGATAATATTAATTGTGTACGAGGACTATGCTGTTTAAATCTTGTTTCATACTTTTACAGCGTCGTTTTTCGTTGTCGGGTTTTACTTTCATTTAAAATCTAGGTGCCGTGATAATATTAATTTATTTGCAAAGTACATTTTAATTATCAAACCGAACAGTTAAGCATACCTAAGAAAGTTTACAAGTATCGAAGAAATACGGACAAAGTCACGAGCTAATGCTAATAACAATTTTGAAATGTATATTAAACGCCCTTTTCAATGATACCAAACACGTCATTTTATATCAATTTTTTTTTAACACTACTTACTGACCGCTAGAGAGCACCACTTTAGGTTACTCGTCATATAGCCTATAAGTAGAGGACGATCAAGACGCTTCTAACGACACCTCATTTGTCCAGTTCTAATGAGTAGGTAGTTGAGGAGCCAAGAGCGAACACGAACATACATAGCTCCTCTGGCTTAGCCGTTGTCGAGTAAAAAGGACCCAGATATGTCACAAGTCACGTACCTATTCAATGCTCGACTAGATAAAAAACTTTTTTCATAAGTGCCACAGGAATATACTGTGGTCGGATTGCGATGAAAATGCATGAAAACAGTTACATGAACTTTAAAAGCTTGATGGCACGAATGCACAGTGTGGACGTTTGTATATTTTATCAGCAGTAGTACAGGATGATGACGTTCGAGAGAAATATGGACCTATTTAAAGGTAGCTAGCTAGGTACTGCTGAACATGGAAATTTAGAATAGTCAAAATACTAAGTAGTACCTAATAGGTTACGTCCATCAAAGACATGGGTGCCGCCCTACCTGCGGGCTGTCATAGATGCCTATCTACGCGACAGGACTGTGAAATTTGTCGATCGGAACGGGATGGAAATGCGAAGGGAAGTGTGTTGCGGGCAGAGTTGCCACCCGTCCCGAATTTCCCGGGACAGTCCCGAATTCGATGATATCGTCCCGCGTCCCGACAGCCTATTGATTTTGTCCCGATTTTTCGCAAATGTAACAATTGTTCAATTTGAATTCACCTTCCTACCCTTTGCGCAGTGTACATAAAAAGAAACAGCTATTACCTAATAGCTGTTTCTTTTTATGTGACCGCTCAGATCCCACCAACTACCGTCCTATAGCTGTCACCTCCATACTCTGCAAGGTGCTTGAACGAATAATTAACAAGCAATTGGTTCATTACCTGGAAGATCACTATCTGCTAAGTGATCGGCAATATGAATTGAGACCGAACCGATCCAGGGTGATCTTCTCACGTACCTCACGCACCTGTGGGGTGAGGCTTTGGATAGGTATGGAGAGAACCTGTCCATCAGTCTAGACATGGCCAAGGCCTTTGATAGGGTTTTGGCACCGCTCGCTTCTCTCTAATCTTCCGGCATACGGCCTGCCAACTAAATTGTGCAGCTGGATTGCCGCCTACCTGCGCCAGCGCCGCATTAGAGTCCTTTATGACGGCACGGCGTCTGATTTCCAGCAGGTACACGCAGGCGTACCCCAGGGCTCTGTCTTGTCGCCATCGCTGTTCCTTCTACATATTAATGACATGTTGTTGCTCTCGATCGGTTGCAGGGGCGAACAGTTCGCATCATAGACAGTCCCGAAGCCACCGAGTTCCTGGAACCTTTGCAGTTGCGAAGAGATGCCGCCTCTATGGCAGTCCTCTATCGCCTTTACCATGGGGAGTGTTCTGAAGAGCTTCTCCACCCCATCCCACCCTCTCCCTCCCTCTACAGAATAACACAATCTGGCCAGGGAAGTCACCCCTTAAGAGTGGAAGACATACGCTCCAGAACTAAACTAAGCGACTCGAGTCTTCTTTCTTGTGTCGAGCAGTTAAAAACTGGAACTCATTGCCAGCTGATGTTTTTCATTCCTCCTATGATCCTACTAGGGTCCTTTAAGCTAGGCGTGAAAAAGCATCTCCCTAAGCCGCCATAATGTGGTTCGCCATACTGCTTGCATTTGCAGTGAGTATGGCGACGCTCATTTGTGGATTTTATTCATGCTTTCCATCTTGCATAGTAAAGTCACCTTGGCAGGAGTTTTATAAAATAAAAATCCCCTTTAAAGTTGAATAACTCTTTTCTCTTTTTCTTTAAAAAGACAACTCCCGCATTAGGAATATAAATTCCCGTGTCGCGGGGGACTTTACAAACATACATGAAACGGACACAAAGAACACCCAGACTCAGAACAACAAATTGTGAATCACACAAAGTGTTATCCTACGTGGGATTTTAACCCACGACACTTGGCGCAGTAGGAAGCGGCGTGGCGACCACTTAAGCCACTAGGCCAACCGTGCAGTCCTCAAACGGATATCGAAATCAAAAAATTGTCGGAGCAACTTTTTTAATGTTTAGAAATGACCGATCTAATGATAGCCCTAACGATAAAAAAATCGCCCCTACTTTACGTGTATGGAGGTACCCCAAAAAAAATTTTTCATTATTTTACTTCAGCACATTGTCGCCGTAATAAAAACATGTCCATGCAGTTTCACCTTTTTAGCACCACCCGTTTTGACGGTATTAAATTCGAGAACGGACAAACGGACGTGACGAATCTGTAAGGGTTCCGACTAATAAGCTATAGAATCCTAAAAAATGAGATAAAATTAGTGAACGCATCCCGTAGCAATTAAAAAAATATTTTTTCATGCACCTTGCGTGGAAAATTATTTGAAAAATAAGTACGTAAATGTTTATACAAAACTTTTTATTTTATCCTTTCCAAAAAACTGCTTTTTTATCATGATCTGAATTAGACTAAAATTTGACCGACTGTCCACATTAAGTATCGTCCCGATTTTTTTTTTCCAAAAGGTGGCAACCCTGGTTGCGGGGTTCCTCAGGGATCTGTATTAGGCCCATTATTATGGAACCTCGCATACGATGCGGTCCTTCGCACTGTTCTGCCCTCTGGCCTAAGTATTGTCTGCTACGCGGACGATACTCTAATACTGGCTAGAGGGTCACGTTTTGAGGAGGTGCTTCTGCTCGCCGAGCAGGGAGTGGCTTGCGTTGTAGAAAAGATTCGTGAGCTGGGCCTAAGGGTGGCGCCTCATAAAACTGAGGCGATATGGTTCCACGGCCTACGTAAGCGCCAGGAACCACCCAGCTCATGCCTCCGGGTGGGTGACACTGAAGTCCAGGTGGGCCAGTACATGAAGTACCTTGGCCTCGTCCTGGACAGTCGGTGGAGCTTCGAAGAGCATTTCGGGCGATTAGTCCCCCGAGTTCGAGGGGTAGCAGGGGCATTACATCGTCTGCTGCCCAATCTCGGGGGACCAAGGGAGGAGGTTCGGTGCCTCTACATGGGCGTCGTGCGGTCCATGGTCCTCTATGGGGCACCCGTCTGGTCTGAGGACCTGGCGGGTTCCTCCCGCTGCAAGGCTCAACTTAGGAGTCTGCAGCGGCTGATGGCCATACGGATCGTACGGGGCTACCGCACCATCTCGCATGAGGCAGCGACGGTCTTGGCGCGATCTCCACCCTTCGACATCCTGGCCGACATGTATACGATGGTCTACGACCAAATTCGTTCTGTCGGTCGGAATGGCGAGGGGACACCGCCGGATCATGAGCCCGAAATGCTACGGCGGAACGGACATGCTCAAGTTCTGCGGGATTGGCAGGCACGGCTTGAAATCCAGGGCTGTGCTAGCCAGCGCGCTGTCGGAGCCGTTCTGCCTAACTTCGAAGCGTGGGTAGAGAGGACCGGCTGTGTCACCTACCGATTAACTCAGATACTCACCGGGCACGGTTGCTTCGGTGAGTATCTGAATCGAATAGGACGGGAGGCTACAGCACAATGCCATCATTGCGGGTCTGACCGGGACTCCGCCCAGCACACGCTGGAGGACTGCCCTGCTTGGGAATCCGAGCGTCGAGTCCTGGTCGGACAGATCGGACGAAACCTGTCACCGCCAGCATTGATCGCGGCAATGCTGGCGAGTGGCGAGGGATGGGAAGCCGCGGTCTCCTTCTGTGAGAATGTTATGCTCCAGAAGGAGTCCGCAGAGCGAGATCGGGAAAGGGCCGATCCCGCTCGTAGGAGGCGGCGAAGGGGACGCGGCAGAGGTCGCTAGTTCCCCAATCGTCGTCTAATGGTCGCTGCGGTCACACCCTGGGGAGGTGTGACCGCTGCAAACGACCCGAGACAGGTGACACCCCCGGTGCGGCCGGGGGGTGTCGTTTAAGGTGGGTCGATGTTCCGCCTCGTACTGCACAGAGCGGTGAGAGGCGCAACAGCGCCCTGCCCTGGAGGTGAGTCCAGTCATCCCGGGATGTACCCCATTTGTGGGGTATGGCAGGGGGGACACCAGATGCCGCTGTTGCGATCCTGGTGTTCCTCTGAGCTGCCGAGGTAGGCCGCCGCGGGGTTTAGTGGGTAGACCGGTTGCCCGGGAGTCCCACACACACCCTTCCTTGTCCCCCCCCCAAGAAGGGTATGGTGCGAAAAGCATTCCCCGCGTAAAAAAAAAAAAAAAAAAAAAAAAAAAAAGGTTACGTCCATCAAATGTCAGTGCAAGTGCAACAGTAAACTCATAAATAGTACAAGAAGCAGTCCCGGGTTTGACGCCTGCAAACAAATCACTGCACACATTAGTTGTATAATATAATGAACAAAAATAGTGTAATGAGTGATGGCGCGGTCCATTGACGCGTTTAAAGCATGTAAGGTAAGCAGCAATGTATGGCGGGCGCGGAGGATGCCAGGCGCCGCGCGGGAAGCGTGCGCTGGAGTTCGGAGTGCAGCGACACTCGACAGTGAGGACTGACTGAGGAGGACAGTCGGGCGCGCGCACTCACCCCGCCGAGGAGCCTCGCCTGAACCACGCCGTGATATACACGCGCCGGACACGGTAAGTGCATCACGTTATTACCTATTAATTTTATATATTTTACTAAAATATAAGTATATTTTTTTACAAAATATAGATGTTTAGTTAACGCCGGGATATTTATAAAACTGTTCAAATAAAATTTTCAGTACTTTTAGATGTACTGTCCTGTTTAGTTGTATTATGGAAGAAAAAGAAACGTTTTGCCAATCTTTTATTGTATGATTATACATTGCTACATGTATATGTAAGCAAATTTTAACAATAATATGTATTTATTGACGAATGGAAGTGCACGGAGGTGCTTAAAACGGTGACCTCAGTTAAGCAACAGGGAATGATGTCTGTAGTTAACACTTAAAATTCCCTTGGACCGGTTTATGAAGTTCGCCAATCTTTTATTTTTGTGTAAAACACGACCAACCTGACGATACGCGTTGTGTTACTGAGGTCGATTAGAATTTAACTGAAAACTTGCAAAACTTTAGGTGATGCCTTCCTTCAGCTGGATAACATAGATAACATAGCCTTCAACACCTTTATCTCGCTTATTTCTAAATTTTCTATCATTTTTTTTTGCGTTTATAAGATTCTCTTAACTTGTAGAGAACGACCTATGGTTTATTTCATGATACATTTCTCTGATCTGTGTTCATGATAGTTGAATGAACGGTGTCCGTAATTATTGCATAAAGTAAGAACAAACATTGATATTTATACTTTGAAAGAGTTACAACGAGAAGTAATAGTGCCCGTCTTTTATTTATTTCTCATTCACATGGAATATTAGTTTAGTAGAATCTACATAATAATATGTAATTAATTAAGACTTGAATTTATATGCAATTTAATCTGGAGAGTAAAAATTGATTTAGCCTTCGCGAGATAAACATATTCGACTAGAAATTATTTTTTTTCCAAGAAGCATTCATGCTAAGTATTCGCTGTGTGTATTTAAATTGTAGGGCTCCAAGTTACACTAACTGAAATACGATCTTCCATTTTGCAAGTACAGCTTGGAATCATTTTACATTTTTTGCTTACTCGGTACTAGTAAAACGCGTCAATACTTTACGATTCAGGTTAGGAGATATTATGAGTTGTATTGCAAAACATGCCAGTCAATTAATCATCGAAAAATAAAACAACAAAGTGCAATAATATTCAATGTAGGTACACGAGACGTGCGGTACAATGTTGACAAACAAGACTGTTTTAATTTAAAGTATTTTGCACCCCAGCAGTGGCAAAATATCGTGCGAACACTATGTACCTATGCTTGTATGTTTTTGAAACAGTTTTCAGTTGTATATTATGAGTTTCTTAACACAAATTATTCCATTCTTCGGTGTTTCAAACTTATGTGATTTGAATAATAACTATTCAACAGCCTGAACCACTTTTGAAATTTGTGTTTGAAGCAGTGTCCGGTGAGTGCCAGACCCGCACTCGTGTTTTATTGGTTGAAGTCAATAAAATAGCGTATAGTAAGTAAGTATACGACCAACAATGAATCGCATGTTGGTGACAAAATAAAAAAAAGCGGCCAAATGCTAAATGTAATGTAATGCCATACATTAATGCTATGGCGGACTCGCCCATGAAGGGTTCCGTAGCAGCGAGTAGGTAACATCATTTAAAAGTTCTTGTAGTTCGTTGTAACTTTGATCGATGTTTTAATAATAGTGTATTGATTGAATGAAAGGTAAATTGCGGTTTACGATTTATGACGTATTAAAAAAAAACTACTCACTAAATCTCGTTCAAACCAATTTTCGGTTAAAGTTTGCATTTTAATGTAGATCATATATTTTTTTTAGTTTTATCAATCTCTTAGTTTAGAAGTTACAGGGGTCGGGACACTCATTTTACCACTTTGGAAGTGCCTCTCGCGCATACTATTCGGTTTAGAAAAAAATGATTTTAGGAACCTTAATATCATTTTTGAAGACTTATCCATAGATAACCCACACGTATGGGTTTTATGAAAAAAATTTTTTTTAGTTTCAGTTCCAAGTATGGAAATGAAACTATGTAAAAACCAATGTAAATTGGAACTATCAAATTTCTATTTTTGTGTGAAAATCTTAATAAAATAAATAAAAAAAAATAAAAAAAAAAAAAAAATTGTGTGAAAAAAAGAAAAAAAAATGAAAATAATTATAAAAATGTGTCTATAGTAATATACTTTTTATATAGTATTATGTTACAATATCCTATAAACATATTATAGAGTTCTATATTTATTAAATACATTATGTAATCAATCATAAACAAAAATAAATCCATGACTTATAAAACCAACAATGTCACTATAATTACTCCACACAAATACAATAGTTTATAGAGATACCGTAACTACCGCGTTGTATATTTCAAAATATTGACATTCTCATAATACTTGTCACCACACTACCACTACCACTTCAACTATAAAAACATTGTACATTTAGTTACTCTGTCTGTTACTCTTTCACGGATAAACCGCTTTAATCAACTTTGGCATGGAGATACTTCGATTCTTGAGGAAGGATTTATGCAGATTAAGGTTACTCTTTACCGCGATAAAAGTTGCGGGAAAAGACTAGTTTAAAAATAGAATATAGTTTGTTATAGCACTCTAGACTAGGATCATACATTGGAAAATGCTTTTTAAATATTTCAAATCAACAGGTGAACTTATGTCACACATATCTTGTTAAACTTTGTCACTTCTTAGCTTCGATCAACAATAGTAACTGTTGATCGAAGCTTCTTAGTAACAGTTTTAAAAATAAATTAGTAAATGATCTGAATTTTGTTGGGAACAGCCTTTGTTTTGACATTCCACTGCTGGACACAGCATATAGGCCTAAAAAATAGTTTTGGCCCTTATACCACGTAGTTTGTCCATTAGTTGCCTCTTAGGATAATCATGAGATGAATATGAATGGTGACACTGCGCATTCTTGATCTGCTACCAGACGGACAATCTATACTATTAATGAAAGATTGTTTATTTGGTTGAAGCACTAATCTCAGAAAGTACTTACTGATCCGAGTTAATAAAAACATTCAATTTCAGATAATACAGTTTTGATTCTAATATTAAGAAAGTCTATCATGCTACTACCAAAAGGAGCGGTATATCAATAAAAAAAGCAAAAAACGGGGAAAATTTATTTTTTTTGAGAGCTTCCTTTGCGTGCATTGTATTAGGTAAAAGGTTAAAGTTTCACAAAAACTTTAAAAAATACATAGATATTATATAATAACAAAACGTAATAAATAAATAAATATTTCGAACATCTTACACACAACGCCATCTAGTCCCAAACTAATTAGAGCTTGTATTAAGGGTACTAAACAACCGATATACGAAAACACCGAGTTTGGGTACGAAAACACCCAAACTCTGAACCAAATATTTGCGGATCACATAAACAAATAGTCCGGCCCGGAAATCAAATCAAATCAAACCATTTTATTTCAAATAAACCGTACAACGGCACTTTTGAAACGTCAAGTAGTCAGTAGTTAGTCGTGAAGCTAATTGTCTGTTCCAATTTGTAGATCCTATGGAGAAGAACAGACAAGAAACTCCATGGACACTCTTTTCCAACATTGTTTTTACAATTTTTGGTTTAGGCATTTTATTAAATGTGAGGACAATGTAACGATGCTGATATTTACACAGGTAGTGTCCAAAAATAATTAAACAATAAATAGAAGTTGTGAGATGACCAGCCCCGACTGGCGGCGCCCGTATCACGAGTATGACCTATGCACCAGCCATCGTTCAGTTCAACCATATCGTAGGGAGCCGAAAGACCCGCTACACACGCCACCGCCAGTAGGTCTTTTGAGCGAGCGTGACATACTCACAACCGCCACTCAACAAACAAACAAACAAAATCGATCCCGAGACTTCAAGCATAGCAGTCGCGTACGCTCCCACTCTCCCACTGCGCCATCGGGAAGTATAATAAGAATCATGCACATTTGTGAAAGAACAATTTAAATACAATATTTTTAAATCATTTTTATTATAAAATCTTAATAATATACATAATATGGATTCTAGGTACGTAGTTATATAGTAAGTATTACATATTATAAGTTATTGAAAAAATTAACTTCATCATCTAAATGAGATCAGAATTGAATTGCCATGTAGCGATTACTGCGTGTGACACAAAAAACGATGTTTTTATAATACATTTATCTGCCCTCGGGGGTCAGGCCTTTATCGGCGGACACGATAACTGGGCTTCCGTCGGAGCCTCGCGAATAACCGCTGCCAGCGTGACCCACGCGCTCAAACCACCGCTTGACCTAATTATTTTAAATTTTGCACCAACACTATAACACAACAAAACGTATTCGTCGTTTGATTTAAAATACTACTTACTTACTTACTTATTGTCTTAATGTATTGCCTTTAATGTCTCAAATATAATTTAATGACTAAAGACTGTAATGTTCTGCTCATGACTTCATACTTATTTAATCTATGAATTCTTTGTTTGGTTAGTTTTTAAATTAATTAATTGTGTATCTTAGAATGTTAATAAAGAGCAACTATACTTAAAAACATAATTTCAGTCTTTATATGAGTAGGGGAAAGTGGTCACCCTTCGTACGCGAGGCACATTCGTACAGTAAACATAACAAAAAAACGAAAAGTCATACGAACACGAGTTTTCTTGTGTGCGTAGACATACCAACCGCCAAGTTGTATGGCAAATGTCACGCCAGTCGCGCCATTCAGTGAGCGCCAGTCTGGCGAAACTCCTATACAAAAGAAATGATGTATGAAACGGGAGTCCTTTTTAATGGCGGCTATAATCCGTTAAAATTACGAAGAACACGGAGAACTCTGGGAGCATATCGGGCTACGATTCTTCTACACATAGCTGGATTATATGGACCGCCATTTTGACTGTCAGTAATGTCACTAGCAAGTAAAAGTACTCTGTGTAGTCTGTGCTAAGCGTTTGATGGTTAGTTTGTTATGATTTTCTAAATCTATATTTTCGCGTATAAATGGCAATAAAGTGTATATATAATCATTTATTTGGACGAAATTTGTTGTCCGTATGTCGTCAATTGTTTCTAATAAACAAAATGAATAAAATAACGTGTGAAATTTGTGGTTTAAAAACATGCCAGGTTGATGTAAATAAACGTCTTTTTATGGCCTAGATTTCCATTAGATGAAGAACGGTAAGCATAATTAGATAAATTATTTCTTTATAGAAGTCAATTCTAGTACAATTCCTAAAGGTTTAGTGCATTTTAACCAAATCAAATAACTTATACAAAACATTACATAGTGAGAACCCATCAATCGGATTTATCGATATCGATGTTTAGTTATAGAAATTACTGGACAAAGTTATGTTTAGCAGTGGAAATATACAGTCTATGCTGATGATGCTAATGATTTAAGGAAGTAAAAAACAATGGTTTTTCAATCAGTTGGTTTTGTCATCATAAATTTAGTGAGTGTTATACACATTTTATTTGAGTATATAAGTACTTAATAACTTACGTTTTACACCGATTTTCTTCATGTTTCAGCACCATTAGTGTCACCAAGTAAACATCAAGACAGACAAGCTGTCCCAGTGACACCTCGGAAGCGAAAGTTACTGAGATGGATAACATAACATCACCTGTCTTGAAAAGTTTGATAGAATCATCTATAGCTAACCAGAGTCGCAAACCTAAAGGCAAATTGTTGGACTAAATTAAATAAAACTGTAGCCTTAGCTATTTACAAAAAGTCGCTTATAGCGTACAGATATTTGTCCCAACTTTTACCTATTAAAAATATTATTGACGTGTATTTTTAAAACCTATCTCTAAAATTAAAATTATCAATAGTATTGGTAATTGATTAATTCCTTGTAAATTAATATGTTTTAAAACAAGTTTAAATATTCTTTTATTTCCCGAAAGCCCAAAATTTTGCAGTCGATATCGATAAGTTTTCGCTAGTCACCAACACACCACTAATGACATTATGGACATTGTGTTGGCAGCATTGTATCACGACTTAGTTCCGTAAGGGTGGTATTGGACGAGGACTCCCGTTTCATACATCCAGCGATGCCAGGTGCACTGTAATTACAGTAGATTTACTATAATTTGACTGCTTTTGCTGTACACTGTATTCCAGCTATACAGTATACAGTGAACAGCGAAAAACGTAGTTACTTTTAGTATTAACTTTTAAGCTTAGAAATTCTGTTAATTGTATAAATTATAACCCAAATGAAAAAATGATCAAGGATTTTACGGACAAAATATATGGAAATGAACCCTTATGTGACAGTGATACAGATATTAATTGACAATTTGTGTATAATTTATAATAGTGATTATTAAATAAATTTAAAATTCCAACTAGCTGATGCCCGCGGCTCCGCTCGCGTTTTAGAGGTATCAAAAATAGATGTTGGCCGATTCTCAGACCTACTGAATATGCATATAAAGTTTCATAAAGATGACGATAAAGATGATGACGAAAACTGTGACACGAGAATTTTATATATTAGATAAAAGTAGGTTTTTTTTACTGTAAAAACACTGTAATGAGTTTTATGATTTACTGTATTTTCCTACCGATCTACTGTAATTTTACATGCGAAACACTGTATTTTTTTCAATCCAACCTGGCAACACTGCATACATCGTTTATTTCTATGGTACTCCCGCCTCTTATACGTAGTGTTACATACTCTTTGGTGAGCGCAGTCAAGTCTTAACGTGTTTTTGCGCGTCTGAAGTATTTTTTTTGGGTATGTTTAGAATCGTATTGTAACTAGAATATTTAAGCTTTCGACAAAATAGTGATGATGTATTCATGTTAACATCATTTATTCTGGGTTTTAATCACGAATATTTCTCCAGCTAAATTCTAATTATTATAAAGTTGTTTTTTTTTGTTGTGCACGACTTGGGGTAGGTTCGGACAGTACTATGTGTGGCACATTCGTACGCGTACGAATGCTCCCCCTTAGAATATATTTAAGTAAAATACAGCGAGAATGTGGAATTCGTATTTTCTTTAGTTAAATATAGTGTCAACCTATCGCCGTCCACTGCTGAAGGAAGGTCTCCCCCAAGGAACGCCAACCATCCCAGTCTTGGGCAGTCCGCATCCATCCGCCGCCCGCCACTCTTCTCAAATCGTCGGTCTATCGTGCCGCAGGGCGTCCTACACTACGATTGCCTAATCGCGGTCTCCACTCTAGCCCCTTTCGGCTCCAGCATCTATCAGTCCGTCTGGATACATGTCCGGCCCACTTCCACTTCAGCGTGCTGATTTTCCATGCGATATCGGTAACTTTAGTTCTCCGTCGAATAATCACGTTACGTATTTTAACAGACAGAGAGATAGCCAGCTTCGCACGCTCCATCGCACGCTGAGCTACTTTTAATTTATGGACCAGTCCGATAGTGAGTGTCCGCGTCTTGGCTCCGTATGTCATTACGGGTAGGACGCACTGGTTGTAGACTTTGGTCAGTGATTGAGGTATTGGTGACTCAAAAATATGATGTAGCTTCCCGTATGCCGCCCAGCCCAGACGTATCCTTCTGTCGGCTTCCAGATCGAAGTTGTGATTGGATGATTTGGCCAAGGCAGATGTATTTTTGCACAACTTTGATAGCAGCGCCATTTACGGATACGGTTAGTTAAATATATTACTTTCTAAATACAGTTTTACAATACTAAAATAAGAGAAAATATTAAATATACATATATCGCTTTGCTTTTATTTATTAGGAATATTATATCTAATACATTAAAATATTTGGTTGTAGAGTCATGGTGCGAAACTACGTAAAAAAGAGAACGCGAACCCAGATGAAGCGTCCATAAATTCAGCAGTTGGGGAAGTAGTGAAAGACCTTTGTCCTATAGACAAGCCGCATTGAAATACAACATCAAAACATTAACCTTAGAATGCCGAGTGAAAAAATTTAGAAATGAAATTAACAAAACTGGACCCTCGCGTACTTTTCAATCCAAATTTACTAGTCTGGAAGATATTCATACATTGTATATCAGTGATGTAATTAAGATCCTCCCAGATCCTCAACCACGGCCACATGGTACAACGAGATTATCAAGACTTTTACTTTTGCAATAAATTTACGTAATTTTAATACATATTCCATAACCAAATGTTTAATTATGTGCGTACTTCAAGTTGTTATCCTTACAAAGATCTCTCTAAGACTGATTTCAAGTTTATTATCAGTGAAGTTCAATATTATTAAATTTGGTTTAAGATAAATATATATGTATTTTGTGAATTAATAAATGAATACGACTTTAATTGACTTTTTAATTATCCTGTATGAATCTATCCCATGGTGTATGAAAGTACCCCACCCACAGTACGAAAGTACCCCACACGTGGGGTGCGTTCGTACAAATTTCATATCCTAGAAAAACTGCTATAACTCTTTAAGCTTTTGAAATAAATTCTTTAGCCTTTTTTGTAACAAACTACGATATATTTACTAAGCTTAGATGTAAACACGATAATAAATATTCACATAATACAAAAAATAAAAATTAAAATGTAAAAAGTGTACGAAGGGTGACCACTTTCCCCTACCTATGATCAGTGTGTAGATTAAAAGCTGTGGAAAATGCCGCTGAGAAATGACTATTGTCTTCATGTTCTTGTTCGTAGGTACTGCTTAGAATATGTTACATTAATATGACCGGATAACAAAATTAGTTTTGTGTATGTTTATAGGCGGTGTTTTATTATTTTGTTCCACGTAGTCATAAACTAGTAGTGGAGAAGCGACGGCGGCGGCCCCAATGTCGAGCGTCCGACATGGCGGCAACGCTCCGACCGCGCGGGCTATCAACGACAGATAGCGAGGTTCAAAAATAATGATGACATCTACAATAATCTATTAATTATTTAAAAACTTTATAAACTAGGTCTCTACAGATTAATTGTTATTATTTTTAATATCCGATATGATCAAAGTTAAAACAAAGTAGGTATTTACTGTGAGTAATATTGGTCTTAACTCTAGTGTAATGTTTATCGCTAGGCATTTACAGATGCTTTTATGAGCATTGCTGTCATTCATGAATACAGTTAGTATACAAGTACGTTTATTGAATAAACACATTGAGAGTGACTAAATGGTTGTAGGATTGTACGATTGTACGTACACGTGCACGTTTGTGAAGCTCATCATCATCTCGTCCTTGCCAGCCGTCCGCTTCCTGTGAATTGTAATCGCTAATCCCATGCTGATAGAATTATACATATTATAATATAGCTATATGTATAGAAAAGCATAATATCCCACTGAAAGATAACGACTGGAACGTGGACAAGTAGACGTTCTTGCCATGGCCTCAATGCGATCAGGGCCTCACGTTGTTGGTTGGTAATAATCAAAAATTTTGAAAACTGTTGATGATATATGATACAAGTGTCTTCGCAGATACAGTTCTTCTCTTATCTTTATTATCTTTAGGAGTTAGTTGTCGATTACAGCAAAATAATTACAATATCGCAAGAACAGAAAACATTTTTCATTGAGTCCTGGACTGACCTGTGGAGCTAAATTTGTGGAGATACAATACAACGTCATTTCTAAAATAATCAGTGCATGATGTGGTTGGCTTGAGAGCAGTGAGTATATTGACTCTACGTTATTTGTGTGTTGCACTGAATTCATGTCAAGGAAGCCTTTCATTGCGCTCGCTCCTTGTACCACTAAAATTTAGAGCGTATACCTATAGAACTTTACGAAACGATTTCCAGTTTAACCGTTAATAAAGCTCGGTTAATTTAGGATGTTAACAGGATGGTGCATACGCCTTTAAAATATAAACATCTGACTTTTCACTGTGACTTTTAAAACCACTTTTTGTCGACTAAATTATAATTAGGTGATGCCCTGGCTCTGTTGGCGTCACGAACTATAAATATTTCCTAATAATAATAAATATTTTAGATTTGCGGTCATCTTACACACAACGCCATCTAGTCCCAAAGTAAGCAGAGCTTGTATTATGGGTACTAGACAACTGATATAAAAACATAAACATTCTTTTTTTTGTAAATACGTACATATTATACATAGAAAACACCCAGACTCCGAAACAAATATTTGCTTATCACTCAAACACCCGGGAATCGAACCTGAGACCTCTTGATCAGATAAGCATGTTATAACTGTATACATACATGTTGTGGAAAAATGACACCCTCACACAGATCAAATGTTCATGATCATCACACAAACGTGTGGAAATTCCTTCGGACCGTCAGTGGCGTAACAATAGGGTGGCAGGGCTGGCAAAATGCCACGGGCCCCTGACCCAAGAGGGCCCCGGCCCAAGAGGCTGCGAACTAAAAAATATTTTATACACCGTACCTGAGTATTTTATTTTATTTGAAAGGTATATTTTAATAAGTTCTGCTTAAAATCCAAAGTGAGACAACTAAAGACCATAATACAATTTCAAGTTAATCGTTAAGCATTTCAACCAACCTAAACCAAAATACAAGACGGCTGGCAGGAACTGGATGCGAGTCGCCGGGGATCGAACTGAGTGGCGTGCAATTGGAAAGGCCTATGTCCAGCAGTGGACTGCGATAGGCTGATGATGATGATGAAACCAAAATATGTTGATTCATTTTTAGAGATGTACACGTTACCCGTGGCGAGTAATTTTACGTACTTATGACCGTATGAGCGTACTATTAGCTAACTGATCAAGTCAAAAGGTTCCTGATTGAAAACGGACCTTGTAAACCTAAGGGCCCTTTCTTAAAATATAGTAAAAATAGGTGTTTTCTAAAAAAACATTACTATTTTGTTTCCAAGTGTGGCGTGAAACTTGAACGTACATGGCTATCCTATTTTTTAATACTTCAGAAGGCGTATTGTGAATTCGTGTTGGTTATTCGCAAATCGGGCATATAAGAAAATACAAAATGTTTGGATTATGGGCTATGACGACTGGAAACATATTGTAGATGCCATTCAAAGACACGAGACATCAAAAATTCAACTGGATTCCGGTTTTCCGTATCAACAGTGGCGGCTACATGGAACACACTCGATGAAGAGCAAGGGTCTATGATAAAAAAAAAAAAATTTGGCGCCAAGTACTTTCTAGGCTCTTTGATGTTACTCTGGCACTTTCAACGTGTTCTTTAGCCTTTCGTGGCCACAGAGAAAACGCAGATAGCAGTAATCCAAGCTCAGAAGGAAACTTTTTGAGTATTGTTGAGTTATTAGGTAAATACGACTCGATTTTACAAGAATTGTTAAGTAAACCAAAGGGCGAGATAAAATATTTAAGTCCAAAAATACAAAATGAGTTAATTTCTGTCCGGGTTCTAAAAGTAGAAAATTCACTGATAAATGTAGTAATGCCGCACTATTCTACTCTATCATATTCGATACAACTCAAGATATTTCAAAAATTGATCGGGAACTTTGGCGTTATTGTATGATCGAAAAAGATAGTAATGGGATCCCAAAGACACTTGTCATTAAAGAAACATTTTTAGGATTTCATGAAGTTAAGGATCAAACTGCCTTAGCAATGTCCAAGCAAATTATTAAATACATAAATGACAAATATATTCCACTAAATAAGTGTCGAGGACAAGGATATGATGGTGCTGACACAATGGTAACCTATGGTGGAGTTCAAAAATTCATAAAAATTGTCGAGCCGAATGCCGTATATATATGTTCACTGTGCTGCTCATAATTTAAATCTAGCACTCAAGGATGCAGTGAAAGAGGTTATTGATATGCAAATTTTTTTTGAAACAGTTCAACAAATTTATAATATTTTTGGGCATAGTATCAAAAGATATTCTATATATTTTATCAAGTTATGTATCTAATGAAGAAATTGAGTCTTCAACTTCAATAACATTAAAAACATTAAACCCTACTAGATGGGCAGGACGTTATGATGCCGATTTTGCTGTAAAAGTTCGGTTCGTTAAGTCCAAAAAGCGCTAACTCTTCTATGGATAAATGTGAAGTCTCCAATACGCATTGGGCTAGCGTGGGGACTACAGACCATTGCCTCTCGCCTAAGAGAGGAGGCCTATGGTCATTAGTGGGACAAATACAACGCGTAATTGAGTACGTTAAAAATCTCGAAGTTTATTAAAATGAAACTGAGTACAACGTGACGATTTTTACTGATAGGGCCCTATCAAAAGAATTTGCCACGGGCCCCAGATGGTATTGTTACGCCACTGCGGACCGTCACCCCGCCGGGGTTTTTGATGCGGCGGGGCGGTGAGTCGGACTCGAACCGACTAAAGACCTCACGGTGTGCCCTCTTTGCGCTTCTCTTTTAGGAGAAGGAGGAGTCCAGGGTGAGATCTCGTTTTGGACTTCTTTGTCCAGCGACCCTTTTTTTTTTTTTTTTTTTTTTTTAGTGTGTGAAAAATCATCATGGACCGTCACCCCACCGGGGGTTACGGCGGGGTGGTGTGTCGGACTTGAACCGACTAAAAAACACACAGTGTGCCCTCTCCGCGCTTCTCCGTTTAGGAGTAGGAGAAGTCCAGGGTGGGATCTCCTTCTGAACTTCTCCAGCGCCTGCCCGCTCCTGATGCGGGCACCGTCTCGATTTGACGACCCTCTCTTAGACGGCGTCCGGCACACACCGACGCCGCCCCCTCGCGGCTGGCCACATAGTGCGGGTGGAGGGAAAATCCGTCCCGTCCACCCACGGCCACACTCAAGGCGGCATGAGGCGCAGATGTTCGCGCCTCCGCCGCCCGAGTCGCCGGCGGCGAATCTGGTCCGATTGGATGTCGTCCTCCCGGGCCTTCTCCGCCGCCTCCTTCTGCGTGATTACGTCCTCAATTGTCCAGCGACCCTTCACCAAGGTCTCAGCAGTCAGAAACACGAATAACAGTACCACTGTCTTGTCGACACATTTTATGACAATGTGATAATGTTTAGCTTGTAATGTATTACATACATATCTACTATTTCTTCTTACAACCTAATTACATCTATAGCTAAGCGATAGTGCTTGTACTGAATATTAAGTACATCAGAATATAATAGCCACCTACATTATAAGAACCTTATTGTTCCTTCTTCAGTCATGACGATCATTTAAAATTAGGTAAATGGGTCATGACGAATCTAATTTTCTAGCCTTTCCAACGCAACAACCTACATCGGCACACGTTGCCATGTGATGTGGATAGCACGGTTAACTCCGGTTCAATTGGCCAATTGTAGTGCAACGAGAACGTCAGGAGGTCAGGACCATCACACCGTCTGACGTCAGCGATCGTTGCAACGATTCAATCAGCGCATCTGTTCACCGACACAATTCAAATAATGAATGTACTTCTCCTAATTTAATCGACTATGTAACAAGCTAGTTTCGTTGGGGGCTTCGATTATTTCTTATTTCGTGATCTTTACTTTAAAAATCACTAACTTTTATGCAACTGTTCATACTTTACCTTACCCTTAAAGGGGTTGTCCATTAATCACGTGAGGCTCGAAGGGGGTGGAAGGGGTTCACAAAAGAATCACGAAATATCACAAAGGGGAGGGGGGTGTATTAATTTAAGACGTGTTTTATTATTTTCTGCAAATTTTCGCATTTCTTACATTATCTTTATGTCAGTCAACCTGCAACCTTTCTACTCTACCTCTGAACGTTATTATTGTAGTCTTTAATTTTCTATAATTATAAAAAAAAGATTCTTTGTAAGTACTTAAAATATACACGTGATATAGGAGGGAGGGGAGGGGAGGGGTAGTCTTAAACCTCACCATGTATCACCAAGGGAGAGTCTGATGCGTGGGAAGTGAGCTCATCAGAGCTTATTCAGATGGGGTCCACGTTAGCCATTCCGTGATATATCCAGATGTGATGATGACCTCACTATTACACACCGTGCACCAAACATTGTTGTATTAAATTACATTATTCACTAGCCTTTGTTTTCGACTTCGTTTGTGGTATTGACGATGTTGTCTACATTTTTTCAGGCAAAATAAGTAACCTATTAGTAGTATGTACAAGTAGTTTTGCCCGCGGCTCCGCCCGCGTGTAGGTTATCGCGGTAAATAGAAGCTTATGTGTTAGTCAGATGTCTAAGCTATATTACTGCAAAGTGTGATGAAAATCCGTTCAGTAGTTTTTGCGTGAAAGAGTACCTATCAAACACACACACACACATTCTTACAAACTTTCGCATTTATAATATTAGTAGGATAGGAAGCAGGATTATTCAATACTTTAATCTATGTCCGTGATACATTTCGGCCAGACTCTAACAACCGTTCTGACTTTTCTTGAGTTTGTTCTTTCGCATTCATATTGGTATAATTGGTAGGATGCTTAGATATTTAATTCGTGTAGGTATCAACAAGTATCGTATTCAAACAACTACGTTTATTAGTCGCTATTGTTGATACGCAGTTTAAAATACTCAGAGATCTTTGGGTTATCAAATTATATTAAACTTAATTTATGACCTGGAGTATTTGGACCAAACAACAACAATCCAATAGACATTTTGATAACCAATCCAAGCAACGCGGTACAGTAGGCTGGCGTTTATAATACCACTAACTTTCTAACTTTCGCCCGCGTGTATCTCAATGATTTCAGTAAAAAGTAGCCTATGTGTTATTCTGATATATAAGCTATATTACTGTAAAGTTGCATCCAAATCCGTTCAGTAGTTTTTGCGTGAAAGAGCAATAAACATACATACTCATAAACATTCATGTTTAATTAGTAAGGATTAGATGGCTGGCATAGTTTTTTCTTTTACTGTTAGTCTTTTCGGTCTAGTAGTCAACGGTCCTGAGGGAACAATCAGCCAGAGGTTGGATCTATGCCCTCATGCCCTCCCAAAAGAAAATAAAATTTTAGTGGCACCAGCTTCTGCCTGTATGTATGTCGGTTATCGCGACAAAGTTCAAACAATAGCCGTTCTCGATAATCAAAGTATTAATAATCTAATTATTTTTGATATGATGAGCCCATTAGAAATGGCCTAGATATTGAGTACACATTGTCACATTTGGTCTAATTCAAATAAAAAAACCTGTTGCACGTCATCGTTCGGTTACTTTTAATGTTACGATATAGGTATTGATCATAGGCATTTGGCAAGTCTTCCTGACGATTAGAGGGTTTGTGTCGCATTCTCCCGCGTCCCGAGGCTCGGGGGAGCGTTGGCCTCGCCCCCAGATACCGCTTGCACAGGCGTGCCATTGACTCCGTGAACCTCGCTTTACAACTTCAATACACTCATGCTACAGGCGCATATTTACTTCATTGTAATAATTCTATGTCTATAACGAGAATCAACTCCGACTCAGAAATTCCTTTTAGTGATTGGAAAAGACCTAATTTTCTAAGAACGCTCTCGATCAATGCAATTCAATGTTTAATATTTTAAAACTAGGTTGTCCAATAGGTAAATTTAGCGATGTATCAAAACTATTGCTATATAAAACTGTCCAGATAACAAAGTCTCTACATACGAGTACTACTAGCTTTTCTTTTGTTAACCATGAAAAAGGTTACTATTACTATAGTGAGTCAAACTTAGACGTATGCTGTAGGCGCTGTTGCCGACATTTTTTTAGAATTTTTAAAAGGGGAACACTACAAAATTGTCTTACATTTAAACATAACTAGCTTTCGCCCGTGGTTCCGCCCGCGTGTATCTCGATTATTGCAGTGAAAAGTAGCCTATGTGTTATTCGAGAAAAACGAGCTTTTAATAAAAAAAATGATGTTCTGTTTAAAACGGCTGTGCTTAATACAAGATGGGGTGATCTAGGCATTAACTCGTTTCTGACAGTTTTCAGTAGAATTTTCCAAAGGTGTTATAAGAAAAGAGTTGTTCGAAACAAGCGCTATGAACACCATCCAATTAAATGGATTACAAAGGGTATTAAAGTTGCAAGTAGAATGAAAAGAGTTCTCTCTACGTACGCCCACAAGGAATCCAGTATAAATAATTACAGAGCAAAGTACATAAGAATATATAGAAGAGTTATTAGGCAGGCAAAACGGATAGCTGTAGAAAAACACTTGAATACAACAAACAACATTAGTAAGGAGACTTGGAACCTTGTTAAACAATATACAAATAAGAAACGTACTCAAGATGAGAGGGATATAATTTTGAGCATTGAAAACAACACTGTAAGTTCCCCACAAGACGTTGAAAACCTTCTAGCTGAAAGCTTTGTCATAAAACCAAAGTTAGTACATAAAGATAAAGAGAAAGCACTAAAATATCTAGCAAACTCAACTGCCAGGTTAGGCGATGTTTTAACCTTTCATCTCACTGATCCTGAAGAAATTACAAAGATAGTGCGACAGTTGAAAAACACAAAAGCTTGTGGCTATGACGATATACCGATAACAATAATTAAAGAGAATATCGGTGTACTGGCTTTTCCACTGTCACTGTTCTTCAACAAATGTATCGTTGAATCAGTTTTTCCAGATCAGCTAAAAATAGCAAAAGTGGTTCCAATACACAAAAAGGGCTCTAAATGTAATTTGAAAAATTATAGACCAATTTCTCTGATGCCTATCTTATCAAAAATTTTTGAAAGAATCATTAAACACCGCCTTGTGACCCATTTGAATCTGAATAGAGTACTAAACCGCAGACAATTTGGATATCAGAGAGGAGTAGGGACAAAGGATGCTGTAAATACATTGGTGCAAAGCAAAGTCAGACAGCTTACGGATGTGGAAACAGCAAGGCTAGTATATTTCGGTTATTTCCACAGCGTCATGTCGTATGGCATTCTGCTATGGGGCAAGGCAGCTGATATTCAAACAATTTTCATTCTCCAAAAACGTGCAGTGCGTGCGATTTTTAAACTAGGTGCACGAGTTTCCCTTAGAGAAAAGTTTAAAGAGATAGGCATTATGACAGTTGCATCACAATATATATTTGCAAACATTATGTTTATAAAACAAAATATGCATTTATATCACAGGAATAGTGACGTTCACTCGGTGAACACGAGACATAAGCATAAATTAGTAGGTCAATATCATAGGCTACATAAAACGCATAATTCATTTATGGGTCTTTCCGTGCGATTTTTTAATAGGTTACCAGCTAGTGTTATGAGTCTATCAGTGGAAAAGTTTAAAAATGTAGTCAAAACTTATCTTATACGTAAAGGTTATTATACAGTTGACGAATTTTTAAATGATAAAGAAAAATGGATTTGACTACTTGCTCCTTATCATTTTATTCTACTCATGTGAATGTTGTTATCACATTGTTTAAGAACATGATTTTACTTTTGTAAGTAAAGATTCTACGTGACTAATAAAGGCCATTCTTCTCTTTCTTTTGATCTTATAATTAATATTTTATATTTAATCTTTCGTTACCAGTAATTTGGCCAATATTTGAGCACATATAGTTTTTACCTTTGTTGTAAGTAGATGCTCCTACTATGTTGTACCCACTGAGACTGTTGTTTTTTTTTTTTTAAATTAGCATAAGTTCTAATTTTTAATCACTATAATTTGCATCAGTCCTCTAAAATGGTGTATAGTATATTAGTGGCAGCACCTTACCCCCATATCAGGTTTATAAACATTAAAACTATGTAAACATTGGCGATTTGAAAGGAGTGGCCGCGAGTTTTTATTGCCATGTTCTTTTCTCCGGCTCTACCTATTGTTTGCGAACATGGCATAAATGTACATGTAGAATCTTGACCTGTCACAAGAGATGTATTGCATCCTAAGTGAATAAAGAATTTTGAATTTGAATTTGAATTTGAATTTGAATTTGATGATGTGGTTCGTAAAATGAACGACAGTCAAAAAGTTGTGGGTCTGTTTATTGATTTAAGCTCCGCTTTTGACGTCATTGAACATGATCTACTTTTGTCTAAGTTGGAGCACTACGGTGTTGAGGGTGCAGCTCTAAGATTAATGACATCGTACTTGCAAAACCGGAAAATGTTTGTAGAATTGAAAAGAATCAGTGGGGAAGGTCGGGAAGTCATTTACAGATCTAGAATGCTGACCATTAGACGTGGAGTGCCTCAGGGGTCAATATTGGGACCTATATTGTTCATCATATTTACCAATGATTTACTAAATTACTTTGAGGAAAAACTACCAGACGTAAAGATTACTGCTTTCGCGGATGACACTAACGTAGTTGTAGGAGCAAATGATTTAAAGAATTTGACGTTATACGTAAATGAAATTTTATTGACTTTGGATGATTGGTTCTCGGCAAATAATTTGATAATCAATTCTAATAAAACAAATATAATATTGTTCAAATCGACAAACAGAATAAATGACAAAATTGAGGTAAAATTTAAGAATGACCTTATAGAATTGGTCGACACTACAACATTTTTGGGCATAAACATTGATTCTCAACTAAACTGGAAACCGGAATTAGAATATCTTGATTCGTGCATCTCATCCGCGTGTTATGCATTACGGAGTCTCAGGGATGAAGTTGGAACTAACCAGCTCAAAACGGTTTATTATGCATTGGTGGAGTCGAAACTGCGATACAGTATAATGTGTTGGGGTAACAGTTATAGGTATAACATACAAAGGGCCTTTGTCTTACAGAAACGTGCCATTCGAATTATTGTTCGTATATCGCAACCTGAATCTTGTAGGGATCACTTTAAGAGACTGGGAATTCTAACAGTACCCAGTCTGTATGTGTTTATGATTTTGGTGAATCTTAGTAAACACATACATGAATATGAGACGGAGAGCGAAAGGGCAATGAGAGAAAGTACGCGAAGGAAAACTATGAAAAATAAAATAGCACCTAGGTTAAATATAGCGAAGCATTGTGTAAGGTATCAATCGGTAGAAATATTTAATAGCCTGCCTGCTGACCTTAGGGACATTGTACATAACGCAACTATGTTTAAATCTAAATTAAAGGCGTTCTTGTTGAGCAAATGTCTTTATTGTGTAACAGAGCTGGATAGAGAGTAAAGACTTTAGCATAAATTTTAGATTGTATAATTGACATTTTTGTATTTCCCTTAAATTTTATTTCTATTTTAATATTATGCAATGATTGTTTACAATTGCTTAGCATTCTATTTTATGCTTGAAGATATGATTTTTGGTGTAGTAGACTGATCTGATTTGCTTTGTTTTTGTTTTTATTGATGTTTGTGTTTCTATATTTATAATTAGATTTAGGACAATTTCAAACACAATTTTATTGTAAATGAAATAATAAATAAAAAAAAAAAAAAAAAAATCTGATATATAAGCTATATTACTGTAAGGTTTCATCCAAATCCGTTCAGTGGTTTTTGCGTGAAAGAGCAATAAAAAAACATACATACATGCCTGCATACATACTCACAAACTTTCGCGTTTATAATATTATTATTATATTTACCATTACCTATGTATTTCGTTTTAAATGATCCGGTGTACAACGATATGCAAATAGCTCGGGTTTGTTGCAGCCCGCACCGTTCCCGAATATTTGCGCAGTTAACCTGGAAACGAAAACGAGCGACACGAAGCTTTTGACACGGTTTACATTTCAGCACCTCGGTCTAGCCAATCACGTGGCTTGCAAACACTTACATTGTTGCTAGACCATTGTTCTAAATATACCAAGTAGCTTTTGCCCGCGGCTACGCCCAAATAAAGAGTAGTCTACTCTATATGTTCTTCGACAATAATCAAAGTATCTCCATGTCAAATATCATTAAAATCGATGCAGCTCTTTAGTAGTGAAAGCGTAACAAAGAGACCACAGAGTTAGTTTCGAAGTTATAAAATTAGTATGGATAGATTTTTCTCCAACAACTTTTGATTAAATATGCAACAAACATTTAAAGAAAAAGCGAATATAAAGTCTTATATGTACAGATATTAGTTTATAACAGTCACAATAGATTGTAATACACATAAAAATATGGTTGAAAACTTGAATACAGCAATGTGACACATAATTATCAGTCGAGGAAGTTTAACCGTTTCCCAGAACGCAACAGCGGACAGCTCCCAGCTTCCTCACTTACTTACTTACGTAATACGTATTAATCATAATATTTAGGGTCTAAGTTTGAGGCTTGAATTAATTATTTTATCAGTATGGGGGGAAAATGGTGTTGAACCACAGAACAGAGATTAATTTAAGAGACTAGCTGACCCCGCGAACTTCGTACCGCCTAACAGTTGATTCAACGCCACTCAATTGTTTTGTATTCTCGGAACCCCTCCAATAAAACTAGTTAGATATTTTTTATTTTATTTTTTCCTAAGAACCATCCTCGTACTACAAGGTATATTATAAAAAAAGGATTAGCGAAATCGGTGCAGCCGTTCACGCGTGATGGCGTGACCAAGGGAAATAAGGATTCATTTTTAAATATATAGATTCTGTGTGCTGTGCATATCAGAGAACTATTCTCTTACCGGTGCTTACAACCAAAAGTGTTTCTTAGTCCGCATCCTTGGCTATGTATCTACTTAAGTTGTATAAATAATCTTATTTATTATAATCTAACACAACAGTAATGAATGCGGTTATTTTTCATTCATCATTCTTGGTTGCAGATAATAAGGTACAAGATGAGAGGGCTACTGTTCTTGACCCTCGCGGTCGCGGTCTTATGCACCGCAGACGCCGAGGTAAGTTTACGACAGTAAATTATTACAATTATTGGGGGTAAATAGCACTATCTTGCATGCCAAAAGATGCATATAAATATTATTATAACATTTAAATTTTAAAAAACGATGGAAAAATCCATAAAAAGTAGGAAATAAATGTGTTGTTTAACAGCGACACCGAAGAAAGCACAGACGCCTTCGCACTACGACGACAACAGAGCGTGCGCCGCGCTTCGAGTTGCCAGCCGCGCCGGTGCGCGAGGACTCTGAGGCAGAGCACCTCGAGCTCGGCATGGCCGAGAGGCTCGACGAGAAACGCTTCCAGGTATTGTAACAATGTTGGGGTAGACCTCCTCTATACTTCTTCTACGGTTAAGGCCAGAATCAACCAATAGGTAATTGTGGTGATTGTTCTGTAAACACTATTACTGGGGTATGTGTGCCTATAAATTGATAGTATGTATTTATGACAATATTATCGAACCGATAACAAAAAATCAGTTATATAATAGTCAAAATACACTAAAGAGTAGGTAATTGTAAGAAGACTCTTTTTTGGCATTGGTTAAGTCGATTTCGTAAGTCGATGGTGTACTATAGTGTAATGATGATGGATGATGTATTTCAGGAGTCTGAGAGGAGACGCGTCAACGAACTGATGAATGAAAACGGATTCGATGGCGAGAACGATGTGCTGCCAGACGGTAACGCTTCTATTGTGTATTTACTAACTCTACCTTGATTGTAACGTTAATTGATTGATAATGATTGTAATTTCCTACCTAATTATTACTTATTAGTAATTTCCTACTAGATTGTAATTTCCTACCAATGAGCTAATACTAGTTAGCTCATTGGTAGGAAATGACTTCTATCCATCTTCGCAGTAACGTGGAAATAGACTTGCAACGCTATCTAGTGCACAATTTTATTATTATAATGTACTAACTAATAAAAATGTAAATGTACGTTTGCTTGATGCAGCTTTCAGTTCCAATACCTTTGTATTAGACGTCGCACTTCGATGATTCCAAATAAGTGTAATCTTAACTAGTGAATTAAATTTCTGAGCAAATTGAAATACTTAGTAAATGTCTTTGTTGAGTCTCCTATAGATTGTGTCCGTTTGTTAGACCCGTGCCTGAAGGTGCACTGCAGTGCGGGGCGCGTGTGCGAGATCGACGAGCACGGCGACGCTGTGTGCAACTGCATCAAGGAATGCCCTTACGAGACGGACTCGCGCCGCAAGGTCTGCACCAACCACAACGAGACCTGGACCTCGGACTGCGAAGTATACCAGCAGCGTTGCCTCTGCCTCGACGGCTCCGAACAATGCCGCGGCCCGCAGTACCACCACGTGCAGATCGAGTACTACGGTGTCTGCAGGGAGATGCCCGTCAGTATACCAATTTTTGGGCCCCTTTGTAAAACTTCTCTTTCTTGTGAAAGACAGAAGTTTAAGCGATCTAATAAGGGTCCTTTACTTAGATTTATACCCTGCGTGGGTCTTCGACACTGATCAAACGGCTGTATTGACAGGAATGCACTGAGAACGAGATGTCCGACTTCCCGCGTCGCATGCGTGACTGGCTGTTCAACATAATGCGCGACATGGCAGAGCGCCGCGAACTGACGCCGCACTACCTGGCGATGGAGCGCGAGGCCGAGTCCAACTTGACGCGCCGCTGGACCAACGCCGCCATCTGGAAGTGGTGCGACCTGGACGCACACGACAACGACCGGTTCGTGTCCGTGCACGAGCTGTTCCCCATCCGCGCGCCGCTCATGGCGCTGGAGCACTGCATCGCGCCCTTCCTCGAGCGCTGCGACGAGGACGACGACCACCGCATCACGCTCGCCGAGTGGGGCAAGTGTCTGCAGCTGGACGAGGTAAAGCATACCTTTTAACCTGGGACTAATTCTTTTGTCTGTGGTTATTGTGATAACTTTTATAACTGTCTTGGTTTTATCTGTGTTATTCTAAAAGACTTTGTAAATAATGTTATGTCTTTGTGTAACGGTGACCGTTGTGTTCCAGTACGAGCTGGAGGACCGCTGCGACGAGTTCACGGACGATCCCACGTCCAACTAGCGCCGCCGCGATGCGGATACGCCGTACACTGCCACTTTACATCCTTAAATGATATGTTTACTTAAGTTCATACTTTATACTTAATATAGATTGTACTTTAGCGTTCATACTTAATTGTTATACAGATTACCAAAAAAAATTGTAACGAAACATGTAAATAGCAACAACTGTGATGATGCTACCAAAAGTTTGATGTTTTACAATAAACAATTAAAGTTTTGCCATGGCTGTTTACTTCACATGATAAATTATGATAAGTCTCACCTGGTACGCGACTTGAAAATCTGACAACCAGCTGATCCCAGCACATCAACATGCTAGCAGGGGCATCTTTACCTTTAACACAGAATACATAATTAATTAATAGTACCTGCGGCGCAACGCTGTTAGGGGCGTCGCGACGCGCCTGGCTTTTCAACGAACATGCGCCCGTGTTATAATACTGATACATACGTAATAAGAGGTTCATACGTGAGGTGTACTTTGAGGTCTAGGGCTCTGCTATACCATAATTAATTTAAAAAGAAAGATTTGAAAAGAATAAAGTTTTATATTTCAGTATTTTAAAAATGTAATGGGCGCTCAAACATAACAAATAAAGGGCTCTAAAGTACTGATTGCACATGGGCGCTATATAGGCTAGATACGCCTCTGCATGCTAGGTGTAGAAAAATACCCAAAATAAAAATATATGAAACCCAACTACAACAAGAAACAACGCTAAAAAAGTATGAAACAAGATTTTTTAGGAAACTGGATTAAACAACGTTACTGAAGAAGCAAGTACAACTTTATTGTTATAGTTAGTTTAATTATAACATAGTTGAGTTAAATTTTTTTTGGATTGTCACATTCGGTCCAGTCGTTGGAGAGATTAAATAGTAACTATAGACCTATAGACAGACAAAAGTGTTTTTGACGTAGGTGTCGTATACATACATATACATTTATTTTCAATATGCGTTTACTGAAAAGCTGTTTTTAGGGTTCCGAAGTTTATGACTCGGAACCCTTATAGATTCTTCATGTCCGTCTGTCCGTCGGTCCGTCCGTCCGTCCTAGACTTATCGTCCAAATGGTAAGTGCTAGGAAGATGAATCTTTGCAAGAATATGTGTTGTAAGTTCGTCGACAAAAGTGCTAGAATAAAATTATGAAAAATATTTTTATTTGGGGTAACTCCCTAAAGTGGGGATGATATTTTTTTTCTCGCGGCTACCCCATCGTGTGGGGTATCATTAGATAATTCTTTTAAAAACAATAAAGGGTTTCTAAGATGATTTTTTGATTTAGGTATCCATTTGCGAGATATTCCACTTTAAATGTTTAAATGTTTGTAAAGTCCCCCGCGACACAGGAATTTATATTCCTAATGCGGGAGTTGTCTTTTTAAAAAAAAAAAAAAAAAAAAAAAAAAAAAAAAAAAAAAAAAAAAAAAAAATGGTACTTTTTTGTAAAAATAGGGCGTCCCCCCTCTAAAAGCTAAACGGCTCGCTCAAAAAATCTCGAAAAATTTGTGATGGTGGTCCATATAATGAACTTTGAAGGTAAATTATAACGGATTAGATGACTGTTAGTTCAGGAGTTATAGAGGCTAAACTTGTAAAATGCGCTCACTTGGGAAACGTCATACAAAATTAACGCATTAATACGTAAACATAACAATTATCTATTGGATACGATTTTAAATCCATTATGGGTGACTGAGGAACCCTTTCTGTGCGTGGACTGACACGATTTTTTTTCTCTTTTTAAAAAGATAACTCCCTCATTAGGAATACATCTCCTGTGTCGCGGGGGACTTTACAAACATACCATACAAACATACATTGACTGCACGGTTGGCCTAGTGGTTTAAGCGGGCGCCACGCCGCTCTCTACTGCGCCAAGTGTCGTGGGTTCAAATCCCACGTGGGATAACACTTTGTGTGATTCACAAATTGTTGTTCTGAGTCTGGGTGTTCTTTGTGTCCGTTTCATGTATGTTTGTAGAGTCCCCCGCGACACAGGAATCCATATTCCTAATGCGGGAGTTGTCTTTTAAAAAAAACCTATATAAAACAGACACAAAGAACACCCAGACTCAGAATAACAATTTATGGGTCACACAAAAGTGATGAAACGCGTGGGTTTTGAACCCATGACACAGCAGTAGAAACGTACTACCAACATTGCCTCTTTATTGCGAGAAAACATGGTAAAGAAAACATTTTCAGTCACCGTTCTAATAAAACACATGTAAAAAAAATGTGTACGTAATACTATGCAACATTTCACCTTAAATAATTCTTCGGTGGGAGAAGCCAACAATAGCAGACGACAGACGAAAGGATTATTCCCAAGTTTATTTATATCTACAATATGTCTATCTACAATAGTATACTATAGGTATTAATCTGTGTTAATACCACTACTCCGTGTGATGACGGAATAAGAATACAGAGTGTCACCACCCCTATTCATCCCGCGGGTGTCGTAAAAGGCGACTAAGGGATAAACTACGCAAGATACCATCAATGCAAAGAGAAGGAAAACTTGAAACCAACCCTATAACAACCCGTCTGGCCAGCGTGGCGTCTGTTCATATTCGTAGATCCTATGGAGAAGAACAGACAAGAAACTCTATGGACACTCTTTATTATTAATTTATTTCTTGAACCCACGTTCTACGTTTAGTGTTAAGTTCTTCTTCATCTTCCAACAAGCAACTAGTAACAATGATATCTTCATCAATCTCCATCACCGAATACGTCAACTTATGACAAGAAAACACTCGAAACTAAATAAAAAATCCGGATACAGTGGACGCATGCCCTCGGCAAATCCGTTCAATCCGTATCGTGCCGTGCGTGCGTGCGGGCCAATGGACGCGTATCTTAAAGGTGCGCGTCCATTGACCCGAACCGGACGCACGTCACGCAACGGATTTTATTTTGCTTTGTATGATTTTACATAGAGCTGCGTCCACTATCCACGCGGCCCGCACCGAACGCCGGCATTTATGAGCAAAAAATGCGTTGCGTGCCGGTGACGTCACACAAATCAGTTCGCCGCTGGCCGGCTGGTATCGCCCACTGGCGCACGTCCTGTTTGCCTTATTTAAATAAGGAGCGAACGACAAAAAAATGAAATGGATGACGCATTTTTGATTATATTAGTAGAAAGACATAAAGAATTATACTATTTCACACATACACATTATTTTACTTCACGTCCCTTCAAATTTATTTCTTGAATCCACATTCTACGTTTAGTTTTAAGTTCTTCTTCATCTTCCAACAAGCAACTAATAACAATGATATCTTCATCAATCTCCATGACCGAATACGTCAACTCACGACAAGAAAACACTCGAAACTAAATAAAAAATCCGGATACAGTGGACGCATGCCATCGGCAAATCCGTTGCGTACCGTGCGTGCGTGCGGGCCAATGGACGCGTACCTTTAAACCCCAATGAAATATATTTTAGGTACACTCAATGAGATAACGTAACTGAAAATAAATGTTAAGAACAAAATCATGAAATATATATTTTAATGAACCATATATAAAGTAACAGAAATTTATATATGATGGACGACTGATTGCATTGCTCAACTTACTCATTAATATATTTTTGTTAATAAAAAAAAATACACAGAATGATGTAGCAAAAATTAAACGTTATTTAAAAAAAACCGTTTCAGGTTCCACATTGAGTCACCATGTGGCTTGGCAGCACTGTGCTTTATTTCTCGCCCGCCATTTCAACCAAAGATGATTGGACGAATCCCGTGAGACGAGTGTTGTTTGTTATTTAAGGCACTTCCGCTTGCGGGCAATTGGCTGCCCTGTTCGCTTGGAACTTGGAACATTACGGAGACGCAGCCATCTTGTATTTTGCGTTTTGGCTTGGCGCCTTTCCTGTGTTGGTTGCTCACTGTGTGTAGTTGTGATAGTGTGTTACACGTTTCAAAATGGTGAGTTGTAAGATTTTGTGAAATTAAGTAGTTGATTCCGAGATATTGCTGTGCGTTTCGTTGGACAATCGTGTATTTTACCTACTGGCAAAGTTTCAGCTTCGTACGAGAAAATTTAATGTGATTTTTAATCAATTTTAGGCTGGTGGTAAAGCGGGTAAAGATTCGGGCAAAGCTAAGGCTAAAGCAGTCTCCAGATCAGCCAGGGCGGGGTTACAGGTATGTTAATTATTTATCATAATTTATTTTAGGAATTTTCAGAATGTTAATTTGTTTCAATTGAGCCTAGATTAGTATTTCAAATAATTGAATAATATGAATGACCCACAGTATGGCGGCGACTAACTTCACCAAAGGAAATAATCAATAGTCGTGTCTACATTTAAAATTTAATTTTTCAGTTTCCCGTGGGTAGGATTCACAGACATCTCAAGAATAGGACAACGAGTCATGGACGCGTTGGTGCAACCGCAGCAGTATATTCTGCAGCTATTCTGGAATATCTTACAGCCGAGGTAAGCTACGCGACGCCCTATCAATATGGCGGCAGTGAATATAGCTCAATTAAAAATTGAAATTGGTAGCGTATTTTGGAATTTTAATGTGCTATTTTTGTTAGCTATTACTGTCTTTTACACTTAGATAGTTAAAGTTTGTAATTAGTTTCATTGGTGGTAACAAGAACGTAAACACAGTTTTGGCGGGAAATGCGAGATTAGGTTAAATCGGTTAAAATTTATTTAGATTTAGACTTCAATGCAATCATGTAGTACGGAGTTCATATAATAACTATTTGAAAGAATAAAACCGTATTTTTTTAGTAGTCTGTCAAGTGCTCAATTTTGTTTATTTCAGGTGTTGGAGTTGGCGGGAAACGCATCTAAGGATCTCAAAGTGAAACGTATCACTCCAAGGCATTTGCAACTCGCTATCAGAGGAGATGAAGAGCTGGACAGTTTGATCAAAGCCACCATTGCGGGCGGCGGAGTTATTCCACACATACACAAGTCGCTCATCGGGAAGAAGGGAGGCCCTGGCGCACCCGTCTAGAAATAGGCAAGTAACTATTTATATTATCATGAAGTTGTCAACATTTCTTGTACTCTCTAAATATTATAAACCAATGGGTCAAGTTACAAGTTAGTATGGATCTTGTATACTTAGAAAGGGTCACTATCTTACATAAATCATAATATATCCTGCTTTACGAAGATTGACATAATTATCATGCAGTTTATAATATATGGTACATTTAGTTACACTTTAATATCATCATCATCAACAGCCTATAACAGTCCACTGCTGGACATAGGCCTCTCCTTAGAAAGGATGGTTTGGCCTACTATATATAATACACTTAAATATATATTACTCAAATACTTTGACAGGTAAATATGTTCTGAATTACATGAGAATAATGGTGTGTTTAAGAGACACACAACATATATCCTATCGCTAACTGTCTGCTACCATAGTATGGGCCCAGTTATATACCTAGTCATCCATGCAACCTCATCAAGACTTCCTATTGCTTGAACTAATTTACCATAGAAAAGGTCATAGCGAGTCAACCTTAACATAGATAATAATATGCTGTTGTGGACTTTTTTAAGAATATAATGGGATACAATTCTTTTATATAGCGTTTTTGCAAATGTATAAAATTTTACACAGTGCATGCTGTGAGAACTCCAAGAAAATAATTCGTCCTTAATATTACCAAATTTTTCACTGATACTCTGTTCCTTTTGGTCATAGCTTAGCTATATGCTAATACCCTATCTGTGATAACTGGGCTTTACAAGTACCAGAAATGTATTTATTTTGGATCACAAAAATCTGATACACACATTATATCTGTATAGGTATAAAACAGAAAATACATGCCTCATGCTCCCTCAGTTCTAGGTAATCACAGCTAACAAGTGTTAAAAAATTAGTTCCATTTGTATTATAGTACTACAAGGTAGTATGAGCCCTCATAGCCGAGTGGCCTTAGGTGATTAGAAGTAGAAGCAACCACCGCCCTATATGGGTGACTGTTTGTGGCATGATATGTTATGAATTATTTGAAATTCTGAGGTCGCGTTAAGCAGTCTGTCCCGATTGTTATCATAAGATATGTTGTTAAACTTGTTTGGAGGCCTTAGGTCTATTTTAAAACATCCAACAGCTAGATTACTTAGCCACAACATGTCTTGACAGTCACCAACCTGCACTGGGCCAGCATGGAGACGTATGGCCTTAACCCTCTCCTGAGAAGAGACCCGAGCCCAGCTCTGGGGTGTTGATAATGTTCCTCAGATTAAAGCTTCTTCTTTATACCAGATAAAGTAGATTAAAATAATGTAATACAAATAAGTAGCTACTAATATTAGATGTTCAAAGTATTATAAAACATACTTAATGAATTTGTATTAAAAGATACAGAGAGGAGTGTTGGACACCACACATGCTCTTGATTGAATGTGTTTGCTTTTATTTCAGGTTATCAAAGTGACAAGTTTTGCTGCATTTGACTCCGGGCATGTTTTACACATAAACCTACCAGCTGATTGACATAGTTTTCAAAAAGTTAGTGATGTGAACTGTGGAGTGTTTCCAGAGAACTGTTGGGTCCGGACTAATCGTTTAGTAGTTCTTAAGTACTAGAAATATTTTAGTGATAAGGAGATTTAATATGATTGTAGAATTAAGTTTAATTTTCTTGTTTGTTCTTGGGACATGATATTTTTCTAAAACATTGATTATTACAATGGACATAATCATTAAAATTATGTTGCCACCAGTTTCGGTTCTGCTGTAGTATGTAATGTAACATCGTATTTTATAAGGGCTGGTGCAACATGATTTTATATTTTTAATAAGTATGTATGCAAACTTAATTAACTTGATTGTTTAAAGCTATAAGCTGTTGTCATTTTTTGCAGCATTTTGTATTTTTTTAAGTGACAAACATTTTAGCAATAGTGTGGAATACATAATGTTGTTCTAAATTGTAATTTCATATAATTGAACTGTTACAAGATGTAAGAAATGTATTTTGATCTTTGAAATATATTGAGAAAGCACTGATGTTTCTTTATTCTCAAAGGTCATGTCATTTTAATTATACAAACACTTCGCTAGTTGTGAACTGGCATTCCCGTATTTACAATCATCATCATCATCAACAGCCTTTAACAGTCCACTGCTGGACATAGGCCTCTCCTTGAAAAGGAGGTATTTACAATATACAATAATATTTATTTACTCAAAAACGAGGACATTTTATCCATCTTTATTATGTAGTAATCATTATTATGTGTTTCACAAGAATATGAATATGGCTTGTCTATACCTAGGTAACCTATATAATAATATAAATATTACTATATTATCCATCCTAACTCAGGAAACCGCTATGTACGAATAATTCTGTGTACAATACTTCGACTACATAATTATATTCTGTCAGTCTTCTTATATCTGCTGACAAATATGTAAACATGAAATACTTCCACTGACCAAGACTTTCCGTCAAAGTCAAACGGTAGCCAGAAATAAGGTACACACCATGCACCACTAATAAATACAAGAGAAAGCTAAGTTTCAAGTACAAGGGAATTATTTTAACCCGACTATTATGCTAAGACGAAGGATATCAATTTTAACAGTCTAAATGTAACACCATAGCGCCTAAATTACTGAATCGATTTGAATAAATTAGATGTCAATGAATTCGTTATTATCATGTTAACTGCCATTTAAAAAGGTGAACATTTTCCGTTCAAGCCATGAAGGACAAGGTTGTGCGACACTAAAACTTTCCATTCAAACCGCGTCAGACAATCTTGACCGCGCGTCAGGCCTGTGTTCAAAACTTTATTGGGCCAACGGACAGCAGTATCGAGAAAATTCGCCTTAAACGTGACCCACGCGGCCTTCTAGTTTATCCTACATAGGTTGCTTGGTTTTTTATAGGGGATTTCACTTAGAAAAAAATACTCTTAGAAACGCTCCACTCTAGAAAAATGTAAATCACTAGGTATTTTGAGATAATGAAAAAAAAATGGCCAAGTGTGTGTCATGATACGCATAGAATAGGGTCCCGTAGTCATAATGGTAGGTAGATTTCAAATCGTGTCCAATAGACAATTTTTATGTTAGCTTATTATTTCTTTATTTTTGTACGAAGTTTTCCAAGTGAGTGCATTTTACAAGTTAGACCCCTAAAACTCCTAAAATAAGGTTATTGAAAACGCTTTCCTTGAAAGTACAATATACTAACTTTTAAACTTTCGCGTTCCATGATAATTAATATTATTTTTACGGGAATTAACCCGATCACTTATTTAGGGTATTACATACCTCTGATTTGCCTGACGTTTCGACCAGGTTGCACCGGCCGTGGTCACAGGCTGACTGGCTCATCGGCGCACGCCCTCCGTCGTCGAATCCGTGAAGTAGAAGGTTCTTCATCTACCCGCACATTTTCGATATTGTTGATGTTTTTTCTAAAGTTTCTGTTTGTTTGTGGTATCTATGGATAAGTCTTCAAAAATAATATTGAGGTTTCTAATATCATCAAAAAAAATGTGTACCCTCCCCTGTAACTTCTAAAATAAGGGAGCGATAAAACGAAAAAAATGTATATAATATAATTTACATTACCATGCAAACTTCCACCGAAAATTGGTTTGAACGAGATCTAGTAATTTTTTTTTTTAATACGTCACACATCTTAAAACGCAATTTACCTTTCGTTCAATCAATCAATATTATTAAAACATCGATCAAAGGTACAACGAACTACAAGAACTTTTAGATGATGTTACTTGCTTCTACGGAACCCTTCATGGGCGAGTCCGACTTGTACTTGGGCGCTTTTTTTTTAAGTAAACTAATAATAGTTTTTTAAACTTTTTCTTGTGTACCTTTTAAAGTAACTGCTATTTTTGCTAACACCTACTACTACTACGAATGTAAGTAGAAATGTAGGTATGTTTCTGCATTTATGCAGGAGATGCAGTGCTGGATTTACACATTTGCCGCCCCGAAGCTATAAAATTTTTGGCGCCCTTACTGACTTCTGTACTAAAATTTAGGTATACTGTTCACCATAAAGTTAATTCCCTTTTTTGGGAAATAATCTGCCGATTCGGTCACGGCCTATAGGTCCATTGTGTTGCTGGACGAGGTGGTGTAAGCTGTTTGAGAGGGTGCTCTCTGCCCGCATCGTCCGGCACCCGTGCGAAGTGGACCCCGATCTGTTGGACACCCAATTCGGATTTTGGGAGGGGCGTTCGACGGTCGAAACCATATTGTGCCTGAAGGCCGTGACCGAAGAGGCAGTTAGCAGTGGCGGCGTGCTGTAGGTGGAGTCTGCAATTTATCTGCATCAGTGAGTCATCACTCTATCATGGAGTGCCAGAGGACCTGAGGCGACTAGTAGCGGACTATTTAGAGGAGCGTACCGTCATATACGAGGATGGAGGTAGTGTTTTGAGACCCTTCGTGGCGTCTCCCCCCGGAATGGGCGTAATCTGTTACGCCGATGACACTTTGGCTACAGCACGAGGGGTGAACTTTCAGGAGACGGTGCGCCTGGCCACCACACCCTGGTGGTTGGGCGCATTGAGTCCTTTTTTCCATGGGCCCCGTCGTAGGCCACTCCCCGGCGCCTCGTACTAGTCCGGGCCCAAATGCTAAAATGACTAGGTACCCTACTTTTTTATGTAAGCCTACCATGACTACTCTGCTTGATGGAAAGCAGGAGTAGGGTTTACCATCCTCATTATGACGGTAGGTAATGCAGCATGGTGACCCATGCCATGGCGGCCTGGTCAGATGTTTTTGTATCATTCTTCCGGTCTCCGGAAGCCGGGAGAATGATGCAAAATGATTGGGCCTCATACTCACCAACGAAATACGACAGCAATAATTCGTCAAGGATTGTCTTCTGTGTAAGGGTAGTACTGCCCCGGTCGATCCGTCCCGTTCGTGTTGAAACTTATGCTACCGTTACAGTACCTCCCGTGTCCGTAGTTAAATTATACTTAGGTATATGTGACATGTGAGTAGTACAATCGTACAAAGAAAAAATATTTCTGAAGTTTGTTTGAAAATATGATATAGTGTTAAAAACACCCGCAAGCCAGGCCAAAGCGACTTATGTACTTACAGAAGCGATCAAGGTTCATTAGACAAAATGCAAAGGTATTTATATAAAACAATAAACATAGGCCGTTTTCACCGCAGTGCTGCCAGCAAACTCAGATGAATAAAAAGATTTAACCATAGACCTTTTTTTTAGGTTTCCTACTTCAGTGCAGGGCCGGATTTACCATAGAAGCTGAAAAAGCTGAAGCTTGGGGCGGCAGAATTAGGGGGGCGGCAAAATGGTCCAAAAATAAATTGGTACAGAAAAAAGTAAGGTTGCGGACACAACTGTTTTTTTAAAAGACCATGCTCGCATTGGGAGTATAAATCCTGTGTTGCGGGGTGCCTTACAAACATACAACACAGAGAACATCCAGACTTATTACAACAATTTGTGAATCGCACAAAGTGTTTCCCACGTAGGAACCCACGACACTTGGCGCAGTAGAATGTGCGTGGCGACCACGTAAAACACTTTTTTTTCTATTATTTTTACGGGAATTAACGCGATCACTTATTGAAGGTTTTACATATATCTGATTTGCCTGACGTTTCGACCAGGTTGCACTGGCCGTGGTCACAGACTGACTGGCTCATCGGTGCACGCCCTCCGTCGTCGAATCCGTGAAGTAGAAGGTTCTTCATCTACCCGCACATTTTCGATATTATTGATATTTTTGTTTCGCCATGTACCGTCGCATACCACACTAACAGTGTCCCTATTCTATAAGCAAACCGATGAGTCCCTATTCTGGTGTTTAATTGACTGCGCAGAAAAGCGAGGTGATTTAAAAAAAAAAATTAAAAAAAAATATTTAAAACCATCTTCCCGATTTAAAGTTTTATGCTTTTTTTATCTCAATCGCTTCACGTACAACTCTTGAGTAAAAGTGACGTTCGGTGGAGAGGACCTTCGTGCGGTAAAATTCAATCCAGTGGCTGATGCCTGTATCGAGTGCATGTTCTGCAATCGCTGATTTGCTTGTCTGTCGGTTCTTCAGAGCAGCGATATTTATTTTTAGCGAAATTAAATTTAGGAGGTAAGTGGGCGGAAAAAAATTAAGAAAGGTATTGGTAGTATTCGACTCAGAGTGCAGTCAACGGCGTTAAATACGTTTCTGAAGTCCAGGAGTGTCATAATTTGACCATCCTTCCAAGACTTTGGCAACGCTCTAAAGGAGATTAAGTAGATAAGGATATCATATGACAGATGACAGGAGGAATTTCAAGGATTGGGAGAATTATATTACGGCTAAGACGTTCTGTCTTCTGCCAACCAGTACTACTATGCTCTTCCTAACATCACTATCAGTCATAGACCTATTAATTCAGTGGAGTTGAGGCAGAAGTAAGACGTTACAATTTGGTGTTTGCTTTTTGATGTGAAACATCTATAGCCGCACGTAAAACAGATTTCTGGCGTGGCGACGCATGCCGTGGCGACGCGGCGCCACGGCATGCGTCGTTTTTTTATCATCAAATTCATAACGACGACAACTTGAAGACTTTACAATTGAAGACGTTAATTACTTGACATTGGCAGAAATAGCTGCTATTATTTGGATGGTTGCATTGACTCAAAAAAAAATGTGAGCCGTCACGGGACGCCTGGCAGATGTGAAACATCGCCATTATTTTGTAAAAGTAATATGCAGAAAAGAACATATTGTAATAGGAACTAAATATGTCATAATGATAAAATAAAATATTACGTAGTAGTGGCACGCAGTAGTACTATACACACTACTGCATATAGACTGTATATATATACCATCGTATAGCGTGGCGACGCGTCGCCACGGCATGCGTCGCCACGCCAGAAATCTGTTTTACGTGCGGCTATAGATGTTTCACATCAAAAAAAAAAATGTGAGCCGTCACGGGACGCCTGGCAGATGTGAAACATCGCGATTATTTTGTAAAAGTAATATGCAGAAAAGAACATATTGTAATAGGAACTAAATATGTCATAATGATAAAATAAAATATTACGTAGTAGTGGTACGCAGTAGTACTATCACACTACTGCATATAGACTGTATATATATACCATCGTATAGCGTGACGACGCGTCGCCACGGCATGCGTCGCCACGCCAGAAATCTGTTTTACGTGCGGCTATAGATGTTTCACATCAAAAATGTGGATCAGATGAAATGGGGACCAACATCCTACAAAACAATAAAACGATCTCCTCGTCAATTGTCAATTCAAGTTTAGTGTTTTTTGTCTTTTTATCAAAATTTGACGAAGCAGATGTAATTTTTAAGTTGACTTAGTCGAGTTTTCATCATTACTATGTACTCTATGGTAAATTAATTAATTATGTTGAAGTGTCTGTCTCAGTGGTCTATGGACGGATGGCTAACGCGCCATCTTTGTTTCATGAGGATATTTCTGACGTATCGTGTAAAAATTGTTTCAATATAGCACTGTTGCAATTGTTGTAAGAATTATCAATTAAGTATATACAAATTAAGTACAACATTGCATACATTGAGATTTATTTTAGTGGTTGATATATTTTATATAGGAGAGGAGGAGGAGGAGATAAGTGTTTATTATGAGTTCGAGGCATCGAGACCGAAGTCGTTCAAGATCTCGAGATCGAGATAGGCACAAGGAACGAGATCGCGAAAAGAATAGAGATCGTGACCGCGACAAGGATAGGGATCGTGACCGTGACCGCGACCGCGACCGGGACCGGGAGCGCGATCGTGACAGGGACAGAGACCGGGATCGCGATCGCGACCGAGATCGCCACCGCTCCAAGAGGTATGTACAGGCCCTACTCCAAACAATTCAATTTGTTGCAGTAGTAATTATTTGCTTGCAATGCAGGGATAAGGAGCGCGAAAGAAGTCGCAGTCGGGACCGCCACAAAGAGAAACGCCGCAGTCGAAGTCGCTCGCGGAGCAGAAGCCGCAGTCGCAGCCGGAAATCTAAGGATAGGCAAGTACCTTATACTACTGGTTACTAACAAACATGTATTTAAACTGTCTGATATGTTTCCTATGGGAACAACAAATTAAGCTAATAATTAGTTGTGTGAACAGAGACGGCACCATAGCTCTCCTGGACCAGATGGTGGGTACAACGACGAAAGCTACTGCTCGGCAAGTGACCCCTAATGGTTCCATCAATCCTGCGACACAGGCTGCTATTCTCGCTGCTGCAGCTGTAGCTCAGGTGACTTGTCTTGACATACCAATTAAAAACAAATGACAGTATATACACGACTAATTTTTAATGTCCAGAGAAAAAAATATGTGGTATTCAGCTTTCGATACTGAACATATTTAAGTAATTAAAACAAAAAAAAAAAAGTTAATATTTTCCCAAAAACTACCAAATTTTTGTTCATAACGCATGATATAATTCACGACATGATATTACGTAACAAGAAAGTGTCAATGTCCTAGCCTGCGGGTTCGAGCGGGGTACCTAATACCTACGATGCGACGCGTGCGCCTAATGGCGGCATGCTTTGAACTTTGAACTGATTTGACAGTATTGGGCGATGCGTCGTACACATTGAAACAGAAAATGTTATTCATTGAAAATTAAATACGCGTGTGTAAAATATTTGGGTGACAATAAATTATGGGCGTATTTTAACATTTTAAAAACCATAATAACTCAGTTACTTCTGTTTTTTGGGTATTTGTTCTATGGTGTTTTATGTTAGTATTTATGTTCTGTATCTGCCCCTAGTTTTTCTCTGGTAATTAAAAACTAACCAGTGTATACATATTATCTATATAGTTCATCTAAGACTAAACTCATGTTGACACTTGAGAGGCAATCTGTAGCAAGTAACACATATGTTTAAATAATAATTTGTAAAACTAAAATGACAGCATTTGTGCTGACACAAATGCCTCGAGGCTGGGTGAATGTTTCATTCCCAAGGTATGGGTCACCATACATAATTGTATACACTCACAATGAGGATGGTGGCCCCTACTCCTGCATTCTACTTGTGCTTTCCATTAGGCAGTTATTCTGGTATCATCAAATTTGTCTCTTAGGAGGGGGTCCCTCTAAGTGCCAATATTTATATTTGTTTTGTAAAAAGAAATTGAATGTTATCTTATTCAAATTGTAATTAATTGTATGTATATTTAAAATATTAATAATCTCTTTAAATACCATAATTCTTTAATATTATTATAATTGACAGTCTTGTTGAATCACAATTCGTATATTGCTTCTTTTGTGTTAAAAAGTCACACAAATGTAGCCAAATAATGGTCAACAGCCTTTAGCCGCTTGCAGACATAAGCCTCTCCTTAGCAACAAGATTACTGATATTTAAAAAATGTGAATTAAAATTATTGCTCAGATAAAAAAAAGGGTGTATATGGGCATTTATTCAATATGCACAATGTGCCTGGGCATAAATCAATCTCTAGTTGAGACACTTGTTGATTTATGAATATTAGAAATTGTCAAAACTGGTCCCTGTGTCCCTTTAACAGATTAGCTAGAACAAACAACAGACAAAACTTGTATAAATTTCTTTTTTGATGTGAGTGCCAACAGACCAACAGACACTTGAACCTTATTTAATTGTATACATTTATATGAACATAGTTGTTAGAATGAGCTGTAGTCATATTTTTCAGCACAATGCTAGAGAGCGAGAGGTAACTGATCATTTAGTATTTGTCTGTTATTACATACATGTAGTACATGTAGTACATGTAGTGCTTACTCTAATCACTCACATTACATTTGATGTTGTAGAGATATATCAACTATGCGGTAAGCACATTTTACAATACATATCATTACATATCATTTTGATATTGCCCTGACAATGCTTCAATCTTTTATTTTTGTTGTTGATTAATGCTTCATTATTTTGGTGTGTAGGTGTAGAACTATTTTATGGTTTTATTATGTTTTAATCATTTGAGTTGTTTCACAGAGATCTTACTACAACAAATATAACACAAATGATAAGTAGTGATGTTGTGTACAACATCTACATCTGATAGATAGAGATTATCTGACACAATTAGACAAATATCAAAATTACAAATCAATTTTGAGTGTTCTCTCGTTCAACATGTTTTCTGATTTGTTTTTTCAGAAAACAACAGGATATTCTAAATTGATTTCCAATTTTGTTATTTGTCTAATTGTGTCAGATACTACCAAAGTGACTCTACTCTGCCTGATGGAAAGCATGAGTAGAGTCCAGGAGTAGGGGTCACCATCAGCCACCATTGTGAGTGTAGGCAATGCAGCATGGTGACTCATTCGAGATAGAAAGACAAAACTATCTTGCAACTTGACGGCACGATCAACATGAAACTGTAATAGTTTTTAAGACTTAATTTTACTTATTGAAGAAATGCATTGGGCCATTATTGTTGACGTTAATATATTTCATAATATAGAGCAAAAATTGTGGTGAACTGAAGATATCGCTACTAAAGCTTGGCCAGGCTGTCAGTATAGCTGTCATTGGTGTAATGTTGTAGTTGAGAACCTCTGATTAGGATTTCTCTATGAGTCATTTAACACTCACAGGGAACAGTTTTTATGTCAATAATTATGAGAAACATAATGAAACACATAAAGTAATAATAGATGCAGCCCCCGTAGTGACGGTTTACTTGGAGGTAATATCCCGGCGTAGGTACATTTAGTGGTATATATATATATATATATATATATATATATATTTCTGGTAGCGTGGTACGATCCGTGTGTGTGTTGACGTGTTGTGTTGCTCCCTGTGGCCGCGGCGGGCGACAGACGTTCGTGGCGCAGCGGCGCATGGCAGCGCCCGTGCAGCCCGCAGCGGCGGCGGCGGCCGCGCTCTCCGCCGCCACCGCCATCCCGCCGCCCACCTCCGTGCAGCAGAAGCTCGAGCTGCTGCAGGCGCGCAGCGACAAGCGCTACCGTGACAAGCCCTCGCACGCCTCGCACGCCGCGCACCCCGCGCACCACGACTACCACCCCGACGACGACCAGGACGACGGCCTCGGTGAGTGCCCCGCGTGCTTCCTACCGCTCGCCTCTCTCGCCTTTCTCGGCCGAGCCGCACACAGTAACGAGAGCGTGGGATGTCGCTGCGCAGGGCCCGCGGGTGAGTCGGCGGCCGAGCGGCGCGCGCGCAGGCGACGCTCGCGCTGGATGGGCAGCGAGCACGACAAGACCTTCATCCCCGGCCTGCCCACCGTGCTGCCGTCTACGCTCACGCGCGAGCAGGAGGAGCAGTACTTACGTGAGTGTCCACCTCCACCTACCACCGCTCCTCTCCACTTATATATTTATAACAATTCATGGAAATGATCCATTACATTGCCCTAATTATTGTTTCACTGTTTATTTAATAATAGGTACTTGACCATATTTACGGTTGAAACGAATTATGCAGGGTAAAATAATACTAATATATGATTTATTTCCTGTATATAGCTCGATCATACACTCGTATTGTGTTATTATACCTTTGACTCTAATAAGCACTCGATGATAATAATCTCTAATAAGTAATGACTGTAATAAAATTAGTTTACTCGTGTATAAATTACAGACTCTTTGCACTCACACAGACTCGGCTGCGACGCGCTGGCACTCATTGTGTTGAGCTAATTCCCAAATAATGTGAGATGAGGTTGCTCGGCCCCACCTGACTCTCTCTGGGCGTCGTCCCTCACTACGGTTAGGGTACATTAGATATGCGAGCAGGTCGGGTCGAGCAGACCTCGTGGACGTAACGTGGGCCGAGTGCTCTGCGTCGACGTCTTCGGATGGGTAACGTCCTTGTGTGGTGTAACGAGTAGGTGTGACGTGGCTGTTGGCGTCAGTATTCTAATGTGTCCGTCTGGCCGCGCGTGGCTAACCCCTTCCCTTGCAGTCCAGCTGCAGATCGAGGAGGTGTCCCGCAAGCTGCGCTCCGGAGACCTCGGCATCCCCGCCAACATCGAAGAGAGGTTTGTGCCGCCGCCGCCCGGCGCAACCATTCACTGAGTATCAAACACTATGTTTCATTATTACCTCTAGTTAATGACCGCTCCCGCGACACGATCACCTGACCCGGACCCCTCGTTCCCCACGCTCCTCGCTCTCCACGCTCCTCGCCCCCCACGCTCCTCGCTCCCCACGCTCCTCACTCCCCACGTTCACACGCCCCCGTTCAGAATTTGGAAATTAATTGCACCGACTTTGTTCACAGAATTTTAATAATCGTAAGCGAAATAATGCTCCTGGAACATACACCTTGCATAAACGCTGAATATTTTAAAATTCTTTTTGAATAAAACCAACAATATTTTTTAGTTGTAAATGGTCAATATTGAACAACATTTGTATGTCGGTAGTGATGAGTAAAGTGGCCGGAGCCGTCTCCTGGAGCGTGTCGTGGAGCCCCGCCCTACTAATGCGTAATTTTTTTAATTTTCCAGGTCGCAATACAGACTGTTCGTAACTAATGATTCAATTAATTAACTTAATTCCTTTAACGAATAACTTTTCAGCTACAGGTCAATATTAATCACTGAATTATTTTCAGGGCTATAATGAGCACAATTAAAATTTCAGGATAAATTAATTGAATTATTTTTTCTCAGGGCGTTAGGTGATAGGTTTTAGTGTAGGGTATCAGTGCACATCACATGCCTCTCTTACGATACGATAAAGTTAAGAACTCGGCCCGCGCCACCGCACCAACACACCCCGCACCCCCGCAACCCGCTCACACACTGCTCTGCTCGAGGGTTGTACTCTCTGACCTGATGCAGGTTTGATGTTCAACTCGTGATTTTAGCAAATGATAAGAAACTTTAATTATTCAGACATCCTGATCAAAAGTGTAAAGTGCCCCGAAGACAGTCATTCGCAATCGTCAAAATTTAAGTCATTGACGTTTCAATTGAAGGTGCGAATGATAATGGCTTCAATTGCCTCTATAACGATCGTTTGGTACTTCAATGACGTAAAAAATTACAATTGCGAAAGACTGTCTCCCGAGCACTTTATATTTTCATTTATAAACAATTAATCATTCATATGGACCGGCTCGACCGGGGCATTACTACCCTCACACAGTAGACCATCCGACATAATGATAGCACACCTTCTGTCGTATTTTGTTGGCAAGTGTGAGGCTGAGGCTGGCAGAGATTGGGAGGCCCAATCATTCTGTATCACTCTCCCGGCTTTCAGAGGCCGGGAGAGTGATGCAGGAACATCCGACCAAACTGCCATGGAATGGGTCACCATGCTGCATTGCTTATCCTGGTGACCCCTCCTCTTGGATTCAACTCATGCTTTCCATCTGGCAGAGTAGAGTCACTTTGATAGGCTTAAATATATAAAAACAATTTTTTTGGCAAATTTTTATTATATCAGTTAGTACTGCCACAGTCCATCCCCTGACTCTTTTAGTAATTGACACGTGATCGTTTGGAGGTTGAATGAATACATTCTGTTCATTTGCGAAGTGTGGTTAATGAAGTCAAACGACAATCACATCACACTGTCACGATGTTTTATTTTTATTTGTTATAAAATGAGATTTATATAGTTTAGCATTTCGAAAGACATTGACATGACGATTGCTGGCTTGAACATCATATCTGCGTTTGAGTTCACTGTGTATGTGTGTGTGGTGCGTGTGGTGCGTGTGGTGGTGTGGTGGTGGAGGTAGAGGCCGAGACTCACACGTGCACGGCGCAGGTCCCCGTCGCCGGAGCCCATCTACTCGACGGACGGCAAGCGGCTGAACACGCGCGAGTACCGCACGCGCCGCAAGCTGGAGGAGGAGCGCCACCGCCTCGTGCAGCGCATGCAGCAGATCAACCCCGAGTTCAAGCCGCCACCAGACTATAAGTGAGCATATACAACCTTCTTCTTACTCAATGCCCGCACTTTATACCTGAAAACACGTTTGTTCACAATTTGCCAATTTCAGAAGAAGCGATTGCAGTAGGTTGTAATTCATGTTATATTTAGTAATATTTAGTACCAATCTTTGGCGCCGAATATTATACGTGATAGTAAAGTGTATTGTATGTTTATGTGCTAGGCCTCCGATTATCCGCGTGCACGACAAGGTGATGATCCCGCAGGAGGAGCACCCCGACATCAACTTCGTGGGGCTGCTGATCGGGCCGCGCGGGAACACGCTCAAAGGTAACACACGCTCACTATACTTTGTGACACTACACTGACAATAACCACTTCTAGACTCGTTGATCACATTTAGCGTAAGTAACAATTAACCAATATAAGTGATCTTATAACTCATATGTATGGCCTTAATCCTCCCCTGAGAGGAGAGCCGAGCCCAGCAGTGGCACATTATGAGGGTAGATGATACAATTAATTCATAAAAAGAGACTAAACAGGATAAATAGTGATAAGAGTATCCAGAAATATTGACAAATTCAAAACAAAATAACCATTACTTATGTATACTTTTCGTTTTGCATGCCTCAATAACAGAAGCACAAATTAACTAGTTAATTAACTAGTTTTAGTGTGGTGAAACACGAACCGCGGTGAGAAGTTACCGAGTTGGGACACGTAATTAATGTTTGCAGCGATGGAGAAGGAGACCGGCGCGAAGATCATAATCCGCGGCAAGGGCTCGGTGAAGGAGGGCAAGGTGGGGCGCAAGGACGGCCAGCCGCTGCCCGGCGAGGACGAGCCGCTGCACGCGTACATCACCGCCACCAACGCAGACTGCGTCAAGAAGGCCGTCGAGAAGGTACCCTACGGCTCTTCTGTCCTCGATCGTTTCTTTTCATATATGCGTGCCTCGAAACTCATGCGTTCGTTCCTCGAGCAGATCAAGGAGGTGATCCGGCAAGGCGTGGAGGTGCCGGAGGGTCAGAACGACCTGCGGCGCATGCAACTGCGAGAGCTGGCGCAGCTGAACGGCACGCTGCGGGAGAACGACGCCGTGCGCTGCGCCAACTGCTCCGCCACCGACCACAAGACTTGGCTGGTACGTATCTGGAGCCAGGAGAGGGTAGGCAGGCAGTATATGGGGTGTGTGACGTGATGGTTCGTGTCGCAGTGCCCGGACAAGCCCAACGTGACCAACAGCATCGTGTGCTCGTCGTGCGGCGGCGCCGGCCACATCGCGCGCGACTGCCGCGCCAAGCGCCCCGGCCAGGCCGCGCTCCCGCACAACTTCAACAAGGCGAAGATCGACGAGGAGTACATGTCGCTGATGGCGGAACTGGGCGAGGCGCCGCCGGGCGGCGGTGGAGGGGGAGGCGGAGGGGGCGGAGGCCCGCGGCGCTTCGCCCCTAGCGCGCTGTTCGCGCAGCACGCGCCCGCGCGCGCCATCCTCGCGCCGCCCGGTACGTACACTTATACCATAAACTCTACCACTTTTGGTATTCATTTACAATCTACACAATAGTACTTATTATGTCAGACAAATAACAAGATAAGGTTCGAAAGTAAAATAATTTAAGTTATCCCTGGTTCAGTTCGAGTTCATAGATGAAACAAATTAATAACTTATTGTTAATTCGTATAACTTTTGGTGTACATTGCAGTACATCGTTCATTAGGAAATCTAAAACTTATTTGTGTAACTGCTACATCTATGTAATATAGTGATACGTTTGAGACGCGCTCGCTCGTGTGTCTTGCCGGTTACAAGTGTTAGTGGCACTGCATGAGTGTTGGCATGTGTGCGTGTTGCAGGCGACATGTCGGGCCCGCCCGGCGTGTTCCCCCCGCCGCCCCCGCCGCCCACCTCGCAGCCCGCGCCCGCGCCCTGGCTCGGTGAGCTTGCTCTTACTTACTATTTATACTGGTCATACCACCACTCACTTATTCAACAATGCTACATACCAAATGGTACACCATATAAATAGACATAACGAATGATTTTGAAATCCTCTTTCATAATGTGGTGTACCTACATTTACTATTTACAATTTACGAAATTTTAAAGTTTAATGAAGTTTAAATTCATTTTTGTAATACTGTTTAAATAGAGATCTGAAACAGCTCGTAATGTGATGGCTCGGGTCTGACGTCACGGATAGGTAAACATCAAAGGTCTACGCGCAGTCAGAGGAGAGAGTAAACAAACGTTGTATATTTCATGTAATAAAATGAATTACTAAGTTTTATGTGTGGTTTAGTACCTAAGTGTCAAAACACATCAATCAAAACTCCCAACAAGATGTTGTACATGTCCCAAAAAAAAGGATAATTGGTTAAAACTCGCACTGTGAAACCCGAGTGACGTGGTCACGAATTCACCACTTTATTTCTGTGAAGACTATTATTTAGATACTTTATTTTTTTGATGCATTAATTAAAAGTCAAAAAATATTTTGCCTGTCAACCTAACTTTTGACCTTGATAATCATTAGGTCAAGAGTTAGGTTGACAATAGGTGTATAATATGAAAAAATATTGTAGGATGTATAACACAGAAGTAGCAAACTATTTACAGATCAATCTCTGGCAAATTTGAGCTGTTTGCCTTCACAAAGCTTGGCTACATCAGTATACATGTGTTGTAGTCACTGAATCACACTACACTAATAAAAACAAGCATCTAAATGCATATGTATATACAAAACACAATGAAGAGTGAAGAAGGTAAAGTTTGTTTACGTATCCGTGACGTCATGAGCTGTGATTGGTGTTTCAGTCAAAATGGCTGATTGTAGTATTTTTGTCTATTATTTTATTGAAAATCTTATTAATGAAAACTATGAGATTAATTGTATGGTATGTTACCACACCACTTTCACTGATAAGATTCCATGTATATGCTAAAATGATACAAAAGTTTAGGAGCCTAAATGTTTTTACAAGACTAATTACTAAATAATATTGATCCTTAGTGATTCCTGTGCTATTGATATTGGTCCTTGGCCCTTTTTTAATGTAAATAAAATACAGTCTTCCCACTTTTGATATGAAGAGATTTGATACTTCTTTCGCAGTTATATTGAGTTCAAGTTACACACTTATAAGACAAATTTCACTGATTTAAATTAATTATAGTTCATCACAGGTCAGCGGATCGGATGGGGAATAGGTAAAGTGTCTTATGACGAAACAAAACAGTCTGGCATTTTTTTGCATTTATACAGAGACACAATTTAGACTCAACAAAAACAATCATTGCGAATATACACACAACAATTAAAACAAACAAACTACATGTTCACGCACACAAACACATTCTGTGTTAAAACAGTGAACTAGTAGTTATACTTTGGTTTTTCCCTCCTAATACAGGCATTTTTTTGCTTAAAAGAAGGGTCCAACATTAATTATACGTTCATTGTACATTTGTTAACGCAAACAAACTAATTTGAATTTGAAAAGGGAACGTCTGCGTAGGGCTACACTCTACCGTTTCGCTGATAGACTATACTAAAATGAAAGAATTGCTTTCGGTCAGGTGTCCTTTTGATTAAAATTAGCTTGTAAAAGTAGACAAGTAGCATGGTGGGTCCCACGACGCCGCGACGGCCTAGTGAGTGTACAAGTAAAGGTGGTAATGCTAAGTGTCACCGGGCGTGTTGTTGCGTGTGCAGGAGGGCCGGGCCCGCAGCCGCCGCCGCCCGGCGCGGGCGCGCTCGGCGCCTTCCCGCCGCCCCCGCCGCCCGCGCACCCGCCGCACCCGCCCCACCCGCCTCACCCGCCGCACCCGCAGCACCAGCCGCACCAGCAGCGCTCGCACCACCAGGTACCACCACACCAACTCGGGTTAGATTCCCCCCTCCGACCAAATGTGTGTGTAATCTTTATTTCGGACTCTGGGTGTTTTCTATTTATAATATACATGTATTTACAAAAAATAAGAATTTGTTTAGGTTTTGATATCAGTGGCTTGACTCATGATACGAGCTTGGCTTAGTTTGGGACTAAATGACGTCGTGTATAAGATGTCCGAAAGATAGTCCACTTCTAACTGCTAATATTAAAACACATACACGGAAGTGGTTTAACGATCACCTAACGTCTTCCTACTTCTATGCTATGGGTTCGATCCCCACTACCGATAACTTATTTCTAATGGGAATCAAAAGTCACATTTTCTATAAAACAATAAAAGTGGAAACAACATAAATAACGTTTAATAAAACAAGGCAAATAAATAATTATAATTGTTACATATGTATTTACGAAGCAAAAGATCACTATACATTTTGTTCTTATATAGTTTCTTATGTATAAAGAATGTTAAAATGTTACGCTAATGTTGCAATATCGATTCACAGGACGGCAAGATGGGTCCGCCTTCGAACGTGGGCGGTGGACCGCACATGCCTCCGCCTCCTCCCGGTGAGTGCCTCCAGCCTGACTGTAACTATATACACATAGAGGCAACTCCGTCAACATTTAACCACTACAATACTGAATTGATTTTGAAACTATACTGTGGTAGTAGTGCACAGTTCGAAAAATCACATTGTTAATTAGCAAGCTGGTAATGTTGACCTTTGGAACTAATTAACAACTGAACTGTTGTGAATACAAGGGGAATCAATAAACCCACTGTATCCTAATGTAACGAATAGCTCCCTGATAGCTCAGATAGCTCCCAGATTGCTCTCTTTATTAAAATATACATATTTAATAGGCATTCGGTTAAAAATAATAGCGCGATTCAATTTACGGTACAACACCATCTATCGAGCTTGACTTAAATTACAAATAGTAAACAGTCTTAAACATACGTAATGTAACCGTTAGTGAGTCTACATAGTATACATTGGCTGCCTCGTTGGTGTGGTGGTTAGCGTATGCGACTGCTGATCAAGAGGTCTAGGGTTCGATTCCCGGTTCCGACCAAATGTTTGTGTGATCCACAAATAAATATTTGTTTCGGATTTTCGGTGTTTCCTATGTGTAATATGTATGTATTTACAAATAAAAGTATTTAATGTATTTATGTCACTTGTTTATTACTTATAATACAAGCTCTGCTTAGTTTGAGACTAGATAGTGTTGTGTGTAAGATGTCCGAAATATAAAAGCGAATGCTCAATATCAGACGCTGTTTAGTTAATAGCTAATCTGTTAGATCGGCGTACGTCCGTGTCTGAGTAAATGGAGTGTTATACCAACGGGTGTCTCATGGAGTCGCTGAGGGAGTGAACTACGCGCAAGTCATTATCCACCTGTCCGGGCAGTGCGATACAGTACTATCACAGAATACATAATAGTACTCATATAGAAGCCTCACTCCTCACACCGAAAAGTAAATTAAAGAAATCGGGGCCCTAGGCGTCAAAACATTAAGTTCAATTCAGATCGCACAGCGCCGAATCAACTACAATTATATTTACCTACCGTTGCGTCTCTTTCTATCGTGTAACTCTTACCTGTTCTCACGACGTCTATTCGACCGGCATGCTCGTCCGGGCAGGCAGGCGGCGGACTATACTTATACTGCGGAGTGACACCCCCCTGGTACTATGTCACAGCTGATGTCTAACAGTGTGCGCTGTATGTCGGCAGGTATGATGGGCATGTCGTGGCGCGGCGGCTTCAACCCGCCGCCCTGGGGCGCTCCCCCGCCGCCCGCCTTCCTCGCGCCGCCGCCGCCCCCGCCGCCCGTCTCGCAGGACTAGCACCACGCACACACCCACGCACACCACGCACACACCACACTGACCACCACCTTACCACATCGAGTGTCCTCACGTGCAGATAGTTGGAGTCCCTACAGAGATATGTTGTAAATGTAAAGCGCGTTTAATACTGCGCTAGCAAACTGGTTATACGAGGAGTTTGAAAACGTTTCCGTAACCGAATACGCGTCAATACCTGTAATATATCTTTGAATAAAGCAAATGTTTTATTTTTCACTATCTTACAATTTTAAACAAAGTCAACAGAGTAAGTTGACTAAAGAACGAGTAGATGTACAACACACACACACACACACAGTACAGCCCCAGTATTTAACTCTATCACATAACACATTATTACCTACCGGTTGACTGTGATCAGATATTAGACACTAGCTTATGACCACCGCCAATGTGTATTCAAAAACTAATGAAATTGTAACATAATTACAATGTCTCTTTTATAATTTCAGCATATTGATATGAAGATATGTTCTTTATGTATCGCCAAGTTCCTTCATAATTCTTAATTAAAACAGATTGAACAGAACAAGTTGATCAAGAATCGAGTTTATATCCTGCGTTTTCCTTACGTACGTTCCTACGTACTAGTGATGTGCCGGATGATTTAAAATGTAATCAAAATGAATTATTATACGTAAACGATATACGGAACATCACTAGTGAGTACGACGTACACGGGTACCAGTGGCTCAGCTAGATATTGAGTCTTATGAAATACTTGTCACCAAATAAATGTGTACAATTTGTACAAAGTGAATATATCAATACTGTGATAGTAACCTACCTTTACTACCTTTACGAGTACATATTAGCGTCTGCCCTCGTCTTAGTGTTGTTAATGTTTTAGTTTGAGTCTCTGGAGCCCTGACGCGTCGGCTCAGCTTTAACATTGTATGTACTCTGTACTGACTGCCTCCGTGGCGCAGTGCTAGCGTATGCGACTGCTGTGCTCAAATCTTGGGTTCGATTCCCGGGAATTGAACCGAATGTTTCTATGATTTGCAATTTTTGTTTCGGATTTGAGTGTTTTGTATGTGTTATATGTATGTATTTACAAAATAAAGTATTTAAGTATTCTTTCAGGCAATCTGACTAGGTCTGTTTAGTTTGAAACTAGATGACGTTGTGCGTCAGGTGACACAAATATTATTATTCTTTCGTGTGTCAACTAGATAATGGTTTGTGAGTTAGCATTGTCGCGCCGATCATGGTTTCAACCGATACAAAACTAATTGTTGCAAATTCTTGGTTCATTGTGTTTATAATGTCATTTATTGTTTTTAGTCATACAATGTCGATAAATAAAATGTATTTTTTTTACTATTTAAAAGTTTACCCATACGGAGGACTCGATAAACAATTCATTGTGATAGAAGAAACTGTAAGAATTTCCGAAATTTGTATAGAATGCAAAGAATTATATTATAATGTTAATGATAAACTGCTATGGCAAGTCGATGATCCACTCACCCGCGACAGATACAACTCCCTCTTAGCGGCGAACCCGTGTTGAAAAACATGTTTCTTTATTATATATGTAATATAAATAAACGTGATTTACTGTCTTCATCGCCTTTTATTTGAATATGATCTCGGTTTATTTCCTTGACCAGTTGGTACTTGACCTACTAATCAATAAAATTGAAGTGTGTAATTCATAGATTGTTACTGAACGCAAATGTAATTATACTCTGTTCCGGTAAATCTCTGGAAAGGCTAAACGGATTTTAACCGGATTCACTGTCAGAGAGCTGATTATTTATGGAATACTAGCTTTCCGCCCGCGGCTTCGCCCGCGTGGAATTCGTTTATATCGCGCGACACAGTAAGGGTAGATTAAACAATCTTACATGATTTTATGTTTGATAATAAGGAACTTCGACACAAACTTTCGCCCCTTATTTCAAACCCTTTTTTCTACCTTTATTTTCGTGATATAAAGTATTCTATGTCCTGTCCCAAGTTCAGTTCTATCTTCATACCAAATTTCATTAAAATCGGTTCAGTGGTTTAGGCGTGAAAGCGTAACAGACAGACAGAGTTACTTTCGCATTTATAATATTAGTTGGGATAAAGGCTACTTCTTTATGATGAGCATTGCGACGGCAAACAACTGCGATGGTATTTTTAGGGTTCCGAAGTTCATAACTCGGAACCCTTATAGATTCGTCATGTCCGTCTGTCCGTCCGTCCGTCCGTCCGTCCGTCCGTCCGTCCTCGACTTACCGTCCAAACGGTAAGTGCTAGAAAGATGAAAGTTTGCATGAATACGTGTTGTAATTACGTCGACAAAGTGCTACAATAAAATTATGAAAAATAATTTTATTTGGGGTACCTCCCCTACACGTAAAGTGGGGATGTTTTTTTTTTCTCGAGGCTACCCCATCGTGTGGGGTATCATTAGATAGGTCTTTTAAAAACAATAAAGGGTTTCCTAGACGATTTTTTGATTTAGGTATCCGTTTGCGAGATATTTCACTTTAAAGGGCACTTTTTTGTAAAAACAGGGCGTCCCCCCCCCTCTAAAAGCTAAACGGCTGGCTCAAAAAATCTGACAAAAATCGTGATGGTGGTCCATCTAATGAACTTTGAAGGAAAACTATAACCGATTAGATGACTTTCTTAGTTCAGGAGTTATAAAGGCTTATATGGTAAAATGCGCTCACTTGGAAAACGTCATACAAAATTAACGTATTATTACGTAAACATAACAATTATCTATTGGATACGATTTTAAATCCACATACCATTATAGGTGACTGAGGAACCCTTTCCTGTGCGTGGCCTGACACGCACTTGGCCGATTTTTTTCATATGTTGGAGATGTCAAAATGACACCTACTCGGCATTATGGAAAGTATGAGTAGAATCAGTGGTTATCACCATCCTCGTAATACGACGTGAATATATAGTCCAATGCGCCATAACTTATTTATACAAATGGACTTGGTAAGGAATTTTATTTTGAAACCAGGATTACTTACTCTATGGGTCAATGTTTCTGCGGTAGGTGACGCTGTTGTTTAGGTTTCGCTTGCGCTATATGTTGAAGTCGCCACATCACTCCCCTCAAAGACCGGAGTTCGATATCGGAGGGAGTAGTTCCAGTGAGTCGGAACTGGGTGCCGCTAGTTCCAGTGAGTCGGAACTGGGTGCCGCTAGTTCCAGTGAGTCGGAACTGGGTGCCGCTAGTTCCAGTGAGTCGGAACTTTATGCCGTTGATTCCAGTCAGTCAGGGTTGAAGTCTGCTGATCACCGGGGGGGGGGGGGGGGGGGTCTCCAGGCTGTCGCTTCTTGCGTGCTCATACTCAGTCCCGACTCACTGGAACTACACACTCCTGGCACTGGCACGCTCCATAATAGGGCACAGACAGCAGTCGTCATATATCGACCTCTAGCCTTCGAGGGTGTTGTAGCGACTTCCACATACAGCGCAAGCGAACAGATACAAAAGCGCCATCTAGCGAAGAACCACGGAGTAAAGAATTACACGGAGTAACTACTAATCCTGAATCGCGATATAGAAATTCTCTCGTCAATTAGCACGATCACTTAGTCTGGTTAGAGAATCCTCTCTTTGTGTTGGAGAGACACGATACATCCGTTCCGGTAAGTATGTACGGAGTTTCAGGGGATTTAAAATGAAAGGCAGCAGGTACTGGCTTGTGTGAGTTTAGTCAGGAGAGTAACAGTCAGAAAAGAAAATTATAATTTTATCTATAGATGTGCTCGAAGATGCCCCAGGATGTTGAAAGGAAACTTAATTGCACGCAGAATCCATGGGCAGCGTGCAGATCCTATTGAATGCCCTTGTTACGACTCCAGATGAAGTCCTGTTATCTGCCATGCGAACAACTCCATCCGATCCAGGATACACGGCCAAAATTCTTCCTAATCTCTACTTATCACAACCAAAGAAACCAGCTTTAGTTCGTACTTACAGGTATGCCATTTGGTTCTTACTCCAACGAAATGGTATAAAGTTGACTGGATCTGAATAAAGCGGTGTTAGTGGTCAGGAATAAAAAATCGCTTCCATCTGAACCAGTGTGGTGCTAAGCTCTTTAAAAATTAAGTTACAATTTCCAAATACTCGCCTAAGATGATGATGAAATGTCTTGTCGATTTAACGTCCGCTTTCCAGAGTCCGTCTTAATGAGGACTGTATGCGGAAATAAACTAGAAGTTTATTCCTTCATTAATAATTGTTAAGAAAAAAAAAGGTAGCTTTTGTAGTGACGCATATGAAGAGTGCTATGTACACCTTTACCAACTTACATCCGCGGTCTACGTCTAGTTGATAGTGACGCGTCCGGCATTTTGAATGGATATAACTTTTGATTATATATCAAAGGGATATAACCTTAAAAAAAGGTCCAGAGAGCCTTCATACACAACGTAAAAGCATTTATAAGTCGAAGACTGTCAACACTTGAAGGTGAACTGAAACACGGTAAATTCCTGTTGTTTTGGTAGTCTCGTCACTTGTTCTCTACATACAGAAAACATCATTTAATTTCTAAAAAGTAAATTAATTTCAAAAATAAGTCCTGGAGGTATGTGTAAGCTTCGTATAACTCTATACGATCCCCATAGATAATATTGGTAAAACAAGACTAGAATAAGCTTTTAGAAAGGAAACGTCAAAATAAGTTAAATTCTGATGGTAACATTATTAAAGTGTCAGAAGATTGACTAAACATTTTGAAATAATGAAATGGATATAGGTGTGTGAAACTGAAAGTCTTGTAAATGATAGAAAGAGGCGACTGAAAACGCAATTTGTTATATATTTTTTAAATGAAAATGTTTACAATATATTACACTGTTACTAATTGAATTTATAAGTTAAATCTATATGCTAAGGTATGTATCGAACATATCAATTTAAAGTTATAAATATATATAGGTTCTGTACTGCAGTAAAATGTTAAATTACCTTTAGAAATGTATTGAACCTATTTATTTGATTACGAATGAACATAATATGTTTATGTCTAGAATGTTATTCCTCTTATTGAGTTTACATGTCCAGTGCTTATGTTACGAGAAATGATTAACGAAAACTGAAACATGAGTTTTATATAAATGTTAGTATTTAATTTCGCAGTTATTAAAAGGCGTCTCATGTATTAGTAATCAATGCTGCATTAGACACCTCATGCACGAGTTATCTTAATTGATGTTATTGCAAACTGTTTAAGTTTTGCAGCTACTGAAGTGCTTACCACAGAAATCACTTAGATTAATTACAAATGTAACAGTTGCGATTACGTTATGATTCGATCAGGACACAAAGGCACTACAATGGAGCTTATCATAGAAAACATTGGAGCTCGGTGACGGGTGCTTTGGTGGCATGGCGGAGCCCGAAGATGTGGGCCAGCCCGACGCGGTGCTGCTGGCGCCGCTCACGGAGGACACGTTCCTTCACAATCTGCACGTGCGCTACAAACATGACATAATATATGTGAGTAACTCACTCCATACAGCATTGGACACAAGAGGCTGTGACTGGCAGAGGCTCGGTGCTCCTGTTACACCCTGGACTCTCTAAGTGCTTATACTTGTATCTCTTCAAAATGCACAACGTCTAGTAATTACTTGATCATTTCGTGCAGTCCTTGTACAGTTTCTCACTTTCATCAGTTGTGTTTGTGTCAGGTGCTAACTATCCCAGTTCTTAGGAGTACACACTGATAAAAACATCAATAACAACATGTTCAGTCAAATGGGCTCTGGTGACATGTTGTCCACTGTACAGAGAAGGAAAATTTGAAACAATCAACCTGTCCATTTAAAGCATAGAAGGCTTAAACCTTATTTTTTTAAATATCTTTAGCCTGCCAAAGTGACTACTCTTCCTGATGAAAAGCATGAGTTGATTACTAGAGTGGTGATCACCTACCTCACTGTTAGTGCAGACAATGCCGCATGGTGACCCACACTGCGGTGCCATAGTGACTTGCTACTGTAGCATTGGGCCCTTGTCCTTTCTAAAGGGGTACTGTTAAAGGTTTAGTTAATGGTTGTATAACAGCATCAGGGATTCAATTTAGTAGCAAATAGTGAAAATGTGTGTGTGGTTCTGTTTGCAGACGTATGTGGGCAACGCCTTGGTGTCGGTCAACCCGTGCCGCACGCTCCCGCTGTACTCGGCCGAGCTGGTCCGCGCGTACCTGGCGCGCCCGCCTTACCAGCTGCCGCCGCACTTGTAACTACATCTACTTACCCATCTCACTCATATTTTAATCTTGAAAAAATTGTACAAGTAATTACTCAGACACCTCTAATGCCTTGATCACACTTACCGAGCAAACGGGCGAGACAGTGCTCTCGGCCGAGTATTCGGTGCGTATAAACATATGCCTTGATCACACGTACCGAGCAAACGGGCGAGACAGTGCTCTCGGCCGAGTACTCGGTACGTATAAACATAGCGCCGAGCGTTCGGCCGAAGGAAGTGGCGAGACAGCAGCTCGGCGTCTGTTCTACTTACTAGGCCGAGTGTCCATCAAACCATCATCGTATGTAGCACCAAAATCAGATCTCAACATCCATAATCTTTTCCAAATCCGGCATTGCTCTTTTTCCAACAATTCCTTTAATTAGATAATTATATATATTATTATTTTATATTTAATAGTGGAATGAGTATCTTTGTATATTTAACAGCTACTCGCTATCTCGGCCGAGCAACTTTTTACTGTCTCGCCCGTTTGCTCGGTACGTGTGATCAAGGCATAAGCATTTGGCCTACGAAAATATAATTCTTGCATAGGCAGCCTCTACGGCGTAGTAATTGCTACAGTTACGCTACGAAAGTGGTATGAAGTGTATTTTGTTCACTGTTTCTTCCAACAAGTTTTCAAATGTTTCAATTATACGCCTGCCATGCACACCAGAATGTAATGACTACGACAATACGTCTGCCCTACGAGTATGTGATGTTATTGGTTTAAAGTGAGTGCGGGTAGTGGTGTAACGCAGTATTTTGGTGCAGGTACGCGATAACGGCCGCGGCGTACCGGTGGGTGCGCGATCGGAACGAGAGCCAGTGCATCGTCATAACCGGTGAGTCAATATTGCCCCAGTTGCGCACTCGTCTCACCAAATGACACACTTTTTTCCTGTGCACACAATACGCTATTAGGGGTCGTATTTACAAAACACAATCACTGTCTGAATAGCTTAGCGGTCGTCACTGTGTGTTCTACTGGGTCGAACACCCATATGGGAGAAAACTAGGTATGGTCCTCGCGATATACAATCTATATTTCTAATGCAGGAGTTGTCTTTAAAAAAAAAACGCGATTAATTTTAACATTTTAAAATTTATTTTTTTCCGCAAACACCGTTGAAGAATCAACCTAGCGGCAGTGGCGTCACTTTCCAAGTGTCGATATGTCGTACTGAATATAGAACATGCAAGTTTTTACAAGTTATTGAACTTTTTAAACTATCGTCTGTTTACTTCGATAGGTTAAGTATATAGGATAGGTTTAAGTCTAGCTAACATTTGAGGTGTTAGCTATCGAAATGAGATAAATTGAGTGAGTAAATAAAGTGAGTAATTAGATCTGCGCTTACAAATAGCGAATTTCTATTGGTTTGCGAGTAGAACGCGTGTCCGAGGTATAGAATGAATGTGTGTGGTGCAGGCGAGAGCGGCGCGGGCAAGACGGAGGCGGCGCGCGTGTGCCTGCAGTGCGCCGTGCTGGCGGGCGAGCGCGGCGCCGAGCTGGCGGCGGCCGGCACGCTGCTCGAGGCCTTCGGCAACGCCGCCACCGCCAGGAACCACAACGCCAGCAGATTCGTGAGTACCGCCCCCCTTCATCCATGCTTCTCAACTAACGCGCTACACACTATATATTCCTAATGTACACCTTTTATTTTACATTTTTAACCCCTTGGCTCTCACACTTCACCCTCAGAAGTGAATATTTTTATGTAAATTTATATTCAATCAAACGGAAAGCGTACCTATTTTAATAAAATAAATTTCCTAAATCAATTCGGAAACGAAGAAATTCTGAGATAGTTAACATAAATAAATACAACCGATTGCGATTTCACAAAGTTAATTAAAAACATTAAGGGCATTAAGGCTTTATTGAATAACAAATGGTATGTGACGTGTTGTGTTCGTGTTTAGGGGAAGCTGCTCGAGATCGAGTTCGACTTCAAGGGCGAACCAGTCGGAGGACACATCACGCACTGTGAGTACTTGAACCGACAATTACCGCCACACGCCACACACCACACACCACACACCACACACCACACGACCTGCCCTCACATAATATATATACTACTCAATAGAATTGGTTCGATAACAACTGGATACGCAATGAAACGAATTTATTTATTCTGCTGTTATGTTACGTGAACACCTTTGCTGATAAAATTTTGATAATGATGAACAGATGAGTTCCGTATACAGACATACAGTGTGATACTCATAACATACTACTACTAACATGGAAAAAAAATATCTAGAAACGAGATCAATACAAGAAAAAATAAAAATGTGAAAACTATAATGTCTTTTTGTTCTAAAATATGAGCCGTCCGCTAAATCCATACTGTGCTACAGTAGTAGCAGATCGAAGATACCTACCGGTCACGAATAGTGGTGACTGAATGGGGACCCCTACTATATACTTTAAATACTTTTCTTGACAATAATATGTTTTACTAATTAAAATACGTTCTCTTTTCTCTCATGCCGCATTAACAGATCTGTTGGAAAAGGTAAACTTACATCAATTTGTGAAGTTAATAAGTACATGGGACATTTGGAGGAGTGAAATAACTCTATAATAACGTTTCTCTGTCGGGATGAAATTCTCAAATAGGAACAATCCGATAAATCCTCACCGTGCTGGAGTAGTAGTAGACCGAGGCTACAGTTCACGAACTATGGTGAAAATTGAATAATGTAAAAGCTTCACTTCAAGCTTTTTTATGAGAATTTGTTTGCCCACGAATATGTTCATTGTTAACACAATTTTTCATGTACTAGCAGATAAATGATGAAGGATGTGAGTGGTGAGTGGTGGATCTAGTGGTTGAGGCGAAGTGTGTGTGTGTGTGTGCGTGTTGCAGGAGCGCGTGTGCGGCGGCGTGCTGGAGGGCGAGCGCAACTTCCACGTGCTGTACCAGCTGCTGGCCGGCGCGGACCTGCACCTGCTCAGTGAGTGCATCTCACCTCACCTCACTTACTCCACATCGACCATTCATATACACCTACACATGTTACAACTGCAACTACAACATTTCAATAAAATCGATCATGTGGTTTAGCCACGGGAGCCTATTTTTCGTATGAAATTTACTACGCGATTTATCCAATAAAACAATATCTTCCACACTTCGAACTGGTATGCCAAATAAGGCAAATATGTGTGTTGTAGAGATGTGTCATTGCCATGTTTATGGTCAACGAAACGAAACCGTACGAACTGTTATATCAGAGATATGCACCCCTAAATGCTGCCCTGGCTGCTAACCTGCTGAGGCTAAGTACACACGTGCCCCGTTTTCTCCCGTGCCCGCTACGGTTGCGGGCCCGCAGCTTCCGTAGAATGTAGATTTATATTAAAAAAAACAAACACGACGCGTTTTACGCCCGGGGCGTGCGCGGTTGTTTGCGGCTCCCGCTGCACCGGCGGGCAACCTGTAGAACCGCGCGGGTCGCGGTCGACCGCGCCCTCGGCGGGTTGCGCCCGCGCGCTCTTCGTTCGCTTGGCGGGCGATCGCATCGTGACATGTTTGTATACCTCGGCATGTTTATATATTTGAATTAGTGGATGCACCCAAAACCTTCTGGTCTTTCTTTTTTTAATTCTTCTGTGAAGTAAATATAATGCAACAGCTCGTTTCTGGTGTGTGTCCATGGCGGTCTGAACTTCAACTGAACATTACCGCATCTTGCAACTGCCTGTCTTGCGATCATTGCCCGCAAACGTGGCGGGCGACGATGCCACCGCGACGGCCGCGTAACCGCGCAAATAACCGGTTTCGTGAGTATAGAAAAAAAATCGCAGTTCCACCACCGCAGCGGGCACGGGAGAAAAACGCTTCGTGTGTACTTAGCCTTAGTCAGCAGTTCTACTCTCCAAGCCCGCTACCTTGTTTACTGGTCTACGCCAGTCCGTGTCCACCTCTCAAACAGTGCGGTTGCCACTAGATATAATTTAATAACCAGTGTTGTAATTGACCTTCTAAAATTAAAGTGCTTTTCATATAATTAAAACTTTATTTTTTTTAAAACCAAGTCGCGATTATCTGCGTAACAGAACGAACGAAACATATTATTTTTAGTTTATTTAATTTATAGAAACAATACTTAAATGAAGTCTAATTATTTTGATCATATGATAGATTATTTTAATCGTTTAATCGATTTATCGCATTTCAAAAACTGTTTTATAGTCTATGGTTGTTAGTTAAGCACAGGGCACTTCACTACCCGTCCGAAGTGTGGGCAGTCGATGCGTATATTCGCTTTATTCATGTCCTTTGAAGTGTCAAAAAACCGACAAGTCGATACGCGTATTCGCTATTCGGCTTATGTGTTATGCATACGAATAAAGCGAATATTGGCGAATATACTCTCCACACTTCGCCTTATGCGCGCGAATAACCCGCATAACGATTAGCGCATAACGAAGTGTGGTGCCTGCATGAAACCTACACAAGTGTCGGTTCGTCTAGTTTTGATGAGTATGTGTGGTGCAGAGCGGCTGCGGCTCAAGCGCTCGTGGGAGAGCTACCGCATGCTGCGGGGCGGCGCGGCGGAGGGGGGCGCCTCCCCGCGCCGCGCGCCGCCCCTCGCCGCCCTCGCCCCGCCCGCCGCCCCCGCGCCCGTCGCGCCCGCGCCCCGCGCCGCGCAGCAGGACCGGGACCACTTCGCCTTCACCACGGTAAGCATAACCACCCAGTCTATCCCTTGTCACACGACGACCAATGTCATAATTGTACCTTATCTGTCCATTATCTCTGTGCTCGTGTTTTCATCTAATATGCACCGATTTCCCCACATTCAAACTTAATTTATCGACTTTTTTATACGGACCCCTTTTCTGCAATATCTGTAGCCTATGTTCATTAGCGAAAATGTAGTACTCGATGGTGTATTTTTTTCAAATCTGTCTTATAGTTTCGAAGCCTATTCATTTGAAACAAACAAAGAAATTTTTCTTCTTTATAATGTTAGTTTATATAGTATATATATACGTAGGCGGTTCAAATATGATGGAGACAAACGCTGTAGATGGCGCGCTGAGTCCCTTACGTACAGTGTGACATAGTTTGAGTCGGGAGCACACGTTTCACGCGCATGTACCGACCTTAGTGAACGACAAGTGCCGACCGCCCTTGCGCAACATATTGTCATTCGTTTTTAGTTTGGGAGCACGTTAAAAACACTGGGATATTTTTCTACGTTTGTGAAATCAGTTCGGTAGCGAGTGCCTTACTTAGGGACTACGTTTAAATGATCCAAAACATTCAAGGACAGCCACGAAACTGTTGAGAATGAACCGCATGATTATCGACCGCGGACCAATATCACACCAGACAACATTCGCCGCGTAGAACAACTACGTAGCATTGTCTCTATCATATTTGAACCGCCCTCGTAGACATAAAGCATGTTCGAAAGAAACTCGTTGTTTTCAGGCGGCGATGCGAGCGCTGGGCTTCAGCGGGAGCGAGTGCGACGCGGTTTTGCGGCTGCTCGCCTTCATGCTGAAGCTGGGCAACGTAGAGTTCGAGCCGCAGCACAACATCGACGGGTCCATCGGCACGCGCGTGCAGCACCAGTACGGTCAGTGGCCGGGCCCCGCGCCTCCCTGCACCCAGGGCCCCAGGGCCCCGGGGGCGCGGGGCCAGCGCTCACGTGACTCCTTGTGTGTACAGAGCTGGTGGAGGCGTGCGCGCTGGTAGGCGTCGACGCGGACGAGCTCGCCGCCGCGCTCGGTGCGCCCGACCTCGACGTGCCGCTCGATGCCGGTAACCGCCACATATAGCGTACACACGACACTCCATATAGCTACATATTCTTGGAATAAATATTTACTTTTGATTCGATTCAATTATCCATGTGGTGACGGATCAAGAATACAGAGTGTCACCACCCCTATTCATCCCGCGGGCCTCGTAAATGGCGACTAAGGGATAAACTTCGCAAGACAAAATCAATGCAAAGAGATGGAAAACTTGAAACCGACCCAACACGTCTGGCCAGCGTGGTAGTAGGCCAAAGCCTCCTTTCTAAGGACAGGCTTATGTCCAGCAGTGGACTGTTGAAGGCTGTTGATGATGATTGATGATGTTTTTAATTCGATCCATTCACACTTTATATTTCAGAGAGCTCGGAGGGGTCGGAAGAGACGGGCGCGTGTAGCTCGCCCGAGAGCGGCACGGAGTCGTGGGCGGGAGCTCTGCGCGACCAGCTGGTGAGCGTGCTGTACTCGCGCCTCTTCACCTGGCTCATCAACAACGTGAACGCGGCGCTGCACCCGCGCACGCCGGGCAAGCGCTGCGCCATCGGCATCCTCGACGTGTACGGGTTCGAGTCTCTGGCGCACAACGGGCTGGAGCGGTTGCTGATCAACTACGCGGCGGAGCGCGTGCAGGCGGCCGTGACGGGCGCCACGCTGCGGCGCGAGCAGGACGAGTACGTGCGCGAGGGGCTGGCCTGGCGCCCGTTGCACTACACCGAGCACGAGCTGCACGCCGAGCTGCTGGACGCGGTGAGCGCGAGGGCCGGTGGGGTAGGGGGGGGGGGGGGCGTACCTCAGGGTGGCCACTGACCGAGCGTGTGTCGCAGGGCCCGGACAGCGTGCTGGGCGTGCTGCGCGACTGCTCGGCGCGCGCGCTGAGCGACGGCGTGTTCCTGCAGCGCCTGCAGCGCCGCCGCCACCCGCGCCTGCTCGTACTGCCGCCCGACCACTTCCAGTCAGTCTTCTATCTCTATTTACTGTCACTCATGTGCCGTGTACTTTCATTTGTTCTAAACTTTATTTATATTGCTACGAAACATCAAGAGAATACAGAAGGGGTACAAATGCTAGATAAGTTCCAATAATAATACGTAGTACATAACGATGAACCTTACTAGACTAAATGTAAAACGCGCACCAGTATAGAATTATCATAATTGCCATGAATATCATATCGATAGCGTATGCGACTGCTCTGCTTGAAGTTTCTTATTCGATTCCCGGGTCGGACCAAATGTTTGTGTTATCCGCAAATATGTTTCGAAGTTTGGGTATTTACTATTTTCTATGGATACATACAAATTATATATTTTCAAAAAAAAATTTTATGTACAGTGCTTAGTTTGAGACTAGATGGCTTTGTGTGTAAGATGTTTAAAAATACAGGATGGACCAAACGTTCCTTTACATTTCAAATGATGATTTCAAAGAAATTAGTTATGTAAGATAAAAACTGTTTATTTATTATTAAACAATACAAATGGGGATTTTATTTTTTAAAATGACATCATCTTGACTATTGAATGACTATGACATTAAAATGACCTTGACTATTTTGATACTGCTGCAAACTGGAGCGAAAATTTTCAATGACGGCCTCGCAAGTGTTTCGTGAAATGTTTTGCATTTCCTCTCGAATTAATTTTGTCTTTGATGCTTTAATTTAGGATCAGTGTCACTCTAATATCTGCAATTTTGCCTTTTCACATGTCCATTTGGATGGAAGTGTGCTTCGTCTGAGAAAATATGTTCGTAAAGCTGGTGACCTATCTAACTAGTATTTCATTTACAAATTGTGTGAGCGCGATCTTGAGGCTTTATTTCCTGTATCATTTGAATTTTGTTCGAATATAAATGTAAATCTTTGTGAAGAATACGAATCAAAGATGTTCTGTGCACGCCTAAGGTGTTTGACCGCTTCTAAGTAGAGAGTCCAGGATTTTCACAAATCGCGCTCTTACACGCTCGACGTTTTCGGGATTTTCGACGTTCTAGGTCGACCACCGTGGTTGATTCATTATTGAACTTGTTTCCTCGAACTTCTGTACCCATTTTCTAATCAATTGAAGCGATGAAGCTTCAATTCGCCCTCCCCACCGAACAATATCGTAATGGCAATTTCTAAATTTTACAGGAAAAATTAAATACTGTTTTTGAGTATTATCTCAGCAAGGGAGCATCGTAAGGTAACCATTTATGTGTCAAAACAAAGCTAATTTAATTACTTTATATTTTCTTTTGTTTTTTTTTTTGTAATAGTTTTCAAAATAAAGTTATTGGTGAAAATATTATTACCGAAATTGCAGCTCAAAAGAATATTGTGTAATGCATCATTGCCATATTGTTCGCGTGTAAATACAACAATTTTAGTCAGTATTAGTACATTACAGCAATATTCGTTAAAATTTGCTGTTAAAAATGTTAACTGTAATATGATATTACAAAATTATTTGCGTGAAATCAAAGTGATCATTTAAAAACTTTTTAAAGTTTATCTATATGATACTGTTAACAGCACTGCAAATTTTCACAATTATCTATCATGTATTGTAAGAAATCATTACCAAATTGCGTAAATAAAAATAAAACCCTAAAATAATTGTTTGCACCTTACATGAACCACACTTATGTATTTCTATACCACGAATAAAATGGTAATAGTCACTTATCGAAAAAAATTACTATTACATAATCAGTATTAACTTGTTTTGGTATTATTCGTGTAAAAGGGTATGTTAGATTTTAAACGAGTAATATTGTTATGTTCATCACGGGGTCATTGAAATTAGTGTACTTTTCTAAATATCCATATAAAAAGTACAAAAAAAAATTATAAGGTGTAATTAGTGTTCTAAATACCCAATATGCAATAAAACGTAAACTATCGTAATAGCACATTATCATATTATTCGCTGGGGAGGGCGAATTGATTAGATCATCATTTTTACGCCGTATGTTGTAATTTTCGTTGCGCTAGAGTAAAACAATCGCAGAACGCACGTTGTTTATCACTAAACGACGCCATGTTTCTGAATTCCCATTGGCCGCTTTGGCGTTTCCTAGCCCCTCCGCCCCACCTCGTCGTCAATGCTCGTCGCAGCTACCGATTCAATTGGTCCACCCTATATTTAATAAAAACTCAAATTAATTAAATATATTTAATTAATTTGAGTTTTAAAATAGGCATTTGTTATTTAACAGACGGCTACTGGGTCAAATCCCTATAAAAAAAATTTGGTCGAATATTTTTAAACTCGAGTAATGGTCCTCCGAGAAGTTTCAGGTTTGATCCACCAGGTTTTGGATATGTAGAGCGCATTCGAATTATATTCAATTCGTATATAGTGAGCGGTAGTACTGTCACGAGGTCGATGAACCGTGTTTTTTAACTTAAAATGAAATATTGTATTTTGGTGTTGGATCTGTATGAGTAATGAGTATGTGGTAACGCAAGTAACGCTGTGTCGGTATTGTGCGGCGCAGAGTGGTGCACTTCGGTGGCGGCGTGGTGTACAGCGCGCGCGGCATCGTGGCCAAGAACCGCGACCAGCTGTGTCGTCGCTGCTGCGGCGTGCTGGGCGCGGCGCGCGAGCCGCTGCTGGCGGCGCTGTTCGCGGGCGGGCCGGGCGGGGCGGCAGGCGGGTCGCCGCGCCGGCCCGCCGCGCTGGCGTGTCGGCAGCGCGCGCTGGTGGGCGCGCTGGTGCGGCGCCTGCCGCCCGCGCCGCGCCTCGTGCGCTGCCTGCGCGCCGACCACGCGCTGCGCCCGCACCGCTTCGACGCCGCGCTGCTGCGACACCAGATCCGCTCGCAAGGGTCAGTGCCTCGATTGCCATCGTTCCGATTCCGATAAGGCGTTTCATAGACGATGGGATGGGGCAGGCCGGACGTTTCGCCACGAATGTCTTCTGTGGACCTTGTTAGACGCTCTACCCTAAATCCGACTTGTGGAACTCCACTTATCGCTCATCCACTATTATTAGAAACGTACGTTTGGGAGAGGAGTAATCGTATACAGGGTGGATTTGACGACGTTTATTTAACTAGGCATACGTACACATGTTACTAAATCCATCTACAAAATTTAAATAAAATTGGTTCAGTTCAGTAGCCATGGGAGACTATTGATTGTTTTTAGGGTTCCGTAATTCATTACCCGGAACCTTTATAGAGTCGCTGTGTACGTCCGTCCGTTGGTGGCGGTTAATGCTAGAAAGATTAAACTTTGCATGAATATGTATTGTAATTACGTTTACAAAGTGTCACAATAAAATATAAAAAATGTTTTTCTTTGGGGGAGGTACCCCTACATGTAGTGGGGATGTTTTTTTTCTCGTGTCTACCCCATCGCGTGGGGTATCACTAAATAGGTCTTTTAAAAAATTGCGAGGATTGCTACAATTTTTTTTTGAGTTAGGGATTCGTTTGCGAGTTATGCAACTTTAAAATGTATTTTTTCGTTAAAAAGGTCGTACTGTAAAAGTCAAACAGCTGGCTTCCAAAATTTGAAAAAAATCATGATAATAGTTCATATATAGATTTTTTAAGGCAAACTATACCGGTTTTGATAACTTGATTATTGATCACATAATGAAAGGCAAGGCGAAAAGAGACTATCACTATTTTATAAATTACCTACAGCCGCCCGGCCCGGCTCCGCACGGGGACGTAAACGGTGTCGTATACGTGGAAGCGCAAACTATATAGAAGATAACATTATCGGTCATCGTATCTCTTGTGCTTCGTGACCGTGACTCGCACATCGTAATTTTATATCCATTCTCGATATGCGTGCGGCGCAGGATAATGGACATGGCGCTGCTGCGCCGCAGCGGGTGGTGCGAGTCGATGTGCGCGCGCGCAGCCCTCGCGCGCTACCGCCTGCTCTCGCCCGCCCCGCGCCCCGCACCGCGCGCCTCCCCCGCGCCCTCGCCCGCCGCGCGCGACGACCCCGTGCGAGCCGCGCGCGCTCTGCTGCGCTCGTTGCCCATCCCCAGCGCCGAGTTCGCGTACGGCCGCACGCGGGTGTTCGTGCGCAGCCCGCGCACCGTCTGGGAGCTGGAGGCGCTGCGGGCCGCGCGCGTCGACGCGCTCGTGGCGGCCGCGCAGCGCGCCTGGCGCCAACACCGCGCGCGCCGCCGCGCCGGCGCCCAACAGGTCATCGCGCGCGCCTGGCGCAGGCACCGGCGACGCACGCGGCGCGCGTCTACCGGCGCGGCGGGGGACGCGACTCGCTCGGACGAGCGCTCGGCGGCGGCGCTGGTGATCTGGCGCGCGTGGTGCTGCGGTGCGCGGCGGCGCTACCTGGCGCGGTTGTGGCGGCGGCTGCCGGCGCGGCACATGTCGCCCGCGTGCGGCGCGTGGCCGGCGTGCGGCGCGCCGGCGCTGCTGGGCCGCGCGGACGCCGCGCTGCGCCGCCTGCACCACGCCTGGCGCTGCCGCCTCTACCGCGCCGCCTTCGATCAGACCGCGAGGAACCGCATGCGCGAAAAGGTACCTAAGCCCTCTCCCTCGATACCTAGCGAGTACCTCGCGTGTGCCCCGCCTCGCGTCTCGTGCAGCGAGAGCGCGAAACGAGATCGGACTGAGAGTTCGACTTGTGCATCTATGTGTCTCTTCCGTTCCGTCGGCCGATGCGTCCGAGTAGAAGAGAGACAACGACACGCACAACCTACACGTGAACTGTTCTGTTTTGTCGACCTGTGATGTCGGGGTCGGTTGAAATGATACGTCCAACTTGTATGACATACATTTAATGAATATTCTTGTTATACTAGGTACAAAGGGGTGTTAATAAGTAAATGCTATGTCAGCATTGTCAACTTATAATAAGCACCGTACATACTATATGCTCTTAAGAAGCATACATACTTCATACCGCTTATAAACTGAAATGAAAAGTTAATACATATTGTCTTATCACATAAAACTATAAAATATTATAAATAGTACTAAAGGATCCAAACATGCTTTCTATAGGCATATCATAGACGTCTCGATACAGCGCCACGATTGCTGAGTCATTTGTCGTTCGGGCTCGACTCGCCTCTCGCAGCCCTGTAAACTTTAAAGATTGTCTTTAAAGACGTAGATGTCGTAACTTACCGTTTGAGTATTTTAAGTTTTATTGATGTACGGTTTTCCGAGGTGTGGCTATTGAGTACATATTTAATAGTGTTGTGGGTAGTTTCCCTATGTGCTGCTGACCACAACTTGCTATTCAGTTTCTTTTTCATGCAATTGAAGGCCGGTTCGTAGGCAGAATCAGGTTAGAACTAGGTCTTTACCGTCGAACTCCCCATCTAACTCCCAGTGAAGAGAGTGGAAAACAGACCACCTTGTTTCAAAGTCGTCTAGTTTGCTATTTGTTCCTTGAGACCGGAAGATTGGAACCACGGGTAATGATTTCATTTCGGCATCTGCCGTATCCTTGGGATGTCCTGTCGCTGGTCTCAAAACCTGTGCTATAACCGTTTGTTTATGTTCTCGCAAGTCGACTCATGCCCAGTCTTCTTAAAATTAAGAAACAAATGGTTCATGGCTGTCATGATCTGATTTTGATTTTCTACAAGATTCTCCATAGTTTGACTCATGATTTATAGTAAAACTAGCTGACCCGGCGAACTTCGTACCGCCTTAGAATAGTAATTCTTAATAAAGTATTGTGTTTAGTTATTAACTGATAGTGATAAATCGACAGCAGCGTTAACTAACGGGCCCCGGTCGGCGGTAACGCAAAAATCGCTTTGTTCCAGCATTTTTTATCTGTAATATCTTCAAAAGTATTAATTTAAATTACATACTGTAAAGGGTCATATTAATCTATATTAAATACACAATGTATTTAAGGTACTTAATTGGATAAGGAAGAATACTGTATTGCTTAGAATCGCTTCGTAAATAAGCCATTATTTCTCGTAATAATAAAAAAATGGTTATTGTGGGTTATCCCTAAGATATAGACATATACCATCGCGGACTTTTTTGTAGACCTTTTTAAGATGTACTGTAGTACATTATTTTGATCTATCTCGTAGGGTACAGCCAGCGTTTGCAATGTAAGCGTAAAAAAATGGGTTTATTTACGACATTAAAATTATTATCTACTATATTATGTATGTATTATACATAAAAACCTTCCTCTTGAATCACTCTATCTATTAAAGGAAATGGCATCAAAATCCGTTGCGTAGTTTTAAAGATTTAAGCATACAAAGGGACAGAGAAAGCGACTTTGTTTTATACTATGTAGTGATGTAGTGATAGTGATGTAGTGACAAGGAAAGATCTTACTTTGATAATGCTGACTGCAAAACACGCTGTATGTGTGCTGCTGCGCTTACTCCTGGGACTGCTCCTAGCGAGAAGTGACGCTGATTGTGCCCACAGGTGTGCTGACAGGACCGTAACCGGAAGTGCGATATATTCCTGATTGAACACACTGGTTACATTCGAAGGACCATTAATGTAGGGGTAGTTTCTCTAACATTACTGATAGTTGTTTTGATAAATGAGTAAACAACTTTACCGAATGATGATTTTACTGCTACTTAATAATGTACAGAATTATGTGTTATAAGTTAATGCATAAAGTAACGTAAGTGCAATACAAACGTGTTGATGTAAGCCAATTTCATTATCTTTTTATAATTCTTCTGTGAGTGTGTATGTCACTGAACTCCTCTCAAACGACTGGACCGATTTTGATGAAATTTTTTGTGTGTGTTCAAGGGGATCTGGGAATGGTTTAGATTCGCAATTGGACCCGGTAGGTGGCGCTGCGATCAAGTTCTGGAATTTTAAAGTTGGGCGGTACGAAGTTCGCTGGGTCATCTAGTCTCTTATAAATGTACCGGGATGACATATGTCCATATCACCTTTTCAAGAGACTATTTTATATATTACCCTACCATACTTTTTCTATTTTCGACTCGGAATTTATAGCGCGAGTCGAAAAAAGAAAAAGAACTGCTGAGTCTGAATCCCTTATGTCGACGAACGTATATAATCCGTCACGCGAAAATGAAACACGACGTACGACAAATCGTTCGTCCGACGGTGAGCAGCTAGAGTGAGGTAATACAGAGAGCGGCGTGCGGTCGCAGGTGACGGCGAGCGTGCTGTTCAAGGAGCGCAAGCTGAACTACGCGCGCAGCGTGGCGCACCCGTTCGTGGGCGACTACGTGCGCCTGCGCGCGTCCGCCGCCTGGCGCCGCGGCCTGGGCGCCGCCGGCGACCGCTACGTCGTGTTCGCCGACGTGGTGGGCAAGGTGCGTGCCGGGCGTGGTGGGTGTGGTGGGGGGAGGTGAGGCGGGGTGGAGCGAGCTAGCGAGTGACGGTGCGCGTGCGCAGGTGGCGCGGTCGACGGGCCGCGTGGCGCGCTGCCTGTGCGTGGTGTCGACGGGCGCGCTGCTGCTGCTGGAGGCGCGCTCGCTGCGGCTCAAGCGGCGCGTGCCCGCGCACGCCGTGTGGCGCCTGTCGCTGTCGCCCTTCGCCGACGACCTGCTCGTCGTGCACGTGCGCGCGGTGAGCCCTACCGACACATTATACACTTCCACCGAGCGACGAGCTCTTCACCATTGCCTGTGTAGAAACAGTGTAAATATTCCCAATGTGGTGTGACAGTGCGGGGGCCTGGAGAGTTCGACGGAGGAGTTGTCGCAGTGCTCGTCGCGGGACACCGCTGACGCGCCGGGCTGTCTGTTTGGGGTGAGTTAACAGTTCACCAATAACATATTACTATCAAAATATCGCCTTCACCGATGCTTTATCGCCATCTCAGCGATGTTGCCAAGCTACAAAACGTTGGCTATGTATCAACGATCGCAAACCAAAATCGCAAACAAAAAAAAAGTATATATGTATTTATATCAAGTGTCAAATATCTCAAAAAAATTAGTAATTCTTGACTAAAGTAGCACTTTCTACGCCTATAGCATTAAGTCCTACATAAAGTTTTTGATGAAATATTTTTGACTGAACCACTTAAAGCCGTTAGACTCTTTGAAAAGCATAAACTCCTTAACCCTGGCAACATATAAACAGTCCGCTTCCATTTAACAAGACCCAGTTGTTGTGTTTCCAATATTGGTGAAGTTGCTCTGAGCAATTTGCGAGCGAGTCCATTGCGGTTCCAAGCGCGGATCCAGGGGGGTGGTCATGGGGGTCATGACCCCCCCCTGGGCGCGGTCCGGGATTTAGGTGTAAAAGTAATTAAAATTGTTAAACATAATTTTGGATTTTTTATCACAATATAATTTTAACATTGACACTGTGAAACAACTAGCAACCTTATACATTGTTACTTTGTAGATACTATTTCAGTTTCTGTCATTGTAAATGTATATCGGCTGTGGATGGTGAAGTGACAGCGGTGTACTAGCACCGCTACTATGGACTATGGACTACCATACCACAGTCGATTTCTAATCTAATATTAAATTGCGATATTGAGCTGTATCTTTTTTGATTTTTTACGCGCGGAAAGCATACCCTTCATGGGGTAAAAGAAGGGCGTGTGTAGGACTCCCGGGGGAACCGGTCTACCCACTAAACCCCACGGCGGCCTACCTCGGCAGCTCGGAGGAACTCTAGGAACGCATCAGCGGCTTTTGGAGTCCTGAATATCATGTCCATGTCGGCCAGAATGTCGAAGGGTGGAGATCGTGCCAGGACCGTCGCCGCCTCGTACAAAATCGTGCGGTAGCCTCGTACGACCCGTATGGTATTATGGCTCTAATACAGCAAAAAAATCCTATATTTGGCCTTAACATCCTGTCAGATGATTTAAGCATCATGTCAGCATATCTGTGGCAATGTTTAGCATGACTGTAGAGTCCAATACGATAGCGACAGTGGCGTGTATAGGTCAAGTCTTGGGATTTCTAAAGACGGCCCAAAAGTGTTATTGGGTTTTCTCACAGCAATTTCTGAATAACAGCCCGAGTATGGAAGTTTGGCGATGATCCACGCCCATAGGTCGGAGTGCGCGTTAAGCCATCGGTCCCGGTTGTCATGAACATCTATGGTTATCTTAGTGGGAAGTCAGTGCCCTCAAATGTACTGTAACCTTCGAATTTCTGTTCTCTCGGGGTTGCGGAGCTCCGTGAAAAACTGGATTCAGGTAAACTGGTTGAACTAGTAGACCCCAAATGATGACTGGCTACTCGTTAGTATTAGTTAGTAAAGTTACGCTAAGAGCTTTAATGGTTGAAAAACGTCTCACGTCTACCAAAACCGATCCGAATTTGTATATATTATTTTTCAATAATATATACCTAGTACGCCGACCTGAAATATAGTACAATACTATCTATTTAGTTAGGTTGGCAAACCTTGTTTTTTTTACGTGTTGGACTCGTACCGACTAAAACCGCACGGTGTGACCTCTTTGCGAATCAATTTTAGGAGGAGTACAGGGAGAGATCACGTCCTCGCAGAATGTTCTATGTTATGTGGGTGGTTTCCGCACTTAGTCCTTTAAGAGGACCATTGTACTTGAGGGCGGCCATCACTCCAGCCAGCCCACCTCCCTCCAGAAGCGGATAAGGACTCCGAGTCTGTCCAGACATTCTGAAACAGATTTGGGAGATCCAAGGGTGTTTTTCCGTGTTTCGGTGACACCTGTGCACTCAATGAGTACATGCGACACCATTTCCTCTGCCCCTAAGCATGCTCTGCATAGGGGACTGTCAGTTATGCCTATCGTGTGGAAGTGTTTCTTTAGTGAGCAGTGTCCGGTGATAGTTCCTGCCACCAGCCGCAGACTGTCCCTGTCCAAACGCAATAAGCGTTTGGTTAGTTTATCATTAGGAAGTGGCATGGCTTCCTTTGATTGTCTGCAGCCTGGGACAGATAGCCAGTGGTGTTGTACTTATGTGCGGGTAAATTCTTGTAGCCAACCACGGAGCTGGCTGAATGGGACAGGCACGACGGGTTCGGGTCCGAAAACCGCCACGCCCGACCCCCTCCTAGCCAGCTCATCGGCCGCATCGTTACCTAGTGATCCGCTGTGTCCTTTTATCCCTTTTAACCCAGGTTCTCTCCTGCGTGGAGTACTGTTCTCATCTATACGATGGATCTGCGCAGTATTTGCTTGACGCTCTCGATCGGTTGCAGAGGCGAGCAGTTCGCATCATAGACAGTCCTGAAGCCACCGAGTTCCTAGAACCTTTGCAGCTGCGAAGAGATGTCGCCTCTATGGCAGTCCTCTATCGCCTTTACCATGGCGAGTGTTCTGAAGAGCTCTTCCAACTCATCCCACCCTCTCCCTTTCTCTATAGAGCAACACGATCTGGCCAGCGAAGTCGCCCCTACAGAGTGGAAGACATACGCACCAGAACTAAGCGATTCGGGTCTTCCTTCTTGTGCCGAGCAGTCAAACACTGGAACTCGCTACCAGCTCCTGTTTTTCCTTCTTACTATGATCCAAGGTCCTTTAAGTGGGGCGTGAAAAAGCATCTCACTAGGCCGCCATAATGTGGTTCGCCATACTGCTTGCATTTGCAGTGGGTATGGCGACCCCAACTTGTGGATTTTACTCATGCTTTCCATCAGGCATAGTAAAGTCACCTTGGCAAGCGTTATATATATAAAAAAAAAATTGACACTGAATTCCGGCCGGGGGTCGCAACGCGTTCTAACGCGTTGTGACAATCCATTATGAGTTTCGAAGTGACATGGGTTTTATTGAGGGATTTAAGTACCGATGCACTATCAGAGACTATACGGATGTGTGAGTCCGTAATTTTCCTTGTCTCTATAGCGTGGGCCGCCAGGATAATATCCACGCATTCCACTTGGAATATAGTGTTGAATCTACCTAGCGGTTTCAATACCCTGATGTTAAGTTCGTCTGAGAATACACCTGCTCCGGTTCCTGAGTTGGTTTTGGAGCCATCGGTGTATATTCTGAGTTCTTTTGTATCTGATTTGTCTTGTGGTTCTTCTTCTAGATGTATATTATAGTGCTTCTGAAAAATAAATTTCTTCAGCATCCTATCATTGGGTGATGTCAACATGGGTTGATGAGTGATCGCTCGTTCATATGTGTGTTTGATTCTGGAGTCATTTCCCAGTGTGCCAGCATTATGGAGTCTAAACGCTGCTAGTGCTGCTTCCTATTTAACAACTAAGTGCAAGGGTGGCAGCCCCAGCATAGTTTTCAGTGCGGCTGTTGGTGTGGTTCTCATGCTACTAGTGATAGCCACGCAGGCGTATCGCTGTAGTTTCGCTCGCTGAAGGTTGCGACCGCGTTAAAACAACTGTCGCTACCGGCCATCGAGCTTATGACGGCCGGTAGCGAGAGATCCTCTCCAATGACTACAGTGAGGGCTCGACGCTGCACTGCCTATGCGGGGCTAACCGCCAACGTGTGCAGGCCCGATGTCTCACTGCAGTTGCAGTGGTGGCAGGCGGGACTCGATCCCCGCCTAGCGAACGAGTGCAGGTACTTTCCGAAGCTACTGTGCCCGGAAAGCACCTGCGTCAGTCGGAAGGAAAGGGTCTCATGCTGCCGCCCTGCCCACCGGCGATGACCGGCTGGAGAGCCTCCACGGCAGCAAAGCCAGCGCTTGGAGTCTCCAGCCGGAACGACTATCTGAACATGGTGGCTCGGCAAGCGGCTTCACGCCACTCGCGTATGTCCTCGGGCGGTGGGCGTAACCCGGTCTCCACCCGGAAGTCAGCCACTCGCCGAAAAACTTCGGCGAGCACTTCCACCTCCAAATCCTAAGGGGGTGTTCCGGCCAAGTCGGATGCCGCCTCTGTGGACACCGTGCGGTATCCACGTAAGGCTGACCGCCAATATCCTATGGGGGCGCCAGAGGCGCGCCCTATTCTGGGCGGTCAGAGCCGCCACCCACACCGGTGCACCGTACTGTGCCATTGACCGGACAACCCCCGTGTACAGCTGCCTCGTGGGAACACTGGCCGATGTCCAAGGATACCGCCAACACCACTCCACTGCAGGTCACTGCCTCTTCGGTCACGGCATTGACCGCCGAACGCCCCTCTCGGAAACTGAATTGGGCTTCCAACAGGTCGGGGCCCACGATGCCGAACGATGTGGACAGAGAACCGTCTCAAACAACTTACCCGCCTCGTCCAGCAACACGATGGGCCTATAGGCCGCAAGGTTGGCAACCCTAACTTGATCACAGCTATGTGACCCCCCCCCTGGCGCCAAAGCTGGATCCGCCCTTGTGCGGTTCGCCCCGTGGGATGCACATCTCGGTTGACTTAAATTGACCGTGTAATGCAAAATATCTTCAGAAAGTGTCTGGAGTGTCTGTTTGTAGTAAAAAATAACCAGATTATTACTGAGTGCAAATCAAAATATTAACGGTACTGACATCCAAAATATAATTTTTAATTTTTGTCTGATCAGATGACAAATTATAATTGTCTGTCCGTTTGTTTGTTCCGGGTAATCTCTGGAACGGCTGGACCTTTATGGCTTTAATGGGATTTCACTGGCAGGTGGCTGATGACATAAGCACTAACTTAGGCAAAACATTTTAGACTAGCTTCAATCCACGGCGTTACTCGCGATTGACAACAATAACAACGGGTAACACCTTGGGCCTCAGCAAGTTTAATAGTGTACTCAGTAGTGTACTCTGTGTGTGTGTGTGGTGTCAGGGCGAGGGCGCGTGGCGGCGGCGCGGCGACGTGGTGGTGCGCACGTGCCACGTGCTGGAGCTGGCCACCAAGCTGTTCCTCGTCGTGCAGAACGCCGTGGGGCTGCCGCCGCACGTCAACATCGCCACCGAGTGAGTCCACACACCTACAATTTTTATTTACAATTCATTCATTATCCAAAATAACACCCAAATCTCTAATGGTATCGACCTCCCTGAGCGGGCTGTCATTTATACAGTAACCATAGTGATATGATTGCTTTTTTCTAGTGAATCTGATGAAAAAACATTTATATTGATTTAAATGCATTTTATTTCCCTGGCACCAATATTTTATATTCGATAGATCTAATTGAAGTTCAGTTATGTCAGACTCACTATATATAGCTCTATAATCTTTCAAATCATCCGCAAAGAGATTATACCTTGATTTAATTATAATACCGAAATCGTTGATGAAGACCAGAAAGAATAGAGGACCTAAGTGTGAACCCTGTGGTATCCCCGAAGGAATAAGACATTCTCTCGACCTAAAGCCCTTGAGACATACTAGTTGTGATGACGATGGAGGTGTCATCATCAGCATCATCAACAGCCTTTAACAGTCCACTACTGGACAAAGGCCTTTCCTTTGGAAGGAGGTTTTGGCCTACTATACCACGCTGGCCGGAGGGTTGGTATAGGGTTTGTTTCAAGTTCTCCTTCTCTTGGCAGTGATGTTAACTGCTTATTTTGTTCCTTTAGTCGCCTCTTACGACACCCATGGAATGAATAGGGGTGGTCACTTTGTATTCTTAATCCGTCACCACACGGACGGAGATGTAGTACAGTAGAAACTCATTATCCGGACTAATTATTGTCGTTAGATAATCGATAGATAATTGAAAGTATCAAGAAAATTTGGTTTTGTGCATATGTATTAGAAACCTAATATAATTTCTTTATTAAATACAACAAATACATATCAACGAAAATTAATGTTCATTATATTTTTAGGAAGATGTATCGTATCTCTCAATATTTGAAAAAAATTATGAGACACTTTATTAAACATACGGTGTATACACTTAATTACATACTAAAATACTGCAGCCTTAGTCACAAAATAAAATATATATATGTGGGTACGTATAACTACACTCGGGTGCAATGAATTCGCACATGAGACTTTTTTTTGCAAAATAAAAATTTTCAGTTTTTTAATATGGAATTAAAGCTTGTTCTAATACCTATTCAATGATACCATATAAGCCGTTATAAGTTTACCCTACTGCCACAAAAAAGAGTTGTGGGATAGCATCCCCTTCCTCCTTGACAGCAGTTTGTAGCTCCTGGAGATTGGCTGGAGCTATATTTCGGCCTCTTATTTTTAGGCATTTAAGAATATTGTCTCGACTTTAAAAGAGATTGTGATCCCTGAGTGTGTTTCGTCCTTTCTTCTCAGGGCTAGTCCAGTTAGGAAAGGCCGAACTCATCTGCTCAAAAAAAAAGTTTAGCTTGCAAAAGTGTTCATGTAACCTAATTGCAGAATAAATGATTTCATTTCATTTCCTTATTAGCTTCACTGCAGAAAAAGAGAAAAAGATTTTGGGTGCGAAGTTTACTGAAAAAGAAGAAAAATAGAAAGGAGCAAAGGAGCACTTGTTACATTCCATAAACATGGGTAGTCTCGATACGTTTCTACTAGTTTAAAGCATTTGTAAATCCGTAAAACAACCGGCCATTATACTCCCGCGCAACGTCAGTTCTCATCTAATAACATTCCTAACGCTTGCTTTACACCGGGAGTATAATGACTGATCATTTTACCGATTTACAAATGCTGAAATTAGTAGAAACATATCGAGACTACCCATGTTTATGGAATGTAACAAGTGATTTATATAGAAACCGAAATGCGAGAAAAAGTGCGCACAAGGAAATTTGGGAAAAGCTAAATATTCCTGATCTCTTTATCAAAGACATTCCAAAATATCCAACATTAAAGAATATTCAACAATCCGCAAGCGGGCCCTATCGGCTAATGAAAACGGCTATCGCATGCTGGCCCTATGGCATGCTTGACCAGAAATCTCCCGTACCTCGCATGCGGGCTCTAACGACCAATGAAAATGAGCCTTAAACTGAGTCCCCCCCCGCACCACGCTTGCTTTACACCGACCGATGAATTTCATTAGTTGTTGGGCCGCATACGGGGAATATCCTCATGCCGTATATCAACCAAGATATGGATAGCTTATTTTCATTAGTCGATAGCCCGTATTCGGGGACTCCCCACCTGCTATATAACGACCAATTAATATGAGCCTTGAGAGCTGTTTCCAGGGCTTGGAGAGCTTCATGAAATGCCAGTTCCTACACGTTCATGCTTGCATTGATTCTACTTGTAGGTACAATATAGTTGTTCGCTGCTGGTAGTATGGATAACCGCGAATCCGTATAACTGAGGTCCGGATAATCGAGTTTCTACTGTATAACTAACATAATCGTACCCCAGGAAACAATAATTGTATTCATTGCTATCGTCAGAGGGACACCTAACCTGATCCTAAGATCCTGATCCTACATCGGTTCACTTGAAGTCGCGAGTAAAACTTAAAGCGAGTACGAATGTCGTCGAACGAAACGTTCCCCACCACTTCGCAGCAGTCTAGGGCGGTAATCGATTGGAATATAATGAGTTGTTGCGCAGGTTCGAGGCCAACTTCGGGCAGCAACTGGTGACGCTGTCCTTCCACGCGGTGGGGGGCGCCGAGGGGGGCGGCACGCGCCTACTGCGCCGCGGCAGCCGCATGGACGTGCTCGTGTGACCTCCCACCTCCCCACCACCCTCACCACCCCCACCAACCGCACCACGGTAGACAGTGAACACAAGATATCGTCTCACAGTGTGTCAAAAACTAATAAAAAAATTAGGCCAATCACCATGTGCCAAAACTAATAAAAAACGTTGCTATTAATTGTATGTTAAATTTAGAATTAAAAACGGCGCAAACGATACCGATACGAAATAAATGTTAAGTATGAGATTGTGCACGGCGTTGTTATCCGCGAGTTGGCGGCCCCGCCCTCCGACACTTCACTATTAGTACAAAGCCAAATTATAATATACCGTAAACCGGTCGAGATTATATAACTTTAGTAATATTATGTAAATAAAGTTAGTATGACATGGAAACGATACTGAATGTGGCGCGGAGTGTCTCGTTTATTTTTATGTGAGATGAAATGAGAAATCTTTCCTACAGGGTTGGATTTCACTCGGCCTCACGTTTTAACAGATTGTTATTATCCGTGGTAATCGGAATTTAAAAAAGGTTATGATTCGGTTGGCTGATATCGCTGCTCGTTTGCCGTGTGGGGTCCATCCCTGTCTAGTGACTCTAGTGATGCACATATGTATGTGCGTATGAAGTACACACACACCGAGGTGTTCTTAACTGTACTGCATGACCCCGAGACTAGAATCGTAAGATATAATATATAGATGGTAAGGCGAGCTCATCGGTAGTTAGCGTCCAATTATTTTGCTGCGACGTCCCTACATTTTCACTCACGTGGGGTCCTACCTGAGTGACGAATACGAGCGATACGATTCGACACAATGTTACAATTTAGCTTTAAAATTCATACTTAGAATTTTTTAAATGAATACAATTAAAAAAAAATAGAAAAAAGAAATTTTTGCAAACAAATTTGTCGAGTTCCATTATTTATATGCAAAATTAAGAAATGATTTTCAAATCTTCAAACAATATTGTGAGGTTTCCGTCTACTTTCGATTGTATTATTCATTACATTTCAATTTTTTTTTAATAATAACTGAATTTCAATGAATAATCGCATCGTGTGTGTGGTGTCGCGTGTGGTCGGCCACAGAACAAGACGCGTTAGGTCGAGTCTCGCCGCAGACACACGTAGCACACAAGTAGGGCGTGTCGTGTTGATCGTGGCCGTCGCTCGGCGAGGACACCCACTGACCCCATTGACCCCACTGACCCCACTGACCCCGCTAGCCTCGCGCGCGTGGACGGACTTCGCGGATATGGCGCGGTGTCCAGGATACTGTAACCATTTATTCTTGATTTCCAATATTGAGGCTTATCGAACCTCAACACTGGGAATGCAACTGTTGACCTTTCTTCAATGTGTTAGTGTTCTTTTTACTGATCTTCCGGCACTAAATAAAACTGTTGACATCAATTAGAGCAGGTTGTACGTAGTTATCCGTCCGTCCCTATTGCTCCTGGTCGGACGAGCCCACGGCTGTGTCGAAGGCACTGGCCAGTCTTCCCTCCACGTTCGATACTAAAAGCGTACTTAATACCATGTTTTATTCCGCCAGCCGCTGTCGCTCCAATACGAGCTGAGTTAGCGACCCCTGCTCTTAAACACTAATAAAATTGTACCTAGAAAAATGTAATCAGAACAATATTAAGCTCGTGGCTAGAATTTGTGAGCAAAAATTTCCTACATATTCGGTTTTTCTTTTTAGATATAGAAAGATAGTTAAGTTCGTTCGTTGCTTATGGTCGGCGCGGAGTTGAGTCTGGAGTTATCTGTGATGAGAGCGAGGGGCGCCTGGAGAAGGGAGGCCGCAGTTTAGATATATAACAATGATGATTACTTAGAGATTATCTAGTGCCTTAGTACATCTAGTCGCTTGTGTTAAGCTCGACTCCGAGTAGTTGTGACCCTCCACCTGACGGCGAGCGCCTCCCTCTCCGGACGCCCGGCCTCGGCCTCGGCTCGCTCGCCGACCACGAGGGACGCCACGAGCTTTATTTGTGAACGTATCTTCATTACTGATAAAGTAGAAGATGTAAGTATACCGCCATACGTAGCGCACCACCCAGTCGAGATGTTTGCTCTCGACATTCACTTGTTACGCGCCATGTTTGTCGACTTAGGGCACAACGTCGACGATGTCGAGACGCGGCTACCGATTGTCACTTGTTTTTAATATAATTGAGGTGAGCAAACTTTGTACCGTGCTAAATAAATAAGTGGTTCGATACGGCGGTCGTGTTCTAGAGCGTCGTATCGATACGAGTAGGTTGATAGTAAAAGTAAAGTAGGTGTAAGCGTGCCACCCTCACCCTGAGCGCGAGCCAGCCCGTCGACTCGTCCGCGGGCGTGCGGTGCCTACTCGCGAACTACCTACGATTTCTGTTGAATAATGTAATGTTATGTTTTTCAACAAATGAATGATGCAAAAGTTTTATCGTTTGTAATAAAATGTACAAAAATATTAGTGTCTTTTGTTAGTGTACGTTTGGTACAACCGCATACCCACATACTCATCCTTTTAGCCACCTAAAACGAGTTCTATTATTGGGCATAATCAAAGGGAAAGACGCTCCATCAAATAAATTATAGTCTTACACATCATTCTTGTAGACGGCATTCATTACAACAATAGAACTCGTAAACCGAGAGGTATAATGTGTTTATGCAGCAGCGATAAATTGTTAACGATCTTACTTCAGCATAACTCCGTCTTCTGAAGAACGAAGGTCTCCTCCAAAGAGCGCCAACCATCCCTGGCGTACCTATAAATGTATAGGTATATATGTCAACGTAGAATTGTATATACCGTTAGATCACAATTTATCTAGTGAGATTGTGAACTGTCGAAAAATTGTGAACCGTAATATACTGATTACATTTGACGCATTTTTTTTCGGTAGATTATAATTTAACGAAGTGAAACCGTCAAATTGTTAAATGATATGCGATTGGTTGAACGGCATATACCCCATGTCGCCATTTTGTATGTTAATTCGTTTGTTATCGAATAATAACAAATTGTTGGGGTGATTGTAAATTGATTTTGTGTTGAAAGTCTATGGACACATAACGGCTTTTTATAAAACCAACCAATCGGAGAAAACCTGCGGACAGTTTATCATTTAACGCACGACCGATTGTGATTTAACAGTTTTACTTCGATACATTAAAATTTAGGTACCTAAAAGTGATGCATTAAATTGTAAGCAGTAGTTACGGTTCACAATCTTTCAACGGTTCACAATCTCGCGAGATAGATTATAACCTAACGGTGTGTACGATGCAACCGTACACTATTGCCGAGTAAGCATTTTACCTTACTCGACAACTTATTACTAATTATAAAGTCAGTACACGAATACGATTAGCGGTGATCGCATGTGCTCCCTCGCATCTTTGTAAAACTCCAAACCTTGGTCCACTAAATAAATAAGTGATAATCCTATTCCCACAGCATTCTCATTTAAGCCACCTTATCCGTAACTGTTTTTAGACTTTCGCGACTTTTACACATACTCATGTTTTTACTGTAAACGGGACTTAGTCTACCCGTGACCACGAGCGGTATAACCCGTTCGAAACGTCGGAAAATAGAAGATATCGTAACCTTTATAATCTTATCACGAATAAGTCCCGTTTACAGTAAAAACACCTTATCCTTCTACATGGTCCTTCGAGCTACTCGAGCGGGATCTCGCGGGTTTCAATATTCGTTATTTTTTGTGAGTGACGCGTATAAAAGTGCTCGTGAGTAACGTCGTTTCGAGAATCGGTATTGGATTACAGTGAATTGTAGACATAATTTCACAACCGCATAGCTTTAGCGTATAGGAGTGAATTTTAACAGCAATCTCAGCAGAATCTCGGTCTATTGACCAAAAAATCGGTATCTTCACATAGCAGAGCAGCAGCAGTTAGCACCAAGCCAGTTACAAGTAAGATCTTTCCTTATTTTATCATAAGCTATTAGCAGCAGCATGGAAGATCTTTACAGCAGACAGTGTGAACTCAGCGAGTTGATTAAGAAAATACCGATTAATATCAAAAAGGATGTAACACTTTTTTTTTACAATTAAGTATCAACAAAATAACCTAATATACTTGGAAATAACTTGTTATGAGCGCTATCTCTCTATGGTCTAAAGATATTACATCACAACTGATTAGCGGGTGCGAATTTAGTTGTTTTCACCAACGATGCGCTAGATGGCGTTCACATAGAAATTAATTCATTTCTTTGTCATAGACTAGGTTGATATAACAAATGTTTTTAATCTGTGTAAAATTCTATTTGTCTTTGAGAAACATACGATATGTCATGTGATATTTTGTGAGAAGGTGGGGGATTTCTTCCAGAAAAATCCTAGTATTGGATATAAAATTCAATGTTGTTCCTTGAAGGATTAATTTCTACTGCGCTTTTGAACTATAGATAAAGTATATCTTTCTGTGTCATAAATCTACCTGTTGAAAATAATACTTGTGAAAAAACCCACAGTCGTGGAAAGTTTCTTTAATTCTTTTAAACTTTATTTCGGCCGTCTCTTTTGTGTGAACATAGGTATATATAGGATAGGATAGATATATATATAGGATAGATCTCACGGCTGAGAATGACAGTCGTAAGATTGCGCCGCCCGTACCTTCGAGCCCGAAGACGACGGCGAGCCACAGAGGAGATCGACGGAGCACGGCGGGAATATAGAGCTGCTGTTAAGGCTCTTAGCGATGCAATCGCTGAGGCCAAGGCTCGATCCTGGAAAGAGCTCATCGTGGGACTGGATAGGGACCCATGGGGGCGACCATATAAAATGGTACTGGGTAAGCTCAGACCATGGGTTCCTCCGCTGACGGAAACCCTGGACCCTGATTTCCTGGGAAGAGTCTTAGACACGCTCTTTCCAAGGGTCCAGGACAGTCCCGCGATTCCTTCGTCACTATCGGACCGGCAACTCTGGTCCAACGAGTGTGAGGTAACGGAGGAAGAATTGGATCGAGCCGTGCGACGGCTGGCTTCCCGCAACACGGCACCTGGACCTGATGGTGTTCCAGGACGGGCGCTGGTGATAGCTCTGTCGGTGTTGGGAAATAAACTGAGGCAGATTTTCACGGATTGTCTCAGCCTCGGCATTTTCCCCCTCGACTGGAAAGAAGCGAGACTGGTGCTCCTGAAAAAGGATGGAAGGACTGCAGATTCTCCCTCCGCGTTCCGACCGATATGCCTTCTGAACGAGTCGGGGAAACTCTTTGAGAGAGTTATCTCTGACCGTATCAGCGGGCACCTGTCGCGAGTGGGCCCTGATCTGTCGGACTGCCAGTTCGGATTTCGACGGGGGCGTTCTACAGTGGACGCTATTAGGTGTGTCCGCTCCCTGTCGGAGATGGCAGTTCGATCAGGGGGGGTGGCGTTGGCAGTTAGCCTTGACATTGTCAACGCTTTTGGTACCCTACCATGGCGGGCAATTAGGGTGGCACTTGAATACCACGAAGTGCCGCCCTACCTGCGGGCCATCATAGAGGCCTATCTGCGCGACAGGACGGTGAAGTTTGTGGATCGGAACGGAGTGGAGAATCGAAGGGAAGTGTGTTGCGGGGTTCCTCAGGGCTCTGTATTGGGCCCATTGTTATGGAACCTCGCATACGATGCGGTCCTTCGTACCGGTCTGCCCTCTGGCGTAAGTGTCGTCTGCTATGCGGATGACACGCTAGTACTGGCCAGAGGGTCAAGCTTCCAGGAAGTGCTTCGGCTCGCTGAGCAGGGGGTGGCTTGTGTTGTGGATAAGATCTGTGAGCTGGGACTGAGGGTAGCACCCCAGAAAACTGAGGCTATATGGTTCCATGGCCTACGGAGGCGACAGGAACCACCCAGCTCACGCCTCCAAGTGGGTGACGCTGTAGTCCAGGTGGGTCAGTACATGAAGTACTTAGGCCTCATTCTGGACAGTCGGTGGAGCTTCGAAGAGCATTTCGGGCGATTAGTCCCCCGAGTGCGAGGGGTAGCTGGGGCGTTACATCGTCTGCTGGCTCGGGGGGCCACGGGAAGAAGTTCGCTGCCTCTACATGGGCGTCGTGCGATCAATGGTCCTCTATGGGGCGCCCGTCTGGTCTGAAGACCTGGCGGGTTCCTCCCGCTGTAAGGCTCAACTAAGGAGTCTGCAGCGGCTGATGGCCATTCGGATCGTACGAGGCTACCGTACGATCTCGTATGAGGCAGCGACGATCCTGGCGCGATCTCCACCCTTTGACATTCTGGCCGACATGTACACGATGGTCTACGACCAAATTCGTTCTGTCGGTCGGGATGGCGAGGGGACAGCGCCGGATCATGAGCCTGAAATACTACGGCGGAACGCACACGCGCAAGCATTACGGGCTTGGAGGGCACGGCTCGAAGCACAGGGCTGTGCCAGCCAACGCGCTGTTGGAGCCGTTCTGCCGAGCTTCGAAGCTTGGGTAAAGAGGACCGACTGTGTCACCTATCGATTGACTCAGAAACTCACCGGGCACGGTTGCTTCGGTGAGTATCTGAATCGAATAAGACGGGAGGCTACAGCACAATGCCACCACTGCGGGTCTGACCGGGACTCCGCCCAGCACACGCTGGAGGACTGCCCTGCTTGGGAGTCCGAGCGTCGAGTCCTGATCGGACAGATCGGAGGAAACCTGTCACCGGCTTCCCATCCCTCGCCACTCGCCAGCATTGCCGCGATCAATGCTGGCGAGTGGCGAGGGATGGGAAGCCGTGGTCTCCTTCTGTGAGAACGTTATGCTCCAGAAGGAGTCCGCAGAGCGGGATCGGGAAAGGGCCGATCCCGCTCGAAGGGGACGCGGCAGAGGTCGCTAGCTCCCTAATCGTCGCCTAAGGGTCGCTGCGGCCACATGTTGGGGAGATGTGACCGCTGCAAACGACCCGTGACAGGTGACACCCCGGTGCGGCCGGGGGTGTCGTCTAAGGTGGGTCGGTGTCCCGCCTTTTACTGTGTAAAGCGGCGAGAGGCGCGATATCGTCCTGCCCCAAGGGTAACCTATTAATTACCGCGAGATGTATCCCAATCATGGGGTTAGGCAGGGGGGACTCCAGATGTCGCTGATGCGTTCCTGGAGCTTCTCCCGACTGCCGAGGTAGGCCGCCGCGGGGTTTAGTGGGTAGACCGGTTCGCCGGGAGTCCCACACACGCCTTTCGTCTTCCCCACGGAGGGTATGGTGCGAAAAGCATTCGCCGCGAAAAAAAAAAAAAAAAAAAAAAAAAAAAGGTATATATAGGATTGGTGCCTCTTTCCTAGGGTCCAGAGCTACAGTGGTAGAATCCTGTCCAGAGCTACAGTTGTAGAATCCTGTCCAGAGCTACAGTTGTAGATTCCTTTCCAGAGCTACAGTTGAAGAATCATCTCCCGAGCTTCAACTGCATACCTTTCTGCTGAGCTACTGCTGAGGAATAATCTCCAGAGCTTCTCCTGGCAAATATCGGGTGGAGTCACGTATTGGGTTACATTTATTTATTTTCATATATATATTATTATATATATATGAAAATAAATATATTATTATACCTTTCTGTTCACCGGTACTCGTCCCCCCATTACACGCGATGAGGGATCACGGGGAGATGCGTCAAGGTGACTGTGCGCTCCCGTCCGACGTCTGCACGTTCCGGTCCGAGCGACGAGGAGTTAGGTGGTGCAAGGGAAAGATGAAATAATCGACTTTTTGTTTGACAACCCACTCTCATATATTTTTTTGTGTAAAGAGTAGATTGTATTGGCCATAATGTAAGATTTGAATTTATACTAAATAGATGTATGTGTGAGACAGAAAAAGTGTTTCCTTGAAGTGTTCCCTGACTGCCCATCAACATATGCACACACACACACCTTTATCTTGTATCTCCTTGTTTGTTTTGATTCTCTTTTATTACCTAAATTCTACTTGTGAACGGCGCCCTGGGCATCTCATGCTCTGCTGCTGACTCGTCGGTGTGTAATTCCCCCTTGATAGGGCTAGGGATTACTAATAATCCCCCCTTGACAGGGCTAGGGGTTACAAGGATAGCGCCGAACGGAAATCTGATGACTACTTTAAAAGGCGTTTAGATTTGTTAGAGAGATATTAGGTGGATTTTCAGGACAACCACTCAGCTATCTGTGAGTATGGGGTAAGAGACCATAGGTATTTTAGCGACTCAGAGCATGAGAAGACCAGCAATGTATATGCAGCCGCTTAGGCCTTCATTGTAGAGCAACATCAGCAGCTGGTAAGCTATTCAACGCTATTAAAAACTATGAAAGGTGTTCGCCCAAAACTGGGAGAGCAAGAAGAAGCAGAGGCGGATAAGAGAGCACTATTTCGTGACCAGCAGCAGTCAAACTTAAACACTGTACGTACAACGGAGTCACGAGGCTCGAATAATAAATTAGACGATTTATATCGTAAACAAGTAGCAAACTTCAAAGCTTATAAGAGATCTGTAGCATTCATCCATGTAGACTCCTCATCCGACAAATGGCAGCTAGAGGACGCATTGAAAACACTAACAGCGCGCTGGTAAAAAATTGACTCCCTTGACTGGGAGTTAGATGGTGAATTAGGTGATGAGGATGAGGAATATGAAGCAGTATTTTCCCAGCATGAGCGATCATATAACAACTTAAAACAGATTATCTGTAAAAAGCTCTTAGTGTATCGAATAAAGAACATATTACACCTAAGATGGAAATACCAGAGTTCTCTGGCCCGTTTTCAACACTGGACAACGTTCAAAGATCTTTTTTACGAAGCTATCCACAACAACCCTATCTTTTCTTAAGCTGAGAAAATGCAATTTTTAAAGGGAAAAGTTAAGGGCGAAGCAGAAAGCCTTATTAAGCATCTTACTGTAAGCACCGACAACTACGAAGCTTGTTGGGAGATCCTTAATCGTCGGTACGACAACCAAAGGCTTATTTTTATCTCCACCATGAATAATCTACTTAGTCTCCCTAGCACTGAGCCACGATCTCCTGGTCAAATTAAAAAATTGCACGATGTAGCTCTAGAAAGCATTAACGCTATTCGAAACTTGAAAATTGATATAAGCAGTTGGGATCCTATCCTTGTTTATTTATTAATGCAGAAATTAGATCACGAAACGTACGATAATTATAACGAGTCCTTGAAAAATAAACGACAGCTACCTGTATTACAGGAATTTATGAACTACTTAGAGAGTAAGTTTACCGGTTGGGAAACCTCTCGTAAAAAGTTAGAGCAAGCTGTACTGAAACCTAACCATCACGTAACTAGTGAGGTTCCTGATAACCAAAAATCGAAACGGTACAATCCTAACTTTAGTAATAAATTCAGCAAGCCACAATTTTATTCTAAGGCTTTACACGTGTCAACTATCAAATGTCAATTTTGTGGTCAACAACATGCCCTGTTTAATTGCGATTTTTTTTTACGATTGCGAAAAGAAAATAAATTGAGTACAATTTCGAAATTGAAATTATGCATAAATTGTTTATAAGATCATAATGGCCGACGATGCATTTCCGTTAGGCGATGTCGCAAGTGCGAAGGAAATCACCACTCCGTGTTACATGACGCCTGCACAAATAACATGTCGCAATCGAATACAGCAGCTACAACAATTGATGACGCAATTCCAATAGAAGAACATGTCCCAATTACAGCACACATCTCACAAAATAATTCAAGTACAAATGAAGTATTATTGGCCACAGCCTTGGTTAAAGTTGCAGCTATTGATGGCTCTTATCATATTTTAAGAGCTCTAATAGATCCAGGATCTCAAGTTTCTCTAATAAGAGAGAGCGCTGCAAAGAAGTTAGTATTACCTAGATCCAAGTTCAACGGAGTAATATTCGGAGTAGGAGAAATCGAAAACAGTGGTAAAGGTGTGGTCACACTGCACTGCTCCTCGACATATAATAATTTCATTTACCACCGACGTAGTTATTATGAATAACTTACTAAAAAATATCCCTTCTAAATCCTTCGATACAACCAAGTGGTCATACATGGAGAACCTAAAACTAGCAGATCCATATTTTAACTTTAATCGTCCTGTTGATCTATTACTAAGCGCTCAAGTTAACATAATGTCTACAACAAAGCGTCGCGAAGATGGGAGGTATGAGGTGAAATTACCACTAAAACCTGAGATAAATGAAAAATTAGGATCATCTAAACTCATCATGGCAATCGCGCAGTTTCAAAAGGAGAAACCCAAAATCCATACAAACTTGGGCCTGGCGTTACAGTGCTAGAATTTGGTCATAAATTACAATATCTATGACGATTTCACGAGCCTAATTTTCAGGTCTCCCAGCAATGGCCAAATTGGTAAAATCAGACAATGTTTACATTTTAGATTATGTTTATTGTTTGACTTATTTTAATAAAAATTAGCTAAGTGCGTGTCAGGCCACGCATAAAATAGGGTTATGTACTCACCCATAATTAAATCGTGCCCAATAGATAATTAATAATAAAAATAAATAATAAATATTTCGGACATTTTACACACAACGCCATCTAGTCCCCAAACTAGACAACTGATATAAATACTTAAACATACTTTTTTTTTTGTAAATACATACATATTATACATTGTTGTATTTGCTTATTATTTCTTTATTTTTGTACGAAGGTTTCTAAGTCAGCTTATTTCACAAGTTAGGCCTTTATGACTTCTGAAATAAAAAAGTTATCAAAACCGCTATAGTTTTCTATAACATGAAAAACACGATTTGATACATTTGTGTTTTTCATGTTAATATAAAAATGCAAAACTACCCTTTCATGCTATATTTAATGCTGCCAGTTGTAGATATTTTGAATTGCCGCCATGTAAGTAGTTGTGTCACGATTCGCTGGCCAGACTATTTACGTTGATTAAAATACCTATTAAAACAACCATTTATACTAAAACAAAGAAGTATTATTTATTTATAACAGTATCGATTTCCACTAAATCGATCCTATTTTAGGAATGCTACGTTTGTGGAGCTAGTTACGTATATTAAAATAAGTGTTGCAGAGGTTTACACAGATTGTTTAAAACAATAGAATTCTACTTATTTTCTACACTTGGCCATTGCAAATGAAGCTAAGATTTCGATAGGTTAATCAAGCAAAATAGACGAATTTTTTGGTACATATCCCATTCGTGTAACGCTTAGGCCCAGAATCGGGTTTCTCCTTTGGAACGAATATTCAGTAAGCATACTACTTTGACAGATCAATATAAATCATTCATTAGTGAGTACATAGCCTTAGGCCATATGGTGCCGGTTTACAGTTACAATAATGATAAAGCGAAATCGTGTTACTTGCTGCACCACGCGGTACAACGAGCGGAATCATTAGCGTCAACAAGGACGTCTACCGGGTATAGTATCAATGAGCTGATGTTTACCTTAAGGTGCGTATAAATTAAGCGCGGCAAACCATCGAACATTGGCGCGCGCGGCGGCCGCGCTCTATGTAGACGGGATCGCCGCTCGCGGCGACGCGAACATTGCCGCGCTCGAACGTGCCGCGGGGCGATCCGCTCGCTGTCGGTTTTTGAGACCGCGTCAAAGGAGCTTCAGTCGTTCGCTCGCGCGCAGTGGGGACGGTTGTAGTTTTGGTGATTTGGCTCGCGCGGCGAATACGTAGAAATGGACAACGAAAAGTGCCGTTTACTAATACAATTGTATAGCGCTAAAGATTTTTTATGGAACAGCAAATCCTCCCAATACCACAATAAATCGCTGAGGTACTATGCGTGGGTAGAAATCAGTAAGAAAATGGATATACCTATTCCTGACTTGAAAAAGAAAATGACTACACTCTTGGCGTCCTACAGAAGAGAAAAATCTAGAATAGCTAAAAGTTGTCGTACTGGTTCTGGTAAGTACCTATTTATTTTTCATTTACAACAAAAAATAAAACGCATTTTGTAATTACGTAAATAATTTTAATTTTTATTACAGCCACAAATGAAGTTTACATTTCCAAGTGGTTTGCTTTCGATGACTTTAATTTCATGAGGGATGAAGATCTACCCAATGAAACATAATGAAACATTGGACACAATGTCTGAAAATGTGAGTACAAGTTTTAATATCTATTTTGCCAAGATATTGCACCATTGGTAACAAAGTGATGGGCTAGGTGTGAACGTATTTGTTGTGCAAAATTTCCCGCTCTTCTTGGGATATAGTTAAGAGGCAGTAGTGATGTAGGGGCAGTTTCATTTCTCCAAGTTCCAGGTATAATTTGCCCCTCTTTTCCTTCACTATCTATACATCCTTGCGGTGTGTACTGTGATCTTGTCCGAGTTCTTTTTCGAAAATAATTATGCAAATAATGTATTGTTGCTCAAACAATTTTAGTAGCAATCTTTGGTTGTAGTAACATAGGTTTGCGTAGAACTCTAAAAACTGAGCTCAGAATCCCGAATGCATTTTCCACAAACCTACGTGCTCGAGATAACCTGTAATTAAAGATTCTTTCCTCGGAACCCCTTTCTAGATCTCCTGGAAATGGTTTCATAGTATATTCATTTAAAGCAAAAGCTTTGTCAGCTAGAATCACTGGTACTTTGAAGGAATAGGGCACTTGAAGAATGGATGGAGGAGGAAGTCTCATAGATTTTTCTTCTAGTTTTTTGTATAAGTTTGTATTTTTGAAAATACCGCCATCAGATAGTCTACCTTGACAGCCCACATTTACATACGTAAAACAATAGTCTGCATCGACTAAAGCTAGTAAACTAAAAAACTGTTTGTAGTTGAAAAATTCTGTGCCACTGTTTATAGGTGCTTGCAACACTACATGTTTGCCATCCAATGCACCTACTGCATGAGGAAAGTCCCATTTGTTTTCGAAATCGTGTGCTACCTGCAACCATTCTTCTTCTGAGTCCGGTACCTGCAACAATTAATTAAACATTCGTATTTTTTTTATAGTCGGCAACAGCACAAATTGCACAAAATAATGATACAGGACCAATTACACCTTCTACTATGGAACAAGAAATAGAACCACCAAGTGACATTATGAACGCTCCAGATAATCTGAGAGTAAAGAAAAAGAAAAAGGTAAACGCTGAACAAGATTCCCCTATGCTGAAAAAAGCATTTCAGGTTCTAACTGAATCCGCTTCATCATCTGCTGACCCATATTTTTCTTACGGCCAGCACATTGCTAATGAACTCCGTTAATATGATTCACGCACTTTAATTTACGTCAAGCAAGCGATTAACAATGTGATATTTGAAGCTGATCTAGGAAAATATTCGAGTTATGGGTATTGTACCCAAAATTATTCACAGTCACACTACACCTCAACGCCGTCTCCACAGGCCTCGACTCCGTCTTCTCAGATTCCAGACACTACTCCTACTGCTGAACTTGAACCAACGCCATCGCCTATGGACGATTTTTTCCCCTAAATAATAATAAAAATTATATCAATAAATAAATATAATAATAAAAGAAAACTAGATATTTTATTTACTCACCTTTACCCAGTCTTTTAGTGCATCGCAAAATGCATCGCAAACTTCAGGAACAATTCTTGAAATTGACTGTTTTGATACTCGAAAAAGGTATTGCAGGCTAGTATAGGAGTCTCCAGTTGCCAGTAATCTTATAGTTATTGCTAATCTTTCAGTAACTGATATTGCCTCTCGAAATTGTGTGTTCATTTTCATAACACTTGGTTCTATTAATGATTTTATTAATTCGAACTCTATAGTTGACACTCGCGTAAAAATTTTTATAGTGTCTTCAACGGCTTCATATCTTATGTCTTCCAGAAGTTTCACGCCATATAGCGATCTATTTAGATATAATTTTTTCATCCACCAACGCCTTTTTCTTTTATTTTTTTTACAAATAAGATGGTGAATCACAATGAAAGCGGCAGCCGCCCGACCGCGCGCGTCCATACTCGCAGGTTTATAAGAGTGAACTGGTCTGACTATCCGCCGCGGTCTGTTCGTGATGGATCGCCTGCCGCGCGCGGCTGTCACGTCCAACTAAATTTATATCTACATATTGGCTTGCACCGCAAATGAACGTCAACTCTGGTCGAACATTGGCTCGCGCGGCTGCCGCGCTTAACTTATACGCACCTTTATGGTGGCAAGGGCCACCGTCCCTAAAATCGTTCAACGAAAAGGACTGCAAAGTTAGTTTTTACACTACTAATCAAGAGTTGAAATCTAAATCTACAGCTACCCCTCAGATAGCTGAACTAAATCATATAGTAAATATTTCGATATCTCACTACACAGAATCCATAGATCCGTTGAATGTCACATTAGTTGATCTTCATCAAAGGATAGAACAGCTAAAATCCGAAAATTCTAACTCGCTTGATTACACTCTGTCTACACATGACATTCATCAGTACACTGTTTGTTACGGCTTGCTGGGAATGGCCCTTATCCTGGCTGCCTACTTACTATGGAGACGGAGACGAGCAGTTTCTACAGTGGTTATCACCCAAGATGTGACAAAAAGTGTTGTTATCGCGAAAGCAGAGTACTGCTGACCGTCAGCCGAGTGATGTGAATTTAACTAGTGTGGATACTCACAAACAAGATAGCTACATCACCTATTGTTAAGAAATGTCGCTTTATCTTAGAAGATGTTTAACTCTATGTATCTTGTTGGCCTGGGAGCATGTACGATGCAACCGTACACTATTGCCGAGTAAGCATTTTACCTTACTCGACAACTTATTACTAATTATAAAGTCAGTACACGAATACGATTAGCGGTGATCGCATGTGCTCCCTCGCATCTTTGTAAAACTCCAAACCTTGGTCCACTAAATAAATAAGTGATAATCCTATTCCCACAGCATTCTCATTTAAGCCACCTTATCCTTCTACACGGTGTTTACAATTTCACGGTGACATATAGGTATAGACTCATATAGCTGCCAAAATGATTAAATTCTACTTGATGGAAAGCGTGAGCATGATCCAAGAGTGGTGGATCTCTTTTCTCTCCCAGTCAACATTTAGATATTCCAGAAATATGATGCGGTAAATTACTCTCTTACCGCATTATATTTCTAGATCATCTGAAGGTTGACTGGCAGAGAATGTGCCATGGCATCAAGTCTGCCTTTGTGCAACATGAGCAATTAATTATATAAGATACTAGCTGATGCCCTCGGCTCCGCTCGCGTTTTAGAGGTGTGAAAAATAGATGTTGGCCGATTCTCAGACCTACTGAATATGCATATAAAGTTTCATAAAGATCGGTCAAGCCGTTTCGGAGGAGTATGGCAACGAAAACTGTGACACGAGAATTTTATATATTAGATTGTACAATCTAATCCTCTCCATAGAGACGTCTTGAGAGCAAGTCTTGGCCGTGACAACTTACTAGTAAAGTCTGTTCATGATAAACTAGGAAGAAAAGAGCATAAAGGGAAAATGAGTTAAAAACATCGCACTTAGGTACATTTTTAATAATTTTATATTTCCATACAAACAGACATATATAATATAATTCAAGTATAGTACAATAATAATCCACGGACAAGACGCAGTGTGTCTGTGTACGGTGAGACGTCACAGGCCTAAAGGATAGTCGATAAACTCTGCTACTCGCTAGTCGACACTTCATTCAGTCTTCTCGTTACACTCAGCTCATACATAACGACACGTCTCGACTGCAGCCTCGACTCTGTACCTATGGGGCTTTGCCAGCGCACAACGGGGCAAGCGTTAGGCCGTCGGTTGATAATGGAGGCCGGCACCTATCATTTCTATTATTACAGCTGCATTAATTCAGCTACGATAAGTTTCAATGCGTACATATTAGTATATAGTCGGTCGTCACGCGAAGCCGTCTGGCCGGCAGGACGACGCAGACGGCGAGCGGCCGATAGAGCACTCGCACTACGTTCGTTCATCGAAAGACGCGACGGGACTAAATCAAAAGGGTCAGGGAAAGATTATAATAGGTCAGTTACGACGAGATACGAGAGAGAGCGACGGCGGCTCCCTCCACACGACACGGGGACGACACGACACCTACTAGCTGGTACGGATATGGTCTCGCGGTCACTTGATGGAGCACGTGAACTGCGCGCGCAGGCGCTGCAGCGCGCTCGGCTCGGGCGAGCTCCCCGGCGGCGCGTTGTGGTTGCGCCGGTCGGCGGGGCCGGGCGCGGTGCCGCCCGTGGCGTTCCCGTTGTCGTCCGTGTCGGATCGCGAGGCGCTGCCCGTGCTGTCCCACAGGCCGGCCGACACGCTGTCCGTATGCTCGGTGCGGCGCGACAGCGACAGCGACGGCGAGGAGTGGCCCGGCGCCTCCGACGAGTCCAGCTCCAGCGACGACTGCGAGCGACAAGAGTCACCCGAGCGCGAGAACGAGCGGGACGCGGCGCCTCCCTCGCCCTCGGAGCCCTCGGACTCCTCCGACGAATCGCCGCCCTGCTCCATCATCTCCTGCCGACACGCGAACGTGATAACGGACTTGTCGGTTCCAATCGAACCGGACGCGCCCGAATAGCTACGAGCCGAATAGGTAGATAGTGGATACCTAGGTGAATCATCAACCTTCCCGGCTAGTTTATATCGAATCGACTTGACTACACATGCAAAATATGAATGCGAAGCGTCTGATACGTACGTGTTTTTTTTTAGGCGATGCGAAATTAGGTTGATCTGGAGCGGGAGCGCTGGCCTCCTCGCTGGAGCTACCGCGTGGGCACTCGGTGTCTGCAATGAGAGTTAATAAACGTAAACGTTTACATTTCTAGCGTATCTCTGGCGTTCGTTAATTAATTTGTGGAGGAACGGGTGACGTGTTCCTCCAACACAAAGGGAGGATCCTCCGACCAGGCGAGGTGATCATGCCTGGTGGGCCACTGCCCAACAGTTGATGTTGGGATGTTGTATATATGCTAATCGGCGCGAGAATATTACTTTCGCGATGCAGGATTAGTAGTTACTCCGTATAGATCGTTAAGTGTTTTCTCCGTAGTTCAATGTTCCTTCGGTAGATGGCGCTGTTGTATGTTTTTTGCTTGCGCTGAATGTGGAAGTCGCCACATCACTCCCCTCCAAGACCGGAGGTCGATATATGATGGAGTCAGCTGTCTGTGCTCTGTTGCGGAGCTTGCCAGTGCCAGGAGTGAGCAGTTCCAGTGAGTCGGAACTGAGTGCCGCTAGTTCCAGTGAGTCGGAACTGTATGCCGCTAGTCCCAGTGAGTCGGGGCTGAAGTCCGCTGATCCCAGTGAGTCGGGCGTGCGGTGCGCGGTGCTGCGGTGAAGTCCCCAGTGAGTCGGGGTGGTTGCTGCGTAGTGGCTGGCTGCTGCGTAGACGGGAGAGAGATGCTCTTCTTACGTGGACCGTAGGTGCAGTGTGCTGTGCCTAGACGCTGTTGAGGCCGTAGGGGCTACCAGGCTGGAGCGGTCGCGTCCTGCGTGTGGTGTCCCTGTTGAGGCCGAGGTTGCTGGCTGGCTGAGACATCGCTGTGGGAGTGAGCAAGATGGCGCTGCTGATCTGCTTCCTTGAAGGCTGCTTCCCATCACGTCGGGGTCACCACTGTGGAGGAACGGGAATCGTGTTCCTCCAACACAAAGGGAGGATCCTCCGACCAGGCGAGGTGATCGTGCCTGGTGGGCCACTGCCCAACAGTTGATGTTGGGATGTTGTATATATGCTAATCGGCGCGAGAATATTACTTTCGCGATACAGGATTAGTAGTTACTCCGTATAGATCGTTAAGTGTTTTCTCCGTAGTTCAATGTTCCTTCGGTAGATGGCGCTGTTGTATGTTTTTTGCTTGCGCTGAATGTGGAAGTCGCCACAAATTAAATATTATCACACGACAGCGCTAAGCGCTGCCCTAATCCGCGCCACTCCGCTCCTCGCCTCGGCGCATTATAAAAGAGCGAGCGCATGAAGACCCGGCCTCTTGCCGCGCGGCAAATAGCGGCCCAGTTAAGTGCTTTTGCTTTCCAGTTAAGTGCATCCTGCATCTTGGATATATCATCGCTGGAGGAACTACCTAGGACCACGTCCTGGCTCTAATCTATGTCACCTGTACTCGCCAACTAAATTACTTTGTTAAAAGTAACTTATTTTCGAAGTAATAAACAACCTGTAAATCTTCGTGACCGAGTTCTAATTTTTCACTTCACTACATGGCTAACAAGCCTTTAACGTTAGAACATGACAGTTTAGACCATGCTTTTGCTATATAATATGTATATTAACCAACATATATAATATATTGGTTAATATAAATATATATATAACATATATTAAACAACCAAGAGAAAAGAAAACGAGAAACCTCGACTTCACCTTCTTCGCCATCTTCCTATAACAGCCAGCCAGCAGCAGAAAAAGCAACAAACTGTAAATACTAGCAAGTCAGGCAGAGCAAATGCTTTTGACATAATGCGAGCTAGATCTAGCTCTCTCTCGAGTATGTCTAATACTAATAAAAACCAATAGCAACCAAAAAACGGAAAACGGAAACCGAAACCAACCAAAAATTCTAACAACAAGGAAATAAGAAAACAAGGAGCTCCCCCAAGCCGACTGGTCTTCGTGGGGGAAATAGACCACAACCCTCCAACATTAAAGGAAAAGAATAATCAAGAATCAACAATATATATAGCATCCCTCAATGTACTTACCCTAAGAAACGAAGTAAATCTTACAGAAGTAACATACGCGTTAAAACAAATCAAATGGGACATCCTTGGCATGAGCGAAGTGAGAAGAATGGGTGAAAGTATTACTTCTCATCCAGACTACTTAATCTACCACCTAGGGGAGACCCAAAGCCAATATGGTGTAGGATTTATCATCAAGAAACATATAAAGAAGCATGTAGAAGAATTCATAGGAATCACAGAGCGCATAGCGATTATGAATGTGAAACTACCGGGATATAAGAACCCATAGTCCGTTGTACAAGTCTATTCACCGACAGAGCAATCAAATTTAGAAACTATCAATACCTTCTATCACGATCTAAATGAAACAATTCAAAAACACGCCCATAAAAATCTTATAGTAATGGGAGACTACAATGGTCAAATTGGAGCAAGACGCCCAGGAGAAAACACAATACTATAGTCGTATTTTTAACCTTTTGACCGCCAGGGTCACATATATGTGACAAGCGAAAACTGTCCCTGTACGCCAACGTCACAAATATGTGACAAAAAAGCGGTACACCGAAATACGAAATAAAGCATTTAAACATTACTTTTATGCCTTTTAATTTATTTATGTACCTTAAGAAGAAGCTCTAAATCTTATCTATTTCCATAAAACTATTTAAATTGCTTTATGATATTATGAAATTTTACTCTAAAAAGAAAGAAATAATATATAATATTATTTCTTTCTTTTTAAATATAAATTTTTAGAGTATAGATAATTAAAGTAAATAAAATAAATAAATATTTTTGGACATCTTACACACAACGTCATCTAGTCCCAAAATAAGCAGAGCTTGTGTTATGGGTACTAAACAACTGATATAAATACATAAACATACTTTTTTTTTGTAAATACATACATAGAAAAACACCCAGACTCCGAAACAAATTTTTGTGGATCACACAAATATTTGGTCTGACCCGGGAATCGAACCCCGAGACCTCTTGATCAGCAGCCGCATACGCAAACCACTAGACCAACAACGCAGTCAAAGTAGACAATTATTTTGTAAAGAAGAAAGAGGACTCTTAGTAGTCTTAGTACAAAATATAAGCAGTGCCCTAAAAAATGCTTCGTACACTACTGAGGTTTAAATGAAATAAATAAAAGTTTTGAAATGTCGGTCACAAGTTGCTTTGAAATTAACATGTGTTAATTTCAAAGCAACTTGTGACCGACATTTTAAAACTTTTTCAAAATTCTACTTGTTACTTTTTATGCCAGGTTTATAGAAGTATTTAAAAGCTATAAACGTATACGTATGTATACGTTTATAAACAACAAAACGTAACAAAATGTAAAACAGTATTGTTTTACATTGTTAAAATTTTCTATTTTTATATAGTTGATTATATACTTAACCTATTTGAATCGTGTATTTTTTTTAAATATCTACTTCAACGGAATTATAGAAATCTAATATAAAATACGTGTTTTATTTATTATTAGTTAAAAATACGACTATAGGGCCATACCCGTATAGCAACAAAACCAGAAGAAGTAGGAACGGAGAAAAAATTGAAAACTTTGCACTAGAAAATAACTTAACATCTTAAATACTGTGTGGATCTCACCTGATAGCCTAATAAAAAACGAAATTGATTTTATTATGACCAACAGAACTTATAACTTTAGCAACTTCAGCGTCATTAAAAGATTTAACTTTAACACCAATCATAGGCTGATCAGAGCTGAGCTAAAAACAAAGCAAACGAAGAAGCCTAGATCAAGACAAGACTTAGGAAACATAAAACACAGCAAACAGCAAATGGAACAAATAACAATCGCCCTGAGAGACCAACTTACAGACTTCAAAGACAACACTATGAAACTAGGAACCCAAGAAAAATACAATCGCTTAGAAAATATAATTCAAACAGACAAAACTCATCGCAGACACCAAAAATGACACAATAAAAGGACTATCAACAACCACTACAAAACTACTAGAAGAAAGAAACCCCCTACTCCGTGCAAGAAATACGCAAAATAGAAGAAAGAAATTAGCCATGATTAGCAAAGAAATCAAAGCAAGCATGAGAAAGGATAGAAAACAATTTAGGATAGAAACGATAGAAACTCGCATACTCAAAACGGGCGGAACTAAAAAAAGCACTCAAGGAATTGACAAACACAAAGAACTGGATAGTAAAAATAATGGATGATCGAGGGATATCGAATCATCGCAGAACAGACATATTAGAAACAGTTACATCATACTACAAGAAACTCTACGGAAGCAATACTACACAAGAAGGAATCGAATTGCTTCAAACCTTAAACATACCTAGCATCCTCCATACTGAAGTCAAAAAAGCTATTGATTCTCAAAAGAATGATAGGGCACCCGGACCCGATGGCATATGCAATGAAATCCTAAGACATAGCAGGGAGATTCTGACACCTGTGCTCACAGATATATTCAACGATATCATAAACACCCCCAGCAATGGACAGAGTCCAACATCATCCTACTTTATAAGAAAGGGGATAAATATGACATTGGAAACTATCGCCCTATCAGCCTTATGTCCAACATGTACAAGATTTTTGCTAAGATCATCATAAAACGAATTGAAAAAACCCTAGACGAACACCAACCGATCGAGCTAGCAGGATTTCGCAAAGACTATTCAGTAATCGACCACATCCACACAGTGCGTCAAGTTTTAGAGAAATACAACGAATACCAGCTAACATACACATTGATTACAGTAAAGCATTCGATTCTTTGACACACGAAAAAATATGGGAGGCACTACTAGAACAAGGAATTGAACATAAATACATTCGATTAATAAAGAACATATACAGCCGCAGTACAGCGAGAATTCAATTAGAAAAGAAAAGCGCTCTTTTTAGAGTAGGAAAAGGTGTAAGACAAGGTGATCCCGTATCTCCGAAACTTTTTAACGCAGTACTAGAATCAATCTTCAGAAGATGGGCCGGTCACGTGATAAGAGGACACGACAAATGGAGCAAAAGAGTGACACGATGGTACCCCAGAGAAGGCAAAAGGAAGAGAGGTAGACCGCAGAAAAGGTGGGATGACGACATCAGACAAGTGGCGGGAGTCATGTGGAACAGAGTGGCGCAAGAAAGGAGCGAATGGAAAAGGTTGGAGGAGGCCTTTGCTGACTGGCAAACAGATCTAGGGATGATAACCAAGGAGCAGATATTAGTTTAAAAGGTTATTTGGTTTAAAACATTAGTTTTAAGTTTAAATTCATTGTAATAAGTTTTTAGAGATCTGAATAAAAGGCTATATTATTATTATTATGTATATTAACACGTAATTATTAATATTAAACACGCTTATTGAACATCATTACGCCCGTAGCAAAAATTTTGACGCTAATGATAAATAATTAATAGCTCACCTGGTCGTTTTTGTGCTTGTACCTTCTGCTGCAATAGTGGGTAGAAACCGCGCGCCGTAGCGTTGTGGGGCTCGTACTGCAAGATGAGACGACAGTACTTGAGTGCCTCTGCATACTGGCGTCGCATTATTGCCGACAAGAACTGAAAATATCATGTAGGTATTATATTGTCTCTGTGTTTCACGAGCCTTCACGATGCGATCGTAGCGTCCTACAGTATCGATACCGAGTCGTTTCATCACCACAAGCTTAACTCACCTCCGCCAGAAACTCGCTGGGTGCGGATAATGTGTCGTTTCCGTCGGAGCAGTCCTCCGGACTGGTGGACTTCCCGTTTCCCGCTTCCATTATGGGAACGAACCCCGTCGGGCCCAGTCGGCCGACCACCGGTGTCGAGTCTCCGGAGTCGTCCGTGTCCAGCGAGCGCAGCCGGAAGTGGGCGCTTGCCGGCTCGTACCGTGGGGCTGCGGCGTCGGCCACCGGCGGCAGCGTCACGACGAGGGGCGGCGCGGGGAAGGCCGAGGCGGGAAGGGCCGAGGCGGCGCGGCTCGGCGGCGGGCCCGCTCGGCCGCGGCGCTGCTCGCTGAGGCGCAAGGCGACGCGGGACGCGGTATCGAGGCGGGCGGACGGCACGGGCGGAGCCCACGTGGCGTTGGGCGAGGCGGGCGGAGGCAGGCGCCGGACGGCGGGCGGGGCGGGCTGGTAGAGGCGCGGGTTGGGCACCATGCGCCGGGTCGCGCGCTTGCGCCGCCGCCCGCGTCCCTCTCCGCCGCCGCGGCTGTCCGCCTGCCTCAGCAGAGCTTTGGGCTTGGCGTGCGCGGGCCCGGGGTACCTGTCCGAACGCAACCTCACTTTAACACCGTTTCATGTTCCAACTTTCTGACAGAACTTTTAATTAATTACAGGAGGAATAAAACTGTTTAAATAAATAAATCGACGTAGATAAAAAGAAACAAAATAAACAAAGAGTAGTTTACGAGTCAGGAAGCTATGGTGTTAGGAACATTTAAATGCACACGTATATATTGATATATACACAAAAATGAAAAAATTTATAAAAAAATATTTTTTTAAATATATATATTTTTACATTTTTATTAAAAAAAAATCTATATATCTATTATATATTATAGATACACATAAATGACTTTCATAGTTATAAACACTTATTCATTGTACCTACAGCTATTTAGAACCAAGAGCACTTGAGAATTAACCTATGTAGTGATCATACTATTAGATGTTGTCAGTGTTATGGTAAGTTTGGCTAAATACGATTAGCTCAAAAGATATCAAGTTATCTTAAGTTTATCAACCTGTTCAACATTAATACCGAGATAACCGATATCGGACATATATTCGCGTAAAAGAAAGAGCAGAGATCCGGCTAATGCAACTTTAGTAACCCTAGGTAGAAAGTTGCAAAGTCTTCCCAGTAAACCATCGACAGACTTACTGGGACAGCAAACACTAACTTCAAGTAAGTAATTATGGCACCTATAGTAATGTACTTTCAATTAGAATATCCAGGTACCTAAACTGGAGTACTAATCAGGACTACTCCGACGGAAGCTTACTTAAAATTTGATGTTAGCTATTTGGACCAGATTAGAGCGCGTAATAGGACTGGCCACAATTATGACTCTGTTCTTTGATGTCAGATAAGTGAGACCAGCTCAGAGCGTGTCCTAGGACTGACCACAACAATGACTCTGCTCTTTGATATCAGATAAGTGAGACCAGCTCAGGGCGCGTCCTAGGAATGACCACAACAATGACTCTGCTCTTTGATGTCAGATAATTGAGACCAGTTCAGAGCACGTCCTAGGACTGACCACAACAATGACTCTGCTCTTTGATATCAGATAAGTGAGACCAGCTCAGGGCGCGTCCTAGGAATGACCACAACAATGACTCTGCTCTTTGATATCAGATAAGTAAGACCAGTTCAGAGCGCGTCCTAGGACTGACCACAACAATGACTCTGCTCTTTGATATCAGATAAGTAAGACCAGTTCAGAGCGCGTCCTAGGACTGACCACAACAATGACTCTGCTCTTTGATATCAGATAAGTGAGACCAGCTCAGGGCGCGTCCTAGGAATGACCACAACAATGACTCTGCTCTTTGATGTCAGATAATTGAGACCAGTTCAGAGCACGTCCTAGGACTGACCACAACAATGACTCTGCTCTTTGATATCAGATAAGTGAGACCAGCTCAGGGCGCGTCCTAGGAATGACCACAACAATGACTCTGCTCTTTGATGTCAGATAATTGAGACCAGTTCAGAGCACGTCCTAGGACTGACCACAACAATGACTCTGCTCTTTGATATCAGATAAGTAAGACCAGTTCAGAGCGCGTCCTAGGACTGACCACAACAATGACTCTGCTCTTTGATATCAGATAAGTGAGACCAGCTCAGGGCGCGTCCTAGGAATGACCACAACAATGACTCTGCTCTTTGATGTCAGATAATTAAGACCAGTTCAGAGCACGTCCTAGGACTGACCACAACAATGACTCTGCTCTTTGATATCAGATAAGTAAGACCAGTTCAGAGCGCGTCCTAGGACTAACCACAACAATGACTCTGCTCTTTGATATCAGATAAGTGAGACCAGCTCAGGGCACGTCCTAGGAATGACCACAACAATGACTCTGCTCTTTGATGTCAGATAATTGAGACCAGTTCAGAGCACGTCCTAGGACTGACCACAACAATGACTCTGCTCTTTGATATCAGATGAGACCAGCTCAGGGCGCGTCCTAGGAATGACCACAACAATGACTCTGCTCTTTGATGTCAGATAATTGAGACCAGTTCAGAGCACGTCCTAGGACTGACCACAACAATGACTCTGCTCTTTGATATCAGATAAGTGAGACCAGCTCAGGGCGCGTCCTAGGAATGACCACAACAATGACTCTGCTCTTTGATGGGTTAACGATTAGCCCATACTAGGCACTACCTGCTCTATTTGACACACACAATTGAACTCATAAATGCATTAAGGAATCAAACAACACCCATGTCAAAATCCAGATAAGGAACTTATCTATAAGGAAACAAGGATAATTATATCGATTGGGTATGTGTGTGGATTGGTTCCTTGATGCATAAGTAGGTCCAATTTGAGTTCAAGATAGCGAAAGCTTCCGACAATTTGTTTGTTGCTTGCGTTTCATATTTTAAAGATCATCTGCGTAAAGTTGATAGGGTAACTACTAAACCAAGTCGGAGATAAAATTGTTAGTAAGTTTCAAAATCTACGGCAATAAACGAATTGCCGAAGTCTAGAAGAGGATAAATAAATAAAATAAATATTTTGGACATCTGACACACAACATCATCTAGTCCCAAGCTTTTTTTTTTGTAAATACATACATATTATACATAGAAACCACCCAGACTCCGAAACAAATATTTGTGAATAACACAAATAATATTTGGTCCGACCCGGGAATCGAACCCGAGACCTCTTGATTAGCAGCCGCATACGCTAACCACTAGACCAACGAGGCAGTCAAATTAATAAGCCTTGCTTCATGCCCATTGCCCAGTCACTAACGAAGTGACCAGCGAATTTACTGTGCTGTGGCCTATATGGAAATTTTTTTTTATAACGAAGGTTGTCAAAATGACTGCCTGAGGGTAAGCATGAGCAGAATCCAAGAGTAGCGATCACCCACCAAAGTTATCGTGAATATAGACAAGGCAGCATGGTAACCAATACTACGACGGCCTATTGTACGCTTCTGCTTCATGGAGCCTCTAGTCTCGCACTCATCAACGAAACTAAACAGCAACAATGCTGTCATTTTAGCTTAGTCTTCTGTGAGAGGGTAGCAGCCCTGTTTAAATGTGTTTTATTTTAAAATAAAAATTTGCCGTTGCTTAAAATAAAACACATTTAAACAGGGCCAAGTTAAGTCGTGACTTACAGCCGCGGGTTGGGTATGTATGAGGCGCGGTAGAGGTTCGGACGCGCGGCGCTCGCCGGCCCCGAGCGCAACAGCCGCGGGGCGCCCAAGTCGATCACGTCGGTGGGCTCCGGGACCAGTGCTTGTGCCAATCTGTACACACAAACTCACGTATAAAAGTGATCATTCCATTCGTTCGTAAGCAATATAGCGATACATTGTTAACGGCTATCACCTTAATTTACATTGTTACAGTGTCGCTTACACCTAGTGTTGGTTGAACTAAGCTAATGTTGAACTGCTGCCCTAATGAGATTTACTAAAGGGTTTGTTGGATAACCTAAACACTATCTGTAAATTGATCTAGCTGGTTTATTGATCACGTTTTTACAAATTTAACTGACTATTAAATACTACTGCTGTGAATTGAACAATATCGCGATTTAAATCGATATGCACGCCATCTATTGAGGACATTATTGACCTTGACAATACAAATATTTGATGGTCGTTAACGCCTAGGTTATAGAGTTGCTGTCACTCAGACTTGAGATTAAGTAATGTGTCGCTCTGTCTCACACAGAAGTGTTTATTGGAACAAAGAAATATACCGTCTTAGTTTGGACGATGAGGCGGGAGCTGTCGTGGGCCGCACCACTATCACGTCCTTGAGGCGCTCCTGCTGCGGCTCGACCGGCGCGCGTCCGCCCTTTCTGTAACAACACACCGCCGTCAGCGGCTTCTCCCTCTCCCGCTCTTAGCCTCTTAGAATTCTTGTACGTTTGTTTAAATGCAATCGGTTCTTTGCTTATACGGCTATACCTATTGAAATACTATTTGTTTTTTATGGAAACTAAATCAACTTATAAAGGTCAGTAAATATCAAAGCTATTATACATAATTTACATGGGCCCATATAGTTATAGACCTTCTTCAGTTAGTAATAAAAGATTGCAAAAGAGGGTAGACCGATATGTCTGCCAATAACATCCCACCCGCAAGATCTTCAGTTACTCCGTGATCATGGCGCTTGCAACAGCGCCGAAATATCGGATACTCACTAACAAAAAGGTACATGGTAGCAATCCCGCAGATTTATATTTAAACTGACCATGAAAGTTTAAAACTATACATTTAGTTATAAGTTTGTCGACTATAATATAAGTATAACTTTAACTGTAAATCCTACTTAGGTACTTGTGCTGTAGGTATGTGACAACGTCCTCCCTTGGGGTTGAGAATAATCACCCCGGGATGTACCCCAGTCGTAGAGTAAGGGAGGGGTGACTCCAGAAGGCGCTGATACGTTCCTGGTTTTCCTCCCAACTGCCGAGGTAGGCCGCCGCGGGGTTTAGTGGGTAAACCGGTTCCTCTGGGACACACGCCCTTCGTTTAGGTTTGTAAAATATCTTTTTTCTTTACATTTCACAGACAGATCCATAAATTGACAACTAAATGCCGCAGGCATTCTCAATTCATTCGAAATGATTGTGAAGGTGAACTACAATTTGGTTGGGCGTTCTAAGGAACTGAGATTGAGCAATAAATGAGTAATACGACATATCTAGGTATTCATACGAAATACTAACATACAATATATACCTATATATTAAAATACATACATACATCCATACATACATATTCATCATTCATCATCAGCCTATCTCAGTCCACAGCTGGACATAGGCCTCTCCCTTTGCATACCACTTTGATCGATTTTGGGCTTCTCGCATCCAGCTCCTGCCAGCCATCTTGCGCAAATCGTCACTCCACCTGGCCTGTGGGCGTCCTACACTACGTTTGCCGAGACGCGGTCTCCTCTCCAGAACTCTTCTACTCCAACGGTCATCAGTTCTGTGGCTAATAAAGCCAGCCCATTGCCACTTCAGCTTGCTAATCCGGTGGGCTATGTCGATGACTTTAGTTCTCTGACGGATAACTTTATTCCTGAAACGATCCCTCAGAGAAACGCCGAGCATAGCCCTTTCCATAGCACGCTGAGCAACTTTGAGCTTATGGACCAACCGCACCGTGAGTGCCCACATCTCGGCTCCGTATGTCATGACAGGTAGGATGCACTGATTAAAAACTTTCGTTTTTAGGCACTGTGGGATCGACGACGCGACGAGAAGATTCGACGTAACTTTCCAAATGCTGCGCAACCCACCTGAATTCTTCTATTAACCTCGTACTCGAGGTTATTCCTACCCAACTGCAATGTCTGCCCAAGGTAGACATATTTTTGAACAATCTCGAGAGCAGTACCGTTTATTGCAATCGGTTTCGGTAGGACATGTTGATTTAACATGACCTTGGTTTTGTCCAAGTTTATCCGTAGGCCGATGCACATAGAAGAATCAGCTAGGTCATTCACCATCTGTTGTAGGTCCTGCAGTGTCTCTGCCATTATGACGATGTCGTCCGCAAATCGCAAGTGAGATATGTATTCGCCATTGATGTTAATGCCACGTCCTTTCCAGTTCAGCGTCTTAAACATATCCTCGGTTGCATTTGTGAACAATTCCCAATTTTGAAATAATATCCCTTGTCTCACTCCTCTATGCAATGGTATGGGCTTTGTTTGCTGGTTCTGTACTTGGACGGACATGGTGGCGTTATCGTAGAGACATCTCATCACGTGGATGTATCGCCAATCTACCTGGCAACGCTGCAGGTACTTTAGAACAGATCAGATCTCAACCGAGTCAAAGGCCTTCTTATAGTCCACGAATGCTAGACACAGTGGCTGATTATACTCTTCGGTCTTCTGTATAATCTGCCGCACTGTGTGGATGTGGTCTATGGTGCCATATCCGCTTCGAAATCCGGCCTACTCCGGTGGTTGAAATTCGTCGAATCTTCGCGCAAGACGGTTCGTGATCACTATTGAAAACAGCTTGTAGATGTGGCTTAGAAGGGAAATGGGTCGATAGTTCTTCAGCAAGGTCTTATCACCTATTTTGAAGAAAAGCACGACTAAATTTCTATTCTACATCTCCGGAGTTCTCTCTTTAAAGAGGGCAGTGTTGAAGAGCTTTTGGAACTCCCTCAGTACGGGTTTACCTCAAGCTTTTAATAGCTCTGATGTAATACCATCCTCTCCAGGGGCTTTTCCATTTTTAAGCTGTTTAAGAGCCATCTCGATTTCATCAGTGATGACTTCTGGCAGGTCTTCGGTATAGTGGCGCCTTAATGCGGCTCTGGTGTCCTCATTTTCGAATGCGAAGCGTATAACCGGCTATAGAAGTTTTCCACTGGTAACTGTAAACTGTAAACGGTAAACTGGTAGTCCTTTCGGTAAGTACTACCAGTTTCGAGACAACAACTTCTCCACTTGTTGTGGTCAACTTCGTCATTTGGCTTCTTCGTATACATAATAAACTACGCACTGCAAGCGTACACCAATATCAATTAATGCCATTAAGTTGGCATTAGGTAATACCAAGCCGAGAGATCTGATTATCGACCAAGCACCGAACACAGGTTGCAAGGAGCACCTCGGCTGCAGTCGCTTGCATCATTATAACCTTGGCAACCGGAGCCCACAACTAACTGCCGCGCCTCAGATCTATCATTTATGCATCGCACTTACTCCGTATTACGTCTATCAGCGTCTATACACCACACCTACACTAAGTATTTGTGTCCACAGTTGTTTAAATCATATTTTTAATAATATCACCTGCTTGGGCTATACGTAGGCACTTTCTTCCAACCAAGACACTTTTGTATTCAAAATTTATCATAGACTTGAGATTTTCAACAATTTATTGCAGACTTAAATCGGGAATTGAAAAATTAACGTTGTATTCCCTCAGGGTTAAAAGCAACAGTATCTAGTAATGTTTTGCACTCACCTTTATGTACGTAAGGGAGCCACGCTAGATCGTTCTCGTCAAAACAAAAGCACACTACAGTGTATTGATTGTGGGAGCAACAGATAGTGTCGAGTGTCGAGGAGCCGGCGAGGGAAGTCGCGAGCGGTGAGCGCGGAGGCTGTCCGGGCGGCGGTGGCCGGAGCCGGAGCGCGAGGCCGGCGAGGGCAACGCTGCACTTACTTGGACGGCGAGGGTTCTGGCTGCGCGCGGCGGCAGGTCGCGGGCGGCGACACAAGCTGCCTGCGCGGCCTCTCCGGGCTGACTCGTTCGTTCTCGCGCGACTCGTCGACTGCGAACGTGCACCGCGCATGACCAACCTTCTTTGTTCCGATTGGACTCTCACTACACGCCGATTCTTAATCTAATGTAATGTGATTTTATCACACGATACTTGTAAAACTTACTTCTCGTTTTTGTTTTTAAACGATTCATTATCTAGCTGTTGGTGAATTAAATGTTGTTCAGCTTTTAACCTGCTGATGTTTACGATTAAATAGGAAACTCTTTAATTATCTGTTTGACAAGAATTGAGTGCTTGCTTAATTAAAAGTTCAGTGATGAATACAGTATTATTAAATAATCGCAATTTAAAAATGAAAATACTTACACGGTTGGTGCGGTCTTGTTTTTAATAACCATTTTATTATCTTAAAATCACTAATCTACAAACAATTTAACATATTTTTGTTAATTTTCTAAACGAAATAAACTAGCAAGACACTAAATCAACTGACAAACATTTAAAAATAAACAATAGAATTCAACAATGATCTCTATGATAGAGATATCTATGATAGAGTTGTGCACATGTGTGTGCATTCACCTCTTTGATCGAAAGCTCTAATAACGATATTAAGCAAATACAAGCACAAATTGGACCTACTCTACAATACTCTAGAGCCGTGAACATATTTGCTCAAGAATGTAAATTCGTTAATGTCACTGCAACTGAATATCAGAATGAAACGATACGCCTAGCCTTTATCGCCGGTATATCCGCTCAAAAGATAAAGAAAGACTCTTAGAAAAATCTTCTGATAATCTCGAAACAACTCTTAACCTGGCTTTATCTCTAGAATCTGCTGAAAATACTTCGCATCTTCTCGCCGTGTCACCCTCTACATGTGAATGCTGTCTCTGAATCTCAAGAACAGCTGCAAAGTCCTAATGTAGCTGCTGCCAACACTCCGTACAGATCTAGACCCTATTTTCACTCTAACTACAATTAATCAAGACGAAAGTGCTATTTCTGCGGTCGATGTATGCATCAACAATGTAACAAATGCTCTGCCTATAACGTAAGATTGCTAGCTGTGCTCCAAGAAAGGCCACTTTGCAAATGTCTGTCGTAGTTCCGGACCTAACCAACGATCTGTCAACGCTATCGCCACTGACATAGAAAATTCTTACTCTCAGTCGACTTACTCTCAATCTAACGACAAATACTTGTCAACAATATCTGCTGCCGCTCCTGCAAGCCTTAAGAAAGCAACTATAACTATAAACGATCATCGAGCTGATGCACTGCTTGATACCGATAGCTCGGTCAGCTGTATCGATAAAAATCTAGCTCAAATAATGAACATCAAGCGAAAACCCTGTAAACAAGCGATTACTCTTGCTTCTATTAACAATGTCTCGTACATTGACGGCTTATGCTCAGTGGCGGATTAACCACGTAGCAAGAGTAGCAAATGCTACAGGCCCCGCGCATTTAGGGGCCCCGCGCTTCAACGATTTCTGACTGCTTAAAAGTATCTACTTAAATCGAATCGTAAAAATCGGGAAGTCTTAAGTACGAAGTCGTTATAGTTTTCCTTTAAAGTTCAGCATATGGACTACCATTGTAATTTTTTTAAGTTTTTTCAAGGCATCCGTTACCATTTGGAGAGGCAGGGACGCCCTGTTTTAAGAAAAAAATACCCTTTAGAGTTAAATAACTCGTAAACAAAAACTCAAATCAAATAATCGTTATGACGATTATTTGATTTGGGTTTTTGATTACGTAGGTTGCTAAGGCAACCTCTAAACCTCTGTCTGCTAAAGCAATCTCTCAAGCAATCAAAAGGCAAAAATTAAAGACCTATCTAATGAGCAGAGATCGGAATTGGGTGTGTGAAAATACCTAAAGTTTGCAATAATAATATGGAGCTGTTACAACCACTGTTCTTGCAATTGAAAGAAATGTTTTTAATTTATTTTTTTATGCAGTGCAGGTTTAATAATTTAAAAAAAAAGCCGACTTCAAAACTATGTAAAGACGCGAAAATGTTCGTTTTCCTTGCATCAACCTTTAGCAAAACTTTTTAACTTAAGATACAGATCAAAAAAAGAAATTAAAACCGCATTAGCATTTTGCAAATAAATAAAATTCTGTGTTTGACCGACAAAGAACAGTTGGGACTAAAAGACCGAATTTTAACCGGAAAAGTACAAAACAAAAATTTATTTAGAACTGTATTAGCAGAAAATTTATTTAGAACTGTATTAGCAGCTTGTAAATGTTTATAGTTCGGTGTTTCAAAGGTAAGGAACATGTAAAAAAAAACAAAACTAAACCGGTAAAATTCAAACCCGGTTTAACTTAAGTGGTTGTAACAGCTCCATATTATGTCCCGCTGCAAACTTTAGGTATTTACACGCACCCAATTCCGATCTCTGCTAATGAGAGAGAGAGAGAGAGACACGATTTGGTACATGCGAAAAAAAAAACATCCCCACTTTACGTGTTGGGGAGGTACTCTTAATAAAAATTATTTGTCATGATTTTATTTTAGCACTTTATTGGCGTCATAAAAGAACATATTTATGCAAAGTTTCATCTTTCCAGCACTAACCGTTTGGATGGTAGGTAATTCGAGGACGGACGGACATGACGAATCTATAAGGGTTCGGAGTCATGAGCTACGGCACTCTAAAAACGGTACTTACAGCTGCTACAAGCAACCTTGTCTTGATACAATGAAGGCTTTTATAATAATACTATTTAAATCAACCTCTCCGAGTAAATAATAAGATAATCGGGGGCCTAGCGACCTCTACCACGTTCCTGCACTTCAGCCCTATCCCCATCCAGCTCAGCGGACTCCTTCTGGAGCATAATGTCCTCATAGGAGGAGAACGCGGCATTCCTCGCTAGCCGCGATCAATGCTGACGGTGACAGGTTTCGTTCGATCTCTCCAACGAGGACTCGACACTCTTACTCTCACCCAGGGCAGTCTTGGCTGCGCGTTGGCTAGCATGGCCCGGGGTTCCGAGCCGTGCCTATTAATCCCGCAGAGAATGCAGGCTCGTGGTCCAACGCTGTCTCTACGCCATTACTACCGACAGAACGAATTTAGTCGTAGACCATCGTGTTCATGTCGGCCAAAATGTCAAAGGGTGGAGATCGCGCCAGGACCATCGCCGCCTCGTACGGAATCGTGCGGTAGCCTCGTACGACTCGTATGGCCATCAGCCGCTGTAGACTCCTGAGTTAAACCTGACACTGATCACTTGCACCAGCGAGCAGTACGCATAAGTACGGTGGCCCACACTCTTGAATTCTACTCATGCTTTCCTCCAGGCAACTTGGCATTTTTCAAAAGAAAAATTATTTACTCGGAGAGGTTGATTTAAATAGTACTATTATAAAAGCCTTCATTGTATCAAGACAAGGTTGCTTGTAGCAGCTGTAAGTACCGTTTTTAGAGTGCCGTAGCTCATGACTCCGAACCCTTATAGATTCGTCATGTCCGTCCGTCCTCGAATTACCTACCATCCAAACGGTTAGTGCTGGAAAGATGAAACTTTGCATAAATATGTGCTTTTATGACGCCAATAAAGTGCTAAAATAAAATCATGACAAATAATTTTTATTAAGAGTACCTCCCCAACACGTAAAGTGGGGATGTTTTTTTTTTCGCATGTACCAAATCGTCTCTCTCTCTCTCTCATTACTCATTAGATAGGTCTTTAATTTTTGCCTTTTGATTGCTTGAGAGATTGCTTTAGCAGACAGAGGTTTAGAGGTTGCCTTAGCAACCTACGTAAAAGGACGGTGTCAAGGTCGCCAGGCCCACCAAGTGCGCGGAACTGCGCATTTCGGGTCTGGACGACTCCATCACGTCGGAGGATGTCCGCGATGCAGTCGTGGAGAAGACTGGCTGCACCGCGGGCACCATCCGAGTCGGCACCGTCCGGCCGGGCCCGGGAGGCCTCGGCTCGGTGTGGGTCAGCTGTCCCGTGGCGGCGGCCAAAGTTTTGGCCGACGCCGGGAGCATGCTCGTCGGCTTCGTGAATGCCAGAATCACGGTTCTGGCCGCGAGGCCGATGAGGTGCTACAAGTGCCTCGTCGCGGGACACACTCGCACCAAGTGCGAGAGCTGTTTCGACTGCAGCGAACTTTGTTTCCGCTGCGGTCGAACCGGGCACAAGGCGGCAGACTGCTCTGCCGCCCCTCACTGCCCGATGTGTGCGGCGGGCAATAAGCCCGCCAACCACCAGATGGGGCAGGGGGGCTGCAAGCCTCCCCGCGCCTCTCGGCAGACGCCGGAGGCTAGCCTGGCGACCCGGGCTGCCTCCGACGTCGATCAGGCGGCGACGTCGTCGCCCATGGAGGGGGTTGTAGAGACGATCCAGTAATGGATCAAGTCTCCAACCTCCTGGTCCAGACGAACCTCAACCACTGTGCCGCGGCGCAGGATCTCCTCCTGCAAACCATGGCGCAGTGGTCTGTAGGTGTTGCCGTAGTCGCGGAGCCTTACTTCGTCCCTCCCCGTCCAAATTGGATGGGTGACTGGGACGGCTCCGTGGCAGTCGTCAGCTCCACGGCGGCTCATTCCCCGCCCTTGTCACTAAGAGACAAGGGTACTGGATATGTTGCCGTCGAATGGGGGGGAATCACCATTTATGGTGTATATTTCTCCCCCAACCGGAGTCTGAGCGACTTCGAGGTCTTCCTCAACAACTTGGAGACCTCGATACGGCGATTGGGGTCTGGGCACGTCCTCGTGCTGGGGGACTTCAATGCAAAGTCCATTGCGTGGGGTTCCCCGGCGACGGACGCCAGGGGCGAAGCCGTGGAAGAATGGGCGGCATCGGTGGGCCTCTGTTTGCTGAACAGGGGCGCCACCAACACGTGCGTGCGACAGCAGGGGGGGTCGATAGTGGACCTTTCGTTCGCTACCCCTGCAGTCGCCGCACGAGTAAGGAACTGGAGTGTCCTGGATGAGGTTGAGACGCTCTCGGATCACCTTTATATCCGATTCGAGCTCTCCCGGTCCCAGGACGCCAGTAGGGGTCACGCGGCGCGGCGTCCCTCCCGTTTTCCGCGGTGGGCTGTCGCCAAGCTGGACAGGGACCTACTAGAGGAGGCGGCCATTGTTTGCTCTTGGCTGTCTCCGCAGGCCCCGACCGAGGAGGTCGACGCGGGGGCTGGTCGCTTCGCCGATGCGTTAACGCTCATCTGCGATGCGGCCATGCCCCGCGTTCGTGGCCGTCGGCCCCCTCGGAAGGAGGTCTACTGGTGGTCCCAGGAGTTGGCGGACCTCCGTGCGGCCTGCGTACGTGCCCGGAGGTCCCACACCCGGAGTCGGCGACGTCACCGCGGAGGCGGTGAGGAGGTGGACCGGCTTCACGAGGAGTACCGAGCAGCTCGGGAAACTCTGAGGCTGGCCATCTGCCGCGCCAAAGACGCGTCCAGAGTGGAGATGCTGGAGAGTCTCGAGCGTGACCCCTGGGGTCGGCCTTACCGTGCGGTGCGACAAAAGCTCCGCACACAGGGCCCCCCCCTTACGGAGACTCTCCAGCCCAGCTTCCTGCAGGAAGTGGTCGAGGGCCTATTCCCACAGCAGGCGGAGCACACACCCCCGTCGATGGCCCGTCGTGGTCGTCGTCGGGACAGCGTGGGTGATGTTCCGCCTGTCAGGGAATCGGAGGTAGGGGCGGCTGTTCTACGGATTCGGTCCAAGAACACCGCCCCCGGGCCGGACGGGGTTCCAGCCCGAGTGATGGCCCGTGCCCTCGACTACATGTCGGACCACCTCAGGGGAGTGTTGGACGCTAGCCTGGCGTCCGGACGCTTCCCTGAGCGTTGGAAGTGCGGGAAGCTGGTCCTGATCCAAAAACATGGACGGCCTGCCGATTCGGTCGCGGCCTACAGGCCCATCGTGTTGCTGGACGAGGCGGGCAAGTTGTTCGAGAGGGTTCTCTCTGTCCGCATCGTCCGGCACCTCAGCGAGGTGGGGCCCGACCTGTCGGACGCCCAATTCGGTTTCCGAGAAGGGCGTTCGACGGTCGACGCGATCCTGCGCCTGAGGGCCGTGACCGAAGAGGCGGTGAGAGGCGGTGGAGTGCTGTTGGCGGTGTCATTGGACATCGCCAACGCCTTCAATAGTCTGCCATTCGGCTGCATCAGGGCCGCACTCCAGTACCACGGAGTGCCAGGGTACCTGAGGCGGCTGGTGGCAGACTACTTAGAGGAGCGTACCGTCGAGTACGAGGACCGAGGTGGCGCCTTGAGACGCAGGGCCATGTCGTGCGGTGTTCCACAGGGGTCTGTCCTAGGACCACTCCTGTGGAACATGGGATACGACTGGGCCCTACGAGGGCGTCTCCCCCCCGGGCTGGGTGTGATCTGTTACGCAGACGACACCCTGGTCACGGCCCGGGGGGCAAACTTTGAGGAGGCGGCGCGCCTGGCCACCACGGGAGTCTCCCGGGTGGTCGGGCGCATCGAGGCGTTGGGTCTGCGGGTGGCTCTGGAGAAGACGGAGGCCCTGCTATTTCATGGGCCCCGTCGCGGCCCGCCCGCCGGCGCCTCGATCGAGGTCAACTCGGTCCTCGTACCGGTCCGGGCCCAGATGAGGTACCTGGGTCTGGTCCTCGACGGTAGGTGGCTCTTCGACGAGCACTTCCGACAGCTTGGACCTAAATTGGTGGGCACTGCCTCCGCCCTAGGGCGACTTCTGCCCAATTTGGGCGGGGCCAGTGTCCCCACTAGGCAGCTGTACACGGGGGTTGTCCGGTCGATGGCACTTTACGGTGCACCGGTGTGGGCGGCGGCTCTGTCCGCCCAAAACAGGGCGCGCCTCTGGCGCCCCCAGCGGACACTGGCGGTCAGAGCCATACGTGGATACCGCACGGTGTCCACAGAGGCGGCGTGTGCCTTGGCCGGAACACCCCCGTGGGATTTGGAGGCGGAAGTGCTCGCCGAAGTTTATCGGCGAGTGGCTGACTTCCGGGCGGAGAACGGCTTTCGCCCTCCGCCCGAGGACGTGCGCGAGTGGCGCGAAGCCGCTCGCCGAGCCACCATGCAGAGATGGTCGTTCCGGCTGGAGACCCCACGCGCTGGCTTCGCCGCCGTGGAGGCTCTTCAGCCGGTCATCGCGGAGTGGGCAGGGCGGCAGCATGGGACCCTTTCCTTCCGGCTGACGCAGGTACTTTCCGGGCACGGTTGCTTCGGAAAGTACGTGCACTCGGTCGCTAGGAGGGAACCGAGTCCCGCCTGCCACCACTGCGACTGCAGTGAGGACACGGCCCAGCACACGCTGGCGGTCTGCCCCGCTTGGGCGGCGCAGCGCCGGGTCCTCACTGCAGTCATCGGAGGGGATCTCTCGCTGCCGGCCGTCATAAGATCGATGGTCGGCAGCGACAGTTGTTTCACCGCGGTCGCAACCTTCTGCGAGGACGTAATCTTGCAGAAGGAGGTGGCGGAGAAGGCCCGGGAGGACGATATCCACTCGGACCCGATCCGCCGCCGGCGCCCTGGGCGGCGGAGGCGCGCATACCTGCGTCTCATGCCGCCCTGAGAGTGGCCGCGGATGGGCGGGACGGGTTTCCCGTCCGTCCGCAGTAGAGGCCAACCGCGAGGGGGCGGCGTCCGCGTGTGACCGGACGTTGCCCAATAGAGAGTCGAGAGTTTGAGACGGTGCCCGCAACAGTGCGGGCAGGCGCCGGTTGGAGTCCAGAAGGAAATCCCCTCCCTGGACTCCTTCCAATACAAAGGCGCAGAGAGGGTCACACCGTGTGGTTTTAGTCGGTTCGAGTCCGACACACCACCCCGCCGTAACCCCCGACGGGGTGACGGTCCGCGGGGATTTCCACACGTAAAAAAAAAAAAAAAAAAAAAAAAAAAAAAAAAAAAAAAAGCAACCTACGTAAACAAAAACCCAAATCAAATAATCGTCTTAACGATTATTTGATTTGAGTTTTTGTTTACGAGTTATTTAACTTTAAAGGGTATTTTTTTCTTAAAACAGGGCGTCCCTGCCTCCCCTAATGGTGAACGGATGCCTTGAAAAAACTTTAAAAAATTACAATGGTAGTCCATATGCTGAACTTTAAAGGAAAACTATAACGACTTAGATAACTTTTTAGTTCAGCAGTTATAGAGGCCTAACTTGTAAAATACGCTTCCTTAGAAATTGTCGTACAAAAATAACGAAAAAAATAAATAAACAACAATTATCTATTGGACACGGTTTAAAAGCCACGTACCATTATGGGTGATTGCGGAACCCTATTCTATGCGTGGCCTGACACGCACTTGGCCGATTTTTAGAAACATAATATACTGAAACTATCCAAGGGCCCCGCGCTAGAATTTGCTACAGGCCCCGCGCTGGCTTAATCCGGCACTGCTTATGCTATGAAACAATCCAGATTGGTGAACACAAGTATCAGCGACAACCCCTGCTCATCGTTGGTGACTTGTGTGCAGATGTGATCATAGGACATGATGTCCTCGGCAAGCACTCGTCACTCGAACTTCAATTGGGAGGCGAGAAAAAGCCTTTGAAAGTTTGCAACGTTTTACAAGCCTCAGTCCCGCCGGCATCAATCTTCAATAATCTCTCGTCAGACATAAAGCCCATTGCTATTCGTTCAAGACGCCATTCTCAAGAAGACGAAGACTTCATTTCTAACGAAATAAAAAATCTACTTAAAGATAATGTAATCGAGCCCAGTATCTCACTATGGAGAGCACAAGTGCTTGTCACCGGTGGAGGCCATCACCGCAAGCGGCTTGTCATAAACTATTCACAAACTATAAACCGATTTACACACCTAGACGCCTTTGCCAAGTATTGACTTCATCATTACAAATATAATTTGTTTAGTCAAATAGACTTAAAATACGCCTACTACCAAATGCCGATCCTTAGAAGAGAAAAGTATATACAGCTTTTGAAGCGTGTGGTAATCTTTACCAATTTACGAGAATACCATTTGGCGTGATTAACGGGGTAGCGGCGTTTCAACGAAGCCTACAATACATCATTGACACCGAAAAACTCCAAGGCACATTCGCCTACTTGGATGACGTTACTGTATGCGGTAAAGACAAGACAAACCACGACAAAAATCTCCAGAAATTCATGCAAGCTGCTGAAAAATACAATTTAACTCTCAATATGAACAAATGTGTTTTCGAATCGGAATCTATTAACTTACTTGGCTACACTAGCCAACACAATGTTATCAAACCAGACAAGACTCGCTTGGAACCCCTACTAAATCTTCCGATTCCTACCGATACTGCTACTTTGAAAAGAGCACTTGGACTTTTTGCCCGTTACTCTAAGTGGGTAGATAACTTTTCTTCAAAAATAAGACCTTTGATTGATGCTACGTTTCCATTAACCCAAGAAGCTATTCGTGCTTTTCAGAATATCAAAACTGACATTTCAAAATCACCTTTAGCAGGAATTGATGACAACGAAATTTTTTCCGTTGAGACCGACGCCTCTGACTTTGCTATTGCGGCAATACTATCGCAAAGAGTGCGCCCTGTTGCGTTTTTCACGCAACACGACGATTTCACGATCGCTCAATGACTGAAAAAAGACAACCGTCTATCGAAAAAGAGGCGTGTGCCATAGTCGAGGCTTTAAGAAAATGGCGACACTTCTTATTAGGAAGACACTTCCTATTCACCAACCAACAATCGGTCGCATTCATGTTTAATCAGACGCACTCCAATAAAATCAAAAATGAGAAGATAGAGAGATGGCGACTGGAACTGTCATGTTTCAAGTATGACATTGTTTATTGTCCTGGGAAACAGAACATAGCAGCTGATGCACTTTCACGAGTTTGCATGCAAGTAGACACTGCTGCGTCTAATTCGAAATTGGTAGCACTACATCGATCCCTTTGCCATCCAGAAATTACGCGCATGGTGCATTGGATCAGATCGAAAAACTTACCTTATTCTGTAGATGACGTAAAACGTATGACGGCACCATGCCCAACGTGTGCAGAAGTCAGACCACGCTATATGAAATATCAAGGACTTCTAATTAAAGCGACTGCACCCTTCGAAAGGTTGAATATAGATTTTAAAGGTCCTATACCGTCCAGCACCCAGAACCGATACATACTCACAATAATTGATGAGTTTAGTCGTTTTCCCTTCGCTTACGCGTAAAGATCTAACTTCAACTACGGTGATCAACTGCCTTATGGATTTGTTCTCTCTTTTTGGTAATCCTGCATACATACATTCCGACAGGGGAACTTAATTCTTATCAGATGAACTGCAGCAGTTTCTAACTTTGATCGGTACATCCTGCAGCCGCACAACACCCTATAATCCGCAGGGAAATGGTCAGGTTGAGCGCCTTAATGGTACCCTCTGACGAACTGTGCTACTACACCTCAAATCTAACAATGAGGATATCGCTAATTGGGAGAAAGCTCTGACGCCAGCACTGCACTCTATAAGATCTTTACTATGCACGAGCACCAACGCCACACCGCATGAGCGTATGTTTAATCACCCGCACCGCTCGTAAAAATGAACCTCCTTACCAACCTGGCTTCAAGCACCTGGGCCTGTGTTCATGAAAAAGATTGTAAGGGGCTCTAAATACGACCCGGCTGTAGAAAAAGTCCAGTTACTTCAGAGCAACCCTGAATATTCTTTTATAAGACTGCCTGATGGACGAGAGACAACAGTCTCTAACAGATCACTTGCTCCGGTGCCACGAGATATAGACGATGATCTATCTGAAGATGAATTTGACGATGACCAGCAAGAGGAATCCTCTGCAAACGTAGATCCTATCAATGCCAACCCTGATACTGAAAATGTGGCTCCCGGTTTTTTTGCGAGACTACTTCTATTCCTAAAGGGGGCGAATGTGATAATATCCTCTTTTGTATGTTTAGTATCTTTTAAACAATTGACATATCTGTGACTCTATGTTTCTATAAGAATAATCATGTCGTATTTTTAACAGAATTAAAAAAAAAGGAGGTTCTCAATTCGTCGGAATATTTTTTTTTTTTATGTATGTTCAGCGATAATTTCGTCATTTATGAACCGATTTCAAAAAAAATTTTTGCATTGGAATGGGCGTAGTTTACAAGTGGTCCCATCGTCACCACATCGAGATCTGAATATGGGATCCCAAGGAAATCGAAGGAACTCCTCAAATGTCATTGGCACAATTGTCGCGATTTGGGTACTCGTAATAGTTTTACATTGAAGTCTGTTCCTTTTTGTTAAAATTATATTGTGGAATAAAGCCAATATTCTGTTGGTTCGTTTCTCACTACGTATTAATTATAATGAGAAACACTATGTTGAAACTGGTCATTGTCCACCAAGACTAGACTGTATTTCTGTGTGTATTTGTGTTTAAATAAATAAAGGCATAAAGTCCACAAACGCGATAATACCTTGTTACATTTCAAAATAACACAGAGCACGACAAAAATCATCTATCTCTATAAGTGAGGATTTGTCATTGGCTGTCTGTCTTCTTACCTGCTCATATTCTGAGTGTAAAATCTGTAAATTCTCTATGGTATATAAATAATTAAATAAACTTTTTAGGAACTTAAAAAATCCTAGGCAAGACTACATAAGATAGATCTATTAAGAGGTGCTATTTTCTAATTTGAATTTTATCGCTATTCTTATTGTATACTTATTAACATTGTTTTGTATAGTAGTAACAATATTAAGTCTTTCGAGTTGTAATTGTAGCTGATTACGTGGTTAATTTTCAACAAAGATTTGTCGTTTGTAAAGTAATACTACAGAGGGGCCCTTTAATATTATTTCATGTCATTAGAATAAACCTCCACTCCATATGCTTGACGTACATTGACAGGTGACTCAGAATGTCATTAATGTCATTATTGTCAACTTATCACTATAGGTACTGGTACACTACGACTACTACAGATTCTATAGAATTCTCGATGAGTCGTAGAAATGGCTGAGTTGTTATTTGTACCGTTAAAAAAGTCTTCGGACGTAGATATAGTAAAGCCGTTGAAAAATCTCATCCACTCTACGTATAATACTGGGGAAAGCAATGAAGATTACACCGACGTTCTGAACGAATTGAGCCGTCTCAGAGCTAACGCTGTTTGGAAAGTATTCGAAAAGACGTCGCTGGACATTATCTACAGGTAAATATACTATTTATGCGGTATGAGTCATATACGAATATCAAATGATTGTATTACGGAAGAGAATTAAACTAATACTAAGAAATATTACTGGTTGGGCTTTATTAGTAAATTGAAAGTGTAAGAAAACAATGATGTCACCGAATCACTCACACAAAGAAACAACTGAGACTTCCTTAAATGATAATCGTTGCGTCCTTTAATTTGTGTATTGTATGTAGGGTGTATACATTGTTATGTGTGTATGTATTGTGTGCAGCTATTATGACCAGTTGGTGTCGTTGGAGTCCAAGATCCCGCCTCAGGAGGTACAGATTCCATTTAAATGGAAAGATGCCTTCGACAAGGGCTCTATCTTTGGAGGACGGATGAGTCTCAGTAAGTAAACCATAGGAACATGCATTAGGTACATTAAGATCAAATTGAATTTGAGCATCTTTGTCCTTCACAGATCAGCATTAGTTCAGTGAACTCAACTGACACATTGATCTGTACATAAACAACGCCACACTACATAGACTATATACTACAAGATTCTACACAATTTTAAAATAAAACCCATTACAGACTCCCTAACTACCAGCAAAGTCCTCCGGACAAAATATTGTTTACTTGTCTCTCTTAGTATAATAAATATATTGATTGATCCTTTGTAAGGAAGCCAACATGGCTGCTTTGATTGCTCTTATTAACACTTAAGTGACAAATGAATCATCAGACATGGTTGATGTGTATACACACATAAACACACACACAGTTATTGTGGTGTTGGTAGTGAGTGATTTATTCACTTGCACTTATTTCATTTGATCAAATTGTTGGATTTGTTCAGCGAAGCCATTTTGTAATGAATCTCCATTATGTAATGTATGTATGTAGAATTACTTTCTATCAATAAAGAAAGTAGTTTGTACCTATTTGGTATGTTAGTAGTTATTGGGATCAACTTGAATTTATAACCGTTTGTGACTTCCCTAAGCAACCACATCTATTAATATATTTATTTAATGATTACATCCACTGTTTGAATATTAGTTTCTAGTTTAATTTTAATATGTATGTTAAATATGTCAATAATTACGTACTGTCTTAAAAAAAACATATTTTTTAAACAGTTCATCTTTAGTTAGTTTTGCTTAGTTTGGGACTAGATGGTGTTGTGTGCCAGATGTAGGAAATAGTTATTTATTTATTTTATCTTTATCTCAAACAAGCCTCACTTTCTATTAGCTTTATGCATAATGAGTTATGAGAGCACCTTGTTAGAACACAACACTTAAATAATTAATTAAATGAAAATGATTACTTATTATGAGTTAATAAATGTTATTTTCTGTTAAAACCAGGGCAGTTGTTACATAATAAGTATGTGTAAATACATTTGCATGCCAATGTATCAAAAATATTACTTGGTGTGAACATTGCATTGGTGCAAGTTTGGCTTTGAGACCTAAAACATATAAGCCGTGATGTTGCAAAAGTAAAATGAGTCTATTTGTGAGGTAACAAAAGCTGAGAGAGACATTTCTTTCGTCTGTTATTCTTACAATAAGTATGTTTACTCTGCTGGTCATAGCCCTCACTCAGCTATCCTGCACTTATTGTTTGTACCCTCATAAATATACATCCACGTTTTATTGAGTTGCTTTTATTAGAGAACCAATATGCAAGTGACAAATACTATAGCAGCAGCCATATTTGTTAAGAACGAATAGATTGGACGACAATACTAAAGACATATTCAAAAAACAATATTATTGCTACATTCACAATACTAGAAAATCTCTGATCCCAAGATGATCTTCCTCAGTGTCCCAGGGTTGGCACACACATATACAGGTAAATTAGCTTGGAGAAATTTTTGCGTTTGTAGTAGTGTATGGTCACGTGGCACCTGCGGACAGTGTAAACTGGTTTATTTTGGTTTTGTGCGTGTTTCCACTGTCCACTATTTGCTTTCGAATTCGATTGAAATATCTCGAAAATGGTGCGTCCTAGGCCAAAAATAACAAAAATTTTGACGCCCCCGTAGACCCCCCGGAGTTTTAAAAACCTAGATGAAAGGCAAAAAAAATATATATATATATCGGTCTCTCCTCTGTGAAGTTTCACTTCTATCGTGTGTGTCAAAACCTTTTTCTTTAAAATAAAAACTTGTTTTTATTGAAAACAAAAATCAGAGTGTTGCTAGGGATAAGTATAAAATTAAATAGTAATGTTAGGATATCGAAACATTTTTGTATAGGCCAGAACGATATAGTGGAAACGCGCTCTAAGATCTGAGTAATACACACACCACTACATATGCAGAAATTTCTCGAGACTAATTTCACTGTACATGTCCACTTATATATCCACACACTCACCTGCTACACAAGTGCACAATTCTTTGTGTTAATACATCCATTCCATACTCTGCTCATCCCATACTTACATTTCATATCTCTCAGTCTCATAAGTTTGTCAAGTTATTTATGTAGTGTTGGCGAGGCTGGTCAATCTGTCCTACAGCTCCTCCTGGTGCAGGCATCAGTCTCTCGCACAATCTCACCTATTTGAATATGCAACACCTAATTAAAGATAACTAAATTGTAAATTATCCTTGTGAGAGAGAAAAACAAAAGGTTTCTATTATTTAATGAGTCAGTAACAGTCAGTATGAGAGTAAAATGTTTCAGCTATTAGCTCCCTGGCCTACGAGCGCATGTGTATCCTGTTCAACATGGCGGCGATGCAGAGCACACTGGCCTCACAGCAGCAGCTCGACACTGAGGAGTCACTTAAGCTAGCTGCGAAGCTCTTCCAGGTACAACCATCTAACTAAAATTTAATGGTAAAACAATATATATCACCTTGTGATAGTGGCTTGTTTACATACATATTACTCATTATTAACTATCTATGTAGGTACACAAACGGTGGAATCTAATTTTAAAGTAGATGGATTTAAACAATTTTATCCATACCAGTACCAGTACATTCCATACCATATAAATTGGAAAGTCACTATGTCTGTCTGTGTTAAGCTTGCATGGTTTAACGGCTGCTCCGAAATGCCTACTATTTATTGGGCTACTAAGAAGACTAACAAATATTTGAATACATCGCTAAATACTTGTCGATCTGATGTAAGTGACAAGCAGCCGATGCTTATCTTATCTGCGTTGTGTGTACAGCAAGCCGCCGGAATCTTCTTATTCCTGAAGGCGAACATAATGATGGCCGTGCACCAGGAGACCACGCCCGACCTCAACCCGGAGACGCTGGACGCGCTCGCCAAGCTGATGCTGGCGCAGGCGCAGGAGGTCATCGCCTACAAGTGCATCAGAGGTACAGTCGGCCAGTTGGTGCCTTATCTCTGTGTGTAACGACATCAACGTGTGTAACAATGTGTTTAGCTTAACAGTTATCTTTATTATCAGTATAAACGAAAACAACTCTGTCGTCCAAATGTTATCACTTAATGATAAATTATAGTTTACAATTAATGTTGAGTACGAGTATAACCTTTGGGTAAACTTGGATATATTATTTGTTATACATGTAACAACGACCTCTGTCGGTCGGAAGTGCATGCCACAGCTCGGCGGGAAGCAGCAGCTAGTTCAATGCACACATACTACATATATTACTTTGTTAGTTTAAAAAAAACAATCATAATGTTATCTTTGTTTATCCGTATACACATAACAGAAACTTTGATTAGGTTTGGTCTAGGTAGCAATGTGTGACATGTTCCAGGAAATTAATATCTATGAAAAGTCTACAATGTACATAGCTAGCTACGATGTACATTGTAGACATGTTGCTGACACACACACGAGTCATTGAGCAGGACCAGAGCGGGCTGGTGGCTGTGCGGAGTACAGGTACAGTGGAGCTGGTTGATGACTAGCGACTCGATGTGTCGGCACAACTCATTTGTGGCAACAGTTTAAGACGTGTCTTAATGAATTAACTGTTGCATGTTGGCGAGTTTGTTTACAAGTGAGGCGGAATGCTCGTTATCAGTGAGATAGTGGAGTGTTCACTAAATTGTATAGTCTTACGCATATTTGATATTCCACTTTACGAAAACTACTTATTTAACACTAATATTATAGACATGAAGTTGTACGGCCAAAAATGCTGTTTTCAATAATATTGTTTTAATATTAACTACGATTAATTACATCAATTTTTGTTTGTTTGCTGGCCCTATGGCATGCTTGAACAGAAATCTCCCGTACCCCGAATGCGGGCTCTAACGACCAATGAAAATGCGCCTTAACCCACTCCTAAAGAGAAGACCCGAGCTCAGCAGTGAGTCGTTTCGGGTTATTAATGGTTATAAAGAGGTAGAGGTTGTGTGGATTTGAAAACTCCAGCTGTGCGCTAGTCTTGAATCTAAGACGAACGTGAGACCAATAGCTCGCACATTGAACACCGTCACTACTCAATCCCAACAGGTGGATGTCTAAAATACAGTATTACATCTTAATGGGGATTGTACAGCCTTGGCCGAAAGTGTGGAGTACCCCCCACAATAGATTAATCTTTCGGAATTGTTTAAAAGAATGAATTGAAATAATTTATATCAATTTGAACGGTATGAACCACTGTTTATTCCATTTTTGTCGATATTTAGGTGGTCCATCCTTTACCATTGTAACCGTTGAAATTCATCTTGACATAGAGCTTACAAAATTGTTACAATGTTCTTGAGTTGAACAGTTCTGTTACTGCCGTAGATATTTTTTGGACTCTTCTTTTACTGTGATGGCGTAACCTATAATATTGTGTGCTTTAGAATCTACATAAATGTTCTTTAGGGTTGAGGTCTCGTGACTGAGCATACCGCTCCAGGAGCCAGGCTCGGCTCAATTCAACCCCATTCATATTAGTATGACGTAAGTAATAATGCTGTTTCCAAAACATAAATGTATATTTAAGAGAGCATTCAAGCCTCATACCCCAATTTTTTAGCAACTCCTCCATTGGACATGTGGCCCCAGGCCGTTGTGCTTACTCTGGCGTATTTAACGGTTTGTTCCACATGCTCCAACTTGAGACCACTAAGTGTGCGTCCACACTGAATGCGCGGTGACTGAAGCCTAGGCGGGCGCGGCGAGCGGTGGCGTGAGGTGGCCACAGTGACGCCCGAGCACACTAGAAATTGTTCTTTTATTTCACTCCATAACTTTCCTGTTTTTGTGCGATTACTGTGGTGGTGGATATTTGCTTTACCATACAGGTGGTCTAGATTGAATCGCACTTATAAGCAATTCAGTATTTACCGCCATTGTACGACAAATAAAGACACGCGCGAACGCCGAGCGATAAGACCGAACTGGTTTGTTACCCCCGCCACCCGCGCATTGGGTGGCTCGCTTACTAGGCCCGTAGTGTTGCCAAAACGCGCGGATACGAGCATTTGAAAACTACGCGCGCTAACTCGCTCCGTCCCGTCGCACTAGGCTTCCGCCTTAATCACTACAATATGGACGCAAAGGTGCGTTTCATATGTTTGATACTTCGCGCCCGTCGTCGCAACCGCGCTAGGCTCGCAGTGTGGACGCACACCTAGGCTCGCAGTGTGGACGCACACCTAGGTTCGCAGTGTGGACGCACACCTAGGTTCGCAGTGTGGACGCACACCTAGGCTCGCAGTGTGGACGCACACCTAGGCTCGCAGTGTGGACGCACACCTAGGCTCGCAGTGTGGACGCACACCTAGGTTCGCAGTGTGGACGCACACCTAGGTTCGCAGTGTGGACGCACACCTAGGCTCGCAGTGTGGACGCACACCTAGGCTCGCAGTATGGACGCACACCTAGGCTCGCAGTGTGGACGCACACTAAGGTAGCACAAGGAATTTAAAAAACCTAATATAAACTGAATAGACACTTTAAAACTGCAGTTAACGAGCATCGCTGTATTATATATTTTAATACTATTAATGGCCTTCCTATGTTGCAATGCAAGTTATTTAACTTACCACCTAGTTTGATTCGCCTGTTCAAATAAATTCAGCGAAATTGATCAGTGCAATGTTGGTATTTGCTAGCCCATGCAGAGGGGTCGGTGCATTTGTTGTTGTCAGAGAGTAATGGCTTCTTTCTGGCTTTTCGTCCTCTTCTAGCTTCCTGAAGACAAGACATGATGGCTGACTCATATCTTGTTTAATCACTATAGATTACGTCCTACATACTTCTGGCAATATTACATGTGATATATTAGGGTTAAAGAACAAGCTGTACATAGTTATTCAAATTATAATACACATATAGCAAATAGAAGGGATGATTATACAGAATCAAACAATTTAGTATTTCTATGCATGTTGCATGTGTAATATTGTTATCAGTGAGGGACTGAGGGTGTATTCATTTCACTTGAACCGGCCCGCCTGTGCTGGGACATGTGAGGTCACATGCGGTGCAAATAGTGATTACAAGTGCAAATAGCTATTATAATCACATAATTTATGTTATGATCATATTGAAAGTTAGGACTTGTGTGATTCTGAAACGTTTCACAGATACACGCCTTCACAATTTAATTCGTCTTGCATTTGTATAGTGGTGGTCATCGGTTTCATGTTAGTGCGGTCAAGTATGATTTAAATTAAGCCTTTACCAAACGTTCACGTAACTTTCCTAGACGTGTGTAGTGACGTGGTGCTCGTGTTCCAGACGAGATGAAGGAGAGCATGGTGGCGAAGGTGTGCGCGCAGTGCGAGGAGCTGTACACGGACGCGTGGCGCGCGCTCAACAAGGACCAGCTCAAGCCGCTCTGGGACCGCGACTGGATCTCCATCGTAGGTGTCAGCCGAGATAGTGGAGGCGGCGGTGGGGCGGGCGGGTGAGAGCGAGCACTAACTAGCGGCTTTATGCGTGTGGCAGGTGAGCGCGAAGCAGAGCGCGTTCCGCGGGCTAGCGCAGCTGTACCAGGCGCTGGTGTGCCGCGCCAACAAGGCGGTGGGCGAGGAGATCGCGCGGCTGACGCTGGCGGAGGAGCAGCTGCGGCACGCGGCGGCGCGCGTGGGCGTGGCGGGCTACCTGCAGGAGCACGTGACCCGCGCCGCGCGCAACCTCGCCTCCGCTACCAAGGACAACGACTTCATCTACCACGAGCGCGTGCCCGAGCCCGCGCAGCTCGAGCCCATCGCGCGCGCGCCCATCGCCAAGCCGCTGCCGCCGCAGGACAAGTGGGCCAGCGGCGGACGAGGTCGGTGCCTCTCATCTTACCTCGCTCTGTCTCTCTTACACACATACGCACACAACTTAATGTTTTGTATATACATATTATACTCGTAGATAAATAACATCCAGACTTAAAAACGACAAACGATCGTGTGTGATCTTCACACAATAATTTAGCGGTCGGCTCGTGTAATAAGATGGGGGTATGGTCGGTCAGATCTGTTCGGCGGGCTGGTGCCGATGGCGGTGCACCAGGCGCTGCAGGCGAGCGGCGCGCGTCGCTCGGAGCTGGTGTCGGGCGAGATCAACAAGCTGCGCGAGGCCACGCAGGTGCTGAACGGTGTGCTGGCGTCGCTGAACCTGCCGGCCTGCCTGGAGGTGGCGGGCTCCGCCCTGCCCGACGCCATCCGCAGCAAGGCGGCCGCCGTGCGCGACGCGGGTGGCCTGACCGAGCTGACGCGTCTCATGGCCGAGCTGCCCGAGCTGCTGCAGCGCAACAAAGACATCCTCGATGAGGTACGGCGTTAGCTCAGGGACCTGCACATCACTACCTGCCGGTTGTACTACTTATTAACGTTCATAAGGATAAGCGCAATGAATATCTAATGCAAAACAAATATTATTCCACTGAATAAATATAAAGCACAACCTCAATACTTACAGCCACAAGCAACATGTAGGTGTCTGCTAAAACATTACCAGAATGTGTCATATAGATAGGTTGGATGCGTGGTGTTGTGTTAGGATGTGGACGTAGAAGAATCTTTATTATATTAGCATATTGATTTGAGGTTAATCATCACCAATTAATTGAACATTCATAGCTCACAAAATGTCTTCCAGCATGAAATCCCAAAATGTAATATGATGAAATATATTATAATTATAAATATACAGGGTGAATTTTTGAGACGGGACCACAGATCATAGAAATACCTACTTACAGGAGATATGCAATTGAGGCGTGTCGCTTGCGAACGCATCTGGCCTCAAAGCGGCTTGATGCCATTTTCGGACATTAGTCGCATGTCAACTTGCGACGTCTTCACTGCTCTTGATTTTCGACAAAATGTCGCGTTGTTCAGTGATTTTTTGCAAAAATAACAGCTGTATTGTGAATTACAAGAAAGATGGCATCTTATTTCATATCTAAATATTATAATATTATAGTTTTTCATACTGAATTAATGAAAATATTTTAGAAAAATGATGAAATACCAAATTAATCCCTTTCATTAGGAACTAAAACCATTGCTTGCTTAGTACAAATCGGTCAATGAATCGGCTGGTCTAATAGCGCAATGGATAAGTATTTTATTGAAACTCTCACTCTCACGATAGTTTCGGGAAGCGGCCGCTGTCGGCCTTTGTGTTAGAGATGTGATGTGATGTTTATGATTGTCGATATTTTATACGATCCTATTAAGTGCGAATGATTATTAAAGATTTAAATTAATTGTAATATTATAATTATGTAAACGTAAAAAAAGTGTAGATAAAGTTATGATTTTTAATTTATTGTGGTACTCAAGCATCATTTATACCTTGATTTTATTTCAAAATTTTAGCTATCCGAAGGTTCCAAAAATTAAAGAAATGTGGATAAATGCGACAGGAAGGGGTCCAAGCTGGTGACCAACAAAAATAGCACAATATTCTGGTCCCAATAAATTTTCACTAACACGATCAATCGCCAATGAATAACCATTTAATAATACTAATAAAGGCCGTAATGGAAAAATATGCAACCGTAAGATTACACTACTTAACTAAGAACGCAACACTTAAACTGTCTTAGCGGCAAGTTTTAAATAAATATTTACATTTTACTGGTCAATAGAATCCTTAACAATAAAATTATTGCAATTTACCTGTGTTCTAGTCTAGATTCGAGAAGATGATATCCGGTTTTTTGGTAGTTAATTAGTAAATATTCCAATTTTGATAAAACATCGCTTGTATAGAGTATTTCGAGGGAAACTCGTGTTTATTTTTCTTTTCACAGTCAATAAAAACTTTAGGAGAAAGAGCAGATAATACAGCTAACTGAATTTCATTCGATATTTTTATACGATTATCACTTCGCATCACTAGTTGCATAAATTGCACATGTGTGGTTTTTCGAAATCCGTAGCTACAGGTAAAAGCGCCGCCCTCTTTTCGCATGTGTTTAATTAGTGGGTTTATTGGTGTCTCTGTAAGTTTCTTTGCGTGCGGGAGAAATACGAGCGTGTGTGCCGTGCTTACAATTTTTGATTTTGTGTTAGTGAAGTAAGTGGGGGAAACGCGGAGACATCTGAACACGAATAAATTTGTGTACACAGCTAATCTCCCGTGCTTCTATGATCTGTGGACGGGACAGTGAGGGTAGGTACCTTAACCGTTATAGTTAGAGGAAAACGCTTTTAGAAGACAGTCCATATTTTTTAAAAATATTCTGAACGACATTTACAGATTTTGGAAAAAGTGTACAGCCAGCAAGAAAATGGTCATTTTAAACAAAAACTTTTTTTGATGCCAAACGATCCTGTTTCTTATAAGGATCAAAAGTCTCTACTGGACCGACTGAGGTTTGAGTACTAGAAATGTCAGAAATCGCAAAAAACTTTTCCCATACATTTGTAAGGAAATAAATCATTTTAATATGTATTTTAGACACAAACAAACATAACTTACATTTAGATGATCTATGAAATAAATTTCTCAAAATGACCGCCGTTTTAACGAATACATAAGTGCACTCGCTGTTGTACAGAGCTAGTAGCAGCCGATAATTTTCTTGCATAGATATCATTTAAAATCCTTGTTAGTGCATCATTGCAAAGCATTTGTATTAAGCGTATTTTGTAAATAATAGGAACACGGAATCTGCATTGCTGTGGTACGCGAATAAGTATCTACTGCGACAAGTATCGAGTGGTAATGGTGGAATTTTATAAAGGTACTCATAATTCTGCCGTGTATAACGACGTCATTTTTAAAATCTCCAAAACCAGTTGGATGAATGGCTCCTGTCAGAATTTCGAAAAGTTTATTTCCAGCAAGATAGCGCTTCACCACCCAACAGCCTCGTATTCCAGTTTGAATAGGCAGTTCGGGTCACAGTGGATAGGTACACATGGTCCAACCAAGTGGCCACCCCGGAGCCCCGATCTAACGCCTCCATATTTTTCTGTGGGGCTACCTGAAAACGAAGTCTACAAAAAAAATGCAACCAGTATTCAGGAGCTAAAAGATGCATTAATAAGGATTTTAAATGATGTCTATCCAAGAAAATTATCGGCTGCTATTAGCTCAGTACAAAAATGAGTGAACTTATGTATTCGTGAAAACGGCGGTCGTTTTGAGCAATTTATTTCGTAAATCATCTAAATGTAAGTTACGTTTGTCTGTGTCTAAAATACATATTAAAATGATTTATTACCTTACAAATGTATGGGAAAAGTTTTTTGCGATTTCTGACATTTCTAGTACTCAAACCTCAGTCGGTCCAGTAGATACTTTTGATCCTTATAAGAAACAGGATCGATTGGCATCAAAAAAAATTTTTGTTTAAAATGACCATTTTCTAGCTGGCTGTACGTTTTTTCCAAAAACTGTAAATGCACTTCAGAATATCTTAAAAAATTATGGATAGTCTTCTAAAAGCGTTTTCCTATAACTATAACGGTTAAGGTACCTGCCCCTAGTGTCCCGTCTCAAAAATTCACCTGTATACAAATGAAATACATATATCATAAGAACAACAATGTTCTAACAGTCAACTACTGGATGTATACCTCTTCGTAACTAGTTAAAAATTATTTGTAAATCCCTACTAATATAAAAAATTCGAAAGTAACTATGTCTATCCGTTACGTTTTCACGCCTAAACCGCTGAACCGATTTGAAGAATTTTAGTAGTTATAGAGATAGATGGAACCTTGGGAAAGGACATAGGCTACTTTGTACTGCGATAACTGACATAGATGCGGGCGGAGCCGCGGGCAAAAGCTAGACTTTTATCAGTTTATATAAAGGTATCGTGTGGTGTGTGTGGTGCAGGCGGAGCGCATGCTGCGTGAGGAGGCGGAGGCGGACGCGGCGCTGCGGCAGCAGTTCGGCGCGCGCTGGTCCCGCACCGACTCCGCCAAGCTCACCGAGGCCTTCCGCGTCAACGCCGACAAGTACCGCCAGATCATCGACAACGCCGTCCGCGCCGACAACATCGTGCAGCAGAAGTTCCAGCAGCACAGGGAGGTACGCGCCCCACCACCCTCGACCCTCCCTCCTCTTAACGTGGCGTGTCCGTCTGTTAGTGAGCTTATACCGTCTCCACAGAACATATCGCTGCTGTCGTCGGGGTCGGAGGGCGAGATCTGCGCGGGCGTGCCGGACGCGCCGGACGGGCCGACGCCGGGGTCGGACGTGGACGCCGTGCGGCAGCTGCGCGGGCTGATGCAGGAGGTGGAGGCGCTGAAGGAGGAGCGCGACGCGCTGGAGGCGGAGCTGAAGGACGCGACGGTGGACCTCAAGGACAAGTTCCTGGCCGCGCTCGCTGCAGATGGCGCGCTCGACGAGCCCGCCATCTCCGCCGCCGCGCTCGGTACACACTCCTTGCATTATCGTATTGTAGGCCTAAACCTCCTTTCAAAGGAGAGGCCTATGTTCACCAGTGGACTGTTAAAGGCTATTGATGATGATGATTGTCACATATGTTTTACACAATACTAACACGAAGAATGATTTAATACCCACTCAACAATATCAACTAGTTAAGTCAAGTAACAGCTATAAGCAATATTCGAGACTAACAAAGAACTCTGACTAGTATCGCACCGTCTACCGCTCATGCCGGGTGACGCAGGTGATCACTGGAGCGCTGGGAGGGGTTAAGATGTCGTAATAACAGCGGAATTTCCAGTCTGTGAGATTAGGGAACGGGCTAGGTATTGCAGGCGATTTGCACGGTCTCACCTGTCACTCTAGCGGAAACGGGTCCGGGTGACGGCGCGAGCACAAGATCGCGCACCCATTCGGGAACACCAAGGGAACATCGGAGTTCCCCATCAGGAGTGTCCATCTACAAGCCCCGAGGGTGTCCCGAGGTTCGTCGGAGTCTAGTAGGTTCCCGGGCTATCTGGGTTCGAGTTGGACATAACAGGCATAGGAAAGGTTTAATAAATGAGTGCACGCACGTGTGGCAGGCGCGGCGCTGTCCCCACTGCAGCGCGGCGCTAGTGCGTCGCTGGCGCGGCAGGAGGCGCTGGTGTCGCGCGTGCAGGCGGCGGCGGGGGCGCTGGCGGCCGCGCGGGGGGGAGCCTCGGGCCGCGACCTAGCGCTGGGCCGCCTGCAGGCCGCCGCCGACGCCTTCCACGAGCTCACCGCCAACCTCAACGAGGGCATCAAGTTCTACAACGACCTCACGCAGGTACTACGATATACCGAACTGCACTACACCGATCACGTTCAAACGGTCCCCACAGCTTTTCTACTGGCTTAGTGTAATAACACTCCCTGTAATCCTATGACACTTAATGATACATCCTTCTATGTGATAAGTATTTCAGCTGTTACCTTTTAAAAAAAAATAGCAACCCAACAAACTGTTTTGCGAATTCATACCTATGGTGTATGTAGATCCGATCTTATACATACATGAAGGTTCCATACCGGGCTCGAGCACATGTGACGCGCAGAGACCACAGAGAGTCTATGAGCTGTCGGCTAGGACAGACCGGCCAGGACGAAGACGCGTGCGTGTGGTGCGTGTTTGTGGGCGAGCCAGGGTAAAGGAATCATAAGTTAATACACTTTGAGTACATTATGATACCTATATGTCGTAGCCTCTCAAATCGAAACCTTTTTAGCAAGTGATATTCTAATGGAGAACAAACCTCTTCTGATTTATTTTCTACAAGTTTTCACTTTTCACCGTTTATATTTCATAAAAAAAATCTACATTAAATCTTAAAAAATAAAATATACCTTCGGTATTTTCAATATTCACTGAAATAAAAAAATCGTACATAAATTATTCGAATAAATATATTATTTCGAAATTTATTTTGTTAAAGTCGATTCGCAGACCATAAAATTGTTGTGTAATATGTATACATTATCATTTCTGACGTCGTTTATCTCATGAGAAACATCGGTAACCGTGACCTTCGCGCCCGCAGCTCCTGGTGGCGTTCCAGAACAAGGTGTCTGACTTCTGCTTCGCGCGCAAGACCGAGAAGGACGAGCTGCTCAAGGACCTGACGCAGGAGGCGGCGCGCGGCTCCGTGCGGCCCGCGCCCGCGCCCCCACAGCATCACACCGAGGTACGTGTCGCCCCGCCCCGCCCCACTCGCCCCGCCCCACTCGCCCCACTAACGGTCCGTGCGCCCCACAGCCCGCCGCAGTGGCGAGGAAGGAGCCGCCGCCGCGCCCCCCGCCGTCCGCCGCCGCCGCGCCCGCCTCCTCCTCCGCGCTGCCCTACCCCACACAACCGCAAGGTGAGTACCCCTCACGATATATGTAGGAGACGTGCTCCGATCACTTTGTACTGCTGATCGAACGACGCGAACATTTCTTCCCTGTTGTCAGATCAGATGACATATTATATTTTATTTTGTTTCCCCTTAATTAATAAATCGGACAATAAGCGGGACGCTTCTAAAGATTATAGATATCACGATCTACTTTTCTGAACTATATAAGAAACACTAAGACCTCGGAAGCCTCAAGAATCATCATCAGCCTATCGCAGTCCACTGCTGGACATAGGCCTCTCCATTTGCACGCCACTTGGTTCGATCCTGGACTTCCCGCACCCAGCTCAAGAATAAGCTCAGTTTTTTGCTAATTTCTTAAGAATGCATTGAAACCTAAATGAATCTGATAATACACACACAGAGCAGAAAATTAATGAAGTCTTAAATAGCACCAGGATTTGATTTAATAACGTCAGAGCATATACCAAGAAAAGGCATTTTCTTGCTGACAATCCTCTTTAATGCCATACTTAGACTTCAACATTTCCCAGAATTATGGAAAGTGTCTATTATTAACATGATAGCCAAACCGGGGCAACCTTCTACAGAGGTTACATCATACAGACCAATAAGTCTTCATCCTTTGCTGTCTTCTACCAATATCGAAATAACAAGAAGTTACCGGACCACCAATTCGGTTCTCGCGTACACCATGGGAGGACAGAAAGTTGCTCGTACGATACGCAAAACGCTGGAGAGAAAAGAATACTGCTCAGCTGTTTTTCTTGATGTTCAGCAAGCCTGTGATCGCGTGATGCATAAGGGCTTCTTATATAAACTAAAGCTTCATCTACCGAACACCTCGTACATGCTATTGAAGTCTTCTCTGCAAAACCGACTATTTCAAGTCAAGTGCGAGAATGCTCTGTCACATATTTGCAAATTGAAACAGGAGTGCCCCAAGATTCGGACTTGGATCCCGTCTTATACACAGTCTACACTGCTGACCTTCCCACCTCGGATAAAGTTATGACTGCAACCTATGCAGATGACACCGCAGTACTCTCTTGTAGTAAAGATCCGAACACAGCATTCACAAAACTGCACTAATTAATGAATGAAATAGAAGCATGGCTAAAGAAATGGAGAATCCAAGCCTCCCAGCAATATCGGTCCACATAACGTTTACACTAAAACGAGGGGACTGTGACACTAGACGGTGCTGTTTGGCCTACAGACACGACGCGACGGTTAGTTACTTGGGCTCACCAAGTAAGTCTCCTACGCCTACTTAGCGAGCCCATATAATGGCCAAAAGAGAACAGGCATACAATGTACTGGCTGCTCGGCACATACTCTACGCTAAGTCTGGGAAATAAAGTCCTTATTTATAAGTGTATCCTCAAGCTTATCTGGACTTAATACAGTTCTGGGATTCAGCTAGCCACTCCAACGATACCAGAATAAAGTTCTAAAAGTATTGATTATTGCGCCATGGTTCATGCGAAATACGGAAGTCCATGAGTATCTGGACATCCTGACAGTCCAAGAGGAAATAAAGAGTTTCTGTGTCCTATACAAACCGAGGCTGAAGAGAATGCGATGAGCGTCAATATAGAACTGTGAAGAGAAAAAAAAGAAGAGTTTACACATCACAGGATGTGCACTCTCTTAGATATCTAAGATAACACCAACCAATCTGATTAAAGTCGATGGGCTGATTTAATTACAACAATATTTGTAATCAAAAACCAAATTATTGATTTAAAATAAAACAATTTAATCTTACACCGAACATGAAACTATATGAGTTTATTTAGCTTTAAATATAATCACAATATAAAAGCTAGTTTAACAACAATACTTTACGTGACATTACACAGAGAGTACCTAACCACACAACACGAGGTCCCGCGACCAAAAAGAGAACAAGCTTCACGATGCTTCTCAATTTATAGTCTCGTTGGAATGACGTCACACAACGTGAACATAGGTACAGAACATCGGCGGACTTCACTCAATTTTGTTACTGCTTACAATATATTTAATAAGATGCGCATGTGCAAGGCTTGGGTTCCTGCGCCGGTAAAGTCTATCAATGTGGATTCCGAATCAAATCTATTCACTGACTCGCGTCTTCTATGCGACAACGTCTAAGGTACAACCGAAAATTGCGAGGCGCCGATTCTACTCTCATCTGTAACTGGCAGGAGATACCGGATCAACGGTGGAGCCCGTGGGCGTATCTTACTCCTAACCATGCAGTAAGGGCGACCCCCGACGAAATTCTGTGTAATTCTATGTATGTAACCAATAACGCAAAACAGTCTTTGATCAGTCGAAGTCAGAACAGACAAACAAGTCCACATCGTCCCATATATAGTAGGAGCAGCAGGAAAAACTTCCGCATCGTTCGATCATCAGCCAAACAAAGGGTTACAGTCGTTTTCTCACATATGTCTTTCGCTTAGTGTTCATGACGACGCGACCGTTGAACGTTGTCGATGGATCTATCTCGAGCCGGAAAGATATTCGAGAACTATTGTCTACGGCAGGCTTAAATGTTCCAAACGGGATAAATGTGAAATTGAACTTATAATGTCGTTTCTTACTTTGTTTTACCTTTAATTTCGACGGATACCGATACTCGAGGAAAGGGCGTGCTCGTGTTCTCTCGCAGTAAGGTGTCGGTGAGTGAGTGAGCGAGTGAGTGAGTGAGTATCTCCGCAGGCATGCCGCTGCCGTACGGCGCGGTGGGCGCGGCCCCGTACCCGTACTACGCGGCGCCGATGCCCGCGCTGTACAACCCGTACGCGACGCTGCCCTACCCGCACCACCAGCGCATGCCGCCGCCGCAGCCCTACCAGCCCTACCAGTACCCGGCGCCGCAGCCCGGCCAGCCCTACCAGCAACCGCCGCCCGCCGGGTACAACCCTTACCAGCAGTAACGCACGCGTTTCTATCTCACTGTTTCTAACTCCGCCGAACGTTCCCCTGTTTCATTATCTTACTTCGCAAGAGTCGCGGTTCTACACTCTTCTAGTGGTGATCTATTTCAACACGACATTGTCTCGCTCGAGAGTCACTCGCAATGACTGTAATGTATTCTGACAGAAGGAAACGCGCGGCGGAACCGTCATCGTCGCCATCGTGTTTCATCACGGAGGCGAACATAATAATTACCTATTTAATGTTTCAAAAATATTAAATATATACCAACGCATGCACTAATAAAGTTTAAATGAAATATATGTATTTTAAGATATCAGAAATATTTATAATCTCTGTGGATGTCCGAGACGTAAGTGATCGACGCTCTCGATATACCAGACGTATTGTTAACGAGTGCAGGTGAATAGGTTATAACTAATGTAACGTTCGGCCATATTTGAGCTCAACATGATTGTGTTAGTGTTTAAGCGGAAGTGAATGCCGACACCTCGGCTGCGGGACGCATTGTTACATCGAGTACCTGCGGCGGCGAGTTCTCGATCAGGTGCTTTTATACGAATGTCTCACAACCTCACATAATATAATATATAGGCTATTTAAACAAATTATTGTTATTTTTCATCAAATAAAGGTAGAATGATTAATTTTTATAGAAACTATATACCTACTGTTGTTTTATTTATTTATTAATCAGATAGGTAGAGTCACCTTCCTAGTCTTTTATTTCCAACATTATTTGTGATCGACCACTAATTCAACCGGTTTTACGTGAATATCAGTTTGTCTACGCAGCGATTGACATCCTTCTCAATGCAGAGGGCGAACTGAATTCGAATGTTGAATTAGTTGTCAATATATTTGAGAGCACTGACTTCCCAATAACGAGTGTCATATACGTTCATGACAACTGGGACCGACTGCTTAACTTGCTCTCCAGAACAAGGGGGTGAAACACCTCATTCCATACTCCGGAAAAAATGGAAAATAAATTTTAAGAATACTAAAATGTTTTATTAAATGCTAGAGCCTGGCATAAGCCACCACAACTACACGACTTGCCCAACTAAGAATGTGAAATGTTGTTCTGGCGATTCAACAAACAATTGTTAAAAGCACCAACCACTCCATACATTCATATTTAGCGCTATATTTACGCGCTCGCTGACACTTGGCAAGCGTCCACATTGCTACAACATGCCATTTACATGCTTGCGACCGTCCTTGTCCGGTTGTACGGACGGACACGTAAATACGATAGACATGAACGTTGAAACGTTGAAAAGTCCTAACTTTTAATATCATTTAACGCCTGCCAAGGTAACTCCACTTTGCCTGATGGAAAGCAGAGTAGAATCCAAAAGTAGGGTCGCCATTCACTGCGCATGCAAGCAGTATGGCGGCCAAGTGAGATGCTTTTGCACGTCTCGCTTAAAGGACCCAGGATCATAGTTGGAAGGAATCACTTGTGCTAGCAGTGAGTTCCAGATTTTAACTGCTCGGCACAAAAATTAAGATCCGAACTGATTCCACTGTAAAGCGCTGTCTTCCCAACAAGGACTAACGGCGACGTACAAAGGACCCTAATGCGGCGCTGGTGCTAGAACTATACCTTACCGAGGTTACCCACTGTGTTCTAGTCGATCATTTAATACGTTTGCTTACATATTTAAAGTTCTCTGCCTGCTCCTTTTGTGATATAAAGGCGTGATGGTATGTACATGTATATCTGTCCGTTGACTATATTATTCGATAAGTTTATTTTGTAATTATTGTTTAAGTGCCCAATCCATACGAACTCTAACTTTTTACAAAAAGGTACATTGAAAACGAATTAACTACCTACGTAGGTATGTTTGTATCGAGGAGTATATTCGATTGATACAAATCTCGTAACTAAGATCCATTCGGCAATACCGAAATTATTGCATTCTGCTACATCAAGAGGTGAATTCTCTCTTCATTTGAAGTGGCTATAGGACATACTATTATTGTTATATTTTTGTAAGATATAAATTATAATGTTTGTTTATTTGAAAATGTAAAATGGTCACATTGGTTTGACATAGTAATATGTATAAACATATATGCGACTGCCTTGTTGGTCTAGTGGTTAGCGTATGCGGCTGCTGATCAAGAGGTCTCGGGTTCGATCCCGGGTCAGACCAAATATTTTTGTGATCCACAAATATTTGTTTCGGAGTCTGGGTGTTTTTCTATGTAGGTATAATATGTATGTATCTACAAAACAAAAAGTATGTTTATGTATTTATATCAGTTGTTTAGTACCCATAACACAAGCTCTGCTTACTTTGGGACTAGATGATGTTGTGTGTAAGATGTCCCAAATATTTTTTATTATTATTATATATTACTAGTGCCGAATAAGGCTAGGAAGATGATGATATATTACTTGTATACATACTACTGGAGTTAGCAGTAGTTTCGAAACCTGTACGAGTAACCTCCAGGCTCCCCCCCCCCCCCCACATTTACATCTACTAGAAGAACGTGACACAGCAAAATGTATGGGTTATTCTACGTTAAGAGGTCCTCTGATGTAAGGCAGCTTGTCCCCATAAAAAATATTAATAATTTATTTATTTTCCTACATTATACTGTGTAATCACGTATTTTGTATGCTGTAGATGAATGGCCAGTTAATCAATCTACTTTTACTAGTATTTTAAAGGATCAGGGAAGATAATCTAGACAGGGTAGAGACATGAAGGCCAGGGCAGGATACCTTACTTACAGGGGCAAGATAGATTGAAAGAAAACCTTAATGTCGTAAGAATCAACTTTAATTAGTCACTAATTATGATAGCTTATTTTATAAATAATATAGAAATTCAGACTTGGATTTTCAAATAGTCTTTTTTTTGTAACTTGTATTAGGAATTAAACTTAGAAACCAAAAATAATTATTATCTGCTTGCGAAAATCACAAAAGTAACATCTTTTTCAAAAATAAAATAAACTAACTTCATCATCAGCCTATCTCAGTTCACTGCTGGACATAGGCCTCTCCCATTGCACACCACTCCGATGGATAATTAAAAACTAACTTACTACTACTTAACTTGAATACTGTCTTTAATAAAAAAATTAAGGGAAATATGAGATTCAACGCTGTAAATGCAAAAGATTCAACTTAAACAAGAACTTCTACTTATAAATATAAAGATAAAAAATATGACAATTGAGATCACGCTTTTTCAAAGACGTTAATACGTTAATAATCCTATGCCGTTTCATTTTAAAATTTGGCGCTGGTAAATTTTCAATAACCTGGACCCATGTAAGAAATATCTTTATTATCTTTGTTTTTTCCATAAAAAGCTTGCATAAGTTTGTTAAGGTGTTTAACATAACTTGCTTTTGTTTTCTTGCTTCTTGTTTTGTTACTACATCTTTTTTTACCAGCACACACTCTACTGTTTGAATTTTCTTACGTGAAAATTTTAATCGTTTTTCTCAAAGTTATCTATTTCTTTCTTGTGTTTCTCTTTGTTTCTATTAAAGTTAATTTAGTTTTTCTTTTCTGAATAGGTTTTAATAGCTTTTATTCTTCTAACACTCGGTATTTTGAAACAGTTTTCCACTTCCCATTCTCTGACACAGCCTTTTCTGTTTTTGAGTCGAAAGATACGAAAAATTATCTTTGAATTTTTGAGAAATAACTTTTCCACACAATAAGTTTTTCTTGACAGTATCTTTTGATTTTGGTGAATTAAGTAACGCGTTAACGCGTAACCTTTTCCTTCTGTAGAGAATACTTTTTGGGATCATTTATATGCGTTGGTATCTCAATAGTTCTGCCTGACGCTTTTTCCAAGACATTTTTCACGAGTTAGTTTTTTTTTTAGAAGGCATGATCTAAAAAAATGAGACGGCTTATTTAAATATTTCGAAAATACAATTAAATAATTGCTACATAGTATAAAGTTAGCGTAAAACAAAATTTATATACTAATAAAAATATATGAATACTAAGAAAGCAGCAATATCTCACTTACTTATCTACCCTGGACATAAAGTCTCTACCCTGGCATCTTATGAAGCAGGGGAAATACGGCAGGGAAGAGACATTTTCATGAAAAAACTAACATTATTCAGGATAAACTATGTTGAAACAAAAAAACAAACTAACACGGTAAACTAAGCCTTAATTAAAGTAAATAAATATTACAAACAAACTTTAAATGTAAATAACAAGTAAATAAAACTTACCAGTGGAGATACTGCAATCACTGACACGTCCTAGTGAATTGAGTTTCGCGGTCGATGTGTCGGCCAATGAGAGCACGCTAATGACGATCGCGACATTTACTGCTAACTTTACTTTAAAACCAATGCTCTACCTATTAAAATTTGTAGCGCCAATGTATTTTACCGGCATTTATATTGGATGACAAATAGGCAGAGGAGGAGACTTAATATATGAGGGACAAAAACTGTCAATTTTTTTAAAATAGAAAATTAAAGTAATTTCACATTTTTTTTTAATATTCATCATTTTCATTTAAACTACTTTATGTAATAAATAACGCTTAGATGTTTAATGAAATCCTAATATGTTAAATTTTGAAGTGTTTGTTACAAAACAGTAAAGGGACAGGCCAGGGTAGATACTTTTTTCTAGGTAAACATGAAATTATGACTAAACTAAGCTAATGTAGATATTGTAATTCATTGGTTAAAAAGTATACTTTACTTATTATTAAATATGATTGATGTTTTCTGCAAATTTACAAATTATGTATGATTTTTTCATGTGGCCGTCGATAGTACCTCTTAACGTAGAAATACCCGTATTTAGAATAAGGTGTAATATCAAATTAAAGAAATACACGTTATATACACATTTGTGTTTAGTTATATAGATGTACATGTATAAAGTAACGAGAGAGATATCGCTATCGCCGTCCGCTGTTGTACGAAGGTCTCCCCCAAGGAACGCCAATCATCCCGGTCCAAGACCGTAGTCTGCACCCATCCGCCGCCAACCACCCTCCTCAAATCGTCGGTCCATCGTGCCGCATCGTACACTACGTTTGCCTAATCGCGGTCTCCACTCTAGCACCTTTCGGCTCCAGCGTCCATCAGTTCGTCTGGAGACATGACTGGCCCGATGCCACTTCAACGTACTGATTTTCCATGCGATATCGGTAACTCTAGTTCTCTGCCGAATAATCTCGTTACGAATTTTATCGGACAGAGAGACACCCAGCATCGCACCCTGAGCTACTTTAAATTTATGGACCAGTCTGATTGTGTGTTCACGTCTCGGCTTCGTATGTCATTACGGGCAGGATGCACTGGTTGTAGACTGGCCTTAAGTGATTGAGGTATTGGTGGTTTACATATTGTAAAGTTACGTCATATTTTTGAGTATATTGTTAAGAGATGTGCGATGTCGACGTAGTCTTGAACTAGAAGCCATTTGCCAGTCTGGTTTTTAACTAACAATTACTTCAGGATTGCAAGCCTACAGTATTATTAATGTTCTTGTAAAAAAATTACATAGAAATGTAGCAGTAAGGGTTCTTGAAGTTGAGTACAGCTCTTTTGTCGGAAATTGAATGTGTTTGAAGTTTGTAACTTTAAGTATTAGTATAAATAGTGGTTTACATGAAGTAGGACTTGTTAGCACGTACCCACGCTGTGGTGCAATAGATTATGAGAGAAACATGGTGGTGAAAGTTTAGGCTTCGGTCAATATAAGTGCCTAGGTATACCCGTATAGTATATGGTCTGAATGAGTTATAGATGGGCAGTTGCATGTGTTGTTAACATAATTGTTAAGACACTCAGTTAATTACAGTGTGAGTGTACATATATTTTGTACTTTGGTCTATGTAGCCTATTATAGTATAACAAAGTATGTACTTAGTAATGTTGCCAACAATTTCTGGCACATTCGTGATTTTTAATATTGAGTATTTATCTAGAAAGGCCTTATCTATTGTAGCCACGCTACAATGGATAGTGCCCATCGAATGAGGCTCAACTCAGTGACTTCCTAGTGTCGTGTATATAAATAAAACAACTCTTTATAACATATTTTTGCTATTTATTAAATAATAACCATCTAAATTTGCGTTAATTACTGTTGATAAGCGGTGATTAACATTAAACAATTAAAACTTGGGAGCGGGCGAGGGCGTCTTCGAGTAATCTATGTTTGGAGAGTAGAACTGAAACAAAAACAATATGTTAGTGTTACGTCAACACTTCACTGGCCAACGACGCTATTCGCTTCGGGTCGGACGGTCATGCATTCTCATAATATTAATAACTTGCCAAAATGCCAAATGATTAGGTACATGTCAAAATTTCTCAATATGAAATACAGAACATGTTATAAATGTGGAGTCTTTGTATAAATATAGGCAAGCCTGCCCAGTTGACCAGGCTCGACTAGTGTGATATCAACCCTCACAGAAGTGCAAAACAGTTCTTTGGTTGCTTTTCACTGAGGGTTTGTAGTTATAGGAGACCTAAGTAATGTGAGGGCCAACTCACTCACATTCATGTGACCGGTTTGCACCTGATTGCATGCTCTCTAGGTATTCACTAAAGAAAATGTTTAGAAAACAATAACCTATTTTTTTTTTATATATCAAGCCATCCAAAGTGAAAATGTAAACATTTTATTAACAGTTATATTAATCTTGTCAACAAGTTAAAAATGGTACAAAATAGAGATACTGCTCTTAAAATTATGTGCGATCGCTCATTAGATCCGGAACGACGCCTAGAAAAATGTGCCAAAAGCGTGTATTAGCACATAAAAAATTGCAAAAATTATAAACAAATAAAGATGAAAAAAATGGCATTCCGTTTTTTTGGCAATATTTCATAAACTTTTATTATTAAAGACATTTCAAAAAAAGATTCCGAAAGAGGAGGAAATTTCCAATAAAAAACTCCTAACTCCCGGAACTCTCTCCATTATTTATAATTTTAATTTAACGCAGAAAATAGGTCTGCGCTCGACATTTTTAGGTTGCACGCGTGGCGTCTAAAGCGAGTACGGCACATTAATTAATGCATTTAAGGTATTGAATATTTGTTTCTAGATTTAATAAAAATATGGTGTGTTCTGAACACAATAAATAATTTATTTCCGTTCGAAATGTTACATAGAGTAAATTTTTCAACAAGTTAAACAATTGTTAACTAACAAAATTTTCTCGAACTACTGTCTTATTTGTAAGTGAAAAAATTTTTTTAATAATAGTCGTAAAAATTTCGTTTCGTAGAGCCTTTCTTACAATGCATAACAAGATCGCGCCATTAAAGTTAAAAAAATATTTATTCTTTGCTTATAATATTTTCTTCAACTTAACAAAAACTGAAAAATCCAAGTAATGTAGTAAAGTAAAAAAATTGTGTGGGCACATAATTATAAGAGCAGTATCTCTATTTTTTACCATTTTAAACTTGTCCACTAGACTATATAGCCATCATTCGTTAAAATTGGTCTAGTGGTGAAGGCGCTACAGTGAAACATACTATCAACACTATTGCCCATCATTTGCCATATCCTCAAAATATATTTTGACAAAACAAATGATCAAACTTGAGATAGTCCCCAAGACAATACCCAATGACAGGAATAATTTAGATCTAAATCTGATCTGGTTTTGAAACTTTTAATGTGTGGTAAGTGTCAATAGCCCTATTCATTCCATAAATGTAATAGGGAGTGAGGAAACTTCTGGGGCAATATCAATGAAAAGAAAAACTTAAAACAAGGCCTCAATCTATCAGACGCTGGTACAGTGCAGTCAGCCACAACTTCCTTTTTAAGGAGAGGCCTATATCCAGCAGTAAACTGATGTTGAGATAAATCAATATTACATGTAATGTATAGTTTAGTGAGGTTGATGTTGGAGGTTACCTTATATTGCTTGTCTCTATACTCTTGCCAGGGCTCGGGGTTGCTCTTCCTGTTCCATGTCACGTCCGGGTTGCGTGTGGCCAGCCTGCCCAAGTAGAATACTGCTCCGGCACATCCAATTCCCACACACACATACAGTGGGATCAACTGCACATAGAACATGTTTTAAGTTTTATAAGAAACATCTCAATAATTGGTTCTAAAATTAATAATTAAGTGCACTTTCTAATACACCAGGTACTACCCCACACTTTCCATCCCATGGCTGCCACTTGTACCTCCTACTTTTAAGATATCATTACAATTAACCTGGTGTGTTCAACCAATTTATGGCCTTTGAAATATGATGATCTTGTAACTAATATGGACAATTGAGACCTCTGATATATGATGATCTTGTAACTAATAGGGACAATAAAATTGAGACCTCTGAAATATGATGATCTTGTAACTAATAGGGACAATTGAGACCTCTGAAATATGATTATCTTGAACTAATAGGGACAATTGAGACTTCTGAAATATGATGATCTTGTAACTAATAGGGACAATTGAGACCTCTGATATATGATGATCTTTTAACTAATAGGGACAATTGAGACCTCTGAAATATGATGATCTTGAACTAATAGGGACAATTGAGACCTCTGAAATATGATGATCTTGTAACTAATAGGGACAATTGAGACCTCTGAAATATGATGATCTTGTAACTAATAGGGACAATTGAGACCTCTGAACCTCAGAAGTCTGGTCTGCCTGTTTATTATATCTCTCTTTCTGAGCATTACCAACTGGAGAGGCGTCAATCACAATTCCTGACCAACCTAACTGATCAGCCAGAAACAAACTTTCTCCTAGAGAATCCTTACCTACCCTACCTTAAATTAAGGCACATGTATTATTAAATATAATACAGTGCCATCTAGAAACAAGCTAAACATGGCTTATGTCAATAGTTTCAAACATTCACAAATGGTTAAATAATTAATGTCTACCATTCATATATTGACTTGCTAGTCACTGAACTGCCAGGTTGCTAGTGTGTGACAATACTTGCTTCTTCAATTTTGTACTGACATTGCTTTATTTAGGGGCACTTGAAATATTGATTTATTTTAATTAGGAAAAAGAATTATAAAGTTAGACTATTGCCTTAAATCTAATTCAAAAATAATCAGAATTTGTCTATTTTTAAATTGACATGTTGTACAGGTAATATGTAATCAGTCTCATGTTATCGGAATAAAAGGGTCTGTCCTAGTATTTATTGATATCATATGACTAATCACTACGCAGCGTTCCTAATCAAAAATATAAATAACTCAGAAATCAGGAAATTCTAAAATCATTTACTAAAATGACTAATGTGCAGATTAATATTCAGACGTATAGTTGTGCAACACAAGAAACCCTCGGAACAGGTACAAGTACTATAGTCGTACCTATGATAATAAATAAGTTGAGGTTAATTATGTAAGCACTTCAGCCAAAGCGTAGACGTTTGGAATGAAAAAATACAAGGAGTTACTTACAGCCTTGTGTTTTTTCAAACTTTGAATGGATAAGCCCTGCATGTTGGAGGTTTTGAAGAACTTAATATGTATCCACTGTAAAGTACTTTGCTAATGCACCAATCGATCGACCTTAGATAGAACACTGCAAAATGTTTTAGTGTTTTACGATCGACGATAACGTAATGTATGACATGACATATGCTCGACACTGCCAGCTCAAAATAATATTTTACGCTAAAAATGTCCGGTAAAATTTATGGTAACAAAAAACCTGACCTGAATCCTGATTGTTTAAAAGCAATAAACTGAAAAGAGAAAAACAAGTTACATCACAATATCTGTATAAAATTGGACTGAGTAATGCATTGTTTTGTAAATTTACTAAACACTTTAGTAATGGTGCCGTACTACATCTAAGCTTGCGCAAATGGATATTAAACTAAAAGCAACTAGCAATAAACATAATAATGTTAAAACAGCCTGGGATTGAGCTATCCATTCTGCGCATGCTGTTTATTTAGTAATGTTTTAATTTATTTCTTATTTGGTTGTGAGGATAATTTTTAATTTATTACAAATTTACCTTCAATTTAAAGCTATTCTATAAATTAGTTTTTACTGACTTAAATTAAAATAATCGCTTCTTTCTCTTATTTATTTACTGATAGAACGTCCGTTGCATTTTGAGAAGATTGTCTGGATAAAGTCCAGACAATCTTCTCAAAATGCAATGGACGTTCAAAGAGACGATGATCCCTGAGTTAATTTCATCTTTTTTCTCAAGACTAATCTAGTTAAGAACGACCGAACTCATCTGCTCTAAAAAGTTAAACTAGCAAAACTATTAATGTTGCCTAACTGCAGTAGATTACTACTACTACTAATTATTAAATTTAATTTTATTTCAGTGTCTATCACGCTCGTCATCCCATGGGTGTCGTAAATGCAAATAAGGGAGCAAATTAAGTAGGACAACACTAACAATCTTAACAGACTGTGGAGACACAGACAGTTGTTGATGTGATAAATGGGATGACATTAAATAAAAATATGCATATGGTTTGTAGTAAATATATTTTTAGGGTTCCGTACCTCAAAATTTAACAACAGAACCTTTATAGGATCACTTTGTTGTCCGTCTGTCTGTCAAGAACCTTTTAATCAGGAACGCGTGCAGGTATCAAGCTGAAATTCATATCAAATACTCAGGTCTACTACACCTTGGAGCTGAGAAAAAATTTAAATTCTAAGCCAAAAATCAAACTTCAGAACCTTGAAATTTAGTACGAAACAACTTCTTATAGAACATATAGAGAAAAAATACAAAACCATACATTTTTAGTTACATGATACATCATATATTAAAAATATTTGATTTCCAGATATAAATATTTATTTTTTAAATATATATAAATTTATCAACCTCTTCCTCATGAACGCATAGAGATATCAAGTAGAGGTCTAGAACCACCGATCGAATATTCTCGTACATTCCAGTTATCTCGACAGCCATATAAAAGCGAAACGTGTTAGCCGTACGGGCAATATTGTTTCAAGATACAGCGAATGAACATCGAAGCGATCTTCTAGTGCGACTAACGAGTGATTTAGTGATTTGTAATTGTAAAAAGTGTTGTTAATAAATATTTTGTTGTTTGAATACTAAAACTACTTTAATTTATTTAATACCCAGCTCGTAACAATACCTTAACCTTTATTTTATATATACGTCCGATTCGCATTTGGCCGGTTTTCATTAAACACTTCTCTAACTGATTTACAAATTAGTTTGCATAATTACTAAACTTCAAATTGCCTAGCCTTCATTATTCCCAAGATTATTTGAGGTCGGCTACTAGTTACTAAGAAGTTCAACCGGTTTTACCTGACAATCAGAATTTACATATAGCAACTGTGGACCTTTACAACCCTGAGGGCGAACTGAATTCGGAGGTTTAACCTAGTTGTCAGTATATTTAAAGGCAATGAAATCCCAATAACGATTTCCATAGAAGTTCATAACAACCGGGACCAACGATTTCATGCTTCAATACTGCATATCTTGCATACTCAATTAAGAACTTTTTGTAAGAAAAACTCAACAACACTTTTAGAACCCGATGTCTCCTAATTAGCAGTCGCATACACTAATCGCAAGGGCTAGACCAACCAGGCATACAACGATTACCATATTTTAGGGTTCCGTAATTAATGACTCGGAATACTTATAGATTCGTCATTTCCGTTCGTCCGTCCAAATGGTTAGTGCTAGAAAGATGAAACTTTGCATGGATAAGTGTTTCTATTACGTCGACCAAGTGCTATAATAAAATCATGAAAAATATTTTTATTTAGGGTACCTCCCGTACACGTAAAGTGGTGATGTTTATATTTCCTCGGGGCTACCCTATTTTATATTATATAAAATAAATAAGACGATTCAAGAAATGGAGAAATCATCTAATTTCTGTGCAATGACTAAACAACACTTGATAATGTTTATGTATAAATTCCCAGATGATCAGGTGTCAATCTAAGACAGGACTCAGTAATAATACAGAGGTTAATAATTTTATAAAATTAAACTAGAGTATTATGGTAATGGTTAAATAGAAAAATACTCGATAAAGTTAATATTACAAAAGATAAAATAACATTTATTTCTCCAAATAGATCTACAAAATAATTCATGGCAATACTGTAACTGTCAAATCAAATAAAAAAATTAAAATAAACTTTTGACACTTGCATAAAAAATATTTTATTGTATTGATATAACCTAATTTTAATGACTTGGTACTATCCCTGTGAAAAGGGTATTAGAAAGTAACAAAGGAGAGCAATTTATTTTCAAAATGAGTTTTTTATTGTGAGTATTATACGTTGAGTTGAGGCACTCATAATGTGTATCTATTTTTAACTAATCGTCTTCCGTTCTAATACGCGGACGTCTTGTTTACATCTGCGGCAAAAGTATTTGCATCCAGTGTCAATAGTGTGAATGTGGAGGCCCGGTTTCTGCCTCCTCTACGATTAGAAACTCGACAGTTTTGAGAAACATTTCCTCACAGTACGTGCTATCTTAATGGTGAAATGTCGTGATTTAATTTTTGCGGTAAACTGTATTCCAGTGGAAGTCGTTCCAATAAAACGTTCAAGCCGAAGAAGAATATCCCCGAGGGCACACACCAATACGATCTGATGCGGCACGCCGCGGCCACGCTCGGCTCCGGGAACCTGCGCCTCGCCGTCATGCTGCCCGAGGGGGAGGACCTTAACGAGTGGGTCGCTGTAAACAGTTAGTAATCGTTCACTCTACCTCAACCATTCAACTATGTACAACAATAATACACAATGGCTCAAGGTTGTTTGACATCACTTTTCAAACAATGTTTTCCTTATAGGTAATATACACTGACTGCCTTGTTGGTCTAGTGGTTAGCGTATGCGGCTGCTGATCAAGAGGTCTCGGGTTCGATTCCCGGGTCAGACCAAATATTTGTGTGATCCACAAATATTTGTTTCGGAGTCTGGGTGTTTTTCTATGTATAATATGTATGTATTTACAAAAAAAAAGTATGTTTATGTATTTATATCAGTTGTTTAGTACCCATAACACAAGCTCTGCTTACTTTGGGACTAGATGATGTTGTGTGTAAGTTGTCCAAATATTTATTTATTTATACAGTGTGTCTGAAATAATTAGTGAATAGTTCCTTTTCACTAATTATTTATTCAATGTACAGAGCCTACTACATTCTACTTAGCTGTTAATATGCTGTGTCACTGGAAGATTGCTGATGTCTTAAACACAAATTATCTTTTATATGCATCAGTAGATTAAATATTTAGATCACACATGGATACATGTTTTAATATTAATTGAGACTAAAATAAGTGTCAATTAAGAAGTCACATCCATAATGAATTTATATCTCTTTGTGTTTACAAACTATGTATTTAATCAAGTATTAATTAGTTGATTAATTATGACAAGGGAATCATTGCTAAAGGTAATTATATCATTTTATGAAGCTGCAAGTTCTGTGTTGTTCCGTAAGTACAGTTGAAACTATGTCATCTGAAAGTTGGTATTGTACACCTATAATAGAATACTTGGTGCTATATAATTGTTTAGAAGTATGATGCACTTGATAGTGTTAAAAAGGGAGTGTGTGTGTGTGTGAGGTGAGCTGCCATTGTTATCTGTACTATCATACAATATTATATATATAAATATTACTAATATTAATATTTATATTTATTACTAAAATATTTATATAACTTTCAAGTTGAGTAAATAAATAATATCAACAACGTTGTGTGGAACAAGCTCCAAAACGTCTTACTACTGTATGTTTGCGTCCCTAACTGACAGCTATTGATGCATGCGAAATGGCTACAAATACTCGCACAGCTGACACAGGCTCTCCTCTTTTAACAAGTGTCATTGCATGCTTACTCTTATTCACTTTAACTCGAATACCTCGAGTGTTTAACAGCTGGCAACCCTAATTTGCGGCCATTTGTTCACAGGCAGCCATATATCATCATATTTAAAAAAAAATTGCTTTAATTTTATATAAAAAACATGCATTACGTTATGAACATAAAAATACTCCAAACCATTACCTGTTTACACCTGGCTGCGAAGTAGTTGCGGCCGAGTGTGCAACGGCACCCATCGATTTTCGAATTCTTTACAAACATTGCTATGATGTGAATGGTATTTTATTAAAAAAACAAGTGAACGAATTTTTTTTTCGCAAATTAATTTATGAGCCTACTTCTTCACATATCCCAAGGATACAGTTTCCCCGAGTTAAAAATTCCATACAGTCACTCGTATTCACACCAGATAAAGTGAGAAAGGCCTTAAATACTTTTAGTGATTCCACGTCGATGGGGCCAGATGCTTTGCCATCACTTTTACTAAAACAGTGCAGCCATGTCCTTAGTTCCCAGTTGGCTCAAATTATGAACCTATCACTAGAAAATGTAAGATTACCTCAAGAGTGGAAAGTAGCCCATGTTACCCCAATATATAAAAAGGGTGATAAACACCTATCTGCTAATTACCGGCCCATCAGTCTTACAAGTATTGTCTGTCGAACAATGGAAAAGATTACAGCAGCTGATTTGAGAGCTTTTATGAATATAGAAAACATCATTATAGATGAACAGCATGGTTTTGTGTTTAAAAGATCTATCGTCTCGAATCTTCTCATGTGCCTGGACAAATGGACAGACAACTTTGACAAACATCAGCCCACAGACGTCATTTATTTGGATTACGAAAAAGCCTTTGATCGGGTCCCAATTAAAAGACTTGTAGCCAAACTAGAACACCTTGGAATACGTGGGCAACTCCTTCAATGGATTGAGGACTTCCTAACCAACAGAAAGTTCAAAGTAAGAGTGGGTGAAACACTTTCATTTGAACACAGAACTCAGTGCTCGGACCGCTCTTGTTTATTTTGTTTACAACGAATTTGAAGAGTGTAATTCACTCAAACCTGTCAATATTCGCAGATGATACCAAAATTATGGGAAATCCACTGGTTTCCCACAACATAATTCAGCAAGATCTAGACCGAATTGTGCAATGGACAAAAGATTGGTTAATTTCACTCAACGCGTCTAAGTGCAGTGTGCTGCATATAGGCAAAAACAATCCTAAATACAAGTACACAATTAATTCTGTGCCATTACAACCAGTGGACTCCCAAAGAGACCTCGGAGTTATCATAACACATAACCTGAAGTTGGATGAGCATATTACAATGATAACAAAGAAGGCAAACTCATAGTTAATATTATTATATTTATTATATATTATTATATATATATAATTATTATAAAAATAATAATTAGAAAGGCATTCTATGTTATCAATAAAGAATTATTTCTCAGCATCTATTTAACGTACATTAGACCTTTGCTGGAATTCGCCTTTCAAATATAGAATCCATATTTAAAAAAAGATATTGTGATGTTGGAAAGGGTACAAAAAAGGGCAACTTAAATAGTCTTCTCTTTGAAAAATATGTCCTATGAAGAACGTCTGCTAGAATTCAATCTACCAACACTAGAACAGAGAAGAATCAGAGGAGACCTTATAGAAACCTACAAAATCCTCAACCATCATTATAACGTGAGAGATATTGAGTCCATGTTCACAATGAACACGAACACCCAATTGAGAGGTCACTCCATGAAGCTTAACAAACTTCGGTGCGTTAGCAATCCCCGAAACCATTTCTTACCAAACCGTGTGGTGCAAATGTGGAACTCTTTACCAGAACCCGTGATTAGTGCCCCAAATGTGAACATCTTCAAAAACAGACTTGATAAACATTTAAAAACACACACTATGCATTTTGGCTAGCCATTACAGTATTTAATAAGAAGAGCCAAACATATTGATAGTGACTGACAGAGGTTCCAATCAGACTTGAACAGATGAGATATATTTATTAAAAGTACCAGTTTGTAATCATGAACCATAATTGTCATTATTATTATTTTGTTTTTAAAAAGACTAAAGCATTAGGTGTATATTCCTGTGTCGCAGGGGACTTTACAAACATACAAGAAATGGACATAAAGCACACCCAGACTCAGAATAATAATTTGTGAATCACACAAAGTGTTATTCTTTGTAGGATTTGAACCCACAACACTGAGCACAGCAGAAAGCGGCGTGGCAACCTCTTAAACCACTAGGCAGTCTATTGTTAATTGTATTAAATTGTATAATTAATCAATACAGCAAGAAATCATAGAAATTGTTTGTCCTCTTATGAAATTATCGTGTTTTTTTTTTCTGAAGTATTGTTTTTACATAAACAGAAAAAAATATATTCCAGTATACACCAGAAATATACCATTAAGAATTAATTGAATATCTTCAATTTTGAATGTTTGTCACGTAACTCGTCTTTAGTCGCCGGTTAGAGCACGATGTTATCCTCGTTTTCGGCCGAAAATTTTCGGCTAAATTGAGTTTTCGGCAGCCATTTTCCGTTCTAGTTCGGTAGTATCATCATTCAAGTGTCTAGAAGACAACCGTGTCTGTGTGGAAAGCCCCCTAATGATCCCTATTGGCGGTTAAGTCGGGCTTGAGCCGACTATCTCAGGTACTAGTGGCGGGGAAGCCAGGTGTATCCTTGAAAGGAACTCACCTGACATTCCCATACTTGCGCTTAGCAAGGACGGAGATCACTCGCGGTACCCGCTACGCTCCCGGGCCTGACGAAGCGACAGAGTTCTAAACCTTGGTTCTGCCCCGCCAACTCCTTCCATCTCTTTTGCAATCATAACTAAAGACGGCGAATAAGATTTTTTCTGACTCTAAAGGTCGATTCCTGCAGTACTTACGATTGGCTTGTGTAAAGTATTCTATATCGATATGAGACAAGATCACAGGGAGTGTTCAGAATAAGTTGTTTAGAGTAGTTAAACACAGCTTTCCAACATCGTTGTACGCAGTGAAAAATACATCTCCTTCATTTGGAACTCCAATCAAGATACTTTTGCCTCTCACAAACAATCTATATTTTTAATTTTTGCTCACGGTATATCTGGAATGATGTAAAAAATTAGGCCAGAGAACGTACAATGTTTAGAAAGTGAGTAAAAGGAGCGTACAAACACCTCAAGGGTCAGTAACGTGCTTGTCACACCTGATTGATCAAATATGATTTTTATTTTGCAAGTAAATCTTTTATTTATAGTCGTTCATGGGTGGCCGAAGTTTCTTTCAATCAGGTGAATTGTCTGCAGCTTTGCCCCTTATCTCATAGAAAATTGCTCGTTTTAACGGGATTAATGTATTTTGTCCCCAGCGGTGGACTTCTTCAACCAGATCAACATGCTGTACGGTACGATCACAGAGTTCTGCACGGAGGAGTCGTGCGCGGTGATGTCGGCGGGGCCCAAGTACGAGTACCACTGGGCGGACGGACATACCGTCAAGAAACCCATCAAGTGTTCGGCGCCCAAGTATATCGACTACCTGATGACTTGGGCACAGGACCAACTCGACGATGAGATGCTTTTTCCCTCGAAAATAGGTAAGGAATGATTCTTTGCAATGTCTAAAATTACAGCGCACATAATACCGACAATATGCCGAATATCTGCCAAACTATATACTTACGACGTGCTGATATTGTCACGAGCTAAAGTTAAGCTGTTTCTTCTTCCTTTGATGAAATGGCAATCGGTCGAATATTATCTGCCATTGACAAGTGGCGAGGCAGTGCCCGTTCAAACCTGCCGAGTCAGCGAGCGAGACAGCGCGGGGAAGCGGGAGGGTGGTCACTCGGCCTAGTAAGTAGAACGAAAGCCGAGCTACTGTCTCGCCACTTCGTTCGGCCGAACAGTCGACCGAGCGCTCGGCGCTATGTGTATTTATATATACGCACCGAGTACTCGGCCGAGAGCACTGTCTCGCCCGTTTGCTCGGTACATGTGATCAAGCCAATAGGATGTGTTTATGTGTGTGTGACATGCATGTCATATAGTTAGATTTTTTCCCACGACAATATTATTGTAAAATTATAAGTGAGAATGTTTTGTGCTCGATGCAGGCGTCCCCTTCCCAAAGAACTTCTTGGTGATGGCCAAAACGATCTTGAAGAGGCTGTTCCGCGTGTACGCGCACATCTACCACCAGCACTTTCCCGAAGTGGTTCAGCTCGGGGAGGAAGCGCACCTCAACACTTCGTTTAAGCACTTCATCTTCTTCGTACAGGTTAGTTACTAGATCATCATCAGTATTCATTGAACGGGTTTCTTTCTCAATTTCAAGTCTTCGTAGAAATCGATATACTATTTACTCGCACTCGCACGTAAAAACTCCCAAATCAGCTCCTGTTGTCTTTCTCTTGAGGAATAAGTCCTACTTGTGATAACTGAACTTTTCTGCGCACTTTAAATTTTTGACATACCTACCTGTATATTTTTGCTATTTATTATATACTAGGTTTTTCCCGCGGCTCGGTCCGCGTGTGGGTCCGTCTTGGCGGTAAATAGTAGCTTATGTGTTATTTCGATATGTAAGCTATATTACTGTGAGGTTTCATAAAAATCCATTCAGTAGTATTTGCGTGAAAGAGCAACAAACACACATACTCACAAATTTTCGCGTTTATAATATTAGTAGGATTACAGTCAAAAGTATTTAAAACCGGCAAAATCATCCAAACCTAAAAACCTCCTCCAACACAAATGGTTCTAAGCGACTGCCATTCCCATTTCCTTTACAACCCAAGCACTATAACTGAACTAACTCCAATTGTGGTTTTGCCGTTTCTTTGCCATCACACGACCGCGTAATGGGTACAATGTATATACTGCTCATTACTTTTATGTCATACAATAGCTGTTGTGGCCTACCTAAGAGACCGGTAGACCGGTAGGTCAAATATTTTGTATTGAGTTGGAAGCTTCAGATCTGATCACTATTTGAAAGTCGTGCTGTATCGTATCGTAACATTTTACATGATAATATTTTTGTTTGAATACGTTTTTAAATCAGACCACACCTGTGCATAGATTGTGGAAGTTCGGCTTCTAGTCTCTAATAGAACTAGAATCTAAACTTGATGAAATGGTTTGCAGGAATTTAATCTAATCGAGCGACGAGAACTGGCGCCCCTGCAAGAACTGATCGAGAAGCTCACAGCCAAGGAGGCGCGATGAGCCAACCGCCACCCCCCACCCCCTTCACCCCCCCCCCACCCGCACCGCACCGCCCTGTCGCACCCCATGCACTGTGTCATTGCCCTGCTCCTTGTATAGTACATGCTCTTAGTCTGGTGGACGTCGTCTTCGTTGCGAGACGGTTAAGTAAACAAATATGGACAGTGAGTAGAGTTTCAGAGCATTAAGTCAAATCAAAATTATAAATGGATAGCTAATTGTCAAAAGAACAGCCCTCCTAGCCAAGTTGCTAACGTTTTTCGTTTTCTATTCGATATCTTTATTCTTTTGCTTCATTGGCTAGTGTCACTCGGTCACGTGATCAAAACAATATATTAGCCAATGAAACAAGAGAAAGAAAAAATAGAATAGAAAACGAATAAAGTTTACAACTTGGCTAGGGGTGGGACGGGGGGGGGGGGGCAGCAGATCAGTCGCAACGGAATGTAAGCTCGTACAATGTCCAATGTTCATTTAGCAAATACCGAAGCTGAACTGTTTACTACCTCAGTAGTACTTGAAGCAGTTTTATTGGAAACTGCCTATATTGAATTTTTATTATTAATAAGTAGACCGGCATTTAGTTGAAACAACTGATAATGAAATCTTGATAGGTTCCAATCAGTTGCTCTTCTTGCAAATACGTGTCGAGTCCATTATATAGAAAAACCCTCATCTTGAAGCCCGTTCCAAGCTCTGGCTACACGGTTTCGTTTGTAAAAAATGTAGAAGTCGATGTCCAAGCAGTGAACACGCAAAATTTTTTATTTTTGACAATCAGCTTTTGCCATTGTGCGCTCCTGACATTGGTTTTTGATGATTTGTAATCCATTAGTCATTTGACTCTTTCGACCGTATCTCTGAAACGATAATTAGGTGTACGCTTCTCAATAAACGCCTTCCTCTCCACTACTAATATTAAATATACACTAGTTTTAGGATTTTTGTAAGAGTTTGTGATATTTGCTTTGTACTGTGGCGTAGTCGCGTCAGTGGTGCGTGTGACGTCACTCGCTCCCTGCACGTCGCAGAGGGAGCCTATAGAGACGAAGGCCTTCCTACAATAACTTTATAAAATATAGATGCAATTTATCTTTTGAAAATATTTAGATTTGATATGATGAAGTATAATGGTATATATAAGAGATGGCTGGCAGTGTCGCGACGAGCCCGCGCACGCGCACGCGCACGCACGTGGCCGGTTCTGTATCTAACTATTTATTCATTTAGAGATAGGACTGTTCTTATTGCTATCTAGAATTTTTTATTAGAATAAATATTGTTTTCGTGTACGAATCATTTATATTTATGGTTTATTGCAATAATCTCTTGTAGCGATTTAAGTAATGTAGATATGTTTGGTGCATTTAATATATTTTGATTTCGTGTTTAATCTATTTGATTTAAATTGCGACTGACAACTGATGTATTTAATTTAAAATTAGACAATTTCTTAATAAAGAATATAAGTTTTCTGTTCTCGTTTTTAATTTATGAAATAACTTGAATGACGATCGTTTTACTTCTACCTTTGTATGCCTAAATGTGCAATTTTGGAATTGACGGACTATACCTACTATAACGTAATAGTTACATGCCTACCGATATTATTTACTTCACGTAGGTACATACATGGGTAAAGGCATAATATTTTTTACTCACGGTGATTTTCAGGCCCTCCCCCATATCTATACTGATATTATAAAGCTGAACATTTGTTTGTTTGAATCTTAGGAAGTTCTTGTCCCACTTGAGAAAGCCTTTCAGTCACTTATTGAGGAAGGCCACAAACGGTTATTTTTTTGTATTAGCTTCCAAAATGACTGCCGTGCCTGATAGAAAGCATGAACAGCGTCCAGGTGTGGCGGCAGGGCTGTAGCTAGAGTGGAATTTGAGGTATGCTACCCATTGGTTACAGGTAGGGCGGGCTCCTAAATCAATCACCTCGTAGGTACGTACACACACGCACACGTACTGAACTAGAGGTTAGTGATGTACATTCAATAGCTCTTCGTAGGCAAATGATATCTTTAGCAGAACATGAGCATGGATCTAAACACTATTAAATTCTCAATGATGAAGAACAAGCGACCGAGACGGTTGAACTTCCAGATTTGGATGTAGAGATCCACGTCTGAGAGTGAGGTAATAAATAATTGTTGGGTAGAGTGATACCAGTAAATAGATAAAACCAAAAATACCATTTATATCATATTGTTTCTACAAATTATTTAATTATTAAAATTATTATAATAAATAATAATTAACGCCGACTGTCAAAAAAAATTCTACCAACGAAAAATTTAATTAAATTTGGTAGGATGGGCCGGTTCGTTCCTGTTCATTCGTGAACGACAACCGTACAGTAGAAATGGTAGATTTTGCCAAAATAAACCTTATACAAAGGTCTTAAAAACATCCACAGAGCTGACCTCAACAGATTTATCCAAATCGGTGACGTCAGCTGTGTGTACATCAACTGACGAGTGGTACTAAAAATATTTAAAACAGCTGAAATCTATGATCCGCCATGTTATTAAAAATTCGAAGAACTTTGTTCAGATCAACTGATTTTGTTCTTTTTTTTCGTAACCTGATTGGTCCAAAGTGAAAAAAGATATACAAACGACACAAAAATATACACTAAAATAAATATATGAAAAACATGTACACTAGTTTTAGTTTATAAGAGGATTCCCCGTACCATAATGTAGCCCATATTGCAATTTATGGTACGGGGAATACCTTCTGCATCAGATATTATAATTAAATAGACCCAACGCTTCATATGATGGCGCATCAAATGCCATCTATACACAGAGCAAAGAATTATTAAAATATGAAATGAATGTTACAAACTGGTATGTTCGGAAAAGTTTAGAGACCTATCGCTACATTTTTTTTTATCTCAAACTATAAACAAACAATTCAATTAAAATAATTTATCTTAGTTTTTGATATTTTTAAGGTTGAGCAATCTGATTTTAAGCCTACCTACGCCCATAGCCCTAGCTACGGCCGTGTGGCGGCCACCGTCCTCACTGCCACAGCGGACAGTGCAGCACGGTGAGCCACACTATGGCGGCTTAGTAAGATGCTTTTAACGCCACGCTTGGTTAGTCTCACAAAACGAATATGAAAGAATTGTTCCCCTTTGAAAGTTCTAAAAAAAATGTGACAGCATAGTCTATTTTACTTTTTTTCTCAAGTACCAAGGTCATTAACATCGGTAGGTATAAATATCAGAGCAAATAGGTAACTGAATGAAACCTTTTTCATTTATAACTATTAGTAATTTTGACATTTATTTTATGAAAAAAAAATACCGTGAGATTTCACTAATCTTTGCTTTAGTGGAATTAAGTAAGTTTACGTTATAAGATTGTCTTTCTTCTTTTATATAAAGCAGTACCTATGGAATTGTTGTCAAACGGAGCGAAACGTAAAAAACGGAAAACCCGTAAATGTTTAGACGAAATACGAAAAAGGTCACGCCGTACGGGCCAAGTTTTATTTGAGAAAGACGACAGCAGATTTGATGATATGTTCCTCAACAAAAATGTACAACAATGTATGCTAACTTCCAATCGCTTGACTTTAAGAATGTTTCCAAAAGCTATTCAATCCAAGACAATTACGCGGCCAATATTATTAGACTTGGAACATAAACGTAACTTGAACTTGGATGAACTTGTGAGAGACGCTAACGTTTATAAAGCACAAGCCATCAGGAATGTTAGGTCGCCTATTATCAGCAATATTGATAAAAATAGCGAGTCTTTGCAGAATAAGAGTCACAATTTAAATTATTGCTTAATCGAAAATTCTTTGATAGAAAATGAACAAATTGTGCAAAATTGCGAGGATAAGGAAGATTTTGAAATGTTCAGTTCTATGGACGAACTCAATAATAAATCGCCAATCAGTATAGGAACGCCGGCAGCGTCAAGTATGACATCGTCGTCCGCGCAAAGTCCGAGAGAAGATAACGGCTACAATTTGTATGAAGAGTTTATGTCAGAAATACCTGCATGCCTGCAACAGAACTCAAAACTAATCCAAGAAGATGTTATGAAAAAAACAAAAATGCTGTTACAAAATCTTTTTATAGAGAGTTGTTATGAAGAATGTGAAGATAATATATTAAGATGTATTAAGAATGACAAGCCTAAGAATATGTATTTTACAGGCACAGAGGTGGTGCATAATCCCATGGACTACATTAGACAAGGCCATGCTCAGCACCAGACTCGCTTCCACAATGTAAGCGAGTCTATTTCTGGCAGTGACAGTGTCTCTCAGTCACCCCTGAGGCCTCCCTCATGTCTGACATCACCATCGGACACACCGTTGAGTATTGTCATACAAGACACGCCTGACTATGCATATTATCCACATAGATTAAATTAAATCTGATAACACTGAGTTTTTAGTATTAAAACTACATATACAGATTCTGATTGTACTTTTAATGTTCTATAGATATAATTTTATGATAAAGTAATATTTTCTAATTGATTTATCAGGTCCATGTGTTTAAAGGTGTCAGGACTGGTTGTGAAAGTTTGGAGGAGCTGTGTCTTGGTAGCGTCTTTACCACTGTAGTACATCTGAAACTGATTCGCCAAGCACTGTGCTTCTTGACCAGTCAATACATTCTGCAATAAAATATTAATGAGCATATTTCTCAGTACAAATCTTAAATACTTCAATAAAGTATTAGGCAAGTGACCTTGTCATATTCTCCGCGCATTAGGACAATCCCTTTATCTAGCAGCTCAGTGTAGTGCACCATGGTGAGGCATTCTGGAGCATTTTCCTTGTGCACCTAGAAAAATTGATTTTTATAGCTTTGATGAGAGTAGATCTAGCTATACATGGCATAAGTGCTAAGGATCATAGTTATAAAACATAGCAATAAAATAATGGTTTTCTGAGTCTATTAGTTGTTCTTCATGAGTATTGTGTGGTGTTATTTTATAGCACCTCATTATTGGTTCTTTCTAAATGGATAGTCCTTGAAGCATACATACAAAGGTTCTATTGACTCCTGACTGCTAAGCTAAGGGTTCACTTCCTACCCAGAATAAGTGATGTGCATGTTCATTATTAGGGTTCCATAGCCAAATGGCAAATAACGGAACCCTTAAAGATTCGTCATGTCTGTCTGTCTGTCCGTCCGTATGTCACAGCCACTTTTTTACGAAACCATAAGAACTATACTTTTGAAACTTGGTAAGTAGATGTAATCTGTGAACCACAATAAGATTTTTACATACATACTTAAGGGTCTTACTTGGAACTGAAACTCAAAAAATTTTTTTTCATCAAATCCATAGAGGATAGGTGTTCAAAAATGATGTTGAGGTTTCTGATATTATTTTTCTCCAAACTGAATAGTTTGCGCGAGAGACACTTCCAAAGTGGAAAAATGTGTCCCCCCCCCCTGTAACTTCTAAAATAAGAGAGTGATAAAACTAAAAAAAACATATGTTGTACATTACCATGCAAACTACTAACGAAAATTGGTTTGAACGAGATCTAGTAAGTACAAGGAACTACAAGAACTTTTATATGATGTTACTTGCTGATACGGAACCCTTCATGGGAGAGTCCGACTCGCACTTGGCCGCTTTTTTGTATGCATGCACATTCGTAACACCTGTGTCGTCGTCACAACCTGTGTCACGGGGTACTTTACAAGCATAAATGAAAATTGATATCAAGAAAACCCAGCATCAGATAAACAATTTGAGGATCATATCACACACAGATCTCAATTCATCTACAATATGTATATATTTAAATATATTTGCAGCCTAGTTACTATAACAATGACCATCTTATGTTTGATTACAAAGGATTTACAGATATTCAGTAACCATAGGTTTACAATTAAAAGATCAAGAATTGACAAGATGCAAACCTGGTATGCAAGAAGAGGGGTGAAATGTACAGTGTGTCCATAGCACTGACACATGATGAACTCGTAGCCCTGGTCTCGAGGGAGAGGGAACAAGAAAGTGGACCACTGCTTCATATTCTTCTGTAGATCTATGTAAGACTCACAAGGGATGGTTGCTGATATCACTTCCTTGTGCTTGTGATATTCCTCCCAGATAGATTTGATCTCAGTAAGTTCTTTATCTTGAACCAGCTCTATTTTTAAAATGTCATTTAGTTTTTTCTCCTGGACTTCAGAGCCTTCCTTTAAAGCTTCTTTAGGATTTAAAACGGATGAGAATTTTCTGAAAGTTTTAGTTAAATTAACACCTAGGTTAAGTTAGTTCCATGACAAGCCCCTACGTTTGATGTGGGGCTGTGCAGCTATATGTAGGTACGAACCTTGTATCCACTGAAGCGAATTTCTTTTTCTTTTCTTCTTCCTTAGTTTTCTGCTGTTGTTCTATTCTTTGAAGTAGCTCTTCAGGAGATGTTTTTTGTAAATCTGCTATCCGTGTTGCATACTTTTCATAATATGGATTAGTTTTTAAATTTTCTAGTGCTTTCTCCATATTAGTTGCGGTCACACTAAAAGTGCGTAAACTAGATGTTATATAATTTACACGCTTCAAATCTCTGAGCAGATACCGAATTCCTACTGCCATTACCTAAGGACATAACTTATTTTTATATTTGACAGCATTTACTTGTATTTTTTTTTTAAATATGTATCATTAACTTATTATAATGTGGATCACTACCTTCTCGTTCCTTGTGTATTCACTAATAATTCAGTTTCACTATTCAATATTATTGTTATATGTAATGTGAATATTGTGAATTGTCAAACAGGCAGGAATCGGCAGGATGACAAGACCAAAGACAGAGTATGTAACACGAATACGACAAGATCACTGAAGTATACTTTAGTTTTATAGGTCTGTGGACAAGACATATGATATGTAGTACAGTAGTACCTTACCTACCTACAATATTTTATTTCATTGATTAACAGAACTGACATACAGAATACAAATACCATATATTTATACTAAAGTAAAAGCACAGAATACATAATAGTATAGTCTGGCCACGCTAACTCTGCAGAAGTAAGAAAATTATAGAATTTGAAAATCTATCGATGGTAACACCGTCTATACTACGAAAAACTAATTTGATACTAGTTGATTTATTTTTATTTTAGCCAAGTTATTTTGTTTATATTCTGATGTAGGGCATAAGTAGGTAGGGCATTGTACCTATACAATACAGGTTGTAATAATTCTGATTCCTAACTTTTAAAAATCTACTGAATCTATGGTTTATCTACACATTAATATTAATTTAGCCTTTACTTTAAGATCTATGAAACAACTCAAGGACAGTATAGAAAAAAACGATAGATTATTGAATGATAAACATAATTTATTGTTGGGTTTCATCAAGATATACATTAGGTTTTCTTGTTTCTACAGGCTCGTTTCTTAACAAAATTTTATTATGAATCTATGGCTCCATGCCGCCACATCTTGTTTTTCCTTAAGGACTGTCCGTTCGTCAATAATATAAGGCACTTTCTTTCGGGTCAAATAATACTGATATATTGTATTTCGTTTGGCGCATTGGTCAAAATTGACAATATTAACTTTCGTTGCCCGTGCCGCACGCTTTTTGCCAGGAACCCTCCAGATCCCTTGATTATTTTGGCCCTTATTTTTGATCACACTTAAAGTTCGTTCGCTGAATCCTGTAGAAATAAATATAAATCATTTTTAAACTTTAATTTGAACTTGTATTCAATGCAATATGTATTGGATGTACGTTGTACCTATTTTAATAATCTAACGAAAATTTTAGGAAATAATACGTAAGTAACAGGTTCTCACTATTGATGGTACATTCTTCAAGAGCCTTCAGCTTCCGTAGGGCAACTTGAATATGAGGTTTTAATTCATCACTTTTACTACCTGGAATCTCTAAAAATAAATACTTGTTAAGAGTTGAGTATCTATAATTTATGTAATAGTTGCATAAGACCTAAATCCTATCTACAGGAAGCAAATCCATAGATAGATATGTTATTGAAATTGGACGTTAATATGACACGAGCTTCTTGTCAGCATCATGAACAGGCTATGAGTATTCGAAAAAATGTTCTTAGATACATCTAATGGTAAAATAAAACGGCGAAGTATCAAAATCAGTAGATTTACTTACACGTCAACTTTTCGATATCTTGTAAACATTGTCATTTTTGGCTAAGGACGACATCATGCTGTGCCTTCACATCTTGGAATTTACTTATCATGTTATATAATAACTTATGCACTCCACTTTTTATAGGTTTAACTATTTTTCTTTAAAATATATGAAAAACAACAAACAGCATATACAATGTGACAGCTCACGTACCAAAGAGTATGTAACACTACGTATCACGTACCACAAAAGTGACATCAGAAAAAGTATACCATATAAAAAACTTTTTGGGGTTGCCCATTTATTCCACTGCAGAGTTAGCGTGGCCAGACTCTACCAGTAAAAGTAAGCAAACTGCAGCACAAAATGTATCCGACCATTTGATTTTTTAGCAGCTCACTATTATTGTCATTACATCATGAAAAGTATGCAATAACATGTTAATGCCACTTTACGTACTCCAAAGCTCGATATGTAGGTATCTAATAGAATATAGATGCAATTGCAATGCAAATCGCTCACAAACGCCGCGGAGACTGACGGATATGTTGAAACTGGCAACTCTTCTGTTCTAGTTTGCAAAAATACCTGCACTTCTGCAGAAGTGCTGACAAAGGCAAAAGTTTAACTCAGTCCATCTTCCGTTGAATCCACTTCAGTAACTTTTTCAACTATAACAAATTATAGTTTTGAGTAAGTAATTACCATTTGAAGGACATTTTATCGGTCACTACCGTGAATTTTAAAAAGTACATTTTGATTGAGATTGTATTTTCATATTCCTTTTGTTTGTTGTATTTCATGTTCCTTTTGTAAAAAAATATTAAAATTTAGTAATATTTGAAATTTATAGATGGTACTACATACTAATCAAAATATTGACAAATGACAATTGACATTACACACTTGAGTAGGTTAGGTACTACTTTAATTAGTAAGATTTGATTATGGATCATCAAGAGAAGCAGGATTAATAAGAGACAAAAGTTTATATATAGTAATTAGTGAAACCTAAAAATCTGATGGAGAACTTTTCAAGATTTGAGAAAATAGGAGAAGGAACTTACGGTGTAGTGTACAAAGCTAAAGACAGATTATCTGGAAAAGAAATAGCTTTAAAGAAAATCAAACTTGAAAAGTAAGTTTTGGCGCCAAAAATGACATTTACGTAGTACATGATATTAGCAGTAACCAAAACAATAATGTACCTATTGGCTATTTGTCTCATTTGTATTTTGATAGAGAGCAACGAAATGTTATAGTTTTATTTATTTCTTATATATGAGCGTGTCACAGTGACTTCTCTGCGTCTCTGCGTAATGGGAAACATGAGCAATGAGCAGGATCATGCGTAGTGTTCACCAAATTTGTGATAATTAAACTTTTATAATATCAATAACAAACCTATGTATTACCGAAAATACTATAATATAAAGTACTACTGAAAATACTTCAATATAAAAATAAAGGGGACACTGAAGTAAGGCATTAGTAAGGTTAATAGTTAATAACACAGATCAGTGTTTTCTAACATACCATACTTTGTCTTTCTATAGAGATCTATTGTAATGAAATTCCAAAATAAAATATAATCTCCAATGATACAGCATAATTAAATACAAATTATTATAATCATAACTAAACATTTTAAAATGAAACATATTTTATTTATGTGAATTGATGTATTAGTTTAGTATTTACTATAAGTAATAAGACAGAAGAAGATTCATAATGACATTTATTAATAACCTAATAAATAGGAAAGCTTATTTGGACAAAAAAGAAATATGCCATACTTAATTGATAGCAATAAATAAATAAAAATGTCTCGGACATCTTACACACAACGTCATCTAGTCCCAAACTAAGCAGAGCTTGTGTTATGTATTATATAGTACTAAACAGCTATAAATAATCAAACAAATTAGTCTCAAGTAGTGAGGGAAGGATTCATGCAATAGTAACAGTGATGCTAATGCCACTCACACAAAGCGAGGGAGAGAGAGAGGGAGGGCCTGTATGGTGGAGCACCATCAAGTTTCTTTTCTAATGGTCCACTAGTTATACATAATCCTTTTTTTATATATAATTATTTTGAACTATTTGCATGTGTAACATTACTATCTCCATTCAATTGAGAATACAAAATGCAGTGAACCAGAGGGTGTACCTTCAACTGCGCTGCGAGAGATCTCAGTACTGCGAGAGTTGCAGCACCCTGCTGTGGTGCAACTCCTGGATGTTCTACTCACGGACAGCAAGTTGTTCCTGGTGTTTGAGTATCTCCACATGGACCTCAAACGCCTTATGGACATAACAAAGGGACCTTTGCGCCTAGATCTGGTCAAGGTATTTATTTCTAAGTAACTAGTCATGTGTTGCTTCATTACCGTCATCAGCTTATTGCAGATATATTATTTATAGGTAGTAGAACCATGCTGATTTCAGCATAAATGGGCCGACTTGACCGGAGCAGTAGTGTACTCATGCAGAAGACCAACCCCCAAAATGACAGTATTTGTGTTGTCATTTTAGGCTTGCGTGCTTTCGTCGGTGAGTGTGTGACCGGAGGCCCAATCATCCTGCATCATTCAATTATTTGAATCAACATTCTTTGAAGAAACATCTCACTAAGCTGCCGTGCTGCATGTATGCACTCACAATGAGGATGGTGGCCACTACTCTTGCTTTCTATCAGGCAGACTAGTTATTTTGGTAGGCTTCTATATAAAAGAACAAAAATAGAAACAGAAGTTTTCAAGCTTTCTGTAGTGATGTGGTCCTGTAGGGTTGTGGGGGGCTTCCTTAGTCACCTCTTATATTACCCATGGGATGAGTCAAGGCTGATGAAACTTCATAATATGCTTAATCTGTCACCACATGGACTATAGTTAGTTAGACACCAGCAAATATTTAATAGTATTAGTATTAATGATTATATTCATATTATTATTGCATATATAACAATGCAAATTTTTTATAATTGATTTACAAGTAGGTTCTGATAACGAAACTTCTAATGCTTTTGTTATTGTTAATTGCTTCGAACATGTGTGCCACTACACTTCTATTTCATTATCTTTAGGCACACACACACACACACACCCACCAACATTGTCAATTACTAAAAGCACTAGAATGTATTGTCAATCATAAACCGAATTTGTATCTTTTAAGATGGCCAGTAAAAGAAACATGTTGTTTGTGATGATTCCACCACATCCCAAGACATGGATTTGTAACCACATGCAGTGTGCTTGGGCTGTTGGCTGAAAGATGGCGCTGTTGCATGTTGCACACGCAACATGCAACAGCGCCATCTTTCGAAGATACAACGAACTACGAAGTAGCACACTACACGGAGTGACTACTAAAAACCTATGAAAACTCGAGTTTTCGCAAACATACGATTAATGTAGATCGATTTTTCACCCCCGTTAGATTAATCGTTTTTAACCGTCGTGTACGTATTTTCAGAGTTACCTACGGCAACTGTTGGAGGGCGTGGCGTACTGCCACGCTCATCGCGTTCTGCATCGGGACCTGAAACCGCAGAACCTGCTCGTGGACACGGAGGGCAACATCAAGCTGGCCGACTTCGGTCTCGCGCGCGCCTTCGGCATCCCGGTGCGCGCGTACACACACGAGGTGGTCACGCTGTGGTACCGCGCGCCCGAGATCCTGCTCGGCGCCAAGTTCTACTCCACCGCCGTCGACGTGTGGAGCCTCGCCTGCATCTACGCCGAGATGGCGAGCGGGCGCACGCTGTTCCCGGGCGACAGCGAGATCGACCAGCTGTTCCGCGTGTTCCGCGCGCTCGGCACGCCCGGCGCCGGCGTGTGGGCGGGCGCGCGCCGCCTGCCCGAGTACCGCGCCGCCTTCCCGCGCTGGCCGGCGCGACCCGCGCGCGCGCTCCTGCCACCTCGCGTGCGTGCCGAGCCGCACGCCGCCGCGCTGTTCGAGGCCATGCTGCGCTACGAGCCCAGCGAGCGGGCCGCCGCGCGCGCCGCTGCGCTGCACCCCTACCTGGCCGACGCGCGTCGCACGCCGCCTGACCTGCCCGCGCCCGCCACGCCCGCCCCGCCCGCCTCGCCCGCCACGCCCGCCACACCCGCCACGCCGGCCACGCCGTCCTAGGCTCCCTGCCCCCCGACCGGCCTCAGCGCCTACGACTGACCATAATTCCATTATTTATTTACTATGCGGTCGACGGAGTTCGACGTTTAAAATAATAAACGTTCCGTTTCAATGGCGTGAGAGGGGTTTGGTAAAATATCAGGGTGTATATACCGATATCACAAAAGATACCTTCGTGTTTCATTTTTGCCTCCTTTGCCTTACTTACCCTCGTTGATTGACGGATTGACAGCGTATTTTATACGACTCCGAAGGGGGGCTGACGATCGCTTGCTTCTCACTTATAGGTTTTATTTTTAGATACGTTGCACTCGGCCGAAAGCTTCTATCCTCTAGAAAGCCACAGTTGAGCGAAACCGACAAACGATTACTTGTCCACTATTTGTGTATTTCTCGTGTCGCTTGAGGCAACGCTCGCGTGGCTCGGAATGCGAGAATCGGAATGTTTTTTTTTACAGTCATTACACTTTATAATCTACTACCTGACCCGGCGAACTTCGTACCGCCTTAGAATATTAATTCATAGTAAAGTACCTATTGTGTTTAGTTATTAACTGATAGTGAGAAATCAACAGCAGCGTCAACTAACAGGCCCAGGCCGGTACCGCCACAATCGCTTTGTTCCTGCATTTTAAATCTAATATCTTTAAAAGTATTAATTTAAATTACATATTAATTTAAATTACATATTAATCTATATTAAATACAAAATGTATTTAAGGTACTTAATTGGATAAGGATTAATACTGTATTGCTTAAAATCGCTTCGTAAATAAGAAATAATTTCTCGAAAAATAAAAGTAAAAATATGGTTATTGTAGGTTATCCCTAAGAGATAGACATATACCATCGCGGACTTTTTGTAGACCTTTTTAAGATGTACAATACTGTAGTACATTATTTTGATCGATCTCGTAGGGTACAACCAGCATTTGCAATGTAAGCGTAAAGAAAGGGTTTATTTACATCACAATTTAAAAAATAAAAAATATTAAAACCCCCCCTCTCCCCCTTCCCGACCTCAGATCGCCCGTAATTTATTTTTCCTTTAATTTTTTGTAATATTCTCCTCCTTTAACAATGGGTTTCATCCTACTATAATTTATTTTGTTTTCAAACATTATCGGCACTGGTCTACTAGTGATAACGCCCACCCCGATTTGTAATAAGACTTATGGATTCCGTCACGATGGGTGGTCAGATAATAATATATGTTTGTGGTTGGCCTAAATTCAGTTATAGACGTGCTGGCCGTGGTGGGGGGATGTTTAATATTTATGTACGGGATGTAACCAAACGACTTTCGAAAACAAAAGATGCAGCTTCAGCACCCTAAACCTATTAAAAAAAGCGCCCAAGTGCGAGTCGGACTCGCCCATGAAGGGTTCCGTATTGTTCGTGTAGTTCGTTGTAACTTTGATCGATGTTTTTATAATAGTGTATTGATTGAAAGGTTTACAATTTATGACGGATTAAAAAAAGCGACACTAGATCTCGTTCAAACCAATTTTCGGTGGAAGTTTGCATGGTAATTACATCATAGATTTTTGTTTGTTTTATCGTTCTCTTATTTTAGAAGTTACAGGGGACACACATTTTTCCACTTTCGAGCAAACTATTCAGTTAAAAAAAAAGATGTTAGAAACCTCAATATCATTTTTGAACACCTATCCATAGACCCCACACGTATGGGTTTGATTTAAACATTTTTTTGAGTTTCAGTTCCAAGTATGACCCCCTAAATGTATTGCTTTTTTCTATTTTTATGTGAAAATCTTAATGCGGTTCACAGACTACACCTACCTACTAAGTTTCAAAAGCTTTTTTCTATTTCTTCTTCTGGTTCTTATGGTTCCGGAAAAAAGTGGCTGTGACATACGGACAGACAGACATGACGAATCTATAAGGGTTCCGATTTTTGCCATTCGGCTACGGAACCCTAAAAATCAAACAGTTGTCCTTAAAAAAAAAAACAATGTGTAAAGATTTTTATTCATTTCAGAAGCCAGCAATGTATTGCGCGTGTTAGATTAGAGAAAAGATGAGATTAATTATCTTTTAAAATATTAGAATATTTAGAACGAAAGGAATTTGAGTATATCAAATCAAACCAAATCAAATCATATTAAACTTTCTTTTTATTGTGTAGTCCAGTCCAGTCCAATGTCCAGTAGTCAGTCAGTTAGTTAGTCGTGATTCTATTCGTCTGTTCCAAGGTGTAGATCCTATGGAGAAGAACAGACAAGAAACTCCATGGACACTCTTTTCCAACATATTTACATTCATATTTCACATTATACACATATCCATAAATCAAACATTATAAATTATTACAAAACTTAGAGAACATTTTAGTAAAAAGAAATAAACAAAAGTGAATTGCATATACTTAGCTTTTAAATCTATATAATATCCTCAGTTACTGGTTGACTAGTAGAGAGCTCCGTACTGGTCCACGTCTCGACAACAAGTCTGTCTGAGACTGTCTGTCCAGTCGGAACCCTCGCTTTTATAGGCGACGACAAACAAGTACGACACATGTATTTTAATCAAGTACCTTCATCAAAGTACATTATTTCCAGAATGTGTTTAAAGTAAACTATTAATACAAACATATATCAATATTTATATCAAATATATAGTTAAAACTAATAATAATCACATTAACATTACTAAACAGTGTTTATAGGCATCGACAACTGAGTAAAACATACGAGTATGTATTTAATCAACTACCGTCATCAAACAATATGTTCAGAAAATATTTCAAGTAAACTATTGACAAACATATTATTATATCAATATTTATACAAAGTATTTAGTTATATTAAATTTACATGAATCTAACACGCGCAACGAGTAGCTAGGTGAATGCCTTTCATAACTTTTTAATTTAACTACCTACCACGGCTGTAGCTAGAGTCGGATTTAAGGTAGGATAACATAGGTTACAGGTTGAGCAGAATTAATAAAAATAGGTTCCTTAACATAGGGATGAGGACTTTTTTATGCCCCCCCCCCTAGCTACGGCCATGCTACCTACGCATCGCTGCGTCGATAATGATGCCTACTAACGAAAAACCTAACTAGTGACTGTATTCTACTCACCTAACTCGGCGGTAGCCTCGGTCGAACCAGAAATGGCACGACCGAGACCGAGGCTACCGCCTTAAAATGTAATATTAAAGTACCTATAGGTACTTTACCTAGTTGAGGTATATAATTATTTTAAAGTTTATTAAATGATACACCTTTGTCGAGAGAATTGTATAATGAATTACTCAAATACAAGTTATTTATAATTGCTACTTAGTATATATATCGCGAATGTGTACGCGCGTGACCTACGTGCCCGAGGGGTGACGACTGAGGTTCGCTTCGCTTTTAGCTTACCTCGCGGTTTCGTTCCCGTCGTGCACGTGTGTCGCTACAGTACTTTAAAACTTTGCATTTAGAACTTAGGTTTCTTAGAATTTCTGTTTGTAAAATTAAGGCAGGCTGTGATTTCTAGGTTACCATCAGTTAGTAGGTAGTAACTGCAAGCTACTACCTACTAACTGATGGTTTCCCTAACACATCACATCCTCTATGTATTTTTTTGTCAAATGGCAAAAAACGGAACCCTTATAGATTCGTCATGTCTGTCTGTCTGTCCATCCGTATGTCAGAGCCACTTTTTTCGAAGCTATAAGAACTATAATTGAAAAAGAACAATACATTTTAGGGGTTCCCCATACATCAGGCCCGGGAACGGGCTAGGTACCGCAGACAACTCAGGCGCCGGAGATCGTCAAACGATCTCCGTCCTCTATAAGTGCAAGCAAGCATTGTGTACTTATTGATCAGTGCAAAGCACGTCTAGACGCGAAACCCCTGACGATCATCGAGTCCGTAGGGCAGCTATTTAATAAATTATCAAGTTTTTCATGTTGCGAATATGACAAAAATGGATCAACATTGTTTCAATGCTAACGAAAGTCTTTGCCCACTTAGCGCTCACACACACGAACGGCACGTTGTCAACGGCACAGACAACTGGTCGACGGCTGCCGCCGATGCATCATCGTTTTTGTCGGCATCGACGATGTAAAAGCAATAACACTGTTTCTTCTTCGAAATCCATTCTGTAAACTCCTATACTATGTGAACTGACGACGGCTGCCGCAGTGCCGCTGATCATCACAGTTGGATTGTCGACGGCTGCAGTTATCTGTGCACTTGACAACATGCTGTTCGTGTGTATGAGCGCTTAGCCGTAGGTAGTGTACGGTAGGTGTGTAGGTGAAAATTCAAATTCAAAATTCTTTATTTACTTAGGATGCAATACATTTTTTGTGACAGGTCAAGATTCTACATGTACATTTATGCCATGTTCGCAAACAATAGGTAAAGCCGGAGAAAAGAACATGGCAATAAAAACTCGCGGCCGCTCCTTTCAAATCGCCAATGTTTACATAGTTTTAATGTTTATAAACCTGATATGGGGGTAAGGTGCTGCCACTGATATACTATACACCATGTTAGAGGACTGATCCAAATTATAGTGATTTAAAATTAGAACATAAGCTAATTTAAAAAAAAAAAACAACAGCCTCAGTGGGTACAACATAGTAGGAGCATCTACTTACAACAAAGGTAAAAACTATATGTGCTCAAATATTGGCCAAATTATTGGTAACGAAAGATTAAATATAAAATATTAATTTTAAGATCAAAAGAAAGAAGAATGGCCTTTATTCGTCACGTAGAATCTTTACTTACAAAAGTAAAATCATGCTCTTAAACAATGTGATAATAACATTCACATGAGTAGAATGAAGGTTCGAGCACATTAAGCCGGGCCGCAGCGTGTCGGGGCGGGCCGCAGCGCAGCGCAAAATGCTAACTTAGCACATTGTGACGGGCCGGGTCGCAGCGCATTGACGGATTTTGAGTAGAGTGTACCGCATGCGCAACTGTTGTGTATTTAGTGCAACTGTACCTTATGGATAGCTCTGACGAAGAACTTTCTTTTTTTTTGCCTGCTGTTAGAAGAAGAAGAAGAAGTTAGAAGAAAAAGTATCAAAAAACGCAAATTTCGTAAAATAAACACGTACGCGCATGCACACCAATCCGCTTGCTATAGCACACTGTGACGGGGCGCAGCGGGGCGGGGCGGGTCGCATCGCACGGACGCAAATCCGCGTCGCAATAATGCGAGCCGCTGCGGCCCGACACAGTGTGCGATACTTCATACAATTTGTATTGAAGCGATTTGAGCGGATTTTTGCGCTCCGCCCCGGCACGCTGCGGCCCGGCATAATGTGCTCGAACCTTAAAATGACAAGGAGCAAGTAGTCAAATCCATTTTTCTTTATCATTTAAAAATTCGTCAACTGTATAATAACCTCTGCGTATAAGTTTTGACTACATTTTTAAACTTTTCCACTGATAGACTCATAACACTAGCTGGTAACCTATTAAAAAATCGCATGGGTCATAAATGAATTATGCGTTTTATGTAGCCTATGATATTGACCTACAAATTTATGCTTATGTCTCGTGTTCACCGAGTGAACATCACTATTCCTGTGATATAAATATATATTGCAAACAGAGGTCATCACAGTTCGCTATTACGAGTATAATAAACAAACGTGTAATCGTAGCTCGACCACAATCATCAAAAAATTATCCCACTTAGGTATACTAACAATGTCAACGAAATTATATTGCCATCTAATTTAGCATCAACGCCATCTATAGAGGCAAGGGATAGTTTTAGTGATCCCCTTCTGCCGTCAAGTGCGCAATATTTAGTCGAGAGTCGAGATCGGTACTGTAACTTTGGACTGGATCTGAATTATTTTGTGTGGTAATACTTTTCGCTGTTGTCTTTTGCTTTTGTCAAGTCTGTTTAGCCCAGTCTATTAGGGTGCCCGCACACACACAATAATATTGTACAATAATATTGTGACACACGGCCCCGCACACTATAATCCACAATAATATTGTACAATACAGCCCGCACACACGCAATATTATCGGCAATACGTACTTTATTGCCAATATTATTGTGTGTGTGCGGGCACCCATAGACTTGGGCAACACAGTTCACCTTAAAGATTCAACTCACCAACTCTCGTTCAGTAAAATGAACTAGTTCATCTAAATCACTCAGCAGTTCATTTCGCTCTGTGACTCTGTGAGTTGCAGCAACTCATATAACTCTATGACTCAGTGAGTTGCATTGATTTAGCTAAGTATTGGCCGACTAATGTGTGAAACTGAGAAAGTGTGCGTGCCGGCCTATACGTACAGCGAGCTGGCCGACTCTGAGTGACACATTGTTTAGATTCGTAAAGTTCAACTATCTATTAATATAATAGATAGTTGAACTTGTTATAATAGATAGTAGTATAAGTTTCAAATAGTATAGGTAGATAATATCTACCTATACTTACTATTTCAAACTTATACTTACAACGAATAATAATTTCAAATACTAATTACGATTGACGTAATTACCTGTTAGTAAAAAACAATACTACTATAATGCGTAAGTTTAGTTTCGGAATCCTTTTGAAGTTCAGTTCACAAACAAACTACATAACGGCAACAAAATTGTAATATTGAATAAAAATAAGGATTGCTATTCTAAAATAAACGCTCTCGTAGTACAAATAAAGACTAAAATATTTGTTTATAAAATGAACATATATAGAAAAAGAAAGCGCTATACAGTAGGCAGTGTGCGTGAATGCAACAACAAAGAAATCACAAGAACTCGGTTTCGTAAATTCGTATTGAATCAGAGCGGGAGCGATGAGCCGATGAACTGTTGAGTTGAAATACTCCACAGAGTTGAACTAGTTCAATTCGTTCACTGCAAATGAGCAGTTCAGTGGAACGAATCACTCCTGAGTTACACAAGTCTACAGTCTATGGTTTTGCCTAGCGTATCGTTATGTCAGATTGTCAATTGTCAGTGACAAATGCGAGGTTTTTGTTTATAAATACATCTTCACCTTATATGTATATTATATTATAGTATTAGACTGTAATTGTTGATTTATTTTATATGCTTATATTGCCATACGAATATCAAGTTTACAAGTAACTTAAATTGACCGTAGTTCTGTGAAAACTGACATTAAAAATATTTCACGATGTCAATAGAAATTGAATCTGCAGAGTAAGTACATAAATAGTCAAAATGTGCCGGAATAAAGTTATTATAATGTTAACTAATGTTAATGATATTGTTTTCCAGTGTGATTCGTCTGATCCAGCAGTACTTGAAAGAATCTAACCTCACTAAGACGCTACAAACGCTGCAGGTACGTGAGGATGCTCAACAAGAGCCAGTTTTATCCAAAACCTAAATGTCTTTCACCACCCAATAGGCATTCTTGTAATATCTAAAATATGAGAATCATAAGTTTCACTTACCACTAGTTGGTGGTTACTTTATGTCCAAAGTTGTAGAACTGTTCAAAAACCTTTAACATCCACAGTGTAGCCTCTATCTTAACTCAAAATATAAATTGTCTAAGACCACAACCATACTGGGATCTGAGGGTAATTATTTAATTTATCATGCAGAATACAATGTCACATTACATATGACTTTAATGTTTCTAATATGTAAGATCAAGGTCTTCAACTCAGAAAAACTACAGGATTACTTGAATATTCGCTGATTTATTATTACAATCTGTATTATTACAAACTGTCTTGAGAGTTCGTGCCTCGCTATCGAGGCACGAACTCTCAAGTCAGTTTTACAGTGTTGCTACCCTAACAAAAATAAATGTATCGATATTTATTAATTACATACATTTATATACAAAATAAGTCATAGCTATTTTATACAATTATATGAATTAACAAATCATTATTAGTTAACGTGCCGCTTACAGCTCGGCCATCCTTCAAGCGTGAGTCCCTTCACGCTATACGATATAGTAAAAAAAGAGTAAAGTATACAATGCTATATGCGTAATATTCCTATATGCATTCACAATATTATTGTTCACAATAGTTTTACATTTTAGGATATAGAATACTCAAAATACATAAAGAACAACCATACAAAATACGATAACAGAATGTTATGATAACTATAAGTTTACTACCTGAAAAATAAAACAATTATAAAATTCTAGCTATTAAAGCTGGTCGATTTAAAACATGTACCGATATTACAAATAATCTGCTCAGTTTACTATGATCTGCGGTCATCTATATCTAAGCGCTGGCCGCTCATAGTCCATGCCACAGAGTACCCACGAACACAGTCTACTATGATCTAAGACCATCTACGACTAAGCGCTGGCCGCTCATAGCCTATGTCGCAAAGTATCTGTGCACACGGTTTGCTACAATCTACGACCATCTACGCCTCAACACAGATCGCTCATACCCCAAGTTCAAATCATTTACAGTCGTCTATGTCTAAGCGCTGGCCGCTCATAGTCCATGCCACAGAGTACCCACGAACACAGTCTGCTATGATCTACGACCATCTACGCCTAAGCGCTGGCCGCTCATAGCCCATGTCGCAGAGTATCCATGCACACAGTCTGCTACAATCTACGACCATCTACGCCTCAACACTGACCACTCGTAGTCTATGTCATTAACCATTCTTGAACACAATCCATTGTGATCTGCGACCATCTCTGCGCCCGGCACTAATCTCTGACAGCCTCAGTTTCTTTAAATTGTGATCTGCGACCATCTCTGCGCCCGGCACTAATCTCTGACAGCCTCAGTTTCTTTAAATTGTGATCTGCGACCATCTCTGCGCCCGGCACGAATCTCTGACAGCCTCAGTTTCTTTAAATTGTGATCTGCGATCATCTCTGCGCCCGGCACTAATCTCTGACAGCCTCAGTTTCTTTAAAAAAAAGAAGTCAGTACAACATATGTTAATATATCATAAATTCGCTATCTTAAAGTTCAGATTATACATGTTTCTGTAATTTACGAAGCATAACGAAATCAATTAATCAAGTAACAAATACAATCCTTACGAATCGATCAATCACCAGTATTAACTATGTCCTCTCCATATGAAATGGTCCAAGAGCCCAGAGCGATCAGACATAACTTATTTTCACATGGATGAAACCTTAACTACTCAGTAGCGTCTAGTGTACTTTTAAATACCTGCGTGTTTGTGGAACTAGATCTGTGACACCTGGGCAGATATCAGGTGAGAAAGGTAACTAAAAATAAGAGTTATCTAACTGAAATTAGTATGGCTGATCTTTATATATATTTTGTAGAATATTATTCTAAACTAGTTTCATAAAGTGTCAGACACTTTTCATGGACCAGAGCTTGTGTCAGACGCTTTAAAGATCGACAAAAAAATAATGAACTTTACTTATTTTTACATGTCTGATTTTTAATATGTTATTAAAGTAACTATTACAAAGTTACATTTCATCAGTCAGACAAATTCTTTGGATGTGTCTCTCGCGCAAACTATTCAATTTAGAAAAAAATGATTTAAGAAACCCCAACATCATTTTTGAATACCTATCCATAGATACCCACACGTATGGGTTCGATGAAAATTTTTTTTTAAGTTTCAGTTCCAAGTATGGGGACCCCCAAAATGTATTGTTTTTTTTTATTTTTATGTAAAAATCTTAATGCGGTTCACAGATTACATCTACTTACCAAGTTTCAAAAGTATAGCTCTTATGGTTTCCGAAAAAAGTGGCTGTGACATACGGACGGACAGACAGACAGACAGACAGACATGATGAATCTATAACGGTTCCGTTTTTTGCCATTTGGCTATGGAACCCTAAAAAACGGGATCCAAGTTGCTGTGGACGTCTCACTCGCTCTGAAATAGCATGATGATCGCACTCCCGGCTGAATAATTTTTGTGTTTAAATGATGTTTGGTCACTCGAATTTGTCCGACTGATGAAATGTAACTTTGTTATAGTTACTTTAATAACATATTAAAAAATCAGACATGTAAAAATAAGTAAAGTTCATTGATTTTTTGTCGATCTTTAAAGCGTCTGACACAAGCTCTGGTCCATGAAAAGTGTCTGACACTTTATGAAACTAGTTTAGAATAATATTCTACAAAATATATATAAAGATCAGCCATACTAATTTCAGTTAGATAACTCTTATTTTTAGTTACCTTTCTCACCTGATATCTGCCCAGGTGTCACAGATCTAGTTCCACAAACACGCAGGTATTTAAAAGTACACTAGACGCTACTGAGTAGTTAAGGTTTCATCCATGTGAAAATAAGTTATGTCTGATCGCTCTGGGCTCTTACTCTAAAACATTACTACTACTACTACACTGTGTTCACTTTTTTCTGGAATGCAAGCCAAGGATGTATTTTACATATTGCAACTACATTTTAATATTTCTTATTACCCTTTCTTGTCAATGGTGTATCTTCGATTTATCGTTATCTAAAATCTTTATTATACGGTACGGCCCGTTAAACTTTGAGACTACTTTCCTTGATTTACCGTTACAATATCCTTTATCATATAATATTATTAAAAATATTCTTTATCTTATATCATTTGTTGTCATTTGTTGTCACCTATCTTGTATTTTGTACCCGATTTTCTATACCAGTCAAACAGTTCTTTTGATCTTAGCGGCCGATTATTTATACGGTTCCTAGTTTCCTCACTCAATTTAACTAAATTTTCACCTGATATGCGATCAGAAACCTCAACCAATATATCGTTTATTTTGTTTTCAGAAGTACTGACCAACCTGCATCCAAATAATAGCTCCGAAGGAGTCTTACTGGTAGTCATATTGACCGTGGTGTTTAATACTAATTAAATGTCACCTACATGGTCACCTCGTAAACTGTCCTTTTTTACCATGACATTTCGAGCCCAATGCAATCGAAATGTTAAAACATTCTACTTGTCCGTTTTACTCTAGGAGTTGCGGGGTTTTAATTACGTTTAATACTCAAGATGTTTACAAAATATTTTTACAAGTTATTAGTCGAGGTGGTGTTCTACCAAAAACTAAAGTGTTCCTTAAGAACTCTGATTACAGTAACAGCTTTGGGGTCTCGCCGGTCCAATATAATGAATTTAGCAAATAAGTCTAGAGTAATGTAGGGCCGATGTGCAGTAAATAGTAATAAAGACCAAAAATAAGTATTTACTCTTTCAGAATGAATTATCAACGATGCATCTTAGGGATCTTACACGCATCGCGCATCTTATAATACGCTTTGTAAGCGACTGAACGTTTCGTCAAACCAAAATGAATTACTTCATTGACCTTGAAACCTACTATACCACATCTTGCGGCGAAGTCCAAAACATCGGGATCCTTTTTCTAAAATTTTACTAATGGATTCCCTCTTTAGGAAAGATTTTTTTTTTATAAACATCTGCTACCAGTTTAGTATCTGGACCAGTGGGTCCAGAGATGTCTTGCAGGGGCGAGACATCTCCCTTTTTTATAATCGTTTCCATGCACCGTAACTATCAATTAATTCCATGTTTAACACGTACCAAATTCCCCATACTTGACAATCTTCGTCACTGGATAGACGAATCAGCAACAGAGCACGACTAAATGCATTCAATATCACAGTATTCAATATTCAATATCACAGTCATATATCCACGAATGTATCCACCATCGAGTGGAGCAGAGTGTCGGTGATGGTATCAGGACTCGCTTTGATAAAGTGTTACTTTGTTAATATGTAATAAATTAAGTCTAACTTCGCTTCTAACGTTTCCAATTCGAAAAAGTGTAACTTTTATTCATCACCCATTGTCTTTCGACCATAGTAAGCAACCGTCCTAAGAAACCCTCGATCTGCTTATGCATAAGTATCCCTACAACGCCTAATTTGTACGCATATCGGTATGAAGTACAGTTTCTAGTGTAACCCTGTAGAGGGCGAAAGGGATTGCTCAATAAATAGACAAGTTTTGTTTAAATATTGCAAGACACGATTGCGCCTTCCCATTTTCACTCAAAATTAGATCTCAACGAATCAGTAATGCTCACGCAATGGGTGCACAATCTTTCACAAAACGTCTAAAGAAACTGACCGGACCTATAAATCGCCTTACATCATGTACATTTACTTAGAGGTGCACCTTGAAATGGTACTAAATATAAACGCTACCCTACTTAATTCCACTACTGCTAACCTCAATACCATTTTTTTTTTTAATACTAATTTTCAAGGTCGTAACCGTAGTATTAAAATCTATTCCTAACTAGTTTAATTGCCACTTTTACAACGTTCGTAAAGCTTAGATCTTTTAAGCCGCTGGAAAAGCAGCCTTCGCACTGTCCTAGAAGACGTATAAATTGTTCCCACTTCTCAGCTGTCAAGAATTTGTAATAATTAATTTGTTCAGATTATTTGAGATATTTTTACATGTAAACCATTTAGTACCTGTGCGATCGAGTTTAGCTCGGATACTACTATTTATTGTTCAACAACTCCATCTATTGTCCCAAGCACCTGCGGTGAAACCGTGTTGGAGTACCAACTACCAACCAACTAAGTGTGACTAAAAGAAGTATACAAACATACGACTTCGCTTCTTTACCCACGGAAACTCCCCAAATATCAAATTTCAGCGAAACTTTTGAAGCTCTTTACGAGATCCCATCATATTAGCGGCCTGTCCCGGTTTTACGCGGGTAGATATAGGTACTTTAAACATTTTAAACTTGACAAATTATATACTAAAACGTTCCTCAAGAATGAATCTATCCATTGCTGAATACATCATGAAAATCTGTGCAGTCGTTTTTAAGTTTATTGCGAACAGACAGACAGACACAACAGATGGGTTTGTTATTTAACATATGTGTATATGAAGTGAGCCATAAACGTAAATGAGACCCAAAAATGTATTAGTACATGTCATTTGCGATACACACATATTTTCAAGGGATTCGGTTTAACAACAGCACTCAACCTCTTTTTTTATCGTACTTGAAAGCGAGGCCTTCGCTAGTTTTTTTTTTGTTATATTAGGTTTCTCAGTAAACCTGTGACTGATCAATACTAAATATTTAATGCTTCGATCAATAAAAGTACTAGATTACGGATCAGGAACAAAAATGAGACGTTCAAGCGGCCACGTTTGCACACACGTAAACATCTTCATTTCTTAGAAAAAAGTTTAATTAAGTTAACGACTTCAGTTTTCTATAAACCTTAATGCCTTAAACATAAAGTTTAATTACTATTCCAAAATATATTTATATGTCCCTTCGTCAGAGAAAGAATATTAAGGAATAAATTTAAAATTTCGTTTGAAAATAAAAAGTCATCAGTAAAAAAATATTTAATCTAAAATGATACTTAAAGTCTAAGTTATAAGGTTAAAAACATTTTGTTTACAATTTCATGCTTATTGTATCATGGAACTAGAGTTAGTTCTTGGTATTACATTTCAATGCTCAGAACACAGTAAGTATTGAAAGACGTAAGAGTTGCCGAATTATATTTATTTTAGGTTTCTTTTGTTTGGTGGCAAATAATTTTGGCCGATTCAAAAAGTAGTAGGTACTATGTAAATGTAGGTATAATTACCTTTAACCAGATTCAGCTTGTTATAAAGCTGTCTTTTAGAAGTCATTTTTATGCTAGCGGTTTCTTTTTTACAAATATAATGTAATAGTACATCAATCAAATTTTCTATAATAAGTTTAATTAGGCTTATTTTATGTCTGTGTTCGTTCTTCCAGAAAACAAATCCTTTTCAATATATGCGTTTAAAACATTTACACATATAGCTTTTAACATAATTTTTTTACAACACTATTCCATGCATTCCCTGTTCAAGAATATGCGATGTTTGATACAATAGTTGATGCGTTGTAGCAAACATTGGCCGAACAATTACAATATTAGATAATTGAATCATATTATTTATATTTACTATATAATTATGTTTATTATTTTAAGAAAAACATTGAATGATATAAACTTAGGGAAAAAAAAATTATTCCTTCCAAAACCTTGCTGTTACGGTGATTATTTAGACAGTTTTTGAACGAGCACTGCAGCATTTTTACGTCTTAATGTTGGCTATGATTGGACTATACTAATTTGAAATAAGACCACAAAATTATTTGTGGTCTTATTTTTCGGGCCGTTTTTGAAGCGCTTATCGGGAATCTAGTACTATTTGTGATCGAAGATTTAATGTCGTCCTATTGCCGTTATGAGTGAATTTATGCAAGTTATTACTACTACCCACGAGTGTGCGTTTGTCAGTATTTCTTTATTTTCAACTATCGGGACTGCTGTTTCCTAGACTGGAAATAATCTAATACCCGTTGATGCTTCGAAGCCTTAGCACTGAACTTCATACAGTACATACTGTTTTATCTTGCCTACTATCTCACATCTATTTAACAAATTGACTTTTTCATATTAATGTAATTACAATGGTTCCTTATATTTAACACGTTTTATAGCATTTCAGTCAGTAACTCCGCATAATCATCAGTGTTGGAAAACTATTCCCATAGGTTTTTTTTTATTGTTTTTTTTTTGTTCAGGCCATATAAAAGACATGGTTGGGAAAACTTGATACCAGGTCTTCACCACATCTGACAACTTTAGCAACACGTAATGAATCACTGGGTAATCGCCTCATTTATACACCCTACAATATTCGAGTATGTTTGTCTGCCCCTTAACCATTGGATGAAAGTCTGGTATAACATTACAAATCATAGGGAACTTATTGCCTTTCACAATATTGTCTTAACCAATTCAATCAATAGTATCAAGGTATCAATGTTAGTTGTAGAATTACATACCTGATGTTGCCGTGAAACTTGTACTCATACTCCTCACTCGACGAATTACTATACCTTTGTTTGTTACGCTGTACCTCGTAGTTGTCTATCGCGTCGACAACGCCTTCGGCTTTTACAGTTCTCGGGATGACGGCTTTCCCGACGAACCCGAGGTTGACCGCTACAACGCCCACGTGTGGATGTACTTCGGCTGTCACCAGAAGAACTGCTCCTAAGTATCCACTACCGACATCTTGTCTCATTCCTCTGCCCCGGAGAACGGCTGCTCCAATCCTCATGTACACGTTTACTTCGTCGTTCACGTAAGCCACTGCTAGGGGACGCACGACACGAGGATGATACCTCCGTTGCTTGATAGAATGGCTTGTTCAATTTCAATCACTACCGCTACTAAAGAATGTCGATGAGGAAGTTGCCTCTTACAATTATTCTCCAGATGTCATAAAAGTTATTTGCTGTCATACGTTCTACCTTTCGATCGAAATTCGGCGTTCATCACCTTATGGCGTATAGGTAACGTGACAATATCTTCATTTCGTAATATAAATCGTATTTCTTGTGACGAAAAATAATTTGCAGATGGTCGGTACTCGATACTCGGAGGGTAGAAAAAAAAATCTTCTTACCAAAAGTTTCACGAAATATCTTGTGAGCCAGGTGTATCCCACTTCTGAGATGTAAGATTGTAGGGGTATCTGTCCACAGGTATTAAAATTAATTAAAACGCGGTGAATAGTTACTTAAACGTTCATATAATCACCCACTTTTACAATAGTTTTTTTACACAGTAGTTACACTGAAGAGGAGAAGTTTATACACGCACAAAAGACAAGAAAAGTATAGTAGGTGTATAGCAAGCAAAAGGTTACAGTCTTGGAGAAATGGAAATAAGAAATTATTACACAAATTTACGAATAGCGGTGAGCGCGAAAGAAATCTATTAAGGAGCTATAGCAAACTAGCGCGGAGTGTGCGTCGGATCAAAGCAGACAATGCACTAACTGGTGGGAGTAAACTAAAACCGAACCGGCGCGCGCGGCGCCGAGCCGATCCGATGATTGCCGACGGCCACACCTCCGCTAGACAGCTGTTCCGCTACAGTACTCCCCCCCGAGACCGTTCCTACGGTCGATAGAAGTCTGGGAAGCGTATCCTTCTGCCGCTGCGAGTGTGAGTGGCCGGCTTGTCTGCTGGTGGAGAAGAAGTGCACGAAGGTGCACAGACTGGAATCGTTGAGCTGGACGTTTTTGTGTCGACAGTGTGCTTATCTTGGGTGGTGTATGCTGGTTTCAGGCGATCTAATGAGATGTTGTTGCCCTTGCCTCGTACTTCAACTCTGAAGTACTTAGGCTTCCTGTTCAGTACCTTGTAGGGGCCAGCATACGGCGGCTCCAAAGATCTCCTCACATGATCTTGCCTCACAAAAACATGAGAGCAGTGGTGCAAGTCTTTAGGGATGTAAAAAGTGCCTTCTCTATGCCACGCAGTTGGTTTCGGAGACAAGTTGGCCATGTGTTTAGCGAGTCGGGTAGCGAAGCTCGTCATGTCCCCGACGGTGTGGTCATCTGAAGGTGACAGGAACTGACTCGGTAATCGTAGGGGCTCGCCATAGACAAGTTCAGCCGAGGATGCTTGGATGTCGTCTTTCCAGGAACTGCGTATGCCAAGCAGAACGATGGGCAAGACTTCTGTCCATTGTGTGTTGTTGTGACACATGAGTCCTGCTTTGAGCTGTCGGTGCAACCTCTCTACCATCCCGTTCGACGCTGGATGGTATGCTGTGGTGCTGAAGTGATGTGCGCCGAGCAGGGTTGATAGGGCCTTGAACAGGCCGGACTCGAACTGCCGGCCGCGATCGGTGGTGATCTGTGATGGGCAACCGAACCTCGATATCCACCCGGATACCAAGGCGGCCGCGCAAGTATCAGCAGTTATGTCTTTGAGCGGTATTGCCTCCGGCCATCGTGTGAACCGATCAACGATGGTGAGACAGTATCTGTAATCAGAAGATGGTATTAGAGGCCCTACGATGTCGAGATGGATGTGTGAGAATCTCGACGTTGTTGAAGGGAATTGGGAAAGGGGAGCGTATGTGTGACGGGTCACTTTACAGCGCTGACAGTGAAGACAGCTTCTGCACCACTCTCTACAGTCCTTACGAATCCCTGGCCACACGAAGCTCTGCGTGACCAGTCGCACGGTAGCTGTACGTCCGGGATGACTCAGACCGTGAAGTGCATCAAAGGCTTGCTTACGTAAAGCTGGTGTAACATAAGGTCTCGGTGTTGGCGTCGAAACGTCGCAGTATAACTTTGTGTCTGAGCCTCCCGGAGTAATAGGTCTTAACATTAGAGATGAACCCTGTGAGAGGAGCGCTTGAAGCTCTGGGTCCGTTTCCTGCGATTTAGCGAGTATAGTGAAGTCGATAGCCTTTGTAACCTCTTCTACGCGGGATAAACTATCAGCGACGACGTTTTCTGTTCCAGGTATATATCTTATATCAGTTGTAAACTGTGCAATGTAGTCAAAATACCGGAACTGCCGGGGAGAACAATTTTCCCTAGGTGTTTTATAGGCGTAGGTAAGTGGTCTATGGTCCGTAAATACAACAAAATTCCTTGCTTCAATCATGTGTCTGAAGTATTTTATAGCTTCGTATATAGCTAGTAGCTCACGATCGTAGGGGCTATATTTTTTTTGAGCACTATTTAATTTTTTTGAAAAGAAAGCAAGGGGTTCCCATTCTTTACCATTATGTTGTTGCAGTACGGCACCTATGGACACGTCGGAAGCATCGGTTAGGATGGACAGCTCAGCGTGAGGCAGCGGATGTACCAGAAGAGTGGCGCTAGACAGGGTTTTCTTGCAGTCGTTGAAGGCGGCTAGTTCCTTTTGCGTAATGTGTACTGGTGCTGACCCCTTGAGGGTACCTCCTGTTAGCATAGCGTGAAGCGGAGCCTGAACTTTAGCGGCACCCGGTATAAACCTTCTATAGAAGTTCAGCATGCCAAGGAACCTTCGAAGTTCCTTTACTGTCTTGGGTACAGGGAACTCCTGAATAGCCTGGACCTTGGTATCCAGGGGCTGAAGGCCAGCAGCAGACACTTGATAACCCAAATAAGTTACCTGTGGCTGTCCCCAGACGCATTTGCTTTCGTTGATTAACACGCCGTAGTCCGATAAGCGTGTCAGTAGCGCTCTTAAGTGAACCTCATGCAGTCCTGGGGGAGAGAACAGGAGCAGATCGTCGATATACCCGTAGCAGAAGTCAAGACCTGTAAGTACTTCATCTATAAATCTCTGAAATGTGCTAGCAGCGTTGCGTAACCCAAAATTCATATATTTGAATTCAAATAATCCGAACGGCGTAGTTATTGCGGTTTTGGGTATATCAGGCGGATAAACCGGTATTTGCATATATGCTTTCACCAGGTCAATCTTAGAAAACATGGTGCATCCAGTGAGCTGATGGGCAAAGTCCTGTATGTGTCGAACTGGATACCTATCGGGTATAGTACGGGCGTTGAGTGCACGGTAGTCACCGCACGGTCTCCAACTATCATCCTTCTTCTTCACCATGTGCAGGGCTGATGACCACGGACTCTCTGATCTCTTAGCTATACCGTTGGCAACCATTTCATCAAACTCCTTCTTAGCTATCTTAAGGCGCTCGGGATCTAAACGTCTAGGTCTACAGGCTACCGCTGGTCCCGGTGTAGTCTTAATGTAGTGCACTGTTGAGTGTTTAATAGGTTTAGGTTCAGAAATTGTACCTGCAGGACGGGTCAGCTCCGGGAATTCTCGCAGCAGTTCATGAAATTTGGTAGTTCCGGTCACTGTTTTAATAGATGCCACGTCGTCTGGGACTCGTTGCAGTGCGCCGGACACGGTGAGTGACGTGGTGCCATCAATAAGCCTGTGATTACGACAGTCTATTAATAAATTATAAAAACTGAGAAAGTCGATCCCTATTATTGGCTTTGATACATCCGCAATCGTGAACTTCCATTTGTAGTCTCGGCGAAGTCCCAGGTTCAGACTCAGTTGTATGGGGCCATAGGTATTTATAAGGGAACCGTTTGCAGCTGTCAACCCATACTTAGTCTTATAACACGGAACCTTCACTGCTGATCGAGGAAACACACATAGGTCTGATCCGGTATCAACCAGGAATAGCATCTTAGACCGGTTCTCTAGAACAAACAGTCGGCCTGTACCATTTGGGCAGTCAGACGCCGCTAATTCCGGCTGCCCTTGGAGTTTTCCGCTTGCCATTCACAAGGCTGCACACATTTACGGGCTTTCGCTCCGTACGTATAGTGATAATAACAGTGTGGGTAATCAGGGGGCGGCTGGCGAGGCCGTGAACGAGATCTGGAACCCTTGAAGTTCCTTGTCCTAGTACGACTATGTGAACGATTACGTACCTGGTGCTGTGCGTCCAACCGAGTAGTGAGTAACGCCACTTGCTTAGTAAGTGCACTTATCTGAGCGGCCATGTCCTGTCCGATTAACGGCTGACTCGTTGCTGAAACACTCGCCAGCTGCTGGGGTGCGGCGGGTGCTATGTCGTGAACGGTGTCGGCCAACTCCGCCAGCTTATCCAAGGAAAGTTCGGGCTGCGATGCTAAAACGGTTTGCAAATTATTAGGCAATCGACTAGACCATAATGTTCTTAAGAACTCATCAGGCATGGAAGGGCCTGCCAGATTTTGTAGGTGGCGTAGAAATTGTGAGGGCTTCCTATCGCCTAACTCCTCATACCTCAACAACTGTTGTACCTTACGCTCCCGCGACGCTGATAGCCGCTTAATTAGCTCCGTTTTTAATTTGTTGTATTTTTCGGTTGCGGGTGGGTTTGTAATTACATCTTTTACCTCCATCGCATAGCGAGGCTCCAACGCGCAGACGATGTGCTGGAATTTCGTAGTATCTACCGATATGTTTGCTATCGCGAACTGGCACTCCATTTGGGCGAACCACATCTCGGGGTCATCGGGCCAAAAGGGGGGTGGACGAACACCCACACGAAACGTCTCCATGGTAGCTTCCTTTTCGTTGCCCATATCACGTCGGGGTCACCAATGTAGGGGTATCTGTCCACAGGTATTAAAATTAATTAAAACGCGGTGAATAGTTACTTAAACGTTCATATAATCACCCACTTTTACAATAGTTTTTTTACACAGTAGTTACACTGAAGAGGAGAAGTTTATACACGCACAAAAGACAAGAAAAGTATAGTAGGTGTATAGCAAGCAAAAGGTTACAGTCTTGGAGAAATGGAAATAAGAAATTATTACACAAATTTACGAATAGCGGTGAGCGCGAAAGAAATCTATTAAGGAGCTATAGCAAACTAGCGCGGAGTGTGCGTCGGATCAAAGCAGACAATGCACTAACTGGTGGGAGTAAACTAAAACCGAACCGGCGCGCGCGGCGCCGAGCCGATCCGATGATTGCCGACGGCCACACCTCCGCTAGACAGCTGTTCCGCTACAAGATCAAGGTCTTCAACGCAGAAAAACTACAGGATTACTTGAATATTCGCTGATTTATTATTACAATCTGTATCTACTGACTACTTGACGGCGCCGAATATTACAGTATAATGCCTCGCTATCGAGGCACGAACTCTCAAGTCAGTTTTACAGTGTTGCTACCCTAACAAAAATAAATGTATCGATATTTATTAATTACATACATTTATATACAAAATAAGTCATAGCTATTATAAACAATATATATATGAATTAACAAATCATTATTAGTTAACGTACCGCTTACAAATATAAACATCAAAATTCAAAGAAAACATTGTTTTTTTGTTAAACTAAAGAGACCATCAAGGTGTTAAAATAGTAACACATAATGTAATATTTAGCTAAACCAATATGTTAAATTAATGACACATAGCTATGTTTTTTAGGAACTACTTTTAGTTCTTTACTTTTTAACCGACTTCAAAAAAAGCGGCCAAGTGCGAGTCGGACTCGCCCCTGAAGGGTTCCGTATCAGCAAGTAACACCATATAAAAGTTCTTGTAGTTCGTTGTAACTTTTGTTGTTGTTGTTTTTATACTAGTGTATTGATTGGATGAAAGGTAAATTGCGTGTTACGATTTATGACGAATTAAAAAAAAACTACTCACTAGATTTCGTTCAAACCAATTTTCGTTGGTAGTTTGCATGGTAATGTACAACATATATTTTTTTTAGTTTTGTCACTCTCTTATTTTAGAAGTAAGAGGGGGGACACACATTTTTCCACTTTGGAAGTGTCTCGCGCAAACTATTCAGTTTAGAAAAAAATGATATTAGAAACCTCAATATCATTTTTAAACACCTATCCATAGATACCCCACACGTATATGTTTGATGAAAAAAAATTTAATGAGTTTCAGTTCCAAGTATGGGGACCCCCAAAATGTATTGTTTTTTTTCTATTTTTATGTAAAAATCTTAATGCGGTTCACAGAATACATCGACTGACCAATTTTCAACAGTATAGCTCTTATAGTTTCGGAAATAATTGGCTGTGACATACGGACGGACAGACAGACAGACAGACAGACAGACTTGACGAATCTATAAGGGTTCCGTTTTTAGCCATTCGGCTACGGAACCCTAAAAAAGGAAGAGGTTCTCAATTCGTCGGAATCTTTTTGTTTTTTTTTATGTATGTTTAGCGATAATTTCGTCGTTTATGAACCGATTTCAAAAATTCTTTTTGCATTGGAATGGTCATAGCTTACAGGTGGTCCCATCGTGACCATATCGAGATCTGATGATGGCATCATAAGGAAATTGAGGGAACTCCTCAAATATCATAGGCACAATTGTCGCGATTTGGGTACTCGAAATAGTTTTTCATTGAAGTTGGTTCCTTTTTGTTAAAATTATATATTGAACATATTATTAAAAATTTTAGGTTGTTGTACTCTGACACATACAAGTGAAAAATTATTTTAAAAAGGTTTTAATCTTATCATCACCTTCTTAGCATCTAAGTTGGTAATCTGAGCAATCTAACCATGAGTCTGCACGTCCCGGTCCGAGCCACGAGGAGTTAGGTGGTGCAGGGGTAGAAGTGATAATCAACTTTTTGTTAGACAACCCACTCTCTGATATTTTTAGTTCTTGTAATATGTTAAATAATAATCATTGAATTAATATGATGTAATTGAATGGACCTTATTTGTATTATTTATACTGAATAGATGTATGTGTGAGACTGAAACAGTGTTTCCTTGAAGAGCTCCCTGACCGCCCATCGACATATGCACACACACACACCTTTATCCAGTATTTCTTAGTTTGTTTTGTATTTATAATCTACTTGTGAACGGCGCCCTGGGCATCTCATGCTCTGCTGCTGACTCGTCGGTGAGTAATTCCCCCTTGATAGGGCTAGGGATTACTAATAATCCCCCCTTGAGGGCTAGGGGTTATAGCTTCAAGGACCCTAACATTATTTGGGGTTGCATACTAACATATCTGAATACAATGTAATCCACTGGCATCTGACCTCCGTAACCCTAAGCGTGAAGAGACTTCGAAGGTTCATGTAGTTGTATATTTTAGGTCATTGAATTCTTAATAATGATTGCAATAGATGTTAATGATAACCAGGACCATGGGCTTAACATGCTCTCCGAGGCACTAATCTTAAAGGAAGCACAGCTTGTACTATAGGTACTGATATATAAATACATATATACTGTTTTTACAAACACATTTATATTATTCATAGAAAATGCCCAAACTCCAAAATAAATATTGCATATCATACAAACATTTGATCCGATGTATGTTCGTTGACAAGACTATTCTGGGACGTGCCAACAGGAGGAGACAGGAGTGTCCCTGAACACCGTGGACAGCGTGGACGGCTTCTGCGCCGACATCAACAACGGCCACTGGGACACGGTGCTGAAGGCCACGGCGTCCCTGAAGCTGCCTGACAAGAAGCTGATGGAGCTGTACGAGCAGGTCGTGCTGGAGCTCATCGAGCTGCGTGAGCTCGGCGCCGCGCGCTCGCTACTGCGCCAGACTCATCCCTGCCTGCTCATGAAGCAGCAGGAGACGGACCGCTACATCCACCTCGGTACGCGCCCGCCCGACGCACCTATGCGACCTATCCGCACCGAGTAACCGTTACGTTAGTATGCGTACTAACGAGCGCTCGCCGTCACACAGAGAACCTGCTGGCGCGCTCGTACTTCGACCCGCGCGAGGCGTACGGCAGCGGCGGCGGCAAGGAGCGGCGGCGCGCGGCGCTGGCGGCGTCGCTGGCGGGCGAGGTGTCCGTCGTGCCCAGCTCGCGCCTGCTCGCGCTACTCGGCCAGGCGCTCAAGTGGCAGCAGCACCAGGGACTGCTGCCGCCAGGTTCCACTCCCTCACCTTACTTTTATATTGACAATAATACGTTAATCGATTATCAACGCATTATTGTATTAAATATGTTCGGTAGTGTCAGAATTCTTTTGTTGCATTACTAATATGTCGAGTCCAATATGGTCATGGTCTGTAATGAGAGTCGTTACGTCGCTCGCCAGGTACCACCATCGACTTGTTCCGCGGCAAAGCCGCTATCCGTGACGAAGAGGATGACCAGTGTCCCACGCAACTCTCTAAGATCATCAAATTTGGACAGAAATCACATGTGGAGTGCGCCAGGTGAGTAAAATTAATGACAAAGGAGATGATCCAAAATGTATGGACCAAAAACCCAGAATTGATTGGGACTAAATGAGTATCAGTAGTTTCATTATATTGTACAATTTTTTTTTTTTTTTTTGAATGCCCAAATCAATGGGGTATAAGAGCTATAGACTGACAAAGTCTATAAAAAATCATGAGTTACTTGTGATTTTTATTATTTTATAGTATTTATGCAATATTCTAACGACTATAATGACAGGATTACTATACTATTGTTTACTATCAACCATTTATGTTTATAATTATTACTCATCACTCAAAAAAACATATTTTATTTAGAAAAAAAAAATTGTACCGCCTGGCGTATTTCATGGTAGGCACTGTTTTAGAAGTTATTTTGCTGCTTATATTACTTGTTATATAATAGGATGTGGCAGAATCATATTAAAATAGAATATAGTTTAGAAGACTTTTATTATGATAAAATTAGAATACCATGACAATAGGCAATAGACAATGCTGTCTAGACCATAGCTCACATAACATTTATTTTTAATAGTGTTACCACGATATAATATAACATTAGTGACAATAACATTTTAAATTCCTAGATGTTTAGAAGCTTGCGTTCAAAGTTATTTTACAATGCAATACATAGATCAAAAGTTAGTTATAATTGTGTAATTTACCATTTTTGAAATCATCATTTGTTCACATTTTTTTTGGTTCGTCACATATAAAAGTAAAAATTCAAATAAATATTCTCAACCTCCTTTACAGCTAAATATCTTTAAAGAATACCCTATATGTATATGATTAAGTATGTGTGGGTGTGTGTCACTCAGTAGCGACTCAACACATCTCACAGCAACAACCTATAATAGTGCATTGTTGGATAGAGACCTCTCCTAGAAAGGGTTTACTCCGCGGTATACTTCCAAATGATTCTCATTATGGTGTTGTTGTCGAGTATAGTGAGTATTAGATTCATTACTATATTGCACATTGCAGGTTTTCACCGGATGGTCAATATCTCGTGACGGGCTCTGTGGACGGTCTGGTGGAAGTGTGGAACTTCACAACGGGCAAAATCCGCAAAGATCTGCGCTACCAGGCGCACGAAGAGTACATGAGTATGGAGGAAGCCGTCCTCAGCCTCGCCTTCGGCCGCGACTCGGACACGCTCGCCGCCGGCTCCAACGATGGCAAAATTAAGGTACACACTCTGACCGCTTAGTCTGAGTTTATCATTTCAACTCGATCGTCACAGTGACCGCGATACGAACCGTCAAGAGTTCAGTGCAACGCAACGCCGAGCGATCCCTACCGTGAACTTCCTACGTCACTCACGAGCGTTTCCTGTTCAAGGTGTGGAAGGTGTCGAGCGGGCAGGTGCTGCGCAAACTGGACCGCGCGCATTCCAAGGGCGTCACGTGTCTTCAGTTCACGCGCGACAACACGCAGATACTATCCGCTTCCTTCGACCGCACGATCAGGTACTCTCCGGGCGACTCCATCGGTCGCACCGAGCGGCTCCATTGGTCACACCGAGCGGAGCTCGCTAAAGAATCGGATCGTTAACGAGTTTTCGTGTCGCAGGATCCACGGGCTCAAGTCCGGCAAGATGCTGAAGGAGTTCAGGGGCCACGGGTCCTTCGTGAACGAGGCGGTGTTCACTCCCGACGGGCACTCGGTGTTGAGCGGCTCGTCGGACGGCACGGTGAAGGTGTGGTCGGTGCGGTCGGGCGAGTGCTCGGCCACGCTGAAGCCGCTCGGCAGCGGCGAGCCGCCCGTCAACTCGCTGCTGCTCACGCCCAAAAACCCGGACCACTTCGTGGTGTGCAATCGCACCAACACGGTGGTGATAATGAACATGGCTGGGCAAATCGTGCGCTCGTTCTCGAGCGGGCGGCGCGAGCAGGAGGGCGGCGCGCTGGTGGCGGCGGCGCTGAGCGCGCGCGGCCGCCTCGTCTACTGCGCCGCCGAGGATCTCGTGCTGTACGCCTTCTGCACCGCCACCGGCAAGCTCGAGCGCACCATAAACGTGAGTCTATCTACACCCACCCCCACCCACCTCTACACACACCCCCACACACCCGCCGCACTCACCGCGCGCCTCGTCTACTGCGCCGCCGAGGATCTCGTGCTGTACGCCTTCTGCACCGCCACCGGCAAGCTCGAGCGCACCATAAACGTGAGTCTATCTACACCCACCCCCACCCACCTCTACACACACCCCCACACACCCGCCGCACTCACCGCGCGCCTCGTCTACTGCGCCGCCGAGGATCTCGTGCTGTACGCCTTCTGCACCGCCACCGGCAAGCTCGAGCGCACCATAAACGTGAGTCTATCTACACCCACCCCCACCCACCTCTACACACACCCCCACACACCCGCCGCACTCACCGCGCGCCTCGTCTACTGCGCCGCCGAGGATCTCGTGCTGTACGCCTTCTGCACCGCCACCGGCAAGCTCGAGCGCACCATAAACGTGAGTCTATCTACACCCACCCCCACCCACCTCTACACACACCCCCACACACCCGCCGCACTCACCGCGCGCCTCGTCTACTGCGCCGCCGAGGATCTCGTGCTGTACGCCTTCTGCACCGCCACCGGCAAGCTCGAGCGCACCATAAACGTGAGTCTATCTACACCCACCCCCACCCACCTCTACACACACCCCCACACACCCGCCGCACTCACCGCGCGCCTCGTCTACTGCGCCGCCGAGGATCTCGTGCTGTACGCCTTCTGCACCGCCACCGGCAAGCTCGAGCGCACCATAAACGTGAGTCTATCTACACCCACCCCCACCCACCTCTACACACACCCGCCGCACTCACCGCGCGCCTCGTCTACTGCGCCGCCGAGGATCTCGTGCTGTACGCCTTCTGCACCGCCACCGGCAAGCTCGAGCGCGCCATAAACGTGAGTCTATCTACACCCACCCCCACCCACCTCTACACACACCCGCCACACTCACCCGTACACCCGCACTCACCGCGTGCCTCGCCTCCTCCACAGATTCACGAGAAGGCAGTCATCGGTCTTACGCATCACCCGCATCAAAACCTGCTGGCTACATACGGAGAAGACGGTCTGCTCAAATTGTGGAAGCCGTAAACCTGACACATAGTATAGATATTTTTGTACATTCTTAATTTAAGTAAAAATTTAATAAATTGCCGCTTAAAGTTTTATTTTATAACTCATAGTTAACAATCTTCTTTCCACACGACATTTTCATTTCTTGGAACGAAGTTCCTTAAGGCGCGTTGCGAAAGAGGGCTAGATCGAAAAAAAGCGGCCAAGTGCGAGTCGGACTCGCCCATGAAGGGTTCCGTAGCAGCAAGTAACGTCATATAAAAGTTCTTGTAGTTCTTTGTAACTTTGATCGATGTTTTAATAATGGTGTATTGATTGAATGAAAGGTTTACGATGTATGACGTATAAAAAAAAACCACTTACTAGATCTCGTTCAAACCAATTTTCGGTGGAAGTTTGCATGGTAATGTACATCATATATTTTATTTTAGTTTTATCATTCTCTTATTTTAGAAGTTACAGTGTAAACTATTCAGATTTGAAAAAAATGATATTGCTAACCTCAATATCATTTTTGAAGACCTATCCATAGATACCCCACCCCACACGTATAGTTTTGATGAAAAGAGATGAAAAAAGAGTCCGACTCGCACTTGGCCGCTTTTTTTATAATATGAAACTAGCAAGTATTGTACCGATTTACAATCCTGATTAAATGCGCCAACTTTTAATGGTACTTGCCAAGGCACTTTAGTACATTTTTTTTAAAGGAGGGCCTTTCAAAGTCGACAAATTTTAAAAATTTTAAATTCATACTTTAACAAATAGTCTTCATCATCATCATCATCAACAGCCTTTAACAGTCCACTGCTGGACATAGGCCTCTCCTTAGTAGGAGGTTTTAACAAATAGTCTTAATTCTAGGAAATTTGGGGCAATTGTGTAATTATTTTTGACTGTGATTGTAGAAATTTTATTTAGGGTTACGGTTCCAAAGTTTAAATGAACAAAAATAATAAAATTTAACCACAAAAACCGAAAAATGGTTACAGTTTGACCAAATATCTGGGTTTTATTTGCCATAATTGCCCATAATTTTCAAACTGCATGGGATGGATTTTTTTTATTTTTCTCATGATGGTTACAATCAATCCTGTCTGTACGGTTACAATCAATCGACTGCACGGTTGGCCTACTGGTTTAAGCGATCGCCACGCCGCTTCCTACTGCGCCAAGTGTCGTGGGTTCAAATCCCACGTAGGACAACACTTTGTGTGATTCACAATTTGTTGTTCTGAGTCTGGGTGTTCTTTGTGTCCGTTTCATGTATGTTTGTAAAGTCCCCGCGACACAGGAATTTATATTCCTACTGCGGGAGTTGTCTTTATTTAAAAACGAAACGAAAACGAATTCTGTCACCCCGTTTCGGCTTGACGTTGAGCTCTGGGACACCCTGTATAAAATTATGATACAAGAATAAAGTTAAAATATTTAAGACAAATATAAATTAGTAAATCTTTTACAAATATTTTTACAAGAGGGCGTTACAGCTAAAAGGTGCCGACATTTCCCAAAGCTCACACTTCAAAGAAATAAAGACCAACTTCGTTCCATGCGGGTGTCCCTTGACACCTGTCAAGTTTATTAAGCAACCCATCCCTAAATGTTTTTTTTTTTTTTATTTATTTAAAACTTATTGCACATTTTGTACAGAGGCGGACTTAATGCCTTGAGGCATTTTCTCCCAGTCAACCTTCAGGTGATGCAGAAATATGATGTAGTAGGTGCACATATAAAAAAATGTATTGAATTTATTAAAGTTCTTTAGGTTGTGTAAATGAGAGATGATTATACTCTAGAATTAATTAGAAATACTAATGGCGATTTAACGATAAACATAACTATACTACTACATATATTATATCACAATATATATATATAAACTACTACATATTTACCCAACATACATAAATATACTACTACATATTTACACAACATACATAAATATACTGCTACACATATACACAGTTTATATATGAATATTAGTTGACCCAGCGAACTTCGTACCGCCCAAATTTAAAATTCCAGAACTTGATCGCAGCGCCACCTACCGGGTCCAATTGCGAATCTAAACCATTCCCAGATCCCCTTGAACACACACAAAAAATTTCATCAAAATCGGTACAGTCGTTTGAGAGAAGTTCAGTGTCATACACACTCACAGAAGAATTATATATATAAAGATACACCGATATGAATTTAATTTTACTGTCGTTGTGACTGTAAAGCCAATTCACTATGTAGAAGTTCACGCACTTTTGTTTTTAATGTATAGCGGTTAGAGGACATCCTGATTTCGGGAGGGAGCGCATTCCAGAGTCGAACAGACTGCACATAAAAGAAAGAATTGATAAGGCTGGAGGTGTGGGGAGGGCATAGGAGAAGTAAACTATCGGTCGACCGAAGACCGAAGAAAGATAATAATTTAATCGATGTGTTGTACCGGTGTGTTTCCTGATCTGATGAAACACAGTAAAGTAACTCCTTTGTTTAAAGCCGGTTCAAAAAGCGACCCTAGTAATTTTAGACCTATTTCTATTTTACCAGCTATTAGTAAAATCTTTGAAAAAGCCATACTAATGCAATTAGAAACACATTTTAATCCTAATAATCTACCTCATAGTAAACAATATGGATTCACAAAGGGTCGCTCAACAGTAGACGCAGGCTCTAAACTACTTAAATATATATATAGTGCCTGGGAAAACTCGCAGGACGCCATTGGTGTTTTCTGCGGTCTCTCAAAAGCATTTGATTGTGTGATGCATAGTACACTTCTGCTGAAACTTAGTCATTATGGCATAACAGGTACAGCGCTTAATCTTGTTGCTTCTTATCTTAATGGGCGAATACAGTATGTTGATATTAATGAATAAGGTCCTCCGGATCGCGTGTGTTAGATTAGAGAAAAGATGAGATTAATTATCTTTTAGATATTAGAATATTTAGAACGAAAGGAATTTGAGTATATCGAATCAAACCAAATCAAATCATATAAAACTTTCTTTTTATTTCAATGTCCAGTAGTCAGTCAGTTAGTCAGTCGTGATTCTATTCGTCTGTTCCAAGGTGTAGATCCTATGGAGAAGAACAGACAAGAAACTCCATGGACACTCTTTTCCAACATATTTACATACATATTTCACATTATACACATATCCATTAATCAAACATTATAAATTATTACAAAACTTAGAGAACAGTTTAGTAAAAGAAATACACAATCGTGAATGGTATACTTAGCTTTTAAATCTACCTATATAATATCTTCAATTACTGGTTGAATAGTAGAGAGCTCCATCGTGGTCCACGTCTCGACAACAAGTCCTTAACCCAGTCGGAACACTCGTTTTTATAGGCGAGGACAAGCAACTTCAATATTATATGACTACCGTCATCAAACTATACTATCTTCAGAAAGTATTTAAAGTAATTTATTAATACAAACAAATATCAATATTTAACAAACAAAATTATAATCAATATTTATAAAATATATAGTTAAAAGTAGTAATGATTACATTAACATGACTAACAGTGTTTATAGGCAACGGCAAGCGAATATAACATACAAGTTTGTATTTTAATCAACTACCGCCATCAAACAATATCTTCTGAAAATATTTAAAGTAAACAATTAACAAACAAATCAATATTTATATAAAATATTTAGTTACATTAACATAACCCTAACACGTGCGTAAACTACTACATGCACAAATTTTGCTATTTGTAACAAATTACTCTTTAAAACACAAATTTTCTGTTATACTCTCATCTCTCTAAGGCCCAATTTTTTTTGCTTTTTTGCTGGGGTAACGCACGCCTCCGGATCACCCGTGAGTATGGGCGTGCCACAAGGCTCAATTCTGGGTCCTTTTTTATTTTTGGTGTACATAAACGATTTGCCATTTTTTACTAGTAAGTTATGCGATATTGTTCTATTTGCTGATGACACTTCTCTTATATTCAAAACCAATCGCAAAAACGATTACTCTGACGAAGTAAATAGGTCCCTCGCATTAGTTCTTGACTGGTTTACATCAAATAACTTGCTTTTGAATTCTAAAAAAACCAAATGTATTAAGTTTAGTTTGCCAAATGTAAGGAATATCAGTACAAAGCTAGTTTTAAACAATGAAGTTATTAATTTTGTTGATTCAACGGGTTTTTTGGGAATTACTTTAGATAGTAAGTTACAGTGGGGCGCCCAAATATCGTGTCTCGCAGGGAAACTCAGTTCTGCAGTATGCTGTCAGCAAAGTCAGACAGCTTACGGATATGGAAACAGCAAGGCTAGTATATTTCGGTTATTTTAACAGCGTCATGTCGTATGGCATTCTGCTATGGGGCAAGGCAGCTGATATTCAAACAATTTTCATTCTCCAAAAACGTGCAGTGCGTGCTATTTACAAACTAGGTGCACGAGTTTCCCCTAGAGAAAAGTTTAAAGAGATAGGCATTATGACAGTTGCATCACAATATATATTTGCAAACATTATGTTTATAAAACAAAATATGCATATACGGTGGTTGCGGAACGATATGGGTTGAGTTTTTGGCGAAATGATCACGAATTACGAGTCAAGAATTTAATGTTTTCGGTACCAGTCGAGATTTGACGCGCTTGAGGCCCGAAACATCCTTCGAAATGGTATTGACTGAGCCTTTCGATATGCCAACTTCATCAGCAAGGTCTCTAATCGTTAATGGACGCTTTTTAAAACCAAATCTTCGATTTGTTGGACGTGAACTTTGTCGGTTTAGGTTGATGGTCGTCGCTCTTCGTCTTCGACACGTTCACTTCAAATAATAAGACAGATAAAATTAATTTATTAGCACGCAATGTAGTAAAAACTTAAGTAGGTAGGTGTAAGTAAGGGTAGGTGTAAAAACTTTTAACAGTTGTGTGAAAAATCTTAAATTTAAATTAAATTAAATTATCAGCATATGTGACAATTCAGTAACTAAAATCAGTGTAAACCACAGTTATTTGAAGGTGTGAGTGTTGGCAAAGCTGTAGATGTTATAACAAGACCTTAGGTGATACGAAACGCTAAACGCCGTCACATAATTCAAAATATAGAATCCTCTCCAATTTCCAGCATGTGGAAGTTCCTTGGAACACTGGGCATCGGCAAACAACACCGCCCAGAGGTCAAAATGACAATTGGTTTAGATGATATAAATCGCCATTTCTCAACAGCACCACAGATGGATCATCAAACCAAGAGTCTAACCATAAACTATATAGCTAGTTTAACTCACCCTGTTATCGAATCCTTTGAGTTTTCTCCGGTATCTTCTGAGGACATCAAGAAGATTATCCTATCCATCCGTTCCAATGCTGTGGGATGTGACGGCATCAGCCGTCGCATGATTGTTCCTATCCTTGACCACATTCTTCCAGCAATATCCCATATCATAAATTTTTCACTTGATTCTGGTATCTTTCCCTCGCTCTGGCGTAAGGCTTTCGTTATTCCTTTACCCAAGAAAACTAACCCCTCCCTCCCTGAACACTTTCGACCAATTTCTATACTTCCCTTTCTTTCCAAAGTGTTAGAGGCCTGTGTTCATAGGCAGCTTTCACAATTTGTTTATCGGCAGAACCTTCTCAGTCCTTTACAATCTGGGTTTAGACCTGGCCACAGTACAACCACCGCTCTCCTCAAAGTGACTGGCGATATACGGCAGGGTATGGAGGACACCAAAGTCACAGTGCTGGCTATGATTGATTTCTCAAATGCCTTCAACACCGTATGTCACGAGGTTCTTCTAGCCATCCTTTCCCATCTTATGATGTCCTCAGAAGTTCTGGAATGGTTTTCCTCATATCTTCAGGGACGCCAACAGTGTGTCCACATTGATGACTTGTCGTCGAGTTGGTGTGATCTTCGCACTGGCGTCCCTCAAGGCGGCATATTATCTCCCTTGTTATTCTCAATATTTATCAATCTCATAACCCAAGATCTTCAGTGTTCGTATCACCTATACGCTGATGACCTACAAGTGTACACGCATTCAAGGGTTGAAGACATCTCATACGCAATCGATAAAGTCAACAAAGACTTGGACTTCATAAAGAACTGGTCAACGAGGTTTGGGTTGTCGGTTAATCCAACCAAATGTCAGGTTATTGTCGTGGGGAGCAAGCAAATGCTGAGTAGGATGGATATGACAGTCGTTCCACCAGTTATCTACAACAACGTAACTATACCCCTGAGCACAGTGGTAAAGAATCTGGGGCTATATTTGGACTCGACGCTTGATTGGCGACCACAAGTCGCACACGTTAGTCAGAAAGTCACCTCTTGTCTCCGCGCCTTATACCGTCTCAAGAATTTTCTTCCGGTTAGAACCCAGGCTACGCTAATGCAGTCCTTAATTATTCCCTTAATTGACTATGGTGATGTGTGTTATTTTGACCTGAATGCAGATCTCCTCAATAAATTAGACCGCCTTCTTAATAACTGCATTCGATTCGTTTTCAATCTTCGCAAGTATGACCATGTGTCTGCTTTTCGTTCCCAATTACAATGGCTCCCAATTCGTCAGCGCCGCAGTTTACGTGCTCTGACTTTTCTCTTTTCTTTCCTCAACTCTCCATCATTGCCCAAATACCTGGTACCACACTTCCGCTTTTTATGTTCAAATCACGATCGAAGTCTTCGGTCAACTAATAATTTACTCCTTCTATGCCCTTCACACACCTCCGACTTCATCCATTCTTCCTTCTATGTGCAGTCAGTCCTACTTTGGAATGCACTGCCTGCCGAAATCAGGATGTCCACAAACCGCCTTACATTTAAGATAAAAGTGCGCGAACTTCTTCAGGGTGAACTGGCAGTACAGTCACAACACTAGTGCCCGTCATTGTATTTTATATTGATTATATATAATATATATGTATGTGTATTTACATTATATCTATGTTATGTGTTATGTAATGGATTATATTTATGTGTATTTATTAATATACAAAGTACTAAGTTAACTTATTGTTATTTATTATTATTATTTGTGTATACTAGTATTACTTAATTTAGGTTTATCTCATAATTATTTAATATTGTAAACTTTATTCAAGTGAAAATATTCAGTCCTTGCACCTACCGTATCGTATTTCTACACCGCCTGAAGGTTGACTGGCAGAGAATGCCTTATGGCATTAAGTCCGCCTATGTACAACATGTGCAGCAAGTTTAAATAAAATAAATAAAAAAAAAAAAAAAATCCCCTCCCTGGACTCCTTCCAATACAAAGGCGCAGAGAGGGTCACACCGTGTGGTTTTAGTCAGTTCGAGTCCGACACACCACCCCGCCGTAACCCCCGACGGGGTGACGGTCCGCGGGGATTTCCACACGTAAAAAAAAAAAAAAAAAAAAATGTGGCTCATCTGCCTAGGCCTAATATAAGCTCTTTTGACTTTTCTCCAGTTGCACCAGAGGAAGTCAAAAAATTTATCCTGTCCATCAAATCCAACGCCACTGGTTGCGATGAAATTAGCCGTTTCATGGTTACCGCTATCCTGGAACACCTTTTACCCGCCATTACCTACTTAATTAATTATTCCCTGGACTCCAATGCTTTTCCATCCCTATGGCGCAAAGCTTACGTACGTCCATTAGCCAAAGTACCTAATCCCTCTCTCCCTATTGATTTCCGACCAATATCTATACTTCCTTTCCTCTCCAAAGTTCTAGAAGCTTGCGTGCATAAGCAACTTTCACAATTCGTTCACAAGCATAATTTCCTCAACGTATATCAGTCAGGATTCCGACCCGGACACAGCACAGAGACAGCGTTGCTCAAAGTGACTCTCGACATCAAGGCGGCGGCGGAAGAAGGCAAATTAACTGTACTCGCCCTGATTGACTTCTCAAATGCCTTCAACACTGTGAGTCATGATATCCTCCTAGCAATACTTTCCCACTTCATGATTTCCGAGGATGCACTGGAATGGTTCTCGTCCTATGTTCGAGGACGCCAGCAGTCCGTCCGAATCGATGAATCTTCATCGACGTGGGCAGAACTCGACTCGGGTGTTCCTCAAGGCGGTATTCTTTCTCCTCTTCTCTTTTCTTTATTTATCGATTTCATTACCCGTGAACTTCAGTGTTCGTATCACCTGTATGCTGACGACCTGCAGATCTATTCACACGCTAGAGTAGAGAACTTGGAGGACGCGGTCAATAGTACTAACCAAGACCTAGAAAACATAAAGAATTGGTCTGCCAGGTTTGGTTTGACGGTGAACCCTATAAAATGTCAGGCGATCATTACAGGTAGTCCTAGAATGATTTGCAGAATAGATCGTGATAATGTACCTGAAATCATCTTTAATGGTGCTGTTTTACCGATTAGTGCTTCGGTCAAGGATCTAGGTCTGCACATTGATACAAATATGAACTGGCAGACTCAGGTAGCCAGCGTCAGTCAGAAGGTCACGAATATTCTGCGAGGATTTTATCGACTTAAAAACTTCCTCCCAACAAAATAAAGACGATGCTTGTCCAAACCTTAATTTTTCCTATTGTCGACTATGGTGATGTATGTTATCTCGACTTGAATGCAGATCTGCTCAATAAACTAGACCGGCTTCTCAACAATTGCATTCGATTTATATTTAATCTGCGAAAGTATGATCATATTTCTTCTTATCGCAAACAACTGCCATGGTTGCCTATCAGGCAGCGTCGCAATTTGAGAGCGCTATCGATGTTATACTCCCTTCTTTATTCACCGAACTCGCCCACCTACTTAAAATCCCATATCCAATATCTCTGCTCTAACCATGACAGAAATCTTCGCTCTTCTAATAATCTTCTCCTTCTTTGTCCTGCACACACATCAAGTAAAGTGCATTGTTCCTTCCTTGTTCAAGCAGTTACCCTTTGGAACGCGCTCCCATTGGAAATCAGGATGTCCACTAGCCGATCCACTTTTAAATTTAAAGTGCGAGACCACTATAGAAACATGTTGATGGAGTCATCAGAATAACACTTTCCGTCTTGATTATTTATGTATTACGGTATATGTGTACATATGTATGTGTATGTTATGTATGTATGTGTATGTATATATGTATATATTTATGTATATATATTTTGAAACATATTTATTTTGTCAATTAATTGATTTAGCCTCTCGTCCTACTTGTCCTAACATACACCTGCCACAAACAGCTTCGCAACATCCAAAGGTTTGTCTGGAAGATAATGCCTGTGGCATTAAGTCCACCTTGTGTAATATATTTTGCAGGAAGTTTTAATAAATAAATAAAAATAAATAATATAAGTAACACGCAAAGTAGCAAAATAAAACAGAAAAAGCTTAGGTATGTAGGTAGGTAGGTAGGTAGGTAGGTAGGTAGGTAGGTAGGTAGGTAGGTAGGTAGGTAGGTAGGTAGGTAGGTAGGTAGGTAGGTAGGTAGGTAGGTAGGTAGGTAGGTAGGTAGGTAGGTAGGTAGGTAGGTTAGGTTAGGTTAGGTTAGGTTAGGTTAGGTTAGGTTAGGTTAGGTTAGGTTTTTTTTTTTTTTTTTTTTTTTTTATAAGGAGAGCGCATTTCGCCCTCCTACAATTGTACCTCCAACATAATCGGAGACTTTGTGTAACGATTTTAATTTTTTAGCAATTTAATTTCCTAATTATTTTTGAAGTGTGGTTTTAATTAACGCACACTGTAATATATCAGATAAATTTCTGTCTGTCTATATCTTTATTTTCTTGATATATTTTGTTTCCTTATTCCGTTATTGGTGGACGCAATTTTTGTTTAAGTGGCGTAATTCAATTTTATCCTATTGTTTTATTAGCTGTTTGATTATTTATTATGCTATTCTAATTATGTGGTTTCTCTATTACTTATTTATCATTACTAGGTATTTCCTATTGATATACTATTTATTTTATGTGCTTTTATTTCTGTTTCTTATCTCACTTTATATCATACGACTAGTACTAATTTACATGGATGGATTAGGTAATGGGCTTTTTACTTTTCTTTGTATATCTTGTATATGTGTGTTTTCTCGTTCTATTGTACTGTGTTGTTAAACTTGCGCTTAAATACTAGTTTGGTTTGTCTAATCTTATTTTTAATTTATTTATGCTGTACAATAATAGTAGCTAAGTATATTATGACAGCATAATTTATTTGACTGTGTTATTTGTTTTGTTTAGCATGCAGCGAAAGTCTTCCCGACTCCTTTTTTTCTTTTTAATTATTGTCTTCTCGTAATTTCCTTCATTTTTCAGGTGCTCCTCTGCTTCTATGCGTCTACGCATCGGGGCAGCACAGCGCTTTTGGATCTTTAAGGTGGCTACCTTGTTGTCAATTGTCTCCATTTGTAATTAAATTGAGCCCAATTAAATTGTTTTAAAATTTTATTTATTATTTTTCTAAAAGTGTTTGTTATATGAGACTTTCGACATTTAGTATTAATCACCACGCCGCTGCGGCCAGGGCTAGTAAGATTTTTCGTCAGTATCCATCTGTCCACAACATTCACTATGCTATTGGTACAGATGACCAAGTACAAGTAGCACACGCAGCGCCGATTCCTCCCCCTGTCGGTCCCGGAACTACCCCGCCGAAAGTTGATGTTAAGTGTAAGCCACTGTTGATCGGGCCAGCTTGTCCCATTTCTTTCTTGTGGGGCACTCAAGAAAGAAGGCATTATGTGCTTTCTTGTCTATTTGTGCCCTAGCACAATTTCGGCAGTTTGGTGGCACCTCTGCAAGTCGCTCGGCGCAGTCCCTGTTCAAATGTGGACCGCCACAGTGACTACACAAATCGGCCGGCTCCTTGCAGAAGCGCCTGCCGTGTCCGAAACCCAAGCAGCGGGTACACTGGATCAGTGGGGACTGATCCTCCACCCGGATGCGCTGTAGGTCAATAAAAACTGACCCCGCTTTCAGGGTCCTCGCCCAGATGGAAGGCGAGACACTCACCACGACATGACAAGTATGCGGGTTCTTGGACCTCCTTCGGTATTTAACCGTCATCCTGTCTTCCCCCTCCTCAAGGCCATGAAAAACACCATCATTCTGGTTCCGAAAGGCTTTTTGTATGTCCTCGTCCGTATTCTCGGACAAGACGTCCCGGAACACCAGAAGAGGATCCTTGTTTTTCATCTCCTCGACGAGGAGCTGACTTCCATCCCTCTCCAATCTTTCTTTTGCCTTGCGTCTCTCCTCCCTAGAGCTGAACCCCAATATGACCTTTTTGTCCTTGGCCTTCCTGATTCTTTCCACCTTAATCCATCCTTCTTTTGCATCCACCGCTTGCCTTATTCTGTTAAGAACTTCCTCCCCCGTCTCCAACTCGTTCCTTGAAGTCACCACCACGGAGTGAATTGTACTCCTCGGTGATGTCCTCAGGCCAGCAGTACTTTGACTGGCGGTGGCCTCTGCGTAAGACAAGGGGGGAGGTTTCGCCTGCTCTTCGTTACTTCGAGTCTCCAGTGCTTTTTTCAGGTCTTTCATGTTTTCTGTATGCTCCTGGATAGACCTCATGTGTTCGCTCAAGACTACTGTAAGTCGATTCCCGTCTTCGACATCGTCAGCCGGCTCTGTTCGTACGTCGGCTTTTGGCCCCTTCTTCCTATCTTCCCCCTCTTTGACCAGCTGGTACAATCTCTCGAGCGCCGCCGTGACATCGCTCTTTATGTCCGCTCGGATGTTCCTCGATTGACCAAGCAATGTCTTGGCCTTCACGAGGAGAGCCTTGGCCTCCGCGCTTCTTGACGCGTATTTGGGCTTTTCTGGCGGCGATTGAGTCTGCGCCTCAGTTGGTACCCTGCACGATGGTGCTCCAGCCTCGGTTGTAGGAGGGGGGGGTCTGGGTCTTATATTAAGTAGAGTCACTGTGTCCGGACTTTCGGGGGTAAAATTTAGTGTTCTCCGGACTGGTGTTTTTAAGCTGTGCATCTTGTCGCTGTTTGGTTGTGGAGGTCAAAAGTATTCCTAACGATTAAATGTAAGATGTAATCAATCACAAGTGTAATTAGTTGTTAAAAACGTACGCCTAATTATGTACGAGTATGAAAAAAATAATAACTGTAAATATGAAGTGAATTTTCTACGACCTGTAAAGGGGGTCGTAAGTGTCCTTTTTGTTTAAAATAGTCCTAGGTCAGTACGTAGCAAGTACGTGTCAATCCGTCAATAATTTTTTTTTTAAAAAATCAAGAAAGTCAAAAATGTTCTATACCCCTGCTGCCTCTGTACCCCTGAAAATTGATATACCAAAGCGAAATTGGGTGGGTGGGCGGGCCCGTTTTTGAAAATCTACTCGTCGGATTTCGACGGGAGTGGTGTCTTTCGACGCGGCTAAATGAGCCCTATCTAAATATGTAAAATTTATAGTTTTAAGCCAAAGGGTTGCCAAATTATTGTCGAAAAACGTTAATTTTGATCAATTCTGATGAAAAATTCCTAAGTTTTCAGGTGTTCCTGCTCCGATGGTAAATCGGAGGGTGTTCAACCGGTGGTGGTGTACAGCGGGGGTGTAGATATAGTCAAAAGCAACGAGCTTCCGGCAGCGAGTGGCACGGAACGTCCGGTAAGTATAGTTTAAAGTTAAAAATTTACGATTTTTAGGAACTTTTTCAGTGTTTATTGTGATTTTTTCAGGTGTTATACGGTGCAGCCCCGAAAACGAGGTACACACGTGTAGGCGACGCTAACGCCGACTATTTAAAACCAAAATCAAAAGATTTGGTTGACAAACGACAAAGATTTTAGCGTTTGAAATATGTAAAAACACTAAAAAGCGTCAAAGTCCTAAAAATTTAGGAGAAAATGTCAATAAAACAAACCAAATGGCGTTTTATATCAAAATAATGTGAATCTCAGCCGCCAATAGCTTCGAGTCGATATTATTAACAAATTTATATAGCAATTTTTAGATGGTTAGGTTAGGTTAGGTTAGGTTAGGTTAGGTTAGGTTGGGGTGCTGGCTAGAAAACCTCCTCGTGGTGCACCCTGGAAACGCTGGCGATAGCACTGTTCCTCCTCATTTCCTCCGCGTCATCTGGAGGGGAGGATTATCGCCAGCGGCTAATATTCTAGCAGGAGAGGAAGCCATTCCATCGGCTCTCAGGCAAGGCCTGATCCAGCAGGGTGGGCGTGTCTGCCGGTTGCCCTGCTGGCTCTTCGCTCTTCGGAGCATGGAGGAGGAAACCTCGGTAAAAAACATGAAGGTGGGGCTCTGTGGGGGCCACAGTTTCTCCGCTACTAGCGGTGGAGAGAGGAGGACGGGCTCGGCGTGTACTTACACTACCACCGAGCAGGCAGGGGGACGTATTCTTCCTGCCACCGTCGGCATAACGTAATCCCGGCTCTGTCCGGGGGCGTGGGTCTTGGCTTAACCGCCCGGACCGCGAGGAAGAAAACCTCTATAAAAAATTACCCCGAATCCCAAGCTCTGGTGCGTGGCCAGGGGATGCATGGCTGATGGGAAGTTCAGTTGCGAGCGCACCCCAAGCCGAGGTACCTGCGGACCCCTCGGTTGGGTTAAAAATGTACGCTTGCCCGGGTATTGGGGGATCTCTGCCCGGGTCGACCGTTAGTTCTCCCCCACTCGTGGGTTCAATTATGGATACTGAAAATATAAATCAAATAGACAACAACGGCACGGAAACCAAAAACACAAACGAAACGGCGAACATATCGGATACCGAAACGAAGAAGAGAGGAAAGGCGAAGAAGGGTATCCTCAAGGGGAGCTCTTCTTCGGGAGTGGACACAGTGTCCAAAGGGGTCGTGGTGGCACTCGGGCCGCCTACCTCGGTGGGGCTCCCAGAAGTCAATCTGACTGCTGGGAGCCGAAGAAGATCGGAGCGATTGCGCTCCAGGTCGGCCGCGGCTGGCACGGGCGAAGGTGCCAGTATGCGTCCAATGGAGACGGAGACGGGGGCGAGCGCGGGGAACAAGCGCGTTCACACCAGGGATGCAGACAGTGACTCATCCCTGGAGACGCCAGTTACCAAAGGCACCCGTCTCGATGGGTCGCAAGCCCCCGTCCCGCTGCCGTCAGGCTCCGCCTTCACCAGGAGGGAGTCCTACAGACGCTCCAGGGCGGACGGTGAGAACCGAGCGGAAGAGGAGATCTCGGGTCTCTTGCTAAGGATCAGAGAGCCAGTGGAAGGAGATGTCCCACAGGATCCCTTGTCCTTGCAGGAGAGGGCGAAGGTGGCCGTGGATATAATCCAGAAAGTGGCCACCAAGTCGGCGAACCTGAAGGGTTCTTTCGTAAGAGCCCTGAAGGACTCCTCTTCCGCTATTGGAGGGGTCGTCGACACCCTCTGTGAAGACGTAGCTCGGCTCCGGGCGGCCAACGACCGTCTGACGGGCCAGGTGGCTGAGCTCAGCGCTCAGTTTGCCCAATTTCGGGCTGAGCGGCCACAAAGAGAGGCCTTGCCTGGCCCGTCGCAGCCGGCTCCAGCCAGCGTCGAAGTACCTGACGCCCAGCTGCGCCAGGTCCTCCTCGCAGTGCAGCATATGCTGGACGGGCGTCTGGCCGGTCTGGAGGCGAGACTGCCCCCTGCGCCGGTCGTACGCCCCCCGCTCGCGTCGCAGCGACCGAAGGCTGCGACGGCGCCGACCGCACCCGCTGTGTCGTATGCGGCGGCGGCGGCTTCGGCCCCGGCCCCTGCGGCTCCCAAAAGAGCGGGGAAGGGTGGCAAGGCACCGGCGAAGGCTGCGGCTAAGGCGCCGGCCCAGGCTCCAGCCAATGCGCCGGCCAAGGCGGTGCCTGAAACGGCGGCGAAGTCCGGAGCGGAGTTCCCTCCGCTTCCCACTCCACCATCTCAGCCGGGCCCCTCCACATCTGCCTCCGATGACCGTTGGCAGGTAGTGGAAGGGTCGAAGTCGTCCCGAAGGCGGGCGAAAAAGGCGGCACAGAAGGCAGCCCAAGGCCCGCCTTCGCCACCGGTGGCAACGGCCACCAAGAAGAAGGCGCGGAAACTGCAGCCGCCCAAAACAGCGGCTGTGGTAGTGACCGTGTCGCCGGAGGCGGTCAGTGGCGGACTGACGTACGCGGCTCTTTTTCAAAGGGCCCGCAGTCTCGCCACTGAGTTCGGGACGGCAGGCATGAGCCTGCGCAAGTCCCAGACGGGAGCTCGAGTGCTAGAGTTCCCGGGGGCTGAAGGCGCAAAGTCGGCGGACGCCTTTGCGGAGAAGCTGCGAGTTATGTTTGCAGCCGAGGATGGTGTCAGAGTCGCCAGACCTACGAAGTGTGCGGATTTGCGCATTTCGGGCCTGGACGACTCAGTGACGGTGGAGGATGTCCGCGTTGCAGTCGTGGAGAAGACGGGCTGCAGCGCGGAAAACGTTAGGGTGGGCACCATCCGCCCCGGACCAGGAGGACTTGGCGCTGTGTGGATCAGCTGCCCCGTAGTGTCGGCCAAAGTATTGGGCGATGCTGGCAAGATCCTCATCGGTTTTGTCAACGCTAGGATTACGGTCCTGGCGGCGAGACCGATGAGGTGTTACAAATGCCTAGTATCGGGGCACACACGCGCCAGGTGCGATAGGTGTTTTGACTGCAGCGGATTATGTTTCCGCTGCGGTCAACCGGGGCACAAGGCGGCGGAATGCTCTGCCGCCCCTCACTGCCCCGTGTGTGCGGCGGGCAATAAACCCGCCAATCACCAGATGGGGCAGGGGGGCTGCAGGCCTCCCCGTGCTTCTCCGCAAGCGCCGGAGGCCAGCCTAACGACCCGGGCTGCCTCCGACGTTAATCGTGCGTCGACGCCGACGCCCATGGAGGGGGTTGGAGACACGGTCCGATAATGGATCGAGTCTCCAGCCTCCTGGTCCAGACGAACCTCAACCACTGTGCCGCGGCGCAGGATCTCCTCCTGCAAACCATGGCACAGTGGTCGGTAGGTCTCGCCGTAGTCGCGGAGCCTTACTACGTTCCTCCCCGTCCAAACTGGATGGGTGACTGGGACGGCTCCGTGGCAGTCGTCGGCTCCACGGCGGCCCATTCCCCGCCCTTGTCGCTAAGAGACAAGGGTACGGGATATGTTGCCGCTGAGTGGGGGGGAGTCACCATTTATGGTGTATATTTCTCCCCCAACCGGAGTCTGAGCGACTTCGAGGTCTTCCTTAACAACTTGGAGACCTCGATGCGGCGACTGGCGTCTGGGCACGTCCTCGTGCTGGGGGACTTCAACGCAAAGTCCATTGCGTGGGGTTCCCCGGCGACGGACGCCAGGGGCGAAGCCGTAATGGAGTGGGCGGCTTCGGTGGGCCTCTGTTTGCTGAACAGGGGCTCCACCAACACGTGCGTGCGACAGCAGGGGGGGTCGATAGTGGACCTTTCGTTCGCTACCCCTGCAGTCGCCGCACGAGTAAGGAACTGGTGTGTCCTGGAAGAGGTTGAGACGCTCTCGGATCACCTCTATATCCGATTTGAGCTCTCCCGGTCCCAGGACCCCAGTAGGGGTCACGCGGCGCGGCGCCCTTCCCGCTTCCCGCGGTGGGCTGTCGCCAGGCTCGATAGGGACCTACTGGAGGAGGCGGCCATTCTTAACGCTTGGCTGTCTCCGCGGGCCCCGACCGAGGGGGTCGACGTGGGAGCTGGCCGCTTCGCTGACGCGCTGACGCGGGTCTGCGATGCGGCCATGCCCCGCGTTCGTGGGTGTCGGCCTCCGAGGAAGGAGGTCTACTGGTGGTCCCAGGAGTTGGCGGACCTCCGTGCGGCGTGCGTTCGTGCCCGGAGGTCCCTAACTAGCAGCAGGCGACGTCACCGCGGGGTCGGTGAGGAGGTGGACCGGCTTCACGAGGAGTACCGAGAAGCTCGGAAAACTTTGAGGCTGGCCATCTGCCGCGCCAAGGATGTCAGTAGAGAGGAGATGCTGGAGAGTCTCGAGCGTGACCCCTGGGGTCGCCCTTATCGTGCGGTGCGTAACAAGCTCCGCACGTCGGGCCCCCCCCTTACGGAGACTCTCCAGCCCAGCTTCCTGCAGGAAGTGGTCGAGGGCCTATTCCCGCAGCGGGCGGAACACACACCCCCGTCGATGGCTGCATCAGCCGAAGACGACGGGGGTAGCGAGGTTGAAGTTCCGCCCGTCAGGGATTCGGAGGTAGGGGCGGCTGTTCTACGGATTCGATCCAAGAACACCGCCCCCGGGCCGGACGGGGTTCCAGCCCGAGTGATGGCCCGAGCCCTCGATCACATGTCGGACCGCCTCAGGGAGGTGTTGGACGCTAGCCTGGCGTCCGGACGCTTCCCTGAGCGCTGGAAATGCGGGAAGCTGGTCCTGCTGAGGAAGCCGGGACGGCCTGCCGATTCGGTCACGGCCTATAGGCCTATCGTGTTGCTGGACGAGGCGGGTAAACTCTTTGAGAGGATACTCTCTGCCCGCATCGTCCGGCACCTCTGCGAGGTTGGCCCCGATCTGTCGGACGCCCAATTCGGTTTCCGAGAGGGGCGTTCGACGATCGATGCCGTAATGCGCCTTAGGGCCGTGACCGAGGAGGCCGTGAGAGGCGGCGGAGTGGTGTTGGCGGTGTCCTTAGACATCGCCAACGCCTTCAATAGTCTGCCATTCGGCTGCATCGGGGAAGCACTCCGCTACCACGGGGTGCCAGAGTACCTGAGGCGGCTGGTGGCAGACTATCTTAAGGAGCGAACCGTCATGTACGAGGACCGAGATGGCGTCTTGAGACGCAGGGCCATGTCGTGCGGTGTTCCACAGGGGTCTGTCTTAGGACCACTCTTGTGGAACATGGGATACGACTGGGCCCTAAGAGGGCGTCTCCCCCCCGGGCTGGGTGTAATCTGCTACGCGGATGACACCTTAGTCACGGCCCGGGGGGCTAACTTCCAGGAGGCGGCGCGCCTGGCCACCACTGGAGTGTCCATGGTGGTCGGGCGCATCGAGGCGCTGGGTCTGCGGGTGGCCCTGGATAAGACGGAGGCCCTACTCTTTCACGGGCCCCGTCGTGGTCCACCCGCCGGCGCCTCGATTGAGGTCAACTCGGTTCTCGTACCGGTCCGGGCCCAGATGAGGTACCTGGGTCTGGTCCTAGACGGAAGGTGGCTCTTCGACGAGCACTTCAAACAGCTAGCCCCAAAGTTGGTGGACACTGCCTCCGCCCTCGGGCGACTTTTGCCCAATTTGGGCGGGGCCAGTGTTCCCACTAGGCGGCTGTACACGGGGGTGGTCCGGTCGATGGCACTGTATGGTGCACCGGTGTGGGCGGCGGCTCTGTCCGCCCAGAATAGGGCGCGCCTCTGGCGCCCCCAGAGGATATTGGCGGTCAGAGCCATACGCGGATACCGCACGGTGTCGACCGAAGCGGCCTGCGCCTTGGCCGGAACACCCCCGTGGGATTTGGAGGCGGAAGTGCTCGCCGAAGTTTATCGACGAGTGGCTGAATTCCGGGCGGAGAGGGGCATCCGCCCTCCGCCCGAGGACGTGCGCGAGTGGCGCGAAGCCGCTCGTCGAGCCACCTTGGCTAGATGGTCTTTCCGGCTGGAGACTCCACGCGCTGGCTTCGCCACCGTGGAGGCTCTCCAGCCGGTCATCGCCGAGTGGGCAGGGCGGCAGCACGGGACCCTTTCCTTCCGGCTGACGCAGGTGCTTTCCGGGCACGGTTGCTTCGGAAAGTATCTGCACTCGGTCGCGAGGAGGGAATTGAGTCCCGCCTGCCACCACTGCGACTGCAGTGAGGACACGGCCCAGCACACGCTGGCGGTCTGCCCCGCATGGGCGGCGCAGCGCCGGGCCCTCACTGCAGTCATCGGAGAGGAACTCTCGCTGCCGGTCGTAGTTCGCTCCATGGCCGGTAGCGACAGTTGTTTTACCGCGGTCGCAACCTTCTGCGAGGACGTAATCTCGCAGAAGGAGGCGGCGGAGAAGGCCCGGGAGGATGACCTCCACTCGGACCCGATCCGCCGCCGGCGCCCCGGGCGGCGGAGGCGCGCCTATTTGCGCCTCATGCCGCCCTGAGTGTGGCCGCGGGTGGACGGGACGGGTTTCCCCGTCCATCCGCTGTAGTGGCCAGCCGCGAGGGGGTGGCGTCCGCGTGTGACCGGACGTTGCCCAAACAGAGAGGATGAGGAGATGGCGCCCGCAACAGTGCGGGCAGGCGCCGGGAGGGATCCAGAAGGAGAAAACAGTTACCTGGATCCCTTCCAAATACAGGCGCAGAGAGGTCACACCGTGTGGTTTTAGTCGGTTCGAGTCCGACACACCGCCCCGCCGAGAGCCCCGGTGGGGTGACGGTCCGTGGGGATTTCCACACGTTAAAAAAAAAAAAAAAAAAAAAAAAAAAAAAAAAAAAAAAAAAAAAGGTTAGGTTAGGTTAGGTTAGGTTAGGTTTTTTTTTTTTTTTTTTTTTTTTTTACGTGTGGAAATCCCCGCGGACCGTCACCCCATCGGGGGTTACGGCGGGGTGGTGTGTCGGACTCGAACCGACTAAAACCACACGGTGTGACCCTCTCTGCGCCTTTGTATTGGAAGGAGTCCAGGGAGGGGATTTCCTTCTGGACTCCAACCGGCGCCTGCCCGCACTGTTGCGGGCACCACCTATTATGTGTACTCTCTAATTGGGCAACGTCCGGTCACACGCGGACGCCGCCCCCTCGCGGTTGGCCACTACTGCGGACGGACGGGAAACCCGTCCCGCCCATCCGCGGCCACTCTCAGGGCGGCATGAGACGCAGGTATGCGCGCCTCCGCCGCCCGGGGCGCCGGCGGCGGATCGGGTCCGATTGGATGGAATCCTCCCGGGCCTTCTCCGCCACCTCCTTCTGCAAGATTACGTCCTCGCAGAAGGTTGCGACCGCGGTAAAACAACTGTCGCTGCCGGCCATCGATCTTATGACGGCCGGCAGCGAGAGATCCCCTCCGATGACTGCAGTGAGGACCCGGCGCTGCGCCGCCCAAGCGGGGCAGACCGCCAGCGTGTGCTGAGCCGTGTCCTCACTGCAGTCGCAGTGGTGGCAGGCGGGACTCGGTTCCCTCCTAGCGACCGAGTGCACGTACTTTCCGAAGCAACCGTGCCCGGAAAGTACCTGCGTCAGCCGGAAGGAAAGGGTCCCGTGCTGCCGCCCTGCCCACTCCTCGAGGACCGGCTGAAGAGCCTCCACGGCGGCGAAGCCAGCGCGTGGGGTCTCCAGCCGGAACGACCATCTCTGCATGGTGGCTCGGCGAGCGGCTTCGCGCCACTCGCGCACGTCCTCGGGCGGAGGGCGAAAGCCGCTCTCCGCCCGGAAGTCAGCCACTCGCCGATAAACTTCGGCGAGCACCTCCGCCTCCAAATCCCACGGGGGTGTTCCGGCCAAGGCACACGCCGCCTCTGTGGACACCGTGCGGTATCCGCGTATAGCTCTGACCGCCAGTATCCGCTGGGGGCGCCAGAGGCGCGCCCTGTTCTGGGCGGACAGAGCCGCCGCCCACACCGGTGCACCGTAAAGTGCCATCGACCGGACAACCCCCGTGTACAGCTGCCTAGTGGGGACACTGGCCCCGCCCAAATTGGGCAGAAGTCGCCCTAGGGCGGAGGCAGTGCCCACCAGCTTAGGACCAAGCTGTCGGAAGTGCTCGTCGAAGAGCCACCTACCGTCGAGGACCAGACCCAGGTACCTCATCTGGGCCCGGACCGGTACGAGGACCGAGTTGACCTCGATCGAGGCGCCGGCGGGCGGACCACGACGGGGCCCATGAAATAATAGGGCCTCCGTCTTGTCCAGGGCCACCCGCAGACCCAGCGCCTCGATGCGCCCGACCACCCGGGAGACTCCCGTGGTGGCCAGGCGCGCCGCCTCCTCAAAGTTTGCCCCCCGGGCCGTGACCAGGGTGTCGTCTGCGTAACAGATCACACCCAGCCCGGGGGGGAGACGCCCTCGTAGGGCCCAGTCGTATCCCATGTTCCACAGGAGCGGTCCTAGGACAGACCCCTGTGGAACACCGCACGACATGGCCCTGCGTCTCAAGGCGCCACCTCGGTCCTCGTACTCGACGGTACGCTCCTCTAAGTAGTCTGCCACCAGCCGCCTCAGGTACCCTGGCACTCCGTGGTATTGGAGTGCGGCCCTGATGCAGCCGAATGGCAGACTATTGAAGGCGTTGGCGATGTCCAATGACACCGCCAACAGCACTCCACCGCCTCTCACCGCCTCTTCGGTCACGGCCCTCAGGCGCAGGATCGCGTCGACCGTCGAACGCCCTTCTCGGAAACCGAATTGGGCGTCCGACAGGTCGGGCCCCACCTCGCTGAGGTGCCGGACGATGCGGACAGAGAGAACCCTCTCGAACAACTTGCCCGCCTCGTCCAGCAACACGATGGGCCTGTAGGCCGCGACCGAATCGGCAGGCCGTCCATGCTTTTGTATCAGGACCAGCTTCCCGCACTTCCAACGCTCAGGGAAGCGTCCGGACGCCAAGCTAGCGTCCAACACTCCCCTGAGGTGGTCCGACATGTAGTCGAGGGCTCGGGCCATCACTCGGGCTGGAACCCCGTCCGGCCCGGGGGCGGTGTTCTTGGACCGGATCCGTAGAACAGCCGCCCCTACCTCCGATTCCCTGACAGGCGGAACATCACCCACGCTGCCCCGACGACGACCACGACGGGCCATCGACGGGGGTGTGTGTTCCGCCCGCTGCGGGAATAGGCCCTCGACCACTTCCTGCAGGAAGCTGGGCTGGAGAGTCTCCGTAAGGGGGGGGCCCGGTGTGCGGAGCTTTTAATTGGCGCACCGCACGGTAGGGCCGACCCCAGGGGTCACGCTCCAGACTCTCCAGCATCTCCAATCGACTCGCGTCTTTGGCGCGGCAGATGGCCAGCCTCAGAGTTTCCCGAGCTGCTCGGTACTCCTCGTGAAGCCGGTCTAGCTCCTCACCGCCTCCGCGGTGACGTCGCCGACTCCGGGTGTGGGACCTCCGGGCACGTACGCAGGCCGCACGGAGGTCTGCCAACTCCTGGGACCACCAGTAGACCTCCTTCCGAGGGGGCCGACGGCCACGAACGCGGGGCATGGCCGCATCGCAGATGAGCGTTAACGCATCGGCGAAGCGACCAGCCCCCACGTCGACCTCCTCGGTCGGGGCCTGCGGAGACAGCCAAGAGCAAACAATGGCCGCCTCCTCTAGTAGGTCCCTGTCCAGCTTGGCGACAGCCCACCGCGGAAAACGGGAGGGACGCCGCGCCGCGTGACCCCTACTGGCGTCCTGGGACCGGGAGAGCTCGAATCGGATATAAAGGTGATCCGAGAGCGTCTCGACCTCATCCAGGACAATCCAGTTCCTTACTCGTGCGGCGACTGCAGGGGTAGCGAACGAAAGGTCCACTATCGACCCCCCCTGCTGTCGCACGCACGTGTTGGTGGCGCCTCTGTTCAGCAAACAGAGGCCCACCGACGCCGCCCACTCCACGACGGCTTCGCCCCTGGCGTCCGTCGCCGGGGAACCCCACGCAATGGACTTTGCATTGAAGTCCCCCAGCACGAGGACGTGCCCAGACCCCAATCGCCGTATCGAGGTCTCCAGGTTGTTGAGGAAGACCTCGAAGTCACTCAGACTCCGGTTGGGGGAGAAATATACACCATAAATGGTGATTCCCCCCCATTCGACGGCAACATATCCAGTACCCTTGTCTTTTAGCGACAAGGGCGGGGAATGAGCCGCCGTGGAGCTGACGACTGCCACGGAGCCGTCCCAGTCACCCATCCAGTTTGGACGGGGAGGGACAAAATAGGGCTCCGCGACTACGGCAACACCTATCGACCACTGTGCCATGGTTTGCAGGAAGAGATCCTGCGCCGCGGCACAGTGGTTGAGGTTCGTCTGGACCAGGAGGTTGGAGACTTGATCCATTACTGGATCGTCTCTACAACCCCCTCCATGGGCGACGACGTCGTCGCCTGATCGACGTCGGAGGCAGCCTGGGTCGCCGGGCTAGCCTCCGGCATCTGCCGAGAAGCGCGGGGAGGCTTGCAGCCCCCCTGCCCCATCTGGTGATTGGCGGGCTTTTTACCCGCCGCACACATCGGGCAGTGAGGGGCGGCAGAGCATTCTGCCGCCTTGTGCCCGGTTTGACCGCAGCGGAAGCAAAGTTCGCTGCAGTCAAAACAGCTCTCGCACTTGGTGCGAGTGTGTCCCGCGACGAGGCACTTGTAGCACCTCATCGGCCTCGCGGCCAGAACCGTGATTCTGGCATTCACGAAGCCGACGAGCATGCTCCCGGCGTCGGCCAAAACTTTGGCCGCCGCCACGGGACAGCTGACCCACACCGAGCCGAGGCCTCCCGGGCCCGGCCGGACGGTGCCGACTCGGATGGTGCCCGCGGTGCAGCCAGTCTTCTCCATGACTGCATCGCGGACATCCTCCGACGTGATGGAGTCGTCCAGACCCGATATGCGCAGTTAATTAAAAAAAAAAAAAAGGTTAGGTTAGGTTAGGTTAGGTTAGGTTAGGTTACGCAGGGCCATGTCGTGCGGTGTTCCACAGGGGTCTGTCCTAGGACCACTCCTGTGGAACATGGGATACGACTGGGCCCTAAGAGGGCGTCTCCCCCCCGGGCTGGGTGTAATCTGCTACGCGGACGACACTTTAGTCACGGCCCGGGGGGCTAACTTCCAGGAGGCGGCACGCCTGGCCACTACGGGAGTCTCCCTGGTGGTCGGGCGCATCGAGGCGCTGGGTCTGCGGGTGGCCCTGGATAAGACGGAGGCCCTACTCTTTCATGGGCCCCGTCGTGGTCCACCCGCCGGCGCCTCGATAGAGGTCAACTCGGTCCTCGTACCGGTCCGGGCCCAGATAAGGTACCTGGGTCTGGTCTTAGACGGAAGGTGGCTCTTCGACGAGCACTTCAAACAGCTAGCTCCAAAGTTGGTGGACACTGCCTCCGCCCTCGGGCGACTTTTGCCCAATTTGGGCGGGGCCAGTGTTCCCACTAGGCGGCTGTACACGGGGGTGGTCCGGTCGATGGCACTGTACGGTGCACCGGTGTGGGCGGCGGCTCTGACCGCCCAGAATAGGGCGCGCCTCTGGCGCCCCCAGAGGATATTGGCGGTCAGAGCCATACGCGGATACCGCACGGTGTCGACCGAAGCGGCATGCGCATTGGCCGGAACACCCCCGTGGGATTTGGAGGCGGAGGTGCTCGCCGAAGTCTATCGACGAGTGGCTGAATTCCGGGCGGAGAGCGGGTCTCGCCCTCCGCCCGAGGACGTGCGCGAGTGGCGCGAAGCCGCTCGTCGAGCCACCTTGGCAAGGTGGTCGTCCCGACTGGAGACTCCACGCGCTGGCTTCGCCGCCGTGGAGGCTCTCCAGCCGGTCATCACCGAGTGGGCAGGGCGGCAGCACGGGACCCTTTCCTTCCGGCTGACGCAGGTGCTTTCCGGGCACGGTTGCTTCGGAAAGTATCTGCACTCGGTCGCAAGGAGGGAATCGAGTCCCGCCTGCCACCACTGCGACTGCAGTGAGGACACGGCCCAGCACACGCTGGCGGTCTGCCCCGCATGGGCGGCGCAGCGCCGGGCCCTCACTGCAGTAATCGGAGAGGAACTCTCGCTGCCGGTCGTAGTACGCTCCATGGCCGGTAGCGACAGTTGTTTTACCGCGGTCGCAACCTTCTGCGAGGACGTAATCTCGCAGAAGGAGGCGGCGGAGAAGGTTCGGGAGGACGACTTCCACTCGGACCAGATCCGCCGCCGGCGAACGGGGCGGCGAAGGCGCGCTCATCTGCGCCTCATGCCGCCCTGATTCTGGCCGCGGGTGGACGGGATGGGTTTCCCCGTTCATCCGCTGTAGAGGCCAGCCGCGAGGGGGTGGCGTCCGCGTGTGACCGGACGTCGCCCAAAATTTGAGAGGAAAAGGAGATGGCGCCCGCAACAGTGCGGGCAGGCGCCGGGAGGGGTCCAGAAGGCGATAACAACCTGGCCCCCTTCCCAAAACACAGGCGCAGAGAGGTCACACCGTGTGGTTTTAGTCGGTTCGAGTCCGACATACCGCCCCGTCGAGAGCCCCGGCGGGGTGACGATCCGAGGGGATTTCCACAGGTAAAAAAAAAAAAAAAAAAAAAAAAAAAAAAGGTTAGGTTAGGTTAGGTTAGGTTAGGTTGGGGTGCTGGCTAGAAAACCTCCTCGTGGTGCACCCTGGGCAACGCTGGCGATAGCACTGTTCCTCCTCATTTCCTCCGCGTCATCTGGAGGGGAGGATTATCGCCAGCGGCTAATATTCTAGCTGGAGAGGAAGCCATTCCATCGGCTCTCGGGCAAGGCCTGATCCATCAGGGTGGGCGTGTCTGCCGGTTGCCTTGCTGGCTCTTCGCTCTTCGGAGCATGGAGGAGGAAACCTCGGTAAAAAACCTGAAGGTGGGGGTCGGTAGCGGCCACAGTTTCTCCGCTGCTAGCGGTGGAGAGAGGAGGACGGGCTCGGCGTGTACTTACACTACCACCGAGCAGGCAGGGGGACGTAGTCTTTCTGCCACCGTCGGCATAACGTAATCCCGGCTCTGTCCGGGGGCGTGGGTCTTGGCTTAACCGCCCGGACCGCGAGGAAGAAAACCTCTATAAAAAATTACCCCGAATCCCAAGCTCTGGTGCGTGGCCAGGGGATGCATGGCTGATGGGAAGTTCAGTTGCGAGCGCACCCCAAGCCGAGGTACCTGCGGACCCCTCGGTTGGGTTAAAAATGTACGCTTGCCCGGGTATTGGGGGATCTCTGCCCGGGTCGACCTTTAGTTCTCCCCCACTCGTGGGTCTTATTATGAGTACAGAAAAACTTAACACACAAAAAGGAATGGAACAATCTAATAAACTGGCTAGCACAACGGATACCGAAACGAAGAGAGGGAGAGCGAAGAAGGGCATCCTCAAGGGGAGCTCTTCTTCGGGAGTGGACGTAGTGTCCAGGGAGGCTGAAGTGGCACTCCGGCCGCCCATCTCGGTGGGGCTCCCAAAAGTCAATCTGACTGCTGGGAGCCGAAGAAGATCGGAGCGATTACGCTCCAGGTCGGCCGCGGCTGGCACGGGCGAAGGTGCCAGTATGCGTCCAATGGAGACGGAGACGGGGGCGAGCGCGGGGAACAAGCGCGTTCACACCAGGGATGCAGACAGTGACTCATCCCTGGAGACGCCAGTGACCAAAGGCACCCGCCTCGATGGGTCGCAAGCCCCCGTCCCGCTGCCGGCAGGCTCCGCCTTCACTAGGAGGGAGTCCTGCAGACGCGCCAGGGCGGACGGTGAGAACCGAGCGGAGGAGGAGATCTCGGGTCTCCTGCTAAGGATCAGAGAACCGGTGGAAGGAGATGTCCCACAGGATCCCTTGTCCTTGCAGGAGAGGGCGAAGGTGGCCGTGGATATAATCCATAAAGTGGCCACCAAGTCGACGAACCTGAAGGGTTCTTTCGTAAGAGCCCTGAAGGACTCCTCTTCCGCTATTGGAGAGGTCGTCGACACCCTCTGTGGGGACGTAGCTCGGCTCCAGGTGGCCAACGACCGTCTGACGGGCCAGGTGGCTGAGCTCAGCGCTCAGTTCGCACAATTTCGAGCTGAGCGACCTCAACAAGAGGCCCCGCCTGGCCCGTCGCAACGGGCTCCTGCTAGCGACGCTCTTCCTGACGCCCAGCTGCGCCAGGTCCTCCTCGCTGTGGGGCATATGCTGGACGGGCGTCTGGCCGGTCTGGAGGCGAGACTGCCCCCTGCGCCGGTCGTGCGCCCCCCGCTCGCGTCGCAGCGACCGAAGGCTACGACAGCGCCGACCGCACCCGCTGTGTCGTATGCGGCGGCGGCGGCTTCGGCTCCGGCCCCTGCGGCTTCCAAAGGACCGGGGAAGGGTGGCAAGGCGCCGGCGAGGGCCCCGGCTAAGGCTCCGGCCCAGGCACCGGCCAAGGCGCCGGCCAAGGCAGTGCCTGAAACGGCGGCGAAGTCCGGAGCGGAGTTCCCTCCGCTTCCCACTCCACTATCTCAGCCGGGCCCCTCCACATCTGCCTCCGATGACCGTTGGCAGGTAGTGGAAGGGTCGAAGTCGTCCCGAAGGCGGGCGAAAAAGGCAGCCCAAGGCCCGCCTTCGCCACCGGTGGCAACGGCCACCAAGAAGAAGGCGCGGAAACTGCAGCCGCCCAAAACAGCGGCTGTGGTGGTGACCGTGTCACCGGAGGCGGTCAGTGGCGGACTGACGTACGCGGCTCTTTTCCAAAGGGCCCGCAGTCTCGCCGCTGAGTTCGGGACGGCAGGCATGAGCCTGCGCAAGTCCCAGACGGGAGCTCGAGTGCTCGAGTTCCCGGGGGCTGAAGGCGCAAAGTCGGCGGACGCCTTTGCGGAGAAGCTGCGGGTGATGTTTGCAGCCGAGGATGGTGTCAGAGTCGCCAGGCCTACGAAGTGTGCGGAGTTGCGCATTTCGGGCCTGGACGACTCAGTGACGGTGGAGGATGTCCGCGTTGCAGTCGTGGAGAAAACGGGCTGCAGCGCGGAGAACGTCAGGGTGGGCACCATCCGCCCCGGACCAGGAGGACTTGGCGCTGTGTGGATCAGCTGCCCCGTAGTGTCGGCCAAAGTATTGGGCGATGCTGGCAAGATCCTCATCGGTTTCGTCAACGCTAGGATTACGGTCCTGGCGGCGAGACCGATGAGGTGTTACAAATGCCTAACATCGGGGCACACACGCGCCAGGTGCGATAGGTGTTTTGACTGCAGCGGATTATGTTTCCGCTGCGGTCAACCGGGGCACAAGGCGGCGGAATGCTCTGCCGCCCCTCACTGCCCCGTGTGTGCGGCGGGCAATAAACCCGCCAATCACCAGATGGGGCAGGGGGGCTGCAAGCCTCCCCGTGCTTCTCCGCAAGCGCCGGAGGCCAGCCTAACGACCCGGGCTGCCTCCGACGTTAATCGTGCGTCGACGCCGACGCCCATGGAGGGGGTTGGTGACACGGTCCGATAATGGATCGAGTCTCCAGCCTCCTGGTCCAGACGAACCTCAACCACTGTGCCGCGGCGCAGGACCTCCTCCTGCAAACTATGGCACAGTGGTCGGTAGGTCTCGCCGTAGTCGCGGAGCCTTACTACGTTCCTCCCCGTCCAAACTGGATGGGTGACTGGGACGGCTCCGTGGCAGTCGTCGGTTCCACGGCGGCCCATTCCCCGCCCTTGTCGTTAAGGGACAAGGGTACGGGATATGTTGCCGCTGAGTGGGGGGGAGTCACCATTTATGGTGTATATTTCTCCCCCAACCGGAGTCTGAGCGACTTCGAGGTCTTCCTTAACAACTTGGAGACCTCGATGCGGCGACTGGCGTCTGGGCACGTCCTCGTGCTGGGGGACTTCAACGCAAAGTCCATTGCGTGGGGTTCCCCGGCGACGGACGCCAGGGGCGAAGCCGTAATGGAGTGGGCGGCTTCGGTGGGCCTCTGTTTGCTGAACAGGGGCTCCACCAACACGTGCGTGCGACAGCAGGGGGGGTCGATAGTGGACCTTTCGTTCGCTACCCCTGCAGTCGCCGCACGAGTAAGGAACTGGTGTGTCCTGGAAGAGGTTGAGACGCTCTCGGATCACCTCTATATCCGATTTGAGCTCTCCCGGTCCCAGGACCCCAGTAGGGGTCACGCGGCGCGGCGCCCTTCCCGCTTCCCGCGGTGGGCTGTCGCCAAGCTCGATAGGGACCTACTGGAGGAGGCGGCCATTCTCAACGCTTGGCTGTCTCCGCAGGCCCCGACCGAGGGGGTCGACGTGGTAGCTGGCCGCTTCGCTGACGCGCTAACGCGGGTCTGCGATGCGGCCATGCCCCGCGTTCGTGGGTGTCGGCCTCCGAGGAAGGAGGTCTACTGGTGGTCCCAGGAGTTGGCGGACCTCCGTGCGGCGTGCGTTCGTGCCCGGAGGTCCTTAACTAGTAGCAGGCGACGTCACCGCGGGGTCGGTGAGGAGGTGGACCGGCTTCACGAGGAGTACCGAGAAGCTCGGAAAACTCTGAGGCTGGCCATCTGCCGCGCCAAGGATGTCAGTAGAGAGGAGATGCTGGAGAGTCTCGAGCGTGACCCCTGGGGTCGCCCTTATCGTGCGGTGCGTAACAAGCTCCGCACGTCGGGCCCCCCCCTTACGGAGACTCTCCAGCCCAGCTTCCTGCAGGAAGTGGTCGAGGGCCTATTCCCGCAGCGGGCGGAACACACACCCCCGTCGATGGCTGCATCAGCCGAAGACGACGGGGGTAGCGAGGTTGAAGTTCCGCCCGTCAGGGATTCGGAGGTAGGGGCGGCTGTTCTACGGATTCGATCCAAGAACACCGCCCCCGGGCCGGACGGGGTTCCAACCCGAGTGATGGCCCGAGCCCTCGATCACATGTCGGACCGCCTCAGGGAAGTGTTGGACGCTAGCCTGGCGTCCGGACGCTTCCCTGAGCGCTGGAAATGCGGGAAGCTGGTCCTGCTGAGGAAGCCGGGACGGCCTGCCGATTCGGTCACGGCCTATAGGCCTATCGTGTTGCTGGACGAGGCGGGTAAACTCTTTGAGAGGATACTCTCTGCCCGCATCGTCCGGCACCTCTGCGAGGTTGGCCCCGATCTGTCGGACGTCCAATTCGGTTTCCGAGAGGGGCGTTCGACGATCGATGCCGTAATGCGCCTTAGGGCCGTGACCGAGGAGGCCGTGAGAGGCGGCGGAGTGGTGTTGGCGGTGTCCCTAGACATCGCCAACGCCTTCAATAGTCTGCCATTCGGCTGCATCGGGGAAGCACTCCGCTACCACGGAGTGCCAGAGTACCTGAGGCGGCTGGTGGCAGACTATCTTGAGGAGCGATCCGTCATGTACGAGGACCGAGATGGCGTCTTGAGACGCAGGGCCATGTCGTGCGGTGTTCCACAGGGGTCTGTCCTAGGACCACTCCTGTGGAACATGGGATACGACTGGGCCCTAAGAGGGCGTCTCCCCCCCGGGCTGGGTGTAATCTGCTACGCAGATGACACCTTAGTCACGGCCCGGGGGGCTAACTTCCAGGAGGCGGCGCGCCTGGCCACCACTGGAGTGTCCATGGTGGTCGGGCGCATCGAGGCGCTGGGTCTGCGGGTGGCCCTGGATAAGACGGAGGCCCTACTTTTTCACGGGCCCCGTCGTGGTCCACCCGCCGGCGCCTCGATCGAGGTCAACTCGGTTCTCGTACCGGTCCGGACCCAGATGAGGTACCTGGGTCTGGTCCTAGACGGAAGGTGGCTCTTCGACGAGCACTTCAAACAGCTGGCACCAAAGTTGGTGGACACTGCCTCTGCCCTCGGGCGACTTTTGCCCAATTTGGGCGGGGCCAGTGTTCCCACTAGGCGGCTGTACACGGGGGTGGTCCGATCGATGGCACTGTACGGTGCACCGGTGTGGGCGGCGGCTCTGTCCGCCCAGAATAGGGCGCGCCTCTGGCGCCCTCAGAGGATATTGGCGGTCAGAGCCATACGTGGATACCGCACGGTGTCAACCGAAGCGGCCTGCGCCTTGGCCGGAACACCCCCGTGGGATTTGGAGGCGGAAGTGCTCGCCGAAGTTTATCGACGAGTGGCTGAATTCCGGGCGGAGAGCGGGTCTCGCCCTCCGCCCGAGGACGTGCGCGAGTGGCGCGAAGCCGCTCGTCGAGCCACCTTGGCAAGATGGTCGTCCCGACTGGAGACTCCACGCGCTGGCTTCGCCGCCGTGGAGGCTCTCCAACCGGTCATCGCCGAGTGGGCAGGGCGGCAGCACGGGACCCTTTCCTTCCGGCTGACGCAGGTGCTTTCCGGGCACGGTTGCTTCGGGAAGTATCTGCACTCGGTCGCGAGGAGGGAATCGAGTCCCGCCTGCCACCACTGCGACTGCAGTGAGGACACGGCCCAGCACACGCTGGCGGTCTGCCCCGCATGGGCGGCGCAGCGCCGGGCCCTCACTGCAGTCATCGGAGAGGAACTCTCGCTACCGGTCGTAGTTCGCTCCATGGCCGGTAGCGACAGTTGTTTTACCGCGGTCGCAACCTTCTGCGAGGACGTAATCTCGCAGAAGGAGGCGGCGGAGAAGGCCCGGGAGGATGACCTCCACTCGGACCCGATCCGCCGCCGGCGCCCCGGGCGGCGGAGGCGCGCCTATCTGCGCCTCATGCCGCCCTGAGTGTGGCCGCGGGTGGACGGGACGGGTTTCCCCGTCCATCCGCTGTAGTGGCCAGCCGCGAGGGGGTGGCGTCCGCGTGTGACCGGACGTCGCCCAAATAGAGAGTATGTAGAGATGGCGCCCGCAGTGCGGGCAGGCGCCGGGAGGGATCCAGAAGGAGAACAGTTACCTGGATCCCTTCCAAATACAGGCGCAGAGAGGTCACACCGTGTGGTTTTAGTCGGTTCGAGTCCGACACACCGCCCCGCCGAGAGCCCCGGTGGGGTGACGGTCCGTGGGGATTTCCACACGTTAAAAAAAAAAAAAAAAAAAAAAAAAAAAAAAAAAAAAAAAAAAAAAAAAAAAAAAAAAAAGGTTAGGTTAGGTTAGGTTAGGTTTTTTTTTTTTTTTTTTTTTTTTTTTTTTTTTTTTTTTTTTTAGGTTAATCAGTATTTCTCCAACGTAATTGGAGCTTTTAATTGCTCGGTGTCTTATTACGTCATTTACTTCTTCTCGCCTCTCCAATGGGCAGTGTTATTGCTACCCATATAATCGTCATTCCTCTACTATTTATTACTGTCTATTTGTCTCTACTTTTTATTACTGTGTATTTGTCTTTCTATTTCCAGGTCTCTCCGTCTGTCTTTTCAGGGTCAGGTTCTTTTCAATATATTTTTCTTCACTTAAGCAACGCCTTACATTTAATTTATACATAGGTCTTGTTTTATTTATTATTTCCTATTTGTGACTTAGTCTTTTATTTATGCTTTACTTACAACCTTGTAATTTGCCTTCATGAACTGCTTACATTTAACTTTAATTTCTAACTCTAGGTTTTATTTTATGCTGTGCATTAATATTATTTACTATATTATGACAGCATATTTGCTGTAGCTATGTTTTATTTCTTTTGATGACAATATTTGCTATTTTAACGCAGTATTCCAACAACACATCTCTGTCTTTACTCAACATAATGTTTGCCAAATTTCCAGATTCCATTGTTTGTCCTAATCGTTGCTCGATATCATGTCTTTCCCTTGAGTGTACTGGGCATTCAAATAGTATATGTTGCACCGTTTCATCTATTTCCGGATCACAGACGCACGACGAGTTCTCCTTGCATCGGAAGCGTTTCAGATACTCAGAGAACCCGCCATGCCCCGTCATAATCTGAGTCCTAACTCCGGTGGCCTCAAACTTTCTGGTCACTTTAAAGGCTGTTTTAACGTCTGGCAAAAACATTTTTGTGATTGATGCGGTTTTTCCAGTTTTATACCGCTCATCCCATTTGTCAAGGGTTGCATTTCGAATGCTACTCTTGACAAATGAGACCGGGCACAGATCATAGTCCGGCTTGCGCTTGGAGCTCACCGCCGCCGCCTTTGCCAGCTCGTCAGCTCTCTCGTTGCCCTCCAACCCAATGTGTGCCTTGATCCAGAACAAAGTAACAACTTTGTTCTGGAGAGATGCTGTTTTTAGGTTCTCTCTAGCCGTCACTGCTAGTGGGTGGAGGGAACGGGGGTTCTGTATTGTTTGGAGAGCGGCCATAGAGTCGCTGTATATACCATATGTGGTCTCTCTGCGTACGGTGATCTCCCTCGTCGCCCCGCACAGTGCCAGAAGCTCAGCCTGGTAAACAGTGCAGTAATTCGAGAGAGCATATTTGATCGTTCTGGTCTCCTTCCTATCTGTCCACACCGTCAAGGCCGCTCCAACACCACCCGCAATTTTACTTCCATCGGTGAAGATCTTGACTGATGTTATGTCACTCTGCTCGTATTGAGTATTGTCAGCAATTTTTGTTATATCGGGGTATACGTGCTCTGCTGGGTGCGGGATGTTTATAGCCCGTGCCATTCGTTCCACTTCACGGTCCCCCATCACCTCCCAAGAGATGCCCCTTCTGCTCTCGTAAAGCAGGGCAACCTCTCGAATGCGCAAGTCGAGGGGGAGAATACCTGCCAGCACTAGCGCTGAGTTGAGGGAGACCGTGCGGTAGGCTTTGCAGAGTTTCTGGGCTATTCCGCGTTGCACTACATCCAGCTGTTTCCTAACGCCTAGTTTGTCCGCGGCTGGTGCCCAGGCGCTGGCCCCATATAGTAATATGGGTTCGATGGTTGCTACGTAAATTGTACGGATAACTTCTGGATGTAGGCCCCAACTGATCCTTGCTGCCCTGGACAGTTGTTTGTATATCCCGATGGCCTTTTTACACACGTTTGTTATATGGCTGTTAAATGTTAGGCCTTGGTCAATTGTGACTCCCAAGATCTTCATCTCCTTGACCGCGCCAACGCTGACCCCTCCCATGCTCAATCGTGGGGTGTCGTATTTGAGCTTTTTTGTGATGGTCATTGCCATCGTTTTATGGGGAGCAAAAGTCAACTTATTTGCGACTCCCCATTCACAGACGTGTTCGAGGACAGCATTGGCGCGCCCCTGGATTTCCGATGCACTTCCTCCATGAAAGAGCAGAACGATATCGTCTGCAAAGGCCTGGCAATATTCCCCCCTGGCTTCTAGGCTCTTAAGGAGTGGGTCCAGTAGGAGATTCCATAGGATTGGGCCACCTATGGATCCCTGTACACAACCCTTGCTGGTGCCTTTCTGATGTTCTTCCCCAGCATATCTGACCCTTACGCTTCTATCTTTCAGGTAGCTGTCCACCATTAGTCTGAGATCTACAGGGCAATTCTCCTCGGCCAGGCGTACTCTGATGGCGGGCCACCAAGCACTGTCGAAGGCTCCCTCTATGTCTAAAGATACTAGTGTTACAATTTGTTTTTCTTTTAATTTTGTGCGGATGTACTGCATTAAGTCATAGAGGGAGTCTTCGGTGCTCCTTTGGGGCATAAAGCCGTACTGGCATGCACTCATTTTGGGCAGCAGGTGGAATTTAAGTCGGCTAACCATCATTTTTTCAAGGATTTTGCCTAGTATAGGTAGTAATCCTATGGGTCTAAGTGATTTGGGGGTTGTGTAACATTCCTTTCCTGGTTTTCTCAAAACCACCACAGTTGCTTCCTTCCAGGCCTTCGGGAAGTGATGCAGGGCCAGACACTTATTTAGGAGTCGCAAGAATGTCTCAGGATCCTGGTCAATGGCGTGACGGCATATATCTGCGGTAAAGCCGTCCGCACCAGGAGCCTTTCGCGGGTTGAAGGTGTCCACTGAAGCCATCAGTTCGCCGAGTGTGAACTCGGGGTCTCTACAGTTGTTGTCTCCCGCGGCGTTTACCTCCTCAGCTCTTTCCCTAGTTCGGCGATGATGGTGATTATCCGCTTCTTCCAGGTCTTCCGGATAAAAGGTTTCGGCAATAAATTTTACCGACTCCTTTGCATCAAGCTCCTCGCCGGCTCTCACCATTGGCAGGTCCTCCGATCTGGCGGCGGTTCGGCCAATCACCCTGTATATACCGTCCCATACGCTCTCCTTATCCTGCTTTCCGCAAAAGCCCTTCCAACTCTCTATTTGTGCCAGCGCTGCAGCCTTCTCATACTCTGTTTTTTGTTTCAGGTACTCTTCTACAACTTTACGTCGACGATCCGGGGCGGCACAACGTATCCTGTTCTTCAAGGTAGCTGTCCTCTTCTTCATCTTCTCAAGCTCCTCGGACCACCATGGCATGGTAAGTATATTTTTGTTTTTTACTTTAGGTATTGTTTCATCACAGGTTAATGTTAAAATGCTCAAAAATTTTTGGATGAATGAATCTAATTGTTCTGTTGTAATAATTTTGTCTATTTCTGTTATATTTATTTGGTGTTCTATTTTTAATTGCCTCAATTTCGCAAGAAATTGAGTCCAATTAGCTTTTTTTGTATTGTAAATTCTGGTAGTTCTACTGATGCTTATTTTGTTAGATTTTCGGAGGTTTATATTGAATACCACACCATTATGATCCGAGCTCGTGAGACCTTCCACTACTTCCCAGCTGTCTACAACATCTAAGATGTCTGTAGTGCAGATGGTCACGTCTACGTAACTTGCGTAGCGTTGGCCACCCCTTACGGTGTCGAATGTAGGAATTTCCCCTGTATTTAGTATGTTCAGGCCCAGTTCGTATATCATTCCGGAGAGTTCTTCGCCTCTTTTATCGATCTTTAGGCTTCCCCACCAGGAGCTCTTCGCATTTGCATCCCCTCCAGCGACCCACCTGGTTTTAATAGTGGTGTTTATTTTCTTGAGGTGCTCCAGGTACGGCTCAATAGGCTGGTCTGGCTCGAAATAATAGGAGACGAGCGTCACCGCGAAGGCACCCATTTCAACGCCCAAAACGACTACGTTTTTTGTGGTGAGGTTGGTGTATTGCTTAATTTTTAGGTTTGGATCGAAGACTGCAATTGCTGCCTTCACCGTGCCCTCTCCACAACTGGCATTTTGAAAAATTCGTACCCCCTGGTAACTCCTCATCTCCCCGACGCCACCTACATAGGGCTCTTGCAGCAAGGCCACTGCGACTCCCCTCTTACTTGCCTCGAGCAGCACCTCGTTTGTGGCAAGCTTCTTCCGCTGGAGGTTAGCTTGTATAATGCGATATGATGTTTTGTCGCCCGCGGCAACCTTAACAATACGCGACCGTCGACCGCGCTAATTTATCCCACTTCTGCCTCACGGGACAGTCGGTATGAAAAGCGTTGTGATCTGTCTTCTCCAGGTGCGCCTTGGTGCAGTTTTTGCAGTCAGGTACCCCTCCCGCAAGGCGCTCGGCACAGTCCCGGTTCATGTGAAGTCCACCACAGTGACTGCATAAGTTGGCCGGCTCCTTGCAGAATCGCTTACCGTGGCCAAAGCCCAGGCAGCGGGTACACTGGATAAGTGGGGATTGATCCTCCACTCGAATTCGTTGGAGGTCTATATGGAGGGACCCAACGTTTAGCGTTTTCCCCCAGATGGTAGGTGATACGCTCATAATCACGTGGCAAGTATGGGGATTTCTCGCCTTTCTCCTATATTTAATGGTGATTCTGTCTTCTTCCTTGTCAAGGCCTTGAAAAATCTCCCCGTTTTGGTTACGGAAGGCCTTGACTATGTCTTCATCTTTGTTTATAGACAGAACATCTTTAAGCTTAAGCAGGGGGTCTTTATTTTGCATTTCTTCGATCTGAAGGTGAACTCCATCTCTCTCTAACCTTTGTCGGGCCTTGCTCCTTTCCTCTTTAGAGGTGAATCCCAAAATCACTTTCCTGTCCCTAGTCTTTCTCACTCTCTCGACCCTGACCCATCCCTCCTTTGCATCCATCGCGCCTCTAATCCTGTCCAGAACTTCTTCACCCGTCTCTGTCTCCTCCTTCGAGGTCACTATCACCGAGTGTATATTGTTCTTTGGTCTCGAATGGCTGTGACTTGCGACGGTTTCCGCGTAAGAGAGGGGGGCCACTCTCTCGGAGTGTTCTCGTTTATGGGCCTCCAGTGCTCTCTCCAAGTCCTGCATTTTTTCGGTATGTTCCTTGATCATTTCCATATGGTCTTTTAACACCCCCTCCAGCCGGGAGTCCTCTTGCGGACAGCCAACCGATTCAACCTGTGCGGTCGTCTTCTGCGTTTTCTTAGATTGTTCACATTCTTTCACCAGTTCGTACAGTCTGTCAAGTGCAGCTGTAACGTCTGCCTTTATGTCTGCTCTTAGGTTTCGAGACTCTCCTAGCAAGGTCTTAGCCCTCACCATTTTGGCTTTGGCCTCGGCGGTTCTGGAGGCATAGCGTGGCTTCTGCGCAGGCGGTGTCTGACTCTGCCCATCAGCTGGGGTCTTGCGCGTTGCTGTTTTACCCTCAAGTGGGGGCGGGACAACCTTGTCTTTCGTTTTCGTTTGGGCACCGGGTAGAAGTTTGTTTGGTGATTTGGTGGGTGATGGTTTTGGCGCTGTTTTGCCAGATTCTAATCTCTCAATGCTCCGTCGCACGCTTGAGATCTGCGATGGTCCCGCCTCGACTGCTTCCATGTTTCCAGGCCCTGGGGAGACCTCCGACGCCTTCTTCATTGGTGTTCTGTATCCGAACTTATCGAGGTTGGAGTGCGTTTGCACGTGCCGTGTGTTGTATAAGGACACACTACGTGCGTTCCTAGATAATAATTAAAAAAAAAAGACTGGTTGATTTTACTTTAAAGTAAAAGGTCGAGTATTGTATGTCTGGTTAGTGTAAAAGAGCAGTTAAAATTGCTCAGTCGCAAGTTGTGGTCAATAGACCTCGTACAGTGATTAGTTAATTTTATAAAATAATAGTCAAAAAAAAAGTCAAAAATAAAAAATATTTTTTACCCCTGTTGCTTCTGTACCCCTGAGAATTGATATACCCAAGCTAGAATATCCCGTTTTTTAAAATCTACCCGTCGGATTTCAACGGGAGTGGTGTCTTTCGACGCGGCTAAATTAGCCCTATCTAAATGTGCAAAATTTGTAGTTATAGACCAAAGGGTTGCCAAATTATTGTCGAAAAACGTTAAATTTTGATAAATTTTGATGAAAATTCCTAAGTTTTCAGGTGTTCCTGCTCCGATGGTAAGTCGGAGGGTGTTCAACCGGTGGTGGTGTACAGCAAGGGTGCCAATGTAGTCAAAAACAACGAGCTTCCGGCAGCGAGTGGCACGGAACGTCCGGTAAGTATGGTTTAAAGTCAAAATTTTATGATTTTTAGGAACTTTTTCAGTGTTTATTGTAAATTTTTCAGGTGTTGTACGGTGCAGCCCCGAAAACGAGGTACACACGTGTGGACGATGCTAACGCCGACGATTTAAAACCAAAATCAAGAGATTTGGTTGACAAACGACAAAGATTTTAGCGTTTGAAATAAGTAAAAACACTAAAAAGCGTCAAAGTCCTAAAAATTTCGTAGAAAATGTGTATAAAACGAACTAAACAACGTTTTAAATCAAAACAATGTGAATCTCAGCCGCCAATAGCTTCGAGTCGATATTATTTGCAAGTTTATATAGCAAGTTTTAGATGGTTAGGTTTTTTTTTTTTTTTTTTTTTTTTTTTTAAAGGCACCCGTCATCACAGGGTGTTGCTTTTGTTTTTACCTCCAACGGAGTTGGAGACAGTATTCGCTTTTTTTTTTGTTCTTTATTTGGGGGTGAAATTAATTGAACTCTTACACATTATGTTGTTGGTTGACTTATTCGCTAATACATTAGGCCTTACTCTTATTTAACATTACTTACTTCTAGCTTATGTCTATCTTAGGTGTAGTTACAAGTTGTCTAGGCTACTGCTTAATCTATTTATTCTATCTAATTTGGTTGTACATGTATTTATTTCTATGCTGTATTATAATATTCTTATGATATTTAATCAACATAGTTTTTTCAGTTCGTTGTCCTATTCCGTTTTACTACTATATTCGCAATTTTAGTGCAGTAGTTGAGCAACTCGTCCCTATCCTTGCTCAACATTATATTTGCCATGTTTTTGGCTTCCATTGTGAAGCCCAACCGCTGTTCAATATCAAAACGCTCCTTTGCGTGAATGGGACACTTAAATAGGATGTGTTGCAGTGTTTCATCTTTTTGTGGGTCACAGGCGCATCCCGGGTTCTCTTTGCACCTAAACCTGTGTAGATACTCCGAGAACCCGCCATGTCCTGTCATGACCTGTGTTTTAAGGCTAGCAACCTCGATTTTCCTAACGATGCGATACGCGATTTTCGCATCTGGCAAGAACATTTTTGTTGTGGATGCAGTTGTCCCGCTCACGTATCTCTGATTCCACACGTCAATCGTTGCATTACGTATGCAACGCTTGACGTGTGATATCGGACACTGATCGTAGTCTGGTTTGCGTTTCAGAGTTTCAGCTGCCTCTTTCGCCAGCTCATCTGCCCTCTCGTTACCCTCCAGTCCCACGTGTGCCTTTATCCAGTACAGTGACACATCTACCTTCCGGAGAGGAGCCTGGACAAGGTTGGCCCTCGCTGCTACAGCTAGGGGGTGGGGGGAACGATGGTTCTGGATTGTCTGGAGAGCTGACATCGAGTCACTGTATATTCCAACTGTTGTGTTCTGGTGTTGGGCTGCCACTTTCGTCGCTCTATACAAAGCTAAGAGTTCGGCCTGATATACTGTACAGTAGTCGGACAGGGCAAGTTTGGCAGTCGCGGTTTCGGTTTCGTCGGTCCAAATAGTCAAAGCGGCACCGACCTTACCTCCGATCTTACTGCCATCTGTGTATATTTTGATTTTCCTGCCGACACTTTGTACGTACTGGTCTTGATTTTCTATTTTGTTGACCATGATGGCTTTATGGCCAGCTGGGTGCGGCAAGTCGGTTGTGCGTGCCATTTTTTCGACCTCTCGATCCTTGAGTGCTTCGCAGGGAAAGCCCCTTCTGGCCTCGTATAGTGAGGCCACCTCACGGACTCGGAGGTCAAGAGGGAGAATCCCAGCCAGTATCAGTGCCGAATTCAGCGACACTGTGCGATATGCTCTACACATTTTTTGTGCCACTCCACGCTGTACAGTGTCTAACTGCTTCCTCACCCCAAGTTTGTCCACAGCCGGCGCCCAGGTGCTAGCTCCATACAGGATTATGGGCTCTATGGTCGCCGTGTATATTGTCCGGATGATTTCCGGATGTAGGCCCCAGCTGACTTTGGCGGCCCTGGACAACTGCTTATAGATTCCTGTAGCCTTCCTGCAGACGTTTGTGACGTGGCTGTTGAATGTCAACTTATCATCGATGGTTACGCCCAGCATCTTGATCTCCTTGGACGCGCCAATGTCAACCCCGCCCATGCTCAGCCGAGGGGTGTCATACTTTAACTTTCTGGTTATGGTCATTGCCTTGGTTTTGTGAGGTGCAAATTTTAGTTTATTTGCGACACCCCATTCACGTACATGTTCGAGGGCGGCATTGGCACGTTCTTGGATCTCCATCGCGGTTCTACCACTAAATACAAGGACGATATCGTCGGCGAAAGCCTGTGTGTAGTCACCTCTAGATTCCAGGCTTTTAAGGAGCGGGTCTAGCAGGAGGTTCCATAAAATGGGTCCTCCTATTGATCCTTGCACACAACCCTTGCTGGTTGGTTTTTCGTGTTCCTCTCCAGCGTATCTCACTCTGACAGTCCTCTGATGTAAGTAGCTGTCGATCAGTAGCCGGAGGTTCACTGGACACTCTTCCTCAGCCAGACGTACTCTGATTGCCGGCCACCATGCGCTATCAAAAGCTCCCTCTATATCCAAGGAGACCATTGTAATTATTTGTTTTTCATCTAGTTTTTGGCGGATGTACTGCATTAGTGTATAGAGGGAGTCTTCCGTGCCCTTCTGGGGCATGAATCCGTACTGGCGAGTGCTCATTCGTGGCAATAGATGGTACTTGAGTCTGCCAATCAGCATCTTTTCTAGTATCTTGCCTAGTACTGGCAGTAGTCCTATTGGTCTCAGGGACTTCGGGGTTGTGTACAGCTCCTTCCCTGGCTTTCTTAGCACTGCTACTGTTGCCAGTTTCCACGGTCTTGGGAAGTGGTGTAGAGCCAGGCATTTGTTAACGATCTGCAGGAATAGCTCAGGGTCATCCTCGATGACGTGACGGCAAATGTCGGCCGTAAATCCGTCTCCTCCAGGAGCCTTGCGCGGGTTGAAAGACTCAACCGAGGTTTGTAGTTCGTGCATTGTGAACTCTGGATCACAGAGTCCACTTTGTTCACCAGTGTTCACTGCACTAGCTTTCCTCCTGGTTTCGCGGTGTATCATGCTGTCCTCAGCCTCCGAGTCCTCCGGGTAGAAGGTTTCGGCTATAAACCTTACGGACTCTTTTGCACCTAGCGCTCTTCCATCCTTCACCATCGGCAGGTCCTCCTCTCTCTTTGTGGTTCGGCCAATCACCCTATAGATACCTTCCCAGATGGTCTCTCTATCCTGTTTTCCACAAAACGCCTTCCAGCTGTCTATCTGTGACTTTTTTGCTGCTGTCTCATATTCTTCTTTTTGTTTCAGATACTCCTCGACTACCTTCTGTCTACGCACCGGGGCTGCGCAACGTATTCTGTTCTTCAGAGTTGTAACTTTCCTCTTCATCTCACCGAGCTCCTGTGACCACCACGGTAGGGTAAGTATGTTTTTATTTTTAATTTTAGGTATTGATTTATTGCAAGTTTCTGTTATTACACTATTGAGTTTATTAATAATTATTTCTAATTGCTCTATTGTTTTTACTTTGTTTATTTCTTCTATATTTAATTGATGTTCTAGCTTTAATTGTTTCAATTTAACATTAAATTGATCCCAATTTGCTTTTTTAGTATTATAAATTCTAGTTGTTCTTTTAATTGGTATTTCTTTAGGTTTTTGTAGTTTAATAGTGAATGTCATACTGTTGTGGTCGGAGCTCGTGAGTCCTTCTTCTACTACCCAGTCCTCTACGACGTCGAGGACATCTGTAGTGCAGACGGTCACGTCTACGTAGCTTGTTAAGCGCTGACCACCCCGTATGGTGTCGAAGGTAGGAGTTTCCCCTGTATTTAGAATATGGAGTCCCATTTCATGAAACGTTCCGGATAGTTCGTCTCCTCTTCTATCGGTGTTTGGGCTTCCCCACCAGGAGCTCTTCGCGTTTGCGTCACCTCCAGCGATCCACCTAGTTCTTATTGCGTGGTTTATTTTCTTGAGGTGCTCTAGATATGGCTCTATGTTTTGGTCTGGTTCGAAGTAAAATGAGACGAGCGTCACCTCCCAGTTGTCCGTATATACTCCCAACACAACAATGTTGTTGGTGGTAAGGTTTGGGTACTGTTTTATTTTGAGCTCTTGGTCAAATACTGCAATTGCTGCTTTGACAGTACCTTCTCCACGGTTGGTATTCTGAAATACCCGGACTCCTGGGCGACCCCTCATCTCTCTCGTTCCACCCACGTAGGGTTCCTGTAGTAGAGCCACCGCTGCTCTTCTCTTCGTTGCCTCAAGTAGCACCTCGTCCGTGGCTAGTTTCTTTCGCTGGAGGTTCGCTTGTATGATCCGATATTGGGTTTTGTCCACATTGGCGCCCTTAGCAGTACGCTACTGCTGATCGCGCCAGTCTGTCCCACTTTTTTCTTACTGGGCAGTCCTGATGGAAGGCATTGTGGTCCACTTTTTCATTCTGTGCCTTGCTGCAGTTCCGGCAGTTGGGTGCTTCGCCTGTAAGTCGCTCCGCGCAGTCCTTATTTAGATGTGGGCCTCCACAGTGGCTGCACAGATCTACTGTTTCCCTGCAGAAGCGCTTTCCGTGACCATACCCCAGGCAACGGGTACATTGTACCAGTGGGGATTGGTCTTCAACTCGGATGCGCTGCAGGTCAATGTGTAGGTATCCAGTCTTAAGAGCTCTCCCCCAAATAGTAGGCGAAACTGCCACCACCACGTGAGCCGTGTGAGGATTTCTAGCTCTCCTTCTGTATTTCACCACTATTCTGTCCTCCTCCTGTCCGAGTCCATGAAAAACATCCCCGTTCTGCTTCCGAAAGGCTTGGGTGATTTCCTCATCAGTGTGGACTGATAGGACGTCTTTGAGCACCAGTAGTGGATCTTTGTTTTTCATTTCTTCGACCTTGAGTTGGACCCCATCTTTCTCTAGCTTTTCTCGAGCTTTTCTTCTTTCTTCCGTGGAGCTAAACCCTAGTATGACCTTCCGGTCCTTTGCCTTTCGGACTTTCTCGACCTTGATCCACCCCTCTTTCGCATCCACCGCCTTTCGGATCCTATCCAAGACTTCCTCCCCAGTCTCGCTTTCCTCCCTTGATGTTACCACCATAGAATGCATTGTGCTCTTCCTTGGCGTTCTCATGGTACTTTTCTCACGGCTGGCGGCTGCTTCTGCATAAGAGAGGGGCGCTATCCTTTCCATGTATTCTTTTCTCTGTTCTTCTAGAGCCCTTTCCAAGTCACCCATTTTATCCGTGTGTGCTTGTATGGTCTTCATGTGTTCCTCTAATACTTTTGTGAGCTTCTTCTCACTGCTGCGCTCCTCGAGCGTCTCTTTTAATGTCTCCGTCTCTGCGGTCGTCGCCCCCACTATCTCCACCACTTTCTGCGTCGCGGGTGGCGCCACCCCCCTTGACGCCTCCGCCTCCTTCACCAGCTGGTATAGGTGATCGATGGCTTTTAGGATACCCTGCTTAAGGTCTGTCTTCAGATTTCGAGATTCACCTACGTAACCCTTCGCTCTCTGAAGCCAGACCCTGGCTTGAGCTGTTCTTGTGCTGCTCTTAGGGGCTACATGAATCGGCCCCGGCGGTGTCACGGTTACCTCCGTAGATGCTCTTCGGTTTTCCGTTACTTTGGCTTCCTGAGGAAGTGTGATTTTCGGCTTGGGTTTCCGGGAGACCGCAGGTACCGTTTCCATGCTATGCTTTGGTGAGTGTGGGTGTGTTTTGGAGGTACAGGGATTTGGATCGATCCCTCCCGACTCCCCCTCCCCCACACTGTGCCTCACGCTGGTTGTGGAACGGGAGGATCCAGCTTCTTTGGTGTTCAAAGGGCTCTCATTAGTCTTGCTTTCCTGTTTCTTAATGGGCGTGCGTATTCCTGTCATGGTGTCTGTCGGTCGGTCAGTCTTCGTCAAATTAATTAGAAATGTGTAAAATGTATGTTTGTCGTCCGGCGTGTTGTATAGGGACACCTGCTCGGACAAAGAGTTTTGTTTAAAAGTGTTTCAAGTTTGAATTAATTAATTATGTCCTATTTAACCTATTCAATATTGTTTCGTCGATATGTTGCTGTTCCGATTAGGAACGAGTTGCTGCAGATGTTGAGTTTAAACAGTTATCAGAATAGGACAAATCCACTGACAGTATAACGGTATTTCACTCTATATAGAGTAGTTTTATTCTACCTCTATTTGAGGTAGCAGTTATAAGAGTACATGTAATAATAAAGTTACAATATAAAGAAATCAGTAAAACACACTATAAATAATCATACACAAGTGCAAAAGCACACAAGTCACACAATACACAATTATAAATATAGAGTCCTTGACCCTGTCGATAAAATATATGAAGTCACTGACTCCTGTCCTAAGTTATTAATATAAATTTAAGGTAAAATAAGAAAAACAAGATAGAGTAAAATATAAAAAGGTAGAGCTATGGCTCTCGTCCTGAGTCCACTCTATGATGTAGACAGTCTTTATTGTAATACAATAGAGCAGAAATTTTGCTCTAATTGTCAATTTTGACAGATTTATAGCCAAATTATTTTTTGGCTCTAGGTAGAGACGATTCGACTCTATCAATGGATAGCCCTCGTCGGCCCCGTTCCAGGGACACCAAACACGCCCTAGTTAGCTACAAGGGTCTCGGAGAGACAGGTGTTCAAAATTTCCGGGTTACATGTAACCCGAGTAACCCGGTCCAGTTAAAGTGCCGTAACTTTCGGCTCGGTTGGCCGAAAATGGTCGTGCTTGGTATCGCCGCAACCAGCTCGGCGCGCTCTATCAGGTTCTACTGTTTCCAGCACCAAAAAGTTGAAACCCTGAAATCCAGCTGAAACCTGTCTAATCCTATTCTAATATGCCTGGCAGTCCTTCTCGAGAAAACCCCACACCTCTACGACCCCTGGTTCGAAAGTTACGGAAGTTTTAAAATTCCAAGATGGCGCCGAGCGCGAACTTTGGAAGACGATAACTGCCGTTCCAGTGATCGCAGAATACCCGTGTTTGGGTTCTTCTACCTTGCCTTGGCCTGGATTATGCGCTGGGACCACCAGCAGAGGTGGACAAATTTTTGCCTCGGGTGTGCACTTGACCTTATGGGTCGTCAAGAGGGCTAATTTACCTACCCAAAACTCTAATCCGCGTCGTTCTGCGACTATCGGCCGAGGAGTTATGGCCGTTTGAAATTTGCCAAGATGGCGGCCGAACTGTCAAACTCGGGTGTAAAATGCCCGTATCTCCTCAACCAATCGCCGCAGAGAGTCCGGGTTTCGAGTGGGCGTCTTGGCGCAACCCGCCCTATCTTCTGGGGGTGGTCTCAGAGCTAAATAAATTTTTTGGTCCAATGGGCTTTAAATAGTCCCACACGAGTACTTTATACTACAAGGAACACTATAGTGAAAACCGCAAGTTTCTGCGGTACAATTTAGCCGAGATACGGAACTTTGAAATCTGTAGCCCGCGTAACCAAGATGGCGGGTTAGTCTCAAATCTCTCAATTTAAGAGCTATCTGGTCGGTGTTTGGGCTTAAACCCGTGTCAATTATATGTATAATTACGTTCCTGTAATAAAATTATGAATTTTGATTGTATTTTCCGAATTATTTACAAAAAATGTTTAAAATTCCGTATCTCCGGTTCTAATTACCCTAAAATTACAAAAAAAATGTCGAAAAATAGGCAAAAATACGCTCTACAATACTATAAAATCTATTGAATTCTTACCTAAAATTAACCTAATAAATTTTTATAAAAACACAATTTTCACTATTTTTAATTATTATTAATTAACTACAAGGTCCAAAATTCTGAATTTTTGCAGAGTAGATCTTCCAAGAAGCGCGCACAGGATAGCAGTTGCAGAAATTTAAAATTACTTTTTATACTGGTTCTATTGGCGTTGAAAGTTTCAGTTTTGTAACTGCTATAAAAAAAATTCTGTAACCGGAAAAATTTTTCTTTTTCCGGAAAACGTCGTAGGATAAAGATGTTTCTCTACCTTAAAATTTTCAGCGTCCTAGCACCGCTCCTTCACCGACCACGTGGCCACGTGGTTTTTGTTTTTCACAGTTTTCCCGGAAAACGGCTGGTCGAGCGGCGAGAAAAAACCGCGCGTCGGGTGGGGGTCACTGAGCACTTCACTTTGACACTAAGCACTCACAGGTAAGTACACAATTCACGTCTCTATCGCTTATTTAGTGGTCTATTTTCCACAGATAACCTTTAAATTTAAGGAAAAACACTTTTCCTACTTCACGGTTGTGCGTGCGGCTACGCCACTGTTGCCCAACGGTTGGGGCTCGTCGAGACGCAACTTTTGGTACCAAATTTGTCACTGTAGCACTAAAAAATACCACTGAAATCGATTTTACAAGATCGGAGCGTGTAAAAAAGCACGTGCTCTCGGCGGGACCTCGAATCGTACTGAGATGGTTAGGTTAGGTTAGGTTAGGTTAGGTTAGGTTTTTTTTTTTTTTTTTTTTTTTTTTTTTTTTTTTTTAATACTAGCACCTCCGATGTCCTTCGGAGCCTTTACTACTACATCCTTTCATTCCAGTTCTCACTAGTGCTACTGCTCGTACTTCCATTCCGCATACCTTTTCTTTCTATCATTCTGCCTTTCATACTATCCAGGTGGGATTCCTGGTTCCTACGCTAATGTTTCTATTTTTATTTCTATTGCTTATTTTCAGGGGTAAATAATACGTACACAGTATTTATTATAATATTTGCCCTACTAATTTACACATGCTCTTACAATTAAATTATGACAATTAAATTAAACCTAATACATTATATATGCTTTTATATTGTGCAAGTTGCTACTAATTTTTAACATTTTGTATATTATGATTTACGTTAATAACTACATTATTAAAGAATCATAACTTTAATCTACTTTATTGCGCTTATTCACTAATTTTATAATATTCGTACAATAATTTATAAACTTATTCCTATATTTGCTAATAACTATCTCGCTCAGATTTATTGTCACAATTTTTATGCCTATTTCTTGTTCTATGTTATATCTCTGCCTGCTATATACTGGACACTCTGTGATTAGGTGTGGGACTGTTTCCGCGACACTGGGGTCACAGATGCATGATGGGTTCTCCTTACACTTGAACCGCGTCAAGTATTCGGAGAACCCGCCATGCCCCGTAAACAATTGTGTAGTTGTGCCGGCGATATCCATCTTGCGAACCACGCCATAAGCAGTCAGCGCGCAGGGGAAGAAGAGCTTGGTAACGGAGGCGGTCTCGCCCTCTCTGTACCTTCTGTTCCACTCGTCAAGCGAGGCCTGTCGAAGACTTCGCTTGACGAACGAAACAGGACACAGACCGTAGTCCGGTGCTCTCTTCAACCCCAGAGCCGCCTCCTTGGCCAGCTGGTCAGCCCGTTCATTACCCATCAACCCTGCGTGGGCCTTGACCCAGAATAAGGATATTTCCTTACCCTGGATCATGCCTTGTCGAATGGCGACTCTGGTTTCCACCGCGAGGGGATGTAAAATGTGACAGTTAGTCACCGTTTGGAGTGCGGCTCTGCTGTCGCTGAAGATGCCAAAAGTGGTCTCGCCTCGCCTGAGGATCTCATTGGCCGCTTTGCATAGGGCCAAGAGCTCAGCCTGGTAGACGGTACAATAGGGCGACAACGCAAGCTTGAGGGCCTTGGTTTCGGCCCCGTTATTCCATACGGATAACGCCGCGCCGACCCGGCCCTCAATCTTGCTCCCGTCCGTAAAAATGCGTACCAAGATGTTTTCGGTATTGTTTAGTTGTTCCTCGTCTTCCAGGCACTTGAACTCCAAGGCTGTATGCTCCGCGGGGTGAGGTGTCTCAATAGCCGGAGCCATTCGTTCAACCTCCCTGTCCCCCAACCATGGCTGGCCTACCCCTCTCTTGGCTTCGTATAACGAAGCCACCTCACGAACTCTAAGGTCCAGAGGGAGCAGACCAGCCAAGATCAGCGCCGAGTGCAGGGAGACCGTCCGGTAGCTCTTACACAGCTTTTGGGCGAATCCGCGCTGTACCACATTCAGCTGCTTTCGGACACCAAGCCCTCCTGCCGCCGCGCCCCAACTGCTAGCACAGTACAAGATGGTGGGCTCCACAGCAGCAACGTAGATGGTCCGGATCACCTCGGGGTGTAAGCCCCAGCTGATCCGGGCCATCCTCGCGAGCTTGTTGTAGATCCCGATCGCCTTTCTGCAAATGTTTGTCACGTGTTTTTGGAAAGTGAGTCTGTGGTCGATGGTGAGCCCTAGGACTTTAATTTCGGTGGACAATCCAATGTCTATCCCGCCCATGCTTAGGCGCGGGAGATCGTACTTCAGCCTCCGCGTGATAACCATCGCACATGTTTTGTGCGGTGCGAATTTCAGCTTCATTCCGATCCCCCACTCCCGCACATGCTCGAGAGAGGCATTGGCTTGTCTCTCAATCTCGAGAGCAGTATCCCCATCGAACACCAACACCACGTCGTCCGCGAAAGCCTGTACATATACCCCTTTGCTTTCCAACTGATGCAACAAGGGATCCAGTAGGAGGTTCCAAAGTAGGGGTCCTCCGATTGACCCCTGGACACAACCCTTTTCAGTTGAACGGCTGTACTCCTCACCCGCATACCGTATTCTTACTTTCCTATCACTGAGGTAGCTGCCGATTGTTCGTCTCAAATTTACCGGACACCTTTCCTCAGCCAGTCGTATCTTTATAGCGGGCCACCAGGCGCTGTCGAAGGCGCCCTCTATGTCCAAGGAGACCATAGTGACTATCCTCTTTTCACGGAGTTTAGCCCCTATGCGCCCCATCAGGTCATAGAGGGCGTCTTCGGTGCTCTTCTGGGGCATAAAGCCGTACTGGCGAGTACTCATCCTCGGCAGTAAATAAAATTTGAGGCGAGCAATCAGCATCCTCTCATAGATCTTCCCCAGGACAGGCAAGAGCCCAATCGGCCTGTATGATTTGGGGGTATCATAAGTTTCTTTCCCTGGCTTCTTCAGTGCCACCACCACGGCCTCCTTCCATATCTTAGGAAAGTAACCGTGGCGGAGGCACCGATTTAGCAACCCTAGGAATAATGCGGGGTCCGTTTTTATGGCATGGGAGCAGATATCGGCTGTAAAGCCGTCAACCCCCGGAGCCTTTTTCGGGTTGAACTTTGATAGGGCATCGTTCAACTCACTGATTCGAAAGGGTGGATCATCACTATGATGCTCCTTTAACTCTTCATCCTTTCTTGCGGCGACACGAATTGCACGGTGCCCCACCCCGTCCTCTTCGATAAGATCTTCCGGGTAGAAGGTGCGTGCGAGTAGCTCAGCTGAGCCCCTCGCATCCAAGTAGACGCCATCCTTCTTTAACATCTGGTCCTCTTCCCGTACTGTTGCCCTACCTAAAACCCTATACACTCCCTCCCAGAGTCCCTCCCTGTCCTGCCTTCCGCAGAAGTCCTTCCAGCCTTCGACCTGTGCCTTTCTTACCTCAGACTCGTAAACCTGTTTCTGTTCAAGGTACTGCGAGACTACCCACTCCCTCCGGATCGGCGCTGCGCTTCTTATTTTTCGTCTGCTGGTTTTGACGTTTTTCTTCAACAGTGCTAGCCTCTCCGACCACCACGGCACAGTGAGTAACTCCGTCTTCTTTTTCTTAGGGATACTCCCGGCGCAGGCCTCCCCGACCAATCGACTGTATGTTTGGATGGTGTTTTCCAACTCGTTCGTGTCTTTTACGTCGTTACCGGTGATATTATTGTCAGATAATAGCCGGGTAAGCCGCGACCCGAAGTCGCCCCAATTTGCTCGTCTGGTGTTAAATATGCGCGTAGTGCGCATTATTCTAGTACCTTTAGCTCTACTCAGACGGATGTTAAACACTATGCCGTTGTGGTCCGAGCTCACCAGTCCTTCGTCCACCTTCCAGCCGTCGATCCAAGCGAGCATATCGCTCGTACAAGCGGTGACATCTACGTGGCTGCAGTACCGTCTTCCACCTCGCACAGTGTCGAAGGTCGGAACGTTCCCACTATTCAGGACATGGAGGTCCATCTCCCCAAGCACACCACTCAGCTCTTCTCCCCTACGATCTTCAACCCCACTGCCCCACCAAGTACTCTTGGCGTTTGTGTCTCCTCCTACAACGAACCGCTCGGAGCCAAACTTGCGCCCAATCTTTTTTAAATGCTCCAGGTAGGGCACTATGGGTTCATCCGGTTCGAAGTATACGGACACCAGCGTGATCCTCCAGGCACCGGTCCGGACTCCCACCACCACGATGTTATCGGTGGTGAGTTGTGGGTACTGCACCACATCTAGGTGTGGTTCGAAGATAGCGACAGCCGCCTTTACAGTCCCTTCGCCGTTTCCGGTGTTCTGAAAGACCCTAACGCCCTTGTATCCCTTCATCCTTCTAGCCGTCCCCACATAGGGCTCCTGTAACAGGGCGATCGCGGCTTTTCGTTTGGAGGCTTCGATCATGAGCTCTTCGGTGGCGAGCTTCCGCCTCTGGAGGTTCGCTTGCAGTATCTTGTATGGGGCAGCATTCACTGAGGTGCCTTCAGCACCGGTACTGAGTGGTGGCCCTTGCTATATCGTCCCACCTTTTCCTCACTGGGCACAAGTTGCTGAATACATTGTGCCCAATGCTGCTCAGCTTCTCCTTCAGGCAGTTGCAGCAGTTTGGCTCTGTATTGGTGGCGTAATCGGGGCATTCGGCTCGCAAATGTAGCCCGCCACAATGACTGCACTTAGGCTCAGTCGTTGTGCAAAACTTCCTGCTATGCCCATACCCCAGACACAGGGAACATTGTACCAAGGGGGATTGGTCAGCTACCCTGATCGGCTGCAGATCTATATGCAGTCTCCCTATGTCTAGGGCACGCGTCCATACCGCCGGGGAGACCCTGAGCACCACGTGGCACGTATGAGGATTCCTCGCTGTTTTCCGGTACAGAACGGATAATCTGTTCTGTTCCGGGGCCAGGTTTCGAAAGATTTCTTTGTTCCTGGTCCTTACGGCGTTAATGAGGTCCTCGTTCTTGTGTGTTTTGAGGACGCCGTACATAATGAGTAGAGGGTCTTTGTTCTTAATACCCTCTACGGTGAGGTCCTTTTCCTTCTCCGACAGTCTTTGTTGTGCCCTGTCCCTTTCTTCTTCTGTCCTGTAGCCTATTATTACCCTTCTGTCCTTTGCCTTTCTTATTCTTTCTACCCTTATCCATCCTTCATCCTCATTCGAGGTTTTTCTTAATCTTTCCATGACCTGTTCCCCAGTTTCGTTTTCGTTTTTGGACGTGACTACGACTGAGTGCAGCGTCGCTCGCTCTGGGGCCTGGGCTTTTAAACCACTTGCTGCTGCCCCAGCATATGTCATTTGTCCTTTTCTTTCGCGTTCTTCGATTCTTTCCTTTAACTCTTCTATTACTCTTCCGTTTTCTTTTAATAATCTTTCATTCTCTTCTACTTTCCTCAGGATGTCGTTTCCTATATTTTTATTTATATCTCCTGCATCAGATGTTCTCACACTCTGTCCCTTTGTAAGTTTTCTTCTGTCCTCCTCATATGCTTTTATTATTCTTTCTAATAGGTCCACTCTATCTTCAATTTCTATCCTTATTTCTCTTTTTAAGTTCCTGGCCATGCCTAGCTGTTCTCTAATTATCTCGCAGCTTTGGCTAGCTACCGAGACGCGTTTTAAAGGAGCAGGAACCATTAAGAAGGATCGTTCTGTAGATCCCTCTTTAGACTTTTGTGACTTGGTCGCCGTTTTCGTGTCTTTTCGTTGGGGAACTCCGCGGAGCTCCAACTCATCAACACTACTCCTAACTGGCCTTGTCGGGTTGACTTCAACCACGGGACTGGTTTTGTCACCAGGTGTCTTGTCTGGGTCTGATGGGGAAGAGGTGCTCGCTCCCTTGACCGGAGTTCTCATGCCGGACATTGTAGGTGCGCGTCTTTCAATGTTAGATTGATGGTTAAAATTTTAAAGTAAATTTGTAAAAGTTGTAAATACGGTTTTAAAAGTAAATTTGTAAAAGTTGTAAATACAGATCGCAAAACGTTTGCAGTTAAGTAAAGTTGTAAAAGAGTCTAATATGGAGTAGACTCGTCACTTGCAGGCTCTCTCTACGACTGGTAAAGGCGTTAGACTTCAACAGATGCCCCAGAGATAATATTGTCTAGTGTCAATGTCCGTGTACCTAAGTGCTTTGTACAGTGTATAATGTTAAGTGTTACTGTGTATGTTACCCAGGGTGTAAGTGTTTTATGCGTGTAAAGTTGGGTTTACGGTAGATGTGTTTCTGTCCACGTTCTGGACAGGGTCTCAGTTCTAATTATTATTTAGGAATCTATTGGATTCTGAGTCTAATAAGTCTAGGGCTTATGTCTAAAAAGTCAGGCAGAGATATACAACCTCCGGGGTCAGCTCTAAAATTACAATATTAAAGTAGAGTACAACTTAAAAAATAAAGATTAAAATCTTAAAACTATACAAGGTTTCTTAAACTACTGAGCTCTATGTAGAGTCGAGCTACAATAAGGGTCAACGTGTTTGTTTTATTTACATACACCGATATATTAAAATCCGGAGTCAAAAAAGTCAATAAATTCCTTTTTACAACAAAACTTATTTATGGCTCTATATAGAGCCTTGAAAAGTCGACTATCTGATAGGCCTTACTAAGCCCTTTCTAATGACCCCAAACTCGACCCACCTAGCCCAAGGGGCTCCGGAGATATCGGGGTTCAAAAATCGCAGCTGAAACCAATATGGCCGCCGCGAAAAGATGAAAACCAGGATATCTCCCGATCCGCCAGTCCGATTTTAGTCGAGTTTGGTATCACTGTAATCGTCTCGTTGAGACGCACTTAAATTTTTGCTTTTCAGCCCGGAAAATTTTCAGGCTCTGAAAATTCCTGAAACCTCAGCTATGTGATAGGCCAAGTCCGGCCAGTCACCCACAAACAAACCGCAACCCTCTAGGACGCTCGGTTCAAGAGTTACAGTCGACCAAAGCTCGACTTTGACAGTTCAGAGCTGTCAAAGTCGAACTTCAACAGGCTATAGAAACCACCCTGAGGGTCGCAGGTATGTCGTGTTTGGGGTTTTCTGAATCGTCCCAACCCGCTCTTTCGGCTCGTGGGGCCCGCAGGGCTCCAAAAGTCGAGGTCTCAAAATCGCGCCAAATTCGCGGTGTAGCCCCAGACGGTCGCCCCAAGCACACTAAAGAAAACCGCGTCGCTCTACGACTCCCCAATCCAGAGATAGAGGCGTCCAAACCCGAGGTTTGACAGTACTCAGCTGTCAAATCCCAACTTCAAACGCCAATAACTCAGCAACCAGAGGTCGCAGAAAGACCGGGTTTCGAGTGCACAGCCTGGCTCGACCCCCCAAAGCCTTCCCTAGCACTTTCAGGCCAAAAAATTTTCAGCTCCCGAAAACTCCTGAAAACAATTTTTCCGGCTAGATACCTATCCGAGCTAGGTTTTCGCGCAAACCCGGTTGTCCTACCTAAATTAGTTTGGGAGATATACAAATTTGAAAAATATTTAACAAAAAACAAAATGGCCGAAAAAGTACAAATTCTTTATTTCCAGCGCAATTTTAGCCCAGTTTGGGCTTAAAAAGGTCAAAGTGCACTGGAAAGACACAATCCGTATCTAAAATTATAATATTTTCTATTTATTTACTATTTATTACTAAAAAACATTAAAAATTTAATAACTAAGTCAATTTTTGACGAAAAATTCTGAAAAAACTTTTAAAATTCCTTAAAAATCTGGTACTTTAAAACTGTAAAATAAAAATTTAAAATTTTTCAGGATTTCTCACTGAAAAACAGTAATTTTCAGAATTTTTAGTTTTTTATTTGTAGTATAAAAACTATTAATTAGAAAAATCCCAAAATTTGTAGGCTTCTTCCTTGGGTCAGCGCGCAACGACGTGCAGTTGCAGAATTTTGAATTTCTTTCTCGGTAAAGAGTTATAAGAGGTCAAAGTTCGAAACTTTGAATATTTATTATAATTTATTGGACTCACGAAAAATTTTCTTTTTTCCAGAAAACGGTGTCTCCTGGTGAGTTCTCTAGGTCCACAAATTTGCAGACTCCTGGGTCGTCTCCTTCAAGGACCACGTGGCCACGTGGTTTTTGTTTTTCACGCTTTTCCGGCTACACCGCGATCGTCCGGGTGAAATTGAGGGTGGCAGCGGCTGGGGACCAGCGCGGCACACACACTGACACTTTTTTCCGGAGTGGCACTCTAATATTCACAAAGTTATCACCACTTTTGTCGAAACTTTTTAGGTTATAACCTTTAAAACTTTTGTTTTTCGGTTTTTACACTTCAGCAGCACTTGTGCGGCTGAAACACTATAATCCACAGGATGGAGCGCGGCGAGACGAATCCGCGGACACTTAATTCGTTGCGATACGTCAAGAAAAACCCACTTAAATGAATTTTTAAAGGTCGGAGCGATAAAAAGTGCACGTGCTCTCTACCAGGTATCGAGTCGTACTCGGGTTAGGTTAGGTTAGGTTAGGTTAGGTTAGGTTAGGTTTTTTTTTTTTTTTTTTTTTTTTTTTTTTTTTTTTTTTTTTTTTTGAGGTCTTTTTCTTTTGACCTCGCCACTTTTCCCCGTCCGTAGGATCGACAGGCTCTTGTATATCTATAATATTTTTAAGCTAGCTTATTTAAAATTAAGTAATTGGGTATGAATACCCAATTTTGTTAACATTGGTTAATCTACACTATTTACATTTATATTACATTTTTTGTATTAATTAAAATCTCGATTATTTACAATATATATGTTCTTAAAATCCTTTGTTTGTCAATCTGACTTCCATTTTTTTATTCAGATTTTTTAGAGCTTTATTTGTTGTTTACATTTAAAATTTTTAGCTCAATTAATAAATTATTTACATTTACAATTACAATAGGTTAAAATAGAATAAATTAAATTAAATTAAAACAGATTAAATAAATAAATAATTAAATAAGGATTTAGGAACTTTCTTTGTTGTTTACCTTTGAAATTGTCAACTTTTGTCAGTTATTTACTTTCGGTAACTAACAAAGTATAATAATTTAAAATAGAATAAATTAAAAAGTAAACAGTTAGGATATAAATACAAGTAGAAAAGTGTTTGAATATATATATATAAAAGATATGACCAATAATAAGTGTGATATGTGTAGTGGTTGTAAATGAGTAGTCTGACTAGCTGGTTTAGTCCTGTTCCTACATCACCAGTGGTGTGGTTTATTATTTTTATTCGTATTGTCTTTTCGCTCTATTGTCTGTCTGTCTGTATTTTATTCACCGAGACACCCCACTCCGATGTTATATTCCAACCCGTCATATTCATGGCTAGTGTATTGTGTAATTGTATGTTTAGTCAGTGTTTATGTTGTGTATGTTCATAATCTCCCTATCTTGCCAACAGAGTATTTATATTCAAAAATATAAACATCTGTTGACACTTCTGTATGAACTATTTGTATTGTACGTGTTATATGTTGTATGCATGTTTTTTATGTAATCATTTATATAGTTATTATATATTTCATACATAAGTGTCTATGTTTGTGTATAGGTGTATGTGTTTCTGTCTTGTGTGTGTGTACTGTGGGTGGATAGTCATAAATATGACGTGTTGGACCTCGCCAAGTAGTCCCACTTAAGGCGGGTTGGGCATTCGGCGCTATAGGCGTTGTGGCCTACGTTCTCCACCCCGGAGTGTGCGCAGTTGCAGCATCGCGGGCCGGCCCCGGCAGAATACTCGGGGCACTTCACACGGAGGTGCGGACCTCCGCAGTGGCTGCAACTGTCCACACTCGCGGTGCAGTACTTTCGGCCGTGGCCGAATGCCAGGCACCTTGTGCATTGGATGACCGGGGACTGGTCCTCCACCCTGACCCTTTGTAGATCCAGGTAGAGAGTTCCGGCCCCGGTCATCCGCTGCCACACTTTCGGCCTCACTTGGAGGATTAAGTGGGACGTCTCGGGATTTCTAGTGCGTTTTTTGTATTTTAATCTAATTTCTTTTTCTTCTTGCGGCAGCCCCATGAAAATATCCGCGTTTTGGGTGTAAAGGGCCCTGATCACGTCCTCGTCGTCCCCATCGACAAAAACGTCCTTGAGGACGACGAGTGGATCCTTATTTTTCATTGGGGCCACCACAAGCCCACTACCACTGTTTTCGAGTTTTGCTCTCACTCGATCGCGTTCCCCCTCGGTGTCGCAACCCAGGATGACCATCCGATTCTTCGCCTTCCTGGCCTTACTTACCTTTAAGCCGGTACTCCTGGCGTCGACCGCCTTTTTCACCTTGACGAGCACCTCCTCGGCAGTCTCAAGACTGTTCGTGGAGGTGACCGCCACCGAGTGAAGCGCCGGTCGGCGCCCGGGTCCGGCTGCTGCGGCCCTGGCGTATGTCAAGGGGGGGACCGGGGCCGGGAGGCTCTCGGGCTTTTGGAGCTTGATAGCCTCACCGATTGCCTCGCCGATGTGGGACTTGGTTTCAACAACCAAGTCCCGAGCGACAGTCCCGACCAGATCTTCGATCTGGGACTGCGCCCGCACCACGATCCCCTCCGTTGCCACGTCCATGTCGACTTGGATGGACTCTATCTTCTCGTGGATCTTTTCGACAGCCTCGGCATTTTGCTCCTCTATTTTTGTTGAGGCGTCGGTGATTTTGTCTCGCAGTTTGTAATACGTTTCATTGAACCACGTGAAGATAGAGTCCTCCATCTCCGCAAGTTTGGCCAGGATCGCGATCTCCGGTAGTTTTGATTCGAGGGTCTCCGGGTCTGCGGTCTCGATCACCGTCACGCCGGCAGCCTCGGCCACCTTCTCCTCCAGGCTCTTAACACGCCTGCTTAATTCGAATAAAAGACGGAGACCCTTATCTGATGTTGTCTCCAGGAAGGCTTTGATGTCCTTCCGCATTTGCGGATACCCAGCAGTCTTTGAGGGAATCTCCTCAAAGACTATCATCACCTCCTGGAGTAGATGGTCACTCGACAGGCTTGCGTAGTTGGACTGCTGCCTCTTAAATTGTTCCATCTGGTCGAGTGACCTTCTCTTTGTTCCGGGTCTCCTTATAAACGTTTTCGCTGCGTCTTTAACAACAATAGGCGAGGTGGAGGCCTCGGGAGCTACGCGTGATGTTGGGGGGGTTTCGTACATGTTAGGCATTATTGCGAGAGTGAGAGTGTGACGGGGAAATGTATGTAAAGTGACCCTGTATAGGGGGGTTTGCGTCAAGATATTAAAACAAAATATAATCAAATTAAAACAGATTAAAATTCAAAATAAAAGCTGTGCTCTGATTGAGCTTGTCTATGTAAATAGAGGTGTAAACCCCTGTCAATAAGTTAAAATATAAACTAAAATATAAAATTTTTAAAACAATAAATTCAATTTGTAAAATTACAAATTATGTACAGTTAAAAGTCAATATCTACAATTAAAATATATACAATTAAAATCTTACACCTAATTGTACCGTCAAAAGACAAGGTACAATGTCAAATAATATAATTAATAATTTAAATTAAATTTCCAAATATTGAACAATTAAAATATAGTTAAAATGTCAATAATTTAAAATAAAAAGTTAAAATTCCAATATATTTACACCAAAATACCTAAAACTAATTGTACTGCCAATAGGCAGGTACAATGTCAATACAATAATCAATAATTTAAATTATTAAAATTTCAATTATATACAGTTAAAGATAAAAGTCAAAAAGTTCAATATATATTTACAGTTTAAAATACCTAACCTAATTGTACCGTCAAAAGACAGGTACAATGTCACTAGTCTAGTGGGAAGCAGATAATTAAAAAGGAATAAAAAGTCCTGAAAAACCCTACGTGGAGTCGCGGATATTGCTAACTATATATCAGTTAGTTTTCTGAAATGAATTTAATATTAAATAATTTAATAAAATAATAATTTTTAAAATATCCTAAAGACTCTAGGTAGAGAGCCTCTCTTACCTTAGGAGGATAGGGCACTAAGTCCTCTATCGATTCCCGAAAACCCGAACGAAATCGGACCAGCCAATCCTGAGATATCGGCCTGATTGTCGATTGACAAAAGTCCTATCAATCTCGGTTCAGCCGGTCAAAGTCTCAGTTTCGTGGGGTGGGGAGAGGGTGAACGGCAGCTTCCCTATGCCGTAACAGTCCAAAATTTTTGTGAGTATAAAATTTCAAAATTTTGATGACTAATTTTAATAATAATAATAATTCGAATTTGTTCGTAGAATGCCACTCCTTGGTTATTAGGATGAGTCTCCTAGTCCTCAATCCTCACCCGAAAACCCGATCAAGATCGGACCAGCCAGTCCCGAGATTTCGAGCTAACTATCTATTGATAGGTTTCTCATCAATTTCGGTCCAGCCGGTCAAAAATTTTTCAGATCTTGTGTGGGGAAGGGAGGGGAGTGTCAGCTACGGTGAAGCTAATGATTTTAAAAATTTTGGGCTGTTTGTTTATGTAATTAAAACTATAACAATGTTTATTTCAGGAACGGCCTGAAATTCAGCCGTCCTGAAGGCACCAATAGGTAGGTCTCAATGCGAGCTACGTCCCAACTGAAGAATTTTTTCTGATCGGAGCCACCGTTCCGGAGTTATTAAGCCTCAACGGTTCTGTGTGTTTGTTTGGCAGGTCCTCTACCTCGAAAACCGGTTGTTCCAACTTAGGGGATTTTTTGGGCGGATAGGAATCTCCTTACCCCAGGGATAATTTATCCGGTGTTGGATTCCCTCTAAGTCTGCCGGTCCCGAAGATATTAGCCTCCAAAGTTGAGGAATTCGATAGAAATTCTTGGAATTTATTGTTATGTTTTTAATATTTAATTTGACCTAATTTTTCAACTTTGCTATTTGTGGTCCGATTTCCACGGGAAAAGTGTCCACTTGTAGATCTCAACGTGAACGAAGATGTGAATGTGGTGTTGGGGTTGTTCAACCCTCGGGTATAGATAATTTTCCTCCCGACGGTTTTCCCGTGTGTGGTTTGTTTACGTTTTTGTCGGGTCACGTAACTCGCTTGGGATATATTTATATTATCCCGGATAACCACTAATACGTTCGAAACTTAGTTGGGAAGGGGTAGGAACTATTGGGGAGTTCCTAGGTTTCCGGGTTTGGGTGCCAGGGGGTTCACAAGAATGTTTTCCGGTTTTAGCGGAAATTTCGTTCTGCGGATTGTTTTGGAACACTGTAGCTCACTCAATTAATAATTATATTTAACCGGGACTCTTTAGGAGCACACTATGTATGGCAGGCAAAAAACTTATCTGGTAACCAGGTCCCTAGGGATCAGGGTTGGGGCCCTGTAGTCCCTTAAAAAGTTTTTCACGGGTTTTTGTACTAAGTGAATGAGAAAGTTTGTTTACCTTGTAAAAGTCGCTATAACTTCCTGGTTTTCCGCCCGATTTTCACGGGGTAAATTTTTATATACACTTCACTCACTGCCCTATTGAATGGTTAAATAAAATTTTGGGGTCACAGATCTTGTTTGTGAACTATAAATCCCCAAAGTTTGTCACTTTTTTAGGTCACTTTAAAATTGTTATATTTTCCGACACTTTCCACTATCCCGGAAAATTTTGACGGATTCCGTAGTCTCTCATAAGGGTTGACAATCCCACGTGGTCAGAGTTTTTCTAGCGGCCCTGGAATGGGGACCTCGTGGCCACGTGGTTTTTAGGAAAACCGCTGTATCTTCCCAGATTTTCGCTTGAAAATTCTGGAAGGGGTCTCAAAAGGCGTGTGCCTCCAAGACGCAACCTTCCACAATTCAAAAAACGCCACTTCTCGATCTTGTTTTTGAATAAAACGCACTTTTATGGTTTTTTAACCTATAAACTTTGGCTTATTTTACGTTTATGTTCTAGGAAAATCTACAATTTCCAACCGATTTTCACGCGGTTTTCACCTTCGGGTAGCGCTCGCGGAGACGCAAATTTTGGTATATCGCACTAGTTTTTACACTTAACTTTTACCACCTTTACGAATTTTTATCAACGGAGCGACTCAAAAACGCTGCTAGCGCGACGGGAGAGCGTGCGGAACGGTTAGGTTAGGTTAGGTTAGGTTAGGTTGTGTCCTGGATGAGGTTGAGACGCTCTCGGATCACCTTTATATCCGATTCGAGCTCTCCCGGTCCCAGGACGCCAGTAGGGGTCACGCGGCGCGGCGTCCCTCCCGTTTTCCGCGGTGGGCTGTCGCCAAGCTGGACAGGGACCTACTAGAGGAGGCGGCCATTGTTTGCTCTTGGCTGTCTCCGCAGGCCCCGACCGAGGAGGTCGACGCGGGGGCTGGTCGCTTCGCCGATGCGTTAACGCTCATCTGCGATGCGGCCATGCCCCGCGTTCGTGGCCGTCGGCCTCCTCGGAAGGAGGTCTACTGGTGGTCCCAGGAGTTGGCGGACCTCCGTGCGGCCTGCGTACGTGCCCGGAGGTCCCACACCCGGAGTCGGCGACGTCACCGCGGAGGCGGTGAGGAGGTGGACCGGCTTCACGAGGAGTACCGAGCAGCTCGGGAAACTCTGAGGCTGGCCATCTGCCGCGCCAAAGACGCGTCCAGAGTGGAGATGCTGGAGAGTCTCGAGCGTGACCCCTGGGGTCGGCCTTACCGTGCGGTGCGACAAAAGCTCCGCACACAGGGCCCCCCCCTCACGGAGACTCTCCAGCCCAGCTTCCTGCAGGAAGTGGTCGAGGGCCTATTCCCACAGCAGGCGGAGCACACACCCCCGTCGATGGCCCGTCGCGGTCGTCGTCGGGACAGCGTGGGTGATGTTCCGCCTGTCAGGGAATCGGAGGTAGGGGCGGCTGTTCTACGGATTCGGTCCAAGAACACCGCCCCCGGGCCGGACGGGGTTCCAGCCCGAGTGATGGCCCGTGCCCTCGACTACATGTCGGACCACCTCAGGGGAGTGTTGGACGCTAGCCTGGCGTCCGGACGCTTCCCTGAGCGTTGGAAGTGCGGGAAGCTGGTCCTGATCCAAAAACATGGACGGCCTGCCGATTCGGTCGCGGCCTACAGGCCCATCGTGTTGCTGGACGAGGCGGGCAAGTTGTTCGAGAGGGTTCTCTCTGTCCGCATCGTCCGGCACCTCAGCGAGGTGGGGCCCGACCTGTCGGACGCCCAATTCGGTTTCCGAGAAGGGCGTTCGACGGTCGACGCGATCCTGCGCCTGAGGGCCGTGACCGAAGAGGCGGTGAGAGGCGGTGGAGTGCTGTTGGCGGTGTCATTGGACATCGCCAACGCCTTCAATAGTCTGCCATTCGGCTGCATCAGGGCCGCACTCCAGTACCACGGAGTGCCAGGGTACCTGAGGCGGCTGGTGGCAGACTACTTAGAGGAGCGTACCGTCGAGTACGAGGACCGAGGTGGCGCCTTGAGACGCAGGGCCATGTCGTGCGGTGTTCCACAGGGGTCTGTCCTAGGACCACTCCTGTGGAACATGGGATACGACTGGGCCCTACGAGGGCGTCTCCCCCCCGGGCTGGGTGTGATCTGTTACGCAGACGACACCCTGGTCACGGCCCGGGGGGCAAACTTTGAGGAGGCGGCGCGCCTGGCCACCACGGGAGTCTCCCGGGTGGTCGGGCGCATCGAGGCGTTGGGTCTGCGGGTGGCTCTGGAGAAGACGGAGGCCCTGCTATTTCATGGGCCCCGTCGCGGCCCGCCCGCCGGCGCCTCGATCGAGGTCAACTCGGTCCTCGTACCGGTCCGGGCCCAGATGAGGTACCTGGGTCTGGTCCTCGACGGTAGGTGGCTCTTCGACGAGCACTTCCGACAGCTTGGACCTAAATTGGTGGGCACTGCCTCCGCCCTAGGGCGACTTCTGCCCAATTTGGGCGGGGCCAGTGTCCCCACTAGGCAGCTGTACACGGGGGTTGTCCGGTCGATGGCACTTTACGGTGCACCGGTGTGGGCGGCGGCTCTGTCCGCCCAAAACAGGGCGCGCCTCTGGCGCCCCCAGCGGACACTGGCGGTCAGAGCCATACGTGGATACCGCACGGTGTCCACAGAGGCGGCGTGTGCCTTGGCCGGAACACCCCCGTGGGATTTGGAGGCGGAAGTGCTCGCCGAAGTTTATCGGCGAGTGGCTGACTTCCGGGCGGAGAATGGCTTTCGCCCTCCGCCCGAGGACGTGCGCGAGTGGCGCGAAGCCGCTCGCCGAGCCACCATGCAGAGATGGTCGTTCCGGCTGGAGACCCCACGCGCTGGCTTTGCCGCCGTGGAGGCTCTTCAGCCGGTCATCGCGGAGTGGGCAGGGCGGCAGCACGGGACCCTTTCCTTCCGGCTGACGCAGGTACTTTCCGGGCACGGTTGCTTCGGAAAGTACCTGCACTCGGTCGCTAGGAGGGAACCGAGTCCCGCCTGCCACCACTGCAACTGCAGTGAGGACACGGCCCAGCACACGCTGGCGGTCTGCCCCGCTTGGGCGGCGCAGCGCCGGGTCCTCACTGCAGTCATCGGAGGGGATCTCTCGCTGCCGGCCGTCATAAGATCGATGGTCGGCAGCGACAGTTGTTTCACCGCGGTCGCAACCTTCTGCGAGGACGTAATCTTGCAGAAGGAGGTGGCGGAGAAGGCCCGGGAGGACGATATCCACTCGGACCCGATCCGCCGCCGGCGCCCTGGGCGGCGGAGGCGCGCATACCTGCGTCTCATGCCGCCCTGAGAGTGGCCGCGGATGGGCGGGACGGGTTTCCCGTCCGTCCGCAGTAGAGGCCAACCGCGAGGGGGCGACGTCCGCGTGTGACCGGACGTTGCCTAATTAGAGAGTAAATTTTGAGATGGTGCCCGCAACAGTGCGGGCAGGCGCCGGTTGGAGTCCAGAAGGAAATCCCCTCCCTGGACTCCTTCCAATACAAAGGCGCAGAGAGGGTCACACCGTGTGGTTTTAGTCGGTTCGAGTCCGACACACCACCCCGCCGTAACCCCCGACGGGGTGACGGTCCGCGGGGATTTCCACACGTAAAAAAAAAAAAAAAAAAAAAAAAAAAAAAAAAAAAAAAAAAAAAAAAAAAAAAAAAAAAAAAAAAAAAAAAAAAAAAGGTTAGGTTAGGTTAGGTTAGGTTAGGTTAGGTTAGGTTAGGTTAGGTTAGGTTGGCGGAGAGCGGGTCTCGGCCTCCGCCCGAGGACGTGCGCGAGTGGCGCGAAGCCGCTCGTCGAGCCACCTTGGCAAGATGGTCGTCCCGACTGGAGACTCCACGCGCTGGCCTCGCCGCCGTGGAGGCTCTCCAGCCGGTCATCACCGAGTGGGCAGGGCGGCAGCACGGGACCCTTTCCTTCCGGCTGACGCAGGTGCTTTCCGGGCACGGTTGCTTCGGAAAGTATCTGCACTCGGTCGCAAGGAGGGAATCGAGTCCCGCCTGCCACCACTGCGACTGCAGTGAGGACACGGCCCAGCACACGCTGGCGGTCTGCCCCGCATGGGCGGCGCAGCGCCGGGCCCTCACTGCAGTAATCGGAGAGGAACTCTCGCTGCCGGTCGTAGTACGCTCCATGGCCGGTAGCGACAGTTGTTTTACCGCGGTCGCAACCTTCTGCGAGGACGTAATCTCGCAGAAGGAGGCGGCGGAGAAGGTTCGGGAGGACGACTTCCACTCGGACCAGATCCGCCGCCGGCGAACGGGGCGGCGAAGGCGCGCTCACCTGCGCCTCATGCCGCCCTGATTCTGGCCGCGGGTGGACGGGATGGGTTTCCCCGTTCATCCGCTGTAGAGGCCAGCCGCGAGGGGGTGGCGTCCGCGTGTGACCGGACGTTGCCCAAAATTTGAGAGGAAAAGGAGATGGCGCCCGCAACAGTGCGGGCAGGCGCCGGGAGGGGTCCAGAAGGCGATAACAACCTGGCCCCCTTCCCAAAACACAGGCGCAGAGAGGTCACACCGTGTGGTTTTAGTCGGTTCGAGTCCGACATACCGCCCCGTCGAGAGCCCCGGCGGGGTGACGATCCGAGGGGATTTCCACACGTAAAAAAAAAAAAAAAAAAAAAAAAAAAAAAAAAAAAAAAAAAAAAAAAAAAAAAAAGGTTAGGTTAGGTTAGGTTAGGTTAGGTTGGGGTGCTGGCTAGAAAACCTCCTCGTGGTGCACCCTGGGCAACGCTGGCGATAGCACTGTTCCTCCTCATTTCCTCCGTGTCATCTGGAGGAGAGGATTATCGCCAGCGGCTAATATTCTAGCAGGAGAGGAAGCCATTCCATCGGCTCTCGGGCAAGGCCTGATCCAGCAGGGTGGGCGTGTCTGCCGGTTGCCCTGCTGGCTCTTCGCTCTTCGGAGCATGGAGGAGGAAACCTCGATAAAAAACCAGAAGGTGGGGCCCTGGAGGGGCCAGAGTTTTCTCCGCTGCTCGCGGTGGAGAAAGGAGGACGGGCTCGGCGTGTACTAACACTACCACCGAGCAGGCAGGGGGACGTAGTCTTTCTGCCACCGTCGGCATAACGTAATCCCGGCTCTGTCCGGGGACGTGGGTCTTGGCTTAACCGCCCGGACCGCGAGGAAGAAAACCTCTATAAAAAATTACCCCGAATCCCAAGCTCTGGTGCGTGGCCAGGGGATGCATGGCTGATGGGTAGTTCAGTCGTAAGCGCACCCCAAGCCGGGGTACCTGCGGACCCCTCGGTTTGGTTCAAATTTACGCTTGCCCGGGTAATGGGGGATCTCTGCCCGGGTGGACCTTTTAAATCTCCCCCACTCGTGGGTATAGTTATGGAGTTGAAATCTAATATAAATCAAAACATACGATCGGAATTATCTAACAACAATAAGGCAAACAATACGGACATCGAAACGGAGAGACAGACGCAGGAGAAGGAGGGTCCCCTGAAGGGGAGCCCTTCGGGTGTGGACGGAGTCACGTCCAAAGAGGCGGTCGTAGTACTCGGGCCGCCCATCTCGACGAGGCTCCCAGGAGTCAAATTGACTACTGGGAGCCGGAGAGCATCGGAGCGTTTACGCTCCTCGTCGGCCACGCCAGGCATGAGCGGTGGCAACAGCGCGAGCTCGGTCGCAGTGGAGCCGATGGAAACAGAGGCGAGCGACAGGCGGAAGCGCTCCTGCGACAGAGTGAGCGTCGCATCCCAGGAGACACCCGAGAAGACTCTCCGCACCGGTAGGTCGCGAACACCAGTCTCCGTCTCGTCCGGCTCTGTATTCACAAATTCGGAGTCGTACAGGCGTGGCCGTGCGGAGGGCGAAGTCGAAGCGGAGGAGGAGATCGCAGATCTCCTGCTTAAGATCCGGGAGCCAGTGCGGGGAGTAGCCCCCCAAGCTCCCGTGTCTGTACAGGAGAAGGCGAGAGCGGCGGTGGACATCGTTAAAAAGGTGGCCACCAAGTCCGTGAACCTTAAGGGCTGCTTTGTGAGGGCCCTTAAGGACTCCTCCTCCGCCATGACGGAGGTCGTGGAGGACCTGATTGGAGATGTGGCTCGCCTACAGGCGGCCAATGATAGGCTGACGGAGCAAGTGAACGAGCTGAGCGCTCAATTCACCCGCTTCCGGGCAAAGCTCCCCGATGAGGAGGCCCCGTCGACGTCTCAGCCTGCCCCTACCACCAACTCAGGGGTACGTGACGCCCAACTGCAGGAGATTATGATCGCAGTTGGGCATATGTTGGACGGGCGTCTGGCCGGACTGGAGGCGAGACTGCCCCCTGCGCCGGTCGTGCGCCCCCCGCTCGCGTCACAGCGGCCTAAGACCGCTGCTCCGACCGCACTCCCGGTTGTGGGAGGTTGCGTGTCCTACGCGGCGGCCGCGTCGGCCCCAGCTCCATCGGCTGCCCAAAAGCAGAAGAAGGGGGCCGGGGCACCAGCCCAGGCGAAGGCCAAGGCACCGGCCCAGGCGTCGGCTAAAGCGCCGGCCCAGGCGCCGACCAAGAAGGGGCCGGCACAGGCGCCGGCCAAGAAGGGGCCTAAAGCGGGGCCGAGTGGTGGAGAGGATTTCCCTCCACTTCCCACTCCGACAACCCTGCCGGGCCCCTCTGCACCTGCCCCCTCCAACGAGGGTTGGCAGGAGGTGAAGGGCTCCAAGAAGTCCCGAAAGCGGGCAAGACGGGCGGCCGAAAAAGGGGGCCAAGCCCAGCCTTCACCACCGGTGACAACGGCGTCAAAAAAGAAGCCGCGGAAGCTGCAGCCGCCTAAAACCGCGGCTGTGGTTGTCACCTTGTCGCCGGAGGCGGCCAGTGGCGGGCTCTCGTACGCGGCCCTCTTTAAAGGGGCCCGTCCTGGGCTCGCCACCGAGTTCGGGGCCGCAGGAATGAGGCTGCGCCGCGCCCAAACGGGAGCTCGAATTTTTGAATTCCCTGGGGCTGACGGTGCTCAGACAGCCGACAAGTTCGCTGAGAGGCTGCGGGTGATGTTTGCCGCAACGGACGGTCTTAAGATCGCCAGGCCCACCAAGTGCGCAGATCTGCGCATCTCGGGCCTGGACGACTCTGTAACGTCGGAGGATGTCCGCGATGCAGTCACGGAAAAGACTGGATGCACCGCGGACACCGTCAGAGTCGGCACCGTCCGTCCGGGTCCGGGAGGCCTCGGCGCTGTGTGGGTTAGCTGTCCCGTGGCGGCGGCTAAAGTGTTGGGAGACGCCGGGAGCATGCTCGTCGGCTTCGTAAATGCAAGGATCACGGTTCTGGCAGCGAGGCCGATGCGATGCTTCAGGTGTCTAGCTGCGGGACACACTCGCGCCAAGTGCGAGAGCTGTTTTGACTGCAGCGGTTTGTGCTTCCGTTGCGGTCAACCCGGGCACAAGGCGGCAGAGTGCTCTGCTGCTCCTCACTGCCCCGTGTGTGCGGCGGGTAAAAAGCCCGCCAATCATCAAATGGGGCAGGGGGGCTGCAGGCCTCCCCGCGCCTCTCAGCGAACGCCGGGGGCTAGCCAATCGATCCAGGCTGCCTCCGACGTCAACCGTGCGTCGACGCCGACGCCCATGGAGGAGGTTGTAGAGACGATCCAGTAATGGATCAAGTCTCCAACCTTCTTGTCCAGACGAATCTGAACCACTGTGCCGCGGCGCAGGACCTCTTCCTGCAAACCATGGCACAGTGGTCGATAGGTGTTGCCGTAGTCGCGGAGCCATATTTCGTCCCTCCCCGTCCGAACTGGATGGGTGACCGGGACGGCTCCGTGGCAGTCGTCAGCTCCACGGCGGCTCATTCCCCGCCCTTGTCGCTAAGAGACAAGGGTACTGGATATGTTGCCGCCGAATGGGGGGGAATCACCATTTATGGTGTCTACTTCTCCCCCAATCGGAGTTTGCACGACTTCGAGGTTTTCCTGAACACCTTGGAGACCTCGATACGGCGACTAGTGTCTGGGCACGTCCTCGTGCTGGGGGATTTCAACGCAAAATCCATTGCGTGGGGTTCCCCGGCGACGGACGCCAGGGGCGCAGCCGTAGAGGAGTGGGCGGCGTCAGTGGGCCTCTGTTTGCTGAACAGGGGCGCCACCAACACGTGCGTGCGACAGCAGGGGGGGTCGATAGTGGACCTCTCGTTCGCTACCCCTGCAGTCGCCGCACGAGTAAGGAACTGGAGTGTCCTGGATGAGGTCGAGACGCTCTCGGATCATCTCTATATCCGATTGGAGCTCTCCCGGTCCCAGGACGCCAGTAGGGGTCACGCGGCGCGGCGCCCTTCCCGCTTTCCGCGGTGGGCTGTCGCCAAGCTCGACAGGGACCTACTAGAGGAGGCGGCCATTGTTCAATCCTGGCTGTCTCCGCAGGCCCCGACCGAGGAGGTCGACGTGGGGGCTGGTCGTTTCGCTGCTGCGCTAATGCAGATTTGCGACTCGGCCATGCCCCGCGTTCGTGGTTGTCGGCCTCCGAGGAAGGAGGTCTACTGGTGGTCCCAGGAGTTGGCGGACCTCCGTGCGGCCTGTGTACGTGCCCGGAGGTCCCTCACCCGGAGTCGGCGACGTCACCGCGGTGTCGGTGAGGAGGTGGACCGGCTTCACGAGGAGTACCGAGCAGCTCGGGAAACTCTGAGGCTGGCCATCTGCCGCGCTAAAGACGCTAGTAGAGAGGAGATGCTGGAGAGTCTCGAGCGTGACCCCTGGGGTCGCCCTTATCGTGCGGTGCGTGAAAAGCTCCGCACGTCGGCCCCCCCCCTTACGGAGACTCTCCAGCCCAGCTTCCTGCAGGAAGTGGTCGAGGGCTTATTCCCGCAGCGGGCGGAACACACACCCCCGTCGATGGCTGCATCGGCCGGAGACGACGGGGGCAGCGAGGTCGAAGTTCCGCCCGTCAGGGATTCGGAGGTAGGGGCGGCTGTTCTGCGGATTCGATCCAAGAACACCGCCCCCGGGCCGGACGGGGTTCCAGCCCGAGTGATGGCCCGTGCCCTCGACTACATGTCGGACCACCTCAGGGGGGTGTTGGACGCTAGCCTGGCGTCCGGACGCTTCCCTGAGCGCTGGAAATGCGGGAAGCTGGTCCTGCTGAGGAAGCCGGGACGGCCCGCCGACTCGGTCGCGGCCTATAGGCCAATCGTGTTGCTGGACGAGGCGGGTAAACTCTTCGAGAGGATACTCTCTGCCCGCATCGTCCGGCACCTCTGTGAGGTCGGCCCCGATCTGTCGGACGCCCAGTTCGGTTTCCGAGAGGGGCGTTCGACGATCGATGCCGTGATGCGCCTTAGGGCCGTGACCGAGGAGGCCGTGAGCTGCGGCGGAGTGGTGTTGGCGGTGTCCTTAGACATCGCCAACGCCTTCAATAGTCTGCCATTCGGCTGCATAGGGGAAGCACTCCGCTACCACGGGGTGCCAGAGTACCTGAGGCGGCTGGTGGCAGACTATCTCGAGGAGCGTACCGTCATGTACGAGGACCGGGATGGCGTCTTGAGACGCAGGGCCATGTCGTGCGGTGTTCCACAGGGGTCTGTCCTAGGACCACTCCTGTGGAACATGGGATACGACTGGGCCCTAAGAGGGCGTCTCCCCCCCGGGCTGGGTGTAATCTGCTACGCGGACGACACTTTAGTCACGGCCCGGGGGGCTAACTTCCAGGAGGCGGCACGCCTGGCCACTACGGGAGTCTCCCTGGTGGTCGGGCGCATCGAGGCGCTGGGTCTGCGGGTGGCCCTGGATAAGACGGAGGCCCTACTCTTTCATGGGCCCCGTCGTGGTCCACCCGCCGGCGCCTCGATAGAGGTCAACTCGGTCCTCGTACCGGTCCGGGCCCAGATAAGGTACCTGGGTCTGGTCTTAGACGGAAGGTGGCTCTTCGACGAGCACTTCAAACAGCTGGCTCCAAAGTTGGTGGACACTGCCTCCGCCCTCGGGCGACTTTTGCCCAATTTGGGCGGGGCCAGTGTTCCCACTAGGCGGCTGTACACGGGGGTGGTCCGGTCGATGGCACTGTACGGTGCACCGGTGTGGGCGGCGGCTCTGACCGCCCAGAATAGGGCGCGCCTCTGGCGCCCCCAGAGGATATTGGCGGTCAGAGCCATACGCGGATACCGCACGGTGTCTACCGAAGCGGCATGCGCATTGGCCGGAACACCCCCGTGGGATTTGGAGGCGGAAGTGCTCGCCGAAGTCTATCGACGAGTGGCTGAATTCCGGGCGGAGAGCGGGTCTCGCCCTCCGCCCGAGGACGTGCGCGAGTGGCGCGAAGCCGCTCGTCGAGCCACCTTGGCAAGATGGTCGTCCCGACTGGAGACTCCACGCGCTGGCTTCGCCGCCGTGGAGGCTCTCCAGCCGGTCATCACCGAGTGGGCAGGGCGGCAGCACGGGACCCTTTCCTTCCGGCTGACGCAGGTGCTTTCCGGGCACGGTTGCTTCGGAAAGTACCTGCACTCGGTCGCAAGGAGGGAATCGAGTCCCGCCTGCCACCACTGCGACTGCAGTGAGGACACGGCCCAGCACACGCTGGCGGTCTGCCCCGCATGGGCGGCGCAGCGCCGGGCCCTCACTGCAGTAATCGGAGAGGAACTCTCGCTGCCGGTCGTAGTACGCTCCATGGCCGGTAGCGACAGTTGTTTTACCGCGGTCGCAACCTTCTGCGAGGACGTAATCTCGCAGAAGGAGGCGGCGGAGAAGGTTCGGGAGGACGACTTCCACTCGGACCAGATCCGCCGCCGGCGAACGGGGCGGCGAAGGCGCGCTCACCTGCGCCTCATGCCGCCCTGATTCTGGCCGCGGGTGGACGGGATGGGTTTCCCCGTTCATCCGCTGTAGAGGCCAGCCGCGAGGGGGCGGCGTCCGCGTGTGACCGGACGTTGCCCAACAATTGGAGAGGATAAGGAGATGGCGCCCGCAACAGTGCGGGCAGGCGCCGGGAGGGGTCCAGAAGGCGATAACAACCTGGCCCCCTTCCCAAAACACAGGCGCAGAGAGGTCACACCGTGTGGTTTTAGTCGGTTCGAGTCCGACATACCACCCCGTCGAGAGCCCCGGCGGGGTGACGATCCGAGGGGATTTCCACACGTAAAAAAAAAAAAAAAAAAAAAAAAAAAAAAAGGTTAGGTTAGGTTAGGTTAGGTTAGGTTAGGTTAGGTTAGGTTAGGTTAGGTTAGGTTAGGTTTTTTTTTTTTTTTTTTTTTTTTTTTTGTTTTTTTATTTTTTTTTTTTTTTTTTAATGAGGTCTTTTTCTTTAGACCTCGCATCTTTTCCCCGTCCGTAGGAACGACAGGCTCTTGTACATCCATAATATTTTTTAGCTAACTTATTTATAATTAAGTAATTGGGTATGTATACCCAATTTTGTTAACATTGGTTAATCTACACTATTTACATTTATATTACATTATTGTATTAATTAAAATCTCGGTTATTTACAATATGTTCTTAAAATCCTTTAGTTTGTCAATCTGACTTCCATTTTTATTCAGATTTTTAGAGCTTTATTTGTTGTTTACATTTAAAATTTTTAGCTCAATTAATAAATTATTTACATTTACAATTACAAATAGGTTAAAATAGAATAAATTAAATTAAATTAAAACAAATTAAATAAATAAATAATTAAAATAAGGATTTAGGAACTTTCTTTGTTGTTTACCTTTGAAATTGTCAACTTTTGTCAGTTATTTGCTTTCGGTAACTAACAAAGTATAATAATTTAAAATAGAATAAATTAAAAAAGTAAACAGTTAGGATATAAATACAAGTAAAAAAGTGTTTGAATATATATATAAAAGATATGACCAATAATAAGTGTGATATGTGTAGTGGTTGTAAATGAGTAGTCTGACTAGCTGGTTTAGTCCTGTTCCTACATCACCAGTGGTGTGGTTTATTATTTTCATTCGTACTGTCCTTTCGCCCTATTGTCTGTCTGTCTGTATTTTATTCGCCAAGACACCCCACTCCGATGTTATATTCCAACCCGTCATATTCATGGCTAGTGTATTGTGTAATTGTATGTTTAGTCAGTGTTTATGTTGTGTATGTTCATAATCTCCCTATCTTGCCAACAGAGTATTTATATTCAAAAATATAAACATCTGTTGACACTTCTGTATGAACTATTTGTATTGTACGTGTTATATGTTGTATGCATGTGTTTTATGTAATCATTTATATAATTATTATATATTTCATACATAAGTGTCTATGTATGTGTATAGGTGTATGTGTTTCTGTCTTGTGTGTGTGTACTGTGGGTGGATAGTCATAAATATGACGTGTTGGACCTCGCCAAGTAGTCCCACTTAAGGCGGGTTGGGCATTCGGCGCTATAGGCGTTGTGGCCTATGTTCTCCAACCCAGAGTGTGCGCAGTTGCAGCATCGTGGGCCGGCCCCCGCAGAATACTCGGGGCACTTCACACGAAGGTGCGGTCCTCCGCAGTGGCTGCAACTGTCCACACTCGCGGTGCAGTACTTTCGGCCGTGGCCGAATGCCAGGCACCTTGTGCATTGGATGACCGGAGACTGGTCCTCCACCCTGACCCTTTGTAGATCAAGGTAGAGAGTTCCGGCCCCGGTCATCCGCTGCCACACTTTCGGCCTCACTTGGAGGATTAAGTGGGACGTCTCGGGATTTCTTGTGCGTTTCTTATATTTTAACCTAATTTCCTTTTCTTCTTGCGGCAGCCCCACGAAAATATCCGCGTTTTGGGTGTAAAGGGCCCTGATCACGTCCTCGTCGTCCCCATCGACAAAAACGTCCTTGAGGACGACGAGTGGATCCTTATTTTTCATTGGGGCTACCACAAGCCCACTACCACTGTTTTCGAGTTTTTCTCTAACTCGATCGCGTTCCCCCACGGTGTCGCAACCCAGGATGACTGTCCGGTTCTTCGCCTTCCTGGCCTTACTTACCTTTAAGCCGGTACTCCTGGCGTCGACCGCCTTTTTCACCTTGGCGAGCACCTCCTCGGCAGTCTCCAGACTGTTCGTGGAGGTGACCGCCACCGAGTGAAGCGCCGGTCGGCGCCCGGGTCCGGCTGCTGCGGCCCTGGCGTACGTCATGGGGGGGACCGGGGCCGGGAGGCTCTCGGGCTTATGGAGCTTAATAGCCTCACCGATTGCCTCGCCGATATGGGACTTGGTTTCAACAACCAAGTCCCGAGCAACAGTCCCGACCAGATCTTCGATCTGGGACTGCGCTCGCACCACGATCCCCTCCATTGCCACATCAATATCGACTTGGGTGGACTCTATCTTTTCGTGAATTTTGTTTATTATTTCGACGCTCTGCTCCTCCATTTTTTCTTCAGCGTCGCCTATCCTGTATTTTAGTTTATAAAAAGAGAGGTCGATAATCTCACGGATAGAGTCCTCCATCTCCTCAAGTCTGGCCAGGATCCTATCCTCTTGTAAAGCGGGGGGAGCGGTCTCCTGTACTGGGTTTGCGACCACCGTAGTCGCGCTGGCTGCCTCGGCCACCTTCTCCTCCAGGCACTTTATGCGCCTGCTCAACTCGAAGAGTACTCGGAGACCCTTATCCGAAGCTGACTCCAGGAAGGCTTTTATGTCCTTCCGCATTTGCGGGTATTGCGCACACTTCGAGGGGATCTCCTCGAAGGTGGTCATTACCTCCTGGAGTAGAAGGTCACTCGACTGGCTAGCGTAGGTGGTATGCTGCCTTTTATATTGTTCCATAAGGTCGAGTGACCTTCGCTTGGTTCCGGGTCTCCGTATAAATGTCTTCGAGGCGTCTTGAATGATTGAGGGCGAGGTGGAGGTACCGGGGGCCGCGCGAGATGTTGGGGGGGTTTCGTACATGTTAGGCATTATTGCGAGAGTGAGAGTGTGACGGGGAAATGTATGTAAAGTGACCCTGTATAGGGGGGTTTGCGTCAAGATATTAAAACAAAATATAATCAAATTAAAACAAAATAAAATTCAAAATAAAAGCTGTGCTCTGATTGAGCTTGTCTATGTAAATAGAGGTGTAAACCCCTGTCAATAAGTTAAAATATAAACTAAAATATAAAATTTTTAAAACAAAAAATTCAATTTGTAAAATTACAAATTATGTACAGTTAAAAGTCAATATCTACAATTAAAATATATACAATTAAAATCTTACACCTAATTGTACCGTCAAAAGACAAGGTACAATGTCAAATAATATAATTAATAATTTAAATTAAATTTCCAAATATTGAACAATTAAAATATAGTTAAAATGTCAATAATTCAAAATAAAAAATTAAAATTCCAATATATTTACACCAAAATACCTAAAACTAATTGTACTGCCAATAGACAGGTACAATGTCAATACAATACTCAATAATTTAAATTATTAAAATTTCAATTATATACAGTTAAAAGATAAAAGTCAAAAAGTTCAATATATATTTACAGTTTAAAATACCTAACCTAATTGTACCGTCAAAAGACAGGTACAATGTCACTAGTCTAGTGGGAAGCAGATAATTAAAAAGGAATAAAAAATTTCAAAAAATATTTTTGAAAATTTTTAAAGTCCTGAAAAACCCTACGTGGAGTCGCGGATATTGCTAACTATATATCAGTTAGTTTTCTGAAATGAATTTAATATTAAATAATTTAAATAAAGTAATAATTTTTAAAATATCCTAAAGACTCTAGGTAGAGAGCCTCTCTTACCTTAGGAGGATAGGGCACTAAGTCCTCTATCGATTCCCGAAAATCCGAACGAAATCGGACCAGCCAATCCTGAGATATCGGCCTGATTGTCGATTGACAAAAATCCTATCAATCTCGGTTCAGCCGGTCAAAGTCTCAGTTTCGTGGGGTGGGGAGAGGGTGAACGGCAGCTTCCCTATGCCGTAACAGTCCAAAATTTTTGTGAGTATAAAATTTCAAAATTTTGATGACTAATTTTAATAATAATAATAATTCGAATTTGTTCGTAGAATGCCACTCCTTGGTTATTAGGATGAGTCTCCTAGTCCTCAAACCTCACCCGAAAACCCGATCAAGATCGGACCAGCCAGTCCCGAGATTTCGAGCTAACTATCTATTGATAGGTTTCTCATCAATTTCGGTCCAGCCGGTCAAAAATTTTTCAGATCTTGTGTGGGGAAGGGAGGGGAGTGTCAGCTACGGTGAAGCTAATGATTTTTTTAAAAATTTTGGGCTGTTTGTTTATGTAATTAAAACTATAAGAATGTTTATTTCAGGAACGGCCTGAAATTCAGCCGTCCTGAAGGCACCAATAGGTAGGTCTCAATGCGAGCTACGTCCCAACTGAAGAAATTTTTCTGATCGGAGCCACCGTTCCGGAGTTATTAAGCCTCAACGGTTCTGTGTGTTTGTTTGGCAGGTCCTCTACCTCGAAAACCGGTTGTTCCAACTTAGGGGATTTTTTGGGCGGATAGGAATCTCCTTACCCCAAGGATAATTTATCCGGTGTTGGATTTCCTCTAAGTCTGCCGGTCCCGAAGATATTAGCCTCCAAAGTTGAGGAATTCGACAGGAATTCTTGGAATTTATATGTTAGGTTTTTAATATTTAATTTGACCTAATTTTTCAACTTCGCTATTTGTGGTCCGATTTCCACGGGAGAGGTGTCTACGTGTAGGTCTCGACGTGAACGAAGATATGAAGGTGGTGTTGGGGTTGTTCAACCCTCGGGTATTGAGAATTTTCCTCCCGACGGTTTTCCCGTGTGTGGTTTGTTTACGTTTGTTAAATTTCGTAAAGCTCGCCTAATGAATAATTATTTGTCCTGGGATGATCACAATTTTGTTAAACACTTTATCGGGAAGCGTTTGGTAGTTTTACAGGTCCCTAAAAGTCCCGGTTTTGGTGCCACAGTTCTTAAAAATAAAGTTTTCCGGTTTTAGCGGAAGTATGCACTATGTTACTGTTTTGGGTCGTTGTAATTCACTAGATTTTTAATTATATTTTCCCGGGATAGTTTAAAAACACTCTATGTGTAGTAGGGGGAAAACTTATGTGGTAAGTGGGTCCTTAGGGATAGGGGTATGAGCCCTATAATCCCCAAAACAAGTTTCCCCGAGTTTTGCGCTGGGTGTATGAAGAAATGTTTGTTTACCTTTTTAAAATGTTTGTATCTCCCTGGAAAATCGTCTGGTTCCCACGGGGTAAATTTTTTCATACACTACACTTACTACACTTCACTATGGTAAAATAAAAATTTAGGGTCATCGATCTTATTTCCCGGTAATAAATTTTCAAAGTTTTGTCAAATTTCCGCACTTTTTAAAATTGTCACAACTTTTTGGGTTTTTCACTTTTCCGGAAATTTTTTTTTTTTTTCCGTTCCGTGTCTCTCTCTTGTTCCTCCACAAACTTAAATGGTCAGTTCTTTCCTGGAGGTCCTGGAACAGGGACCTCGTGGCCACGTGGTTTTCAGGAAAAACGCTATATCTTCGTAGATTCCCGCTCGAAAATTCTGGAAGGGGTCTCAAAAGGCGTGTGCCTCCAAGACGCAACCTTCCACAATTCAAAAATCACCACTTCTCGATCTCGTTTTCGAGAAAAACGCACTTTTATGGTTTTTTAACCTACAAACTTTGACTTATTTTACGTTAATGTTCTAGGAAAATCTACAATTCCCAACCGATTTCCACGCGGTTTTCACCTTCGGGTAGCGCTCGCGGAGACGCAAATTTTGACGTATCACACTTATATAAACACTTGACTTTTACCACACTTTATATTTTTCGATTGCGGAGCGACTCAGAAACGCTGTTAACGCGACGGGAGAGCGTGCGGAACGGCGGGTTAGGTTAGGTTAGGTTAGGTTAGGTTAGGTTAGGTTAGGTTAGGTTAGGTTAGGTTAGGTTAGGTTAGGTTTTTTTTTTTTTTTTTTTTTTTTTTTTTTTTTTATGTGAGGTCGTCATATTGACCTCGCCACTTTTCCCCGTCCGTAGAAACGACAGGATCTTTTCCACCAACTAGTCTATTTATACAATTTTCTTACTATTAATTTATTGGGTATATACCCAGTTTAGTTATTTTAATATATTTACATTTTGTATATTTCTACACTATATCAATTACAATCCCTTTCCTTACAATACCATCTATATTTTTTAAATTCCTTCATTCATTAATTCTGTTTTCTATTTCTATTCCAAGCTTAGTATTATCCGTTTAAAGAGCTTTCGTTGTTTTTGCGTATTTAATAGTTATTTAGCTTAGTAAAATATTTACATTTAAAAATCAATTATATATTTACAATTTTATAATAAACAATAGTAATAAATAGTATTAAAAGTATCAAATAGTATAATTTTACAATAAATAGTATAGTAATAAATAGTAATAATAGTATTAAATAGTACAATTTCTCACAATAAATAGTGTAATAAGTAAGTTTTGTGTATAATATGTTAGTGTATGGGCAGTTGGACTAGTTGTTCCTGTCTTTATATTATGTGTATGTACATCGGCAGTGGGTGTACTGTTTTGTTTTCTGTTTATTATTCTGTTTCCTCTAATTTGTCTGTCTGTCTGTCTTTTCACCAAGACGCCCCACTATGATGTTTTGTTCCAACATCGTCATATTTACGACTCGTGTATTGTAGTGTGTGTGTCCAAAGTTAGTGTTTGTGTTTGTGTTTAGTTCATTATCTCCCTATCTTGTCAACAAAATTTTTATATTCAAAAATATAGAAAATTGTTGACACGTCAGTATGAACGTTTTTTTTTGTATTTGTTAGTGTTAAATGTTGTATGCATGTTTGATGTATTCTTATATATAGTCATTATATATTTCATACATCAGTGTCTATGTATGTGTATAGATGTGTGTGTCTCTGTGCTGTGTATGTGTAATGTGGGTGGGTAGTCATAAATATGACGTGTTGGACCTGGCCAAGTAGTCCCACTTTTGGCGGGTTTGGCATTCGGCGCTGAAGGCGTTATGGGCGACGTTCTTCAACCCAGAGTGCGCACAGTTGCAGCAGCGCGGTCCGATTCCCGCAGAGTGTTCAGGACACTTCTCGCGTAAATGCGGACCACCGCAGTGGCTGCACCTGTCCACACTCTCGGTGCAGAACTTACGTCCGTGGCCGAATGCCAGGCACTTTGTGCATTGGACAACCGGGGACTGGTCCTCTACTCTGACCCTTTGCAGGTCAATGTAGAGGGTTCCAGCCTCGGTCATCCTCTGCCACACCTTCGGCCTTACTTGTAGTATAATGTGGGACGTCTCGGGATTCCTAGTCTTCTTTTTAAATTTGATTCTTAATTCCTTGTCTTCTTGTGGCAGCCCCATGAAGATCTCCGCGTTTTGGGTGTAAAGGGCCCTGATCACGTCTTCATCGTCCCCATCGACGAAAACGTCTTTGAGGACGACGAGCGGATCCTTGTTCTTCATGGGCGCTACCACAAGCCCACTACCACTGCTTTCAATCCTCTCCCTCACTCTATCGCGCTCCCCTTCGGTGTCGCAACCCAGTATCACTGTTCGATTTTTGGCTTTCCTGGCCTTACTGATTTTTAGGCCGGTGCCCCTGGCGTCGACCGCCTTTTTCACCCTGGCGAGCACCCCCTCGGCAGTCTCACGACTGTCCGTGGAGGTGACCGCCACCGAGTGAAGCGCCGGTCGGCACCCGGGTCCGGCTGCTGCGGCTCTGGCGTAAGTCATGGGGGGGACCGGGGCCGGGAGGCTTTCGGGCTTTTGTAATTTGATCGCCTCACCGATCGCCTCACCGATGTGGGACTTGGTCTCTACAACCAAGTCCCGAGCAACAGTCCCGACCAGATCTTCGATCTGGGACTGCGCTCGCACCACGATCCCCTCCATTGCCACATCAATATCGACTTGGGTGGACTCTATCTTTTCGTGGATTTTGTTGATTATCTCGACGCTCTGCTCCTCCATTTTTTCCTCAGCGTCGCCTATCCTATATTTTAATTTATAAAAAGAAAGGTCGATAATCTCGCGGATAGAGTCCTCCATCTCCTCAAGTCTGGCCAGGATTTTGTCCTCTTGTGGGAGGGGAGCGGTCTCCTGCACTGGGTTTGCGACCACCGTAGTCGCGCTTGCCTCCTCAGACACCTTCTCCTCCAGGCACTTTATGCGCCTGCTCAACTCGAAGAGTACTCGGAGACCCTTATCCGAAGCTGACTCCAGGAAGGCTTTAATGTCCTTCCGCATTTGCGGGTATTGCGCACACTTCGAGGGGATCTCCTCGAAGGTGGTCATTACCTCCTGGAGTAGAAGGTCACTCGACTGGCTAGCGTAGGTGGTATGCTGCCTTTTATACTGTTCCATAAGGTCGAGTGACCTTCGCTTGGTTCCGGGTCTCCGTATAAATGTCTTCGAGGCGTCTTGAACAATTGAGGGCGAGGTAGAGGCGCCGGGAGCCGCGCGGGATGTTGGGGGGGTCTCATACATATTTGGCATGTCTGGTGAGAGAGTGAGAGAGTGGTTGACGGGGAAAAGTGTGTATACGTATATCTATTTGACCCTGTATAGGGGGGTTTGTGTCAGTTGTTAAAACAGGTAACTAATAATCAAATTAAAAACAATAATAAAAAAAAATAATAAAAAAGCTGTGCTCTGATTTGAGCCGGTCTATATAAGTTGAGGTGTTAGGCCTCTGTCAATAATTAAAATATAAGCTATAATATAATTATATGGTCAATAAGTTCAATTTGTTTAAAATTTAAATTATTATTACAATTAAAATTATTTACAGTTAAAAGGATAAATGTCAATAGACTAAAGTTAAAATATATACAAGTTAAAATTCTTAGCTTTGCTCTAATGAGCCGGTCTATAATTTAAAGAGGTGTATAATGCCTCTGTCAATTTGTTTAAAATACAAGCAAATACGTAGAATAGAATTAAAATTAAAATTAAATTAAATTAATAATTTTACTTAAATATAGGCTTATTAGTTACTACGACCTGTATAAGGGGTCGTAGGTGTCTTATATATCTATAAAAACAGTCAAAAGTCAATGTATAGTCAGAATTGACAAGTTTGATAAAAAGTCAGAAAATGTTATAAACCCCTGCTGCCTCTGTACCCCTGAAAATCGATATACCCAAGCGAAACTGGGAGGGTGGGCGGGCCCGTTTTTGAAAATCTACTCGTCGGATTTCGACGGGAGAGGTGTCTTTCGACGCGGCTAAATTAGCCCTATCTAAATATGCCAAATTTGTAGTTTTAAGCCAAAGGGTTGCCTAAATATTGTCGAAAAACGTTAATTTTGATGAATTTTTAGTGAAAATTTCTAAGTTTTCAGGTGTTCCTGCTCCGATGGTAAGTCGGAGGGTGTTCAACCGGTGGTGGTGTACAGCAGGGGTGTAGATGCAGTCAAAAATGACGAGCTCCGGGCAGCGAGCGACTCGGATCGTCGGGTAAGTACTTTTTAAAGTTGGTTTTTTGTGATTTTCAGGTACTTTTTAAGTGTTTATTGTGATTTTTTCAGGTGTTATACGGTGCAGCCCCGAAAACGAGGTACACACGTGTAAGCGACGATAACGCCGACTATATAAAACCAAAATCAAAAGATTTGGTTGACAAACGTCAAAGATATTAGCGTTTGGAATATGTAAAAACACTGAAATGCGTTAAAGTCCCGAAAATTCCCTAAAAATGTCAATAAAATGTCAATACTACAAATAAAACAACGTTTTAGTATATAACTATGCCTATCTCAACCGCCAGAAGCTTCAAGTCAGTAGAATATAAAACTTTATTTTTCGAAAATGTATGGTTAGGTTAGGTTAGGTTAGGTTAGGTTAGGTTAGGTTAGGTTGGGGTGCTGGCTAGAAAACCTCCTCGTGGTGCACCCTGGAAACGCTGGCGATAGCACTGTTCTCCTCATTTCCTCCGCGTCATTTGGAGGAGAGGATTATCGCCAGCGGCTAATATTCTAGCAGGAGAGGAAGCCATTCCATCGGCTCTCGGGCAAGGCCTGATCCAGCAGGGTGGGCGTGTCTGCCGGTTGCCCTGCTGGCTCTTCGCTCTTCGGAGCATGGAGGAGGAAACCTCGATAAAAAACCAGAAGATGGGGCCCTGGAGGGGCCAGAGTTTTCTCCGCTGCTCGCGGTGGAGAAAGGAGGACGGGCTCGGCGTGTACTTACACTACCACCGAGCAGGCAGGGAGACGTAGTCTTTCTGCCACCGTCGGCATAACGTAATCCCGGCTCTGTCCGGGGGCGTGGGTCTTGGCTTAACCGCCCGGACCGCGAGGAAGAAAACCTCTATAAAAAATTACCCCGAATCCCAAGCTCTGGTGCGTGGCCAGGGGATGCATGGCTGATGGGAAGTTCAGTTGCGAGCGCACCCCAAGCCGAGGTACCTGCGGACCCCTCGGTTGGGTTAAAAATGTACGCTTGCCCGGGTATTGGGGGATCTCTGCCCGGGTCGACCGTTAGTTCTCCCCCACTCGTGGGTTCAATTATGGATAAACAAACTAAAAAACAAACAGACAACAACGGCACGGAAAACAAAAAAGCAAACGAAACGGCGATCAAAACGGATACCGAAACGAAGAGAGGGAGGGCGAAGAAGGGTATCCTCAAAGGGAGCTCTTCTTCGGGAGTGGACACAGTGTCCAAGGAGGTCGTGGTGGCACTCGGGCCGCCTACCTCGGTGGGGCTCCCAGAAGTCAATCTGACTGCTGGGAGCCGAAGAAGATCGGAGCGATTGCGCTCCAGGTCGGCCGCGGCTGGCACGGGCGAAGGTGCCAGTATGCGTCCAATGGAGACGGAGACGGTGGCGAGCACGGGGAACAAGCGCGTTCACACCAGGGATGCAGATAGTGACTCATCCCTGGAGACGCCAGTCACTAAAGGCACCCGTCTTGATGGGTCGCAAGCCCCCGTCCCGCTGCCGTCAGGCTCCGCCTTCACCAGGAGGGAGTCCTACAGACGCTCCAGGGCGGACGGTGAGATCCGAGCGGAGGAGGAGATCTCGGGTCTCCTGCTAAGGATCAGAGAGCCAGTGGAAGGAGATGTCCCACAGGATCCCTTGTCCTTACAGGAGAGGGCGAAGGTGGCCGTGGATATAATCCAGAAAGTGGCCACCAAGTCGGCGAACCTGAAGGGTTGTTTCGTAAGAGCCCTGAAGGACTCCTCTTCCGCTATTGGAGGGGTCGTCGACACCCTCTGTGAAGACGTAGCTCGGCTCCGGGCGGCCAACGACCGTCTGACGGGCCAGGTGGCTGAGCTCAGCGCTCAGTTCGCTCAATTTCGGGCTGAGCGGCCTCTAAGAGAGGCCTTGCCTGGCCCGTCGCAGCCGGCTCCTGCAAGCGTCGAGGTACCTGACGCCCAGCTGCGCCAGGTCCTCCTCGCAGTGGAGCATATGCTGGATGGGCGTCTGGCCGGTCTGGAGGCGAGACTGCCCCCTGCGCCGGTCGTACGCCCCCCGCTCGCGTCGCAGCGACCGAAGGCTGCGACAGCGCCGACCGCACCCGCTGTGTCGTATGCGGCGGCGACAGCCTCGGCTCCGGCCCCCGCGGCTCCCAAAAGAGCGGGGAAGGGTGGCAAGGCACCGGCGAAGGCCCCGGCTAAGGCGCCGGCCCAGACTCCAGCCAATGCGCTGGCCAAGGCGGTGCCTGAAACGGCGGCGAAGTCCGGAGCGGAGTTCCCTCCGCTCCCCACTCCACTATCTCAGCCGGGCCCCTCCACATCTGCCTCCGATGACCGTTGGCAGGTAGTGGAAGGGTCGAAGTCGTCGCGAAGGCGGGCGAAAAAGGCAGCACAGAAGGCAGCCCAAGGCCCGCCTTTGCCACCGGTGGCAACGGCCACCAAGAAGAAGGCGCGGAAACTGCAGCCGCCCAAAACAGCGGCTGTGGTGGTAACCGTGTCGCCGGAGGCGGTCAGTGGCGGACTGACGTACGCGGCTCTTTTCCAAAGGGCCCGCAGTCTCGCCACTGAGTTCGGGACGGCAGGCATGAGCCTGCGCAAGTCCCAGACGGGAGCTCGAGTGCTCGAGTTCCCGGGGGCTGAAGGCGCAAAGTCGGCGGACGCCTTCGCGGAGAAGCTGCGGGTCATGTTTGCAGCCGAGGATGGTGTCAGAGTCGCCAGGCCTACGAAGTGTGCCGAGTTGCGCATTTCGGGCCTGGACGACTCAGTGACGGTGGAGGATGTCCGCGTTGCAGTCGTGGAGAAGACGGGCTGCAGCGCGGAGAACGTCAGGGTCGGCACCATCCGCCCCGGACCAGGAGGACTTGGCGCTGTGTGGATCAGCTGCCCCGTAGTGTCGGCCAAAGTATTGGGCGATGCTGGCAAGATCCTCATCGGTTTTGTCAACGCTAGGATTACGGTCCTGGCGGCGAGACCGATGAGGTGTTACAAATGCCTAGTATCGGGGCACACACGCGCCAGGTGCGATAGGTGTTTTGACTGCAGCGGATTATGTTTCCGCTGCGGTCAACCGGGGCACAAGGCGGCGGAATGCTCTGCCGCCCCTCACTGCCCCGTGTGTGCGGCGGGCAATAAACCCGCCAATCACCAGATGGGGCAGGGGGGCTGCAGGCCTCCCCGTGCTTCTCCGCAAGCGCCGGAGGCCAGCCTAACGACCCGGGCTGCCTCCGACGTTAATCGTGCGTCGACGCCGACGCCCATGGAGGGGGTTGGAGACACGGTCCGATAATGGATCGAGTCTCCAGCCTCCTGGTCCAGACGAACCTCAACCACTGTGCCGCGGCGCAGGACCTCCTCCTGCAAACCATGGCACAGTGGTCGGTAGGTCTCGCCGTAGTCGCGGAGCCTTACTACGTTCCTCCCCGTCCAAACTGGATGGGTGACTGGGACGGCTCCGTGGCAGTCGTCGGCTCCACGGCGGCCCATTCCCCGCCCTTGTCGCTAAGAGACAAGGGTACGGGATATGTTGCCGCTGAGTGGGGGGGAGTCACCATTTATGGTGTATATTTCTCCCCCAACCGGAGTCTGAGCGACTTCGAGGTCTTCCTTAACAACTTGGAGACCTCGATGCGGCGACTGGCGTCTGGGCACGTCCTCGTGCTGGGGGACTTCAACGCAAAGTCCATTGCGTGGGGTTCCCCGGCGACGGACGCCAGGGGCGAAGCCGTAATGGACTGGGCGGCTTCGGTGGGCCTCTGTTTGCTGAACAGGGGCTCCACCAACACGTGCGTGCGACAGCAGGGGGGGTCGATAGTGGACCTTTCGTTCGCTACCCCTGCAGTCGCCGCACGAGTAAGGAACTGGTGTGTCCTGGAAGAGGTTGAGACGCTCTCGGATCACCTCTATATCCGATTTGAGCTCTCCCGGTCCCAGGACCCCAGTAGGGGTCACGCGGCGCGGCGCCCTTCCCGCTTCCCGCGGTGGGCTGTCGCCAGGCTCGATAGGGACCTACTGGAGGAGGCGGCCATTCTTAACGCTTGGCTGTCTCCGCGGGCCCCGACCGAGGGGGTCGACGTGGGAGCTGGCCGCTTCGCTGACGCGCTAACGCGGGTCTGCGATGCGGCCATGCCCCGCGTTCGTGGGTGTCGGCCTCCGAGGAAGGAGGTCTACTGGTGGTCCCAGGAGTTGGCGGACCTCCGTGCGGCGTGCGTTCGTGCCCGGAGGTCCCTAACTAGTAGCAGGCGACGTCACCGCGGGGTCGGTGAGGAGGTGGACCGGCTTCACGAGGAGTACCGAGAAGCTCGGAAAACTCTGAGGCTGGCCATCTGCCGCGCCAAGGATGTCAGTAGAGAGGAGATGCTGGAGAGTCTCGAGCGTGACCCCTGGGGTCGCCCTTACCGTGCGGTGCGTAACAAGCTCCGCACGTCGGGCCCCCCCCTTACGGAGACTCTCCAGCCCAGCTTCCTGCAGGAAGTGGTCGAGGGCCTATTCCCGCAGCGGGCGGAACACACACCCCCGTCGATGGCTGCATCAGCCGAAGACGACGGGGGTAGCGAGGTTGAAGTTCCGCCCGTCAGGGATTCGGAGGTAGGGGCGGCTGTTCTACGGATTCGATCCAAGAACACCGCCCCCGGGCCGGACGGGGTTCCAGCCCGAGTGATGGCCCGAGCCCTCGATCACATGTCGGACCACCTCAGGGAGGTGTTGGACGCTAGCCTGGCGTCCGGACGCTTCCCTGAGCGCTGGAAATGCGGGAAGCTGGTCCTGCTGAGGAAGCCGGGACGGCCTGCCGATTCGGTCACGGCCTATAGGCCTATCGTGTTGCTGGACGAGGCGGGTAAACTCTTTGAGAGGATACTCTCTGCCCGCATCGTCCGGCACCTCTGCGAGGTCGGCCCCGATCTGTCGGACGCCCAATTCGGTTTCCGAGAGGGGCGTTCGACGATCGATGCCGTAATGCGCCTTAGGGCCGTGACCGAAGAGGCCGTGAGAGGCGGCGGAGTGGTGTTGGCGGTGTCCTTAGACATCGCCAACGCCTTCAATAGTCTGCCATTCGGCTGCATCGGGGAAGCACTCCGCTACCACGGGGTGCCAGAGTACCTGAGGCGGCTGGTGGCAGACTATCTTGAGGAGCGAACCGTCATGTGCGAGGACCGAGATGGCGTCTTGAGACGCAGGGCCATGTCGTGCGGTGTTCCACAGGGGTCTGTCTTAGGACCACTCCTGTGGAACATGGGATACGACTGGGCCCTAAGAGGGCGTCTCCCCCCCGGGCTGGGTGTAATCTGCTACGCGGATGACACCTTAGTCACGGCCCGGGGGGCTAACTTCCAGGAGGCGGCGCGCCTGGCCACCACTGGAGTGTCCATGGTGGTCGGGCGCATCGAGGCGCTGGGTCTGCGGGTGGCCCTGGACAAGACGGAGGCCCTACTATTCCATGGGCCCCGTCGTGGTCCGCCCGCCGGCGCCTCGATCGAGGTCAACTCGGTCCTCGTACCGGTCCGGGCCCAGATGAGGTACCTGGGTCTGGTCCTAGACGGAAGGTGGCTCTTCGACGAGCACTTCAAACAGCTAGCCCCAAAGTTGGTGGACACTGCCTCCGCCCTCGGGCGACTTTTGCCCAATTTGGGCGGGGCCAGTGTTCCCACTAGGCGGCTGTACACGGGGGTGGTCCGGTCGATGGCACTGTACGGTGCACCGGTGTGGGCGGCGGCTCTGTCCGCCCAGAATAGGGCGCGCCTCTGGCGCCCCCAGAGGATATTGGCGGTCAGAGCCATACGCGGATACCGCACGGTGTCGACCGAAGCGGCCTGCGCCTTGGCCGGAACACCCCCGTGGGATTTGGAGGCGGAAGTGCTCGCCGAAGTTTATCGACGAGTGGCTGAATTCCGGGCGGAGAGGGGCATCCGCCCTCCGCCCGAGGACGTGCGCGAGTGGCGCGAAGCCGCTCGTCGAGCCACCTTGGCTAGATGGTCTTCCCGGCTGGAGACTCCACGCGCTGGCTTCGCCACCGTGGAGGCTCTCCAGCCGGTCATCACCGAGTGGGCAGGGCGGCAGCACGGGACCCTTTCCTTCCGGCTGACGCAGGTGCTTTCCGGGCACGGTTGCTTCGGAAAGTATCTGCACTCGGTCGCGAGGAGGGAATTGAGTCCCGCCTGCCACCACTGCGACTGCAGTGAGGACACGGCCCAGCACACGCTGGCGGTCTGCCCCGCATGGGCGGCGCAGCGCCGGGCCCTCACTGCAGTCATCGGAGAGGAACTCTCGCTGCCGGTCGTAGTCCGCTCCATGGCCGGTAGCGACAGTTGTTTTACCGCGGTCGCAACCTTCTGCGAGGACGTAATCTCGCAGAAGGAGGCGGCGGAGAAGGCCCGGGAGGATGACCTCCACTCGGACCCGATCCGCCGCCGGCGCCCCGGGCGGCGGAGGCGCGCCTACCTGCGCCTCATGCCGCCCTGAGTGTGGCCGCGGGTGGACGGGACGGGTTTCCCCGTCCATCCGCTGTAGTGGCCAGCCGCGAGGGGGTGGCGTCCGCGTGTGACCGGACGTCGCCCATATTTTGAGAGGACAAGGAGATGGCGCCCGCAATTGTGCGGGCAGGCGCCGGGGGGGGTCCAGAAGGCGATAACAACCTGGCCCCCTTCCCAAGACACAGGCGCAGAGAGGTCACACCGTGTGGTTTTAGTCGGTTCGAGTCCGACATACCACCCCGTCGAGAGCCCCGGCGGGGTGACGATCCGAGGGGATTTCCACACGTAAAAAAAAAAAAAAAAAAAAAAAAAAAAAAAAGGTTAGGTTAGGTTAGGTTAGGTTAGGTTAGGTTAGGTTAGGTTTTTTTTTTTTTTTTTTTTTTTTTTTTTTTTTTTTTTTTTTTTAAGTCTCCCCAAACATGATCTGGGCCCTTTAGTAAAAAATAGTTTTTATAATTCTAAATTTTGAAGATGTTTTAAAAATTTATGGTGGCTCCATAATTGTACTATTACAATATGTAACTTTTACTATAGCTTACGATGATTTAAGACATTTTAATACACGGCTATACTTAATGTGAGGGTTCACAATCACACTTAATTATATTTTAACAATTTTATGTAACTTCTGGTACTTATGAATCTATTATAGGGATCTATATTATCTTATATCTATTAACTTATATAATTTATTTGCTCTTTTCTTTTTATGTTTATATACTATATTTTTCTTTTTATAGTATTTATTTTTCTTTTTGTTTTTATAGTTTTTTATTTTGTTTTTTATGTTTTATTTTTCTTTTGTTTCCTTTTTTTTTATAATCTTATAATAGCTTAATTTTATAATAGTATGTATGTAGATGTATGGTATGTACTCTTTCTAATTCTTAGTATTTACAACTTATCAGTTTTAAAAGTTATTTATAGTTATTTAATCTAGAACTTATTTTATAACAATGTTGCTGCTTTTTACAGCGTTATTTTATATCTATTCTTATACCTAATTCTATTATGCTATTATGATTATATTTATCAAAATATATATAATGCATAATTCTTAACATCTATTATATTTAATTTTATACCTAAAACTTACAGCTATTTTAACATATTTTAATTGACTTACTTTCTTATGAAAGAAAGTCCGATTAATTGTAAGGTCTGTCATTTTATTTGTTGGTGTTTGTATTTTATAAATAACTTCCCTTTTCAGTATTTTACTGTTGGGGTGTTTTTTACTTAACTTTCTAAAATTTGGAGTTTTTTGACCTAATATTTTCCCTATTTTGTGATACAAACAAGAGCTAAGTGTGTTCGATTTAGTGGCGTTGTTTTGTAATGGGGCGCTGACGGCGGCATCAGGAGTACGCCACAGCCGACCTCGCCAGCGCATCCCATTTTTTCCGGACGGGGCACTGGTCGTTATACACGCTGTGGGAGGTGTCTGGTAGTTTTGCCCTCACACAACTTTTACAAGTTGGTGCTTGGGCTGCCAGAAACTGTTCACATTTTGCTTTCAGGTGGGGGCCTCCACAGTAGTGACATAAGTCTACGGTCTCTGTGCAGGTTTTGCGACCGTGTCCATATGCTAGGCATCTGGTGCACTGCACCAGGGGTGTTTGGTCTTCCACCCGGACACGCTGGAGGTCGATGTAGACCCTGCCGACCGACATAAGCTTTTGGTATAGCGCGGGCGTCACCCTGAGTACTAGGTGGCACTCGTACTGGTTACGTGCCCTGCGTCTATAAAGGACCTCTGCCTGGCTTATGTCGGTCGCCAGGTCCCCCAATGCACTACTGTTTTGGTTATGTAGGGCGGTTTTTATTTCTTCATCAGTATTGTACGCTAGTACGTTTTTGAAGATCACCAAGGGGTTTTTATTCTTGGCTTGTTCGTAAGTGATATCCGCCTTCTTTTTAAGCCTCTCTTCCACCTTGTCTAGCTCGTTTCTGGTGGAGCAACTGAGAATGACCTTCCCATCCCGCGTCTTTCTCAGCCTCTCCACCCGAATTCCGCTTTTCCTGGCATCTAATGCTCCCTTAATGTGGTCTATGACCCCGCCGGATGTGTCTAGACCCTCTTTTGAGGAGATGATCAGGGAGTGCGTTGGCTTGTGCTCCCATGGTGATCTGGGTTGCCTAACTGCATCTGCGTAGGAGGGAGTATCTCCGGGCACGGGTCCCCGAGTCCGAAGATCCTCCACTGCAGCGGTTAGTTTTCCTATCTCCCCAGTCAACTCCCCGCCCCCATATGTCGTCGCGATGCTGGATTCTAAGTTACCCAGACCGTCTTCTATTTTTTTGGTAATTGAGTCCGTTTTGGCCTCAAACCTATCGATAAATGAATCGAAGGAACCATCCACAAAGTCCTCGGTTCTTGAGGTGTTTTGTTTAAAAACCTGAGTCACTTTGTCGCAGATTTCCTTTGTTTGGTACTCTTTGGTCATGGTGGTGGTAGTGTTTATCAACTCAGTACCTTCGTCCAGTTTGTCCGTTAGTCTGTCCTCTAATTCCTTGATTCTTAGCTTAAGGCTCTCATCTATACTTTTTATCAGTATATTGTTCTTATTAATATTGTCTAGTACTGAGTCGATTGTTGTTCCGGTTTTACTTGGTTTGTCCTCACCGCCCATTTGGTCGTAGTGTTTCTCCATGGCGGCTACCAAGGCGATCAACCTGTCCAACATATCAAAGTTTTGGAGCTTCAGCTCCGTTTTTAGGTTTCTGGCTTCGTTAAGAGCAATTTTAGCCTTTTTATTGTAAATTGTGGCTTCTTGGAGCCAGGTTGCACACCTTGGGTCCCCGCTCAGGCTTTTTCTGTTTGCTGGGTACCTCGGCGCTGGCTTGGATGCCATTATGATGCTTAGTGGGGAGATACGCAAGAAAAACCTAAGATTTTAAAGAATCAAAACAAATATAATAATTTAACTCGATGTAGATTAGATTCTACGGCCTGTAAAGGGAGTCGTAGATGTCCGTTATGTCAGATAAAATAGTCCGGAGTCGGTACGTAATAATACGTAGTCAATTTAATAAGTAATTTAGAAAAGTCAAAATTGTTCAATACCCCTGCTTCTTCTGTACCCCTGAAAAGTTGATATGCCTAAGCGAAAATGGGTGGGTGGGCGGGCCCGTTTTTGAAAATCCACTCGTCGGATTTCGACGGGAGTGGTGTCTTTCGACGCGGCTAAATTAGCCCTGTCTAAATATGTAAAATTTATAGTTTTAAGCCAAAGGGTTGCCAAATTATTGTCGAAAAACGTTAATTTTGATGAACTCCCAATGAAATCCTCTAAGCTTTCAGGCGTTCCCGCTCCGATGGTAAGTCGGAGGGTGTTCAACCGGTGGTGGTGTACAGCGGGGGTGAAGATGTATTCAAAAACAACGAGCTTCCGGCAGCGAGTGGCACGGAACGTCCGGTAAGTATAGTTTAAAGTTAAAAATTTATGATTTTAAGGAACTTTTTCAGTGTTTATTGTAATTTTTTCAGGTGGTATGCGGCGCAGCCCCAAAAATGAGGTACACACGCACAGGCGACGCTAACGCCGACAATTTAAAACCAAAATCAAGAGATTTGGTTGACAAACGACGAAGACTTTTGCGTTTGAACCATGCAAAAACACCAAAAAGCGTCAAAGTCCTAAAAACCTCGTAGAAAATGTGTATAAAACGAACTAAACAGCGTTTTAAATCAAAACAATGTCAATCTCAGCCGCTAAAAGCTTCGAGTCGATCCCACTCAAAAGTTTATATAGCTATTTTTAGATGGGTTAGGTTAGGTTAGGTTAGGTTAGGTTAGGTTAGGTTAGGTTAGGTTAGGTTAGGTTAGGTTAGGTTAGGTTAGGTTAGGTTAGGTTAGGTTAGGTTAGGTTAGGTTAGGTTAGGTTAGGTTAGGTTAGGTTAGGTTAGGTTAGGTTAGGTTAGGTTAGGTTAGGTTAGGTTAGGTTAGGTTAGGTTAGGTTAGGTTAGGTTAGGTTAGGTTAGGTTAGGTTAGGTTAGGTTAGGTTAGGTTAGGTTAGGTTAGGTTAGGTTAGGTTAGGTTAGGTTAGGTTAGGTTAGGTTAGGTTAGGTTAGGTTAGGTTAGGTTAGGTTAGGTTAGGTTAGGTTAGGTAGGTTAGGTTAGGTTAGGTTAGGTTAGGTTAGGTTAGGTTAGGTTAGGTTAGGTTAGGTTAGGTTAGGTTAGGTTAGGTTAGGTTAGGTTAGGTTAGGTTAGGTTAGGTTAGGTTAGGTTAGGTTAGGTTAGGTTAGGTTAGGTTAGGTTAGGTTAGGTTAGGTTAGGTTAGGTTAGGTTAGGTTAGGTTAGGTTAGGTTAGGTTAGGTTAGGTTAGGTTAGGTTAGGTTAGGTTAGGTTAGGTTAGGTTAGGTTAGGTTAGGTTAGGTTAGGTTAGGTTAGGTTAGGTTAGGTTAGGTTAGGTTAGGTTAGGTTAGGTTAGGTTAGGTTAGGTTAGGTTAGGTTAGGTTAGGTTAGGTTAGGTTAGGTTAGGTTAGGTTAGGTTAGGTTAGGTTAGGTTAGGTTAGGTTAGGTTAGGTTAGGTTAGGTTAGGTTAGGTTAGGTTAGGTTAGGTTAGGTTAGGTTAGGTTAGGTTAGGTTAGGTTAGGTTAGGTTAGGTTAGGTTAGGTTAGGTTAGGTTAGGTTAGGTTAGGTTAGGTTAGGTTAGGTTAGGTTAGGTTAGGTTAGGTTAGGTTAGGTTAGGTTAGGTTAGGTTAGGTTAGGTTAGGTTAGGTTAGGTTAGGTTAGGTTAGGTTAGGTTAGGTTAGGTTAGGTTAGGTTAGGTTAGGTTAGGTTAGGTTAGGTTAGGTTAGGTTAGGTTAGGTTAGGTTAGGTTAGGTTAGGTTAGGTTAGGTTAGGTTAGGTTAGGTTAGGTTAGGTTAGGTTAGGTTAGGTTAGGTTAGGTTAGGTTAGGTTAGGTTAGGTTAGGTTAGGTTAGGTTAGGTTAGGTTAGGTTAGGTTAGGTTAGGTTAGGTTAGGTTAGGTTAGGTTAGGTTAGGTTAGGTTAGGTTAGGTTAGGTTAGGTTAGGTTAGGTTAGGTTAGGTTAGGTTAGGTTAGGTTAGGTTAGGTTAGGTTAGGTTAGGTTAGGTTAGGTTAGGGTTAGGTTAGGTTTTTTTTTTTTTTTTTTTTTTTTTTTTTTTTTTTTTTTTTTTTTTTTTTTTTTTTGTGAGGTCTTTATATTTGACCTCGCCACTTTCCCCCGTCCGTAAGACAGGATCTTTTGCAGCAACTAGTCTATATATACTAACTTTCTTACAATTATTTAATTGGGTGTGTACCCAATTATGTTATTTTGATATATTTACATTATTTGTATTTTCATATTATGTTAATTATAGTCTTTTATTTTATAATACTATATATATTTTTATAAAATCTGTCATTAATTGAATCTATTTGCTATTTTTTATTCTAAGCTTTATGTTATCTATTTTTAAAAAAGCTTTCTTTGTTTTGCTTATTTGATAATTGTTTATCTTAATAAATTATTTACATTTAAATTAATATGTATTTACAATTTTTACAACAAATAGTATAGTAATAAATAGTATTAAATAGTATAATTTTTACAATGAATAGTATAGTTATAATTAGTATTAATAGTATTAAATAGTACGATTTTTATAATAAATAGTATAATAAATGGGTTGTGTATATATATATATTAGTAGGTGGGCAGTTTGACTAGTTGATACTGTCTTTGTATGTTACTTGTATATTATTCGGCAGTGGGTATGATATTTTATTTATATTTATTATCTAATTTTCCTAGGTTATGTCTGTCTGTCTGTCTTTTCACCAAGACGCCCCACCATGATGTTGTATTCCAATAACGTCATATTTATGACTCGTGTATTGTAGTGTTGTGTGTCTAGCGCTAGTGTTCATGTTTGTGTTTAGTTTATATTGTGTTTAGTTTATATAACTCCCTATCTTGTCAACAGTATATTTATATTCAAAAATATATATAACTGTTGACACTTCCGTATAAACTATTTTGTATTGTAAGTGTTAAATGTTGTATGCATGTTTTGATGTATTCTTATATATAATCATTATATATTTTATACATCAGTGTCTATGTATGTGTATATGTGTGTGTGTCTCTGTGCTGTGTATGTGTAATGTGGGTGGGTAGTCATAAATATGACGTGTTGGACCTGGCCAAGTAATCCCATTTTTGGCGGGTTTGGCATTCGGCGCTGAAGGCGTTATGGCCGACGTTCTTCAGCCCAGAGTGCGCACAGTTGCAGCAGCGCGGTCCGATTCCTGCAGAGTGTTCAGGACACTTCTCGCGTAAATGCGGACCACCGCAGTGGCTGCACCTGTCCACACTCTCGGTGCAGAACTTACGACCGTGGCCGAATGCCAGGCACTTTGTACATTGGACAACCGGGGACTGGTCCTCCACTCTGACCCTTTGCAGGTCAAGGTAAAGGGTTCCAGCCCCGGTCATCCTCTGCCATACTTTTGGCTTAACCTGTAGTATAATGTGGGACGTCTCGGGATTCCTAGTTCTCTTTTTGTATTTTATTCTTAGTTCCTTGTCTTCTTGTGGTAGCCCCATGAAGACCTCAGCGTTTTGGGTGTAAAGTGCCCTGATCACGTCTTCATCGTCCCCATCGACGAAAACGTCTTTGAGGACGACGAGCGGATCCTTGTTCTTCATGGGCGCTACCACAAGCCCACTGCCACTGCTTTCAATCCTCTCTCTCACTCTATCGCGTTCCCCTTCGGTGTCGCAACCCAGTATTACTGTTCGATTTTTGGCTTTCCTGGCCTTACTGATTTTTAGGCCGGTACCCCTGGCGTCGACCGCCTTTTTCACCCTGGCGAGCACCCCCTCGGCAGTCACAAGACTGTCCGTGGAGGTGACCGCCACCGAGTGAAGCGCCGGTCGGCGCCCGGGTCCGGCTGCTGCGGCTCTGGCGTAAGTCATGGGGGGGACCGGGGCCGGGAGGCTTTCGGGTTTTTGTAATTTGATCGCCTCACCGATCGCCTCACCGATGTGGGACTTGGTCTCTACAACCAAGTCCCGAGCGACAGTCCCGACCAGGTCTTCGAGCTGGGACTGCGCTCGCACCACGATCCCCTCCATTGCCACATCAATATCGACTTGGGTGGACTCTATCTTTTCGTGGATTTTGTTGATTATCTCGACGCTCTGCTCCTCCATTTTTTCCTCAGCGTCGCCTATCCTATATTTTAATTTATAAAAAGAAAGGTCGATAATCTCGCGGATAGAGTCCTCCATCTCCTCAAGTCTGGCCAGGATTTTGTCCTCTTGTGGGAGGGGAGCGGTCTCCTGCACTGGGTTTGCGACCACCGTAGTCGCGCTGGCTGCCTCAGACACCTTCTCCTCCAGGCACTTTATGCGCCTGCTCAACTCGAAGAGTACTCGGAGACCCTTATCCGAAGCTGACTCCAGGAAGGCTTTAATATCCTTCCGCATTTGCGGGTATTGCGCACACTTCGAGGGGATCTCCTCGAAGGTGGTCATTACCTCCTGGAGTAGAAGGTCACTCGACTGGCTAGCGTAGGTGGTATGCTGCCTTTTATACTGTTCCATAAGGTCGAGTGACCTTCGCTTGGTTCCGGGTCTCCGTATAAATGTCTTCGAGGCGTCTTGAACAATTGAGGGCGAGGTAGAGGCGCCGGGAGCCGCGCGGGATGTTGGGGGGGTATCATACATGTTTGGCATGTTTGGTGAGAGAGTGAGAGAGTGGTTGACGGGGAAGAGTGTGTATATGTATATCTATTTGACCCTGTATAGGGGGGTTTGTGTCAGTTGTTAAAACAGGTAAACTAATAATCAAATTAAAAACAATTAAAATTATAAAAGCTGTGCTCTGATTTGAGCCGGTCTATATAAGTTGAGGTGTAAGGCCTCTGTCAATAATTAAAATATAAGCTATAATATAATTATATGGTCGATAAGTTCAATTTGTTTAAAATTTAAATTATTATTACAATTAAAATTATTTACAGTTAAAAGGATAAATGTCAATAGACTAAAGTTAAATTATATACAAGTTAAAATTCTTAGCTTTGCTCTAATGAGCCGGTCTATAATTTAAAGAGGTGTATAATGCCTCTGTCAATTTGTTTAAAATACAAGCAAACACGTACAATAAAAATAAAATTAAAATAAAATTAAATTAATAATTTTTACTTAAGTATAGGCTTATTAGTTACTACGACCTGTATAAGGGATCGTAGGTGTCTTAAATATCTATAAAAATAGTCAGAAGTCAATGTATAGTCAGAAGCGACAAGTTTGATAAAAGTCAGAAAATGTTTTAAACCCCTGTTGCCTCTGTACCCTGAAAATCGATATACCCAAGCGAAACTGGGAGGGTGGGCGGGCCCGTTTTTGAAAATCTACTCGTCGGATTTCGACGGGAGTGGTGTCTTTCGACGCGGCTAAATTAGCCCTATCTAAATATGCCAAAATTATAGTTTTAAGCCAAAGGGTTGCCAAATTATTGTCGAAAAACGTGAATTTAGGTAAATTTTTAGTGAAAATTTCTAAGTTTTCAGGTGTTCCTGCTCCGATGGTAAGTCGGAGGGTGTTCAACCGGTGGTGGTGTACAGCAGGGGTGTAGATGCAGTCAAAATTGACGAGCTACCGGCAGCGAGCGGCTCGGTTCGTCTGGTAAGTACTTTTTAAAATTAGATTTTTGTGTTTTTCAGGTACTTTTTAAGTGTTTGTTGTAATTATTTCAGGTGTTATACGGTGCAGCCCCAAAAACGAGGTACACACGTGTGGGCGACGTTAACGCCGACAATTTAAAACCAAAATCAATAGATTTGGTTGACAAACGTCAAAGTTATTAGCGTTTGGAATATGTAAAAACACTAAAAAGCGTAAAAGTCCCGAAAATTCCCTATAAATGTCAATAAAATGTCAAAAATACAAATAAAACAACGTTTTAGTATATAACTATGCCTATCTCAACCGCCAAAAGCTTCAAGTCAGTAAAATATAAAACTTTATTTTTCGAAAATGTATGAAGAATTCTGTAAAAATCACCGCTAAGGTAACCTCGGTTTGACACTTAGAAATTTCGTTTTATTCCCGTTTTTGAAAATCTACTCGTCGGATTTCGACGGGAGTGGTGTCTTTCGACGCGGCTAAATTAGCCCTATCTAAATATGCCAAAATTATAGTTTTAAGCCAAAGGGTTGCCAAATTATTGTCGAAAAACGTGAATTTAGGTAAATTTTTAGTGAAAATTTCTAAGTTTTCAGGTGTTCCTGCTCCGATGGTAAGTCGGAGGGTGTTCAAACCGGTGGTGGTGTACAGCAGGGGTGTAGATGCAGTCAAAATTGACGAGCTACCGGCAGCGAGCGGCTCGGTTCGTCTGGTAAGTACTTTTTAAAATTAGATTTTTGTGTTTTTCAGGTACTTTTTAAGTGTTTGTTGTAATTATTTCAGGTGTTATACGGTGCAGCCCCAAAAACGAGGTACACACGTGTGGGCGACGTTAACGCCGACAATTTAAACCAAAATCAATAGATTTGGTTGACAAACGTCAAAGTTATTAGCGTTTGGAATATGTAAAAACACTAAAAAGCGTAAAAGTCCCGAAAATTCCCTATAAATGTCAATAAAATGTCAAAAATACAAATAAAACAACGTTTTAGTATATAACTATGCCTATCTCAACCGCCAAAAGCTTCAAGTCAGTAAAATATAAAACTTTATTTTTCGAAAATGTATGGTTAGGTTAGGTTAGGTTAGGTTAGGTTAGGTTAGGTTAGGTTAGGTTAGGTTAGGTTAGGTTAGGTTAGGTTAGGTTAGGTTAGGTTAGGTTAGGTTAGGTTAGGTTAGGTTAGGTTAGGTTAGGTTAGGTTAGGTTTTTTTTTTTTTTTTTTTTTTTTTTTTTTTTTTTTTTTTTTTATGAGGTCTGTTTTTAGACCTCCCAGCTTTTCCCCGTTCGTAAAACAGGACCTTGTCAATCTAGTTACTTAATATTTGTCATAAATGTATATTTTTGTAGATATGGTGGTTGTTGGGTAGATTCCCGTTTTTATCTATTTGTATTTTATTCTTGTTTAAGTATTATCTGTTTATATTTTATGCTATTAATTTTTTATCTTAATTTTCTATGTATTTCTTGTATCTAATTTTGTATCGTATTATGTTAAAAGACTTATCTTGCTTACTATTTTTGTTTACTTCTTATTATTTACAATTTCTTTATTGCTATTTTTTTAAAAGTTACTCATTGTTTTGACTAGATTTGGTTTACGTTTCTGCCGTTGTTTTGTTTTTCTTTTTTGTTACATAATTTTTCACCACTTTTAGTAGCATGGATCTTTTATGTTTTGTTAGTATTTATTAATTCCCGGCATGCGAGAGAGCGATACTTATGACTCTGTGTGTTTGTTTGTGTGCGTGTCAGTGTTATATGTATTCTGTGTCCCTGTTTGTGTTCTGAAAATAAAATTTGCTCCTATCTTTTGTAACAAAATGTATATAAAATCAAGTATGTACAATTGTTACAACCTCGTTGTGTTGTCTAATTTATTTGTTTTGTATACGTGTATGTCCTGTGTTGTGTGCATGTCTTGATATGTCCATATATACTCATGATATATTTACCAGATCAAGTGTGTATATGTTTGTGTATCGTGTGTGTTAGTGAGTGATCGAGTCATAAGTACGCGGTGTTGGATCTCGCTAGGTAGTCCCATTTATGGCGAGTTGGGCATTCGGCGCTGAAGGCGTTGTGGCCTACGTTCTTCAGCCCAGAGTGTGTGCAATTGCAGCATCGCGGTCCGGCTCCCGCGGTGTAATCGGGGCACCTCTCACGCAAATGCGGGCCCCCGCAGTGGCTGCACTTGTCCACACTCTCGGCGCAGAACCTTCGGCCGTGGCCGAATGCCAAGCACCTCGTGCATTGGACGAGGGGGGAATGGTCCTCCACCCTGACCCTTTGCAGGTCCAGGTAGAGGGTTCCAGCCCCCGTCATCCTCTGCCATACTTTGGGCTTCACTTGTAGGACTACATGGGATGCTTCGGGATTTCTAGTCTTTTTTTTAAATTTAATATTTATCTCTTTGTCTTCTTGTGGTAGGCCCATGAAAACGTCGGCGTTTTGGGTGTAAATGGCCCTGATCATGTCCTCGTCGTCGCCATCGACGAAAACGTCTTTGAGGACGACGAGCGGATCCTTATTTTTCATGGGCACTACCACAAGTCCATCGCCACTGGTTTCGAGTTTCTCCCTTACTCTGTCTCGTTCCACCTCTGTGTCACATCCTAGTATAATGGTGCTGTTTTTCGCCTTTCTGGTCTTACTGACTCTAAGACCGGTACCCCTGGCGTCGACCGCCTTCTTCACTCTGGCGAGCACCTCATCGGCAGTCTGGCGACTATCCGTGGAGGTGACCGCCACCGAGTGAAGTGCCGGTCGGCGCCCTGGTCCGGTTGCTGCGGCTTTGGCGTAAGTCATGGGGATCGGATTCGGGAGGCTCTCGGGCATTTGTCCCTTCACTGCCTCGCCGATGTGCGACTTAGTCTCCATGACAATGTCTCTAGCGACAGTCCCGACCAGGTCTTCGATCTGGGACTGCGCTCGCACCACGATCCCCTCGGTCGCCACGTCGATGTCAACCTGGATGGACTCTATCTTCTCGTGGATCTTTTCTATAATGTCGGCGCTTTGCTCCTCCATTTTTGTATCAAGTTCGCCGATTCTGTACTTTAACTTATAGTAAGTTTCATTTAACCACGTGAAGATAGAGTCGTCCATCTCCACAAGTTTTGCCAGCAGCCTATCCTCTTTTGCGGGTGATACGGTCGCCGCGGTCGCAACCTCCTGTACAGGAGTCGCGACCACCGCAGCCGCACCAGCAGCCCTGGACGCCTCCTCCTCCAAGCTCTTCATTCGCTTGCTGAGCTCAAAAAGTATGCGAAGACCCTTGTCCGACTGTTCTTCCAGGTAGGATTTAATATCTTTCCTCATTTGAGGGTATTGCAAGACTTTTGAGGGGATATCCTCAAATGTCTTCATCACTTCCTCGTTCCATGTTGTCGAGTGACCTTCGCTTTGTTTCGGGTCTTCGAATAAATGCTCTTGCAGCGCCTTGCACCACCGAAGGCGAGGTGGAGGCGCCGGGAGCCGCGCCAGATGTTGGAGGTGTTCGGACCATGCTAGGTACTTGAGTAAGGGAGTGTGTGGTGTTGTGTATTTTTGTTACGACGGGGAAAGTTGTCGGTGTTTATTAGTTGTGTATATTTAACCCTGTATAGGGGGGTAAATGTCAAGATATTTAAAATAAAGCAGTAATCAAATTAGGTACAAATTAAAAATATAAATGCTCTAATTTGAGCCGGTCTTTTAAAAAGAGGTGTATAGTGCCTCTGTCAGTTGGTTAAAATTACGAAACAAACACACAATAAATTCAAGTTAAATATCAAAATAAATCAAAGTTCAAATAAAATCAAATAAAATAGGTTAAAATCAGATTAAAATATACGTCAATGTCAGTGTAAAAGCTTTGCTCTAATGAGCTAGTCTATAATTTAAAGAGGTGTATAGTGCCTCTGTCAGTTAGTTGAGAAATACGGAACAAAACACACAAAATACAAATTAAAATTAAAATTAAGAGTAGTTATTTAACTTAACTATAGGCGTTCCTACGGCCTGTAAAAGGGTCGTAGGTGTCCTTTTGTATCTAAATATGGTCAGAAGTCAATATAAAGTCAAGTTAGTCAATATTAGTAAAAAGTCAAAAAATGTTGTGTGCCCCTGCTGCCTCTGAACCCCTGAAAATCGATATACCCAAGCGAAACTGGGAGGGTGGGCGGGCCCGTTTTTGAAAATCTACTAGTCGGATTTCGACGGGAGAGGTGTCTTTCGACGCGGCTAAATTAGCCCTATCTAAATATGCCAAATTTATAGTTTTAAGCCAAAGGGTTGCCGAAAAATTGTCGAAAAACGTTAATTTTGATGAATTTTTAGTGAAAATTTCTAAGTTTTCAGGTGTTCCTGCTCCGATGGTAAGTCGGAGGGTGTTCAACC